>CM060830.1:65157500-69957500 GCA_030762175.1 Metallyticus violacea
GAGTTATTTATCGGATCATTCTACATCAAATCTCCGTTCCTCAGCCTTGGATAGCAGCTGCCAGAAATAAGCGGAAAGCTCTATAGAGAGAGAGTCTCATGGAAGCAGAGTTGGTGGTCTGCAGCAGCCGTAGCAAAATCTGCCATCAGCGGACTTAAATTAATCCACCCAGCTACCATACAGCCCAATTCCCAAACTCCACCTATAAACATCGTTTTAAACTGGCGCCGAAACATGGGGCTTGATATAACAAACATCATCACACGAGGCGTTTTTCCCACGACGCATCTCCCACGCATAAATCTGACTACAGCCTCTAGATCCATGATACAGGTTTCTTTATCCCATACAGTTTTAATTTCGCTCTGCAATTCCAGAGATGACACCTGCATACATCACGCCTCTATTTCCTGCAGGTTTTTATCAGACAAGCGTCTTTTTACGTTTACCATTGCGCCATACCTTATTTCATTACCCCTTTGCCAAATATAATTTAATCCGATATTTGCACAACCGCCACCCACCATTTTGGATAATGCATGTTGTTTAATTTGTGTTGGTAGCATTTTGCCCTGGGGATTGTTTGTTGCCCTTTAATTATTCTTAGCCAGTATCTAATTACATTTATTTTGCTGTAGCCTGCATATTTCCAGCATCTCGCTTCTCACCATAGTTTGATATACCCCTTCCTACCTCTAAAATATGCTTCCAAAAATCAAATTGTAATTTATTTAGACCTCCATTTTATCCCATCCTCATACCTCACTTCCATATAACAATGAGGACCATATAACATTGCGTCATACATAGTTTTTAATGTTTTGACTGGCATGTCAGATATCCGAACTAGCAGTCTCAGTACCTCAGAGAGTTGGCCGCCTCCCTTGTGCTCGGTAAAAACTGTGTGTTTATTCCATTTTCACTCCAGTCAAATCTTATTCCAAGATAGCCAAATTGGTTAACGTCTGGATTATTTCTCCCATATATTTCCTTTTTCCAGCTTGCCGTGAACATAGCCGTTTTTAAATGTAAAAAATGTAGTTTTAGATGTATGTACTTGCAATGAATTTAGGTCATTTTGCAAGTTTTTTTACCTTCCTAGAGAGAATTAGTGTATCGTCGGCATATAAAAGAATAGATATTTTCTGATCTTCGATTAGATGTGGATCCATGTCTTCATCCATCATTACTTTAACGATATTATCTATAAACAAATTAAACAGTAACAGTGATAATATACAACCCTGTTTAACCCCCTCTCCGCTATGTTGTACTCAGATCTGTTATACCGTTAAGTCTTATTAACAAATTTGACTTCTTATACATTGATATTAGATCATTAATTCTTTTCTCAGAAAGCTCGTTATGTCTTAATTTTTCCCAAAGAACGCTTCGTTCTACAGTATCGATCGCCATTTTAAAACCTACAAAAATTCTGTGTATCTTTCCCCCTTTATTTCTTATTTATTTATTTATTCTGGTAGAGCTAAGGTCATTATGCATTTTCTTCCGCTCTACCAATCTAATAATAATTACATGAAGTTATAGCGACAATATTACAATCACAACATTGACAGCACAGTTGACAATACTCGTACACATATAAACGAATGTAAAACATTATGTATATAAATATGCTAATACATAAATGTTGATAATGAAAAAATATTAACTTAAGAAGAAAATAATAAGATAATAAAATAACAATAATATACAACAAGCACCAGCAATGACAACTTATACATATACCAACGTATGTAAATCCTGTAAGTGGAAATAAAGATACAAGTAAAACATAAAATTAAACCCTGATAATACTATGAAGGAGATTGGAACATTTATTATTGTACTGAAATAATAGAATGAATTATTCTACAGCAGGGAATACAATACAAATACATGCATTGTAACAAGAGAAATCACTTTAATCATGATCTATTCAATGATATTCAGAACGTGTGTTGATTATGAGAGGAAGACAGATTTTGAAAACTACAAGATAGATAAGATGGGAAGATGTATGGATGATTTTGAAAAGTAGTTTGAGACTTAAGTTATCACCAATTATAAATTTCATTAACAAAAATATTTCAACGGTTGAAAAGTCCTTAAAATCAGCCAGAAATTTAGAGATATCATATATCTTAAGCCAACATTAATTCCCTCATACTAAACTCTGCTGTAAATTTTTGAGTTCCCTCTGTACTTTCCTGGTGTATTATTGCTCTTTTTGCCCTTGTATAGTGGTTGGATAATGACCGTGTTTTCCAAGCTTCCGGTTATTCCTCCCCTTCGAATAATTTATTGAAATTTACTGTATATAGAACTACCATTTTGTCTATTTGTAATGTATTTAGCTATCAACAGCGCCTAAAATACTTGTAAAAACCTAAAAACTGAAAACTCTAATCACAATGAAGGAATATCTCTTACCTTTTTTCCCTTCTTCTTGGAAGAAGATTAAATTATTGAATTAATGCAAAAATTACCTTTGCTACATTATAGAAGAAAGCGAATCATAAATAAAAATTTTCATACTTTTGTTTAAGCAGGGCGTGGAATAGAAATACTGGTTGGCCGTACATCCATCAAATAGGACATCTTTTGGAACCTACTGATATCCATTCCATCATTAGCGATATCTACCACACATAATTCAGTAACAAGCGACGTCTGCATGTGTGTCGCTATTCCAGTAGCTGAGCATTACACAGAATCACTCTTGTCACCGCCATTAATGTTCATCAATCACAATTAAACAAGTGACGTTCACATTTCCTGTTCCGTCAGTTCCCACGTGCGGCGTATTGGAAATGAACTATTCGTTTGAAAACAAAACGCATTTCAACTACACGCCAATTGAGAGCATTTTATAGACAGCTTAATTTAAAATATTGTTTCTTCTATTCTTGTATCCAATTAGTCGTGAAATTTCAAGCGCGAGATAAAGATCCTTTGCTTTGTTTACAACCAAATTGAACAATTATGTGTATCTTAAATATTATTTCAGTTAAAATATATACAGAATAATTCTAGCATAGACAGCTAGAAAATGAATGATTAAAAGTTGAACAAAGTTGCAAGTATATTTATATCGTCGAATTAATCTCTAATTAATATGAAAGAAATAACTGTTTCTTTTTAACAATAAGTTTAACTGCAAAAAGTTTAGGGTTACTGGTATATTTTAGAATTTTAGAGTTATGCTGTAGATTTAAATTTATGACCAATTTGAAATAATCTAGGATAAAGATAAAACAAAATAAATACCATGTTTTATCGAAATTAGGGGGTGGAGCCTAATAGTTTCTAAGTCATGATTTTTTTTTTGTGGACACTCAAAAGAATTTTAAAATTATATAACTAAACCTTATCAACAAAGAATATCCATTTTTTTACACTTGTGAAATTATTATTATTATTATTATTATTATTATTATTATTATTATTATTATTATTATTATTATTATTATTATTATTGGCAATGTAAGCCTAAAAAGAGTCAATAATGAGTTGCAACAACTTTTGAACAGAAAAAGTAAGATATGGTTTTCTTTTGTTTTGCGATAGTCGGGGAGCAGGATACAACCAACAAATCACAACATCTTTTTGTTCTTTTGCACTGTTTAGAACCCAAGAGTTTGCTTTGCGATTTCTGATTAGTGTTTTTATGAGAGATGGGTTGGCAATCTGTGAGTCATTGTACCTATATGGCATGCCGAACAATAAAAATGGCATTAAACTGATTAAGAAGTGTGTGGAGAACAAAATGAAGATGAACAAGATAAATGACTCAGTGATAAAGTCCCATGCCAAAGCACCTGAAAAAGTGCAAAACCACCAGGAGGGTCTATTGACCATCATACGTATACATGAATTAATTGTTTTAAATGTTCTAATTAGAGGCATTCATATTTTCAAGCCCTGTAAATTTATATATATAATATAAAATCTGTATACGCTACCCTGGTACCTGGTTTCCTAAACCAGGGCGTGTATATCAAATTTTACATTTATTGTTATTATAACTATACAATTCAATAATATTTTAATACATTTCCTAATCACTACATTAAAATAATATAATAAAACAATAAACAAAAAATAATTAATTGAACCAAAATATTAATTTATTTAATTACTTCCCAAATTAATCTTCCAAAATCTACAAAACTACCAAATTAACAATTTAACAATATTACTGGGAGTCAGTAGGAATTAAAGTTCATTTATCATTATTAATCTTTCCTACTCATTTCATTTATTTGTCCCAACACTTGAACTCATTAAACACTATCACCTCGCTTCCACCATATTACTCTCCATCTTTTCTTCCCAACCATTCCTTCTTCCATCTCGCTTTAGCCTCCTGGTCCCCTGGCTGCACCATTTCTTGCGCTCGGCTCCTCCTCTCCAGACACCACTACTCCATTCACCATCTCCTGCCGCGGCTCATTCCCGTGTATCTCCAACATCCTTCCTTCACCTTCTGTAATCTTCCTTCTTCCATCTTCCCGATGTCAAAACTCTTATAGGTATATTCTCTACTTCAGGTTTTAAATCAACATTATCCCCGTTTATTATATTTAAGGCATTGTCATCTCCGTATTCCCTTCTTCGTTATCTTTATCTTCTCCTTCTAATATTCTCTTCCTGTTGATTTAATTAAAGTTATTTTCTATATTTTCTATTCTTGTTAGTTATTTGTGTTTGGGGGTTCTTTTTGCATACGTATGCGTTCTGATCTTCTTACCTCGTCCTCAGCTTTTTCATTACATCTAATTATCTGCTCTTGTGGTATTACCTCTTCCCTTGCTAGGTTACTTATTTTGAGTGCGGCCTGCTCGAGGTATTTATATAGGCCCTTATTTCTAAGTATATGTGCCACCTGATGGCCACTTAAAATTTCTCTTTCTTCTCTCACATGTTCTAAATAGCGTGTGCATTCAAATAACACATGTTCTGGGTTATCCTGTGTTTTTTAAAGTGTACAGATATCGTCCTCTGTTCTGTTGATTTTCTTCCAACAAGTTTTGTAAGGTACGTGTCCTGTAATGTAATGTATCATGCCTTTGGTAGGTTGTATAAATTTTAGTTTTAATCTCTCAAAAATGTTGTTAAATAAGTCGAAAGTTCTCCTGCCTGTCTCGGCATTTTCCCATTCGTGTTGCCATTGTTCTTTTAATTTATGTTTTATTTCATTTAAATTGTTGCAGTGACTGCCGATTATTAAACTTACTTTCTCAAAGTTGCCTTTCTTCAACCAATAAACACCAATAAGCGCCTCTTTATTTAATCAATAGGTCAATTGGCCATATTCCTATTACTACAAAAAGGGCCATAGTGGGTGAGGTGCTTAATGCCCCTGTAAATCTTAAAACACCTTCCTTTGTGATCTTCTTAATAGAGTTTTTATTTGGACATCCTTCATCCTCAGAGCCCAGACATCTGCTCCATAAGTCATTATTGAAGCAAAAATGCTCGTGTAGTATGCTGTAATGACATTTAATGGAATTTTAAAATTCCACTGAACTAATCTTGCTAATATCATCATAACGTTTTCGGATTTTTTTCGTACGTATTCAGTGTGTTTCCTAAAGTTTAGTTTCTCATCTAAGTAAATTCCCAAATATTTTGCTTCTTTTTGGCGTCTTATATTTTGGTTGTTATATTTAATGCATGGATCTCTTTTGAGCTTACCTTTCAAAAGCATGTAGCCTGATTTAGTTGGAGCGATTTGGAGTTTAGTTTTACTACACCAATTACTTAATTTATTAGTTGATTTATTCGCTCTTCTTTCTATATCTGCTCTATTGTTTCCTTCTATTAGAAATAAAACATCGTCGGCATACGCGATGGTTTTTTCCACATTTTCATCGTTGTTTAGTTCGTCTAAAAGAGTTTCCAAAACTATGTCCCAAAAAATTGGTCCTAAGATCGAGCCTTGGGGACATCAATTAGTTATATTTCTGTAAATTGTTTCTTCCGTACCTTTTACATGAACCCTTCTGTCTTTGCAGTAGTCCATTAATACTGCGTATAGACATTTAGGGAGATCTATTTCCCGTAACCTCTCAAATAGTACCGGCCACCATAAATTATCGAAAGCGCCAGAAATGTCAATTAGAATTCCAATTAAATATTTTGAGTTTGAGTTATTGACCATATCTAATAGGTGGTTTATTGCGTCTTGAGTCGATTTTCCTTTTCTAAAGCCGAATTGATTGTTATTCATACCCGTCATGATCCTAAATTCATATTTTACAGACGAGTGCTTCCAAGATTTTTCCAAGAGTATTTAAGAGGCATATAGTTCTATATGATTTCGGCTCCTTAGGACCCTTATCAGCACTTTTCTTCCGGATAATAACTTTTCCTGCTTTCCAGCAATAGGGAAAGCGCCCTTGCCATATACAGTCATTAAAAAGTCGACATAAGAACGGCGTAATTTTATCTTCCAATTTCATCAGAGCTTCATTCATTACTCCATCTGGACCTGCTGCTTTATCCCTTTTTGGCTTATTTATAGCTAACTTAATTTCCAACACATCAAAGGGGTATATTAGTCTATTATTTCTATATATGGTATTCATATCCGCTCTTTTTTGAATGTGTTGAATATTATCCATACTTTTATCATCCTGTGGAAGTAACTTGTTCAAAAGGGCATTTACAGAGCTTTTCCAGTCTGTAGTCATTTCACCATTGTCTTTTTTTATTGTATTTAGAATATCCGGTTTCTTGATTTTTTCCATAATAATTTTATAGGGAATTCCCCATATATTGGTGTCTAATTTCTTTTCTACGAATGCTTTCCAAGAGTTCGTCCTTGTTTCTTCTAAAGTGGTTTTATATTTCTTTTTAGCTTCTCTATATTTATTTAGGTTTCTCTCCCTTTCTTCTGCAATTATCGATCTATGATAAATTCTTCTTAGTTTCCTAACTTTTCTTCTTGCTTTTTGCAGTGCATCCGTCCAAACAGTATCATAATATTTTTTGGGTATGGTTGTGGGAACAGATTTCTCCATGGCCTTTCGTATTGTTTGGACAAGGTTATTGGCGTCCTTATCAATAGACTCTCCTTCGTATTGTAACTTTAAGTTTTCAAATTCCTGTCTCAGAAGATTCCAGTCTGCTTGTTTGTAATTGTAAATTTTCTCTCCTCTTCCTTCTTTAAATTTTGGTTTTCGTGTGCAGTAATCGAAGTAGATTAATCTGTGATCACTAATGGTCATATCTTGACCTACTTTCCAATTTATTATTTTATTATTTGAGCTTAACTTACATAAAGTTATGTCAGTGTTGGCAGTAGCACCTGCTCTATTTTCGAAAGTAGGAGGGTTGTTGGGTTGATTATTGACAAGAAGATTTAGTTCAGAAATAGTTTCTTCCAGTTTTTCTCCTCTTTCGTCTTTGGTGTTACTATACCACCAGTCAGATTTGGCATTGGCATCGCTTGTGAAAATTTGCTCACTCTTTTTGAAAGTGTCACTGACCTCTTTTATTTTTGTTATATAAGGATTGATCAGATGACTGTATTGAAAATATTGATTTGTTAGAATAAATTTTTCGCTGTCATGTGTTACTTCAATACAGTTTGTATGTGTGTCTACTAATTGTAATTGTGTTGTATTGACTATTTGTAAATTTGGATTATATATTATAATTGATGCCATGGGATTTTCTCCGTGACTAATTATCCGTGCTCTTGCTGGGGTATGTGCTAGTTTGCCTTTAAAGGAATAAGGTTCCTGAATGCATAATAAGTCTAATCTCAGTTCTTCTGCGATTTTATTTAATTCCAACATCACTTGTTTACTTCTCTGGGCGTTTATTTGGCCAATTTGGATTATTCTACGCTTGTCGTAATCTGCCATGTTGTCTTTTAGATAACACTTATCCAGAGTTAGCAGCGAAGTGATGCTTGGTACCGGTCCTAAGTTCTTGATCGGCTACTTTCTTGGATTTAGAGCTAGGTTTATTATTCCTTCCTAGTTGTTTTATAACAGCCGCAAAATTACTTCCATTAATTTTGTTTATTTTAGTTTTGTGTGTGTTTTGTTTCTTAATAGGATGTTTGTTTTTGAAAGGAGTATTAGTAGAATGTCTGGGCGTTGTTGGAGAACTAGGTATTTTAGTTTCAGTCTTTGGAGTGCTTCCGGAGTAATTTTTGGAGTAGTTTACTCCATCGTGCCGGATATGAGCATAACAATTAGGCCAGCTTTGCTTAATGTCGAAAACTATCCTGCCATAACAAAGTACAAAGTGTTTATATACTTCATTGAGATCTAGGTAATCGTTTCTTCTTCTATAGGCTGTGTTTAGTAGTTTTAATAATTCATTAGGATCCGTTGTAATATTTTGAGTTTTTAATTCCATACGGTCGATGGCATCTGTCACAGGGAAAATTATTGATTCACCATTTTCAAGCAGCTTACGCGTAACGTGTCGTAAGGCGGCAGTTAAGGTGCATCTTTCCTCTAGTCGAATCAGCTGTAGCGTGACGTCAAAATCTGTATTGATCTGGTTAATGTCTGGAGTTCTTTTGTAAGTCTGCATAAATAAGTATACTGTTCGAAGTTAAGTAATATATTGCAGCATCTATATTTTATAAAATATATTTTTTTTACTCATCAAGAAGTAAAATGCCGATGTTTTGATAGTGTTTAAGAGATAAAGCTAAAAATAAGTATCTTTGCACTTATGTGATAAATGATACATCGTTTAAACATTAACGTTTCTTTAATTTTTTGACGGAATAGACCATACCTAACTCAAATATCTGAGGGAACAAAAATGATCATAACCACACTAATTCAAATGATTTTATTTTGCTAAAACTGCTGTCTTTTTAACATTGAACCCCCTGCAAAATCAGTCCTGACTCCATAAGTCCATATATGCTGGAGCAATGAATAGAGACTTGGTTCTTTTGCCTGGCACCGTAAAAGTTGATATTAATGTCAAGAGTTCCTGCAATTAACTTAAAGGTAAAAATTGCACAATTCATCACAATTATAATTATATGACTGCTAAAATGCTCATTTTAGTTTCCAAGGTTACTCAATAATGATAAAAATCAGATGCATCTAAAGTTAACATAATATACTGGTATAATTATAATTATTATGCGTTGTATTTATCAAAAGATTCAATAATTAGCATGTCTATAGGTTAGCAGCACTTAGTCACGTATAACTCAAAGAAAAACATCAATTACATTCATGACACGGGTAGCTAAACCTCCATTTGCTCGGCTCCATGATAAAATGATAAAATGCATAATTACTTTCTTAAAACTTCATTGCGTTCCCTTCCCCAGGACAATCAATCATTCCGAGAGCATTAAAGCCGGTCTTCTGTGCCTGAGAGTCTTTTTCTAACTCCACTGTGTGTGTTACTACCAGTTCATCTTAAGTGAACAAAATCCTTCTAGACAATCTCGCGCGTCACAGAGCGAGAATCAATAAACTTACCAAAAGGACTATGGAGAAGTAAAGTTATTATGACGAAAAGATATTAAAATATTCCTACTATATAGGAAAATAGCAACGCAGGTTTTTCTCCATGACAATCACTGTCCAGATTCCGCGACATCGTTGAAACAATCAGTGCAACTTTGAACTCTATTTCCAGCCATTAGTAAATATCTTGAGTTCGATGTTCCCATGTTTGTAACACTAAATAAAGCTTTATCCATAGCGAAACATCAGTGCCTTACACGTAACAAAAATGCATTCGAATCAATATGTGACCTCAGATATCTGGGTAGAAAGCGTTACAAACAGAGAGAGGTATAGTGCATTATTACTTTCTTATACATGCTATAGATCAAACATAAAACAGTTTAATAAACTATTTTTGCCTTTATTCAACAAACCTAGCTAATATTCGTGTAAAAATATTATTCAAATATATTAATATCATTAAATGGTTAATTAATACATAGTAAAATTTATATTAAACAAAGAAAAGATGTTTTAAATAGCACTTTAAAAGTATGTTTCCTTAGTCTTTTATATTATCAAAGTATATTTGTTAAAAATGTTTCTCGTGTATTATTTGTTAATTCCCAAGTATTTTAACGCTTCTAAAGCCAATTCTGAATATGTGAACTGACCCCGTACTTTTCACAGCACATAGAAACAGAAAAACTCGTACTAAAGGAAAATATACAAAATAATAAAGTAACTTTGTAATCATTATAATCTAACTAATGCATGCTAACCGTTTTGGTCTAATGGTTAGTGTTGCTGACTGCTAGCCGGGAGGCTTGGGTTCGATTCACTGTACCTGCTTAAGTATTTTTTCAAGTTAGAAAGGTCTGGAAGGGGCTCCACCCAGCCTCGTGAGGACAACGGCGAACAGCCTGATGTTCTTCGATCACAAAGATAGGCGATCGGCGGGGTGCCGGCATACTAATTTCATGCCCTCCCTGCAATACTGCTCTCTATCAATGAAGTCGTAAGACGGAGATAGAATAAGCAGAGGTCGCCTCGGCAAACCAAGGCTCCTCTCGGACTGTAGTGCCAAACAGGACATGATTAATTGGTTAATTAATATACAGCAAAAAATGCTATATTAAACAAAGAAAATTCGTTTTTAACAACGCTTTAAAACATGTTTCCTTTTTCCTGTATAATCAAAGGATATTTGTTAGAACTATTTCTCCTTTATTATTTGTTCCCAAATATATTATTACAGCACATAGAAGCAGAAAACACATTACTTAAAGGAAAATATTAAAAAAAATAATAACTTTTTGTAAACATCATAGCATTTAAAATATTTATAACATATGTTATATATTGTTATCAAGTAATTTTGTTTGATATATCATAAAAACAATTAATATTATTCATGTAATGAGTCATGTTGTTAAATTATAAGCATTTTAAAAGCATAAGTATATAAATTAAAATAGGTCGGTTTATTTATTAGTTAACAGAATTTTAGGATCCATGTCTGTTAACTGGAATCCAAAATTAGATTAAACAACTAATTGACATCTTGAAGGATAAAAAGAAGAGTGTCAGTAGTGTATAATCCCTTTTCCGAAGATCTTTATTGCAGGTTGGTGCATTATCGACATTCAAGGGCAGGTAGTCCCGCAACACGAGTCTGCATTACCTACATGTAGATTACTTGACCTTCAGCATTCCTGCTACAAAGACAGTCGGAGAAAGGACATGGGTAAATGGATTTCTGTGTTTTTGGCGAAAGTTTTTAAACCTCGGTATTTTTATTTTACCGCCATAGGTAGCTGCATTACCGACATGTTTTTACCGCCTTCCTGCAACAAAGGCAACTGGAGTAAGGACATGGATTTTACGTGTTTTTGGAGTTCCAGATTTTGACCTTCGGGGATTAAGGTTAAGGGAGATGAGTATTTTTTTTACCGTGTCGAAGTTTTTTTACCCATGGTGACGGAAATTTGTTGATCGTTGGGGGTGGACATTATTATTTTACTGGAAAAAATATATCACGTTTGACTTTTAATACGGAAAAAAATGTAATTATGCAAAAATATCCTTAAACGTTGTAATTATGCAAAAAATACTTAAATGCGTAAAATATGCAAAATAATTTTATGATAATTAAAAAAATGTTGCAATTATGGGAATATATTGTACTCATGCAAAAACATTTGTTAAAACGCGAATTACACAATTGACATTGATAATATGCAAATTACGTCTATAAAATATAAATTATATCATTAAAATACAATTGATGTCGGAATTTTGCCCTTAAATGTAAACTTCACAGCTAAAACACAAACGAAATTGAAAAAATATCCCCACAACTTACAGTTGCTCCTCAAAAAGATATTTGTCCTCATGGTAGTACATACCCTATAAAAGCTGTTGCGAATAATAGGTTTCATATGTAAGCAAAAAATAGCATACCCTAAGTCAACTGCGTGCTTCCACCGACTCCGGACTCTGGGCGTATCAGTACAGAGAATATTTACATACTTCATATCTAATTGTGGGTGAGAAAATTAGAATGAATAAAAAATATTTTAATAAAATAAATAGTGAGTGAAAAAATATAGTGTGTTTTTTTTCATAGAAGTTGGCATTGGATTGGTGTTTTGAAGAAGAAGAAGAAGAAGAAGAAGAAAAAGAAGAAAAAGAAAAAGAAAAAAGAAGTAAGAAAACATGAGACAATGGTTGAGGTTGGTAAACAAATTAAAATCGATAAAAGAACATTTTATTTTATTGTGGATAATAGTGCGTGAAACTACAGTGTGTTTTATCTGTTATAGCTTTTCTCTGGTGTTTTGACGATGAAGAGCCGCAAAATGAGACAACTGGTTGTGAAATATGTTCGTGTACTAGTTACATCAAATAAAATATTTAAAAACCTTCACTATTAATTTTGAACGTGGGAATAGATTTTATTAATATATATTAACATAGAATTAAATTTTAATTTATCGCTGTTTTCGCATGCTTTGATACAGAAAATATCCTACCATTAACCCTCCTTTACCTCTGCAGAGATAATTAAATACAATATTAATATTTTTCCTGAGTTTTAAAACACATAATTTCTATACCAACACGTATCTTAAAATGCTTTCAGTGTCCTATTTGAAGAAAAAGAGAGATTTTCATGTAATATTTCGATATAATTGTGTAGTGAAAATACGTACAACCCTCTCGCACTCTTCTGCTAAGCAAAATCATGTAACATTCGTTCCCACCATCCCGCCCTGCTTACATAGGCAGGATTTTGGCTGCAGATTTCTATTCATAGAGCCATGCTGGCTGGCATAAGATAAGCATCCTTTGCATCCGGCTATTCATGTTAATACGCTAAAATCCTTACTTATGGTAGAGTTGACATTGAGAGAATTTAATAAAAATATCAGTGCATGTATGGATTATTTGTTGGCAATATGTGCAACATGTGAAAATTTAAAATGATTTAGCAGGTGAAATATTCAGTTTCTTTTATTTTTCACGATCATGTTTTAAAGAGCCTTTTGCGAGATCTTTTTTTCGAAGAACATTTTTTAGCTATACATAAAGTTTAAAATATTATGTTTTTGCTGCCTAGTGAGTACCCTAAAGTTAACTTACAAAAATTTAATAAATTATCATGTTATGGGGGACAAACATTTCTCCCCCACCTCGTAGACATAACAAAAATGATTAAGTGTATCAGTGTGAAGATGACATGGCGTAGTGATAAAGTATTTACTTTTAAAATTTAGCTTTTTAAACGTTGAATTGTTTTAGTGTACGGTTATTAAACACGCCGCAAACATCGAAAGTTAAGGTAACAAAAATTTAGTAAATTATCCTGCTAAAATCACGTGTAATGTTTTCCCTGTGCTTAGACCATTAAAAAAAGTTAGCAACATTGATTGGTGATAAGGGGAAAGGGGATGTAAAGCATTATATTTAGTTGTAAATACCTGTATTTTATAGTAAAATATAAAATTAAAACACACTGTTATACATGAAACGTTCATTAAAATCGGAAGATAAATACACCTAAAGTACATTTTTAAGCAGATATAAGTTAAAACCTGCTGTTATACATTTTCCTAAAATTTTAATTTTGTGGAAATAGGCATTAACATAGAAAACATTGGTGAAAACATGTTTTTAAACAGATAGAAAAATAAAACATTCTATGGCATTGTAACCAAAAGTGGTAATGTGTCCCGTGTTAGACTAAATTTTTACACAACATATAGAAAACTAAAACATACATTTTTTTCTACTGAGTTTTTGTGGAAAATATGCATTAAAACCTAAAACATTGGCGAAAAACCCCCATAAAATACATTTTTACCAATAATTATTACTTTAGAAAATTAAATATACTGTACTAGGATACACATTTTATTAAAAATCTTATTTTCTGGAAAATATTAAACTACATTTAGAAAACTGAAATAAGAAATAACGATGGACACAATTGCAGACATGGTTATGTATATGTAAAAATGGCGATGTGCGGATTACAAGTATGTAGTGCTTGAGAATATAAATAGTTTTGATAAAAAAATGTTTTTGTAAAATCATCATTTTGTTCCAACATAATGTTTCTACATTCTATATTTTCAAGTATAAAGTTGACAAATTTATCGTTGATGAAAAATGCTTCCACAAACCACTATGAAATGGAAATATTCACTAAAATGGTTTTTAAACATATTACATTGAAGTATCGTTGATATTTGCTAATTAAAAATCCCAAATCCCAAATCGAGAACACTCGTAATTTGCACGGACTGCACGGACTTGGATAATTTACAAGTAAGTAGAGTCTGACACAAAAGTATATCTGTTAAACTTTTTGATATGGTTTCAAAATGCAGATCAGCCTGTGGACTTCAGTATGCCTATAACTGTCACAATACTTACTACACTTATTTAAGTATCGCTTCACTGAGTTGACAATACAATAGCTGTACTTCACTGAAGGATGATACACACTTGATAAATCCTGGTTTACTTTTTATACCCCCTTATCTACGATTCAGACACATGCGCAGTCCATCATCTAATGAGAATTGATTTTGTACTATGCATCTCCCATCCACCTAATTTTCCACCAATGAGATTGATTTTCCACACCTCCTTAGCCTAAGAAAGGCATAAATTCTGAAAAACAAGGGAAAATGGTGAACGCTTAGGAACCGGTGTTGTTTCCCCTGTTAAAAGCATTTCCTTTGTTTGTGAATTCCGGTCTTAACAGTTATGTGTTTAGGGTCGTATGCCCCTGTTTTTGCGAATCCCAGTCCTAAATGGTTGTGCTTTTATTGAAAGGTATATTTTATTGTTTTTCCTCTTAAAAGCCTTTATGAAGTCTAAAATTAAAAATATATTTTTCTGTAGTGCGATTATGTTGGGTATATTACATTTTTTATTAGGTTTATTTACAGCGGGCGTAAAAACCATAAGCATGGCTTCCTTCGGAAAGGAAGTAAAGCCGTGGGTCCCGCATCGTACATTTACGGCACGATAAGGAGCCTCAAGCCTGAAAAAAGAGGCCTCTGAGCAAAATTTGTCGGCCATTTTCACGCCCTAATTTGAATGGGACGCTGATGGCCTGAGATATTAAAGAGAGTCTGTAAATAAACCTAATCAAAAAAGTGTAATATACGCAACATAAACGCACAACAGAAAAATATATTTTTAATTTTAGACTTCGTAAAAGCTTTTAAGAGGAAAAACAATAAAATATACCTTGGCATAAAAACGTACAATCATTTAAGACTGGGATTCGCAAAAACAGGGGCACACGACCCTAAACACATAACTGTTAAGACCGGAATTCACAAACAAAGGAAATGCTTTTAACAGGGAAACAATACCGGTTCCTAAAAGTCCACCATTTTAAGGTAGGAATTTACAAACAATGGAAATGCTTTTAACAGGGAAACAGTGCCTGACTCTAAACGCACAACCTGTTAAGACCGGAATTCGCAAACAAGGGGAATGCTTTTAACAGAAGAAACAATACCTGTCCCCTAAACATCGACCCTTTAAGGCAGGAATTCATAAACAAAGGAAAAGCTTTTAACAGGATAAGCAATACAAATACACGGGGGTGAAAGCTTTCAGACATGTTGAAACATGTTTGCGAAGTAAAAAATATACCAGCATAATTTTTCTCCAACCCTCAGTAAGTCAACGGAGTCGGAAGTGGAAGACGCTGTTGACCTAGGGTATACTATTTATTTCTTACACATGAAACCTTTTTTCGCTTCATGGCGATATTTTATCAATGTTGTTTGTATTTTAACTGTGACGTTTCCATTTAAAGGCATAAATACGTCCTCATTTTTATTTTGATGATGTAATTCACATTTTATAAATGCAATTTGCAATTTATGAATGTCAATTGTGTAATTCGCGTTTTAATGAGCGTTTTTCCATAATTACAACATTTTTTGTACAATAACAAAATTTTTAATAATTAATTTTTTGCATATATTTTTCGCATTTAAGGACGTTTTTGCATAATAGCATCGTTTAAGAGTATTTTTGCATAATTACAATATTTTTAGCATATTAAACATCGAACGCGATATGTTTTTCTATTGAAATAATAATGTCCACTCCAAACGATCAACAAATTTTCATCACCAAGGGTAAAGAAACTTCGACACGATAAAAAAAAACCACACACACGCTTCGTTTGACAGTAAACCCCGAAGGTCAAAAGCTGGAATTTCAAAAACGCATAAAATCTATGTCCTTTCTCCGGCTGTCTTTGTCGCAAGAATGTCGGTAAAAACATGTAGGTAAAACAGCCACCTATGCCGGTAAAATAAAAATTTCAAAGGTCCAAACATTTTGCAAAAAACGCGTAAAATAGTTAACCCATTTCCCTTTTCCGGATGAAGTTTGTCGCAGCAACGCTACAGGTCGGTAAACCTTTAACATGATGGTAATGTAGGTACCCATGTCGGTAATGCAGACTCATGTTGCGGGACTACCTGTCTCTGAATGTTGTTAATGCAGCAACCTGCAATAAAAATTTTTGGAAAAGGGATATACACTACTGGTATCTGTCACATCACGTTTTAATAATTTTGGAATTTCTGATTCCAAATGATGATAAGTGAGCAAGCTAAAGAGAAAAGATAATTTAGTGAATTGGTATTTTCATAAGTTTTGCAATATATGTGAAACTTAATGTTTGCATTATAAATTTGCGTTCCTGTGTGCGGAGGAAATTATGGAGTAAACACGTTGGGCGTCATATGCAGAGGAAATTAGAGTGCGTTGGGCGTCATATGCTGAGGAAAATACGTTGTTGGTTTACAATGGTCGTCTGTTTGTATAAATCTTCTTATCGTTCTTCTTGCTCCTTGCCTCCATCTGCTCCGTCTGTATGAGACATTCTGATGGGGATTTTTGGAATGGTAGGAAAAATCAATTCACGGGTGGAAGAAATTGTGAATAGGCCTAGGACCCGTAGACAAGTTTAAAAAAATAAACAATCAGCTCGTTGTAGGAAAAAGATTTAATAACAGTTAGTCCTACTCTCAGGATTAAAGTTATTTTAACTATGGTTGAGCTATAACAAGGAACTTTGATTACCGCCACACTTTTCAACTCGCAAGCTGTACACAGAATTTTATACGACTTCACTGCCCGCAAAACTCTCACGACTCAATTGTCACAAAACTTCTCATACCCTGCACTCCGACTGCTCTCCGACTGCTCTCCGACTGACCTCGACTGCCCCACGACTGCATCATCCAGAAAGTTTTATTTCTAGGCCGTCGGTCGGTTTGTGCCGACGCTTCCTAACTTTTGTTCAACTTTAAAATATCACGCCATGTTGCTTTTGGCTGTAGTGTTTGAATGTTGTGTTACGCAATCTTCTGGTTGGTACATTTTTCGCGGTCCTTCTGGCTAGTGGTGGGGTGAGCTTCTATTTCCGCGAAAAATATACCTTAACGGTTTTCCGTTTCTTTTTTACCAGAAGTTTGCGTAACAGCATTCCTTGGGGGTGAAAATCAAAGTTCCGTTGTTCAGGTTATAACTAACGGTACCTTAGCTACCAGTTTCATGGTCACAGGGGATCTTGCAAGAAAGAGGGTGTCTACATTTTATGATCCTCTTACGATATTCAATTTCTTACTTAAAAGGTTAAGTCAACAAATTTTTAATATACTTTAATATCCAAATAGTTTAATATCACCTAGCTAAGTTAAGGTTATTACCTGGGGATGTACATGGTGTAGAAATCTACCATTTCATGTGTTACTATGAGTTTCATTGTAATCAGTACGTTTGGGCTTTTCCTTCCCTAGTAAATGTGGTATTGTCTCTCCAGTGCTTCATTGGCAATCTTTTTTCTAGACCTGTATTGGAATCCCGTGATTTTCCTCTCATTGTAAATGAATATACTGTTTTCTCCTTAGCCATCGTATCTTAAAAATATATTCAACGTTCAATTCGTTTAGAATTATTTTGTTAAATTATGCTTCTTAATTTGTATCCTGCCAAAAGTTTTATTAGATTCATCGGTTTAAATTTTTTTCTCAAATGATTTTTGGAACTACAATTTTCAGTAATGGTTGCCATTGAATTACATGATAAGTTATGAAAGTTTGAATATATTTCTTTCATTCCTAAATAGTACTTATAATTAGACTTAAATTATTTGATTTCAATGTCAATACCAAATTCTCCACCCCCAAATTTTCTATGCCGACAAATTGTAAAATGTAGCTGTTTTAGTTCTTGAATTCCATTGATTTAAATTTATTTAAGAGTTTAGCTTAAATATGTACTGATATATTTTCTTAGTGACCTATACCTTCAAATCTTACTATTCAATAAGAAAGTTTAATTTATACTTTTTTTTTAATTTTTTGAAAGCTTGAATGCATTTTGAAAAGCTTCTTTTGGCCATTAACAAATAAAAGCGAGTTCAAGATTAGGTTTCCTGTTGGATTAGATTGGAATAGGGAGTGTACTTCAGTTGCTCAACAGCTAGATGTTAGTGCCTACGCCCTATGTACGGGCACCACAGAGAGGAAGGAATAAATCATAGAAGTAGGCGAGGTCCCTAATATTGCTTTCCAGATAGAAACCCCGATGTCAGCGGAAACTCCCCTCAGAAGGTATGCTTCCATATCAGGTTCTGGAATAGAAAACGTTCTAAAGCGCAAACCTCTGTCACACTGCACCAGCCTATTCCATTCCGTAACAAAACTAATAAAATGAAATGAAACGGGAGAGGGGAAAATTCGTGATAAGGAAAGATTCATCCCAGCATAGCCAATGTGATCAGGGGAATCCACAAAAAAAATAAATAAATAAAGATCAGAATGGTGACCAAGGAAATTGAATCTGGGACCTCCTGAATGCAAATTCCAAGAGTTATCGTCTGAGCCACCCACTCCATTATCGGGTACTTCTAAATGTAATACCCAAATCTCCAGGAATAATAGAAGAAAACAAATCAAATTTTCTTCTTACATAGCCGCATATCTGAAATTGAGTGAACAGTCAACCTATGGAGAAGGGCTTTAGATGCTATTTGAAAATAAAACGATTAAATTTTAATTGTAATATTTTACAAAAACTGATCAAAAGTGGAGCCTCTTGTCCCAATATAAGCCCTACAAGAGGTGGCTATGCATACGCAAAAACTCTAGAAACTCTAGGCATTGTGCGTACAGAATTAGCAATTTCATGCTTCCGAAGCGAACAACTATTCCTCCACTTCAGTTGACATCTTATACACCAGCCACCATAAAGAAAAAAGAAGTAATTTGGATAAAGTCTGGAAACGAGCAGGTCAGATAATGATGAACCAATTCATTGCTTACCAAAATTAAAATGCTCTCAAACTGCAATGAGAAGTAAGAAGGTGCACCATCGTGTTGGTACCACATGCGACCCTGAATGTGCTGGAGCAAGGCAGATAATGTGCCTTGTAGGCACTGTAGGAAAATTTTGCAATCGATGCGTTATGTCATGTTTTAATATATTACACACTAGATCATTCTGAATAACGTTTGTCATAATCAATCAATAAAAACTGTAATATTTTTATTCTCAAATATATCTCCAATTTTTAATATTTTTCTTCGAAAGTTAACAAGTGCATTTAATATTAATTTCAAAGGCTAACGATATTGAAAGATACGTTTTTTTTTCCCCCTGTTTATGCTGCACCTATAGGGAGTAGTTATAAGCGATAAGATAAGGCTTTATCTATCAGCAGAATACGCATGTTTCCCTTTGTAATGCCGATATCCTTCATTATATTTCTATTATCATCAATCTATAAAATGGTACTGAGTCCTTTCTGATCTTATCAGGCAAAACTGCTGCTGATCGATTGGTAAAATAAGTATCTTCCTAATCTGTTAATAGGGAATCAAAAAAGAACAAAAATTGACAAATCTATAAAAAATAGTAAAGTATTGGACAATTTAACACAAATACATATTTATCTCACCTGAAGTTAAAGGAAGATCATGATAAAATGATGAACAAAGCTTGAACATTCCTATCCGCAGGAAGATTTCTGGGCCTGTCTGTATCACAATTGACAGAAAGTCAAAAGAGACGTAATTATACTTCAGACTTGCGTTTGTAATTGATAGTAAAATGTTTGAAAAGTTATTTTTAATCATTCAATGTCACTAAAAATAACAATAAAGTTTACATGAACAAAAGTATTACACTCTTAAATAGAGAGATGTATTTTAAAAATGCTATTCTTACTAATTATTAGATAGTAGTTGTTTAATACAACACTAAATTGCTAAAGGTTTACTAGAATAGCAAGGATTTTAATAATATGTTTCTTCTTTAAAGGTAATAGTGTATAACGCAATAGAATTATTTGGAACTAAACATTTTTGTAAAATATGGTAAGATAATAGAAATTCCATTCATATTTAGGAACTGGTGTTTATACAGGGTGGTTCAAAAGTCCAGCGCAACGGAATAGGTAAAGGTAAAATTAATACAGATAGAGAGCAAATTGAAATGGTAAAACACCTGTAAATGAAAATATATTACATTATACATGTACTCTATTGACTTCACTGGTACTGTCAACGAAAACTGAGAGCGATGTCAATAAATGCTTGTCGTTAACAAAAGCCCAAAAGTCATATTTCTCCTCCATTGTGAATAGTTCACAAAATATCTGCTCATTTCGCCTGTTATTACGAAATAAAATTATAAATAAATAACTATAAAAGGCTTTCCAAAGAATAAATGCTAATTGTACATGAAACAGTGGTACTCATGATAATGCATTGTAAGATAATAGAGAGATGTATGCTGTAATGCATATGCCTTACTTCCTATATGTCTAATCATACTACCTTTTCTCTTCCACTCCTCCCTCGTTCATCCCAGCTTAAGCGCGGGAGAATATAATGTTTTGGTACTTAGGGTATAGTCTCTTTGACTCTTTATAGAGTACCACGAGCTATTAATGCTACAGTAGATTAAAAATACGCTTCCCCTCTATTCAGTTTTGCTATCTATACTACAAAGGAAGTTGTAATGGTCTTTCATGGTATTGTCGCCCGTTTCATAGCAACTGGCGGCTCGGCAGTCAGAGCGGTAACTCCCGGCAACTCAGGACAACTGATTCAAGTTCAAGTACAATTAATTTTAATGAATATAAGCACACACCTTATGATAGAAAATGTTGTCCATACATTTCTTTCATATTTTTTGAAAATTGTCATTCACATGCATCAGTTCATCCTCCAAAAGTAAGTCTGCTTCTCGCCTCATATTGTGTTTCAGTTCTCACAAAGTGTGGAAGTTATTTCATACTCTTTATTTTTCAACTTCCTCTATAAATGAAAATTACATATTGTCAATATGTCATTTTCGCATCTCAAAAAATATAGGCCCTATTACTCTGTATGCATTTACTGCGCACCATACACAGATTTTTTTTTTCATCCAAACATAACCATGTAAAAGGAACCATGCTTCATCAATAAAGAATATTAAAAGTGTTTCAACTACTCTATAGTTAAAGGTTCGTACATAAATTGACAAGATCATCAATGAAATGCATTCACTTCATCGGGGGGGGGGGGTAGCACTCTGAATACCGGTATCCACCAGCTGTAGTGAAACGGGCTACCAAACGATGAAAGACCCGGTTTATATATACCTAGGGCGCCTAACTTTTTAAGCACCACTGTGTTTGTAGCGTGAATAATATTTTTAAAACAATACTATGCATGGATATTTCTATTTTGGCATATAGTTTTGCGAATGTAACACTGCAAAACCATAGTAAACTGCTGAATAAACGGATTGTGGTTCTATAGTACTGTAGACATATAATCCAAAAAAGAAATAAAAAGACAGTGAAATGTCAAGCGTCTGGATAAATATTAAGTACTATCAGCAACGATCAATACTCTTCTAATAAATGATAAAAGTACATAGAAGAAATCTGTCTCTCTAAGACACTACATGCAGAATGGAGATTCTAGAAAGAGATGCTTTGGTTAGTTGTTTAGAGGAGATCTTGGAACTACTAGGGCGTTCAAATTTCCCGCTGAGAGTGAGTTTTTGGCCAAAATCGGCTCATAAATCTTCTCTTTTTTCTGTAAATGGTTTCTTGAACCATTGGACGTCACAGAGAGTCAACTTTTGCATACTCCCTTTCTCTTTGGGCCCTACAGTCATTCAAAGAGCTTTGCGTGTCCTTTTTCATCCTGCCATATCCCCTCAGTATAGAAGTGTGAATCAGATACACAACTGTATTGTCTTACTACACTGCAAGGACTCAACAGCACTTAAATGAAGTGGCACTATATGGTGCTGATGGAAATAGTGAAGGAAGAACGTGTCAATCATGTAGCAAAGAGGATGACTAAAGGTTTTCTCAAGTTAAAGAAAGACTGACAGAGAACGTGTCAATCATGTAGCAAAGAGGATGACTAAAGATTTTCTCAAGTTAAAGAAAGACTGACAGTAGATTGGTTATAAAATACGAGGTACGTCCAGAAAGTAAGTTCCGTTTGGTAATAAAATTAAATTGTGTACAGATACAGAAAAATTATTTATTGCACAAAATTCTACAACTCTTAAACTACTTTTCCACATAACTTCCGAAATTTTGCAGGCATTTGTCATAGCGTGGCACAAGTTTTTGTATACCTTCTACATAGAAGTTTGCCGCCTGTGTCTTCAGCCAGTTGGAAACATTTTCTTTCAGCTCTTCGTCATTGTTGAAGTGTTGACCGCCAAGGAAAGACTTGAGATGTAAGAACAGATGAAAGTCGCTAGGAGCGAGGTCAGGGCTGTACGGAGGATGGTCAAACACGTCCCAGCCAAATCCCTGTAGGAGGTTTTTCGTCACATTTGCAGTGTGTGGTCGTGCGTTGTCGTGAAGAAAAACAACACCTTTTGACAGCAATCCTCGGCGCTTATTCTGTATTGCGCGGCGCAATTTCCTAAGTGTCTCGTAATAAACATCTGATTTGATTGTTTGACTACGCGGTAAGATATCAATGAGTAAGATGCCTTTCCAGTCCCAGAACACTGTGCACATCATTTTTCGAGGTGTCAAGATTTGTTTCGGCTTAACCTTTGCTGGGGATGAAGTGTGCCTCAATTCCATTGATTGCCGCTTACTTTCAGGGGTGTCGTAAGAAACCCAAGTTTCATCTCCTGTGACTATCTGTGTCAGAAATTCTTCGCCGCCTTCATCATAACGAGTCAAAAACTGAAGTGCACTACCCATCCGTTTTGTTTTGTGTTGCTCAGTAAGAATCTTTGGTACCCAACGTGAGCAAAGTTTACGAAATTTCAGTTTTTCGGTAACAATTTCATGAATTAGTGATTAGTGAGATTTTGGGGAAATTCCATAGCGAGAGCACTAATTGTAAACGTGCGGTTTTCCTGGATCTTGTCATCAATCGCGTGAACCAGTTTTTCTGTAACCAAAGATGGACGCCCATCGTGCACTTCACTACGTCCTTCATTGACCTGTCGGACCCATTTTCTCACCGTTGAATCACTCATCGCATTTTGTCCGTAAACTTCGCAAATTTGCCGATAAATTTCAATTGGTTTCACTTTCCTAGCATTCAGAAAACGAATCACAGATCTGATTTCACAAGCGGCGGGATTTTCAATCAACACCGACATTGTAAACAAGCACAACAAAGCGTACGTGGGTGACAGCGATCTCAAAATGGCGCACGTTTCTTCTCCTTGATACAGAGCGTCTACCGCGCATGTGCGGAACTGCGATCGCAGCGCTGCAGCGGAGATAAATTGAAACGGAACTTACTTTCTGGACTTACCTCGTATAAAAAACTAATCAGCTACTATGGACTGGCCATCCAGAAGCATCTGTCAGATATATTTGCCATGAAAGTTGTTATAAATGCTACACATAAATTAGTCGGTCCTGGTGGTGTAGTGGCTATCATACTAGTCTCCTATACCCAAGATCGCGGGTTCGAACCCGGCCAGGACCGATGAATTTTTTTTCGGGCGTAAAAATCCTTAAGTATGGCTCTCTTCGGAAGGAAAGTAAAGCCGTGGGTCCCGTGTCGTACATTTACGGCACGAAAAAGAACCTCAAGCCTGAAAGAGAGGCCTCTGAGCAAAATTTGTCGTTAAAGAGCGTCCATAAGTAAATCAATCAATCAATTACACATAAATCAGAAGTCAGAACTTGATGAGTGCACCACAGGGACAGGCTCTTGGTGTTTCTATAATAGGAGCTTAGCTCTCGGTGAGACTCCGCAGAGCTATTGCAAGATCTCTGTTCAGTTAAGAGAATTCCCACATTTTGTACTGAATTTGGCACGCTGTGATCATGGAGGAACACAAAATTCAAATGAAAGTGTTCACTCACTCATTTGAAAAAGTCGCCCCAAAGAAAATATTATTTCTAAGAAGCGGCTAGAAACTGGGGCATTAAATGTTGTTTCTGCTTTTAATGTGCTCTGTTCAGCTTCTCAGGAGTATAGATCTGCGGTAAGGGTAAGGAATGTTCAGTAGAAGCTTCACTGCTTCAGTAAGATCCTGGGATATGACTCGACTCTGTGAGAGAAGGACCTCAGGTGCCATAAGGAAGGTACTTGCAGGTAGCAAAAGTAGCACAACATCACTAAGGACACTAAGGGGAAATACAGACACATGTTACTGTAAATCAGTGGGGTTCTGATAGTCTGATATGTCAGACAATTCACTGTTTCCCAGCATACTTTTTTTATAAAACACCGTTTTTCCCAAAAATTTATTTTCAGACATCCAAAATCTCCCACGCGTCTCAGTTTTTATTTCTTTTATTCAATTAAAATTCCCGAGAATTTGTAGAAGTATCCATTGAAACATTCTGTGGAAAAAAATACATGCTAACGCGAATAACGAATTTTAAAAAAAATCTATGAAAAATTTTGTTCATTTAAAGATTAAAATTGCTTATAAATTATAAAATTATCACAATTCACTCATCAAATTTATTTAAAATATCTCTTCATACAATTTTATATGTTTTAAAGCCCCAAATACAAAAATGCCAACCAATTTTATCTTCAGACGAATTAGACATTTTAAGTATGCAACATTATTACGTAAAAAAAAATATGAAATAATTTACAGCTCGCAAAATATTTATCCCATTTGAATGCAATTTGCTGGCACTTAACAGCAATTTAACAGCAATTCGGTCACAGTGACATTTTCAGAAATATCCATACAAAAATGTGAAACTTTGGAAATTCACTCACATAGGCCTATAGGACGACATAACGTCAATTTCTGACATGCTTATGACTGTAGTTGTCTCGCTAGTGCCTAAAGGATTAGCTTGAGTAAAAAAGGTATTTCATTCAAGGGTGGAACAACTCTTAGTTGTACTTAATCAGATAAAAATATAAATGCAGTGAGGACTTTAAAATGGATGACAGTACATCAAAAGATAGCCCCTATTCCGAGTTTTGTGCGACCTGTTTTCCACTTATATTTTCCTACAGAACAATTGATAGTCGTCTATAATAAGAGAAGGAAAGCGCAGAACTTCTACTTCTTGCAGGACAATGACCACAAACTCGTATGAATCAGACAATAAAGTATTGAATTGTTATAGGCTCCCTCTTCTTCCACATAACCCCATAAGATATTCATTTATTTGGAATTTCGAAGGAGTTTTTATGAAGGGCGTCGTTTATATAGGCAAAGAAACCAGGCAATTTGTTTGAGATATGAAGCTGCCAAACCCAATACATAGAAAAGAAACTGCAATAAAAAAATGGGTGAGCTAAATCGGCAACATTATTTATTTTTTTCCTGTATTTCCAAGCTGTAATTTAAATTTGAGCGACTTGTTAAGTAGTGAAAAATATTGGTCTTTATTTTATTATGATTATTTCGCAAAGAAAAGTCTGTCGGTAGAAGTGAAGTGAAGAGCTGTAAGGTAGTTCAGCAAAAAATATAATTTAACTACGAAGTAAGAACTTTCAAGCGTCCTGTCAGAGATTTTAAAAAGGAGACTTGGTGTATCATTTTCATTTCTTGATATAACCTACTTTGGTTGTTCGTCGTCTTTGTCAGAAGTTTTCCATTTTCAGAATAGTGAAGAATTTATGTGCTATTTGATTTCATATTATAAATCTTCGGTGAGGTTTTGAATTTCCTTTACCTTGCCAATTTCTCTCAAATCTTGATGAAATCTACTTTCAGTACTTCTTAACCAAAATATACCCAGCGTTTGCTTCATCTAATTTAATTCTTTATCTCTAGCAACCCACGTATTTTGTTTTTATCATTTAATTCATCTTCGTTCAGAATGATGGGCTACCATCACTGCAACAGCCTTAAAATGTGCTTACATTATACGTACAAACAGTAAAAAGGAGATTGTAAAACTAGAGGTAAATAAAACATACATTTGCTGAAACAAGCATACTACTTTTTGTTACAGCGGGTAAGTTAAATGGATGCGAGAAAGGCAAGAAATCTTGCAAATCTACACAAGCGATAACACCAACCAACCCGGTTGTTCTTATCTACCTCTGACACTGCTTCGCAGTTGTCAACACAAAGAGTAGTAGTAAAATGTATCTTTATCCCTGACAGCAAAGTTGCACTTAGATACAAATTTGTTAACCTTAAGCATTCAGCAAGTAACGAGAAACCTTCCAGTTCTTCAATGTAAGTGCGTTTTCCATCTGAAATCAGACGGAAAATTAGAAAAATTGGTATACACTTTTTGATTTTAGTATAGATTTTATATACTACAATAATATAAAGACAAGTATTTTTGTAATACATAAGACTATAGTCTAATAGTTAGTCCATTTTCACAAATATATGGTAAATATAACGATTAAAACTAGAAAACCAATGGAAATATGGTTTTCATATTTTTTAGAAGTAGTAGAAGCGATTAGAGATCAAAAATAAAAAAAAAATCTTATTTGACATGTCAGTGTTTTCTCTTTAAGGTGGTGTTTGAAAAAGTATGATTGGAAGAGTTATATTATGTATTTTTTGTGTGAATGGTTACGTGTTATAATCCAGCAAAATAATGACACAGAACATTTTTGAAGTAACAACTTTGAGGCTCATTTTTCGTAAGTTTGAATCTTTCATTGCATAATGAGCATTTCTCGATTTGCACTTGTCCTAAACAAATGATAATTTTAGAAATAATTTGTTGAAAAAAGTATATGTGTACATGGCGAACTGCTAAGCACTTTATAAACTAATATGTATAAACTATAAAAATGTAAAAAATAAATTACTAACATAAGAAGCTAATTAATCTGAAGTTCATATTCTACTAAGTTAAACAAAAGCGTTTGTTCATCTTATATTTACCTATTTTAACCATCACCCATAAAGAGTTAGTTTTCTAGCAGATATAGTTATTAAGAAAACGTTCCTTAAATATATTATAATTCAGAATTGTCAACATAGTGCATTCCATTCCCCCTTAACTCTCTTTATATGTAATTTTTTCAAAACATTCATGATTTGAAATGTTTCCTAGTGTCTGATTTTACGTGGAATTATCTATAGAGGTTGACTGTCTTTATCACAATGCACTCGCGAGCGGTGTGTGTTATGAACGGGATAAAGAAAGCCAACTCCCTGTATTTTCAGTAAGTTTTTTGTCACATACAGCAGATCAATGATAAAACACTTTATATCAATATTTTTTATTTAAAAACATGTTATCTAGTATCACTATTTAGTTTCCCGAATTGTAACGAAGTTTTAAAAATATTCGTATATATCAGACATAGCCAAATTCCTAGCTCCTCTATGGTTTCCTTCGGAAGGGAAGTAAAGTCGTGGGTCCCGTGTCGTACATTTATGGCACGAAAAAGAATCTCAAGCCTGAAAAAAGAGGCCTATGAGCAAAATTTGTCGGCCGTTTCACGCCCTGATTTGAATGGGACGCTGATGACCTGAGATGTTAAAGAGCGTCCGTAAATAAAACAAATCAACAACAAAAATTCCTAGTTCCTCTTCGTTGAACTCAGTTCACCTAGAAGCAGGGAGCATAGCTTCTAAGGCAACCCATCTGTGAAAATGCTAACATTGGTAATTTTCAACCTATCAACTTCAATCTGAGCATTGGAATGTGCTCTACTTAGCACATGTCAAATTTGAAGATTCTACCTTCAACCATTGTTGAGAAAGTAATTGTTTACTAAAAGTTTAATCTTAAGTTTACAAAATATTCCTCGCAATTAATGCCTATAGGTTTCTGACTCAAAATTTAATTTATACATCAAAATCAATATTAAAAATCTGATTTGGGAAATTTTTATTACTTTTGTTATTAAAAGATTTCAAATGTTGATGTTATCCTTTTCCTCAACTTTTGCTTTAAGTGTGGTTGAAATTTGCATGCCGTAGAGCCATTTGAATGTTATAGAATACTGGGAAAAAATTTTGGAGAAAGAGCCATTTGAAAAATTGAAATTTGAAACAAATATACTTTACCAATATCTTGTGACTTAGAACTGCTCTGCAGCATACATTGGCCCATGTACTTCTTTATTTATGACCTCTGCTCTAGTTTTTGTCCCTTTCAGTCTTCTATGCGCAGTCTATTGCCCTGGATGCTCAGACCACTCCAAATGATGTTTGTCCCTGGCAACAATAAGTTTTGTCCTGATGCTGTGATGCGCTCTTGTCATACATTTTTGATTTTTTGACTTTGTCTCACCCCATATTGAACTGTAAATGGTTGAAGTGACGGCAATTTCTAATTTCTACTTAGAAATAAAAACTTGTTTTGGACACTTCGGCCAAATTAAGCTCTGAGGGCAATTGTTGGCACTTCGGGTTTAGCTCTCTGTGCATCGCTGATGCAGAGGTGGTGCAAAAGATCTTAAGTAAGTACCAAAATCATAATTTGAGGTTTAGGTTTCTACATACAGTTAAGCAGACACATAAACCGCACAAACACACACACACCCTTTGAACATTTATTTCCGTTAGTTGCTGTGAACTATCATGTAACAGTCACTGTTTTTTGTGTTAAAGTTTCCATTTCCATAAGTTAATTAAACTGTGACAGCTTCTTATGGGAGGAGGAAGAATAGATTATCATATTTTCAACTGCATGATTTTTTTTTCATTGTTACAACACTGCACAACAAACTCGTTCATTTCGTGCTTCTTTTATGATCGTGCATACATAATTTATTTATACATTTGCCAGGACTCTTTCCTTTCTAATTCGATTCATACTTACATGAAAGAACATAAGCTGTAGTTCGATTAATCCTTGAATCACTGATGAAGAAACCGCTCAAAATAATGCACAAATACTACGGGATCACTTTGTGCATATGTGTAAGATGTGTATATATATATATATACACACACATATATATATATATATGTGTGTGTGTGTGTGTGTGTGTGTACATATGTAAGATTTTCGTTTTAACAATTTTATTGCTGTACGTGCAGAAAACACTGTAACCTCGTGGTGTTATGCTAATTTCGGTATTGATTTTGTTGGCGGAAGTTCAAGATTTACACCAGTTTCATTTAATTTGTCTTCTGTTGAAAATGTACGTTTCCGTGCTTCTTTATTTTGCACTGAGCCTGTGGTATCAATTTTATCACAAGAATGTGAATTGCAGTTCTGGAAGAAGACAATTGCACAGGGAAATTCCGAATAAATTCCTCAAGAAAGTGATAAACTGACTCATATTTATAAAAACACTTACATACAAAAATGCATTGCCTTAAAGTCAGCTATCTTGCCCTCTTCGCCTAACGAATTTAGACTGGAAACTGCTTGGAAGTTCAAAGACAGGTAGGAAGGCTACCGTGAGTGGGGAGGGAAGCCAGCCTTGGCCGATACGCAAAATCTAGTGAGAACAGGGAGGACATATTCTGGAAACCATTTAGTAGCGTCAAACAGTAATGAAATTAAATTAGGCAAAAGAAATAGTATCTGATAGTCCTAAAATGTTTTCCTCATTCAGAAAGCCATAGTAAACCAACAGGTGCTATAATAGAATGAATTTATGAAAAAAAAAAAAAAGCAGCATAATGATTAGCAGATAGTTTCTGTGTTCTATTTTCAATTATATGGCTATATTCAGAATGGTTACATGTAGTATCAAAGTTTTAACATGTTTGCAAATCTATTTCAAAAGTTGTTAGTTTTTTCAATACTAATCAATCTTAGTTTTAAAACATTTAAGAGAAATAATAATTGATTTCCTCGCTCTATATATAGCCCAATGAAAAAATGTTGACTACTTTTTAGTTTTGAGGATCGAAAATATGTTGCCCGTCGCGAAGGTTATCTTCAGTATTTGTTTGCATATCTATATAAGTTCATTTCGATCTTGACCAGTGCTATATCAACATCCTCTCCAGAGTTGTACACAGTTTCTTGCCTTAATCAGTGACGGCGAAACTCTGCTCACTCTCGAATTCTCGTCACGAGAGCGATTTGTATGGAGTTAGTCCTGCTGTAATTCGCCCAAGTTCTCTCCCTTGCTGAAAACTACCTACCTGTCCCTTGGGAGGCGTCTACCATTTCTGCGCGTTCGTGGCTTGAAAACCACACGACCTCGATAATCAGAACCAGCTCTAAGTGACAGAACAACTCTGCAAATACCTTTGCCACTCTTTCCACAAGATAGTATTCTTTCTTAGCTAGGACATTGTTGTATATTTTCCTAGATGTATCTTTCCACTTTTATAGAGCTCTTCATCGCCGTCTTCCTCATATACATCTCATTAAATTCTGAAGCAGAAAACGATGTCTCAAACATCCCTACTTTAATAATAATTCCATCTGGCAGTTATAATAATAATTGCATTTATTATCAGGTATTGTTTAACAAGGTCAAGAATGAAACAATAAATAAAGGTACCAATATTATAATTATGATCAGGGTCTTAATATTATAATTGCTAGTGTATGTATATAGATGTATGTCTTTTTCACTAATAAGTAATATTCATGTTACATTTCTATAATACTATGACTGACTGTGCAAACACATAAAAAATTAATTGTAATAATAAAAGTAGATAAGGATAAAAAACTTAGATAAAGCCACACTTGAAATTGCTATATTTCGAACTACTGGAGTTCTTCAACGGCCAGAAGCTAGACATTAGAGAAGGAAGGGGATGTCTAGCTTCTTGCCATTAAAGAACTCCAGTAGTTCGAAATATAGCAATTTCAAGTGCGACTTTATCTAAGTTTTTATCCCTATCTACTTTTATTATTACTGTTAATTTGTTACATTGTTAATATTGTTATTTTATTTTTCTTTTTCTTTTATATATATATTTGTGTGTGTGTGTGTGTGTGTGTGTGTCTTTGTAATAGTTGTGCGAAAGGAACGGACATGCTGGGCTCTGCTTCCTGTAGAAAGTCTTGGGACAATACGATTTGCCTCTAAAGGCAAATTCTTCCTGTGTGAAAGAGGAACGATTCCTTCCTCCCATTGCCAGCCATTCATAAAGAATTGCCACATCAGGCCGCAAATGTTTTTACTGCCTTGACATGGAAAACCAAGAAATATGAGTTCAATGGTAACGGTGCTTGTCATCAAAATACATTCCGCATGCAGAAATACATGTCTTACAAGAAACCTACATTTTAGCTATTTTCGACAGTTTCAAAAGAATGCCGCTTATATGGGTGAAGCGTGCAAAACTTTAGTGTGCGGATCTGAGCGTTAGTAAATTAAAAAAAAAATGTAGCAGGAAGAAAAACTTCAACCTATAAACATCCATCAAAATTGGACAAATGAGGATGAATAGGCAATATTAAAAATATCGTGTAATAGCCAATAGGAGATTAAAGTTGAATCCATTTCTAGAATATTTGAAGAAATAAATAAATGTTCGCGAGGGGTGGAGCAAACTGACATAATAGATTATATAAAGTAAGTTCTTGAAGTTTAGGAAGACAGTCTCTATAGAGTAATGGGACAGTACGAGTGATCACAACGCGGAGTGGAGAACCAAACAATATAATATAGTGATATTAGTAAGGCAGTCAATATTTGAAAGATATAACATTAAAATTCAGTGAAAAAATACGTCGTCCTTAAGATAATATTACAGTGTCCTTAAATCAATGTTACAGTTACGACAGTCAGATTATTCTTATAGTAAAGTCCTTACTTCGAAGTGATCAGTGTTATAAGAAAGTGCCACACCAAAATTATATACGACAGTCCCCGTGAATTTGTTACGAAGGAGTGCAGTTAAAGCTAAAATTAAAGTTACGTGAATAGGGTATTTAATCTTCGAGTGGGGAACTTTAGCCTAAGGGAAACCCTACAGTAAATATCAAAACCAGACTTGTCATCACGCGACTGAAGCTGAGCATGTTCCTAAAACCTTCAATAGCCCAATGAATTAAAAATTCAACTAGAGACTAAATTGTATTATTCCAGATAAGAATCCCCTTCTTTCTCTAATGTCTTTAAGTTATTAAAAACAGCCCAAATTCCCCTTAGATCCCCATCCTCTTCTTTGGAACCAGAGAAATAGGAAACATCGAACTCCAGACTTCAAGAGCCGAGGTAATGCGAATAAACCATCAAATTAATTATTCAGTATTAAAAAATTAATGATAATCAAATTAAATCCCCAGTAAAACCTAATTAAAACTACAACTAATAATTACCGTTCCTTCCCCCCCCCCCACCTTAGCTAAGACATTGTATTGTATTTTTCTAGATATATCCTTCCACTTTTCTAGACATCTTCATCTTTTGCCAAACAAGATTTTGAGCATCTTCGAAGTGAAGTAAGCTAATTACAACACAGGACACCAATATTCACCACTGTAAACACAAATGGAGAATGAGCGATCCCACACTCCTAAATGATCATTATTTTCAACGTCCCAAGTGAGAAAACGGTGAAATTACAAACTCCTCATTAACCGTCAAACATTGTAAACAACCTTTAGAAACACTCTCTATAGTGCATAGGTTTTAACGATGTCTCGAAATCGATTATGCGAGTTTAACACGACTTTTGGATGACTGACGTTCAAATAATCAATTTTCTACTGAATTTAAACATGTTATCTTATTGCGCAAAAAAAAAACTTTAAACGCAGGCCACTTTAAGACTGATAGTTCAAATGCGATCGCTTTATTGTTAAAATATTTTAATTTAAATACAGGATTCCTAGAAAATTCTTGAATTATGGTCGAGTTCTCAAAACTCGATAACATAGAATCTAGAATTCTAAATATGATTAGAATAGGAATTTAATGTTAACTGCAACTTGGTATAGTTATATAGTTATATAGTTACAGCATTCGGCCTCGATAACAGGGTGCTTCTCAGTTCGCGTTTTAAATGTTAAATTTCGCGATTCTTAATTTAGTACACTTATGCCTTGAACGTTATAAATACCATTTCCTAAATATATACATGAAATTGAATATTTCATATTAACTTACCGTATTTTATTTCATTTCACAAAATTGTATTACTCTTGTTTTTAAAGGAGAAAACATGTAGTATTAAAACCCTTTATAATATACTTTCTAGTTAAGTGATTACCACCTTTAAATTAAAAATTTGAACATTTACAAAATATATTCTTCTATGGCCAGTCCAAATATTGGGGAAAATTTCTCAGATATCAGGACTTTCTGGACATCCTATATAATATAAAACAGTTCCTTTTTAGGCTCTTTGCAATCTTATGTGTAATTTATTACCATTTAGATAAAAATTGTGAAGATATATTTCTGTAATCCATTCGTGTTGTAATCGATCAGAAACAACTGCTTGAGAACTAACTTATATTTACTTAAAGATGCCCCCATATTTGTTAATTTGGCAAAGATATCTTTTTCTGTTGTAGTAAAGGTAATATACTTTAAAAGGTATTTTAAACAATTACACTAAGCTCTTTAAAGTGTCACATTGAGAATGTAATTAAAACCGGTCGCAAATTATTTTAAAGTCCACGAACTGTAAGTATATTATAGGATTTGAAACAATGAATTCAGAGGGTTTTTTAATGAAAAATTGCACGTTGGAAGGCAGAAAAATCTCTACCTCATAAATGTAAGACTCCAAGAAAAAGTCAGTACCTACATGGTAATGGGGAGTGATATGGCGGTGTTGCAGATTCTCACTTGACAATTCTCCTCAGGCATAGGCCCCAGAGAATACCGTGGAAGGCAGTCTGCTGACTAAAGAAGGGCCGCTTGCCATACACGGCACGTCCACTATGCCGGCGGTAATCATGTCCCACCATGCATGCACTACGTGAAATTTCAAACATCCCACACTCTTGCTTATTTCTTTACGCTTTCTGTAGAGAAAAAAAATGCATTGCAGTATATTTAGGTGCGTCTGGCTAGCCAAAAATCTTAGAAGGTTTTTGATATTTTATTCTAATATGGAAAATTCGTACAGTACTGAAAAATCTAAGAATTTCTTTCTGCAATAAGAAGAAACAAAGAACAGACAGGATGCTGTAAATTAGTACGATATATTTAAACACCGTAAATTAAGTCGGTCCTGGTGATGTAGTGGTAACCATACTTGTCTTCTAAACCTAAGGTCGCGGGTTCAAACCCGGCCAGGATCGATGGTTTTTTGGGCGTAAAAATTCTAAGTATGCCTTCCTTCGGAAGGGAAGTAAAGCCGTGGGTCCCGTGTCGTACATTTACGGCACAAAAAAGAACCTCAAACCTGAAAGAAGAGGTCTCTGAGCAAAATTTGTCGGCCATTTCACCCCCGGAATTGAATGGGACGTTGATGACCTGAGCTGTTAAAGAGTGTCCTTAAATAAAACGAATAAAAAAACATAAATTAGGAATTTAATAGCCTAATACAATATTTCAGTACTTACAAAAATCTTAGAAGAATAGACATATACATCACAAACTGTTTTCAAAAGATTTTATAAACGAAATGCATTTATTGTGCTTATAAAAATTAAAAATAAATAATGAATCGATAAGAAAATATAACTAAAGAAAGAAATAGTTACATTATTAAAATAATTCTGACACTGTAATTAACATTTTAGGAACAAAATATGTAATATGTATAATGAGCACATTTTTGTGTACAGTTAATATTCTGTCCCTTACTTGAAGTAAACTTAACATATTTCGATTATTTTTAGTTCATTGTCTACATAAACTTATTAAATCTATTAAAAAATATACAACTGAATTACTTTAAATTTTATTCCAGTTAAACTTTTATAAAAAAAAATAGGCATGTTAAGTTTAAACAAAAGGAAAATTGTCTCCAACAAAATGGTGCATTTAGTTTAATCATTAATATGCCAATATTTTGCTTTCTTTTTATTATTTTCAGCCTTGATTTTGAACTTCAGTGTATTTTTTATTCTGAAATTTTCCACAATTTACGATAAAAATGTATGATATCCAAGTCTAGGGGATGACTTATGTTGATAAAATTTCACTCACTAGTTACCCATGTTTCTAGTTTAAATATTATCTCCAATACTTCCGTTTGACAGTATATAATTTATAAAATAACCCTGAGATACAAACGGAACTAAATAAAAAAGGGGAAAAGTTGTGAGGAGCACAACCATTATACAAAATTCTTCAGTGCGGCAACTGACTTAATTTGGAAAGTATCGAATGCTTACCACAAGCCCCCTGCTATCTAGTAGCAAAAGGCGGCACTAGCTCTTTCCGATCTGGCATTTAGCTTCACATTAACTTGCGAGCAAGTGACATTTCTCAACATTTATAAAATATTTTTGTTACAGATATACTGAACAAAATCAAGATACTTTATTTGTACTTTTTTCATCCGTGAATAGCTGGGAACAGCTGTCAAAGAGTTTCCAGCTCTATCATAAAGGAACATTTTTTAATCTTTTTCAACATGCACCACAATAAAGAGTAAGTTAAAAATCCCACATCAAAGTTATATAACCTAAATGTAAGGATATTTTTACAAATAAAACTAACACATTGTTTGCATTTATGTTCAAAGTACATTTACAAAGTTTGTTAAAATACATTTAATGCGAAAAGTTATTTTATTTTAATGTAATATAAATAAAATATTATATTTTTTGATAATTTGTCCTTTAGGAAATGTGAAAAAATAACACACAATTTAATGACATTGTTGCATTAATTTTAAATGTCATATACGAAGCAAAATTAAGATTAAACTTGAATTTGTACGTTTTCGCTATATTCTGTATTTTTGACGGAATGGTTAACAAATCCATTGTGATAACGTCTTCTAAATCATTATCTACTCTTATATGTATTTCATTGATTGCATTGCAGAAAGCCCCTGTTTCATTATACCTCCCCCAATCCCGATTTAACCTCACACACCTTAGACAGAAAAACTGAAGACGACATTCCGTTAAGAAATAAATTCAATTTCCTCTTGGGGATTAAAAACAGTGGTATCAGATATGTCTGGAAAATGAAGGAAAAGATTTCTAACATCTCCTTGAATGCACCGGATAAGTACATGTCTAAAGTGATTCGTTTTTTTTTTTTTTTTTTTTTTTTTTTTTTGTGATATTATTAGTCAGTGCCTCAATATTGAAGCTATAATTTGGTAAAGTGCGGATCAGTGTTGCATAGTCCATGCCGCCTGTGAAGGAAAATGTGTGTACATTGTACATATTATTTCAGGATTTCCTTGCATTCTTAAAGTTTTGCACAAACTGGCCTCCTGCAACATCAAAATAATTATTTACTAATTTACAGATCTTATTATTTTGTTTGTTTGAGAGAGATGTTTGCAAAATAAAAACTGTTGTATGATATGTCGTTAAAAATAAATTTGAGAAGCGTTACTGTGCTAGTCCAAATATATAAAAATTCTACCTAATGGAGTGAATCGATAACTCATTATTGAATATTTTACTACATTTACTGTCTGTGCCTAATAATAAAGTGGTATGACCCTCTTATTTTTTAAATGAGCTATGTTGTCTCAAAATTGCCTTTAGCTTTCTTCGTTGACCCATCTGGCAATTGAACTCTACAAATGGCACATTGAAGACGTGCTTGTCCTTTTGTTCTGTTCTAATTAACGTGAAGTTAATTTTAAATTCAATAATTTTGTATTTACTCTCAGATGCAGAAACTGTAAATACTTGGCGGAAACAGAAGTATCAGCTTGATCGTAATTATTAAATTTTGCTTATTTAATACTGATTAGATTTAAACAGAATTACTTAAAAGAAGCAGTAATATATAAAAACTGCCTCCACTGATCAATAGTGTAATTTTTCTAGAACACAAAATTTAAAAAAAAAAAAATTACTATTGTTCTCTTAAATGAGTAACATATGTATTTAACAATGCTTATTTGAAAACGAGTTCTTAATATTATTTATGTACTGTAGAATATAAACTGCGTCAGTATCAAACAGCAATTTAATTATTGTTACGATTGTTATTATATTAATTAAGTAATAAATTATTATATCATGACTTTTTATTTGTGTCAGGGATATTTATTTATTTTCATTTTCTCGCGGCACACCTGTTGAAAATGGCTTTTAAATTGGCTTGACTATGGAGTCTTGATGTTGGCATGGGTCATCGCTGCAGTTGCATAGTTTCAATAAGATTTGCAATTAATGTTGGGTAATAAAATGATTGAAATAAATGAGTAAATATTAATACTAATGGACATTTTAAACATGATATGTTCTGGAACAATTTCTACTCATAATGTAAGTGTGAGGTATTGCACGTTTCAAAGTCCAATTTTGCTCAAGAATTGGGTAATAAGAGTCATGGGGGTCGACATTTATGTCACCTTGATTTCCTAGAATGATATTTTAATCTATCTCATAATATTCTCTTAAGAAATCTTCAAAGTTTAGTTCAAAATTAGAATATTTTATGTTAATAACAAATTTTCCTCTAAAGTACTGCCACAGTAATAATCTAAAATATACTACAAACCCGTGTTATTATCGTAAGGAAAGAATAAATACGAATCAAAAGGAGTTTGGTAATTTCAAGAACATGTATGTGAATAAAGTTATAATTTCCAGAAGGTTGGGTTGAATACAGACCAACTTCTGGATTTAATAAAATAAATAAAAACTTAGCACAATTTAGTTGTTCGTAAAGATGTGTAAGCTTTTACGATGGGTAGCAATTGCAAATAGAAAATTTGTAGGCTATAGTCTACTAGGCTCCTTCTACATTGGCGGTCGAGACATCCGCGAGGAAACTTCGACATCGCCCCTGCCACTGAAAATGTCTGCCATAAGAGAATACGAAACGTCTAAGAAGAAGGAAAAGGAAACCAGTAAACCACAGCCTACATGCTCGGGAGTTTTTCTATCTGCAATATTTTGTAGTTATACGTTACCATTTACCATGTTTTACCAAGAAGGACAAGTTGAAAAAAATTCAATCAGATCAGCACCGGGACGTCGCATTCTTTGTAAGTATCTACTTTAAAGCATAGATCTTGGAAATTATATATTTAGTTTTCAATATTTAGTTTTGGCCATTGTTTTTATTTACAATTAATTTTCTTTATCAGCTCATATACGTATAATGTTATTCTTGAACCATCGTGTTTTTTTCTCTTACTTACCGACCGATTTTTCATGCATTGTAAGTTAACAATAACAAATGTTGCATGGTTACCGTAGAAACAAAAGAATAGCAGTGTTATTATGATTATTTACCGCGCTCGCGCTTGTGCAGTAAATAAATTTGCACAGCAACGTCTACTGTCGTTAATGAATGCTGCCATCATCAACTTGTTACAAAGTTACTGAACCAAACATGCATTTATGTTGAATCGTACAAATTGAGCTAACAGAATAAAAATTAAATTACTGTTTACACTGAAACAAGAGAACATACATTGTGTGGCAGCAACGACACGCAATTGTTTCTTATAGCCCTTACTTTACTTAACACATCGACCTCTGGTCAGACCATTATGCAATATTCGGAATTAAAATAATTTAAAAAGACTACTGTCCATCGTGCATATCAGTGTATTGTTTCCTCCATTCTCTAACACTCTATTTACCGCACTTGTATCAAAAAATACAATTTGTTTATCTCTATCTTTATATTTCCATTTCAGCTTTAAAAGAAAACGACCAGGATATTGTCCGAGGTATTTTTAATAGTGTTTAACGAGCGTTTTAATTACTGTGTCATCACAGAGGGTGGCACTTATGATACATGAAATGAAATAATAAATTGAAAAAGAATTTTTTTTAAAGAAAGGAAGCCTTCCAGGCCTAAGTTTAGGATACCTTCCCGGCATTTGCCATTTATGAGGATTGAGCAAAACCTGGGAAAAACTTCAGTGAGAGAAGGCGGTCCTGGTGGGAATCGAACCTCAGACCTCCCGCTCACGAATCCGCGCCTTAACGATCTGGCCACCCGTGGCGGTGTATTGCTCGAGTATAAAGTGTTGTTCCCCAATAATAATGTTAATATATTAGCTAACACTAATGGAAAGTTTCCACTACTTAACCTGTAAGCAACAGCAAAATTAAATCTGGAAAATTTTCTTTTGCCCAAATGTAAGATACATTTAGTCATTTATATCTCTTTTCCAAAATTGTCCAAAAATTTTTAAGGATAGTTAATGTTTCATTTCACACAAGTAAAGTGTGTCCCTTATGCTTGTCAGTTTAATCCAAATTTTTTTTTAACGTTAGTGTTTAGTCAACCTAGATAGTCTATGAGGTTAACGCTCTGAAGCCAAGGTTCGTAGGTTCCAATACGATTGGTCTAATTATTTTAAACGCAAATTCTCGGAAGAGACTTTAAGGTAGGTTTTCGTCTCATGGATTTACGAAATATTATGGAACTTTGTAGGTACATAGGTAAAATCTGTAGATCATTTCAAGATCTCGGTTCAGCAATAGATGGCACGGTGTTAGGCCGTTTAGAGATTGGCCCACTCTAAGTTCTATGGGGCACATTGAGCCTAAATATAAGCAGACTCCCAGTCAAAATGTAATTAGGTACTTTAATTAATTATTCCTCTAGATGGCAGGACTTCTCGAAGTTGAAACAGATTATGGGATCTAATTATTGTGGCAATAGTAGTAAACGAAGAACAAGAACAACAAGAACAAGAAGAAGAGAAGTTTGTATATGGAGTTATTTGACATACCAAGGAAATTTACTAACTTTCTGAACTGCAGAAAAAGCAGTTGGAAATAATAAAAATGGAAGATAAAATTAGATAGATGGACACTGCTGTGACAGTCATAAAAGAGGAAGGAAATAATGGAAGAATGAAGGGACAGAGAAAGGAAATTTTCATTTCATGTTCACATGAATTTCCTTTCATGAACTCTAGTGGGTCCTAGTGGGTGGTAGCCATACTTCGTAAGCTCTAGATTGCGGGTTCAATTCCGGCAGGGATGATGGTTTTTTCGGGCGTAAAAAGCTTAAAAACCCTTTCTTCAGAAGGGAAGTAAAGCCGTGGCTGCCATGTTGTAGATTTACGGCACGAAAAAAGTACCTCTAGCCTGAAAGACGAGGCCTCTCAGCAAAATTGATCTGCTGTTTCACGCCCTGAGTTGAATAGGAAGCTCATGGCTCATGATCTGAAATGTTAAAGACAGTCCGTAAATAAGATAAATCAACATAAACTTTCATGAACTTACCAACAAAATTATTGAAATAGATGTGAGGAATAATGAGGAAAAAAGTATTATGTAAAACGCAACTGGCAGAATAACTTATATGAGGAAATGTTACAAAGAATTTTGACTTCACATTACAAAAAACTGGAAGCAGAGAAGCAGCGTAAATCTTAGAAATCTGCGATAAGTTAAGTCAGTAAGTATTGACGATAAGTAGAATTCTCATACATCTAAAAAGCACTGGATGTATTACGGTTGGCACATTATTGCGGTGCATATTACAGATTTACAGCACGACTAACAACATATCAGATGTTTGCCACTAACTCAGTTCCCTAGAGAAAGTCAGGGGCATATTACGTGGCATAGCATGTTAAACCACAACAAAGATTGCTTGGAAGTGATCAGTATGTAATAACATAACCCAAGACGTGTCACTTGCCTTCTACTAAGACGATAATTAGCAGGGTTAAGTAGGTTTAGCAATCTCGCACCGAGACAGAAGCTACCAAGTTTTCCCGCTAGGAGCGCGATCTTGTTATGCACCATGCAACTGTTTTACGTGCTAATAATATGGAGACTCAAAGCAGACTGCCAAGAAATTGAACGTTGCAATCTCCAGAGTGCACGGTTGAATTGCTTCTAGGCGAATTAACCACATATACAAAAACTTTGGTTACGGCACTACATTACCGAGAAACCCCATTCTAACAACTTTAACTCATTTAGATCTAATGTACTATATACAGGATGCAGTAGTAATAGTCTTAAAACACTTAAAAGATTGGCATAGAGTATGGTATTTAGTGAAAGCATCGTGTGGACCATGTCTCTATTCACTATTTTTCTCCCGTCAAAAGCCCATTGTTGAAGTCAGCTGCATGCAACTATACCATTCTGCAGGTAAGTGCATTCATTTATTAATTACAGATTTCCTGTGTAAGCATAGAAACAGATGACCATTACTGTGTAGGTATTACTTATGAGATCTAAATTGAGAATGAAGGTATAGAGAATTTTGTTCCCCAGAGAAATGTCTTTATTACGCTGGCATAACTATAAGACAATGGCACCATAGGAGATATATTTTGTAAATTTCCTATAATACCAAGATTTCTCTTTTTTAATTAATCTCCTCCTTTTACTTCTAGAGACCTAAACCAGATATTTAGATTCCAGACTTAAGTGTCTATTTAGCAGTGGCGAAGCGTGGGTAATTATAAGGGGAGTGACATAGGATGGCGTCAATGGAAAATCTCATTTTTGCTAAATATACAATTAAAATAACTGTGTAATGTTCCTCTTCAAAATTATGACATCGTGTCTGTAATAATATAAGTTCTGATTAAATTAGATTATACCTAGGTATATAATATTTTTAAAAGTTCATGTTCCATTACTCATTCTTAAATCTGTTTATATATAAGCTTAAATCATTCTTCCTTTATTGCTGTGCAAATATGATCATCCTTGTTGAAATTAATTCCTGATGTTTCTCTTAACCTTTTATCACAACCCTAGGAAAATATTGCGCCGTTCTGCTGCACTTGAACAAATAAAGTAGAAACAGCGAGGAAATATAAATGAATAGTTGCTAAGCTTACAAGTCTGTTCGCGGTCCCACATAAACTAAAATGTGATAATTGTAGTTCAAGAATACGTTGTAAAAATAATAACTCATTGCAAATGCTATTTTCTATTAAATTAAAATAATTACATTGTTTTATGTTACCAAAATACAACAAAAATAGCTAAATGGTATATGTTTAAGTCCTCCAGTAGGACTTCGTGTTCTACAAAATCCCAGAAGAGGGCAGACTGGACTGAATATAAGGCTAGTCTATGACTTAAACGAAAACTCTATGAATGGCCCAGTGACATACTTATGCAAGACAGGATTAAGCTTAGAGCGTCACAGACAGTATACCAGCTGAAATAAGGAAATGTTTTAATTCGTCAATTAAAAATTAACACGTACGAACCAATGCATTAATTTTGGATAGACCGGTCTTACAGTCTTATTGGACGCTTCGCTCCTGTTATTTGGATACATTGAATGATGCAGATTTTAAAAATATTTGCTTTCGCGATAACGAACGCACTTCTCTTAAAATAGTGCCCCCCCCCCCCAAAGCCGTGGGTCCCGTGTCGAAGATTTGCGGCTCGAAAAAGAATCTCAAGCCTTAAAAGATACCTCTGAGCAAAATTAAATGGGACGCAAATGACCTGAGATGTTAAAAAGCATCCGTAAATACTACAAATCAATCAAACATTCATTCGAGAGATGTTGAATCTTTTATGGAAATTAAAAGAGGTCAACAAATCTGTTTTATCTATTTTTAAGTTCAAAGGATTTTTAATAAGCTCAGGTTGTATTACTTTTGGATATTCTTTTATGGAAGCATTGAAGGAAATAAATGACGATCAATTAAATATTATTAAGGATAGATAATGGGAATTTCTAAATCGTTTATGTGAATAACTGCAATGTCTCCTACTTATCTTAAAATATTGTTCCTGCATTCTTTCGCATAATGTGGCTGGCAGTGTCAGATTTCCACAAATAGGACAAACACCATGTTGTATATTTTCTTTCAATCTCCAGACGCCTATAATATCCTCCAGCTATTCACGAAAGTATCTAATATGAGAAAGTGTATAACACACATTCAAAATATGACCGCCTCCATTATCTTGTGTCAGCTTGTGTGCCTACTTATCAGGAGGTCCCGGGTTCACATCCCAGGTCAGTAAAATTTTCCGGAGTTTTTCCTTGCCCTGAAAAGGTGAATACTAGGTATTTTTAGCGCTGTGGACTCCGAATTAATTTACACAATCATTTCATCAAACATGCTTTCGTCATCTCTTTAGACCTTCGTTGTTATGAGGGACTTTAAACTAAAAACAAAAAAAAATGGAAGACAGTTGACTACATACATAGAGATAAATTAATATTCAAACCCAATGTCATCTACAGAAGCGAATGTTGGAAAACAATACCACATTTGTAGAATTATTATTATTATTATTATTATTATTATTATTATTATTATTATTATTATTATTATTATTAAGATTAAACCAAAAAAATTAGTATTATTAAATATTTTAAATGTAACCATGTTTAGAAATTTACCCATTGATGTCTTCGCATTCACTTAAGTAGCTAAAAATAACATGTTTTGAATTACTTTCATATTTAAGAAAATGGTGTCTACATGTTTCAATAAAATAAAAATATTTTCTATTCAGAAGCAATTAAATGCATAAATCAAATAAACAATCGAAAGATACATAAATTTTATGACTTTGAAAATTTATTTTATATGTTATTATACTAACAACAAGCAACGTAAATATTTTCTGAAAGTTATTAACTTAGTACGGAGTGCTCCTACATATAAATATAATTATTACATACATATTACATTAATATTTCACATTTACCATTTACATGAAAATGCTTTGTTAAATATGAAACATATGAATCGTTATAAATACAGTTTATAACAGAAGTAATTTGTCCTTTTATTTTAAAACAATATAGAGAAAATTAGACGTAAGAGCGCTTTTTAAATTTCGGCTTTCAAGAATATCCCTATCCCTAATGGTTTAATTTCCCTAATTTTTGGCAACTGTTTTTCTTATTTTATTTAAATAGTATATTTCGAATTTTGTTGTGAAGAAACAAATATTGGCTAGCACGGCGTTTTAATGTTGAGTTTCTGGTAGCCCCCAATGGTCCAATTTCTCTGATTTTCAGAAACTATATTTGTTATTTTATTTAAATTGTTTATATGTAGTTTCGTTGGGAAAAAAAATATGAATACCGCTAGAGCGATTTTTAAGTTTTGGGTTTCGGGTAAACTCCCCCTCTAAATAGTTCCATTTTACTGATTTTCTAAAAATATTTTTCCTGTTTTATTTCAATGGCATATACCGAATTTCCTTTAAAGCATTTAAAATTGCGGCCGCTAGGGCGATTTTTAAATTTTGCTTCATTTTTCAGGTATACCCCACTCCTAGTAACTTGAATGCCCTCATTTTCAGATATAATTTTTATCAATTTATTTTAAAGGAATCTACAGAGTTTCGTTTAGATAAAGCAAGAACTGCGGCCGCCACAACGATTTTTCACTTTTTTAAAAACAATTTCGCTTTAGTTAACCCCCCCACCCCCACAATGGTCCAAACTCGACGATTCGTTTGTTAATTGATGTCATATGCCGAGTTTCATTGAAAAAAAAATTGCGGCCGCTAGAGCGTTTAAACACACATACACGCGCGCGCGCGTGTGTGTGTGTTCTTTTTTCTATTAGCATAATCGCAATAGCTGACCTTCCTTCAGAATTCACTCGTGTGATAGGAACCATTTAAAGTATCGCAAATGGAGTGTTTTGGAAAGTGTAGCAGGAATACAAAAAGACAGAGACATTATGGATTGGGACCTAATGGTTTCTAAGAATAATTTCGCTTATAAACTAAGTGGAAAATACATTTATAATAATTAAATGTTTTATAGTACTAATGAAATAAAGTCCAAAATCAATGCTGCATGCTGGACAAGAAATTACATTGAAGAAAAATAGAAGATTGGGTTAACAGTTACCCAAATAACTGCAGGCAAAATTTTGCAAATAGCAGAACCTCTCTTCAGAAGCAGTATTTATTCTCAAAGATGTTTTCACGATGCAAATTCAACATTTTATAAAAAGGAATGCCCGTGTGTTCCAGATGACGTGTTTATCATCTAAATAAACTCGGTTGCTGAAAGCCAAATTGTAAAGAGGCAGCTGGTTTCGGATAATATGTACAAAAAAAAACGCAGTAACCAAGTAGTGGTTATTAGGGGCATAAGTGATGTCTGTTGGACTTCGTGAGTGTTATTATTACTTTTATTTTTGGAACGAAGTGATTATGGACATGTCTAGGAGACATAGACGCCGGCTACCTTTGCATATGATGAAATCCTGGTAGTCACTGTGACACATTGTTGGTTATGTTGGTGTTCCTTATTCGATGCTCGGTGGTAGAAGCGTTATGAAGCATGTGCTTCTTCTGGCAATTAGAACTCTACTGTAAGTGCTAAAAATACTTGAATATTTAACAAAAACGTAAAACGTAAACTAAACGTAAAACTATGTCTGGCCAATTGTGGGAGAATTGCAATATGCAATGAGTCATTCTCGAGTTGCTTTTGTTTAGAGTTATTAAAGGAATATAAATGAAAAAAACCACTGTCACATATCACGGCCAAGAAAATAGTTATCGTGAGCGATACCGAACTGGGTTGACGTCAAGCTAGCAGCAAATGTGGAGGAAGGGAGGGTTCTGAACAATAATTGGTGATAGTTTTAGTTTGTTTGTGCCAAGTAACATTGCAGCCCGTCAATGGTATACAATGTGTTTATGCCTTCTGTTCGCATTCCCATACGGCCATGCTAGCGTTGTGTTTTACTATGATATAAGACATCACGAGTAGCGGATGTAAACATTTCGCAGCACTACCTTTATATCAACGATATTGTTAAGATGATCTGTGTTAAGTCAATACTGTTTAGTCAGCCGCATGAAATGGTACTGAAGGAAATATAAAGCAAAGAATAACCCCAATAAATACAATGATTTGAACATATTAGAGGCACGTTTAAGATTGCAAAACAAAACATCCAATGTTTGATAGTGGAAATAGCATTGTTAAAACTATAACTTACGAGGCAGAGTCTTAGATATCACGCAATTTTTTTGTGTTTTACTTACGACTAAGTTCATCATCTATATCATAGTTTAAGCACATTTGGTCTGTTCGAGTTCCAAATATTTTAATTGGATCAATATTTTTCGTCCCACATTTCTTAATCCTCTTGGCTTATAGCTCAGTATCTGCTTTGAAATAGGAGAGTTCCCCATTGTATTTAAATGTTCCAGCCATTTTGTTCTGTGATTTGAAATTCCTTCTAATATACTATTCTTTTTAGTCCTTTTCTTGCAGCTTGATTTCTTTTTTGACATAAATAGTACAGTCTGCTGACTTCGAAGAATTTTACTTCAACTTTTTCATGTTTTATAGTTTATTTCTCATATCACATATATTTACAATATTGTATTCTTCTGTCAAAAGAGTAAATTGAAAATTAGGCTTGTGTTTTGATGCTTAGCGGAAGAAGCGTAAATTGCAGACGAGTTTCCCTACTGTACGTCGCAAGGAGAGAGGGACTAAGTGAATTTTGTCACAAGAGATGTTTATACAGTAAGGGGGGTACGGGAAGCAATTGTTCAACCGCAGAGAAATTCCATCATTCCAATATGATATATAGCTGGAAGGGGAACGAAGCTCGTGTATTGGAGTAACGGATTGTGTGATCCGCTTTTCTTGCCAAGATGGAATCCAGGCGAATGTAAGCCGATCAGCTTTCTGTACGCTGCACGATTTCAGTCGAATGGGTCTCGCTGGGCTTTACACGCCAGGACTTTCCAACTAGCCCAAAACAGACCAATAGCACTTTCTCTTTGACAATTAGCCAAACTCTGTTAAAGTGTGAAGTTTTCAAAGGTTTCAGATGCACCCAGCCTTTCTGTTGGTAAAATATTAAAGATTTTTTCCCACAACTTTTAAGATTATGAATGAAATGAGATACTTGTGGAGTAAATTAACGCGGATGATGAGATGGAAAATTGTCCTGGTTTCGAATCCCGGTTCGATCAAGCTGTCTAAATAGTTTTTCCTTGTCCTAGAAGGTGAATGCTAGACAATTTTAAGCGTTCACTCATGACTTACAGACTTTACAGCTACTTCACGTCCAATCTAGACCAATGCAGGTCAAAGCGAGAATAAATTAAACATTTAAAAACATGTTATATTCGAGTCCCTGGTTTACTGCCTTTACTCACTTACTTTGTGCTTGGAGGGGAGGGAGAGGGCAATCGGATATTACTTAATGCATGCACATAAACCTTCAAATTCTAATATTTAATTTCCTTCCTCTAACAGCCTCAAGCGCATAACCTCAAGTTAAACTGGATTTTTTTTTTCCTATTTTTCTTCCTTCCTGGGAAGACAAATATCAAATAAGCTTTTGCGTCCTTTGGTCCAGCATCAATTTATTTCATTCATGAACTCAAGTTTTATTTTATCTTTAGTACAAAGGTTCCAATCTTTTATATCGTCACTTGGAGCATCTTCTATGCCAGTAAGGGCAATATTAGTATGATAATAAAATAATGAAATGTCACCTGGTAGTAATTTTGGACTAGTGACATCAAAATTCTCGGCAAGTGGCAAAGCATAATCAGTGTCTGATAACCAGCCTTAATCAGAAATCCCGTATATGAATACTGAACTAAGATGAATGATTTTTTTCAAATAAATGGTTTTATGGCCAAGGGATCGACTATTTATTCTACACATGACTAAATGAAACAGTTGTTCAAATAAGTAAATAAATAATAACAGTAATAAACAACAGGTAAAGCCAGTTCTAGGTCCAGCAGGGATCATATGAAGTACATAGACAGGGATATAATGGTGGGATTCCCAAAGGAATGTGGTTGGCGTTGTCTGCCCAGCGCCTGTCACATAGCTCAGAAATAACAATTATGCACATTAAAATAATAATAATAATAATAATAATAATAATAATAATAATAATAATAAATTTGCACCTATTCTTTTAAGTACAGAAATAATGAGAAAATGCAACATTTGAGAGAGTATTTATAAGCTGCCACCCTCAAATGTAATTATAGTAATAATAACAAGTAATTTTATGTAAATTCCTTATTATAGCCATGAGTGTAATGCCATTTTATTTCCTGCACAAGTGTTGAATTATTGTGTGTAAAATGTTATTCAGTACAGAAAGCTACCCCAGATATCAAACCTGACTTGTAAATTTCTATTACCTATTTTAATAATATTTTGTAAAAGATGACCCAGGCAAACCGATATTTTCTGGAGAAATTTCTAGAAGAGAATCTTTGAGTAAGATGTTTATTCCCATACTGTTAGGGAATTATAGATCAAGGAAGAAGTAATAAAGAATATGATGATTACGGGGGTGAAAAGACAAGGGAATAACCTCGAAGAGAGATCCTAACGTTTTCATTTAATACGTAGGAGATATAGGTCACATGCAAGTGGTCACGTACGCCATCTGACCAATAAAATAGCAGGAAAAATTGGAGGGAACAGATTACCCAATAGAGATGCGGAGATGGGAGAAAACATTCTAGATTTTTCTAAAAACATATTTGAAAGAAGAAGGATAGCTTCATGAGACCGGTAGACTACCATGTTTATTTAGTGCAATTTTGCGGCCCAAGGGCAGTCTGTTCAATTCTCTGTTCAGTTCAATTGGTTGGAAGAAAAGGCATTCTCTGTTCGATTCTAAGTCAGTGTGGAAAAGTAGGCGCTAGCAGTCCAATTATCTGTTTAGTATAGTTCAGTAGAAGAGTATTGTTTGTGGAAAACAGCGAAGAGTAGGCAGTTGTGTCTCAGAATTAGTTGAATTTATTGGAGTTCAAGAGCAGAGTTTTAGAGTATTAAAGTGCGGTAACGTCAGTGATCGCCATAGTTAGTGCGAAAGTGGCACATATTCTCCAGGAAATAACGACAGTACATTTTATGTGCAATAGTTTATGAACAATAAATTGGTTCCATCTCCCATAACGAGAAATCTTATCAATCTTCATATACTCCTTCCCCTATGGTTACAGGATCATTTAAGTGTCCAGCAGCAGAGTCTCAACAGCCGTGGCAAAATATAAGTCAGCGGAAACCATAATCGGAGAAGAAGAAGTTATCATTTACTCCTGAGATCTCAACCATTAATCCAATCCTTAAACCAACCAATTAATCAAATCAAATTAATTTTCTTTTTCCAAGTCCGTTCCACTATTCTTTGACACATTTAATTACCAAACTTTCACATATTATCTATATCATTATATTCTTGTGGTTATTAATTTTGATTTTATTAATTTTATATATTAACATGCTGAAACAACAAATAGAATTATTAAAATTGAAATAATAGCAATAGTTTGCCTGTAAATTGAGAGATGTTCCTTCCTCTAAAACAGGAAGTTCAAACGCACGTATTTTTAAGGAAATAAATTAACCACTGTGAAGGACTTTCGTTTCCTGCTGAGAATGTGAAAGGATATCTCTAAGACGTCACCCTTATGTTTACAGCTATTGTCTGTATGTTTCGTAATAGTAGCGTGAATCACCTAATTGGATCTGGGAGTTGGGAGAGCTAGCTGCTCCTCCTAATTGACCTTTCCGAAAGCTATGAATAGAGCACCGAAGTCTATCAGGAGCCATTAGCCCGTTAGCGAGCACTTAGTAAGCGAGCCGCCATGGCGAGCGGAACAGTTGATTCCAGCCATCGTCCTGGAGCAACAATCAGTACTTGGCTCAGGTACGGGAAAAGTAAGAGGAACAAAATGACATGTTATTAACACATGCAGCCTATAAGCCACTAAAGTATTAATTAAAAAAATATAAAATGAAATAAAACCTGCAATATCCCGTTTCGGCACCTTGTTGCCTACACCGGAAGGTATATTTCCAAATTTTATCCTTTATTCTGAAATTAATTTCCAATTTACATAATAATTTTTACAGATCAAAAATTATGAAAAGAGAATAAAATAAAGTAAAAAGAATTATTGTAATTCTAGAACATAAGAACATAAACATAAGTTATGCAGTAGAATATAGTAGAATAGTAGATATATAGTAGAATATAGTGTATATAGTAGAACATAAACTATATAAAAGAAAAATGTTTATAATTTAAACTAAAACACAGGATCAGTTGAACAATTCAATAATAAATTATAAAATACTGGAAACCAGTAAAGTTACCATTAGCTGGTAGGCAGCTAAGTACTTCAATTAAGTTTAACCGCCGGGAATCGAACCTCTCCTAGCTAACTATAAAATCATAATTCTTACTTAATCTCTACACTACCCAACTTGGTTCACTTAATACATTAAACTTTCACTTTACATATATTTCTACTCTACTTTTTCAATCACTAGTATGCTACACTTACTAGTACAATCATTGACTATTTATAATTTATACTATTTATTTGTACATATAACCCTTGTTCATTATATCATTATTCACCACTCTTCACTTTCTAATTGTTCACTGCTTCCGTTTTTTATTTATCTTATCTGATCATTCAACTTTCTCACTCTTTAATCACTCACACTTATACCATCGCCTTTTATTAATCACCATTACCTTCTCCTCGAACCGCTCTACCCTTGGCTTCTCTTTTCCTGTGGTCCTTACCTCCCCTTCAGTTTTCTTTCTGCAGGGTGTTGATTATTATAGTGGCCATCACTTCTTCTCTTCGTCTTCTTTCTTTTTCAGTATTTGAATGGTTTGAGTAGTTGTTGGTGCTGTGTTAATGCTATATTTGACCTTTTATCACTTCCCTCTTCTATCTTCATTCTTCTCTCGATCTTCTTTCCCTTTCACCTCCCCTCACTCTTCTTTCTTCGTTTCTGGTCATTATACCATTAGTTATTGTTTTTATAGTCACTGTTATAATTATACCAGCTCCTACTTTACTCCTCTCTCCTCTGTTCTCCTTCCTCCTTCCTCTTCATCTTCTTTTTGACCTTCTTTCTTCTCCGCCTTACTCTCTGCCCTCATCATCTTCCCTGTTTCTTTCATTCTCTTCTTCATCATAGTTTGGTGCTGTATTTGCAGAATTTAATATTTGTAACCTTGCTGATCTTCTAATCGCTTCCACAGCTTGTGCGTGACTGTTGGTATCTCCTCCTGTTCCAACTTTTCTTCCCATGCAAATCTACTAATTTTTTCAGTCAATTTCTCCAAATGCTTGATAAATGTTTATCTCTTATAATAGGTGATATTTGTAAGCCACCTAAACTTTCCCTTTCACCCTTGTCTGTTGAAAATGATGTACGCATTGAAAAAGGACATGTTCTAGTGTCCCATCACATTGCAATAGTAACAAATAAAATTAGACCATTTATTAATTTTGTTTCAGGAGGATTTATATGGTCCATAATGCATTAATCCTTTATTAGGATTTATGTGTTTTAATTTTAATCTCTTATTAATGTTGTTAAAGATATGACAATTTCTTCTTTCCACCACACTCGTCTCACTCACGCTGCCAATTTGCTTTCATTGTAATTTTAATATCTTTTATTGAATATTTATAACTTCAGACTATTTCTCATACTTTCTCAAAATTCTCTTTTTTTAGCCAGCAGATTACTTCCCTTAGGTTTATTAGATAATCAATCTGCCAGACACCCGTAATTACAAGTGGAGCCATTGTTGGTATTTAACTTACTGCTCCAGTGTATCTTAATAATATTTTCCGTTGGGTTCTTCTTAATTGATTTCTAGTTAGTGCATCATTCATTCTATGGGCCCATATTCCATAGATAGTAATTACTGCATATATACTGTTGTGATAAATTGATATTGTTTTTAGTGTTATTTTGAATCTTGATTGAGTTATCCTTGCCAAGAGCATCATTATTTTTTTAATTTTGTTCTTATATATTGAGTAAGGTTTCTGAAATATAGATTTTCATCAAATAACATACTATAATATTATTATTATACAATAAAATAATATACTCGCCTGATTGTTGTGCTTTATGGTTATGGTTGGGTCTCTTTTAACTTTCCTTTTAGAATCATATAACCTGGTTTAGACAGAGCTATTTGTAATTTTGAGTTACTACACCAAAGTTCTAGTTTGTCAGTTAAGTTGTTAGTCTTTACTTCTACTTCTCTTCCATTATAAAGATATATCATCGGCGTATGCTATGGTATAGACTGTGTCCGGTTGCTCTTGCAGCCTATCCAATAGGATTTCAAGGACTATGTCTCAGAAAATTGGTCCTAGGACCGAAAAAAGTATTAATTGCAAGCAATGATATTTCGTTATTGTACAATTGTAATAATTGTCTTTAGCTATCGGCAGTTTCGTAATAAATTAACATTATGTCTGGCCCCTCTACTATAATCACAATTTTATGTTCTTGAATAATTAATTTTATTTTTCCTTCTTTTCTGCACTAAACATTCTACGTTATTTCGTTTTAATGCATATAGTACTCAGTATATGCTTATAAATTTATTTACATACATATATAGCCAGCAAGGTTATATAAATATCAACAATACAGAACAAATGTTTCAGTTTGCTTGCTAGGAAAAACTAAAATAACGCATTTTTCTTGGATTAGAAATAGAAATATTAGATTCCAATACAAGTGAAATTTGGTCAAAATTTTGTAGAAGAATTTTTTCTCTATTTTAGAGCTTAAAAATGAAAAAGCGTTGCTTTTTACATAAAAGTGTTTTAAATGCACTTAAGAGTGAAGTGGACTGGCAGAGGAAGAGGAGGATGTTTTCGTACTTCAACCCTGCTCTCCAGGTTGTTTGTGCCTACGTCTCCATTGAGACATCTCCTAGAGAAGCCGATGAGGTGAAGGAGACACGGGCGGCTAGAAACAGTTAGGGACTCCTTGATGCAGGCAGGGTCCCTAGCAAGTTTCTAGAGAGAAAACCCCTCCGGGACAGAAAACTTTACAAAGCGCAAGCTACCGTCACGCCGCGCCAGCCCTACCTTTTCTTTGGCCCTTTCGACCCTGTAACAGAACCAACGGAATTAATGATATGAAATGGAAGATTGGAACTTTCGTGGAATGTAAAGATCCTTCCCAGCACTCACCTAAGGGTATTGAACCCGGGCCCTCCCGAATGCGAGTCTTCAGCGCTACCGCCTCAGTTATCCTGCTTGCAAGGTCCTTGAGAAGTATGCTGTAAAACAATTCTATTTACATTTCAAAATACCTATATTTTTCAAATTCCTCTTATTTTAATTCAAAATGTTCCATAAGATGAATGTATATTTTCTATAGATTTTCAACACCAAGTTAGAAATTATGAAGAATTCTTTTTTAATTTTAGAATACTCTTATATTACTAAACAAATACAAACAATTAATTATAAAGATAATGAGAAAACGTGAAAGATAACGTATTAAAAGGTTTAGCAATGCGTTCTTAGACAACAAGAGCGATTCAATAAAATCTATAAGTTAATTTGTTTTCACAAAATTAAATTAATATGTTAATATTTGGTATCAGGGTCAGATAGGAAAAATATGAGATAGCTTTTGAGATTCGATTCATGGCACTTCGACTTACCGTGCCGATGCTCTTTTGAAATGACCTACCATACCCTACCCAACAATAGCCGCAAATGCTAATGTCATGGAGACCTTTAGAATTGTCTTCTTGAAAAGTTGTTTTTTTTTTCTCTCTCTCTAAGAGGTGACTCAAAGCCTTAGAGTGCTTGTAGCCTATGCTTCATAGTTAACCATACTGTTAGAGGTAATTGAAAGGTGATTTTTTTTCACACAAGTATGTGTTGGGTTAAGGTTTAGAATCAGAGTCAAATAAAAAAAAACTCGAGACCAAGGCCGGAACTCACCACTTCGACTTGCCGTGACCATACTATTACCATCTGAGTTAATAGGGTCTAGTCCTCTACGATAGCGAACCCATCAGAGTCAGAGCATGACAGCCATGAGGCTGTAACTTCGAATTTTTCCTTATCTGACTTCTGTTCCAAATTTTAGCCTAGCACACGCCTTGTGTGAAAAAAAAAAATATATCATAGATTAATAATTTTAATATTTTTATTTCGACAAAATTTCAATTTCTGCATCGTATGGAATATCATTAGGATATAAAAGTAAACAAAAATATTAAATTATGCACAATAATTGGATACTTCAAAGTGAAAAATTGGCAGCTTGTGATAAAAAACTAGAAGAAACTTGGTTGAAAATTGCAGCATTTAGAAATGTCACTTGTGGTACCCTTATATCAACAAAAGGCAGACTCGACTCTTTGTTGACTAAGTCTGTTAATTTTCTACGTTTATTCCCATCATTAGAAAAACGTTTTTCCTGTTATTTTGTCTTCGAGGAAATACAGCAGTTCAAGTGGGCTAATTCTAGTACACAGAAAACTGAATCAACAGATCCAAAATTAAACTATACGTTCGTTTAAGATTCAATGAAGATATGATCTGAATCTCCAAATGAGACAAGCCACTCTTTAGAAACCATTTTCTCTCCTTCTATAACCCACTGCATTGGTCGGCAGGAACTTTGAGACCCTCTATTTCGTTTGGGAGAGAAGTGCCCAATGCAAAATCTAAAATGAAAAGAATATTGCGGCTTCAAGAAGGGACAGACTCTAAGCCCTCTTCTGCTCCTGTTCTTGGCTCTCAAAAAGCACTTTGCTCGTAGAGTCTGAAGCCCCAAATTGCTGCTTTCCATTTGGTACTAGTACACTTCTTATAGCCAGCCCACTCGTGAACATGGAGACGAGGCAAATGCATGTAGTATCCAAAACATCACCAACAGGAATGGAAAAGTATACTACAAGGACCGGACCGCATTTCTACATGCGTGATGGCTCTTTATTTTGTTTCAAGTTAACGATCTCAAACTATGTTTATCAACAATGTCAGAAATGATCAGTTTTTCAAAAACCTTATTCCTTTCAATTAATATTTACTACTTTCATTACTTAATTACAACATTGTTAAAGAAACTATATCACCCTGCTTTTCTATCCGAATCATTTAACTTCGTTGCCTCATGTTGTAATGCAATTCAAATGTGACTGACTTAAAAAAAAGTGTAACACTTACAAAAGAAACTTTTGTTTAATGTTAATTATTATACAGTGAGAACAGTTTGAAAGTCCCAACACATAGTTCAGTCGGCAGGCGGTTAGACTTAGAGTCGCCACCGGTATTTTCTTGTGTAGTTCCGCGGTGCTCAAGCGCTTAACTATTTTAAAACTTAAGTACAACATTAAAAAAAACAGAACTTGGTGCTAAAAATGTTGACAATTTAACTTGACGCATAATCCACAGTCATTTTTAGGAAATTATCACTGATACGCATCACTTCCACATCACCAATGAAATTATCTTCGATTCGAATATTAAAGTTGTGTGTGAGGGATAGTTAAAAACTCAATTTTTCAATAACCCTCATAGATAAAACTTACAAATCATAAGATCTGAGAAATGAATGCTTTTACCACCGACATAAATTGATTACCGGGTAGATTTGCAAGTAATGTTTTAACGCATTACATGCCTATAACAATTGAACTCCATAAATAAAACAACTTCAAATCTTATACAAACCTGGCAGAAAGTATATATTTATTTTATATTTTTGGATACTGATCACTATAGTGAAATAATGTACAACTCAGTTGAACCATATCAGGCATTCTAACGACTTAGTGACTAAAACTTCGATGTATTTGAAATGAACAGCAGTTTGACTTAATAAATAAAGTGAAAGAGTCATTTAATGTAATGAGATTTCAAGATTTCCAGATAATAAGCAAACGTGTTTAAATATTGTGAAAGAAAGGTAAAATAAATGTCGGAAAAAGTGGACAAAGGAAGGCCAAGAGTTCTTCATTTCAAATACATTTGCTCTAATTGAGAGCAGCAAGAAATAAAAAGATACCTTGATGATAACACTGGTCCAAGATGGAATGTTACGCTAACTTCTTTCAAAACTTGCAAGTTTGATATCCACATAGTAGGAAACTTTCATCCAGTTTTTACTACTCTGGAAGCTGGAACTCGGGATAAAGAGTATGGCTGTAAGCAAATTGAGGCACAGTGTACAAATGCATTTTATTAATTTAAAATAAGTTACTGAACTAAAATATCTCATGAGTAAAATACAATTTATTAATTAATGAATATTAATGATCAATTTTGATTATATTTTATGACGCTAAATAAATACAATCGAAGAGGAAACACTTTACTATAATACTTACAGTTGAAATACAACTATATCATGCATTTACACAAATGTAGTTTAACAAAGTTAAAGTTTTTCAAGTTCTAATTTGTAACACGGAGTATCAGACGAAGAAACTATACCCTACACCGTTAAATGAACACAATAATTAAAAATGCACTTACTGTATATAAAAATGTATGAGTGAAACGATCAGAATTAAAAGGAAAGATTTTCAGAGTTTTGACCATGAGGTTATGGTATGAATGCGCTATAAATAAGAAGAAAAAAATACAGTTGTTGCGTCCAAAACTCATTTTTTCTACATTTCTGCTAGCGGTTTCTATATTCCAAGTTCTTGGAAATTAAATGTGATTGTCCCCAAAATGAACTTAATCAAAATAAGTGTTCACCTTCTAGAAGCTGAAACCGAACTAGAATTCTAAACGATGAGAAAAAGTACTGGAAACAAGAATGTCAGCTCTGAAAAGTAAAATTACTGACATCTCCCCCTCAAATAATACGAGCGTCCTCAGTTCGATCCATATGTACACAAGGCTTAAATGTCATAAAAAGTTTTGTAAATTCAACAATTAGGATAATAGTTAAGTTACATGGTGAAAGAAATGCGTAATTTTACTCAATATTAAAAATGTTATTACTACGTAGTTAGGTATAATAATTCCACCTAAATCCTTGAATTACAATGGAACGTAATAAATATTAGATTTCAAAAATGAAAGCTACTTTTTAAATTTATAAATTGAACTAGAGGAAATTTATATTGTCAAATCCTTTTACATTCTCAACAACTCTGTAAAATCCCATACAAGTAGCTTTTAAATTTGAACTCAGAATTAATTGGGACACAGTTTTCTTGGAAATATTTAACCTATCTTTTCGGTACTATCGCAATCAGGAGAAGGTAGTCTGCTTCACGTAGTAGACACATTTTCGTGTCAATTTGAAATCCAGTTTGATTCGTTTATTTTAGTTTTGGCAATGACTTATTTAGATTCTCAAGTATAAAAAATACTTAAAGGGAGAAGCTTCAAAGTCAAACCATTTCCCTAGGCAAGTTATTGCTCGCAAACAGATGTCAAGTGCTTCAATATTAAACTTAGTTTCTTGTCTGTCTAAAGTCCTGAATTTCTGGTTATCTTTTGAACCAAAGAAGCAATCCTGGTGTCTATTATTAAAAATATTTCTTAATTCACACGTGACAGAATATAAATTACAACCTTGACATCATTTTTCCTATAATTAATTTAATTTTCTGAAAGACTAGCAAATGGTGACAAAAAATACAAATATTATTTTCCATTGGTGGTTGAGACTCAGAACTTAGATTATCTGCTTGTTTTCCAATAAACTTCTAATATTGTTCTCTGACATTCTTCATCAATTTCAAGATAATATAATTAATTGCTTTCCAGTTAATCAGTAGCCTACCTATGGTCTTGAACAAACTTATCCCTATTACTGGAATGTTGGGCAAATTTTCCTTATAATACTGAAATAGAAATTCGAAATATTTTTAGAGAGTCCACATTTTTAATATCGAATGAAAATGTATTATAAATCTTCAAAATTAACGTTTCAATAAAATACGAAATAAGACGGAAAATGTACATAGAGCCATTGGAACTATGTGGTTGTTATAATTTGCTTTAGTTAAATTTGGTTGCAGCATTGACAACTTTTGAAAAACAGCAGTTTTCCTCATAATGACAGAAGAGTTATCTGCTCCAGCGCTACTATATTTGTCATATCCAAACGAGGCTCCCGATAGCCTCTGTTATAGTATTTGTAATATATTAAGAAGATTCTTAATATTCTAAACTAAAAGATAACTGTGAGGTTCAAAAATCGGAAAATATAAGGAGAAAAATCTTGCGATTGCCTTTGAGACTGCGGATGATGTAAGAAAGGACTACATTTCAATTTTTATTGCAATGTATTCAACAGAAAATGACCCCATTGCATTCTCAATAATCGCCTTTATGTTTGTTTTTCTCAGTCTAATTTTAGAAGCTGCATTAAAATAGAGTTCGAACTTAACTAGAGCGGGAGTGGCCGCCCCAAGTCAAATCCGAGTTATACTACGCCAATAAAGCACAGCAGTGAAGGAGCACAGTACGTTTATTCGATCGATGGCGTTGTTATCTCACGACTCTAGATTATTGTTCCCTTCTTAGAAACGAAGCAAAAGTTAAATATTTGAAATGTATAAATCTTACTTTAACATTATCCAATACAGAATAAGTACCGCAATGCACACGGTTACTTGCGGTTTTCGCTGGACAGGCGCTTGCAAAAATCACATAAGCCTGCTATTCCCGACACATACAAACTGAAAACATTCAGGACTGCTCTTTCCTTTGAACTGTCGTGCTTATCAGTCTCCAGGCCATAAGATCCAGGTTTGTTGGAGATTTTTATCTCACGCGCAATTAACAGATACATAAACCGTTGATTCATGAAAGCGTTATTTGTGGGGAGCTTAGGTTGATTATATGAGATATGATTAATTATAGGGGAAATTAATCAGTTATACCAAGAGGGAATTTGTTGACTGAGCGGCCTATTTCAAATGGGTCAGCCCTTTGTCTGTCTCGGGCTGTTGCTTCGATTATTTCCTGCTGATGAGTCTTGAATTCCCGTAGTTGCCTCGGCCATGCTGATGTCCTGAGCACCATATCCGGCCGCTATCGAGTTGGCGTTTTTCTCAGTGTAGAATGTCGAGCTTTCCTGGATTTAATCGACATGGGAGGAAAGGACAATGGATGGAACGTTGTCAAATAATAAAGTTGGTTGCATATTTCACAGCGTTTTTTTAAAGTTCACTTTTAATTCACGACAAGTGTCGAACACTGGCAAGGAGTTAAAACAAAAGTATTCCCGGGATTTTCCTTTATCGGTCACACGCTAAAATTTTGATAACAAAACAAATTATTCGACCACTGTTCATAACTTTTCTGCTAACTGTCCCTACTTAATACTGCCCTGAGCAACTACTTCGACAAAATTGCTTTGCCAAACTGCTGCGACTAAAATTGCTCTCGATAGTTTTCAAATTGGGCTTTTTTAAGTTTTCTTTACGCTCCACTATGCGAGAATTCAGATTTTAGAATATTCTAGACGCCTCCTAAATCCTATTGTCTGATTGGCTTAACATTTGGTTGTTAGAAGATTCTCTAAGAGAAAATCGAAAACTCGCCTCCCGAATGGCTGAACTTCTCCTTTCTTCACTACGTTTCCGACACATTACATTTCAGATTTCTCTTTTTAAGGGTCGCTTTCACAAGGGCGAAAGCAAGTCTGTTTCACTGACTTTTTAACAGAGGCTAGATTGGAAAGAATCCTGTGCTATACAAAAGTAGACCTTGCGAATGGCTCCAGACCGTCGCTACTAAGACGACATTCTGGCCTTTTCACTTATAAATATTTCATCTTTAATGCACATATCTTTGCACCTTGTCCCCTTCACAAAAGTATATACATTACAAGACGTAGTAATAAACGATTAAATTATAATACCTTATAATTACCGTTACTATTTCTACAGGAGTCCAATCTGAATCTCCCGCTACAACCTTCGTGTGATAAAAATAATGTTATAATTTCCTTGACAACTTTTCCACTGGAAGTTTTTACGTAGCCTTATAGAACTAGAATTGGCTAGCGATGATATTTTCCACTGTATAAAGATAAATCCAATTCCTTTGTTTCAAATTTTATATTTTAAAGGTATGTGTTTTGGTATATTGATACAATCTAAATACGAGTACCAGTGTGGTCTTTGAAAATGAACAAATAATTCATATTTTGTTCACCTCATTTATTTCAGTTAAAGTAATGCTTTAACTTTCCTAACGATAACTGTGTTAACTGATTTGACAGATATTTTGAAATATTATTCTTAAAGAGGTTTTTTCGTGTGTATCATTGTGTGTTCTTTAAAAAATGCCATAATGACATATACATTATTTTACTTTAGTCATATTTGAAGACAAACCCATTTGGCAACGCTGCGTTTGATTCATCACTACATGAAACCCGTTACCCGTTAATTACAACATTTCAGTCAATAGAAAGCAAAGTGTCCTGTGGGAGATATCTATTCCCCCCGCACTGCACCACAGTATACGTACCGTATACACAAATAAGTTCTGTGGACGGAGGACTGTACATCCGATGTAATCACATCCTTTCCCAAGTAGGTCTTTCTTGATGTTCCAAATCTCTATAACAATACATACAGAGAGTTTTTCAGCACTCTATATTTCGGAATGAACCCTTTCTGTTTGTACAAGGGGTATTCTAAACGTTCTCGGCCTGATTGAGAGATGTCGTAAAGATGTCCAAATTACCATGATAGTTAAGTATTATCCTTTAGATGGCGCCCTGTAAAGTTTCAAACTCTTAAGTGTAGTCATTTGTGGCGATCATGTAAACAAACTAGAGTTAAAACTATATACAAAATGTATAAAACTGAAATACGAGTTGTGATAAAGTACTTCGTTTTGAAAGGTTAATAGAAAAAAAAAATACAAAAAAAACTTTATTTCACACTAAAGGATACTTCACCTTCATTTTGGACGGTTAAAAAGTGAACTGCATCATTTGAACATACACTCAAAATGATGAGCGCTCAAGGCTTCCCAAAATTGCTAAGACCGACGAGATTGTGACAAAAATCCACAATTCCGTACTCAATGATAGCCAATCGAAGGTACGCGAGCTGACTGACATTGCAAAGACCTCGATAGGCCGTATCCACATTTCACACGAAATTTTGGATATGAGAATGTTTTCCGCTCGATGGGTGCCGCGTTTGTTAACAATGGATCAGAAATGCATTCCAATGAACATTTTGCAAGAGTGTTTAGATTTGTTTAAATGCAATTCCAATGAGTTTCTTCGACGTTTTATAAAGTAGATGAAACATGAATTCATAACTACACGCCAGAGACGAAGGAGTAGTCCAAACAGTGTGTGGCAATAATGAAAGTGCACCAAAGAAAGCAAAAACAGTTCCATCTGCTGGAAAAGTCATGGTTCGTAGACTACCCCCAGAAGGATAGAGCTATCAACGAGGAGCATTACACTTCACTACTGGGCCAACTGAACGATGCTATTCAGATTAAACGCTCATACCTTACGAAAAATTAAGTTCTCTTTCATCACGATAATGCGCCTTCATACACGTCTGGAATTGTTGCTGCAAAACTGCATGACCTTCGCTTTTAAGTGGGTCCACGTATGACGCGTCGCCGGATTTGGCTTTCAGAGATTACTTTTTGTTTCTAAACCTGAAGAAATGAAGATTTCCATCAAATGATGCCTTTGAAGCTAAGAGAGACGCTTATTTTTTCACAGTTAGACAAATCTTATTTTACTAAGGGTATTAAAAAGGTGCAAACCCGTTTGATAAGTATATTGATTTACAAGTTGACTATGTTGAAAAATAAAAATCATTTCTCTAAAATCTTGTGTTTTCTTAGTCTGGCCGGGAACTTTTAGAACGCCCTTTGTATGTACAAAGAATAACAAAATCATAGGTTCATTGTAAGACGTTTAATAAATTACGCAGTAAAGCATGAGAGATAAAGATTTAATTGGAAACATTTTACCAGGCTGATTCAAACAGCTACCTTCACTATTACGGGACAAGAAACGTTTATTGAGCAAGACATTACAATAGAATATGATTGAGACATACCACACTATTTTTCGACATAATTACTCATTCTCTATAAATACTTATCTAGGCGTTTCACTAATTTATCCATTCCCTATTGATAGAAATGCGCTCCAGATGATCGCAAGCGATGAATGTTGTCTATTGAGATGTTTCTATTGCACTCCTGTGCCTTTTCCGCGACAGTCACTCTGCGATTACTAACCATTGCATCAACCTGCAGTACAATATAAACATGGCTGACAGGACATTGCATTTGCGCCATACACGGCTGAAATTTCACGATGAATCTCCATGAAATCCAGACCTTTTGCCCATAGAAACCATATTGTTCTTCGTCTTTCAACTTGGAGTAGGTTTCTACTTAATATGTCATTTTGTACTAGTGCCACTTACACTTCTTTCTTCTCGAATTCGATTTGGTTTGTGGACGCTCTTTAACATCTCAGGTCATCAGCATTCCATTCAAATCAGGGCATGAAACAACTAGCAAATTTTTCTCAGATGCCTCTTTCATCTTTGAGGTTCTTTGTCGTTCTTTTTAAATTTAGCACATGGGAACCACGGTTTTACTTCCCTTCCGAAGGAAGCCATCCATACTTAGGATTTTTATTCCCGAAAAAATCCATCTATCCTGGCCGGGACTGAACCCGCGACATTAGGTTTAGGAGGCAAGTATGGCTACCACTATATCACCAGGACCTACTTTTTTTACCGCTACTGCAACGAAATTGTTCTTTATGAACTCTGTTCTGCGGAAGCGCCACTTCTTTTGCGCAGTGCTGCCATATTAGGACACAAGTGTAATTTAATTTTTGAATACTCATTGTACATTCAACAGAAATAAATATATTAAGACAATAAACTGTTTTTCTTAAATTAGACAACTTGAAATATAACAGTTTAAAGTAAAACTTTATAAATTATTTTTTTAGTAGTAGAAACTATCAATTAAATTATTTCGAATTTCTTATGTGCATGGATACATTACCAAAAAGACTTTAAGGCTGTGGAAGAAAAAAAAAAGAATAAAATAATCAAAGAAAAAATGGATTGATGGCATTAATGAGATAAAGAATTTGCAGAAAAATTACTAGAAGAATTGAGATGAGTAGAGAACGAAAAATGTGCGGTCAATTAATTACAGAATCGCAAACATCTCTTAGATTTTCCACTCAGCCAGTGTATCGCCACTTTCTCTCCGAAAAAGGACTGTTGAACACAGTTCAAATTGGTCTAAGACTTTCTCTATTACATAAATCGTTTGCTGTTGGAAGAGGAAGAAGTGAGAAAGAAAATTGTGACTCTAAAAGAATTATTACGTACATTTCCTTTTTTCGAAAGTGTGTGTGCGCGCAGGGATGCTGACTAATTCCTAGGAAAACCCACTGTGCTGTAGCTGTTCTCTGTAAGAACAACAGACAAAAGAAAAAAGCACGTAGGATGCTTCTCAGCGTGGAAGGGAAGAAGGGGATTTGATTCAGAACTGCAGCCATGTCACGTAGTGCACATCAGTCTTTCTGGTGGAGGTAGAAAAGAGGCAGGTTCTTCTTGCAGCACAGCTAAACTTAAAACCCCTACACCATCTAACCCCACCTCAGCCACCACCGCGATATTCCAGTAAGAGAGACATCATTGTCTCGCCCGGGGGAGGGAAAAACCTGCATTGACCATGGTTTCGGCTTATTCATTCAGCGTACATCTGTTTAACATTCGGTCAAGGATGTAGCCACTCCTAACCTTCCCTTTCCTCTTCCCTTTCTTCATATGTTTCTTCTTCTTTATTCGGTTTTTGCTTCGCCTATTTATAACAGTGCTTGAGTGGGTAACAGAACATAGAATTTTGACATCAGTCAAAATGTCTGGCAGCTTGAATTTTGGCTTGGATTCGATTTCTGGTTGGATTAATTTCCTGAAGTTTTTTCAGAAATTTTCTTTCAGTTTTAAGAAGTGGTTAGAAATTTAGGCCACGAATTACAAATTCGGAGAATTGTCAACTTTCATCTGTTATAATAGAACTCTTAAGCCCAATACTGGTGACTTCTGCTATAGTATTGTATAGTGAAATAACAATGAAAGAAAGTTTTTGAATGAAAACATTGCGACCAATGTTTTGACAGTTATGACACCGTTGATTATTTTTTTTACCATCAGATTAGAAAATCTGTAAATATTCGTGATTATGGAACAGCTCAGTATTTTAAATGAATTTGGCAATTCTTTCCTATCCCATACCACAATTTTGGGGCTAATAATATTTTATTACTTTAACATTTGACATTGTACAATTTAGTATTACAAGTACAATGGGGTTATTGAGTTACAGGCCGCCTGATATAAAGTCGCCGTGTTTAAGTTCGTGTGTCTATTTTAGTATTTAAACGAAAGCATAAATGACACTACATTTAAAACTAACAACAATAAACATTATGTTATTATAATAGATGTTCAAAATGATGCCCCTCAGCGGCAATACATTGCTGGTAGGAAATTCCTACATTTAGTTTCCGTATTAACACGGCGATTCCAAACACTTGTCTTATTATTGAGAGATACTGTCTTTCGTAACTTTTTAATAAGACGGCGAAAAGTTTCTCTCCTAGAACACGATTGCCAAGATATTTTCTTACGGATTGCCATAGCACTTCTCTGCAAGAATGTGACTAGATAAAAACCCATTCTTCAAGATTATGGCAACCTCCCTCGTTCCCCTTCACTGATTAATTGTGGGTACGTGCAAGGGATAGGCACTTTGCTTAGTTGCCAATTCTTGAAGTCATCATGGGCTGGTGTTTTTCATACCGGTTCCTTATATATCAATAGTCCATCTAGATATAGGTCCGGCAATGTTGGGCATCTTTGTATTTCTGCTATGCGGTTGGATGGCTGAGTTCACTGATTCCAGGGAAAGAGGTCGTCATGTTTTGGAGTTATGTAAAACACAATTTACATACAAAGAAAACATATGAATCAACCGGTCTGAGCTTTTTCTAAAAAGCATTTAATTCAATATTATTTAATGCGTTATTTTTTTAAAAAATACATAGACTAAGTTGTCTTATTCTGTCGCCTGTTTCTGTTCACTATTTGAGACATCCTTTTGAATCCCTTGTCATTGGTTTTTCTTCGTTAGGGGAAATATTGAGTTGGTTTCTTCCACCATGAATCTTCAAAGAGCTGCCTTATAGGTAAAAGACCACAAAAGTTATATAATAGATAAAAGTACACAGTGTAAACAAGATGTTTTGTAAGTGACTGTACGTACTGAAATAGCAAAAAGTAGTACACGATAAAAGCATAGGTCCTGCGCAAATGAGCATTATGAGGCGTAATTGAGAATGAATGACAAAGTTTACTTGAATATACTCCTCTTCAGCAATGACAAAATATGTGGTGTATGTATAATGGTGCACCGGCACATTTTGCTGCAAATGTGAGACAACATTTAACTGGAAGATACAGTCCGATAGATAGACCTCGGCAAGTCAGTGCCTTGGCCTCCAAGATGACTTAACTTAAATTCTTCTGCAAAACATACTGCAAAGTTCTCCCATTGATACAGTTGAAGAAGTTATTTATCAAGAATTAAAAAATATTCAAGGAAAAAAAACCGAAACTCAGTACTGAGAAGAGTAAATTACTGCGGTATTTTGAACATCACCTTTGAAGATACGACTATGTTAACGTGCAACAAGTTGCTTATCAAATTCATAGAATAGAAACACTATTGTCTTTAATAAAAACAATTTCAAGTGAGATGTAGAGGTAGAATGTTTTTCAGTTTATTTGCGGTTCTATAATTATTGGATCGCTCAAGATACATTTGCCTGACCACCAGTCTCGAGCGTGCATTCAGACAAAACCACGGCGGAAATGGGAAAAGAAAAAGGAATAAATTTGTGTTATGTTAGTACGAGGAAGCGTTTGTGTCTTGAGAAAGTGTTAATAATCGCATTATGTGAGATTCCTGCTGCAAGGCTGTCTGTGTTCCTGCAAAGAGCTGAAAACGTGGCGTACAATGTGATCAGTTGCGAATGCCCTTTCTTTCACCTGCTATGGTCGCGGCTACTTTAGTGCGAATGCTCAGAAGCCTTCTAAATTAACACATATTGGATGTTTGGCGCAGAGGAGAATACTCGGATACTTCAGCCTTGCTCATGGCTGGTCATTTGTATCTAGAATGATGATTTGGCAGCTATAGACTAATTAACAGAGGCATTTAGAGGAGTTGTGGCATTGGCCACTCGTTGATTCAGGATGTCATGTTACAGAATTCAGAGCTGGAAATGAACCACGCAATGTTTTTTCGGGATTGGTTTAGACTCCCTAAAGATGGCTGAAAACTAGGAGTAGTCCATAGTTATTTGATTTGCTTCACAGTTGGCTTATCCATAAATACTCAATCCGGAACTGGGATATACAGTATTTAAAACTTAACTTAGCTTTAAATTTGCTGTTTTCCAGGAATGAAGGTTTGTAATTTTGACTGCGCTCAAAGAGGAGATTAGAAATGCTATAAAAATAAGTGTATTTTTAACCTCATTGATATTGTCACAGGACAAATGCGTTGAGTTATGACGCTGTTAACTCATCAGAGTATAGCAGAAGAGGAATAAATTCATAAACTGACCAAGAAGGGAGCTTATAGCCCCTTTATTATATATTATCCTGTCTGTGGAATTAGCAAATCGTTTGCAAAATTCGCTGTCAAAATCTAGGTTAGAAAAAAAAGAAATGTTATGAACATCCTGGTCATTCTCTTGGCAAAAGTCTTAGCAAATGTTCCAGCTTAGCTCTCATTAGGTCTCTTCTGAAGAATCTAAGGAAAACGGTTGCATTGTTTACTGGACAGATATCGTTTCGGAAACACCTGCAAACTCTAGGATTCTTACAAGGAAAACCAATATGTAGATTATGTAAGCTGCAATTTGAAACTGCTAAACATATACTGCAATAGTGAGGTCCTGGTTAGGTTGAACAGTATGAAAGATCTTCCGTAGCAGCAGAGGCTCTGAAACTATTACAGAAAATAAGGAGTAGCACAATAAGCCTCAGACTGACGTGCTAGAGCTTCGACTGTCAATAATTCCCCCATCACAATGTTTTCCCTATAAACTGTGTTAACTGTTGAAAGTTTGCATAAAAAGATTGCAATAAATATTGGATGTTACTGAAAGTCTGAGACACGATACAAAACTTCTGGTTACATATTTGGAATCAGCACCCATAAATTCCATTAGGATTCCTGGCCTCTAATGTGATAATGCCTTATAAGACCTTTTTAACAGCATATAGACTTTGTAAAATTTCGCACTTACATGACGTCGTATTATTTTGTACCGCGACAATTATGATGCTCACACTGATAATGTGGATATTTAAACATAAAGGATCAACCAATGTCAACCGTCTGAAATGAAATGTCAATAAGAAATATGTAACAATTTCCGACCACCCTGTACGTCTGGATGAACTTTGCATGTCTACATGAGTATTCTCCAATTGAATACGCATGTGGATATTCGTATTCCCATTAAATTTACCATATAGCAAACTAAATGAAAAGCTCTTAAGTAAAGAAAATCTAACATTTGGAAGCTCTGCACTGCTGAAAAGTACCCTGGTTCCTTGGTGTTTACTAATCTCAAAGAACTCATTTATTTAGTATTTCTTAACTTCAATGTAAATGTAATGGCATCGTTACAATTAAACTTCAACAAGAAACAAGATTGTACGAGGTTTCATTATGTTCTAGATATTGTGTTGTTCTAGCAGAAGTCGCTAAATCCAAAACATCAACACTGTTGTTTTAAGAAAATGAAGCTTTATAGTCCGGCAGAGTTCGTGAAGAGATATTTCTATATGGTTTTGTGTACCTTGCATTCTCAATTAGGTTCAGATTTTATCTTTTAGTCAATATGAAATCACTAAAATGATTATATCTCGGAAGACAGTTTTAGACTTAGTGATTTCTGCCAAAATGACTACTATAATATATATTATGTAAAACAAACTCATATATTGAACAATAAAAATAAACAAATTCATTCTCACTTTCACCAGAAATGTACCTATTCACTCCTGTTCCATGCCTGGCAGTAGAGTTCAGCACAAACATCTTTTGTTCGATCCGGTAAGGGGTCGTGGTAACACTATCCACCTATCCCATAATATCCCATGTTTTGTCCCATAACAATTCTATGTAGTTGCAGGACATCTAAGCCATATCTTTCAGTACCTTCGGTTTTTTTTTTTTTTTTTTTTTTTTTTTTTAATTCCAGTGTGCGTCCAGATCGGTATAGAATTAATGTCTTGATATTAAATGAAACCTTTTCTTCCACATTGAATTTTATGGTATCTTTCTTTTAATTTTCATAATATCCGGAACTTTATTCAGCACATCCCCTCCACTATGTTTTACAGTTAGCAGAACACGCGTGAAAAGCCACTCTTTACTTCGGCGGACACATATTCTTCTGCTGGCAAGTCGATCCCGGTGGTCTAGTGGTAACCATACTTGCCTCCTAAACCCAAGATTTCGGATTCGATCCCGGACAGTATCGATGGATTTTTTCGGGTGTAAAAATGCTAAATATGGCTTCCTTCGGAAGGAAAGTAAAGCCATGGGACCCATGTCATATATTTATGGCATGTAAAAAAAACACAATTCTAAAGGAAGAGACCTCTGAGCAAAATTTATCGGCCATTTCACGCCCTGAATGGAATGGGACGCTGATGATCTGAAATGTTAAAGAGCGTCGGTAAATAAGCCAAATCAATAATTTCTTCTGGTACGAAAGCGCTCATGTGTGAATTCATCTATGTAAAGTACTTATTATTTGTTTGCTGTTACTTCTATATTAACGTAAATATAATCTTTTCTCATTGGCTCCAGGATTAATTACCGATGTTAAGCACTGTAGTTACTAAAGGAAATTACAGTTTACATTTTTATAAGGTCTAGTTTTCATTGTGAAAACCATATTAGGGAATGGTGTAATTATCTTCAGAGATACCATTCGTTATGAATACCTTATTATGCATTTTAATTGTTAGTAATTTATGCATATGTATATGCATAAATTACTAACAATCAGTTTCAATTCAAAGAGGCATCATGGTGGAAGCATATGCTGATCTTTCTAATGTGGTAAAACGCCGTCAAGAAATGTCTTTGAAAAGTGGAGACCAGGTTATCGTACATAATGTTTATTAATGAAGTTTGTAAATGTAAGCCTAAGTCAACAATGTTGCATCAGCTGTTTGTATGAGGGATGTTCTAAAACGGTCTGACTCAAAGATGTATTGAAATTGGCCAAATTAATATGATACTCGTTAAGTAACATCTTTTAGGTGGGGCGCTGTAAAGTTTCAGATGCATAAGTGTAGTCATTTGTTTGTGACGATCATATAAACAAACTAGTGTTAACACTTTCTACAAAATGGATAAAAGTGAAATAAAAGCTGTGATAAAGTACTTTGTTTTAGGGTTTAACCCCAAAGAAATACAAAATGAGCTAGACTACACATTAAGGAATATTTCCTTTTGTTTTCAACTGCTAAAAGTGGGTTGCTGAATTTAAGCGTGGTCGTACTCCCATTCAAGATGATAAACGCTCAGGGCGTCGCAGTATTACTATGACCAACGAGATTGTCATAAAAACTCACAATGCCGTACTCAATAATCGCCTATTGAAGGTACGAGTTAACTGACATTACAAAGACATAAGAAAGTCGTGTCCACTACATTAAGTTTTGGGTATGAGAAAGTTTTCCGCTCGATGAGTGCCGCGTTTGTTAACAGTGGACCAAAACGCATTCGCAAGTGTGTTTAGACTGTTAAAATACAATTCCAGTGAGTTTCTCCGACGTTTCATAGCAGTAAATGTAACATCATCACTACACTTAAAGAGACGAAGGAACAGTCCAAACAGTGAAAGTGAAAATGCACCAAAGAAAGCAAAAATGGTTCCATTTACATGACAATTCATGGGTACAGTTTTCTGGATTCTCGTAAACTACCTCCAGAAATACGGAACCATCACCGCGGAGTATTACGCTTCAATGCTGATTCAGGCCAAGGGCGGAACCATATTCGCCAAATATGGCTCCCAGCGATTACTTTTTGTTCCCAAACCTGAAGAATTGGCTGGGTGGAGGAAGATTCAGATCAAATGATAAGGTTGAAACTGAGACAGATGCTTATTTTTCATAGTTGGACAAATCTTATTTTACTGGGTGTAATAAAAAGTTGGAAAGTTGTTGGACTTAATATATTGATTTTCAAGTGACTATGCTGAAAAAAAAAATCCTTTCGCGGTTGTATAAAGTCATCCAATATATATCCTCAGTATCCACCGCATGTAGTGCCTGAGTAATAAATACGAAGTTAAATGTTATTTAAAAAAACATTGTCGACTCTTCTTTATATTGATAGAATTTTTAGCAATAACTTCCTTACAGATACATACTCCATATGAGCTTCTGAAAATCTCTTTTTTGCTTGCAACAGACGCATTCCTCTTGTTCATTTCTTTTAGTTCTGCACTTATCTGTGGTCAGTTTTAAATATATTCTTTTTACTGATAGTTTCAGTGAATTTATTAGCACTTTTGTGGATTTTCAAAGCTACCAAGGTCGTAGTTGATACCAGTATTTGTCTGGGAGAGACCCTATCTTTAGTAATTTGACGAATCGACAAACCCAACTTCATTTCTATCCTTATGGCATAATCACTTTAATTACACGTATTACCAAATATTGAACAGCAAGTTTATCTACTAATATTTTATAGATATCTACATTTTATTATAAAGATAGTATCAGAATTGAAAATTTCGGATCACCACCGGGATCCGAACCATGGTTTTTCGCCTTCCATACTGACGTTCTAAACACCAGAATTACTGTGTCCTCCAAGTACGGAACCAAGAACCTCTCTCATCTAATTATATATGGCCCGGAGACCTCTCAAAGGTGTTTCTTTTATGAGAGATTTATTTCCTAAAGATTTTTGGCTTCCAGTTTAAACACCAGCTATTTGGAGTTAATTTATAAATACAAACAGCTCTTTCTCACTAGCAGTGTCTTTTTTTAATTAGAGTCTAACGCCCGTTTTTACTGCTGAGGCACCACAGCCCATGGGCACTGATGATACTTGAGATTAAATGATAAATTGGGCAAGGATTTTTTTAAAGGAAGGAAGCGTTCCAGGTCTAAGTTTAAGGTACCTCTCCGGTATTTGCCATTTATGAGGGCTGAGGAAAACCTGGAAAAAACCTCAATCAGGGAAGACGGTCCTGGTGGAATTTGAACCCCTGACCTTCCGCGCCTTAACGACCTCGGCCACCCCTGGCGGCACTAGCAGTGTGTAGGACATTAGTTGGAAAGGAAGAACCATATTTGAAAAATGCTGGTCACATTTAAATAACCCGTATATAGTTAAACTAGAAGCCTGTTATAAAAGTACCCAACATTACGATTTCCTCTTTAGAAATAAATCTCATAGTAGGGAAACCTTAGGGAGACCACCGGGATACTTAGAATCAGATGAGAGTGGTTACTGGTTTCGTGTTTGGTAGACACGGTAGCTATATGGTTAGAACTTCGGCGCGGAAGGTTCGAATCCCGGCTATGACCGAAGTCGTAATTCTTCCTTTCTAACTAACATCCTACACGTGGCTAATGTAAAAGAACAATTTCTAAATATAAATTGATTCTCTAATGCAAAAACAATTTTAAGTGTAGTGGCGTTTAATAATTGAGCATAGTAATTAAATATAATCATATGCATAATAATTAATTTCAATTTATTTAAATGCCAATTTAATGTAAATGAGCATATACATTGAAATCAATGCTTGGCAGTGTATGAACATCACATAAAAGGGTGAAAGAATATAAATGCTCGGATGTTCGTTTTAAACTATATATATATAACTTTTTATTTTCTTTTCTATGACATTTTTTTCCCCGGGTCCCAAGCTCCATCTCTTTCGGTGCATTGCCAACATTTCGCCCAATTATTTCCCCCTCCAGGATGAGTTATGTGTTTGTTGAGGCTGCACTCCACACCGACATCATTCAAATGCGGCGCGGACCGAGGTAAATTGCTCGCTGTGTATTGCGCGGCATAACACACTTCCGGAAGGAAATGTCTACTCAAAGTGCACAGTCGAGGGAGGAGAAAAGATTTTCAAGGAGGCAAACAAGTGCAAAGTAAGAGCGGTGTGTATGGATGAGGGGACGCTATAGAGAGCTTCAGCAACAACGACAACAGTTTGAACTTGAAGATTTTAAAGTAACCTGCATAAAACTTCCGTGATTAAGTTTTCCCGTGAAGTTTCCAAAGAAAGGGAGAGATGGAAGGGAGGGCGTGAAGTGGAAGGAGAAGGTATGAGGTAAAGAATAAAGCGGGGGAAAAAAGCAACAAGAAGTACGCGGTTTTGTGAGCGCACAATTGAACACAAGTGGAAACGTGGAATCTAAAAAGCATTGTTAGTTTTGGTTCTGCTTCCAAATGGGCGAGGCTGTACTACAGAACTATTTAATGTACCGTCAAGATTTTTACAATACGATCTTGATGTTAAGTAGTTTTAAAAGTACGTTTATGTGCTAAAATTTGTAGCTGTTAATTAGCATATTAATTTCTATCTAATATAGGTATAGCACATTATAAATAGTTTATTTCATCCAAAATATGCTCCCAATAAAGAAACAGTTGCTATTAGAAAATGTGATTTTCAAAAAATATTTCATTCGATGTTAGACCTTCAATAAAAAAGAATACTTGGACTATGTAAAACCCATCTTCCAAGACAACAACCCAGTTGGTGCTACTAAGCTAACGATTTATGGCATTATGGAGAATGTGTTCCCCAATAGTGCTCCCAAAGTACCGACAGTTTGTAGTCTTTAATATGACTACTCTTATCGCCTAAGCGGAAAGTACTAGCGTCATTTTAAATCTTCTCAGATATTTACCCCTCTTAGCCAGCAGTCGTCTAAAGATATTCTATTCTGAAAGAGCTTACTGAAGGATTGTAACATACTCTCCAAGGCACCTGATGCTGACCGATGGGGTAGCTCTTCGCTTCATTTTGTACTATATCATATGATCATATCATATCACTTCAATCTGTGGATTCTATAATAAGTTTAGCCAACTCTAAAAGAGTTAGTAGAAGTTAAGACTTAGTCTAGACTAAGAATTAGTTGAAGTCCAGGATGTAGATTTCGCCAGAAATTACATACATTATGTACATTTGATGAAATGGTTACACTTGTCACATTTACAAAATTTAATATGGTGTAGAGTTTTTCAGAGGTTACATTAAAATGTCATCTTAGAAAAAAATATATATTTTATGGCAACTTAAATTATTTGCTTCTAGAATATTTACAAAATGGTAATTTAAAAGATTTACATTTAGTAAATTTACAGACCTGAATTAATTCAATGGAGACAAATTAGTACTTTTTTTTTTTAAGTTGTATGAATGCTGGTGTGAGTGATAAGTGCCTGCAACGTATTACTTAGTGCGCGTAAGTCCTACCTACTTCTTTCTTTGCTACATACATCTGAGCATTTTATGAATACTACAAATAAATCTACAGCTAGAATGTACTTGCAAGCTAATGGACAGACCCCTTCAAGGAACATATAGGCCCACAATGGTCAAGAGTAGCAGGAAGAAGGGAAAATGGAAATCTCTCGACAGACAACTTGTGCAGAGAAGTGAGAAATAACACATCAAAAGAACAAATCAGACAGAGTGTCTTAAACAGCACACGAACAACTAGCACGGAATAGCTCACCACGTTAGGAAAAAGTGAGCTTTCCCTACTGGTTAGTAAGCATTTTCCCTATAATGGACACAATACGTCATCTTTATCTTTATCAATCAAGGAGTGAGACATATATACCATACTCTTTAATCTTTATATGGATAGAGTTCTACAAGAGTGGAAAGGAGGGACAACTTAAGGGGAAAAAATTTATATTAAAAGTTTGCTATATGCAGATGATCAAGTTCTTATGACAAAAACTAAAAATTAACTGCAATTGAAACATTTTTAATTGATTCGGATCTGTGAAAATAAACTGAAACACTTCAGCTGAATAAAGCAAAGCATGGCATTAACAAGGAAAAAGACAAGCTCATTTTACTTAGCTTCACCATTTCATTAATAATAAGGTGAATGCATTTAACAAAACATGGGGAACAATAAATAGAAAGTTGTGCAAGAATATAAGAAAAAAACGCAATTAATATTTTATGAAGTTTCGTTTTATCCATTTTACCTACTTTATGGTTCTGAATCATGGGTACTAAAATGTTTCAAAAATTAACATTATAGCAGTCAAAATGAGATTTTCACGCCTTGAAGAATTTTACACAAGATAGAAGCATATTATCACATAATATTATCTCAAAATATTTTCAGTTTATCTTAATTATATATACAGAGAAAGAGAGAGAGAGAGAGAGAGAGAGAGAGAGAGAGAGAGAGACGATTGAAAGAGCATATTAGTTTAATGGGCTAATGGGCTAAAAAAAAGTTCATATCAACCCATAGGTAATAGAGTTGCTGCCCTACCCAGGTGAAGATGAAACAAGAATCCAAACAGGTTTTCAAAACCTAATGTAATTGGCAGATGATGATGATGATGATGATGATGATATACTTGAGACGAAATTTTAAGTAACTTATTAAGATTTCTTAGTATGTTTCTATTAACCTAGTTAAAATATTTTAACTATAATATAGCTGTCCTTTCATGAAATGCTTATACTATGCAACAACATAGTTTAATAAACCATATATTTGTTCTTGTAGTGTTCGATATTAAATAACACTGTTGACAATTTGCACGGAATTGTCTGTAAAAGTTAACGATGCTAAGATGAAATCAGTTATCGTATAAAAATAAACAAAATAATTTGCATCTCAAATTTTCTTTCCCTCTTTAAGAATAAAGACGAAATTGCTTTGTTAATTTGATCATTTGCAGTAGTTATATTTCTATTTATCATTATCATCATCATTTGAATATTTAGTTGTTCTCTCTTTCAATTTTCTTTGCTTCAGAGAGGAATTCTTTGTTGTATACAGCAGGCATAAGTTCTCATTTCCAATGTTTACCACCTGCTCCAGAGCTCCCCTTAGTTCGAGCTAGGTATTTCCACTTAGCCCAACTATAAACCTGCCATAAACCTTAAGTCTGAGCTTTTCGGATGAAGACTTCGAGACGGCAGTACTTCAAGAGAGCCCACACATCATACGGTTCACATAATCACCAGTTTATGTGCGAAGATGCTTCCAGCTTAACGAGTTTACAGCGCTCTAATAACCCAACATTCCAACACACGTTATGTCCCCCATTAACCTCTGCCATTATGGACAAACACCCACAGCACATACAGTATACATACTAAACGATAATTAGCTCGCGTGCGTAAACGAGGTTATTCGCAAACTTGGATTGGCGATGCAGCTCCAGCTCTAATCCTTTCCTGGATGGCCTTAACGGCTGCCGTCATCTTGCATCTTTGTATGCGGGGAGAGCGAAGTTCAGAGGAGGAGTTCATGGAACCGTACTATAAACCTCTTACAGCCATATAAATGAAAATAAATGAAAAGTTCTGGTAGATAACTTTAAGCATTTTCATTCCTACTTCTTAAACGTTATTACAATTCTGTTATATTGTGGAATTATGTTGTCTAATAACATTTACGGAACTTACATAATTTAGTTTCAGGATGCAATTGTTACAGATGATAAAAAACTTCCATGAAAGATGTCAAAATATTACAACACTTCTGGGCCCCATTCCACAAAAGTATAGTCTAATACATACAAGTAAAGTACATATAAAGTATGGTCTTAAACCTTTTATTCCACGAAAGAAATGCAACACGGTTATTAGTATTAGTAAAAAGTTACAAGTGATGTCATATAACAGCAAAATTGAGGAACAGCTGTTTGCCATACACCGTCATAATTAACTTATATCCAATCCTAAAGAATTTTTAATATACAGAGCGGAATATTGTCATTTCTTCTAAATGACGATTTAAATACTTTATTATGCATGTATCGATATTCAAGCGTATTAATCCGCTTTTCACACGACGGTCCCATAAGGCTTCATTTATAAGCATCAATTTCAATCATCGAGAGATGGCAGAAGAATCGAACTTCTCTATTGCTCTCGGTCATTTATTTCACTAGCCCATTTGATCATTTACATTTATTTATTTATTTATATTGCTTGACAATTACGTTCTCATTATATACAATAACTGGGAAAATTATTTTCGCGGAATGTAGCAAGAATCTTAAAAATACATTAACTAAGATACCGGTCTGAAATATTTATTTGAAACAGGAAACGCAATACCAATCATTTAATTATATTTAACCTAACTTTATCATTTTACACAAACATCTATTTACTCTTTCTTTGTACATATTCCTCATATATATATACATATATATATATATATATATATATATATACTCATCATTATCATAATTTTCGCTAATACTTAGCACATTTGTCAACTGATTCCCAAAATCATTAAAAAGATAAATTTATGCTAGCATTTGAAGTTACCAATATTTCTACACATATAGAGAAATTTATACTTATAACCAGTGCCTGACTAATAATAATACTAATACTTCACGAAAGATCACTTGTAGATTAAGTGTGGAGTTGTAAAGTACAAGAATATCAGAAACCTTTGTGGAACAAATTTGCTAATAACTATAATTTATAAGTGCATAATTCTCCAACGTTGCTACTGTTACTTTCATACATCAGCATTGAATAAAACTATGAATATTTCCTGTTTCCCAGGATATGAATATATGCAAATATTCATTAAGAATATTTGAGGGTGCCTTAATTAATAAATAATTTACCCTCAGGTCCGCAATCGATTTCTGCTAGCATTAAATGGTGCTAAAAGAAATTGCAGAGACGTGACAACGTTGTTTTCCTTCAGCGAGTTTTGATACACCTCATTCCTCATGCACATCCAGTTAAAGCAACAAAAATAAGCTTCTGGATGACTGTAAGCTCAGAGTAGGATAAAAGACCACCAATATTGGCATCATGTTTATCATTCAGTGGCTTCAGGCTTTATTCCTAGCCGGAAAAAGTCACCAAGATGAGTTTCTTAGACTATTCCTTGGCATGGAAAGGCACTTTATTCGCTGATGATTCAAGCTCATTTCTGTTATCTTGAAATTATTTTATTTATAGTAACGAAGAGCTTGACATTTGGTTTAGGATTTTTGAAAAATTTACCGTTCTTTGTTACAAATATAAAAGATAGGAAAGGAGCTTTAACAGATAACCCACGGAAAGTGTGGCTTAGATCAATTATGAATTGCAAGTTACCCTAGAAAAAATGCATTCCCGGCAACAAAAAAAAAAAATCTCTCAAGAAATCACAATCAACAACAAAATTTCTTGAGCTGGAGACATAGTAATAACAATATATTCATAAGAAGCAAACTACTTATTCTAGAACCAGGAGAATTCGACATGTAAATTCCCCTCTATGTTTATTACCTGCTGGAAGACGTTGGACACCTGAGATAAGCCGATTTAGTTTGTGCCAGAGAAGCAAAACACTGTAGTGCGGTTGTTCCGACTTCAGGATTAACTTCCTCGCTGCCCATCGCCGATCTCTGTACAGAAGTGATTGAATCAAAATCAACATATTATGTTTCGAGGACAGAATGACTGTGTGATGCACATGGCATATCTTCCACGCTATCACATCTTTGCTAAAGCACTGACACCGAACGGGCCACCTCCAATTAGGCAAGGAAGCATTGCTACAGACTTCTCAAGGATCTGTATGCATGCCCCCCCCCCACTCTTAGAAAATATCGCTTTAGGGCAGTACAAATTCATACCACTACTTACTGCTGAGTGTGTGAGCACGCTCTTACTCTTAATGTACTGAGAACAACAACACCCTCATTGTTAATTAGCAGCTTGGCAACAGTGTTGCCACTACTTTCTTTCAAACCCTGGTAAAATTATGGGATGTATGGAAGAATATGTATATCTTGAATAAAGTTGTCGGTCCTCGTGGTATAGCGGTAACCATACTTGCCTCCTAAACCCAAGATCGCGGATTCAATCGCGGTCAGGGTCGGTGGATTTTTTTCGGGGGTAAAAGTCCTAAGTATGGCTTCCTTTGGAAGGGAAGTAAACCCGCGGGTCCCATGTAGTAGATTTAAGACATGTGAAAGAACCTCAAGCCTGAAAAAAGAGGCCTCTGAGCAAAATTTGTTGGCCGTATCACGTCCTGAATTGCATGGGACGCTGATGACCTGAAATGTTAAACAGCGTCCGTAAATAAACCAAATAAACGATTGGATACATTTATTTTTAAGGATAACGCAACAAAAGAAACTAATGGAAGGATATCAATAACATGGTAACATTTTGGAATATAAAAAGCATACTTTGAAACAAGCATTAAAGCATAAAAACTAAAGGGGAAAAAACGAATATTTGAGTAATTTCTGTCCTATTATAAGGAACCCAATTACTGTAACTAAAAAGGAGAATGAGGGTAGCTCAGTAGATGTTACATTAAGAACAGTAATACGCCGCAAAGATATCACAATGAAATACGTCCCCGACAGAGCTGGAACCTGACGAGAGATGGTCAGGCCACGTGACTAGTCTGGGCCATAATCGATCAACTTCTAGGATTATTACGTGGGATGCAAGAGTAGGGAGAAGAAAAAAAATAGGAAAGTAAAAATACAATAGAAGAACTAACTAAAATATTACTTTGTCGGTTTCTGTCCAATCAATAGCAATAATTAATGTTGAAATACTTAAAGCCAGCATACAGCCACGTTTTATTAGTTTTAAGTAAATAGTAGTTATTACTAGGCAAATAATAAAATACTGAAAGATAAGTACATGAAATTAAAAGATAGTTTAGAATCGATAGTTGACCCCGAGCTTTATTTTATTTATCATTATCGTCATATTACCCAGTCAAGACTAGGCTGTTAAACTCTCACTGTGCATGTTCTTGCCAGCATTTCTGGCATGATACTCTACTTCCCTTATCAGAATAAGCTGAATTATAGATTTTGGGATTCTACTAGTGTTCTTCTAAAGCATGTATGTATCTTCAAAGGTTCCCAATAATATTCCCATCAGGTCAACATCTCCTTAAATTTGAATTTTTTATTAACTTTGTTTTTAGCGAGCTTGCCCACTATATGATCCGTCGGCCGATCAATCTATAGTCTATCAAAAAAACAGAACTGGATGTGTTTCAGTTACTTAGTAACCATTCTCAAACCCTCACTGGAACATTACAGTGATTTTAATTGGGTCATGCATGGTTTTATCTCCCCTTTCACGGCAGCTGGCGTGTCAGCAGTCAGAGCAATAACTCCCGGCGAAGTGGATGTAATATCCTGGCAATTGAATCAAGTTTTTGCATAACAACTACAAGTACAATGAAAATAAGCACGTACCGTATGATAAGAGATGTTGGAAATGTTCTGATAATTCCACATAATTCTGTACCCTCGCGCGTCAGGCGAAATTGAGCAGGCTTCTTGTTTATATTGTCTTTCAGTTCTAATTTGTGAAAGTTTATTCATACAATTTATTTTTCAGTTCCTCTATAAATAAAAAACACCTCAGCCCTACTTCTTCCTGCAATTATGATATGCTCAAAAAATATAGATCTTATTATTCTATATGCATTTACTGCGCATCACATGAAGATTTTTCCATTCCGTAAGGAGTTTCTTGTGTAAAATTGGGGTGTTGCGTACTCTAATGCCTGTTGTTTTGCATCGAAATATTACTATGTAAATGGAGTCATGATTCATTAGTAGAGGATATTAGTTACTCAATCGTTAACGTTCCGAAACATACAATTACAGAAATTTACCCGAATATCAGGATCACCTGCCTGCAATTCATGGATATCAGTGACCTTATATGCTTTCAAGTTAAAATTGACTCGTTTTCAGAAGATTAACTGATTTGTTTCTATGACAATTTATAAAAAGTTGGCAGAAATGTGTGGATGTAGCAGAACAACATTTCAAATATCTCCAGTCATAAGGTCAGTGCTTATTTTCATTGTAATTGTGAGAACTTGAATCAGTTGCGCGGATATTACAACCCCTTCGCCGAAATATGCAGCTCTAACTATTGATGTGATAGTTGCCGTGAAATGGGCGACAAAACTTGAAAATATGTAGCTAAAACCATTAACTAAAACATGTTAGTTATACACGAAAATGAATCCACATCCACAATTTGCACTAACACTCCGATGTATTTTGGAGGGGTGAAGACGGCTAATGACTTAGCCACAGCAGCTTGTGGATTGGGTCCACAATGTTGTACGCAGCTCCCATTTTTTACTTTTCTGACCACAGTCAATGCATTTATTAAGAGACACATTTCCAGGTGTCCTTGTAAACCAAACCATTTGTATGCATTGCTTTTAGTCAGTGTATTAGCCAACGTTTTAACGTTTTTCTTTATTCGTGTTAAAAAAATTACTACAATGAGATATCCTGTAGGCTTCCATTATACAGGAGTGTGGAATTTTAATGTCGCACATCAAATTGAAACGAGGTTCCTACTCATCGTAGAGTAAGTCAGGCACTTTCTGTATCAAAATTATTTTTCGGAATAAGTTGTGTGAGTTTGTAGTAGAAGATAACTGCTAATTTATAAAATAGTGCTGAAAGTTACACAGACTAGGTGAGCAGATCAACGGCGGGTCGTTACCCACTCCTTGGTGTCATATGGTTTACTACGGTTATTTTTATTAGCCTTATGGCTGCCAAAATGAATAAATGTAACTTTATATATATAAAGCAGGTGATTTAATTACAAGAAAATTATACTCCTTAAATATTTCTCCAACAATGATAACCTTTGTTTTACAATGCTACATTGGAAAGCTAGCAATAGTAATTATGTTGCCTAACGTTCACATACCGTTAGCTACATATATATTCCCCATTGAACATTCACATCTTACAAGCTATTGCCAATTTCTGTCGGTACTGGTGGTGTGGTGATAACCATACTTGCCTCCTAAACCCAAAATCGCGGGTTCAAACCTAAGTATGGCTTCCTTCGTAAGGGAAGTAAAGCCCTGGGTCCCGTGTAGTACATTTACGGCAAGAAAAAGAACCTCAAGCCTGAAAATAGACGCCCAGAGCAAAATTTTCAGCCGTTCCACGCCCTGAATAGAACAGGACGCTGATGACCTGCGGTATTAAAGAGCGTCCGTAAATAAACCAAATCAACAACAATGAAATACTACCGTTAACATCAGGCTATTACTGAATGCGGAGCGACTTCAATTCCGCACTATATTTTGTATAAGTATTTTAGGAAACAGTCCATTCACAATATTGTAAAATGCTGCTTCATAAATATGCTTTTTAACGCCAATACCAGAGGGAGAATGGAAGACCACATAGAGAATGCACCTATACCGTACACAAATATAAATTTGTGTATAAATATAGACGTTTTTAAAAGTCTTGAAGATAGGGTTGACCTAAACTGGGTGCTCCACCAAACGCCTCCTCAAGTCCTGTTACTTATCTCTGTTACATACTCCGCCTTCTCAGACCCATCTTCGCATTTCATAGAATCCTCATCACATTCAAAACGATTTATGAATATAATAGGTGTGTTTTTTCAAAAATTGATAAATGCAGAAAAGTACATTTTTAAGAAAAACGGTTTTTAAATATCGCGGGGAAGTATAAATTCTAAGAATATAAACATTCCGGATTCAAAGTAATATATAATATAAAAAAGTCCTTTATCAAAATACAAAGCAAAATACCAAAATATAAAACAAAATACAAACTTCAGTAATATAAAAAGTTTAATCTAATGGTGACATTGAATAATACCCTTATAAATTCTTTTACTGCCTCTGGTACTTCAAATTGATTCAATGGGATCAAAAAGTCGTTTTGCTTATCCTTACTGACCATGCTCCTCTTTAACATTAAACTTCGACAAAAGATCCAGCAATACTTTCATTTTACCTATCTCGTAGGTCAACACACGTTCGGCTATAATTTTGAAAGGCATCTTAGAACGCGTCACCTTTGTGTACTGGATTTCAAATCCTTTACCTCCCAGTCTTTATTTTTAGACACATAGATAATCGTATTTGTTTTTCAAACTATATACGTTCAATTTTACATGATATCCATCGCAAGGGCCCAGAGAACTTACATGTTACTACAAAACACCGGTAGGCAGCATATATATTTATATATAACGAGTGGCAGAACCATTAATACACAAGTAAATACTTTACATGAAAACACACATACACTTTTTCTCTCTTTAATGAGTCTTTATTTCACAATTATACATTGTTTATATGCTTCTAATCAGGCGAACTTTACATAGAAAGACACCCAGCTTTGACTAATACTCTCCCTGCGCAAACAAATCCCACATGCTAACCGGTCCCTATTCGAGTATGTAAACTTGGCTCTAAGGTTCATCCGCCTATGTTCTGTGCCTGGGCAATGCGTCAGCATATGTTGCCAATCTTCCAGTTTCCACAATGAGAGAAAACTCCATCTCCTGTTTCGTCGGTTATCTTTTGTACTTTCTAAGTCCCCAGTCTAAGTCAAACTGAATGGTCCTGAAAATTCAAGTTATGTATGTATAATTTCTTCTTCCTAATTATAATTCATATATATTCCAGAGCTCCGTAATATTCAAAAGAGGACACACATTCTTTCTTTTTTTCGATAGGCTTTTTCTATTCTACCGAAAACATTGTCAGGGGGCATATGGCTGTGGCCATGAACTAGCAATTATTAAACTAATTTTTTTAATATGATGCTTTCTTCCAAAAGCATCATAAGTGTTGCTATCATTACATTATTTCTAGCAACACTTTATTTGTGAAGGAGTCTGAAAATAAATAAAATTCAGAAGGATCATTTGCTAGCTGGGATGTCTCAAGGTTTCAAAGAAAATCCAATGCACCAAAGGCAAAGGAATTGAATGCTCCCTTGCGCCTTTCTTTCTAGTCAAATATAAAAGACAATGTTTTTCATTTTTGGTTTTGTGAATGAATCTATAAACACAAATTATATAGCCAAATTTATTTCGAATAGAAAATTGAATTCAAAGAGAGCTTTATTATTTGTTGATTCTGATGCATATCGAAGTATACTTTAACAACATTTGAGTTTTTCTCCTTTATTATTGTATAATAGTTTTTGCGCGGAGTTTGGGCAGCCTGTTATTTGTTCTGGTTTTTTTCCCCTTCAAATCTTGCTCCGTTTTCATTTTCAAATTGCACATATAACGTATAGGGTGATTTAAATGACAAATTAAAAGCAAAGATATACGTATGTACTTTGACAAATTACAATGGTAAGCTTTACTGTTTCCCTTTTTTCACAAAAGTTCTGCTACATTTTCTTTGTATTCATCGCAGGTGGCAGATGTTGTCTTCTGGAACTTATTTCGTGAATAGTGGGTCTCTTTGCATTTATACAGTTTATTTAATTTTAATAGCTTCTGTAACTTCTTTAGCTTTAGCTTTATTGCAGTCTCCTCCTAGGTTTTCAATTGATGACTTTCTTGTTGCATATCTGCTGCCCTAATGTGAGAGCCTGTATTTGAAAATTGCTTACTGAAATGTTGTTGTACATACAAGTAATGTCAGAATTTTTAATTCTTATTAAACTATGCTATATTACTTTACAGAAACTATGTTTTTTTTTCATTCTTTTCTTGCGTTTTTGCTGATGTAATTTCTATAACTTAAAGAACTTATTCAGATATGTTTTGTTTAAATGCTTATTTGTTGATAAAATGCTGTGATAATATTATACAATAAATCAGTTGATTACGCTTCTTTCTTCCTTTTCGTTTGGATTTAATGGTAGGCCTGGAAGTTCATTTGTGCATGCAAAAATTGAAAAATTAGTACTTTCATTTTTTTTATTTATTTTCTGGACTTCTTAGGTGTTTTTAGCTCTGATCTAAGCTTCTTAGCACCAGAGCAATTTACCCATAGCCGTAGCGAAATTCTCGGAGCTGCTAGAGCTGCAGTCCCAAGCGACAGCGGAAAGAGGCGAACTCTTCAGTCCCGAACGGCAGTGGGAAAATCCGATGTTGCCTCTGGCTACATAATCTCAACGCAATTGTTTTCATTTCACAGTAATAGGCGTACGATTGCTCGAGAAAATTCATTACACAAATTTTACACAACACATACTTCCTTGTTCACACTCCGCTTGTAACAGTGTAAATGTGGCATGTATTATTTTATTTATTTATTTATTTATTTATTTATTGTTAAGCGTAATGTAACCTATGCATTGCCCTCCGTAACTTTCTGGCTGCAATATGTTATACCTTACTACAAAACTGATTTTCTCACATTTTATCATCCGTTATCTTACTGTAATTAGCGATTAATTTAGAATATATATATAATATTAATCAAAAATAAAAATAAAGAAACACTATTAAAAATGTAACAAATTAACACTAATAATAAAAGTAGATAAAGATAAAACACTGAGAAAGAGTCACACTTGAAATTGCTATGACTTGCCATTGAAGAACTCGCAGTAGTTCAAAATATAGCAATTAACAGTAACCAAGTGGTCACTTGTCTTCTTGCCATAGAAGGACTTAACGAGTTCGAAATATAGCGATCTCAAGTGTGACTTTATCTTAGTGTTTTATCATTTTCTACTTTTATAATTAATGTTAATTTGTTATATATACCATAACCTAATGCTAACCTAGGGTAGATACTAGAAACCGATGGACCCAGTGGTTTGCTGCGGCTCGCCACGGTGAAGGTGAATGGTGTTTAACACCCGTTTTTGTTACAGAGGCACTACAGGTGAGGAAGACTGGTTATACATAAGATGAAATGATATATTGGGAAAGGATTTATTTTTAAGGAAGGGAATGTTTCAGGCCTAAGTTTAGGGTACCTCCCCGGCATTTGCCATTTATTGAGGAAAACCTAGAAAAAACCTCAGTCAGGGAGGATGGTCCTGACGGGATTCGAATCCCAGCTCTAAAAAATTGATATGGATATTTTCAAAGTTACTGAATTTACTGTTTTTGGCAACATTTTTCGACCGGCATGGTACATGAGTTTATTGCAACTCATTTTATGTAGAACTCTTCTTATGGGGACAACTCAAAATCTTTAAAACACATCTAAACCCTTACGAACAATTACTGGTGACAATTTTGTCAGTGATGTACACCATGCACACTAAAAATTCTGAAAGTTTTATCTTGTTTATTCCTGCGATAATGTAATCTGAAGAAATGTTGAAGTTCGTCAGTTTCAAAAGTCCTTGAGTTTCAGAAACGACGCTATAGTCTGCTTTAATATATTATAATAATATTATCATTAATTATTATAGTAATAATAGTATCATTAATTATTATAGTAATAATAATAATGATAATATACCTTGAATTAGTTTACACCCTTCCTCCAGATAGAAGTAAAAGTTCGTTTACCTCAGTCGTTCTTACATGAACTGCTTTACATCTTTCCTTCGTTCACAGTATAAAAATAGCATTTTTTACTTCATACTATTGCCACCTTTCCACTTAAAAACAACTGACAAGCTACAGAGTATGTTTATCCAAAGTGACAGTGAAGGTTAACATTGAAAGACAGTGAAGCATATGTAACTTAGTTGATGAGAAAATTGAATCGGTGGAGTCCAATGCTTAATTCCACGTAATACCAAGAAATATTGAACTCGAAAACCATAACTCTCCTACCCCAAATTGTGTTTAATTCTATTAACTTGTTTATTTATGGACGCTCTTTAACAGCTCAGGTCATCAACGTAATTCTATTAACATCCTGTATAATTGCCTCTGTCTAGTACTGAAGACATTCAAGAGGTGCAACACAAACAGGCTGATTAACACTTTCCATCAACAAAGCTAATCGAACACAGAGGAATGGTCTTATAAAAATTGACATACAGAAGAATATTTGAGGATTTTGTACAAAAAAAAACCAAAAATGTTAGTGCAGAAGAATGGCTGCGAAAAAGATTTATTCTAGCAAAAATTTGAGATATTCCTTCCACCAATAAAGTGAATATACGTTAAGCTCTAGGTCCATCCATACGTCATCAACAAATAGAGATTTATTGTTTTATTGCTTTTGTTTATTTACGAGCGTTCTTTAACATTTCAGGTCATCAGCGTCCCATTCAATGCAGGGCGTGAACCAGCCGATAAATTTTACTCACAGGCCTCTTCTTTCAGGTATGAGGTTATTTTACGTGCCGTAAATCTGCGACATGAGACCCATGGCTTTACTTTCCTTCCGAAAGAAATTATACTTAGGATTTTTACACCCGAAAAAATTCATCGATCCCGGCCGGGTTTGAATCCGTGATCATGGGTTTACCAGGCAGGTCCTGGTTAGCACTAGACTACCAGGACTGAGAATAAACTATATGAGAAGTAGGGCATATAATTATCGGAGATATAGTATTTATTAATATAAATATCACCAAAATTTCTAAACATTAAGTGATTAAAAGCAAGAGAATAGTTATCAAATACGATTGGTCAGAAGACGGGATAGAAAGCCCATAACCCATGAAGTTCATGACGAATTAAAAGGATTCGGTAATTTCTTAATAAACCCATTGCTAAGCCCTTGTTTCGAAGTAAGTCCATTAATGACCATCACAGAAATTCTCTATAAGGAGAATAAACAGAATGATTTAATACTTTAATATTAACTTATACAGTGTTTCAGTTGATAAACCTATCAAATAAACAGTTTCCAACAGTAGATAGAATTCATCCATCAATATTTCGTTTTTAGGGACTACATATGGAGAAAAAAAAACATTCGTTTCAATGTATGGATTAACATGTTAAACTAAGTCGAGTGCTGATACCAGCAATATTCAATAACGGTGTGTTGCACACAAGAATGTACTAGACCTGTGTTATTGTATCGTGGATTTGTCAGTACTGGCCGTCGTAAACGTCAATACCCATTTGTTCTCGTAACACGTTAACGGGCTGTGTCTAAGAGATAGATTATACCGATTCCCACTGTGTGAGACGAGGTTCCGTTAGGAATTGTGTTTGTTGTACGTAGCCAGTCTGTTGTTAACGCAGACGTTTACCTGTGTGGTAGATATACGGATGATAGAGCGTGTAAACAACGGTATACTCCTTTATGAAGGCTTGCTGGAGTCAACTCTCCATGAGATGAATAGACGCCCAGACTGTTAGATGTAGCGGATGATAATAAAGGTGATAGCCATATGAAATCATAACTTTCAGTGCATGTAATTGAAATTTCAAGTAATTTCAAATGGGCACATGGGTCATAGTACAAAACTCAAATTTTTATAATCACGTTTAAGCGTAGACATTATTTTGTGACTCTTAAATGCTACATATTACTTAATTTTTTCATATCTTATGCTACAAACAGGAGCGAAGCGCTCATTAAGGCTGTAGGGCGTTTGTGTATGTTAATTTTTATTGACTAAATGAATGTGTTCCTTATTTGAACGAGTGCGTTGTCCATAGTGTAGATAGCCGGTCGCCAATTATACGGTTACGCAAGCGCAGGTATAATTTTCTGTGTCACTATCAGGGAGCGTTGGCGGGAGGGGAGAGGGGTCTTTCATGCAGTTTTTGTTTCTGTGTAAGCCAGCTTTAGTCGAAGCCCATTTGAATGTCTGCCCTCTTTTGGGAGTATGATTACTCTGAAGCTAAGCAGAAGGACTAAGATCAGTTTGAAATATAATATTTCCCTGTTTTAATTGTATTCTTCTAATATTAAACTATGCAATTATTTTAACAGTGATTTCAATTTAATGGCTAAACATTTTTAAAATTTACCTTTGATCATAATTAAGGTAAAGCGGTGTCGCGTTCTGTATGATAGGTTGGTAACTTTTCATCTATAACTCTTTCTTTCCATTTTTACGTACAAGCAATTGCTAATTGCAGCGGGACGGCGAGGTATCTTACAAGAATTATATAGAAAGGGCCGACACAAAGTTCTGGAAATGCCAAGAATTCGTTTCAAGAATGATTTTTTTATATGCACAGAATAGAACCGGGCTTATATTTCAGTACAAACAGATTTAATGTGAATTATGAAGCATTAACATGTATAGTATTACATGAGATTTAATTTAATAACCATAAATAGTCACAATACTTTAATTTTTAACATAAAAACTTACGATAAAATTTCAGAGCCATTTACGTGGTATACTCAACATAAACTAGATTTTCCATTAATTTAGACATCCTATGTCTCAGTCTATGCTATGCAAAAAGTTACATTACCCCACTAGATAGAAAATAAAAAATATCTTATTATTATCATCCAATTAATATTCTTTCGTGCATTTTAGTACCCAGTACCTGAAGTACCTGAAAACTAACCGTTGTTAAAACATTAATATACAAACACCTGTGCACTAACAATTTGCATATAAAATAAAGTACTGTGATTATTATAAAATATAAATTGACTTATGAGTAACAAAATTCTATTGCAAAATAATTTCAGAGATTGTAGAGGGGCCTTAAGAGTGCAATTTAATATGCTGTGGAAAACAGTGGAGTTATACCGTAATAAATAAATTTAAATTACATGTTGATATGTCAGTGAATTTTGTCTTATGTCTTTAAACGTTCTTTGCGAGCGAAAACAGCCTGATTTTTTAACGACACTGAAAAACGGTTAACTTCTTTATCATATATACTGGAAAGACTAACTTGCACTTTTATGATATAGTAAATAATTAATACGCAATTATTAGAATTTTTGTTGAACCATGAATGTTAAAACAATATCAGAACTACCTTAAATAACATAGGCCTGTACAATCGAGGCAATTGAAAATTGTTTGTGATATTTGATCTGAAGTTTATGTGATTAAATATAGGATATTAAAATATAATCACCATTTTTCTACATAAAATCCATAGCAGCAATTACCTCCCCTGGCACTCTCGACCTTCCAATCAGAACTATGAAAGTATGTGAAATGAGAGAAGAGAAAAGTCTTAGAACGGAATTCGCCTAAGTGACCAACAATAACCACAAAAAACCAAGTTCAGGATGACTGGCTATACAGAATTTGAACCCGCGACCTTTCAAATGCTACTCCCAAGCATTGTCGTCTGAATATTAGAGTAAAAATGGCTCCAATGATATGGTACTAGCACTACGCTTTCCAGTCATTTGCATATTTTTTCGGCGGCCAGTTTTTACTGTCTTCCAGGAGAGATTTTGTTTCTATAATTACTCCGGTTATTTGTCGTTACTTAAAGTACCTGAATTGCGCCCAATAGCTACTTTCCTTACAACCTTCAAATCAGAACAAATCTTACTTAATCCCACTCTAAAAAGCATACACAAATGAATATAATATATAAACAAAAGAGCATAGAAAATTTCAGCATTAGGTGTACATTGTTTTATCCTTTTTCTAAAATTTGCCGTTAATAAATACTATATGGCTTTCACAGTTTGTATATCTATATTAGATAAAGTATCTGATTATTTTGATTATTTAATGTCACTATAGTACGTAGGCATATAGATATTCGTCACAAGTTTAAAATTTTTGTGCGCTCTTGCTCCATTAGGAACCTTGCCTTCCTTCTTTCGTTTACACTAAGTGACACTATGGGTTTCCGATACTCTTTTCTTTAAAACTATATTTCTTGACACTTGGCAGTAGGGTGTCTTCTGTGATATAAGTATGTTCGGACATCGGGCTCGTCCTAGCTCGAGGCTATCGTTTGGCTAAAAGGGAACTCGTGTTCTATCGTTGTGCGATATCCTCCAGCAAGTCTTACCCATAGAAAATTCGTCTTTAAAATTTTGGAAATCTGAACCTGATTCATTTTCTATTATGAGATCAGTAATCTTAAAAAATAATTAATAATTAATTATATGCATATTTTTGTGTTTATCTTTTCACTGTTTTGCAGCAAAGTTTGATTGTAGCTTGTTTATTCTTATATAGCTCTATATAAGATCTGTTTTTTTTTTTTTAATGAATTCTTCCAACATGGTTTGATTACATGGGGAAGTTTTGTAAGTGTGTGTTAAAAAGTGGTTATCGAGAAAGTGATTACTTTGATTTACTTATATAAGCTGTAATGAACGTAAAATTAAACTGTTTCATTTATTTTCAATTTAAATTATAATATATTATTCAAGTACATATTTTAAAATAATGAATATTTGATTCACTGTAAATTATTTTTAAGTTAAAAACGGTAATATTTTGTGATTGCTGAAACACTTAACCTATACTCGCAATATAATATTTCGTACTTGATTTTTATTCCATATTTTTTGTTTAAAATCATACAAGGAACATTCGAAATATGTGTACTGGATTACTTATTCACTTCCTTCTCCAATAAACCGCTTGTCCATTTGTAGTCGTGGCGAAAAATAGAACACAATTAGCATAATTTCACTGCTTATGAAACATACCCAAAGGAATATTATAATATAAACAAAAGAGCACTATATTTTGCAACATCAGTTGTTGCTGCACACACATTTATTCTGTTTATAAAATCTACCTTGTATAAAAACTATGTTTTAAACGATTTGCATGTCTATATTATATTGTCATTTGGATAATTTAATATTTTACTATTATATGAGAAAATAATTTAGTCTAATAATTTTCCACAAATCTTATTACAAGGCAAAGGAATTTCCAGGCACCAAAACCAGAACGAGAAGGAATGAAGTTATGTTGGTACATAATTTTAAACAGATGGTAGATACAATAGGTCACGAGCTGCAAACTAACCTCTCCAGTGGCTCATAGCTTGTGATCTTGCTTTGTATTGACCTAGTAGTTCGAGTATACCTAACTTGATGTTAAGTCCTTCAGAATTCCGGTGCCTATTTATAACTAATACAATATTTGTTTCTAAGTTATCACAATTTCAGTAATTTTCCCGTCATTCCATTATCTCTTTAGTTTTCGTAAATCTTCTGCCAATGGGCACCCTGAGAGTAGACCGTTAGTTTAATAACAAATTTCTTACGGAATGTAAAATTAGCTTAATGAAGAACAAACAAAACAACATCCAGTCGTTCTGTGAAAATTCTGAACAGTTGCATAACCCAGAGGAATAATGCAGAAGAAGACGTCAAAATATCTCGCTGTTGACCTCTTGCTTCTAGTTTATCCCACATATTTATAACCTATAGTTACAAGCCATCTCATCTGACCTACAGCACTCCATCATCTTGCAACCTCGCGTTCAAGTAGCATCTTCTACTTGTTTGCTAACTTTTTCTTTATGAAAAAAGTGTTCCTTCTCTTTATTTTTATCTTATAGCAACAAGAGTAGCTTCGTTTTAATTTTCCGGTTTCTTGCGCCACAATTAATTTCCCACCATCCTCTTGAGTCCTTATCTCGCACAGCTGTAGCAAGTGCTTGTAAGATTTATATTCCTTCGTTCCTTCCTTCCTTCCTATAGCAGAAGTCGCTCATTTTATCATTCTGCGCTCCTAGTGTTATCTTGGCAAACTACACCAAGTCCCTTACACAGCATTTCTGTTCCCACAGTGATAAGAGGGTTCGTATTCCAGCTTTTTCATGCAAATAAAGGGTCAAGGCCAAGCTGGAACTGCGGCCTTTCTCTCTGATAAAGTCTTCGTAGTCTCCAAGAAGTATTTACAGGTTATATTGTCTGTTTTTATAGCTGTTGTAATCCTGAGGACTTGTCGGTGTAATGCACCTCATGGGTGACCCGACTAAGGGACACTGATTTTAAAATTACTAATTTCTATAGTATTTAAGCTATTGAGTTCAAAATTGATACACCCTATAATTATACTACTATTTAATTACTGTGCAATATTTCATTTGTTTTTGATGATTGCTTTCAGATATACTTAATATGCATTTGTATAAGATTGTTTTACAAAAGAGTGCCAATTGTTCTATATTTCTTATTATTAGGATTATTACATAGTTGTTTGTTTTGTGATTGTGCATTGCTTATAAGGATATTAATCTTGCTTTCCAAATATTTTTGTTAAACCTAGCTATTTTTGGACTATGCATAAAATTTGTTTTTTCATAAAGTTTTCTCATATAGTAGTAATATATTAAATAATCCAAATGATAAGATATTTGACATAATATAGCCATGCACACTGTTTAAACCATATAGTTTTTATATATGGTACATTTTATGAACAGAATAAACGTACGTACAGCAACATCTGATGTTTCAAAATACAATGCTCTTTTGTTTATATTGTTTTTTACGTTTCGTAAAATTTATCAGTTGTGTTCTGTTTTTTGTCACGCCTCATCTGTTCTTTTATGGTACTTATTAATCTAAAGATCTCAAATTTTGCCATTTTAGCCAAAAATTCAGTCCCCGTATCCTTTAACCCAGCAAGGCCTACTTAAATTCCTCGACAGCTTACCTCATTTATACAAAGTTTTTATGAGAAGCCTTAGAAAATAAGTTTAGAATCTTTATAATAGTTTGTATAACAAGAAAATATATTGAGCTAGAATATTATAATCGGTGAAAGTGCCTGAAGAGCCGGGAGGTATCTTCATCTGATTAATATTGAAACAGTTCCTCTGATCCACCTCTAGTAAAATATAATTATTATATATATTTATGCAAGTCCAATCATCATATATTGGTATTGTAATTACGAATATAACTGTTATATATGTTTGTGTCACAAGTTGTTAGTCCAACGTAAGAATTGTAAACATGGAAAGCCGTTGGTGTTGTTGACTAGAAGAGTCAACAGGGTAATAAAACCATAAAATCTATTGAAAAGAAGGAAACCGAAGGTTGTTTGCGGAGCCCCATTCCGTCTGGGGGGGGGGGGGTTGGCCCTTATCGACTGTAGTGTTGATAGCCTTTTAAACCTATCCAATACAGAAGTCTTAAGATTTTAAAAAAAACGACCTTTCATTTGAATTTAATGCATAAAGGAGGCGGTCGCCCCCTGGGGCATTCAAATTACTCAGTTTTTCAGCTCAATCAGTTTTCGGCATTCGGTTTTACTCTTTGCACTCAGTTCAGCATTCAGTTTCCAGCAGACAGTTTTATGCGGCGAGAAACACACTCAGCCTACTTACTCATTTCAGTTCTTTTCACTTCGACTCAGTTAAGCAGTTCGCAGTACTCGCCTGTACGTTTTATAGGTAGCGACTAAGTCAAAGCAGCCTAGCCTATCATAAGCAAATCACCAAATGACGCAATAGAATTTGAACATAATAAATTAGGCAAATACATGTTATGTCGCATCGCGTGCTCATTTACATTATTGAATCCCTCTCCTGATGGTGTTGAGTCCTAATCAATTAAATAGCCAAAATACCCTGGGATATTGTTGCCGTTGAAGTGTAAGTAACAACACCGAAGCGGTTAACAATCAATCTACGAAATCACTACAAAATTGGCACCATGATGAAGACCACTCAACGTCAACGACAGATCGCTTTACTGTTGGTGCCCAATCTGGGGCACATAGCCGGAGTAATATCAAACAATCTCAAAATTTGGCGCCCAACGTGGCTGCCATACCAGACCGCTTCATAATTTAGCTTACCAACGTGGAACCAACAACATCCAAGATAAAACCGCTTCACAATATGTCTTTAGTAAAAATTCTAGTGTTTACATTTTTAAATTTTCATAAAAAGAGAAGAAAATGTTGTATACAGTCTCCACACATTGGAAAATTCACAGAATTAATACAATATATTTTTTGCAAGTCATGTGACTTACTACAACAAGAGTGTTACATAATTGAAGTTTAAATTTAGCTGTAAGAAGAGATTGTGTGAAGAGTAATTTTACTTGATTTTGTAAATGAATAATAATGTACAAAGGCTGGAAAGAAAGTAATGGCAACAGATTACATATTTTATTTTAGAATTTGGGTACTTTCACATTCCTTCAATGTAACCTGCTGCCACATTTCTGGAAAAGGCTCGACACCCATAGCGAAGCCATTATTGCTTATGTCTGAAGAGGAGCGTCTTACTGCAATACGTAGTTGTTCTGCGTGTAACCCCCTAGCTGCCCATTGCCTGTCCAGTAGTGCTTGAATCAAATCAATCGAGGACAGAACGATTTGCACATGGCATTGTCTCCAAGAATAGCACATCCTTGTGGAAACTCTGATACTAACCGGCCGCCGTCCTATAGGGCAAGGTTTCATTACCACAGGCTTCTTGGATACCCGCATGATATTCTCTCGCATTCCTACCACATGACACCTCAATTTTAGTCCATGCATGCTGCTCACTCTTGGAAAACATTGCTTTAAGGGCCGTCCGAATTTATCATACTCCACATTTGAGAGTATCGTATTCCCCGTCTGCACGCAGTGCACTTAAACGCTGAGTTGTTGAACAGCCATGTCCTTCCTCTAGACATGCAGTGAACAACAACGTTCTCACATGTTTATTGACTGCGTGGTAACATGTTACAACTTCTTCCTTTCCATCTGTCATAATTGCAGATAAAACAAAGTGTTCATTTAAAAAAGTGTATCAACACAGAATAATCCTTTCAAATTGTCATTTAAAAGATTGCAGAATGAGAATTTGCTCTGTTTCACATATTGTCACTATTATTGTCTGATATGTCAGTTGCAAATACATTGTGACATTGTCAGCTTCATTATTATAGTTTTGGGCGGAAGATCGGTTGTTTTTGTAAATGTAATGCATTTTATGGAAACCTGTTACACCCACATAAGTTTATTTTGATGCCAAATTGTATTGTCTTGAAATCAAATTACATAAAACAGTATATATCGGCCCTGGTGATGTTGAGGTAACCATGGTGGCCTCGTAGACCCAAGATCGCGGGTTGAATCCTGGCCGGATCGATGGATTTTTTCAGGCGTAAAAATCCTAAGTATGGCTTCCTTCAGATGGGAAGATATAGCCATAGGTTCCTTGTTGTAGATTTAAGTAAAAGAACCTCAAGCCTGAACGAAAAGGCCTCTGAGCAAAATTTATCGGCCGTTTCACACTCTGAATTGAATGGCACGCTGATGATCTGAGATGATAAGGATGGTCCATAAATAAAACAAATCAACACAAAAGAATATATGTTTTGCTTTTGGTATAGCCTTTAATATTATGTGCATTTAAATAAACTGTTTCTTCATTCAGTGAAACAGCACGAGAAACTCAAACACACGTTCTCAAACCAACGATGAAAAACATAAAGTGGTTCAGTATCATTCTTAAAAAACAAAGAGATAGGGGATTAATAATTGCCAAACATGCAGTTGCTCAAGGAATTTTTTCGGAATGAAAAAAACCATCTTAGACGTTTATGAAAAATGTTTATAAAAGAGAAAAAATAATTTATGTTTATGTTTTAACAAATTAATTATGTAAGCAAAGTCACGCCTCTACTTTAACTGTATAGAAGAGCAATTTTAGAAAATAATGAGAAAACAGAATCCAATTGACCCAATTCAATGTAAGACAAAATTGTGTCTTTCCTTGTCTTATTTCAGAGAGTGTGATTTTTTTATTTGGTTTATTTATGGACGCTCTTTAAAATCTAAGGTCGTCAGCGTCCCATTCAATTCAGGGTGTGAAACGGCCGATAAAGTTTGCTCAGAAGCCTCTTCTTTCAGGCTTGAGGTTCTTTTTCGTGCCGTAAATGTATGACACGGGACCCACGGCTTACTTCCCTTTCGAAAGAAGCCACTTAGGATTTTCACGCCCGAAAAAAATCCATCGATCATAGCCGGAATGGAACCCGCGATCTTGGGTTTAAGAGGCAAGTACGGTTACCACTACACCACCAGGACCAACTTTTAGGAGTGTTTTTATAGTGCGACATATATTGAAATTTCCGATTTTATTTTTCATGTCTCTAGTATTGAGATAGATTATTTAACACCTCAAGCAATTAAACATTTGTACCCTTTCTCTTTAAGCATTATTAATCAGTATTTAGACCTTATTTTATCTTTGTTAAAAATCTAATACTTTGGTTTTACCCACGGATATAATAAGGTTGTCTTTTGACATATTTTAAAGCTGAAACGCAGCTAGCTGGAGCATATCTTCATTTACTGCCAAAACTACCTGATCATTATTAAATAAATAAAATTATATTTTCAATTACCCTTTTTAATTTGAAGTTATTCCTTATTTCTATTTGCCACTCCGCTACAGCTGTGTCAAATAAAGATATTAAAAGTATGGTATTTGATACCATTGTCGGAGTCTTAGATTAATTTTTTCCATCTTTTAACTTTATTTATTTACTTCTTATATGCTGGCATTCACTCCTTTATGCATATTTTAAACCATGGAGATTAAATGCTTCTGAACTAATTTTTCCTATTATGTCCCGCAATATATCATGAATAAAACTATCAAATGTTGTTATACAGTCTACGAAGAAGTATGTGTGCTTTCAGGCTATGTTCTCATCTTTTATCCATAATCTCGCACTTAAACACACAATCTACCATGTCTAAAACATGTGTTGTGCGTATGAAATATGTAATTTTAGCAAATTAAGTAATGTTAGGCCCCATTCATTATGAAAATAAAACGTAACGTAAACTTATACGTAAAAGCTAGATGCTATGTATTTTAATGGAACCAGTCACAATGAATCATGTAAACATAAAAATGAACGTACAATTAGACGTAAATTTAGAAGCATGCAAGGTTCACGGTTTTTAGTCAATGGCTAACTTAAACTTAAAAAAATCAGCCAATCAGAACACCGCTGTTCTGTTTGTAGAGATATATGTTAGAATTTACCTATACACGGAGCACGGAAATCAAATGCAATTCTTGTTGCTTGCTGCTGCAATTCCCGAGTGACGGCGGAGAGAGCCGAAGGTAGTGGTAAACTATAATGATTTCAAGCTAATAGTACCATGCACAGAATGTGCTATAAATTTATGTTTATGATTTTTTTCTGGTGCAATCAAAGGAGATTTACCACCATTAAAGTGATTTACCCGCCTCTATCAATTTATATTTACGAAAAACCACTGGGTCCACCGGTTTCTAGCTTAGCGTTAGTATATATATTGTGAATGCCTGTGCGTGTGTGAGAGTGTGCGTGGGTGTGAATTATTTGCGAATTCCAATTACCCGCCTAACAATAAATTTTTATTTAAAAGTTAAGAAGGACAACGATTAGGTTACAATATGTTTAACGTGTTACGTCTTATTTTATTATGATTAAGTTTAATTTTTCATTGTGAATGGGGCTTTAAAGTCTCTGTTTTCAAACTAATTACAGCATTCTTTTAGATCCTTAATTCAAAAACAAAAGAAGTGAAAAATAAAATTATAAGCCCGAGCAAAAGAGTGATTTCCCTTCGCGGGACCGCTTCACTTCGGTCGGTCGGTTCAAGCTGGTACCATGGTGAACAGGAGTCAGAAAGTTCGCAGCTAAGATTGTGGCGTTCCAGAGTATGGCAAAAGTTACCACGCATTTTAATCTGTGAGTACTGGACATAGCTAGTACGCTTTTTATCAAGAATACTGCCCATTCCATAAAAGTATTTACCCATCTGTGAATCTAACTTCGACTTGGAAGTTCAATATCAGTGAATTTCTCTTAAAACAATCTCCGTACATCACGATCCGATTGTGATATTAACGTAGAAATCATAAATAAATACTGTTTACTGAATATAGCCGTATCAAGGTAATTAATGTACTGTATTACCTCTCCTAATAAATACTTATACATTGTCACACGGCACACAAGAACTATACACTTCTAGGTTAAACTCGTATTGACCTCCACTTCAGCTCCCCGGCCGGCTTTCAAACATGGGAACGAGCTGCAATTGCAGAACTTGGTCAACTGAGGCCAGTTTGCACTTGGAGCGGTCCCACGAAGGAAATAGCATCCAATGAAGGAACTATGTGTCTTATTTTAGAAAATTGTTTTTTTTTGTAGTATTTAATGCACTAATACAAATATAGATGTAATGATAAACCAAATAAAGAACAAGTGTTTAAATAAAATGAGACATGGATGTATTAAATAACATAATGTAATATTATATTACTACGGACTTATTGTCCATTTTGTTTTAAGTTTATTTCTAGGGGAACAATGGATAAGCTCATTTAAGTTGAATTTCGCACACACTGCATCATTACTCATTCCATAATACATTGCGTTTCGTGCTTGAGGTTTGGTTTCATACAATTATAATTTACCCGCAACAGTCTAGCAGGGATGGAGAGTTATATTTCAGACAGTAATGTATATATCCCGTCGTTAGCCCAGCTAACATATAAGAATAGGTGGATGTAAGTAGCTCTATTTGTAATGCGTTTGCAGTAACTGATATTTCAACCACGTGTATAGTGTGTAATTGGTATACCTGTGTTTAACGATATTTCCCACACAATGGGGATGAATACAAGTTGAGCAAGTAAATGTTTATGTTCATCGTACAATGCCATTAACCCCCTAATATACAGTCCTTATTCAGTGATATGTTCTTCCGGTTCATACATTAACTTTGCTCCCACTGTAAGCAATAAAAAGGCTTGGTCTGAAGAATAACTCTATGTGAAAAAATATGTAGAAAGTCTCTCATTTTTGGACACATAAAATATAATTGTAACTCAATTGTCATTATTAGCTAGGGATACAAATGTTGCATGGATAAATTTTGGCACTTTTCACAAGTTGAGTTACGGGTCGGCAGGCTTCCTCCAGGTGCTTACTAGAAGAAGACGACGGAAATTGCATATGCAGGTAGCCGTTTTGTAGTTAGTTTGAGGGAGCCTTAGTCAGCGAGTGGTTATGCATTCGTGTGTTGTTCAGATCTTTCATTGTGTGTAAAGCGTATAATTGTTATTCGTTGTTATCTACTATATAGATAAATATTTCTTGAAAAACGGATTTTTAAGAAAGATACATAAGTAAAAACAGATTCTTACAGTGAAGTGGTAAGAAAATATCCTGACAATCGTGTTCCAGGCCGAGAGACTGTTCCAACTTGTTAAAAAGTTAAGAAAAACAGGGTTACTCAATCATAAGAGCCGTGTTTCCAAATGCCGTGTTCTTACGGAAGAAAAGTTTAGATGAAATACAGGAATTTCCTACATAGTTACCTGTAATGTATTGCCGCTGAGGGGCATCACTTACAACACCTACTATAACACAAGTTACTGCTTATCACGTTTAAATACAGTGTCTTTTTATAATTTCAGTAAGAATGTAAATATAAAATAATAATACTAATTCTGTCTCCATTTTCCGGTTACGGGAACAGTAGCGCTACGGCAGCCCACAACTCTTATAACCTTACGAAGTTTGTAGATTACGTTATAATAGCATTGCAGTTTAAGCTTTGAGCTTTTACTTTAATTAGTCCTTGTTTACTCAATAGCGCGGGTACTAAAAAAAACACCGATGGTTTGTTTGTGTATATGAAACGGACGTGATATCCAACCCACAGATGCGAAAATACTGTCATGAATTTGCAGAAGGTTGAGCGTGGCCTGTTGAACAACGTGCGTTGGCAATGTTCTCCGCGTCTGAGGGGTAGACGATTTAGATATAGTGATTTAACGAGCTGAACGCCATTTTCTATCTTATGGATATGTAAACACTCGTTTTTTGCTATGGCAAATGCTTGAATAATTTTGATGATTATTGGGAAGACAAAAGAAGGTGAAAGTGTCCTATCCGATAACAAACAAACATTATGGAAGCTTAGTTTTACATTCCCTCATAATAACATTGAATTTACTTTCCGATAACTTTTACTAGGGTAACACGTGAATCCTAGAGAAGAATGTGATTGTATAGTAGCACCAGAAAAAGGCAAAAGACAAACTTATGCCTATCATAATGAAATCTACATTTTTATTTCAACATAACTCAACGCAATTCTAGTAGTTAGTGCTATGTAATATTGAGTTTAATTTCCTTGTAATTGTAGATGGCTAGTTAATTTTTCAATGCTACAGATGAAAGCTACCGTGCTCGCTATGCAATCAGGTTTGTTACACACCAGTGGTAACCGCTTCACATTCAGCGGATGCCCGATTCCCGCAGCCTGGAGTTAAAGTTAACACAGACAATTTCTCCAGCTCATCTCTACTATTGCATTTCTATAGGAAGCGCAAGTTAGACTTTCTACTGTGGATTTGTGTATTGTGGAGTATGCCGAGATTAGGATTTACGCTAGAACCAAGAAAACTTATTTATAATTGTTACGTGCAAAAGAAATCTCACACATACTGTAGAAGAAATTTTCGTGCCGAATTTTCAGATTGGTGAACAGTTTGAAAACAAGACGTTCTTATCGACAAGAAGCCGAAACCAAAAATCTGGGTTTCAACAGAGGAAAAGCTTGATGAAACAGACAATCGATTAGAAACTTCTCCATAGTCTTTAACACCATTAGCTCAGCAAGGTTGTGTATCAGTCGGCAGTACGCTTAAAGGCACTCAGCTGCTCTAGCTTCATGCATATAAAATAATTACTGTACCTGAAATATAAGCCATGAATGCGCTGAAACAAAATATTCGGAAGGCAGTTTACAACATGCAGGAGATTAAATTGCGGCAAGTGTCTCAAAGTCTTTTCAAACGGATTCGTGCACATTTCATAGCAAAGAGCAGGCGCTACGAATATCCACATTGATGGCGAGCACAACATTAATTACTATTTACTACAAATAAATCACGAAAAAAATTAATGAAGGCTATGAGTTCCCACCGCGCGACATGATATCCTCGGTAGGTGGCAAGGCCGTCACGCAGTAATTTTCCAAAGGCAAAATCAATTTCAAATTCCGTGGCTGAATTGCTGTTTGTTTTTTGCTATTTAAGATGCAATTACAAACCCAGCCATAAAAAAAGTATTATATCTCTAACGTATATAATTAAGATTTTACTTATTATACCGATTCACTTTCTCCTCCTCTCTTCATACCGAAAGAGTGAAGCTTAGATTAATTTTAAATTAATTATCATTAACCAAAACATTTTAGATTTCTCATTTACTGTGTTACAAAGTTGAACTGAGAAATAATGACGGTATTCTTTCAATTCTTTCCTTGGTTATGATACAAAATCTTAAACCTATAAAATCAGTTATGTACATTGACTTCTTGTAAAAATAAAGTGTGAATAAACCCTCTTAATAATAATATTGCTTCCTTTGATTACGTTAATAGATAACATTAAGGTTGCAGTAATTTCAATCGCAGCCATTGAAAGCAAAATAAGATTTAAAACAATACAATTACCATTTGTGAAAGTTCCTGCATTAGAGGAACAATTATTCATTCACTAAAAATTCAGGAATGTCTGTTTAAATAAAAACGAGTTGTAATTTCACTACCTTCCATCTTTATTAATGTCGTTCTTGCTGTTATTCATTCCCAGTCATTTGTTGTCTCCAGAAAGGGTAATTCCGCATATATCTAGATTAGTTTCCGATGATAATCAATGGAGAACAGAAATGTTTAACGAAATAGAAATTCACATTACTAAAATACGAGCAGCTTTAACGCATCCAATTTAAAAAAATAGCATTAACATTAATATACTTTCTTCTATACATATTATTAAATGTTGCAATATATTAATTATAATCATACAGTACAACAAATATACTGTTTATTTATTTTGCATGAGATTGTAACGTCTGTGAAAAAAATTGTTGTACAATAAAAAGTACCAAATGATGCGAAGAAACGAACTTATATGGATTGCATTTTGTAGCTTTATATTAACTGAAATGAATTTTGCCTTGCCTTTTCGTAAGTTACTAAATTCAATAATATCAGCATTTTCCAGACACAAGCAAGTTTCTCTTAAATTTTCTTCAGAAGGTACTGTTCTGTTGGTATATTTTATTTTCAAATTTTAAAGTCGTATATTTACCGAAACCATAGCATCACATAGTTCCTCGGAAACCTGATTTCGTTTGTCATGGAGAGGAAGAACGTGAAACTTACATTTTAGTAACATACATTATTTCCCATTAGTATAACTTTCTTTGAAGTATAGTTGATAACACAATAAACAAGTTTATTCATCTCCTGTTACAATATTTCATATGACGATTTTCCCGTTAGTAATGTAGTATTTGGAACTAGAGCACTGATTTTTTTTATTTATTTATTTACGGACGCTCTTTAACATCTCAGGTCATCAGCGTCCCATTCTATTCAGGGCGTGAAGTGGCCGACAAATTTTGCTCAGAGGCCTCTTTTTTTTTTCAGGCTTGAGGTTCTTTATCGTGCGTAAATGTACGACACGGGACCGACGGCTTTACTTCCCTTCCGAAGGACGCCATACTTAAGATTTTTACCCCCGAAAAAATCCATCGGTCCTGGCGGATCGAACCCGCGATCTTGGATTTAAGAGGCAAGTATGGTAATCACTACACCACCAGGACCGACACTAATCTTTTGCATTTTACGTTAAAGGAACTGGGAAATGTAGAAAATATGAATATACACAGCAGTTTCTGAAAATGTTTTCAATGGATTGTGTTGAAAACTTTGTTTGATACTTGTCAATATAAATAATGCATTATCCCTACCAAGTTGTATTGTTATCTTTAAATATTTTCGCAAAAATTCACAAAATATCTGCAGTAATAAGAACTAAATAAAAATGCAACACATTTATATACATTTTCTCAAGATGTATGCCAAAATTTAGTTTTCGATTTTACCTCTATTTTTGCTATATTTCTTTGAGCTTGAGAATAAAAATCAGTTGCCTAACTGCAATGCATTATAGTAAAAAAATCAATTATTGTCATTATGTTGGAATATGCAATTGATTATGTGACTTATTTCAAAATAAAAAATAATAAATTCCTTATTTTTACTTATATTCATTGCAGCTAAGCAACTAATTTGACTTCCCAAGCTCAAATAAATATATAAAAGCAATTTAAATTTTTCAAAACAAAATTTCTGTGTATTTCCTGAGAAAATTAGGCCTAAATTTGTCGCATTTTATAAAAGTTATTCTTATTGCCGAAACCAATTTATGATTTTTTTGCCAATGAGTATATTAAGTGAAACAGTTAAAATTTATACGGATAATGAATTAACTTTGAAAAGTAATGGACAAAATGTTGAATACATTCCAATAAAATTTTTGAAAAAATTTGATAATACACTATTATGTGTACATGCATGCCTTCAACATTTTCCAGTTCCCTTAATAAAAATAACACAGAAAACAGGATGTGAAGTGAACGTCTATACTGTATACTGGCACTGGTATTACTGATTTATCAGTAATCAGAATGTACTACAGCATTGTTGTAGGATTGCTTGTGATTGGGGCATAGTCATTTTACCAGAATATGTATGACTTTATTTGTTAAAATTTCTACCTATGCGGAGCTAAAGTTTTCCCACAACTTAAGAAATTCTAGTTTTTTAAATAATACATAAACATATTTCAATAAAGCCAAAACAAAACACACATACGCATGCTTTGGAAAGCTCACTTACAGCCTCTAAAACTATCAGCAATTGTGAATAACGTCAAAGAAAGAAGGAAGAGTCAGTTAACTCCTTTCAACTGAGTGCAATTATTGCAGCAAGTGAATAGGAAGAACACAATATATGAGTCTAAACTGAAAAAACAAACCATTTTAGTTTTCACAAATGTTGGTACTTAGAAAGATCTTAAAAACTTAAAATTAGTTTAAAAATAAAACTGTAAAATATGAAGTAATGTTAAGATTTGTTCAAAAATGACATTTTTTACAAAATATTATGAAATATGACAAAATAATATTACGTTTATTGCATTATACACATGGTAATATATAAAAGTTTGCCTCCCAGCACTCTACGATTAATAGTCCAAAACATTAATGTCATATTTTTCCGCTCATTGAATCATTCTCATACATCAAAATATTCAAAAAACTCAAAATTGTTTATGAAATTCAAAATTAACCTGCAGTCTCAATGTAAAAATGCTGAATATGCCCTTTCGTGGCCAGAGTCATGTTGAAACATTGCAAACTAAATAGCCCGAATAGAAGGCAAGATGTGACAGCATTTGTTGCTAGATAATGTACATAACAGTCACGAATATATCTCATTAGATACAGTCATTCTGTGGAAGAACAACCAAGATCCCCCTCCCCTCCGATAAGAGGGAGAGGAAAAGAAAGCTGATGGTTAAGTCCGGAACTTGCTGTTTTAAATTACAAACTACGAGCGTTAAGGTATGCAGTACACCTTCACCACTTGTTACCATTTCCGGCATATGGGCACCATGGTGATGAAGGAACAGCGGACGACTACACACGATGCATAAGAATGTTCCTCTACTTCTGCTTCTAATAGGAAGGAATAATTTAAAATTACACCCCTTCTTATAAAAGTTTATAACCCGGAGGCAAGTTGTGACAACTAGCGGGCCGTGGAGCATGTTGAACACTACTCTGTATTCCTCCCACCCTTCCTTCTTTCTCTTCTTGTGTTACCTTGTTTCCTTCCCCTTTGCCAAACTCTTTATTGCTCTCCATCGCAGGCCCCTTCGTTCCCAGTTCTTGTGCCTCAACTTCTTGCAAGCTGTCACAGGGGTGTCCTACTGCAGATACTTTAAAAGAAAGCACAAATGTCCATTCGAGGGAAAGATTGCAGCAGCGTTTTTCAACATTTTCCATATTTTGGCATGTTTAAGCTCTAGTTTAAGAATAAAAATTATTCACAAATTAAAAGTATTCACTTCTCGTATTTTGTTGTTATTGAAATTTGTGTATCTAATAGTTCATAAACACGTAATCGGCTTATTTGTCGTGATGCTTAGTAACCATGTTCATTGCAGGAAACGCAGGCAAACCAGCTTCAAGTCTAGGTCATAGCACTAAAATAATAGCTAGGAAGGTCTGCAATGCGCAAAACACTACTTAAACACGTTAAGAAAAGTGGTGCTGATATTTATGAGGGGGAAACCTGAGATACGAAGTAAATTAGCTGTAAAAACAAATTTAAAGATTAAATAAAGTAATTAAGGTCTCTTAATGAAAATACAGAATTGTTTATGTGAGTAATAAATGAAACTGGCGAGTGCTATTGCGTATGTCATTCCTCAAAGCACGACTGTGAGAAATGGCTAAAAGTTCTATAGTAAATGTGTTATGCCGCGACAAGTCACCCTTCAAGAGAGGACAGTGTGGTTTTCTGCTCATGTAATTTCCTTCAGCCTTTAATAAAGTCATTTGAGACAATCTGTATCTGGATTCGGAAATTATGTTTTTTTTTTTTGTTTTTTTTTTCTGTGGACAGTGAAACATTGTTTTGCAAAATATACGAAACAAATGTATCGGCAGAAAGAAGATTAACAATGCAGCAACACATGGGTGACAATAAGTATTTATGGGTAGTCAACTTGCAAATAAGAATAATTCCGCGCAACGTTTACTACAGCAAAGTGTGTCCGGGAAGCACAATAAATCGTCATATTCTCACAGACATCTCTGAAGCTCTAGTTTCCGCAAACATCACTAAACAATGCTAAATTTAAGAACTTTCTAGACCTGCATTTCGGATGCCCTATCTTTTCGGAAAAACTACTTGTCACAACGTTATGACTACATCATTAATAAAATACGCGGAAAGAAGATATTCGTATCCATCGAGGAAACCAGTGACGTAGAAAATAATTACGTGGCTAGCGTTGTCGTCGGTACCTAAGAAACAACAGACCAGACCAAAGTTTTGCTTACAATTGAAGTAATAGAAGCCGTTAACCACTCCACAATTTCCAGACTGTTTGAAATGTTTTATGTTTTTGTTATAGCCTGAGGTTATCAGCTATGAAGATGTCTTGTTTATTGAGGTCGACGCAGAACCGTCGACCTCAAGCAGGCTTTTTACCCAAAAATATTGCGCATTAGTTGCTTATAGTGGCTAAGGAACTTACGATAGATCAAAACTCCTTGGGTTAAGCACAAAGAACAATTTTTTCATGGCTTCTGTTCGTAAAGTACTCTTCATGTCCGTGGATCCCGGTGTTCCACTCCATCAGAGCCTGTCATCACCCGGTGGGGGCACCTGGATATATTCAGAAATTTATTATTGCGATCACTTGTTAAAACACTGAATTATGACAATGCTAGTGCAATTAAAGCTAATAAGACACTATTTTCAAACAGTGAAATTGAAGACAATCTTTCAGTTCCTGAATATGAAATTATAAGTATATGGGAGAAAGGTACAAGCCTTGAAATTTCTCTAGCTTTAGTTAAAAAATGTTTAGTCTGATTAGAAAAACGTAGGGAAAAAATGTATCGAAGAAAGTCGAAAACATAGCAGACAAAGTTTCTGGATACAAACTTTGTGTCGCGGTGAATCATCTGATACTTGCTGCATTGATGTACTTGGTGTCATTGATTTAGAACATTTCAAGTATACTCCAATTGTGTTAATAGATTTGGAGAGAAGTTTCTCCAAGTACAAAAATGTGTCGTCCAAGAACCTTTGCACGCTGATTGTCACCTTCTGCAATCGCTCTGAATTAGGTAGGATGTTTACCTCTAATATCCGCACACATCTTCAAAGAACTAGATTTATTAAAGCACAAAAATTCGTCAGTAAAAGTAAATTAATTAATTATTTAAGTATAGTTACAGTTCCAACTTTAAAGAATAAGAAGTATGCTGTACTAACCGCCACACTCTAAAATTAATAAAATAGGATTTTAAGTCATGTTATGCCATTTAATTGAAATATATGTCATTTTATAGAAAATGTTTAGATCATTCCAATCTGAGCACAATTTTTTTAATTTAATTAGTTGTAAAATAACACATGATTTTGTTCACCATTTCCATTCAATATGCTCACTCTGTATGTGATATGTAGTTTAAACAGCAGTTACAATCTAATATACATCCACCAACAGATCTCAGATTAATTGGCGAATTTGGGGCATTGTTCAGACATTAAATTAATTACAAATAAAAGAAAGAATGCAAAAACATCCACGAGAGAATGAATACTATATACTATATGCCAACGTTTCTTAACCTATGAATTCCGACACTCTTTAGTCCTGAAGTGAGTCGCGAAATCTCCCGATGAGGGACAGTAGCATTGGAGTTTTAATAAAATGTCATTATGCGTTTATCTACAGTAATTAAACTTGTATTAAAATGTTTATATTTTATTAGTGTGTTCTTATTTAACATATGAGTTTTGTGAAGTTAAATATCCTTGAAGGTGAATCCCAGACTTAAAAACCCCAGTAATGATGCAGCTTCATAACATTTTTGGTTCAGCCACTTTATGTGGAATAGAGAGTCTTGCACAGAGCAAATTGTAGAAGCATTTTTACAGGAATATCACGAATAGTTGGAGCTCATGATTATGAAAACTAATAGTGACAATGGGACGTCCATTATGATTTAATGAAGTGAAATGGGGGTTTTCTAAGGGTATTACGAATACTCACACAAGATTAGTAATCGTGTCTCCAAGAATGCAATTAAGTGCTTGAGAGAAAATCTTACTTTTTTTCTTCTGACAAACTGCTATCCAGATGATCTCCATTGGCTGTCTTCTCTTTCACAATCTTAATAAATTACACCTGGAAGCCAATTTCTTGATGTTAACGTCTCGGGGAGGCAGAGGACCTCTCATCCGAAATCATTAAACTAAGTCAGGAAACACGGACCAACCGCAAAAGCCATAAAGAATAACATTCATTGGTTTAGTCACTATACTAGCATTTATGTTCATATTGAATAGATAAAGAATTCTGAATTCATTTTCTCTGGACAAGACCAATGCTGGACGAAGGAAATATTGTTCACTTCGCACCGACTGCCTGCAGTCAGAAAAACGGTCATTAATACATTAACAAACCGTGCAAGGCTTCCAAGCGCTCTCAGTAAGGAACTACATACAACATTTATGGACTACTCACACAACTAACAGTTTCCCGATATCCAAAGCCCCCCCCCAAAAAAACCACCTAGAAGAGAAGCTCAAATTCCAAATAATAAATTTTACTGATACTGTCGGTCCTGATGGTCTAGTGGTAACTATATTTTTCTCCTAGACTCAAGATCGCGGATTCAATCCCGGCCAGGGTCAATTGATATATATGGGTATAAAAATCCTAAGCATGGCTTCCTTCGGAAGGGAAATAAAGCCGTGGGTCCCGTGTCCTACATTTACGGCACGACAAAGAACCTCAAGCCTGAAAGAGGAGGCCTCTGAGCGAAAGTTATCGAATGTTTCACCCCAGAATTGAATGGGACGCTGATGACCTGCGATGTTAAAGAGCGTCCGTAAATAAACCAAATCAACAACAACAATACTTCTCTACATACGTGGAATCGTGGAAAAAGTGTCCAGATTGCTGAAGAAGAATATATTTCACACGAAAGTTACAGTAACCACTATGACTAGTAAAAGTACTTGAAAACCCACTAAGTATAATTGATTAACATAAAAGATTAAGACAGTAATATTTTGTATAATAACATGTGCTTGTTTATAAACTTCTTTCCTTGAATATGGAAAGAATTTTATTTCAAAACAAATCAAGGTTCTGTTTAAAACAAATGAAAATGCAGAGTAATAAAAACCGAAGGCGCTTTAACATAAAATGTGAAAAAAGTGTGGGTTCTAATTCAAAATTCCTTCTATGAAGTCGTAGTTAATGCAGCAATGATTACGGAAAGGTTTTAGATTTGTAAAATAAATCCTTTTAAAAACAATATTTTACGTTTCTTTGCATTTTTTAAATCTTCTATCTATCTGTAAAACAAAGTAGGCGTTACTTCTGAAAACCCCTATAAAATAGACTTTAGCTTTAAATAACAAAAAGGCCATGTAGAAGATAATGCAGCTTTGAACCTCCAAACTGTACAAACGTAACTCAGCAATATATAATTTTAATAATTATAAAATCCTTGAACACTGAAACCTTGAAACTTTTGAAATATTGACACCTTGAAACTTTGAATCTTTGATACATTTACTATATAACAATTAAATATGTTCCAAACAGTTATTAGGGCACAAGAATATGGTAAAATCTCTCGCTTAAATTTTGAACAACAAAACAATGATTGGTTTAGAAATACACCCCCCCTAATCTAAAAGTATTACAAAAGTAAACCTTAAAATAATATAACACAGTGCAATTGACAACTTTAACATGAAATGTTCTAAAACAACATTTTATCTGGGTCACTATACCTACGTGCGGAAGAAATAAGAGCCAAAAACTTCCATACAACCCTTTTTCCCCATTCTTTTTTCTATGTGTCAAGAAAGGAACAGAGAACTCGCCAGTCAATATGAGTACGGCATTGGTTTCCTGAACATTCGATCGATTCGAACCAATGACAAACAAGACCTAATAGGTAAATCATGGTAACGTGGTCAAGTGAGCAGAAAGGGGAAAGAGGAGAGAGAGGTAATGGGCAGCAAATGAATGGGCGCAAAAACGGCAAAATATTCACATTGTATTACACAATTATTTTATGCAAATAGACGTATTTATTTTTCAGATATTTTAAACTGCCCCTCGTTTTAACCTCTCAACTATATTTTAAGAATAATTTTACTACATATTTATTTTCTACAAATTTTAAATTAGAAACTGCCTTTTTAACATAAATATTGGTTATAACGTGTCAAACTATGTCAAAGTTTCATTACCTTAGGAAAATAGTTTTAAGTTGTTGCATTTTTAAAAATACATTTTTAAAAATTATTTTGAATCACCCCTAACAGTTTTACAGTGTATATTTTAATTTTTTCTCAGAATAAAAAAATATATGCACTCAATACTGAATGTTTCTACTTTATGTTCATTATAACATATTTAATTTTGTTTCTTTTAATAAAATGTAAATATATGAAAATATTTCAGCCTTCATGATAGATTTTAATCATTATGAAATATGTTTGAAAGAATTTTTTGGGCTATTGAACTTAGAAAGTTTGTTTACTTATTAAATAGATTTTTAATAATAGACAATTAAAGAGGGCAGTCATTCATATATGATATCTTTAAATTAAAATCCAAGTATTGTAGGATCTTGAAACCTGGGCAAAATTTAAAACAGAGTAGACACAGTATTTTTGGCAAAACACCAAGAAAGTGACTTTTGGATCAAAATTGGTTTACGCTCTTCTCAAATTGTAATGATACACAAAGTTGGCTACAAATATAAGCAACTAAGTCTCCTGTTTTGAAACAAGGACGATTTTCTTTCTATCTCCACGTTGATGCAGTTACCAGATGGTAACCTAGTTACGGTGGGGCAAGCTGCTTCTCTGTTTTCTCGGCACTCCGGTTTGGAAGCATCACATTAAGAATTAGAGGGTGTAGGTTGCTTGTCTTTTGACTTGGACTCTTTTGTGTTAACAGAAGGGGTGGGGCTGTCTCGCTCTAGTCGAGTCACATCCGCGGGGCTAACTTGGAGACATTGTGGAGGAGCAACTTTTGTTCCCGGTAATTTAGCTCCATCCAACTTTCCTCCACTATAACACGACTCCCATTGCTCTTCCCGGCTCTGCTCATAAAACTTTATCAGAATTGGTTCTCGGTCGCTGACTCGCAAGTATTACATCGTCATAATGCATTAAATAAAATATGTGTTATTACATATAAAAAGAACGAAGAGGAAGAGAGAAATTTCAAATAAGATTCATTGCCAGAACCACCAACTTCATAGAACAGGGCACCTATTTTTCGTAACTTTAAAACTGACAGTTCCGGGAAAAAATGGGCTTTAAAGTTCCATTTTCATTTTAAACCAACAGGTAATTACGGAATTAGCAAAGCTGCGCTTCAGTGTTCTTATATATAACATAAAAAATGTGTTGCATTGAAAACTTTTAGTCCACGGTTGTTTATTCTACCTTAGTTTAACAGAAAATAAAACTTTAAGGGTTTTGGTTATTTACATGTAATAATTAATTATATAATTCATCAAATTATCAATAATGACAAATTCCATAAATGAAATAATTGTTTTCTTATTTTCACGGAGCATGTTTTTTTTTTCTTTTAATACATATATGCTGCAATTTAGTATATATGATATGCATATATTACGTTTTAGTTCATATGAATGCGCTCCTTAACTATGAACATTCTTACATTTGGTCAATATGTTTTTTTTTCTCCTTCACTTTCCGACATTATTTAACTCAGACACTTCATTGGATCCTTGGTTGCACAAGTGGCAGTTTCATTCTGAGCGAGAACGTCACTAGTTGCCAGTTACGGTTGGTGCTCAATAACGATAATGCATTAAGTACAAATTTCTTTAATATTATTATTAATATTGCTTTATTTGTATTGTTATTATTTGTTCCTCTTTGTAATTGTGTATCACTCTTAAGCACGTATGGTCTACTACCCATACATAAAATATATTTGTAATGCGTATATAGAATTTTAAAACAATAAAGATACACCTATTACTACTCTCCTCTCCACGATAGAGGCTTTTGCTGATCTCTTTCGTTCCCATTGGTTGGGACACATGACGTAATTTCTAGAGTTTCAGGAGTTGCGATTTCATCACACACTGGTGGAAGAGAAAGCAGGAAGGAGAAAGTATCTAAAACCGCTATGTCGTTTTTAACTAATTTTGTTGTACTTGTTTTCCCTTGCCTGTATTTAGCTATTTTGTAATCATTAAATAATGATTAAAAGAATGTTACTGCACTAGCAGGTGACAAATAGGTAACTGTGAGAATGTTTGACGGCTTCTTTACATTTGTTATTCTTAACAAAAGAAAAACATTATTATTTTTGAACTTACTTCTCTCTTCGCCATACATTTATGATGAATCTCAGATTTTTAATGATTGAAAATATCATGCTTACCTCCATGACAAAACTGTCTATCACACATATTACACTTGGCAAAATATTCGGGTTTTTCCCCCTTATCTATTCAAAAATAACTAGAGATTCACGAATCCCTAAATACACAGTCCTTTTCATTTTCTGCACACCGGAAGAGAAAGTATTTTCAAATGCAATTTTTTCTAATCACTGAGAGTCACTTTCACTTTAGTCAATTTCACAGTCACTTTCAGTTTCTACACTACCGCACAAATCTTTAACAACAAATAAGACCAAAATATTTCATTTCACGTTCTGTATTGTATTTCACTTTTATATCAGTCATCCAATAAATTAGCTTCTCTCTTAAGGGAAAAATATTAAATTAACATTTTTTTTATTTTGAAATAAAAATAATATTTTAAATCTTGTATTTAATTTTCTTGACGTCTTGCCGAAATCTTTTACCTTGCTGTTCATTAACAGCACCAAGTAACCATATGAAAATGTATACAATGGTATGTGCTAAATACGCTTTAGGTGTTTCTTTGCTTTTTTGGTCATATAGCTTCCAAAAGTGTAACAAAAGCAACCAAGTAAATTAAGACAACTCTTTTAACCACCTTGAAAGCTAAAGAAAACATCTCAGTAAGAAAATAGTAAACTTCTTCAGAAGTCACAGTGTTTATAACTCTGCTTTAAATTAGGAAACATCTTATTAATTCTTTTTCATTAATATAGTAACTTATAGTCTTATTGTGAATGATCCTATGCATAATATTATAATTGCTTTGTTAATATTATTCAGAGTTTCAGTCGACATTAAAATTGAAAATGTGAGTTTACAAAACCTGTGGATGATGTCAATTTTAATTATTTTTACTGAAATCGGCATACAGAAATCTAGAAATTAGTTTTTACTCTTCAAACAAATTTCCCATTGCAGATTGTATCAGCAGCAATGTTGTTTGTGTTGAGACGGATATTTGAATATAAAGAAATTATCTGTACGCTATCCTTCAACTGCAATTCATGAGTTCCGAGTATGATTTTCTCTCCTTCCAACACACTTTTAAAGCATAAAACACAATATTTCTAGATGTTTCGAGAAGCGTGTCTTTCACCTTGTCTTAAACACATGCAATATTGCTCTGTTGATGTAATTCTATTGTTCTAAAGACGTAGCAGGTCTGGTACAGTCATACGAAGATGTATACAAATAAAGAAAATAGGTCAATAGTTATGATTATTAGTGAGGTTAAAAGAAACCTGTCTGCCGTGGTTCGCACGTCATCATTTGACATCATTTGACATCGCAGGTAGACATGATGTCTACCTGCGCTTGGCTATCGACTAGAGATGCAAGGAACTCTAAGAACAGTGAACACATCCAGGGTAAGGCACACTGCCGATGGACGTTTTTGCCTCATATTAGCACTAGACAGGCTGCGATTCATCTAGACATCCTCAGATCTTCCATTTATCTAATTCATAAAGGAAATACGTGGCATCCTACGGACTTCAAGAAGAATTGGCCGGAAATGTCTTTCAGACAGGATTATGAATTGGGATGATTCCTACAACAGCTGGGCTCCTTTGGGAAAAATGTTGATGAAAGTTACGTCATAAATACTGGCGTCTTAAAATGGCACAACTTGATTTTACTGGACAAGTAAGAATCTTCATTGATACCTTATTATGTGTGTGATTTTTGGAACCATATCATTGTCCCACTCTCCTTCGCAGATACATTGGATACTCAAGAGTTTCTGAAGAAATGATTAAAGGTTGTAGAACTTTCAGAAGATGCCATGCTGCTGTTTGTAACCATAATTAGCTACCAATAACACCAGCGACTGACCGTTGCATGCATGGCTAGCAGATGGTTAACAATATTTAATGGTGCACCCAATATTATGACAGAAAAGTACGAAGGCTTCTCACCATTACCTACTCAGGGCGATGAAACAGCAGCGGCAAAGTTGACATTGGAGACCTTCGCGAACGCATCGTTGCCGCCTACTTCTGCTTGTGATGAGTGCACAGAGCGAAGACTTTACTATTGAATTCTCTCCGGGAAATGGTCATATAAAAACCACACCTTACTATTTGTGTTAGTATGGATTTTTACTCGTGTGCCTTGACACTAAAATCAACAAAATATAATTAATAACAGCACAATTGTTATATTTCATAAAAAAAAGTAGTGAAGAAATGTAGATGTATTAATGACGGGCATAAATGAACTATTTTTGTTACTGAAGCCCCTGCAAAATACAACCAGCAAGGCAGATTTACCTATTCCTTTGTTATGATAGATATCAGAGTACATAATGGAAAACGCAGTTAAAATGCGCTGCAGCTCCATCATTCACAAGCCACATAGTTTCTCCTATGCCAAAGAAACATTGTCTAGAACTTCCAAAATGTTGTTTACAGCAAACATTACAATTTACAAAACAAACTAACGATGCGTTTAAACAAATTTCTTCGGTAACAAAACATTTAAACAAATGCTCTTAGCAGCTAATGGTAATCTTCAACGTGTAGCTGCTATAAGTTGTTTAATTTATTACATTAATGAAATGGGCGAACAAGTTATACCAACGTATTTCGCAACCTAAATGTTTCTTGTTTAGTGATACCAACCTTCCGTCATCAAAAAAAAAAGTGCAAGAATTTTAGTTACATTGCGTAAATGAAAACATATGCAGTTTATTGTGAATGCATTGCGCATTTTTCCTTGCACTATCGGTAAACAACTGTCGGGTACCCTTAGTTATTTTTAGTAAGCACATTGGAACTATAATATACAGAAAATTTAATAATAATCTTAATTTGAAATTATTTCTATTTTTGGTAATATAAATGCATGATTACGTTAGTAACTTTAAGAAAATTAAAGTTTTGGTATTAACCTCTACATGCCACTGTATTTGAATATGTGGGAAGAGATAAATTTCTATGAAAGATATATTTTAATCCCTGAAGATTATTATAAATTATTTCAGAATCAGGTACTGTACCAATATGTGCGACTGAGTGGAAAGTTAAACATTTTAAAATTTAATATAAATATCTCAAATTAGCATTTTCTTTCAATGTTCGCAATAGAAAGCAGTAAATGTTATGTTACAGAAACATTTAAAAACGATGGAGATTGATGTATATGAGGTATAAAATGCGTAACTTCACTGAAAATATCGAAAATGTATATTTTTTTTAAAGCAACTGCTTTTCCTCTGCTTTAATAAATGCCATATAAATATATAAATTCTATTTTAATCAAAAATATTTGTCAAAATGAGGAGCAAAGCTTCTTCCATAAATATCAAACAAAAACCATCGCATAAATCTACCCTGGTCTTTCTTCGTTTTTAATAATCACAATTATAGTGTTCGGTGTCACACACGGGCACAATCAGCATCTGTGCACAACTCGCACATTTCACGTAATAGCTTGACCACATTTCCCCTAGTAAATCCTACTATTCCATAGAAAGAAGTGACTGTAGGTTTTCTACTCTGTTCCTGACGTCACTTAAGAATGCATAACTATATAGTTTATTTTTGCTAACTGGAATACTATGTCCCTTCTTGTTAGCCCCCAAAAATTGCTCTGAAGAATGGTTGTTCTATTTCAGAACGTTTTTCACTCGATTTTTAGTTGAGTAGCCTAAATTGACTTTTTTTTTTAATTTGTCAACTTAAACTGGTTTTTTCCCGCTTTGAATATTTGGGTCCTTTAAAGAAGCCCATCTGTTTTTCTTATTCGTTTTATTACTTCCTGCAAAGTATCCTATTATTTCCTGAAGGGCAATTTTTTCTTCGGGGCCATACCTAGGAATGAAAACACAGTGCCTATAATACAGCTATTCCATATTAGTGACACTGTAAACTTCGAAATTCAAATCTCCAAACATTAGGAAACACGTATGAAAAACAAAGAAATAATAAAATGCAAGGTTTGCTGATAGTCTTTATAGACACCAGATGCAAAATATAACACCAGCGATTTGGGCTGCAGAGGTGGAAAGAGAACTCGGAGGAATTGACATGGGTTCAATATGGTAAAGAGGCAATGAAATTATAAAAATTATGCAACAAGACTAGAGGATATCAGCAGGCAGGAAATCGAGGCAGAGTGTAACATGAAAGTCTCCTTGAGCCTATCGAATGAAATTAAGCTAATCTGGGATAAAGAGGTAAAATGCTCGGTCTAGGGAGAAAGCCGAGATAAGGAATTGCCTGGTCTAGACTGGGAGATTAGAACGCTAAAAAATAACGAATAGTTCTGGTATGAAAATCTTCCTGAAAACTTTTTAAGGCAATTAGAGTTCGCTTGACTTGTTGGGATCTGTTTGCAAACCGCACTAATTGGTTGAATATGGGCATTTTCCTAGCCAAAGTGCGCGAAGCTAGAAGTAATTTATTTGCTGGTTAAAACGCGAAAGCTAGTGTAATTATAGATATTATGTAGTACGTTTCAATTCATATATCTGTAAATACCGTTCCTCATATTTAAAAAGTAATTTTATTTATTACTAACATTGTCTTATTTTTAATTCCTGTTTGTTTCTCTTTCAAATTGTGTATCATACTTAAGCATGTACGGTCTACGACCCAAGCATAAAATATATTTGTAATGTATATATAGCATTTTATAATAGCAAAGATATATCTGTTACCACTATTATATCATGATGTCCGCTTCACTTCGATTAAATCAATAAATAATATGTTACACCACTATTTACTCTGAAATGTTCTTTGCTCCTGTAAAAAAAAAGGAAATATTTTCAGATGCTAAAGTATGGCATCCACCACCAAAGGACAAGTTTTAATGGCCAGCATTCACGTTAAATGTCATTTTATGTGATCTCCATCAGAGTGCAGCACCTACAAAACCGGAAGCCTTGGTATTCCAAGTTGGTACCCCGATTTCTATTTGTACCTTTTTTTTTTTTTTGAGTAATGTTTAACGCCTGTTTTTACTACAGAGGCACCACAGGCGGTGGACACTGATGATACATGAGATGAAATGATATGTTGGGAAAGGATTTTTTTTTAAGGAAGGAAGCGTTCCAGGCCTAAGTTTAGGTACCTCCCCGGCATTTGCCAGTTATGAAGACTGAGGAAAACCTTGAAAAAACCCCAGTCAGGGAGGACGATCCTGGCGGGATTCGAACCGCAGACCTCCCGCTCACGAGTCCATGCCTTAACGACCTCGGCCACCCGTGGCGGTCTATTTGTACCGTTTCCTCTAACAAACAAATTATAAAGTTTGGGTCAATATAATGATATTACCTTAAAAAAGATTATCACATAAGCAGCAATAAATCGTGGCATAGAATCAAAGAGTTTGGGTGTGTTACAGAAAATTGCATGTCAACAGTTCATTGATACTGGGAGTTATCATGTGCCACACACGTTCATCACACAACATATCTAGCGAGCGTGCAGGCCATAATAGAAGCCGTACTTTGAACACTGCTCGCAATATGTGGTCGGGCATTGCCCTGTTGAAATACCATGCCAAGAATGTGTTGATTCCTATCTCTACAACTTCCCTGATGCAGCCAGTATCCCAACTCTTACCTGCCGAAATCGTGAACAATAACCAATGATGCTCCATAATATAACGTCTGCCGTTCGGCCTGAGATTACTCGCCGTGCTATCATCCAATCCTAATGCGTATGCAGTCATCACTCCAATCCGTTGTAGAGGGACTTGCGATGTTGTCATTCCACACACCATGTGTGTGTTCATGAGCTATTGTAATTTAAGGCATCGATGCAACAAGGGAATTCATGCAAAGGAATGCATATAGCCAGTCTTCCGTGAAACAGAAACCATCGAGTCGTGGAAGCAGACAATACTATACCTGTTGCAGTGCTAACGTTTATAATGAAATATTTAGCAAACAACTTCTGTTATAGTTATTACAATCTTCCTATTTCCTTTTAGCGAATTCCGAAGGAATATTACGGTTGTAACGATGAAACGATTTTTGAAAAATGTTCTTCAAATATTCATCTATCCTAAATACCAAGCACCGAAAATGACAATCAAATTTTTTATTTATGAATATATATATATATATATATATATATATGCGCATTTATGTGTCTGTTATCGGTCTAGTGGTCGCAGTTTTTGTTTTTCTCAACGAAACTGGGTATATAACCAGCAATTAACAACGATTCGTGGAGTTCGTTAACAAGCAAAATTGAACTACTGGGGGTGGAAATTAAGCTAGAACGAATTTTTTTAATTTAAAAATGGCTCTAACGGCAGCAATTTTTTTTTCTTCTCAACGGAAATCGGCAGGTTTCTTTAAAATAAATTGATAAAGTATTTTCCGAAAATCAGGTAAATTGGGCGGCCATTAGCAGTGAGGATATATCTGAAAAACGAGTGGGGGTTAAGAGAAATTTAAAAATTAAAAAATAATAAAACGGTATATTTCATTAAAACAATAAAAATAGACTCTGAAATCAGGCCATCAGGTCATTAAGCATTAGGAGTGGGAGCTCACCCGAAACCCAAAATTTAAAACTCGCTCCAGCATACATATTTGTTTTTTCACAACAAAATTCGGTATATGCCAAATGAATAAAATAAAGACAAATAGTTTTGAAAATAAGTGAAATCAGATTATTAGGAGTGGGGGTTTACCTGAAACCCAAAAATTTAAAATGACTCTAGCAGCACGAATATTTGGTTTTTCGCAACGAAACTGCATATATACCATTTACATAAAATAAGAAAATTGGTTGCTGAAAAACAGCGAAATCCGGCCATCAGGACTTCGGGTTTACCTGAAACCCAAAATTTAAGAATCGCTCTAGCGGCACCGATATTTGTTTCTTCCCAATAAAATTCAGTATATACCATTCAAATATAGTAAAAAATAGTTTCTGAAAATTAGGGAAATTGGAGTATAATTCGTTATTTACCATTTAAATCAAATAAAAAAATATTTTCTGAAAATTAGGGAAATTAGACTATTATGAAAACGGGTGAAAACCTAAGTTTAAAAAGCGCTCTTGCGTTTAATTTTCTCTATACTGTTTTAAAATAAATGGAAAAATTAATCCAGCATATAAACTGTATTTATAATATTGTATATGTTTTATATTTAACAAAAGCATCGTCGTAGATAGAAAATGTAAAATATTAATCAAATATGTATTTGAAATTTATATTTATTGTAAGAGCTTTCTGTAATAACTTTCAGAAACTAGAAAACGTTTGCGATCCATGTTTTTACTATAATACCATTTAAATCAAATTTATGCCAGTGAAAACCGATGATACTTTTTTTTTTTGATTGTGTCAGTTTTCTTAGTACATTGAAATTGTTTTTAAATAACAACATATTTTTGTTTTGTTGAAATGTATGAACATATTAAATGCACAATGTAACTCAAAACTTTAAAAATGTTTAAAAATGCCAAAATAGTATATCTTTGCCTATTGGTGGTCATCTGTTTCATTTAATTAAAAGTATACGGTTAATTTTTGTAGTTTTATTTCAATAATAGTAATAAATCTAAAGATGTGGTTTCTCTTTTGTGATACTTATAGATTGCAAGAATTCTTACTTTGTTCCCCTAATATTACACAGTAATGCCATAGCTTATTTCATTTCATTAATTAATAAGGCCATAATTTGGATTTTATATTTTTTTAAAGTACTCTACTAGATGAGAAATTCGCTAAGCTTACGCAACTCCTGCGTGGCTAACTTTTTAAATATAGGACACATAATACCAGTTTTCCAATCATCTGGGGTTAAATAGCTTCTGCAGCAAACAATCATTATATGCCAATCATTCATTCCCTTCCGTTTGAATTCTATTGTTTGTTTATATTGCCCCCTTTGGCGGAGACGGAGCAAGTGTTGCTGCAAGCTGAGGATGCATTGACCTATTTGGTTCTTCAACAACCCTTTATTTACACGAGAGCTAATACAATAGATTATAAAATGCTGCTAGGTTCATGCTTATGCAATCAAATCATTTATTTTTCATAAGTTGCACGTGTTTGCCATCATTCTTTCATAATGCTGGACATTTTACAAATAGTAATGTACATATTTTTTTTATATGACATTATGAAGAACAGATGCAGTTTAAAATGTGTTTTCAATATTTTAGTTTATGACCATTTAAGATATACCGGGTGACCCTTTTGGGTATGATAACACTAAATATTGTAATAAAAGCTAATATTATAGTAGGAAATGGTTTTTTATTGAGTTATTTATGGACGCTCTTTAGCATCTCAGGTCATCAGCGTCCCATTCAACTCAGGGCGTGAAACGGCCGACAAATTTTGCTCAGAGACCTCTCTTTCAGGCTTGAGGTTCTTTTTCGTGACGTAAATGTACGACACGGAACCCACGGCTTTACTTCCCTTCCAAAGGAGTAGGAGATGCTAGTAATATTTTGCTTAAAATATGGGAGTTTTCGTACATGGCAGAAATAAAATCAAAAATGCATAATGACAAATGAAAATCGGAGATGTTTGAAATAGCGCTACAAAACAACATCGAGAGTAATGGTTCTTTGATATGCTAAATTTGAGAGTGTTAAAAAGTTCAAATAATTTCGAAGTGAGTATGGGTAGTATATCCAAGTTGGACTTCTTAATGTTGTGGTATCGAACATTTTTAGAAACAGATTCTGTGTTAAAAAAGAACATGCAGATGGTCGCAGGAGGAGCCAAGTATGAGAAACAGCTATCTCTGAGGGCATAACAAGCCATACCTACGAAAAGTGAAAGACGACTGACTGTCAGCAGATATGAATTACCATATACGTCCTGTCTGTATATTGTTCGAAGGTACCTGAAACGGTACCCATATCACTTACAACGTCTACAAGCCTTAGGCGACGAGAATCATGAAGCTCAATCCATTATGTACCAAAGGATTGAAGATGATGGCGGCTTCTTAAACAAATGACTATTTACAGACATGTTAGCGGAAGAGTAAACACTCTTAACTGCATTATGTGTGCAAGGGAAAGTCCACAAGTCTCCTATGAGCTTGAAAGATCAAGTCCAAAATTTAATGTATAGTGTGGAGTGTGCCGTAATAAAGTGTTTGGACCATTCTTCTTTGCAGAAAAGATAGTATGCTATGAATCTTATTTGGATATATTGCAGTTATTTCTGTTGATACAACTTGAGGAAGACAACAATATTTTATTCCAACAATATGTTGCACTCCCTCACTGGGCATGAGAGGTTCATCATTTTCTAAATACTTCCAATCGTAGATGGTGTGGTTGTGACCAATTTCTTAGCCCCTAAACTCCCCAGGTCTAGCCTCTCCTGACTTCTTCGTGTGGGGTTTTGTTAAAGACACTGTCTATTCACAGAAACTCAGTAACGTTAATGATCTGAAAATAAAAATTACTCAATTTTTCCAAAAAATCACCCCTCTAATGTTACAATGGACATGGCCTGAATTGCATCACCGTTATGAGTTATGCAGAGTGAGCAATTTGGGCCATGTAGCGGGGAAACCTCCCATCTTTCAATGTTGTATACACCAAGTTTCAAAATATAAAGTTTAGCAGTAAATGTTTTATAATGATTTCATTTATCTCTACCCAAACGAATTACCTTATATATTAAAATTGTTTTGTTATTTACTTTTAGGTATTTGGTAAATTCGCTTTAGTATGAAACATTTAATTAAATATGTGCTTAAAAATAAACAAACTTCATTATCACACTTGTTACTATATAATGGAACCTTATATTTTCAGTCGTATTAGACAACTATGTTGAAGCACTTACTATACAACCAAGAAACTTGAAAGTGCAACAAGTTTTCTTGCGGTAAAAAGGTAAGTGGAACCGAAATACACTCTATACTCTGAGCACTCTATCGAGATATGGATGTAGGAATAAAAGTGGTAAAAATCATTATATCAGAAGAACATAGAGATATAATATCATGCCTCTGCAAATAATCCCTTGACTGCAAGTAATAAAATGTCAATATTCCCGGCTCCGGGAGTAGAATTCAGATTACCTCTTTACCCCACCATCTCCACCCGAGATTATATTTCTGTCATTTTTTTTTTTTTTTTCAACTTCCTTTTTCCAAGCTATAAAATTCTTTCACTGCCATTCCCCCCGTTTGCTCACGTGTTGACGTCTTATGTAAAAACTTAAAAGTGGAGACGGTTACAAAATTAGGTTTCAGTCATGGACGGCCGGAGACTTGCAGACTGTAATCTATGGGCCGGGGGTGGCGGGACATGGCGGTGCATACAGAAAAAGCGAAGATTAGGAAGAGGGGTGGGTGATGCCTTCACCAATGTGTCGAAGGTGGTGCGACTTCGGACCATGGTTGATAGAGGCAGGGTTGTCCAAAATCTCAACTACCAATAAACTTCTAATAATGTAGGTTTACCACTTCACAGATATTTTAAAAAATATATATTAGCTTCGGACGTAATAAAGTCGTTTAATTGCAACAGATCGATCTGTAAAGTTCTTAATCTAACAATGAAGATATGAGTTTAAAACTTCAACCTTATTTTATTTTCAAACATAATCTCCCTTAAGTTGATATATAAGCTTCAATGCTATTATCCGGTCTCTGAAGCACTTTCCCCGAAAGTCTATAAAACACATCTACAACGCAATATGTTGCATCTTCACCTCATCCAGCATAATGTAGTCTGCCGATTTCTTGGTGTGTAGATTCAAAGTGATTACACAATAAAATTAATCTTTTGTGTAAACTGGGTCTGTATTCGCAATTTTTATCTGCATGGCCAAAAACATTAATATAGTACTCTCCTGTTAGGTCTTTATTCCTCTAAAGATAATTATTTGCGAAAATTCCTATATCGTCTCAAAAGACTGACGTCATAATCCTTTCTGCAGATGAAACCGACTTTGTGTTTTTTGGCGCTAAACAACCCGCTTCTGTCTAATGTTTTGACTGCTATTTTCATTATAGTGTGTGAGGGTGGAATTTAAGTTTCATTCACAGGCATAAGTAGACGCATAAAATCAGTTCTGTTGTTGGTTAAGTACTACAAACACTGTTGCCATATTTTATACGAACGCGTTTTTGATCTGCTATTACCATGTGTGGCACCCATTTTGGGCAGAGCTTTTTCATGTAAAGTATAACTTTACTCCTCCCTTTGAAATCCCTAGTTGGTCATCTAATGCCATACCCTTCATTGTTCAATGGATTCTGCTGATGTTGCACTTTTTGGGCACACATGGGTCACCTTCACGACTGGTAAGGACTGGTTGAATTTAGTGGCTCTTTTTAATAATTTAGCATAAAAGAAAAGTGCCCCCAATATCTGTTATAAATTAATATGAATTTTCTTTAACATTAAATTATCTGCTACAATGACCATTATCACTGCAATATACATTTAATGGAATACCTACAACTCGTCTGACCTAAAAAGCTACATTATGATAAATGTTTTAAACAATAGCACAATACTTAAAATTAATGCTTAATACAGATGTATTAGCGTAAACAATAATTATCAATTGCAAGTCCACTTAAAATCAACCGTTCTTTATCAAAAGGATATATTTTATTATTATTACAGTGGTTAGTGAGCTTACGTTTTTATTTCTAGTAAATATTAACATAATTTACCTACAATTTAAAACATGAATGCTATTTATAAAAAGAGAACTGTGCAGTTGTTTTGTTGTTATACATTTGAAATTTTAATGCGAAAAATTCGCAATTTCAAGAAGTAATTTCATTTCAAAGTAAATACATGCATTCAAACCATGCTGCTACAAAATTACGATGTATAAAGTACCACTTCTTAATAGCCGGTATGATACAGAAAGTTTCATTAGAAAAAGTAACTTACAGGCGTCCTTTATTCTGTAGGCCCTTACACTGCAAGCATCTACCTCGCAGCAGCTTTAAATCATTTAATTTTCAGTCAGTGGCATTGCCTAATTGCCACCTAATGTTGCACTTTTTTTAAGGCTGCCAAGGTTGCCGGCAATTTAAGCCGCAGGATAACTACCTTCAATAGCAGTCACTGGCAGTCAGAAAGCATAAGATCAAAAAAAAATAATAAAACAGAAAAATGTAAGTGGCGCACATTACCTCCATGGTTCTCCACTGATCTTAGCCTGACAATATCGCTCCAGCAATACGCTCAAGTGCCAGTTGCAAACATTGTAATTTATTGATGTCAATTTTAATAATTTTTGTTATTAATTATAATTATTGTGTTTTCTAATTGTTTTCACACATATAACAGAGAGATAATTATAGAATCGAGCCCATAAATCCAGTTATAAAGTAGAAATTACAATAGGCATTCCTTTCAAACCATCTTTAAAATGAAACGAAATTTCATCACAAACAGTTGGCAATAGCAATATGTCAAAAAATAAAAAGTTCAGCAGGTCCATACAAGCATTTCATTTGCTGCATCCTGTTATGTCTTCATTATTCAAAGCGATATCTTGGACTCATAAATTACCTACCTTGAAATTTCTTTATTTACAAGATTCTCTTCTAAGATAACTTTGACTATAGTGTCCATAATCTGATGATGGTCTTCAGAGAGAATTAGGTTTTGATCTTAACAGAATCAATGAATATGTTTTGTGCTTACATAGTACATCCGCAACGATTTGTTGTTTGAATCCTTTTTATATACTAACATTTTGACAATAGGGGTAATATTTGGCTTGTCAGTTATATTGCTTCAGCACACAGAGATATAAATTATTATTAAAGTTGGCAGTATTATGTCAGAAAAGAAATCCAATTGCACATAATTGTTGATGATGATGCAAAAAAATAAATTTGTTTTTAAATTTTTTAATATTTATTTAAAATGGTACATTTTAGTAAAAAGTATTTATTATCTATTAATTATGCATTTTAATGTCAAAAACACTATAAATTTTATTATGATAAAAGTTTGTTGTTCAAAGGCAATGTTCTAAATAACTAATGTTCATAATTGCATTTAAAAAGTATTGATGTGTGTTTTATTTTTTTGTTACATTTTGAGTTTTGTATTGCGAGAATATACCATCGTTTTCTACCATAAACGAATATTATTATTTTGAAGGTTATATTGTACTTTATGCGCTCTTTTCCTGCTGTTATTACTTAAATTCGTAAATTCTGGGATTTTTTTCTATCCAATTTATGCATTAGGTTGCTTGAACTTTACTTACATTTAATTAATGGAATGAAAATACATGTATTATAAATGTTTTAAATGCGGAACAGAACAGCTAAATTGTTCAAGCAGGACTTGGAAAAAGAAAAATATAATTAATATATTTACATAATTAGAAACAAGCGAAAATATGTACAATAAACACCCAGTAATGATTTTGTAGTGCTAGAATGGAGTGTGTTTTCAATTAAACGATTCCTTAACTTGTACTATTTTCGTGAGTGGTTTAATAAAAGGCTTAGCAAAATAAAACTTTCGAGAATGCAATTTAAATACTAGAATGAGTGAACGTTATAATGCTTTCAAATTACCTTTTTTATTTCTAAGTTGTACATATTGTGAACTAGTTTTGAACATATAAAAACAAGAAATTGTTTTTTCTAGATTCGTATATTTAAATGTTAAAACTATAATAAGCAGTTGATGTAAATAGAATGAAACTCAAAAAGTGACAGTTTTATTTAATTAACTAATCAATTATATGTTTATTTTCCTTAAGCTTTAAAAATGTGATAGAGCGAAATCAAAGCCAAGTGCGAAGCATGCGGAAATTTGTTAAGATGGATAACATTTTTTTTTTTCCAAAAATCAACAAATGGAGATTGCAGCAGCTATAAAACAGAAAAAAGTCATAACTTGGCTGGAAAACAACAAGAACACAAGAATACTTATTATGATATGAAAGAATTCTAGCATATTCTTAGAAAAGTTTAGTTATGTTTTCGTAATATTTATACCTATTTGTACTGATTGATGAAATTACAAGTAAGAATATAAGAATTGTGTGAAAACTTGATATAAAATTTAAAAGCTATCAAAAGAGAAGTTATAATTATAGATATTATTAATCTATAGATAATTATAGAAGTTATAATTACTTCTGAGAAAAAAAATGCATATAAAAATTCTAAGTTTAACAAGTTTGATACAGGGATTGTTGTCTGTTATTATTAATGGTTTGGGGCCTTACATTTCTTCATCTATTCGTTCTTTCAGTCAGAGCATACTAAATATTTCAGAAATGTTGTCATTCTAGTTATGCTATATTATATCTTACATTTTATGTATAAGGGCATATACATATAGAGCTACACCTAAATTTTTGGTGTCTTAAAATAATAATTGTACCAAATTACAGCATTAATATTGATTTACATAGCATTACCTTCCACTAATTCATCTCTTTACACCGTAATTATTAATTACAATTTATATAAGTTTTAATACCATTGTTTAATACTGTCAACTATTAATTTATAAATTTGTACCTCGTAATGATTTTAAATATATTTTACTTCATTATAATAAAATTAATTTTCTTCTTTTTATATGCGTTGTTTATATTTTCATTCTGTATTTAGGTTAAGTTTCTAATCAGTGAAAAGTTAAGCGCAGCAATGCATACATAGTTCTTTGCTTAGTGGCCTGTCTCAGGTGTATCGTTCCTTATCATCTCGTTGTTACTGCAAGACGTCCCAAATTATCTTAACAATTTTCCACTTTGCGTACAGAACTCTTAGTAGGACAATTTTCCGGTAGTGAAAGGAAATTTCCGGGAAGGGACGTAGTTCTGTTGTGCTGGAGATAATAGGATCTCGGATATTGGCAAATGCTGTCGCATACCACGCTTTGTTGACGTGGGGGCCAGCCTCTCTCGTTCCCGCTCCTTCTCGACATGATCAAGGGGCAGAAAACCTCTAGTAGTAGATCTCCCTGCGTTTCTAATTGAGAGACCGGTTTTGGAAGGTTATCCATTCAAATTAAAGTCTTAAGCTCGAATTATACTCAGCAATACAGGAATCATTGTAAATATTTCTATAGGATTAAATGTTCCACTTCTGGAGAACTGAGAGAACTGAGGGAGTTAATACATACTACTTTCCTTCACTCACTACGCAGAAGAAGTTTCGTTATTTGCAATACCTTCAATAGATATAGATATAGAACTGATAATTAACCAAAACTTGAACTCCACTCTCTAGAAGCATAATAATTTAGGGCGTTTGGAAATAAGGACTCCCTGAATTCATACTTTTGCTTATAATATAAATATTCTTTAGATTCTTTAGTTTTCTTATGTAGGGAGCCACGAGTTGATATTTGTAATTATAGTTCATAGCTCCTGATATTACCTTAAAAAGTTTATAATGCAGAATGAATCATCCAAAACTTGCAACGCAAATATTTCTAAAATGAGAAATGTTATTGATGTGCTACTTTCACAGAATTACAATTTAGGGAAGGCCCATAATTGCAGCTCATGCAGATGTTAATAATTATTAGAATGTGTATTTCTTGAAAAATACATATTTTTCCAAGAAGAACAATTCCTATTGACATCAAGAAAATAAAACTTGAGGAAATTAAAATGCCAGCAAGATTCTAGTGCAAGTGATTTACAGCTGTAGTAATATGAACATTTTAAACATTGCAGTTTTCTGCCCAATTTGAGTGCTTAGTTATTTGGCTACGATGTACGTATGTTTGTTTACATTTTGTTTCCTCTAAACTGGTTTCATTGGGACTTTCTTCTCAGTGATTCAAGATAGTACTTGAAGTAGGAAGTGGTGCAAGATGCTATTTACTAATGCTGAAAAAGTCGACATGCCCATAGTATATGAAGAATTTCTTCTAATGTGTACGCTGAAAGATATCCCAATAGACATATTACGCTTGTCTTCACCAATTGTTTCAAAATCGTTAGACTGCACGAAGGGAAGCTCTACGTTGGCCTGCCTGATCACCAGATTTGACCCCTTTAGACATTTCTCTGAGGGGAAAGCTAAAAGACACTCTCTATAAAGACATACCGACTACATCAGAAGATATAAAAAGACGCATTGCAACTGCTTGTTCTGAAACGTCTGCTGAAATGCTACAACATTACCGCAATCTTTATATGACAGATTGGAAGCTTTGTTTTGAACGCAACCTATGAAGAGGGTGCTGACACGTGGTACAGTCAAAACACACAAGTACAAAATTTAACATGTGTTTTCTTGGAAATGCAGAGAGAAAACTACCCACACATATTAAATAAGAAAAATAAAACATACGGACATCGTAGCCTAGTAACTAAGTAGTTAAATGGAGCATAAAACTGTAGGTGTTTCAAATGCTAATATTACGATAGCTCGTAAACTACTTTCATTAGAATCCTGCAAAAACACCATTGATATTCTAACGTCTTCTGGTTTTATATTCTTGGTGTCAATAGGTATAGTTCCGTTTTTAAAAAATAACATCTTTCAAGAAATATACATTTTAATAATTATTCTATATCTGTGTACTGGCTACAATTATGAGTCCTTGTCTAAACTTCAGTTCAATGAAGGCAGCATACTAATAGCACTTATTGCAGTTGCTTTTTTTTTTACTTATTTATTACTCAACAGGCTCAATGCGCATTTGATCTCTTAATATACTGCCACTAACGTCAATATACACCGTTGTCATCTTCCTGGGAACTCATTATGGCTTCGCGAAACTATTGTTTGGGGTCCACGTGTGCAGCTGCCTGAATTTCCTCGCAGCAAGTCCTACATATTGTTCAATAAGGTATAATAAAACGGAACAAGATTCGGTGAATATGGTGGGTATTGCAGAACAATGAACCTCAGTGATGCCAACTTTGCGCTCTTAGTACTCTTGTGTGGAGCCGCATATATGGAGGAACGCTTCCCCTTAAATCCGGTGTCTAAGCCGTGTACCGTCTTGCAGTGTACCTCACTGTTGACAGTCGTTCCTTGAGGATGCCAGTTTATCAACATTATACCTTGAGTGCCCCAAAAAATGTTGCTACCTGCTTGCCCAAAGATGGAGCAGCACGAAATTTCTTTAACTGGGGACTCTCTGGATGTTTCCGTTTCAAGGATTGGACTTTCTTCTCGTCACGTCGCCAGGATCTCCACAAAATCCGAATCTTCATTATATACTTCTAATAGCCGACGACAGACTTCAAACCTTTTATTCTTCTGGGCCTGTGTTAAGTTCTATGGAACCCAAAATATGCACACATTTTTATATTCAAATATTCGTGAATAATGATATTCCAGGGTTTGCAGCAGAGGCTTATCTGACATTCCAGTCCGTCAAAGATTATCTGGCTTCAGTCATAATCCATTCAGACACAACCTCAGTGTTTCTGGGAGACCCCAATATTGATGAACGACTAGTACTCACGTTCTATGTGCAGATTTCCTGCCGCTAGCAAGTCCATTGACCCAGTTGTAAACGGTCATATTTGCAGAGGTTTTTTGCCACATACTCCAGTAAAGTGTCTATCAATTTCTGTAGTTTTGATGCCTTCCTTCCACAAAAACCATGCAGGTTATCTTTGCCCATGAGTCACCTCCTATCTTGTCCACATTTTTTTGGGGGGGGAGTTAGTATTTAACGCTCATTTTTACTACTGAGGTACCACAGACGGTGGACACTGATGATACATAAAATGGAATGATAAATTGGGAAATGGTTTATTTTAAGGGAAGGAAGTGTTCCAAGCCTAATTTTAGAGTAGTTCCTCTGCATTTTCCATTTATCAAGACTGAGGAAAATCTGGAAAAACCTCAGTCAGAGAGGACGGCCTAGTGAGTCGAACCCCAGACCACCCGCTTACGAACCCGCGCCCTAACGACCTCGGCCACCCATGGCTGTATCTTGTCCACGTATTTCTCTACCTGAAAAAAAAGGAACACTGTTCTTAGGCTACATACTCTATATACAAGTGATATCTAGCCTCTGCAGGGCGTACTAGTATCAATCCTTCGCCCTATGAACCTGCCCATAGATTGCCCGGTATTCATAAAACACCGCTATTGTGAGTCATTTCCGAAGCCCCCTCGTACTTTAATCAGCTATGTGTTATTATTTAGAAAAGTTTTAGTTGTCTAATTTTTAACAGTGTGATTTTCCATTGATGAACTAGCTGAAGATAAACATTTTAAAATATTTTGAGATTTGTTGTTTCTCTCCGCATAAAAACGGACATATTCCAGTTTCATTGATATAAAAGTATTATTACTATAAGTTCTGACCCTCGATACGATATTCCCATTCCTCGAGAGATTTAAGGGTTTTCTTTGCTCAGCCGGGTTCAGATTCACTCAGCTCGCTATTAAAATGCGTATTTGAGAAGTTTCGTATTATATTTTCTCTGATCAGGCCACATATGCCTATTACCCATTTCAGTTTACTTTACCGGTAGAGAACTCAGTAACAGCTCCCTACATCATACTCTTATAGTACTACGGAAAGATAAGTTCATAAACAAGCGCTTAATTACTGTTGTTGTCTCGTTCGGCGCATTAAATAATCAAACAATTATATATAATTTCAATGTATTATAGTTCGGTGCTAATGATTCACATGTACACATATATTCGTAAACTTATTCAGTCTGCACACTGTTTTTAACGCCGTTACGCGACTCGCTTACTTTTTCTTATTAAGAAATACACTAGCGGCCCCCTATCCAGGGGTAAAGTTAGTTGAAACTATATCACGATCAAAGAACCTTATGCATTGGGCTTACAGCGACTTTATTTCTCTCCTAGTGCATAGGCAACTTCTTCAGCATATAAGTATCGCAGTCGCTCTGCTTTCAAATTGCCCGGCTATTAAGTTATATTTCCGGTATATAGTTTACATCATGTCTTCATTATATAACATTCTGAAATCAAAATTTTAGAAACCAGTTACGTTGAGGTAGATGAAATAATCGTATTAATTTCAATTGAGAAAGAAAAAACCTTAGCTTGCATGCAGGTAAAAAGTCCATGCCCACAAAAAAGAATGTCGCTGATGCATTAAATTCGTGAAGGTAGCAAATTAATTTTAAAGCTTTCAATCTATATGAAATTTTCACGGCTATTGTTAGCGGTATTTGCTGTTGGAGATACAAATTACTTAACCGAACACATAGCACCTGGGGGAGCTAATTTTTCCTCCCAACTGAGCCTTTCAGAATGTTATGAATAAATATCAGATTTTTTTTTCTTCTGCGTTAGTAAACAAGCCGCGAGGCCAGATTTAACAGTCACTAACAGACGAACACAGCAGTAAGGTAAACTAAACCAAACAGGTCATTACTACTATTCACATGAGCTAGTAGATTGACACCGCATAAAAAGAGATTTCGTTGCCTTCAAGATGCAGCCCAATGTCTAAAATTTTGGTATAGGCTTCTAAAGAATTAAGCTAATCCGCTTTATAACTATCCAATTATTTGGCTTTACTAGTAACTCTGAAGTGTAAAGTTAACAATATGTTCGATATTTTATATATAAGTTCATTCACAAAGATTTTATTTGCATGTTTTTACATGTGTTTACTTCTAGTGTAAAAATATTTACACTCTCTATTCTTTCGGCTAGCTTGCTGGTAGCTAGCGACAAACGTAGACCCTTGCGAGTGCTGTGATCCCCAACGAACTTTTGACTAGTATCCTTGCGCTTTCAATTATAGTATCAGAATAAAAAATTACAATTAAAGTCATAACCAGTCACAGGTCATGCACCATGCTTCTTATCATGCAAGGAAGTTTCATGTATACCTTGGGTTTCTCTGTGCCACAGCATCTGTTGTTGTTTTTATATGAAGCCACGCTTCGTCGGTGGAAACTTAAAACTTTACAAAATTCATTTAGAGAAATTTAGCGGAGGCTCATCATATAACTGAAATTGCTAGATAATAATGAATCTGTTAGGACTTAAAGTTTTGTAGAATAATGCCCTGTGGTTTGCAATACGTATTTCCTGTGCAAGCTAACCGATAAATTTTATGACTATTTTCTCATATTTCCCTAGTTTCATCCAGTTTCACCTCAGTAAGTACACACCATTATATCAGTCGCTTCTTATCGAGAATAAATTCCATTGTATCAAATTGTTTATAAGTAACCGCACACCTTCTCTGGAGGGAGAATGAACACCGGGGAATTTAATCTAAAACTAACTTTAATCTCTCTGTAGTGGTGGTAGTAATAGCAGTACTAGTAATAATAGCAGTAGCAGTAGCAATAATAGTAATAATAGTAGTAGTAGCTGCAGTAGTAGTACTGGTAGTAGTAGTGGTAATAGTAGCAGTAGCAGTATTATTATTATTATTATTACAATTATTATTATTATTATTAGTAGTAGTAGTAGTAGTAGTAGTAGTAGTAGTAGTAGTAGTAGTAGCAGTAGCAGTATTAGTGATAGTAGTAGTGGTAATAGTAGTAGTATAGTATTAGTAGTAGTAGTAGTAGTAGTAGTAGTAGTAGTAGTAGTAGTAGTAGTAGTAGTAGTAGTAGTAGTAATAGCAGTAGCAGTAATAGTAGTATGAGGATAGGTCAATAAGTTTGAGGTCTAACCATTTTCTAGGTGTGATAAAGACAAAAACTATATTTCATTTTTCAATATAGTTACCCTTTATTGCAATAAACTTCTCACATCTTTGAATTAACGTTTCAATCCCCCCAAAAATAGTCAGAACTCTTGTCTGCAAAATGGGCATAAACAGCTTTCATCACTTCTTCGTCACACTTAAATTTCCTTCCTCTAAGGTCTTTCTTGAGTTTTGAGAAGAGGAATAGTCACTAGGAGCTAGATATTTGGGCTGTAGGGTGGATGGTCGATCTTCTTAAGCCACATTTCTTCACAGCTTCCTTTGCAACAAGAGCTGTGTGCACAGGCACGTTGTCATGAAGAAATTGCACACAACCACTCAGTTTTCTTCGCCTTTTCTCTTTGATAGAAGCACGTAGTCTGTTTAGCATGGTATTCCCCATTTACTGTGGCGTTTCTCTCCTTGAAGTCAATGAACAGTATTCCTTCACAGTCCCAAAAGATTGTGGCAATGGTCTTCTTGGTTGACTGAGTGACCTTGGACTTTAGAAGCGGTGTTTGCCGGGTTTACGCCACTCCATTGGTTCTCTTTTGGACAAGTGATCATAGTAGAGGACCACAGTTTAATCTCCTGTAACAATGGTTTGCACAACTTCTCTTTCGTTATCACGGCAGAGCTCCAGAAATGCCTGACAACAGATGACCCGTTGTTGCTTTTGGACTGAGGAAAGAAGTCTAGGCACCATCTTGCACTAACCTTATTCATGTTTAAATGTTCATGAATAATTCGAAGGAGTGTTGTTTTTGAAAGGCCCAAACTTGCTGTTATTCTGTAACTTTGAGCCTCCGGTCTTCCATAATTTCTCCTTCCACAAGAGCGATGTTTTCAGGAGTGAGCACTTCCTAGGTCCGATCTGCACGATCTTCGTCTTCAGTGCTTTCTCGATCCATTCGAAAAAGTTTGGCCTATTCTTTTACGGTAGAATATGAGGAGAATGTTTTCCCATATACACCGTCCAATCGCTGTTTAATTTCATTTCGAGTAAGCCCTTCTTTTGTGAAGAACTTAATATTTGCTCGAAACTCCATTTTGAACATGTCACAATCTTTTACACATAGCCTTGTTTATACAATGCGACGGTTTGACGAAGATGTATAAGAGCAATGTTTATGACTGGCGATGAATTGTTGATTTACTTGCTTCGCTGTCTCGATGCGTCGTTCTACCTCGGCTAGCTTCTTGTATTTGTGTGCAACTGGATATTTTGTTATCTGTTCAGGTTAACGGGTGGAAATTGTCGGGAACTAGGGAATATGTAAACAAAGTTCAAGACTGAAGATGACGCTATTTATTTCCTCTTGCCACTAGTTCAATGTAAAATACAGCCTTTCTAAATTCTGTTGGACGATATTTATTATTGCTTTCCCTAATCGAACTAATTGTCTATCGCAACATTTTCCTTCTTTTAATTTTGGTTAGTTCAAAAGGTCTTTATTCTTTATATTAAAATTCACTCTCCCGGATCACAATTATCTACGCTTCAATATCACTCGACTTGTTCCTCTACTCAGGGACTGACCATTACCGTTCGATTCCTTCTCTCCACCTTGACGGCTCTACACTTACTGCCCTGTAGCTTCGGATCTTCCCTTGGCCTTCATATTAACCTGATTTCCTTTTCTCCCTTATGGTTCACACAAGTGTAGAAATCTGACTTTTTTCACTTTCTATTCTGCAAAGGTCTCCTACTGTTCCCTTCTTTAGGCTAACTAAAAAGATGAAAGTTAACAGAAACTCTAGAGAGGCGACCCTTTCTTATACAAAGACGACTCCTGGTCGTCATCTTTTCTTTGTCTATTACACAAAATATATTCACCCTCTGTATATTGTCTGGCATCTATTCTAAAAGGTATGTCGCCATACTTTCTCTTCTGTTACCCCAATTATACACAAAAATACACAATGGATGACTTAACAACTAACATGTATATACACAAATTGTACACACTAACCTTAATAATACTTATATCTTTTGATAATATTAATACTTTATAATATGTTAATTAGGTACGTCGTCATCTCATTGTTACAGCTTCAACAACTATATCTGAACAAATGAACACAGCGGAACGAAAGTTAAAACTGCAATTATTTTCTTATCAGATAAGGAATGAAACCAGACATGGATTTTGTGAAGGCGATTATTCTTATCGGCGAGGTCGGAAACTTATGGACCTAACCTCGTACATTGCACACTACAGTAGCAGGGGTCGCATGACCATTCATGCTCTTGTAAAATACTTCATTTCTGAATTTAATGTTTAACTAATATAAGAAATCAATAAAACTAACAATACCTGAACATAATACAATAATTCTAACATTTATATCAGTTCTTCGTATTATTTAGATACAATTTTTATTGGAATTTGCTGTCTCCAAAACTAGTATTTCATTTAAGAAAATTCCCAGGATTAGCCAGTTTTGTCTATTTACAATTAAGTTGCAAAATGCCAGCCTCCCCCTATTGGAAGTAAAAAATAAATCCGGGAGAAATCTTATCCTAATATCTTCTGTCTCTGCGCACTTAGCCAAAATGTGCACCTAGTCTTCCGGTTCCTCGCATAATGGGCAAAACCACCTGCCACCTTCAGCAACAACCGTACAGTCTAAACCATGCTATTCCCGACCTCTACTTCGCAATAACACATGTATCGTATATAAAATGTTCCCCGTAGTATGCATTCCTATCGTGCATTATGGAAGCATAATATCACAAATTAAAACACTTTTAAACACCAATAACACAATTTAGAATAATTTAAGTTTAAACACAAAATAAATACTGTACCAGCATGAGTTCTGGTAGATGCATCTCTTAAATATAAAGTTTTCATTAATATATTTAACAGGATTTAGTGAGTTTGACAATATTTTAGTTTAAATTTTATGAACAGTTAAAAATTGCATATAGTGTTCTTTACTTTAATGGTTATAAAACTTATTCCTACTTTTGGAACCTCTTTATATTTTAGTCAACATTCCTCGAGCTTGTGAAACCGTGCATCTTGTCATGTGTTTCTTTAATCAGTTACTTTGTTGCTTATTTTTGTTGTACATACGATTTTGATCATAATTTTTAACTGTTTGAGTTTAATGAAATGAAAATAAGACTGTATAATTGCTTTGTTCACTAAGAAGCGCATATTCACCAATAAAACAGGCGTTTCCCAAAGAATGCATAACTAGATTGGAAAAGAAAATTGAATTTCGCCAATTACTTAGAAAATCCCTTAATACTATAGCAGCATACAAACACACGAGAAAGTTTTCCCCTTTAGGAAAATAATGGTGTCTTTTATGAACTTGCAACGTTCAGCGGTCAATATCAGATGTCAAATTATCTCGTGAAAGCTGAAACCGCCAGTAACACATAGGGGAAATGCTCTTCTGTTACGCCACTGGACGTCAGGCCCTTGGGACAAGTGTGGCATGTCTCGAGATCATCCTTCTTGTGACCAGGCGGCGCATCACGTGACCAAGGGCATCCAATAGCTCGGCAATAAATTCCCCACGTCTTTACGTCTGTCCCTCAGTGTATATCAAAACGCCGTCTTCCTCCACCGGAGATAAGCCAAGTGGAATAGAGCAAGCCATTTTAGCCTACCTTCACTTGTCTCAACTCATCTTATGGGAGAACACAACATCTGCAACATCTAGCTCTGGCATGAGCTAGTAGCTTAGTTTTGTCGACCGACTTATACAATTTATGGAAATATACTGAAAGCAACGATTGAATTAGAGTGTATCCAGGTATTTCGTTGTGCATTGGACTTAAATCGAGGAGTAACGCCGGTACACGCCATATTCCTACTTTTGTCAAATCAAAAATCGATTAGAGATGTTGAGAAAATTACAAAGTTTAACTGTTAGCGGCTGAATATCGAAACAAACAACTGAAATTAATGTTTTCAGATAGTAGTAGTAGTAGTAGTAGTAGTAGTAGTAGTAGTAGTAGTAGTAGTAGTAGTAGTAGTAGTAGTAGTAGTAGTAGTAATAATAATAATAATAATAATAATAATAATAATTTCTTTGTCGTTTAGCATTAAATACAATGCAATAGACATCGTCAAATAGCTTCATATTACAATAAGATAAAGTTTTGAAATACTTTAATTGATAATGCCAAAAAGTCAGTTATATGTGATAAATGTTTGGTAGTTTTAAATGTCATAAAATTAACCGCATGAATCTCAAATGAAGTTTATTAAAGAACACCTTGTTTTTGTTAGTCGAAGTTGTACACCATTAACGGCGTGATTGTTTTTTGTTATAATTAGGCCTTGGATTTCAGGCAAAATTCCTATTTTTTTCCTATAGGCATTAACTATAAATATCTTCACGCTTTATGCCAAATATGAACATTTGGTAGGGTTTTTATTGAACCTAAAAGGCTTATTTTGTACATTGTGACCTATTTTAAGTTTTAGAGCTAATAATTCCTATTTTTATTTTTAATTAGTAAATTGTTTATTTATTTGTTTTATTTATTTATTTTTGTACAGCAATGAAAAGAAAGTATTTCCGAATACACAAAACTCTCGACATTTCGCTTCTTTTACCCTACAGGCTAATTCCATATACTAAAATGCTATTAAATAAAGCGTTATAAGAACTTTAAATCACAATTTCTTAAATGGTGTAGTACATGGACATTTTACACACGAATCAATGTATGGTACGTAAGATAATTTGCTATCCAGATAATTTAATACCCAATAGCCTTACAATAATAATGTTATCTGCTGTGTTTCTTAAGCCAAATAAAATTGTCTCTGTCTTGGCATAAACCGTTGTATATGAACCAGTTTTTACCGTCATTCATTACTGATATCGCCAGTAAGATAAATATAGTATTACTACTAACATTAATATATAGATCATAATTAATAACAACAGTGGTCCCAGGACAGAATCAATACTTACAGGCATAGCGTAAAAAGTACAGACTATTAAAATTTTGACATAGATTATCTAATTAAGACATGATCAAATTTCAGTCCCAGCCATACCTTAATGATTAAGTTTAAACTTCAAAATATTCATATCACTGTCAAATGCTTTAGTTAAGTCATACAGTTATGACAGCTTAAGTGTAATTAATACATCAAAACCAGATAATATTTAAACACCAAACCCTCATATGCAACCACAGATGACACACCACATCGAAAGTCACTGAGATTTTGTAAACAAATTATTGTTCTCAAAATAATATGTTAAGTGGTATTCATACACTTTCAATGGCTTTCAATAAAACGGAAACTTAGTTTTCTGGATTCTATAGGTCGCTCATCTTTAATTGCACAGTTCTGGTCTTGTCATACCCAGAGAATTTTCCATTTAAAAGGTGTGTGACGGGCAGAAAGTAAGGCATTTTCGACTTTATCCCGTACACACCCAGGAATTAGAATTTGTCACATTATGTACCAGCATAGGTAATCAATTTCCATTTAAAATAACATAAGGTACAAAAACACATTCTGAACTTTATATGTGCCATTGGATAAATATTTTATTACATTTATTAATATCATCAGCAGATAGATTAAAATATTGTTTACTCGAATTCTGTATATTTGTATTAATTATATTCCTAACGGCTTTACATTTATTTGTTGCAGAATTAATTTCAACTTAATTTAGATTCTAGATAATTGTTTACAGCTCTTGTATACAGCTACTTTGTCTCGTTAACATAAACATTATAACAAGAGGCTTACAAATTACAATTTCGTAAAATCTTTCATAAACTTGCATTCACTTAACTTAAACTTTATTTTAGAGTTTAAATTATATATATAATATTAATGAAAAATAAAAATAAAGAAACACTATTAACAATGTAACACATTAACACTAATAATAAAAATAGATAAAGATAAAACACAGAGAAAGAGTCACACTTGAAATTGCTATATTTCGAACTACTGCGGTTCTTCAATGGCAAGAAGCTAGTATATATGGATATATATGGATATATATATGGATATATATATGGATATATATATATATCCATACAATAACAAAAATTAGACAAAAAAAAACAATCAACATCAAACTGGAGCAGTCAGTAACAGCTAAACCTCAAATTATCTACCTCAGTAAAAGAACGAATGTGTAAAAAAAAGAGGGGGCGCAGTTTTTAAGTCATTTTGGCATCAACATTCTGAGTCAAACATTTAAGTTGAGCATTGCAGTCAGATAGCATAATATTATAGACATTAAATCAGATGACATGTGTAAAAATATTATCAAGACGTAGTAGAGAAAATGAAGAAACTGAAAAAGTTTTGATCTGTGCTGCATTTAGTATTCATTGACCACAAATGGGAGAGAGATTGAGTTTCTAGAAGGAGAGAGAATATTAGTGCCAGCTACCAATAGCAGTATAGCTTGATTATCGATTTGCGCGTGCCAGCACTAGGTAAGCCTACAACACCATTACTGGTGCTTAATGAGAATGACAACTATTTGATTAAGCTACCTCAGAGTGCCCAGGCGAATAGCAAGCAGCGGATGTCAAGGTACTTTGTTGGAAGGAAGCGCGTAAGGAAACAAATTGGTTACAGCATATGCATAGCTTATCGAAGTGAGTGCATAATTCTATACTCGGTTTATACCTTCATGTTCGGATTGAAAAATTCTTCTGTAGACTTTATATTTGAATATATTTGTTTTTTTTAAATAATATTTCCTTTCTTTGCCTTTTCCTTTTTCGGTATTAAAGTGCATTTGGAAGTCCTTCATTTTTGTAAATAAAGAAACTTTATTTCCTTTCATTTCCTACCAGTTGCACCGAATAAGATATGTTAATGATTTAAATAAGATAAGAAAAGAGAAGAACACATTAGACTTTCAAGGCCGGCGTTGTTATTATTAAAATGGATTACCGGAATATTTTGCCGTGTTCGTGGTACAAATGAAATTGAAAACCAACGCTTTAGCTGCCTACTGCGGCCAGCATCGTCTGTGAACTCAGTGAAATTCAGTCACTGGTTAATGATGCTAACAGCAGTATCCAGCGAAAGATTTTGTTTTTAAATTTCATTCAAACCAACAAGCACTGCAAAATAGTTAAATATTGATACATTTTAATAACAAAATGGAGGAAGCATGATGAAATAAAGACTTCCACGGTAATATGGTTTCTCATATACATAAGGCATAAGAGAGAATATATCATATTAATACAGAACAAATGAATGTATTAATATGTAATATAATTAAAAAAGTAATCGCTTCAAAACTTAGCAAAGTACAATAAACACTATAACAAAGTATAAGGAAACAAAACACCCCTTTTGAATTAAAGTGCACTGCAAGAAAACAAGTTAATAGAGAAGACGTTGGTAGTCAGAAAATAGAATAGCATACAATACCAAATTATATCTGTGCACAAATAAAGTACTAACAATAAGCAAACTTTTACAATCCCAAAATGCAAAGTAACTGAAACATCACGCAGGAACCAAACTACACTATAAAATCAAGCAAAACACTCGCATAAAATATTTGATTTTAAATTGTATATCACTCATTACCAAACTCGTAATATACACAAAGATAACACTATACTTATATTAATAAAATAATATCTACGTCATTGTAATAATCTTATCAGAATAAACAGGTGAGACAATACTAAGATAGTGTACGCAGAATGAGGCCGTTTAGAGATAACGAAGGACAAGTTTTTATTTCCTATGAAATTCGCTGCAGAACGCTTACCAGCTGTGAACCGAAAAGAAATGTGCGTAGAACGAGGACGGACTACCTAGCTCAGCATTCGACAGAACGTAACAGAGCCTCACGCCTGAAAAAAAGAGACCTCCGAGCAAAATCTAGCGGCCATTTCATGGGACGCTAATGACCGGGCGTGTTAAACAGTGTCCTTAAATACAAAAATCGTTATTAATTACATTACAAACAAGGCTCTTAAACGATTACGTCAGAAAAGAGGCGGAGCTGTAAGTGTTAAATGATTATGTCTATTATAACTCAACATAACTAATTTTTAAGTGACATGCTCTTCAAAGATAGTACAGTGTATATTTATTTTCGTATAACAAAATGCATCTTCTTTGAACTTTGTAAATAAGCCTCATTATAAGCAAATAATAAAAAAGGTTCTATTTTGGTATTTTATCCATTAAATGAGTGCTAGAATGTAGCAAATCACTTAACTTATTGTAGAATAAATTACAGTTTCGCCGACTATTGCCCAGTACTTCCCCTATTAGTCTACGCGCCACTAATCTCGGGCAATTAATTTGATTCTGTGAATCACACTGAACTTGTTCAGTACGATAGGCGATTTTTAAGAAGCTTTCATAATTGGTTGATATGGACAGAGGAGAAATGTTCGGTACTACTTCAGTCGTGCTCAAAGCTGGTCGTTTGTGTCTATTCCTTCAGTTGGGGCACTTTCGGGAGGAAGGAGACACCAGGCAGCCAGGATCCAGGAGCGGCGAGGCTCAAAGTTAGGCGAGGTTCCTAATAATATTTCCATTTAGAACGCCCCAAAGCCGGCGGAGCCCCCTCCTTCCTTCAAGGAGGTTGAGCCCCTCAAAAGGGCGACTTTTGTATCAGACGCCGAAACTAAAATCTTTTCCAAAGCTCAAGTTAATGTCATATCGCACACAGTTGGCACTTTCAACTCTGCAACAGAACAAACATATTGAAATAAGATGAAATGGGAGAGCGAAAAAATCCGAAAGAAAGCAGCAATCAGCCCGGGCCAACTCGCTGATTTCTGCCAATTTTTCCATTAAGGAAAACAAAGCATAAGCGCAGGAAGGGAGAAAATTAAACAAATGTCATTAATGTCAATTTAACTATGAGCACTGTAGACCACTGGATTAAATCCCATTGAGGCAGAAGATACTTAATGATTGTTTGTAGCAATAAACACACTGATACTTCCATAACATTCTATATCTGCTGGAGCCACTATGAATCATGTGTATGGCGGCCTTTAGTAAATTCCGGCGAAAGCAACTAAAGGTTTCCCATTCTCGCACACTTTGTTGCTCTCACAGCGTGGGAATGCGCCAACCTCAGCGATTATCTCTGCAGCAATGCACCTGTCGTTTACCGCAATCACTGTCGTGTTATCCTTACCCAATGAGCCGTCGTAGTCATACAAACATGGTTCAAAAAGTGCCCAATTGCAGGTGCGTGCTGCAGTCGGCATACTCTGTGTGTTTGCAGTGCAAGGTAAATGAACCGTTCCGTAGACAATTATTACGGCCCGGTAACGGTTTAATGGTAGCTGGGGAACGGCATCCCTGCGTAATTTTGTTTTGTTATACAGCAATCGCCGCCATCATGATATTACTGACCGTCTCTCCTCGGATCAGATTTCATCGCAATAACTTGATCATCATTAATATTGTATTCATATCGCTATTAGAATATCAAACTTTACTATTTAAGGCAAGTTTCTGTTCGTGCTAAACAAGTCGAAAAAGTAATGTTATGTACGGTGCTAAAACTTACATAAGAGCATTCTCTTCATTGACCGTTTCTACGGAAGAGACTAAAATGGCACGAAAGAAAATTCTCAGTTCATAGCAACACAGATTACATTACTGAAGGAAGCATAAACAAACACACTAAAATGTTGTTATATTAATTTTACGCAAATTATCAAATGAATGATCAAATTTTGCAATGTTGGGGTCATTTAAAATGTATACAAATATTTAATGATGCATTAATTTCAAATATGATCACCAGAGATGGATCAATTACTTCAGAAACAAGATATCTGCATAAGCTAATCGCGATGTAAGGGAGGTGACGTCAGAGAAAAGGGGTAAGTATAAGTGGCTGCAAGGTTGAAACCTGATGTTGTTTACATCAGAACATAGACCAAGTTTAAAGTCACACTGTATGGTTTAGTTCATGTATGCCTAATTCGAGTCCATGGTAGAACATGTTCCATTACTAATTTTTACAATGTTTGTCTAGTGTAAAGCATTTTTATAAAGTAAATCAGAAATATATGTAAAGATTATGCCGTAAGAGCAATTTAAAATTCCTGCGATTTAGACCAGCAGACCTACTCCTGTCTAATCAATATGGGGTGTCATTCTCTCTTCCAATCATTTGTGCAGTGGTCAAATATTCACTGCGTTGTGGTATATTCATCTTCAAGGCATAAATCAAGCTCAGAAACTCGAGTGGAAGGAAGAACGAGACAGGCATTTTGGCGAAAAAATCTCCTGGTAGCCTGGTTTCAACATCCCTCCCCCCAAAAGTAAAGTTAGTACAGAAGTTTAATGAAACACTGGCTAACCGGAAAAAATACCCAAGACTTTGCGCCGGGTATTTTGTCCCAGATTTATTAAACCTGTTTTATGGCCTCCTCGTTCCCCAGAACTTAACGTGTTATGATTCTTAATCTTTTAAAACAGAGTTGTTTAAGTAACCCTTACACTGGAGGAACTTAAAACGTATATTTGAAACGAAGTTTTCGGGCCATTAGTGATGGGGAGCTGATGCATGTCAGTGATAATTTCTTAAATGTGGATTATGTGTCAGGGAAAATAGACTACTAAAAAACGGATGCATATCAAATTTTGTTATATCTTGTACATAAGTTATAGAATGGCGAAGCACATGAAGAAAATGCCGGTGGCAATACTTCCTTTCCACGAATTTTCCTCTCTCCCAATTTACCTGATTTTATTCCGTTGGTTCCAATTTCAGGGTCAAAAATGCCAAATGATGCATATGGTGCTGTGTGCGACGTGGCGGTATATTTTGATTTTGAAGAAGTTTCTGTCCTGACGTTTGGTGTGCGGATTTCCTGGAGAGTGGCTCAGCCGTTATAATTGTGCTCAATATGGAAACATTATTAAGAACCTCATCTATGTTCATGTCTCCCCGTCCCTAGCTCTAAACCGCCGGAATCTCCATAATTTCATGTCTTCCTCATGTCAACCGTCCCTGGTAAGCTAAGGTACGGAATTTTCTTATAAATATCTTTATACAGGTTTGAAAGTAAAATACCAATACACAAATACAAAAGTTACGTTATATATGCGCGCTATAGTTAAATACATATAATAGTTTGCAAATAAATCTTATGTGAATCTTAATAAGCTTGAAATATCAATCAATAAAACAAAGACACGAGCATTCCAAAAGAAAATCTCCGATAAGAGCTAAGATCATCCGCGAAGGCCCGTTTTTGGAATAGGTTAGTAATTTAAAATATATCAAATACCTTTTAAAATTAGAATAAAACATTCATAAATTTCAACATATCGTGCGGTCCATTTCAAACCTGTCGGCGTTATAGCGTGTCATAAGGCGCGCGTTTACTGGGGAGAACCGACCGTTTCCTCACGGGAAGAAAATCAATCACCACGCAGGCTGCACTGGCTGGCCGCTCAATGTCATTCAAACCTCTTGTTGAAAACACGAAAATCCCTTGTTTACAATTGCGCGGTACACTGTCAAGCAACGAATATTCATTGTTGAAATTTATCTCTTACAGAGGCAATCTTACGACAGACATGTGCGTAAATTTCGATGGCGTTTTTCTGGGGCTACTATCCCTTCAAGACCGTGTATAACTGAACTGTTTAGAAAGTGGCATGAAACTGGACAAAAATAACCGAAAGAAGACAGTTTTGACAGGAGAAACTTGCAAATGTTCAGGCAAGAATGCACAGAAGTCCTGGGAAACCTTCACGCTTATCGTACGCTGCATTTCCCCAATAAACGCGCGTCGTACGGCACGCTATAACGCTGGCAGATTAAAATGAACTGCACTGTACTTTAAAAAGATTACATGAACTTTGTATAGTAAACATAAAAGTTTAAAAACTAATGGTAATATTTGCTGTCCTCCAAGACTTTGAATGCTTTATCCTGCTAAAAAATATAATACGAAAAATAAACAAAGGAAATGAACATTAGATACTGTAATAAATAGCCCTCACATGTAAAAAGGATGACATCGACAACGACCTTCACATTTTTAAAAATACTAACCTAGAAGAAGAAGAAGAAGAAGAAGAAGAAGAAGAAGAAGAAGACAAAGTGTGGGAAAGCCACAGAAAAGATGAATTGATCATTTTAATAATACTGGGTATGTAAAATTCAGTCTTTCCTAGTGGTTTAGTGGTAATCATACTTACCTCGTAGACACAAGGTTGCGGCCAGGGTCCATGGATTTTTAGGCCATTCATAAGTATGGCTACCTTCAGAAAAGAAGTAAAGTCATGGGTGCAGTGTCGTAAATTTACGGCAAGTAAAAGAACCTCAAACCTGAAAAAAGAGGCCTCTGAGCAAAATTTATCGGCCATTTCACGCCTGAATTGAATGAGACGCTTGTGACCTGAGATGCTAAAGAGCGTCTGTAAATAAATTATTAAACACAAAACAGCAATAATGCAGATTTGGCAAATAACATATCGTTCGTTTATCCTAAGCTTGATAAGAGTAACATAATGTACTTTATTTGAAACGTTTTCTGGAATAAGCTCCAGTTCATTATTATGTTTCTGCTTGAAATATTTTAAATCAATTATTTTCATAAATAGATCGTGAGGAACCAGAAACCTCGATTGCTCATTTTCTTAACTCCAATGTACTGATATTTATTTAAATTCCAGGATCTATTGATAGCAATGGGTCAAAAAAAAGCCTGTCATTAGATAAAGCAGACACCTGGAATATGAGAGACAGTAAAGACAGACCTGTAGACACCTAGTGTCATGGTGGCAATTTTGAGCAGTATTTCTAAAACTGTACATGCACGCTTTGAGATAAAAGTGTTCCTTAATTAAAAAATAAATGGTTTTTAATATTTGAAACGACAAAGATTCTACATTTTCTTTAAACAGCCTCCATAAATCAGATTTCAAATTCTTTAATTCCTTTTAATCTATTATTAATAAAACCTGGGCAAACATTGTTATGAATAATATTAATAATAATATCAATATAATTTATCTATTTAATGCACCTTTTTTTAAAAAGGGGGCATGTTTGTATATGAAAGTATATTAACAAACAGAATTAATTAGAATTTTCATTACATCTCATACAAAATTGTGAAACAAAATTAACTTGAAAATATTTCTCAAAGTTGCCAATATTTTAAAATATGTTACTCGATATTTTATTTCTAAGGGACTCAAATTATTATAACAGTAAAAAGCAGCAAAAATATTTTCTCAACTTCAGGTTGAACAGTGGGAAAAACAGAAATGTGATATACTTTTGCTTTATGGTATGTTTTCTGATACTATTAAGGTCTCCTGCTCCATAATTATTTTTTCCTCGCCCTCTTTGCTTGTTCTTTTCTCTTTTCTTTCTTGCTGGACTCTGAAGTTCGCCTATTGAATCCTTGCTCCATTAGTATTTTTACAATCAGATCCTTGAAATAATTCAATTTTCCTTACAGCTTTATTTCTTGTTACATTTCCATCACTGAAGAAAGCTAGTGCCTCATTAGCAGTTTTAACTTGGATACAAAACTTAACTTAGGATAACTATTCCAAATAAAGGAATTCAGAGAGTCATTTACATCTTGTTTCCCATGTAAACACTTTTTTGGAAGTTCTAGTTTATTCCAAGTTATGCAAATCTCCAGGTTAGGCAACACATAAAAAGGCACTAGAGTGTCAAATGAGCCCAAAATAATCAGAAATTCAAACCTTGTAGGAGTACTTGTGGCTCTGGGACGCAGTGTAAATGTTAGGTGCTTTAAACTTCAAAACGTTGAAATGCTTAATATGAAAAAATATTATGTAGCAACATTCGGTAAGGCGTTTAAAAAAACGCACACATAAATTTTTTGTGCATGTTGATGACCCCTTTAGGGAAATATATTTTATACACTATTACATTTGCTTTTAAATCCACTAATTATCATCAAACGCCTAGCATGTCTTAAAACATTTTAGTTAAACCGAACTTAATGTTTTGTATAGGATAAGCAAAGCAGTATGGCTTATCAAAGTTGAGCAGCAAATTTAACGAGCTAGGCGAGACATCTACAGAAGCTTCAATTACGCTTTCAACATTACTTTTGTTTTTGGAAGCACAAATTTAACGCTGGCAGTCCCTTGGTGCCACCCCAGTTACACACAAACACGTTTCCAACGTACTCCCTCACATAATTTATCAAAACAGAAGCAGATGCAAGGTTTTGAGGAAAACCCACGAGAGTCAATAGTGGAACTATGTTAGCATGTCTAGTTCTAGTCCACTAGAACGGGGATCAAAAAGCAGCGAAAAATAACGGCTATCTGTTAAAATAAAAATAACTATTAAATGTATTAAACCTCCGTTAATAAATGGCACAACATTAAATTACGCATCAGTTCAAAAATTTCGTTTGGTGTATGCTAATCATTTTCTCTCTAGGCATTTGAAATCTATTTCGTAAGCTGTGATTTATATAAAAAGTTCATGAAAAATAATAGTGTAGTTGCTGCAAATATTCATAGGTAAATCATATTGCATATTAACATTACGCGTTGTATCTCGCAGTCATTTTTTTGGGGGGTGGTGTTTAAGGCCCTTTTTTATTACTTAGGCTCCAAAGACGGTACACACTGATGATACATGAAATGAAATGATAAATTGGGAAAGGAGTAATTTTTTTTAATAAAGGAAGCGTTCCAGATCTAAGTTCAGGGTATCTCTCGAGGATTTGTCATTAATGAGGACCAGGGAAAACCTGGAAAAAACCTAAATCAGAGAGGGTGGCCCTGGAATCGAACTCCAGACCTCCCATTCACAAATCCTTGACGACGTCGGCCACCCATGGGGCTCTTGCGGTCTTAGCTATATCATTAGAGCTGGGACAAAAGCTACTAGGTTTTCTATACCTTCATCTATAAACTTCTGTGGAGCAGCATAAGTGTAAACGCGTCGAAAATGAGATAAACAACCAAATCGTAAAAAGCAAACAAATATGCTTAAACTAGTATACAACCCTAAATATCAAAAATTATTTTCTACTTTTATCGGAAAAATAATGTATCCCTCCCGCTCCTAGTTTGACCAAGGAAACATTAACCCGTGACGTATTTAAACTGCTGCTTTTTAAGCTTCGCCCCAGCTCTAAGTCACCACTTCTCTCCCGAATCTCTCGCGTTTCTATCGCAATATATGTAACTGTGATTGTATGTATTGCAATTTTTCTTTAATATTAGTACTTTCAGCCGGGAATGTCTCTGCCAGTATCATTTACGTGATCGTGCGGCAAAAGCATACATTACAAGAATAGCATGGAAGGAAAAATCGAAAATAACTGATTATAGAGAGCAGTATCAAAACTAAAGTACTTTGGCTCTTTTTTCAGAATTTCTCACGACTATAAGGGAAAAAATTACGAAACATATGGCAATGTCTCTTAATTGTAAACCGCAAAGGAATAGCGTGCAGTAAACAAACCTACCAACTACAATCATAGCCGTTGCTCAGATCATTTCATAGGTCTTGTTTTCACTATTTAGTGCCTATATAATGTTTGAAAAAAAATATTAAGTTTGACATTTTGAAAAACATTGCTGTTATTGTGCATATTTACACCTATATTGTTCCTGTGATGACCACATGTTCTCCTAAATTGATATGGAGGTTAATGAGAAGATGTATACATTTATTGGTTTTCGAGATCGACGTCAGATGACTTTGTATTAACAAAGGGTTGTTATTTAATTTTTCGGATTTGAGGAAAGTATTACAATTATAAGTTTCTTGTTGGATGCACTGAAAAGAGCGTGTTTTAATTAATAAACAGCCGAAGTTAGCTGCAGCAACAAGCGCTGAAATTTTATGTTCTAAGAGGGAAATGACTGGATAGCATTTTCTTGCAACTATAAATTGGGCCTGAACAAATAAAAACCTGGAAAAATTACAGAGAGCTGTTTCAAACTCTGCTCCTTCACTCACAAAAGTCTAACTGGTTTGTAAAGCTTAGAAGAGGAAAAACAACCTTGAAAGACGGAGAATACAGAAGGTGCCCAGAAAGAGTAATCACAAATGAAAGCATCGCTTGTGTAGAAGCCATTGTGAAGAACAGTCCGCATGGTAGGAGTCTTTAAACATTTATTCTCCGTAGGTGTGGAAGATGGTTACCAATTTCTTCTCAACGAGTGGTCATATTACAACCATTGCACTTCAGAAACTAAAAACAGTCACTGTCAAATGGTGCATTACAGTTTGCTTCCTCAAGGTTTTCGGAACACTAACAGAAAGAAGATCCAAGCCTGGGTTGCGAAGATCATCAGGACAATGCCTTGAAAGGAATGGAATTTCTCAAAAAATCGTAAATGACACTAGTTTATTACTATCCACTGTACAATCTGGCTACTTGCAATTTGATTTTTTTTCTTCTTCTTTTTTTTTTTTTTTTTTTTTTTTTCCTGTTTCCAACTGTCAAGGAAAAACTGAGGGTTCCGAATAAAAATATTGCGACCTGCAAAGAAAAGACTAGGCTATCTCTAAAGAAGCGTGACTGTTCCGAAGGATGTAACGTTGTATCCAGGAGGCGGAGACTATTTCGGAATAAAATAGGCAGATTTAGTGATATATGGACTTACACTTAGTAGAATCCCGAAAATTAAATAGCTACTCTCGTACAAACAAAAAGTTTGCTAATAAAAGGATGTTTTATTTCATGTCTTTAATAAACTTTCAGCAACCGCGTTAATTAATAGAGAATAGGTAACCACAAAACCCTTAACGAATTGCCCACTGCTATAAGTAGCTGGGTTAAACGCCCAGCTGGGATAAATTTGTTTATTTTTTCATAAGTTGTACTGAAGTTTTCCATGAAAAATGTACTATGGAACAATGCTCCAGTTCATTCATCATGATTAATTTTATTTTACCTATGGCATCTCGGATATGTGTGGACTTTAAAAACTCTAACGGAGAAATATCATTTTGGTTCTGCTGGAGGTGTAAAAGGTATGAAATAAAATAGAACTTGCTACTCCCGACTTGGACTTCCAGCTAGGCCAGATCAGTTATATTTTCAAATGAAAGCTCTGTTGTAATTACAAAAGATGTCTGGTCTGACAGGGAGCTCGATAGCAGAACTTTTGCTCATAAGAGCATATATGTTTTCGTTGGCGCTTGAGCCAACAAAACTTGCATTATGACCACATCTTATGATTTTGCAATGCCAGTCAATTGTCTCATGAACTTCTGGACTTACCTCTTGTGTGACGGACTTTGGGGCCGAGAGGAGATAATAGTGAATATGATGTGGTCATAATGGACCAGGTGGATGGCGGCGAAAACGAGCTCGGACACCATTTGGCTTCTGGCATTTACTGTCTGGGGATGAGAAGAAGATAAGCATGTAAATCTCTTTTACCAGGTCTTATATTCATTTATAAATTAGAATGCAATTCTAAAGGTGAGGAATGTGCTACGTAAACATTTTCTTCCCTTCTCGTTTAGGCACGTTGTTAGTGCCTATAAAAATAAACAGTGTTGTCACATACTCGTCCATAGTTAGACGTCCAGCAGGCTTGCAAGTTCTGAGTCTGAGAGGTTCTCATTCATGTGACAGCATGAGTATCCCTCATACAGTCGTAAACAGTTCAAGCCCTCTTTCACTTCATCCCCTTTTGCCATCTTCTGATCGCCAGACTCAGATAAAGGAAAAAAATATTATCTTATCAGACAGCTTGATCTAATCGGGAATTGGACCCAGGATCTACATATTAGTATAACTAAACCAGGGAATGTGTTAACTCATTAATTGTCAGAACAGGAAACAAACCAGTGTTTGACTTGAGTTTTCAGTTTATTATTTGGCAGTGGTAAACAGCATTCTGTAAAAGTCCAGACTTTCGCTTACTTTGATGAACAATATAAATAATTATTTATCTGGATTTTCATTAACATGTCCATATAGGGTTCACAAGTTCATACCTGAGTTAGTGCTGGAGTTGAATGATGCAGCGGTGGCAGCCGGAGCTCGGTATCTGTCATTTGCTTCCAAATTAGCGCCTCTAGCGTTTCCCTCTACTGCGTCTGACTAAATCAAGAACTAAAAGTAAATGAGTAATGCGATTTTATTGCACGGATCAGTAAACCACTGAACATTAGACCGCGCTGTGAAACGGCTGTCAACAAACGACAGAACTCTAATGCAGCAATTCTTCGGTCGCTGCCATGCACAGGAAGAGAAAATTAACCAATCACAGAGCAGTAAAACGTTCACCCTTTTGCCAAATCTGTTCAGTGACGATACCCCGGCATTAATTTGTTTGGTGCCAAGTAATTTTACCTCAATAGAGTTTTAAATCCTGACCTAATGCGTTGGCTCTGCGAAACTTTGGCAGGGAAATCCAGCGCTGCCAAAGTGATCTAACGAACTGACCCAGATAACTCATGGAACGGGCCGCTACTCCTTGAACATGGAATGTCCGCGGCAGTCCTAGCACGCATTTTACCCCCCCCTTCTCTATCTCTGTTTCCGCACGTGTTGTGACAGAGGGCATCCCCTTCACATCGTTAACCGCTAGGTCCTCAACTGGGCACGGGAATTGAACAAATGAAGCGCGGGGCGCGGCGTCTACATGCGGTTCAGCAACACACGCGACTTGTTTTGTCACATGCCTTCGGCAAAACCACTTTTTCCCCCCTTCCTATCCTTTTTGCATTCAGTTTGGAGGAAATGATGGTAACATCGTTTGTTGACATTTTATTTAGTAAAAAGGTAAACCAATTTTAAGGGAAATTAGAAAGGAAAACCTTTATTCCAAATTTAGCTATGGATCAACTGCGTCGCAACTTTAAGAGTTGTTTTAAAGAGATACATTAACTGAAAGTAAATAATAAAAATATTTATAAATAATAATAATAAAAATGTGGAACGCATTAAGTAGAGCGAAAGGATATTTCTCTGCATGTAGCTGCTTAGTTTTGTTTAGTTTTAATTCATATCATTCATTTTTTGCATTTCAAGCTTTATGTATGTAGCAGAATTTACAGCAAAGAAAGAAAATGTTACCAGACATAAGAATAGGTTAATCTAGGGGAGTAACTAACGGGCCTGCAAGGTCCGCCATGCGGGAGCCCATGAACTTTATTTCGATTTTGAATAACATATTCCATTCATGCAATCCAAAGGTACACTATTTACCGTATTCTTTTAGGGTTTTATTTATTTCAGTAATCACTTATTAAGTTGTATTTTTCTCTCTCTCTCACTTTCTCTTTCCGATGACATTAAACAATGATCCCCACCACCGCTTCTCCAACATGTTGAACTATTTTCGTCCCCGTTTCACACGAACTATCAACTTGCATACATAATTATGATGTCTATATCTGAACGTTTATAATTATGTATTTTATAATTATTTTAATACACGTTTTAGAAATCTGAATTAAATGTTACATTCATTATAATTATATACAGTTTATATCCTTTTTATTGGTTTTCTTTAATGTGTGTATACAAGAATGACTATGAGAGCGCACAACTAGCAAAGAAAGAAATCATGAGTCACAGAAAACCTCTTTCCTCTTGAGAGGCGCGATAAGTGCACTCATAGAATAAAAAAAAACACGATTTTAAATAAACCTAAATCTTTAACCGGCGCTGAAATATCGGCCAGAAAGTTGAAAGAAATGTATGAGTTTTTTAAAAGTACAAGTGAGTCCATTCCTAATGTTATTGGTAGCAGGTCTGACATTAAATATTTCAGTTGACGAGGTAAGTTGTAATATAATAAATGAATCTTAAGATGAATCCAAACAAAATGTGCCTATAGATAGGCAATCCCATGCTGACGATGTGATAAGTTTAATTGATACTGACCGCGATCGCTTTACTGAAGAATTAAGTGATGATTTAAATATTTAAAATGTTAATTTAGGGCTGAAGGTTCCTTTCCGGAAGACCCACTAACAAATATATCAGCTCTTATTGTTATAAAGTTAAAACAAAAACCGGGCAAGCCATACATCGGTTTTGGTTACATATTCGCTAATTATAAATGCGATGTATTGCCATGTGTTGGTTCTTTGCGTATCGAAGCAACAAGAATTTTGCAGATGCAAGATGTAATGTACAATTATAATTAAAAATCTATTGTAAATAACATTAAACAAGTATTATTATTGTTATTATGAATATTATTGTTCTTGTTATTGTTATTATTATTATTATTATTATTCATCTTGTTAGCTACAACTAAGAACATAAGTAAAGACAATCAATTAAGTGTAATCATTCGATATGTTGCAATAAAACCGGGAAAACCAGTATATTTTTGCGAATCTTTTATTGGGTTCTATATAATATGTGCGTAAACTGGAGAATCGTTCAAAAAGGAAATCATTAAGATACTGGAGAACAACAACTTTGGTCTTAGCAAGTATTGCGAACAAGGGTATGATGGTGCAGCTAATATGAATAGAAAATACCACGGTATGCAAGCAGTATCAAAGATAACAGCTGAATATGTACGGTGCGCTGATTATAATTTATTTCTATTTCTGAATGTTTCCGTTAGTAACATTTCAGAATTAAGGGGCTTTTATACAACTGTAGAGAAAGTTTGTGTGTTTCTAGTGAAGGGTTATCGCAATGGCAGCAATTAAACAGTCCTTGGGTAATGAAACATCCAAACGCACACTCAAAAAATTTGCCATATAAGATGTTATTCTCATTTTAACAGTTTATTCACGTTTAGTGCTGGCTCCCAGCATATATGAGGATTTATAATTGGTTTAATTTATGAAATGTTTTATTGTATATGTTAAAGTAGATATTCCTACAGCACTTCTTCTTTTGTTTTCCATATATGTTTGATCTATTTTATTATAATTATTATTATTATTTAATCGCTTTTTATTTATTCTTTAGATTTAGATTAATCTGAACAATAATAATAATATAATAAATGTAAATATGTACTTTTTCAAATAAAAGTTCCGGTATAGGGAACAAGGTACCTGAATGTAGTATTACAGATTTTTTATTTTATTTTATTTTTAGTTTATTCACATTGAAAAGAGGGTTTTTGCATATAATAATATGCCTTGAAAATATTATACTTCTGATCTCGAACAAATTTCTGAAAAAACAATAAAGTTCTTGCGTTGAAAAAAGATCTCACTTCCTTTCTATTTGTAGTTATGCCTGCTTTGCAGTGTTAAATATTACACTACACCAAAATTGTTTCAAAATATTTACAAGAAAATACCTTTGATTTATTGACGTACACATCACGATTAAAACAGGATCGAAATAATATGGAGTTTAGGCAGCAATTTTCAAATACTTTTTTAAACGAAGCAAAAGAAATCTCAAGTTTCTGCTAAATAGACCCCGTTTTCAAAACAAAGCGGTAACCCCAGGTTAAGAAGTCTAATGAATTGGCATTTGACGAACGAATGTAGAAGAAAGGTTCCGAGTATTGTTTTAAATTCTTTTCTGGACATCATTACTCTACTGAAATGCGTTCATGCTTTCAAAACGTACTTTAAGCTGCTAAGTTTTCGTTGCTCCAGTCATCAAAACTCAGCCAACACCTTAAATGAAAAGAAAATGGTTGAAAATGCCAGTACACTTTGCACATATTGTGCTAGATTTATCTCCTACTTTCCCTCGATAGCTAATTGGTTTTCTATCCATTCTGGTGTTAGAGATTCATAAAATTTCAACAATAAAAGAACTGGCCAAATTATTAATTGTTGAAAATCCTGCTAATGCCAGCATTTTCCTGATCTATGTTCAGTCCTACAAACTTTTCTTCACTTTACCTGTTACTAAAAGCAACCGCCGAGCGCTCAAGATAAGATAAAATTAATAAAGACTTACTTGCATAGTACATTGTCGCAGATGAGACTGAAATCGTTTTCTGGCGCTTTGGGAAATTGTGAGGTAAACTCGTTGTTTGTTTGTTGTGTTATCGTTATTATTATTATTATTATTATTATTATTATTATTATTATTATTATTATTCCACTTTATATGCGTAATTCAAGATATGCTGTTAACACAGCAATACAACACCCTTTGTCATGAGGAAATATGAGAAGGGGGCACAAAAATAATTTTTGCGGAAGTACGTGAGTCCCAGGCTTTCTTAGTTACGCTATTGGATTGTGCCCACTAATTGTTTCATATGTATGCATTGTAAACCAAGAGAAAACAATTCGCGTAAGCGTAGAACGCTTGCTTTACATAAAGTTCGCGCCATTTGAGAAAATGTAGCAGAACTTTACCAAAACTAACTAAATAGTTAATACAACATTTGGCATTTTAAAGGGGAGGCTTTCTAGGAAAAGAGATGTGAGCCCCGTATATTGTCAGCTTGAACACAAGTATATAGGATCGGTCCTGGTGGTGTAGTGGTGACCATATTTGCCTTTTAAACCCAAGATCGCGGGTTCAAACCCAGCTAGGATCGATGGATTTTTTCGGACGTAAAAATCCAAAGTATGGCTTCCTTCGGGAGGAAAGTAAAGCCGTAGGTCCCGTGACGTACATTTACGGCACGAAAAAAGAACCTCAAGTCTAAATGAAGAAGCCTCTGAGTAAAATTTGTGGCCATTTCACGCCCTGAATTGAATGGGACGCTGATGACCTGAGATGTTAAAGAGCGTCCGTAAGTAAACAAAATCAACAACAACAGATATTTAGGAGCAAAATTTGGCTAGCGGGGTATTATTCTGGCTTGGCCACACGAGTGACGACTTATTCTGTTTTGATCTTACTGGTCACGATATCATTTACGATAATTTGCTGGATCAACGCGAACGCCGAACTGTCTTTCTCGCGATAAAATATACTGCATGATGATGGACAGTGGTATTAATTACGTTTGAAAATAAAAGTCAATTTGTGAATATGTGAATCGGATATTCTACCTTTAAATATATTCTTCCTCAGTCCCTGAGGTAGTAATCACAATCGACAACTGTTTAATCATCATTCCAGTTTATTATCTACCGGTGGCGCCCAGCTATCTCATTGCCGTCGTTACTGTCAATAAAACGAGGGCGACCAACAAACGACCTCAACAGAGATAAAATCTGAGGGAAAGTTTAACTAGCGAAATCAAAGTAAAAGTGTAATACTTGCGTCATTAAACGAGAAGTAATAAGTAAAGAACGGATTTAAAGATGCAACGCCTTTACGAAAATAAAGCTGTTTTCATACCGTGATACGTGTCTCTAATTCAAGATCATAAATACAAGCAGTCATCATTTGAGTTCAATGCAATTCTTACCATGTAATTAATTCAAGAATTCCAGACTACATTCCTGCTTTCAAAGCGTGTTTAAAATAAAATTTACACAAAAAATATACTGCTCTAGATTCAATTGTCTAATTATTTTGCGAATGAATGTATACTTCCGTGTGATCGGCAGCAAACAGAATCAGAAAGCAACGTTAAAAGACAAGACATGACAAGCGGGGGGTGGGCAATAGGCGTGCAAAGAGATGGAATGCTTCCGCCTGGGAAGCACTTAGGCGGAAGGAAAACCGTGTGGTCAAGAAATACGGCGCAGTGTAATTTACCCTGCTCGCTAAACTGCGAACTTTGGACATACATGCTGCATTCACTCCCTTGGAATAAAAAATAAAGGTAAGTGTACCAATGTTTTTAGTACTAAATATAGTGCTGTTGACCTGCGCCAAAATATATCTTAATTAAAAAGAAAACCGAATTTAGTTTCCTTCTCCCCGCCATAAGTACTTCCCTACCTTCCCTTTTTAGTAGCGACCGAGACGTGAAACTTGAGTGGACGAGGTTTGTAACTAAAGCCTTATATCTTACGCTGGATTACAAATGTACATAAAGTTACGTTTTTGTTCTTCTTCTTACACTTCCATTAGAATATTTGGCCATGTCTGAGTGAAAAGTCGTGTTTGATAACCTCTTGCTCAGGGGACATTCACGGAACACAAATGTGAGGCTCATCGGCTGTGCGAGCACCTAAAGTTTATATGCAAATAGACTACTCTATGCTCAAAAGGAACGTAGGGAATAAGAACTTATATTTAAATCAGTATCTATACCCGCTACAAAATGTTAACAACATTATCATGACCGAGGGGCATAGAAAATGGTATTCAAGAAGGCGTATTTATTGTATTTAAATTGACTATATGCTTAAGATATATACATTTAAATTCCGAGATATTTTGTAATACGTATTGCATTACGGAAATATTTATGATCGTGCATAAATGTTGCAGTATTATTGGATATAAATATTTAGCTAATCTAAGTGGATAGTGAGAAATTCAGTTGGTAACAATGGTTGGATTGGTATGGACTGAGGAGAACAATTCGTTACTTCAGCCTTCCTCAAGGACTGGACATTTGTGCCTAAGCCTGAAATAGGCACCTCCAGGAGGAAGGGATAAAGTGTAGGAGACACCGTGCGGCTTGATCGATGGACGATAAGGCAGGGACCTAGACGGAGATATCTAACAATGTTTCTAGAAAGTACACCCCAACGCCAACGAAGCCTCCCCTTCCAAGAAGTTCGAGTCTCGTAAGGGCCGCTAGGGAAGAAACCTTTCTAAAGCGCAAGTCACCGTCACACCGCAAAAGCATCACAGGCGGTATGGTAGTGGTGATATTGTCGGTACATTAGAACATTAGAACTCATAAGTAAAGAACATTAGAACTCGTCCGTACAGCTAAAGGACATTTCCTCATTTGAAAAAAAAATTAAATGTCGGACATTTTTTCTTTTTAAGTAGGTATCTCTTTTTTCGGTTCCTTTTGCATTAAAGTGGTTGCTGCAATAGTAATGGGCTGCCTCGTTTATATTGTAAATAAATGTCCATGTAAATAAGATTTTAAGTTGTAAGTTGCTTGTTTTAGTGTGCTAGTGAAATTTAGAATTGTGCCAATGTGCACGAAAACACCTTGGTGATCGATAGTTGAATGTTCCCTTTTTTAGGTAATGTCATGCGAATGTGGTTACTTTTGAGCTAATATTATTAGTTAGTAAATGTCTTGCCTTCAAAGATTGGGGATTAATGCCTCCCTGCTGGATAGTACAACGTCTTCTCTTCTGAGCTGTCACAGTGATAGGACGTAGGTAAGAAGATTCCGGGGGAATGGGGCTTTGGTTTTTTGTCAGAAATTTAAGGGGGCTTCTTGTCTACTATGGTGACCCGTGTTTTCTGTGGGATTTTAGATTTATTTTATCTATTTATAGTTGTAATTATGCATATGTTTCGATATTAATTTTCTTGAGAGAAATTATAAAATGTTACTTTGGTAATTACTGGGCTTTAATGTGATAAACGGATTTTTTCAAGTATAATTCAACTTGCGTATCTTATGCTTAATTGTATTGTGTAGTTTTGCTTGCTACTAGGCGAATATAGTGTTTGCAAGCTCAGTTAGATTAGCTTTCTTTGTCTCATTTTGAATCAATTGCGTATACATGAGACTTTTGTAGAAATTTAAAAGTTTAAAAAAAATTAAAGCATCATTTTAAACTATTCTTATTACTTGTTTAATATTTTATTTATTATATTTTATTTATTTGATGTGCAGTACTTAAATTAATTTTGTACGTCAACACAGTTTTGAATTCAAGGTGTTTGATTGTTCATTGGCAAAACTTTTTAAAACATGAAAATTTACGCACTTCTCTACCCCCAAGTTACAACGTCAGTATTGAGAGAATATTTTTCCTAATATCTGCTCAATACTCAAAATAACGAAATCGCAGTCAGAGATATCATCATTCTGAAATGTAGCTTTAAGGGTATGTCCTGTGGACATTTGCTACTAGACAGAAGCCCATTACCTTAACGGGAGGTAGTTAAGGCTCGGACTCGTGAGCGGAAGGTCTGGGGTCCGAATTCTGCCAGGACCATCCTCTCTGACTGAGGTTTTTTCCAGGTTTTTATCAGTCCCCATAAATGGCAAATACCGAAAAGGTACTCTAAACTTAGACCTGGAACGATTTCTTCCTTAAAAAATTAATCCTTTCCCAATATATCATTTCATCTCATGTATCATCAGTGTCCACCGCCTGTGGTGCCTCTGTAGCAAAAACAGGCGTTAAACACCATTCATTCATTTATTCATTCATTCAATCAGAAATTCATCTCTTCGGGCTCCTCTGCCCAAAGTGGGTTCCACCGTTAAATTCCGATGCAATATTGATCCAGCAGCTAGTGAGAAAACTGACTAAGGTAAGCCATTATTTTATCTTTAAGTTTATTGGTATCGATGTTTAAATATTCTCCATTTTTCAGCAGTTTTCTTATTTTAAAATCCAGTCCTCCTACCAATTTTATGATAGTTTTACTCATTAGTATAAATGTAATACACCTCAGTGCCAAAACGCAGAAAGATGCAAACATCTATAGCTGGAGACGCCTGAGGTCAAAGAAATGGTGGTGTCCATTGTTCACGCAAATGCTAAATATTTGGTGTGATTTACCAAATACTAACTCAGTTGAGAGGCTATTACTTCTAGATGTGTCATTCTTGCTGGTCTGGTGGTAACCATACTTGCCTCGTAGACCCAAGATCGCGGGTTCAGTTCCGGGGGGTCGATGGATTTTTTCGGGTGTAAAAATCCTAAGTATAGCTTCCTTCGGAAGGGAAGTAATGCCGTTGGTCCCATTTCGTATAGTTATAGCACGTAAAACAAACTCAAAGCCTATGGGCAAAATTTATTGGCCGTTTCACGCCCTGAATTGAATGAGATGCTGATGACCTGAGATGTCAAGTCAACACAACTTCTGGATGTTCGGAAAAGAATATCGCTTTCTACCTATCAAAGAAGACAAAATGTATACTAAAATATCAGGGATCCCAGCGGAACAAATGGATGGAAAATTTACTTACTCATGTAAGTTTTGATCAAGTAGATAATTGTGCCACATACTACACAGTGATGCTGTGTACTGTGCAAGAATGAATCACTCAGAGCATGTAGTAGATATGACGATGTACTTTTTGCTTTATTTCACACTCCCTAAGGCCAAAAAGAAGAAAAAGAAGCGCTATGTTGTATAGGTGGGAACAATAATAGTCGGAACAAAATAAAGTAGGCCACAATGTTGATCGTGGCGGGAGGGAGGTTAGTAAACACATTGCACCCTCTTCCTTGTTCAGTGCAATTCTGGTAATATTCCGTAGCAATACAAATTAAGGGGTCAAATTTTTGGAATGAGGGAGGCCCATACACCTCCAGAACAAGTCGTAATACAATATAAACTGGAGAGAGTGTGGGGATGTATCGACTCAAGGTAGGTAGGCAGAAAAGGGGCTCTAAGAGACCGTACATAGCGAAAGTAGTTGAAAAGACACACCCAAACAAAATGCCGCAAGTATTCCTGCAATTGTTGACAATCCTTTCTGCACTGTCAGCAGCGTGCCTGTGACTAATGAAATACTAACAGTATCTTAGAAGCGTCGACTCCATAGCGCCGATCTTCATTATCGAAGAGCGGCGAAGAAATAGAAACTTCTTTTCATCGGGAACTCCGACTGGCATTTGCGTTGCAGGAACTTCTTACACTGCGGAAAGTAGTTGTAGTAGTGGTGGTTGATCCGATTCAAGTAAACAACTTAGTGCTGGCGTCCTAATGACCAGCGTTATGATGAAAAATGCGTGCAGCAAACACATAAGTCGGGATGTATTTCTTGTACTGCATTGGGAATGGTCATTGGGTTCTGGACCGAAGAGTTAATAGAAACTACACCTCACATGGCTATAGCTGAGTATGAAGAAATATTAATTTATGTAGTTCCTCCGAGCACCAGAACATCATTGAAGGAAGTTCTAATCATTAGACTCTGCAAAACATCAGCGGCGTCTACGAGGCTCATCGCATACGAAATTTCTTTATTCGACATCCAGACATAAAGTCCTTGGTTGGTTTCCTAATTTTAATATAATAAAGCATGTGGGCTCACATAGTTAAAAAGGGGATAACAAGGACAGCTCTAATGGAGCACCATAAACTATTTTGGGAAAACCTTCGAAAAAATCCAGAATATTTCGAAAACCTAATAAATTCAGTTCGAAGACGTCTCAATGACTGACTTACTGGACAGAAATGCCTACCTGGACCTCCTATTGAATATCTTGATTATTATTTATGTTGCAATTATTATAACAATTAACTGAAAGATATAACAATAACTAAAAGTGCAATAATTGCTACAAAATATTATTACAATTTTGCACATGATTTAATAGTTTAGTATAATTTTAAATACTTAACAATTTGAAAAAAAAATACAATATAGTGTCATATGCTTAAAAAAAGGTCACTTTACGATATAATTTATAGTTGTGCTTCCGATTCGTGGTGTTGTTAAAGAACCGGATTATTTGTTTATTTATTTATTTTATTTCTTTTCCTTTGAAGAGATGTATATACAAATATTTTGTTTTTATGCAATTTATGTGATTTATAAATATTTTATCAAAATGTCTTAAAGAGTAAAGGCTACAAGTTATTAAAAGGAATTGATTTGTAATTTATGCTTTACCATACTTCTGAACTTTTTTGCTGAACGTTTTGTATTATTTATATATTTTATATTTATAATTTTACTTACGTAAATTATTTCATAACTTTATATGAAATTAAATCTGAAATATTGATTACTTTCTACACAATAATCCGTCCTTCACTGCGCTTCTGCACGGAATAGAGACACCTAAACACCACTGTTTTCCTTTCTAATTCGTCTACAGTATCTAGAATTATTACTAGAGTAAAGTAGTTTTTTCGGGCACTACAAGAACGTGTCTCCTGATCTGAACATTCACTTTAAAAATATTGCATTTATTCTTTAATTGTTCATATTTATGACTGTTCTGTCTTAGTGCTTAGTGCTTAGCGTTTTAAGAAAAAAATTAATATTTATATTCAGGAAATCTATGATAATGTATTGTGACAATGTTCCAAAAATGGAACGGTCTATAATTTTTTTAAATATTTAGGTATTTGAAAAATTGTTGTTTCTTCATTATACATCATATAATCTTAGAAAGTCAATAATTAATAAAAAGCAACTTCAAAATATATTCGCAGACAATGTTAAAAAGTTGTAAGAGACTAAATGTTACTATAAAATCACGATTACGTGTTTCAGAACAATGCAGAGATTAAAAATACAAAACGTTTGCTTGTATGTTCCCTTAATGTGAAGGGAAATATTTTGAAGTTACTTTTTCTTTTTCGGATCTGAACAAGGGAAGCTGGTCGAACAATATTGCTCGCTTCTGGTAGGCGTTAGGTGCGACAGCAATATTACCTCCCTGTAGACACATCTTTATGACCAAAAGAAGTTGGAATTGTGGTGTAATAATGCCCGCCGTCTTCCAGCCCTTCGTACCGCCATAACTTCCCGTGAATTGATAGGCTGCGGAAAGAGCGCGAGGAGTTATACGACATTCCCTGTCACAGAAGAGAATTCAGTTCTCCTTCCTTTTTTTAAATCTATTTATCCCGTCCTCTCTTTCTCATTTATTAACTCTGTTCTGGAACTTATCGACACAGGGAGCGAACTGAAAGCTCATTGAGGGCGAAGTCTCTAGAGTCGTCGTAAGTGGAAGGCACCCCCTCACAATAAATAATAAAGAAGAGGTGGTGGCAAAAGTAACTAATCGCTTGCCTTTTCTAACAGAGCCTTAACCCGTGAAGTAGAGCTCGCACAAATGAAGAGAACTAGAGGAAAATAATATCATAGAAGGAAATTATAAAGTTAAGAAAATATAAGATAAAATGTATGTAAATAAAGCTAAAAAAAACTTTCAAAAGGGCGTCACTTTCCCCACTTTTGTACAACATGTCCATGAATAAAATGGTTTAAGAATAGAGGAAATAGGATCCTAAAGGAATAAACTTAGAAAATGTTTCTACAATGCTTATCTACTTAGACCACCACCGTGATCTAATGGTAACATACGTGCTTCCTAGGCGGCGAGCCTGGGCTCGATTCCCGATTATGTTAGTTTCCTGATTTCTGATTTTCAGGGATTTTCCTTCAGGTCTTAAGGTGAATACCTGGAAAATGTAGGCCACAAAGTTTTCTGAGCTCATTCGGGAATTATCATCTATTATCCCTCTAGCAACTATCCTTGAGATAACATAGCAGCGCCTCCCAGGCATGCCAACCTCAGAAGTTGCCTACACTTTCGCCAGGCTGAGGGAACACCCGACAATTCCGAATGGATAATGGATAATGGTGGCATTGAAAGGAAATTCCTCTGTACTTTACACAGAGGATCGCATTATTCTTAGTGACTATGAAAATAATGTAAAAAAAAAAAGTTTAGTAACAATATTAATAAATAGCAGGTTTAACTGAATAATGCAAGTATAACGAAGAAATGTCAAAAAAATATACTTCCAGATCCGTACAATTAACTACAAGGGTCTCTCTAAAGATTTTGACAGCAAAGAGTTGTGCAGGTTTTCGTAGCGGTCCCAAAACTTGTGTATATGTGTACGTGGGTGTTGCTGTGCCAGACTCTAGGATGGATCTCAAGCGAGAGTATTTCCGCGCTATGATTTTGAACGACTTTAGATGTCGGTTATGGGGAGAGAGAATGTCTTGAAAGATTTGGGGATATTTGTCCTTCGCAATTCACTATATATTAATGGTTTATAGATTTTAAGAGAGGAAGGGACTCCCTCGAAGATGAAGACTGTCAGAACGGCCCGCTATAGCAACAACGGATGAAAACGTGATGATAGCACAGCGTATATTGCGGAAAGATGTTTGCTGTATATAATATCAGATTGAATAAGCAATGAATTGGCGGCAGTGGAAACAATTATCGAAGACAATCTAATATCAGGAAGCTCCCACAATCCTTGGATCCACCGCCATCTTGCAGATGAATAGAAAAAAAAAACACGTGTTTATTGGTGCCAGAAAAAGGAAAAGTGTTTGGAAGAAGATCCAAAAACATTTTTAACACCATGACAAGTGACAAAAGCTGAATATACTAGTATGATCTACCAACAGAGCCACAATCTTCTTCTTCTTCTTCTTCTTCTTCTTCTTCTTCTTCTTCTTCTTCGTCTGGATCTTCTCAGGAGAGGATGATTTGTTTCTCTTTTTTTCAAATTGTGGTCACATTGTGATAGTTACACCCGAGGGACAAAAAAAAAAAACTGTATGCCACAAAATGCCTACTCCAAGTCTTCAATTTACTGAGGATGAATTGTCCTAAGGCTGGCCTGCATGGAATCCTGTTGCACCATGACAACGCCTAGGCCCACACTCCACTGAAAATAAAATTCAATTTCTGCAGGAGTAGAGAATAAAATGTTTCCCCACCCTCCCTACGCTCTAGATTTGGTTCCAGATTAGTTCCCAAACAAAAAGAATAAATTTTCAGTCAACGATTTGAGTCACCTGAGGCTTCAGTGACTGTATACGAAGAAAATACGAAGGACTTCATTCTATCCAGAGAAGCATGACATTCAACATTTACAAAATAGTTTGAACTATTGAGATGCTGCATAGAATATAATGGAGAATATGTTGAAAAGGCAATGATGAGAACAAAAATTTAATATTTTATTGCTTTCAGGGTGACCCTTGTACACAAAGCACTTGCCAATTAGTAATGACGTTTCGGTCAGAAACTGAGAATCAAAAGAAAATGGTAAACATAATTTTGAATCCCAAGTAAGCTCTTTCTTAGATCACTGGTAGGAGTAGCATTTCAAATGACACTATCAGAATTGTACTTATAATGAATAATGTTAAGTTTTGAAAAGCAGTAAAGATGAGACCGAAAAAACACCAGCAGATCTTGTTAATATACTAAATGGAAGAGTTGGAAAAGTACGATAGAGATGGATGGAGAATGTTATTTCAGAAAGGGCTCTTAAAGTCTGATCTCTTGATTATGATGAAAATGTCAAATGCCTTCCGGAAGCAGTCGCTACAGTAGGAGGAGGTAGTACTAGCTCAACTCAAGGTCGAAGCGTTGCCCCTTTAAAGCCAGCAAGGGGTTTGTTTACCCTTACTCCCCCTCACCACTACCCGAAACATTTTCGCTAGGATCATTGTACACATTTTTAGCAATGCAGCACTCGTCATCAAAATTTAGAAAGTGCGGATTTCCCAAATAATGTCATAATAGCTATTTATAATATGAGTGATAAAAGTGGCACTTTATTTTGTAAGAAGAATATTTGCGTAAAAAGCTGTCATAAAATAAAACCACTTTTAAAGCGTGTGCTGTACAGCATTTTTAACAGCACTCTGATTTATAAATAAATTTATAATTCCAAAATAAATTTATATCAGTCATTCTCAAACATTATTTTTTTTTTTTTTTGTCAAAGAAATAGTTGTGTACTTCCCACTAGAAGCAGAATGGAAAAACCGTTACCTAAATCTCTGAATTAGCAACATTGTAGCGGTGTTATTTAATGATCCAAAAATATTTTGAAGGGACAATATTACAAATTAACATTTTTATTACTATTATTACATTTTATATATAATACCATACTGCCATTTAAAAATGTGATTTTCTAGCACTGAAAGAAGTTAGAGCACACATACACTTGGGCCTGCGCAATAATGGAATGAGCTGTTATTGATTTTCTTCCAGCCTGACCTGGTTCCAAGGTGTTGTCAACATGGTTACCTACGCAAAAAAATCTTAACAAACATATTAATGTAGTGTCACTAATAGCCTGATCTTGAAATCTCCGCAAAGAATATAAAAGTTAAAATATATCATTTGTATCCAACAAAATACATTAATAATCATCACATTAGATATTCCAATTTTCAATTTGTTTTTACAAATTTTTAAAATTTGTATTTTAATTATACAAATATAAATATTATACAAATAAAAATATAAAATTTTAATTATACAGGATGGCTCAATGGAATATGACATAGTTATGAGTTTTTCGGAACAAAATGAGGATTCAAATTAAAGATATAGGTAAAGAGGCAAGAAATTGTCAGTAGTTTACGAGAGACCTAGAAAATTTCTCTTTCATTACAATTTCACCCAGTGAGATAGACTATATATTATATACCGCCATATTATATTGGGTCATCCTGTATTAAGTAGTATATGTAGAGGGTGTGCACATTATCAAAATAGAATTTCATGTTGTGGCTTCTTTTACTAGCATATATTCTTTTCAGTTTCTGAGAAAGAATCTATGTGTACATTATTTTATTTTTGCTATTGGTATATATTTACATATCTCATTCTGGGAACTATCATTGTTTTCCCTATATTGGCAGGTAAGAGAGTGTAACAAATTTATTGTATGCGGAGTTTATGGGAATGCACTTTCAGCTTAAAGTTACACATATTTTAATGGAATAATATTCATTGAAATATGCAGGTGAAAGTGATAATGCTGACTAAGGAATGTCTCTGATGCATATAGCTCATTGAAGAATGGTCTTCGTTTGTTTATTTTTTAATTCAGATTAAGTGTAAGGAGACAATAGAGACATTGAACTTTAGATGCAGTCTTACGAATAAAAAAAAACCATCAGATTTTAAAAGTGTGAACATGCTTAAAACTGCTCAGATTTCGAAGAAACTTATGAAAACGTTAATCGGCTTTGTTTATTAATATTTGTTTGTTTATTTAAGCCTATTTTTATTTTCTCAGCTTGTTAAATGATGACTGTTCATATCATGCGTTGTTTTGCAGTTCATAGGATGTTTGTTGTTTTGATTTATAAACTTTGTCTTTTAAATAATGTCCTAGGGCATTAAATATGGGGAACGAACAGATTTTAATCTTTATAGACTATTAACCCGTTCATATTAGTAAAAGCACACCTCGTTACTAAAAATAAATAAATAAAGCGTTCTTTTTTACGTACTAAAGATAGTTACAACAATGTATTTTCCTCTGCAGGTCATTGAAATTCAGGGCTTGTACATGTGCAATCTCGTATAGATAAAGTTTCAGTTATTTTATAGAGCATTATGCTGGTTTATTGCTCTAACGTTGATACAGATTTTTATGGTGATTGTTCTAATTGAACACTGATATCATTAAGATTTCCTTTTCGATCTAACGCTGATGATCTGAGCTGTTAAAGAACGTCCATAAGTGATTCAAAATGTTTTCGATCTGGTAATGCAGAAGTTTTCTATGTGCTCACTCTTATTGCGAGATGTATTAAGTGCAGTGAAACCTTCCTGAAGCTCTTTTCAAGATTGAGCAGTACTATACTGCAACTTGTGATTAAATCAGTCTCTATAAATCCCTTGATTCATTGCCCACCTTGAGCGCTTCTTTGAACTGCATATTACTAACATGCATTCCATACTGAGAGCATCAGAATGTAAAATACTTTCAGGTGTATCAGAATTATAACCAGTCTTTACTGTTGGTTGAAATAAAATGCAACATTATAACAATAGTTGCATAAAATTCCCATAACAACAATTATGTCAATTTGTTTTCATTGCTAAAAATGCGGCCATTAGCTGCATACTATGTTAAGATAATATTATGTATTGCTGAAAACAGAATTGATCATTAATTTTCATTGCAGAATACATAACTGACACAGAATTAAATAAAAATTAATAAGTTAATATTAACTGTCAAATGAATTAATAGAATTTGAAAGTACTAACGTGTTCTGAAACTATGCCAACGCTACATGTTCTGAAATATTTTTTCTGTTTATTCCATTAATAAATCTATTGTATTCCTTCTGATAAGTATCATAGATTTTATTTTATTAGTAGCAATTCACCCTTTTCAGCTTGAGCTAAAATTTCTTGCGGTGCATTCCTTTTCGCTGACAACAATAACAAGAGATAAATGAACTAAATAATCTCCATCGATACAACGATATTATACGTATAAAAGGAAGTCATTGGCTTTAGTTCATTAGAAAATCGATATTAATATTTATTTTACTTTATTAATATACTTTTATATTTTTGATATACAAAAAATTGCGTATGAAACTTATTTTTAATGTTCTACTATTATTGCATTGGCAAAAATTACGAAATTTGCTTCGCTCATTTCTTAAACATTTACTTCTGCAGTAAAGTATCATACTATGATTACTATTCACCGTGATATATCTATGCAATAAGAAATTTGTGACATACCATTATCTTTCTAATTTTATGCATTTTAATGTTTTTCCTGGACCAATTGCCATTATGCTGCAAATTCAGTTCCTAAAAGCTCTAATTGTAAGCTACTCTGTCTTTTTCTGAAAAAATAAAAATAAATTAATGCACTAGTGTATCATCTACACAGTTCAATGATAATAAGAAGAAAAATTCACATTTCCGCAATTGGACTAAATAAGTATTTGATGGAAAAATGTATCTTCTAGACGTAACCAGTTCAAAGTTTGTTGCATCGCTAAAAAGTAGTGGAGTTAACAGTCTACATGATCTGGAAGAGCACGAAGTGCAAGTATATCACAAGCAATAACAGTAGCCAAGTACTAAATCCACCAAAACTTTCTTCGTAAGAAAGAAAATATATCATGTTGTGTAGATGCAAATATCGGAAAAGTGTGTCTCGTATCAACTAGTATAGATTTAAGTTTGCCACTAACAAAAGTTACACGAAACAACTACACACTATTGACTAAGAAAAAAAATTAAAGATAAAAGCTGATTTAAGCACGGGATGCGAATCCAATGAACCAAGAAAGTTCGTTCTGTTACAATAAATCTTCTCTGTGGAAGAATCGCACAACAGAAAGAAAGATCTATGAGTTTGGACGACAGTTACCACTGATGAGAGCACAGTTCTTCATTTCTACCTATAACCCATGTGTACTATCTGAGCGTATTGATAAGCCCTTATTAAAGTTAAATATTAATTTTCGTATTTGGTATCTACAGATAAAACCAAAATTTTGTAAGCATGATTGTAGAACAATACATTCAAAATTGTTTCAGCAGCTCATGAAAATTATGGTCATTTTTATGGATTTGAGACGTTGAAAAATTATCTCAATACTGATTCTTTAAAACACCTTTATTAGGAAATAGAGGAATTTTTTTATTGTACGAGGACTATTAAATAAAGAATAATTATAATTTTTTACAGGCATAATCTCTCAAGAAAAGATTTAACTTTATAACATTTTGTTAGCTTAATTCGTGGTGTACTCGTGGTTTTAGTTTCATTGTAGTTACTTCCGATCCCGACTGTGAGAGGTGTGCGAGTTGAAACATATTCGTTTCATCTGCAGCAAAATGGATGTGACACGTGAAAAAAATATGTTGCTCTGAGATTCTGCTTTAGTCTCGATAAATATTCAGTTGAGACCTATGCAATATTACAGGAGGTCCATGGAGAGTTTCATCCTCCTTATAGCACAACTCGAAGATGGTTTAAATGTTTAAAGAGGGAAGGCAATCTATTTCAAAGTAAGGTGGAACCGTCGCTCTAGTTTGTGTTCTAACGAGGAGTATCGACCAACAACATTAAGAACACTTTCAGAAATTCTGAACATTTCACTGGATGGCACCCACGCGTTGGTAACTGAAAAGTTGGATATGAGAAGTGTTTGTGCATGGTGGGTTCCAAGAGTGCTGATTCCTGGACAAAAGGAAGTTCACGTGCAGGTTTGCATGCAATTGAAGATGATGTTACAGGAAGATAAAAATTGGTTACATCTTTTGGATCCTGAGAACAAACAGCAAAGATCTATATAAAACATATTATGTAAATTTTGCTAGGAAAAATATGATTATGTAATTTTTCGATATTCAAGAAATGACTTACCAGCATGTTGTGCCTGCACAAAACTCTCCAAGGTCACATTTCGGGCAATAAGCTGTATGCTGTATAATCCTAGTGCACAGCCGCAAATCGCATATGTTGTTACTGCATATCTGACAAAAAGCAATGTTAAGTGTGTACCCCATCCTCCCTGTAGTATAGATTTAGCTCCATGGTGTCTTTTTCTTATTCTCTAAATTGAAGAAACGCCTTCTGGAAAGCATTGTCCTTCATCAGCAGCAGTTGAAAGCTGGAGAGGCGATTCTGAATGACCAGTCAAAAAAAGTTTTCCAGCGTGTCTTTGAAGATTGGAAGAAATGCTGGGACTGATGAATTGCATCCAACGGGGAATACTTGGAGAAATTACGTAACTGAAAGCAAATTTAGTAATTTTTGGAAAAAAGAAGTATTATTTGGTTTGTCTATGTTGTAGTACAAACAATTTTAAAAACTACTTTATGCGCTGGCTTTTATATTCAAAAAGGTATGTAACAATTATTTAGAGACAAGGTAAAGTAAACACTTTCCGAAAACTATTCTAAATATAAATTCCGAATTATGTTCTATCCGAACGTTTCTTCATAAGTATTTCGCATTTTTCAATAAAACTCATGAAACTTAATAGGGCAAAAAAGAGACATTGACTTTAGGGAACTTACGAAGTTAGGTTCATAAGTTTCCGGCCTCGCCCATAAGGATTATCACCTTGACAAAAATCTTATCTGGTGTCATACCTTATTTGCTAAGTATATAATTGCAGCTAAGTATATAATTGCAACTTCCGTTCCCCTGTGTTCAGTTATTCAGATATAGTTGCATAAAGAAGGCTAGGTGTAGAAGAGTGTGACGTGTACATGGAGTATCGAAATGATATTAAGTTCTTCACAAAAGAAGGACTTACTCCAAATGAAGTTAAACAGCGATTGGACGATGTATATGGGGAATCATCTCCTTCGTATTCTACGGTAAAAGAATGGGCCAAACTTTTTCCAATGGGTGGAGAAAGCACTGAAGACGAACAGGTGCAGATCGGTCCTTGGAGGTGCTCACTCCCGAAAACATCGCTCGCATTTGTGGAAGGAGAAATTATGAAAGACCGGCGGCTCAAAGTTACAGAAATAGCAACAAAGTTTGGCCTTTCTAAAACAACAGTCCCTCGAAGTATTTATGAACATTTAAACATGAATAAGGTAGTGCAAGATGGTTGCCTAGACTTCTTTCCTCAGTCCAAAAGCAGCAACGAGTCATCTGTTGCCAGACATTTTTGGAGCTCTACCATGGCAACGAGAGAGAAGTTCTGCAAACCTTGTTACAGCAGATTAAACTATGGTCCTCTACTATGATACCTTATCCAAAAGAGAATCAAAGGAATGGCGTAAACATGGCGAAGCACCGCCTCTAAAGGCCAAGTCACTCAGTTAACCAACAAGATCAAGGTCACAATATTTTGGGACTTTGAAGGAATACTCTTTTTTGACTTCAAGGAGAGGAACACCACAGTAAATGGGGAGTACTATGCTGTACTACTGCAAGACTATGTACTTCCATCAAAGAAAAAAGGCGAGAAAAGCTAGTGGTGGTGTGCGCCTCCTTCGCGACAACGCGCCTGTCACAGAGCTTGCAAAGGAAGGTGTGAAAAAATATGGCTTCAAGGAGATCGACCTTCCACCCTATAGCTTAGATCTAGCTCCCAGTGACTATTTCCTCTTCTCAGAACTCAAGAAGGGCCTTCGAGGAAGGAAGTTTAAGTGGACGAAAAAGTGATGGATGCAGTTTATACCCATTTTGCTGACAAGACTTCTGACTATTTTAGGTGGGGAGGGTGAAATATTAATTCAAAAATGCGAGAATGTATTGCAATAAAGGGTAAAAATATTGAAAAGTGGAATATAGTTTTTGTCTTTATCATATCTAGAAAATGATTAGGCTGGAAATATATGGACCTACCCTCGTACATCCAAGGAAATATTTCACAAGGGATATATTGGATTTCAGGATAAGTTTGACTTTAAAAAAGGAAAATACTCCAAAAATGGATAACTTTATGTGGGGAAGATGTGCGCACTGTAACTGACACCTTTTAAGAAAGATAAAAGGACTGTTTACAAACTACGTGAGAAAGATAGTAAATAGAAATATAGGCTGTTTCTTAGCTAAAATGAATATTGATTTTGTGGCTTTATTAAAGGGTTAAATAATGTTTTCAACAGTCATTCATTCACATTTTTTCTTTAATTTATTTTGCCTTTTATAACAATATTAAAGTAAATGGGCAGAAATACTTAAGTCAGTACTAGTGGTCTAGGGGCAATTATACTTTCCTCGTAGACCCAAGATTGCGGCTTCAATCCCGGCAGCGTCGATGGATTTTTTTTTTGGGGGGGGGGGAGCGTAACAGTCCTTCGGAAGGGAAGTAAAGTCGTGGGTCCGGTGTCGTAGATTGAAGGCACGTAAAAGAATCTCTAACCTGAAAGAGAGACCTTTGAGCAAAAGTTATGGACTGTTTCACCCCCTGAATTGAATGGGAAATTGACGACCTCAATGTTAATGAGCGTCCGCAAATAAACGAAATATACAGAAACATATAACAATAGGAATCTCAAAAGAGGACTTCAAACTATAAAATAAAAAGTAAGTATCAGTGTACCAGAAAAGGCCGCCGATTAAATCATTGAGACAAAAATAGAGGAATATACAGAGCAAAGAAGCAAAATTGTTCAAGGAACATACGTACTTGTTAATGTATGGAAATAATAAGAATAGAATTAAAACAGCAAAGAAATACAATTAAATGGGTGTTTGGCAAGGAATTACACACACACACACACACACACACACACACACATACAGGACAATATGCGTGACCTGACAATCTTGTCTTACTCCCTGTGATATATACGAACTAAATTTCTCGCCGCATTCTTGTGCTGTTTTGACCTCTATTAGTATACGAGTATACAGAATGTGTATTGGTTTATTAAATGACTCGGTATTTTTTATCTAAAAAGTAATCTTCATAGTGATTTTCGAACAACTGAAGTGAAAACTTACTCGAAATCATTGAACTCAATGTAAATTGGAATATATATTCTCTGTGTTTTTAATCACTTGTGACAGTACAAAGACACAATCTATGCATGGTCTATTGGGACTAAAACCAGTCTGTTCTTCAAGAAGTATATTGTATCTGTTACATTTTTTTATATAATTTTCGAACGCACTTTATATTCAGAATTATAATCGTTACATTTCATTTGATCTTCTTGCTCATGGATTAGTACCACTCCCATCTTTTTGAAAGATGAAAATTTTGAAGTAAGTGTCCCGTCGGGGAATGAGGTGAGGTTATTAAGTACTTGGTAAAGAAGGATATGAATGCAATAGAAATTCATATAGATATGACAAACCCTTTAGGGCAGTTTGCAGCATGATTTTCAACCGTTTTCAAGTGAACCACGATGTTTAAACACTGGAGTTTTAGCTTGGAACATGACCCATGCAGAAGACGACAAAATCTGTCACAAAGATCAGAAATGATCGATAAGGTGCACAGCGTATTTTTTGGAGGATTGAAAGTGACAGAAATTGCTGAAGCTCCGGGCATTTCAGAGGAATGGTATTTCACATTTTGAGGGAAGAATTGTACTTAAAAAAAAAAAGTATTCGCAAATTGGTTGCCGTGGGTGCTGACTCAGGGAATCAAAGTGCAAATCTCTCAGCAAAGTTTGGCCCATTTCCTGAAAGATTTCGTCTGCTTAATGCATCAATTAGTGGCCAATGACGAAACATGGTTACACTGCTATATATCTGAAACAAAATAGCAGTCTAAACAATGGCAGCATCACGATTCTCCACCGCCGGGAAGATCTTGGCGACGATTTTCTGGGATGCCAAAGGTGTACTGCTAATTAAGTATCTTCCCACTGAAACATTTATCATTACACCGTACTATGCTAATCTTTTGAGTCTACTGAAGACAAAAAATACAAAGAAAAGGCAATGCTCGGCCTCCATATGTGTCGTTGCAATGGCGAAAATCAATTAATTGGAGTATGATTTGCTGCCACGTTCGCCTTATTCTCCTGACATAGCTCCATTGGACTTCCATCTGTTCCCTAAACTGAAAAAATTTCTTCGTTAAAAGAAATGTTCGTCCGAGGAAGAGCTTAATCATCGTTGAGGCGTATTTTGTAGGTCTGGAGGAATCTGACTTTCGTGAAGATAAAGACTTGGAGCATTGTCGAACAACTGCATTAAAGGGAAACTACCTTGAAAAATAAGAATAATTTCAATGCTGTCATTTTGTACTTGATTCCGAATTTTTCAAATGCCCCTTGCACTATCTTTCCAGTACAATTTGGTGATGAGAAAGAATAGTATATAGTCTCAACACTGAGTATTTTCATTATAGTACTTTTCCTTTTTATAATTTTTCTTATAGCACAATAATTCATATTACAAAAATCCATTTTATTACTAAATATTATTATTCTTGCGCTAGATACTTAGAAGGCTAGTCAAGAAGGTGACTATAATAATTATAATAGTTTACAGTTAGAAAACTATTCAATGATATCTTATCTTGGGGAAACGTTGCTTTAGTTGACCAACATATCATTCAATAATATTCAACTTCTGTGTTATATGACTTCCCTTCAGTAGTACTAATCATCAGCCGTAGTGCAATACTTATATCTCCGATCATTTTCACTATTTCCTGTCATTAACCGACATGAACCCAAATTTCTCCATATGTGAGAGAATTATTGTTGTCACAAGTGTCCATATGCGAGCATCTTGGACAGATCCAGTTCACACTTATTTTCCTTGCATGCAGCCTGCAACTATATTTTTTTCTGTTTATACAACTGTCATCATACATACAGAATTAAATTTATGTGTATGCAATCCATGCCCAAGTATCAGGAAAACTGCAACGTTCCCATCATTTAATTCTGGCAGCCTGCAGTGCTCTAGCTGTTGTTGGAAGTCGAGTCCAGTATCTTGATTTCTCTTTTATAGAGTTGTAGCTTCTCAAAATACATTTTAACTGTACCCTATGAAATACCAGCATCTTCTGCCACACCAGAAGATAACTCAGGATCTCCAACATAAAATATCCTCATTTTTTTCTGGCTTATATACCTTTTCCTATCGGTTTATGTTTTCGGAAAGAAAATGCTGCAAAAGCCATTGCACTTTTTCTTTTGGAAACTTTAACTGAACCATTGCGTTCTGGTCTGAGACAGCAACTAAGGAGGATTTTCTTAACGTGAAGTCGCTGCTGTGTTTTATTTATTTCATCGAAACAGGGTGTTAAGTCTTGAAGTTACGTTAAGCTCCAAATAGGTTATTATTTATACAACAGTGAGACGCCGTTTTTAAAGCGCGATTCTTTTATTATTATCACCTGTTCGTTGTGATTCAAACTATAATTGTGCTATTTTTGAACTGTGGTCATATACTCGCCATAGACCTATCAGTTCATAGCTGTGTGAGTGTCTTCAGGGAGCATGTGATCGAAGTGAAATTCTGGACATTCCAACAGTCAGTTTTTTAGTAAGAGATTTTTCATTAAATGGAAATTACACAATGTAAAACTAACATTCAGAATTCAAATCTAGGGAAAAAATTACTCATTGATGAAAAACTTATGCACAATAAAAACAAATACAAAAATATAGCCTAGCAATATTTTTTATCTTCGCAGTACAATGAAAATAGGGAGGGCGGAACTGAAAGGTGGAACGTTCTGTATTCCAGCTCAATGTTATGGAGAAAGGGAGAGAAAAGAAAGAGCAGTAAAAGAAACAATAAGTGGATGGAGAGGGGAGAGGACCCGTGCGTATGACAATGTTGAATGGACTATTGAATAGGAAAGACAATAAGGAACGGGGCGGCACTGGGACAGACAAGCAAATGAATATATATTACTGAGCTGGGGGAACACAGGGATGTACACGAAAGCAGTAATGATGCTAACAACAAATCTCTCTGCAGCCTAAGGCAGACCTTTGGCAATGCTTACTTCAGAAATAGCTTTCTGAAGTTATATATCGTTGTTTTTAATTTTTGATGATTTTGTAATATCGTGCTTGAAGAATTTGTCTTTCACTAATTTATTTTATTATAAATATTACAATTATCAGCAGAATAGTAATGATAGTAAATGCCATCTATATTGCCCTTATTCCTCTTCGATATTACACTTTTTCAAACTGTTCTGCTCCAGAAAGTATATTGCTATTAATTCGTATCTATTCGTTCGAACAGAAAAGCGAGGCATTTGAGTCTACTGGAAGCAGGACTAGATGGCTCTGCACGGGCACGGAGCATTAGCTACTTCTGCCTAAGTTAGGGTGGCTAGTTAAAAGATATAAAGTCGGTCCGTCCGTCCATTCATACACATATCTGTCTGCCAACCTCTCTATTTACCTATCTGTCTTTCTGTCTTTCTGCATATTTGTCTATTTATGTGTCTGTGCACATACCTTTGGGTATATCTATTCCTGCCTTTCTGTCTGCCTTTACTCTTTTCATTTATGCATTTATTTAATTCATTATTTATCTTTTATAATTAATGTTAAGTATCGTTTTATTTTTTTCGGACATTGATTGCAAAACGTACAAAACCTTCGTTTCTCAGAAGTTAAAACTTATCCCTCTATATTAAACATGAGCCTAGCTAAACAAATGAAGCAGTTTCGTGTCAGTACAAATAGAGGTTACTTTCCGGTAAATATCACATTTCTACCAGAGTTACACCGAGGGTACCAAAAAAATGTATACACACTTTCACCGTAGATATCTATTTAATATTTTTCAAAGTTGAACCGAACAACAACGTAATGTAATATGAACGTTTTGTAAACATAGCATTGCTACGTTACACGGAAATCAACAATGAATCAATGAAGCCAAGATTATTGCATGGTGTTCTGTAAACAGATGTGACTCACATTACATTATGCTAGCGTGGCTACAACAAGGAGTCAAGATTATCGTTTGAACAGCGGAAAGCAATTTTGAGGTGGTATTGGAAAACCGAAAATGTTGTTGAAGTCCAAAGGCAATGGAGACGTGTGTACAGAACAGAACCGTCAAAGCGAGTAACAACTGCACGCATTCGAGACTCATGGTACCACATGCGATGTTCACATGGGAAGATCCGGGAGACCTTGCACATCAATAAGCCCCGCGCACTGGATCCAAGGCACTTTCCTGGGCACTATCTAAGACCCTGGGTAGAATGAAGAGGTCCGATTGAGTTTCCACCGCGTTTTCCGGATCTAACTCCGCTGGACTTCTACCTATTTCTACCTATGGGGAACTTCTAAGGATTATACCGTGGAAAACCAGCTACACTGGCAGCACTTCGGGAAGAAATTGAAACGGCGTGTGCTGCATTCACTAAGGACACGTTCTCAAACGTTGCTCAAACAGTAGTTCAACGTATTCAGAAGTGTATTGACGCCGATGGTGTGGGCATTTTGAGCAACTATTGTAACTGTAAAAAGGTAAGATGATTAGTGTTCAGTTAGTTTTCACATTTCTATGAAAAGAATTTAATAAAAGAAGAGAAAAAATCGTACGCTTCAAATACAAAACCACAACAAAAAAATCCATTGCTTTTAAAATATTATATATACTATGTAAACATGATTTCTACATCTTCGACACTGCATTCGCTTTAAAACGTGATTTTGTATATTCTTAGCTTGCAGAAACGCAATACTTTCACAATTTGACTAGCAAAACGGGTAGAAATATCTGCCTATTTACTGCTGTATATCTAAGAGTGGTCCTGTTGTGAAACAAAACACGGTTTGCAGAGGTAAATACTGCGGTAGTTTTATGAAACGCGCTGGTAAACTACAGTGGTAATTACTGGCCAAATAATTATCTACCGTGGTGAAATGTTATGAAACAGCCACTGGTATTTTGCTCCACATAAAATCCCAGATAACACTGACTAAAAAGCGGCAAGAGATAAGGTTGAATGGAATGGGAAAAAAATGAAAAAATAGATAAACAAATTTTGTTAGTAATACTCTTCTTTGTTATTGTTGCTGTAAAGTACCATCTGCCGCTCAGCCGTGTTAACGCTAACGGGAGAGCTTAGCTCTTTGTTAGTTCTTTCCCCTGTCACGCAGACGTGCTTGTATTACAGGTATCTTCCATAATAAAATAGAAACGGAGTGAAAAGATACAGCCAATATTAAATGAATTTTAAATTCGTAATTTAAAAATGTAACATTGAATTTTATCGTTAAATAAACCATTACCTAATTTATGAAACGTTTATTGTTATAAATGTTTCGTGTTTGTCTGTGTGTAGAGATATTCATTCCATGAAATTATTTAATGTTTCTAGATCAAATTTGTTTCTTGCTTGATTTTCTTTTGAAGACATGAAACGAAGTCGTTTTCACTACTATTATTTTAAAGCAAAGATGAGAGGCAAAAAGGAAGTGATTCTAAAGGAAGTGATTTATTTTTATAAGTTTATTTATTTTGTATTTAGTTATTTTATTGAGTTAATTTATTCACATACTGCAAACATTTAGTATCATTTATGAGCTTTGGATAGGCTACTAGTACATCAAATTAACAGGTGCTTCGTAAATCTCCGGTTTGATACAATTTGTACTGTTTCATACTTTATAAACTGAATTATATAATTAATTCTCTCCTTTGCCTCAGGGCATATCTTGTAAAATATAAGGTAATAAGGTTCCGATTAGTATATATTTCCTATTAATAATTTTAATACGGATAGCATTTTTACTCCTTAGGTAGAAATTTAGTTATGTTTGCAATTTAATCCTCAAGAGATAGGCTATACGAGGTGCTTACAGTAATAAAATTGGTTACAGCCTTTTTATAAAAATGAAACATTAACAATGTACTCCGTTGGACTTCTATAACGCAGTATCATTTCTTTAAGGAATTATTCAAATGAAAATGTCAGTTTATTAAATATGAAACATGGTTTGTATTTATTTTAAATTCCATTAGATGCACAATGGACATCATTTAGTTTTCCTTCACATTAGGAGTTGGTGGCTTGAATATCAACGGCTAGCGTTATGAATTCCAAGGAAGTGATTGTTGCCCGCCCGCAAGGCTACGGCTGGCAAACTGTTTGCCGATATCGCATTCAAATACAAATAAATAGAATTGTGTTTTTTCATGCCGTTTTGGACCTTCCATTGTCATTTATTCTATTTTCTTGTGTTGATAAACTATGTATAAATTCTACAAATTGCTCATTAGTAATTTTGTTTATATTGGTAATTTTTCACACTCGCCTAGTGTAGAACATAAGTTGGAAATTAAGAACCATTCCTTGGATAATGTTAAACTACAGAAACTACAAAATTAATGCACTTACTGAAATAACTGAAAAATTGCATCCAGAAAACTTTTAATATAATTATCGAAGAGGCTTGTGCATAATTTCTTAAACAGGTGCCACCAAGAAGATAAATGCTTTCAGTATCTTTCTTCTTAATACGAATTATAGCTATTTACATTTAATAATATTTTAAATCAATATCATATGACACTACGTTCTTAAATTGCGGACTTTCTATTTTAATAGTGTTTAACGCCCATTTTTACTGCTGAGGCACCACAGGCGATGGCCACTGATGATACTGAAATAAAATGATAATCTGGGAAAGGATTTTTTTTAAGGAAGGAAACGATCCAGGCCTAAGTTTAGGGTACATCCCCGGCATTTTCATTTATGAAAACTGAGGAATATCTGGAAAAACCCTCATTCAGGGAGAATGGTCCTCGCGGGAATCGAACTCCTGACCTACCCCTCACGAGAGGCCTTAACGACCTCAGCAGTGTTACGGGCGTGATAGATTGCATACCTGTAGTAAAGCTTAACTTCTGCGCCAGATATGAAACTTCAAACAAATTTAACAACATCTTAATTTTAAATGTATTGCTGGAAAACCTATGTTTCACAATGGTTTCTCATTTGTTTATCCATTGATCTGAGAAGAAAATATTTGGGTTGGAACAATAACATTCACACCAAAATTCCATGAGGAGGTAATTTAGAGACAGCAATGTACTGTACTGGAATGCTCATTTATCTGCAAACTTCTACAGTCGTCTTTAGCATAACCTTCACGCAATATAAAACTACGCCAAGAGAATAACCGATTTATCAAATTACGTTCCAACTACTTTGCATGACAAATCTTTATCGTGAAATTATATTTTATTATTTACAATCAATCATGTGCGGATGTTTACGGACCAATGCTTCGTTACGCATGGCAAACAGTTGGCTAGGTAGAGCTGAACCTATGGATAACTTCAAGTATTCGAGCGACATAACGCTTAGCACTGATATTAAAGAGTGCGCATTTATGGCACAACATTTTTCTTTTTCAACTGTGCGTTTTGTAGTCATGCTTATTACTTCGAGCATTTTATTGAATTGCATTTATAATAAAGATATCTGTATTACATGTGCCTTATACACTAGCATCTGCAGTGACCTGTAATGAAGATTTTCAGAGATTTGCAAAGAATGACACTCACCAGCAAATTCAGAAGTATGCACTAATTCTATAATTGAAATTTAATACAGATGTATTTGTTCGAACCGTCTTTCCTTGAGAGTTGATTGTTTCCTCTAAACTAATAAATTCATCTCCAAATGAACGTTAAAGAGTATCTAGCCTATTAATAGTTATTTTATTATTTTTTCTCTTAGGTACAGAAAAAATATATGACTTCATATCTTCTTACTGTAGTATGTTCATTTGAAATTCGTCCAGCCACGGAGATGTGTAGCTAATGTGACCAAAGTTCCTACTAACAGAAAAGTAAGCATGCACAAACAAAAAAACTCTGTAAGTTTGGACCGTAACTACGACGCCATTCTAGAGAGCCGGCCGAAATATTTTCAGACCAATTTTATTGCACGTATAATTTCTAAATTGCGCAATTCTAGGATTGATCTAAAAGCTCTCGACCAGACTAAGAAATGTAAATATTGCCAAATCACTATGATGGCGCGCTGTAAAGTTCCAGACGCGCAAGTGTAGTCAGTTGTTTGTGACGATCGTGTAAACGAACTAGTGTAAACATTTTCTACAAAATTAATAAAATTGAAACACGAGCTGTGTTAAAGTACTTCGTTTTGAAAAGTTTTACACTAACAGAAATACAAAATGAGTTATATTTCATATTAAATGGTTCTTCCCCTTCGTTTTCGACGGTTAAAAAGTGGGCTGCTAAATTTTTAAGTGTGGTGGTACATCAATTTAAGATAATGAGAACTTAGGGTGCCCCAAAACTGCTACGACTGTTGAGATTGTGACAAAAATTCGTAATCAGTAATCGCCGATTGAAGGTAGGTGAGTTGGTTGATTTTGCAAAGTCTCGATAGGTCGTGTTCACTACATTTTACAGGAAGAGGGTATGAGGTTATGAGGAAGCTTTCCGTTCAATGGGTGTCGCTTTAATTAATAATGAATAAAATGTATTCGAATAAGAGTGCTTAGACTTGTTTAAACGCAATTCCAACGAGTTTTCCCGACGTTAAACAACAGAAGATAAAACATCACTACACGCCAGAGACGAAGGAGCAGTTCAAATGGATGGCAACAGGTGAAAGTGCATTACAGAAAGCAAAAAGTCATGGCTACGAGTTTCTGGGATTTCATGGTATGTTGCTACCAGAAGGGCAGAACCACCTCTGGGGAATATTACGCTTACTACTGAATTAACTGATGGATGCTATTTACCCACACCTTACGAAAAGAAAGTTCCCTTTTTTCACAATAATGCGTCTTCACACGTCGGGGATTGTTGCTGCAAAAACTGCATGACCTTCCCTTTTAAGTGCTTTCATATCTACCATATTCGCTGGATTTGGCTCCCAGGGATTACTTTTTGTTCCCAAACTTGAAGAAATAGCTGGATAGGCGAAGATTCCCGTCAAATAATGAGGTTCAAGCTCAGATAGACTCTTATTTTTCATTGGACAAATCTTATTTTACTGAAGGTATTAAAAATGTGGAAAGTCTTTGATATACTGATATGCAAGATGAATATGTTGAGAAAAAATTTGAAAAAAAAAATTCTTAAATCTTGTGTTTTCTTGACGAGACCGAGAACTTTCAGAACGCCCCTCGAATAAAAATCAGTCGACAGACGAAGAATAAATATCACCATGACCTTGAATTGAAGAGGGGTACATCATCTAGCGGTATGCGAGAGGGGGATAATTGAGGCGGGAATTGGCGAGTCGCGTGGCAGCCGAGGCAATAAAACTCGCTTGTCAAATGATTCGTAACAAACCCGGCTACAATCTTAACTGAGCAACGATCAGTAGTCGACAAGTTAATCTGGAAATTTTTGTAATTGAAGTTAACTAAAGACAAAAAGCGACAATGTAGAGTAAATGGGAGCGGGAGTATAAACAACAGGCATTTCTTCGTTCTTATACTTTACATTCAACATTTCATCACGAGACGTATTTACGCATAACAAATACGGATGTGTCTCTGATATAATCTACCTTGACCATTTTATCGTAGCTCAGTGTTCCTTCTTCTCTAGTTAAACATTATAACTGTAAATAGATTGCGTTCTAGGTTTCTTGTAAGTGATTCAAATACAAATGAATAGCATTGTGTTTTCTCAGTACCGTTTGGACCTTCCATCGACCTTTATTCTATTTTCTTGTGTGTATAAATTCTACAAATTGCTCATTAATAATTTTATATTAGTAATTGTTCACACTAGTCTTGTGTAGAACATAAGTTGAAAATGAAGAACCATTCTCTGGATAATGTTAAACTACATAGGCTACAAAATTAACCCATCTACTCTACTCTTTTGGATTTATAATTTCTCTGATCTACCTCCATTCGTCTTCCTTATAATGAATAGTTTAATACTCTTTAGGAATTCCTTTACCTGCCATTCTGTTCTATCTCTTTCATTGTGATTTTTTATTTTCTATTTTTTCTTTTCGTTTCATTTTCTATTACGTCTTTGTTATCTTTTGAATTTAATCTGCGTTATTTATACCCAGGGTACTGTGTAGTCATTCTGCATGTATTTGGCCCTTGAGAACAAACATGCGTGCCTGGTTTCTATAATATGTATATTACTATGTTACATAAATATTTGATAATTTTATTCGTTTAACTTTTATAAGAGAATCAGCATAGAAAATAGCGCACTTTTTGCGTCATTATTTTTTTCTGTTGAAGAGTACTGGAAATTGTGCAGATCCCAGCAAGAGAGAGAATTTCCATAATGACTGCAGTGTAACGCTGAGCTAACCCTCTCGCTGCAAAGTGGGAAAACGTGCGTTAAGGGAAATGTATTATAAAATTACTGCTCAGAGACCAGGAGTGTGGAAAACAAAGAAACAAGTAAATCTGCAGCACAGTAATGATGAAACAAACTAACAAGCACATGCTCTATAGATTATGTGAGATGTAACATGTTTAGCAAAATAATCTAATTATTTATTTTACATTATCAATACTACGATTTGTTTTTTAAAAACTCACTAAATTACTTTACAAGTAGATTTTAAAATGTTGTTCTTGTGATACTTAAAAATTTAATAATATTTTCTCGCTTTTACGATACTTGAAGTAAATTTTTCAGTAACAGTATTAAAGGAATTTTCGGGATCTAAAGTTACCTATTATTTGTCTTCTCAAAAAAAGAAAAAGTTCTGAAATCCATGTAATTTGACCCAACCAAAATTTGAATCAGCATTCTCCTATTTTTTTCAGATGGTTAGACTTCTGTCCTTTCTATCTGGGCCTTGGAAGAGATTGCAGACGTTTTGCTCGATAGTAAGCATTAAAAAAAAAAAACAATTGAACGGGAGCGTTTAAAACACTCTTTTGGATATGTGCATTCATTATCTAAAATGTATATAAGTTCATCCATTTTGTAGTGGAAGAAAAATATCAACACTAAACAAGGAAAGGTAAGGGCTAGATTTTATGATTGGGGGTTTCAAATTATGACAGTGTGCAGGTCTCAAAAGTTTAAATTTAACTGAATGAGTACGTTTACAACAAAATAGTTGAAGATATTTCTCTGGAAGTTTCAGATATTAAGGTAAGGTAAAGTTATTTTATAGTATTTATTTCAAAAAGTTTCCTTGTTTTTGAAAATAGCTGCAACAATATCTTTATAGGAATACTTACAGTAAAAATTTTGTGTGTAATTAACAATAACTCCCAGTTCACCATTTTCAGATAGTCAGAACGGTCACTAAATAAAATATTCGAAAGTATATTTATTATAAGCAATTTTGATGCCAGATAAATGTTAGAATTCAGGCATTTTGTATTCTCTGCTCTGTTTAATTGTAATCACTCATGTTTAAGAAATAGAAATGCACTCTCCCTCAGTTTTTAGCTTCTAGAACCGCCCTTATCTAATGGAGTGTAATTGTTTATAAATAAGTATGGTTAATATTTTGAAATTCTATAAACAATGCTCCTCACTGTGGGTTCATGTTCCACAATATCCTGGTGATGTGACACAGATAAAAAAAGCTATTCGTCAACTTGTTAAAAAGTTACGAGGGGCAGGATATCTCAGTGAAAAGAGACCTGTTCCGAACCTCCATGTTCTTAGGGAAGAAAAGTTAGATTAAATATATAGAGGAATTTGTTATATAGATGCCGACAATGTATTGCCGCTGAGGGGCATCATTTGAAACATTTTTATGACAGGTTAGTGCTTATTAGTATCATCAATTTTAAATACAATGTCGTTTTACGCTTTCAGTAAAAATATAAGTGCTAGCTTTACATGTGACAAATCTATCAATTTTTTCCGGTTGCGGCGGGTACATTTCCCCAGTGAGCAGCCGCGCTCAGGCAGTTCGTAACTCAAATAGCTTCACTGTATTAGAAAAGATTTTACTTCAAATTTCTTTTCAAGGTGCTTTGATTTTTATTTATGTCCATGGCTTATTGAAAAGTTGCTAGTTTCAGATCATTAGAAAATAGTTCCACAAAAGTAGGTAAATTTCGCGAGTTTTTCTACTGAAGATTTTTATACTACTTCTATATGCCCTCTTCTGTCATTTTGCATTTTGTACCTCTCAATATACCAATTTATGGTGTGCTTAGCTTGTTCTGTCATTTTTCTTACATTCTACATTCATCCCCATGCATGACACAGGTTTGAATATTTACCCTCAGTCACAGACATGTTTTCCAAAAAGGTCTTGTATTATACTATTTAATGGTTACAATAATTTATACTGATCTATCAAATAAAGGTGACATCTTAATTCCTAGTACAACTTCCACAATTCAGTAACACCAATATTTACCAGAAAAAATTCCTAACAAGGGGAGATGTCTAATTCATATGAATAATTAAATATGACTTAATTTAGAAAATTTCAAAAGAAATGTATGTATGAAAACTTAATAACACACAATATCTAAATACCCTGTAATGTAATATAATATATAAGATTTACAAAAACATCCATTAAACATAAACAAAACTTCATGCCTCTATATGTTGTAATTGCTCCAGATAATTAATTATATCTTTAGAAACATATTTAACTCAACGCTTAACCTCATAGACTGTAATTGAATGTATCATTGTATACGTACCCTCTGTTTAGGAGCAAAAATAGAATTCGAAAAAGTTCAAGTTTCAAGTTAGATATGAACAGGCGCTATTTCCTAATGATCTGAAACTAGCGAATTTTCAATAAGCAATGGACATTAATAAAAATCAAAGTACCTTGCAAAGAAATCTGAAGTAAAATCTTTTCTATTACAGTGAGGTTATTTGAGTTACGGACCCCCTGAGCGCGGCTGCTCACTGGGGAAATGTACCCGTCGCAACCGGAAAAAATAGATAGATTTGTCACGTGTAAAGCTAGCACTTATATTTTTACTGAAAGCGTAAAACGACATTGTATTTAAAATTGATAATAATAAGCACTAACCTGTCATAAAAATGTTTCAAATGATGCCCCTCAGCGGCAATACATTGTCGGTATCTATATAACAAATTCTTCTATATATTTAATCTAACTTTTCTTCCGTAAGAACATGGAGGTTCGGAACAGGTCTCTTTTCACTGAGATATCCTGCCCCTCGTAACTTTTTAACAAGTTGGTGAATAGCTTTTTTATCTGTGTCACATTGCCAGGACATTTTTTGTGAATCACTTAACCACTTCTCTGCAAGAATCCGTTTTCAAAAACCTGTTCTTCAAAGCTATATTTATATAGTTGAATAATTAACGAATAACAATTAGCTCACAATTTGCACACGATGAAAGCACCGAGTAACACAGGAACCCACAACTACTTGCTGACAAAACCTCCCTCAAACTATCTACAAATTACTATCTGCACATGCATTATACTGCCTTGACAATTGGTTTCTCTCAGTGCACATTCATACTCTGTCGGCCTTAATCTCAAATAAACTCACCATAGAAGCTGTAGGTGTATGCTATTAGCAGAACAGGTCAGTAGTATAGCACACCGTTGCAGGCATGACCGGTCAAACTAGTGATGAAGCAGTTGGACAGTGTATACGGAATTGCCTGAACACTACACAATTCTCACAAATGGTGTAACTTTTTGTTTTTTAATTTATATCATCATTAACTCGTCATGTATCAGGAAAGGACTCATGTTTCAGCCTCGTATTTCTGTCAATTTTTTTGAAGTCTTCTGACATAACAGAATATTGTTTGTATCTACAAATCAGCAATGAAATTGCAGGTATTATCCATTCTTAGTAAATGAATTTTCCCCGTTTTTCTACTCGTTAATTATTTTTTTCATTTCATGAAAAGAGGTATTATCAAATGTTTTCGTATATGCATATAAACTATATAAAGGTTAATGACTTTAGAGAAGAGAGCGAAGCCGGGGGGAGGGTAAGGGGGGGCTCAGGGGTAAGGGTTCTATTCATGTTTGTACATATATACAGGTATATTTACTCATAGAAACGAGTGATTTATCGATGTATTTGTATATATGTATGTATGTATGCGTGTGTGTGTGTGTGTGTGTTGATTGTTATAAGGACGGTATTAACAAGTACGGCCGTAAGGCCCATGCAACAGTTATGCTTTATTAGTGGGTTTGCCTACTATATTACATCCTCTAACTGTTCTAAGACATTTCATTGCCACTGTTTGTAAATTATTCCAATTTCTTTTTCTCAGAGTGCAGGTCTCGAAACAATATAGTAAAATTGGGAAAGCAGTCGGCTTGTACAGTTCTAGATTTACCTAACTTCCAGCTTTTCTATTTAGTGTATTTGTAATTATTTCATAAACATATTAAATTTTAATTATTTTATTATTTATTTTAATGCTTTCTTTGAACTGTTTGTTATTTTTCGCTGTGAAATGCACAATTTCGTATTTAACTCATCAATATATTTTATAGACCAGCTTCATTAAATTTTCTTTCATTTTTTCTTTCTCACTTCCCTTATTCAGTAATTTATTAAAAATTTTACATCACTGCAATGAATATATTTTTATCTGCAGCTTATAAGGTATAAAATGAAACGTTATTAAAAATATTGCTATGAATGTATTAGAACGGATTGATATAGAGAATTCTCAAATGAATCATCTTAAAATGAATTAAATGAAAAAAGGTTCTGTACTATATTAAGTATGCAATGGAACATATTGTAAACAATTAATTTAGTAAAATTATAATATTGCCCTAAATAACTTGTGTTTTCACCTTATAACTAAATGTAAGGCTCTATATACTGTAATGAAGAAATCAGCAATAAATGGTTAAAAATATGCATACCTTAAATGTTTACCAACACCTTACGAAGAAATTAGAGTATATTATAAATTTAAAAGGAATAAAGTAAAAGAAACAATAAAAAAGTCACTTAAATTGATGGAATAGGTTTATGACAATAAGAGAACTGATATTTATGGAAGACAAAATATAGCTTGGAAAGTAATGAGATGCCTTAAATCAACAGAACGAACTAAAGTCATATTATCGTGTATCTCAGATATAGAATGGATAGTATATTACAAAAAAGTATTATTTAATGACAATATATGCTGATGATGCATATGATGATATGCAAAATGAAGAACAGAAAGAAAGTATAGTAGTTTTAATAACAATAAAATAAATGCAAAAATACTATCAAAAGGATGAAAACTGGAAAAGCTTCAGGAACAGACAACATCACAGTGAAATTAACAAAATATAGAGGTTACAACTACACCTATTACATTTATTGAATATGTGTTGGAGAATGAAGAAAATTCCAAAAGAATGGGAGATAGCTAAAACTATCTCAATATTTAAAAAGAGACAAAGAAATGAAATGCAAAAACTATAGAAGAATATACTTATTAAATATTATAAAATACATGCAAGGTTCATTACCCCCAGATTAAACACTTCAAGTAATGTAAAATCAGTGAGGAATAAAGTGCGTTTAGAACTGGCAGATCATGTATGGACACTTTTATAATAAAACAATCATAGAAAAATGAAGAGAATATAACTTGGAAATATGTATGACATTTGTGAACTTTGAAAAAACCTTTAATAGAGAAGGCAATATTGTATAAAACAGGATACCCTATATATCTAATAAAAATCATAAAAAGCTTATATATAAAAATGATAATAGGAGTAAATGAGAAGACAACAGAAGAAATAAAAACAAATTGTGATCTGAAACTGGGTGTAGTCTCTTTCCAATATTATTTAGTATATACAGACAGACGACATTCTTAAAGAATGGAAAAGTTGTACATAAAAGAAATAGAACAGTTTGCTATTTGCAGATGATATAGTATTAACTTTTGACAAGGAAGATAGGCTACAAAAAGCAATATACCAAGTAAATAAAATAAATAAATAGTACAATATGGCAATTTCAAAAGCCAAAACAAAAACAATGGCTTTCCGATGTAAATAAGAACAAAAATGTTGATAAAATAAAAATAATAGTATAGTATCACACCTTCAATATATAGGTTGTAATGTTACATACGAAGAAGGTCAGGATATTAGTATAAAAATACAAAGGTTCCAAGCTGGATGTGTGGAACAATTAGAAACACTTTGAAAAACAAAAGTTACAAAAGACAAACAATTAAGATTCTACACAGCCTCACCAGTTATTTTTATGGAAGTGAGGTCAGATCTTAAAATGAAAGAATAAAATTCAATAAGCAGCAATACGCTTTTAAAGATCTGTCAAAGGTTGCACAAAATAAGATCATATAAGAAAGGCGGATATAAGAAAAGAATTAATTACCAATATTACAACAACTAGGTAATTATAGACAAGAATGGATGAAACACACAAAAAGAATGACAGAAGACAGAATATTAAAAATTGTGTTGACGTATAATATGAAAGAAAGATCAATTGGAAGACCAAAAAAGAGATGAATAGTAACAAAAATTTGAGATTGGAACAGGCCGGACTAAATCCGTGATGGAAGAAGAGGAGAAGATCTAACTGTAATATTTTTATTCTGTTCACATTCTAGTAACTATAACAACAATACTATGGCCATGCAAAGCTAGAAAATGATATGTATGATAACAGTTGAATTCTTTTTAAAATTTAAGCAGCATAAAATAGAAGTGTAATTTGAAATTTCAAAATGGGAGGGGTTAGGACGTGAAGCTTAAAATGTGATGAGCATTGTTTTTTAGATTCCCTCTCCTTTAACTACTCTAAATAAGTAGTTATTCAGATTGGCAAGTTTGCAAACAAAGCCGAGGGTTAAAAAATATTTTTAGAACATGTGTGTGTTTTTTGTAACACGATAAGCGTCTACTTTCTCCTAGTAGTTGTTCCAACCCCCACAGGGATGGTTGTGTGGTTTTTTCACAGTGCTCGCCAAATCCCTCTACTAATTTCCCGGCGCTGATCCGGGACCCCCATGGACAACGAGCGGTCTTACCTAGCCCACTGTTTCAACTTTTCTTTCACGTAAAGCGTTCCATTTACAGGGCCATAAACGCGGCATGAATAGAAATTGGTGCACAAGTAAGGTCGTTTGCATATTTTAGAGATCATAAATATTGATTATTGTACACTTAAATAACCTTTTAAATTTCAATTGACTTACAACAGGCTAGCATTTGCCGGCGGAAAGGCCACAAAAAGTCACAAATCCTCGACTCCTTTAGAGCGCAATTTTGCGAACAAAAATGCAATACTCGTGGGAGTTCCGTATAAATAGAAGTACTGCTTGGTAATGAAAAGAAGCTTAAGAATTGTATGCTTGAGCAGATGTTTTTGGTGCTTTCAGGATATAATGTGTCTCATCTCACAAAAGAGAAAGAAAATTAAATGGGCTTTGGCATGCGAGAAGGAGAAAAAGAGTCATGTTATGAAGCGGTTTAATATGGCAAGTTACAAATTATAAAGCTGTTTAGTAGGATCCAGCTGTGTGCCCCAGGTTGGGCACCAATTTTGAAGCGATTTGTTATCGACGTCGGTGACCTCATATTGAAGTGATTTGCAGATTGATTATTGGTCGCTTCGGTGTTGTTGCCTACGTTCCAATTACAACATTTTCTCAGGGTGAATTCTGCTATTTTGTTGACTCGTACTCAGCAGGACTGGAAGAGGATTTCAATGGTGTAAATAAGCACGCGATGCGACAAATTATATATATTGGTATTTTATTATGTCTAAAATCTTTCGCGTACTATGGTGTTTTTGCCTACTTAGACTTAGCTACCCCGATACAAACTTAGTTGCCGCATGTGGAGCTTACAGTTGAGTGCCACGGCGCGTAAAACTGAAAGTAGAACTTATAATGAGTACTGTGAACTGCGTGTATCATGCAGCGTGTAGGTCTTATAACTGAGTACTGAGAACTGAGAATTTCCTGTATTTTGCCATGTATAAAACTTCAAAACTGAGTAATGCGTACTGAGGAATTGCTTGTCTATAGCCCCGTGTAAACTGAGTAAAGCGTACTAAAAACTGAGGAATTGCTAATCTCTAGCCACATATATAACTGAGTGCCTCAGCAAAGTTGAACTTACAACTGCTGAACTGCCTAACTAAAGTCGAACTTAATGCCCCTTGTATATTAAATTTAAATCAAGTAATCGTTCGTTTTAACGATTGCAATGGGGCCATACGGGCACGCGCAATCTTGACGCCTATCTTTAAAAGTTCAAACATATATTTTCCATTGGCTTGTTTAAATGCACCTGTTCTGCGTTCCATTCGCTATTTTTGAAAGTAAAAACGTTTTGTGGGCATTGGTTATTTTAAACGCATGTAAGGTTCAGAGACCTTAATGAGTTTAAAAGGCCTTCAGGTTTATTAACCTTGCTAAGGGAGCCCTTTTAAAAAAGAGGGGAGCGCTCCAGGCGTGATCCTCGGGTCACTTCTCCCTAATAGAGGTTTCGTGACCCTTTTGTTGGCTTTCCAAGTTTCCGTAACAAAACATCAAGGAGTCTTCGCTGCTCTTTCATAAGTTCGAACACTAAGGTTTACAAATCGATTTTGGTGATTGTATACAAAAATGTAAACATTTAAATTCTTAATTTAATAGGTTCTGTAATGATTTAATATTATTTATTTGTTCTGGCAAAGCTAAGGGCATTAGGGCTTCTCTTCCGCTCTCCAATCTAATAATAATTACATGAAGTTAAAGCGACAATATTACAATCACAACATTGACAGTAAAGTTGACAACACTGTACACATATAAACCAATATAAAACATTCTGCATATAAATAAATATATATTGTAATAGATAAATATGAACAATGAGAAATATTAGCTTAAGAAGAAGAAAAAATAAGAAAAAAAGAACAATAATATACAACAAGCACCAGCAATGATAATGTATACATATATCAATCTACGTAAATCCTGAAAGTGGAAATAAAGATACAAGCAAAACATAAAATTAAAAACCCATACAATACCATGAAGGAGATAGGAACATTTACGATAGTAATAAAATATTATAATAAATAATTCTACAGCAGGCTAAAACAAATAAATACATGCATTGTAACAAAAGAAATCTGAATCTAGATTAATCGATTATATTTAATAATATTAAACTATTTCTTATGAAATGCTTGGCAGTCTCTGACATCCAGTGGCATTTGCATTTCAGATACGGGCAGGGGTTACGGTGAATGATGATGAGTAAAGTGATGTTCGGTGCAATGTAATAATAGTATGTGCCGGAATTCAGAACGTGTGTTAAGATTATGAGAGGAAGATAGATTTTAAAAAAGAGGGGATGGATAATAAAGATGCATGGAATTTTGAAAAGTAGTGTGAGACAATGAATGTTTCTTCGGTCTTTCAAGCGGAATCAGAACAGCACATCGAGCGACAGTGTTATATGATCAAATAGGCGCACATCGCAGATGGAACGTATGCACATATTATGAATACGTTGTAGTTTTTGCGTTAAGTTAAGAGTTTAAGTTTGTGACCAGAAAATCGCAGTAATCCAAGTGGGGCATCACCAGGTATTACAGCAAGATCTTTTTCTTGAACAGTATAAAAAGTACTAAAATAACAAATATTATTAAATTAGCGCTGTTTATTGAACGTATTCCTTCAAAAATATGTCATTGAATTTGATGATTTTAACTTGATACAATGGAAATAACTAAGTTTATTTTATATAAATACTATAGATTTATTGTATTTACTGGTTGGATGGAATATCTACTGAATACAAAGAGAGAATTTGTATTTAATTCGTTTCCTTCATTTGAGCTTTTGATGCATGAAATACGCGTTGCATATTCAATTGCAAATACTTCCAGCTTTCAAAAGTACAACAATTCTAAAACACTACAGTACAAAAGAACATGTAATTTTGTATAGAAATAAGCTATTATGTTGTTATTAAGTAATTACAGTTGAATTCATTACTTTCGGCATCAATTAGCAGGGAAACTTCTAAGAATTTCCAAGTTCTCCCACATTTTCATATATTTACTTTTCGTCATTTTTTCTTCTCTTCCTCCTGTTTGTAGCTGGACAGGTCTATTACAAATTGTTTTCTTCACCTCTTTTTATGTTAAATTGAACGACTGTATCCAAATTTTTAAGACATGAATTTTTGTGATTTAAATAAATATAGAATTTCTGAATAGGAATTAATTCTTTTGTTTCTAAATCGTAATTTTTGAGCAAATTGTGCAACGTGTGTCGCAATCTTCTGTTATTATTTAGAATATTTTAATCCTTCTAAGTACAGTCTTAACTTTCATTTTTTTTTTTTTTTCTTTCTCGCTTACGTTTTCCATTCGTAATAATGGGTACAAAGTTTCCATTCATTTTCATTAAATAATGGTTTTTCATACTTGAAATGCATTTCATAAACGTATAGTTTACTCATATTTATGTACCTTTTATCTTCATTCAAGATGTGTCGACATCCATTTCAAAGCATTGTGTCCAAGGCTCGAATACAGCCCAAAAGAACATTTGTTGTAGCCTGAAATAGCTGCACATGCTACTCGAATATCCTGTATATCCCTTCTACCGTTTGGTACATTCTGATTTAATAAATCCCCAAGCAAAAAATTAAGGATGAACATAATGGACGTCTTCAAGTGAACCTCTGCCTATCCATCTGTTGGGAAATCGTCAGTTGAGATATTCTTTCACACCAATCCAAAAGCAGGAGGTGTTGTATCATTATAAAAACAATAGTGGCCGCAATGCCATCCAAAATTAGCGAGTAAACTGTGCAAATGGCAAACCACGCAACCAAGCATTGTCAATAACCACTCGTTCCTCTATGAACAGTATTCTGTAGTTATAATATGAAATAAAAAATAAAATTAAAACATCATGTTTTCAAGCCTTTATAACTTTATGATAGTTCTTTGAAATTGTTGAAATAAGATAAAAAGAATATTATTCCTATGTGCACACTATGTCCATATGTCACATAAGTACATTTCATTTAGTCAAAAATAAATTAATGGTGTTTAACGTCCGTTTATTTTATTTTATTTTATTTTTTTTTCCCCTGCTGAGGCACCACAGGCGATGGACACTAATGAATGATACATGAGATGAAATGATATATTGGGAAAGGATTCATATTTAGGAAGGAATCGTTCCAGGCCAAAGTTTAGGGTACCTACCCGGAATTTTCCATTTATGAGGACTGAGGAAAACCTAGAAAAACCCTCAATCAGGGAGAACGATCCCGGCGGGATTCGAACCCCAGACCTTCCGCTCATGAGTCTGCGCCTTAACGGCCTCGGTCATCCGTGGCGGTTTCATTTAGACAAACCGTTATTTTTTGAAAGTGGATTAAAGCGTTATGTCCCCCCCCATTATATTTAAACAAATAGGAAGTTATGTCAAAACTTTTTTTTTTCCATGGGGCATTAATATTTCAGTATTTTTGTTACGCATTTGTGACTTGCCGTTGTAATTTAATGTGTTTGATATTTTTTTATTGCTATAAAAAACTGAACTGAACTGGAGGGAAGATTTTATTTCATATTCAATATAAATGGTATGACATCTAGCACATTCTGACAAGACTCAGTTATGAACATTATTTTGCATGTAAAGGTTCATCGAGAAGTCGCTCCTCAGCCAATGGGTAGCCGAGATTTCACTAGGGAAGCGAACTGACCGCGCTATGATCTTATAGTTATTGTATTCAATTAATCATCTGGACAAGCACAAACTGCAAAATCCAAACCTTAGCAACGGTGGGCGAATTTCCTCTAAAAACTGGTTTCCAAGGAAGGATTATCAGAAATGAAAGAGAACTATCTCCTGTGCAGTGCACTCAGTGCGGAGGAACTTGTCAATGACCCCGTTATAACTAAATGATCACATCAATGCATAATGTAATATTTACGGAGAAATGATCAATCATTGCATGTTTTTAACTTCGTTAGAATAGAAAAGAAAAGGTAAATGCAATGAGAATGTATGGAAATGAGACGTGAAATTAATTCAAATGTTAAAGGATTATACAAAGTATAGATAAGGATACATTCCGTTATGATTAACTAACAAATTTGTTCAGTATTCTTTTTAGTATTTATATTAATAATGAATTTGAAAGTACAAAGTAACACAGAATTTTAATTTAAAAATATGTATTACGCGAAATCATTAGTAAAAGTAAAAGCCAGTATTTAGAATATTTTCAATATTTACAACATTGTTGCAGCCTAAGTTTTATTCTTTGTGTGTGTGTGTGTGTGTGTGTGTTTAACGCCCGTTTTTATTAATGAAGTGCCACAGGCGGTGGAAACTGATAATACATGAAATGAAATGGTAAAATGGGAAAGGAATTTTTTTAAGGAAGGAAGAGTTCCAGGACTAAGTTCATGGTACCTCCCGGCTTTTGCCGTTTATGAGGACTTAGGAAAACCTGGAAAAAAACCGCAATCAAGGAGGACGGTCCTGATGGGATTCGAACCCCCGACCTTCCGCTCAAGAGTGCGCGCCCAAACGACCTCGGCCAGCCGTGGCGATAAGTTCTATTCTAAACTATATAAATTATAATAAAAAAACCATTTGTAAAATAATAATGAAAATTTCAACCTACTTCGACCCTATATCAAAACATTATATATAAGCACAAGTAGACACTACTTGTATTTGGGTATAAAAAGACCCTAATCCAAGTGAAGAGAAAGAAAAGTAAATGTTGGTCATATAATCAGAATGATCACTTTTAACTCCAAATAGCACTTCTTGGAGAAGGAACAGGATAATTTATAATAATAAATTTTCATAATTCTTTAAAGTCCCATTTTAATTGCTTATGTCTTTGGAACGGTGGTTATTACTGAAGCGGTTTTTATTATATAATGATGTTGTTGGATATACCATTCCCGGGGTCTCTCAGGGGCCCAAAGTCGCCTTTTGTGCCTTAGTGGTCACGGGAGGAGGGAGATGAAAGGGAAGGGTTCAAATCAAACGACACTTTATTTCATTAAACTTCTAGAAGTGTTTATTCACACGACACTTTGTTGTGGGCCACTTGAGTCATTGCCACTATGACTTTAATGCCCCGACCTACATACATGCTTGAAATTGCATCTGTGTGCCTCTAGTCTACACTTTCCTACTGTATCTGGGACTGCCTCCTGGTAATTACTGTACTGTACTGACCGGAGATGCCTTCTGGAAATGCCTTCACTGTTTCTGGAACTTCCATCTACTGTTTCTGGATCTGCGACCTAGTGTCTGAACTCTCTTCCACTGTCTATCTGACTGACTTGAGAAACGGCGTGGTCTTCCGCTTATATACTAAATTCAAAGTGCCCCCTTGTGGCCGTGAGAACTCAGGGGGACCACATACTAGCGCCCATGCAGTCTGAGTCTTCGAAATATTAAAATATTATTGGTAAGCTCTTGTGCTCCCAAACGCGCTCACTTTAAATCCATCAACTCTTTGCTCCTCATTGGGAGCTCATCATCATTTGATGTAATGACGTCATCGCCAACACCTGTTCCCTTTCTACTTTAACGAATTTCAGCGTATCTCCAGCAACTAAAGATACAAAGGACCTATTTGTTCGGACACCTGTATGCACAATAGAGAGATCCATTACTCTGGTCATTATCAGTAAATGCAGCACAAATAGGCAGCCTCTTCCCTCTCGCTAAGGAGTAATACTTCCAGGTAGTTATGAACAAAGGTTCCTGCTTGTTACTAAAGCTACATAATATTTAATAATTATTACTATTTAAATTATCTAAATATGTTCATTCTTGGGCATGCGAGGGTGTGAAGACCTGTCACATTACGTAAATATTTCCTGAGTCCGTCCCGAAATTACCTGGGAATCACTCTTTAGCACGGAAAAAAAAAATTGTGAAAAAACTTTATCCTGACAAATTAATTAAAGCAGTATTTGAATCTGCCCAGTATATGCTTATTAGTAATTAAAGTTTTTGGTTGTTAGCTCCGGTTATAAGCTAACGAGGAAAGTGCAGTATATGGTTTTGAGATACGGTTTATACAACGGTAATATGTATAATAATTTTGATGTTAAAGCATAAAAACTAAGTTGTTACATTCTATGAGAGTTAAAATAAATTACAATAAAACTAGTAGTAAAAGTAGTAGTAGAAGTAGTAATAGTAGTAATAGTTACTAGTAGTAGCAGTAGTAGTAATAGTAGTAGTAGTAGTTACTAGTAGTAGCAGTAGTAGTAATAGTAGTAGTAGTAGTAGTTAGTAGTAGTAGTAGTAGTAGTTAGTAGTAGTAGTAGTAGTAGTAGTAGTTAGTAGTAGTAGTAGTAGTAGTTACTAGTAGTAGCAGTAGTAGTAATAGTAGTAGTAGTAGTTAGTAGTAGTAGTAGTAGTAGTAGTAGTAGTAGTAGTAGTGGTGCTGGTGGTAGAGGTAGTAGTAGTGGTAGTAGTAGTAATAGTAGTGGTAGTAGCAGGAGTAGTAGAGGTAGTAGCAGTAGTAGTAGTAGTAGTAGCAGTAGTAGTAGAGGTAATAGTAGCAGTAGTAGTAGCAGTAGTAGTAGAGGTAGTAGTAGTAGTAGTAGCAGTAGTAGTAGAGGTAGTAGTAGCAGTAGTAGTAGTAGTAGCAGTAGTAATAATAGTAGCAGTAGTAGTAGTAGCAGTAGTAGTAGTAGCAGTAGTAGTAGTAGTAGTAGTAGTAGTAGTAGTAGTAGCAGTAGTAGTAGAGGTAGTAGTAGTAGTGGTGTTGGTAGTAGTAGTAGCAGTAGTAGTAGAGGTAGTAGTAGTAGTGGTGGTGTAGTAGTAGTAGTAATAGTAGCAGTAGTAGTAGTAGTAGTAGTAGTAGCAGTAGTAGTAGAGGTAATAGTAGTAGCAGTAGTAGTAGTAGTAGTAGTGGTGGTGGTGTAGTAGTAGTAGTAGTAGTAGCAGTAGTAGTAGTAGTAGTAGTAGTAGTAGTAGTAGTAGTAGTAGTGGTGGTGGTAGTAGTAGTAGTGGTGGTAGTAGTAGTAGTAGTAGTAGTAGTGGTGGTAGTAGTAGTAGTGGTGGTAGTAGTAGTAGTAAAAGTAGTAGTAGTGGTGGTGGTAGTAGTAGTAGTAGCAGTAGTAGTAGTAGTAGTAGTAGTAGTAGTAAAAGTAGTAAAAGTAGTAGTAGTAGTAGTAGTAGTAGTAGTAGTAGTAGTAAAAGTAGTAAAAGTAGTAGTAGTAGTAGTAGTAGTAGTAGTAGTAGTAGTAGTAGTGGTGGTGGTGGTGGTAGTAGTAGTAGTAGTAGTTAGTAAAAGTAGTAGTAGCAGTAGTAGTAGTAGTAGTAGTAGTAGTAATGGTAGTAGTAGTAGTAGTAGTGGTAGTAGTAATAGTAGTAGTAGTAGTAGTAATAGTAGTAATAGTAGTAGTAGTAGTAATAGTAGCAGTAGTAGTAGAAGTAGTAGTAGTAGTAGTAGTAGTAGTAGTAGTAGTAGTAGTGGTAGTAGTAGATTTTTTGGGCAACCCCAGACCTTTTACAGCGTTCCACAGCCTTTACTCCTATAAGGGGATCGTCCATATTTTATATGATTGCGGATCGAAGTAAACTAAATACATCATTTAATAATTGGAATGAAACATAAATGTTTAAAAATGTGTATGGCATAATTATTAGGTATTAAGAAGTAATCGTCTAAAGAATTAAGTAGCGACTTTCTTTTTAAACAGATCCGCACTTTAACCGTTAAAAACAGTATTGCCAATTGCAGTAGAGATGTAAAAAAAAACATGGAAAGAATTGCGTGGCAATAATTTCAGAGATTATAGGAGGGTCTTAAAGAATCAATTTGAGAGGGAACCTATGAACCGCCTGTTGAAATTTTAAAAAAATGGCATTAAGTTTCTACTGGCTAAAAAATCTTCCATTCCAATCAATTATACACATAATAACAGAAGAAAGTTGAGAAGCAAGTCTCTTTGGCACAATTGGTACGATGCAACACATAAAAACAGATCATTGATATAGAAATCGAATTTTATGTATGTGTTTTTTTCTTTTGCAGCTTACCTAACAGTAATCTACACAATAAAAAAATTAATGAATTACCTACTTGGCCATCAGGTGAATACTATCTTCCAAACCAACTTACATAACACAATATATCGGTTATCCGTTGTTCAGTGCCGTGCTGTCATGCGAGGTTTTAGTGATTTTTGAAATTTTTGCTAATTAGCTATTGAAAATTGGGATTTCCTAATTCGCAAAGCAGGATGAAAGATATTCTAAGGCAAATTTTTAACCCATTTTTCATTAACAGGCACTTATCAATATCTAACTTTCTTTTCTTTATCAACTGCGTTATTTTTGTGGACCATAGATTTCATATCTCAAATTATTTATCTAAGAACCTTATACAATATCTGAATGATTGCGGTGTAGTTCATTATTAACCGGTAGCAAGAAATGGTTAGATAAATCTGGACACCAACCGTAACAGAATAAAACATTATTACTTTTATTTTCTTTGAAGAAAGAGTCTAAGACTACATTAATAAGGATAGCACATTTTATACTCTTGAGTTCAAACAGCTACAAATTCTTAAACATTAACATTATTACATTGCCACCATTATTATGATTAATTTACAAAACAATAGAAGCTAACACGCACATTATTATAAATATGCATATAGGAATCAGGGGTAAGCTTATAAAATTTTGAAAAGTTTATCTAATTTTAATTAAAGACACGGATTTTTTTTTTCACAAATAATTCAGGTGTGGTTAAAAAGCAGACGGACTGTCTAAATAACGTGATAATATTTGCACATGTTAGGAAAGAAAATGAGGGAAGGTCTCTAAAATATGGATGCAAGGAATGAAAAAGACAAAATAAACAAACTACTAAAAGAAGGCTACATGGAAAACGGCAACTCATGGATAAATGTAAATAGTTTGGATACAGGAAGACACTGGCCAGTTTTAACGTTATTATTATTATTATTAATATTATTATTATTATTATTATTATTATCATCATCATCAGTATCATTATCACCATCATCATATCATAATATTACCTGAAAAGGTTAAGTAATGAACAAAGAAATGTTTGCATGTTCAATAATATGGAACCGAATTAAAAAAAATTAAAAAGCAGTCTATAGTTCAGACGGTATAGAACATACATGTGACTATTAAACAGAAACAGTAAATTTTGTTCATTTGGTTTATTTACGGGTGCTCTTTGAAATTTCAGCGTCCCATTCAATTTAGGGCGTGAAACCGGCGATAAATTTTGCTCAGAGATTTCTTCTTTCAGGCTTGAGATTCTTTTACATGCCATAAATGTACGACACGGTACCCATGGCTTTACTCTCCTTCTGCAGGAAGCCATATTTACTTTTTTTACGCCCGAAAAACAAATCCGTCGACCCAGGTCGAGATTGAACCTGCGATTCTGGATCTACGAGGCAAGTATGGTTACCACTAAACCATCAGGACCGACAGAAATACTAAAACAAAGAATTTTTCGCATAAATGTATTTTGGAGAAAGATTATTTGAAAATCTAAAAGCGAAAGAATGCGTTACTTGAACGCAATACAATTAAACTGATCGAAGAAAGAATATTAATATAGTTTCGTCTAAAGGAAAATGACGATGAATACGGTATAAATTATGACAAAGAATGCATTTTAAGTTAGTACATTTGGGGGGCACAATTATAGCAATTGAGTATTTTGGTTTAAAACTCAATTATTATTTTACATTTTTATATGCTTTATTCTGCATTGCGTGAATCAATACCCTTCCTTACTCGACCTTAGGAATGAAATCGGAGAAAAGCAGGGGACGTGTGAGCAAATAAAATATGTCATAGTTCTAAAAAGAAATACTGCGTCCAAATTGACTGAACACTCAAGTTGAACTTTGATTTTCATATGCCATAAGGAGAAATTAAGAAACTGTAGAGTTTATTCAACTTTTAATGCAATTTTTTCTTTCCGGTTCTACAGAGAATATGGACCAAATTTCGTTTAAATTAGCAACAAGGATTGTGGGTGAGAGGACAGCTTTTCAGTACTCGTTAGGAGCCAACATAATCTGAAGTGATGGCCGCAAGAGCCTGTTTAACGCTTCTCGACCACGGTCCAGGGCGAATGTGCGGATCGATGTATTGGTGAAGTGACAGACATCCCAGCAGAGCCATTGTCTCCCAGGAAGAGCCGTCATATTGACAGCGGTACTATATAGAACGCCAGTTGAATTCCAAAACAACCTCCGTCCCTTATACAATGAACCGCCCCAATACCCCACCAACGCTTTTACCCGGGGATGGCTTTGCATTCTTATTTTCTCTTCGTGCTCTATTCTTGTTCTTCCTTTTCCTCTTACCTCTCTCTCTCTTAGCATTTTCTTGCTAAAAGGTCTGTGCATGTTATTCTTCTATGTTTAATCATGCTTGGATCACGAAGGTATAATTTTAGTATTATAAACTGAAGTCGCCATCAACAATTGAGACAATATACGTGTTAATTCAATTTTACTGTACTAGTTACGTGTACTGCCATATTATTAAACTTTGGAAAATGTAGTTGTTGTTGTTGTTGTTGTTGTTGTTGTTGTTGTTGCCAGCTATTAGCTCAGCTTTCTGCTACCAGCTCGTCCCCCACTTCTGTTTACGAAATAATTCAAACATACCACTCGAAATTTGGATTGCAAATGAAAAGTTTTACTTAGAACTAAAGCTCATGTCAAACTCGGAATCTCGAAGATACAAACTCAATAAAGTGACATAGCAAGCCAAGTACACATAAATGTGTATAGGGAGCAGTAATAACATAGGAAATTTGTATTGTGTCATATGTGTCCTAGCAAAAAAATTAAAACGATGATGTCTTGTCACTTTCTATCTTGTACAAAGCCCACGTTTGGACGCGTGGCCGGCTTAACGGAATTTGCTTGCACCGGGAAGCACTCTGTTTGCCAGCGAAGTTGCATATTCATAGACCCTTAAATTTAAGCGTAAAGATTTCTGAAAACATTCACAGCCCACCAAAACACCAAATTTTTTGTCATACAATGGAATTTCATATACAAGATCGGATTTTTCTGCACTTCAGTATCTATAGTTTTGTGTCTGGTCGGTAAAAAAAAAAAAAATTAAACTCAGGTTCAGAAGGGCGATCATTAACATCTCGCATTATCGCGTGATTGCAATTCCTGCCATAGGGTTGTAATTTTAAATGTACAGTGACATTCGAAGCCGAGTTTTGCCAAATTTCTGATTCCAGTGCAAACTTTATCAGAGACTTCTTTGGACTTGATTGCAACTTTTCTCCGATGTCATCGAGTTTTTCCTCTGTAAGAACACGGTGTTTTACTTTCGAATTCTTATCAAGATCCCGTTTTTCTAAATCAATTTACAAATTTACGATCATTTCTCTGTGAGGCGCACGAACAGCAGAGAATGTTTCTATAAATCGCCGTCTCACTTCTCTACGTGAGTTTGTTGTCACATGAATATTCTGTGTGCTAAAGTATATGGATTTTTTGGCATTATAACACAGTGATTTCTTAAAATTCAACAAAGACTTCTCGTAAATTGATTAACTGGCAAACGAAGAGGCGGTAAAGTGGAAGGGGCAACAGAACCGTTAGAAACAGGACAGGCAAATCTGCGTTAAGCGGCCACGCGTCCAAATGGAAGCTCTGTATTATAAGATAAAGTGTAGATATAAAGTATTAGAATTAGAATTAGCATCCCTTTAAATTCATTTAAATCAAATGATCTCTTGCTTGTGCATGATAGCTTGAAGCTCAATCACGGTCAGCTACTGCTCCAGAAGAGATGTGCAGCAGTGCTGGACGTGTCATATATTCTTGTCTTTCTTCATATTTCGTAGTTTCTTTCTATTTCTTACTGTTTTATACCCTATATTTTCCGTTCCATCTTTCTTTGGTATACCCTTCTCTGTAGGTCACTGACCATACTATTTAATATTCGGGATTCTGCTTAGTAAAAGGTCATAATACACCAAATATGCTTATTTATTTTTCAAAGTAGTCTTCCCCATTCTTAAAACAAAGTTTCATCCTCCGGAACCATTCATGGAAACAGCAACGCCATACTTCTTTAAAGATGAACGTTTAATGCAACAGCATATTCCGAACTTCCAAATTGAAACCCGCTCAGTTTCTCCGTAACAGATGCAAACAGGCAAAAGTCGCCGGGAACCAAATATGGGCTGTACGGGGGGTGGTTTACCAGTGCCACACATTTCATGCAGAAATTCCATTATTTTCAAATCGATGTGGGGCAGTATCATTGTCGGGTAAAAAAACAATCCACGCAAGTCATTTATTTTTTTCTGTTCGAGATCTGAAAACCATAGGGAGAAAAACAATGGTGTACCATTTAGCAGTGATTGGGTGTTTTTTTTTTTTTTTTTTTTGTTTTTGTTTTTTTTTTTTTTCTGGAGCGAGTGGTTATAATATGGTCACTTGCTGAGAAGGAACTGGCAAATATCATATTCCAGGCCACACTTACATGTTGCTTAGCCTGCACTGGGGAGTCGTCAGATAGCAGACTGCCTCTTTGATTCCGAATTTTATTGATAAATCTAGCTTTCGTCACTATATGTCGAAAGCTGCTATTGTCGAAACGACAATTTATTTCCTGTGAAACATTTCTCTCTTGTTGCCTTTTGCTCATCTGAGAGGTTGTGAGATACCCAAAGACAACAATGGTTCCTTACTAAAATATTTCTGTGGGATTTCTGTCATCTAAGGCGAATGAATGCAATCTCCTTGTAAGTCACTCGCGGTTCCGTTTTCATCTGTGATTATTGTTGCTGGAGGCCTTTGTGTTCCTGATCTTTCAAGATTGTTCTTCATCTTGTAAACCAATTAAGGACTTTTATATATGAAGGAGAAGAGTCTGAAAATGCTCTCTGTAATTTTTCCATGCTTTCTTGTTTACTCAGGCAATACTTATAATCGTAAAAAATCATCGCACGAAAATGCTCTCGATTCACCTGCATTTTGGAACATAAGGCAGCGAGCGCACGACTATAATTGACATTTTTCTGCAGCTGTCATGCTTTAACTTACGTTATATTACTAATCAAATGCTGCCAATAGAAAAAATATATCATAGACTCGTCCCAAAAATTAAATAGCACCCACAATCTGAGCTCCATAAAGAAGTATCGTAAAAGCAGAGCTCTATATAGTTTTAATATGAAAGAAATATGCCTCCTCCATTTAGACAATCTTCATACTGTAAAAAGTAAAATGATTACCCAATAATTTCATATCAAATAAACGCGAATCGCTATTATTATTATTATTATTATTATTATTATTATTATTATTATTATTATTATTATTATTATTATTGTTGTTGTTGTTGTTGTTTCGTTGTTTTTTTTCAATTTGATAATGATAGTTGAACTTGTGTAGAAAAGAAATTTCTCACCCACGAGTTGACGGATTGCAATTTAATATTTTTTTCTATCTACTGTTTGTGTTTCTTATTGTGAAAGCATGATTGAGGAGGATTTTTGTTCCGCTTTAGCCCATATACCATCATAATAATTTGATTTGGTTTATTTATGGACGCTCTTTAACATCTCAGGTCATCAGCGCCCCATTCAATTTAGGGGTGAAACGGCCGATAAATTTTGCTTAGAGGCCTCTTCTTTCAGACTTGAGGTTCTGTTACGTGTCGTAAAACTATGGCATGGGATCCATAGTTGTAATTTCCTTCTGAAGGAAGCCATACTTAGGATTTTTATGCCCGAAAAAATCCAATCTACCCTAGCTGGAATTGAACCCGCGATCTTGGATCTACGAGGCAAGTATGGTTACCACTGGACCACCAAAACCGACACAGCGACAGTCATTGAATGGTTTGAACATAATGTATAGAAATGTATTAACTAGGCACTTAACGCAGTTTCACCGTTATTTAGGGATGTATAATAAAAATTATTTTTTTATATTGTTTAACGCCCATTTTCATCACTGAGATATCAAAGGTGGTGGATAATGTGATGAATGAAATGATAAATTGAGAAAGGAATATTATGGGGCGGGAAGCATGAAGTATTTCAGAGATAAATTTTGAGCACTCCGCAGAATTTGTTATTAATGAACACTAAGGAAAGTCTTGAAAAAATCTCAGTCAGCGAGGACAGTTCTGGCGAGAATCGAAACGCATATCTTCCGTTCCTTAACTAACTCATGAAGACTGGTGGTTTTTACGAGGGTTGTTCGATAAGTCAGTGAAAAATGAAGTATACGTGACCTTTTTGGAAAAACTAAATTTTGTTTCTCAACATAACCTCCTTACAAATCTACATACATACTCAAGCGATTTTCTAATTTGTTTATAATCCATAGTATGCGATTCTTCAGCTCTTTGCAAAATGCGCACTTGTTTTGGCAATAACCTATTCATTCGATGCAAATTTCTTTCCGCTAGTCATGTAGGGGAACATAAAGTAGTCCGAAGGAGCAAATCTGGAAGAGTAGGAGCGATGGGGGGGAATTTCATATTTTAAGCTAATAATTTTGAGGTTGCAATCGTAGACTTGTGCACTGGTGCATTATTGTGATAGAATATGGCCTTTTTATTCGCTCATTGAGGACGATTTTTCTTAATCGCGATGTTTAATAGTTCCAGTATTCACCGGTTTATGTTTTGCCCTTAGCCCTTTTCCAAATACGAACACCGTGACAATCCCAAAACCAATCATCATCTTTCCTGCAGAGAGGACTGTTGCAACCCAATTTTTCAACTGTTCCTTCATTTCCGACGTGTAGTAATGGAACGACTTTTCGTCGACTGTCATATACGCCTCCGAAATTCATTTGGATTCCGTTTAAACAGTTCCAAATTCAGTATGAAGTGACAACTCGTTCTCTTTTTCTGTCAGTCTTTAGAAACGCTTAATAACTTTTCATTTGTAAATGGTTGTGCCAAATATTATGCACCCGATATCCAAAATGACCACAGTTTCAGTAATTTCCCGCACTTTCAGTCTCTGATCGCTCAACATCATGTCGTGAATTGTTTTCATGCATTTTGTGAGTCATTACCTCGACAGGGCGACGGGATGGTCCGCATCACTTGCGCTGTTCGGCCACATCCAAACTCAGCAAATAGCATTCTTAGCGAAAGTGCAGATTCGCCTTAGTTTCTGTGGGCGTTACCCCTTTCAAAAAACAATATTTTATTGTACACGAAATTTGTGGTTCTCCTTTGAATGCTTGTTTATAAATTTAAGCAGGAAAATGTCTCTCAAACACAGACTAAGCTTCTTAAGTGTTTAAACCAAGTATATTATTCACCAGCAATCTCCACGTTGCCAAGGTCACATTGAAAACAAACCAGTGATACAAACTTTTGAATTTTTACGGACTTATTGAACAACCCTCGTTGTTTAATTTTGACAACTGCATTCAATTGAAAGTTTCCTTAAACTATGAATGGAACTTTTAATTAGGCATTAGCAAGAGGAAAGTGTATGCAATTTATCATCCTCATCAAGGGGTTATTAATGACGATAAAAATAAACGCTGCTGATGAGATACAAGCAGCACGCCTTGAGGAAGCACTGTGTAATACTCGCAATAAGCAGGTACCCAAATATCAACAAGACCTTTGCCCAACCAAATGCTTCAATATACGTAATTCTCACTTTATCCACTTATGACAACGGTCATTTCTCCCTTCTTCTACCCCTCTCAATCTCTGTCTAATATTCTTTTTCCACGTCCTTCTCAGCAGTTCTCTTTTGTTTCCACTTCAACCCATTCTTAACTCTTACTCTCTGTTTTGCTTTTCTCTCTTTATCTGACTGCTATTATTTTCAATATTACTTATTACTCTTCAGTTTTTTTCTTTATTTCCCTGCCCTTTTCATATCCTATTTCAGCTTCCAACACTTTTGCTTTTATTCTCTCTCTCTCTCTCTCCCCTAGACATGTACCTTTCCCCGTTTGTTCCTCCATTACTTTTCTATTTTGTAACCATTTTTACCTCTAGCATCTCATCATCTTCTATTTAAATTATTTTACTTTATTATTTGTTAAACCTCTATATAAGGGTTCTATTATTCACAAAAGTTTCCTACTGCCATGGGTGGCCGAGGTCATTAAGGCGCGGACTCGTGAGCGGGAGGTTTGGGGTTCGAATGACCGTCCTCTCTCACTGAAGTTTTTCCAGATTTTCCTCAGTCCTCGTAAATGGTAAATGCCGGGGAGGTACTCTAAACTTAGGCCTTAAAAAATCCTTTCCCAATATATTATTTCATCTCATGTATCATCAGTGTCCACCGCCTGTGGTGCCTCAGTAGTAAAAGCGTGAATGCGGGAGATAAACACCATTACAAAAAAACAAATGTTTCCTTGTTATCTTTCTGAGTTTTTGCTTCCTCTGTTTTCTCTTTCTCCTCTATATTTATAAACAAGAAGCCAAAAGAAGAGTACAAAATTCGAAAATGTTTATACATATTTTAGAATGAATAATATAGATAACATTCCCGAAGTTACAAATTAGTACTCGTTTTTACCTACTCATATCTTGTTTATGATTTACAGGATTCAAGACAAAGCTGTGCTGTTTGTTGAACTAATTTATAAGAACTAATCGGACCATAATCATCAATAATGAATTCAAATGCAAAATATTCAATATCAAGCAGTAATATTTGTTACATTAAATGTTTATATAGTATGCTAAATCTGCACTTTCTTTTTCTGCAATCCCTCCTTGCTATGGTTTCTGTTTGTTTATCGTAGAGTATTTCAAATGTGTTAATTCAAAGATTTCCTCCTCGAGATTACCGACTTTGTTAGCTGCCTCTCTGATGCCAAACGTAACTTTTGTCCTATCGCACAAAATTTAATGAAATTTTAAAGGTTAACTTCTTTATGTATGTGACACTATGGATATATATTTTAATGCTCTAGCTAGAGTAGATTTTTATATTAATATACATATATATATATATATATATATATATATATATATATCTAAACAGTATAGGGACGTTTTCTATCTCCATTGTTGCTTAATTTATTTATAGATGATATGTCGGATGCCTTGCTAGCGGAGGAAATGAATGCCCCTGAAGTGGACGGTGCCTGCAATGCATTCCTGTACTTTTGTGGGCTTACTATCTAATTCTTTTATCCCTAACAAGAGATGGTTTGCATTCGCATCTTAGAAAAGTATTGTAATGGGTTATGGTGGTAAATGATAATAAAACCGCAACAATGACTTTTAAAAATGGCTACGCGTATTGGCATGGATGAAAAATGGTACTACAGTGAACAAGAAACACAAAATATTAAACATTTTTTGTTATTTAGAAGTAATATTTAATATGAGTGGGAAAAGGAATAAGCACTTATCTGTTATTAATTATAAACCACGAGATCAACTAAATGAGTCAAGTGTTCTGACTTGCGTTCCAGATATATTAGTAGATACACTAGAGAGAATGTACAATGCTATGATTTAGTATATTCTATTATATGGAAGTGAAATATGAGTAAGAGGATGAGCCCAGCATGTAAATAAAATTCAAGTCGATTTTTTGACAAAGGGTTCTTGGGCTGTCCAAAGAAACGTCAAACTATGGGATCATGAGGGAGAAGGTTTGCTATTAAGATACAGTTAATAGTAAAACAAGAATGGTGAATACTGGCTGAGAGTGATGCAGAGAGACAAATCCACACTTCAAATACAAAATATGACAGCAATCTTTTTTGGGCTACAGAAGTAGAAAGCACACTCAGAGGAACTGGTCTGTGTTCAATATGGCAACGAGGTAATGAAAATAATACAAATATATGGAAGTAGGTTAGAGCAAGGCTAGAGGTTATCAACAGGTAGTAAATCCAGGCAAAATGTAACAAAGTCTCCTTGACCCTATCGAATGAAATGAAATTAACCTGGGGTACATATATATATCGCTTCGTTCTAAGGAAAAAAGCGAGATCAGGAATGGCATGGTTTAGAATGGGAGGTTTTGAAGGCTCAAAAAAATAACGGATAGTTCTCATAGGATAATCTGCCCATTTTGTGGAAGGGATGAGGAGTGGGTACATATTCTGGTAGAATATACCCATTAGAAACACCTGAGAAAAACGCTGTTTCCAGAAAAAAAATTAAGACAATTAGATGTCGGCTGAAAAGTATGGACCTGTTTGTGAATCACATTAATTGGTTGAATGTGGGCATTTTCCAGGCCAAAGTGCGCGGAGTTAGAATCAATTTATTTTCTGGTAAGAAGGCATTAACTAATATAATAGCAAATAATATTAAATTGCTTGCACTCGTATATTTGTGAACATCGTTCTTCCCATTTTTATTATTTTTAATGTATTTATTTTTGCTTTATATTTTCATTATTTTTTCCTCATTCTAATTCTGTAATTATACTTCAGCATGAACGATCGACGACCCATGCGTAAAATATATCTGTAATATGTATATAGAATGTTATAACAATAAAGATACAACTACTCCTACTACTACTACTATTATTACTACTACTACTATTCTACTATTTTACTGTTATTACTAATACTACTACTTAATAAAAATGTCACCTTTATCCATCAATTTTCTAAGAGGTTAATGATTTATTTACCTAAAATTAATGTAATATGACTTAGGATGTTTTTGCAACCAGTGATTCAATTAATTTTCTCTTCATATATTCAATAGTGTTATCTCTTTTGTCTGATCATTAGCGTAAATAAATCAGTAAGAGCTAACACTTTTTATAAGGTTCGCAGTTTTACCTCGTTTCATTTTCAAACGGGGTAAAAATGTGGACAAAATTTTAAATTAAAACATAGACTGGATTAAAATGTTCTTTAAGTTTTCTCACATTTTGTTTTAGCAGTAAATGAGCTAAGGTAGCTAGTAAATCATGTAAATAAACTAAAATGCAGGTCCTTTACCGAAATAATAATTCTCTACTAGCTGAAGAAACATTCCTATTAATCATTGTGCTTGCAATTAGATTGAGGAAGGCTCACGTTAGGTTGAACCTTACCCACTCCTAAGTTTTCAAAGTGAGTAGAGAATCCTTACATTTCTTCTGTAGCCTGAAACAAGTTTTTGCTTTTGAATGTGATTAACTCATACTCTTATTATACCCTGGAGAATACTCACTTGGAATCCGCGTTTTTATTTTATTTACTTCCTTTGCATTTTTGGCATAAAATTTAATGCCCTAAAGCCGCCAAGAAAGCTACGGCATTTAGCAATAAATTATTATCATATTGATGGCAGTATATTACAGCAGCTTCTATCACTATAGCACAATATAAAGTCAAGCATCCTTTTGGTGATGCCACAAAGAAACTTATACTTTAGCGAAAAGTTGGAGTTGAAGAAGTCAGATCAGGAGAAAGGAGCGTCAACAACGTGTTTATGCTGAAAATAATTTGATCAATCAAGACAGTTAAGGCAGAGAGGAAAAAGGACTAAAGCTCAATTTAAATAAAACAGAGATAACGAGAAAGTTTTGTAAGTGTTAGGAAGAAATTAAAAACGTAAATAAATACACTTTCCTAAGTCGTTTAATCTCAAACAAGGAAGAAAAAAATAATAAAAATGAAAAAAGGGACAGAATACCCTTAATAAAGAGGATATGTCAATGTGTTTATAGAAAAATACACCAGTTTTACAAAACTATAAATTTCACTCACTCTTTGAAACCTTATGACATCACCACTTCAAGGATTAGGAGTGACCGTCCCATTAGCTAAGCTGGCCAGAGTATGGGGATCGATTGGTGAAGTTACGTTTGTGTAGCAGAAAGTTGGAATTTGCTGCTTTATCTCGAGGTTTTCATGTCATTTCTTTAACTTCTCCCCCATCACTTCTCCCATATTTCATTGTGCGGCATTTTTCTCTTTCGTTAAGAGCCCTTGCTAAAAATATGCTCGGTTTTGGAACCTTCCGCCTGATGAGAGGACCAGTGCACGTGCTGCTTGGATGTTTGAACAACATAGATTGAAGGGCAGTGAAAGAATAGGAGGGTCTGCTAGAAATCTAAATGGTCCACCGCATATCATAATTGGGTTTTTTCCTCACATCAAGTTATGAGATACTTTAAATATCTACCGTAAACATCGTGCACTCATTTATTGGAATTTATACATGCAAGTGGAAACTGTTAACCTTTAGTGGACGCGCGATTCCCGACAAGACTGGGTCGAAGTTCAGGTAGCTTAGGCAATTGATCTTGTTCACTCCTGTTAATACCCAATTTTTCAATAGCATTACTGTAGCAAGTGCATAATAGACTTTTACTGTGTATTTGGGTATTGTGGACTATGCGATGTGCAAGATATACCCTAGAACCAAAAACATTTATTTATGATTGCCACGTGCAAGTAGACGATAGTTTTGTGCTAAATTTCCTGTAGTAACATCCTCATTGGAAAGTGCAATTTTTCGTTTGGCGAATAAAGTTCGAATCCCAGGCATTTTCATTTATAAGAAACCGAAATCAAAAAATGGGCTTTAACAGAGGAGAAACTTAATTAAATGTACTATGGATTAAAAACATCTCCTCGAAAGTCTCCTCGAAAGTCTTTAACAGGATTAGCCCAGCAAGTTGGTGTGTCTGTCAGCAGTGCATATAAAGTCACTCAGTTGATGCATCTTCAACCATATAAAATTACTATTGCACCTGAAATAAAACCCGTAGAGGCGCTGAAACAAAATATCAGGGAGGCCAGTGTTTGGAAACCTCGGGTATGTCTCACAGCGAAAGGCAGACACTTCCAGCACCTACTTAGATGGTGAAACCAATATTAATAGTTTACCAATACCACTAATAAACAATGAAAGAAACAAAAAAATGCGCGGTATGAGTTCCGATTGAGCGATATGATTTCTCCCAGCATATGGCGAGGTCGTTACGCAATAGGTAACTTCCCGTCGGCAAAGCGATTTCCGATTGCGTAGCCAAATGAGGGCTCTATATAAATGATATATCACAGTTTCCATTAAACAATTATTGAAATCCCAATGCTTATAAAAATGTTAAGGCATGTTCTTCATTATACATCATACATTTGCCATACAGTTACAGTTCAGGAAAACACACACTACCCATAAACGTGTATTACCACTTTTGATGCATGGATAAAAAACATAAGCGATTAACTTTATGGAAAAACAAATATTTAATTATTTTAAAGAAATTCCTATTAAAATAACTCTTTCTTTTCTAATGTTTACGCTACAAAATATAGTTAAGTACATAGAACAAATGGGGAACTTTATAAAAATGTGGTATATACAGAACATTTCAGAAACAAAATAAGGAAAGAAACAGAATATTTAATTATCATAAAATCAATCTCAATATAGTCTATGAAAGCGTGATGTGGGTTACTACAAAGATAATGTAAGGATAAAACGCTGAGATATGTAAATGTTAAGGACTACTGTTTGCACAAAAGTATACCATATTAGTAATGAGTTCAGCGAGAAGTGAATGCTTTGCTATCACTTCTATGAAATTAGTAAGATAAATACATAAACTGATTAGAGCACATTAATAAAACGGACAATCTCAGATTCCCAAAACAAGGTGTAAATGTTTGTTCTTTTGGAAGGAAAAATATCGAACCACCCAAAAATAGACGGATGGATGTTGTAGGGATATGAAACAGGCAAACCGCCTAATCCATGGTATGAAAAAATATTTGTCGATATAAGTATATTAAAATAATTACCTTTGTTTTATGTTTGTAGGCTACATAATGGGTTTATTAAGCTGTCAATTTGTCTAAAAAAAACTCTAGCTTGCCTGTTTATATACCGCTTTAGACAAGATGTGCTAATGACTGAGCAGGAAATGATATGTTTTGTTTTACGAAAGCCTACGGACTAAAATCGTAAGCATTCGCTCTTCAGGTGTCTTAATAGTCATGAAGAAAGGCTGTTTAAGAATACTTCTGGTAAAGTCTATAAAATTCCATCTTTATAAGCCGGCTAAGAGCGGTATTTCATAAAAACTTAGACCGGGGTGTAGAAAATGGTTCTTCGTAGGTAGATGATCCGCTGTCTTCTGTAAATATCCTGGGAAAATACCAAAAAAACAGATCATAGTTCTTAGTAGCGACTGGTATATTCGAATACTTTTAGATCAACTACTACTTTATTGACTTTATTATAAATGTGTGTTTTAAACTAATTTATGTACAGTGGGAAAAATAATTAAAGTGACAAACTTGAGAGCTTGCACGGGTGACCAAAACAAATATTTTTTTCTATTCCATATTTTTCTATATTGTTTTTTCAAACCGCTAGAGGGCATCTGCGTTCTTCTATGCAATGAATGGTAAAAGTTTGCATTTTGTTTGAAGTAGTTAAATCAACGTTTTCTATGAAATGGATTAGCATTAGTGTGCATTTATGATGGCCCCTCAATCTCCCGATTGTCTTCCGAGGAGTTCTCGTTTGTGAAATCTCAGTTGAAACAGAAGAGAATTTGGTGTCCAGGATAGATAGCAATAGGGAATATTAAAGAACACCCTGTAGTCTTTGACCACATTAGACAGTCCATGTTCTGACGAAGTAATATTTGTGTAAATGTCAACGGAGACAATGGTGAAATTAAGGAATGGTAAATATTTTGGAAGTTTGTGAGGACAAATAATTTAATTTACCTCTGTGATGTACTGGAAAAATAATACCTCATAGGAAAAATATTACGAAAATATGATAGTAAAAAAAAAAAACATGTTTGCTTTGGTGCCCCGCGCAAACTCTATGTTTGCCGGTTTAATTTTTTTTCCTCCCTGTATTAAATTTTTATAATAAAATAATAACTTTGCATGTAAAACAACTATGATTATTTCAAGATATCATAGGCTATGTAACTGAAGTTCTATCTGTGTTTCCATTTGTGGCGATTTTTGCATGGAACTTGAGTTACGTATCAATTGGTCTATTTACGACAAACCTCCAAATTTCTTTCTCTTTATATAGTTTTTTCATGTTCCTAATATACAGTCATATTTATGTCTTACACGTGTTCCTTGAGACAGCAAATCTAAGATCTGGAATCTGCATTTGTGCATTTATTTTCTTTTAGCTATTTTATCAAAATAGAATGATCAATGACAATAGCATACCTTTAATTTGAAACTGGAATAAAAAAGATGCCCGTGAAAACCTGTTATTGTGGCTACAGGAAGCATAATAAACGGAATAAACATATGAATTGGCTTCTGTTTTCGGAAGAATGGGAGGATTGAAGAAAAATATATACAGGTGTTAATAAACTAGATTTAATTTCAGAGCTTGTAGAGAGATCTCAGATAAGTAATTTGAGACAGGGATTCTATGGTCAATGAAGAAAAATAACGAGTTATATACGGTGATAAAAGTTAAAGTCAAAGTAGACGCAAAATATGGTAGAAACTTGCCTTAGGATGTGTTTAAACTTGCTTCATGAGCAAGGAAATTCAAATTTTAAAATTTTTTTTCAACGTTTCCATTATTTAGTGTTATTTAAGTATTTAAAGACGTACAACGTGGGTCACTGAATAACGGTTAACTGATTTATACTGATTTATAGAGGATGCTATCCACCCATGTAGCTTAATGGAAAAGATAACTCGCTAACAACGGGCCGCTTTTACTTGACGCCAATATTATACCTACTACACCAAGAGACATGCTCCACAACTTCAGGCTTCATTAGTCAGTGGCGTGTTGGTCCTTTAGAAGTTTAATGTCATAGCTGTGAAATTTAATTCAAACAGATTGCAGATGCCCTATCTGAAATTGCTTCTGCAGAATTAGCAGAAGTATCGAACTCAAAATGAACCAGAGCAGACCAAATTAATGATAAATTACCCAAAAGTCACAATTGAAGTAGACATCTAGGACAGATCATTTCTTTGCAAAACAAAACAGAAAGAGCAATGAAAATCAGATATTTGTGGTGTGTGTGAATGAAAGAAATTCTGAAGCCTAAAGTTCATCTTGCTAGATAAATTTCAGAAGAAAAAGATCAGGAGCGAAGTAGTTAAGTTGTATGTCCTTCCATTTCTCCTCTACGTTTTAAGTGTGGTCTAGAATAGCAAAAGAAATGAAGATGGTACGAGTTTGCCAGAGGAAAATGGAGAGAAAAATGGAAGGTTAAATAATAAACAACAACGCCGAACTAAGAAATAGGACCTCCATGAAGACTCTGCTGTCAGCATGGAGGTGGGGAGAACACATGAACCCAAATAAATTGACCGATGTGAGACCCACGGATAGCGAACGCCCAAATTACCAGTACTCAGATCTTAGGGATGGCATTTGCTCTTTTTAAGCTACAGACAGCCCAAATTGTGAGATCCGCAAGCCTTTCCAACCAACAGAATGTTGGTACAAGATGAACATGTGGAAAGCAGCGAAGTACTGCGACTGCTAATGAGAGAGGTTTTTATGTAAGATTAACATACTAAATGTAAGTGATACAAGATGGATAATTAAGTAATATTTGGATTAGCTCACCAAATAAGTACATTAGAGCTATCCTTGCAATCTTTGACCTAAGAGAATATTAAAGCATTTCTAATTCTTATTACAAAATTTCTCTATAATCTTTGAAGTCATTGAGGTGTAGTTTATGAACATCCTGTATAGTTTCAAATTGAAACACGATAAGTTAATAGTATCAGAAATCAGTCAGTTACAGATTCAAATGAAATAAATGTATGTAAGTGATATTTTCTTTATATGCTTGCATATCTCTGAAATTTCTTCGCTGCAAAATTAGTATTACAGATGTTGGTAATTATAATTAGAATTTTCTAGGCAACTTTACTATAACTGTCTCGCAAGCAAAACGCGCCATTTCTGTAAAAATCATGGTTTAAGTGGCAAGCGAATTTCTAAAATCTTTATTATTTTCGAGTGCATCATGTGACTCATGAATCACTAAAAAGCGAAGAAGTTACTACATAGGTAGCAGCTATAGTGTATATCAGTAACATAAATTCTATCGCTAATCTTATATTTCTAACTGACAGGGAAAATGCATAAAGTTGCACAAAATTCACAGATTTCCTGTTCAAATAAGTTTGGAAGCTCTATAAAAAGTGCATAATGTAAGTTCCTGATAAGTGTTCCTATATTGGATAAAAGTATGGAAACGCACTTTAAGAATGCAAAAATAGTTTGCCTCAAGTTGTGTCGCAGATAAAAACTCTAGTAGTTCCTCTTTAACTGAGCATTACCTCTTGCTCAGAAAAAATCCTCCTGCCCTCCTCGTTCAAAATTAGTTGAGCATATCTGAACACAAAGCATTTTGTAAACCAACTCCACCTATTGTGTTCCCAGCTAATCCTCTTTACTGGACGCATCTTCTACACGTTGCCATAGTAATGGAGACTCGCTCCCTGCTTCCAGCTGTTAGCCATGCGTAGAGAAAGTTGATGCAAGGGTGGGTAAAAACGAGAAAAACTGCAAAAGGAAGGTGTAAAGAATGAAACACAGTAGAAAAGACTCATTGCTTCTTTCCGTTATTTTCTTTCTTTATTTTTTTTATATCTAAAACGATAAAAAATCATATTTCTGAAACTGTTAAATAAGTAATTCCTGAAGAACGCATAATATCAAGAGTAAAGTCCATATTTAAAAAAAATCAAAATTTGTTAACTACGTTGGAATATGTATTCTAAATAAAGTATATTAAAAGTAATTATAAAAGATCAATTTCAATGTTATAAGTTATATTTGAAAGGTTAGTGTAGGGAAATCCTGAATTGACAACTTATTTACCTTAATGTAGATAACATATACACATCGAGAGTTAAGCAAGGAAACATTTTACTCATCTATTATATAAAAGTCTGATACATTAGAAAAGCATAATTATAAATAAAAAGTTATTGTACTATACTAGTAATATATAATACATAAAATACCAAAATTAAATAAAATGGGACTGTAAAACAGAATAAATAAATCTAGGTGCAAAATAAGACTGCAAATTTGTCGCCTCTATTTTTTAACATTAATACAAATGAAATGGTGATATAATGGGTTAGTAACATCACATTTTACTCTAATATTTCCTATATACAAGAATGGTAGCTGATCATCAGATTATTATTTTTACTCGGATAAAAATAGAAGTCGATAAATGTGCAAAAGTAAAATATTTTAGGGACAGCAATTTTTAATAAAAGTATAAACTAATAAATAAGAAATATGTACATTTTACTTATTTCAAGTACTAATTTGAATATGTGTTTGATATTTCCAAATATATGTACTTTTCCAATGTGAGAATACTATGCTGTTTTTTTTTATCGAAATAAAAGAGAAAAAAGATAATATATGTCTTAATTTTTATACTCAAATTGCTATTTTAATTTTAGTATTTTTATCAAGCTGTTGTTTATAAGACATTTAATTTTTGTCGTTGCATATAAAACAATTATAATTTAATTGCACCATGTTGTTGCATAACAGTAATAAAAGTATAAGTAATTATCAAAATTCAAATTCTAAATTATATAAAAATTAAAATCTAATGGATATCTTGAACAATGCCTTTCAAAAATTTAATGGGTTTCAAATGTGTTAGCCTTATTTACCTAGTTCTTCTTTATCAATTTAGCTGCTTCTTTATTTCCTGCCTGCAGTTTTTGGACTTCAGTAACTCAATCTCAATGGGACTTTCCATATAAGAGTTCAATATTGACAACAATACGATCTTTCAAAGGGCAGTAGTGTTCGACTTTTGTTTTGAAAGGCCTTAGGTCGCAAAAGTTGGATATCAAATGCTTTTTTTCCCAATAATAATTTAATGATTTGAGGGCGCCACGTTATTTCAGTAATAATTTAAGAGAAAAAGGGAATGTCAGAACGGAGACGAAAATGTTTTATTACAGGAAAGCCGGGGGTACAAGGTATTGAAAACAGCCCATAAACATGTTCGTTATCTCTGAGAACATTTAGAAATCTACAACTAAAGGGAGGCAATAGATATTTCAATAGAAATCATCATGTAAGGAAAGTGCCGAAATTTATGACAGGCTGTTCTTGGAAAATTCAGGCTCGTGAGAAGACATTGTAGATCAAGGGGGAGAGAATAATTCTAGCCAACTTAGAAACAAATAAATATTTTTAGGATAGCCAATGATGAACATATAACACGGAAATAGGATAATATACGAGGGAATTTAATTTAGCGAGAGGCATGCCGATGTGGTACAAAACTGGTGTACAGAAGTCAGAGAGATCATCAGAGGAGATACTAGACTCACGGAGAGACACGAGAGACACGAGAGACACGTGAGAGAGATATACGGAAGCAGGCAGTCATACGAAAGCAATCAATCTAAGTCATTTCTAAAGTCAGTCGAGGGCAGTTTAAGTCATTCTAAAGCGGTCGAAGAATTCTAAGTCCTTCTAAGGTGATTCTAAAGTCAGTTTAAGTGAGTGGTGCAGTCAGCTACGAGCCGTCAGGGAGTAATCTGCCAAGTTGTAAAATAAATTAAATATTCAACCAGTGCCGGACACTATTAATACAGCGAACAATCTCCTTCCCCCCCCCTAATGACTTTAAGTCATTAAAAACAGTCCAAAATTTACCCTGAGAACCCATCAATCCCCCTACATTGAAACCACCCAAAATTACCGTTTCAAATTATCGACCAACTGTGGAACCCCCATATAACCCGCTTCAAGTATAAGATGTATTAATCAACAAAAAGTATTAGAAAACACAGAGAAAGTAAGAAATAAAATTAAAAGAATAATAGATAAATAGTAAACAAAAGTCAAAAGCAAATTAAACTTAATAAGCAAAATTAAAAGCAACATTAGAGGTGCAAACAATATAAAAGAAAAATAAAAATAAAGTAACACTATCAAAAATGTAACAAATTAACAGTAATTACAATAGTAGAACAGGATAAAACACTAAGAAAAAGTCACACTTGAGATCGCTATACTTCGGACTCGTGGAGTCCTATGGCAAGAGGACAAGTGACATGCAATGAAACCGCTTTAGTGAGCAGACCATTTGATGGAACAGGCATTGTTTTCAGCCTCTTCAAGATGAAAATGTCCTCATTCAAAAGCTATAAATGTCCAAGATTGGCTTGAGCAACATGAGAACAATATTAAACACCTTAGCTGGCCTGCACAAGGGTTAATTTGAATATTATCAACCCATTATGGACTGAATTTCAAAACGAAGTAAGGGTCCATTACACTCCTGCAGAAAATCTGGAAGAATTGGAACAGTTTATTATTTTACCACTAACAGGATTTGTGTGCATCAATTTATAGGAAAATTAAGGACGTTGTCAAAGTCAAAAATGGTCCCATAACATTTTAAGTGGGCTTTCACATTATTTTTCCCAATCCTTTTTGAGATGCTTGAAGATGATGTGTAGATTGAGGGTTTCCTAACTTTGAATTGGAAGTTTGAAACTTTTTGAATAACACGTTTACAGAGTAGATTGGACATTATGGAACTGTCGATCTGTCAGCTCGTTCGTTTGACTCGATACCATGTGATTTTTCTATATGGGGGATAATTAAGAACATGGTGTATTCCTCATCCCTAGTAAATGTAGATGAACCTAAAATGTGCGATGAGACTACACTTGATGTTATTAGTGACGATAAAATACCTATCACGTACCCATTACAACATAATAAATGTGTTGTACGTCGTTGTATGTAATGCACTGTAAACAACGGAGGATATTTGAACAGTGTATAGGACTTGGGACTCATCTATTTGAGTCATATAAATTAAATCTACTAAAACAGCGGACATCTTCATAATTGACAGAGAGAAAAATAAATTGTAACAATTATTATATTAATAATCATTTTCATTATTCCTTGTAGATTGATTGGAAGCTGTACCTTAAAAAAAGGAAAAGGGGGTTAATCATTATGATTATCATTTCTCTTTAGTTTGTATGGCCATTTCATGTGCACTAAATATGTAGGCATGCTGTAGAAATCAGATAGAAGTCAATTCTTCTGATGCATGCACAGGGATGTGACATGAGTTTAAATTCCACTTTCATGGTGAACAAATAACATATTCCTGTTCAGGCTAAATATCGGTCCTGGTGGTTTAGTGGTAACCATACTTGCCTTCTAAACCCAAGATCGCGAGTTCAAACTCAGCCAGTGTCGATGGATTTGTTCGGGCGTAAAAACCCTAAGTATGGCTTCCTTCGGAAGGAAAGTAAAGCAGTGGGTCCAGTGTTATAGATTTGCGGCATGAAAAAGAACCTCAAGCCTGAAATAAGAGACCTCTGAGCAAAATTTGTCGGCCATTTCATGCCCTTAATTGATTGGGACGCTGATTACCCGAGATGTTAAAGAGCGTGCATAAATAAACCGAATCAACAATTTAGGCTAAATAAAAGCAAAATTCTGCAAACGTGTCAAACGGTATATATTAAGAGCTTCGATTTTTTTCAAATGAAAGAGATTGGACTGGGAAACTTCACTAGAACTCCTTGTAGAAATAATGGACCACAGCTTCTCTAACAATGTAAACAAACGTTGCTGTTATGCCATGACGTTCAAGTAGCAGAAATCTTGAAGTTTTGCCAGAAAGCCAATTTCTTACAATCCGAGAGAAAATCTCATCAGATTGAACCATGTGCTGAGAATCGGTATAATATCATGAAACAACATTGTGTATACCGGACTTGGCGTATAATGAAACAGTCTTCCTTTTTGGTGTCCTACCGATCTCTTCGGGGCAACATGAATAATGAATTTCTCCTTCACCTCGCTTCAACGCCGACCCTGCCAGCAGTACGAATAATAATGTTAAAAAGAAACAGAGAACTAAAGTGGTAATTCTGCGGAAAGCGGGTTTATACCAACTGCAGTGTTCCCAAAAGAATAATAAAATTGTATAGCTATGATGTTCACTACATTAACCTGTAACAAGGAGACGAAAATGTTTCACAAAGGTCAACATGCCTATACTGTGCTAACTCTTGGTATTTAGCTTTGTTTTGCATTTTATAGATTTTTCTGTTTCTCTTCATTCTCCGTTTTTTTTTTTTTTTCTTGTTCTTTGACTGTACCAAAATTGTTCTATTTTCATTTTATCTTCTCTTTTCTTATATTCTAAATAATTTACTTTCTTACTGTTATAATTATATTAATTAAGTGTTCCAATTCTGCAGTGAAACGTGTCTTCAAAGAGTCCAAATTCCTGTAGTAAAACCCCATAATTGACTGTTTTCGTCCCTACTCCCAAAACTCGCTTTGGAAACTCGTTTTGGACGTTTTTCAGTCGGTCTCATCCAGCTCCATACTTGAGAGGCATAGAACAGGACAGAGCTTGCCATAGCACTATTCTCCATAAATTACAGGAACATCAGGTACCCTGACAACGCATGCAAAACCTGATATCCCTCCCCTGGCTTTGCCCAATGTCCAGTGTTTAACATCTTCCATTCATACTAAGGGTTACACTTAAATATCAAAATATTTTACGTTCTCTGTTTCATTGCCCTGGTACTTCCATTTCTCATTTTATTGTAAACTGGTTAATTTTTAAAAGTGATTGTTTAAGTTTTTTTTTCCCTGTTCTGGAGCATTCATCTCCTCCAAAAGCAACGTGTTGATGTTACCATTAAATAAAGTAAATGCTAAGAGCGACAAAACACATCCCTGTGTAACAATCCTTAAAGTTATCGGACTCTCAGATATACACATTTGGTCCAGTTCACGCGAAATCTAACATTTAAGTAAATCCTGATCATTTACTCGAAATACCCTCAAACTATAGTTTCTTTCATTATGCACTTCTCTCCACAGTGTCAAAATCCATTGTAAAATTGAAAAAAGCATACAGAACTTTTCTCTTTTTCAAATAGTTTAATTGAAATTGTTAATTAATTTTGCTACGCTTGAAAATACCCGTTTTTGTGATATAGCTGACCAGTAACTCTGTTTCCACTCATGCCACAACTTTTATTAGCGTTTAAAATTGTGTGCCAACTGCCACAAGTCTTTGAGAAAATTAATGAAATGAACTGATGATAATGCAAATGAATCTGAAGTGGTGAGTATCTAGTAGTAATAGTTTTATTGTAACAGTTTCAAAATACACACAAGTACAACTGTCGCGTGGGTCTTATGGACGAACATGCTGATATTGTCTTTGTAACAGTCGAAATATGTTAAATACTTACACACACATATACATACAGACCTACATGCAAGTACATATATACAAACATAACTATATACTATAATCACAAGAATTTTATATACATACGTGGGTAGGTCCATAAGTCTCCGGCCTAACCATTTTCTAAATATAATAAAGACAAAAACTATATTTCACTTTTCAATAGAACCCCCCCCCCAAATAGTCAGAAGTCTTGTCTGCAAAATGGGCATAAACAGCATCCATAACTTCTTCGTTACACTTAAATTTCCTTCCTTGAAGATCCTTCTTGAGTTTTAAGAAGAGGAAATAGTCACTAGGAGCTAGATCTGCGCTATAGAGTGGTTGGTCTCCTTGAAGACACATTTCTTCACAGCTTGTTGCAAAGAAGACGCACACCACCACTCAGCTTTCCTCGCCTTTTCTCTTTGATGGAAGCACGTATGCTGTTAAGTAGGCCAGCATAGTACTCCCCATTTGCTGTGTTCCTCTCCTTGAAGTCAATGAAAAGTATTTCTTCACAGTCCTAAAAGATTGTGGCCATAATTTTCTTGACTGAGTAACCTTGGCCTTTAGAGGCGGTGCTTCGCCAGGTTCACGCCACCCCATTGATTCTCTTTTGGACAAGGGATCACAGTGGAGGAAAATAGTTTTATCTCCTGTAACAATGTTTTGCACAACTTCACTCTCGTTGCCACGGCAGAGCTCCAAAAATACCTGACAACAGATGACTCGTTGCTGCTTTTAGATGAGGAAAGAAGTGTAGGCATCCATCTTGCACTAACCTTATTTACGTTTAAATGTTCATGAATAATTCGGAGGACTGTTGTTTTATAAAGGCCCAAACTTGCTGCTATTTCTGTAACTTTGAAGCCGCTGATCTTCAATAATTTCTCCTTCCATAAGAGCTCTCCTTTCAGGAGTGAGCACCTCCAAGGGCCGACCTGCATGCTCTTCTCTTCAATGTTTTCTCGACCCATTAGAAAATGTTCGTCCATTCTTGTACGGTAGGATATGAGGGGGATGCTTCCGCATATACACCGTCCAATCGTTGTTTAACTTCATTTGGAGTAAGTCCTTTTTATGTGAAGAGATTAACAGCTCGATATTCCAATTTGAACATGTCACAATCCTCTACATACAGAGATGTGTGCAACTATATCTGAACAACTGCACACAGCGAAGCGGAAGTCACAGCTGCAATTATTTACTTAACAGATAAGGTATGACACCAGATAAGAATTTTGTGACGGCGATAATCCTTATCGGTGAGGCCGGAAACTTACGGATCTACCCTCGTATATACGAACATGAATGGAATTTTTACACTTGCTACTATTTTGTTAAGTAATCGAATGATGTTATCGATACAAGTCTTCTGATGCACTTGGCGCATCAGCATTAATACTTATATGACAAAATATTATTTGCAAAATGCAGCAATAGCACTGTTGAAGGTTAGTCATTTATGTGATTTGGTAATAACTCTATTAAAGATGTGATAGAAATAGTCACTTAAACTCTGGCGTTAACTTTCATTAATAACTCAAAAACCAATCATTCCACATGTTTATATGGATATTTTTATTGTTTTGGTAAATTATCATAAATAACTCAATAACTAAGGATTTCCAGACATATGTTTACATGGATTTTTCCTTGTTTTGTTGTGAGGAACCCACCACTAAAGTATGTAAAAGTATTTCCGAAACATTCTGTAAATTAAATCTATTGACACCACAGTTATGCGATCGATAATAATAGGTGTGGGAAGGCAACAAAATCATCAGCATATTAATGGTGTTAATGCCTATCAAAAAGCATTGCAATAAATTATTTGTTTGCTTAGCCTAAATAAAATAAACACATTAAAAAGAGCAATACATATCTTCGCCCATCCGCTAAAGAGCGGCCAATACATTTCATTACTAAAAAGGTGTTATATGAGTACTTCATAAAATATGAGGTGCGGCAATAAGATGCCGGTCTGATACAGAAGGCTATGATTAATTGTTGCGATGTTAATGCTTTCTGATACGTGTTTAAGGAGTGTAAACTGTGTATTTACTTTCTGGTCATCACATTCATTTGCTTGGAAAATCTCTTTAAGTCGGATGTGTTGCACAATGCAGCATAGTGCTCAAAATTGAATACAGAGTAGGGATTAAAATTTTAACTAAAGAAGAACTTTCACCCAGTGATATTAAACAACGCCCTGAAGGTATGTATGAGGAAGCTTCCCCTTCATATTCTACTGTGAAAGAGTGTCAACATTTTTTAGTTTGGGCAGAAAGAGCCTTGAAGAATACACTTAAGGATAGGCCAGACGATAGACGTCAGAACTTCTCCCTTGTCGAGGAAGAATTTCTGACGTCTGAAGAGTTGGGTATTTCTAAATAAATTATGCTTCGCACCCTCCATCAACGTTTGTATAGGCATAACATCAATGCAAGAAGGATGTCCCCAATTCTTCCAACAGTTCAAATGCAAGTGCGCGTGGAATGTTGTCAGAAGTTTTTAACCATTGTCATGGTTCCGAAAGGGTAGTATTGTAATCCATCGTTACAGGTGATGAAATACTAGTTTTATACTATGACTTTCTTTTAAAAAAGAATTAATAGAATGGTGGAAGAAAGTTGAAACACTCCAGTCCACGAAAAAAGTCTTAAAGACAATTTTTTGGGACTGAAGAGAAATTCTGATAATGGGCTTCAAAGAAAGAAACTTGGCGATGACTAGGAAGTACTTTGTTGAGTTACTGCAGATATTGCGCAACACCATCAAGTTTGGAGTGCTGAGTCGAGGAGCCGACTGCTGCACAACCCACAAGAGTGGTTTATTGGAGCTGGTGATACATTGAGCAGTCCAAACCTTGATCCCGGTAACTATTAACTGAATCTTGTGCTTAAAGGGCGGAGATTGTGGAACGACAATGAACTGAAGGTCGCTGTTTTCGAGTATTTAAAAAACAAGGCCTTGGACTGTACATATATAGTTGTGGACTTAGACGTTAGTAGAGTAAGTGTTGGCATTATTCTGTAATATGTTAGCACATACACTGCAATGTGTAATAGTCGTTCGTTTCAAGGAGCGTGTGAGCATGGAGGAGGATTATGGCGCATGCATAGAGAGACATGACTCTATGTATGCGAGATTAAGTGAACGCTTCCTTCTTCTCTTGCGAGATTTGGTAGGGAACTGAAATGCCACATATTGTAAGAGTCATCTAAGCAAATAATGCCAATTACGAGTCATTAAGTGTAAATAAGGTATGTAATAAATCAAACTTATTCTGAAATTGCTTACATCACCTAGTTATAATACTTTAGCTCTTACTTATACTTATATATAAGATGTGAGAAATGCATTGAGGTAAAGAGAGATTGTGTTTAAAAATGATAGTTGAATTTCCATACCTAGCATGATAGGGCGAAAATTTATGAACTGCGTCTCATATAACCACATTATATAAAGCTTTGATCAAAAGAATCTTCAAAAAGAAGGAAATTGGAGAAAGTATTCATACGTTTATTTAATTTCTGATATATTCGTTGAAGAAATTGATTGCTGTATTTCAGAAACGATAAAAACAGCGTTGACTGATATGGTTAGCATATACAAACCTGAATTCAACTCGATTCCACCCAAGCAGTTATGATGATTGCCACCCCAGCAAAAGAAAAGAAACCGAAATATTTTTGCTAGTGCAAGGTAACTCTTATTTATGACTCTTTTCATTTTAAACGTAGGAGAAGCCATAAATCTCCAAGAGAGGCAGAACAGGGAGCAAAAGGGAAGGACAAAAACCTGTTCTGAGGGGGATTCCCCTACACTCAGTTGACACCTGGATACTGTCTGCAGCTAGTAGCTGAGTTTATTGAAACGGGACTTGATGTAAAATATTTTCCTTGAATCGTAAAGCTCAAAATGACTTCTTGGTAAAAACATACATAAAACCCGGTCTCTGTTAGAGCAGGGTTTGAAGGCTTGGCCGCCTAAAACTGCAAAAAACCAAACTCTTAGGTAGGATCTTGATGTATAATAGCCTCTAAAAAGCCTATGAAGCGTGTTTTAAATACTTACTAATTAATTTTATATAATTAGAACATTCCATATCAAGTGGTATATATGGTTTGTCAAACAAAGCGAGTTTATAAGCCAAACCAACATTCAAAGTTCCTCTATTCTATATCAAATTGCTCAAATTCAGAAAACAAGTGCTCAGTACGTCGAATTAAAAAGTTTGCGATAAAGTCGCATTTGGGCCTAGAGTTAGAAATGTTTAACATAAGAAATTTACATAGTAGGAGATATGTTCAATCCGTCTGTGTTACCTACGTGTTCAGAAAGTTGTCCTGCTCTCTCTACAATAATGTAAATAATAGCTAAAACGTTACTTAGGCAACATTGACAAGATGCCGTTTTGCAACATATATGCACGGTGAACCAAAAAACACAGTTAAATACCAAAGCATGTATATTTGATTCTTTATACTGCTCATAAGTTCACTATGGAAGAATTTGTTTATCGCGTTAATTTAGGGCCTTAACTTAACATTTTCGTGATCCCTCACATTCTAATTACTTTGCATAAGAGCTATGACCATGAATTTGTAACGTATTAAGGTGACTAAATTCATGTATAATAATTTTTTATACATTTGGATCGATTAAGCATTGTAATATTTGAGCTGCATATACAGACCATATATTCCGTCCACTTTGTTTGAATAGAGAGCAAAAAGGATGGCGAAAGCCGCTTTTATTAAGGCCTCTACTGTTTTACCCTTACATTTAGCGAAACTTCTTGTTTTTTAGTTCATTGGTTTAAAACTGGCTTTCTGATATTGCTATTACTTTCACCGTATACTACGCAAAAGATGTTTGAGATTTGATTGAGACATCGATCTAGCCGACTATGCGCCTATTATTGGCAATTCGTATAGAACTGTATTGTTAATAATATGAATAATAATCAAATATGGAATAATAACAATAATAATAATAATAATAATAATAACAATGTCTCATATGTTATGAATCAGAAACTAAAGATTACCCGTTAGGTAGAGACTTTGGCCTACACATCCGCATCTGTGCTTTGTATGAATGGTTATGGGCCGGGTTTCTAACGAAAAGGTCCCGAATTCAAATACCGCCAACCTTTACGCCTTTTAAGCCTGTAATACAAGTTTATTTCTAAGTTATTATGCTATATTTGTAGGCGTTTCGAGAAATGTTGTTTTATTACTCTTTAAGAATACATTTCAAGAATATTTCCAACAGGTATAAAAGCAATGGTCCTCTTGAATGAGAACGCATTATAATAGTGAGCGATGGTACAAATAGTTAGTAGGGCTAGAGGAAACCTTTCTGATGCACGAACACTTAACAACAGCGGTTTCCGCCACGTCGTGCCCTCACGTCACGTCTTCCGGGACACTATTGTGCGACTGAAAACGCACAACTCTACGATTAGTCCATGCACTAAGGGATAGGCCGATTGTTGATAGGTGTGAGGAAAATGTTTTGGTTTTATTTCGTGAAAACTCCCACGTGAGCATCAGACAAGCCGCAGTCGACTTATGACTCGGTAATACTTCCATTCATCGAATACACCAACTAGAGAAGTAGCCCATACAAGCTTCAGCTGGTTCAAGCGTTACATAAAAGGACTTTCAAACCCGAATTGCCTTTCCAATGCTATGATAAGCTGTCTCCAACAACAATCGAATTTCGTCCTCCAAGTTCTCGGTCAGATGAAAGTACCTTTACCAAAAACTTGGGGAGTAAATCGGCACAACAGTATACTGAGGAGAACGCAATCCTCAATGGTGCCTTAAGCATCATATCCAGATTCAGTGAAAGCTGAATGTATGATGTGGTATTTTAGGTCATCACATTGAACAATCCTCCCTGGAAAGCGATATCAATTAAGAATTGTTTTTGGACTTCCTGCAGATTCGTTTAATGAATGGTGTTTAAATGATGTCCTTCCGCAGCTGCCAACACATCTTGAACTACAGATGAATGAATCGCAGGCAGATTATGAGCTCATGGTAGAGTTTTTTCTCCTTCTTATCTCCCGGCCAGGACCGATGGATTTTTTCGGGCGTAAAAATCCTAATTATGGCTTCCTTCGGAAGGGAAGTAAAGCCGTGGGTCCCGTGTCGTACATTTACGGCATGAAAAAGAACCTCAAGCCTGAAAGAGAGGCCTCTGAGCAAAATTTGTCGGCCGTTTCATGCCCTGGATTGAATGGAGCGCTGATGACCTCAGATGTTAAAGAGCGTCCGTAAATAAATCAATCAAAAAAAATCCGTCTTATCTACCCAAGGAGGTGGATTAGTCGCGGTGGGCTTGTATTCTGGCCCCCTCGTTCACTGCCCCTCAAGCCCATAGATTTCTTTCTATGAGGACAGCTAAAAATCATAGGTCTATTGCAACAGCCCACAAAACATTGGTTCTTCGCAGACGAATCATCGCTGGTTATCGTAATGTGACACCACAGGTGCTTTGGATACAGATTGGCGTCATTAACATTGCATACGCTTCGAGGGAAGGCCAACCGAACTCGAGGAATAAGGAACGGCAACAGATACGCCATTGTTTACTAACTTGAATGTAAAGTAAAAGGAAAGTGAGACACGGAAGGTCAAAAAAAAATACATATAGTTTGCTAATATTATGTATTAGAAATTATAAAGCAATAAAATATTATTGATGTCGTTTCAGTCTACAGTAAAACTCACCTTTCATTACTATCCCGTATAGGGACATTATATGGTATTGCACATACCTAACATTTTGCATTTTATTAAGATAGCGGTAAGAAAAAAATCATGTACACTACTCAAACCAAGAGAGCACATATAAGCCCAGAACTATAACTGAAAATTACGCCGCCGCAGATAGCTTCAGTCAGGCTCAATGACATTAGCCCCTCAACGTGTAACCGTCTGATCACTACACACTAGAAATATGGGGAAAATCGAAGCGGATACAACTTTTCTAAAGTATTAATTTGTACTGCCGGTAGTATACATCATATTCGTTGAATTCGACGAACTTTAACGTAATTTTATTAGTCAATTAGGATAGCATGCCTTATTTTTACAAATACACACCACTACTTAAAGGGTTATCACTCGTAACGGAATATAGTTTATACCATATTTGAAACCCTTAGAACATCCAACCAACATTACCGGCGCGCCATGCACAACTACCAGGTATAACTTCGACAATGGACAGTTGTTCGAGGACCTTCTGTATACGTGATAATACATTGGTTCATTCCAATATTTAATAGTATCCTTTAAAGCATTAGTATTTTAAAAAAGTGTACATTGCTTACCATAAGCACCCTAGCAAACCCTAGGAGATCAGCCACAGTATAGCGACCTAAGTGTTACCTGTAAATTCGATTTAGGGAGGGGATAGTCAAGTAATGGCGCCCACAATCAGGGATACCTAGGGTTTATAGCCATCTATAAACATATTTACTAAGAATACTGCATAAAAATTGAAATTTCAGCAACACACTAAACGCACGATGCAGGAGGAAAAATGAAAAAGAAGGTAGCATTTATTCAGACATTATTAACAACTGCTGAAAGTTCCTCTTTAATTTCTGATCAAAATTAGTTTGCTGAGGAGCTATGTGTTTCTATGGTAACTGCAAAAATATCCCTTAAGTAGTTATAAAATGAAAAATCTTGCAACCGTTCTTGCATCCGCATCCCCACCAGGACGTATATTTCCAATATTAAGTAAACAATAATGAATATATAAAACTCTTAATATGTGTGCATGGTGTAAATCAGAATGAATATATAACATTTAATATCTTTTGTATACTGTGTTAATCATAAGGAGTGTAAATTTTTTAATATCTTCTATATACTATGCAGGCAATATTTTACATTCATGACATATGGAAAATAATATTGTATGAATAATGGATACACGTCCATAATAGGTCCATGCTTCTTTGGTTATCTGCCTCCTGCCCAAGGGAATGATCCTGACAAGTACAAAAAAAACAAATAAACACTTGCCCAGAATGGCAAGGACAATAGAGCATTGTCTCGCTACAAAATCTTTCGCGCCGTTTCCAAATTTAATATTAGCGCTAGAAGTTGAGTTTGAGCCCACCAATGGTAGATGGAGATTTTAAGCGCTCTCACTCAACACGGAGCCCGTGAGATCGCATAGACGGCCCCGTATGGCTCAAGAAGCCTCGCACGCTACCACGGTTTGAATTTCGTATATAAGGAGGAACATCCCCCGCAAAAGACATTCGTGCGTACGTTCTTCTCTTAGATTCTTCACTAAAGTGGAGCAGTCATCATTCAGATAAGCGATTAACAAGTAATCTCGAAGACTTTCACTGAGGTCTTCGGCGATCAGTCATACACTTAAGCACTAAGTAAGCCTCGTCGTAGACAACGCACCAAAGGGCAGAATGAAACGTCTTGATAAAATAAAATCAACAATGCTCCGACACAACATCGTGTGATAATTTGCAGTTTTCACTCCTCTCCTAACTCGCTGGTTAACTTTGGTTAACGAATAAGTAGGCCTTTGCTAGGTAAGGCCGACCGACCAGTGTCATATGGTAGCTGTTCGTAAGTTCGGAACGGTGCGTCTGGGCAGTGTTTTATGCCTGCAGCCGAACGGCCGATAGGTTTAACTTCTTCTCAATGCAAAAATCCGTATCGACTCCGGGAGGGTCCCAGAAAATGCAACTTGATCGGAAGTAGGCGGGAGCCCTGATTTTATGTTCCTTGAGAAATTGCTCACGAGATGGAAGCAAAAACTAGTAAATTATATAGAAAATTAACTATCAAGGTGCCGCGGCGGGCAGCTCCTAATTGGCGTTCAATTAGCATTGGACGTCTTCCGTCCCTGCGAGCCATTGACGAACTGCCTCAATTTATATGCTTTTTAGAAAAATATACAAACAAATTTGTATAAATTTAAAATAAACTTGTGTCTAGAAAGTACTCAATCTACTGAAATTATTATACGCATCATATTGTTATGGCGAAAACAATAGCAGCGCACAGCAAGTAAAATATAGTTGAGTCCTGTAATAAAGAGACATTTTGAATGAGAGGGACGAGTGCAGCATATCGTCTAGTTGTACTGAACACTGTACGAGATATCCAGTTACAGTAAATTTGAGGAGTACAATGATCTATTCTCTTCTCAAACAAGGTGCGATAGTAACGGAGAGAGGTAACCATAACTATCTACAAACGCAGAATTAGTTTTCGTCGTCCGTTTATAATAAGACTGCATATTAAAAGGAAACAGTTCAGGCTAATATTTCTGTTTTCTTTCTTTTTTCTTTCCGTACACATTTGCAAGCTCGTTTTCATTTCACCCTACGAACTATTTAAGCCTTCAATAAATTATTTGCATTTAGTAGCAAGGAGAAACTAGTTCTTTTTTTATGATTTGCTTTATTTAAGGACTCTCTTTAACACCTCAGGTCATCAGCCTCCCATTCTATTCAGGGCGTGAAACGGCCGACAAATTTTTCTCAGAGGCCTCTTCTTTCAGGCTTGAGGTTCTTTTTCGTGCCGTAAATGTACGACAAGGGATCCACGACTTTATTTCCCTTCCGAAGGAAGCCATACTTAGGATTTTTAAGCCCCGAAAAAAATCCATCGACCCTGCCCGGGTTTGAAGGAGAAACTACTTCTGACTAGGCATTAGCACGCCTATGATTCAGCCTTTGAAGTTCCTATACAGGAGGTTTGATCAGTAGTGTAGTAACACACAAGAAGGTAAGGTAAAAATCCATTCCGCTAGCAAAAAGATGCAAATTACTAGCAGGTATTAAGTTCGCTCCTGTCACATCATGTGAAATAGAGATAAGCTATTTATTGTACAAAAGCATGCTCAATGATAGTTATTAGAACCTATATAAACATGTTTAGTAAGGAAACTACTACTACATACAAGATGCAAGTCTCCAGAGTAAAAGTTAACAAGTATAGGAATGCCTACCCTAGCACCAATGTAAATGACAGTACTATAACTGCTTCTCTTAAAGCCCCGCGGCGATAGAATAAGTCAATCTACACGCCGCTATGAATATTCAGCACAGCTAGGGAGTTTGAGTGACAATGACGCCCCATTGACACCCTTTGCGTCGCGACGCGTCCAGACGACTGCAATTGCCTCGTCGACGGCGCCGCAATGTCACCCAGGCGCAGTTTCGACCTTCTCAGTCCGTACATAAAGTAATGGCCAAACGTAACAGTCAGAGATTTGCTCTTCCATTTCATCAACTTAAGTATTAAGTAACTTTATGCGGTTCTTAAGTGCAAAGTAGATTGACATGGAATGTATATCTAAAAATCCATTTAAAGTCAGGAAAATAAGTTCATATCTTGTTACAAAGAATTCTACATGTACATTAAACTTATTTGCATACACTTTTGTACCATTATAAAGGGAAAGGAAGACATAAGTTTTTAAAAATAAATCAATAACGTAACATTTACTTTTGGATAATTAGCTTTTATTTCTAAGTTTTTAGATATTTAAGGACATGTTTTAGCGACTTTGCTGACTTTATATGGAAATGGGATTGTATTCCAAATTTTACACAATTTCCACAAATTTCAGGAGTAAGCTTAGTTTCTTAACTTGAATATACAAATTTCCAGTATTTATGTTAAACATTGATATATTTTCTATTTCTACGATTTTAGTTCGTGGCTGCGCAATTTCATTATAAAATATACTATATATTTCCTAATAGCAATACAGTAATGTAAAATAAATTAAATAATAAAACTCCTACTATAGACCTGGTTATTAAGCTTGTTAGCCTTACTATAAAATAAATGAGTAAGCAACTTTTTTTTTTATTTTCCAATCTCACAATTGTCACTAATTAAGTTATATGCAATGTGGATAACATTAATTTTATTGGTTCAATAATAATAATAATAATAATAATAATAATAATAATAATAATAATGGATCGGTAGTTGATGAATATGCAATCGTACTTAAAAGATATTCCATCCATGGCAATATGAACCAAAATAGGCGAATTATTTACATGTTTTAATAATTGGATGAATTAGCATATATGAATATTTCTGTTGCTTTTAAAATATTCTTTAGAATTAAATAATATGGCCAAAAATTTACGCGATAGTACCCAGCTTTACTTGGAATGTGTGGCCAATTTTCAAATTTATTTCCGATATAAAATAAAGGAGTGCTGGAAAACAGCATTTGCTACCAAAATAAGATGTTTTTAAACATAATGTTTCAACATAAGAGTTTCCAACAACATTTTTACCAAAAGATATTTTACATATATACACATTAAAAATATACGCATAGTATACAAAGGCCTCTTAAAATAAGAATGGCAGGAGACAAGAGGTACTGTTAACAGATTCCATGCTGGTTGTAACTGGCTCTGGAACTTTAACACAATAAATACTTTTATTATTCTTCACCAGTCATTGTCATTAGAAACCCGGAGCACCTCGCATTTCCTGAAGGACATGACTTAGCTCTCATTTACTCTCCCAAAGAATTTCTCTGTCCAGTCTTAACCTGTCTAAGACTGAGTAGGGATTAATTGTAATCAAGCCTCGATGGGACGACCATCTAACTACAAACTGCAAGTCTGCTGGCGGACACCACAGATTGATCTCCGTCAAATCAACATCCTGGTGGCAGCAGAGGCAAGGAACATAAGAGAAAACGATTACATCTCCCTTTTCTATTTTATTAGCAAACTACACGGAAGCCTCATCTCTGCCCGGAGAAATGGTCCGGAGAGTAACACTATGGCCACCCCTGAATGTCACGGCCTCCACCCCTTTGCCCCGCAGAGCCCGTACTTCGCTCCACTGCTCTGCAGCCTGTTGCTAGCCGCAGCCAGGAAAATGTCAACATTGCTGAGACCAGCCCAAACATCTCCAAATTGCTACTGTCTTTAACAAACTTGCATTCATCATTTGCCGAGCACGCGTTTAGCACTCGAAGCAGTCAATTTGTTTTCTACGTTTGACAATATGCTAACATATGTTACGCCAAAGTATTACGCAAATAGATGTGCAGATCCATAAGGAGTCGCAAGCTTTCTTGTGCTGAAAAAAATCAACTTATAAGCACTAAAGTATTCATATTTAATTTTTATGAGTAAACATTCTAAATTAAACCATAAAGCAAAAAAACGAGTATATTATAAGCTGCATGATTTTCTGTGGTTTTGTTATTTTCATATCAAAAATACAGGGAAAAAACGCAACCAAATACTAAACTGAATAACAATTATAGCGAGTGGAATTAAAATTCAATAAATTGGAGATCTTCAATTGTAAGCGTTAGATCAAAGACTGTTGTAACTGCGTGATTATTGATCTGTCAGGGACTAGGTCATTGTGTCACTTTAATTTATAATTAAGTATAGTGTTTTTTAATCTGTCCTTATGCATTCTGCATAAATTAACAAATCATTTGGGGGGGGTAAATACTAGTTATATTCTTTAGGCTCTTCTTATATTTGAATTTCTAGTGGCATCCAACATCCAACCTTGTAGCACATGTAACTGATCATGAAAGCCTCTTTTCTGTCGCCCATAATATTGTTATGTCTTTTTTCTGTCATCGTTTAAGTTTCACTACTTGTCATTCTCATTTTTTAAATAACATAACCTTATGTCTTCTTCAAATTTTATTTTTTTAGATATAACATAAAATGCATTTTATTCTAAATATATTTCCAAAAATCGTATAAATCAGTCATCCTAAACAATTTTCATCTCATGAGATAGGATCCTAAAAGTGGCATTGCTTTCGCTTTGCACCTGATGTTTTTAAGTAGTTGTTAATTATTCTTTTACATAATTCATTTAACGAAATTTGTATATTTTTACAATATTTTAAAAACACCTGACTATCTGTAAACATCCATGACTTAAGACAATATAAAATGGTTTCAACCTCCATTTTATATTACTGATATTGGTATAATTAATTACTTGTATTATAAATATTATTATAATCAATTTGTACACTTTATATGTCTGCATTTATAGTTAAGCCATTTTGTGTATTTCCTGAGTAGTAGAACAGGTTGTTTACCAGGCTTTTAGACATAAACCAGGAAATGTTCCGTTTTAGGAACAGGACAAAAAGAGCCATATTGTCCTGTACATGTTTTGTATATATTTTGTAAGAAGCTTTGTGTAAGAAGAGTCGTCGCTAAGAATTTGAAAATTGTAAGGGAAAAAGAGTGGGTCAAATCGCTGGGTATTGTATGAACGGGCAGAAGAGTTAGTATTTTGTTAAAATCCAGGACAGGCCGGGCAATAAAAACCTATTGATGCAACAGAACCTTGTGGGTGTAATAACTTGTAACCAACATTACGTAACGAAACTCAGGGAAAAAACAAAAGAAATAAAAGTTTAAAAGGGCTGTCAATCGGAGAGCTTGTGGAGTAGAAAGACGCAAACTGTTAACAGGGAGCCGTGTCGAAAATAGTGCACAAAGATAAAAACAGCGGAACGGTGAAATATTTGGTACAATTACTGGGCAGTGATAGACTAGAATCCATCCAACAATCGTTAATATTTTCAGAACTTAAAGGAGGCTCTTGAAAGAAAAAAATACTTAAATATAAATAAATCATGTTATAATAAGCTCCACAATTCGTGTTTGTCTTTTGTATAATTCCCAGTCTTCTTCCATTGGCCTAAGAAGATCATAAAATTCCAGCAATCCACCAACGCTAGCGTGACACTGCGATATCCGATAGGCAGCGGGAGAAAGGAAATCGACATCAATCCCTCAACAATCAATTAAATCAACAAACTCCTCCCCCGCTTATCACATTAGACTTTCGACTGCAATCGCAGATTTCATATAATTCACTCTCTAAAATTTTCAGATATGTATTAAAATTGTTCAATTCTGTGTTCCAGTTACTTGAATTTTGACTTTTGATACAAATTCTTAATAGAATAATTAGATGATATGAGGCACTCTAATGCTCTAAAGTACTTTAAAGATTGTACCTATCCACTTTGACATGCTCTAATGCATTCTCGTAATGAAACAATACCCGTAGAATACTTGTGTCTTTGTTCCACTCTACTCTTTAACCCTGAAGTATTATAATAACCGAAGGTCTATTTATAAATTCTTTTATTAATTCGATACGTACTTTGTTACGTGCAGCGCTTCCTGAGAGATTATTTTTGCCAATAAATATTTTACACTTTTATATTGTACAAATAAATCTTTCGATAGCTACCATATTCCTTTTCAATTCTCAATAATATTCACCAATTTTAAATATTTAGTAGTGAAACATCAAAAGTCTGGAAATGCACTAACCTTCGAGGGAGATGTTTTAAGGTAACTCTGAGATTCATATACAAGCAGCTAAAACTGTCTGTCAAGACAGATCCTGAACTGTACACTAGTGCACAAAGACTCAGATAATGTGATCTGTTACCAGCATAAGGGCATTAGCAAGTAGATAGACCTTAACTTTATGTTTCATTTTTTAAAAAAACCCTTTTTTCCTCACACATAGTTTTTAACAAAAGCACTCAAATTTTCACTAAATATGTAAATAAAACGTTAATAAGATGTTTTAACATTAAACTAATGTAGCAACGATTAAAATAAGTTACAATGTTGTAAAGAATAAACTGTTTACAACAGAGCTGAAGAAAAAGGTAAGTATTGCGTCATCAATTAGTACAATATATCCAGAGCAAAGGATTTCTCCCATATATCAGTTAGTGTACAATTAATTTATAAAGAATGAGTTCATATTTCGAATGAATGGTAATGACTTAATAATAGCAATACATATACAACTTTCAAGACTTCAAAATGTTGCACTTCATATTGAAAGATTCTAAAAGTTCATTATAGCGCTGTCTGAAAGTGACGAAGAAATCCACCGCCTACCTGTACTGGTCTACGTTAAGTTAAATATTCAAGTGGATAGAGCAGAGTAGATAGCAGAAATACAGAGGTTTTCGAAAGGAAGATGAATATTTGATTGCTGAAGCAGTTTTATCAGACCCACAAAAACTCCCTTAATTAAATACTAATATCATCATTAACCATTAACATAATTAATATAATAATAACCATATTTTGAATGGGTTCAATTTATTCATAAATGTCATAAGGGAGCTGGATGCCAGCTAGAAAAATTCAGAGAAGGAAACACAGCTTTAACTTTGTTATTTTTCCTCTAAAGTCCTTGAGCCTTATTGTTAGTATTGAATATAGCGAGGGTGCGAAGATGCCATAAAAGTTGCTTGGCCTCCAGAAGGAAAAAATAGCCCTCTACAAACAGATTCAAGGCCCAAAAATCGCTTTAAGGTCCTAAACAAAGGTTCTAAGAGAGATTTTGTCAGTGCTATTGAATAGAGAGGTTGCCTGGAAAATTGCTCAAAATTGTGCCGTGAGACCCACGTAAGCGGGAGAGGGAAGGTAGAAACAGACGCCCAGAAATTAGCGCTGCTCAGGGATGATTTTATTTGCTGAGATAGAAGCGACGCGAAGTCGCCGACTAATGAGGAATGTTACTGGCAATATTTTTTAAAAGTTTCAGATAGTTGATGCGATATATGACCGAACGACTGGGGTTTTGATAAAAGATACGAAAATCGGTCGGCGGGGTGAGTTTTGGGAAGTCTTACCTAGTATACAGTACCATGAGTTTTTCGTGAGGTCTTATATTATATATGGTATAGCTAGTTGATCGGAATTTTTAAAGCATATAGTACCAAGAGTTTCCGTGTAGTCTTATCTAGTATTCAGTACCACAAGAAAGCTTCTCAAAGTATACCATACGGCGAGTTATCAGAGATTAGAAGTCAGTGCCGTTCAAGCATTCTTTGTCGTCCGTAGTTCTATATGAAGTACAAAGTATGAGAACAATTTAGAGTGATGAACTGTACTTTCAAGTGTCTAAGGTGGGAATAAAGTTAAATCCGCGACGCGACTGTGAACGTGTCTTGCCGTGTCGTGCAGAAAGAAACTGGAGCTGTAAACTAAAGCACTAAGATTTAATAACTGCCTGCACAAAAGTAAAGTATTGTGCGTGGTGAGATTCGTGCATTTAGCAAATCAACAAACTCGCAAGGTTTCTCGAGGACGATATATATGTGTGCAAATGTATTAAATCTCCTTATTAATAAACAACAACTCTTGGAGTGACGTGATAGTGGCGTGACGTCACAGTGCTTTCATTTCCAGTGCCCTTTTCGCAGACCTCGCTTCTACGCGACTAAAATACCTGAAGCTGAGAATACTCACTTAACACTGAAATACATGGAGCAGGGATAGGCCAGGAAAAGATAGCATCTGTCGGAAGATTAGACCGAGGACGAGGCATCTTCCTTACGCACCAGCTACAGAAATAAGAAAAATCTACAATTCTTCTCCCATATTCAAAGTGTCTCCCCGTACGTGAAACTTCATTTGAGCCAATCCAGTTATTCTTCCCTTTAATTAATTTTACTATTCCACCACCAAAAAAAAAAAAAAAAAAAAAAAAAAAAAAAAGCCATGCCTTCTTCCTAGATATTGTACGTATCCAAAGGTTTGTTCTTTGTGCAAGTAATAGTCCCTGAGTTCATGTTCTTCAATATCTGCCAATGTGTGTGTGTGTGTGTGTTTTTATGCGTGTGATGGAGTCAACTCTTCAATTGTGGTAGATTTGCTGCGAAATATTCTTTGCTTCAAATAGTTCCATAGCTAAAAATTTGTTGAGCTAATATCTGGCTATCTTGCAGGCCTCGGAGAGAACTGAAATTACATAGGGTGGTGGGTGATGTGTACACATTATAGAGCATCCAATCATTTTAACAGTCTTCAAAAAATTACAATTAAATCCACTTTCAAAAGTAATGTTACATTTATAATCCATAATAAATAAAATTTATCGTAATCCATAATTCAACAGGAAGCTTTCTAACCTTCTACATAAAACCGCTGGAAAAAATGCCGAAAAATTACGTCTACATTTGTAATAACATTGAATAAATTCGATATGATTTGGCAGAGGTAATGCCATTTCTTTCCACAAACAGAAATTAATAAAGCGCACTTTCACCTACGCTGAAAATCTGTAATTCAACAACAATTATCAGAAACAAACAAATTTGTTGTTATGATGAAAAAAAAACAATTTTTATGCACTAAACGATGCCAGAATGTTTAAGATTGTGTGGAAAATGAAGAAATTGTGAGCAATTTAATTTACCTCCAAATTTTGGACCAAAAAAAAACATATATATGAAATTCTTAGTATCAAATGAGAGCAAACAATAACAGAGGAACAGAAAACAGCAAAATATAGGAGAGTTGTTATAAACAGCAAGTTTAAAAAAAAAAAAAAAAAAAAAAAGTCAATAACTAACCAAGGAAGTTCAAGAAAATGAAAAGAGGATGCCATTCAATGAAAACATTAGAATATGGGAATATAAACTTAATGACGAAATTTTACATTCCTAATAATGAAAACGAATGAAGAAAGTAATAATGAGGAGGTAAAGCAAATCTTCAAATAGTAAGGTAAGAACAATTAAAAAGAGAATTCATCTTAAGAATTAGGTACAAAAACATTGCACTAAGGTGCAATGAAGGTTTACTGCTCGATTCTCATGTTATTAGGGCTAGTACAGACTAGTATTGCAAGATAATTTTACCAAATAATAAATAATAATAAATACTTTCAGTTGGAAGTTCGTAACAAAGATTAACTCTAAAGAAATATGTAATGCACTTGTAACGTTTTATTCATAACTGAATAATTTCTGACTTCACTCATGTTTTAAATATTCTCAAGTACGTTTAAACAAAAAAAAATGTTATTTTTGCGCCAAATGAGAACGTTTGTTAATGGAACATTTTCTTTGAGAGGCAGTTACAGTTTTAATTGTTCATGCAGTAGTTACTGGAAAGCTGAAGGCCATGTAAGACAATGTATCAACAAACCTCTGTTTCTTACAAATTTTACATGTGTGTTTTTAACAATATATTTCACGTGTTCACTTTCACAGGCCTCCTACAGACTGTCTTAATTACATATTATGTGCTTAATAACCTCATAATATATATTTCTGCTAATCATTAATATTGTTTTTGTAATTATTTTCCTCTAAAATCTGAAATAAAATGCCACAAAAGTTTGAATGGCACTTGCAGCCAATTCTTTCATTATATGGCACATAGTACATTCTTATTGTTATTAATGTTTTTTCTCCCTGATCATTGCATTTGGCAATGGTTTATTATAACTTGTAGTAAAAATATGTCCTCATAATGATTTTGGTTGTAATAAGTTAAATGTTAACCGAGATGAGTAGATTTTTGCTTATCCTGTAAACTTTAGAAAATGACACTTAGAACATTTCAAATTTCCACTCTTCAATTATTGAAATTGCTGGCTGTAATTTAAAATGAAATCACATCACTTACGAATAAAGAATTAAAAGTATAAAAATAATTCCAGTTAGTTAAAGGATAGTTGGATATGATGTGATAACTTGATAAGGGAAATATATACGAGAGTATTCGGCCCTTGAGTGAAAAGGTTAAAATCAATGATATGTATCCCCAAACCTTCACACTTTCTTTGTCATTTATAACTTTAAAATTTTTGTTTATATCAACCGACGTCAATAGAAGTATTCACTATCAAAAATAGGCGACTATTGCAATGTCGTGGTATCCGAATCACAAATGTTACCTTGTGGTGACATTGTTTTCAGTATGCTGTCTAACGGAATCTTCCAAAACTTTCTAATATGAGACTGCCGTATGATGGGCTTTCTCGAAATCGTTGTTTAATTTAATAAATGGCAAAACAGGAAAATGACGGGAATGCTTATTTTGAATACATATTAAATATTCTAGAGCCTAATATCAAACAATTTAATTTTCCCCAAATATACGAGATCTGTTCCGTAAGTCCGTGTAAACTCTAAAGGTGATAGCAACACTGATTAAGAAATGATGTACAAGGATAGGTCCATAAATTACCGGCATGACCATTTTCTAGGTATGATAAAGACAAAAACTATATTTCACTTTTCAGTACAGTACCCTTTATTGCAATACATTTCTCACATCTTTGAATTAACATTTAAATCCCCCCCCCAAAAAATAGTCAGAAGTCTTGTCTGCAAAATGGGCATAAACAGCATCCATCACTTGCGCGTCACACTTAAATTTCCTTCCTCGAAGGTCCTATTTGAGTTCTGAGAAGAGGAATTTACTGAGGGATAGATCTAGGATATAAAGTGGATGATCTATCTCCTTGAAGTCACATTTCTTCAAAGCTTCCTTTGCAACAAGAATTGTGTGCACAGGCAGTTATCGTGAAGAAGGCGCACACTACCACTCACTTTGATGGAAGCACGTAGTACGTGCAGTTGGCCAGCATAGCACTTCCTATTTTCTGTTGTGTTGCTCTCCTTTAAGTCAATGAAGAGTATTCCTTCACAGTCCCAAAAGATTTGACCAAGAGCTTCTTGGTTGACTGAGTGGCCTTGACCTTTAGTAGCGGTACTTCGGCAGGTTCACGCCACTCCATTGATTCTCTTTTGGACAAGGAATCACAGTAGAGGACCATAGTTTCATCTCCTGTAACAATGGTTTGCACAACTTCTCTTTCGTTATCACGGCAGAGCTCCAGAAATGCTTGACAATAGATGGCTCGTTGCTGCTTTTGGACTGAGGAAAGAAGTCTAGGCACCCATCTTGTTCTAACCTTATTTGTGTTTAAATGTTCATGAATAATTCGAAGGACTGTTGTTTTAGAAAGGCCCAACTTTGCTCCTATTTCTGTAAATTTGAGTCGCCGGTCTTCCTTAGTTTCTCCTTCTATAAGAACGATGTTATTAGGAGTGAACACCTCCCAGGGCCGATCTCCACACTCTTCTTCTTCAATGCTTTCTCTACCCATTCGAAGAAATTTGGCCCACTCTTTTAGGGTAGAATATAATCCACATGCACCGTTCAATCGCTGTTTAATTTCATTTATAGTAAGTCCTTCTTTTGTGAAGAACTTAATAACAGTTGTATACTGTATATTGAACATGTCACAATCTACTACACATAGGAACTATATCTGCACAACTGAACACAGCGAAGCGGAAGTTACAGCTGCAATTATTTACTTAACTCTAAGGTATGTCACCAAAATAAGCATTTTGTGAAGGCAAATTCCTTATCGGCGAGGCCGGAAACTTATGAACCTACTGTGGTACATGGTTATAAACAGTTACGATGCTTAATCTACTTTTGAGAGTCATTCCCTACTTAAGGCGAAGATGAACAGACATTACAGTGAATGTGTAACTTCGCTTAGAATGGTGCATAATAGTGGTCGAGCAATGCGAATCATTCCGGCTATCCTGTCAATGTAGTGACTACCAAAATGATTAAAAAAAAATCACGACATGGTGCTAAGGGATCAAAGACTAAAAGATATGGGGCATTGCTGAAAATGTGGGCATTTCTGGAGATATTTTATGGTTTGGTTTATTTTCGGACGCTCTTTAACATCTCAGGTCATCAGCGTCCTATTCAATTCTGGTCGTGAAACGGCCAATAAATTTTGCTCAGAGGCCTCTTCGTTCAGACTTGAGGTTCTTTTACATGCCGTAAACCTACGACATGGAACCCATGGTTTTACTTCTCTCGATTTTTTCGGGAAAATCCATCGACTAGGATTGAGCCCGCGATCTTGGGTCTACGAAACATGTATGGTTATCACTAGACCATCAGGACCTATTTTCTGGAGATCGGATGCATAATCATTTGCAAATGAAAAAAAATCTAATGACGTGGCGGGTGCACCCTCTGCTGACAATTGACCAGAAAAGTGAAAGAGTTGTCACTTCTGCAAAGAATTTGAAGTTGCCTAAACGGAATCCAAGTGAATTTCGAAAGCAATATCACGACTAAGGCTGTGACTTAAGGGGTGGTTACTTAGGAAGGTGCTAGTAGAAACAAACCCCAGTGTGCCATTTTATTGTACAGGATACAAGTCCCCAATCTGAATTTTGATTACAAATGATAGCCCCGAAGGGTCCTTACCTTTTAGGAATCTCTCGTGGTAATGCTGAGGGTGTAGTCAGCAGGTCGCTCTCCAAAGACAAAGGGCAGAAGACGAAGACCAAAGGCAGAAGACAAAGACCAAAGACCCCGAGTCCTGTTTCTCCTTATATCGTTTTACGATTGTCTAGAGGAGTCTCTATACTGTGACACAAGCTATGCCAAATATGGTGTGCCACCTCCTTAGATTTAAATTATATTAACCAAGGAGAAAGTATTTGTAGGTGTATGACCCTTTACAATACTGAGTGACAGATCCAGGCTCAGCATGTTTTGCTTGTTACCACGCAGAGGTTAATGTCACTATAAAATACCGTGTAAGCAGCCTCTGAAGTGATTGACCGCTACACTGAAATTCCCTAAGATGATCACGTTAAGGCAAGGTATGAAATATAAAACCAAACAAATTTAGCTTCCAAAATTTTTAATTTGGTGCATCCCTCAGCAGTACATGCGACAACAGTAGGCAACCGACGAAATATACATTCACCAGCACCCGTCGGAAACGAAGAATCAGTCAAAACATTGGATGCAGCCAGAGAAAGCGCTCCGAAAAAGGAAAAAAAAAAAATCTCCCTCACCAGGAAAGGTAATCTGACTGTGTTTTGGGATTTCCACGGCGTAATATTAACTTTTTGGAAAAGAGCAAAAATACAACCTTAACCAGAGTTATGGAGCAATTAAACGACGCAACCGAGAAGAATCATCCTCATTTGCCGAAGAAAAAGCTCTTGTTTCCTCACAATAACACGCTCGCATGTCTGCAATTGCGGCCTCCAAATTATTGAACTTACGGTGTGAAATCCTTTCTCAAGCCCTACCTCTCAGGATTTGGCTACCTCAGACTTCTTCCTATTCCCCAACATGAAGAAACGACTAGAAAAAAGATATCCGCATCAAATGAAGAGGTTGACGCTGGAACAAATGTGTATTCTGCTGAAAAAAAAATGGCATTTTATGGATGAGATAAACAAATTTGAAAATCGCTGGAATAATCTAAAAGTTTTGCAAGGAGATTATGTTGTGAAGTCTTCTTTACTTTACAGATAAGGGTTTTGATTTGGTCCCAAAGATCCATGCGTGTTTCTATACGTTTATTTAGAAATCTAATGGATTTTATATTACTACTGGTTTATTAACAAAAGTTTAAACTTAAAAGTATATATATTTTTGAGATAACAATAAAGAATGCCACTAAGAAAATACATTATAATAAACATATTACTGCTTTGATAAAAATAATCAATAAAGTATTAAAGTCTGCAAATTCACTTTTCATAAGAATATTGCATAACAAATTTGAGTTCAATAGTTTGAAAATTAGAGAAATTTTAAAATAAAATTTCGGTACCCCTTAAGGATGAGTATCATTAAGATGATTAGTAAAACAACACCCACTATTTATCTAAGGGATTATAAAGTAAGGAAGGTTGATGCGCACCGGTAAACCACTTCGTCTTATAAAATATATTATTATTGTTACTATTATTGCTATTTATAATTTTTACCGCCCATACTATTTACACGCACTAAATTCTGTGTATGCTTGCTAGCGTTTTAGACCGCAGTTTGGCCTAGTATTTTAAGTTTCCAAGAAAGTACACCTATGCTGCATTTTATAACAATAAAAATATCTCCAATGACTCGTGTTTTCCATATATTTCACCTATACTAGAAACAAAAGTTATGTCATATGAAGGTGAGCCAATTGCTACACGTACCGGGTAGAACAAACTAAGTGGGTGTGTGCGGATTGGAAACTTAACCACCAAGCAAGCCTCCATGACAAATTTTTGAGCTGTTTATAAGTCGACACTTGCTATGCTAAGGACAAGATCATTTTTTTAATGTAATCATTATACATCGTTTTCCAACTTTGATTGCGCAGCACTTAGTGTTTATAAATAGAGATTCCACTTATACTAGCTTCTTGTTACATTTAAAGCAAGGCGAACACACACTTACTCAAACTCTGTCGTAATGCAGGACTGTTTTGTTTTATATATGCATCTTGAAAACATTATATCACCCTCTTTCCTTAGCTTGTAAATAGTTTACAGTTGTGTAGCGAGAATCCAATCTAATAATAATACCTAATCTCTGACTCGCTATATTATCTGTTATGATGCATATAATTATGATTGCAGAGTTTGAAAATTTTTAAAATGCATTTGTGAGAATATTATAATCAGAAAGCGATTAACATTATAAACGTGCCTGTAAAAAATCTGATGTTTGTGTTATTGTTAGTAGTTGAGATATTCGTGGACTGGAATCTTGCTACACAGCTGTAAACTAAATTCAAGCAAAGGAAAGAGAGTGATGCATATATAAAACAAAACAGTTTTGCATCTTGACAGAGCTTAAGTAAGTGTTTGTTCGCCCTGCTTTAAATGTCACGTATTCTTTTGTATGCTCCGCCTTCATATCCCATTGAATTTTCGTCTACTTCAGTGATTTTCACCACCCAGTTCAGCTTGTGTGGTATTCATACATCTGAAACTGATAGCCAGCGAGCGAAACTGTAATCACTGAATAAAATGATACGCAGGTCTCCATTAAAAACCTTTTGTATACTATTTTCATTATTCGATAACGTTGCTCTGAACCCCAGCCTTGGACGTAAGAAAAGATCACTTTTCAGCAGTAGAAAGTGAATACAAACTGAAAATGTCATATCAGAATCACCAAGCATTCTGGCTACACCGCTTATCATGAGTTTCGCTTGCTACTCCCAGTGTTACAGTAGCAAAATGTACACACATTTCTTTGAAGTGGTTTCCATTAGTAATCATTATCACGAATGTGTTCTGAATACACATTCTGCTGTAGACAATGCATAATAGCAGAGGCAAAAAACACAGTGCAATGTGATTTCACAAACATTTGAATGTTAAAAATATTCCTAAGCCCATAAACGTTAAATAAAATAAAACTTTTGGCCATTTGTTTTATTTTTCTAATGATAAATGAATAATTATAAAATGTTATTATCTCATTAACATAATAATAAAACATAACAATAAAATTATTTCAAAAGTAGCATAAAGAATGTCCTAATATACTTCAAATAAAACATTTAGTATTTGGTGAGATCCCTCTTCTTGCTGTTACTAATTGCAGTCTACAGGGCATCGAGAAATTTGGGGATGAGAACAAACTGAGAACCTAGATTCAGTGAGGTTATGTTATCCGAAAGAAAAGTTTGGGCTGGGGAGAGGCATAGTGAAATGCAGAATTATTAGGGAAGTTGGGGTCCATTGTGAGACCATAAAGTGTAAAATCAGAGTAATGAAGTGTGAATAGAAGTTATTTTTGGAAACCAAGCTTTAATTAGAGTATTATGCTATCAGGAACAGCTAGGGAAGGGAGGAAAAATGACTTCAGCATCGAAATTTAAAAAAGGGACAAGAAACAATTGATCTGGACTCCATTTGAATCCCGTGTCAGGGGAATAGAAAGAGTGCATGGAGGAGGGCTAGTAATCGTTTGAGGAATATGAACAGACAACAGGCAATTGCATAATGCAGGGAGATGATCCTGCTGGAAGTACAATCGGGGTTAAAATCTGAATGCAGGATGGAGCAGTACATTAAAACAGGGGCCAGACTAGAGGCTCGCTTGGCTCAGACCAGGGGCATGGCAAATGATTATGATCACTGACGAATATGAGCACAGAATTTTACCTATATTTGGAGAGAGGGAATCATGGCTATATATTTTGCCTGAATGTAAAGGTACTGAAGAATGGGGAAATGTATCTACCGCAACCCTATACAGGGTCGAACAGAGGGAGATGGTCCTGTTCAGCTTTGCTATTAGGCAAGGAAAGAGAAGTGAGGGAGGACGATGCTGTTTTGTTTTGTATTGTATTGGTACTACTACAATAAATAAATACACTACTATTACTACTACTACCACTACCACTACTACTAGCACCATCACCACTACTACCACTACTACTACTACTACTACTACTACTACTACTACTACTACTACTGCTGCTGCTGCTGCTGCTGCTGCTTATGCTGCTACTACTATTACTACTACTACTACTACTACTACTACTACTACTACTACTACTACTACTACTACCACCTCTACTACTATTACTACTACTATCACTACTACTACTACTACTACCACTACTACTGCTACTATCACTGCTACTACTACTACTGTCACTACTACTACTACTACTACTACTACTACCACCACCACCACTACTACTACTACTACCACTACTACTTCTACTACTACTACTACTACTACTACTACTACTACTACTACTACTACTACTACTACTATTACTACTGCTGCTGCTGCAAGGTATCGATTGGACAACTCAACTTAGAAGTATGACTTTTGTGGAATCTTGTTCCATTCTTCAAACAGAGTAGCTTGAGATCTTCATTTATAAAAGGTTTCCGTTCACGGTCACTCCATAAATCTTCAATAGGATTAATATCAGGATTCTGGGACGTAGTTCACATCCAGGGCCTAGTGTTGAGGGCAGTATGTTTTGAATTATTATCTCGCATAAAGATAAAACTTCAAGTTCAGTTTTTCTACACTTGTTAGAATATTTCTTTTCAAAATATTTATATATTTGATGTGGTTCATAATTTCATTAACAAATTCCAAAGAAGTAACTCCAGCCGCACTCATGCATCCCAATACAAACAAATTATTCTCTCCAGTAGTTCGAAAAAAACGTTGCTTTTCAAGCTCTTCACCCCCCCCCCTATTTACTCTCATCTTAAAAAAAAAGTCTCCTAAAATTCGATGTGTGTACTTCTATAAGTTTTCTCATATTCTGATCTCTTTAGTCTGTTCTTTGGGGCCATACGTAGGGTGTGGTCGATATTTGTTTGATGAGGAGGCGGAAATTAAGTGATTATTTAATTTCTTGGTTGGATGCCCCCTTATGTCGGGATTAGGAATATTTATCTCAGGGAAATTCTGGAATTTATTGACTCGTTTTAGTCAGAGGGAAGAGTAAGAAATCTAGTAGGCTACACGGAAACACTAAAGTTCTCATTTGACCCATTTATTCACTGCTATTATCAGAATATCGGATTGTTCCTATTGGCTTGGAATGTTTCGAAGATATCATTTCACAATTACCGACTGCTCTGACTGACTACTAATCTTTTCCTTCAGACTTCGCGCACTTCGATTCTGATTGTCTATTCTTACGCTTACTTATTTCAACTAACTCTTACTATTCCTTCCTATTACTCCTACTATTCCTTACTATTCCTTACTATTCCAACCATTTGACTCCTCATGACTCCTAGCCTCGACTGCTCATTCCTCACTGGTGAATGCTAACACATCACTGCTCCCTGCTTCTCTTCCATTTTACATTATATTGGACGTAAAGTTTATCGTATTGTTATGCACCTCCCCAGCTAAAAATTAGATCCGCCAAATTATGGAGTTCAGTTCGATTCTCTCTGCTTTATTGGTCCTTTAATATCTATAATTATAAAGGCTCACTCTGATTCGTTCAATTTTGGAAGAATCCTATTGGTTGAGCTGGACTAATTTCCTAAAATAAATCTTCGCACGTTATATTAATTCCAAGAACGGACATTCCTGCCATAAATATTCGGAAACTTTTATAATCTGACATCCCCTTCACTTTTCTACCCTTTTAGATTTACCCACAATGAAATCGCGATAGACCATGTCGCGGCCATAAATAAGAAGCATCTATTGTTTGTAAAATCATGTCAGAAACTTGTTGACGTGTCTAAATGTTGCTATTAAAAAAGCTATAAAACATATGCTGTCAGCTAAGGTTGACATTTGTTCATTTCTCGAAAGAATTCTTCCCTTATTGTCATTATTGTCATTATTGAAAAAATACATTTCTCTGCGCTAGTCAAAAAGGCACATTCTGTGTCTGGGCAAATGTTTTTCCCTAAGTCCTTTCCGAGGAAACGAGAACAGAGGCTACCTTCTTCCCTAGTCGAACCTTTTAACATTCCATGAGACAAACTTCCATACGGCACATTCCATAGCTTAACGAGCAATCCGGTTGTACATTCACACAGATACATAATGACCTTCTACTAAAGATTTAGCGCAGGTGCTATCTAAATGAATACAATACCCTTAATACAAATTACATACATGCATCACATCATATTTCCATTAATTATAATCATTGGTTATAACTGCATTAAATTAATCAAATGTGGCCTTTATTTTTCGGCTACATTCTTTAACTTACATATAGCTTTACAAGCGCAGTGCAAGACTTCTGTTCTTATTCAGACATCTGTAATGAAATAATTCTTCAGAGCTGCAGCCAATTTTCGGCGCACAAATCTTTGGTATTATTTCTACGTGCATAATGATTTTCCTTCCAATACGTTTATTAATTTTATTTGAGCAGTCATTTCTTTTTTGATTTTGAAATGATTTTCTCTTATCTTACCTGTTGATAAAAGTTTGTAGTAGCCCGGCTTCTGCACAATTCTTATTATTTCCATCAGTGATTTATTCTGATAATACCGCCATGGGTGACCGAGGTCGTTAAGGCGCGGACTCGTGAGCGGGAGGTCTGGGGTTCGAGTCCCACAGGACCGTTCTCCCTGACTGTTTTTCCAGGTTTTCCTCAGTCCTCATAACTGGCAAATGCCGAGTAGGTACCCTATACTTAGGCCTAGAACGCTTCCTTCCTTAAAACATATCCTTTCCCAATATATCATTTCATCTCATATATCATCAGTGTCCACCGCCTGTGGCGTCTAGTAGTAAAAATGGGCGTTAAACACTACTCAAAAAATACTGATTATGAATATATAGTTTTTCTTTCCTGTTCAGTTGTTTTTGCCTTTACCACTCATTTTTAGCCATCAGCGCGGACAATTTTCTTCCTCTCTGTGGCGTTAGATCTGCTAAGTGATTGAGATGTGTCTGCCTTTGCTGGTTACCGCTCGTGGGTGTAAAACAGCTGTTGCTCGTGTTTGGACACTGATGATTACCGTTGATGCAGCCTTTTTTTGTGGCAGTTTTTTTTAAATCCATGAACATAGTTGGATGCAATAGTATATATTTTATATACTGTATATTTTTTAAATATGAATTATTGCTCTTTAAAATATTTATTATCTGAATCATGTTGTGCTTCGGACGAGTTTAATGAAATTGTATTACATTTACGAGTGTTTTAATAAGGTTACGCTAAACTATATTTCATATTTCCTAGTCAACAGAAGCGTGCAAATATTAGATCGTTCGGATTTTAGTGGCAATTTGGTTCATCAGTGTGAAAATTATTCATTTTGGATCGAATTGTGACTTATGGTGAAAACTGGATAATATGTACAACCACAAACTATCGGCTCAAAGTCTGAATGTCGATGAAGCACCGAAAACACTTCACAAAATCAAAATTACGCCAGAGAAAAGCTATACTGATCTGCGGTTGATTTAATACACTGTCAAGAGATTGACAAAATAATTCAGAAGAAGCAAGAATAACGGCACTAGACAATAGAAAAGAGCATATTTTTCTTTATGATAACGCCCGACACACATCTCGCAAATTACGCCTAGGAAGAAAAATGAACTCAGCTATGAAACTTTAGCTCATCCAGTATATTTAGTCAAACTTTCTCCAACAGATTTTCACTTACTCAAACATCTGAACAGTTTCCTAAAGAGTAAAATCTTCAATAATCTAGAAGAAGCTGAGACGAATTTAGAAAGTTCCTCTCTAGAATTCACCGATTTTATCAAATTGGCACCATTAAACTTGCTACTTATTGGGAAATTTTATGGATACCGATGATTCTTATTTTATTAATTAATTTTATTAATTAAATGAATTTCATTGGTATCATAAGTCACAAAATATTCAAGATTAAACTATTAAACTATTAATGGAAAGAATTATGTCCAACATTTCTATTTTAGGGCAACTAATGAAAATAAAAAAAAACTATAAACATATACATAAAAGTTTGCTTTCAACGTAAAATAAAAGTATAAAATTTTAATCTTTGATAAATTCAAAGAAATTAGCTCTGAGATCCTCTGGAAATAGGACGTGGGAGTAGAGAGGACTTCTTGCGTTTTATTACTATTCTTCTTTTATATTGTTAAAACTCAATATAAAGTGTAGTTTATATTCGATAATTAAGAAGCTAAGGTAACTGTAAAATATGTTATTATAGTGAAAAGTTCTTTTTCCAAAATCATGTTTTTAAAGTCTGCATATTCGATAGCGGTGTTATGAATTAACTGAACATTCATATTCAGTAATTTTAGAAGATAAAATAATACTGCTGCACAACCAGCTGGTTCCTTTCGAGTTGCAAAATATTTTCATCGGCAAGATAAGCATTTATGTGTTTATTTGGTTTATTAGTTAAACTATTTAAAAAAAAACTTAGTATGCTTCCAAAACTTGCTATTGCAGGCCTTGTACATACTTTTTGGTTTAATATTAATCCATTGTTTCCATAAACTTGTTGGCATTCACTGCCGCTAGTTCATCAGTATTCCAGTGCACTTCTGATGCCCACTTATTGATTTATTTGTTTTAGCTACTAATGCTATTTATCACTCGTAAGGTTATCAGCGTCAAATTATTATTTCAGGGCGTGAAACGGCCGGTAAATGTTGCTCAGAGGCCTCTTCTTTCAGGCTTGAGGTTCTTTTTTCTACTGTAAATATATTACACAGGAACCCACGGTTTTACTTCCCTTCCGAAGGAAGTCATACTTAGGAATTTTACGCCCGAAAAAATCCATCGACTCCGACACGAATTGAACTCACGATCTTAGGTTTAAGATACAAGTATGATCACCACTACACCACCAGGATCGACTTTTGAGGTCGAGTAAATATAAGGTGTCTACGTCGTTATAGTGGAGATGATAATGATAATGATATTGTGGGTATTGAATAAAAATCATATTTTGCATGACTGTTACACCAAAGATGGTAGAAAATAAACTGTCTTACTTTATAGATTTGTAAATGCTGAAACGATTTTTTATTATGGCCCCACAGTTGGGCGGCAATTTGTAGCAGGAATTTATTATGATCCCACAGTTGGTCGACAATTTGTAACAGTTATTTTAGAGTGGTTTCAATGCAGGGGGATTGATGGGTTCTCAGGGTAAATTTTGGACTGTTTTTAATGACTTAAAATCATTAGGTGGGGAAGGAGATTGATCACTGTATTAATAAGTCCGGCACTGGTTGAACATTTACTTTATTTTACAACTTGGCAGATTACTTCCTGACTGCTCGTCACTGACTTCACTACTCACTTATACTGACTTGAGAATCACCTTAGAAGGACTTAGAATCCTTCGACCGCTTTAAAATGACCTAGACACACTGATTTTAGAAATGATTTAGACTGATTGCTTTCGAATGACTTAGGCTGCCTGCTTCGGTATATCTCTTGAGTGAATCCTCACGTGTGTCTCTCGTGTCTCTCGTATCTCTACCGTCTCTCGTCTCTCGTCTCAATTTAGAAATGACTTAGATTGATTGCTTTCGAATGACTTAGGCTGCCTGCTTCCGTATACCTATTGAGTGAATCCTCCCGTGTGTCTCTCGTGTCTCCCGTATCACTACTCTCTATTGCCTATCGTCTCTGATTTCTGTCCTCCAGTTTTCTACCACATCGCCATGCCTCTCGCTAAATTAAATTCCCTCGTATATTATCCTATTTCCGTGTTATTTGTTCGTCATTGGCTACCTTAAAATTATTTATTTGTATTTAAGTTCTCCTTATTCGTTGACTTTTATCCGATGACCATTGGCTACAATTATTCCCTCCCTCCTGATCTACAATGTCTTCCCATGAACCTGAATTTTCCAAGAACAGCCTGTCATAAATTTCGGCACTTTGCTTACATGCTGATTTCTATTGAAAAATCTTTTGCCTTCCTTAGTTTGTAGATTTCCAAAAGTTCTCAGAGATAACGCACTTCGTTATGGGTCGGTTTTTTTTAACACCTTGTACCCCCGGCTTGCCTATAATAAAACATTTTCGTCTCCGTTCGACATTTTCATTTCCTCTTAAATTATTGCTCTGTCAGACTTTGTTCAAATACTGTCCCGTTGTAGCCACATGTTTTCTTATTGTAAACTTTCTAAGTATTCCTTGGGCAGAAGTTTCGTGACCTAACAAAAGATAATTTACCCTTTCCTCAGCCTTGTCTAAGGAGCGGTCAATGAACGAGGCTTCAGGTATACATCTCTGTCTCTTTCTCACATCTTTTACCACAAAATGTATACAAAACCCTTTTGTAAGTTACAATCACCTGCCAAATGACTTACACATAAGTACAAGTTACAAATTATATAAATTCCTGTTATACCTATCTCTAAATGATTTCATTACACATATACATAATAATTATCCTTATCAAATCTAATGCCTTTAGAAATATAACTCTGCAGCCTCAAGTTATTAATTTAATAAAGGCAGCCTTATTTCCAGCTTCAATGCTCAGCACTTAACTTTGTTTATAAACTGTGGGAATGATTTTAAATTAAAATTGTCGATTTTATTTTGATTTTAAAATATAAATAAATAAATACAAATAAGTAAAATAATAATAATAATAATAATAATAATAATAATAATAATAATAATAATAATAATTCTTGAAGCAGTAGAGCTTCCTTTAAACAATAAAAATTAGTGAATTATTATTTACTTGCGTTTGTGTGAAGTTATTTTTTATTAGCTGTACATTATATCTCTGATAAATATGTAGATATGCATGAGCTATTTCACCTGTGACGAGCTGCCATATCTATCTTTCATAAGAGTTTGTTTAATTGTTTGTTAAATGCGTTCTAATTACTTCATTTGCTCCTGAACTATTTTGTTTGTTTCGGTAGCACAATTATAATAAACCCTTGTCTTAAACCATTCAACCCATTTCTTCATTAAACAGTTTATCTCTGCAAGTCTGAACTTTGCTGGTGGGCATGGTAGAAGGCATGAGAGAATTGGGCTCACGTCTCCCTACTGTAGCCCATTTAGCAGCCATTGGTTATATGTATAAACTATACTGGCTTTTTATGCATTGTGATTACCCTGATTTTTATTTTATCGCTGTCTCCGGTCAAAGATTTAATTGTGTGAAAAAAATCTAGCCCTTTAAAATATTTCAATTGTTCATAATAATGCACTAGGCTATCTGGGAATTAATTACGGTTTTGTTATTTAAACCTCAATAATGGACCAATAAATTAAATCTTTCAAAAGTCACTTTAATCTTTAAAAAACTTATAACTATTTTAATAATTGAGATAAGAAAAATAACATGTGTTGGGAAAAAATGAATTTTTGCTTTTACATTTGCTTCTTTTGCCCCCCCCCCTCTTAGTTAACTTTGTGGCACTTATAGGTACCACATAGTTGTGCTCATTTTCTGAATAGATTAGTCATACATGTGACTGAATATATGCGCTTCAGATGTCTACCCAATGGCCGTCTTGAGGTAGACAAACTGGTCATTAAATAACCAACACACCCACAAACATGCTTTATAATCACATACCAGAGTCTCAACATAAGAAACCTTCTTAATCAAAGAAACTTTATTATGTCCCGCCAGGAACTGAACACAGAAGAAAGGCTTGTATTCCATAGCTATCATTATATTGCTTAAAGCATTAATGCTTTTATTTACACTACTACAAGAACTTAATTCCAAACTATGATTCTACCATTGAATGATAGGATATAACTGTTTTAATGCTATTATTCAAGGTCTGAGAAAATTTAGAACAAGTAATTTATGAATAAGCCTGCACCCTAGTTGATCAAGGAGTTTGAAGAAACCGGTTCTATTGTTTTATAAGAAGAAATCCAGAAGACGAAAAGTAATCAGTGATATCACTATTGTTGAGATGCTTCATGCAGATAATGTGAACCATCCTTGCGGCCCACCTCCATTGAAATATAATTATAATATAATTTATGTAAGCTCAATCCTCATATTTTGGAATTGTAATATAAATATAATATTTATGTGTCATAAGATTTAATTCCAAAGTAAGAAGTGTACAAAAGAGAAAACCTCTGGTTTTTTGTCCGTAGCAATACCTTGGAAAGTCAACAGGGTCATAAAACCTCTGTACAAAAGAAATTCGAGAGTGAAGCCCATTTTTAAAAAAAGAACTGCTGGGGCAAGATTAATAAACGGAAGGACTTTAAATCCTCGGGGCTTTGACCCCGACCGGCTGCAGTACTGTTAGACCTTTAAAACTAGCCAATATTGGCATAATGTTTTATAACTTTCAAAAAATAGCGAATGGTACGCATGGCAGATGAACTTAAATCAGTCAAATGTATGTTTGAACTTTTAAAGATAGGCACGAAACCTGCTCGTGCCTGGGTGCCTCCGTTGGTGTCATTAAGGCAACAATCGCTTGATTTGAATTCTAAGTTTTACACGCGGCGAGACCGGGGCAGTCCTAAGTAAGTTTACACGCCGCGAGACGTATTTCAGTTGGACTCAGGCAGTTCGCAGAAGCAGTTGTAAGTTCGACGTTGCTGAGGCACGTAGTTATAAGATGTACACACGGTTAGAGATAAGCAGTTCCTCAGTTCTCAGTATGCATTACTCAGTTTCAAGTTCTGCACGCGGCAAAATACACACAGGTTTTACTCATCTGCAAGTTTTACACGCAACAGCTAAGTTTGTAGCCAAAGTTCATTGTATGCAAAACACAAGAGGACGCGAACGATTTTGGACATAATAAAATTCCTATATATTACGCACCGCGTACCTATTTACACCAATGAATTTCCTTTCCCGTCCTGTTGAGCACGAGTCAACAAAATAGCAGAATTCACCCTGAAAGTCTTGTCATTGAAGCATGGGCAACAACACCGAAGCGACCAGTAATCAATCTACAAAACCACTTCAAAATTGGAATCACAGAGCCTACTAAGCATTTTCTTAATTAATGTCTAATTGTTGGGGTCGACTTAACCGGTTTAAAATTTGATGCCCAACGTAGGGCCAGCAACAAATACGACATCGAAACATTTCAAATGAAATAAGTAGAAATAAATATTTTGAAAGTAGTCAAGTTTCCAGGCATCTTTAAGTGAGGAATAGTACAATTTGGAGAATTCTAGCAGGCATTTTAGCGTGTGAGCATATATGTTAAAACCAGCGTTTACACTCAAAGAAAATGATTACAGAAAATACGTTCTTTTGCTTTATTTGTGCTAGCAGAGGTTAAATAACAATGGTTGGACAAACGAAGCACACTTTTTTATTAATGGTAGCGTTAACATAGGTAATTGTAGGTTATGAATAACTTAGACTTTTATTTTACAATATATTCATGATTCTAAAGTCGCTTTGCTGCACAATTCATCATTAGCGCATATTTCGTTCAAAAAAATAATGAATTGAAAAGTATTAGAGCAAACGGAGAACACTAGAACCGTATGTTACAGAGCTTTGTCATTCCTACACTAAGGATTCAGGATCTGGAGGACATCATTTTCATGCGCACTACATTCGTGCAAAACAATTCATTACACAGATCTTTGGCGATCGCGACATCAGTGGATACTGTGCAACAATACAGCCTCCATGATCTACAGATGCCAACCTGGCCAACTTTTAGTTATGAGATAACTTTACAGAATGAATTTCCGTGGTGAAGCCAACAACATACATCAACTGAAAGATGGTATCTTGCAAGATATTTAGAATATTCCAAGACACTGACTGCATAGCGCAGCAGGAAGAATATTTTATATTATGTAAAACAATGGCTGACACATTCCCAGTGTATTTGTCCAACAGTGAATTTTTTCTATCTTAGTCATTATAATATTTATAACATTTTAAAGGTTGAAGTGGCTGTTGAAAGAATGTATTAAGCAACTCATACTCCTTTTCGACATTTTCATTATAATTTAGTTTAATATCAGCTGATAATTAAGTTAAAAAATTAATGTTGACAATAATAAAACAATTTAATCGTTAACCTTAATGTGACAGCATAAATGTTCAAAAAGTAAAATAAAAAGTTAACGTATTGTCTTTCCTAACTATTACTGTCCTATGCCAGTTGCTTTTATAAAGAGGAAGAATGGTGATTATGGAGAGTAATGATACTTTAAAATTGCCTGTCTACTCTCTGGAAATTTAACCTATTACAACCTATGCTCTCCTTTCCCCAAATTTTGCAGCTGGTTTCGAGCCGATGGCTGCTTACTGTCTCTTGATAATCTCTTTAGAAATAAACATTTTAAAGTTTGTTAAAGCATGAAGAATTAGCAAAGCTACAGAAAAGCAGGACTATTTAAAAATAGCGAGCCTTGTAAGTAAGTGGTCAGAAAAAAAAAATAAAAGCAAAATTTTAATTCCAGAATGGAGTTCAGAGAATAGGATTCTAGTTTATTCCCTGCGTCAGTGCGATTTTTCTCCGTTACACCAGTCAGTCCTAATAAAATAGTAGAGAATAATGAATGAATGAATGGTGCTTAACGTCCGTTTTTGCTACAGAGGCACCACAGGCGATGGACATTGATGACACATGAGATGAAATGATATATGAGAAAGGATTCTTTTTAAGGAAGGAATCGTTCCAGGTCTAAGTTTAGGGTACCTCCCCGGCAGTTGCCATTCATGAGGACTGAGGAAAATCTGGAAAAAACCTCAGTCAGGGAGGACAGTCTTACCGGGATTCGAACCCATACCTCCCGCTCACGAGTGCGCACCGCAACGACCTCGGCCACTCGTGACGATGAATAGTAAAGAGGTAACTTCGAAAAGTCTAGAGTTGAGCTAAGCATAAGCATAGTCCTCATAATTTTTAAGAACGAAAATGTTACTTTAACATTTTGTAAGGAGGAGGGCGCTTAATTTGATGAATGCGTAGATAACATTCCAATTAAAGAAACGTTTCTTTTCTCCATGATAATGCATATCCCCATACCTTCGCATTACCACGAACAACATCAAAAAGACTAAGGGACGCTCGGTCCCAACCTCTATCCCCATACACGGCTAGCCCAGTACCCTTGGGCTGCCATTTGTTTGGACCATTGGATGACCAGCAATTGAAGACTAATTACAACCCATTACAGTTGTTCACATTTGGTAGTTATTTTCACAATCTACCAGAACAAAGGCAAAAGTGCCTGAGACTACGTTGCAAAATTGCATGTTACATATTTCCATTGTTGTTAATGTTAATAAGTTCGCTTACAAACTTTAATTGGTAAAATAGCAACTATCCTGAAAATGAAAACAGAAATCAAGCGAACATTACGAACCAATTATAGGGGAAAACAATGTAACCACTATCCCATAACATATTTCTAATAAAGAGAGCTAAAATTTTATGGTAGAACTTCCTTTAAACCCTACCCGCATTAATTTCATTGCAACCGCCTATTTATATGAAATCGGATTTTAAATTAATTAAAATTCGTTATTATACAAATAAATACATTTAAGTAGAAAATAAATAGCATGTTATTTTAAAATATCATTCTACAATTTATTGTTTTATTATAAAAGAGTAACGAGCTACAGGGTCCTCTGACAATCTTGGTCATCCTTAACTTTTCGTAGGGCTTTTTATCATGACTTCAGAGATATCTGCTTCTTGTACTGGGTTTCGCCTGCAACCTCCTACAAGTTTTATAATACAAATGTTCCATATCACAACATTATGGAATCTTATTTAGGCACATTACGCACACCATACTCACGTCGAAATGTTTGACACTCTCAAATTTAGCATATCAAAGAATGCACTGTTTTAGCGCCATTTCAATCATCTACGATTTTCATTTGTCATTGTGCATTGTTGATTTTCATTTTTGTCATGTATGGAAACTTCCATCTTTTAAGCAAAGTATTACCAACAGGAAATATCTACAACTATCATATTAGCTTTTATAATAATATTTAATATTATCCGTAACCAATCGAATGACCCTGTACTTCCAGTAGTATCTCAACAGGGCGTAAATTTCGCTATTTGTGGTTGTCATTTTGTTTTTTTAAACTAGTTGTAACATATTTGTTTTAGTGACGTTGTTGGTCCTGATGATGTAGTGGTGTCCATATTTGCATCCAAGCTCAAGATCGCGGGTTCGACCTCGGCCAGGAGGATCGATGGATTTTTTCTGGCGTAAAAATCCCAAGTATGGCTTTCTTAGGAAGGTAAATAAAGTCGTGGGTCCCGTCACGTACATTTACGGTACGATAAAGAGCCTCAAGCCTGAAAGAAGAGGCCTGTGGGCAAAATTTATGGGCCGTTTCACACCCTGAATGCAATGGGACTCTGATGACTTGAGATGTTAAAGAGTGTCCGCAAATAAACCAAATCAAAATTCATGACAGCTTATTGGATTACATTATTACGACTGGAGGAGGATATTTCGATACTTCATCATTGCTCAAAGACTAGTCCCTTGTGTCTACGCTCCAAATGGGAGAAAGGCATCAGATGAGAGAAACCGGTTGGCCTGGATCCATGGATGTAGATGGTGTCCCAAGCATGTATCCAGAGAGAACAACCTAACACCACCACAGCCTCCTCCAAGGAGTTCTAGCCCCTCAGATGGGTCGCCTCCAGACGGCAGGGCAGAAATCTTTCTAAAGCACAATCGCGTCGCACCAGCCAACATCACCCTGGCACTTTAGAACCTGTAACAGAGCTAAGGGAATCAACAGTTGTTTTATTTATGGACGCTCTTTAACATCTCAGGTCATCAGCGTGCCATTCAATTTAGGCGTGAAACGGCCGACAAATTTTGCCTCAGAGGCCTCGTCTTTCAGGCTTGAGGTTCTTTTTCGCCGTAATTGTACGACACGGGTCCCACGGCTTTACTTTCCTTCTGAAGGTAGCCATACTTAGGATTTTTACGCCCGAAAAAATCCATCGATCCTGACCGGGTTTGAACCCGCGATCTTGGGTTTAGAAGACAAGTATGGTTATCACTACACCACCAGGACCGACACTAAGGGAATGAAATGTATGAGATAGAAGAGCGAAAAATTTGTGGAAAATAAAGATCCATCACAACATTTGCCTAAGGACTACGAAAAAAATAGTAAATAAACAAAAATAAAATAAGTTAAAAACTACCGGCCACAAGAAATTATAACCTGGGACCTTCCGAATGCGAATTCCAAGAGTTATCGCCTGAGCCACCACATTCAGTTCATAACAATTGAAAGTATACTAACACAGCTCATTGTTTCCTTCATAATATTATTACACAATTCAAGATATCAAAGAAAATAAAAAGGGTACTAATGGAAATACTGGTATACTAATTCTAATATATTCAATAATAATGTTTTGGAGATCATTATTTATAGTTGGACAGCTCATCATTGGATTTTATGGACAAGAAAGGAAGAAAATTAATGGTTGGTCAAAAAGTATGTCAATGTGGCCCTGCTATCTATAAAAGAATTTACGTATATAAAATTATAATACTGAATCTCTTAATTTTAACTTAATATTAGTAATCTGTAACGTAAATTCTTTATAATATCAACTCCAATATGACAACGAAAAGATTGCTGGAGTGATCTACTCATTGTGATGTTTGCATGACGAGCGCGTGGTAGCATTCAGCTGACACGTGTACTCGCCGCACAGTGGGGATACCAATAAATGACGCCATATTTCAAAGATACCAGTAGCAAATATGTGGTTATTAATAAACATTTCTGGCTTCATTAACGTCCCTATGAAAAATATTGGCATTACCTGCACAGGAATTTCGAGGTTTTCGCATTACAACGCCTGCGATAATTCCAGCCGCGGAGGAATTTTTCACCGTGTAATTAACAGGTGTCCTACACAAACCGCGCTCTGATTAGCCCAAGTTATTGCGGCTTGCCCGGAAATTCGTCACCGGGTGTTGCGTGTTTGCAACTGCAACAGATGCCACCATCGTCAAACCCGACTGCGCTTTACTGCTGCCTCACCACTCAAATTTCTACACTATTGCATTTATGGTAGAGGATGGACAACCAATCAGTACATCAAGAAATATATTCGATTATTGAACAAAACTTTACAAATGTAATATTTGGTGCTTATAACCGTAGCATAGTACAAATGATGTCATCGATTTAAAGCACATCAGATCATGTTTAATGAAAAACAGATTTATAAATTTGGCACCAATGGAGGGAGAAACCCATTGCATCATAGACGTTCAATGTGTACTTCTTTACTGAACACTAGGGGGGGTCTACATTTTATTAAAGTTTACATACTCTCGAAGAAAGAACTTCGTTTGTTTTGATTCATTTGTTTGTTTCGTTAAATGAAAACGGCTGCCTTTGAAAACATAATACCATTTTGTGTACTAGATTTGCACAGTGTATTATGCGCAACAGCATTTTCGTACAAAGTTTAGTGCAAATCCTCCCAATGGGTATTAAATTCTTAAATGGTAAGAAAAGGGATTATATCTATAAGTGGAGAAACAGTGAAGCAGATTCGTGCAAATTTCAAACGCAGTCTGCAGAAATCCACTCTTAGGAAACTACAAATTTCGTTGGAGAATGTATGGAAATACTGTGAAAACGGTTGTAGTAACGTCCTTACCAACTACATTTGCTGCAAGTCCTACAACCAAACGACAAATTGCAATGAAGCGTTCTTTCTGTGAGAGAATGGAAACGGGGGGGGGGGGGGGTTGTGTGGAATCTTTAATGTTCAGTGATAGAACCACCATTCATGTTTATAATATAATTTCACAATTTTGGGGCTGGAAACCCTCGTATCTTCTTGAATCATTTTCGCGATTCCCCTAAGAGTGTTTTGAGTTGTAATCCACGTGAAAGTCTATGATTCTTGAACAAATGATAAAAGGAATTTCATAACTGGATAAAAGCCTTCTGTCGCAGCTATTGAACAAGACTTTCTGATTTCATTCTCCAACAGGTTGTACATTCCTCACATTTTCACAAATGTCATAGATGGATTTGCCGTGATGATCCCAATGATAGAACATTCCCCAGACCTCACACCCTGTAATTTTTTTCCTTTGTGATTTTGATAAAGATAGAGTCTACGTGCCACCCCACAGCACAGATCTGCAAGAGAGCGCGTCTCATAGAAACCATTGCAGCAATTGTTAGAACGTGTATGCAGGAACTTTACTATAAGCTAGAAGAGGTTTGCCGGGTTATCAAAGGAACAAACGCTGAACATCTGTGATATTCAGAATTTTTGTCTCTCGTAGTATTAATATTCTTGATATGAAACAGGAGTTACATGAGTTATATTTGCTTATAATCGTTAACTTCATTTGTACTAAGAAATCACTAAGAAATCTCTTTAATAGCATTGTCTTGCAGCCATGAGAACGGATCTGAGAGGAATGTGCTGCATACGCAACTCTGGCGCTATCTGAGATATTACAGAGCTCGGGTTTGGTTATATCTGCACCATGGACTGAGCGGAAATGAAACGTTGTACGCTCTGTTGCTCGGTTGAAGGAGCTGCCAGATTTTTCATCACTAAACAGCATTCAGGCATTCATAAAAACTATATTTAGCACCTAAATAAGCTCTAAAGAGGAGGAAAAGTGCACTAAAAACTTAAAACAGGCATTACACACATATACATATACGAGAGTAAGTCCATAAGTTTCCGGCCTAACCATTTTTAGATATGATAAAGACAAAAACTATATTCCACTTTTCAATATATTTACCCTTTATTGCAATACACTTCTCACATCTTTGAATTAACATTTCAATTCTCCCCCCCCCCCCAAATAGTCAGAAGTCCTGTCTGCAAATTGGGTATAAACCACATCCATCATTTCTTCCTCACACTTAAATTTCCTTCCTCGAAAGTCCTTCTTAAGTTTTGAGAACAGGAAATAGTTACTGGGAGAGAAACCTGGGCTGTAGGGTGGATGGCCGATCTCCTTGAATCCACATTTCTTCCCAGCTTCTTTTGCAACAACAGCTGTGTGCACAAGCGCATTGTCGTGATGAAGGCGCACATCACCACTAACTTTCCTCGCCTGTTTTCTTTGATGGAACTACATAGCCTTGCAGTAGGACAGCATAGTACTCCCCATTTACTGTGGTGTTCCTCTCCTTGAAGTCAAAAAAGAGTATTCCTTCATACTCCCAAAATATTGTGGCCTTGGTTGTTGGTTAACTGAGTGACTTGGCCTTTAGAGGCGGTGCTTCGCCATGTTTACGCTATTCCTTTGATTCTCTTTGGGATAAGGTATCATATAGAGGATCATAGTTTAATCTGCTGTAACAAGGTTTGCAGAACTTCTTTCTCGTTGCCATGGTAGAGCTCCAAAAATGTCTGGCAACAGACGACTCGTTGCTGCTTTTGGACTGAGGAAAGAAGTCTAGGCAAACAACTTGCACTAACCTTATTCATGTTTAATTGCTCATAAAAACTTCGAAGGACTGTTGTTTTAGAAAGGCCAAACTTTGCTGCTATTTCTGTAACTTTGAGCCGCCGGTCTTTCATAATATCTCCTTCGACAAGAGCGAGCGATGTTTTCAGGAGTGAGCACCTCCAACGGCCGACCTGCACCTGTTCGTCTTCAGTGCTTTCTCCATCCATTCGAAAAAGCTTGGCCCAGTCTTTTATGGTAGATTACGAAAATTCCCCATATACATCGTCCAATTGCGGTTTAATTTCACTTGGAGTACGTCCTTCGTTTGTGAAGAACTTAATAACAGTCCCATACTCCATTTTGAACGTGTCACATTCTTCCTCACACAGCTTTGTTTATGCAACTATATCTGAACAACTGAACCCAGCGGAGCGGAGGTTACAGCTGCAATTATTTACTTTACAGATAAGGGCTTTGTGAAGGCGATTATCCTTATCGGCGAGGCAGGAAACTTATGGACATACCCTCATACATACACCATCAGCTCATAGAGTCCATGAGGAATTTATTCAGAAGTTCCCTGGGTAATTGCCTCCTTCCAGTGCTGCAATTCACGATCTTGAAAATAAATTCCATACTGCTGGTCAGTAAATAAGACGCATAGAGGTACATTTTCAACAGAATAAATATTATACGAAAGTTGCGCAAATTCTGAACCCTCACCAATAAAAGCACTACTGGAATATGCACAGGTTGGGACTTCAGTGTCTTCTCCACATATTGCTCAAAAAATTAATAAATAAAATAAAAATGCGTTTAAACTCAAGCTTACAAGGGTACAAGTGTCTATGACTTAATTCCTGCATAGACAAATATGGACATGCTTTGCGGAGAAATTTGCCGACAACCGAGCTTCGTGATTGGCTCGCCAGCATCAGCTGCCATTCTCGGCCTGATGTTGTGTTGTGCCTGATATTTATATGGCGAACATTTTTAAAAAATCCAAAGTGCAATTGAACACCCTAATTAAGTAAAAATGTAGCATGTAGGGTTCCTTTGTAGGTGTTCTTAACAAACACCTCAGCTGTACGGGACACTAAAAACGTTATGTTTAGTAGTTTTAATTTTTTAAAGAAATTAGGGCAGTTCGTTTTAAAATATAAAAGTTTGGCAAACGAGGCTATATACATTTGAAAGATGTTACACGTTACGTTTACCGTGTATTTTAAATCAAGGTTTAAATTGTGTTATAGTGAAACGTTTCTTGTTCCTAGTGTTTCAGAAGCTGAATTGCATCCAACAAAAAGTGATGATCTGATCTTTCCTTCTAAAAGCAATGATTTATCTAAATATAATGTAAACTGCATTTAAAATAACTTATGTAATGTAATAAAATATTTGTCAACGGGACTACTGTTGACATATACTTATATTTAGTAGTGACTATTACTAAGTGTATTATACTTACAAAATTACTGCTGTCTGACAGTATTCTCTATGTTTATTCTTGAATACATTTGCCATAGCTTTCCAAAATGAGATGACGTAACTCAAATTTGTGAAGGCGTTTTGAATTTTTTATATAAAATAGTTTACGAGAGATATGTAGTTCATTTTTCAATGCCACTGTTGCAGAAAAATAATTTAAAAAATGCAACATGCAACTGTATGGTAACTAAATACAACTTCATAATTGGGAGTAAAGAAATGGAAAAAGTAACTCTATGGATCAATAAGTGGTTCATATTTTTTGGATATCATTTAGATTGTTTATCTCTTGTTTTCACACACCAACTAAAACTATAGGTTTCTGGTTGTCATAGCCATTCTCAATGAACCAATTTAGAGCAGATAAATGTTAAACTAGCTTAAGTTTTTGTTAAATTGAATATGATAGGAAGCCCTCTAAGCCCTGTAGTTCTTGTAATTCATTCTTAACTGTAGGCCTTACACAGTTTATGGCAACACAGATATAATAAATGCACTACAACAAATAATTTAAATAGTAAATAGCAAAATAAAATGATAAATTCTTATTATAATTTCGCGTGTTAAAAGGATGTAATTAATGAGGCCTATGTTTGATATTGCGATTTCTGTTTTAACAGATGACAGCCTTTTCCTCGGCCGCAAACGATCCATCATTGCCACTGAGTTTGCGAAAGTGCCTTAACTGTAACTTACATAGTCTCAAAAGTATTCATTTTCTGTCTGACCTAGGTCTTCTAATGCAAAAAGAAGAGCATTCAGACGCAGAAGACATTTAACAGTATAATACAAATGTTCTAGGAATTAACTATATGGAAATCGAGTAAAAAACTTCACGTAGTCTTATGGGAGTTAAAGGCGGTTAGCGTGTCCATACTTGTATATAGAGAGGTTTATTGGTTTCTTTCGTCAGTGACCGAAGAGTTAATCGACCAAAAGCTTTGTTCTTTTCAGAAGTGTGAATTCCACCAAACTGTCGTGTGGAAGTACAGGCCCGGCCGGCTGTGTCATATCCAGCTGCCGAGACGCAATTTGAACACTTAATCTTTCCTATTTAGTAACATTTGAAGTTTGATATCAGAGATGCTAAGTCTTTGGCAACAGACTGGTCATTCACATTTTCATAGCAAATTTAAGGTATGCGTCATCTTTAGGTAGATAATTTTCAGACATCTCCGTGCTTTCAAAATGCTTAATAATATTCCTAAATTCTCCCTTTCAGTCAGACAAAATTCAATCACTCAATATAAAAGTATGAAAAATATATTTAAGGATTGGTTGCCTATCATTTCACACTACAGGAAGCACAGCATCTCGTTCGAGATATCTATTCCCCTAATAAACATTCCCCCCCCCGCAGGGAACTTCTTGTGGTTGGAGAACTGTAAAGACTACAATGTTTATTTGCTCCTTGTTTTAACTGTGGTTGGTACTGAATAAAGGAATACAACAAATTAAAATAAGCAATGTTGAAAGTGAAGATATAGACTTTTTTTTTAACCTGTATTTAAATTTTCTAATAATAGTAGCAGCATACGGTTTCATTTCGAGCAAGCAAAACTAATGCAATTCATTGTGTGGATGCGTTGCTACCAGAAAATAGAATAACCACAAACGAACTTAATAATATACAGCTGGATGCTAGTCGCGCAATTGTTCACACAATTTTCAAAGGTAAATTTAGAAAAAGAATTCAATGTAACAACATTTCCAACAGACAAAGCAGTGCAGAACAGTATTCAACGCTAGTTCAGCTCCGAGCTAAAATAATTCGGCTTCACATTGTTTTAATAGCTGTAAGTTTAATTTCCTCCCGTTTATTAGTAATGGCAGACTTTCATTTGATCAACCTTCAAGTTTAATCATTTTTGCAATTTCCCCCATATTATTTAAACTGTGTGCTATCAACATTATGTCATGGATCTCACCCTTTCAGGGACGCTATAACAACGCCACTACCCCTCGTATTTACTTCCGAGTGTCGTGTTTACAAGTTCTGGGTGAAGCATGATTCTGATGGTATTGTGTATTTCTTAAACGCTCATTTCTTCCGTTCGCATAGCCCACAAAGAAGCGCTTTCCTGAAAGCTGTGACATCATTAAATTTAAATGCCTAAGTGCAAAAAAGACTGAACATGGGTATATTCTGATAAAAGGAACTGATCTCTACCGTTTTTTTTTACCAACTTAAATATTAAGCTGCTGGGAAATAGTAGTATCTAGTGATAGAATATGAAAAAAATCATTCCCATTTTTTTCAATCGTAAGACGAATTGAGATTTGAGACGAACTTGAGATTTCTGTACTAAAAGAATAATAAAAAATGCAATATGAGTGTGTAATGGTAGCCAAATAACCTGCGCCAGCACTAAAAGAACAAAACTTCTTATAATTCTCAAATCTGTATCTGAGTGGTGGAGATATATCGTTGCAGTAAGTTGTACAAAGTTGGTATTGTATCAAGTCTATAAAAGAGCAACTTCACCATTACCAATTGCAAGGGACCCCTAAAGGGTACCACATCCTTAATTTTCAACAATAACAACATTACAATCATGTAAAACTGAATAGGTACGCTGGCGACACCACTCAGGCTGACTTACATTCAGCTAAATTGGCCTGGGTTCAATATGGCAACGAGGCAAAGAAAATAATAAACATTGTATGGAAAAAGATTAGAACAAGGCTAGAGGATATCATTAGGCAGGAAATTGAGGCAAAATGTAACACAAAAATATCCTTGAGCCTATCGAATGAAATTAAATTAACCTGGGGTAAAGAGGTATTTATGCTCGTTCTAGGGAGCAAGGTAGATTAGGAAAGGCCTGGTTTAGCTGGGAAATTGGAAGACTCAAAAAAATAATGGATAGTTCTGGTAGGAGAATCTATCCATTTTGTTGACAGGATGAGAAATGGGACATTGGAAACACCTGAGGAAAACGCTGTTTCCATAAAACTTTTTAAGGCAATTTAGAGATCCATTGGCATACTGGGAATTGTTTGCGTACCGCACTAATTGGTTGAATGTGGGCATTTTCCTAGTCAAAGTGCGCGAAGCTAGAAGTAATTTGTTTTTTTTGCCTAGAACGTAATAACTAGTATAGTTATAAATAATATGCAATATGTTTCCATTAATATATCTATAAATAACGCTCTTCCCATATTTTTAAAAAAAATATTTATTATTAATATTGTTTTATTTTTATAGATATTTGTTCCTCTTTCTAATTGTATTACAACCCATTCATAAAATATATTTATAATTTGCATTTAGAATTTTATAATATTAAAGGTTACTATTACAACAACTACTACATTCTGCTATCATTGTGAAATGATAACATGAGCAGCATACACACAAGAAAAAGTTTGCTTTTGTGATATTAGACACTATATCGTCAAAGTTCTAAGAAAATCTTTTAGTCATTATACGGTCTGCCTACTTCTCAAACAGCACTGTAAATCTAAAGAAAATGTGGAATTTCATTAGAATTACTCCTACACCAGATCAAGATATAGATTACTGAAGCATTTGTGTTGCTCTTATCAAAAAGCGAATTTAGCGAGGTTAAAGGCAGCTTTGGAATATCATTCTGGTATTTATACAAGTGCAAGAAATATATATCGATCGGTGTTATATTATTTTGACCTAAATGCTTTTAGGCCAGTGAAAAATATTTTATTGACCCTCAAGATGAAAAAAGTGTCTTGATTGGGTAAAAAAGCAAGTAAATTAACAAATGACCATTGGAACCTGCCTTTTTTCTAATTAAACGTTTAGTCTACATAGATAATATTTTCCTCTCAGAAATAATAAGACTTTCTGCAAGCCAGGCGGTCTGAGGATGTTAACAATTGAGGATTTGGACGAAGATATTATGCGGTGCGGTTAATGCAAGTACATTATAAACATTTTATACCTTTTTTTATTTAACCTGCATTCAAATTTAAATTTCGACAAAGCCAGACTGACATACGTTTTTCTTCAACATGACATCATTAATACTCCCTTTATTAGATTTTAATATTTAAAAAGTTTCAATATATTTCTTAATGAAAATAGTTCCATCATTTGGCATCCATTTTCTTCTGCTATATTTGTCAAAATCCACGAATAATCTGCGTTACTATGTTACCAACATTTTATTGGTTAGAGCCGCACAGGATTATTAAAAGAATTTATAATCATGAAATGATTTCCTTACCTGGTCACTCACTACTTCGAGTTTTATGTGTGGTAATTCTCTACTCTTTCAAGTTTTAAAATCACAAATAACCTAATTTTTTAAATTTTGCTTATTGCAAATACGTTCCAAAATTTATTTATTTTGAGCACAGAGCGATAGAAATGAGTTATTTTGAACACAAAATTAGAGATAAAAATCTCTCTATGGTCTGGTTGAGAGTAACATTAAAAATGCAATCAATATGCATGACAATATTACTTTTTGAACCTCCTCAAGAAAACCTCTTTGACATGCCGGTTTTTGGAGGTGCGAGGTCATAAAATTGGAAAATGTGGGTTGTAGCTTTAAAATTACATAATCCCAGTGAAACCGAACAATACAAAGAAAACAGAATGCTACGCAGCAAGCTACCGCCTCATTTAGCGTATTTTGCCTTAAAAAAAAAAGCTACAAGACACTTTAATGAAACTTCTCAATAAATGTCAGGATTTACTGCTTAACCAAGGTATAAACAATCAAACAACATTCAATTCATTATATTTGTCATTTTATTTACTTATTATCCTTTAATTTTATTGGTGTTTTGACAATTGTAATCAACATTTACTTAAAAAATTAAAATATACTTCATTATTACATTATTTTATTTATTATTTCCCAACAATGAAAGTGTTATAATTTAAAAAGATTTTCAGAATAGAATTCATAATTTACTATTTAATTGTAGAGGGTGTCCGAAAGGCTCGTACATAAAACAAAAGACAAATTCTGCATGATGTGTTATTTGAAACATGGGTCACATGGCACTATTTGACATGTGCGCTCTTTGATTCGAATTTAGATGTAGACTGGTGACTTAACATATCCTTAGAAAACAAAGTTCAGTAAACGTGAAGCTCACTCGGTGTGACTCTACCATCAACCCAATGTCGGTCCTGTTTGGCTAAGTTTAACCATACTTGTCTCGTAGACCCAAGGTTTGAACTCCCCGTCAATTACAGAGTAATTGAAATAATTAATCTTTGTAATTTTAGAGTCAGTAACTCTGTAATTAGGTGCAAGTATGTTGTGCATTTTCTTTCAGTGGAGGAACTTTAATGACATATGTAAAATTAATATTGTATTGCGTTTAATGGCATTCATAAAGGGTAAATTTTGTAATATTTAAGGATTAATGTGTAAAAATGTAACCAGATAAGGGAATGCTCTCCTCTTTCTCCGAAAACAGAAAGACTTGGCAATGCAAGATAATTCCTTCTGGTATGCGGCTGGGATGGAAAATGCCCGCGCCTCAGGGCAAACACGCAACATGGTTGCAGGTATCCCAGTAAAGAGCCGTTGACAGTAACGTATGAAATCTGTTTAAATTCACCTTACTGACGAATAGCGAAGCATTTGGCTTGAACAAAATTTTCCAAAGAATAGAAATAAAAATTCAGTGAGGTAAGCACTCACCTATGTTGACACAAAGTTGGCGGGATTATTTCGCGCCGTTGCCCATGGATGACGTCATTTTGTGTCGTGTATAAGAGGGCTTGATTTTTCCCAAAACGGGGCCAGTCTCAGAATTTTCCAGACCCAGATCAGCGGAAGAGCGGCCAAAGTACCAAGTACCAGTTCCGGCGACAGCGAAGTTCGAGCGCCAGTCGCCACGTTAACTGCTGATATAACATTGACCTGATTAACCCAGTTAAATTAATAATTTCTCTGCACTCGGCAACTTTTGGTCAGCGCAATAAAGGTAAACGTTTGCCAAGATTACCTTGCCGTGGTTCGGAAAAACGTGAGTTAGCCCGAATATTCACGTTAGAAGAATAAACTATATCAGCAAAGTGAATAATGAAGCGTCATTTGTCGTCATTTTCGGAATCCCGTTCCACTCAGACCCGGCGGCTAGTTCACAGTCGCCAAAATACAGAGAAACGACCTCGAGAGAGTCTCATCGAAGAAGGGTGTGGGTGATATGTAGCAGCCATGGCGAAACCTGCGATCAGCATGCGCAAATTATCTACCTCAATACTCATACAGTTCAATTCCCGCCCCCCACAACATTCCTTCTTCATAGCCAAAATTTATATTACCAGTGATCCGACCTGAAAGGTCTATTTATCGACGCCTACCTACAATCCTTCTTCGAACTGGCCCACCAACGTGGGGCATACTGAAAACATTTCAAAGCAACACCCACGCAAGCCACAATCTGGTTTTAGGTTACTGGTTCAAACCCGACCAGGATCGATTACTTTTAGAGTGAAAAATCCTAAGTATGGCTTCCTTCGGAATGGAAATAAAGCCGTTGTTCTCGTCTAGTAGATTTACGGCATGCATAAGAAACTCAGGTCTGAAAGAAGATATTCTGAGACAAATTCGGCTGTTTCACGTCTTGAATTGAATGGGGTGCTGATGACCAGAGGTGTTAAAAGAGCGTCCGTAAATAAACCAAATCAATCCATGGAGACTGTCCAATCCTGTCAATCGCTCACAGCGTTGGATTGATATATGATGAGGTCGAGCTCTATTTTCGTTAAAAAAAAAATTGTCATACCAGCCTGGGCTCTCGTGGGACTATTAACACTTTACACGGGTTCTGTTTGTTTCCTTCACCATCGATGTAAGACTTGACTTTATCTGATAATGAATATAAAACAAGAAATCTATCTATCGCATTCTGAAGTCGGTTCTGATGATGTAGTGGGTAACTATACTTGCCTTCTAAACCAAGAATCGCGAGTTCAAACCCGAAATTCCTTTAAAAAAAAAAAATTAAGTATGGCTTCCTTCGGAAGGAAAGTAAAGCCGTGTGTTCCGTGTCGTACATTCAGCCTGAACGAAGAGAGGCCTCTGAGCAAAATTTGTCGGTCGTTTCACGCCCTGAATTGAATGGGGCGCTGATGACCTGAGCTGTTAAAGAGCGTCCATAAATAAATCAAATCATCAACAACAGTCGTATTCTGGAAAAACTAATATCGCATTTCCATCAAGTGGCTGAAATATCTTTTGTCAAATGGTGTACATGATATGTATTTTGTATGGGTGGATATATGCGCAGTGCTTAACATTTAATTTAATTTAATATATGAATATTATATTCAGATAGTTCTTCTTCAAATGATGAGTGCACATTTTTTTCATTGTACTTCTCTGCAATGTACGGACATATGCATAAAGATTATCATAATACACAGACTTGCGTGGAACAATCTATATTTAAATTCTAAAAAATTTCCGTCACGCGGGAGTTGCGTAAACTAAGCGAATTCCCCACAAGTACCTTTAATGAATAGTATTACAGAGCGCTAGAGCACAGAAATTGTTACCGCTAGAGCGCATGTTAAATTTTGGTCCCATTTCCCTGACTTTTAGAAACTATTTTTCTTATTTTATTTAAATAGTATGTGCCGAGTTTCGTTGAAAAAAAAACAAATTTTGGTGCAACTAGAACGATTATGGACTTCAGGAAAATCTCCACTTTTAATAATCTGATTAGTTGATTTTCAGACACTATTTTTCTTATTTTGTTTTTCTATAGTATATACCCAGTTTCGTTGAGAAAAAAACCATATTGCGGCTGCTAGAGCGATTTTTAAATTTTCGCATTAGGTTAACCCCCATTCTTAATCGTCCAATTTTACTGGTTAACGAACTCAATGAACCGTTTGTTAATTGATCGTTATATGCCAAGTTTCGTAGAGAAATAAAATGTGCGACCACTAGAGCGCTAACAGACATATATATATATATATATATATATATATATATATATATATATATATATATATGCATGTGTGTGTACATTTTTTCATCGAAATTTTTGGTGCCTTGTAGGATAGATGGAGATTTGAAGAAATGCTTCAAAAATATTTTCATGGATATAATCGCAATAGCTACATGCTTTCGGAATTCGTTAAAATGAATCTTTAGTCGGGTATTTATGAAGAATTTATATTTTGAAAAATTGTAATTCTAAATCCCATGATGTAACTATAAATGATATATCAGAGTACGAAATTTATGTTTATCACGATTGACTAACATATTTACTACTACACCATAACTCCATTTTGGAGAACATTTATACAGTTTTGTTGCTGGTTTCCCTTTTTAATTGTTCTGCTAATATAAGAACTTTTGTAAATTCAGATAAGGATTTTGTTATACTGGACAGTGAAGTAATTGAATGGTAACTTAGTCCCCTTAAATATTTTAGCTCACGAGAATTTGATACTGGTAAAAAAAAATTGTCAAATCTGGTAAAGCGTTTTCACAACTGTCTAGTAATTCACATAATTCAGATACTAGACTGGTTACTTTATGAAAATGTATATATTTATAGTGTTTACATCCCCCTCTTAATCTCGCTTGGTTGATAGAGACGTTAAGATTTAAAGAATAATCAAAACATTTTATTTACTGTGAATTATAAATATTATTGAACACCATACAACAAAGACGAAGAAAAATACAGTACAATTTAAATTGCTCATTTTAAATGTATAATTAAAACAACATCTTTCTCTTCTGCGTAAGTATAACCAGGATCCCCTGTAGGCACAATTTAATATAGATCTTTTTGCTAAAAGTTTATTTTAATTATTTGTTATTAATCCAAAACGCACAAAAGTCAACAGGATTTTGGAGTCACTCGCGTGATTAAAACTTTCGTTTCTATCAATTTCTTGCACATTCATTTCTTTGGATTATTTATTGGCACCCTTCAACCTTTTCTTTCTCTCTTTCCTCAGTTAACTTATATTTTTACATTTTTTTTTCTCTGACTTAAATGCAATATCTTATTTCCAGTTACTTCTGTTGGAAGCTGATTTAATTTTTCCAAAAGCAATTTTTTTCTCAATAAGCTAGTTTCCTTACATACTGCCAGTTAGAGCTCCTTTACTCTCACATTGGACACATCTTCATATTGATCTTTCTTATTACTCCTGTTCTGACCCATGCAAGTTCTTCTCTGGCACCTTACTAGCTACATAAACTTAAGGACTTGTATTATTAACACCGCCTTAACTTACTTGCATTTCAATATCTCCAATCCTTAACTAATTTATTTTAGAATTACTAACCACTTCAGTTTCATCTGAGGCCATACAGATTTCTTTTAGTTGAACCATAAGCAAGAGTTCCGCTTGCAACTGGAGCTACAAATTCTTTATAATATTCAATTTGATACTCTCCCGCTGACACCAGGACAAGAGTTGAAGCTGAAGGCAGGATGGGGCCGGAGAAAGGTACTTTCAAATATGAAAAAAAAAATTAACAAATAGTGCGATTTATTCAACAAAAGCAAACTCGGTTAACATGCAAAATAGGAATAAAATTTACTGAGCTTTGGGTCAATAGCACAGTTTAAAATTTACAACACCAAATTAATTATCTGGCTAAGCACTTTGCAAAATCTTCATTCAAAGAATTTTAAAAGAAGTGTAGTGTTAACCATCTGACAGCAACTTCATAAGATTATAACACACAAGTTTCTATTACAATTAAACAAACCAGGAACTTAAAACTTACACTAAACTTTACAATATCATGAATAAAAATCTTACAAACCTTCATAATACATTGTCGTGCTAACGGAGAGAGATTCGGTCCTACCAATTTTTAATAAAGGCTAAAACATATATAACCCTAATGATTCCGAAGTATTCGCTGCCAACATAGAACAGAAACAGAAAGAGAAACTAGAAACGATTGCGTCACATTATTTCTCGAAAAGTGCTTACCTGCCGCAATCAAGACACCGGTAACAAAACCTTCCAGCATGGACAAGGAGATGAGGAAGGGATATTAGGTAAAACGTAGACAGGAATGCGTGCAAAAACGGCACACGCTAAAATGACGTGTACTAAATATGTTTGCCTTGTCTTTTGAAACCTAAATACTTTCCAAATAGTTTCCTGCAATGTTTACTTGTTTGGCAAAGTTCTGTGTATATATTTTGGTAATTTTCAAGAAGTTTTTGGAGCGAAAAATGTTTAGCTTTCGAAACAAACGCGTGTGATAAATATTCAAGCATTCCGTTTTATTACTTATATATGAAGACACCAAAGACTCTATTCCTCCCTTTCCATTTGTTTCCAATTAAGATTTGGAGCAATGCAGGTTTACCACATCTTTCAAGAGTTTACGCTACATAGGCGCGAAGAGATGGTCGGAAGGAGAGAGGTATGATGAGCATACGCAGTGTAGTTTGCTCTAATCCTTAACTGCAAACTTGGACCCACGTGTTAATGCTAATGCTTCTTTGCGTGCGGGCAATTTGTGGAGCTGCAGCTCCCTCCTTCCCGCTGTGCTTCCTGGCTTTCTATATAATGTTTTCTGAGTCGGTAAGGGAGTATTTAATTCTTGCTTTAGATATTCCAACAGCGTTTAAGTAAGACACATGCTTCTTTAAGAAAATGCTCAATTACGTAATTCTGTTTCCTTCAGCGCACTTAATATTTTTCACCCTTTAGAATGTGAAACAAAGCCTTACTTTTTTCTCTCATTTTTCACAGTTTGTGTTATCAATTTTTATAACCGTACTTAAAAATATATATACACACCAGCGCTATAGTTTATAATCACACTAATACTCCAGAATTCGCAGTTGGATTAGTTTCCTAACTGAAGTTTCTTTTTCAGAGGTTTTCAGCTCTTAAGTTGAATGGCTGGAAAATTTACGCTACAAAATTTCCTGGGCTATTCGGCAATATTATTATCTGATGAAGGAAATCTCAAAAGATCGGAATCTCATTATGATTTTAAACGTTTATTAATAATTTGCTAACGTTTGAGTGTTACAATAAAGGGAAAAAAAACGCACAGGTTTCTATTAGCTGCACATTCCTAAAAAAAAGCTACATACCACGATATAATCCTATTTGTTAGTAAACTTCTAACAGGGTGAGTTATTACTTGATCGCGGCAACAACGGTTAATAGCAGATTTAGTGCTGGCGATGTTACGGGGGCGGCTGCGTTCTCTTCGACTGCAATCTAAGTGTCTACATGCGGAAAACGGCCGGGTGGAAAATCGAGTATAATTGGTGCCTGGTTTAGGACCATGGGCTCACCATAATCTGTGCGTCGGCGCGTGAACGGTTGCCGCATACTACGTCACAGTAGGGATTGATGGGGCTGAAAATGAACCCTGGTTTGGGCGAAGCAAAGTAAATTCTCTCCTAAACCGGATAATCGAAGCTTTTGCTTTTTATTTTCCTCTGCAAAACAATCAGCCTTGCAACCAGCATTATTAAAAAGTCTATTAACACGTAAAGCGACCGTGAGGGTCCGGTTTATTGCTGCTTCGGAAACGTTCATCCGTTAAATGCGATCCCATGGTTACCAATAATCGGAATTTTACAGTTTCATGCACTTCAATTTTGTATTTTCGTGAAACAAAACCTCGTCAAGGATTTTAGCAGCGTTTTATAGCATATCTTCATAATGTTCTGACATATAAACTGTGTAATTGGTTAGAGAGTGCATGTGGTATGATGGAATATCTCTGAAAACCGTGAAAGTGTCCGTAAGATGGACAAAAGAGAAAGGAAGAGTTTCTCTGTAGATTTGCTGCCTCGCTGATTATTTTGGTAAGACTTTGAATCTTTGCTAGGGCTATTTTGTAAATATTGAGCGTTGGAGTGTTGAACAAAATAATTTCTTGTAAAATTTTTTTATAAAAATGCATGTTTAGCCGCCATTTTCATCTTCGTCCATCAATATCGTGGAGCTTGTGTTTATGCAATGTAACCATGGATTCAACAAATTTAAAAAAAATAATAGAAATACTTTGAAAGGGTTAGAACCACAGCAATTACTTCAGATTCTACTAGAGAGTTTTAAACGCAATGAAAACCAATTGATTTTACTCCTTATTTTTTACAACTTCCTCCCTGAGCAGATAAAAAATATGTCCATTAAGACTTCATTGAGATCTCCCTCAGCTTGATGAAAAAGTAGGTGGGTTCTTAATTCGGGACGCTTTGAAGGCGGGACTACATTACCCCAAGAATGGGGTAAAAATGGGGTAAGTGATGATTAGGTATTGGGGTTCTTAAGCATTTAACATCAGGTTAATTGCACTCAAACTACAAGGTCAATAAAAACAAAGAATAAACACAAGCTATGAGCCACCGTCCGGCAGGGAAACAAGAACTTATGAGTGACAGGCGTAAGGAGAGAGGGTGGTTTTAGCTTGTGACCTATTGTATTCCTCTCACCTGCTGCCTACAGTCCAGTTTCAACATAACTTCATTCCGCTTAATTTTGAGTCTAGTACTTAGAAAAGCTGATGCCTAATGATGATTATATGTTCTCTTTTATTCTTCTTTCTTTATTCTTTATTTCTTTCTTTTTCTTTCTCATTTTTTCTTTTGAAGCCAGAACATACAATAGTATACTTGAAGGCTGTACTTTTTTATGTAACGTACCATTTCAGTTAAAATTAAATGGAAAAATGTTGGATACCTCTCAATCTTAATCTTAAAGCAGTGGTTCCGAAACTGTTTGCGGCTTTGGACGAGGATTTTGTTTGGGACACTTCAATACCGAATTTAAACGCCCCTATGGCTATTGTTCAGCACAAATCGAAAAGTATGCTTGTGCCTCTTTGCTAATTTCCCAACACATAGTTAAACACCTTAAACAGTACTCTTGAACCCATTAACAAGATAATTCCATGCCAACATCTTTCAATGTATCAGGTGCTTAATATTCAATTGATCAGTTAGAATAGCATTACACTGAGTCAACCCTGTGGTTTAGTGGTAAGTATTTTTCCTGACCCAAGGCCGCTGGTTTAATCCCGATCAGGGTCAATTGATAATTACTACTATTACTACTACTTCTACTACTACTACTACTACTACTACTACTAATAATAATAATAATAATAATAATAATAATAATAACAGTTACATTTACAGTAAATAACACTGTGCTCAAAAACTAATAAGTGGTGTTTTTTTCTCCTACATCCATTTGTTTTATTCCTATAATTTCTGCTTAGATTCCATCACTGAGCGAGAAGAACGAAACTGGTGCACTTTCTTGTTTATTACTGGCAATTGCTACAAAACTTCAAATCAAAACTGGCTATATTTGGCACCATAAATATTCAAATCATAAACGATGTTATTACAGACTTAACACCGACAAACACAAAAAGAAATAAAGCCGTATTTTGGAATCAATTTTTAGAATGTTATGCTGAACTATATTATAAGAATTAGCTGTTCATAACTGCAAATCAGAAATGTAAAATTACAAATATTCTAGTGGTAAGAATTGAAACCCTGAAGTGGACATCAGATGCAGCAAGAAAATGCAAAAAAAACTGATAGAGGGCGGAATAAGCAAACAGTAGCTCAGCAAATTAACAGGACATGCTAACACCGGTTACATTAACCCACATTTTAACATCAGTAAACACAACCATGCCAATATGATGTTAAGATTGAGAGCAAACATTCAAGTCCAGGAAAGTTTCAGCAATCTCAGGATTTAACAGTAATTAATTATAATAAATGCATAATTACGAGACATATCCGGAAATTAAGTACGTGTTTGGAAAAAAAAGGCATAAGATATTTGTTTTCACAACAAAATTTGTTTATACATGAAAGAGCATTCCTTAACCTATTTTTCAACATCGTTGCTACCATGTTCAGGCATTTGTCATAGTGGGAAATCAACTTTTATAGCCCTCTTCAAAGAATGATGCCACCAGTGAAGAAAGCCACTGCTGAACACCGTTTTTTGCGTCGTTATCGCTGTCAAAGCGCCTTCCTCCGAGCTCACGCTTCATTCAAGAACAAGTGGTAGTCAGAAGGCGCGAGATCGGGGCTGTATGGCGGGTGATTTAATGCTCCCAACCGAATTGTTGAATATTGTTTTTTGTGACACCATCAGAATGGGGACGTGCGTTGTCATGAAGCAACACAATACCTTGACTGAGCATTCCACGCCTTTTGTTTTGAATTGCGAGCCGAAAATTTCTCAATGTTTCACCTTATCGTACCGCATCGATGGTAGCATCTCTGGGAAGGAACTCAACAAGCAGAATGCTCCGTTGGCCCAGAAAACAGTGCACATGATTTTTCGTGCCGACAATGTTGTTCTGAATTTTTGTCGTTTGGGGAATCCTGTGTGCTTCCACTCCATCGACTGTTATTTTGATTCTGGAGTGACGTGACAAACACAAGTTTCATTACCGGTCACTGTCTCCTGCTTAAGAATTCATCTCCCTCATCACTGTATCGGGTAATAAATGTCAAAGCACTGTCAAGTCGCTTCGTTTTGTGGACATCCACAAGTATCTTCGGAACCCAGCGAGAACCAGTTTGCGATAATTTAAGCGCTTTGTGACAATCTCATGCACACAACATTTTTTGAAATTTATGGAAACACATTACAAAGCATTCTTACTGTGAACCGTCTGTTTTCACAAACTGCCTCATTCACTTGTTTAACCAAAGCATCAGTGACAACAGAAAGCCGCTCTCCCCGTGCTTCGTCATGAACATTGGATCGTCCATCATTGAATTGCCTAACTCACTTTCTCACCATTCCATCTGTCACTACATTTTCACCGCAAACCTCTACAAGTTGGTGATGAATTTCAACTGGCTTAACATTTCTTGCGTTCCAAAACCGTATTACGGAAAGCACTTTACGTCGGCAGGATCAGAAATTGTCTTAAACATTTCAAACGATCACAAATACTATAAACACAACTCGAGCCGACTGTAATGGCGTCAGTGGACAGACAATGAACCAGAGAGACTAGTGCGCATGCGTGGAACTGCGACATTAACGTTGCGGTGGCAGTAGAAGGAAATGGTACTTACTTTCCGGACACGCTTTGTAATTATTATAATTGTGAAACTTGAGTACAGGTACGTAACAAAAATAAAAGTTTTAAACTTACATAGAATAAAAGAAGAGTAAATAAAAACATTATTGGGAGATGATGTGATTCCGTTAAAAGCTAGTATCCCAACTCACCCGCCCCTAAAATTGCATTATTTAATAGATGTAATCGCAGCAAGAAGGACAACGGCAGCACGGTGTGCTGATGTCACGACTGTACCAAAATTAAAAAATGCTCTAAATGAACAAAAACCACAGTCATGATCGTTCAGGTTCAAATGTTGCCTGTATACATAGCCCATGAGACTTTATAATAACAATCGATGTATGTTTTCCCACTGTGCGATAAAGTGCATCACATAGCATCGAACAGAGTAAATGGCAGTAAACCAAATTTCTTAAACTAAACTTTAGCTAACATCTAAGCTAACATAACTAGATTCTAACGTAAGTGAGTATTTGTTTTACAAGGATCCTCCTGAAGGTGTCCCAGCTTACTTACAGAGATTGGCAACTGCCTGAGTTGCACACTTGGAATCATGTAGGATAACTGCAGAAGATTAGGATGTCATCCGCCTTAGGATTACAAACTTCAAGCCAAAGAGGTAACCTAAACTGAAACTGCAAGGAGAAATCTAAAAGTGTGCATGCAAATAAAGGGAAGTCATTGGACAAAAAATAGTGACATGAATGAATGAAAACCTTGAAAGAAAAGCTTTTGGTTTATTTCCGGACGCTCTTTAACACCTCAGGTGATCAGCGTTTCATTCAATTCAGTGCTTGAAAAGGCCGATAAATTTTGCTCAGAAGCCCCTTCTTTCAGGCTTGGGGTTATTTTTTGTGCCGTAAATCTACGTCATGACCCACGGCTTTGTTTCGCTTCCCAAGGGAGCCATACTTAGGATTTTTACGCCCGAAAAAATCCATTTATCCTAGTCGGGATTGAACCGGCGATCTTGGGTTTAGAAGGCAAGTATGGTTATCACTATAATCCATAAGAAGAAGTTGCAAATTTATACTATTGTCCCAAAATTACACTTCAATAAGAATAACTTTATATTAGATAATCTAACATTCCTCTGCTATGAGGACGATCAATGAACTGACATTATTGGCATACTAGAAAGCGAAACATGAAAGAAAAACTCATCGACAGAGTAAAAATTTATTTGAATTATAATCAGTCCAACTCTAGCATATTGCAAGTAAAAAACACTGTGCCTATGTATGATTTCAAAATCGTGTCGTTACATTAACTTATGCAGTAATTCACATCTTTGTATACTACACACTGTAGTTGCTATCAGATTGTAAGTACTATGTTTCACGTACAGAAAAATAAGCAATGAAGAGTGAAGGAGATTAATAATTTGTGAACTTTTGTCATAAAAAATAAGGACATTGTCAACCAGACTATGGTTTAGTGGTAGAAGTCCATAAGTACGGAAAATTCAGAAATATAAACTTAACCTAGACTAGCAGATAGCTTCAAAATCAATCGTCATTTCTTTAGTTCCTCAGTCGGAAAAAAGTTCTTTCATCTTTAAAAATAATCTAGATGGTTATTTGTTTATTGGGAAGGAAAACAAAGACTAAAGGTATGATTTCAACTCCTTTAACAAGCACCTGGTATCAGCGTAAATGGTATATAGTTGCGCAAACTGTTGTGAGGGTGGGCGTTATTTTCCCAACTTTCACCGCTGGGCGCATAGTTAAGAACCAATGTAATACAGTCAACAAAAATTGATAACGGATGATGAACCAGTCTGCTACATTGCCCGATTCGGCTAGAGTAAGGAACAGAAATGCACTGAAATATATGAATATTTAACCCATTTTCTGATCATGAGCTCTCCACTGTTGGGGAAGAGGAATCGTTCTTCAGCGGCCAAGAAACCAGGCGCAATTTCAAGACGAGAGATGAAATTGGCGCCGCACGCCTCTGGCGTTGCTAGGCTACGGTCGTGTCACAAGCGGAATTAGATTTAGAATTCTTGTCGCGCATGTGAACACAATTTATCACGTTTAGACCTTTAACATGGGTAGTGTGTAGTGAAAAATCCTTTTACTTGCAAGCCTTGTTGAATAGATTAGGTTCACATTGTGCCTTCGGTAAGGAATAAAGAAGAAAGAGCAGCGGAAGCAAAAGTCCCCTGGACTGTTGGAAAATATTTCGCGTCAAGTCGAAGAAGAAGAAGAAGAAAAGTGTCGTAAAGGGATGTAGCCTAGCGCTTCTCAAAGTACGGGAAACGTGCAACTTTTAGTAGAAAAGTTGTCTGCGTTTTTAAGGCTACCAGTATTATAGACCCACCCTTGAAATCCACAATTTTCTTTCAAAATAATGCTCGCAACGTTCCGCGGCATGAAAATTTACCACTTATTTCGGAAGTCGCAAGTTCGAAGAATGTAGGAAGGGAGTTGTTTTTGATATCACCGCGTCATCGTACGGGAATTTTTGTCACTATTCCACGAAATGGTTAGCGATAAAGGTATTGGAATATTCACAATTCTTTTGCAAACTCGATCATCTCGTTATTTTACATCAATTCTTGATTTTGCTATCATTGTTAAAAGACGGCGGTGAATAAAAGTTAATTCGTTATTTTACACTTTCGGAAATAAAATGCAGAAAAAGTCAGTGTTACATAAAGATAAAAAAGTGATAAAACATGACCAACTCTATGACTGTTGTAAAAGAGGTTTTCGCTATATTTAAACATCGCTTATCAATAAAGCGGCGTCTATTGCTTATTCTGCTTTTACTACTTATGTAAAAATATTATTACTAGGCATCGGGATTGCTAAGCACTAAAACCAGAATGCAGTTATGTTAATCTGAACTGTAGACAACAGGTGGGAAGGGTGCAAGGTCACAAGCTACAAACCACTCTCTTCCCTTTCGCCTTTCTCTCATCAGGTCCTGTTTATCTGCCGGTAGGTGGCTCCTAGCTTGGATTTCGTTTAGTTTCAGTGTACCTAATTTGATGCTAAATACTTAAGAAAACCTTAGCAGATGTCTATTATCGTCAAAAAGAGAAGTACCCTAAGAATGTTGTTACTCCTAATGAACCGAGCGGGTGGCTTAGGTGTTGACGCTTTAAAATCGCATTCGGGAGATCCCAGGTTCAAATCCCTTAGGCCCGATAATTCTAATCTTGTTTCCCTCTCCCCCCCCCCTCCCTGTTCACCTATGCGAATACCACGAATTTTACGCTCCCCCATTTCACATAATTTCATTCTATTGTACTGGTTTACGGGTTAAAAAATTAGATGAGACGGAATGATGAAATTCTTTGAACCAGAAAGAGATCTCGGTGAAGACAATGAAAATTGCTATGAATATTATTTTTCGAACTTTCATGGATTTTTAAAAATAATGCTTTGAGAAAAAGAAATCTTCGTGTCTTCTTGTAGCTACTGCAGTGAGTTACTATGCAGGTGAAGGGAAATGCCACTTTTGCTCAAAGTACCGTTTTATTGCGCATTGAATATCGGAAATCGGCGCACCAATTGTATTACATGAAGAGATATTTGATGCTGTATTTACTTCCTAAGCTAGTTCTCGAGTATTTGCAGGAAATTTTCAACTTTTAATGAAAATACTAAAAGCGAAACATACATTTCTTTGAACTTTGGATGAAAGAATAATAACAAAAGCCTTTTCCATTAAACTGTTAAGTACATGTACTCAAAGTAAACACAAAATACGTACAATATCTTTTACTTTATTATCAGTGAAAAAAAAATAAAAATTTGCGTTTTAAATTTCCAATTAAAAGTTATGGTCTATACAAAACAAAAATGCTAAATTATGACGAAACAAAGTATTCAAGGAAGAAAAGGAAAAACTAAACTTGTGAGCAGGTATGCTTTATCATATATTTCAGCGTGTCTTCTCGCAATCATTTCGTATTTTGTTCATAAGATAGTGCAAATTGCGCAAATACTTTTTATGTAATACATAATATGGTATTTTATTTTTTCATTTGTTCCTGAATATGGAATAATTTTCTCGGCTGATTACATCGATACCCCTTTTCACACATTTATTGCAGCTATTGCCAAATATATCTTCATTGCCAACGTTTTCTTGATATTTTTCATTTTTAATATGAGTATTTGCCATGATTTATTATAATACACTATTCCTTCGCAAAAAGTAAAAGTGGCCCTATTAAACTGAATGTCAATGAAATGAATTTTAGTGTAGCTTATACTGGGTTTTCTCAAAATACTAAAGAGATTTTAGACCTTTTTGTAAAAAAAAAAAAAAAAAAAAAAAAAAAAGTAAGAAGATTTTAAATTTAGTTTCTACAAGAAATGAGAAAATATTCCAAAATATTACATTAAATTTAATTTATTTTAATTTTACTAATTTAATATGAAAAAATTAGGAATGAAACATTCCAAATAACCATTACATCTCAAAATATTTCCCGTTATGGTCTGAGCTCCTTTATATCCTTCAAAGTCAAAATGGAATGCTAGTCTTCTTCGGGTTCGTTTGTAATGTCTTGCCAGTACGCTCCAACATCCTATTTTACACTGCCAAAAAATTGAGCTAAATTGGACCTATAGATAGAACGTACATGTGTCTCCTCTAGAAGCGCAATTGTCCTTGATGGGGCGACGAGAAGGTAACGGAGAGTCGTCTTTGGTTGTCTCTCAAGGATTTTCTTAAAACTTTATAGCAGGCAAACTATTATCACATATGAATCGACAATGAACGTCTTTCTCTCCACCAGTGGCTGTCCATCCACCATTCTTCGGCCTTTGCTGAGTGCACATCCGGAAAGAACCAAACGGCCGACTGACGTTTAGTTTTGGGATCGTTCTGCTGAAACCAGATTTTATCAATTACTATGATATCTGCTACCGTGGTAAGGCCTTTTCAAATCTTTGAATCATGCTGCAGCACCATTCCACCTGAAATGTTGCTGGTACTCACCGAGGAGAAGTTGTTACAGCGTAGTACGCAATGAGTCCACTCTCTATATTGGTATGTCCTTTCTGAATCTATGCAAAGCAGGTTTTAAACAGTAGCCAAATTTTCACTGACTATGACTGGCCGGCTAGGTCACTCACTCTTCATCTTTCAAACATGTCTTGCCGCGCCCAAATACCGCGCGGTAGTCTGTAAATGCTTCCTGCAAACGCTCCAGAGATGCGCTGCTGTTAAAACACTTTCGTAATCATAAAATATTATTGCCCGAAAATGATCTTTAGTCAGCAGCTTGGTAGGATAGCAGGCAGCAAACATAAGATCACAATTTTTATTGCAACTGCAACAATTGGAATCGTGTGTCGTTTTTTGACTTTATTACCAACCAAACAACGCCCATTCCATTGCTACAACATAAAAATTGTATCTATCTAGTTCTTCTGTATCCGTAAATTAAATCAGTGACCCTCACATCTAAATCTTAAAACAACTGGGATCACTTTGTCAGTTCAGTTTGTTTCGTTTAATTTGGCCGCTATAAAATCTAACAAACATAAAATAAATATAGAATTTGTCCACCAATCTCCTACTGAAGAGAGTTTACCATGAAAACCGTAAATAAAAATAAACTGTTTATTTAGCACTTAAGTACATTCTCTACTGTGCATTTAGAATAATATGCAATGGCGCTGGAGGTACTGAATGAACACAGGAAATCGACGGCTCTAATACTCTAATGTCGTACATCATCTTCCACTTCCACATATTATATAACGCATTAAACAGGCGTGAACGCGCATTATTAACTAACATGTGCATAAACCGACTAATCTAGCGAAAATGCCTCACACCACTCTAATAAAATGTTGTCTCTATCCTATAACCATCAGCTACCTGTCGAAAAAGTAATCTCTCTCGTGCTATCAAATTCGTATTTGACAGCAAAGCGTTTTCCTAGTAAATAAGTCAAACTTTCATTTCATAAAATGACATGTAACAGGTGTAAGTTCTATAATACACTTATATTACAGCAGAGCATATTGTCTGCCATTTTTGTCAACAGCAATCCTGATGAAGACAATACATTAAAGTGTTCCATTTTCCTAGATGTTCATCATGAAATACGTGGTGAATCATTTGTATGAAGAGATCTTTTTTTTTTTTTTTTTTTTTTTTTTGAGAAGTGTATAACGCCCGTTTTTACTACTGAGGCACCACAGGCGGCGAAGAGATCTATGCATTGGTGGTGAAATAGGGACTGTAACTGGATTGTATTTTCTCTTTGCCAAATATTGAAAACATTGTGTACAACTGAATCCGTGACGCACTCAGTACATTTCTCTAAGGCCGAAAGAAGCAAACATTAAGAGTTTGAAATATTCTGGCAGCTTTCTTTAATTCAAATATAGCCTGTTTTATTTTAGAGACCAGGGGCCTTGCAATAATAATCTGTAGCCAAAATACTTCTTGGTAACTTTTTTTTTTAAAAGATCTTGCATGTTTATTTGCTGATCGTGATAAGAATTTCTTAATGTTTGGTAGGTTAGCAAGTTCGTTTTCAGAATAATCATCTGAAGCTTCAGAGATGAGCATGGAAATCTGTTGCAAAGTGTTTCTTTCATTGTAGCGAATTAATCATGAAAAAACAAGCAATTGGAGAAATTGAACCAAGAGCAGCGATTACTTATTTTTGCCCTTTCGCTTTTAAAGTTCTTCCGATATATATTTCTTTATTAAATCGATTTTGATGCATGTTCAAAAGCATAAAAATGTGATTCGCATGACCTATCTAATCAGCTACAAACGTTTTTGCCCTACATTTAACTTCTGTATCATCCAACTCGTGTATCCGCTTGATTGAGTAATTTGTTTAAGAGTTATTCGGTTCCTCTCTTCTGAACTTAAGTGAATTTTCTGGATCTCATATGTTTTTCACTTGCATCGACTAAATCGGATGTTTATTTCATGGATAATAATTGCTCCCTGATTTCTTTTCTCCATGAATAGCCATAGAACTTTACAATTTAACTTTGACGTTGATGGATTTGTTGTGATTGCGTTCATATCAGTAAAGTATATTCATGTGCTTGATACATGTGAAATTGTGTTGAGCTGTTTTGGCTGATCTTTGCTTTTTAACTCTGTAACATTTTTGTACCCAATTTCTTCTTCATCGTCCTTTTTGGTCCAAAATTTGTAAGCTTTAAGCATGTATTCGTCTTCCGACAATTCCAGTAAATCGAGCTTTGATCTTCTCGAAAAGTGAACTAATGACAATTGCATATAGTTAGGAAATTCTTAGACGTCATCGGTGCCAACTTTGTAGGTCCATTTCTCGTCCATTTCTTGCGATTTACATTCAGCCCCGTTATACTGTACTGCAAGTCAGCTTTCATATCTGTTACCAATCGGTCCTGCTCTCTGTTACCATGAACGTTCACCCCCTTGTGAATTGATAGCCCAAGTACAGATAGAGTGGAACTCTGAAATCCGTGACATCTTCGAACTTACCGATTGTTTCGGTTGGAGAGTTTTGGAATATTTAAAAAACAAAAAAAAAAAAAAAAAAGTCTCCCCATTTATAATAATGAAGAAAATCACCCCAGTGACTGCGATATAGCCTAAGATTAAATTTTGTTTTATATAGTCAGTAAATATCTCATAGAATAAAAAAAAATGTTCTAGAAAATTTTGTCACATTCTGTACCTATATCTCACGGTTTTTCCAATCTATGGATGTATTATATTTGGTATTAGTCATCTAAAAACGATATATGAGACGTAAAATCGTGTTGTGAAAATGGTACTAACAGTTTAATTCCAATTTTTATCAGCTTTAATCCAGCTTAAATGTAAATGTTCTACATTTACTTGTATGACCGCCAACACTGAAATATTCTTCACAATTTTACCCCTAGTTTAAAAGTGTCGTTGTGAATTCTAAGACGCATTCGTCATTACAAGCAATTATAAAGCTGGAAAATAGTAGCAGAATCAAATTTGGATTAGAAGAACTAAATATTTAATTTTAAATAGTGATATAAAGATAAACTGAAGTAAATAATAATGACAACAAAATATGGCAAAAGCTTTAATGACTCCATAAATGGACTTTAAAATATACCAAAACCGGACTAATTTGAGATGGCAATGAAGGGTAAATAATGTCCGCGTAACGGTGTATAGCAAAGTGTATGTACTTCGCATTAAAGTGAATATAATCTTTCATTTGACTTCAGCATTACAACACTATATTTCAATTTCGGTATCCAGATCATGGTTTCTATGCAAACAATGCACCTATTATTTTCTGATTACATTCCGGCGCCAAATCAAGCGGCTATTAATGGCATCTCCGGAATGCGGTTCCTATGTTACCGGAAATAGGACATGCAATTTGCAGGTGCTAATAGCGATTGGTTATGAACGCCTGAAACCGTCACGTGCTTAATCAGTGAAATTACTACACGTACGGACCTGGATTCGGTACGAAGCATTTATCCGTGCTCGCTGGTTGAACTGCAATTCAGCCGGTTAGATGCATAACAGTTTCCACTGACATACCAGATAGCTTGATGCAAGTATTTTTGTAGTTCAAATTAAAATAATAGACTCTTTCCTAATCATAATATTCGCATTTACAGAATTAAAACAAAATTATCACAAGACGTTCTGAGATTATTAATAAATTCACGAACGTAGCAAGTAAGCTCAGAACATCAAGTGATACTCGTATTTATTAGGAGTGTTTTACAAATAAAATTAGATTAAAAATAACATATCCTTAAAATTCGCTCATAAAATATTAATAATTGTATAAAATTGTTAAACTGGCATTTGTTAACCTACCTATTAAGAAATTCTGAGTTTGTAATAAACAAAGGTTGGTTACAATTAATTAATTCATTCATACCAACTCAGAAAATCAAAATATATATTTTGCACATATTGCGGTTTTATTTTATATTTATAGGTGTATTTTTTCGTAATTCCGGCATGTATATATGTAATACAGAGTGGATCGGCTTAGTGATTGTTCTTTTATTATTTTGTGGTATAATAGTTGCGGTTGATCCATTATTACTCCGGGATTTGTGGAAAAAATGTGTTGGCGACACCACATCCATGTAGTAAAATAATTACGGTAAAAATAATATGATTAATGTATCGATATGCAGCTGTGGTTGGTTGAAATTTAAAATATCGTTACTTTTCATTGGTATTATTATTATTGATTGATTGATCTATGGACGCTCTTTAACATCTCAGATCATAAGTGTCCCATTCAATTTAGGGTGTGAAACCGCCGACAAATTTTGCTCAGAGGTCTCTCTTTCAGGCTTGAGGTTCTTTTTCGTGCCGCAAATGTACGACACGGGACCCACGGCTTTACTTCCCTTCCGAAGGAAGCCATACTTAGGATTTTTACGCCCGAAAAAATCCATCGGTCCTGGCCGGGTTCGAACTCGCGTTTTGGTTTTAGGAGGCAAGTATGGTAACCACTACACCACCAGGACCGACATTCATTATTAGAAAACATGACATCACGTAAGTGAAATATTATAATCTAACTACAAATTTATTACATTTTATACGCTACTCAATGTACAATAAAGTAACCGTACATTGCTTAATACCGCCACGGGTGGCCGAGGTCGTTAAGGCACGGACTCGTGAGCGGGAGGTCTGCGGTTCGAATCCCGCCAGGACCGTCCTCCCTGACTGGGGTTTTTTCCAGGTTTTCCTCAGTCTTCATAACTGGCAAATGCCGGGGAGGTACCTAAACTTAGGCCTGGAACGCTTCCTTCCTTAAAAAAAAATATCCTTTCCCAATTTATCATTTCATCTCATGTATCATCAGTGTCCACCGCCTGTGGTGCCTCAGTAGTAAAAACGGGCGTTAAACACTACTCAAAAAAAAAAAAAAAAAAAAAAAACATTGCTTAATTTAGTTAAGTTTCTTTTTGTACCAAAACTTCATTTTCTCAGTGGCCTGAAACGAAAGCATTCCTAACTTTTTTTTTTTCTGTCCTTTTGGCAAGCTCAAAAACTTCAAGTTTAAGTGTAATAATGTGTATATTTGACCATCACAGCTTAAATGCCCTTTCATGATCGAGACAAGAGTAGTAAGTTTTACACAGACTGCAGTAAAGACGTCATGACTTGTTTAACAGATTGCGCACATTGATGCCTGTCATAATAAAAAAAATAATATTTTTATTCTTAATCGTAATTATCTTCAGTTTTGTTTTTTTTTTTTCTCCTCGAAAGTTAACTGCTAATTAAATATTAATCGCTGACCTATGGTTATTCAAGAAATATAATATAAACATACGTTACAGTGGATTGTTCATACAACTAGGTAATTTTTAAATGTTATAAATATATTTACTTTGCCAATTTCTTGAGACTGTTAACAATTACCATTTTTCCATGGTTGAAATTGAAAATGTACTGTTGCATATGATAGATTTACACATACTTTCGCCGAGCAGCGTTATTGTACTAGTATCTGCAAAAGAAAACAGGTGAAGACAACATTACTTCTTTCTTTCTTTATTTGTTTATTTATAATTTATTTGTTTATTTTAGTTAATGTTGCAGTATTTATAGGTGACATGTGCTCATGTATTAATCATATACATATAAGAATGAAGGGACGCTTTCGAGTATCGCCCCAATGACAGTCCTGAAATGAATAAACTGATTACTAAACAACTGCTACACACACACACACACATACACACACACACACACACACACACACAAGCACGTGCATATACCAGACTCTGGATATTTTTTTTTTAATTTAGTTTATTTACGGACGCTGTTTAACATCTCAGGTCATCAGGTCCCATTCAATTCAGGGCGTAAAACGGCCGATAAATTTTGCTCAGAGCTCTCTTCTTTCAGGCTTGAGGTTCTTTATCATGTCGTAAATCTACGACACGGGACCCTCGACCTTACTTCCTTTCCGAAGGAAGTCATACTTAATATTTCTACGCCCGAAAAATCCATCGGTCCTGGCCGGGATCGAACCCGCGATCTTGGATGTTGGAGGCAAGCATAGTTACCACTACATTACCAGGACCGACTCTCTGGATATGACAAGAAACCTTTTAATAAAAGAAATTCTTACTGGAATGTTTTGTCAATTATGTATCTAATAATTTTCCCCTGCTTATCCATTCATGATTATTTACGAAATGTATTTGAATTGAGAAAAAAAATGTAGTTCTCGGCTAAAGCTGTGAAATTTCATTGAATACCTTCCAGTGAAATTTTATTTCATTTTAGTAATTGCTGATTGGTGTTCTCACATACGTTTAACCAACAGTCACCTTTATTTACATAAAATTAGTTTGCAGTTTTTCCTAATGTATGGTATCACAGTGCCATAACCTAGAATGTGTAAGTCAAAACGCATGTGTATGATAATGTATTGCTATTATGTGATACCAAAGCACCTTTACACAAACGAGAAGCAATACAACCGTAATCATTGAGAGGAAATTTTATTCAAGTAGGTGTACCACCTCACTGCCTTGGTAAATGTGCACACTTGCCACTAAATATGAACAACGTACTGTTATTTCCTTTAGTTGCTAACATTTATGAAGCAACAAAGAGTTTTTGTAATAAATACCATTCATTACTGCATTTCCCACAGTGCGTTAAGTATTGGGCACAGGCACACACAGCACGCCTTAAGCGCTGTGTAAAGTAACAGTCCATTAACAACATTCAATGTCTAGTACTGAGAACGTGTTACAAATACTTCGTTCTTTGAAAATGGTTTTCTCTTTCTTTTCACTTACTGCCTTTACATAAATACTTTACACATATGTAATGACAGAAAAATCAGAAGGTCAGGATCACCAACGCTAAAATAAATTATATTTATGTAGGCACACAGGTGGAGGAAGAAACGAACATGTATATCGATTAAATATAAGGTGTAGCTTATTCAGCAAAAAAAAAAATACAGAAAATATTACAGGAAAGAAATGGACCTCACATAATGTCTAATTTTATCCATCCTTAAAACCCCTGCAAGATATAAATAATATGACAGACATATCATGAAATTACTTGATAAATGTACGGCGACTATCCCTAAAAGTTTAATTATTGAACAACGGGTGTTAACGATGTTCAATTTTATTGATGAATGAAAGAAAACATAGTTTTCAAAATATTACATTTCTATCAGGTTTTGAAAGATGCATATGTATCTGCTTTCCGTTATTTAAATGCACACAATATTAACATATAATTGCTTGATCTATCATTTTGAAAACTAAAATGAAATGAAATATTTCTCTATTCAAATATGTTTTGAGGCGTTTTTTTTCCCCGCCAGTTTTGTGTTTTCCGGATACGCAAGCTCCAAATAATGTAGCAGTCATGCTATTTTCTTTTCTGTTTTTCTCTTTAATGCTAGGAGGCCAGAAGACTGATATATGGTGATGTTTTCCTTCTTTTATAATTCGAAATTGTGTAAGTGTAATAAAGATGAAAGTGTTTCACGGAAACCGTAATGCTACTAAACTGCTAAGGAGCGTGTAGTTTGCTCCCGGGACGTTAAACAAGGTGAAACACGTTGTAAAGCGGGAGCATATTTCCCGTACCAATAAAAACCAAATGGGAAGGAAGTGTTGAACTAATGAGGAGCGTTTAGCTTGCTTTCCGGAGATAACCTTTCTGAACACTCGTAAACCCTTGCTGCGAGGGTAATGGTCGCTGCAGACACATTGCACCAACATACTGCATCGCTTATTTACATATGGGCTGGGTTTTACAACCCAGTTTCATTTCTTACGGCGCTGTCCGTGCCTTAACATCCCATTTTCACCAATTGGAAGTTAATTTCGAATGCCCTTCCCGGAGCACATACGTTGCAGTGCTATCAAAATATCGGATTAAATGTACTTTGGTAAGCAAAAAAGCTGGGGAGAACTCGGGCTACTTCCTTTCCTATATATATTAATTTATTGTTAAAGGATTTTTGTTTTGTAAATGTATAGCTGAAGTGATATCGCCTAATGTTCATCAAATTGCAAAGAAATCAAAACTGCATTCAAATGAAAATGAAAAATTGGCTCGAAAGTAATCAGATAACTTTAAGTATATACATAACAATATCACTTAAGTTATATCTGTAGAAAATACAGTTGGTTAAAATGTGAGGGCTTCGTTGTAGTAGTGCACTGACAAGAAATGTGTTTAGTGATAAAAGCCATCAAAATATCAAGAAAACCTCAGAAAAGCTTGACGAATAAGCACAAGTCGTGATTTTGTTGAGAAATTTAAAGATGGAGATAAAACTAAACTATAGATAAATTTAAAACTTCTCGGAATGCAACACAAAATAAAGGTTGACTCTTTGAAATTGTTCTTGTTTCTCAACATAGTCTCTATTGACAATAATTCACTTTAACGAACAATGTCCTAAATCTTTATACCAACACGAAAGTCCGATTCATCTAAGCCTGCTAAATGCTGATGCGACGATAAAAATGTCTTTCCGCCAAGGATTTTTTTTTTTCATTTTTGGGAAAGGATGGAAGTCAAATGGAGCCAAATCTAGGGCAAAAGGGGGATTTGGCAGCAAATCTAGTACAGCTTATTGATTTTCGCCATTGCAATGACACGGCAAGAATTATGCTGATGAGAAAGCATTTGCTTCTTTGAAATTTTACCTCTTATAGCACGATTTTGCTTTTGGTTGATCCAAAAGGTAAGCAAATTACGCTGTAGTAATAGATGCTTCACTATGAAGAATATCAATCAGTAGGATGCTGTTAGCATCTCAGAAAACTAATGACATGATTACGGCCGACATAACACATTTTACCGTTTTTGGCACTGGAGGATCATGATGCTTCCATTGATTTGTTTCTGGTGTTTAGCAATATATCCGTGTTTAATCATGGTCACAAATCGACGGATAAAATCAATTCGATCTCTCTGAAAGCTGGCCAAACGTTGATCAGAAAGTTCTAATTCGCTTTATTTTATCGGACATTAACATCCGTGGTACCCATCTTGCAGATATTTTTTCCATGTTTGATTCCTCGTCCAAATGTAAAATACGTACTTCCCTGATCTGGATATAATTCAAATAATTTCTGATATTTTTAGTTGGCAATTCTTCAGTGCACTTTTTCGACAATTTCGGGTATGGTGGTACATTTTGGCCGTCCGCTACAGGGTCATCTTCCATCGCGTTTGAACTCCATGGTTCACTTGAAAGCAGCTGAAAATGGAGGAGAGTCTCCTTGAGCATTTGTAATATATGTATGTTGTATAACTTTCCTCATATAATATAACTACCGCACCCTGCTCGATATTTGTCATTTTCCAACAAGAACAGCTAAAAAGATTAATACCTACTACGGTCTCTCACCGAGTGAAGCATTATTGAAGCTGTTTTTATGGAATACAGCAATTTGAATACAACAATTGATTTACAATTATTTCTGCAATATGTGAGTGTTTTTGAGAAATTTCAAAATGGCCCTCGTACATACAGAGTGTAATTTAAGAATAATAGGGTGAAACAGAGGGTACTTCATTGAACAAGTGTTGAGTAGTTCAGTAGCTATGAAGCCATTTGTGAAAATGCATACAAATCAAATGGGATAAATTTTATAATTTCAAAAATAGTGTTTCTAAGCAGATCTAACATATGCGTTATTTATGTCATCTTTTTACCTTCATTAACGTGCTTGGTATAGACACCTAATTATTATTAACACAAAACTATCAAAGGAGGTATCTGCTTCTTGCTGGAAATACTGCACTCTTTTAGCCGCATGCAGGTCTTAGAATTTTATCATGCTAACTACTGGTTTTTACCAATTTCATAAAATATGGCAGTTTGGATACAAGAATAATAAAAGGCAAATAATGAAAAACCAAACTGCGGGTATGGCCCATTTCCATTGTAATGTCACAACTAAGAGAGTTGTGTTTTTTTTTAATCAACTCTTTTCAATATTTAACACGGTTGAGCGACCCCAATGTGGCTCCTGCTTCTGAAAACTTTTTAATTAATCAGTATCACTAAGAAGAAAGGCTTTCTTGAAGAAGGACAAAGGAAAATAATAAAGTGTATTCAGTATACCTTTTAGATGATGGCTTAGGTTCAATACATTTACCTGTACTAATAATACTAATATACTAATATATAATGAGGCAAATAATATACTAATATTATTTGCCTCATTCGACATGAACGCAAAATGTAAAATTAGAGACTAGATCTTAATCTGAGTGTTCTACTGCCTTGTGGTTCCTCGGTAATACTTAAGTAAAAAATGAAGGAAAATGAAAACCCCTTGTTTAGAATAATACAATTTATAAATAAAAATAAGATGCTGAGAAAAGTGGAGATAACAGGAAACCAACTTATAAAACATATAGTTTGATTAAGCTAACAGAATCAACTACTTTGCTGTACTTTACATTTTGACATAATCTATCATTTTAAATAATGTTTTACATTCTAAATTTTGAAACGTTTTAAAAAATATATAAATAACTAGCATTTTTTCGCTAAGAAGCTGGAGGTACTTCCATTAACATGCCTAACGGAAAATGTGCTGAAACCCAAAAGTAGTGACGTCACTCTGACACGTCACTTCATTTAGACTGTGATCTGACAAAAGTGAAGAGAAGTTAGATAAAATATCTATCTATTTATCTATCTATCTATCTATCTATCTATCTATCTATCTATCTATCTATCTATCTATCTATCTATCTATCTATCTATCTATCTATCTATCTATCTATCTATCTATCTATCTATCTATCTATCTGTCTGTCTGTCTGTCTGTCTGTCTGTCTGTCTGTCTATCACTGCCCTAGTATTGAATGACTCATCTTTGAGATGGCTGCAACGGAGAAACGTAGGCCTTACAACCTTATCTTACAGACCGAATATAACTGTTATAACTGTTGCGGAATAGCCCCTTATCGAAGACTAGTATGTGTAGCCGTATTTGTGGTGTAGCTGGAGTCTTCCTCCTTCCTCTTCAGTCTCCCCGCGGTAGCTTAAGATGTAAGGGGGTTTATTAAAAATGTGAGGATTAATTAATATAGGATTAATTGATATAGGATTTCAGGGTTTGTATTTTGTGGTAGTGACGGAGAAAGAAGTGTGTAAGGAGGAAGCGGAAGCAACTGCTAGTTCGTATTTTCACTGGTGCTTCTTGTCGTGTAGCTGGCGTCTTCCTCCTTCCTCTTCAGTCTCCCCGCTGCTATGATGTGTTGTTCACCACGTCACTACCACTGCTCCGGCGCATTACTTGTTTTAGTTTTTGGAACGTATGCACGTTACCAGGGAGACAGGATGTGGACTGGGAACACTCTCTTCTTCACTTCAAGAGACATATAAGTTCTTTTGAGAATTGTTTATTTTACAGTTACACAAAGACGATGAATTCCTTTTATCTATATAAAGTATATTTCCTTGCCAGAAGAGAACCTCGAACTGTCTGACTATGAAGGAGCAAAGTAAGTCACTCGAACTGAACTAACTGCGGACTGTCTGATTAACTAGCAACTGACTGCTTGACTGACTAAAACTGATTAAACTGATGCTTGCACTGCACTGCATGACTGACTAAAAACTGCTTAAACTAATCTGACTAAAAACTGAAACTGAACTGCGGGACTTTTCGGTTTCCCATGACTTTTATTAATTCCTCAGTCGGTCAGTCTCATGTGCATTCTTTAATTTTATATTCAAATTCTCGTAGCGTCTTTTTAAGTTCTACTCGTAGGTTGGTTACATGAGAATCACGTGGTTCCCGGTTCGTTCCCTATAGGCTACAATTTGGCGCCGATTTCTCTAAGGGTCCTCTTACTAACGAACTCCTAGGCTTATTTACTTTACTTCTCTCAGATCTCCCTTTCAAGTTGTTCTTGTGTTACAAACATGTCCCGTTATGCTCTGTTATAGTTGCGTCTTTTTCAAGGTTTTCCGGCTAGAATATAGCCCTTGCTAGCTGTATTTGGGGATCGGAATTTTTATGACCTAGCTACTCTGTCTCTTTGTATAGAGGACGCAAGGTTGCGAGGTCCGAACTTATATAATTTTGCAAAGTTGCTGCACAAATGTATGATACAGAATCTCTGAGTCATGTCTAAGACTTTTGCTTTAATTATAGTGATAGTGGCTGATTAATGTTTAGGATTCATCAATTAAATTTACTATTATATACTATCCCTAATCGCTGAAGCTAGGAAATACTGCTCCATATGGAAATAATAGGGTATCTAATCCTAGTCTAAAACTTTAATCTCATAATCCAATTCACTTAATTATTCATACCAAATTCTAAACTTCCACTCTTTACATCCACTGATACAGAGCAAATCAGTACTGATAATCCGCCTCTTCGAATTTCTTTGCACGAGACAGAGATGGAATTTGTTCTGATGTAGTACTCGTACTATCAATGTCTGACTAACGTGCAGTTGTAGGACAAAAAGTTTCTTAGTGATGCTCTTGGATATATTGGCAATCTGTTGAATTATGTCATTGATAGGCACAGATTTCTGTCAAATGGAATGCTCCCTCCTTACTAAAACACCCTATACCAAGAAGGTGCCATCTGATCAGAATCACTCACTAATACTTTCGCCGAGAATCTTCTGCGTTTCTAAGAACCTGCCAATGCGCAAAGTTCATTGATGATCCATCCTCGGCCATGCCTCAGACACTTCCCTAATATGTTTTTCTATTAGGCCGTCACTTAATATTTAAAAGTATCCTATTTTACACTATTTACATGCCCCAAGCCACCCGGAATGACTACTGTACCACTGGTAGGGCAGCCTAACCCAGAAACAGCCCTCCAACTCTACAAGTGAGCTCCGGAGAATTAGAAGGACGCAATTACGCTTGAGTCGCGGGAACACTTTGCCCCATTTAATGCAATTCATTCGTATGATACCCCAAAGGGAGGGGCTTAAAAGCACCTCTGGTAACATCAGATGTACCACGGGTCCCAAAACTCGCACCAAAGCATCTGAAGGAGTTCCTTTTCATTACGTACTCTTGGTTGATACATATCCCTCTTAGTTTCTTTTTACTTGCATATCTGGTAATAACAGTCCTTTCTCATATTATGTAGCAGCCTTAAACTTTAATAACATTCGAATTTATAATGAAGAAATTAATAATAGCATTATAATATTTGTAAATAAATTACGTATATTATAGTACATTATACATTGGTGGCCAAATTTATTCAGATTTTTTAAATTAATGACGTCACTACTACAGAGCGAGTTTCTGTCAGTGAATAAGTATAATCCTGTACCGATTGATCTGGTTCTATAATTCGCTGTGGAACGCAGTAGTGCACCTTACGCGAGAAGCACTCATCTAGTGTAGTCAATTAGTTTACAAAATGCGGCCCTGTTAAATCTTGAATTACTCGCTAGGTTGCACAGTATCGTACTCTCGAAGCCGATACCCTTTCACCACTTCTTCACATGGCAAGGTGCGCCGACCAGTAACTACTTCATCAATTCAAACTGAGTCGCGTCGGTCTTGGTGGTGTAGTGGTTACCATGCTTGCCTCCTATACCCAAAACGCGGGTTCGAACCCGGCCAGGATCGATGGATTTTTTCGGGCGTAAAAATCCTAAGTATGGCTTCCTTCGGAAGGGAAGTAAAACCGTGGGTACCGTGTCGTACATTTGCGGCACGAAAAAGAACCTCAAGCCTGAAAGAGAGGCCTCTGAGCAAAATTTGTCGGCCGTTTCACACCCTGAGTTGAATGGGACGCTGATGACCTGTTGCTGTTAAAGAGCGTCCTTAAATAAATCAATCAAAAAAAAAAAACTGAGTCGAGGTTAAATTCCAATAAATTTTATCACCAGTATGGTAACTAAGTATAAAAGTATAAAATACGTATTTTATGTACTCTTTTAAAAAGCATTAATAGTAAGATACAAATAAAAATTACAATGCGTCATGTGAAATTTGTACTCGCATAGCTACTGATTTGGGTCACAAACACCACAATTTGACCACCATGACTTTACAAGAAAAGTCCTTCCTTCCTGCAATCTTTATACATACACGGTTTAGGGAGCTGAATTTGCAAAACATATTGTATGCGCGGAACTGCCTTCGGAAAAAGAATGATCAGGTGTGAAGCACTATATATTGTACGTATTATTATTATTATTATTATTATTATTATTATTATTATTATTATTATTATTATTATTATTATTATTATTATTATTATTATTATTACTGTTGTTATTATTATCAAAAACGATCCTGAAAGTCATTATGTTCAGGAACATTAGTGAATGACCAAAACATAGAGTAATCCTATATCATTTTAAGCACTTTGTAATTATTATTTGTTTTGACGAAGTATAATCAGTTAAGAGCAGCACTTTATGGTTTATTATTTGTACTTTGTATTTTATGGTTGCTTTAACATTGGCTTTCCTTCTCTCTCTCTCTCTCTCTCTCTCTCTCTCTATATATATATATATATATATATATATGAAACATAAAAATAAAGAAACACTATCAACAATGTAACAAATTAACACTAAAATAAAAGTAGATAAAGATAAAACACAGAGAAAGAGTCACACTAGAAACTGCTATACTTCGAACTACTGCGAGTTCTTCAATGGCAAGAAGCTAGACAAGTCTAGCTTCTTGCCATTGAAGAACTCGCAGTAGTTCGAAGTATAGCAGTTTCTAGTGTGACTCTTTCTCTGTGTTTTATCTTTATCTACTTTTATTTTAGTGTTAATTTATATATATATATATATATATATATATATATATATATATATCCTTTTTAATGTTATTTCCATTAATATGGGGGGAATAACTCAATTAATTGATACAGAAAACAGTGGCGCCACTAATTCTAATGGCTCTTTAATTCCAGAACGCCCTACGCACAGTGCTTCCCATTTGTTTATATTTATCGTTGGTGCTCTCTTGTGAGGCTGCCTGTAAACTGACACACAAAACGCATACAGATCGCAGAGAAGCGTTGTTTACACGTTCCATTTTGCAACAATGTTTATTCACAAATTCCAATAGAAAATCGTCATTGTATTTACTTCATCAATTATAGTAAATGTTGCAATTACGTCATTCAAACAACTTCTGTTGTCATAACAAAGCGTTCAAGCATTTATCTTGTTTTGATACATTTCTGTTGCTCTTGCAAGAGGATATAAATGCTTTTGCTTTTATCTCGGTAATGGTATGTGTTTCGTGTGCACATTTCACAGTTTGATAGAATGTCTTTGGTTTCTTTCGGCATTTTATTTATTATTTTTAATAATCTTTTTTATACCTTGGAATGGTGATGAAGAAAATAATGAACTAAGAAATCGAACCTGTAATATGTGGTTTATGCTAAAGAATGAAGTATAAAGATAGAAAAAAAATGTCAGGAGATAGACAAGGAACCCAATACATAGACAGTAGATGTTCCTTGTTTAGTTGGTTTTAAATACAAAATATGACATAGAGTTCAAGTAATAAATATGTTAACAGAATTTAAAAAATCACGAAACATATAACAGTTTAATTTAATATTATTAATTTTCAATTTCAGGGTAAATAAATTGACTATGAAATAAATGTGCATTATTTCAAAATATTCTCTTGAATAAAATATTTTAAACTTAAATCGCAAATAAATTAAAGATGAATTTAATTTTTAGTTGCATTACAAAATTGACTTAAAAAGTACTTGATATACAAAATTATCTTACAAATCTTCCCCAAATAACCAAACCATGGTGGAAGAATTTGTTAAGAAAACAGCTCCAATATAGAACATAGTAACAGCACACTAACTAAAGGTATACACACTATTACAATAACAATTTCACTGCAAGGTAATAAAAAGATAAATGTAAAGAAAATTGATACAATAAATAATTAATTAGGTGTCCGGGTCACTACTCCTCTCAAAAATATTAGTCAGGTTCCTACTTTGCAAATTTTAAATAAGAATGTTGTAGGTAAGCCTTGCAGAGGGATATAAAATTCTGTTGCCGTAAAAAGGCGTTCAATCATTTATCACATATTACCTACCTTTATTTTGTTTCGTTATTTTTGCACAGCATATAAATGCCTTGTATTGCTTTTATCTTGGTAACAGTAGTTAATTGTGCAACACATTCCATAATTAAAAAGATTAGCGCCGTAGTCTTTTCGGTTTTTGAAGAGGGTGTTCTGATAATCCATTTATTAGTACAAAGAAGCAGAGAATTTAACCTAGAAATATATACTTTCAGTCAATTATTGAAAAAGCGATTGATAAAACAAACATATTTAAATTATTTATGATAATAAAGAATAGAGTTGTCTTGTATTTATTTATATAACTGATTAAAGCCATTACGAGTTAAGTAAAAAGATAAAATAGAGAATGGAACCATTTCTGTTCCCCGACGCCACGGGTGGCCGAGATCGTTAAGGCGCGGACTCGTGAGAGTGAGGTCTGGTTTCGAATCCCACCTGTATCGTCCTCCCTGACTGAGGTTTTTTCAGTTTTCCTCGGTCTTCATAAATGGAAAATGCCGGGGAGGTGTCCTAAACTTAGGCTGGAACGTTTCTTTCCTTAAAAAAATATTCCCCAATTTATAATTTAATTTAATTTCATGTATTATCAGTGTTCACCGCCTGTGATGCCTCTGTAGTTTAAACGGGAGTAAAACACTATGCAAAAAAAAAAGTTTCTGTTCTGAATGATGCACCAACAACAACGTGTTTACAGTCAGTGGTCTACTTTTGTGACAATTATTATTACTGTTATCACTTCCTTATTCACTTCATAATTTATTACTTTATTACAATAAAGATGTGAGCTGTTAAGCTTGTCACTGCACACCCTATAAGATAAGCTGATATCTCAGCCTTTAATGTTCACATTTCTATACAGTCATAGACAGTGATGTTAAGAGTTTTAAATGTTTTCTTATTAAAATGTACATGTCTTTGTTAACAGCGATTGTACTTTTATTGGAGCACATTTTGTACTAGTCATTCTCCCTGGGACTTAAATTGTAGTATGTAAGTATTCTTACTGAAATGTTAATGTATGAATTTACTTACATATTATTTATATTCTTTGAGATTCATGCTAAAATGTGGAACAAATCTAATTTCAAGAAAAAGCGTTAATCTTGATCCAGATACATTGAAACAAATACATTTTTAATAGAATTTTTTTTTTAAAAAAAACACTATGCAATGTAAAATGTTCATCTACAGCGGTTTAATCCAACAGATGTCCAGCGGGCTATAAGCAGACCCCGATTACTTTCTCTGACATTGAGTTGTAATACATGGCAATAATTTGCCTCGTTGCTATAAAATATTAAAACTGTTATTCAATCCAATATTTTAATTGTTTAGATGGATTCGGAAATTTGAAAATCAACAAAGAAAAATACGGAATCAAAAATCAGAGGAAGTTGTACTTTAATCTTCCAATTAAAAAACAAAGCATTCTTACTAAATAAGAGGTAAACTGCCTTAAATATCTGTGTAAGAAAACAATTTGGCCCGTTACTGAAAAATAACTGGACAATAGGGATATGTGGAAAAGATGCTAAAGATTGCGTGATTCTTTAAATTGGTCGTAAGTAGTTTTATATTTTTATCTTTTTAGGTCCACAAGGCATTAGGCATTATTTTATAAAATTTTCTAAAACCTTCATTTTAAATACCTCAATAGTTAACAATAGTACATGTTTGGGTGTAATAAAAATGAAATACTGAAAATTGATACATAAAATACGCAATAACTGGAACAACAACCAATTCTCCTTCGGTACACATATACACACGAATATGAATATACGTATGGTTTACTCATTTTTGCACATGTATATTTGATGACGCGTATGAAAATAAAAAATGCCTTGGAAACAATGTTGGAACATCTTGGTTATCGCAAAGTCTGTGCGATATGGGTCCCGCCGATGCTTATAGAAGAACAAAAAAATCATCGAATGGAAATTTGTCGGGACCTGCTGGACCAATATGAAGCTGAAGGTGACAACTTTCTAAATCGCATCGTCACCGGAGATGAGACGTGATGTCACCACTACGAGCCGGAATCCAAAAGACAATCCATGGAATGGCAACAAGCGAATTCTCCGTCAAAGAAGAAATTCAAGACACAGCCATCAGCAGGCAAAGTGATGTGCACAGTATTCTGGGATAGCCAGGGTGTGTTTCTTTTGGATGTCCTGGAGCCTGGAGCAACTGTCAATTCGGCACGCTACAAGACGACACTGACTAAGTTGAAAGCCCACGTTTCCAGGGTAAGGCCTGAGAAGAAGACCAACTTTCACCTGCAACATGATAACGCCAGGCCCCACACTAGTTTTGCGACCATGCAACTCATTACAAAATTTGGCTGGACTGGCTTACCACATCCACCGTACAGTCCCAATTTAGCGCCTTTAGACTTCCATCTATTTGGGTCTCTGAAAGATGAACTACGTGGCGAACATTTTCAAGACTCGGATGCTGTTGTCAAAGCTGTAAGGAAGTGGTTAGCCTCAGCTGGTTCAGATATTTACAAGCGCGGCATGCAGGCTCTGGTTCATTGTTGGAAAAGTGTATAACGAATGGTGGTGACTATGTGAAAAAATGACAGTCTGTAGCTAAAATATTGCTCTATTTAGCTGCGCTGTTATGATTTATGTATCTCCTGAGGTTTCCATGAATAAAAATAGTAGGCATTAGTTTCGGAACGACCCTCGTATAATTGTATTGGTTGCAAAGTTGAAGCTATAATACAGGAGATATTTTACAAACGAATATTACATATGTTGTGGACAATAGATATTATATATATATTTTTAATGAAGAGAGTCTTATATGCTATCATCTATTATCATCATTCTAAGTCACTTCCTCAATAGCCTTACTTAAAAAGTTTTAGTTGCTGCATAAAAAAATGCAGGTGTGTAGCTCTTGGGTTTGAAAGTGCCGGCGGCAGTTAGAAACAGCAATCGCTACCGAATGTTTACATTTCTCCTCCATAAACTATACCAATAACCAAGTTATTTGCAACGCTGAACCTCTAGGGAGATCGTGCACAATGGCTGCAATACAAACGATGTTTACCATCCTTACTGTAATCCTAACAGTACCACGCACACGAATTGTTATTTGATTTATCGCGTACAATAAATAGTACACATTTCTGGTACGATGCTGCCATAAAGCGAAAGCCGTTATGCCAGTAGTTGTGCTTAGTACAAAACACGCGAGTAGAGATTTGCACATATCACTTACCCTACAGTTTTATATTTTTACACTGCATAGCCCTGGGAGAGAGATGGAATTCTAATTATTGTGGGTAGGGTAAGTTTTTTATATTGGATGATGATTTATTTTTATTTATTTTAATCGGAGAATTATATGCTCTTCTTGTCTTGCCTCGGCTCTTGGAGTCATGAGTTCGATGCTTCCTGACTCTCTGGTTCCAGAGGGTAGGGATCTCAGGAGAATTTTGGACTGTTTTTAATGACTTGAAGTCATTAGGGAGGAAGGGTGTTGTTCACTGTAATAATATAAAGTTCGCCTGTGGTTGGACATTTAATTTATTTGACAAAATGGAAAGTTATGGAACATGCTGTGCTTCTTCAGATTATAATTCTCTATATTCATTGTTCACTTTAACACAATTGTGACTGTTCTTACTATTACGTCTTGCACTGCTTGACTGACTCTCACTGACCGAACAATTTACTTAGACTCTTCGCGACGGTTAAATATTCTACTAAGACAGTGAATAACTGATGACTAATGCAGGTACTGACTAATTGTCACTCTTACTACTACCGTTACTGCTGTTACTACTGTTACTCCGTGACGACTCTAACTTCTGTTACTCCACTGTCACGACTGTCTAAACTTAACTTCTGAGAGTTAATATTAAATTTCTTATGCGAACTCGCTCCTCCCTCGCGAAAATTTAATTCCTTTAAATATTATTGAATTTGGTTCCTTCTAGAATATTATTGGATCACACAAGTGCATGGTTTATTACAAGTTTGCTTTTATCCGTCGGGTTTTTGAAATATGTTGATTGGTTGAAGTTTGTGGGTTTTACCAGGAAACATCTTCTATTCCCACGCTACGGAAAAAAGAGATACCTACCCTTCACTAGATTCTTGCGTAAAGTACATTTCAGTAATATATACTGCCTTCTTTTGAAATAGCTAAGATCTTGGTTTCTGTAAAAACAGGCGTTTCTGTATGCGGTATTTCCTTTTGACGGCAAGTACAGTTACCAATTGAACCCATATTCCTAGCCGTTTACAGTGTAATGACATATGGCGTCTTGGGACCGGCAAGTCTGTCCAAGAGGGTTTGAAAGGTTAAGGCTTTTAACAAAGGACGTTTTTCTCAGGTAAAGCTAATGTCAAACAAAAGCTCAGTATTTCTTTTCCTTTACAAAAACATAACAAAGACATATATGCACTGTCAATCATGGTATTATAAGATAACTTAAATATTATTTACTAGTCAAAAAGACATATCTATTACATACAGTAATAGATATAATATTGGGGTCCTCCTTTTAATTGTAATATTAATACCCTTGATTTCCTGAAACAAGATACAATTATTATTATAGTAGTCGTCAGAAGCAATTATAATTAAATAGGAAATTTTGAGACAACATTTCCTGCTTCAGAGTTTATTACGAATATTTTAACTGTAAGTATCTAGGAATGGTTGTAATTAACAGAATGGTAAACTAAAACAAGATTTAAAAGAAAACCAACGCTGCACTCTTTTGTGAACATAGTTAACAAGCAAATTAAAATAACATACGAATAGCTCACAACATTTGAACTCACAGTACACAGGATATGAACGTCAAATATACTAAAAATTAACCGTAACAATAAAAGCTTTTAAAAGGATAAAACACTGAGGTAAAGTCACACTTGATATCGCTATATTTCGAACTCGTTGAGTTCTTTTATGGCAAGAAGACAAGTATTAAACAATAAAGTGTATTAGAAAATATAGAAAAAATAAGAAATAAAATTAAAAGAATAATAGGTAAATAGTAAAGAAGTCAAAAGCAAAACACTCTAAAGCAAATTTAACTTAATAAGCCAAGTTTAAAGCAACACCAGAGGTGCAAACAATACAAAGGAAAAAAAATAAATTAACACTATTAGCCATGTAACAAATTAACTGTAATAATAAGAGTTTAAAAGGATAAAACACTAAGATAAAGTCACACTTGAAATCGCTATATTTCGAACTCAACGATTTCAAATGTGACTTTATCTTGGTGTTTTATTCTTTTAAAAGTGTTTTATTATTACTGTAAATTTGTTACATTGCTAATATTGTTACTTTGTTTTTATTTTTATTTTATATATATAATCGGAGCCCGGGGGAAATGTCAGAGTTTTACGTGCTTTGTCACAGGTGCTTGATATTCCTGTAATTATTATAAAGAATATGCTTAGCGCTCTGGTAGGCTCTGTCATGTTCTATGGTTCTTAGTTACGGGGGCTGTGGAAAACGGAGCGATTAAAAAAAGCTCAAATTTAGTTTCTAAAGCGAGTTTTAGGAGTCGGAAGAAACATGGTCAACTGTTGAGTTTTACAGGAATTTAGGCGCTATGAAGACACTGGTCATGTAAAATTAGAATAATTAATTTCTGGTTACGCATAATAAAAAGAAATAGCACAACTTTAAGGTCGTTATGCTACCAATATCAGATTAGCAATTGGGATCCGGCAGCTAGAATTAAAATAAGTTTAGAGAGCATTTGGTTGGGATGGATGTGGAAAAGGGGGGCAAGAAATTACAATTATGTTTGGAGGAAGATACAAAAAGCTTAGGGAAATTAACCAATAGGATATAGAGGCAGAATGCAGAGAGAAAAGATCACTTAGTTTAGACAAGATCTCAAAATAAGGTGGCACAGAAAGATGTGTATATGTATACATATGCAGAAATATAGAAAAAATTGTGTTTTATCGACTTTTGCTTCTCTAGTATTTGTTCCAATATTTATTTTATTTTTCATTGTATATATAATGAAAAGTAAAGATAGATAGATCCGGTCTAACATTGCTTAGATGGCGGGCATGGTGACGTGGAAAGTAACTAAAATAAGAGATGCGGCTAGTCAGAGAATATATGTTTTTTGTGGAGAAAGAGAAAACCGGCAGCACATTACAATGGACTGCCTAGGTACCGAACAATGAAAAATGACTGCACTGGAGCTAAATTTGTTAAGTCGAATAGGGTTAGGCTAGCATGTTGGGATTTGTTTGCGTAGGAAAAAGCTAGGTTTGGTTCTATTTTATGCTAAGTGCAAGGAATCAGGATCGCTTCGTTGGAGTAGAGGTCTCCTTAAGTCTGAATGTGTGTATTGTATGTATTGAGGGAGTAAGTGAGGGTAGTTGTGAGTATGCATGCGCGCACGCGCATATTTAAGTTCTTGCTCTTAGCCGAACTTAATGTAAATGTAATTGTAAATGCACTTTATTGAAATTGCAAATTCTCCTCTATAAGTGTCTATATAATGAATAGCATATACTGTCAAAAGACATATACAACATGTACAAATGTGTTTGTAAAGAATGAGCAATAAATACACGTTACTACCACCTGGTAGTATTTTCGACCATTGCATAAGCTCTTCTAGCGTTAAACGTCTTGGCATCCAGACACAGATGTGATTAGAATGTTTAACAATGGCGTTTAATTTTTTATCTATTTTGACACAGTCTACAGAAACCTGTTGATTGCTGTATGTGTTTTCGGAAGGGAAGTAAAGCCGTGGATCCCTTGTCGTATATTTGCGACACGAAAAAGAACCTCAAGCCTGAAAGAAGCCTCTTAGCAAATTTTGTCGGCCGTTTCACGCCCTGAATTGAATAGGACGCTGATGACCTCAGATGTTAAAGAGCATCCGTAAATAAACCCAAATCAAACCTCTGGCATAAATATTTCAGGCAGCCATAAAGAGATCAGGAAAATTTTGGGTCTTGATTGTGAACCTGTCAAAGAAAGTATGACCTTCGGAAAGTGACTTAAGTATATTGTTGAGCACTTCGTTTATATATTATATGAAAATAAATGGCTGAAAATATGTGGATTATTTAAGCATAGAGCTACTAATGATTTACAAATGACTGAAGTTATTACATTTATATTCATTTACTGCGAAACAAAATCCCTTTGCACCTTGGAATGAAGCACACACTAAAACCTTCTTCTTTCACCAACTGGCATCCGTTAATCTATTGCAGTTACTATACGAGCAGCATAAAATTAAATATGGCGTTTCAATTCCTAATCAAGAGTATAATTTGTTATGCTCTAATTTTTCAATCGCCTCTCTCATTGGACAGAACATGGTACCCTTATATTCAAGTTTGAAAAGGTAAATCACATTAAAGTATTTTTCTTTCCCAAAAGCGTAATCACGATAGATACTTAGATAAGATTCGATGACCAAAAGAAAATGAATATTCCAGATTGATTGATTATTTTTATTGATTTATTTATGGACGTTCTTTAACATCTCAGGTCATCAACGTACCATCCAACTCAGGGCGTGAAACGGCCGACAAATTTTGCTCAGAGACCTCTTCTTTCAGGCTTGAGGTTCTTTTTCGTGCCGTAAATGTACGACACGGGACCTACGGCTTTACTTCCCTTCCGAAGGAATCCATACTTAGGATTTTTACGCCCGAAAAAAGTCATCGGTCCTGGCCGGGTTCAAACCCGCGGTCTTGGGTATAGGAGGCAAGTATGGTAACCACTACACCACCAGGACCGACGGATATTCCAGGGGAATGCTAAACTACTCACTTCGTGAATACCTAGCTGCTGATTAAGGTAAACAACAGTGCGGCTACTAGCTTCCCATGGGATTGCAGAGTCATAGCTCTCTCTTAATTAAAAGCATTCACTTCTTGATTAAATACTCGGAAAACCAAAGTTATAACAATTTAACAATGACACATGATTTTCAAGAGATTTAAATATATAATTTCAATGGTAAATGCCTAAACGTGTAAAACCGCAATTATAAACAGTTATTATAATCTGTTTGCGCTTATCCCTACAGGGAATAAACTCCAATGAAAAACTAATAAAATGGGATTACTCTACCATCCTATCTCCCTTTTCCCGGTTCTACTATAAGGTTTTGCGCATGTACAAATCGGAACTTGGCAGTAACGAATTTGTTGCTTTATTGAATGACTGATTTGTTATTTTATTTACGGTACCCGCAATCTTGGCTTTATGAGGCAAGTATGGCTACCACTAGATCACCAGGACCGACGAGAGTAATGAGTTTAAACAAAGGGAAGAAAACAATAACAATTATAGGTAGGAAAAAAGCCCAGGCTTGTATCTCGTGTCTATTGGGCTTCTTCTTCCCACGCGTTTCATCTTATTCTGCGGTAGACATCCTCAGTGACAGGGGGATGTCTCGATCGTGACTGTAACTATGAGACATCTTGATGGATATTTTGACCTCGCCTCTGCCATTGAGGATCTACCAGAAGCAGATGAAATGTCTGGGAAGAAGGAATCCAGTAGACCATGGTTTACAAGCCTGGCAGTTTTTGTGTTTATAACTGACACCGGTCGTGAAAGCCTACGAACTTTAATAATTACGATTTTTTATATACGTATATCAATTTTATTATTAAAGGTATTTATGAACGCGGTTTTGAGAAATGTAATTTAATAAACTCAGTTGTTTATAGTCATAATATATTTCAAGTACTCCTATGTAATAAAATCACAAGTTTGGTTTCTTGTGGCAGGTTCAAATGTTCCCTGTCCATTAATGCAAGGTATATAAGGAAAGCATTCATTGCTGCTTGCCCTTGTTTAAATGTTAGTGTTTTCGTTCCTACAAATGATCCTGGTGCAAAGTTTTCTTTTTTTTTTTTTTTTTTTATCTCATCCTCTAGGTGCGGCAGCTCAAGGACTAGAACGACCGCTGCGTTATCTGTCTCTGTCTTGCGAAACCATGGATATAGGGAAATATTGCAAGGGATCATGTGATCAGCATACAGACACTTCGCCTATTACGCGGCTTCCGAGATCGAAGGACGCTACCTCTCTATCAGAGAACTCCCCAATTGTCCTCACGAGGCTGGGTGGTTCCCGTTCTAGACTCCCCTAACTTAAAAAAATTATAAGTACTGGGATCGAAATCGGGATCTCCCGGGCAGCCAACAACGCTGAACACTAGATCGTGGGGAGGTCGTTTTACTCTATATTGATGAAATTTGGTACCCAAGTTAACCTGTATAGTAACTAAATATTATTCTGGATTTTATTTTGTTGTAAGTAGCTGGTAGGTATTTTAAATTTGTTAATTTTAGAATTTTAAGATAGATTAAGTGCATAGATGCATTAAAGTCCAGAGCAATTTAAAAAAAAAATGCATAACTTCTCAGCTAGTTGACAAATATAGGATTTTTTTTTTTTTTTTGTAAGGAATGTTTTTAATGATGCGAGAATAAAATTACTTTTAAAAATGCCTACAGCTCTAAACTTTGGATGCACCATAAAAGTTTGCTATAAATTAAAAAAATCTAGTCTTCTTAGTTAATTCTGTTCAAAATTTCGCTCATGAGTATTGTTAATTTGTGTTACTAAACATACTCGTATACAATTATTTGCTTTTAAGCTATATAATGTAAATGGAACAGAATATTATAGTTTTATTTAAAAAATAAAAATAAATCCAAATTATTTATTAATGCTAAATATTGCCATAAATTTAAATTTCGTATGGGATGAAAAAAGTGTATACAGTAACTGCATAAAAAACAAGAGTCACAGATAAAGCGAGTTTTAAATCTGGAACAAAAGTGCTCAGCTTTTGATGGTTTCAGCATCGACATAAACCCTTCTTTATATGCGGAATTAAGAAACAAGTGCCCCTACAGTATTAGAGTATGGAACTGCTAACCACTGCTATTTTGCTACAAAATGCCTACTATTATTATCATTACTGTTACACTAGTGGGACATTGGTCGTTTATTTCACCCATGTAACTGTAGAAGTAGCTTGACTGGTCTTTGTAAAACTCTCATGAAATGCCTAAAACCTTAGCTTGGGGGGACACAAATATTTCTCTCACGTACTTGGCTTCCATCCTCCTTCTTCCGCCTACATGTCCACTAATCCAATCAGAGGGCCGTTCTGAAGCGGAGCTCTGTCTGAGGAGAAAACCGAGTGGAGTGGAGTTTCTTTGTGCAAATGTCAGAGACTTGCTAAAGCAGCCATTTAGATGGACGTGTGTATCCGTCTCTGTAGAACAGCTCTAATGTAGCTACTTCATATCTCTACACTCACGTTATAACACTCTGCACTCTGGAATGGGTTTGTGTACAAATCCCTGGCTAACAAGGAAAATGAGCGTAATTTTCAAGATATTCCGAAGAAAGTTGCAGGAATTTGTGAAACAAATTTATAAATCGTAATTTAAGAAAAGGAAGAAATATTGGTTTTATTGTTACAGTAAAGGTATTAGACAAAATCAAGGCTACACAATAGTTATTACCAAGGAATTCGCCCAGAAGATGGGTAATTATCCGAATATTAAGATCACTTTGGTATTTCAGTATTGTATTATTGTAAATAAATTACATTGTTCTTTTTAAAAGACATTTATAATTTATTAAATTTATTGGAACACTTTGAATATGTGTTCAAATGTAAATAACTTTACTGTCTTACGATACTTTCGAGGGAGTTTTAGAAAGTATTTATTATCTGTTAGTATCTACTTTTAAAATTACTTTGTATAAACTATATTTCCTTACTGGCAGTATCTCTATTTTTTTCAATTGTTCGTTAAAAATTAAATGTATCATACTAATTGGATCAAGTTTTGCACATATTTTGGGATAAAATCTAATAAGCAAATTAATAATAAACGTATATATTTTATAAAAATGTTACTATCAAAATTGCAATAGAATGTACAGAAGCTAGCCTCAAAAATATTATTTTATGAATATAATAGTTATTTATAAAATAATAAATATCCTTTTGTAAAGTGTTGCACACAGTATTTTCTCTACGTTTCATATACGTTACCAGAGATGAAAGAGATAGTTGAAAGAACGGTTTAAGCTTAAAAATACTGTTTTGAAAAAACAGATGACAAAGTTTTACAAACCCAATACAATAAAGTAAATGCTTGTGTTATTTCAGATTAATGAGGGTATCATTTGAAAAGAATGCTATCCTCACTTTAAGATAAATATTTTAAAATTGAAGATTAAAAACTTCGGAGTACCCCCTCTTTTTAGAGAGGTTTTTTTTTTTCATGAATGGAATGTTAGATTAATGATAAGTTGAACTTAAAAGTGAACAATTAAAATGTTTAGATAAAAATAACGTTAAATGAACACACTACAAATTATTTCACTGCATGAAAAATGAACATTAGCATATTTTTACATATTGTTTGTAGTTATTTTCCAATGGGCAATGGAGAAACGGTAATTTTATCACAACATATACTTGAACGTATCACTTAACAAATGTATTATTTTAAGTTTTTTTTTTAATTTTAAGTTGTCTATTTTCACGTAAATGACTCTTACTCAAGCTGCCATTATCTTCAAATTTTTTTAAAAAAAATAGTAACATCTTTTACTTTGCTAAAATGCGTCGGATCAAAATGCTTTGAGGAGGCGTGTAATAAAGTCCTATTATTGCTCTTGTACTTCAGTAGCATATGTTTCTGAATCTTCAACTACTGGAGATTTTGGGAAATAGATCTCAAAGCAGATTCCCAGTTCGGTAGGTTACTACCTTTACCATGAAAAGCATATATAATTTAATTTCTTTGGTGTCCATTGTAGTAATAGCGTTTACTCAGCATTAGCTGCAGGCTGTCATCAATTCTTACGCTGGTCACATTGTTTAAATTGATTAGATTGATAGCGACGGAGGAGGAATTTCGATACCCCGGTTGTGCTCAAAGCCTGACTGTTTGTGCTTAAGCCTTCAATGAGGGCAACTCAAGGGACGCAGGGATGAAATTAGGGAAAAATCGGGCGGCCAGGATCCAGTCGTTGAGGCAAGGACATGGATGAGATTCCTAATAATGTTTTTAGATAGAGCATCCAGATGTCGGCAGAGTGGGAGTCCCTCATAAGGGTCGCTTCAACTCCGGAAGCCCGAGCAGAAACCCAAAGCGCATACCACCATCACGCCTCATATGACACCAGCCCCTCTCGCTTGGCACTTTCGACCCCGATAGCACCAACGGAATGAATTGATATGAAATAGTAGAGCAACATTTTAGTGAAAAGGGAATATACCCCTAGTATTCTCCTAAGCGACCAGAGGAAACTGCGAGGAAAAAAAAAAAAAAAAAAAAAACTAAAGTCAGGATAGCGGCAGGCACAAAGAAATTTGAAGCTGGGATCTCCCGAACGCAAGTAAACACCACAGGCTTTCTCTTGACCATTGTTTAAGGGACGAGTGATCTTTTGGCCAAAATCGGTCAAAAATCGAAAACTTTTTTTTTCTGCAAATGTTCCTTTAACCCTGTCGTCCGCAGAGAATCAACAATTGCATGCCCCCCTCCCTTCGGGCTCTACAGCCGTTTAAAGAGCTACTCGTGTCCTTCAAATCATACTGTTTTATAAAGTAGCTTTTTCACAAAACTTTCATTTTCACTCTTTCAAAATGTCCCACGTGTAACAGTTTTTGTTTAAATTCAATTAAAACTTTCCAGAATGTGCAGAGTATCCATGCAATGTTCTATAGGACAAAATACATGCTCACACTAGTAATAGTTTGAAAAAAATGTTTTTCTATGAAAAAATTATTAATTTTAAAGATTAAAAATTTCTTTTAATTTCTTCTTCTCTCTCTCTCTCTCTCTCTCTCTCTCTCTCTCTCTCTCTCCCTCTCTCTCTCTCCCTCTCTCTCCTCCAACTCATGAAATGCCCGGGACATTTTGATTGTATGAATGAGTAGTGTTTAACGCCCGTTTTTGCTACAGAGGCACCACAGGCGAATTGTGATTGTGACACATTTACGCAATAAAATGTATAAAATAATTCATAGCTCGCAAAGTATTCACCCAATTTGAATGAAATTTAAAACATATATTATCTTAACAATAGTGCAATCAAAGTAAAAGTTTCACAAAACCCCATACAAAAATGGGAAACTTTGAAAATTTACTCCCATTGTGCTTTAAACGAATGGCCGGGAACAGAAAAATGTGACTGGTTTTTTTAGTTGTTTCATAGAAACAACTGCAAAATCGCAACATTATCACAAAAAGATACAGAAACTATTCCAAAACTAAGCAACTGTACTATGATACAACATGCGCCATGGGTTGTGATAGCGCTTCTCTTAAACAAGTGTAACAACTCAAGAATTGAAACAATAAAGCCAAACTTTGCAGTAATTTAAACAAATAAATGGAAAATTCTATTTTCAATATTAGGGAAAGAAATACTCACCGGTTAATGAACTCTCACGCAATTTTTATAGATTGTGTACTGAATACTGTAGGTGTCTGTAGGGATTAATGAAATGAAATGAATTAATGATGGCACAAATGAAATCGGCTGAAGCTATTTGATATTCTCCTTCTCAGGGCAAGGAAAAACGCCGAATAATATCTTACCCAGACAATTTGATTTGATTCCAACCCAGTACCTCCGCATTAGTTGTCGCACACGGAAGTGGTCTGTATAACATTAAATACATAGAACTTCCTTTTTGATTTGATGGAATAAAGATTTCATTTTGCATTGAAAGCTATGAAACAATAGTGTAGTGCTTTTGCAAACTTAAAACTTAAGAAATAGCTGCTATGGTTATGCTTGTCACGGAAATGCTCCACTCTTGTAATCCATGTTTTCATATCCACTAATGCAAGACAACATTAACTTTAGCTATTGCTAGCTAAGAACTGAATAGTGATGCTTTACAAAACAGTTGTGTTTACAAACGGTTTCCACCGTTGTGTGCGGACAACCTTCTTATAAAAGGGTTGCTCCTAAGGATATAAATAAGCTCAACGTTTCGTTTGGACAGTTCTTATATTCATCTATACGTTTTATCTATTGAAATAACCTAGGAACGTTGTTTGGAGAAGTTTAAAATAAAAAATAATATTTTAAAAGTTACTCATATACACATTGTACAATGTAGAGCGTATTAAATTACGAAAATCTTACTATAAATTAACTGATGGCCCTCATAAATACATATTATAATATAATACACACAAATATAGGGAAAGTTTTACATGACTAAGTCCCAATAATGTGATCTATCTCCAAGGTCCAACATTAGTACATGCCTTAGCAATCGCACAGTTTTTCAGACAGAAGTATTTGCTACCTGTGCTTATAGAGGGTTATCATCAAAAACGAATTCTCATCCTCTCAGACAGTCAGCGTTCTCTAAAAGCCCTTTCCTCCACACAGGTGAAATCAAAACTGGCATGAGAATGTCAAAATGCTCTGTCATTCTGCAAGAGACTTGAACTGCGGTGAGTACCGGGGCATCAGGGCGTTTACGGGAATGAGAAAGAGATCAGTTGGCAAAAAGGGGTGCCGATATACACTTTCTTGGCCCTGAGCCAGCAGTTGCAATCAGTACACGTACTGCTAAGACGGCGGTTAAAACATGGATTGGGGATAAATATCAACTAAGGTGGCAAACATATCCTGGACAAACGTAAGCTAGGAAATTTATCCTAGGTCCTAGCAACACTCTTTCCACATCTCTTCTAAAACTGGACAGAAGAGGAATAAGGGAAGTAATTGCACTAACTACTAAACAGGTCACTTCAGGAAACATCTAAGAAAGTGGGATTCTATAAAGATGAACGAACTTGTAGAATATGTAAATAGGATGGGGAATCTGTCTTGCATATCCTGTTTGAGTGTCTAACCTGGTAAGAAAGAGACTTACTCTTTCTAAAACCAGGGAAGGCCTAGGAACGGTCGCTAACATGGCAACCAAAATACTGCAACTTGTTCAAGGTTACTTTATAGGTTTACTTACTTTGCGTTTAGAGATGTATGGTGATTGTTTATTATGAGTTCAGTTGTGGAAAATATTCTTTCACATGGCTGCAAGGTGCAAGCGTATGAAAACATTTCTTAACCAGCTTAACGAATGTTAAGTATACATAACAGTTCTGTTTTCAACACAGAAGAGGATGGTCCCATCTTCCAGCTGATTCTTTAATCTTTAGCAGGTCATGGTGTAAACCAGAAATATGTCGGCGTCAACTTCCTCGAAAGACATGTAGAGTAAAACATTCAACTTGTTTAAGACAATGACAAAATGTTAGCGGTTTTCATAGAATAATTAGCGATATTGTTGCAAACATAGGTTTCTGGCAAAATTTACTGATACACACACACACACACACACACACGCGCGCGCGCGCGCGCGCGCGCATATATATATATACATTATGAGTATAAGTCCAGCTATAAAGTATTTTTTTCAGTTCGCATATTATATGTAGTATTTTTGTTATTTAAAAAAGAATGCTGCCGTTATTATTAAACTGCAGAACATAAAACATTTTGACATGAAATTTATTCTTTTTTACTGTAGAAATGGTATAACAAAGTACTTGGGACATTTTTTTGAGTAGTGTTTAACGCCCATTTTTACTACTGAGGCATCACAGGCGGTGGTCACTGATGATACATGAAACGAAATGATATGTTGGGAAAGGATATTTGTTTTTAAGGAAGGAAGTGTTCCAGGCCTTAGTTTGGGGACTTTCCCGGCATTTTCCAGCTATGAGGACTGAGAGAAACCTGGGAAAAAAACCAGTCAGGGAGGACATTCCTGACGGGGTCCGAACCCCAGACCTCCCGCTCACGAGTCCGCGCCTCAACGACCTCGGCCACCCGTGGTGATACTTGTGACATCCTTGGATTTACGTTTTTACATTTAAGTGAATCCTTCCGTAATTTATCTGAAAACCTGCTCATATTTACATAACGTTAATAACGAAGAACAATGTTTTACCCATTAATTCACTGCTGAAGAATGTTTGGAATAAAATATCAGAGATATAATTAGTGATAACAACGACACATAATCCATTCAGAAGCTACAACCTAGTAACTAACGCGAAGCACAGCATGTAGGTCTCTAAACCTCCTGTTTTCCAGTTTCCATCGCACGATCCATTTAATATTGCATTCAATTATTCCATTCCCATTCACCTGCTTCCTCAATGCATTACAATACTGAATGAAATGCTCAAAGATGAGAGCGTTTGCTTTCAAACAGGAGTGAGGTGGTTCTGATTTTCTACCATTTTTAGTACCAATCAACGAATGCACAATAAGCGCTAATGTTATTTGAAGCTTGTTCACTTAGCTCTTTTGAAAATTTCACTACGAGTTTTATTCAAACATTTATAGAGGTATTCATAGTAAATAGTAAATTCAAGGGATATTTTTTGAAAATACGAATTATTGTTTTATTATTTTAAAAGTGTTCATTCCTGCCTAGATGTGCTGCATTTATGGCAAAAATTTTTTATCAAAGTAAATAAAGCTACATTTTAATTAATTATAAACCATGACATTTTGCAATGTATTTTCAGAAAAATAATAATGTTACGTGTTTTAATGTATCCGTCTAATAATAACGCTCTTATTTGTTTGTTTGTTTGTTTGTTTTTTTTTTTTTGTATACCTACTTTTAAAAATGTATCGACAAAATAATTTAAGTGTAATGCTTTGGTAGTTTTGCAGTGCATTAAATAAAACGTATTATTTATTATTTATTCATTACTATGAAGGGGTGGGTGCCGTACTTGGTGTGTACGGCGGATGTTCTTGGAGCTCTCGACGTTCTTGAAATTCAAAGCCTAGAGGAGGATTGTGTAGATATTGTGGGTAATAAATTCACAGGGTCGTATTCACTGGATGTTTTGTGACTTGGAGTAAACGGAACGAGAAGGTTTCGAGCACTAGCCACAGAGAAGAACACGAGAGTTCGGAGTCTCCACGGAAACGTGAGTTCTATCTATCGCTTTTTCTAGCTCCTGATTATTAGACAATCTTGAGCCCTCTTACAGCCTCTTACTGCCTGACTTCGAATTCTTACTTCTTTACTCGTATTGCCTCACTTTCAATTCTTACTTCTTGTTACTTCCCTCACCACTGCCTCCTAAACACTCTAACGTTTTATTTTTTATTCCTAAGACCCTCCTCGCGCAAATTTTAATTCTACATTATTCTGAAATCAGAGTGAATTCAATAGCTGTACGGCCAGCCCTGAACCGAGCATGCCACTCAAACACACGTGTACGGGTCATGCTTTGTCCCCCAAATACTTGTTGAATCATTGCGAGGGTCTCCGTAGCATTTATTTCGAGATTTTCACAGAATTTGATGCACACTCTTTGTTCTAACCTTGGATGCGTCGTAAAATAGACACACGCACATGCAGAGTATCATGAAAAGTACTATATAATCTCAACACATCTATCCAGCTGCATGAAACTTTAAACACTCTGTCATCAGATTCAGATGTGCTAGTGTTGCCATCTAGCGGTACAAAACTCTACTGCAACTACTGTCGAGATGACAGCATCAGTCCCGAATATTGAGGATACCGCCTCGTATATTAGAAGTGTCACTAAAACATATATGATTTTTGAATGCAAAGCACCAGACGAAGTGATGAAATGTTGCACAATTATTTGTTTAAGATACTAATTATAGTGAGTCAGAAATTACATTGTGATTGAGTTTCTGTTGCCACATGTCGCGCCAGTACGCTGTTGCGGACTCATCTTCAATGGCTGCACTCCAAGAGCATCATCTTCTTCTTCCTGCTCCTTTTCGCTGTCGATTTCTATTCCCTTTCATTATGTTCACTATCACTGTCAATTAAATCACCGGATCCACTCAAGTTTATTATAAAACGTTCCATTCTTCTAAAATGCCTTGTTGTTTCCACGTATTCTCTTGAAAACGCGTTGCTAATGCCTAATTTCCGTTAACTGTTGCAACGCCTATGATGTCATGCCTCTCACGATAATGTGCTTTGTTACCTGATTCGTCAGCGTAAAGGCAAGCCTCTAGCCAGCCGAGTCGCCAGCATAAACACGTCCCAAGTGTCAATCACAAAGTAACTTCTCGCCCACTGTAGCTCCACCATCTCTGTTTTGTGTTCTTGTTTCTGAAAAGAGTGAAGGTTCTCTATGAAGCGAATCCTGCACAAGCATATGTCAGCTCTACTGAACAAAAGCTATACTTTTAAATATTGTCTCTTACAGTTTATTCATGGCCAAAACTGACGCGTTCCAAACATTATGCAGAAGAAATTTCAAAGTTAACTCATGGACTGCTGCTGCGATTCAAAGGATATTATATGTTCCAATTATTAGTTATGCCACCTTTCGAGAATGCAACTGTAAGTCAGTCAAGGGCTTTTCTCCAAATAAGGCAAGTTATTAGCCCGAATAGTAACAATGTGCATAATGGTTTCATATAGAGTACATAGAGTACGTGGGCATTTAGACAGTGGGCACGACCTTTGCGATGTTAGATAAGAAATAAATAGTGCTCTGACTAAGCACCCAACATGTTTGGTCAGTTGGTTGGTCCATTACCATACATTGTTGATAGAATGGTTTGTACAAATATTCCAAGCATTTTTTAAGACACCTCGAGTTTCGTAGAGCATTCTGAAAGTATTCCAGTAACACTGGTTGCATACTAGAAACACAGTTTTAATTAATAATCATATTCACAGCAGTATTTAGACTAATTTACCACTAGATATTTGTTTCATCGCTTGCAGATTGCGTAAGTGTTCAGAACAACCTTTGTAAGTTGAGGAAAGCTATTAATGTGCATCCACTATTCAACAGCTACATTTCCGTAGAAAAAATAATAAAAATTTATTTAATTTAATAGTAAGACTTCTTACTCTTTTCATATGAAACCTAAATACCGAAGTAATATACATAAATACAATGAGGTTATTAGAGTTACTGGCCGGCAGAAAGTGGCTATGTGCTGGGAGAAGCCAGCCGTATCCTGGCAATTGTGTTTCAAGTAGGGAAACCATTCGGAGACAGGATCTCTCAGTGACAAGAAATGTTCTGAACCACCGTGTTCTTACGGAAGAAAAGTTAAATGAAATACAGGAATTTCCGAGGAAGATGTTGGCAATGTATTGCTGCTGAGGGACATTATTTTCAACATCTCGTTTTTGAGGAATTGAAATGACAAACCACAAGCACTAAAACCCATCAAGGCAAGCTTAGCGCTTATTGCACGAATGTGCTGCGCAAATTTAAAGTGTAATGGGCGTAGTTTAACATGTGATGCTTCCAGTTTCTAAGTTTTCCTTATTGAAGTATGAGAGTGTATCCTTATGCTCCACTTTTCACCAATTTACAATTGCTCGTATCATGGGCCCCGAATTTCACATAGCTGTATATCTGCATGAGTGTTTTAATCATTTTGTTGGAGACAGGTTCCTGACACGTTTTACTGACAATGCATCTCTTTGAACACTGTCGAAGGCTATTTTAAAATCAAAACATTTCCCGCTGTGGTTTTTAAGTTTATATCTTTAGCGCCTTTAATATGAATATATCATTCGCGGTAGAAAACTCTTGCATGAAACTGCTTGATACATAGATATTTTATTTTATACATTAGCCCATCCCGCTAATCGATCATACAGAATCAGTACATTTTATCAAGCACAGATGATAGTCGTATATCCCTGTAGTACTCTGATACCCTTGGGTTACCCTTGCCTTTGAACATAAGCTGTATAATCGCCATTGGCCATGCTTCTGGATATCCTTCTTCATTAAATAATTTATTAAATGTGATTCGCAGGTCGTATATTACTTCCGGTACTACATAAGAGAATGTTATAAATTCAGTTCAAATTCCTTCAATTCAGGGTGCTTTTTAAGTTTTTAATCGCCAACACAATTTCACCATCCTTTTTTTTTTTTTTTTTTTTTTTTTTTCCTGGTGTAGTTCTCTAAGAGACTGTTGCAGTGTCTCCCACTTCTCCACTCAGTTTTCCCCATACATGCATACATACTATTAAAATACGCAAGTCATCTTTGGGTTCGATGTATATTTGCCCTCTTTTTCTTACTTTGATCTTTTCACCAAATTCCACATGTTCATCGCATCCTCTGATCGGCTGCAGTTCTTAGATCCCCGCGATTTTGTTTTGCCATTCCTATTTGGCACTTTCCAATGTATCTTTATATTCTTTTCTTCAGATGCTGGACTGAAATATGAATATGAAACTGGAAATATCAATATCAGTAATAAACTGCACTTTAATTTTACTTAATGTAACGTTTTCAATACACTCAAATACCTACTGAATCATTCTTTCTTTATACGTGGGTTACCTTTTAAGTGTTTACAAATGACTACTAAGTGGAGCTATTGAGATATGTCATTAACATTTTTGCAACAATTGACATTTGTTATTGGGAGAAAAGTTGCAGCTTAGAAATTGACCGAGTAGTTTGTTTGCAGTGAGCGTTTAAACAAAGCAATTTTGCGAAAAAATGGAAATTTCATGTGAAGATTTTCGTTAGATGATATTTTACAATTTTAGTTAAAGCCTAATTCAGCAATGCATAGAATCGCCCCGTTCAACTTTTGGTAATGATGCACCATTAGAAAACACTGTTTACAATTGGTTTGCAGAATTTCGCAGTGATCGTCCATCCGTCAGTGTCGATGTTCACCAAAAGTAGTGTCAAGCATCGATGCTGTGCGCGACATGATTGAAGAAGCGTGTGAGAAAAGTGAGACAGAGGCATCCTTAAGCATATCGAAGACTGCAGTACATTCTCTTTTGCTTGGACGTTTAGCTGTGGAAATAACCTGTTCCCATTGGATTAGCATAATTTGATCGAAGCTCAAATAAATTGCCCAAAAATATCACCGAGGAACTGCAAATCCGTATATAATATTATAATAGGCGAGGAAACTTGTATATATTGGTATGAACTGGAAACTAAGCAACAATCCACTGTTTGGGTATTCCAAGAAGAACGGAATCCCACAAAAGTTATTCACGAAGCACTTCCAAGAAAATGGTCATTTGTTTCTACGGCTGTACTGGACATGTTGCACCATTCCTTTGTAGGATCGAAGAATAGTTATTAATGCTGAATCGTATATAACAATTTGTTTGCCAGAAGTCATAGACAAAATCAGGAAAAACAACTGAAAAAGTCGCATCATTCTTCATGATAAGAATGCCACACAGCACATTTAACAATTTATTTGAAGGGAAAAAATATCGAGTTAACGTCTCGTTACCCATATTCACTGATTTATCGTCCAACGATTTCTATTTGTTCCCATATATATATATATATATATATATATATATATATATATATATATATATGCGTGCGCGCGCGCGCGTGTGTGTGTGGGCAGCAATTTTCATCATCTCAAAAAGCTGTTGAAGTCTTTAAAGACCATATTTTTGAGACACCAACTTCAGAGCATTTTGGTTTTTTTAATAGTGTTTAACGCCCGTGTTTACTCCTGAGGCACCACAGGTGATGGACACTGATGATATATGAGATGAAATGATATATTGGGAAAGGATATTTTTTTAGGGAAGGAAGGTTCCAGGCCTATATTTAGGGTATCTCCCTGGCATTTGCCATTTATGAGGCTGGGGAAAACCTGGAAAAAACCTCAGTCAGAGAGGACGGTCCTGGCAGGGTTCGAACCCCAGACCTCCCGCTCACAAGTCCGTGCCTTAACAACCTCGGCCACTCGTGGTGGTTCCAACTCCAGAGTGGAAAAATTGTTTCCAGAATTGTTTCAACACACGCAAAAGTGAATAAATCTTAAATACGAATATTTTGAAAAGCAATTAAACAGTTTGTTAAAAAAAAACTGTCTTTGTAAAATTTTAAAAGGCAATCCTCATATATATATATATATAGTTCTACTCCCAAAATTATCATTACTTTCACCAATACTTTGCATATTTAGGTGAACTAATCCAAAAATTATTAAAAAGATATTAAAACTTGGACTAGTATCTATATTACTACACTGTAGAGAAATATATACAAGTAACAAGGCACGACTAATACTAATTGCTAATCGAATAAGGTTGTCGGCAGGTTCCTTTATTGCATGCGTAATTGCAGTGAACGGCTACTCGGAGGATGATCCACCATCTCTTTCTGATGATAATTTTTTCACTCAAAGACCGCTATGTGACTGCCTTAAATGCCTCTGAATGTTTGAGACTCTTTTTTTTTTTTTTTTTTTTTTTTGCCGAAAGTAACTCAATATTCTTTATTATAATGCACATTAATTACAGATTGCTAAGTGCATCCATAGCAAGATAAGATGAAACTCATGAAATTGGGTGCGAAATTTCAGAGGTACTATGTATAAAATATTGCATGTTTTCAATATACAGTGACTGAGAAAAAAATAGTACATTATTGCAACGCTAGCTGATATTAGAAATGTCTCCAGTACTAAATACGCACATCAAATGCATGAATTAAATCAGCACTGCCTTAAAACACCAAGTTTCCGGACATTTATCCGCATTAGGCTTTTTAATTGTGTAACATGTCTCAACTTGCTTCTTTAACCCTATATGGCATCTGTATCACAGAGAATTATACTTTATTTACGGGCGCTGGCTTCCTCCTTTAGTATGTGCGTGGACACTACGCTTGATCATAAATCTTTCCAACCCTGCAGGAAAATAATTAATTGCTTGCCCGCATCATTATTCATACTCCTGATGTTTCATGCCAGGCGAAGAACATTAATTCTTTTCAAAACTATTCGGTCGCCTTACTACTACAAGACATGGCTCTTATGCTCCGAAAGCCTTATGTCAGTGGGGCTTGCATTTTCAATGTCCAGCATTGGCTATTTTCTTTGTGTGCCCCATGAAGGCTGGGTACATACGCCCCCCGTGAGTTTCAGTCTTAATCATAACGATATCTTACATCGACAAATATCAAATTATTCAAAAGCATGTATTTACAAAACCAAATCCGTATCAATAGAGTGTTCATTCAAACAATAATTTGTAGAAATAATAAATTATAGCATACCAACCTTTGTGAAATAATCGAAATAATTACCAACTATAGACAATATCCCAAATTAAAAACAGACAAAAGGATTCAACACCTCAGCTTGCAAGTTAGTCGAAATTTACAGGGTTTCTAGAATATGTCCATACCGCTCTCACGGGATTTTGCGTCTCGACAGCTCAATGTGCCACAGCCTACGGCACTTTATACTTCTTGCTGTAATCGCACAATCAAATCCAATGTTCCTATCATAAGAGGGATTTCTTGCATGCAATTCGCATTTTCAGAACAACATTGTTCTCACGAGTATTTTGGTAAAACCCTGCCTCGTCTGAAAAGAATATAAACTGTGGATGGATTAACCCTTCAGTCACTGACGAAAGAAACCATTCACAATAACGCACACATGCTACGGGGTCACCTTGTCATATACAATTGGCACATAAGATTTGAGTTTTAAGAAGTTTATTGCTGTACGTACAGCAAAAACTGGATCCAAATTATTGTGCTAATTTCGGCAGTGTTTTTATCGATGAAGGTTCAAGATTCGCCCATTTTCGTTTAATTTCTTTCTTGTTTTGTACTGAACCAAAATGATCAAATTTATTCACCAGATCGTAAAGAGTTCTGGAAGGAGACAATTGCCCAGGGCACTTCCGAATAAATTCCCCGCGAGTGTTTTTTTTTTTTTTTTTTTTTTTTTGAGTAGTGTTTAACGCCCGTTTTTACTACTGAGGCACCACAGGCGGTGGACACTGATGATACATGAAATGAAATGATAAATTGGGAAAGGATATTTTTTTTTTTAAGGAAGGGAGCGTTCCAGGCCTAAGTTTTAGGTACCTCCCCGGCATTTGCCAGTTATGAAGACTGAGGAAAACCTGGAAAAAACCCCAGTCAGGGAGGACGGTCCTGGCGGGATTCGAACCGCAGACCTCCCGCTCACGAGTCCGTGCCTTAACGACCTCGGCCACCCGTGGCGGTCCTCGCGAGTGTGACGAGATGATTTGTATTTATAATAACATTTACACCCAAAAATATGTTGCCCTAAAGTCTTCACGAACGAATGTAGACTGTTGACTGCTCGAAAGTTCAAGGACAGGTAGATACGTAAGAGGCCGTGAGTGGAGAGGGGAACCGGCCTTGGCCGAGACGCAAAACCCCGTGCAAGAGGTGAGGATATTTCTGAAAGTCCGGTATTACGAAGTGAACGATCCTTCATGCAACCGGTTTCGCGGCGTGCGGGGCTGGCTGCTTTGTCGGCGGTGTAGGTGACAGGAAGTCCGCAGTAAATATTATACGGTTTACCATGTAAATTATTTCTAACATACATAACGTAAACACTTAAAAATAAAAGTAATATTACTCAAGTATATTAAGCAAAGTGATAATGGAACTGCCTTTCTTCGTTGTTCAAGCATTTCTGACACCTGCTTAAGAAATTGCTCATTACAATCTGCGGTTCCCTATGAGAAATGGCAGAAATTTCTTGACTAATGTTAGTTTTAAATTCATCTAAAGTGTATGGATTTTTTTGTACACTTTCTCTTTTAATGCTCCCCACAGATAAAGAACACTTCCCGTTACACAAAATTTATTTACTAATCGATGAATCGAACTCCAACTAGGAACTTGAACATCAGGAAATTCCTCTTGAAATAATCTCCTTCCAGCACGCACTGATTCCATACGCACGTATGAATCATGCATGAATACTCTTTGGGGAATAAAATATTGCCCCATTTCACTTGATACACTTTCACTCAATACTCTGTATTGTGTCGCCAAACAAACACGTGCTATTTGCGAAAGATTTCAGCTCGCACTGAAGCCTCGTGCAGTGGAGGGGAAATATACTTCCCGCCTCCGCCGACATAGCGCTGCCAGCCGAACCACGGTTGCGTCAAGCATTGCTCGCCCAATACAAGAGATATACTGGAAACCACAAATTAATAATATTCTATATTTTTATATAGACATAAGGACATATTCTGGAAGTCCTGCAATTAATGTATAATTGCGAGGCAGCGCTCAAACCGGGAGTGACAATATTTTCAATCTGATTGTTGGTGCTTTAATAGCAAAGATCTTCCCAAAGAGATTGAACTTAGGCACAACCCTCTGGGCATTTAGAACGATTTTTTCAATATAATGTAGTGTGATTAGATGCTGAAGTTTCCTGGTAAAATTCATAGTTTGATTTCAATAATGCATACTAAACGTGCTGAGGCAAGTCCCATTATTAGAGAGCTACATAGTAAAGTCTTTAGTCTTTAGTCTTTAGTTACAGTTAAGTCAACAAAGAGGATGTTTAAGATTTGTTAAAAACCCATAGTTGTAAAGAAATTAGCTTTACTGCAGAAACAATCCTTCATGCTTAGGGGGAAAATGCAGCTAATATTGTCAAGGAATTGGAAGAAACATCCTCACAAACAGCAGCAAAAATAAAAAGAATGAACGAATTAAGGCTGGAATAAGATAGAAAATATAGCAATGCGGTAGCTGCAACTTTGGGAGAGGCACAAAATTGACCTTCCATTAATATAAATCAATTCAAACAAACCTCAAGGATAAAATTTTTGAGGTTTATCCTCCACATTAATAAAAACGGGCGTTAAATGCTACTCAAAAAAAAAAAAGAAAAAAAAAGAAATCCTGCACATTATAAACTTCTGGAGACCAAAAGGTTTTATTACCCCCTCTCCCATTTATGTAGGCGAAACTTTGCAAAAATAAGCTATTAGATAATACTATTCAGAGTATTGTTTTTGCCGGATCTGAGGTTTCACAGCGGTATTTTTCGACAAATGTTTTTACCTATATTTGTAAATGGAAGTGTAATAATAATTCAGGGCACAAGTTACCGCCTGTGGTGCCTCAGTAGTAAAAACGGACGTTAAACACTATTCAAAAAAAAGTACAGTATTTATTAACAGAAACTTTTTAACAAGATTTTAGTGACCAAAATGTGACTTTTCATTTATTGGGTTCCACTTCATCTTTACATTATTGAAAGTGAAAAGCACATTTTATGAGCAAGTTATGTCCTTTGCTAGGACTCAATATTATTATTTGCATTTTTAAGTGTATTGAAGCAATTTATTGATTGTTAACACTTTATTTTGTTTCTTTCACAGGCGCACAGACACACACACAAGAACTAGCGTTCTGCTAGGCAAAGTACATTCGCATCCTATACAAAATCTACAGCCAACGTTTCGCGAAGGTAAAAACAGAAGAAAGACACCATTCCAACTACAATGAGGAGTTCGGTCAAGGCAATCCAATCTCTCCCAAACTCTTCACCTGTGTGATGGAGCATACATTCAGTTAAAGTATCTGGCACAATACTTTCGGAATCAACATAAACGGCAGTCGACTAACAAATCAAGATTGGCTGACGATGTGATTCTATTCGTCAAAACACCGAGAGCACTATAAACTATTTGGAGCAATTTGGGAGTATAGCAAAAATTCAGGGCTCTCACTAAACAAACTGAAGACACAGTTAATTTCAAACGGACCTGAAACCCCGATACAAATGGATGGAACACTCCCCACTTATGTGAGCGAATATACATACTAGGACAACAGAGTTCCTTCCATGATAAAATGGAAAAACACATACAGTGAAGGATCTCATTAACCTGGAGAGCAATTTTAGTCCTTAAGTTTATAAAGACCAAACACTAACTAAGAAAATCAGATTCCAGACGCTAGACACCTGTGTATATCCTGTATTATTCTATGGGTGCCAGACATGGTCACTAACAAAAAAACAAAAGAATAAAATGCAAATATGCCAAAGAAAAATGCAACTCAAGATCCTGGAAATAACTTTGAATGACAAAATACCAGCAATATTAATAAACCAGACAACAGATATCACACAACTAGCCACCAGAAGCAAATGGCAATGGGGGGGGGGGGAGGCATGTTGCAAGAATGGAGGACAAAAGGTGGACCTACAAGATCAGATCTCCATGTGGAACTTTCGGATAGGAAAAAGGACACAATGCAGACACAGAGAAGATAGACGTGCCTCTTCAAGGAACATGAGGTCCAGATTGGTCAAGAGTAGTAAGAGGAAGCGAAAAATGGACATACCTCAAGAAGCAACTAGTGCAATGGAGATATGGCTTAGCCAAAGAACAAATCAGTCATCTTAAACAGCATACGAACAAATAGCGTGGAATAGCTCACCACGTTAGGAAAAAGCGAGCTTTTTCTACTTGTTAGGAAGCCTTTGCCCTTTAAGATATACAATAGGTTATCTTTATCTTTATCTTTTATACAGGAATTGATTTATTATAAAAGCTGCATGCCCCTTAAATGCATCATTAACAAGAACGTTCCAACTTGCACGATTCTACTTATTTGACATAATATAATGAAATTAAAGTTCATTTACTTGACATATGGCATGTATTATACAATACATGCCCACCTGCTTTTAGCGAAATTGAACACTGTGTATCGACCTGGAAAATGTGTCTAGCCACCAATGTGCAATAAACCAGGGGCATGTCAGCCAGTTATTCATGCGTGAATCGTTGAGCTATAGCGTTGCTTTCAAAAGCAGCACGGTCCATACAGTAAATGTCTATACGTAATTTAATTAATTGAAGTTAAATTTAAGTAATCGTTCGTAAAACGTACCCACTGTAGTTCTCAAAACGCCAAAAGACCTTGTACATTGAGTTACAGTGCGTGACTTGTCAGATTGAGGTAAAGACTATTTATTAACCCGCCTTCACCAATGATACTGGCTATGAACACACATCACATTGGAACATAGCTATAACGTTGATCCACATCAATGCCGTAGCTCTATATTGAAGCGTATGAGACAAGTCCTTCTCACTCTTAAAATACTTGGTATCAAGACCCCCTTTTCAGCTCTTAAATTCTTTGTAACGTTTTTTCCACACTCTATATAGGAAAATACTACCTACTGCTAGGAACTAGAGCGATGGCTAGTCAGAGGAATGTGTTGATAATGACCAATTGTTCACTACCAATATTTTCTTTTGTTAATGCAAAGAAATGGACCGGCCCTTAAGTATTGAAGAATGATGATGCAAATGCAGTGCATAATGTTTTACTTAGCAAATAAAGCCCTCTCCCCGCATTCATCGCCTGCTATCTCTTCAGCTCCCAGCAACAATGCCTGGATAAATCTTTCAAAGAACAAATTTGTGATTAAGAACTGCCCCTGAACTGAGTATTCATACAAAACAGCAAAAATTCAGATAAATAAATTCACTAAAACATTAAATGCATTGTTGATTTTTTAACATCTCAGGTCATCAGCATCATTTAATTCAGGACTGAAACGGCCGATAAATTTTGCCCAGAGGCCACTTCTTTTAGGATTTAGATTCTTTTACCTGCTGTAAATCTACGGGACCTATGGCTTTATTTCCCTTCCAAAGGAAGTCACACTTAAAATGTTTAAGCCTGGAAATATTCATCGATCCTGGCCGGAATTGAACCCACGAACTTGGTTGGATCTAGAGGCAAATATGGTTACCATTAGACTACTAAAACTGATTCTAAATACTTTAAATAAAACCTGGAAAGCCTTAGTAATTTCATATAAGTAAAACTGCCAGTAATGCAAAATTTAATGTTCCTGCAAATACGTTTTAAATCACTTTATTCTTAATGGGTTTTAACCATAGAGTGTTCTAACTACTCAAAAGATATAAATTTTAATGAATAAATATTATAAAACTTCTTAAATTATGGTCAAATAAAATACAGAAAATGTTGACGATGTAGAAGATCGTATTAAATATCGATACGTTCCATCAAACTGGAAACCGCCACGGGTGACCGAGGTCGTTAAGGCACGGACTCGTGAGCGGGAGGTCTGTGGTTCGAATCCCGCCAGGACCGTCCTCCTTGACTGGGTTTTTTTCCAGGCTTTCCTCAGTCTTCATAACTGGCAAATGCCGGGGAGGTACCTAAACTTAGGCCTGGACGCTTCCTTCCTTAAAAAAAAATATCCTTTCCCAATTTATCATTTCATCTCATGTATCATCAGTGTCCACAGCCTGTGGTGCCTCAGTAGTAAAAACGGGCGTTAAACACTACTCAAAAAAAAATCAGACTGGAAAACAGATTTATACAAAAAAAAATTGGGGATTATTCCAGTAAAAGAACATAATTTTCACCACAGTCTCATGAAGTCTCTGTAGTGCCAAAATTGTAATAAAATTAATATTTATTCATGCATATCCGAGCTATGAAAATGGATACAAAGTAAAATGCAGAAAGCAATCCAATATTATTAGAAGAACAGTATTATCTGTCGACATACACTATGAAACATATGCTTTTACCCAAACCTTGTTAGTAATGAGGTATTTATGCTTATTGTGTCTGACAATTCAGCAACAGAACGAAGCTTGAAAGTTTTTTTTTTTTTTTTTTTTTTTGTGCAGTTCGTTTCCCCCTTAGATGAAATGACATTCCTAAGTGCCCAAAGAAAATAAATAATCATTTCCAGACATCTCTAAAATATGCTTTCTTACAAGAAAAAATAATGTTGATTTGATTTGATTTATTTATGGAAGCTGTTTAACATCTCAGGTCATCAGCGTCCCATTCAATTCAGGGCGTGAAACGGCCGACAAATTTTGCTCAGAGGGCTCTTCTTTCAGGTTTGAGGTTCTTTTTCGTGCCGTAAATGTACGAAAAGGGACCCACGACTTTACTTCTCTTCCGAAGGAAACCATAAACAATTAAATAAATAATGTAAAATAAGTTTAATATAGATTGGTTTTGTCTCATAACTTATTCTTAAAATAGCCTCTTGTGTTATGTGTTCTTTACTTCCCTAAATTAGTGACAAGATATTTAGAAAAAGTGAAATTGAAAGAGTTAATCCAAATTATGCACAGGCCCTATTTGCAAGCTTTTTTTTTTAATTGTGCATCAAATGATTAAAGAGTGTTATTTGTAAAGTGTGTTTATTTATCAATGCAATCACCTCAAAACTGATTTAATTTATGCAGTGATTTTGGCTATTCTTCGTCTTATGCAATGAGGTTGGCAGAAAGGATGTTTGCAGCTTTGGAATAAAATATAAGCTCGAAGGGACATAGTGGTAAATGTGTCCCTTTCGCCACAGAGATAACAATTGTATCGGATGGTTTTTACCCTGACGAAAAGTTGTTTTTTTACTCTCGCTACAAAAAGTATCTAATTGATATTCCTTTTAAAGAAGCAATTAGATTTTACCTTAATAGTCGGTTGCTATTGACGACAGGAAGTTATTTAAATTCCCTTCCTAAGGGAGCAAAAACGATGGTTTAGCAACAAACAATTGAATACATGGTTTTCTACATGTAAACAATTTCAGATGTTTTGTTTAATATCATGTCGCAGAACATACAGTAGGGACAACTTTGGTATTTCGCGGGATCGAATATGAGTACTCATGTAACGAAATTGAGTTTAGTATCTGTGTCCTTCAGATGGCTCTACATAAGTAAAGGGGTGGCATGTATACAAACCGAGGACATTTATTGCTACACCTTTTATAAATTAAATTAAATATGTCCGAAATATGTATGCCGTCAAAAGTCTAACAACAACAACAACAACAATAATAATAATAATAATAATAATAATAATAATAATAATTTTCGAATGTAAGCATTTAAAAAATTTTAAATTTTACACCGAGTTGGTGCTGGTTGATGATTAAGTAGGTACTACTTACTCTTGTGAATTAAAGTGCGCACATAATATTCTAGTTACACAGGCTATGGCTATGATACAAAATTTAATGCTGAGTGGAATTACTCTGAACAATTCTATTCATATTATCCTCGACTTTTCAAATTTATGCTTTCTCACTACTACAAAAAGTTAAAAACACTGAAAAGTGTTCCACCGAATAATAATTATTACTGGTATTAATACTTAATCGAGTGATGGTTTCTTCGTTATTATTTCCGATTATGTTGCACATCTTGTGTGGTAAAATACTTCCAAGAAAACAAATTCAGAAAAATTAACAACTGGAGGTGGTATTTCTGCAGTGAAAGCTGTTCCTGGATTATGTTCTATTTTATTTAGTAATTTTTCAGATCACCATTCACAACTCTTTGCGATATTCTTCTCACCATCTCCCACTTGATTATCGAATAATATGTATCACATTCTAAAACTGCTGAAAACACAATATATGGGTTTCAGCGATCGCCAGTACCTTAACCTAACTTTTTTGTGTCCCGATAAAATTCTGAAACATTACACTTTCTCAGTTAAACATAAAGTAGGGATATAGGGCAAACTGTAAAGTAATACTAGTACTACTACTACTACTACTACTACTACTACTACTACTACTACTACTACTACTATTACTACTACTACTACTAATAATAATAATAATAATAATAATAATAATAATGCATAAAATGTCTAACTTTATTCAGAAACTATAAATAAGCAAGCAAAACCAAAAACTAGAGTAAAAGATACAATTTATCCACCCTAAATAATGTGGTGCTCTACATAACTACCTTTTATTTTAGTGAGAAATACCGGAATGTATGTTTAATTTGATAATGTACGCTTTCATTGTATTTCACTCTTTAATTAATGAATATTCAACTGCAATGTTTAACAATTGTTCGTTAAACACACATATTAGCTGGGGCGATAACAGCGACATCATACGGATTCATTGAGAAGTAAACCCGCATTTGGCAGCAACAACATAAGCTACCCTTATTAATAATAGTGTGATTACATTACAAAACACAATACTGTACTAAAAGTAAACATGCTCAATGATTTAAGTCATGCAAATTCACGATAAAATAAAATAAAAAAATATGTTAACTACGCAGAATGTGGATGTGGGAAAAACCTTAATATATCCATTTCTATGTTAAGTTCAAGTTCGTTGATCATTCTAGGACTCATTGCCGCCCTCAGTGCTGCTGGGGTGCAAGCTTGTTAAATTTGAGTTGGCCAAAGTTGATATATCTTCAAACAACTAGGATGACTTTTTCAGTCCTTCCTTTTTCAGTCCTTCACTTCGCTCAAAGTTGACAACCATCTATCACTTCTCTCAATGCATTTTTAATTTCGATCAGTATTTCCTTTAGTGTTAAACTCTTTAAAGAAATTAATGCAGCACGATATTAGCATTTACTCGTTTCAAAGTACACAGCCAACTGACTGTTTAAACAGAAAACATCAACTAACCGTAATCTAAGTAGTTTTTTATTTACAAGATAAGCTTTATAGTGTGCTTACTTCCACCATCTGTAACTCGGGTCGTAATTTTTTTCAAATAATTTTCATATTTCCCACAACTTTCAATCTAAAGGCAGTTTGATTGAATTGGATTATTAGGGTGGAAGGAGGATGTTTTGTACTTCAGCCTTACTCAGGGGCTGGCCGTTTATGCCTATAGCCCCAGTAGACGCACCTCCTTGAGGAAGAAATGAATTGGAGGAGACACCCGAGCCGCCAAGATCCATGGGCGTTGAGGAATAGACGTAACCGGGTTCCGAACATTATCTCCTGACAGAACATTCCGTTCGTTCTTTTACAGAATCGAACATATTAGGACAAGATGGGCTGGTGCGGTGTGATGGCGACTTGCGCCTTTGAAAGTTTCCGCCCCGGCGTCTGGTATGGAAGCGGATCTTCTGATGGACTCGAAATCTCCATGGAATAAAATGATATGAAATAGAAGATCAGAAAATTCATGGAAAGAAAACATTCGCTTTATCGACCACGGAAAATTGCGGAAAACCCAAAGTCAGGATGATTGGCTCCCAAGGGATTTTTACTCAAGACCTCCTGAATGTGAGCTCAAAGCCTGAGCTACCTAATTCGGTTCTAAAGGCAGTTACTTAATATATTCGAGTCCTGATCAAGCTGAGATGATTCAGCGGAAGTCATCATCAATGTAATGCCACTAAGAATCTGGGATGTGCCAATGTTCAAGTATCTTACACTACTACAGGATGCAATGGGCGTTCTCTGCCTGCAGTTCCTCGGTTTGACTTTCTATTTGATCAATCACGTGCAATCTCACACTGGATATTACAAGAGATAAGCATAAGCGGCTATCATCATCACTGCTAATACAACACATTCTCCCCTCAAGTTTCCCAAAGTGTCGAGTAACCTACTTCATGAATCACCCTCCTCACATAAGTCTTTGTTCAGAAGACGGTCAGACTTTTACAGAATCTTTTGATTGTTTCTACCGAATAGCCTCTTCTGGTATTTTGTTCGTGGCCCCCCAGTAGTCCAGATAGTCACTTTTTATGAAAACGTTCCAAATAAACAATAAACAGGAAGAACGGAAAATTGAGCATGTTGGAAGCTGAAGGTAAAAACAGGAGAGATCATGGCAGGAAGCGACTGCTTCAACACTCGCCGTGACAGTGATGGATCGGTCCGCGTAGGAAATGCACTGTGTGCATGATTTTATGTCTAGTACATGTCCCTTCCCTCTCTCTTTCTCACGTTATTTGCTTTGGAGTGTTGCTCTACACAAACATTCCTCTGCTTGTTCATATTCTTATTCTAATCTTAACGATTGTATTGCCATCTAATTTACTTAACATTTATTTACATGAAATTGGAAGAAACGAAAGGAATGATATAATTATAATTATTATAGTAAAAGACTTGACACGTTATGTCTAAATATTTGAAGACAATGAATATTAACTTAAAATAGTAGGGATATCTTACAAACAGGTTTTATTTAAAGTATAGAGAAAGATAACCTATATTATCAGAAAAACTTTAAATGGTAATTATATTTCATAGCAAGAAAGCAGCATAATATATTCATAATTAATAACATAGCTTGAGCAAGTGTCCCACTTTAGCCTTACAATATTAATTACTGAAACACGTAAAGAAACAAGTTATTTTAGTCACTACAGGTTTTCGACCTACCGCAGCGACCGCTGCTTTCTCTACCTCCGTCTTATGACATCACTGGTAGAGTGCAGTATTGCAGGAGGGCATGTGTTCAGCACACCACATCTTGCTGGTGCCATCACATGGCAGTCTGATCAGTAGCTTTACCATTTTGAATTTCTTTTATACTATTAGGCTGGCAGCTTCCTAAAGGTTCCAAGGGTTTGGGTGGTTTCAGACCTCCCCAACTCAGAAAACTTCCTGTCCAGCAGTCAGCAATGCTAACAACTAGACCAAGGAGGTGGTCACAAAGAAAATAAATAAAATTTGCAATTGTAGAATAGAGTTGGACTCAGTTTAATTAGATTTTGAGTAACAATTATAATATATATAATATTTAGACACCTTGATAACATATATTGATTTAAAAGAGTGTGATCGAAAGATAATATGAAGACAGGTTATCAAATTCGTACTTTTTTGGTATGGCAGACCTTGAAAGGTAAAGGCAACCGATAAAAATGGCCAAAATCGCTAAGATATGTACTTGTGAATGTACGGTTCAACTCCCACCAAGACCCCTTATAGTTCAAGTTTTTCTCAATCATGGCAATTGCAAAAAATCGGGGTAAGTTTCCTAAATTTAGGCTTGGAACGCTTTCTTCACAAAATTCTTTCCCAGTTTCAGTTTCTCATTTTATCCCATAAATCGTCACTGAGCATCTCCTGTGATGCCACATAAAAATAACGGGCGTTAAGGATTTTTTTTAAAAAAAAAAAAAAAAGGCAATGGACGGCTGCTGCGACCGCTGCGTCCTCTTTCTTTGTCTCGCGTCTTCAATGAATCAGGGCGTGATGCACAGGGGTATACGATTAATATTATTATCGCTGATCAGTTTACCAGTACCTCACCAGTTGCCTTTCTATCAGGCAGCTCTCCAATTATCTTTTCAGACGCCTTACAGACTTTCTAACTCAGAAATTTTCTCAATAGGGAACGGGAATCGAATCCCAGTACTCCCAGTCAGCTGCCAGAGAGACGCATAAAAAGGAGTTAAGGAAGCATATTTGCAATAATGAGTTAGTAGCGTATATTATATAGAAATTTGGGTAGTAATCAAAAAATGGGCAATAAATATTAACTTTCTTTGGAAAACTGGTAGTTTACTAGAAGTCATCAGTTTAAAACATGCTTTAAGACGAATTATCTAAGAAGTTAGTGACAAAATAGGAAAACACAGAAAAGTATAGATGAAACTTTTGAAAACAATAGTTGAAGAAATATCTGAGGAATGCGAGTCTAAGATAAGAAGATGTGATATATTATGTCGGGTAGAAATTCTGCACTCTAATGATTCTCATTTGATTCAAAAGCCGATTTTGTATAAATGAGCAGGTGTACCAAATTAATAAGGGTAAGTATGAATGTATATATTTTTATAATTCCAAAATATAAAATTCTAGTGTGGTGTTCGTTATATAAGTACTTAAGTACTTAATCTAATATTACTATGTTACCTCTAATTCAAAGCTATACACTTTGAAAAATGTGATAATATGTATCACTGCCTCGTGCATTCGCACACTTATTTTTATTTATTTGTTATTTTTTCCTTCCTCTCTTTACGTTTATATTTCGTTGCTAAGAAATATAGTTTGTTAGCAAAAGAATTCGAACGTATGAAGGTATAAAGACTGGATTGCTTATTTGTTCCTTGTGGACAATATTGCTTCTCACAGAATACAAATACCTCTTAGGTCGTTAGGGCGCGGGCTGGTAAGCGGGAGGTCTGGGGTTCGAAACCCACCAGGACCGTCCTCCGTGACTGAGGTTTTTCCCAGGTTTTCCTCAGTCCTCATGACTGGCAAATGCCGGGGAGGTATCCTAAACTTAGGCCTGGAACGTTTCCTTCCTTACAAAATCCTTTCCCAATTTATCATTTCATTTCATGTATCACCAGTGTTCACCGCCTGTGGTGCCACAGTAGTAAAAATGGGTGTTAAACACCATTAAAAAAAAACAGAGTACAAACGAAGGCGTCATATATCGATAAATATGTACGTACTTTAGAAAGTACCTAATCAACAATCTTGTACTTTCTGAAGGACGTTTAAACAATTCAAAAGTCCCTCTTTGTTCTCTCAATTTGCCAATAAAGTGCAAAGGGGGTTATTTCCAACGAAATGTCAGTTATAATGTATTTTTTGTGTGAAGAATCATTTAATTATATGACAGTGAAACGCAAATAATATTTATATTCCTAAACGAATGAAGGTGTCATAATAATTTAAATGCAAACATAAACATCCTGCTTAAAAGATAATTTTCAAAGAAAAGAATAGCATTGTAGTATATCCAGGTCTAACGTAGAAATAAGATATTTTTTTTTCGTGGGAGTCAATGTTGTAAATTTACACTTATATTATTATAGGAAAGGCGAATAAGTTAACACACGGCAAGTGTTAAAGATAAGGAATTTCTTTCCTCCTGTCGCCTAGATTACTTAGTACTGTTGCCAAGTTTCGTTCTGCTTTCGATTCAAGGTATAAATAAAGATTCCATTTAGCCATTAAAATTAACACTTAACCTCAATCTTGTGTAAAAGTTCCCTCCTCGCAGTCAGTATTGCCTTCACATTTTGCATGATTGACTGTTTTCAAAACTCCAAAACTAATGGAGATATAGCAAAGTAAAAGGAAAGATAGCAAGGTCTAGAACTCCACTTGGAGTTGATGTGTAGCTGCCAAAAATAAATTCCAGAAAATTATTGGATAAGGAGCGGAATTAATCGTAAGGAACTATCACAACACCCCCTTCCGTGTTGTCTGATATGGCCACCAATTGTGTATCAATAACATGCACATTTTAACATATTAGCCGCCCCTATAATTAAACTGCACACACTTTTGGGTTACACTTCAGAATGGCAGAGTAGTAAATGTTGAGAAAGGAACATATCTCACAATATTTCAGGACTGAAATGATAAAACGTTGTTTGAATTAATTTTGTCAGCTAAGGATAGCCTCATTCAAGAGCCTGTACTAAGTCTACTAATAAGGGAAGACTGTTTTGGTTGGAACAGACCTATTTCAATGAAACTTTATAATATTGTCAATTAAGATATTCTAACTTTAACGGTAATAATACTTTAGAGTATTTAATGGTAACTATATGAATAACAGTTGAAACTTACGGAGATGTCTTGTGGCGACACAGAATAGTAAGCTAGTGACACTTCTGTCAGTGAGTATGAGTATGAAAAGATAGGCTAAAGTATTCTTAGAAAAAATATGAAAAGCATTAATGCAATGAATAGCTTAATGTACTTGAGATTAGGACTTGATGTAGGTGTGCTAACAATTTACCAGGTGTTGAGACTAACAGTTTGCGAATATTCTTAAAAATATAATGGGAATACTACTACAAGATTTTGATAAACGTGTAGATGACATTAGATTTCAATGGTGGAATTCATTACACGTTAGGAAGACTACAGTAACACTAACGTACCTGATAGTGAAACTGACGAAAATTAAATATCCGGTAAAATAGATGGGATTTTCAGCAGTTATGCATCATCTCGACGCCCTAAATAACAGGATTTCTTACAGAGCTGTGATGCGAAAATTACAAATATAGTATTTCAGGGGAAAAATAACTGAAATCATATGCACACAAATTTTAAAACATAGATTTCTAATACTTCTATATTGTTTGTAATGAAAGTCAAAGTTCCCTTGTATGAGCTGCAAATGTAACTACATCAGCCATTTAAGTCGCTATGATTTATTCCAATACCCTTATGTTTTTTGCTTGTAATTTAGGTAAAATTAAGGGGATTTAGGACATTACGATGTTCACTTTTGTGTAATACGTGAACCAATATCAGCAAATACAGAGAAATTTAGCATTCCAGCAGATCGTAAGAGAAAACTTTCAATTTAATAGCACTTGTAACGGTGAGCTTTGAGATAGACGTTTCCTGAAAAATAAAATTATTAAATAAATTTTTGACATACAAAATGATATAATAATTTTAACTATTTACATTTCATAAATATTTAAACCAAATTGCTCTTAATATAACTGGGCTGTATAAAATACGTTATTTCAATTTATTTCATTATTGCTATAGTAGCTGATCATATGATTCCATGTATTATAGATATTATTTTGGAATGTTTTACAAGATTGTCTGATACCAGATTTATGTAAACGCTTAATAAACTCTTATCCGAAAAGAGGTAGCCTTTCGTCATTTACTTATCAAAGGGCAAACCTATGAGAAGTTCTTGTAGAAATAACAAATCGTAATTTTTTTGAGTAGTGTTTAACGCCCATTTTGACTACTGAGACACAACAGGCGGTGGACACTGATGATACATGGATGAAATGATAAATTGGGAAGGGTATTTTTTAAGGAAGGAAGCGTTCCAGACAAAAGTTTAGAGTACCTCCCCGGCATTTGCCATTTACGAGGACTAGGAAAACCTAGAAAAAATCTCAATCAGAGAGGACGATCCTGGTGGGATTCGAACCCCAGGCCTACCGCTCACGGGTCCGCGCCTTAACAACCTCCGCCACCCGTGGCGGTACAAATCATAATGACCTTCGACCTTATTTGTCATGTATTCAGCTAATTCCTGGCTGGGGACACCTATATCTATATCTTTTTGAAATAGCTGCAAATCATAAACAGTAGCATGAATAGATTTAAATACGCTTTAATTGTATTTAAGATTTCTTTTTAATTTTTAAATTAGTTTTGCAACATTATTCAGTGCAATATTCGGCTGTTACAGTTTTAGTTGCATAATAATTATTTATGCAACTAAAACTGTAACAGCTGAACTAACTTTTTTTATTTTTGCGCATGTTTGAAATGAATTCTTGATACTGTCGATGTCGATATCGAATGATATATTGTATATGAACTCAACACTTTTTCGGTGTATCTAAATAGTCGGTAGCAGAACCAATAAGCTCAGTGCTGATCGCTTACTCCATAATAAAGGCGGTCCTCCACTCTTATATGTCTGCGATAGTATATCTGTGCTACAAATTTCGCCTCCGTGTTAGCATTTGCGACTACTAAATCCGGAAGTCGTGAGTTCAATTACTGGTCAAGTCAAGCTGTCTGGAGAAGGTTTCTTTCGGAGTTTTCCATACCCTGAAAAGATTAATGCCAGATAGCTTTAAGACGCCAAGTACTTAGAATTATTTGCGCCATCATTAATTCATTATATTCGTCCATAGGTATATGAACCCCTCAGATGTACTACAATCATACAATCCACACTTGAAATACATGCCGGCGCCCTATGGATCAGGATAATAAAATATGCTGAATTGCACATTGGAGTAGGGATTCTCAAACGTGTTATTGTATTAACCCGAAGGGAATAGACAGAGGCATCCGCATTAAGAAAGGGACTAGAAACAATAGGGCAAGACTCCATTTGGATGGTGGTAGAGGAACAGAAAGATCGCATGGAGGAAGATTAGGAACCGCTTGAGGAATATGGATAGGTAGCAGACAATGCGCAATGCAGAGAGATGATTTCTCAGGAAGTACAATCAGGGCTAAAATTGGAATGGGGAATGGAGCAGTATATCAACAGGGACTAAACTCACTAGACAGGAGCTAGCTTGACTCAGAGGGGGATGATTAAGATCGCTGAAGAATATGAGCGGAGAATTTGTCCCATTTGTGAGGAGGGAAATCAGAGATACACATTCTGGATGAATGTAAAAGTATACGGAAAACTGGAGGGAAGTATCTACCATCCTCCTTTACATAATAAAACAGAGGGTGGTGATCATTCTGGCCATTGCTAACAGGCAAGGAAGGAGAGGAGAGATTAGTTAAATTTCTGTTGAAAGTGAAACAGCTCAGGTCTGAAAAGGATGATAATCGAGGAGAGATTGGGGGAAGTAAATTAACCCGAATCTGTGTGTCATCCATTATGGGATTTCTTTCTATTTTAGGTGTATTTTTTAATAGTTTTTCAAAATAGCATTTCATGTTTCTTAATGTATTCAATTTATATATAAGTGTGTATGCGTGTATTTTATGAGAATATTTCATGTAATATCCTGTAATAAATCAACGATACTAAGTGAGAACCATGACTTACTAAATGTGTTATAAAAGCACACACAGCCCTTTGAACCTACCGCCTGCTGAAGTATTTTGTATTGTATTGGTGCACTGTAATAAATACTACTAACTTCTACTATTACTACTACTACTGCTACTACTACTACTACTACTACTACTACTACTACTGCTACTACTACTACTGCTACTACTACCACTACTACTACTACTAACTACTACTACTACTAACTACTACTACTACTACTACTACTACTGCTACTACTATTACTGCTACTACTACTACTGCTGCTACTACTACTATTACTGCTACTACTATTACTGCTACTACTACTATTACTACTGCTGCTACTACTACTATTACTGCTACTACTACTATTACTGCTACTACTAGTACTACTACTACTGCTACTACTACTTCTGCTATTACTACTACTACTACTACTATTACTACTACTAGCTACTATTGCTACTACTATTACTACTGCTACTACTATTACTGCTACTAGTACTATTACTGCTACTACTACTACTACTACTACTACTACTACTACTACTACTACTACTACTACTATACTACTACTGTTACTGCTACTACTGTTACTGCTACTACTAATTTCTAGCATGTTTTTCACTGTTCGCTCCGCTTACAGTTTCGTTTCTACCTATTTCGAATAATAGGAATGAAGTTTGGAATTAATTTCCATTGGATCCTGTGAGTGATAACCGCATTTTTAAAGAGTTTTTTGCTAGTGAAAATGTTTAATAAAATTAGCAATCTAAAGAAAGATGTCACCTTAGTTCATAAAATTCCAACTAAAATTCTAACTAAAAATCCTTAACAATGGATTTGTCTCTGCCCGGTCTTACATCTTATTTGGGTGTTAAATCTATATAAACAAGGAAATAATAGATCAACGTTAATTGCCAGGAAAATAGCATTTGAGAAATGAAAAGACAACTAGCCATTTAGCACTGTTGAAGATGATGGAATTGAATAGTTAATAGGGCACCTTGAATCACTTTAGAGGTTCGTCATTATAATTGCAAAGGTGTTAATTTAAGGGTCGGGGGGGGGGGAAAGCGTGAAGTCTGTTTTCTTTCGCAATCGGGCTTTTGATATCATTTGACTCAGGTTGAAGATATGCTTGTCTTAAAGGGTATGAATACGGAGGAATAAAAAGCCAGCTTTATCAAGAGTTATTTGTGCTCAAGAAGCAGGTAAATCAATTTCCCGCTGATAGTAGTTCAAACGCTGTAATAATATGAATTGTTATCGCCCATCGGTGATTATTGGTTGGTTTAACATTTACAATAGTTTTTGTTTTGTCCGGTATGTTAAAAGCTGCATTTTGAAGTGATCTGCTTGCCTTTCGGTATTTATCGGACTGAGAGATTGTATTACGTCTGTCTTATCCCGCGACTAGCCGCAGACAACGTCGCGACATCTGCGTTAAGTCACCGCCGTCCTCCCGCGGTGCATTCAACAGCATATTGTGGTGTTCTGGTGGCATGGGCAAGGAAAACGATGGTCGACGTTCGGATCTCGGGATAGTTTTGTATGGCGGAGAAGCAGATCAGCTATGTGTGTTGTTGCACTGGAAATATATACAGTGATACGCAATCGAAGTAGCGTAAGAGGTTTCACACCAATCTGCGTCGGATAATTTTATCGAATTACATCCATAGCTCTGCCAAACACTCTCGTTCCATAAGCACTATTCTGTAATATACACATTCGGTCACTAATTAATAGTAGTAGCAGCAAATTCCAAAAAGTCTACCAAGAGAATCGCTTCTTTTTCCCTCGCTATCGTCCTTGGTTCTTTCCCAAGATCCTCGAGTGCGCCTTTTAAAATTTCCCACTTGCATATCCCTTACCTTACTGAAGCATTCCTCTATATTCTACAGGTTTGGTACAGGGCCCCAAACGTGAGATACTCACATGATTTGCTTTCATCCTATCATAAATGTTTAAGTTATCTGTTATTTGGTTGCTAAACCCAATTGTACATTTCACAATGCTACGGTTTTATTAGCTAATAAATTGGAAATCCAAATACTATGAGGCATTTTTCACAGCTTTCAACAATTTAGCTTATTCTAGTTTAAATCATTGGATAACGATGTTTTATCATTGTAGTGAGAATAAAATATTTTGTATCACAAGGCAATGCTCCATGCTGTAGAAACTTCATGACACATCGATTCTATTTGTTGTTTTACAAAAGATGCAATATTTACAAGGAGTTTTTTCTCCATTTTGCATCTTATACTTGTATGCATTTTCTCTCCTAAGGTGGTAAATGCCGGTGATATACCCTAAACTTAGGTCTGGTATGCTTCTTTCCTTAAAAAACATTGTCACACCTAGGGTGTGAGCTAGGGGAGCGTAGCGGTAGGAGCACTCGCAGGTATAATTAAAAAGAATGTTACTGCCATTGCTATTGACTTTATAGAATGCTGGTTATACAATACATATAGGTATCTGTTTGTTAGGTCATTAGGGCAAACGGGCTATTTTAGCTTAGGGGTGATGTCTCGAAGAGCCGAGGGTGCAGGGCGGCCTCGGGGCAGTTCAGGCGACGAGCGAAGAAATCAGGCGTAGGACAGACCAGACAGCTAGACGGACCGCCAAACAGACACTTCTTGAAGCTCTCCTACCTCCTAATATAGCTTTGCAATCGCCTAGAGGGGTCTTTACATTATGTTGTAATGTTTACCAATTATGGCATACCAACGCCCTAAGTGTGAATTATAGTAGTAAAAAATATGTATATATATATATATGTTATGTGAGTAGCGGAAGAATCTGAAGTCCAGCATAATTCTGGTCGCTAAGCGGATGATTGCATCATGGCAAAATCCTTTAAGTCATCTACGGAAGTGGTAAACCAAATGAATATAACTAAATTCGCACTTTCTGATGCGACTAGACAGTGTAAGAATATAAAATGTTCAAGCAAATAAAACTAACTATTTGTATAATAATTTTAACCAATGACCAATTTAATGCACCCCTCGGCCGTACATGTGACAATGCCCTTTCCCAGTTTATCATTTCATCTCATATATCATCACTAACCATCGTGTCGGTCCTGGTGGTGTAGTGGTTACCATGCTTGCCTCCTAAACCCAAGATCGCGGGTTCGAACCCGGCCAGGGCCGATGGATTTTTTCGGGGCGTAAAAATCCTAAGTATGGCTTCCTTCGGCGCCCTGGGTTGAATGGGACGCTGATGACCAGAGCTGTTAAAGGGCGTCCATAAATAAATCATTCAAAAAAAAAAAACTAACCATCGCCTATGATGCCTAAAAAGTTAAAAAGGGCTTTTAACACTATTCTTTGCTAATGGCTTTCTTTCGCAAATATTTCTTTTAATAAATATTAGTCTTCTCCTTGCTTATTTAAAAACAAAATTCCAATCGCAATACATTCAGATATGCCAGAAGTTTTGGGCCACCTGACTTTGCCTCTCCCTTTTCCAAATGCCTGCCTTAATGGCCTACAAATTGATCTTTACATTTTATCACCTGTTTCTCCATTAGATAGCATCTTAACATATAAATAATATATCTTATTATCAAATTATTGGCTAACATATTGCATGAATTATGATATGTATAATAAATAAGAAAACGAAGAAAACCCTCAACATTTCATTATATAAGATATATGAGTAACATATATAATGTTCGTTTAAAAATTGTGAAGTACAAAAACGAAAATGAGCACACAATTTACACGATCTTTCGGATAGCTAAGCGTAAGATCACTTCTTGAATACCAGACAAGGTAGCGAATGGGCGCAAATGACCATAGTAGTTTGCGCCCCTAAACAATAATCATCAAGATAGCTAAATGCCCTTCTTCACAGTGTATATTTCAGTTCCTGAATATCAGACAAGATACGAGGATAGGTCCAAAGTTTCCGACCTCGCCGATAAGGGTTATTGCCTGCGAAAAAACCTTATGTGGTGTCATACCTTGTCTGTTAAGTAAATAATTACAACTGTAACTTCCACTCCGCTGTGTTCAGTTGTTCAGATATGGTTGCTGCTAAAGAAGGCTGTATGTAGAAGGTTGTGACGTATCCAAAATGGAGTATCGAGCTGTTATTAAGTTCTTCACAATAGAAGGACTTACTCCAAATGAAATTAAACAGCGATTGAACGGTGTATGTGGGGAAGCATGCTCCTCATATTCTAAAATAATGGACCAAACTTTTTTCAATGGGCCGAGAAATCATTGAAGACGAAGAGTGTGCAGATCGGCCCTTGGAGGTGCTCACTCCTGAAAACATCGCTCTTGTGGAAGTAGAAATTATGGAAGATCGGTGGCTCAAAATTACAGAAATAGCAGCAAGGTTGATTTTTTTCTAAAACAACAGTCCTTCGAATTATTCATGAGCATTTAAACATGAATAAGGCTAGTGCAAGATGGGTGCCTAGGCTTCTTTCCTCAGTCCAAAAGCAGCAACGAGTCATCTGCAGGCATTTTTGGAGCTCTGCCATGGCAATGAGAGAATGAATGAATGAATGAATGAATGAATGAATGAATGAATGAATGTATGAATGAATAGTGTTTAACGCCCGTTTTTTGCTACATAGAAACCACAGGCGATGGACACTGATGATACACGAGATGAAATGATATATTGGGAATGGATTTTTTATGAAAGGAAACGTTCCAGGTCTAAGTTTAGGGTACCTCCCCGGCATTTGCCATTTATGAGGACTGAGGAAAACCTGGAAAAAACCTCAGTCAGGAAGGACGGTCCTGGCGGTATGCGAACCCAGACCTCCCGCTCAGGAGTCCGCCTCTTAACGACCACAGCCACCCGTGGCGGTATGGCAATGAGAGAGATGTCCTGCAAACCATTGTTTTAGGAAATGAAACAATGGTCCTTTGCTATGATCCATTGTCCAAAAGAGAATCAATGGAGGTGCGTAAACCTGGCGAAGCACCGCCTCTACCGCCCAAGGTCACTCAGTTAACCAAGAAGATCACAGCCACAATCTTTTGGGACTGTGAAAGAATACTCTTCATTGACTTCAAGGAGAGGAACATCACAGTAAATGGGGAGTACTATGCTGCCCTACTACACAGGCTACGTGCTTCCATCAAAGAGAAAAGGCGACGAAATCTGAGTGGTGGTGTGCGCCTTCTTCACAACAACGCGCCCGTGCACGCAGTTCTGGTTGCAAAGGAAGCTGTGAAGAAATGTGGCTACAAGGAGATCGACCATCCACCCTACAGCTCAGATCTAGCTCCTAATGACTATTCCTATTCTCAAAACCCAAGAAGGGCCTTAGAGGAAGGAAATTTAAGTTTGATGGATGCTATTTATGCCCATTTTGCAGACAAGACTTCTGACTATTTTGGGGGCCGGAATTGAAACGCTAATTTAAAGATAAGAGAAGTATATTGCAATAAAGGGTAACTATAGTGAAAAGTGAAATATAGTTTTTGTCTTTATCATACCTAGAAAATGGTTAGGCCGGAAACTTATGAACCTACCCTCGTAACTAAGTATCCTTTGTAACACTGTGCAGATCACTACTTCAATGTCAGACAAGATAGCGAAGTATCCTTCTTCACAGTTTACATATCACTTCTTGAATACCAGACTAGAATTGACTTTTGTCTGGTATTCAAGAAGTGATCTGTACACTGTGAACCTGAGATGTTAAAGAGCGTCCATAAATTAATCAATCAAACACTGTGAAGAAAGATACTTAGCTACCCGAAATATCATGTGCTTATTTTCCTTGTTACTGTTTTTACGTGAAATTCACAATTATACCGGGTGATCGGCTAGCTCTAGCAACAACTCGTTTCAATTTCAAGTATTGTGTCATGTGAAGAGGATTTAAAGCACAATTAAGAACCGAAGAAAAGGAAAAGGAATGGTCGAATGGTTGACGTTGGTATACAAATAAAAATAAGCAGTTACGAGATGGGCATCCCTTGCAACTGCAAGCAATTCAACTGCTTTGTTATAATAAATTAAAGAGAAAAGGGTGAAATATTGCGTAGTTTCGGTTATCATGAATCGCATTCTTGCAAAACCTCATCTTGACAGTTTGATTTTGATAGTTCCTGTAAAACAGAGAAGATTTCGGCAGTATGAGGAAGTAACCGAATGCAACGATGTAAGTTCTGCATACTAAGCTAGGTATGCATTGGAACCGAAAATAAGAGTTGTGCCTGTTCATGGCATTTTCCCCTATTTATAGTATGTATCACTATAAATAAAATTGAATACTTGCAGGATAGCTTAAAACTAACTGGCAATGCTCCAGTTATGAAAAAGGGGTAAGCACTGTTCCCTGGACAGAAAGCCCGAAGCTTCAATAAAATCTTTTCTATGTATAAAAAGCCTCAGAGGTCGCCAAAGCAAATATAAAGCCTTAAGACCTCACAAAATACGCAAATGCGTCAAGAACTTAAAGTGAAGAAAATGTTTCAGCCTTTTAAATATTTGCATTCCTCCAAGATCGTATCTTATGACACATACAGGAATATTTTTAAAGGTAAATTAGGATACCCGCAAATGGATAGTAGTGAACTGTGTGTAATGAATCTGCAGTAACAATAAAACGCTTACCCTCTGAGAAAGATGAAGATATTAAAAATGTTTGCCGCAAAGACCCTGAAGAACATTGTTACGATTTTATAATTAGAGACCGGAAGTTCGGGTATTTATTTTGGTTAAAATACGCTGGTAAAAGTCACATAGATACGAAAAATACGCAGTAATATAATTAAAATGGACATTTATTAAGAGTGAAAACAGAGAGTAATATTCTCATTATTAATTAAAATAGATGTTTAAGATACTTTAATAATTTCTATATCACATAATTCAAGTGCTTAAGCTTAATTTTTCTGGTTACAAGCAATAACGAGATGCATTTCAAGGTGTCAACTGTCATAAGCAGAGAGAATATTTTTCATCATGGAAAAAGAACGTTCTACTTCCGCTGAAGTGATTGGAGCATATTTGAAACAAGCTCATTCGAAAGGACTCATACCAGATACAACGTAATATTCATATTTTAGTACATCAAGAAATGCTGATCAATTAAAGCAGTTTTGAATAGTCCTGGCGAATGAGCAAAAGGCGTCTAGTGGTTTCTGGTGTAGTTCATTTTCTGTTTATGCGTTTATTGGGAAAACAGGTTAGTATCTCTTTTATCTCCACACTGAAAACATTGTACGGACGGTTTATTGTAGAGCTGTACCGCTCTCATCTTTCTCGCTTGCACATGTTTGTTGCATTTATGCAACTGAGAAGTTGCTCCCACTACAAATTTCCTAGAATTGTCTCTAGCAGATCGATACAAGGTCCTTCGCCAGGACTATTCAGAACTACAGCACTTCCCTCATCCTCTCTATTCGTATGTTCGAGGTAAACGTGCATTCCTTTCACTAATGGAGGTTCCACTATTTAAAGAGCTTAAATGAATGGGTTGAAGAGAAAAATTTTGACTGCTTGAAAATAAACAAATAAATGTATAGCGAGATTCTCAATAGATATTTTTGTGAGGTGAACATACCATTTAGTTTTTTTTTTTTTTTTTTTTTTTTTTTACTTTATTCACTTTGATATATTGAAATTCTTCGTGTGTTTTTTAAAATGCGAAAATAATCACTGAAAAGTCCATAATGATCAAAACAGGAAAAAACAAAGTTGTAAACCTTAGAATAGGCAACAGAAGCCAAAATAGGGAGGGGAAAGGTAAAATAAAAACTGGTTCTACCAGCCCCAAAAATGCGTAAAGATGTTCATTTCTGACTCTTAAATATATCCACCCAGATAGAAAAGACATTTTTCCTAACTTCCAGGCTCTGATATAACAATGACAAAGTCTTGGTATAAAGCTGCTATATTAGTATTTTTCTATTTCTTGTTTGTTTAGATGACTTACCTGGTAATCTCAACCACCTTTCGCAATTCCTTCCATGTTGGAGAAGTGTAGTACTTAAGAATCAAATTTTATTTCGTGTACTACATTTTAAACATTTTATTATTCATAGAGCATAGGCTTTTTACAAATTTATTCATTTGCTGATTACATCTTGAAAGTAAAATTCTCTTTTTCTGGATTTAAAATGAGAAAGCTGACTTGTTTCTTTCCCCTGATCCTTCAAACGTTTTACGTTCACTAAGTAAGAAATGCATTATTTTTCCACTGTCTCATGAACTTCTGAGCACTCCCACCCTGACAGCTCAGCAGATTTCTAAGGCCGGAATATGTTATCCCCGTGGAGACTGTGGTGAATGTGAGATGGTTATGGTGAACCAGGAGGGTTCTTAAACCTTGGCTGGTTGGTCCTGGTAGTCTAGTGGTAACAATACTTGCCTCCTAGATCCAAGATTGTAAACAGCCAGAGTTGACGGATTTTTTCGGGCGTATAAAGGGAGGTAAAGCCGTGGGCCCGTGTCATAGATTTACGAAATGAAAAGAACCTTAAGCCTGAAAGAAGAGGCCTCTGAGCAAAATGTATCGGCCGTTTCACGCCCTGAATTGAATGGGACGTTGATGACCTGAGGTGTTAAAGAGCGCTCGTAAATAAACCAAATCAACAGCAATTAAACCTATGGATGAAGGAAATGAATTAATTGTGTCGCAAATGAGCTCGGAGTCCTTGGCATTTTAAAGATGTTTTCATAGAGTAAGGAAAAACTCTGAATATATCTTACCAAGACAACTTGATTCGAATCCAAGATCTTCGAATCAATACGCAAACACTATCACTAGACCACGAAGGAGGTCTGGAAATTCATATCCATTGTTTGACATTATTAATACTCTCAAATAAACGAATGAGAAGGTTGTATTTTGTTTGATAAAAGTATTAAGGAAGAGAGTATCGAAACTAAGAGTATAAATGAATTTTGGTACCAATTCATCTCTTTGTACAAAATAAATATTTTCTTTAAGATAGTTCTATTGAGGAAGTGTCTGAAAGAGCAAAAATGAAAAGGAAGCAAATTGGCAAGTTCGATATTTCAATTCCCTTTGAATACACCGTATTATTTGATCACAATGAAAAATATACTTAGATATGCTTAGGTAGCAGAAAGAATCCTTTTAATGCAGGTTGCCACTGACAGCGTTGACTCATCGCTGGAGCCAACACGTCGGCCACAGTTCTCATTGGTATATTGCTTTAGAACTAATTATGTAACTCTTGTACCCGTAGAGTGATCCTAGGATGCCGCCCCTTTCCCAAAAAAGAAAAAAAACGCTTGGGGATCCTGTTACAGACATCTCCCGGTGTCACGTATCCATTTGGACATCAAAAATTAATGAAGTGGCCGTATATAATCAAACCAAAACCCACGCCCTGGAAAACTGCAGCGTAGGGTTCCACTTTTTCAACCAACTGTCCCTTCAGCACCTCCCTAGAGACGAAGGTTTGCTTTGGAACTGTAGGAGCCGGACAAGCCGGACAAGTACAGATGAGCTTAATTTTGTTACCAGGGTAATTTTTACCGTCCTCTAAACGTCCACCTATAAGTGGGTGAATATTATCGCGCCAAGGTTCTAAGCTGTTCATTAGAACAGGCGATTTATCTAAGAGGCGTAGTCAAAGACAAAAGGGACCATTAACCCTGAAGCAAAAAGCTTAATCATTGAGTTCCGTAGTCACAGATGCGTTATACCATCCTAAAATAGATTCCACATGTTGAAAATGCAATCATTTAAACCTTTTAAAATTTCCCCACCATATCCTATAATATAAAAGGAACGCTTTTTGTTTTTAAAAATAAAATATCGCAGTGTTCAAACAAAAGATTAAAATGTTATGTGCATTTTAAATATTTATATCATTAATTCAGCGTCAGTGTGTGATATTTGTAATTATGATTTCGTGACCTTTCGTAAATATTTAAACTGGAAATATTCAGGGGTGCATCATGTAAAAATGATTAAATAAAGCAATAATCCAGAAACCTCATTATAAAATAGTTTATTTCTGTAACTGTTATCAGCTTCAAATATTTCAGGCTCATAAATACCAACGTCTTGCTCCCTCTCCTTCAGCACTTTTATTTATTGGAAGAATGGAAAGTTTATCCCAATAAATAAATGTTGTTGAAAATTTAGTTGTTAATTAGTTAAGATTTAAGCTTTTAGTGAGATAATTTATCTTTAGTTTATAATGTTGTTTAAAATGAAAATATCAAAATGCGTTGTTTCTTATTTTGTTTGTGTTTATATTTAAAATGGGCATTTTAAGTATGGACACCTAAATGTAATAAACACCTAAAAAATTAAGATGTTTTAATAATATTATCAGATTTTCCCGAATAGGTAAAACTCCGTGTGCTCAAATGAGTACTTCAAGTTATTGCTGACCTTTGAATATTTTATTTGGCGTACAAAAATGTTCTGTTTACGCTTTATTTTTGCTTTTATAGTTATGAAACAAGCGGTTACATCATTTTCTGATTAAGTTATTGGTCAACAGGCTTTGCGATTTTATCGATATACAAGAACTGAAGAATTCTTCGAAGCCCTCTTGATCATTTTAACCACATTGCTTAACTTTTTATTTCTTTTCTTCCTTCCTAAATTTACAGTGACCAGAAAACCAGAACTCAATATTATGTTACATTAGTGTTATTCTACATGTTATTCTTCTTTTTCATATTCTTTTTTTTTTTTCGGCAGCTTGTTAAGGCTTGTTCAAGTTTCAAGTACCTCATTGTTGATTTATCATTTTTTCTGTCGTCTTCCGATATTTCATATTCCTATAGATATCTAAGACATCTTTTGCTTTAGTACTATTTTATCTTTCATTCGGTTTACGTGTTCTAGCCATCTTTGTTTATAATATTGTATTTGGTATTTTTGCTACATATCTGTAATTATTCCCGTATATCTTCATTTATTAGTCTATCCCTCTTAATTACCTCAAAAACAGATTTTTAAAAGTCTCAATTCCACTACATGTGATTTGCTTTACCTCTGGTAGTCATTGCCCATAGAGCTCTTGTAATTGTCTTTATCTTGTAAAAATATATTAATGTATCTCTTCTGGCTTTGTATTCCGAGGCACTTTTCATTGTCTCACACATTTTTAAGAATATTTCAATTTTATTTTCAATTTCCATTTCTTTCATGTATGACAATGAGCATTCTAAAAATGTAAAATTATGTACTTATTCTATGATTTCATTATTTAATTCTAGCGGACAAGATCACTAAATGTCATTAACTTAGTTTTATTTACGAAGATAAAGTTATATTTGTGAAAATAATTTGATAATGAGCGAAAACCCAAATGGGGAACTGGTGATTTTGTTTCTGGATCAAATTGATATATTTTCACCACCCGTAACAATATCTGAAACGCGGCGAGATTTTCGACAGTTAAATCTTTGCAGCATTTCTTGGCATCATTTCACCCTGTGCAGCTTCTCTGCTTCAAACAAATTATGGGGTATCCATCTTGAAGAATGTTTTTACACGAAGGTGCTCATGAAGCATGGTTGAAATACTCGACGAACTAAGCCTTAATGCCAACTCAATATCCTTGTAGATTAGTCTTGGATCTTCCCTGTTCATTGTTTCCACAAAGGTAATGTTTTTCTCAGTTGTTGGTCCGCCACTCTTCTCTTCATTTTGTCGTCCCTTCTTTAATTTTCCAAACCGGCGGAACACATGAAGGCCCCCTCAGACGCTCATGTGATTGTATTTTATTTAAGTCACATTTGAAATCGTACAAGAACATCGCACCAAAATGCTTTCTCTGAATCCATTGACTTACAAGAACGTTCACACTTTCCAGACTTACAAAATAAAGTGCAAGAAAATGAACAGAAGAGAGCTCTGTCTACTATCATGGCAATGATGCAAGAATTTCGGCCTTGCAATATTGCTTTCCCTAGGGGTGGCCAATGTTCCCTATCTCAATACTTATCTAGTGACTCTTGTATTAAGGGAAACTTCTTGAGCTACTTCTTGATAATGGTCCCTAAGAGAGCTTTGTAGAACGTTTTGAAAAGTTATAGAAAGATCTATATCATTGTTGTAGGGTAAATTTTAAAAACATTTAATAGTTGAATACTTACCATACAGTTCTCATATTTCTCTTAGTCTCTAGGTGAGAAATGTAACTCCTCCTATCTTATGTTAAAACAAATTATGGAATTAAAATTGGAACTATAGTATTAAAGATGCAATAAAACGGAGAGCAAGTTTTGTAGCTTCCCAAATTTAATTTCACCTGTATATAAAGTTATGTTTACAGCCGCAAAAGTGAAATTTTCATTTCTTAGTTTATTCATGTGCAAGAGGAGGAAGAACAGATATGTAGGAAAATGAAAGTAAATAAGTAATTATGATTGAGATGCTCTTGCACTTTACGACCGTTTTCTCTACTCCCTCCTTCAAGAGAAAGGCCATAAAACACGTTCTGCTCGCATTTTGTAATCCGTTTACTGCATGCGGCCGCCTGGGTAGCGCAGTGTCTAGAGCAGTATATGTCAAGAAGTGCCGTAAATAGTGCTGCCTAAACCGTAGGGCGTGACCTCGGCCGTGGTATCCCATGGGTGTGCTTTACAGAGATTGGAAATCTTAGTGCCTTGTTTTATTTAAAATAAGAAACTCCTTCGGCAGCGATTTACTCTATTTTTTGCTTCTTATCGAAGATTCACAAGAACCTTTCAAGATAATGGAGATCCTATGTATACTCATATGTTTGGTTTTTTTCATCTGACAGCCTGTAAAACCTAGATCTGCTTTTTCTATTGTTGTCACATCTATCGCACCCAACGAAAAGAAACAAACAATATTTTCATTCAAAAGACAACTTTTCCCTTGAAAATTAGTCTGTGTGTGTACTCTTGACACTTAATTTATTTTCATTTCAACACAATCAAGTTAAATTTGAAAAATCCCTAATTAAAAATGTTTAGCTCCATAACTTTGCAAATGTTAACGTTGCAGCAGAAATTTCAAAACATTGCGGGTTAAGGATTTTTATTTAATTTTGTGTTTCTCAAATTTAAAAATATTTCTCTGGAAGGTACAAGGCATGGTCGAAAAATAAGGCACAACATTTTTTTACAATATATTTCATGAGTAGGAAAAACAAAAAATGTGTACAAAATCTAGAAATTTTACCTATTTTTAAACATATAAACCAAATATCTTGCATCGTTCATAGAACTTCGTTTTCTGGAAGTACAGTCATCTGCGCATGACCGATTTTCTTTTTTCATCTGAACTGAAGCGTTAACCTCAAATGAATTTCTTCAGTGATTCAAAGACGTAAAAGCCAGATGGTGCAAGGTCTGGACTGTGTGGTTGATGATTAAGTACCTCAGCATATTTCTCCATTTTTTTTTTTTTTACTAAGAAAAGACTCATTGGTGAAGGTGTACACCAACTTTACAAAATTCCAATCTATCATGCACATTATCGTAGGCTCTACCTATGAAATGTTGAATTTGTTGTACTAGGTTTGCAGATGCACCCCCCCCCCATATTGTTACGAATTGTTTCCTTAATGCCTCTGACAATGAATAGTTTGAAAAAATCACAAGCTGGCCGGAAGCCGGTTCCTCAGCAAGATTTACTCCACCCTCTTCAAAGAATCTGCACCATACTCTACCGACGTTTCTGAAATGTTCACTACGTGTTTTTTTCTTTTTCTGTAACCCCCCTCCACAAATGTAATTTAAAATTAATTCTACTTTGTTAAAAAAAATTACGAACTTTACGAATTTCTATTTGAAATAACAGCATTTATTAAATTTCTCTTCATATAGCAAGTAATTATTTTATCTTTACTTTAAATTTTTCTTCAATAGAGATGTTAGCATTTTGATAAACATGAGCTTGAAGTTCAGCATCAATGGATATGCACCTTTTGTCACATGTTGATAAAAATAATCCCAAATGCTCTCGTAGAACAGCCAGTAATCGTTTCACTCGTGCGTCGTTTTACAGCCTTTACACATGAACTTAGCCGTAGTGGATAGCAAGCATAGACTCGCCGATATGCGATGAAGTTTGACCACTATCGCCGCCTATGACTCTGACTTTCTTTTGTTACTTTGCCACAACAAAATAAAACTACAATTTAAGTCACAATAGGTACGTACTTTGTCATAGATGCACCATATTCAAATTTTCCCATCATGCAAGGGTATTTTCTATATTAACTCGGATTTATCTATGCTCAAATTCGTTGTAATATGACGCGACATTGTCATTTAAATGAAAGCAAGATTTGTCCATGAAGAATATAAAGCATTAATCAAGTAGACTATCCTTAGCACTCCTCAAAATCCAATGACTCATCATCATGTGTGTTTTTTTTTTTTTTTTTTTTTTTTTTTTAAGGACGCTCTGTAACATCTCAGGTCATCAGCGTCCCATTCTATTTAGGGCGTGGAACGGCCTTGCTCAGAGGCCTCTTCTTTCAGGCTTGAGGTTCTTTATGTGCCGTAAATGTACGACACTGGACCCACGGCTTTACTTCCCTTCCGAAGGAAGCCATACTTAGGATTTTTACGCCCGAAAAAATCCATCGATCCTGGCGGGTTCGAACCCGCGACTTGGGTTTAGAAGGCAAGTATGGTTACCACTACACCACCAGGACCGACCATGTGGCTGCGATTGTTGGACAGAGTGACTATATGATTTCAATTTTAACAGTATTGTAGCTTTCCAAGCTGTGATTTGCTATGTAGTGTTTCCTGTGTGAACCACCTGAAAGATTTTTAGAATTACATTCTAATGTTTCTCCTATTTCGTCTAGTATCACTTCAGTAAGCACAAGCCGCTCTATCCGTTGCTTTTTATAAAGAATAAGTCTGGTTTGTGTAATTTTGTTAACAATTACTGCACAGCTTTTCTGGAGCGAGAAGGTACACCGATGAATTTTATTAAGAAACATCTTTTAATCTTCCCATAGAAATTTGATCATACACAAACTTTGTTTCTTATAATATGCACCTGCAGTGTCACAGGATGAAGGAATAATAATATAGCTTAAAACATTGAGAGGCACTAATAACAGAACGTAAAATATTCTTACCTATACCTTGCTTTTAAACGCAACAAAAACACGTATTTCCTTATAAACGCATGAGTTTAACTGAATGGAAGGAGGAGAAACAAGTTCAGGATTAATGAAAGACAACATGTGCCTCAACCGTCCGCTGTATAGCCCAGAAGCAGCCAAGCTCAAACGCGGAAGGTTGTAGTTGTATGTATACAGAGCGTACAACAGCATAAAATGTTCCTTTTAATATGTAAAACAACCATGAAACTAAAAAGGAGCTGTAGCTATCAGCAAGAATACGATGATTGTTCCAATTATTCAGGTAAAATAAAGCTTATTAATATATCTATAATTATACCAACAAGGAATGTTTTAATCCTGATCGAGCAAATATACATCAAGCCTAACCTAATTAAAAGGCGAACAACAGACTTAAGCTGTGGAAAAGAATGCTTTGGGGTACTTGACTTGTTGATGAAACATATTAGTCAAACGTTTCAGAGATACAGAAACGATTCAGTGAAGTCGAAAGCGTAAATAATAAGACAAAAAAAATAGAAAGAAATAAAATTCCCCGTATATGACATCCATCGAAGAATTTGCACTTAAAACTTCAAATTGACAGTTGCTCAAAAGTATAACTTAGCATTCATAAAGCAGCTTTCGCAGAAATAATTGAAAACAAAGTTGATAAGAAAAGACTTCTGTGCATATTTAATTGAGAAGATAAAACTATAATCATATTTTTTGCGGAGCGTTAACATTTTCAAATAAGGTAAAGAAAATTTTAAATGGCAACATAAGCCTTCAGAACTATCATGCTGATGTATCTACAGCTCCTGGTGGATATCAGAGACGCGTATTCAATTTGCTCATAGAGTGTGGGTGGCAAATCATACTATTGGCTTCTTTATAGATAACAGTTTAAATTCTCATGACTGGAAATTGAACAAGATATCAGTATAAAGTTTGATACAAGTTAGGGCGTATGACGTCAGAGATAAGGAATTAGAGTTTGTTATTCCTAAACAGAAACATGTTTACATCAGGGAGCTAGGCAGAGCAGCGTCAGGTACACTGCTGTTGATGCTAAGACAATTTTAACCCATGGTAGAAAAGGTCCCTCACTATTCATTACGTATTTACATATACGTATATACGTATTTACATACGTCAAGTCGGTCCTGGTGGTGTAGTGGTAGCCATACTTGCCTCCTAAACCCAAGATCGCGGGTTCAAACCCGGGCAGATCGATGGATTTTTTCGGGCGTAAAAATCGCAAGTATGGTTTCCTTCGGAAGAGAAGTACAGCCGTGGGTCCCGTGTCGTACATTTACGGCACGAAAAAGAACCTTAAGCCTGAAAAAAGGAGCAAAATTTGTCGGCCTGAATTGAATGGGACGCTGATGACCTGAGATGTTAAAAAGCGTCCTTTAAAAAAAAAAAAAAAAAAAAAAAAAAAAACAGCTTTAAGAAATTCTTTGCCGGTAAAAATTCACCACTTTAACAAAACATGTGGTTTGAGTAAAATGATACTCCAGCACATTTTGTGAAAGAATAATTGATTTCCTGAATGAAATGTTTATTGGTAAATAGACTAGAAGAAGAAGGCAAATGATATGATTACAGCCCGCTAAATTTCCTCTATAAGGCATTTTGTGATCTGGGAAATATCGAGATATATCATAAGGTGTTGAAGATCTGAAGTAATGATTAGATATCTAACAACCAAATCAACCATACCCCCCTGAGAAAGAAACTGGCACCTTTCATGATAAGAACCGTTCAGTTCAAAATACAGCCCGCTAAATTTCCTCTATAAGGCCTTTTGTGATCTGGGGAATAATAAGATATACCATAAGGTGTTGAAGATCTGAAGTAATAATTAGATATCTAACAAGCAAATCAACCATACCCCCTGAGAAAGTCGGTCCTGGTGGTGTAGTGGTTACCATACTTGCCTCCTAAACCCAAGATCGCGGGTTCGAACCCGGCCAGGACCGATGGATTTTTCCGGGGCGTAAAAATCCTAAGTATGGCTTCCTTCGGAAGGGAAGTAAAGCCGTGGGTCCCGTGTCGTACATTTACGGCACGAAAAAGAACCTCAAGCCTGAAAGAGAGGCCTCTGAGCAAAATTTGTCGGCCGTTTCACGCCCTGAGTTGAATAGGACGCTGATGACCTGAGCTGTTAAAGAGCGTCCATAAACAAATCATTCATTCCCCTGAGAAAGAAATTGGCACCTTTCATGATAAGAACCGTTCAGTTCAAAATAATTATTTTGCCCTGAATGGTTCTTATTTTAAGTAGCTGAGTTAAAGGTTCTAAGTTAGTTTTTAATTATTGTGTTTTCATACATTAATTAGATATGATATTTATTCAGTATTTTCTCCATTTTTATCATTTATTCTTAAATAAATACAAACTCTTTTTCTGTAATAAAAGTTTCGGTTTTTCAGAAGTAGAATAAATCTGTCGTACTGTACCAAATATTGACATTAAGTTATCTTATCATAAAATTGTTAAGTAGTGGACTTGCTTTGATGCTCGAGGGGGGGTTGGTTTTTCCAAATTTACTTAAAATTTCTATTAAAAATTGATACTTACATTTGAAATCCATAAGACCATTACTATCTATATTTTTTCTGGAGGTTTTATATAGTTCTTAAATGTTTTACTTTTTTCGCTCATTATAAATTCCACTGTCTCTTTTCTTTCTTTTTATAAAATGTTTACTTCGTGTATATAACATATTATTTTTATACAATCTTAATTAAACTATGATGGTTCCTGGATCCTTGTGATCACTCTTTATTTAAAGGATGGACGATCTGTGTTATATAGATATTTCTCTCGAATATATTTATTAGCACTACAAATTAAAACATATAAGCAATATCCTATATTTTGTACACGCTCTACATATTAGTCCTTTACTTTATTTCTTGTCTCATGCTTCTCTCCATCTATTAATCTCAGAATATTTCCATTCTTTCTTTTTCATTATAAACTAATTTTTCATTAACATTGACAATTATTATACACAAATGTTTTAAATTAGGAACTTGTTCAGTGATATTATATATAGGATGTATACGAACTCTACCGACAAACTTTCATAGATTGTTCAGGGATATTGGCATGGTCTCGGTGATTCATTACAGTAACAGCGTTTGTTTTATTTTCAAACTGAATGTTATTTTTTACATTTTTCGGTATTTATTTCGTTTTTCCAGGTCAATGACCTTGATAATTAGGCACAGTAGTAGAAAATGTCCTGTAAGATGCGCCTCTGGTGTTTTCGGAGGCACGTGTGATTTGAACATGACGACGTAGAGGATTTTTTTTTTATTCGTTTTATTTTAGGACGCGCTTTAACATCTCAGGTCATCAGCGTCCCATTCAATTCCGGGCGTGAAACGGCCGACAAATTTTGCTCAGAGGTCTCTTCTTTCAGGCTTGAGGTTCTTTTTCGTGCCGTAAGTGTACGACACGGGACCCACGGCTTTACTTCCCTTCCGAAAGAAGCCATACTTAGACTTTTTACGCCCGAAAAATTCCATCGATCCTGACCGGGTTTGAACCCGCGACCTTGGGTTTAGAAGGCAAGTGTGGTTACCACTACACCACCAGGACCGACACGGGTAATGAATAAGGAAAATATCTTACGACAGCCGAAGGTACTATATTGTCGTAATATTGTACTTCTTTCTGACATATGTACTGTACGCGATGTTAAGGACCGCCTTGACGCACAGTTTTGTCAAAGATGAATTATTTGTGGGGATCCTGCTCCGCTCACCAAATCTGACGCCGATTAATTTCTTCTTCTAGGGACTTAAGAAAAGTTTTATTTAAAAAAAAACAGTACATATGTCAGAAAGAAGTACAATATTACGACAATAATGTACCTTCTGCTGTCGTAAGATATTTTCCTTATTCATTAAAATGTTTCGTTATTTGTTGGTTATGTGTTCCCTAGTACTCTTTTGTTATCAATGAAATTCAAAGGTGATGAGTTATTTATTTATATTTCTCTGTTACTATCAAAGGTATATCAAATAACTCTATAAAAACCGTCCTTACATCAAAATATTCCTCTACAACCTCTGAATGTTTGTCGATAAAGATCGCATTCACTCTTTGTAGTTATTTAATTCTTGTATATTCCTTTTCTATCTTTTAAAAGTAATTTATCTTTTTAGATATAGCTCAATTGTAAAAGAAGGCGCTTCAATAAACCTCAAAATCACTTCTATGCCTTTTGCTTATGCCACTGCCTAACTTTTCCATTGGTTTCAGAGTTTAATTCTTCTTACATTATACCGTTAGTTCCTTAACAAGACCATTGAACAAATGTAATTTTGCAGAAAAGGTTTAAATTCCACTGGCAATTTATTTACAAACCAGAATTCATTCAAAATATTTGAGTTACTGGTTCGGGCAAAATATCCCTTTACAGTCCTATTTGCAATCTTAAATGTTGTATTTCTATAGATTTCTTCGAAAAGTGGCTTTATTATTAAAAAATACCTGATACATCAAACTGTTGTTGTCATTGTCATCTGTAATTAACATCTAAAAGAAATCACTTCCTATTTAATTTCAGAGTGAATTCTTATCCCATTAAAATATTTTTCGCAATAAAAAAATGTAACATAATAATGCAGCTCTTATCAGAGTTCGTTACCTGTTTATTACAGTGTCATATGTTCGTAAATTGTACATCTAAAATTATCTCTGTAAGTTGGTGGGAGTGGACAAAAGGTTTAAGAAATAAATACATTTATTACTTAAAGTTAATAAAAACATAACAGTGCAAACAATTAGGAGAAAAATATTGGGGTGAGTACAATGACTAAATTTGTCATATCCATATTTCAGAAAAGGTTCTAGTTTTCTAAATGTTACTCATACTAGTCGAAGTTTAACCTAAACCTCCTATACATTTCAATTAATCCATATTGTTAAAAATTCTTGGCCTGAAGGTTTTTTGTCTTTAATAGCTTTTAATTGTGTTTAACGTTCGTTTATATTGCTCAGGTATCACAGGCTGGACATTGATGATACAAGAAATAAACTGGGAAAGGGTTTTCTCCAAAGAAAGAAAGCGTTCCAGGTCTAATTTAAGGTACCTCCCCGGCCATTGCTATTTATGAGGACTAAGGAAAACCTGGAAAACCCCTAGTCAGGGAAGGCGATCCGGGCGAGATCGAACCCTACACCTCTCGCTCACGAGTCCGTGCATTAACGATCTTGGCCAGTCGTGTCGGTCGTCTTTCATAATGAAGTAATTTATAATCACTTTCATTAGATTACCTGATCACTTTATACCATAATTAGGATTAGAATTAGAAATAGCCCAAATAATTCCTTGCGCGGAAGGATCTCTCGTGTGAAAGAAGGCTACATTAGGCAGTCCCAGTCAACTATTCATGGAAAGTCGGTCTTGGTGTAATGGTAATCATACTTGCCTTATAAACCCAAGATCGCTGATTCAGTCACGGCCAGGACCGATGTATTTTTTCAGGCGTAAAAATCCAAAGTATGGTTCCTTCGGAAGAGAGATAAAGCCGTGGGTCCTGTGTCGTACATTTGCGGTACGATAAAGAACCTCAAGCATGAAAAAAGAGGCCTCTGTGCAAAATTTGTTTGCTGTTTCACGTCCTGATTTGAATGGGACGCTGATGATCTGAGATGTTGAAGAGCATCCGTAGCGTCCGTAGCCAAATCAAACACTCATGGAAAGATCTGTCGATGATCCTAATTTCTTTCATAAGGGATAACTCTTTTATTGTTGAATGCTTATATGCTTGCACCATTGGATCAAATACATTAAAATAACAAAAAATATTTCTTTATGAGAGAGGTAATTTATTTACAGTTGTAGCCGTAAGATTTCAGATGTTGCATAGTTTTAAGAAAAAAGCTTTAATAAAATAACTAAACATTTTATAGAAAATCATATTTACATAATTAAATTTTATGAAATAGGTCACTGACCTTCTGTAATGAGTTAAAATTTGGAGGATATATTGCAAATATGGACATAAATTTAAAAGAAGTTCTAGAACAAGATTCAAGGAGTTCTTCCAAAAATAATCTCAATCACAAAGTGTTACAGTAAAGCAGTTGCACCTTGTTTATCATTGTAGAAAATTAATCGGGGTACACCAATGATATCTTTTTAAGTCTATGAATGTAAAAGGACCAGAAAAAAAAGACACACTGACGTAGCAATTCGGCTGTCGGCGTAGGCGAACGTACGTGTTTTTCAAAACACTTCTGATGTTTGAAACACAAAAAGAAAAGCGAAGCCATTAGATTTCCAGAGAGTTTGTACGAGCTTCAGTGACCGCTCGGCTTTTCCAATTTCCGGAGTTTTCTGAAGACGCTGCTGATGTGGATTTCATTGCTGTCAGCTACGTGACCGACTCCAGAGCATGTGTGGCGATTTCTAGATCTGTGAAAGACCATTCTTTCACCTTTATCTCTGCCACATGGCGTATTTGGTCATCCTTACCGGAACATACAAAGCTTGTACGATGAAGTGGAGTTGTGAATTGTTAATTGTCAAGAAATTCTTTATTATCCAAATCCTTTTTGCCATTTTCACAACTTCCTTACTAGTTTTTAATCTGTTTCAACTAACCCGCTATGTCGAATAGAGACAGGAGTAGCTGCTACAGATTTTTATCTCTTTGAAATGGCAAAAATCACTTCTTTTTAATTTCCATGGCAACAATCAATAACATTTGCACCATTTTAATACTTGGAATTTTTTATTAATTTTCATTTCATTTTCATTAATGTTCCATTTTCATAAATATTTTAATAAATGTATAATCATATCCCTGCAGAAGCTTTTTATTTATTTATTTTTATTTCGCGAGCAATTATTTAGTTAACATTCTATATCTCAGTAACTATTGGCTCTAAAAGACTGTGGTTGCTCTTGAATGATAGAAAAGCTGTATTTCATAAATTTTTAGCGTTTGTTTTCATGAGATCGTCCTTTGTTGTTTTACGCTGTTGGAGAGTTGCAGCTGGTCTTACATGCAAAAAGTTAGTTTTTCTGTAAAACATTTTTTGGCTGCAATAATTGAATATTTGCATTTTTTGCATTGGTTTCCCTTTTTTAGGATCTGTATAAGCTATTACTTTGAAACTTTTAACACTTCAGGATAGCATTGTGATAATGTGAACCTATTATGGTAGATCTAGGACAAAACGTGACAACGTAAAAAAAACAAAATGTTGGAAGAAAAATTGAAGAAAGCAAACAATTGAAAATAATTTATAACGGGTTTCAAAGCCATGGTATAGTAGTGAAAATAGATCAGAAAATTTTAATTATGTGCATTTTATACTGTAAAAGTTTCATTTTATTAGCTTTAATGGTCCTTGAGAAAATGGTAACTGAAGTTGGTAAAGTTAACATTACAAGAATAGGCCTTTATGCCCCCCTTGCACACACAAATCACATTTATCTTTGTTAACACGTGGGATCAAGAGAAGAGCGACTCAAGTAACAAGAGAGGTCTCTCTTGTCTCTCTAGTATGATCTAAATTGGTAATGTTTTATATATAAGTATAATTTGGGTTTGCAAAATTAGACTGGGCTTAATAGTGTCGCTGTTAAGATTAAAAAAAGTGAGGAGCGTAAGATTATGCAAACTAACACATAGTATCTGCAATTATGTAATACATTCTAAATCTATAATTTAGAACATTTAGTGGCGTTGCCGTAAGCTCTATTGCCCACTTTACTATGGATACATAATGATCTCAACAAAAATAGAAAATCCGAAAATAAACGCCTGTTTCATAAAGAATATTTCGTTTTATTTCTGTAAAGGTTTATTGTTCTCTCGTTTCATAATAAAAATGAAAATGAACTACATTTGAGCACAATCTTTCGTTTACTCGGGTATTATTATATTATTATTTATTTATTTAAGGTTGATCTTTAAAATCTTTGATCATTAGCGTCACATTTAATTCAGGACATGAAATGCCTGGCAGAATTTTCTCAGATACCTATTCTTAAGATTCCTTTACGTGCCGTAAATCTGCGGCACCGGACCAACGGTTTTACTTCCCTTTCGAAGAAGGTCATATGTTCCATCTTAAAAAAATTCATTTAAATCCACGATCTTGGGTTTACGAAACAAGTATGGTTTATACTAGACCACCAGGACTGAACTCATTCAAGTAGTTTTATTGGTTTATCTGTTATTATTTATATAAATAAATTGAAATTCAAATTCACTGAATTAAAAGTCCGTCAGGCAGGAGCTGTGTAAAATAAGTGAATTCTCACCGAGTTGAATACCTTAACAAAAATAAATATAAAATCCAAATTCGACCTTATTAATAAATGAAATAAGTTATGGCATTACTGTATGGTTTATTATGGGGAACAAAATTAGAATTCTGGCAACCTATATTACAAAAGAGAAACTTCAATTTTAGAATTATCATAATTATAGTAGTGGTAGTAGTAGCAGCAGTAGTAGTAGTAGCAGTAGTAGTAGTAGTAATAGTAGTAGTAGTAGTAGTAGTAGTAGTAGTAGTAGTAGTAGTAGTAGTAGTAGTAGCAGCAGCAGCAGCAACAGCAGTAGTAGTAGTAGTAGCAGTAGTAGTAGTAGTAGTAGTAGTAGTAGTAGTAGTAGTAGTAATAGTAGTAGTAATAGTAGTCGTAATAGCAGTGGTAGTGGTAGTAGTATTAAGATTAAACCGTAAAAATGAATGGTATACTATAAACTAAATAAAATGCATGACCAGTGATAGAACTATCTATTTTGTGTGAATATTTTTAAACACGTTTATGAACTGAGCCCTTGGTATCATCTTTACATTCACTAAAATAGAGAGAATTAACAGAAAGTTTCGAGTTACATTACATATTTAAGAAGTAGATGTTATATGTTTCAATAAAACAAAAACATATTACTATTCAGAAACAAACACAATATACAAAGCAAAGAATATTAATGGAAAGATTTTCATTGACTTTTAAATTTAACCTAAATCTAATTATAGTAAAAACATGTAACGTAAACGTTTTCTTAGGGTTATTAACCTATTACAAAGCGCTCTTAATTACAAATATAATTCTCACACACTTGTTGGATTAATGTTTCACATTTGCTACCTTCATGATGATGCTTTTGTTAAATATAAAACACATGCATTGTTTTAAATACAGTTTATATGCTAAATAAACTTGTCCTTTTATTTTAAAACAATATCGAGAGTATTAAACGCAAGAGCGCATTTTAAATTTAGATTTTCAAGTATACCCCTACTCCTAATGGTTCAATTTCACCTAATTTTCAGAAAATATTTTTCTCGTTTTATTTAAATGGTATATTTAAAATTTTGTTGTGAAGAAACAAATATTGGTGCAGCTAGAGCGATTTTTAAATTTTGAGTTTCATAAACCCGCGCTCCTAATGGTCAGATATCCCTGATTTTCCGAACCTACAATATTGTTTGTTTAAATGGTATATACAGAGTATCGTTGTAAAAAAAATATATTAATGCCGCTATAGCGATTTTTTAGTTTTGGGTTTCAGAGAAACCTCCCCTTCTAATAATTTCATGAATTTTCAGAAAATAATTTTCTCATTATATTTCAATGTCATATGCCGAATTTTCTTTTAAAACATTTAAAATTGCAGCTGCTAGAGCGATTTTTAAATTTGGCTTTAACCCCCACTAATTTATCAGCTATACCACCACTCCTAATGGTTCGATTACCTTGATTTTCGGAAATAACTTTTATCAATTTATTTTAAAGAAATCTACAGAGTTTTGTTAAGATAAAGCAAAAATTACGGCCGCTAGAACGATATTTCAATTTTTTCTATTTGCTAGTTAATGAATTCGACAAATCGTTTATTAATTGATGGTTATATGCCGAGTTTCGTTGAGAAAAAGACAAAAATTGCGACCGCTAGAGTGTCAACATACATACACACACGCACATATATAGGGGATATATATTTCTTTTTTCGTGCCTAGTAGGTACGATCGATAGAGATTTGGAAAGATTATTCAAAACTAATTTTAATAGTACAATCGCAATAGGTTACATTTCTTTGGAATTCCCTTAAAAAATAATAAATGTTTTACGGATATGACTGCAATAGCTTCATTCCTTCGGAATTCGCTAGTTTTACACTGAAATAATGACAATATATGAGCACCCTTTATGTTTACTCAAATTAATCCATGAAAGTTACTACGAAATGTTCGTTATAAAAGATAAAGAAATTGTAGGCCATAAATATAAATAGAGATTAGTTCAATTTCAATCACTCTGAGCCTAGTAACTATTTGGAAGCACATAATAATTTTCAAAAACGTCCAATAAAACCGAATTAAACCTATTATTATCCCTATTATTAAGGTAAAGGTTATTTCTAGCCACCTTTATTCATAATTTGTCATCATGGCATTTTTAATGAAATATAATAAACTTATGCAAAGTAATAGAACGTCCTAATTGTTTATAAGCAGCTAAAATTTAAAGTTGGAAACAGAAAAAAATACATGATTACATACGGACAGCAGAAATGAATCTCTAAGATGTACAGAAAATAAGTGAATTAAGAATGAAGATATAAGCAAAACAATTTTGAAAGCGCGGAAGGTAAATTAAAATATATTAAAATTAAGAAAGAATTTAAAAGGGAATATTGAACAGGAGGAACCTAGGATATAAAAACTAATATTATTAGTTAAAAACAGAAGAAGAAGAAGAAGAAGAAGAAGAAGAAGAAGAAGAAGATAAGGAGGAGGAGGAGGAGGAAGCAGAAGACGAAGAGGAAGAAGAAGAAGAAGAAAGTGAACAAGTGTGCTTAATAAGTAGTTTAGTATTTTGTGATTAATTCCTTTACATTTTTGGTATTTGTGTGATATTTATTACACTTTGCAAACACACTCCTCGAAAAGAATGTAGAAAGCATTTTGTGCACACACTTGTATAGAACTTGTGTGCCACTAACTTTCCCATTCTGTGTCAGTCCAAGGCACTCGTGATGAAGTACTTCTTTACATCTTTTTTATTTCAAAGGTTTTCAGTCAACAGATTTAATAAGTGCAGGTATGGCGAGCTGCATAGATTTTGCATCAGATTTTTTAACAGGTCAACGAATCTTGACGATGTCTACCTCGATACTTTTTTTAAATAATGTTTAACTTCCGTATTAACTACTGGGGCATCACAGGTGGTGAGTACTGATGATACTTGAGAAGAAATGGTACACTGGGAAAGGATTTTTTTTTTAAGGAAGGAAACGTCCCAGGCCTAAATTTAGCGTACCTCCCCGGCATTTCCATTTGTGAGAACTGAGGAAAACCTGGAAAAATCTCAGTCAGAGAGGACGATCCTAGTGGGAACCGTACCCCAGACCTCCCGTTCACGAGTCAACGCCTTAATGACCTTGGCTACCCATGGCCCTCGACACTCCGAATACAGTTATTTGGGTTACGGGGAGCCTGAGCACAGCTGCTTACTGGAGAAGTGCAGCCGCTTCAACCCCACAAAGGGAGATAGAGTAGCCACGCATATAGTTAGTATTAGGGTGGATTGGAAAGTAACGCAAAATATTTCTTTTACAAAAAATTTAATAGGTACCATTATGAACAACTGCACAAATGCACTGACATCTTTTGTCTAATTTTCTACATAGTGGCCAACTTTCTCAACACATTTTTCCCATCGTGATGCCAATTTCATAGTACCCTGTTCATAGAAGTCCGTTCGGCAGGAGTATAGCCATCTGCGGACTGCTGTTTTCACTTCTGCATCTGAGGCAAAGCGTTGATCGGCCAGGAATTTCTTCATGGGACCAAACAAATGAAAACCCGACGGTGCCAAGTCTGGCCTCTATGGTGGATACTCGAGCACCTCCCAACCAAATTTGTTGATTTTCTCACGAACAGCAGCAGCAATATGATGGGTGAGCATTATCATAAGAAGTTTGACATCGTCAGCATTAATGTTACGGCGTTTGTCACGAAGGACACGACGCAACTTTACCAAAGTTTTAATGTAGGCTGCAGCATTCACAGTGGTCCCGTGTTCAGCAAATTCCGCCATTAAACACCATTCATATCCCAGAATAACCGTAACTAGCAGTTTATGAGCAGATGGAGTCACTTTGAATTTTTTCTTTGCTGGGGAAGCAGAAGGTTTCCACTCCATAAAGGTCTGCTTTGTTTTGGGCATGTAGTGGTACACCCACAATCATAACTAGTGACGATTCCCTTCAGAAAGTAATGCCCTTCCGAAGCGTAACGCGATAAGTGATCCAAGCTTGTCATCATTCGCTGGCTCTTGTCGGTCAGGTTCTTAGGCACCCATCGAGCACTAACTTTACGAAACTTCAATGTGTCATCGTACACCGCACCGTATGAAATGTTGAATTCAGAATTGCCGCCTCAATGTTCATGATATTTTGCGGGGTTGTAGCTATTAAGGACCGTCCGGAATGTCTTTTTTTTTTTTTTTTTTTTTTGCCTCCCTAGAAAGATATGGGATATTTCAATTCACAAAGGTTATCACGGTCATCTTTCAAGAATGCACGCTACCTGAAGACATTGCTACGGTCCATACAGTCGTTCCCATAATGCCACGCATATCCCTGTGAATTTCACTCAGGTTATGCCCTTTAACCCGCAAAAATCGCAATACACCTCACTGCTCTTCACAAGTGGACAATAGTAACATGCGCGCCATCCTGTTGCATAGTTCACGCTTCTCTCGCTGGAGCTATACATGAAAACAAAATAGCGTCTGTAGTGAAACCTTTAAACTATATCTTGGTTAACTTTCAATATCCCAGCAACAATACCAACGCAGAAAAAAAATTAATTGTACGTTACTTTCCGATTCACTCTCATACTTTATTTTAGATTTATATTTTTACTGTAAGTATAAAAAGCATAATGTATTTAAAAGTGATAATAAAAATCACTAGAGTGTGTTATAAGCAATGTTGAAAATGAAGACCCTCAGTGGCAATACATTGCCGACATTTGCATAGGGTAGCATGTACTTCATCTTACTTCTTCTGAAAGAATATAGCGGTTCGGAACACGTTTCTTGTCATTGACAGATCCCGTCTCTGATAACTTTTTAACAAGTTGGCGAACAGTTTCTCTATCTGGAACGGATTTCCAGGATATTTTCTTGCCAATTACCTTAGCCCTTCTGTGCAAGAATCGGTTTTCACATGTATCGCACATAAAAATCCGTTCTTAACACGATATATATATATATATATATATATATATATATATATACTATTAATGGAGTAATAAAATCTTCTAAAGGCATAAAAATTCATAAAAAAAACACTCAGAGTGCAATATAAAACAGTTCACATAAAATTTCACACTAAAAACCGTAAAATTGAACACTAAAACCACACGGATATTTCGAGCTTGGCTCTTGGTAACGTGATGAGAATGAACTCATATATATATATATATATATATATATATATATGTGTGTGTGTGTGTGTGTGTGTGTGTGTGTGTGTAGTGGCACAGGTAACAAACAACTGGCACACAGTTTACACACAATGAAAGCACTGACTACAAGCTGCTACTTGTACATGCTTTGTACGTCCTAACGACTGGCCTCTTCTAATACGCAGCTGCACTCTACTGATCCATAATTCAAACATTCTCACTGTAGATGATGATGAGTAAGTGAGTTCGATTAAAGAAAGAATGACAATTTAGCTAAGTTTACTGAATATTTTAAGAATTGCACATAATCTGAGCATGCCTGTCTAACTTCAGAGACAGTGGAGACCAAAATAATGTACGTATTTATTTATAAAAGGTTAGTTGTGGGTCGCACACTAGAAAATTGAATTTATGTTTTAGAATTTATTTTATTTACTTGTTGCACAGAATCAAATATTGTTACAAAAATAGTATTCCATTATGTAAGTCTTCTCGAACACATACCAACATAGCGAAGAACAAATGTAACATAAATTAAATAATCTATTGCAGAAAAGTAAGTTATTTAAATATAAAAAATAATAATATGTTGATCTCTAGGTGTCAATGAGAGCACTGTGGACAATGTGACTTTAACAAAAAAAGGAATGCGCAGTACCGAAGCGTCTGAGGCAGCTTCTATATTTATGTCTTGTGGATTTCATATTAGAGAGGGCACTTTCGCAGGGACACGGGACGTATAAGTAGTTCACCATTATTAAAAGCCTTCTTGTGCTTTTCAACTTCCAAGAATTCACCATACGCAGCAGTTAATGCCGTTTTCATGGCAGACGAAACTTTGATGTGTTTGAGATTATTCTTATATGCGTGTAAAATTGCATCTGTCTCACTCTTCTCATGTGCATTAGTGTAATTATATTCTTTGCACGCACCTCGTATTATTTGTATATCCATTGTAGTTTTCCGTTATTTTGGATAACGGAATAATATCAACGTGAACGCGCGAATTGCTTAAAAAGTTTATATATAACGGCCAACAGGACAGGCTGGAACTAGAAAGCCTTGTTGGTTACTTACAAAACATGTCAAATAAAATTCCCACGAGTTAATTACCAGCAATGAAGTAATTTATAAAATATATGCTGATCTAGGATCTTTTATAAACAGTGATCAAATAATATAAAAATACATAAATGTTTATCTGTAGTTTACCAGCGCCTAGAGCAATACTTGCAATATTTTCTATAAAGTTACACTTAAAATGATCTTAAGTTTGAAAATAATATATTATTGGAAATTAGGAAAATAATTTGTATATCCCCATTTAATACTCTTCAAATAAAATTAATTGATTCAAATTAGCTCCTCTAAGTGGTATTATGTTCATTGCCAAAACACCAAAATCAGAAATTATCTCTAGAATAATAGCAAAACAAATGCCAAGATAAAGCAATCGTGAAGGGTAATAATGTATAAACATACACTTTGTTTTAAACAAAGCTTTAGAATTGAAGTTGGATTCTCGTCACTCAAGAGCACCGACATCAAACTATACCCCTATGCATGAACTCGATATTTTTTCAATACTTTGATAATACAATAATTTTTCATTACTACCGTCACATTTTAAAATGGTCTCATTCATAAGCTTGTAAATAGCAGGTAGCAAGTATTAAGAAATTGGGAGCACTTCAAAGCTGTTGCCCTTATAATAAAAGCGGGCCCCCTTCTTTATATTGGTGATTATTCTATCCAAGGACCGCTCCACACGTACCGCCAGTCGGTTAATTCAAGCTGGTCCGCGGTGAACGGAAGTCAGAAAGCCCACTGCTATGAGTCGCTCAAACACTTAAAATTCACTATTATCAAGCAAGAAGATGCTAAAATAGCCTCCGTTTGTTTTCCATACATTTCTGGCATCGTCTTATATAATTAATCATTTTTTTATTATTTATTTACGCTCTTTAACATCTCAGGTCATCAGCGTCCCATTCAATTCAGGGCGTGAAATGACCGACAAATTTTGCTCAGAGGTCTCTTCTTTCATTTTTGTGCCGTAAATGTACGACACGGAACCCACGGCTTTACTTCCCTTCCGAAGGAAGTCATACTTAGGATTTTTACGCCCGAAAAATCCATCGATCCTGGCCGGGTTTGAACCCGCGATCTTGGGTTTAGAAGACAAGGTATGGTTACCACTACACCACTAGGACCGACAAAAATTAACCATTACCCTATGTAATTCCCTCAGAGAAATTTAAGAAATTTCTTCACGAATGTTATTTTTCTGTTCACCTATTGCCCGGATTTGTCTTGTACACTTTTTTTTTTTTTTTAATGATCCCCAGAGATAAAAATCGCAGGGCGTTAAATCGGGGTACTGGGAGGCCATATGTTGTTAGTGATGACTCTTATCGTCGAATATTTCATTATTTCATGAATTGCATGCAAGGAGATATGGGGCTGTATGTATCGTTGCAGTGTTCTGTATAAATCCGCGAACCTACGTTCCCTCACAGTTATTACAAGGTAAAAAACTGTAATATATTCTGCACATACCTATCACTATTCATTATTTCTTTAAAAAAAATAAGACCGACTATTCCACTAATGGCTCACCACACCCACTATCTTTTTTGATCATCCGGTTTAAGCTTTTGCACTACAGTAATTTTATAGCGTTTTAACTGCTATAGCTCTGTAGCCGTTCGAACATAGAAATAGGAAATTTCCTTTTGCTGAGAATGATGTCCAAATGATTTTTAGGAGAACTTCCAGAGCATGTCTAGTGTTAACTAACGTTTCTTCTATGAGCATTGTGTGTGGATGTGTACTTTTTTTTTTATTATCAAGAATGCTTTTCTTTTCACGAAACTTATTTACCAATGTATGAATTGAATTTCGACTTGGAAGTAGAATATCACGAAATCTCTCTTGAAACAATCTCCATACATCACGAAACGATTCAGTGCGCACGTATGAATCGTAAATAAATACACTTTGGGAAACAGAATACCTGAATTGAACCAAATTAAAGTAATTAATTCTGTATCACGCCTCCTAATGAATACTTCATACACTGTCACACAGCACAAGAGCACCTTCCGACCTTCCTAAAGTTAAACTCACACCTACCTTCCCTCCGGCACCCTGACTAGCTTTCAAGCGTGGGAACGTGGCGAGCTGTGCCGAATTCGGTTAACTGCTGCCAACTGCACGTGGAGCGGTCCTGCGAAGAAAAAATCACTCAGTAATAATGCAGATTATCTAGCGATGGTATGTCTGAGATACAAATTTCTTGAAAAAGCACATACCAAGGAATTAAAACGTGCTGAATTGCAGTGTGAAATATTTTCGATCGTGATATTGCGCTCGTTTTTATCTCTCCTACACAATGACCTCAGTCCTGTCCGACCAATAACAAATGAGAATTTTGGTAAATGTGTACGATCTGTTAAACTATCTAAACATAAGTAACTTATTGTAACAATATCGCATTTCAGAGGCTTAGCATGAAAGCTGATTTTACCTTATTATCTAGTAGTTATTTTGAAGTGACAGGTGAAGTTACGTTTCGTAATCAGCGTTTTTCGGATAATATGAGTGAAGTTCGGATGTATTTTCAATTGGATCCTACTAGTCAGACACTTCCCGTTTAAATTGTTTAATACATTATAATGGCTTTGCTCTGCAAACTTATCAATATAATTACGAAGGTATCAAATGTCTCATAATAAAAAAGACACACGAAGGTAAGGAAATTCAAATCTATTTGCCTTACCTATGAGACATGTGTATTTTATTTGATAAAAATGTGGAAGTATTAACTACTGAGACTAAATATGTATAGGTATCGAGAAAATGATATTATCGACCCTTTTCAAGCTAGAATATACAGTGAGGTTATTTGAGTTTAAGGCCAGCAGAAAAGTTTATAATTGGAGATGCCTGTAATCGGGGTATACAATACATACAGGTAGTAAATCTTAGTTTGAGGGAGGCTCTGTCACCGAGTTTTTGTGCGTTCGCATGTTACTTGGTGGTTGTATTTGTGTTAATTATGCTACTACATAAATATAGTCTTGAAGAACGAGTTTCTGTGCACGATATATATGAAAGCCGAGAACCAAGAAAATCTTTACAATCATATTTCAGGTAGAGAAAATGTTGTTAAAAGGTAGAGCAACAGAATCCCTCAATGACAAATGTTCTGAACCGCCGTGTTTTTACGGAAGAAAAGTTAGATGAAATATAGGAATTTTCCAAGTAGATCCCAGCAATGTATTACAGCTGAGGGGCATCATTTTAAACATCTCTTATAACACAAGTTAGTGCTTATTACTATTATTTCAACGCTTTCAGTACCGCCATGGGTGGCCGAGATCGTTAAGGCGTGGACTCGTGAGCGGAAGGTCTGGGGTTCGATTCCCATCAGGACCGTTCTCCCTGACTGAGAATGTTTAAAGATTTTCCTCAGTCCTCATAAATGGCAAATGCCTAAACGTAAGCCTGGAACGCTTTGTTCCTTTAAATAAAAGGTTTCCCAGTTTATCATTTCATATCATGTGTCATCATTGTCCACCGCCTGTGGTGACTCAGTAGGTAAAATGGGCGTTAAACACTATTTAAAAAACTTTCAGTAAAATAAAAATACTGAAACAAAAATTAAACAGATTCTGAACTTGTTAATATCGCGAACAAATAAAGTAAAAATAAAAAGGCATTATTTAACTACAACCTAAAATCAATTAAACTTATAAATATAAATAAAACAAAAATTTCTAAAAACGGCACCATAAGAACCAAATGTGTATAAACTATAAAATACCATTTAGTGAAAGTTGTTTTAATTACAAATACAAATTGTTTGTAAGCCCAGTTTTCCTGCAGTAGTATATAAGTACAAAGTTTCAGTACAAGATATATATTTTGTTCTCTATATTCCAGTTAAGACAAAACACAAGAGCAAGGCGCATGCATAAATTACGCGGGTTCACTCTCTATTTCGAGCCGCAAAAGTAGTATTTCTCCCGGCGAGGAACTGCTGCAAGAACATGGGTTCGTGGCGATGTGACACGCAGACGGTATGTCGTACATGAACCCGGCTTGTCCGCCACAAGAGAAACCATCGCTCAATTACATAGCTCCGTCCAGGCACAGATGCTACTAACAGAATTGGATTTATGCACCAACTAGCCGTTAAAACTCTAAACGTCTCTTCGAGCAAGCCCACCAGTTCGGAGCGCTGCTATGTGCTGTCGTTAATGACGCAGGAATCTGATCTGAATAAGAATAAACGAAAAAGTATATAAAATTATTAACGTACAGGTGCAGAAAAATGTTTGCTTTTGGAGCTATGTATTGATAAATCGTGTGCTCGTTTAACATAGCTTTCTAGGAATCAAGTATTTGTATTAAATGTTAGCTTTCTAGGAATCAAGTATTTGTATTAAATGTTAGCAATAAAGAAATGTTATAGCATTCTTATGCAGTGTAAATGTATCTTACACAACATGTTAATGATCAGTTATTTTACCTGGCCATCGTGGCATTTGAATGAAAGGTAGGCGTTGATAATGTGCTGCGTAGTGATTTGCTAGGGATTTGGTAGTGATCAATTGTTTATATCATGGAGCGCGTGGAATTTGTAATTCATTCAACGTATTTCACGTAAGGGAAAAAGAATATTTTTCCATTGCATGGCATGATAAAAACCCGAAAAACTGAACATATCCATGACATTTGCCAGAATGAACCATAAAAATTGGTGTTTGTAAAACGCTCTATTCACATTAAGAAGCACATTGATTTTGACTGAAATGCTCTATTTGTAAAACTAGATAAAGGTTCCAGGTGAATTAATGAAAATGAAATGATAGATTACATGTTAGTCATCGAGGGTAATCTTTCATGTGTACCGATCACTTTGACTTAGCAGCCGCACCGAATGAAGAATATAGGGTAGATGTAATTTATGACTGATAAAAAGAAATGAGATATCATCCTTTGGTAGGTAGGAGGTTAACCCACTTAGTATTTCTCTGTCTTTCTGGAGAAGTATAAATTAGACTGTAGAAGTATATAAAAACCAGAATTATTTTAATATAAACCTGTGTACATCTCAAGCAGCATCAGAAAGCCTCTTGGAGGAACGAGTCATTGACTACAGTCCCCCAGTCACTGTCAAGAAGCGGTCGTTCCCTCACATCTTCTCCCCAGTCATTAGCAATAGAGAAGCGAGAAGGGCCCCAAAAACATGCCACACTTTCTCTTTCATTATTTACATTATAAGCATCCTTCATATGTCATCCTACAAAGCCGTTAAGTTCAAAATTACTCCCTGGCTGACGTAGATTCACTCTGCATTTCATTCCTCACTGTTCTGTCTGTATAGCAAACAGAAAATAAAAGATTCTATTAGATGTCACCTTCTTACCTTCCTCAATCTCAAACTCATAAGCATGCAGCAGTTAAACTCAACTATGCTTTACAACATCGCCCAGGCTGACTTACCTTCAGCCTGCAATTCTTTCCTATTGCCACACTAGGAAATCTCATCGAGGATCATCCTTCGGAATTATCATAAGAAGCAACTTTCCAACAGTCAGCGTTCTGCGGACGATACAAAGTATTTGGCTCACTGGGTGGGAGCATTGCATAAAGCCGAGTCGCAACTAAACCACAGTCCTACAGTCCAAATACACTGCGAGTTCGTGCACGTAGACTCCTCGGTGTCCCTGTAGGGGTGACCCTTAACCTAAGAACACATAGAGCAAGCCCGGTCCAATAGCCTGCCAGTAGTGTGCGGCGCAACTTGTGGGAACGCAGACAGCTAAACGCTATAACAGATATCCACTCGCATTCAGCTAGCTGCAATACTCTCATTGAAGAACACATAATTATTATACACGTCAATGCAGTCAACACGATCAAGACACATTATTGCCGGTTTGGAGGAACTGCCCACCAATGTACGTGAACTGTATACTTGGAAGAAACCGGTACATGCCTCATGCTAGACTTTGCTTAATAACGGTAGAAATTAATAGACGTACAACAAAAGCTCACTGCTATACAACAAACGGCCACAGCGCTCCTGCTCTAGAGCCACCAATTGCCTGAAGTGTCCGAATAAAGAACACCGAAATCTCCTAAGAAACCATTACATACATTCTTTAGGCTTTAACGACCGACGTTGCTGTTATTGAAAGTCATCATTGCCGGGTTATTTTGCATTGGTTGTTGGTTATTGGTTAAATTAATTTGAAAACCAGAGCAGACGATACGATCGGCAACTTAGTAGATTGAAAGTGTGTGAAGAGACCGAGGTACAGAGCCGTTAGATGGGAGGGGTAGGAGTGTTGGGAGAGTTTTGGTACAGACGTTGTGTGTGACCAGTTACAGATTCCAAGTTTTACTTATTTAAAAAAATCCGTCTTGGTTTGTATTATCTGGATGCTGCTCCATTTCTAGGGTCTCTGTTCCAGTAAGGTTAAAATAGTAGCATTGTAACAACATAAAATTTCATACACATAAAAATTGTAATAACATATGAATTGTAATAAGAATTTACATTTTTTCTTCGTTTCCATTAAACATTCTTGAAGCACTCCATTCAACATTTTTCTTAGGCCATTTTGGTTTCTTTTCATCATTATTTAATTATTTTTATACAATGCTCTGGAAAAAACGTTTAAGTAAACAAAAAGTACTAAATGACGCTATGAGCTTCACATAACATATATGAAATATAAAACATTCAACCTTCTATATACAATCAACAGTTTACAGAGGAGGAAATAAATTAAACAAAGGAAATAACAGATTTTAACAGTTATCGATTTCAATGAGTATAGCAAATAAATGGAATATATACTTCTAGGAAAATGAAAAATTTAATCAATAAATGCATGGAAATAAATAACATGCCTGAGAACTAGAGACAGTCCGTGCTAAAATTCTGTAACAAAGAAATGGAAATGGCGATTATGAAGATTCAATTTGCTATGTATGGCGGGCGATTTTGTAACCCAGTAAGCAATATTGTTTGCATTTTTATTTTTGATATGCTAAGAAACATTACAAAAGGGCAATTCTGACCCTGACCCAAATAACCAAAATTCGACACCATCTTATTAATGCTAGTTCAAGTTTTAGACTTGCGAGTGTACTGGAATACATGCCTTCAGGATATGGCCATAGAAAAGTAACTTTACAATACGGGAGAAAAGTGGCTAATAATACTAACATGGTTAGTAAAATTGTAAATATTACACATGTACAAAAAAGTTCATCTTGAAAATAGCGCTGTTACACAACTTTACATACCAGCACTCAAAATAATACTCCAATAAAATGCAATTAATTCAAATACAGATATAATGCAACAAGCGTTTAATAAAAACCTTGCTGTTAAATGGCAAAATGGTATTAAATTAAATTCATTGACGTGCAAATCCTAGTTCCATATTCATTAAGAGCAGTACAAAAGGTAACTTTACGCCAACATAGTCACATACATTTAACTACATTGCAATAAAACTTTAAGATGTATGGTGCCTAGGTCACCTTTGAAGTAGCCTCCGCATCTAACACTTTTGAAGAAAAGGTCGAAAAGAGGTATAACCCAAGATGACTCTATGCGTGGAAGAAATACGAGTGCTTATCTGCCTATCAGAGCGGTTACGTCTTAGTATAGTAGACCTTTCAATTGGCGAAAATCAATCATTAGCTGATAAATTATTCTGACGTGTACAGGGAAAGAGAACAGAAGGAGGAAAGAGGAAGGTGGAAGACAAGAAGGAAATGCGCGCAAAACGGTACAATATAGATGAACGCTCTCGAGAGTAATATATTCACACTATTTATAAAAGTGCTTAGGGGAGACTAACATGGCTCAATAGTTGACTAAAAGATACCAGAGAAGCAATTAGTGTATAGGAGACGCCGCTCAAAAAAAAAAAAAAACAATAGTTCTACTAGTAAACATGCAAGAAGCACTGAGAGAACCCGATAGATAGCTAAATGCAATCGTTTTGGACTACACGTAAACTTACTGGACAGAGAAAAATAATGAAAATTGAAAAGTTTTATATGACAAAACAATCCACTTACAAACTTGGACAGGAATATTCTAAATTATATTCCAGCTATATTCACAAGATAGGTCCAATCGTCTAAGAAAAGTATGCTCTTCAAGGTGACCCCGTGATTTCATTATTATTCAGTGCTATACAGTATGCGACATAATTGAGAAAATAAAAGACCAAGAACACATCAGTGTAAAAAGTACGCGGACAACATAGTTCTACCGTAAAAAAGGGTAAAGGATTTACAGATCGTCTTCGATAAACTCAGAAAATGGGTGGATTAAAGTGAAATTGTAATCAATAAAGAAAAACTATATTTACAAATGATTTTTCCGGAAAGAAAAAAAAATTGTCAATGCGCAACATAATCCATTATGAGGCAGAAAGAGAATCAATTAAGATTGAAAATAGATTCAAATACACAGGAATATCTTTAACAGGCACATTAAGCATAGAGTGGCAGCAATAATGATGGCAAATAGACTCTCAGTAGGGACAGCATTAAAGCGACTTAGGATGAAAATCAGACCATTAATTACAAATTGTTAAACAGCATTTGGTAGCACCTTTCAAAGCTGAAACTCCAAGAAATCAAAAATGTTAAGGTAATATATCTGAACAAACGCGGAATTCTAAAATTTCCTCATCAAAGTTGAGCTTCGAAATGGCAAAACAACTTTTATTGAATACTGGGCGATATTCTGAAACGCTATCGGTTTAGACTATAGATGGCCAAATAATTTGCAATATACGTATTTGTATATTCGTATTTGTTTATTATGTTGGTCTATCATTTGAAATATCATGTTTATTATTTCAAATACTTAATTTAACACATTTATTAAAGTTTCAGAGCAAATGATTTCTATAATATATGCAAAAATCAGTACCAGAACATCTTGAGAGGATAAAAGTAATCAAAATATACAAATGTATGTTTTACATACTGGGGCTTATATTCTTGTTTTTCTTTCGTTAAAGATAAACACATAATGGTACATCCAATCATGACACGTCACGAAAATCAACTTCAAAAGAATTATGGACCAATTATGAGGTATTAGCAGTTAAAATGTTTGTAGTTTAGTGTGAAAAGTATAATTTTTTTCTCTTTCTCTCAGTAGGAAATTGAGCAATTAATTATGCTCTCAAAAACACAGGTATTGCTTTTAAAAGTTGTAAGTCATTCTTACTTTCGGTAAAACTATAGTATTACTTTGCTGTAATTTCTTAAAGCCAGGAAAATTGGGAAATAAAATTTATCTTACTTTGAGCGAACCATAAAATTCTTTTGCTAAATTTTCTAAAATCCATATATTTGTTATAATTATTCTGTATCAAGTGTGACCGCCACACGTGGCCGAGGTCGGTAAGGCGCAGACTCGTGAGCAGGAGGTCTGGGATTCAAATCCCTATAGGACCGTCCTCCCTGACTGAGGTTTTTCCAGGTTTTTCTCAGTCTTCATAAATGGCAAATGCCGGGGAGGTACCCTAAACTTAGGCCTGGAACGTTTCCTTCCTAAAATAAATCCTTTCCCAGTATATCATTTCATTTCATGTATCATCAGTGTCCATCGCCTGTGGTGGTGCCTCTGTAGCAAAAACGGGCGTTAAACACTATTCATTCATTTTGTATCAAATGGCATGGGGTGATTTTATCTGTCATTGTTTTAATTTGTTAATATTAACATGAAACATTTCAATGCAGTATTTTGCTTAACATGTACTGCCTCTTTTTTTTTTTTTTTTTTTTTTATTAATGATGTTTAACGCCCGTTTTTACTACTGAGGCACCACAGGCGGTGGACACTGATGATATATGAGATGAAATGATATATGGGGAAAGAATTGTTTTAAGAAAGGAAACGTTCCAGGCCTAAGTTTAAGGTACCTCTCCGGCATTTGCCATTTGTGAGGACTGAGGAAAACCCCAGTCAGGAAGGACGGTAATGGCGGGATTCGAACCCCAGCGATAACGAGTCCGCGCCTTAACCACCTCGGCCACCCGTGCAGGTGTGCATTGGCTCGATTTTACAGTTTATAAAATAATAATAATTTGTTCGATGGGTGCATTTGTTAGGTTGTTATTGTTATCAATAAAATGGAGAACATTTTTTACAAACATTGTTTTTTTTGGGGGGAGGGACAAATATAATTCACAACCAAATTCTGGGGGTTCTATTTTATCAATAGTATACTTCCTGAAAGAAAAGAGTTAAAATTGCGCGTCAATAACATGGGAGTGCTGATAATTGGCCGCAATGCATTTAATTAATTAAGAAAATGCACCAGTAACGAATGGTAACATGGAAATTCAAAATGTAAATATTTTTAATATGTTTGGAACTTTTCCCGCGCCTGTTAGCACACATTAACACTGTTATCTGTAGGATTTATCGAAATATAATGTTCACCTTGGCATCTATCCTACAGAGTTTGATAAATCGACATCCATATCATATCCATCCCTACAAAACTGGCCCGAAACACGAAATTCGAAGCGGGAGTTAATCAGAACTCAGTTTAATCAGTATGTGCCGCCAACTTAGCTAAGAACTTTATATTACAGCATTTTAAGTATTTTACGGTGCCCATTTTGAGCACCAAGTAATTGAAAAGTTGGAATATTACCATTCTACAGTGTAGTAATATGTCCAGACTTCTGGAGAAACGCCCTCTTTTTCCACTTTTTTTTTCCTTCTTTCTTTCGTCCTGCTTTGTAACAATCTGGGCGGGAACAGACCGTGAAGAGATTTCATCTACCGACCGAGGCCGCTTTAATTTCGGCTTCTTGCACGAACTTTGAGAAGAGTTTATACTTCGAACGCGGCGAAAATGATCTTCCCTGTGTGTGTGTGTGTGTGTGTGTGGTGTGCGTGTATGCGTAGTGTGTATGTGTGTTGCAGAGTTTTTCTGGTGTCTCCCCCCCCCCCTTAACGTTCTCTCTTTTCTCTGCAAACTCTGCAGCAAACGCGAAGAAACTAATTTTCTTCACATTTTCCCTTACGACTTGTTAATATTTAGCCGACAGAAAGGGGAAATGGCGCTGCAGCAAAAGGGTGCTGTAGAGTTGCCAATGCAAATGTCTCCACACTTTCCAGAATTTGTATATCCATACCTTCAAGCTTATTATGCTATCTTAATGTGGGACCACATTAAATAACTACATCGCGTTAGAAATTCCACTTCAGCTCTGTGGGCCCAATAATGGAATATGAAGCTTAACAGAACGCAATTATGCTCTATTACAGTGAAGAAAGTCTATAGTTTCTGCTGTTAACTGCAAATTTAGAAAAAAGTAAGGATTATTCTTCTAAATAAAAATAAAATATGTTATCGTAATAAACAGATTTCTGTTTGATAAAAAGGTTAGCCAATTCTATATGATGAATTTTTAAGCAAATGTCAGACAGGAGTTCAATTCTTATCTGAAGTATTTCTGAAATCGTAGTTCAGCATTTTTTTTTTTTTTTTTTTTTGTGTTGATTTACAAACGCTCTTTAACATCTCAGGTCATCAGTGTTCCGGGCAATTCAGGGCGTGAAACGGCTGATAAATTTTGCTCAAAGTCCTCTTCTTTCAGGCTTTAGGTTCTTAAACGTGCCGTAAATCTACAAGACTGCGTTACTTCCAAAGGAATCATACATAGGAATTTTACGGCTTAAAAAATCAATCGACCCTGACCGGAGTTAAACCCGCGATCTTGGGGCTACATAATCCGGCAAAGAAATATATCTATGAGATATGATGAATACATTAAAGGAGTTTTAATTTTCCACTTCAACATAAAACATTATATTGCGGAGCACAAAAGAGGAAGAATGAGTGCTTATAACCACAACAGAAACTATTGATGTTGTGCATATAATTTTGAGCAAAACATTGTGGAACAAATGAGGCCGTAAAAAAGGTTTACATACCTCTTATAATATAATGTACTTATAATATATAATATACTTATAATATATAATGTACTTATAATATACTTATGGATATACTTCATACAGAGGAAATTTTTCAACAAATAAATAAAGAACCTAAAAAGGCATATAAAAGTTAAAAAGAAGAGAGAAATCTTGAAAATATATCCTGTCCAAGGTATCTAATGCATTATATTACCAGTCTATTATTACTCTTAGTGATTTAGTAATGAAAATGCAATATGTTTATGTAATACTATTAAATTAATACAGTGTAGCGCATGAAAGTTGAAAACAAGTAATTTAATTGTAAAAAATAAAAATTGCTTTTAGTGAAAATGAATATTGGAAGGAAATTTCAGAAAAGAATTGACTGCTGTGAGGCTCAGCAAGTTAAAAAAAATAAAACACTTCCACATACGGTTTTTGCCCACAGATTCAGTGAAGAAATAAAATAAATAATGACCTTATGGCCACGTAAGAGTTCATGTACATGAACTATCACAATTCCTATATGAATCTTTGTTCATAAAACGAAACAAAGAAAAAAATACATTTTATTCTTTTTATTATTATTATTATTATTATTATTATTGTTGTTGTTATTTTGTAGTTAATTGTAATGAATATTTTCAATATGAAAACCAAATAGGACACTTTATTAAACAATTAAAATTTTGTTTAGACAACTCTCTGAAATGTATTTTTTTTTTTTTTTTTGAAATGTTAGTTTTAGTACTTATATCCTTTATCCCGTCAGCCCTTCAATTTTTTACAAACAAGAGCTAAAGTGTTAATTCTAGGCAAATATGTTTATATAAACATATTTATATGTTTATATTTACGCTAATCATAATCAGCCTTAAAGCAATTATTTATGTAAAAAATTATGGTTATTATAGTTTCTCTTTCAAGGCGACTCAACAGGCTGGCGACTCTTTGATAAATGTTAGTACTAGTCAGGTGTATTAAAAATAAATAAAAAGGAAATCCTACAAGTGTGGAACTCCACCAAATAGCATTCTGGTTTCTTTAGTACTACTTTCTTACTAATCTTACCAACGCATGTAGCAGCATTAACATTTGGCAAATAAAAAAGTGACTTTCCAGCCCCTACAGCATGTGCTTTCCCCACGCAGGTCCCACATTATGATACCAAGCTAGGCACTTGCAATGCAATTTTGTAAGTGATCCTGAGCGTTGCGACGCCAGCCACACTGTCGTTTTACAAGTCATTGGCTCCTTACGACGTATAGCTGGAATTTTATCTGTCTGCTCGTAACAATTAACGTGCACCCCTAGCGGTTATTGCTACAACTAACTTTCCAGCAAATTGGAGTTCCGGCAGCGATACGAAACTTCCGGGGTGTTCAAACATTGTGGCTATGCAAGTACTCAAAAGTAACTCAAGCTCAATATTATTTAAAAAATTTAAAACATTAAATTTTCTTATTAAGTATTAAAAAAGTCGTGTTTCATAACAGTAAACTATCACAGAGTAAAAATATCGACATGGTTGAACAAGGTCGCTAAGACATGAATGATGAAAGGAGTCTGCGGTTCGAATACCGTCTTGACTGTGGTTTTACTCAATGGCAAATGCTGTGTAAGTACCCTAAGTTTAGGTCTGGAACTTTTCTTAATTTATAACTTCATTTCATAAATCAATAGCGTACAATGCCAAAGTATCATTAGAAGCATGGATATTGAAAACAGCATATACCTACATCATGAGATTCAAAATCACATACACAGTCAAAGGTTTTAAAATAGTGGAAAAAATGGACCGTAACCACTATTTAAAAAGGATAAAGTAATTACGTAATCTCAAAATATCCAGATATGCATACGAAATGTGTGAATGTACACATGTAAAATTCCATTCCAGTACCCACAACGAGACTACTGTGAGCATTAAACAGGGTTAATTCAGAAACAGAAGATTTAACCATGGTAATGACAGTTTAGTTTCAGAGTGTCTAAATGATTAATGGTAATCGATAACGTAAACAATAATAAAATTGAATTAGCATAAATGATATTATCTTTACAACCTTCGCAAGGGTACATCCATTTCATAATTCACCAAATGGTACATTTCTTAAATAAATTAATAAATAAGTTACATCTCCATTGCATAATGTAGTTATAATAATAATAATAATAATAATAATAATAATAATAATAACATTAGGCAAAATAGTAATAATCATTACTATCACATCATTATCTTAATATTCTACTGATATGAAGCCCCCATGTCAATAGAATTAAGTGCATACAATATTATAGCTATACATAAATGTTTCATCTAGTTCAATTCTACCCCCCCCCCCCAGCCCCGGTTTTCAGCCTTTTCAGATCTAAGCTGTTGTCTCACCTTCGATAGGAATTTGCCTATCTGCTCCTCTCCCTTCCTGCCAGCACATTCCTTGGCCTCTGTTAAAATCAGTTAAGGAAGGCAGCAGGTACTTCTTTCTCTACGCCTCAGTGCTGTTACAGTTCGCCAGGATATGTGTTCACGATTCTTCATGTCCACCTAAAGAACTAATTCTCAATCCACTTTCACCAGAGATCCTGATCTGCTACCATATTCCAATGCGAGTTCCTGTTTTGGTGTATAGCTCCACTTCCCATCCATATTTTAATCTCGTTTGTACTTCCAATGAAATCTTCTCCCCACATTGCACCATTGCATGCTGCATGTTTATACCCTTCAGCGGTTCCTGACCTTCCTCTATACAGTTCTGCTGTTTCCTTGAACCGCTGTCCGAATATTGCCCAACCCCTTTATCACTTTGAAGGCCCATGTTGCATTCCCTCTCAATTTCCTGACAACGAAATGCTACACAATAAAGTCTCGGACAACTTGTTTTGAGTGCCCCTACAGAATATGAAATACAATCCGAGGTTTAATTATAAAGTATGAAGCATGAATGTCAAGAGCAGTAGCCAATGAAATTAAAATCTTCAGAAATACGTTAATATCTATTTATTACTGTAATGATAAGTATACAAGTTAATGCTCTATACCATATCACATTTGAGTCAGCAGCTTCTGAAGTGGTTCAAAGAGCTATGCTTTCTATGGCACTAAATTAACCTTAACTGTTAGTAAGACTGACAGCAGACTAATATCTAACGCCCAAAGAATTCAGGAAACATACATTCTCAGATGCTCATTTAAATTGATGACAAAATTAATTATTGAAATCTCGCTTGAGATGTCGTATTCATATCTCCTACATTTAATAAAGTACCAACATTATACTATAATGTATGTGAATAGTTGCAAAGTATTGTTGAACAAACCTTTCTCGTTCAAGAGCTTTGCAACATGCAATATGTTGTCGGGTGTGCTTCATGGGCTATTTAATTATGCAGCACTCTTTCAGAATTTTAGAGCCTTACTGTTAGGACTTCCTATTTTATTTTATACAATCTCGGCCTTTTATTTATACAGTGGGGCTAATAAGTCACGGAAAGCGCAATCTCCGCAACAGGAAAAAGAGAGATATAGTCGCCGGGCGTACCTTTAGTTATCATATTTTTACTGAAATCGTAATACGATACTGTGTTTAAACATTGTGATAATAAGACTAACTAGTATTATAAAAATTGTTAAATGATGTCCTGTATTTCATCAAGAACGCAGCGGTTTGCAACACGTTTCTTGATAGATCCTATCTCTAGTAACTTTTTAACAAGTTGGCGAACAGTTTCTCTACCTGAAATACGACTGCCAGAGTATTTTTTTTTCGAATTGCCTTAATTCTTCTGTGAAAGAATTCCGTTTTTACATATGTATTGTACATAAAAATCAGGTCTACAAGAGAATATATTTGTGTAGTGGCATAACTAACGAAGAACGGTTGGCACTAATTTACACACAGTGAGAGTAATACACGAATACACAATCACTTGTTGCTATCCGCACATACAGCCTAAACAATTGGTTTCTCCCAGTACGCAACCACGCTCTGCCGGCCGGTAACTCATATAACCTCATTGTTTATTTCCAAACCAAAATGAAATCTATCGTTTTGCTTCGCAGAAATGTTACATTGCAAAAGTGTGATATAAACAGCATGTATAATAGTAAACGTGTCTTTTCTGCATAAAGTCGCATACTTCATTCATAATTTATGAAAAACGAAATATTGGTGTGGAATTTTAATACTGGTTAACAAATCAAAGGACTAAAACTTCTTCTTCTTCTTCTTCTTCTTCTTCTTCTTCTTCTTCTTCTTCTTCTTCTTCTTCTAGTACCAGCCTTTTCCGACTCAAAGAAATCCTCCCCAAGTGCCCTTAATCTTCTCTCAGAACGTTCTAAAATTATAATTTTAAAAATTAATAGCTGGTACACAAAACACGCAGTACTCCTGGAGAGCTACATTAGAAATTAGAGGAAAATATTTTTCAATATTTATTCATTTTTCTGAAAACTAATGATGTAGAGTGAGATTGAATAAACTTAACCTAACCTCAAACTCCTTAAAGATATCAGAAAACGAAAGAAGTTTCATAAATTACCAAAATATTCCGAAGAATAAAACGACGCGTCAGCTTGGGGGGGGGGGAGAATAACGGCCTCTCCTTCATATACTTGCACTTGAAGCGGTTCTCCGTTAGATAGCCAACACAAATGGTTAAATTTCTCCTTCCGTATTTTGGGATTTTAACCGTACTTAGCGTACTGCGTACTGCGCTCAGCAATTTGCGTGGAAGCACGACTAACTGGATCGACAAAATGTAGCGAATGATCGAAGAAATTTCTTCAAGATGTACGCCCTCTCAACTATCCAAGCATATTACACTGCTACTCTTTACTTTTTCTAACAAGACTTCCTCAAACAAACCACGTCTCTCCTAGGTACGAAAATTAAATGTTTAATATTTTCAAGATTGACACCCGAAAATCCATCAATTATATGACCTTTTTCAAATTTTCGTCGGCTGAAGGTCGTCTCATTCACCTCAATGGCCTTTCCCATCAATTTGCACACTGCCATTGCCACACATAGTCGACACAAACTTCCCTCATAAAGAAATACCAGTCCACGACAGTTAAGTTAATCACTAAAATTGTTCCTGCAAACATTTCTGGCAAGTGGTAAGAGGAACAAAACTGGGGTGACAATCCGGAAAACTTGCGCCAAAGTTATAGTAATTATCTGTTTAGCAGAACTGCGCTGCGGAAATCCCGGAATTGTTTTTCGAATCAAACAAATTTATTTGTTTTTGAAATGGAATCAGCACCAATTTTCGAAACTCTATTTAAATAAACAGAACCAACTAAACCTTACCTGTCATCCTGGTGGTCTAGTAGTAACCATATTTGCCTCGTAGACCCAAGATCGCGGGTTTAGTCCCCAGCCAGGGTCGATACTTTGCAGAATAAACACGTCTTATAGTCTCTCGAGAAGACCTAAGCACGCTTCTGACGTCACGCGGCACACGGAAGCAATAACAGCTGTGACATTTCAGCTAGCTGAACGAGTCAGGAGGCGCCTAAGCCTTCCGTTAACAGCGAATAGCACAGACATGTGCAAATCGGAACGAAGCTGGTAATACAGCTGATTTACCCTAGTGAATCCAAGAAACGGATAACAAAATCGGTCGTTTCATTTGGTCCTGAAGCTTGGCTTTATATAGGGTGGGAAAGAACTGTACTTTAATGCTCTTGATGTATTGAATTGCATTGTATTTTTACCGCACATTGATGGCTAATAAGAGATGGCCCTGCGAGTATTTTACACAAATCCCAGAAAATAAAGTGCAATGTAATGTTTGTTCCCGGTGTATCAGTTTTGAAAGCGAAAATATATCACATGATAAGACATTTCAAGAGCCATAAGATGTCACGTCAGTAGAGCACAGGCAAATTGCAATTAATATTTTCATCGACCTTGAACTGGGCTTTGTTCTGTTCATTTCGTTTTGCAAATAAGCAATTATACCCTTGTGCAAATTAATGTGAACAAAAACACCATTCTATTTTTTTTTAATTGCTTCACAAAATTTCAATGTTACTTTTTATTAAAAAGTGTTCCACTCGTTTGGCATAGAATCAATAAGTTTCTAATATATTTCACTTATATCTGGGTCCTGAAGCCACGATTTTATCAAAGCATCTTTTCTTTGATCGTGTAATCCATTTTCCTCGTCCGTTTGTTGATAATCGCTCAAAGACGTTCTATAGGGTTGAGATCCGATGAATTAACAGGCTAGTCCAAATATTGAGAACCATTTTTCATCATGAAGTGTTTAACATTCTTTGATAGACGTGGGGTAAGGTGTTGGAAAATTGCCTTTTCAATGCTCAGTTCCTCTGCCAATCTCTCGGGCAGCTTTTTTTCTCTAAAATTGGGATTTATTTGTCGCTGTTAATTATTTCGTGAATAAGAATAAAACATTTAGAGCGTGTGAATGCAAAATAGCCCCAAAACGTTTTATGTGGAAATTTTAGCATCTATTTGATATGCTTCGGATGGATTTCTTCTTCGCTTCTCCTTACATACGAGATTTGTTTTATTTACGGACGCTCTTTAACATCCCAGGTCATCAGCGTCCCATTCAAATCAGGGCGGAAAGTGCCGACAAATTTTGCTCTGAAGCCTCTTTTTTCAGGTTTGAGGTTCTTTATCGTAGCGTAAATGTACGACACGAGACCCACGGCTTTACTTCCCTACCAAAGGAAGCCGTATTTAGGATTTTTGCACCTGAAAAAATCCATCCACGATCTTGGGTTTAGAAGACAATTATGGTTAACACTACATCACCAGGACTGACACATACAAGATGTTAAACCCTTGGATTTTTCTCCACTATTCTTGTGTCCAGAATTTTCTAGCCCTCGCCAATATTTTTTCTTCATAGAACAGTCAATAGTTTTTTCTGAACGGTCTTCCAGCTTTCCTTGTAGCTCCTAGAATCCGCTTGTGTACTGTTGAAGCATCAATTTTCACCTCTGCAGCATCCAAATCTTTTTGTAAATCAAACTTGTTCTTTTCAGGAAATTTTTCTGGTTTTGATTAGATAGACGTAACCTTTCCGGACGTTTTTCTTTTTCGGCTCATTCTTTCCTTTGAGGTGAAATTGATCGTCTCATTTTTCCTTATAAATATTAATAGTACCCAAACTTACATTACATTCAGCTACTAATCTGTCTCTAAATCATATTACTAAATTCATAGATGGTTATGGCCTTACTTCTCCTCTTAAGTGTGATATCCATTATGATTAAAAATGTGTTTGCTAAGTTAAATGTTAAAACAGTTAGAACAGGAGCAAATTGTTTACCTTCTAGTACAACCAATAAAAGCAATAACTACAATTAACTATCTCAACAATAGGTGTCAATAATGCGCTGTAGAATTGGAGAGAAACAGTTATTAACATTGAATAACTTACAAAACCAAATTTACCTGCTTCTTTACATTAATTTGCACAAGACTGTATGTTAATATTAACATACTGTCCTTGAGAGTATTCTGAATTTTAAAAATATATTCCACGCGCAGATTAACCGCAACTGCGATCCTGTAAGACATCTCAAAGCGACGCTTCCAAAGAGCAATGTTTACAGCACATTGTGATTTGCGTACGCGCACAGAGAGCGCAGCACAATTCACAAGAGGGTAACGAGCATCTCAAGATTTTGGCTGCCGGCCTCGATACTCGTAAGCGAGACGAATTCCCATCCCTGCTATTCTTTCCCTTGTTTTTCTTCTGTACAATGCCTTCCATTTTCTTGAAACGTTCGCCATAGTAGAATGAAAAATTATCTTACATGTTGCAGCGATTGCTGCGCAATTATCAAATGCGAATAGATCTATCCATTCTTACAAATCAAAGACATGCGATTTGATAATGCATTTAAAAGAATTTAATTTGTGGTTTCAAGCTAATAAATTGTATTTAAATCATGATAAAAAAGTTAAACTAAAAATAAGAATATTCCTAAACTTAATTATACCAATACATAATTTTCTCACACCAAACTTTTAGGACTAGAAGCTGATAATGAACTGAACCAGAGTATATATATATATATATATATATATATATATATATATATATATGTGTGTGTGTGTGTGTGTGTGTGTGTGAGTGTGTGTGTGTGTGTGTGTGTGTGTATACATAGTATATATATATGTGTATATACATAGTACAATCCTCAAGCTCAGCTCGGCCTGTTTTGCCTTAAGAAATCTACGAAACCTTTTAATTCAGAAAAATCCATGCGCTATATATTTTACTTATTTTTACTCCATTGTGAGAAATTGAAACATTTGGGGGGGGGAGGATTCTGTAGAGTAAAAGAGATTTTATTCTGCAAACGAGCATTAAGAATAAAATATGATTTTGGAGTTTGATAATCTTGTAGACTCCTATTCAGGAACCTTAAAGTCCTTACTCCCACCGGTGAAAACATAATACCGAGAATGCCAAAAAAGGTATACCCACTTTCACCGTAGATATCTATTTAGTGCATTTCAAAGTTGACTCGAAAAACAACAGTAATGTGTGGCATGATGTTCTATAAACAGATGCGACTCGTGTACATTATGATAGCGTTGCTACGTGACAGGTAAATCGACAATGAACAAATGAAGCCAAGATTATCGTATGATGTTCTGTAAACAGATGCGACTCACATTACGATATGTCAGCGTTGCTACAACAAAATGGAGTCAATATTATCGCTTGAACAGCGGAAATCAATTTTGAAGTGGTATTGGAAAACCGAGAATGTTATTGAAGGTCAAAGGCAATAGAGACGAGTATACAGAACCGAACCGCCAACGCGAGTAACAATGACATTTATTGGAGACAAATTTGAGACTCATGGTACCGCATGCGATGTTCACAAGAGAAGATCTGGACAGACCAGCTACATGGCAGCACTTCGGGAAGAAATTGAAACGCATGTGCTGCAATCGCTGAAAACGTTGCTTAATCAGTAGTTCAACCTACTCAGAAGTGTATCGACTCCGATGATGAGCATTTTGAGCAACTCTTGTAACTGTAAAAGTCTAAGATGATTACTGCTCATCATTTTCTGTTTGTGTGAATTCAGTTTTGTTATGTAACACTATTTTGGTACTATTAGTGTTATGTAACACTAATGAGTTTTCTTTGCTTGAAGTGTGTATACATTTTGGTACCCTCTGTATATTCACTTAAGTGTTATATGGATGATAGTTGCAACTATTTTAAATATACCTTAGAGTATGTAGTTATAATATTAGATGTACAAATAATCTGCATGAATCGACTAACTCAATGACACTTTTACAAAAAGACAGTCATTATTCAGCTCTTCAAATATATGATAAACTTGCAGCAAATCTGAAAACACTAGGTAATCGTGTTAAATGCAAAAATTTTAAAGAAATAAACTTGAAACACTTCTTAATCACCCTATTGAAGAATACTGAGTATTTCAACAGGCTGAGATGAAATACTTGTCATATTTCACGTTGCACTTTGACATGTTTTGTGGTATTCCGCTATATCACTTTTTACATAACATTTTGTATTTAATGTATCGTGTATCTGTTTTAAGTTAAACATCCTTATAGGTAAACCAGTGAAATTAAAATGTTACACTTACTTAAAATGGAAAGTTAATAAAAACAATATTAGAAGATAAAGTGACTCGGTTCAAAGCTAGTACGTCACCCATCTCCCCATAAAAGTGCATTAACTTTTACGACTGAAATCGAAAGAGGAAATTTCTGCGAGTGAGCTTATGTAACGGTTATACCAACAGCAGGAAATACACTAGAAACTTGAATGTAAGGGATAGCGATGATTAAGGGGAAATTTCATAAACCACATAAAACTTTACTAGAAATAAAAGATGCAAATATTATTGCTAAATAAAGTTTCCAAAATAGCTAATAAAATACAGGAGGAATAATGAGCAAATGGTACACAGCAAACTATCCGCTCTTAGACGTTGCGTCACTAACCTACCAAAATTGCACACGGCCATGTTGTAATATAGTTTCGTAGGAAAACAAATGACTGGTGCATCCATGCTACATACAGTCACGCGCGCACATGTACATTAACCTCGAAGAAATCCTAGAAACCGGAGGCCCCATTGGTGTACTGCGGCTCGCCGCGGCCTAACGGCCAACGCTCCCTTCTATTCGAAAAAAAAAACTGTTGGTACATCGTAAAATTATATAACAGTTGCGTTGGCAACTCTAAAAAGCAAACGTGGAATCATCAAGCAGAAGCACAACGCTGAAAAAATCTGAAGCTGAGATTCAGAATAGCCCTAATAGTAAAAAATATTACATACAGCGGAATAGTTTTATAAGGTAAATTATTTTTTGGTTACTTTGAAAAATTCCAATGTCCATCCTGTTTTCGCCGGGATTTATGACATGTAAAAGGACCTCAAACATGAGAGAAGAGTCCTCTGAGCAAAATATATCAGGTTTTTACGCCCAGAATTGAATGGGACGATAATGGCCAGAGATGTTGAACAGCGTCCATAAAACCAATAAAAAGTCACCATCTCATTCATTCCATCTTCATCTCGAGAGTAATAACGATACTTCAGAACAAATAAATATATTCTCTGCAAATTAGCCCTAAGATAATCATCACATTATCATGCGATAGCGGGCAAATGGGACAAGTAACACACATTGTCAAAAGCACGCCACTAGTACAAATAGCTCACTCAAACTACACCATTTATCTGGAATCGTTTCCTGTACAAGGTGCGGGAAAAATGTATAAAAATGTACGAGTGCAAAGAGGATCGAAAAATCGACATTTCACGAATAGAAACAAATGGTCTCAGACACTTCGTTGTGGTGGTGCTGCGGGCGTTTATAGATGATCAAGAGGGCTTTTTAATAGTGTTTAAAGCTCGTTTTTACTGCCGAGGTAACACGGTGTACATGATGATTCACGAGATGAAATGATAAATTGGGAAAGGATTATTTTTTAAGAAGGGAAACGTCCCAGGCCTTAGTTTAGGATATATTCCCGGCATTTGCCGGGATAAATATTGAGAAAAACCTGGAAAATACCTCAGTCAAGGGGAACGGTCTTACCGAAAATTGAACCTCAGAACTCCTGCTCACGAGTTCGTGTTTTGATGACCTCGATCACTCGTGACGGTTATCAAGAGGGCTGAAAAAACAACAGTTCACTTTATATTAATAAATTATTCTGTCAAATACATTCCGTAACATTAATTAATTGGAAGTTCAAGAAAAGAAAATGTTCCTAAAACTTGTTTACTACAGTTCTGTACAAAAACCCGTATATTGAGTAATAGACTAGTGCTAGGTATCAATGCAGCCTGCCAACTAATGACATTGGTTTACATTTGACTGTTTATCAACATACGTCACATCACAACATAGCTATGATGTTCGTTTTTATTGTAAAGTTCCCTTTCTGCTAGTAAATTCTTTGTATATAATTTTCCGCATCCTATACAAGTTCATTTTTAAAAGGGAAACTATACATCATAAAAGCATTAGCTTTGCATTCGAAATCTTACTTTAAAATGGTTCATACCTACTGCATTCTTAATTTTCTAAACTCTTAGCAGGGCTGCAGCACATGGACAAATAATTTAAATATGTTCCTAGGTTGGGACATATGTATGGTGTTATTTTTTAAGAAGGAAGGGAGGAACAAATTAGAAAAATAACATTTACTTTTGAAGACCCCTTAAGTAAATGCTTTTCTACTTTGATTCGGTTTTTCTTACCTCACTCGTGACACAGAAAGTAGGCCTTGTAAACTTGGCTGCCTTGTACCAAGTTCCTATATTTTTCCCTTCCAACTCGACAGGGCACAGGAGAGGAAAAAATACATATCTGACTTACTTAGTTCTGTTTCATTTGAATCGAAAAGAATTATTGTCAGTCCTCATTGAACCGGTAGCTTATTTCATCGCAAAAATTTCCTGACAAAAGCGGGGAAGGGGAATGAATGACAGAAGGAGGGTATGAGGGAATCATCCTTTCCGTCTTGAAGATTCTCCAATCAGGCGGGTCGTTGTCCTTCCCCCTCGGAAATGTTAGGCAGCACGAGAAAGAAGCAGTAATACTTTCCCCAGTGAGATATGGCAACTAATAAACTATCGGGAGAGAGTGCAATTTAGGATGTAGCCCCCCCCCAAAAAAAAACATGATTACTTTCAAGCCGCTTCGACAACTCCGATAACTGATAAGTTTTGCTGACTCAGAAAACGCATACAGGTCGTTGCTGTTGTATGGATGAAGTTTCGTAGCCCCGCGTCTAGAGAGACTGGACTCATATCTGAAACTTTAGAAAGCGGTAGTTGTTCATCTTAAAACAATGAGACTTAAGTATTTCGCAATGATAACAATAATCTTTTTAAACGCAGAAAACTCATGGAAGATTGTAATTATCAGCAATATGTTTCTTTTATAAATAAGAAACCGAGTTTTCTGCAAAACTAAAAGATGTATACAAAACTAATAAGTATTTTTAAACTTTAGTATTACCAGATACTCTGTACTCCAATTATTTGCAGTTAAAGGATCCTGCATGATGCTCGATGAAGAACTGGCTGTTGCACATTGTAATATCTATGATGCATGTTAAGAAGGATTTGAGTAACTAATCCCTTAAATATTAACTTTCTTAATAAACATCTTATTTTATCATATATAAATGCATCTACCTCTATTCTTTTCTTTCCTCGATTTCCCTTTAGGGTAGAAAAATCTAAATGTGCTTTAGTTTTGATAACTACCTGCCTTCTTTAATTACTTTTCTTGCCAAGCTTTCTGGTGCATTAGAAGTCATGCTAGCATAATGACAGTACATATTTTACATATCTATTAAATATTGTGTAATTCTATGCACAATGTCACGAGCCTGAACAAGTTGAGGGCGGTCCATTTTAATGCCCATGTGCACCAACCTCGGCTTTCAGTACATCGCGGTAAATTGGAGGAAAATAAAGCGGTTTTGTTTTCAAAATGGAATTAAACGATATAAGGTTATGCTATATCTCATATATTTACAAATAATTGAGTGAGTGTAATGAGAGAATAACACGTGACAACCGGAATTCATTTGAAGAACTGGATAACTAATCTTTTACAGAAGATTGCAATTAAAAACGAAACGGTTCGTTCTATTTTAGAATTGGGTATTTGGTCTGAACTACACACGTGTGAGAACCCAGTTTGCTGGAGGTGCAAAATGAGAGATCTTCAGTAACCGAAAATTTTATTTTTCATTAAATGTACAGACAGTAAATGATTTATATCTCAAGGGAAATCTTTTCCCAGGCTTTTAGCTTTTCCTTTAAACTTACTCCGTCAGTCTTTCAGCTTTGTATAACGCCTTGTACTTTTATGTCACATCTAAAAGCACGAAACTCTACAGCTCCCTAAAATTTGGCACTCTTGGATATTTAATTATTTTATTTTCCACGCTACTGCTAAAATGCAAACACACAACAAAAATAATAACGGTGTTCTGAATCGTCCAGGATTGCAACGCTAGCACGAGATCTTTTAGGCAATGAAAGCGATGAATTGCTTCAAATCGATAAAACATTGACATATTCAAGTACTGTCTTTACCGCGGTTTCGAAAAGGCCAATAAAAACCGAGATTGGTGCACTCGGGCATAACACTGGATTTCCGTGGAGTACTTTCTTTGCATGTCCAGGCAGTGGCCATTAAAATAATTCAAAAGTATGTGGATAGCTTTTACACATCAGTACCACACATGTCAACTAAATATACAGGGTCAAAACATCAAGCTTTCATTATTTTAAAGAAAATTTATCGGTTGTGTTAACAGTGGTCGTCTGTACTATGTTTTCTGAATTTCAGACAATAGTACAGGCTCAGAACCCAAGCAGTAGGTCAGCTTGCAACGGTTGGCTGACATCATAAACAATAAGCCAACAGATGCAGTCAAGAGGATAAAAGGTCACATAAATCAGTAATCTGTGCAGGAGGTGCACTCTCAAAATATTAATGTTATTCCTTTTCATTGTGAATTAGCACTTTCAGTATGATGTTGTTGCTCGTATCATATTAGCATGGATATATGATTTGCAAATACGTACAGTGCTGTCACCCAAAATCGCTCCCCTAGTGAAATCTCAGCTGCACAATGGATGCGGAGCGACTTCTCGATTGCCTTTATTAGTAGTGGTGTATTAACATTTGGGGTTTTGTTTTATTTTATCCAAGCATAGTTGTCGCCAAAGTATTACTATTTTTGTTGCAAGTTCAAAGTACTCCAACATCTTCACATCGGCAGATAAATGAAATTAATTAATGATTGCGAAAATGAGCTCGGGGACGTATGGCGCTCAAGCTACCCGATAGAAAATAGTAAATGACAATTTTCTTAAAGGGAAGAGAAATGATTTTTTTAAGGAAGGAAATGTTCCAGGCCTAAGTTTAGGGTACATCCCCGTCATTTGCCATTTATTAGGACTGAGGAAAACCTAGAAAAACTCAATTCAGGGACGGCGGTCCTAGCGGGATTTGAACTCCAGACCTCCCGCTCACGAGTCTGCGCCTTAACGACCTCGCAAACCCGTGGCGGTAAGAGAAGGAATTAGGGAAAACAAAGGAAGCAAACATATCATTAGCAATATTAAAAGTCTTTGTAAATAAAATTAAACAAAAACAGTAATTCCACTTATGCTGTTTGGAACAAAGTTTTGTTTTATTGTATTTTAATGAGAGCATGTCGCCTTATTTTGTGTAATATATGACAAATTCTTATTGATATTTTTATTAAGTTGTAACTTAACGACAACCTGAAAATGTTCAAAATATTTACCTCCTGTTTCTAAAGCCGCAGGAACTCTCCGTACACAAAGTGCAATCCCAGAGTGCCGGTAGGGCAGTTAGAAACAGTATATGGATCAGTAGTACGATCTACAATAACTTACAAGGCCGAAATTTGGGGTTGGGAACAAACAGAAAAATTGGATAGAGTGAGGATGCATTTTCTCAAAGGTATTTTAAGAGTGGGGAGGGATACAGCAAATTGCGGAATCCTTAGGGAATTTGGTGTCTATAGCGAGATTATAGAATGCAGAATTAGAGCTGTGAAGCACTGGCCACTAATTATTCACGGAGATCAGACACTATTTAGGCCAGTGTGCAGATGAAAATGGGAAGAAAAAAGACGTGGATTTCAAAATTAAGAAGAGGTCTTGGAAATAGAGGATTGGAGAACATTTTGATCGCAGAGTGGGGAAACAGGAAGGAGGTTTGCAGAACAATAAAAAAAAACGCTTGAAAGACATCAAGAAGCAGCTAACTATTTCAGAGTGTGCAGAAAAAGTTTCGCTAGAGATACAATCGGAACTGAAATTTGGATGAGGGATGGAGCACATTCAGAGGCCAAACTCAGGAATCAGGGGCTCGCTAAGTTTAGGCTGCTGCTACTACTACTACTACTACTACTACTACTACTACTACTACAACTACTACTACTACTACTACTACTACTACTACTACTACTACTACTACTACCACTACTACCACTACCACTACTACCACCACCACTACTACCACTACTACTAACTACTACCAGTACTACCACTACTAACACTACCACCACTACCACTACTACCATAACCACTACTATCACTACTACCACTACCACCACCACTACTACCACTACCATTACTACCACCACCACTACCACCACCACTACTACCACTACTACACTACCACCACTACTACTACCACTTCTACTACCTCCACCACTATCACCACTACCCCCATTACCAATACCACTACTACAACTACCACCACTACTATCACTCCTACCACCACTAGCACTACTACTACCACTACCGCTACTACCACTACTACTACCACCACTACCACTACCACCACTACCACTACTATCACTGCCACTAATACCACTACCACTACTACCACTACCACTACTACCACTACCACTACTACCACTACCACTACTACCACTACCACTACTACTACCACTACTACTACCCCACTACAACCACTACCACCACCACTACCACTACCTCTACCACCACTACCACCACCACTACCACCACCACCACCACTACCACTACCATTACTACTACTAGTATTACTACTACCACCACTACTACTACTACTACTACTACTACTACTACTACTACTACTAAATAAAGATGGCATCTTCGCAATAGTGACGCAGATGCTGAGTTAGTACTCACGTCCTCCCATGCAGCATTGATTTTGCTACCAGTTTCTCTTCTGTTATCACGGTAGTTGCATGCACTAATGATTTCGGGTATTCCCACAGAAAGAAAACATAATGTAATGCACCACGACCAAGTCATCCTTTTGGAAATACTTTATGCAAATGCTCACGAATTCCCAGAGGAAAGTGTGCAAAGGTGCCATCGTGTTGATAAATCAATTTCTGCTTTGTACCTAAAGGAACAGGTTCCAACAGGTTCCAACATGCACGACAGTTCTGTAGAAAGGTGAGATTTCAGTCCATCTAGATCTCCAAGTAACATGTACAGTCCAATATGCACAACGGAGGTTATACCTCCCCAAAGATTTATACCACATCATGTTACACAATCTCTCAATGTAAATCACAGAATTCTCGTCTGCCCAGTAATGTTCATAGTGGTTAGTGCATCTCTAATTAGTTTTACTTCTTCTGTAAATAAATTTGATTTAGTAAAATCAGGATCAGCGTCACGATTTTGTAACAACTACTTGGGATAATCAGATTTAGAGCTTGAACTTTGTTTGGACGGTAGGGGTGCATTTGCTCTTCATGTGCATATCTCACACAGCATGATATTCGACACTCAAATTAAGTGCTACATGGCGCGTATTACTTCCGCGATGTTTTAAAGAACTCGTTCTTCGAAAGGCACAGTTCTTGCAGATTTCTACATCCTGTGTCATATAGCATTTATCTAATACTGCTAAATTTCCTTGACCTGAACGTCTCATGATGAGGGATATTGCGATTAGGAAGTTGTTTTTCATAAATAAGATGTGCAATTGTTGAACTACCTCCAGCTCTTCCGTCAGTGCTGGTGGTGTAGTGGTTACCATACTTGCCTCCTACACCCAAGAACGTGGCCAATGGATTTTTTCGGGCGTAAAAATCCTAAGTATGGCTTCCTTCAGAAGGGAAGTAAAGCCGTGGGTCCCGTGTCGTACATTTATGGCACGAAAAAGAACCCCAAGTCTGAAAGAGAGGCCTCTAAGCAAAATTTGTCGGCCGTTTCACGCCCTGAGTTGAATGGGACGCTGATGACCTGAGATGTTAAAGAGCGTCCGTAAATAAATAAATCAAAAAAGTCCAGTTCTTACATAAGCTAAAAAACCATGTTCATCATTTCCATATATACCACCAAGGTCGCTAAGGCGCGGACTTGTGAGCGGGAGGTCTTGGGTTCGATTCCCACCAGAACAGATTTTTTTCGGATTTTCCTCAGCTCTCATAAATGCAAATGCCGGGAAGGTATCCTAAACTTCGGGATGGAATACTTCTTTCCTTAAAAAAATTCCTAATTTATCTTTATTCTTATGTATTATCAGTGCTGTGATGCCTCAGCAGTTGACACGAGCATTAAATACTATTTAAAAATTCCACATAGGAGTAGTGTTCCATAAAGCTTGAAAGAGATGGTAAAAAATGGCGATAAGGTTTGCTATTAGTTGTTTTTTGAAAAAAAAATTAAATACAAAACGTATATGTGCTTGTTGTTATAGCGTAATATATTTTACAATGTGGAACGTCAGGTGAGCAATACTTGTGTGTAGTAAGTAGTCGTTTATTTGCGAAAGTGTTACCCCTACCATCCCTTTATGCAAAATCAAGGACAGAATACTGTCACGTCTGCATTTTCTTGGAAACTGCAATTAAAGGTTACAAAGCGACCTTTTGTTTTAATTGAGCATGCCACACTTCCTAATGCTGCAGTTTGTTTATGTAGTGAGCGACGAATTATTTCGGTGTTACATATTAGAAGTTCCTTTGATGCCTAATCATAAATTGTTAAGCTAAATAAATAATAAGATAAATGTTTCCGAGTTGCAACTAATGGAAATATAAATTATACTATCATTATTTCAACGGTGTAGTTTCGAAAGAGCCTGCTTACTGATATTGTTCTTTCATACTAGGCGCATATAGAACATTAGTTGGAAATGAAGAACCAGATTTGAAAAATTCAAGTCAAGGCCGAGATTTGAACCACGGATCTTCAATCGTTCGTGCCGATGCTCTAATCAACTGAACTACCGTGTCCTTTTCCAAACATGGTACTGCGAACCACTCTCATTTGGTTCTATATACCCCGGAGACCTCTCCAAGGTTTCATTGCTATGAAAGAGATATATTTTTTCAAAGCTGATTCTACATTTCGAACAGAATTATAGATTCTGCCTTTGAGATATAACATGCAGTACCGCCGAGCTTCCAGCTAAAGTGAAGGACATAAATTGTGGTATATTAGTGCTTGTCTGCGCCTCAAATGTTGCACAATTGCACAATGCCATCTGGTACAACTATGGTTGCTTTTCTTTATACAGAGGGTGTTTGTACAAATAGAAGTATTTGATCCCTTGTTTTTAGCATGACCCATATCTAGCATAAATATCTAAAATTAATCTAGCTCTTTTTATCAGTCAAATATCTTTCAAAGTTAATGTTGATTTTAAATAAGTATTGTTTAAGCTATTGCACATTTTAAAGCCTGTCTTTATTACATACTTAGACAGTCATTTCGTTCAAGTATATAAATTAGTTGATGGTTGTAAATGTCTCTTTCTTGACTTATTTTTTAACGAAACGCTTCGATGTTGTATCGGAAACAGAAAAAAAAAAATGGAAGTACCAATCGTGACAATGCTGCAGCAACCTGTAATCTAAACAGAACAAAAAAAAGTTAAGAAGTGAGTCTACAGAAATAAAAATTTTTGCGCCCATTATCTTGATGTTCCCTCATACGAGGTAAAAACATAACAATTAGACATGAACTTCAAATGTTTATTCTTTTTAAAAATAGAAATACAAAAAATAGATTAGTTAAAACACATAAAAGAATGGAAAGTCATCCTGTAACACAACGGTCTTTCCTCTACAAACCAAGAGACTACAGAAATGTTGGAAGACTATGTAGTAAGGGACAAGATAGTTCTTTTCTGAAGTCGGAACAGGTCACAAGGTCTAATCCTTGAATTGCAAGAAGAAAAAGAAACAAAAAAGAAGTTTTTAATGAATAGTTTGCATTTAAGCTCCTTAATTTTGTATTCGCCTATTTTATGAAGTACAATAAAACAAACTATGAAAAGTGAAATTTAAGTTCGACGTTTTCATATTATGCTTATAGCTTTGTGTGAATTACGTATCCCATTTACAATATAAAAATGTCAAAAATTTGTAGATTCATTGTGTTGTGCATGACGAATAATCAAACTTAGATTAAATGCTGTTGTTTTAAATAGCACGGGCTTTTTAATACCTTTTTTGTCCTGAAAGTCTTGTATCTCATTTCCTACCATATAAATTTCTGGTTATAACTTGTGATAAAAGGTAGATTTCAATGTACCTATATACAGAGTGTCTCATTGCCTGCGGATACCACGTCCTGGAGCTCCAAAATCAGAAGTGAGGCCAAAATCACCAATATTATATTGATATGACTGACACGCGATTGAAAATACACGAGTTAGCAGAGACTACAGATATCTAAACTGAGCGGGTTCATTTTATTTCGCATAATGAATTAAACATTTAAAAAAATTTTTGCTCAAGATCGGTGCCGCGTCTGCTCACTGTGGAGCAAAAATAAAATTGCATGCGAACATCGGCCGACTATTTGGAAATGTTTGTGAAGAATTTAATTCATTTTTAATGTGTTTTGTGACTATGGATGAAACGTGGATTCATTACTATACACCAGAAACGATAAGTGGTCCAAACAGTGAACCGTATCAGGAGATCTGGCTCCGAAAGGAAAGTTGATGGCTTAAGTTTATTGCAATGGAAAAGGATTTACTACTTGATAAGGGGAAACCCATGAGTGGAGAATATTTTACATCTATTTTGGAGAGACTGAAGACAGCGATCGCGGAAAAACGTTCAGAAATTGCCCAAAAGAAGATGCTGTTTCACCATGACAATGCGCCGGTACACTCAATCTGTGTCGCTGAAGACTAATCGACAGAATTACGATTCGAAATGCTTCTGCATCCACCCTATTCAGCCGATCTCGCTCCCTTGAATTGGTATATGTTCTCAAAACTCAAAACTTTCCTGATAGGATTAAAATTTAATCAAATGTAGAGGTCTTATAGGAAGTAAACGAATATTTTAGGCCTCGAAGAAAAGTACTTCCATGAGGGAAACGCGAACCTGGAGAAATAATGGAATAAGTGCGTTGCACTTCGAGAGAACTATGTCAATAAATAAAATACGTTGCAAGGTTAAACCTGTTCTCTTTCAGGTCAAACCAAGCTACTTATTGGGGCAACTATTGTAGGAAGGTATGGTGAAAAAGACATGGGATGATTAGGAGGCAAGGACATAGGTGGGGTTCCTAGCACATATCCAGGTAGAACACTCCAACGCCGGTAAAGCCCCTCCTTCTCAAAGGATTTCGAGTTCTCCAGAAGGTTCGCTTCCATACCAGACGCCTGGCAGAAACCTTCCCAAAGCACAAGCTACCACAACACCACATCAGCCCGTCCACCTCGCCCTGACACTTTCCACTCTGTAACAGAGCCAACGGAATGATATAAAATTAAATGGGAAAACAGAACATTCTAGTAAAGGAAAGATCCGTCCCAGCATTCGTCTAAGCGAATAAATATATTAGAATTAATAGTTTAATCCTCAGTGACAATGTGAACTGTTAGTGTAGGGTGTTAATAATAATGAAATAATATAAAGTTTTCATATAAATGAAGTATAAAATATTTTAAATATTACTTTTGTTGACCTTTTTTTTTTTTTTTTTTTAATATTTTCATTCTCTAAGCGAAGTTTTAAGATTTAAAGTATTAAAATAAGGCAAATATCAAGAATGATGAATGGATGGATGGATGGATGGATGGATGGATGGATGGATGGATGGATGGATGGATGGATGGATGGATGGATGGATGGATGAATGAATTATCTGGGGCAATGGACGGTACTTCGGTTTTCGAGCCATGCTCACGGCTGGCCCTTTGTGCCTACGTCCCCTTTTTGGGGCACCTTCGTAAGGAAGGGATGCGGTGAGGGCATTACAGACGGCTAGGATCTACGAGCGGTAAATGCAGATGGAGTCTCTAACATGTTTCCAGATAGAACAATCAGAAGCTGGCAGTGCCCTCCTCGGGTTATACGAGCTCCTCGGAAATGTCTGTTTCATTCCAGACACCGGGGCAGAAACATTTCCGAAGTACAAGTCACCGTCACACCGCATCAACCTACCTCGCCCTGGCACTTTCATCCCTGTAAGACAAGGCTGTCAACGTTCGTTTTTACTCAGGCACTTTTGCTCATAACTAGGGGTACGAGGGTGCCAGGTTACGATTCTACTACTTCGATGCTATTGCTACCGATACTGCAATAACGACTAATAATAATAATAATAATAATAATAATAATAATAATAATAATAATAATAATAATAATAATTTAGAATTAAAATATATTAAATTGTATTTCACACTGAAAAAAATCGCTCTACATTATTTCTTCTAAGAACAGAGATGCACAATAAACACATCGTTTTTCCTTTGTTTCCAATAAAGCAACACTGATCCTCCCATATACCGTTAAAGTATAATTTCCTTGTCATTTTAAGAAGAGTTATGCTTAAAATATAACCGATTAATAACTGACTAATCTAAGTTTAAAAAGTAATGAAAGAACCACTGAAAACATGTTGAATGTACAATTTATCACAACTCAAGGCACTCAAAACGTGTTGCAATACAATACTATGTCAGTTACAATAATACTATGTCCGCCTGAAAGGAAGCAACTTGTAACATTCCTATTGTAGCACTGTTATAAATCGTTTGTTCATTTTTTGCGCAACAGCTTTGTTAGGATTAAAGTTACTTTGAGGGCAAATTGGGTGCCCCAATGTCGTCTTGGTGAAACTTTGTCATGGTAGGTAGTTTATGGCACTGCAATAAAGTGAATCATAAAAAAGCGACCTACTTTGCAGAATAAGAATGCCGCTATAACAAATTTCCTAAGCTTGAGGACGGTACTTTTAAAACGAAAAGTAAAATCTTTATTCAAATAAAAAAAAATTCTTCAAATATTAATTTGAAAATTAGTTGCAAAGGGCGCCATAAAAGGGCATCGCGGGCGCTTCATTGGACAGGGTTGCTGTAAGAGAACCAAAGGAATGAAATAATATAAAATGGAGAGTGAAAAATCGTGGAATGTAAATATCCATTCTAACGTTCGCTAAAGGGACCAGGAGAAACCAAGAAAAAGCCCAAGGTCAGAATGGCCTGCATCATTGAAAGTGACCGCCATGGGTGGCCGGGGTCATTAAGGCGCGGACTTGTGAGCGGGAGGTCTAAGGTTCGAATCCCGTCAGGACCGTCCTCCCTGACTGAGGTTTTATCCCAGGTTTTCCTCAGTCCTCATAAATGGCAAATGCCGGGGAGATACCCTAAACTTAGGCTTGGAACGTTTCCTTCCTTACAAAATATCCTTTCCCAATATATATTTTCATCTTATGTATCGTCAGTATTACCGCCCGTGGTATCTCAGTAGTAAAAACGGGCATTAAACACTAATAAAAAAACTTGAAAGTGAACCCCAGATCTCCCGAATGCGATTCTCCAGTCAGCCCGCTCGGTATACCAGGAATAGGACAGTGATTAACGCTTCACGTTTTCCTATTGAATAAAGACCTGTGTGGCTTGGGCACCAACAGCTGCAGTGAGTGTTTAATGTGACGTTATTCCTACTCTTGTATTCCAGCAGCGTAATGCAGGATTGACTCTACGGCACGTCATTCTTCTTCAGTCCACTGCTAAACTAGTGTATTGGTTAGTACGGAGTTTGAGCTGTAATCTTAAAGTAGGTAGTATTGCACAGCTTCAAAGTCCAACTCATAAAAACCTCGGTCAAGGAGGAAGGTCCTCAAGGGAATCGAACTCCAGACCCGATCCATAGTTCGTGCCTTTACAACCTCGGCCACCCCCCTTCAGATTCGTCCTTCTTGGCTGAGGTTTTTTCCAGGTTTTCTCAGTCTTAATTAATAGCAAATACCGGAGAGGTACCTTAAAAATACTAAACAAATGCTATCTGACGTCAAGAAATCGGAAAACAGTTTTTGCACCTTAAAACGTGTAGAATTGTCTACGTAGTTTTAAATAAAGTGACCTCTGAAGATTTCCACTGAACTCCTTCCAACCGTACAGACATCAGATAGTCTGCAAAAGCAAGAAAAGAATGGACAGCGTCTACCTATCATACTAATTATTCGCGGAACTCTACAATATATGAGAGTCGTTCACTCTGCTAATGGCTGTGTGGTACTCAATGTGTTTTACAGGTCTTCCTTAGTCTTCATTAATAGCAAATGCCGGAGAGGTACTCTAAATATAAGCTGGAACGCTTCCTTTCTTAAAACACACACATTTATAATTTCATCTCACATGTTAGTGTCCATCGCCTTGGTCCTTCAGCAGTAACAAAAAGTGTTAAAACAAATCACATGATTACTGACTGACGATTACTGATCATCTCGCTTTCCTAGTATGTGAATTAATAGGTGATGAGGTTTCGTAGACCGCGTCTGGCGAAATATTTTTTTTTTTTTTTTTTTTTTTTAAGTGTAATACAAAATGAGTTAGTAGAATGTGTCGAACTTAACGATCCAAAGTTTTATGAAGCTATTGCTCAGTAGATGAAGGAAGATGTTGGTAATATAGAAGGAGGAATAGACGACAGATTTGCGATTGCTAATGATCACATGATTATACTAGTGAACAAGAGCCTGAATCAGCAGAAGAATCTCAGGATAATGATGATCTGCTTCTTTGAACTCTGAAGAGTCTTGGTTCGCTTCGTAGAGATATTATTACTATGGTAAAAATCATTTCAGATGGTCGAGGGAGCCCGCTCGAAATTGATTTTCAAGAAGCCCAAGATCTAGGCCATCCTACTGAAGTAGAAAAAATCGGAAAGTTACTGTTTTGGGATGGTAATCCAATTTACAAACCTCAAACTTAAACGAGAATGAGCACAGTGCAAAATGCAAATATCACACATTTGAGGGACATAGGTAGATATCACTGAACTCCAGGCATTCTTCGGCCTCCTCATCTATAATTCTGTTTTGAAAAGAGGACATGGTTGCTACTTGGGCAACAGATCGTATAGGGAGGGACATTTTTTGGTGTGTCATAGCCAAAACAGATTTGATATCCTTCTTCCAAACGTCCGTTTCGATTATCCTCAAGACAGACCTTAACGAGGCGGTTGAACTAACATTTGTGAAATTTATGTAACATTGTTGAAAATTGTCAGGTGTCTTCGTGCATATGCTAGCTACCATTGATGAAATGCTAATTTCCTTCATAGAGAAATGCAGACTCAAGGTCCATATGCCCAAGAAACCATCCAGATATGGCATGACAACTCAGAGCTTATTTTATTCTAAAACTCGTTATTTTCTGAATGGTTATATTTACACGAGCAACAATTCTGATGGAAGAACTGTCCCAACAAACGATAAAAACTTCTCAGTCACCACTCAAGCATGCATACGACTGATTACGCCAATCAAAGGCACTCGTCGAAGCGTGACTACTGAAAACTGTATTCTTCTGTGGAAAATTTAATCCCTGCAGATTTGTTTCATATGAAAGGAAAGTATTCTACATCTAATAATTCTCTTAAACAATGCTATTAAAATCATAGATATATGCTTTTGTGTCATAAAAAGTGAAGTAATATAAAATCTATTTAGTGAAATAGATGTGCATATACTGCTTAAAGATACATTGAAATGCATTGTGCATTACTTTATTTACAGTTTTCAAAACATTAACAACGTTTTTTAAGGGTTTGACTATAGAAGTCCCGCAGATCGCACCTCATGATAGTTAAGTAAGCTGATGAGTTAAGGATCAAAAATAACCTCAGTCAAAAGATCATGAGTCTCTGTCTCTCATTAGAGCACTTCTGGTGTTGGAGAGTTGACCAGTGATACCATGTGACCATTGCCGGAAGTGACCTAAGAAGGGACAGATTTGTTTATTTTATATAAAAATACATATAATTACAATTATTAATTGAGAACATTGATGATTTTTAATAAAAATGGTTGATACATATTTATTAATAGCAAAATGGCAGACAAAAAAAGATATGTCTATAACACCACTGTCCAAAAAAGTGGTTCACCACTTGCAAAAAAATTGGAAATGTTTAATAACTGTTCAGTCACTGTTTTGGTGGCAAAAAATTATTTTAAAATATGTAGTATATGTTTTTTTTGGTAAAAGATACATCACTATCACTGTCGTCGTCGTCCTTCTCGTGCGGCGTCGTGACCCATGTGAGTAGCATGTGGGAAAAGGTATTGTTGAGGTATTCCTGGATCGACGGAATGGACATGGGCACGACGAATCCGTTGATGGATGCCGTGTGGAAGACCTGCCGACATGACCTAGTAGGCTAATGGCGGGGTGGTTCCGAGGTATACGGTGCAGCGTGCGTCTATGCCGTACTGTTGTGCTTTTGAAGGCAATTGTTGGACTTCTCGACGTCGGAGTTGTTGTTGGCTAGTTTGACGGTGACAGTTTTGTCCTCGCCAAAGAATGAGATTTCTGTGGAGAGCAGTTTGATGTAAGCAGGATACTCGCCGCTTGTTGTGACTTTATTTTGATTGTTAAAAAGGAGTTTGACAAGGAGATTGTTGCCTATTCCCACCGGGTATATTTGGCACGCCATGTTATGATGGTGAAATGTTCACAATGTGCCTCCGGTATCCGTTTCTTAGAACCTCCTCGCCCTCGTAGACGATGTAAAAGTAAAATGAGTTGAGCTGGTCGATGAGTTCTGCAGAAAGATTGTTGAATCTGGTTGGTAGAAACACCTCTTGCCCGTTCTCGAAGTGTACAAGCGTTCTGGGTCCGTTCTTTGTTCAGATGCTCCGGACTGCTTTCACGACGAAGGCACATTCGGTTGTAGCTTAGACACTGAGATATACTCCGTGTTGGTCACTATTGCAGCTAGTTGGCGTAATGCATCGATGATCGTGTTTACTGCTCTGCCGAACTCTTAGTACTGATGGGCTTGTTGTGCTTCATCAAGATGACCTAGTTTTTCGTTTGTGCGGAGGTGAAAGTTGTTCGTCATCAAGATGACCTCATTTTTCAACAGGTTTGTTTGTGTGGAGATGATCTCGTTTTTCAAGACATGTTTGTTTGTGTGACGTCATCAGACCTGTTGTGAGATGTTCCTGTGATGAATTGTGCTTTTAGAAAATGCTCCATCTCCAGGAACACTCTAAATGTGGCACAACGAATGTATCTTGTATATTCGGTGAAATTCTTTTTCTCCCCTGTGTGATGCAAATAGTTGCGATAGGCAGCTATTTGATTTTGTATTCCGATCTAGTTCTTCTTCTTGTGATAGATGATGTCGGTAATAATACGCTGTAGGCTTACTAGCGTGTTCCATTCCTCCATGCTCAGTGATGCTTCCATCCATTTTGATGACCAGATTTAGTGCTCTAAATAAACGTTTAAAAACGATGGATAGTCGATTGCTCAACTGCCACTTTTTAGATGAGGAGTCAAATTCTGTATTGACAGCATCGTCTCAGCAAGTTTCTGCCACTCTGTCGAACCCAGGGCCACAGCGCCGCGTCGTCCACCCACTGTCACCACGATCTTGTGTGGAGGTTTAGGTGAAAACCCAACGGCCGCAAACTTGGACTGCTTACAGTTCAAGAAGTAAATCTCCGATAGAGGTCCCTCGTCCATGTCACTGAAAGCAAGAACATAACCTCTGTAGCATAATATTTTCAGCTGCCACACGCACACACACACACACACACACACACACACACACACATGATAATGAATGCGACTTACCTGCTTGCCTCTCTCGGAGCAACTGGCTGCACGGTCGCGCGGGTTCTGAAAAAAAAAAAAAATACCGGGAGAAATTAGCAACATAAAAACGTGACAAGTGTTATATATGTCTATTCATGCAAAAAATGATACTAGCCTTTAATAATATGCAGCTCTGATGTGTAGTTTGTGACCATCCGCCAAGATTGTAGGTTTTTTTAATGATGTCATCATTGTGATTAAAATCACTTATGCTGAATAGTGAAAAGAATTTCAGCCCACGGAAGCGGTGAGATTGGTAAGTAACAACGTAATGACCACCAGTGGTGCTGACATCGCCTTGCAACCTTCTAGTGTTGTGAGTCCATCTTGTACTACAACAACGATTTAAAAATTTTGGAATAGGTCCCGAAAAAGGTTCTAGGCCATATCTGTCGAAAAATTCCTACCGGCCGTTCTTTGCAACAAAGTTACAGACCCAATGTTTCCCTGGTTTCGTGCTAGGATCGGTGATAATGACAACCGCTATGGGAAGCTGTCTATTATGCAAATTTACCAGAGGCAATTGATCACAGGCGCACACGCCTAAAAAGTGTGGTGTGCATTTAGACAGAAGCCGGCGTATTTGCAACGTATTTATGATACCAAAATGGTTCTGTTAGCGTTGATTTCTATAGTGCGATGTATCTCAGCCAGCGTTAGCAGATTGATAGGTTCTGGAGTTTGATCCTTAAAGCCTATATTTATAGACACGGTGCCGTGCCGTTGCCCCGAAATGTAAGACACGTTAGCGCTCATATCTGCCGTTAGGTCAAATACCTAACCGAGTGAATATTGATGACTTGAATTGAATGCCCTTCGTCCTTAAAGTGTATCCCGAGGCCGTCCTGCAGAGTTTGAAAATATTGGAGAAAGTAACCGGCATCAAAATTGGGCTGTAGGGGTTGGAGGGAAAAGGCTGACCGTTTACATACAGTTGAAAAGAGTTCGTTTTAAAGTGTTGCAAATTGTATGGGTTTTTGTTGATGTTGCCGTTGTATGCCTGGTCGGCGACCATGGCCACAATCACTCTTATGGATATTTGACCTATGAAAACGTCATTGAAAGTCATGCTACTAACCCCCTTTGGAATGTTGAGAACGTGAAACCCGACATCTTTGAGATGGTACTTTGCATTACTCTTTGCTAACACTGCCTGATGAGCAAGCTTGATGGTTGGCAACGGTCTCACAGCTTTCAAAATAAGTCTAACAGACTGAATCTCGGTGTCTTTAAAGTCCTTTATGTCCGAAAAGAGATGAAAATTTGGCGAAGAGGGCGAGAGTTTAATGGTGACGTTTACATTGTTCAAGAGCAGATTTTCCTGATTAAAGAGTGCATTGGAAAGATTTCCCATTAGCTGCATAACTTTACTTCCTTTGGTATACTCGCCACGCCAATTGATTCCATCACTTTTTGCATACGTATTCCCCGTGTCCTTTTTCCAGAGTATGGACTCTAATCTGCTGTTCATGACATCCTCCGAATAATTGAGCAACGTTTCAACGTATGTTCTATAGGGGTAGCCTGGTTGAGGCATAGAAACGGTGACATTGTTGAGTAACACTTCTACCTGTTGAAACTCAGAGTATTTAGAGTATTTTTTACAAAGGTGACCCGTTTGTCCTCTTTCAAGTCATTTCCACTGTCATCGACTATTCGCACGAACAGTTCTAGTACTACATAGGTCATGTCGAGGTAATCGTCTGCATTGCCAGACTAATGAAATGTTATGTGGGAATTTTTCATGAGTGTATTTTGAGGTTTTAGAGATATGTAGCGGTACTCTTCCACGTTCATTTAAACGGGAAAGTCTTTGAAAATGTCTAGATCTGAACTCATGTGCACCAGCGATTCGTCAGACATTATGAAAACCTTTCTACCACGGCGTTTAGTCTTGGACTGATTGTTTATTTTCCATTTCGTGCGCTTTAATAGGCCACTACCTATCATAGGAAATGGGCATACACCCTGTATATTCATACATGGGGTTCCCTTACGAGATGTTCATTTACTGCAATCTGATTGGAGTGGTGGGCAACACGTTTGTATAGGTCATTGAAAGCGTCCCTGTAGAACATGAAAAACGTGACAATACATGCATGACTATTGAAAAGTCTTTCACTCCACTTAACTGGGTAAAGCTGACGTAAAGATATATATATATATATATATATATATATATATATATATATATATATATCTTTACGTCAGCTTTCCTCTTCAAATTAGTTCCCGCCTCCTTCAGTCTAGTCTTTAACGACTCCTTTGGGGAAACCCCCGAACTTGCAACGTCTGCAAGCACATTAGCGCCTATTTTCAGTGCATCTTTACCGACAGATTTCACACCGCCCTTGAAAAACGGCAGCACGGTTCTGAAAAGGCTGCCGAGAGCAGAGAACAAGCCCTACCTTTTTGATAACGCTTGCCCCTATACAGGAGAAAATCTCGATTGTCTAAAGCTCCTCCAGTCTGATTTAGGTTTTATCTGGTGACAGTGTTCACTCCATTTCGGGCGAAATGTTAGAACTATAGTAGATGAAAGTTCGTCTACAAATAGCAAGAAATCACCGCAACCGTTTCTTAAATCTATATTCACGCTTTTAAACTCTTATTGCGTCAAAGTACCCAGTTAAGTGGAGTGAAAGACTTTTCAATAGTCATTCATGTATTGTCACGTTTTTCATGCTCTACAGGAACGCTTTCAATGACCTGTACAAACGTGTTGCCCACCACTCCAATCAGATTGCAGTAAATGAACATCTCGTAAGGGAACCCCATGTATGAATATACAGAGTGTATGCCAATTTCCTGTTCTACCAAGTAGGTGCATGGTTCGAATCCCATCATCTTGGCCAGAGATGGTGACAAAACCAACATGTGTATGAGGTTCTTTTGCGTGATCGGAGGAGGACGAGTTGACGGCTTTTTAGGTGGAATTGACTTAATAGTTGGTTGTTTATTCGGAGGATTTGTTTTATTCTGAATCTTTGTTTTCAACGTTTGGTTCGTACTTTCTGACGCAGCTCTCCTGGTTCCGGAAGGTGCAGTATTTTCTACATAACCTACATATTTGCTGGTGGGAATATGGCTGGCTTGTTGACTTTAATGTTAACTCTGACAATATTTTTGCCCTCTTTATAAATGAAAAAGTCTTCGACTTGGAGATTTTCGCGTATAACAGAGTTAACGCCGTATACCAAATTTTTAGAGTTGGGCACAATACCATGGGGCAATTGGAAGTTCAATTTTGAATGTGTCGCCGGTTCGGTCATATAATACATGGTTCCAATAATTTGATTATCGTGATTTGTTACGTTTGAGAATTTCACAGGTACCTAACCTTTTGCAGCGCTATTTCCCATTTTCCTTGCAACACTATTCTCTCGGGTAAGATATTTGAAAATCTGGAAGTTGTGCTGTCATTGAAATGATGCATAGAGGTGTTACTCACGAGCGTGAGGGAAAACGGTTTTGTTCTAATCATATGGAATTGATAGTTGAAGCCAGGACCCAAGAGTTAAAATTTATTGGATAACCTTTCCACTTAACAGTAATTGCTTATTGCAACCGCGACCTTTAGTGTCGAGTATTTTGTATATTTTGAATGATTTCGGAAGAGCGACCTTTTGTATCTCCTCGGAGTAAAAGATGGCGTCTATGGCTTCACCGTCCAAATACACGACGGGGTCGCCGTGTACCATCTAGTCAACTTGAAAAAATTTTATATGTCCAGTTTTGCTAGTAACCCTTAGCAAACTTCATTTTCTGTTTTGATATGCGCACGTGGTCTCCCACATAAAATTTAATTTTACTCCGTTTGTCTGCACTCTGACCGTAAAGATTTTCGTATACCTGTAAAATTTTGCTTTCATCGACATCCTTTGGAGCCATCTTTATGGACCTGTGAAATGAACTGTTGTACGAGTTTAAAAGGGCGGGAAGGACTTCTACGTATCTATAAGTGTTTTTATGGGTGAAATATTTCCACTTTTTCGTCTCTAAGGTTCTATTGAAACGCTCTACGACACTGGCTTTGTCTTTTTTGTGTGTAATACTTTACACCATTATTGGTTAAAAATGTTTGAAAAGTTATGTTGGTGAACTCGGTTCCTTTACCTGTTTGCAGCACCTTGAGCCGGCGATGTGAGAATATAGTTTTAAAAGCATGTGTAATATCCGTCCCTACTGTAGATTTTAACGGTATAGCCCAAGCATATTTTGAGAAAACGTCAATCACCGTCAAGATGTAAACGTAAGGTTTGTTGTGTTATTTTACGTTGTTAATTACATTTAGATCAGCTTCCCAAAGGTCGTCCATATTGGTCACGTGATAATTTCTGGTAGAAAATCTTTTCCTTATTGGTCTGTGAAATGTATAACTATCCTGCGTTTGAAGAAAGGACTCGATCTTTGATTTTGGTATGCCTGTGGTCTTGCGAAGTTTCTCTGCTGTACCAAAACCTGCATAGTGTTCCGAATTGAAATAAATTTTCTGCAATGCGTTCATAGTTGTTCCCACACTTGTTTGCGAAGGTTATAGGATATTTGGCTGTTTTTAACCTTTACAGGCTCCTCCTTCTTTACTTCAAGCTCTTCTTCTTCTTTTGATTCAAGGTATGGTTCTCTCACTTGTGACATAAGATCGAGATAGTTCTCAACTTATATTTTATCAAGCGCCATTTCTCGGGGGCTGCCATATGTGCACGACGCAATTTATTCATTTCTCTGATGAGTTGCATAAGTGATTTGTCTACGAGATGAAGTTTTTTGACAGCTTTTGGCTGTGAAGCTACTATAATTTGCTTACCGTACTTCATTTGGACAAGAGTGCGCTGCCCAGTGAAGTCAATATCAGAAGTAGGAAAGTAGGTAAAAGCCACCTCTCTGCACAAGAATATTTTTCTTGCTCTATAAGGAAAGTCGTTTGTAGATTAACTTTCTCCAGCAAGTTTTATGTCTCTTTAAGCGCTTCAAGAAATTTACAGGTAAATCGACATGCCCTCCCTCTGCACACATTGAGCATACACTCTGAAATGGCTTTATTATCTCGGAGCTAGCGCTTTTTAACAGTTTCTGTCTCAAAGTGAGTTTGGCCTTGGCAAGTACGGTCACGTTTGCGTTTGCGTGCTGTCTCGCAATCAGCGGGCTACTCAGTTAGGCAATGCTCATCCTGAATGCGCTTATGTTAAAATGACTGTAGTGTGTTGATTGTTCGCCTATTTAAGGGACATCGATAACCTTCAGAGTGCGATCAACAATTGGGTATAAAATAAGAAGACGTTTCACCCAGAAGGACGAAGGTTCAATGCCTGTATTGATTAGGCGTGTATTGAGTGCAATCCAACACTAGATAACCGTGGGGGTTTTCGGTAGCCTTTTCAAATGCTTCTAGCAGAAACCTAGAGTTCTTTGGCTCCATCTGTTGACAAAGCCTGTCATTCTGCACTTTATCTCTATTTTTTTTAAACATGACAATGTAGTTTCCATTCAGAGATATAATTCGAAATTTCTTTCCTTGTGGAAATACATTTTGGAGAATGTAAATAATTCCCAAACGCTTGTGATGCGAGTCTCTGGTGAAAAATTTTGACACGTTTACCCCATCTGCCTCGTACATTAAATTATCTAAAATAAACAGATCTCCCTCTTTAATAGTCTCCAAATCTGGTATGCCTGCATGGGTCGCGAAGAACGGACTTGGTTTAGGAGAATATTCTGGTCGATGACACCACAACACTTTTCTCAAAGGCTTGTCAAACATTTCACCTGCATTATCAATTAAATTTTTAACAAATGTTGATTTACCACATCGTGAAGGACCTGCGATTAGCATGGCACACGGAAAACTATATTGAAAATGTTGGTTTGCACACATTATGGGCGACTGGTGCAAAAGTGATTAATTACGTCTTCTTTTATATCCGTTCGGGTAGGAATCAAAGTTTTCACTTTGTACTCGCTTGTTATTCACCTTTCTAAGGGTTTTCTTTGAAGGCTCGGTTGCCACAGAACCTAGAAATTTCCTAGATAACTAAGTGCCTTCAAGCACTACCGACATTGCATTTTCCCTCAATGCAGTGTTGATGATTACGTCCGAGTTTACTTTCTTCAAATTCCCCGAGTTGAGAGTGATGCCTTAATTTTACAAACAGAGTGCGTCTTTTTCCCACACCTGACTTCTATGGAGTAGCTTTATGTGCCTGTAGATGCAAATCTGGAAATATATGCACCTGCACCGCACTTTTCTAGTTCATCAGTCATACAGCACAAAAAAGGTCCCGTGGGAGGCATCCATTCCCCCGGTCTGTACGTGGCTATAACCGAATCAGTGTCGAAATAACCCACTTGCTCGCCCAATCTCCTAAGATAGGAGTAGAGCTCTAATCTAGCATGGGCAGTTTGTATGTGCATCTATGACTGTGTTGGTGGTTCAATTCAATTTAGGATTCTGTTCACAGTGCTTCCATACCACGTACAGCACCTCCTCTGTAGCGATCAGGTAAGAATGTACCTCTACACCTGGGTCATTCAGTAGGTTTATGAGCCTTGAATAATCTTTCACAAGCTCACACGTGGTCAAGTTATCTCGTTGGCCATGTTTCCCCCAAGAGGAGTTTAACATGAGTTTAGCTAACTCACGCCTGCCAGGATAGATTTCAATGTCGTCTTTGTCCAGTGCCACGCCTTCTTTTTCCAAATATTGCGAGATAAACTCATTTTTGTCGCAGTCTTTGGGCCAACCGGAGGCTTCGGTTTTAATTTTCAGAAACTGGTTCACATATTCCTGAAAATGGCCCTTTTTGCCAGTGGAAGGGTTATGGCGTACTATTTCGTACTCCCATATTTCATATACATGAATCACTCTATAACCTTCCTCTAAAGCGACTTTAATTTCGTCCATTACCCAGGTGCCTGTTACACATCTTTCGGCCTCTGTATGCGTGCACTCTATCTGGTTCTCCATCTCTGCACATGTGCGACACAGTAGAAACATAGGCTTGCCGTTAATGCGCGATGGCAGAACTGGATGTTACAGTCTTTCCGGGGGAAGAATTTTAGATTTTACAATGCCACCCTCAACATCTTCCAAATGGAAATTTACCACCATGAATCTTTGGATGTCCCACGGGGTAGGCTTTTGTCTTATTGGCAAACGGGTACAAACTGCACACGTCATAATAAAACTTTTCATGTCTCCAGTGGCCTCGCAGTAGGTTTTCGTACAATTTGTAAGCCCACCGAAGAAGGCATCTCGTGGGTTGAGAGGTTCGAGGTAGGGAAAACTCTTGACAAAATCTGCCCAAACCCCGTCAACTTTAATCATGGCATTAAACTCACATTCCCACATCTCGGTCACGTGGTAGCCTGCATCTCTCATCATCTTCGTGATCCTTACGGTGTCCTCATATATGGAGCCCATGGTTTCGTTACCCGTGTTGTATAACATATTTCTACTCGGGCAACATCGTGTGCAGCCATGGTAGAAGCATCCGGGAAAGAAATAGACACATTTATTTTGTTCTTTGTACCCGTCTACTTTATGACCTATAACTTTAATTTTCCGGCACCGATAAGCATGCTGTATGGTGGTTGATTGTTGCTGTTCCAACCACAACAGCCAGATACACGCTATACGCGATTGCTTATCAGCTAAGCGCTACCCACCTCCAGGAATAAGTGGAATTTTATTTCTTGGCATGAACCGTTTCGTGTAAACATTCATACATGCATGGCCTATGGTGACGCATTCTCTAAACGGGTCAATGCCGTCTCTTCAATAAATTGTTTCCTAACTTTGGAAACACCCTGACTCAGGAGAAAAACGTCAGTTTTGCAGTATAACACAATTTCGTTTTTCATGTCAAAGACATAATTTGAGGACACCATTTCATTATGCCACTTCTCGAAGGTTTTGCGGCCACTTACACTCATGCTGTCAGGACAGTAATATTTCTGTCGCGGTACAGGACCAACATATTTTTCATTTTCTTTTGTGTTGAATAGGTAGGGAAAGTAACCTTTGCATTAGGGAAGTTGAAAAGTCTTTGAAAAGCGAGACAGTGGCATAGGAATGAAATTCAAAGAGTCTAGAAATGTCACACTCTTATACGTCATTCTGTACATTTTGCTACTGTTCATCATGAGTTCCGGGTCCCAATTAGGTTGGCCACCATTTTAGCAGAAACTGCTCATCATAGGACCTCAGGTTGTGTGCAAGGACGATGATGTCCCGGGACTCGAACTCGGATTGTGTGATGTGATCAAACAATTGCTTCACAGGCTCCTTGTCAAATACCTGTTCTTTAAACACCACACTGCGTACAATAGGCCATCTCGTAAGGTTCCTCAATGCATAATCCACAGCTTTTGTATACCACACATAGATTGGGGACATGTTCAAACACGCCCTCGGAATAAGAAGTGTTCTGAGTACACTCAAAATCTATGAACATAAACATGAAATTATTTCGCATATTTGGCGAATTATACGGCTGAATGTAGCACTGGTGGTTAGCATTCACTTAAATTTTACAGGTACTACAAAAAGTCTCCCCGCAATGGTGAGACCTATTATTAACAAGTTTTTTGCACATCGGACAGACTTTTTCAACGTCACACACTGACATTGTTTTGGGGTAATATTTTTCCCTAATCAAATGATTATTAAAGCAGGCCTGTCCGTTGAAATCGCGATGACACGCGTCACATCTCACATGCCTATCAAAAGTGGGTGGGCACCTCTGACGACATTTTTCACAATTTTGCTAGCACCTGTGAGTTTCTTTTTTATGTAATGAGGGAAAATGACACTGTCGACAATACCATTTACATTGAATGCCCCATGCAGGTTTACAAAAGCGTTATAATGGCTGTCGTGGAATATTAAGTCAATATGTTTATAGGAGCTATTTTTTTGACTTGTAGAGTACATTTTTTTCACTATGGTCACCAAAAACTGTTATGGAGTAATCCTTTAGCGCCATCTCAAAGAGTTTCACGTCGAGTGTAAACGGCCCATTGTTTTGCCTATTTTCTCACACAACTCTACAGCCTTTTGTTTTTTACGAAGTTCTCTGCTCCTAATCAAATTATAATTTAAATCCTGGTCAATTTTGAATTCTGACACTACGATGGTTCTAGCTAGACAAAGGTTATCATTGTTCTTTATTTCAATGATGCCTCTGATTTTACTACAGTCGTCGCAGTGTTTGTAGCACGAACCTAATACTTCATTTGTCCAAACACACGAAATTTTGAGTGCCCCCCCCAATAAAAATTCTTTATTACTCTGCATTACTTTCCCCAATGATTTCAATACGACTTGATCGTACCTACGGACACTCATATTAAATGGTCTCTCAGGATGTTTGGTATCATGAATCGTGATTTCCATGAAAACTGGTTGGCTCTTTAGCATTTTGTCATTAACAAACGATAAATAATCGTTAAAAACCCTAGAAACCCATTGGTTAGGATCTGTATCTTTGGCCATCGAACTAACCATAATTTCAGTATCGGCATAACCGATCTGTCTTTATGGCCTGAAATTTCAAAAGTAGGTTGCAAGGCAACACTCACTTATGGATCGCCGCCAGAAGATGAAGGTTGATTAACAGCAGCATCGTTGATAGCTATTTTTGTTGTGAAGCCTTCGAAAAGACTCATCTCCCTTCCGCTGCCTTTCTCTTCAAACTAAACTTTGTCATTGTGAGATGTAGCTGAGTATTGGAATTCTTCGGTCTTTTTATACATCTCCCCACTCCTCACCACGCCCACTTGGATTTTATAGCCAATGAAGACCTATGTTGTGAAAGTTTTCTAATGATGTCTTAGGCAAAATGTCAACTATTATTGCAGTAACATTGTCAAGTTTCTGTCCTAGAATTAGAGGGAATAATACATTTTGCTTAGTAAAGCGAAACGTTTTCTACAGCTCTTGCATACACATATAATGCTCACACATATATTTGATTATTATTTTCACGATAATGTGTTAGTTACTTTGTCATTAACAATCAAGCTTTTACTAAATACGTATTTCCTTTCCTTCAATTCTTTTTGAAGAATTGCAGTATTGTTTTCGCACTGTTGATAGTATATAATATTGTAACAGTAATCAACAGTAATAATCATCTATTTTCTATTATATGGAATTTAGCTCCCGGAATGATCATCACTTTATATTAAAATACATTAGAAAAATAACGTGTGTGTAAATACGACTATTGCAGAGGAATTCCATTATGCAACCAGCCGATTGAGTTCTTTCAATTCAAACTGTAGGTTAAGGCTGGACATCGAATATTTCGCACCGGGTAGAATATATATAATAATATTTTAACATCATATTAAACTTCGTTTAACGCAGGCCATATCTTATCGACCTTTAAATAGTAAAAAGCACAAACTTTTTTTTCTTTGCATTATATATAAAATAAACACGTTGCAGCTAATTGTAATCTCTATCAAAAGGAATGCATATGCATATGATAATTGTTATCTATGAGCAGATATTTTCTATTAATGAATTATATATTGTAATGTAATCTAAATCATTGTAATATTATTGGCAACCAGTTATAAAATAAACATGTTGCAGCACGTTTATATTAAAATAAAAATGTCATCTTATCGTAAGGTATGCATATGCGAGATTGTTATCTGTGAACAGTTATCAATCGATTAGTGTAACGCGAAAGCTATTTTCTCAATGAAAGCGACATACATTCCCTAACAACATTGTAACGTGACCTTGTTTCATACACAGCTAAGTGAAGGAAAATTAAATATTTCGCACTTTAGTAAGAAGGGGAAGCTATTTTCTGAAAGAGGGGACGACATACATTTCCTAACAACATTATAACGTGACCTAATTTCATACACAGCGAAGTGAAGGAAAATTAAATATTTCGCACCGTTGTTTATCAATCTATTAATGAATAAATAAAATTTAATAATAACAGCAACCAGTTGGAAATGTTCATCACGTTTATATTAAACATTAAAATACAATCCCTGTCGTGCATATGCGTCAACAGATATTTTCTATTAATGAAATACATGTAAGGTTCTCTAAAACAAATTTAATATTAACAACAAGCGATGAACGGGGAAAAAATAATAACTGTAATCTATTAATGAAGTATATAAATAATATAATTGTTATCTATTAATGAATTATATAATTAATATAGTTGTTATCTATTAATGAATTATATAAATAACATAATTGTCATCTATTAACGAATTATATATATTATTGTAATGTAATATAAATCAATTTAATATTAACAGCAACGTTAATAAAATACACATGTTGCAGCACATTTATATTAAATAAATATCAAGAAAAAGGTATGTAAATACACCGTTGTAAATTAGAAAAGCGGAAGAATGAGTTATGTGAGAATTGTTATATTAAACGTACTATATTTCGTTATCCACATTAAAAGATACTCGACCATTTTGAGAAACGAGTTTAATATTATTTACTGCATATGCTTGGCAGCCATATTTGCTTCGGTCATGTGACCCTCCCCACCACCCCACCTTTCCCCCTCCATTACAACCCTAGTGACCGGCCATAACGACCGGGAAGTCGTCCGGGGAAGGAAGGATTATGACATTCGGCTCCACGCATTTCATCGTGATCGTCTTTTGGCGTGATATCACGATTTTTTTCCTTTATGGAAAGGTTAAAATTTTAATTTGTAAATATACGTTTCCCCAACAAACTTAGCCCGGTTGAGAAACGAATTTAATATAATGCCCTTGTCCGAGTAAACAGGCTGGCGAAAGCAGTATGCGTAGCATAAAAGTTAACGGTTTAACTGACCTAGGCCTGACCTAAAATCGAAACATAAATCTCTGTGTGGCTGGCTGACGAAAGCGGTATGCGGAGATGGTCAAAGTTAAGTGTTTAAACCTCACAATAACAAAGCTGAACTAAATGAAAATAAACCTCAGTGTCGTGACAGCCATGCAAGTAAGTGACGGGTGTTCTCGGACTGCGGCCGAAGTACGATTTACTTCGGTCACGTGACCACCGGTGATGGGCTATTTTCTCCCTCACCTCTTCCTCCCGTTTAAGACGTTCTACTTGCACATTAGGACGGTGTTTAGTGAGAAAGAGGCCGTCGGGAAGAACAGTCTATGCCTCTCGTCCACACGTATTTCACTACGTTAACGATCTTTTTTTTTTTTTTTTGGCGATATCACGACTGTTTTCTTTTATGGAAGTTTAAAATTTATTTTGTAAATATACGTTCCCCCCCCCAAAAAACTTAGCCCAGTTGAGAAACGAACTTAATATAATGCCCTGTTCTCGAACTGCGATCGAGGTGCGATTTTATTATGCGCTGCAATTGTGTGTGTGGTTTGACTGCTTTAATTACATTATACTTGCAATTAAACAATACACTGCCATTTTTAAAAAAACAATTTGTATTTATATTGAAAATTCCAGTAATGCTGCGTACACTTTTGCGTTTAATAAATACAGTTTGTAATTAAAACAATACAGTTTTGTATATTAAAATGTACATACTTTTTCAAGTCTTTTTTTTCATCAAATACTGTGAGACTCATAGTTATAATTAAATATATGCATATTTCCCAAAAAATTAACACAATCATACACTTTTGCTTTTAATAAATACGGTTTTTAATTAAAACAATACAGTTTTGCATTCACAATATTTATTTATTCAATACTTATTTATTTTTGCAACAAATACTGTTTGTAATTTAAGACTCATAGTTGTATTTAAATACATGCATATTTCCCCCAAAGAATCTTAAGACATCCACAACAGACCCCAACCCCCACAACAGACCCCCCACCCACACCAAGCCCTCACTCCCGCTAAAATGTTTGTATCTTCTTATGTCACTTCCGCTAGTGGTATCACCGCTCCGGAAGTGCTCTAAGGAGGGACAGATACTACTCTCATGCTTCACGCGAGGGTTGTCTTCTGAGGAAGATAATCGGAAATGATTGCACCAATCAAAGTCCAATGACCGATTAACATTCTCTTCCGAACACATTGTTTTATCCTAATGGTGTTTTCGTCTTCCTTGACTGGACACCTCCTAACCATTCTCTATTTACGTTTGCTTTGAAGTTTCCAAAAAATATTACTCCAATTTTGGATTGTTGCGATTTGGACAATCATTTTTAATAAGATTACAAAATATTATCCTATGTGTTATGCACCATAGCCTGATAGAGTTTCCTATTTCTGCATTGAAATCTACATAGGTTTGTGTTTTTAAATGTTTTTTTTTTTTACATATAAAAATAAAATATGACTATTTACGAGCAATATCTTCACAGCATTCTGCTCTTTGGCACTCTGCATTACCTAGTTGCGACAAAAGTCTTTGAACTGGTATTTTTTACTTTTTTTAAAACGAAAAAAGTAATAACATAAAAATGAACGTTATATTACAGATAAGTGATTGTTCTGTTAGTTTGAGTTGAAGTTAATCAAAGTAGCTTCCTCGAATTCCGCTGCATAGACGAAGTTTAGGAATCCAATCATCAGAACTAACGGAACAAAGAAGGTGAAATAAGAGAGCGAAAAATTGTAGTGCTAGGTGGTTATCGTAATTATAAAGGACGTTTTTATAGGTGGAAACAAACCGATATGCTAGTCACAAGTTTGTCTTGCAGTTCGTTGCCAGCATGCTAAACGACAAAAGGTAAACTGCTTTCGAAAAATATATACATTAATTAAAAATAACCTAAGTGGTTCACAGAGAAATATACGGAATTATTGGGCCAAAATATCTTAACAGACATTTGCTGCTTTGCTTCTGTGATGCTAGGAGCATTCCGCCACGGGTGGCCGAGGTCGTTAAGACGCGGACTCGTGAGCGGGAGGTCTAGGGTTCGAATCCGACCAGGATCGTCCTCCCTGACTGGAGTTTTTTCCAGGTTTTCCTCAGTCCTCATAACTGGCAAATGCCGAGGAGGTACCCTAAACTTAGGCCTGGAACGTTTTCTTCCATAAAAAAATCCTTTCCAAATTGATCATTTCATCTCATGCATCATCAGTGTCCACCACCTGTGGTTCCTCAGTAGTAAAAACGGACGTTAAACACTACTCAAAAAAAATGCTAGGGGCATTATCAAAATGTACATTTGAGGGTGTAATGTTTCAATTTTAAGGATATTTTAAACGTAAATTTCAATAATTATTCTGTGCGTTCTTTTAATCTACAGCCGTTTTTAAATAATTGGTCATATTTCTGAATGTTTTCAGATCTTGAGGATAAAAGTTTTTCTTCGCCTTTGACAATGTAAGCAAAGTCCAGAGAGATCGGAAAAAGTGGGAATATAAAGCAGCGTATTTTTAATTTGTCGATCGTAAGAATTCAATAGAAAATTAGAGTAATATTCCCATATTGACATTCTTCATGTACGTGATGCACATCCTCTTAATAGAACTGTTCAAGAGGTAAACATTTTATTGTATATTTTCTTATATCATAGAGTTATAAAAATGAGTACCGGTTTTTCTGTAAAATGTTGAAGGAGATTCGTGGTATTAAGTTGTCGTTGCCTCATCTTGTTGCCTACGCTTCTCGATGACAGAATATCATGGGTGTATTTCGCTGTTTTGTTGAGGCACTCTCAACAAGATTGGTAGAGGATGCTGTTCGTTAAAATGAGTACACTGCATAACAGTTTACACTGCACACTTTATTGAACGCTGAGGGGTTCACATATACTCACTCTACTCGCGACACTTTAAAAGTTCAAAATATACAAAAAGGGTTGACTCATCAAAACTAATTACGTCATAAGGCGCAAAAAAATCAGCGTCTTGACGCGACCAAAGTTCAAATAATAATAATTACCCTTCGCTTGCAGCTAGGTCATTAAAAATTATTTAGCTTGTCTTTCGTATTTACCTTTTGTTCATCTTACTATTTCATTATTTTGAAATTATTTCCTACTAGCATTCAGTTATGCAACAGAATTATTATATGAAAATGTTTTATTATCCTTGAATTATATATTAGAATGTATGCGTAATATTAACACTATAAATTAAACAATATAAGTTTTAATAAAATATTTACAATATATAATTACATTAACATCATCACGGATACATTCGATAATTATTGCTTTAATGTTAAAGTTCCAATTTACTCTATATAATAAAAATTTTAACAAAATCAATAAATGTTTATATAACATATCTTCCCCAATTCTGTTCCAATAAGGAACGGTCCTAAATAAAGTACCTAATATTTCAAAATCATTTCATCCATTTCTAAATATGCCAAAAATTTAAAAATTATATCGCTTTAAGTAGACATGAAAACACTTACGTAGAGACCGCCACGGGTGGCCGAGGTCGTTAAGGCACGGACTCGTGAGCGGGAGGTCTGCGGTTCGAATCCCGCCAGGACCGTCCTCCCTGACTGGGGTTTTTTCCAGGTTTTCCTCAGTCTTCATAACTGGCAAATGCCGGGGAGGTACCTAAACTTAGGCCTGGAACGCTTCCTTCCTTAAAAAAAAAAAAAAAAAAAAATATCCTTTCCCAATATATCATTTCATCTCATGTATCATCAGTGTCCACCGCCTGTGGTGCCTCAGTAGTAAAAACGGGCGTTAAACACTACTCAAAAAAAAAAAAAACTTACGTAGATTTTGTCAGAATCCCTCCAGTAGCCCAAAATTGGGAGCCCTCTGCTAACTAAAAATGCAATCATTAATCATGTTTCTTAATGCTGAAGAATAAAAATGTACAAAAATATGTACAAGCACGTTGAACAGATGTCGTGAAAATGCATTTAAATGTGAAGGTAAATTATAGCGTCTTGTCTAATATGTCACTTGGTTCTGCGTTTTCATTGTTCCCAACAAGCTGTCCAGCCATAAAATGACATTTTAACGAAATCCTACAGAACATTTAAAAGAAAAATTTCATATTTTATTACAGTATTACTGTTTTATTTCTGTTTAGCTTTGTCGTTCACAAATATATTACAAAGAGTCCAAGATTTTGATCGACACTCATATTTTCTCCAGCTCACGATCATAGCTGAATTCGGTTCACTAAGAAGCGTACAGAACGCAGATGACATCAGTAAGAATAGAAGGGCTTAAAGACACAGGAAGAGAGCGATACAGAGAGGAGGGTTTAAAGACAAAAGAAGTGGAAAGGCGTAAACATTAATGAGGGGCCAATACGACTGCCATAAAAGTAACCACAGCGACTCGACCATATTCGTGTCTTGGCCATGAGCGGAGAAGGGCTATGAGGGGCTTGGTTTGTTGCTATCTCGAGCCGACGCTCACATCATTACGCCCCTCGCACGTCGTTAGCCCCGTCTGTCTGTCCCTCGCCAGGAGATGGCAGGCAAGTTAGCAACCCATCATCAAGAAAGCGGGAGAATTCGGAATTAGTAATCGATAGCCAGTAGCATAGTATCAGCACTACCCGCTCAACACCCCCTTCACAGTAAACTACACACTACATGGTTACTAGCCTACCTTACAAGTACTGGGGCCATACTCACCGCTGTTCTGTTCTCATGAAAACAACCCCCTGGCTCTTCGTTTTCCCTGTTTTTATATTTGAGCTGTAGCACAGACCAATAACGGTGCACGTAACTGAAATATATAATGAAAATTATTTTAAACCTTATCCTGAAAGTTTTAAATAGTTAAAATACTCTACAGAATGTTGCAAGAATCACCTGACTCTATAAAAATTTAATTTTTCGGTACTTCCTGACACCGTTTTTATCTTTATTTCAGTTAGGAACCATATGCAAGATTTTAGTTGTTTAGAGTTTGTGGTTTCCTGACATGACCAAATCTTGACTACATTCCAGATGAAAAGCCGCAAAAAGTATATCTGCAAAAATGTGATGGCATCTCAGAAACTACACATCTCCTATTATTCTCTGTTTGAAAGCGCTGTTAATATATTCACAGACTATTTTGGCATAATGTGGTGGCGCTTCATCGTGCATAAAGTGAAGCTCCATATGTATCATGAATGCTGAAATCAGTAATTTCAGTTCATGTTAAATAATTGTATCATCTCCATTTGCAACATGTTCAACTAAATATGACACTATTACTCCAAACAAGCATTCTGAACATTCCCTACACGTGATTCTGGTTTATTTTATTGATGGTGCTACTGAAGACGGAGATTTTCAGAATATCAATATTTGGGTTAAGTTAGAGTTTCAAATGACTACAACTTGGATAAATTTTTATTTTGTGCAAAAATAAAAACACCAATTAGTTCGAAAAGAAATTGGATCTTATTATAACAAGAATAAATAAGAATATAATAAAGGAATGAACAAGTAAAACTTAAATATGACCACCCTCGTGTTGTTCAATAAGCTATAAACATTAATGTAGCATTCTAAATTGTCTTTCTTTGAATGTTTTCAATAACATCTTTGAGGAACCCCATAATTACTGGTCAACTGGATTCACATCTGGTGACCTAGAAGGCTAACTATTGCAGAAATGTATGTCTACTAATATGTTCTATGGTGTTGCGTATGTGAGGTGGAGCACTGTCTTGCATTAAAAGAATGTTTTCGATAGCATGATTCTGTAATGTTGATATTACAAAATCTTGCAACATTCACAATTATCGCTTATTCGTTGCTGTTTTCATTTGTCCATTTTGCATTCATTCATATAAATTATTATGCAACTTTTGCTGAACAATTAATTGTGTTCAGGTTATTTTCCACCCATGCCATACAATTGTGAGTGTTAATGCCCATTTAATTCGAAGTGGGCCTAATTTGTTCATAAGATATTTGCATACCCATTCAAAGTTATCCTGAATTTCTGCCAACATTTGTAAAGCGAAAGTTGCGTGAATATGCTTATTTTGTTCGTCGTCGTTGTGTTCAAAGCTAATATATATTTTAACAGATAGATCAAAATAGGTCTCCTTAGAATTCGCCAAACTGTTGAATAACTCATTCCCAAATGCTTTGCAGTTATATTAACACTACAAACATTATATGCAGACTTTTCATGAACTTCCTGAGCTTCTTGTAAAGCTAGAGCACAACTCACTTTATCTTCTACTAATTTCAGTCTACCCGATCGTTATTTATGGCTAACTGCACAATTTTCCGTAAATTTGTACAACAGCTTACGAAATAATTTTACAGAACAGGGTCAATTTCCCAATCCATGTAGTGTTTGAAGTCTTCTTAATCCACTGGGATATTGTTTATTGCATTTGTAATGGCACTGAATGAGGTCAATATGAACTATTAAAGGCAAAACTAAAAATTGTTTTAAAATTTCTCTCACTATTCTAAACCACAATTGTTTATGCGAACGTTACGGTTACCAAAGCAACAAAAGTTAAACGAAAGCATATGGGGGAGCGGGGTTGCTAATATGTATAGAAAACTGGGAACTTACTGTGGAATAACCCTATAGTTTCATCTGACCGTAAATGTTTGAAAACGAGTACCGGTGGTACCTGTATTGATAAGCAACATCTTACAAGAGTGAAGTTTTCTGAAGCATCTTTAAGTGCTACGGTGTAAACGAATAAATTATACTTTTTATTTTTCTGCACGAATTATTTTATGAAAAAGATCAACTAGAAACATTTCTAGCTCTGCAGTTTTCTTCTGATAAATCTCTGTGACCTCGGAGTCATATTAAATAAATTGTTTTTTGTCCAAGTATATTCAGAGTTGCCTTATAAATCAAAGCCCTACCAGAGTGGTGGACTTAAATAAAAGGTTTGTTTCACAAATTATTAACGACAGTAGCGCCATATCTGTAAAAAAATTTCTGTGCAAAAAATGTTTGCATATCTAAATTATTTTACACCTGTTAACAAGACTAATTACTTGGGACTAATTGTAAAAACATGAAACAAGTGATTAATCACCTGACTTTCATTGACAATAATGCATATGATTATTCTGATAATAATCAGTAATGATCGCGTAATTGTCCTATAGTTATATCACAAGTAATATCACAAGAGGGTCTGAGATTGCCAATAAATTCATGAACGTAGTGAGTGAATTAATCTGGAAATCTCAGATTCTCGAGTGATATTTATTAAGACTGTTTCACGAATAAAATAGGAATTTAAATATAATTCCCGTAAACCTGGCTTACAATATTGTAATAATTGCACGTTTGTATTATGAATAGTTAATCTTTTCAAGCCGTCTAGCAGCCGAATGACGATTGCCAGAAACGCCAATACAGAAGAGCCCAATACGAATTTGGGAGTATTTCATGAATAGAATGAGAATAAAAGTAATATATATATATATATATATATATATATATATATTTGAAATTCGCGTATTGATTATTAACAATTATATAAAATGCTATACTTACTTATGAATACCTACCTATTCAGAAACCGTGGGAATGAAATAGACGAAAATGGACTATTACAGCCGCTAACGTTAGATTTGCTAATACCAGCTAAGAAAAACAAAACATAGAAAACAAGGTTTATAGTTGCTTAGGCAGATATTGCTACATAATTTATAAAATGATTTCAGACTGTTTGGCTGAACACGCAAAAACATTTACTTGAGTTTTTATTATTATTATTATTATTATTATTATTATTATAGTTGTTATTTTTGTTGCTGTTTTGTTTTTGTTAGTGTTTAATGTCCGTTTTTACTACTGAGACACCACAGGCGGTAATTGCTTGAGTGAATACACATTAAATCAGTTAAATTTACAATGTTACTAAAAACGCAGAAAAGTGGTCAGTAATGCATGCTGAGGAGTTACATAGTGGAGGTGTAGAGCTGGCTAAACTGACCACAAGACAAATGCACGTCACATGGTAAAATGGAATTTGATCTCCCCCCGATAAATTTCACTGCGATATATGGCTGTGATTGGTCAAAATTCAAAGTTTTGCTTCGTTTCATTCGTCGATTTAAAGATGACGACGTCACATAAGTAAAATAGTAATCTTAAAATTCTGAAGTAAATGGGTTCAGCGACTTTTTGCTCATTCTGCATATTAGGTATGTGTTTGTTGCTATTGTCAATAAATATTTTTTTTTTTTTGGTTTTAACGCCCGTTAACTACTGAGGCGTCACTGAGATGAAATGATAAATTGAGAACATGGCCCGAATAATAAGTCACAGTGCAAGCAGATTGATTAAACTCTCGCAACTGTGGCGTTACAGTAAGTAGCAGTAAACTGTTAATGTTGCAATCCTGCAAATCTCTCGCTCTGAAACCTTGTGTTTTTTTTCATTATTCCTGTTATATTTTGATCCAAATAACATAGATCAATAATTTGAGAATTTGTGATATTTGTTTTCAATTTCAGTTAAAATGAAATGAAATAATTTTTATTTTTAATACTTCCATACTCAAACGCAATAAATGTCAAGCATAAAGGCAATAGTACCGATAATGATATTCGGTACGGAATAAAACTGAAAGAAAGATTAAAGATTAGTGTACCCTTTTGTGCATATTTACAAGATATGAGATTTGCTATCTTTATAGTTAGTGTTATATTATATCCAAGTTAAACATAATGTAAAAATCTCTGAAATAATTTAATTAATTTTCAGTCAAATAGTACAAAGATTATATTCCAAAATATATACATTATTCTGAAGTCATTTCAGACTAAAATATAAGTTAGAAAAATACATTTTCTGGAAAATAACTCATTGCCGCAGGAAAGGCGTTAACTTCAAGGTGGAAAAAATTACATACTACTAGATCTCCGGCAACTTCCTCTTGACTGCCAAGCACATAATTATCACTTATCTCATGATCGACTATGATAAGGAGTTACTGTCACATGACTGTCGAAGTTTAATTTCATCAGTTAAAAATACGTCTTTAGTTACGAAAAAACTCCCACTTCGGGATTTAATTCCAGATTCCAGATTTCTTAGAAATCGTAAAGAAGTATATCATTTGTTTATTTAAATAATTAAATTATTCAGAGAAATATAAAAATAGACTAAGTTTTTTTGGAAAAACAAACCAATAAGGCATTATTTGTAGACCAACAATAATAAAATATATTTTATATAACGCTTTATATGGAGTCCAGTGGCAATAAAGAAGCTGAAAAGTTTACAGATCAAGTTAATTTTTTAGAATAATATATTAGATATAAAATAGATCAATGTTCGATAGTAAAAGATAGTTTGGCGCTCTGGGGCAACTTCTCAGTATTATCTAATAAAATGAAAAAATAATTTTAACTTTTGCTCCTAGCTGTACGTTTAAGAAAAACGGGAACTGAGGTAAATTTTTACAGGAAACCTAAGTAATGTTCAAAACTTAAAATAAGTACATTGGTATACCAAATTAAAATAATTATCTTTATGCCTTTTATCAATGGATTACAATTAAAGCACAATGATCTGTACCATTAGGGCACAGTCTTAGTTGTCGATCCTGGTGGTGTAGTAGTAACCATACTTGCTTTCTAAACCCAAGTTCGCGGGTTCAAACCCGGCCAGGATCGATGGATGTTTTCGGGGGTAAAAATCCTAAGTATGGCTTCCTTCGGAAGGGAAGCAAAGCCATGGGACCCTTGTCGTACATTTATGACTCGAAAAAGAACCTCAAGCCTGAAAGAAGAGGCCTCAGAGCAAAATTTGTCGGCCGTTTCACGCCCTGAATCGAATGGGACGCTGATGCCTGGGATGCCAAAGAGCGTCCGTAAATAAACAAATCAAAAAAAAAAAAAGAACAGTCTTAGTTAGTTAGTCGATCCTGGTAGTGGCAACTATGCTTGCCTCGTAGACCCAAGATCACGCGTTCGATTCCGGCCAGGATCGATGGATTTTTTCGGGCGTAAAATTCCTAAATATGGCTTCCTTCGGAAGCCATAGGTCCCGTGTCTTAGATTTCCGGCATGAAATTGAGAACCTCAAACCTGAAAGAAGAGGCTTCTGAATAAAATTGATCGGCTGTTTCACGTCCTAAATTAAATGGGACGCTGATGACCTGAGACGTTAAAGAGCGCCCGTAAATAAACCAAATCAACAACAACCTGAATTGCTTTTTTTTTTTTTTCTCCCTCTCTCTCCAATTTTCGTACTAGCATTAAGTGGACTGCTCTGTTTTAGTGTTTAATAAAGAAGCATACATAATGATAGCTTAAAGTATACATTCTGTATTATTTGTGAAAATGAAACTAATGGAGTTTTGAAAGCTCCTATTAAATATTAGCATCTATTTTTTCAAGATCTGGATCACTTGTAGGAATATCGGCAACAGGAAGACTCAAAAATTCAATGTATGATAATTACATTTTTCGTACGAACGCTTGCCCCTTTTTATGCGACGTGAATTTGGTCATTAGCGATCATTCGGTATATTTAATTTGTTTTCAACAGAAAATGCAGTTCACGGTTTTTCATAAATACTGTAGAACTGTGTAAAAGTCTTATCAGCATGACAATGATGTGTTCAACAAAATAACAACATGGAAATATATTGTAATGCTATATCCGTGATATATTCTGTCTACTTACTGGTCCAAAAAAGCAGAAAATGAGTTCAAAGAATCAAAAATAATCTTTATATAGCTATAAAGAAATTAGAGAGTCCCTTCTTAGTTTCTAAATAGAAATAACATTTGGAAACAACAAAATATCTCTAAACTGGTTTTCAATACCATTTTTGCATAAACACAAAGAAAATTTATCAGATCACGAAAGAGATAGAGTAAACCTCAGGGCAGTTGCAGTAGTTAACCACTAAATATGTTGAAATGTTGAACGTGTTTGAAAATTCTCGCATACAACATTAATTTAAGAACGGAGGCTTTATGAGATCCTTCCAGGAGACGTATTTTCTTCTGTTCTTTGTCTATTGACTGCATAAGGCATCTCTCTTCTTCCCTCTAACTTACGCTTTCAGAATAGGAAAACCTTTCAAACGGGTACGTAACTCGAAGCAAGTGCTCGTGTGGGATGAGGCTGCAAAATCCCCATGGCCCTGGGAACACTGAGATGGCCGGTAATGGAATGGGCAGCAGCATCTTGAGCACGTTAACTTCTCGCCTTTCTTTCGTCAACTTCCAACTTTTAAATGGAACTTTAATTCCTGAAAACAAGAGTAAGAATTACTTTTTATATTTCCCGTAAGAATGAAATAGCAATTGGGTAAAGCCTTCTTATGGTTCATACGTAGTAAAATCAATTTGGAACAAATAAATAGAGAAGGGAGGAGCAAAGTAAGAAAGATGCAAAAACATGCAAACAAACAAAACTAATTGAACTAGGGAATGGGTCATCCAGCTACCCCCCAATTCCTACAGATTTTTCAGCACATTTGTAGTTCCAATTAATCTCTTTCAACAGAAAGTCTCATTTACGTTGACACTAATTTTACAGCAAGCAGTAGTTTTTAACACTTTTCAGTAGTGAAAAAACATGAGCTTGAAACGTCTAGAATCATTTGGATTCGGAGGAATACGATTTAGCATTTTAAATTTTGTATTATACCGTTGCCTTTGCAACCAGAAAACTGTGCACCTGCTTTAATTCACAAACCGTGAGACTTAAGTTTTAATGTCAAAGCAAATATTTTGGAATGCTTGCATTAGGCAATAATTATTATCAGCAGAGCCCTGAAGTTAGGCAGAATGTATTTTCTATCTGGGTTATATAAAGAGTCAGATAGAAATTAACACTTTTTCCTATATTTGGGGTCGGTAGGGGCAGTTTTTATTTTACTTTTTTTTTTTGCCTATTTTGCCTATTTATTTATTTTAAGGTTTAAAACTTTTTTACCTGCTTTGGATCGTTATGAATTTTTCTGCGATTATTTATGAATTTTAAAAGCACATAAAGAATTTCAATATATAGAAGAGAAAAAAATTATAAAAATTAAATGGCACGTTCACCTCATAAAGATATCTATTGAGAATCTTTCTATACATTAATTTCTTTTCAAGCAGTCTTAAGATTTTCCCCTCAATCCATTCATTTAAGTTCTTTAAATAGCAGAACTATTACCAGTGAAAGGAGAGCACAGTTATCTCAGGCATAGGAATGCCAGGAAATAGAGAAGATGAGGGAAGTACTGTAGTTTTGAATAGTCCTGGCAAATGACCTTGTATCGATCTATGCGAAACAATTCTAGGAAATTTGTGGCGAGAGTAACTTCTCAGCTGTATAATTGTAACAAACAAGAGAGAAAGATAGGGCGGTATAGCTATGCAATAATCCGTACCTACAATATGCTCAGTACGGAAGTAAGAGAGAGAATAACCTGATTCCCCTATAAATACATAAACCGAAAATGAACTCGACCAGAAACTACAGCGCATCTTTTGCACATTCGCCACCACTATTTAAACATTTCCAAGAAGTCCTGGAAGGTGCATGTTTCGTTGTAACTGGTATGAGTCCTTCCGAAATAGCTTGTATTAAATACGCTTTAATGGCTTAAGTTGAAGTAGAACGTTTTTTTCTCAAGATGAAAAAATAATCTGACAAGCGGCTGACTATGACAACGTATACCTTGAAAAAAACATCTTGTTGTTGCTTGTAACCAAGAAAAGTAAGCTAAGTACTTTAATTATGTGATAAAAATATTATCTTAAATTCCCATTTTCATTAATAATAAGTGATATTACTCTCTGTTTTCACTTTTAATAAATGCCTATTTTCAGTATTTTAAGTGCCTTTTTGCCTGCCTATTTTAACCAAAATAAATCCCTGAACTTCTGGGCAGTTATTATTATGGTTTAGATTGTATGTACATACCTGAGAGCTGCTTAATTTTTTTAAAAATGTATCAATAAATTTTCTCGGTTTCCATTCAATTATGTCATCCCTTATTAATGCAGAGCCATCTGAAGGAGAAGACAGGTAGTAAACCCAATTTCGTGGCATGCGCACTCAGAACTCGATCCCGCTAAATACCCAAACTGTTCCAATTGTCCTTACACTGAAGCTATACTATTTTCCTTTGCTGTAGCAACAAAATATCATGCTTTCTTATTTCTATTTCTTTAATTTCCTGTACATGTTTATAAAAGATATAAATATATTTTGGCGCTACAAGTTTTTCTTTGGTGTTTTGTTTGTTTGTGCGAATAAACAAATGAGATTTTGATTTCATTGTGTTTGATTAATAGTGCTTAAATTAGATATTGACACAGCTGATTCCATTCATTTATGTACTTTCTGGCAAACTGAACAGACCAAACGTAAGAATTTTAACCAGACGATTAATGTACACTGTAGTCGCTTGTAGTCATGTTTTCTTAAAACATCCACAGGTAAAAGTAACGATAACCTGCTAGAAAAGGGAACATGGAAAAGAAAAATAAACGGAAATGGGCTATAGTTAATCTAATAATTACGCGGAATTAACATTTCAAATAGAAAGTTACCATATCGTGAAATGGATATGAAGGAAATTTAATAAAATGTAATTTTAATCAATCACTGCATACACATTTCCTTGGGAAAAGCTGTGCTTCGTAAAAAAAAAAAAAAAAAAAAAAAGTGAAATAAATATCTTATGGTGGTCATAATATAAATTGCTGCAGAAAAAACTCCATGGGAGGTTTCTGCAACCGAAATGAAAACAATTATCAAACAGAAATCTTTCTGAAAGCACAAAGCTCTAATAACTGTCTTCATAACGAATAAAAATGACATAGAAAAGTATTGTACGCTTTATTATGTAATTTCATTTTATATCATATCTGATAGGTGACTAAAAATGAGAACTAGCCTTATAATAAAATGAATGGTTATGTTTAAAACTGTTACCTTACTCAGCGCTATTCTTGCGCAGAGAATTAGCATTCATGAGAAATGTTTATTGAATGGGACACTTGAGTTTTAATTGCGGGTGATAATTGCTGCTAATTACTGAAGGGATATGTGCGTGCTAATGCGAAGGTTGGCTACCCTGAAGGGGAATGAAAACTCCGTTTTACTCCCCTAATCCTATATAACTTATCGGATAGCGCAGCTGCTGGGGGAGAGTGGAACCACCATGCCGGAAGAGGAAGAAGAAGAAAATGTCACATTGCACAAACATGATTAACTTTTTCCCCAATAATGAAAATGAAGAGATGATACAAAAATAACTCTGAAGAGAGAAGCGGAGGGCGAAAAAGTGGAAAATTGAAAAGGAACTGTTGGCAATTGTAAAAGCTAGAGAGAAGGAGAGGTAAATCATCATAAAAATCGATATAAATCGACTTTCAATGCTATTCAATTTCTCAGCAGTATTGGCATCGTATATCCCTTGGTCCTTTTTCATGTTTATTTTCCTTTTATTTCTATCCCTTTCTTTTTTTATTCATCAGTCATTTGCTTGGTTTTTTTTTTCTTTTTCTTCTTTGAAATATTAAAACGTATAGCTTGTCCGCTATGTCTATTCCCTCATGTAGCTGGTTATGCGCAATGACTCACTATAAATCTTGCTTAATGTTTATAAGTAAGAAACAACCGATTACTATACACTCGGAGAATGTATTAAAAATATTATCAATTATAAAATTATTTACACTTTTAGTTTACTATAAATATGCTATAAATTTTCCAGGTGCTATTGTGCCGCAATGTTTATGAAATACGTTAGCTAGTGGATGAGTGTAATTTATACGTGTTCAATAAAAATATATCTTTTTACATGGTGTAGGTCATAATTGAAGAATAGATGAGACGCTCTTTCTCCTTACTTTTACCAACTTTCTGAAGATAACTTTTAAATTTCCCATGACCACTAACAAACAAACTGGCTCAAAACATAGGCGGGTTTAAAGAAGTTTGCTTTCAGTCCATGTAGAACTTAGAGAAAAATAAATCCTTGGCGAAAGTTACTTTTGCACTTGTCCATGCTGTTATTGCAGTTGTGTATGATGTTAATTTAAAAGCGTTGTTATGTATGTAATTGAGCAAACTGCAAATCTGATATCAGCATTTGACCTTGTGGAATGTTTTGCAATCCAATCAGCTCTTTCGTAGCTGACGATTCTGCATATATTTCAATTAGTAAACTAAAATGTGGCATCAGAAAAAATGTGGGAATGTCACAGAAGGTATGTGATGTGTAATATAGCATCTCTTAAACAACTCCAAAACAAACATATTAGTGCTTCACCCACATCAAAATTCACCTCCAAATGAAGCATGCAACTTAAGGATTCAGCCACAGCTGTATATTGCTATACGATGCAATTCGCACAGTAGAAAAAATAATAGCAGCTATAAAATAAATGCTGCTGTGAACAGCCCTTTAAAGATCGCTGGTAGTAGTCTGTCGTGCTTGTGAATAGGGAGATGGAAGGGAAAGAAAAAGAAAAAAATGTTATATATTGCAACATAAACAAAGAGACATTTGCAGACGAATGCTATGCTGCAAATCTACAAATTCAGATGATGATAATTAAATCTTCTTGAATTATTAAAGGGGGAATAGGAATAAAATCACATTAAGAGGTATGTAAAACACAAAGGAGCTCTCTAAAATGAACCAAATAGACAAATAATTTTGTGTTCCAAGAGACTAGGATTGATATAAACAGAAGATAACATTGCAAGGTTTCTTCCAACTTCTCATAGAAAACTATCCTATGAGTATTACAAATTACTATTAACGTAAAATTTATAGTGAAAAATATATAATATTTTCTTCTAATAAGAAATTAAACATACCGGAAAGTGAGCAGTATTTTTAATCAAAATAATGCCCAGCAACAATCCTAATCTAAGAAATCGTTTAGTCTCTTCGAAAGTGATACGACAAGAGACGCAAATATCGAGGCCTCAATCTTAAGCATTTCCACAGTTGTAGGATATGGTTTCTTCAAATCCTCCTCTCCTAGTTCTTTGAATTGGGCAATCCACAGCAGGGTATAGTTTTCTGATTTATGACGATGTCAGGAATAAAACGAATCTCCACAATATGTCCTTCCGTTATGTCCGACGAGTAAGGCAAGATGTAGCTGTCTGTGCCACGCCCATGCAATGCTGACTTAGTGCGGCAGCTGATTGTCCTCGTTGTAAAGCACAAGACAGGTCTTTCAAATCATTCGTATTCTATGAAGGCTGGGGTAAGTTAAATGTATAAGATCGGTTTTCTTATTATTATTGTTTATTTATTTTCGTCGTAGTACTAGCGATCATTCCTCACTCTTGCTTGTACTATGTTGTAGAACTCCGTGTAATCAAATGGGGCCCAAAGGCTATATAATACAATCTTTGAACAGTAATAGTGTGTTATATTACAGCATGAAAAAATGGGTTCTGAAAGAGATTAGGTACTGTAAAATTATTTAATATTTCTAGAAGTACAAATGGCAATATTATAAGCTATGAGCAAGAGAGCGGAATAGTATATTTATCTCTGAAGGTTCAATCCACAAGCTTAATGAATGAGAAAGACGTTTAGTAGTAAGGAAAGCAAAGAAATTTTATAATTGTCTCAAACGTTACTGCAGAGACAGCAAATTAAGTTAATTCGGAGAATGTTCTAAGAGTTTCAAGAAGTGAAGGCTGCAGTGGAAGCCATGAATGTTATGAATAAGCATAGCTTTGTGATTTTAGGAGCACCGTGTTCTCGTTCATGTACCAACATTACAACTCCCACTATAGTTCGTGGAAAACTGTATTCGTTGTTAAAAAAGAAAGAAAGAAAGAAAGAAAGAAAGAAAGAAAGAAAGAAAGAAAGAAAGAAAGAAAGAAAGGTGTTCATTTCTTGACTTGCAGCAAGTCGAAGTTCAAACGTGGTAAAAGAAAATGACATTAAATAACTGGGGAATAAACAGTTTTATTACTCTGTTTATTACCAGTATCTCACTTTTACGTTAGCGTACAAGGAAACGGTATCAGCTGAAACAAGGAAAATAAACCTTCTACTGTTTCAGCATTTTATTTTGAAAAAAAAAAAATACTAAATACCTGTTTTTTGGAGGTAAAAATAGTCTCACTAGCAGAAAAATATTGAAAACAATTATTAAAAATCAAAAGTGCAATTTAGAATATTATTTACGTGTTGTGTCGGTTTTTGTCAAAGTTAATTTTATAATTTAAAAAGGCACGCTAAATGGATTAAAATAATATGGTTTTATGGTATTCATTAAAACATGCTTCTTAGTTCGAGTTAAATAATTGAAAAATTGTAAAATAGAAACCAAAAATCGATGTTATTATAGAAAAATATTTAAAATGCTCTAAATTTTAAATGTAACTTTATATTATTTTCTACAAAAAAGAAGCTTGCGGTTTTAGAGACCTCAAAGTATGCTGAAGTAAGAGAGCTGTACGGAAAGAACCCAGCGGTTTTGGATATCTGCAGAAGAATGTAACTTGGCAGTTAGTTGGAGAAGACCTTGCTGCATTTGCATGAAATGTCGTTTTTCTTTAGCGCTACTCAGTACGCAAAAAGATGCCGTAGGATGAAGTTGATTATCTCATTCATAACTGAAATCAACGACTTTGCATTAGATTTTGCACCAAAATTAAATATTTTTCCTGAACAGGAGGGAATTTAGTGACTGAAATCAGATAAAGCAGTGATCCCCAAGGAAAAAGTATAAATGTTGTCCACGAAGTTGAGATTACGGCTAGGTTGATGATCTAGTTAAAAAGGGTGAGGTAGCAAACATTAAATATTGAAATTTTCGCAGACTCGAGAACGAGATAAGAATAAAATGGCCCCACATATAGTAGATAAGTGATAACTTGCAGACTCATCATAATAATGGATTTGTATATTCTTATTTTCTGTGGGTTTTTTTTTCCATTATTTTGATCTATTGATCCCTGTCCAATCATAGCTTCTGGCTTTTCGCCGTGTAAAGAAAAGATGTTTCACATCGTAGATGATATTGAGGAAAAAGCGATGAGGTACTGACGTGATCCAAAAAATGAGCTTTGTTAAGTGAAAGGGACGCTAGGATAACTATATCCAGTGGACTAAAACACTAAAATGTTCTATAAACTAGCTTTTCATAATGTTAAGTGTGTGAACACTTTCCGGATAAGTATTGTATATCTAGATAAAGCACTGCGTAAAACATATACTATAATAATAATACAAACATTCGTAAATGTTTTAATGACTCGAACATCCTATATAGGATTGTGAGTTTCTTAGAAGTAGGTTCTACTTCGGCTCACCTTCTTCGAGCGTCTGCCCATATTGAGGCAAATTTTGTAGGTCCTCGTTGTCTAGTAGTAACCATACTTGCCTCGTAGACCCAAGCCAAAATATGGCTTCCTTCGGAAGGGAAGTAAAGTCGTGGATCCCATGTTGTAGATTTACGGCAAGTAAAAAAAACCAAGCCTGAAAGAAGAGACCTCTGATCAAAATTTAACCGGCCATTTCACGCCCTGAATTGTATAGGGGAAGCTTATGACCTCAGATGTTAAAGAGCGTCCGTAAATAAATCAAATCAACAACCTAAAATTCTCTTCTTTATTACACTCTCTAATTTTTATCCACCATTTCTCTTTAACCTTACCTAAATAGTTTCCCATTGATATTATATTTTATTCTCTTTTATTCCTAGAATCGTCCTAATTAATATTTCATTTTTACATTTTTACATTTTCCTTACCATCCTGTGATCTCCATTTTTTGGTTTGCTCTCAATTTAATGGAAGGCATTATCCAATTCACCACAATGAATAATGATCAGTATTAGCTAACTCCTTAATCCTCTTAATTTCTAACTGCTGATCTAGCCCAAGCAAAACCTTTCCTGCCCAATTTATCACAAAGTTCAGTGTATTTCTCCCTACTCCAAACTCTTTTTACCTCTCGATAAATTTTCAATGAAATTCGCAAACACTTATTGTCTCTCAATATCTTCAATTCCAGTTTTCTAAACGTCTTTATTTCTATAATATTCATTTACACGAAAATCACTCAGTTCTCCAAAATCTCTTATATCTTAATGCCCCATGACTCTTTACATTTTAGTTTTTCCTGTACAGTAAAACATACTATAATAATTTCACTTCTTGTTACATATTTATTCTATATAAATGTTTTATAATCTTGCTCTCACCAGTAAACTTACCCATTTATACCAAGGCTATATCCCCATACTTCAACTCCATGTAACATTTTAGACTCTACTATGGTACTATATATTTTTCGATGCATTTAATGCTGATTTCAGGTATTTTTCTTAAACAAGCCCTAATTACTCCAAAATTACATTTTTCCTTTAGTTAATGATATGTTTCTTTGATCAGTCCAGCCGCCATTAGAACTTATTCTCACACCCAAGTAATGCATAATTATTACTACTTCTATCTCATGTCCCTCCAACCATCATTTTTTTCCTTTCTCAGTTTACATTCATTCTTGAAAACTACAACATTTTAATTTTCTCATTCTATTTTTAAACCGCATTGTTTATAATAAGTATAAATCACCTTCATTCCTTTTTCTTAAACCTCCATCCGATATAGAGCCAACAACCAAATTGCAAACAAAAAGCTCGTATTTCTTTATTATTAATTAATGATGCATGTAAATTTTCTTTTTGAATCGCCCCTATAATGTCATCAATAACAAGATTATATAATACTGGGATCAGTCCTGCCTCGTCCTTGTTAAACACTCATACCTTAAGTTACTTCATTGCTTGAACATTTAACACAAAATTGATTATAATTTTTTATGAAAGGTATTAATACTTTTGTTACGTTATTATTATATTTTTTCTTTATAAATCTTTTTTTCTATTGTGGGCTCAAAGATTCGTCAGTGTCTTTTCTTTAAACTATAATTTCCGAGCATCGTCTGTCGATATCTCCATGTCTTATACTGCTGTGAGCCCTTCTACTTCCTGCAAACGAATTACTTAAAGATCTCTGATATAGATTTTTCTTGCATTAGACATAGGTAAATTTTATCTTAAACTGTGCTGCATGTATTGTAAATTCTGAAAACTCTTTACCGAACAAATAGTCTTCTTCAATTTGATTCTAATTTACTTTAATCCAATTGTAAATTTTCGCTTTTTCATAATTCCTCGCGAGCCATAGTTTGAGAAGTGCTGTTTTAAAGTTTTTCCTTGAAAGCTAATTAGATGTTTTCTATCTGTTTTTCTGTCTTAAGGAGTTATTGGTATGAACTTACTTTCACCCTGTAGTGCGATCCGCCCCTCAAAAGAACAGCTGTTTTTTCCTTTTGAACTTTTTTTTTTTTTTTTTTTTTTTTTTTTTGGACAGATCCAAATGTGTACAGAAAAATTTTGCTCCAATATTTTGACGTATTTTGGTGGAGATATTATAGTATTCCACCTTCGTACTCTTTCAAACAATCAAAAACTTCGACTGACGGTAAAATGATTGGGCAACAGGAAAATTGAATGTTTCAGGTAGTTCCTTCTGTAATCATAGCAGAGCATTCCAAGCATATCAAAAGCCTTAATTTTTTCGGAGCACCCATCAGCTAATAACTTGACTGTTGTGACTGTCTTCAGATATGTGTTGTTAAACTGATGATGTACAACAAATACTATTTCATTGAGATTTTTGGCCTATTACTTTTCAATCAGTTATAAATAAAGACTTTATTTTTTTTTCTGCGATAATTTGGAGCTGTCTTTAAAAATTGTAAAATTATATGAGTAAAATTGACGGCTTATCAGGCAGTTTCGATAGAACCAAATTTTTTGCTAAAAGAAAACTTCACTACTGGAGCATCTTTTCTACAAACTATGAGAATAATGGAGCTCTTAACTTACGAACTTCCAGTTCAGTCATCTGATTAACATTATCTTCAGAAGAAACTGTATATAAAATTACTTTCAATTTTAGGTAAATTCGGAACACACATTTGTGCAGGACTTTTGAAACTAATATTACAACCCGAAACAAAAATTTTCCTGAAATACTCATATTTGACTATCAATTAGTTAATAACATTTCTTCTGTTTACATAATCCAGTGTCCCCGCCCCGTTTATCCTGTGTTTACAAGGATGTTATTAAATATATTTTTGTATATCAGAAGTATAAACATTCTTTATTGTTAAATAAAAACATTAATAAAATTATATCTTTTGACACTAGCTGCATAAAATTATCCTAGTAACAATATGTCATTAAAATGATTAAGCTGACAACAACTAGGTATTATGTTATGATAAAGTTAAGAAAACAATTTGAATTATGAAACCAGAGCCAAACATTCATCTTCATTGCAGAACACATAATTAAGGAATTAATAAAAAATGAATTAGTTAATATTAGTTAGCAAATTAATTAGTATAATTTGATCATACGAACCTGATCTGAAATATATGACAATACTAATGTTTCTGAAATATAAGCTTTCCTCATTATTAGCGACAACTCGGGACAAAATTTCTTGCAATAAAGCCATCTTTCCTAAGAATACAATAGATAAACGAACCAAATAATCCCCAGCGATACACTGATGTCATGAGCATAATAAAAGAAGCAATTCACTTCAAAGTAGTTTATCAGAAAATTAATTTTGTTTTAATAACAGTCTTTTATAATTCTGGTATACAAAAATAGCGTATGAAACTCGTTTATAATGTTAGATTATTGCATTCATAAAAATAACATCAGATTTCTACAATGGCCAAAATAAAAACAGAGTCCCACTATACTGGGTGACTAGTGCTGGACGATCAAGAAAGGGTCCTATAAGCAACATTACAACTTATTAGGTTTGTTACAAAAAATAAAACTCTGAAACTGTGAAAGTATGTTTCATTTCTGCATAAAATACGCTAAAGTTTACGTACTTAATTTTTAGTTTCTGTGACAAACAAAATGTTTGATTTTGTTTGGATATTATTACTTCTCCTTTCAGTTGCACAGATAACACATGTGGCATCCTTGAAGTTGAATGTTGTATCTGAGAGTTGATGGTCTAATTTAGTTATGACGTTTTGACAGTAACTGGTAACTGTGAACAATGCTGCAGTTGACACAATGACTGGAGTTATTGAACTCCTTTGACTTTATTTGATATTTTTGCAATCATCGGAGAGTGTTTAATGTTTCTTCTTCTTCTTCTTCTTCTTCTTCTTCCCCCGTTGCCTAATGGTTTGCAGATTCATGATACTGTAAGAAGTTATACATATTTATTTTGATCTTTGTCCCAAAGAGCAGACTCAATAGAACTTATTAACTTCTGAGTTACATAAATGCATATAGGTAACAGTATTATTATCAGTATTATCACGTTATTGTTGTTATTACCAGCATCCATGTATAACCTGCAGCATTGATTTTGAACAAAAGTAGAGCATCTAGAACAATAGAGGCTGCAATGATGAAGCGTACGGAAAGGAATTATATTTTTACTGAGAGAAAGGGTTAAGCTTTTGAAATTTTCAGCACTATTAGCTAGTGATTAATATGAATGCATAACATTTGCAGCACCGTTCTACCTAGGAACGATTGTTCATACCTTCCATGACTAATAATTTTGCCATCTCTCAGGGAGAGGTTAAGAATTTCATTTCAAACAGTTCAACATTTGTTCATTCTCACAAACAACTTAGAAAATATTTCCGCCAAGCCTTTCTTCTACGCTTAATGATGATTGTGCCATTGAAGGAAAATCGCCGCTTTCGCAGCTTTTTCTCCACGTTTAGGAAAAGGAAAAATGTCGCTCGGGATAAGCTTTGCATAAATGGGGTTGTGATGGTATTCTGGCATCTATTTCATTAAAAAGGTTTATTCTGCAATTTGATTTTAGGTGTTATTGTGGTGCAGCGTGATATATCGGGAGGATTCACGTTCAGATCTCTTGCAATCGGCCATCTGATCTTGGGTTTTTCGTGGTTTTCCCTGGTCGCTTAGGCAAATGTTGGTATGGATCTTTCCTTTCCAGAAATTTTCCGCTCTCACATTTCAGTAATGGTCCTGTTAAAGGGTGAAATTGACTGGTATTGTGTGCGATGTGATGGTGCCTTGCATTTTGGAAAATTTTCTACCCCAGCGTCTGAGAGAATCGAACTCCATGGAGAGAGAACTTCGTCGGCATTCCGATGTTCTCTCTGAAAACATGTTAGGAATCCCGTCTATGTCCGTGTATCAACGCCCGTGGATCCGGGCTGCCCTGTGTATCCTTCGTCTCATTCCTTCTTCCAGAGGTGCTCCCATTGGGGACGTAGGCACAAACGGGCAGCCCTGAGCAATGCTGAAGTATCGTTCCCAACAATCCAATCGGCATTTTATTGAAATAAAAATTTAACCAACTTCATCCAACACTTCGATCAGCAGGTAACAATGGTAAATCATCTGTAACGATATTACCGTACTTTCACTTTCATTGGATTCTTCCAGCATAAATTGGAAGCAATAAGTATATTAAAACAGAATGTGAAAATCAACTGAATCATCGCTTGGTTATAGTAGATGTTTGTGCTGCCGTTTCAGAATACATTATTATATCTCAAGATCCGCTATTCCCCTCACAGGAGTCAATGTATTTCAAGTGTAATTCAAGATGCCCATACAAGTAAGGTAGCAGGTTCTCCAAAAACATTTACCATGACATTGTATGGAGTTTAAACCTTGTTCAAAATTGTAACAAATCATAGTTCGAAAATTTTAAAGAGTTCTTTCTTAAAAGAACCGCTGACGACACCTTTCCTTTGCTACAGGTTTATGTACCGCGTGTTAAAATTTAAATGGGATTTTACGTCACTTCATTTTTTAAAATATTTAACGCCTGTTTTAACTGCTGAGAGGTGGACATTGGTGATACTTGAGAGGAAGTGTTAAATTGAGAAAGGTATTTTTTAAGCAAGCAAACGTTTCAGGCCTAAGTTTAGGATACATCCTGGACATTTGTCATTTATGAAGACTGAGGAAAGCCTGGAAGAAAACCTCAGTCGGGAAAGACGGTCCTGGTGAAACCCCAGACCTATCGCACACGAGTTCGTTCCTTAATGACCTCGGCTACCCTCGAAAGCACGCCACCTCATGACTCATTGGTATGTTTGCCAGCAATTTAACTCTTCCTTTCTCTTGAAATGAAACAAAAGTAATTTCTGAATGTGTTTCCTTTTGTTTCAAAGAATTAAGAAAAATAATTGTGCTTTTATTATTAACCAATATACATTCGTAATTGGTCACATAAATTACTGACATGTATTACTTCACAGAGGCATTAAATAAATTAACTGGAATGCGACGTAACGCAAGTTACCACCCACATTAGCTGCTTGTTTATGAATATACTAAATTGAGATAATCGCTCATCTATTTTATTTGTTTATTTATTTACTCGTTTGTTTGTTTGTTTGTTTACTGTTGCTTTGACTGCATTGGTCTTCTCACGACGTCTGTAGATTGTGGACTAAATACTATAGGTGTCTGTAAGGATGAATGAAATGAAATGAATAAATGATGACGCAAATGAACTCGGAGTCCTTGGCGTCTTAAAGCTATCTGACATTCACCCTCTTAGGGTAAGGAAAAGCTCTGGAAAAAATCTTAGTCAGACAGCTTGACCTACCAGAATTCAAACCCAGGCCTGCGAACTAGTAGTCCCAGATGCTACCATTTAATAAATTTTGTTAACCGCTGTTTATAACAATTGTTGTGCAAATTAGTAAATAAAAGTAACGCCCAGGGCTTCATTCACATACTGAAGCATATCGTAACAATACTCCTACGCAACCAAATTACTGTTCAAAAGAAAATTTTAAGAATAAATTTATAATTTTATTTTGTTAAAATTGATGAGATCTTAAGAAATATTTTTAAAATTTCAATGAATTTTGTTACAATAAAACCATGGAAAACATTTATTTCTAGTTAAAATGAAGATAATAAAAGAATTGTATTCGGTCATGGTTTAGGTCATTTTCTATGTTCCGGGAGTTAAACTGGTTCCCTACTAATAAAAAAAAAAAGTTACCATTTAACATTGAACACACGGTACAAACATTGGATTATTTATCACACCTGATCATAATATCTGCTAGGATAGCAGTTAATATGTGTATGAAGTTTTTATATGCTGTAAGAATTCCAAATATTGTTGCATGTTGTCACACGCCAGGATTTTAGGAGATGACGGGGATGCAGGTCATAAGAACGTTAGTAGGGTTCAAGCCAGTTTCCTTTATTGCAGCCATGCCTTAATACAGTTACAGCCTTGGGTAAAGTCCTCCCAGTTAACGTTACTCAGGCACATAAGGAGCATTCAACTGTTGACATTACTTATATGTATATATATATAAAGCTGAATACTCTTGCTATATATATATAGCAAGAGTATTCAGCTGTTTACATTACTTATATGTATAACAAGAGTATTCAGCTGTTTACATTACTTATATGTATAACAAGAGTATTCAGCTGTTGACATTACTTATATGTATAACAAAAGTATTCAGCTGTTTACATTACTTATATGTATAACAAGAGTATTCAGCTGTTGACATTACTTATATGTATAACAAGAGTATTCAGCTGTTTTGAGCCCCAGTCAGGGCTTACCTTGGAAGATGTGTCTCGGCGGCCTCTTTTCAGAGTTAAGCTGCTCGGTCAGACTAGTTGGTCCGTAGCCTATTTTCGAGTCTCTCTCTTTCTCCCTGCCCTGCAGGAACCTGCAGGCTCTTAAATGGAATCCCGTACCCCAGGGAGGGGCCAAAAGCATTACCAAATATGGTGTGCCACCGCCCTAGGTTTGAATTAAAACAGCCAATCACAGAGCAACACATAAACATCCTGATTGACACATACCATCCTGAAGCCTACGTGACTTTTGCAGATTCCTCAAAGGAACTGATGTCATGGTGAAAAACCTTGGGTTTGTCACAGGAAGTGGCAAACCAATCTTTTCCTGCTGTACAATAAGCTACTAAGTATCTCACGCTAAGACAAAACGGTAAAAATATGGATGAACCAAAAACTATGTCTTATTCTGATAAATTTCTAATTCAAAATAAATTACTTCAATTTACCAATATTTACCGCCTGAAAATAGCGTCCGTGACAATATGAATTTGCCTAGTTTGTAGTGGTTTTCAAACATCAACAATTCCATTTATATTTAATAATGCAATCGAAGGAAGAAAGAGAACGCAGTACGAATTGGATTTCTCCTCATCTCCTCCTCCCCCCAAAATACCCTCTTGGTTATATAGGCAGTCAGATTCCTTCAGGATGTAGGCTCCGGAGGAAGGAGAACGGGCGTCTGGGATGGAGGCTGTTGACGGCAAAGGAGGAGAGAAAAAAATAGATAGGAATTCAGTGCTGGCAGTTCATTGAAATCGAATTCTACGCCTACAAAAGCCTCTTTCCCAAGCAGTTCTCGAAACAAGACAATAAGTCAGCGCAAAAAGAAAAAGAGGAAGAAGAATGCTGTCTTTGTCTTTTCGTAGTTTTTTTTTTTTTTTCCTTTTCTTTTATATAAAGAGTGAAGTCAGAGCAGTGGCGTAATGAGAATGTAGAGATCGCAAGAAATCCAATAAACTTACTTATTTGAACACCCATTAACAAGTAAGTAAATAAAATTTGTAACTAATATTCTCTAAAAGCTAACTCTATATACTTGTATTTATTTGCGGGATGGGAGTATTTGATTCTTCAAAAGATCGGCCTTTGCTTTGAAAAATTGAAAACGGTTAGTCTTCGGAATCGAGTTTTTCATTAAACAGCTTTCAATGTAATTTATAGAACTTTTTTTTGTTTATTTATTTATGGACGCTCTTTAACATCTCAGGCCATCAGCGTCCCATTCAACTCAGGGCGTAAAACGGCCAACAAATTTTGCTCAAAGGCCTCTCTTTCAGGCTTGAGGTTCTTTTTCGTGCCGTAAATGTACTACACGGGACCCACGGCTTAACTTCCCTTCCGAAGGAAGCCATACTTAGGATTTTTACGTCCGAAAAAATCCATCGGACCTGGCCGGGTTCGAACCCGCGATCTTGGATATAGGGGGCATGTATGGTAACCACTACACCACCAGGGCCGACTTACAGAACGTAAAATCCATATATTAAAACAAACTTTTCCTTGAAAAGGTAATATGTTCATGGTTTTGTTATAAAGTACAGTGTTATTCACAATGTTTTCAAGGTTTCAAAAAATCATAGCACATTTCAATTGAGATGGAATACGAATTTTATTTTATTGCGTAGAAAAACTTCAAAGATTTTTGCATGTATTGTAAATACAAAAAGATGTGTGCTTTTTGCCATTCTTCGGATATCTATTCAATATTTCTTCTCTTCCATGTGCCAGGTGCTGTTTAGAAAGGGGACTCTGATACGCTTTTACGTCAGGATAACGATTTTCTTTGACGTGACCCCGCAGAAAAAGTCTGATGAATAAGATAGTCAAGATAGGAGAATTTTTTTTTTCTCTTGCATGATCACCCCGTGTTCTCCACAATCGTGCACATCATCTGCGAATGGAACTGTCAAATTTAATACGAAAGGTGCGTTGGACAGTAGTAACCTACTGACTTTGATTCTCTCTATCGTTATGTTCTTGGAATACATGTCGCAGTAAATTAGGATAGGGTCTAAGTGTCTGTATTTATATTAAGCTTTTATCGTATTTCAGTATTGTTTTTCGTATTTATTGGTTTGTAACCTGCCACTGCTCTCAAAAATATAATCTCAGCCACTTTTATTCTATTTTTATGCTCCCTTTGTTGTTGTTATCCAATCTTTGAACCATACGTAAATAATAGTACCGAAATCAATCTATAGAATGTTAAAATTGTTTATTTTCAACATTTTCGAAGCATGCTTTTTAAACACTAGATATTTAGGCTTTTATTATCGATATTTGTTCAGTGGGCCGAAAAAAAATCTATCTTTAGCACCCTAATTCAATCAAGACTCGAATGTAAGCCTCTGCAAATTAATTCATACATAAATATATATTACATTAAACTAATGGAAAACATATTTTACGCTTATTTGTATAAATCTTAGAAACACAGGGAAAAGCGTCAAGAGTATTTTTAAAAAAAACTAAATCTTTAAGCTAGTACGTTGAATAAAAAATTACTGGAAAAAAGTTACCAGACCATAAAATAATAATGGTCAGCTCCCCATTACCCAAATTTTAGAAGTTCTGGATGTGTCATATTTAACAACTGATTGTAGATTGTGTTTTTCAAATTCTTTGAGTTCATAATAAACATAAACAATAAGATAGACCCGCAGTGCTTCAGGACCCTCCCCCCCTCCAAAGTGCTACGATTATTTTATTTCTTTATACGTCATACTTGCAGTGCAAGAGAAAGTGCCGCTCTGAATAGTTATATGCGCGAGATCAAATTTATTGTCATGTTATCTCGGAGCCCCTGCAAACTTTATATATGGCGGTTAGCTGCAGTGTTTGTGGTTGGACTATTAAGGAGCGTGGAGGATATTTCGGTACTTCAGCCTTGATCAAGAGCTGGCAGTTTGCTAAGCCCCCAGTAACGACACTTCAAGCAGGAGGGATGACGTAAGGGAGGCATCGGGCGGGCAGAATCCACCAGCGGTGAGGCAAAGGCGTAGATTGGGTTCCTATCATTGTTTTCCGATTGAATACCCTATTACCAGCCGTTCTCTTCTCAAAGGAATTTCAGTACTCCAAAAGTTCCGCTTCTATACCAGACCAGAAACCCTTCCAAAGTGCAAGTCGCCGCCACACCACACCAGCCCATCTCGCGTGGCACTTTCAGCCCTGTAATAGATCTAACGGAACGAAATGGAGAAAGCGGATAGGAAAAGAAAGATTCACCTAAGCGACATGGAGAATCCACGAAAAAAAAACAGGTCAGGAATGCCGAACCAAAGATATTTGTGCCCGGAACCCCCTGAATGGAGTCTGCTGCGTTCGTGCTTCTAGAACAGGTTTAAACCAAATGGATTGATTGATTGATTTATTTATGGACGCCCTTTAACATCTCAGGTCATCAGCGTCCCATTCAACTCAGGGCGTGAAACGGCCGACAAATTTTGCTCAGAGGCTTCTCTTTCAGGCTTGAGGTTCTTTTTCGTGCCGTAAATGTACGACACGGGACCCACGGCTTTACTTCCCTTCCGAAGGAAGCCATACTTAGGATTTTTACGCCCGAAAAAATCCATCGGTCCTGGCCGGTTCGAACCCGCGATCTTGGGTATAGGAGGCAAGTGTGGTAACCACTACACCACCAGGACCGATAAACCAAATGGATAGGTCTTATGATCTGTTCTTCAAACCACTGGATTAGTGCAAATGATGTCAGTAAGGGCAACTGGACATTCCAGATCTAATGACAACGTGGAAATTCTTCATAAGCATATGAACTACAGTGCAGTTTCTTTTAGTTGAAACATGGAATTTAAAAAGAGATAACGTGACTCATGATTACAAGTCGGTAATAAGCATGGCTAAATATATCAGGATACTTTCCATATTTCACTGTAAAAGGTGCAACTGATCACAACACGTATTGCAAGTACAATTGTCATTGAGAGACTATGCATTTCAGGATGACTGTGATAGTGCTTCTCGGCCTCCTTGACTGTCATTTACGTAGGTCAGATAGCAGCAAAATGGTCATGTTTCAACTTAAATCAAACGGTCTGTAGAATGTCAGCAGATAATAGACATCTATGCATGATGTGGCGCGTAGAAGCTCATGTGAGTGTTCATTGTGACCATATAAGTACTTTTCGTGGAGCTAGGACAAGGGAAAAAATTGTACTAACAACTAAGCAGAATTGAGTGAACGAAACGTGCAGTTCCAAAACTGCTATTCGCCTTTTATAAAAGATGAGTTAATAATATAGTTGGCTTCAATGAAAACCCACTACTTCTTACACAATATATTTCCAAAATCTCCCTTTTACTTGTTTAAATACTTGTTTTAAAATACTATGATGCTCCGAAGCCTGTCTTATCCAATCCTTTGGCTTTTCCTAACAGGGCCTTATAAGATCTTGCATTTAGAAATCAAAACTCATTTAATGCTTATAAGTCTTATATGTAGCTCTGTCCTATCTTTCCAAAACTGGCCATAAATTCAGCGGCTGTAGCTGTGAACCTTCTAAGGGGAGATATTAATTATTTTATTTCAGTTGTAATATTCCTATTGTCAATACTACACTATGATAACATAAATCATGTAAATTATCATTGTTTACTATTAAAACTAGACTATTGTAGTCAAGAATTCCCACTTTTAACACTGAACAGGGTGGCTCAGGCGGTAACCATGGGTCTCTCATCCTGGAGGCTGCGAGATTAATTCCAGTTGCGCTGGCCATCTTGACTTGTATTTATTGTTGTTGTTATTGTTATTATTATTATTATTATTATTATTATTATTATTATTATTATATAGTATAGCATCAGTTACAGAATCGTAAGCGTCAGGGAGGCGGGCTGGTCCTTGTGTGGAGATGGCTTGCTTTCTATAAGTTTCTGCCTGGCGTCTAGTGGAGTCTTCATGGGACCTCCTCAGGCTCCTCCCAAGGGAACCGGGAATCTCTTGAGGGCCGCCGGCGTCTGAAATTGTTATCTGTGGAAACATTAGGGATCTCACCTACGCTCTTGTATCGCCTCCTGGCATTCCTGAACGCCCGATGTATCCTTCATCCTCCCAGAGGAGCTTCTCGAGGATATGTGTACAATGCGCCCATCTAGCGGCCTATGTGAGAAATCCTCCTGTGTTGACCATTCTATACTATCCTATTCAAACTCCGATTATTAGACTTTTTAAATGGATAGAAAAAGTCATAAAGAAAAAGTACATCATTATCGATCCTGATTATCTCTCAGTTTGTCAATGGGGTAAAGGAGTGCATGTTTATGACTGGAGATCAGCTGTGTCTCAAAACCTAAAACCACCACTTCAAATTTGTCTTCTGCAAAAGAAGTTTCTTGAGAAAAGTAACTTCGGGTAATATTACCCACAGAGGTGAGGTTAATCAAATCGCAATCGCAATCTAAGAGAGTAAGAAGAATAGCAAGGTTTTCACAGATTAAGCCAATGGAAATAGAAGAAGAGAAGGAAGAGTAAAGCAGTACAAACATTAAGATGCTAACAACTTTTTCATAAAACACTGACAACAGGCAAAAATAAAAGTTTTTAAAGTATTATAAAGAATCTAATGATAACCTTGTAAAGAGATGAAACTAATGTTGAAGTCAGTGACGAAGAGGAGACTGTGGTTAAGAGAATGAATCAGATTTGCGAGTGTGAAGGGACAAGCCTATTCTCACTCTCGAATTTTATTTTTAGATTTAAAAATCTTATAATATTTTTAATTTGATACTAATAGTAACAATTATTATTGCCTTAAAATAATTTATTATATTTCGAAAGCCACCTTTTCCAGTTTGTGCTGTTCAGGACTTTCCCTATCCATTATTTTGTTTCAGGTCAAATATCTTGACACGGGATGTTAAATATCGGGCCCATTGATTAATCCTATCGGTTACGCCACTGTAAAAATAAGGATGAAATGGGAAAAACTATGAGTGCTATTCAGTTATACTTTTATTCTGCATTTCCGCCTTGTACGTTGCTGAGTTACAATCTTGGATGTCCCTGAATAAGTAAATTTTCTCGAGAAAACAAGAACTTGCAAGTTTTGTTTCGAGATTCTTCTCCCTCCCTCTCCCTCTCCTTCGATGTCGATTCCACAAATTCTATATCTGCACAGACTTTCTGTGGCATTCCCCTGTCTTTTACATTGCAGTTCTTGCTTCTCCTGGGATGTCTAAACAAATCCACTTGCCATCGAAATATTCTGTCCCTCGGAGGGGTATTTTCGACAGTGTTGGAAACTCACTCAAACACCTTCTCCTGCTTGATGTGGCAGGTGCAGATTGCTTAATACAAAACAACAGCTTTTGTTTGTATTAACTCAAAAGCGCAAGAAAAAGGTTGGTAAAAATATAACTTTTTGCATGAGTTTTTGAAGCGACAGCTAAGGAAATTTTGAAATTTTTGTCTTAGGTATTTAGTTGAAAGTAGCACTTAATAACCCCGTTTGTATATTAACTTTGCATTTATATATTAACTTTGCATTTATATAATAACTTTGCATTTATATAATAACTTTGCATTTATATATTAACTTTGCATTTATATATTAACTTTGCATTTATATAATAACTTTGCATTTATATTTCTGTATTCACATTGTTAGACATTTCATTTCAGAGTGTGTACACGTAACTGTACCTATTTGTAAGCTAATGACGTAGCTCTTCATCGGTTGCGGAATGTTGAGGAATGTACGTTTTGTTTTTCGCATACAGAAACATGCACTAGCATTATTATAAATAGAGTGTAATAATGAAAGTATACTTCTGCTACAACCAATAAATACTGGAACTGCACGAGGTATATAGTGAGAGAATGCGCCATCTTGTTAGAATGTGAACTTCCAGCCCATATATTGCTGTAGTAGTGACATATTCAGATATATTAGCTATAATTTCAGAATAACGGCCCGCAAACGTTCATAGAGGTAAAAGCAGTTAAATATGCCATAAGGTGAAATGTTGTGTAATTAGGCTGCATGTGTTTATACAAACATTAGGTTATGTATCATTTACTTCAGGAAGAGGTAAAGGGTGCACGTGCTACATGTTGACAAAAGAAATGTGCTCAGATACTTCTGAATAGAGACGATTGAATACATTTCGTATGTTCTTAATATAAAAAGTATACACATATACACAGTATGTACATTATATGCATATAGCTAACTGTTGCAATGCAGATGTATACATGTTGAAAAATGGAAAACATTGAATACCGTGTGGTAATTGTGAAGAAGAGCAGAAATTCATATTGATAAGGTAAACAGTTTAGGGAATTCTGCTCCACAATTTTCGATGATTTTAAATTCGACAAAGGAGTTTAAACAAAGTCACGAAAACTTGGAAGATGTGAATGGTAAAAAATACAAAAGTGTTGAAAAATTCACGGTATGATATTGTAGAATCGCTGATTAAAGATGACTGAATTTGCTAAAGCTGTAGGCATTTCATTCAAACGGGTATATCATATGTTGCCGGAAGAATTATGCAAGAAAAAAGTTTCTGTAAGATGAGTTAAATGATTTTTGACAACTGGTCAAAAACGAATAAGAATGCAAAATTCTAAGCAAATTTTACCATGTTTTTGGAGTACTTCATAGCTCTAAAAATATATATTGTGCATCATTAATGTTGGCGTTTCCTATTATTGAAAATGAAAGGTCTAAAACATATTGTATTACTTGATACACTTGACACTATCAATAAAACTGTAAAAACAACCAAAACAACTGACATACGTATGCATTTTATTCATATATCAAAAAGTTCTTAAACAATGCGTAGAACTGACTTTACATAAACCTGAGAATAAACTGAATTTAAACAATTACAGGCCAGCCAGGATTATGAGTATGACTATAACGTTAGCTTCAGACTTTCTTTATGTTCTTCCATAGGCCATTTACATATGCTACTTATCGCTAGGAACAGGATTTTAATGCAAATGTATATTTCTTCTCTGCTGTCAGAAAGTGTGCTCACTTGGTATGTGAGTTAATTACTAAATAACCAAAATTTTAAACAATATTTTATGTTGCACATAAAGCATATTTTACCTGTTTTGTTAATAAGCATAGTATTTCAGCAATTTGCAAATTTATGCTGCATATTTCCTTGTTTTACATATATATTTCATAAATATATGTTTATTTTATTTATTTTATCTTCAAATACAATACTTCGGAATAATGTGCCATCGAGTCAGTCTTGAAACTTGGTAGTACTGATGGTAGCTCACACGTAACGCAATCTACAGGACAAGTCGCATCGGTGAATGGGGGATTCACCGAGCGGGGGGCCTTATCTGGTCGTAGCCATTCCTTCATGGTATGAAGGTGGCTGTTAAGTAGTTCTCGGAATTGAGTTCAAGTGTGACGGTTATACTTATAAGTAATATTATATTTCAAAATATTCAGTCGTTAATAGTTTCACAAATTCAAAAGTTTTAACCCGCTAAAGAACATGGATATGTACAGCTTTATATTACACTGAACATTTGCAAACAGGACTATAGTGAATATATTTGAACAAAATTCTTCTTCATAAGTTAAAATTGCTCAAGATATATTAAAGAACACAGAAGTAGACATTAACATTTCCTACATACCTGCACATATTTTTTTTTCTTTCATTTTCCTTCCACTATTACTTCTTTGGAAACGTACAGTATTAGTTTGCCAGTCGTTAATGTGCTTCAATATTACTGTCTTCAAATTAAATTCGCTACCTGGAAGTGTTGGCAATGTATTGAAGAAAAAATTACATAGAATTATTTAAAAAAAGAGAGAGAGAGAGAGAGAGAGAGAGAGAATATTATCAATGTGTGAGATTTAAGAAATCTTAGCAGGTAAACGTCCCGAACTGCCTAGAGAAATATCAATAAAAGCAGATCAAATTGTAACTTTTGTATACGCACCCTTAAGTTCTTGTGAAATTGCATAAAATTGTGCTAAATTTTTATTGTATACCAATATGATATCTTAATATTTTTATATTGGCATGCATATTATGGAAATTTTCAATGCATATATGCATACATATTAAAAGGTTTATTAGAGCATGAAATTCCTGTCCCTACTTATGACAAACGTTAATGGTATCCTTTGTGGTTTACTCGGCGCACTTGTCTAAGACAACCAAAGCGAGTTGTGTATTCACCCGTCTAACCGCCATATGTGAAGCGTTATTAGAAACCTTAACCTTTATATGAGAGTTGCTTCTCCGCTCCTTCCTCCTCCCGCTCCCTTCTGTCTCCTTATTGAGACAGGATCATCGTGGATCTGTCTCTAAGCTCAAGTTGAAGCAATATGCCGCGGTTTTTGTAGACCTTTTATATTATTCTTTGGGAGATATTGGCTTTGTCAACGGTAGCTAGAGGGTTCTCGATACATGACATTTCTCTGCGATTTGAGAAAACCTCTTAGTATGGCAGGAAAAGCAAACACTGGCTTGCTCTTCCTCTCTTCTTCATCTCACGCTGTCTCTATCAATTTCTTGTAATCCTTCCTTGCTCCCTGCACCTTGTATACCTACCTTCTTCTTGGGCTGCTTTCCTGCATTTTGAGTAACTAAAGAATGTTGCTCTTTTATTCTCACTTCTTTTCTTATTCCTTTTATCTTTAATTGCTCTCCCTGCAACTTTAGCTCTTCACTGTTTGTTCCTTCTTTAGGTTTGTTCTCCTGTCCCTTATCTTCTTTTAAAACTTTTGTTTCGAACTACGACTGCCTGGGTTGTTTTTCAAACACCGAATTTAGTTCCGGTTAATGAATGGAATTGAACGACTAACATCGATTAAGATAGATGATACCTGTATGTAATCATACTTTCATGAATTAATAAGTTCGGTATCTGTTACAAAGCGTTTGTCTTTCCTGAGATTATGAAAGCTTCAGACAAACCCAGGATAAATGACCAAAGCTAGATCCGAACCTGCGTCCTCCGCATTTGAAACTAGTGGCAGACTGTTCTATGTGCTGATTACATGTAGTAGGTAAATATGTTGGTAAAATGCAATTATTCTGTTCTATTATTCCTATTATATGTTCCTGCAGTTAGCAGGTTAGTTATTTAACATTAGAAATATCAACTCTTCTTCCTTGTGAATATCTAACATTTTTAGGCCTGATAGGGCGGCCGGGAATTCATAGGCCGAAAAGTCATCGCTCACTGATGGTTATGGTTTAAGAATGCCCAACATGCGGACATTAGTGCCCAAACAAATGAAAATTACTCCTCAACAAAGAAAAAATATCTTTCTAAATATAAACGGAAAAGTTTAACCAAATTTTTCCATTCCTCAGGGGATTTTTGTCAATTTTAATAAATAATATTTATATAAGAGTTCTATTTAAAATACATCCGTGACTTTTGTTTAAAGGACGTTAAAAAGACCGCATTTTAATTATTAATATGAATTAATAGGTATAAATATCGGTAAAAGAGTACAAAAGTATAGTTAAAATTACTTTCAATTTTACCGATTTTATTGTAAGTCGAAAGGCAGAATTCTCCTAAATATGCTTTTCTAGATAAATAATAATAATAATAATAATAATAATAATAATAATAATAATAATAATAATAATAATAATATGCAAGTCCTTGAATATAGGAACTACCTAGTTATCTATGTATCGAAGAGAAGAAAATCGGATCATATTAGTTGAGAGCTTTATGTAGTAGCCAGTCCTACTACACGATTAGTTGCTTAGGTGGAGTATTTGATGATAACTGTGTTACAGAGGAAAATCACATTTCATAACATCAAACATTGTCGGTACGCCACTGATTGCATTGAAAGTTTATAAGGGCAGGGAACTGCATTGTAGCACAACCCCCGAGATCAAATGGGCTAGCAGTGGTCAGCCAAATTACCTCCCTGAGGGACATATTTAACCAAGAGAAGAAATTACCCGACATCCAAAACTCTCGGAACGTCGCATTCCGCGTGTTTTCCACCCCATCCCAATTTGAATACATTACTTGAACTCCCTGCTCTAATTCAGTCTACGAAAATCAGACAATATTTAGGCACGTTTGTGTATCCGTGAGAAGCCTGACAACATTTCACTTTTTAGTGATATCTAGTGATATTTAGTGATATCATTTATAGTGCTTTATTAGCTATATAAGTTTCATGTAGATCGCTAACACTTGGCATTCATTTATATTTGAACGTTTTACTGGTCAAGACCATAGCGCCAGTTAATATTTATCCCGCCTAAAGGGCGGCAGTGAAAATGGTGTTTCGGTACTTAAAAAGTTTTTTTTTTTTTTCCTCTTCCCCTAATGCAGCTATCTGTTCAGTCGGCGTAACTTGTTCATCTATGTTGTTCAAAGGTTTATCGCAGAAGAGAATTTTCCGTTGGTTTTGGTACATTGTACGCGTACGTTAGCAATAGAGAACAAAAGCCGCTTTATATATTATAGTAAAGCTTTCAGGAGAAGGAATAAAGCTTTCCTCTGAAAAAACTTTGTAATCATTAAAAATTGTTAGAGTATATGTCTTATTGTTAGATTTAGGTAGAATGCTTAGAAACACTTTTATAAATAGTTTTGGTATATAAAAGCTGAAGTGTTAATTGAAGTCATGACTTCCATAAACACACAATTCTGGTTTAATATTTTTTAGAAAATCAATAAAAACTGAATATCTGTTAAAAATTACGATTTTAAAATTAGATTGTTTCTTAATAGTTTACTTAATTGCAAAAGTCGCCAAATATTAAAATAATGAAAACTACAAGTATTTTGCCCGTAACAAATTCGTGAAAATGCTGGACATGCGTTGTTATTTAGCTCATCAGTTTGTAACATTGATTGAAAACACTAAAACTTTGTTTTGAAAGAAGAATATACTCATTTTACGTGTGCATTGTTTGCAAATAAAAAAAATTAGCTTGCATATCTCTTCCCTTTCGTTATTCACAGTTCCATTCTCCGCTTCCTCAATCCTCGGCATTAGGAACCTGACCCTCACCATATTGGTCTAGAAGTCTTTGAAAATGAGATTGCTCAAGAAAATTTGAGGAAAGATATTTTTTCTGGTTTCAGCAGCTTTCAGAGAAATGTTATTTTTATAAGCTGTCTCCAATTTGGTTTCATAAAACTTAATTTTCATTTGATTATGAATATTTCTGTAACTAATCCACATGATGTCTAACTCGACGTTAAGATATTTAATTTTTTTTTCCAGTTATTTTGAGGGTGACATTTTCTTTTCTTTCTATTTTTTTTTTCTTTTGTCTTTTTTCTTTTCTTTGCTAAACGGATTCCTAAACTTTAAAAAAAAAATGTTTTTAAATTCTTAATCATACATGCCGTACTTTAAATACACTGGTTTTAGCAAATTCCGAAGGAATGTATCTATTGTGACTGTACCCATAAAACGATTTTGAAAATTTTCTACAAATCTCCATCGTTCCTACCTACTAGGCACCAATGACAATGAAATAAAACTATATATATATGAACATATACATAACGCAATTTTTTTCAACAAAAACGTCATATTGACAACCAATTATAAAATATTTGTCCAGTTCCTTAACCAGCAAATTTTGACCAATGGGGTTAGGGGATTAAACTAAAGCGGAAATATTTTTAAAAAATTAAAAATAGCCCTAACGGCCAGAATTTTTCATTTTTCTCAACGAAACTCGGTATATTTCATTAAAATGAAATTAATAACAATAGTTTCTAAAATTTAAGGCAATCTGGCCATTATGAGTGGGGGTATACCTGAAAACCGAATGGGGGTTAAAACAAAATTTAAAAATCCCTCTAGCGGTCATAATTTTAAATTTTCATTTTTTAAAAAGGAAACTCGGTGTATGCAGTTGAAATGAAATAATAAAAATAGTCTCTGAAAATCAGTGAAATTACAATATTAGGAATTGGGTTTTTTCACAACAAAATTTTATATGTAGCATTTATATAAAATAATAAAAACAGCTTCCTAAAACAGGAAAATCTGGTCATTAGTAGTGGGGGTATATCTGAAAACCGAAATTTAAAGAGTGGGGGTTAAAGCGAATTTAAAAATCCCTCTAGCAGACGCAATTTCTGTTTGTTTTTTTTTTTCTCGACGAAATTCATTATAAACAATAGTAATAACTATTGCCAATAAAGAGTTTCTGAAAACAAGTGGAATCACATTCTTAGGAGTGAAACCTAAAACTTAAAAATTACTCACAAATATTTGTTCCTTTTTTTTTCGCAATGAAACTCAGTATATACCATTTAAATAAAATAAGAAAAATAGTTCCTGAAAATCAGGGCAATTGGTGGGAAGTTCGCCTGAAACCCCAAATTTAAAAATCACTCTAGCGGCACCAATATTTGTTTCTTTACAACATAATTCAGTATATATCATTTAAATAAACAAGAAAATATTTTCTGAAAATTAGGGAACTCGGACCTTTAGTATACTTGAAAACCGAAGTTTTGAAAGAGCTCTTGCTTTTAATTTTCTCCCTATTGTTTTAAAATAAAAGGAGAAATTAATTTAGTATATAAACTATTTATAACGTTGCTTATACTTTATATTTACAAGTAACAAAAGCAAATATAAAGATAGCAAATGTGAAACATTAGTCTAATATGTGTTTGAGAATTATATTTTATGTAAGAGCGTTGTGTAAAAAAACATTCGCAATACGTTACATGCTTTTACTACAATAAAATTTCAATTAAATTTCAAAGCCACTGAAAATGGATGGAGCTTTGTATTGTATATTGTTGATTGTGTATATTTACTTAGTACATTGTAATTGTTTTTAAATATTAACATGCTTGTATTTTATTGAAGCATACGAACGTCTTCTTCTTAAATACACTATGTAATTTGAAACTTTCTGTTATTTCTCTATTTTAGTGAATGTAAAGATAATATCAATGGCTCAGTTCACAAACATGGTTACATTAAAAATGTTTAAAAATACCCACATAGTATATCTTTATCTATCAGTGGCCATATATCCATTTAATTAATAATATACCATTAATTTTTATGGTTTAATATCAATGATAATAATTTTAAAACTTTTGTTTCTCTTTTGTGATATTTATATTGCAAGAAGTCTAATATTGTTCCAATAATACCACACAGTAATGCCATAACTTATTTCATTTCATTATGAATAAAGCTTAATTTGGATTTTATATTCATTTTCATTAAAAGTTGTTCAACTCAGTGAGCAATTCACTTAGTTTACGCAGCTCCTGCGATTACAAGTGATTCTCCTAGGGTTTTATCCTTTTCTGCTTTTATAATTATTGTTAATTTAGTTACGTTGTTAATATAGTGCTACATTATTTTTCTTTTATATTATATATATGATATTCTGTTTACTTTTACGTAGCTGTATGTAAGCGAATTCCGCTAAAATGCCAAGTACCACTGCCTTTTTATTAAGTAAACATGATGAATGTAATCAAATCTACCATGATTAATTAGGTAACTGAAGTGCTTAATAGTACTATTTCTGTTTTTAATCGTGTTACCTTGCTTGCTACCTAGAACCACATAGAACCATGGACGTGTGTGTTTATGAAACTCAATTTATCAGTAACATATGGAAATGCTGGAAACTTATGTCGTTTTGAATGTCAAATGATTGAGCTCAGTTAGACATTTACTGAAATTGTGTTATTATGGAACTCGGAGATTCTTATTGTATTTTGGATATAGCGGAATTTTGAACTACATTATGAATATAGAAGATTTTGGTTACAGAACTGTATAATAATACATATGATATTTAAATTATATCACTTTTGTGAGTATTACATTATTGTAATTGTTAAATTCAAACTTGTGCCTCTAATTTATATTAAAATAATTAAAATATTTCAAATTATATTATGAGATCAAATGTTGTTCCAAAGTCTGAGAATCACCTCTACAAATAACTTCCTTTCTGAATATACGTTCATCAGACTTGTATAGAAAACAAGGACATCGTTATTTTTCCAAACTGTGCCAAAATGATTTTACGGTATTTTCTCAATATTCTAAATCAGCAGTTTGCAAACTTACCTTGACATAACCCCTCAAAGTTAAAAATGTTATATTTGCATCCTACAATTTTTTTAAAATTGTTCATCGCTGGTTTACAAGTTTTAAAGATATAAACAAACAAATATTTCAATGTTTGACTTTTTATTGTAGTTATTAATAACCATAACAATAACAGTGTTTTAAAACACTAATATTAATAATAACTAATAATATATGACACTTTACTCATTCATTTTACTTCCTGAATGAGACATATGATACTGCACTTAACTTGCAATTCGTAATATACCAGGCTTAATAGGAGAAATTGATATTCTGAGTTCTGTTTCTATGTTTTCCCATTTTGTTTTTATTTTTTAAATAAATGAAAGCAATGAACATTTTTCACACTAGTACATTTTTATGATGAATGGATTTATTTCACTGATATGTTTATATAAACGAATTTAGATTTTGTTTTTAACTTTATCTAACTAGAATTTTCCAGCCTTTAACACACAGAATATTTTAAGATTCATTTCAATGATAAATTTACTCCTTATTTATTTTCTTAAATGATCTGCCCTACTCTTGCCTTTGGCTTATCAGCAGTTTTCTACGAAATCAAGAAGATTTGGATCAGCTAGGCCTAAAATACTTAAACTAAATCTTAACTATCTAGCGCATAAAATATTTAGCATTTAATACAAGGACAATATGAAAATTAAAAGATCATTTCTTTGTTATAAAATATAATACCTTTGCACAGAGCCTTCGCCCATGAGCTAGGCCGCTTATGGCGCTGTACTACGGACGGCATTGGCGTGCGTCTTCGTACTTTTTCTTTCCGCGCACACTCAAAGTTCATGTCAATATAAGGAAAGACGTGTTTCTGTTGTGCGTAAAAGTGTGTAGGTAAAAATATTCTAATGATGATATTGGGTGTTTGTAAGTGTTTCAAGGTGTGTTATTAGTGTTTTCATAATGCCACAACAGATACAAGTTACAAGAAAGGAATTTTACATGCGATACGTATGGTATTACAAAATCGTACAGAGAGGTTAAAAGGTGATTTTCAATAAAAGTTCAAGGTGAACTTTCTCCCTCGAGAGAATATGCACGGTTACTTGTAAACAAATTTAAATAAACTGGATCTATTCTCGGTAAGAAGCGATAGGTGCCTATTGCAAAGAAACCAGACAAAATTGGAGGAAGATTAAACATTGTCCTTAAAAGAAACCTCTCCAAGGTCTTGCACAAGAAGTAAAAGTTTAGCAATCCTTAGCTTGGTAAGGAATTGCTAAAATTGAAACGTACAGAGTCACTATTGCCCAGCAATTGAAGCCACAAGATTGTGGGCGCTGGCTATGTCTATAATTGCATTTGGCGGAGTGTTAAAAATAGTATACATAATCCACGATTCATATCGCGAAGCATGGTTTCATATGTTGCATCCCAGAACAACAGGTAATAAAGTACAAAGAAACTCGATTTTATATACGAAACTATCTTGAATTATGAGAAAATTGGTGAATGGTGGTCTGTGACTTTAATTATAATTTAGTGTCGTAACAAGGTACGACGCGTTGATACTAGTTAAACGTTGTCGAAGGTAATTGCGAGCTGCTACCTTTACCACGGCCATCGGCCAAATTTACGTTCTAAGACTCTGTACTAAGATGTAGCAAGTCGAATTGTAAACTGGATCTATTCTCGGTAAGAAGTGATAGGTGCCTACTGCAAAGAAACCAGACAAAATTGAAGGAAGATTATAAACATTGTCCTTAAAAGAAACCTCTCCAATGTCTTGCACAAGAAGTAAAAGTTTTGCAATCCTTAGCTTGGTAAGGAATTGTTAAAATTGAAACGTACAGAGTCACTATTGCCCAGCAATTGAAGCCACAAGGTTGTGAGCGCTGGCTATGTCTATAATTGCATTTGGCGGAGTGTTAAAAATAGCATACATAATCCACGATTCATATCGCGAAGCATGGTTTCATTTAAATGGCCATGTTGCATCCCAGAACAACAGGTAATAAAGTACAAAGAAACTCGATTTTATATACGAAACTATCTTGAATTATGAGAAAATTGGTGAATGATGGTCTGTGACTTTAATTATAATTTAGTGTCGTAACAAGGTACGACGCGTTGATACTAGTTAAATGTTGTCGAAGGTAAGTGCGAGCTGCTACCTTTACCACGGCCATCGGCCAAATTTACGTGCTAAGACTCTGTACTAAGATGTAGCATGCCGAATTGGTGAGGATGGAGAACTCATTAATCTATTTCAAGCTAGAGTTATACTTTTAAAAATTAGAATGGACAATCACTTGTTCTGGAACAGTCATTTGTTTCCAAAATTAGATCAGCTAGTAACACAATGAGATTTATGTACAATAGGAACAACATTCACGGTACCTCTTTAACCTGATTTCCGTGCATAGTTTTAATTAGTAATGAAGCCTGGCATAACTTTCTGGGGGAGTTTACAAACGGCCAAAAGAGTTCATACATATTACAAATTAGAAATAAATGTTGGTAGCAAATCAGGCAGGAACTTCTTGTTTAAATAAATAGAAACGTTAATACTGAAAAGTTTTGAAAGCAGTTTAAAACGTATGCAAATTCCAAATGCTAAATATACTATCAATTACAAAAAATATTATGGATGCCTGCCTTCTGTTTCTTTGAAAAAATTCTTGATTAAACATTTTTGTTCGTAATTGTCCTATAATTTCTGGCTACATAAAACAATATACCCATTGGTGATTATAAATGTATAATTTCCATAGATACATATGCTCTATTTGACTTCCAACTCCTCCAGTTCTTTTATAATTTGTATTGCCACGGTTCTGTAAATGAATAACTAGAAATCGATACCCTCCTCTTGATGCCTAGACAAGATTCAACTTTGGAAGTATGCTGTAAGGAATATTCTCCAGGAATATGGGAAAGGAAAACTTTACAATACTTGGGAAGAATAATTACAATTGTAATATATTTTATTCAACAATAATAATTATCTATAAATGACATTAAATTTAATTCATCCTTGAAAATGAAACTTGTGCAAAAAAGGAATGCAGAAATATATAATTTAAATAAGGAGAAATCCTTGAAAACATTGCCACATTAATATACAATACTGCATCAAATCCGGAGAAGCAGTTACCAGGGTCCAAGTATAAACTCTCGCACTTAGGCAATGAATAAAAGAGTCTTGATGCCGCTCATACATTACAATAAACTCAACACATAGCTTTGAAATGCAAGTCTCTCTGCTGAACTAGCAAACTGCAAAAGGAATCTTTAGGTCAAATATTCAATGTGCATTAATAACATTACAATTAAATACGCTAAAGCCTCATGTTACCTGGGCCACTAACAGTTGGAGAAGGCGTCCTATTTAACAATTTAGATTAACAGACCGAAACATCTATTTCGCCCAATACTCCACAGCCAACTTGTTTTACAGGAGACAGGAACCAAGCTGGTTAAAACGGTTACGTCTTCGACTTCTAGAGCACTCGATAGCTTTACAGCCATTAGCAAATAAACGCCTGTTGGCGAACCTTTCTAACGTGGATAGATAGGAGAGGAAGGGGAAGGAAAGGCATTGGGAACAAAGGAATTACATGAAAAAAACGGAACAATATGTAATCAAACAAATATCCTCGTACATGTATGTATGTATGTATGTATGTATGTATGTATGTATGTATGTATGTATGTATGTATGTATGTATGTATGTATGTATGTATGTATGTATGTATGTATGTGCGAGTGCATCTATATTAGGTCTACCGGGTGTTTCCGAGCAGATGATACAAACTATCAGGGATGATGAAGAAGAGCAAATGTATCAATTTGAGATCAGGAACCCTGGTCTGGAAACAATGGACTTAAAAGTTAAAAGAGAAATTCGCTGTGCGTAGATATAATACATTTATTTATGTGTACAACTTTCACAAGGTGCTACATTCACAACATATGTTCAAAGTGGCGTCCCCTAGCTTCGATGCAGACATGGCATCGACGCACGATTCTGTTGTATCCGTTGGAACTCCAGTGTAGTTCGAACAATATCACAGGTAGCGAGAAGTCCCTTCAGTCTCAACTGGTGACTCGTAGGCAACAATGTTCACATAGCCCCACAAGAAGAAATCAGATGCGGTCATACCAGGTAAAGCATCCTCTTCCCAACCACCTTTCAGGAATGTCCGACGCATGTGTACATCATGTTGAAACCACACGCGTTGACGAACATCAAGGGGATATGTTCCAACAACTCGGAGAGAACATCTCTCAGCAATATATTGTACACTGGTGCGGTTAAGCGGGGAGGAAGAGATACGGGCCTATTAGATAATTATTGACTGTGCCCTCCTACAGGTTCACCGCAAATCTGTGTTGATGACTTGTCACAACAGTAGCATGGGGATTCTCAACGGCCCATACATGATTAATGCGACATTTCAGCATTCCGTCTCTGGTGAAACAGACTGCAGTACCCATTGCCTAAGTACGACGCGAGGTCCGTAGTCAGCAGAATAAAGCCTACACTTTTCGACGATGGTAGCTGCTGTTCCCATATTACTCTCCACACAGTATTGTGGGTGACACCCATTTCGTATGCAATTGATCCAATGCTGATCGCACCCACGCTAGCAAGCACTTCTTCTTTCATAGTAGTAGTCCCTACAATGCGTCGTTCTCCTCCTCGGTCGTTGTATTGTGGTACCACTTGCTCTGTTTCCCTTAAGCATAGGATCAGTCGCGGAAACATGGTGTGGGTCGGATGTATCCAACATGGGTATTTGGCCCGATACCACCTGTCATCAGTTTCCCTATGTTCCCATTCCCTTGTCCGTAAACGAGAAGCATGTCTGCATAGTCCGCAACCGTCTACTCTATTTAACTTGACTGATCGTATGTACACTTCAAATGGTAAACACAGACTGCAGGCTACAGACTTTCGCCTACGGGCTGACCTATACCATAAACATCACGACACCTGCATAGCAGTAATAGAGTTTCCTGCCCCTACCCTCTCATGATGCATGTTGGTCGGGTTAGCAAGCACATGTAAATATATCAATGTGTTACCTCACAACTTTCGAATCCTTCGTTTCCGGACCAGAGTTACTGATCTTAAATCGATATATTTGCTCTTCTCCATCATCCCTGTTTGTATTATCAGCTTGGAAACCTCCGGTATATGAATGGCTGCAATAAGGTGCGAAAGGGTCGATCCTGGTGGTCTAAGTAACCATACTTGCCTCGTAAACCCAAGATCGCTTGTTTAATCGCGGCCAGGTCGTAAAAATCCTAAGTATGGCTTCCTTCGGAAGGGAAGTAAAAACGTGGTTCCCGTGTCGTAGATATACGGCACGAAAAATAACCTCAATCCTGAAAGAAGAGACCTCTGAGCAAAATTTACCGGCCGTTTTACGCCCTGAATTGAATGGAACGTTGATGACTTGAGATGTTAAAGAGCGTCCGTTTTTTTTTTTTTTTTTTTGAGTAGTGTTTAACGCCCGTTTTCACTACTGAGGCACCACAGGCGGTGGACACTGATGATACATGAGATGAAATGATAAATTGGGAAAGGATTTTTTTTTTAAGGAAGGAAGCGTTCCAGGCCTAAGTTTAGGTACCTCCCCGGCATTTGCCAGTTATGAAGACTGAGGAAAACCTGGAAAAAACCCCAGTCAGGGAGGACGGTCCTGGCGGGATTCGAACCGCAGTCCTCCCGCTCACGAGTCCGTGCCTTAACGACCTCGGCCATCCGTGGCGGTAAGAGCGTCCGTAAATATAACAAATCAACAAACGTGCGAAATGAGCATCACCGACTCGGGCGGCCGAGGTCGTTATAGTACAGACTCGTGAGCGTTTTTTTTTTATTATTATTTTTTTGAGTAGTGTTTAACGCTGATTTTTACTACTGAAGCATCACAGGCGGTGGACACTAAAGATACATGAGATGAAATGATAAATTGGGAGAGGATTTTTTTTAAGGAAGGAAACGTTCCAGGCCTAAGTTTAAGGTACCTCCCCGGCAATTGCCAGTTATGAGGACTGAGGAAAACCCCAGTCAGGGAGGACGGTCCTGGTGAGATTAGAACCCCAGATCTCCCGTTCACGAGTCCGCGCCTTAACGACCTCGGCCACCCGTGGCGGTTCTCGTGAGCGTGAGGTCGGTTTGCTCCCTGCCAGGACTGTCCTTATATATTGCAAATGCCAGGAACATATATATATATATATATATATATATATATATATATACTCAGTAAGCCTACAGTTGGACTTCGATCAGAGAATAATACAAAGAAATTTCTTAGAAACCAGATATTATTATGAATAAATTAAGTAAGTTCCAAAGCATGTGTGATGCAACCGGGTTAAATAACTCAAGGTCATTATGAGCTTGGAAAAAAAACTAGACAAAAATATCAGACCATTACCTTGACGCCTTTTTCAAGAAAACGTGCTTAGTACTTTTCTTTGAATGTTAATAACATAATTATTGATTTGTTCTAAAAAATTAACTCTTTAATTCCTTTTAACCAGTAATGTGTGTTAATAATCTGCTCATACTTTATGGTATATTATATCATATATTTTTTCTCTTTTATTCGGAATATCGCCCCCCCCCTCTTCTTCTCCAATTCCATGTGACACCAAACCAGTCTCAGGTAGTAACGCTTGAGACTCGCATTCGGTAGGTACGGGCTCAAATCTCATGCGGCCCTCCTAACCTTGGTGTTTTCGTGATTTCCCCTGGTTGCTTAGCAAGTGGTGGGATAGATCCTTTACATGAATTATCTTCTCTCTTATCCCATAACATTTCATTCCGCTAGTTCTGTTTGAAGCGGTTTTTGTGTTGAAGTTGTTGCTGACCTCTGCCTGTTGCCTACGCTTCGCGACCACAAAATCTCATGGGTATATTTCCTTGTATTTTGTCCCGTTTAAAGGACTGGGAGAGGATTATTTGGTTAAAAATGTTACATGGCGTAACATTTACACTACAAACTTTGTTGATCGTCAACTTATTTACATTTTCAATGTTTCTGGAAAAAAAAAAAAAAAAAGCCGGGTTCGATGTGGTGACCTACACTCGTTTCTGTAAAATCACCTTGTGACAGAGATAGTAATTAAATAATTAGAATCTGACTTTGGTCTTAGAACAATCTGAACCTCGTGTTCAGGACACCGGCCCTTTAATTACGATATGAAAACACTTTCCGCAACTCACTCGGCACAAGACACTACTGACCGCCACGAACGAGCCATCAACAACTTATCTTTTAATGTCTACCACGTACCACGCACGCCCGTAGGCCCGAATGGAATATGGAGTATTACGTGTACAGTAAAATGATTACATCAAAACAGGTTTTGAAACAAAGCGAACTTCCTGTTTAGTGGTTTTCTGACGCCGATAGGGTTCACATACGAGTATGCTCTCTACCCAAGACGCTTCAAAGGTTCAAAATATACAGAAAGGTTTTACTCGCTCAAAACCAGATTATAGCATAAGGTTCGAAAATTCAGCATCCTGAGCGACCAAAGATCAAATCATAATTACCTTCCGCTCGCAGCTTGGCCATTAAAGATACTTAAAGTTTGCCTTTGTTCACATTTTTATTAATTTTACCATTTCATTATTTTGAAACTCTTTCCTGCTAGCATTGAATTAAATAATAAAATATCATATTAAAAATTAATTTTGTCCTTGAATTATACATTAGAATGTATAAGCAATATTAACATTAATTAAAAAATATATATAATAAAAGATTTACGATATACACTACATTGATATTATCATGGAGGCATGCGATATATCATGTTATAGGCACGAAAATGCCAGAGCGAGGTGTACTGCGCCCTAGCACGGTGAATTTTTAAAAAGATTTCTGCTCCGGCGTCTAGTATGAAGCGGCCCTTCTGAGGTAGGGTATGGGGAAACAATGTCAGGAACCCTCTATGTCCTTCCTCACCGCTCGTGGATTCTGGTTGTCTGATGTCTCCCTCAAATCATCCATACCTCCCGAAGATGCCCTCATTGGGTACGTAGGCACAAACAATCAGTTAAGCAAGACTGAAGTATCGAAATATCTGCCTCCTATCCTAATAATCCAATCCAATGTGAAAGCAAAGATGGCCAAGTCCGTTTTAGTTCAAATGAGAATTGAGTCTGTTCTCTCTCTCTCTCTCTCCCTTTTGCCAACAATTGCAACTCGAACAGTACACAATGGAATAGTAGCAATAGGCACGCGTACGAAGTAATTTACGACATGGGCCTTGGTGAGAGTTGCCTACGCTATGTTTTCTAACACCAGTTAAATTAATAGTAGCTAAACGTCGGATTTTTGTGATATTGACCATATCAACACCGTCTGAAATAGTGAGAAATTAAACACTATCAGCGACAATGTATGCAGAGTCGCCATAACTACAGAAGTAAACAATTAGCAACAAAACTTTTTGTGAATTTTTTGTTTTTAAATCAATGTCTGATTTGAGTAATATCCACAATGTTGAAGTAAGTTCAGCCGTATTGAAATTATGGATGAAGCTATGAATATGAGAAATAATTTTAAATGAATTTGTTTCGAAATAAATCTTAGTGAATAAGTCAATTATAAAATGGAGTATAAAAAGTATTTTTAGACAGCCGCACTGTAATAATGACTTTTTAGTTGTCATTTTAGTTTCGAAATGGCACTTTTACGCATGTTTCCATGATATTGCTCTATTATGCACTGATGCTTAAAACTGGAAATAAAGGAACACAGGCTTTTAAACTCTCCATTTGTTAGATAACTAAACATTTGGAAATATAAAATACCATTTTAATTACAACTTATTCTTATCTTCACACCAACTTCCAAACTGTTCGTAGATTTTTTTCGTACAACTTCTTTGACCCCTGTGGTATCAATGTAGACGGCGCAACTTCTGCAGCGTTTATATATATATACTTTGTTGATCGTCATTTTCAATGTTTCTGGAAAATATAATTCGCTCATTTTTCGAAAGAACCTTGAAATCCTTTGCTTGCTACAAGTTCCAGTTTCAATAACATGTTTAATTATAATTATGTTAAATGGAATGTTCTATTCCAATCAAGTGCATAGCAACAAATATGACATTTTAAATATTTGAACAACAAATAATTTAAATTTTCTTTATCAAAATTATTATTTTGAAGATGTTATCTAAAAAGTCTTGCAAAGCGCTCGAAAAGTGGTTACTTATGTTTATTTGGCAACTTGTTATATAAATAGCTATTTCACTATTGATAATTGTCCAAACTTTTACAATTACATTATTTGCTTTTAATTTAGATTTTATATCATTAATTTTTAGAACGCATTGGATTTATTGCCTACATTGTAAATTGTTAGCACTATTATACTCATTCTTTTTTTTTTTCCTAGCTCACCGCAAATAAAAACGAAAGTATGGAATTTGTTCCATTAAAATGTTCGCTAGCTTTAGCTCGCCTAACATCATTCTAGCAGCGTGACGAATAAATGTCGCTGTATGCGTGATCTATGAACAGCTGAACATCGAAGCAACGGTGGAAACGTCTGGCAGAGGAAGTCAGATAAAGATAGCGATGCTGTGAAACGCCCAAAAAAAAACGGACAAAGAAAAGACATCGGCGCAGAGGAAGAAAGAGGAAGTGTGAAAGGTGAATTTCAAAAAGAGGGAAAGAAAAAAATAAACGATGGCGAGAAAAGAGGGGAAGCTGATGCTGGAAGCCTTATCATCAAGGGTAAAGGGCTAGAAAGAGAAATTTATTGGTGTCGTGCGCCGTTAGAAGCGAAAGTCATCATCAACTATAACCAGAGATATTAGCTGGAGAAGTGTTTGGTCTGCACAGCAGTTCATTACTTGACAGAACTCCCCAGACCATTTCTTTTACTGTCAGTGCGAAATGCATATTTTTTACAAAGAAGCGGGGCCTTATTAAAAATGAATAAAATTCCAAAATAAAGAAATTTTCTAATTGTGTAGACTCCCCACTATAATATGAAACAAAAATCAAAACGAGCGATATTCAATATGAGCTTTTCACGATTTTGTGTTTGCAAGATACATAATTTATACATACTGTCATGAAAAAAGAAGCTGATCTATAAATATTAACAAATTATACTAAAATTATATTAAAGAAGATTCAAAACTAAAGGAAGATTATGGAAATATTATAATTTTGTTAACATTTATAGATCAGCTTTTGTATTTATGACAATATTATATTACATAATAAACCGCCACGGTGGCCGAGGTCGTTAAGGCGCGGACTCGTGAGCGGGGGGTGTGAAGTTCGAATCCCACCAGGACCGTCCTTCCTGACTGAGGTTTTTTCTAGGTTTTCCTCAGTCCTCATTTATAGCAAATGCCGGGTAGGTACCCCAAACTTAGGCCTGTAACGTTTCCTTCCTAAAAAATTCTTTTCCAATATATCATTTCATCTCATGTATCATCATTATCACCTCCTGTGGTGCCTCGCTAGTAAAAACGGGCGTTAAACACTAATCAAAAAAAAATTACATTATACTGTCCTGCGTACAAATTTAAATGGGATCTTATGTTCATGGTTATGTTTGCCGAGTCTAACCGAAGCCAATAACTAACCATTCCTTTCAGTATGCGTTTCCTTTTGTTTTATAAAATTAAAAAAGAGTTTTGTGCTTTTATTACTAACATAACATACTGAACGTAAAGAATTTAACCCATATAATTATGTTTTAAAAAAGAATAATTTCATTTTGTTTTTGACCTGAAATTGCGTATTTGATAAGCGTTTTGTAAGAATTTCAGAAAAGTTTAAACGTAAAATGTGGTTCTAAATCGTTGAAATTGTGGGGAATTAATTCTCACTCTAAAGTATATCGTAACGATACTTCTCTCCAACCACGACTTCTGATCGGAAGCAACACTCAAGAATAAACTTATAATGCTCTTTTGTAACAATCAAATGCCCTTAAGAAACATTTTTAAAAAATTAAGTTTTGTTGCAAGTTTATTTCTAGTTAAGATAAAGATAACAAAATAAAGAACGGTATCCAATGTTTAAAAGCCATGGTCTACTCGTTTATATATGTCTCGATGGTTAAACTTGTCATACGATAATTTGGAATAGAAAGTCTCATTTAAAAATGAATACAAAATATATTCATTTTCAAAACGTCAGTACTTACAATGCACGCAATCATTCCCTAATCTTATGAAATGATGAAATAAAGGACTAACAAACACTAAAACAAAAGGACCTAATGCATCTTTTATTATAATTTGTTTTAGTTGTGAAATGAAATTTCGCAAGAATTGTTAAAACCAAGATGAAAGTAACTTAATAAAATGTACATCTATTTAACACATTGTCAAAACGTTTAAGATGAAGGCATTAAAACTGACCAAATACAATGTTTTGCAAACATCCTACCAACCAACCAACCAAAAAAAAAAAAAAAAAAAAAAAACTCATTTTTAACGCTGTATCATACCCTATTTTAGACAATCCTTAATATTTACAAATAAATTTGTAATTTTAAATTAATTATATTCCGGTCATTTTGAATAATTTCTTGTTTCAAAGAAATATATCGCCTATTTCTCAATATACCTATATTTCTGATTGTTGCATTGAACTTATTTTGGCGGTTTAAAATTACAACTTATATTTTTTTTTGAGTCGGACTCAAATTTAATCACAGCAAAACCAAATTAATGACAAATGACCCTGAAATTAAAAGTGAATAATACAACAAACGTTTAGCATAGGTTCGGACTATACCTACCTATTTAGGACAGATTATTTCATTCCAAAACAAAACAGAAAGAGTAATGCATATAAGATGTTAGTGTGTGTATATGTGTGTATTCTCAGAATAAGTTCTGAAGCCCAAAGTTCATTTACTAGATAAATCCCAGAAGTAAACCACCAGGGGGGAAGTAATCGAGTCCTTCCAACTTCCAGTCCTACTCTACGGTTGTCATAGATGGTTTCTGATAGGAAAAACATCGAATGATACAAGTTTGCCAGAGGAAATTTCAGAATAGAAAATGAGAGAGCAATGGACAGATCAACAAAGACGAACTAAGTAAGAGGACTCCATGAATAAATAGACTTCGCGCTATCGGCAGGAAGTGGGGACACGTGGTTGAGGATGAATCTTAGATTAAACCGTTGCACAGGTGTTAGAACACAAGGAAAAGACCGAAGAGCTCAGGCTACTAATGAGAGAGAGTTAAGATATTAGATGTGTTAGAAATAGGATGTACAATTAAGTAGCATAAACACTCATTAAGATTACGTCACCAAATGAGTGCATTTGGCTATCCCTGCAGTACATTTTTGTTCTAATAGTATTTAGAGATTATTATTATTATTATTATTATTATTATTATTATTACATTTTCTTTATATATTATACTAATTTTCTGTTTAAAAATACAAATCTCTCTTTCTGGAAGCAGTTACAGAATGAACTTGGCATGCACAATGATGGAATCAGCTGTTATTAATTTTCTTCTAGCCTGACATGGCTCCATGTTTTACCAAATTGGCTGCTTATGCAAATAAACCTTAGAAACAAATTTATGTTATACTATTAATTGCGCTTTGGCCTAATTTCGAAATCGTAGTGAGAAATGTAAAAATTAAAAACAAATGTGAAACATATTATAAAGAGGAATCTTATTTATATGCATTTGCTTTTTTATTAGTTATAATTAAAATGCTGCCGTGGGTCTACGAATAAGGATATTTGAAGTGACTTAAAACATATTTATTCTCCATATTTGTCCATATTTACGGGTATATATTTTTACATATTTGAGAAAAACTGGTATATCTTGAAACAGTCCTTACGGCCCATCCCAACAAAAATAAAACTATAATGTACACTTATGTAAGTCCAATCATAATATTTTATGAACTGTAATTACAAATATCTAATCATGTATGTATAAATGTACAATACGATGTAGCTGTAACGTTTGAATTATGTTAGGTTGACAAAAGAGAAAGGGTTGACTGTCTATTGCCTGCTTGGAGGCCGAGAGGGTCATATAAAATTTTTACAATAGGAAGAATGAACCTGAGGGTGTGATGTCTTTTTTAAATGGGCTTCCTTTGGAGGATAATAAACTCAAAGAACTTTTTAGACTCTTTAAAGTCTCTGATCGCAACAGCAGTTGTACCATTCACCTTTTAAATCTAGCCAATGCTGACATAAGTTCTTAAACTTTCAATAATATCAAATTGTACGTATGACGTGAAGTTTAAACCAAACAATGGAGAATGTATGTTTGAAAAAGCTAGGCGCGAAGATTGCACGTGCCTTTGTGACTTCGTTGGCATCGTTAAGATCAATGAGTTTTTAATATACAAGAGAGATTCTGCTCGGCTGGGACACGTAGTTTGAAGCTTTATACGCTGCGAGATGGCAGTTCCCAATTCATCACGCCACGAGAGGGCAGTCCTAAGTTCTACATTCCACTAGACGTACGCAGTTACTCAGTTTAAAGATCTACATGCAGCAAGATACAATAAATTTTTTAAATTAGACTCAGTTACACAGTTATAAGATCTACTCGCAGTTCGACTCAGTGTTACTCATTTTTAAGTTTCACACGAGGCAACTAAGTTTACATTCAACGTAGCCAAGTTTATCATAAGAAAAACTCCAGAGTACCATATTATGTCGCGTCGCGTGCTAATTTACACTATCGAGCTCCTCTCCCGGTCCTGCTGAGTCCCAATCAACAAAATAGCAGAATCCTCTGAGAAATGTTGCCATTGAAGCCTTGGCAACAACGCCAAAGCGATCAATAATCAGTCTACGAAACCGCTTCCAAATCAGCATCACAACGTGAGGCCATTAACGCCAACAGATCTCTTCAAGATTGGTACCCAACCTGTGCACATAGCCGGAACCATACTAACCATTTCAAAATTTGGCTCACCACTGTGGGGCCAATAATACCACTGTTCGACCGTGATTGAACTAAAGTTTCCACCAGCTTGAAGATGGTATTGTCGACGTCACAAATTCGTATTCAATCTCTGGTGGTGAAGATAGGTGAGGAGATTCTAAGATGGTAGGTGTAGGGTCGGAGGCAAAGCTAAACCATTCTCTCAAGAAATGAAAGGTGCTCTGGACTTTTAAAGGACAAAGTCAATCAAGTCAAGTGAAGAAAGAAACAGAGTTTATTATTAAGTCAGCCAGAGCTCGCAACAACGTGCGTAGCTCTTCGTAGTCTAGTCAATCTCCTTCTGCCGCCCCTGTCCGCGTTGGCTCTGATATCTAAAATGTATAACACGTCAGCTGGACACCAAAGGAATAAACAAGAGGCATAGAGGGTTTAACAATTATTATTGTTACAATCACTTTCTTATCCCTAACATCCTAATTTAGATCTATTTAGTAAACAATTCACAGATGAGTCACCTTTATACACACTTGCCACAATTGCTGTTACAGAGGGGCTTTCTTGTCCTTAATATCCCACTCTATGTATATTTACCAATCAACTCACACAGAGTCAACCGCATGTGGTGCCTCAGCAGTAAAAATGGGCGTTAAACAGTATTTAGAAAAAAAAAAAAAAAAAAAAAAAAACATGAGTCACCTGTTATGCACACCTGCTACATCGCACTTTACTGTCTTAATAAAACGGAGTATGTACATTTTATTACACCAGTATCCACCGCCGTGATGCCCCAGTGATGCAAACGATGTTAACAACATATTTAAAAATCTGAAATAGGCAGTCTTTGCAATTGCGAATAACTCAGACTACAGTTCTGCAAAACATGTTGTACTTCTTATATACTATTTCTTCAGTTATTGCTGTTTGTGGAGGACCACAACTTGGACCATTCTTCACAGCCTATATGGCCATCTTTAAATTTGGCAGTTTACTTGTTGACTACTGCATGCGAAGTTGCGCTTTTGGCTGTTTACTTATTGACTACTGCATGCGTTTTCCTCAGCTATCTTTCATTTCGTTATATTACGGGCGGCATAAAATCCTTTTAACAAAAGACTCCATCACAACACGAATGCAAAATTTATATATTTCAAAAGTATATTTGCATAAAATACACACTCAAAACCTGCTCAAGTGTTAAGAACTAAGATTGAAAAATAATAGTAAGATTGCCAAATAAAATTAAGTCATATGCAATGTGATCTTAGTTGAATTCTGTACTTGAATTGCAATATAATGAATATACTTGATCTAATTGGAATTACATTAGTGGCTACTTAACACTCTGGCTCCATGATTACCCCGGTATTTCTGATTTTTAAGGAGAGATGTTTATGATTTACGCAGATATAGGAGCTCATCACATATCCAGTCGTGGTTTAAAATGAATTGTTAAAACAATGAATAAGCGGGTACTCTAAAGATGGACTGTGACAGTATAAAACAAAAAAACAAAAAAATGTTTCATACAGTTGCAATTAAATTTTTCTTTGTTCAATTTAGGCAACTATCAAATGGACATCATAATCTTGTGATTCCTATGTTTTTTCAAATGTTCGAACATATTTATCTTAAAGTGCAGTAAAACAGGCAATACATTCTATTTCGAGTTACACGATTATGTAACTTCATTAAATGCTAGCTGAAAGGATCGAGTTATTATGAAGATATATGTAAATTCTTATAGCCTGCCTATGGGCTTCATTCAACAAATTGTGAAAAACGTCATTCATGACAAATAAATAATTTAACAATTTATAAGCAAAAACTGCAATGTAACACCTACCTCACATTGAGATTGCTCTACTGCTAGTGTTCCACACGATGGGGATAAGAAACTTCCTCAGCTTGAAACATGACGATCAATATAAAAGAAATTGTTTTATCATCACCAAAAAGAGAGAGAGAGAGAGAAACAACAAACAAAGAAAGAAAGAAAGAAAGAAAGAAAGAAGAGTAGTTTCCTACTTAATGAAAACACAAATAGATGTATTAAAGTTCGCGCCGAAAGAACGAGAAGATAGCCGTACCGTTTGTGTACAGCGCCACCTATACAGATGCAGTTTATCTGTTGATTGTTCCAAGCGACTTATGCAAATAATGTGACCATGCCTGTGGTAAATGTCAATGAATTAAAGCTATTCAAACTATAATGCGCAATGATGATCTAAAGCAATTAATGGGCTTGGCTTATGTAGTTACTGCAGTCTTACATAATTACAGCCTTTCAAAGATGGCATGGGCTGCTGAAACAACCGTTTTATAAATTATTAATCATATATTAATTAAATTTATAATTGAGAGGTAAACAAGTTGTTCATTAAATACAAGTTGAGGTGGTTTTACCTTTAACCTCTTCACAGTGACTTGTAATTTTCGCTAGAGTTGCGTAACCCAGTTGTTTACACTATTAGGCCACGAGCAGAAAAAGTTTGCAGGTTAGAACTGTATTTACAGGACATTTTTGTTTAGTTTGAAAATTAAAAATACTAATATTTAAAGTCAAGCAACAGAATGTAAAAGTTTATAAATCCTTTAAACAGATTCCCTCAAGGCATGATTTACTTTGTTTTCAAAAATTTTGGGGAAAAAAATTACTTTTATATTTCGTTTAATGCTGCATATCTAAGAAAAGGTATTGCTTTTTTTTTAATATGAAACTCATGAATATAACAATCTCATTGGCTCTAATTTTTCCCAACATTAAGCAATTATTTTTTATGCGCAATATTGAAATAGTTTTGCCAATGAAAGCTTGTTCACATACATGTGAATAGCATGTAAATTTAAGATAATGGCTGTAACGTAATATATAATGTAATAATATAACACTGGTTATATACCTATTAATAATTGTAGAACTTCATTACATAATTTGTTATACTTGTACTGATTCAGGAATTACGAAAAAGTGTGCATGATTGTTCATAGATCTTGCTAATAATAGAGTATGTGGTAATCTGTAATTATTCCCTTACTACAGTTATTTATCACAAATCATACATGGCTCTGCAAGGACTTCGGGTTGTTGAAATGGCTGGTTTGGCACCAGGACCTTTCTGTGGTATGATACTAGCAGATTTTGGTGCAACAGTTATTAGGGTAGATAAGGTATGCTATTATTAAAATCATTTTAATTGACTTACATTGATATAATCTCAATGCTGTTGATATTCATCATCAAATGTTAATGTCCCACAGATAAGTTTTCTTTCTGATAACCAAAAACTCTTTTGTCACAGAAGTCAAAGACAAAAAATTGAATAGCTATGCGTATCTTAAACTTCTGTGATATAATTTTCAGAATGTATAATCATAGACATTATTTTGTACAGGTTACTGGAGGTACAAATTTAGACTGTTTAGCTAATGGCAAAAAAACAATTGCAGTAGATCTGAAACATAACAAGGGAGTGGAAATAATGCACAAGCTGTGCAGAACTTCAGACATTTTGATTGAGCCTTTCAGAAAGGGTAAGCATAATTTTTTGCTGAATAATATCATTTATTGACTTTTTCCTTCATTAATTATAATTACTAATTCTGTTATTTATGGCAATATGCATAATGAACTTCTCACCTGTTTCTCAAGTGTACAATTTGGGATGCACTTCAGCTGTCACAGATGTTCATAGTTTCTTTAAATCTCAAGTAAGCAGAAATTTGTATATAAAGATAGGAAAATTAAGCTTCAGGGGCTCAAATTTACTGTAATTTAAAATTTGCTACTCGCTATTGTCTAATCTTTAACTTTTGTTATATTATTAATGTTTTTGTAGATATCTTTACTGCTCTTGCTCAAAAATGTTACGGAAATTTAATATTTAAGTGACCAGGTTGCAAGTCTTGTGTTCCTTTTCTGTTTAATTTTAATACTGTTCTGTTATTGCAGTCCTTACATTTTAGTAGTTTTGTTCTTACAGGTGTGATGGAAAAACTAGGATTAGGCCCAAAAGTTTTATTGAAAGACAATGAGAAACTGATCTATGCACGATTAACTGGCTTTGGACAATATGGTACTTATGCAAACATGGCTGGCCATGATATAAATTATATTGCAGTTTCTGGTAAGAAAATTTTTTCCTATTCTCTGTGCATTAATTATTGGACTCAAGGGTTCAGAAGACACAGGAGTTTGCATATACTTGGCAATATTTAGATCTGCAGCAAAAGATATAGCACATTTAGTTGTTTGTAAAATTGTTGATAGTTTTAGTTCTACTTGTTTTTTTAGAATATTCATGCATGTTTCTGCTGTACTGGTGGTTTTCATACTCAATGGCAAATACTACATTTCCAAGATGAATAGGACTACTAGTGTGTGATAATTAGAGACTGCATGTTCAGGCATTAAAAAGATAGATAAGGATAGGCAAAAAAGGGTTTAAAACATGTAATATAGGAAATAAAAATGCATTACATACCATTGTTGGTAACTAAAAATTAATTTAAATGCAATTATTAGTTATCCGAAGTGAAGTAATTCCTTTTATAAATAATAAAAAAAAATTTAATGATTATTTTTATATTTTTTAAACAGCAATATTATAGATAAAGAAAAATCACACAATTACTAGATGTTTAATACTGTTTAGTTTAGTTCCTGGAGCATCCAGTGAGCTCGCAAAGCAGTCACAGAGACTTAACGAACATAGAATTTGTCAGTAGTTTTGATAGCAGGAATTTTCACAATGAAATATAGTATAATAATTTGTTATAGAATTTGTCATTTACAATTACCACACTAGCACATATTCCACATTTACAAAAAATATCATGTACAACTGCATAAATAGTTATAATAAAAATAAAAGAGCAACATCTAGGACAACTTAGCCAAAACAACAAAAACCAGAGAAGCAGAAACAGACAAATCACTCAATTACACAAATTTTATTATGCACATGTTTACAAATGCATTAATATAAAATTAATGCAGTGTTTTTAATAAAGTATAATATATTGTCACTAATATTCCTTTACAGAATAACAGACCTTTTTACATAGGTATTTCCTAAGAGCAGATTTAAAAGAGTTATTATTTTTATATATATAAAAACAATGTAATACAGTTAATGGATATCATTGTATGATTAGTTGAACTACACACTCTTAAAGCTTCACTTACTTTTCATAAATGTATGGAAGTAAGTAAGTGAAGCTTTAAGAGTGTGTAGTTCAACTAATCATACAATGATATCCATTAATATGATTGGCTTCACTGTGTTAAGTTCCAATTTTACATTTAAGTAATGTAATACAGTTTTTTTCAACTAACTCCATTCACTTACATAAAAATCTGGACATATGTTTCGGGAGTGATCCCTCCCATCTTCAGTCTGTAGATAAGCTGTTGTTATACATGGCGGTTGGGTCTCTTGATGTTCTTGTGGCGGCATCTGCTCGTTCTATTAGGAATTTGCTGAGTTCATCCATTGGAGGGAAATCGAAATTCATCAAATTATCCTTATTTTTTTGTAATGAAAATGTTTTCCCAAGTGGAAAGTTCTATTGCGTTATGAAGAACATCAAGAGACCCAACCTCCACGTATAACAACAGTTTATCTACAGGCTGAAGATGGGAGGGACCACTCCCGAAACATATGTCCAGATTTTTATGTAAGTGAATGGAGTTAGTGTGAAGAAAACTGTATTACATTGTTTATATATATATATATATATATATATATAAACAATGTAATACAATTACAGTTTTATATATATATACCACTCCATTGTCAACAGCTTCGTAAGTACATTTAATTGAGATTTATTATTGTTTATTCAGGCTTTTAGACTAGTAGAAAGAGCATTTTGCATAAAATGCATTTGTAATAAATTCCTTTTTGATGGCAGGAAAGTGTTAAAACCAGCCTATGTAGATATGGTTTCTCTCTAGTATTCTTGTCATGTATATTTTTATTTTGTACAGATTTTTCTTCATTTCTTATATAAAAGTTTATATATATTCACATGGAAGAGTTAAAATTACAAATTGCTTAAGTTTCTGCATGAATGTCTACTATGTGTACCAGCAGTTATATTCATATGGATTTTTACTGTAATAGGAAGACATGCTCCCTTTTAACTGAGTTTCCCTAAAATATAAAACCATATTTTATTATTAAGTTGAAACAAGCATGATAAACTAGTTTTAAAGTCTTAATTGACTCCAGCATCACTAATGCACGTATTGCATAGCATGCACTGCTAAATTTAGGTAAAATAAGATCAATGTGGTGTTTCCAATTCAAATACTTATCAATTATTAAGTGAAGGAATTTAATACCTTTGGGTTATAGAAAAACACTTATAATATCCTATCTGTAATAGAGGATTTAGAGATCTGTGAGTGATTAATTTATAACATTTGTTTTATCTAGGTTTAGAGACAATTTCAAAACTGAATGTAGGATCAACACAGTGAAACTATCATATATTCTGGTCTAGATTAAAAGTAAAACTACTTAAAATCATGTCAACATATTAAAACTCTCTTTATTCACACTTTTTAAAAACTTATTGAAAAGTAAATTGGGACATGTTTCGTGAGGCACTAGCTCACATTGTCAACCATTCAATGACTAATGGATCTAATCAGGTGGGAAGTGTTAAGTGATTGTGCTCGCTATGGTGGTCTGTTGATGAACTTATATAATATGTTGTCTGCTTCTGGTATGTCAAAATTCATGAGTCTGTGTTCATATTTTTTTATATAAATTTTTTCGCATATACTGAGTTCATTTAATATATTAATATAACTGTCTTTTGTGTAAGATTTTTTAATTCCTTGGGTTTCCATTCCCTGCTCATATTATAACTTCTTTTTTAATTTGTAATGAATGTTTATGTCCCTGCATGTAATTATCTTGTGCTTAGGCTTACATAAAAAATTTAGGGTATCTTCAGGTTTCAAAGTTTCCTAATGGTGGGCAATAAATAGCAATTACAATTACTTTTGTATTTTTGCTATCCAATTGGATAGCATTGTTCATCATTTGTAGCACATGACTATAACATGTTTCTACAAATTATTGACAGTGAAATTTTGTTGTCCGTCAGATAATATAGTTTTTAAAACATTTACTAAACACAAGAAGCAGCATTCAATAGTATGACATATAGGCTAGTTAATACACCACTCAGTAAAGAAGAATACAGGAAAGAATACGCACATTTAATACACACAGCAGAAATAAATGGATTTAACAAACGAATGGTAGATAAAAAAATAAAAAGATTTAAAAATAAAAAGGAAATTAAACTAATCACTACACTCAGTTCTTCACTTAAAGAAAATACTTATCAAAAATTCACATATCACCCTTATGTTAACCATAAATTCCAAAAAATTTTCAAAAAGTACAACATTACTCTGGCACCAATAAACAGATATAGTGTTGGTAAACTATTAAATCTAAATAAAATTAAACAAAAAAAGAAGAAAGAAGAAAATTCAGGTATATATAGAATTAATTGCAAGGATTGTGACAAAATATACATAGGAAAAACAAAGAGAAATCTGGGGATAAGATTAAAGGAACATTGGAGAAATATTAGACACAAACAAGTAGAAAAATCAGCAGTGGCTGCACATTTTTGGAATGAGAATCATGAAATAGAGAAGGACATAACATTACTAAAACAATTGAACATCCGAAAGAACTTAATATATGGGAAAAAATTTACATAAAAAAATATGAATACAAACTTATGAATTTTAATATACCGGAAGCAGACAACATATTGTTTAAGTTCATTAACAGACCACCAGAGCAAGCATAGTAACATACATACTTTGCTGAAATTGACTCCTCAGTCGTCGTTTTGGTTGACAATGTGAGGAATGTACCTCACGAAACATGTACCAAAATTACTTTTATAAGTGTGTTTGTGAAACTTAAAGAAAGTTTTAATGTGACGACATGATTTTTAGTGTTTTACTTTAAATCAAAATAAGATTAACAAAAGTTTCACTGTGTGGATTCCGACATTCCGTAAACATATTTACTAAACAACTGACTTCTCCATAATATTTTTTGCATTACAACCTGCAGATTGTGAAAGAAAATTTTATACATTGTTGATTATAACAAAGGATATTACTGAAAATTCTAAGACATTAAATATTTTAAACCTGCATCTCAGTGAAAATTATGAGAGCAAATGTGAAATAGTAAATCCTCTTGTTTTCATTACAGATAAGCAACTTCTAAAAGGTTTTCCTTATTGCATCATGGTTGATGTTTAAGTCTTTGTAATTGGAACATGCCATGCCATACTATTTGTGCAATGATTATTTTTACAGTTCAATAATGCAAACTTAGATCAGCAGCCCACAAATATATATTGCTCATTCAAATAAAAACAGGACTTTTATGTGACCTACTTATCTGCCTTAATTTTAATGAAGGATTTCCTTAGAGAGATGAATATGTTTTAGTGATAGAGCATTTCCTTTATAAAATTAAATCTAGCACAAAACTTCTTTACAACAGATGAGTTTGGATAAACAGTTACTTCTTATTGTTGTCAATGAAACATTAAACTGCTATGGCAGAAAAATATCATTTAAATATCATTTCTGTACACTTAGATCTTTCTGATGGTCACCAATAAATTTTGCCATAAATCCAGGCCCTAATGATACTGTAAAATCTTACTGTAAATAATACCAGCAGATTTTTCCTCAGAACTCTTTAGGGCAGCGCCAGTATAAAGTTCTATACTAAAGTGTTTATATAAATACAGATTTCACTTTTCAAATGCACTCGCAAATGCAATTGACAAATGTAGATTTCATAACATTGCGCTTGAGATCAAATGAAATTAATTTTCAAGATTTTCAGCTAATAGGAAAATACTGTAATTGATCACGTAAGTGCTAATAGAACATGCTTCAAGAGAAATGTTTCCTGAATAAAAATTTAATTTATCCTTAAATTGCTTTACTTTTTTATTAATATTCTACTAATATATATGAAACAAAATTTTTTCTAACTTAATAAAAATCAGAATAACTTGTTTTAGGTTTGTTATCTCTTCTTGGACGAAAGAATGAGAAACCAATAGCACCAGTGAATTTAATAGCTGATTTTGGTGGTGGTGGCCTTCTTTGTGCTCTTGGTATAGTAATGGCACTAGTGGAGAGGAGCAGATCAGGATTAGGACAAATTGTGGATTCAAATATGGTGGAAGGTGCAGCATACTTGGGAAGTTGGCTATACCGCTCCCAGAAGCATATCTACTGGGGACAGCCACGAGGAGAAAACATGTATGTTAGTGAAGTTTCATTTAAGAACAGTATGGTATAAAAGTCACATGTTTAGAAAAATATACTACATAGAAAAGGGGGGAAAAGAAAAACAATTATTTTTTATAATATAAAGGAAACAGCCTTCAAAGTCTAGTGGTAGCATTTATGATTACTAATCTGAAGGTCCTGGGTTCAATTTCTGTTAGGTCAAACTGCTTTTTTTTCCTTCCTCCATACCCTGAGAAGGCGAATGCTAGATAGCTTTAAGGACCCCTCTGGTGCACCATAACCATATCATCTCCACTGGGACAACATAGCAGCACCGTATGGATTGCCCAACCTCAGAAATACAATACAAGGGGATTTCTTTTAATGTGTTCATCAAATGAAAGACCTACAGTAGTTGATAGCTTCTCTAGGAAGTAGCTGGTTTTGCTACACCCAACAAATTCAACATTTAATCACCTATAATTATTGCTTAATGTGTGAGGGGGAAGGGGAAGTCATCTGTAAAGAACTTCTATCTTGCACCTGATGTTTATATTTGTAGTTATTTGTAGCAGATTTGGTTTGCAGTCATGGTGCACACCTATGTCTCAATAATTTTTTTAAGTATTTTGATCAGGAAGGTGAGAGGAAGTGATAGTAGTCTCTTGCTCCTAAGTCATTATGTGTTTGCACCACCTGAAACATTACCTCTTTGTCACACATATTTCCAGGAAAGTTTACCTTCAGGTTTTTACAATTTAGTATTAGTTACTTTACAAAGTTAACTAAAATATTTTAAAAGATTATTAGATAATTATAATGAAACAATATATTTATGGCAGCATAATCATACATGGGAAAACTTTCAGTTATTTCAATATTAAACACTGTTACATTTGAAGTAATAATGTTTTTCTAGTAGATAATCTTCAGCAGTCTTAATTAGTTGTTTTATTAGTCTACTATTGCTGAATGGTGGGCTAGAAAATTTTTGTGTGAATTCATGAAATAAATTGCTTTATTTTTATTTGGGTTAATTGAATGCAAAGAAAATGAACTATATACATAAAGCTTCTTTTTTTTCTTTGCATCAAATTGAAATTAAAAAATTTAATAGACTAATTACAAGCTTTAATTTGATTCAAACTGTGATTTCGAAGCATAGGAAGTTTACAATGTTTTCTTTAGATACAGATTTCAACCTGCAGATTCCAGACTTAAAGGTCCATTAATTAGTTTGTTGCCATGAAAACTATGAGAATGGCTTTGTTTATTTAAATAGGTGCATTTCCGTGATATTTTTATTAAATTTTCTCTCTCTTTCTCTTGTCTTTGGTCTTAAGATCCTGAAAGCTTGCAATCTATAATCAGCAATAGCACTGGTAAAGTTGTGCAGCCCAGCTTTATGCTGCCACAAGCCTCCACTGGATTAATACTTACAAATTACATAAATAATTCCTACTTTTGTATTAATAATTTAGACAATACTAATGCTTTTTAATATATAAGTTTTACTAGCCTATAAGCAAATTTAAAATGCATTTATTAGTTTCTAATTAAATGAGGATTGTAAGACTATAAAGCTCTTCTAAATAGATAAGAGGCCACTAATTAAGCTGAAGTAGCCAAGATCCTGTATCCTGAAAGAATTACAGAAGAATATAAATATTTATTGGTAAAGGATCCCATGATCAAGTGATTAAAGCGCTTGCCTTCCACCAAGGCAGCCTGAGTTCAGTTCCTGAAAATGGAAATCCAGCTTATGACTAACAAAATGGCACCTGAGCAGGTTTTCCCAGATGCTTTGATCCACCTGCCAATAATTTATTAATTTTCATAATTACACTTTATTACTGTTATATATTAAAAGAGTACATTGAAAGTTTCTGGTATGACAATGAAAAAGCATTAATTTCATTTAAGCTGTATTTTATTTTTTGACAGAATTTTCCCAAAGCTTATCACTTATTAAAATCTTTTTCCAACAACAGCTTTCAGTTGTGGGAAGAACTTAAAGCCCAAGGAAGCCAAATCAGACAAATACAGCAGATGCTTAAGGATTTCAAACCTCATCTCTGTCATTTTTGCTGAACAATTGCATTTAATGAGTGAAAGCATTGCCATGGTGAAACATGCAGCTGCTTGTGCAAAAGTGTCATGTACACATTATTAGCCAGTAGAGTTTTTTCTTTTTCGAGATAATAAACTAGCAAAATTCCTTTTGACATGCACCATCACCTTTCCAGGTATGTTTTTTTTTTTTTTTTTTTTTTTTGAACTGATTTACCTTGTCCAATCCATTGTTTCCACTTCATTTTTTTCTCTGGTTAGTAATGCTCAAATCAGGTCTCATTTGTAGTGTTCTGAAATCTGCTAGAGCATAAACACTTCCAAACACTCAGCTGAAGTTTGAGCTCAAATGCTCTTGAGTGCATGCATCTATCTTGCAGAAAGTTTTTTTAAGCCCAGTTGATTATATAAAATATGATACCCACTCATAAGAGATCTCTACATCTACCTCAATCTCAAGCATCTTAATTCAGTAAACTGTCAAAGCCATGTGAATATATCCACATTTTCTGAATGACTTAACATGATTAATCACTGTGCACATGCAGCTGTGCTTAAATTCAGAAACCCTAAAACTCAGTGTGAAAAATGAAAATGATGAATTCACAAGAACAGCAAAGTTGAACTTTATCTTCATTGCCGTCGGTCCTGGTGGTGTAGTGGTTACCATACTTGCCTCCTATACCCAAAACGCGGGTTCGAACCCGGCCAGGACCGATGGATTTTTTCGGGCGTAAAAATCCTAAGTATGGCTTCCTTCGGAAGGGAAGTAAAGCCGTGGGTCCCGTGTCGTACATTTGCGGCACGAAAAAGAACCTCAAGCCTGAAAGAGAGGCCTCTGAGCAAAATTTGTCGGCCGTTTCACGCCCTGAGTTGAATGGGACGCTGATGACCTGCGCTGTTAAAGAGCGTCCTTAAATAAATCAATCAAAAAAAAAAAAAAATCTTCATTGCCATTTTCCCCTCCAATTTGATGACTGCTATAATCTCCTTTTTTCCCCACCCATAACTGAAAACATACAATATGGATTCTTAATTAGCTAGTGAGTCAATTTAATACTCTTATGCTCCACTTATTATTAAATTATACAGAACATATTCCACAGGCTTTTGCCCGCATCATCAGTTGTGAGTTGACTGCTGGATTAATTGTTGGTTGGATGGACTTGGTGTAGACATTTTATGAATTTTTGGGTTAATTTGTCTTCTATTGGGATCTCAAAATTCATAATCGTTCATATTTTTTTTATAAAATGTTTCCCCATATTCCCAGCTCAAAAGGTCTATCTACGAGGGCCATCAAGAAAGTAAGTCCCAATCGCGCCTGGAGATGGAACCACATAGGAATGCGCATGCGCAGGAGTAGAGAGGAAGTATGCGGGAATAATGCAGTAAAGTTTCAGCCTTGTGACGGCCGTGGTTACCGCGCTGTGCTAGTAGAAAATGGCTGCTCTGATATTGTCTCCCGCCAACTGCAAGGTTCGTGCACTTATCCGAGGTTTGCTCGCTCAAAAGCAAAGTCCAGCAGAGATCCATCGCCAATTGTGTCAAGTGTATGGACACGACATTATGGTAAGACGATGGTGCAGGCAGTTCACTGAAGGACGAACCAATATTCACGACGACGACCGTAGTGGCCGACCGTCCCTGGTGACGGCAGAAGTGTTGGAAAGTGTGCGGCAAGCAATTGAGCAGAACCGGCGCTTCACAATTTCAGAACTCTCTTGTCAATTCCCCAGATGTCTCGCTCCCTTGTGCACGAAATTGTCTCCCGGAAGCTTGACACAATTGGGGATGGATCTCTGCTGGACTTTGCTTTTGAGCGTGCAAACCTCGGATGACTGCACGAACTTCGCAGTTGGCGGGAGACAATATCAGAGCACCCATTTTCTCCTAGCACAGCGCGGTAACCACGGCCGTCACAAGACTGAAATTTTACTGCATTATTACCACATGCTTCCTCTCTATTCCTGCGCATGCGCATTCCTATCCGACTAGCGGTGCCATCTCTAGGTGCGATTGGGACTTACTTTCTGGATGCCCCTCGTACAAATTTCAATAATTTGACTTCCATTTCTATATCAGGTTTATCTCTCCAAAAGTGATGTACACTGATTTATCTATCTGATTGTACCTGATGTTTCTCCATTGTTTCCATTATCACCTAAATTATCTGCTGAACTCCAGTGATAATGATAGAATGTCTGATGAGAAGACTAGGAATATATAAATCAACTGTTCAGAAAACAAGCATATATTGGTAAAATGAAAAGAAGCAATGGAATTAGGCTAAAGGAACACTGGAGAAACATCAGGTACAATCAGATAGATAAATCAGCAGCTGACATTACTTTTGGAAAGATAAATATGATATAGAAATGGAAGTCAAATTATTGAAATTCATAGATAGACCCTTGCAGCTGGAAATACAGAAAAAAATATTTCTAAAAAATATGAAAATAATGTTATGAACTTCGAGATCTTAACAGAGTTAAGAACAAAAGTTCATAAAATGTCCATGAGAGTTATACCAAGTCATCCAACCAACAACGAATCTGGCAGTCAACTTACAGCTGATGATGCTGGCTAAAGCCTGTGAAACATGTTCTGTATAATTCAATGGTAAGTGGAGTATAAGAGTATTAAATTGACTCACTAGCTAATTAAGAATATATTAGTTGCTTAATTCTTTTAGTTCCAACACAAAATTAATTTTAAATTTAACACTATATGGAGTCACTTGACTGCTTGTCAAAACCAAACTATTTAACAGATTAATGTAATAAATACAGCAAATAAACATAAAAGAGTTGGCTTGACAGTGACTTAAAAATATTTGAAAACAAGTAACCCCTTAAGGACAATTCCAGAAACTTTTCAATCCAAACCTTGTAAGGCAATTTAGACTTTGCCTATAGATACATTCATAAGTTTGTATTAAAACTTAATTGCAAATGTTACACTGTAGATTGTAAATACAGAGCTAGAAGCTCTATTTGTGGCAAATCGGGCTTCAAGATGATTTTTTGATAATTATCTAATAAATAAAGCTTTGATATATTTTTATTAAGCTAACTATAGCTCATTTATTTATTTACCTTGATTGCTTGAAAAGTTGAGAGCCTGTGTGCATTTTAGAAAACATTTTTCACCTTAAAATGCTGGATATTAGTGAACTTGTGGTGTTGCATGCTCTTGTAAAGGTTAATCTGTTTTATTTTTTAACAGGTTAGATACTGGTTCCCATTTCTATGAAACCTATAAGACAAAAGATGGAAAGTACATGGCAGTAGGAGCCTTAGAACCACAATTCTACACTCAGTTACTCAGTGGTCTCAAACTCTCTTCAGAAGAGGCTCCTCAGTTTGACAACTTTGAGAAAACTAAACAGCTGTTTGAAAAGAAGTTCCTAGAAAAAACTCAAAAAGAGTGGTGCGAAATATTTGATGGTACAGATGCATGTGTGACTCCTATACTCTCTCTCAGAGAAGCACCTGTACATCCTCACAACAGTGAACGAAAATCATTTGTCAACTTTCTTGATGATCATATTCCTGTTCCTGCAGCAGCACCAAGGCTCAGCAGGACAACTCCAGTTTCTAAGGCAATTGAGCCGAAACCACAGCATGGACAACACACAGCAGAAGTTCTCGCTGAGCTGCAGTATTCTCAGAAAGAAATCCAAGAACTGGCAGAGAAAGGTGTTATTTTGCTAAACAGATCCAAGCTTTAATGTTTATTTGTAATAAATTTACAAAGCATTGTAGCTTTAAAAAGTTAAATTCAGTTACATATCACAAGTTTTAGAGCAGCTATATCTGTATTAAATATTACTTGGACCAGTTCTATGATTTACTGATAAGAGCTCCTGCCTACAATCCTGATTCAATTCTCTGTCCTATAATATGTATTTTTCCTTGGCGAGGAAGATTCCCATATCAGTCTTGGTCTGATTAGAACAGTGATCCTAGATTTAAGGCCTGTTCAAAGTGAACATTATCATCCTCAGAATAATGTATAGCTGTACCTTCCAAGCATCCCATGCTCAAGTCAACTAAATTAATGCCAGGCTGGGGAAGAATTTACAATTCCAATCTCTCCTCTTTGGGAAATACAACCAAGTTTTTTGTTTTTCTGTGATAGTTAACATTTTATTTTTAATAAACTAATACTTATTACCAGAGCCCAAAAATTCAGGCATTTATTTTGGTTAAAACAGACAGGTAGAAAGACATTTGAAATACTGAAAATAGGCAGTAATGTAATTAAAATAGATATTTAAGATGCTTAATAATTTCTTTATCACATAATTAAAGTACTAAAGCATACTTTTCTTGATTACAAGCAACACGTACAACAACAAGGTAGTTTTTTCAAGGTATCAACTGTCATAGTCAGCAGCTTATCAGAGAGAACATTTTTCATCATGGAAAAAGAATGTTCTACTTCCACTGAAGTGATTGGAGAATATTTAAAACAAGCTATTTTGGAAGGACTCATACCAGTTACAACAGAACATTCAACTTTCAGGACATCATGGAAATGTTGATCAAGACAAAGTAAAGTACAATATAACATCACAAGTTCGAACTAATTGGGACTGAAGCCTGTTAAGATTGGCAGAAATTTAGATTAATGGGGTTAATTTATAATCCATGTGACAACTGATATGAAAAATCAAATTTAGTTCAAAAACTACAGAACATAGTGAACTGTAAACATTTCTATTGAAAAGATCTTGTTTAAAATGCTATATCCCCCCAAAACCATTTATTAAACATTAATTCTCGATTTTGGTGTTGGTTCCAAATTTTGTTTTCTCTGTCCTGTAAAACTTGCTTTTGGAGAATTACCCGGTTTTCTGCACTTTATGCAGATATATTATAATCAATATTATAATATTTCTCTCAGCATCTGTTTTTATTTAAATGCAAATACTGCACGTGCATTCCCTGCACAAGCACAAAGAATAAAAGATGGCTTTGGGTACGAACTCAAGAAAGCCTGGGATATTGTAGCCTCTTGTGCACACTACTGTGGAAATATGATACCATATATGCTCCAGAGAGTGAGGGCAGTTCTATATCTTGAGGATTCATACACCTGATATTAATGTGTTATTTCTGTGTGTTTCTGCTCATGTATTTATTTAGTTAGTTGTAAAGAATATGTTAGTGATTATGATTTTTTGTGTGCATTGACAATGCCATAAAACTGAAATAATACATTAAAATATAAGGTAATATTAAGATAACATAATGTTCTACATTAACACTTATAACACCAATAATAATAAAAAAATGAAACAATTCTGTGAGATTTGAACCCATAAGCTCACATGAAGAGCAATGCTTTCTAATCCCCTCAGCCACCGCTACTCTACCCTAATGTTTTTTTTCAAGATGCTCATGTTTGTGACCATTACGTTTACAGGAGACAGCAGCCACTGCAGTGTGCTTTCGTTGCATGCGCTTATGAATACCGTGTATCGCCCCTTTGAATTTGGCTTTTTTCACTGCTGTTCAGTACTGAAGCCAGAGGATGACTGCTGTCTGTAAGGATAAGTCCAATTATTCATCCATGAGCATGCACAGACAATTCCCCCCCATACTCTTTCACGTGGCATGAGTTTATTGGCAGGAATTACCTAATTATTAATGCTAACAATTAAACCCCCATATGCCATATCTTACTCCAGGGCCATCTTAACCATCATCCTCAGCAATTACAAAAACTTCGTTTTCAGGTATATCCTACTCCTAATGGTCCAATTTCCATAATTTTCAGAAATAGTTTTATTTTATTTAAATGGTATATACAGAGTTTTATTGCAAAAAAAATTTCCAGCCACTAGAGCAATTTTTAAAATTTTTGCTTTAGATTAATCCCAATCCCAAATGGTCCAAAATGAATCATTTATTAATTTATTGTTATATTCGGATTTTCATGAGAAAAAACAAAAATTGCAGCCACAAGAGAATACACACATGCACACAAATTTTTTTCATCATTTTTGATGCCTAGAAAGTAGAATCAATGGAGATTTGCAAAAAATTTTCAAAAAAAAAATTTATGGATACATACACAATTCCTTCAGATTTTGTTAAAAAGGGAAATACGGTTGCTACATGTAAATTTTGTGTTTTTATTTTAGCATTTATATTTTTACTGAAAGCATAAAATTATATCGTATTTAAAACTGATATCAATAAGCATAAACTGTGTTAAAAGAAATGATGAAAATGGTGCCCCTAAATGGCAATACACTGCCAGGATTTGCATAGGAAATTCAACATTTCTTCCACGAAAGAAACATCCTGCCATCCAGATATTCTGTCTCTCGTAACATTATAACATGTTGGCTTACAGTTTTTCTATCTTGCCAGGATATTTTCTTGTGAACTGTCTTACCATTTCTCTTCAAGAATCAATTTTCACATATGTATTTTTACATAATAGCTGTTAAAGACTAATGTAGTGGCATAACTAATAAAGAATAATAGTACACAGTTATTCACAACAAAAGTAAATTAATGCATGAACACAACAGTTTTGCATCCCTCAAACTCTCAAATATTGAGAGATCCTGTCTCTTGTGACTTTTTAACAAGTTGGTGAACAAATTCTCTACCTGGAACAGCAATTGTCAGTATATTTTCTTGCAAATTGCCTTACAATTTTACTGGAAGAATCTATTTTCACATAAGTGTTGCACATAAAAGCCAGTTCTTCAAGACTATGTGTAATGGCATAACTAATGAACAATTAGCACACAATGACAGCATTGGATAACACACTAAAGCACATTCACTATCTGACAAAGCCTTCCTCCAGCTATAAGCTGCTACTTGCATATGAATAAAGCAACTTGATGACTAGCTTCTCTCAGTAGCAGCTCTTAAATCAAATAATCTCACTGTACTTCAATTGTAATGTTGTTTAGAATCCAAACTGCTTAGCAAAGTTGAGTCAGTTTTTTAATTAATTTATTTACATGCTTTTCCCATGCAAGATTAGAATATAACCAAATCCATAAAAACTTATTTTCCTTCACTGTATCATTTTCTCTATTCCCTAGTCTAAGCCTTAGACATATTTAAATTAATTAAAATGTAAATTGGAACTTGCACAGTGAAACCAATCATATAATTGATACATCCCTCTGACACATATCTTTCAATGTAGAATCTCTGTTTCCAAGCATACCAAAAGTAAAACTCCTAATTTATCTACATGATTGGCTTAAAACAAGTGGAATTAAGGATATACACATAAAAGAATACATTAAACTCACAGAAATTTGCATAAACCAAGCCTATTTTACTTTCAAAGGAAAATTTTATAAACAACAAGCAGGACTTACAATGGGCAGTCCTTATCTCCATTTCTAGCTAACCTCTTCATGAGCAGATTTGAAACACACATCAACACAGCTTTTTCTATACATATCTAAGGTATGGTACAGATATGTCGATATATTTGCCATAACAAAAAATGCATTGATGATGCCTTAAAACTTTTGAATATACAAGATAGAAACATATCATTTACATATGAAACAGAAACAAATAATATGTTGCCATTCTTAGATATTGAAATAATGAAACGTCAAGAAAATCTGGAATTTGGAATATACAGAAAGAATACCATGCTGATAATCACACCAAAGCTGACAGTTTTAACCGCACAGCACAAACATGCAGTTATCATCACACTGGCTAGTTTAATCTACAAATTAGCAAAGAAGAATATTTTAATGAATACAAACAAATAGAAGAAACAACAGTTAAAAATTATTTTAAAAAAGAACTACTATATAAAAAGGTGCAAAAATTCAAGAGACAAAAATATATCAAAGAAATCACAACACTTTCAGCAAGAAAAGATAAGTTAATTTTTAAGAAATTCACATATCACCCATGGACTAGAAAAAAATTTCAGAATATTCTTAAAGATTCTAATATCAGTTTGGCACCGATTAATAGACTTAATGTTAAAAACTTACTGACAGACGATGTTAATGATAGTATTCTACAAGAGAAAACAGCAGCTATTTACAAAATAAATTGTGCAGAATATGAATAAATTTACATTGGAAAAACAAAGAGAAACATAGGCACATGGTGAACGGAACATAAAGTACAAGCAAATAGAGAAATCAGCAGTAGGATATCATTTTTGAACACAAAATCATGACATAGTGAATAAAGCAAAATTATTAAAATCAGTACAAAGACCTATGGAACTAGCAATCTGGGAGAAAATCTACATCTACAAATATAAAGACAGTCTAATGAGCTTTGACACTGCCGAGGATGAAAACTACAAGTCAATCACACCGCCACCAGAGCAGAATACACATTCCCACAGCTCAACATATTATCTGACAGTTGAATTTTAGCTGATGATGAGAACCAAATGTTCTCAAAACCGGTTCTATACATTATGACAAGTAAGTGAAGCATTAAGAGTGTGTAGTCCAACTAAATCATACAATAATATGAATTATATTTCATTTATTTTACATACACAAACACACACACACATACATACCTGTTATTTAAAATTTGTGAAAAAAAAAAATAAACCCCTATTGAGGCAATCCCTAATTGTTGCACTGTTTAAAAACTGACATTTAAAACACTATAACCACTTTTTAAAATTTAAAACATATTTCAAGTGTTGGCTCTTGAACAGTGATAGACAGGAGAGAACTAAGGTGGTCTAAAACTATTATCAAAATTCTACAGTTTGTTAGCATCTAAGTTGGTCCTGGTGGTGTAGTGGTTACCATATTTGTCTCCTAAGTCCAAGATCGCGGGTTCGAACCCGACCACGACCGATGGATTTTTTCGGGTTTAAAAATCCCAAGTATATCCTTCGGAAGGGAAGTAATGCTGTGGGTCCCGTGTTGTACATTTACGGCACGAAAAAGAACCTCAAGCCTGAAAGAGAGGCCTGTGAGCAAAATTTGTCAGCCGTTTCATGCCCTGAGTTGAATGGGACGCTGATGACCTGAGCTGTTAAAGAGCGTCCATAAATAATCAATCAATCAATTGTTAGCCTCTAACCTATTTATTCGTCCTTAAGGTTCATTCTTTAATTACAGATTTAAAGCAAACAGGATCTTTATTGCTTATAAAACATGTTTGTGTCTTCAGCAAACAAGATTAGCATTCATTGTTGTCTACCACTAATGTAAGATTGAAACCAAGTGTAAGCTATATTTTTTTATAATTTATCAATCTGTATATCATAATATGTCAGAAGTTTTAATTAAGAAAGTGAATAAACTGTATGCTGATTCTTTACTACCATTTGCTCTCAGTATACTTAATGTAAATGTTGCATCAGCACTGGATCTGTTATCTCTAAACACAGCTGTTCATCATAAAGTATATTGTTTAGTCCAGAAATGAAACAAGGCTGTTATATATTACATTTTTAATACCTCATTTTAAAAAAATACTCGTGAGATAGGTCTGTCGTTTCCCATTTTATGTTTACTACCTCTCTTATAAACTGGTAAAACCTGGACTATTTTCATGCACCTGAAAGCTGCCTGTTTTAGTAATTGAAGTGTTAAATATGTAAGGAGTAAAGCTTATGTATTCAACCAACTTGACATCTGGTAGGAGAAGCTAACATTCATGAGGACCTGTGGCTCCGTGCTAATGTTGTTTTTTTATAAACTGGAAATTTGTATAACATTCTCCTGTAATGTCGAAATTCATAAGATGATCCCTATGTTTATGAATGTGTAAATCTTCTCCCATGCATCCAATTCTGTACGTCTGTGTGCTTCTTTAAGTAACTTTATTTCTTTTTTTATATCATGATTATCTATTCAAAAATGGTGTGCTGACCTATCTATCTGTTTGTACTTAACATTCCTCAGATGTTCCTTTTATTGAGTCAAGAATGCACAAAAACAGTGAATGCTAAACAGACTTGCACTATAATACCAGACATAGAAAAACATAGTTTAAAACAAAACAATCGTAACATAGCCAGAATATATGGGTTACCTAAAATCTAATAGTTTAAAACAAAACAATCGTAACATAGCCAGAATATATGGGTTACCTAAAATCCGTAAACCTGGGATTAGCACGAGACCCATCATTAATAATATAAATACCCCCCCAACATATTTTCTAGCAAAATCGCTTAGATAAAGATTTACAGCTCTACCAAGGTTTCAAAGCAGAAGCATAAGAAACTCATTCCAGGTAATAGAAAAAAAATAAAAGATTTTAAAGTTCTACCTTCTGATATTTTAGTGTCTTTCGACATAGTATTTTTGTTCCCAAGTATTCCAACTGACAAGCTTTTATTGTTTTTGAACAATTGGTTAAAGGAGATAGGAATTGATGAAACTCACAGGAAAGAATACATCCACCTTAACAACATCTGTACTAACCAGTCATATTTTAATTTTGCAGAATTCTATAAACAGAGAACAGGACTGACAATAGAAAATCCTTTGTCCCCCCTTTCTGGCAGATTTATTCATGAGTACATTTGAAACTTGCATAGTTTCTGCCTCCCCACATTATTTTAAATGCTGGTACAGATTACTATATGAAAACAGAATTAGTTGAAGATGCTTTGAAACTTTTAAATATACAAGACAGGAATATATCCTTCATACTTGAAACAGAAGCAAAGAGAATGTTGCCATTTTTAGATATAAAAATTAATAAGAATCATGGAAATTTAGAATTTGGAATTTATAGAAAGGATACTCACACAGATAACTATATAAAATCAAATGGGTTCACCCCAAGCACACAATTTTTAACAGCTTAACATATGGACTGGTGAATTTACTAATCAGTAAAGAGGAGTACAAAAAAATTGAGAAGATACAGGAGATTGCTACTATAAATGGTTTTAGTAAAATAAAAATTTAGTAAACAAAAACTTAATAGATTCCTAAAGAAGAAGTTGATCAAGAATACCATCACACTATTGACTGAAAAACAGAGACCAGGTTTTAAAAAATTCACCTACCATCCAGTAGCTATGAATAAATTCCAAAAAAGTTTTAAAGATACTAACACTAAATTGGCACCTGTCGACACTAAAAATGCTTTAGTGGACAACACTTTTAATAATATTCCACAGGAGAAAAAGTCAGGCATCTACAAAATAACATGTAAAGAATGTGATAAGATATATGTTGGAAGAACTAAAAATAACATAGGAACATGGTTAAAGGAACATTTCAGGAACGTTACGTACAAACAGATAGATAGGTCATTGGTAGCACACCATTTTTCGATAGATAATCATGACATAAAAAAAAGAAATAAGTTACTTAAAGAAGCACATGGACATACAGAATTGGATGCATGGGAGAAGATTTACATTCATAAACATAGGGATCATCTTATGATTTTTGACATTACAGGAGAATGTAATACAAATTTCCAGTTTATAAAAAATCACCACTAGGGCAGAGTCATGGGTCCTCATAATGTTAGCTTCTCCTGCCAGTCGTCAAGTTGGTCGTCAAGATGGAGAGGATGTCTTTTCAAAAGTGGTCCCACTGCATTTAAAAGTAAGTGAAGCATAAGAGTGTGTTAGACGACAGATTAGATAGAATTTAAATTAAACAAGCTTCACTGTGTGAGTTCCAACAAAATTTTTTAAAAATTTCTTATAATTTTTCGAAAGTTCTTAAATGAATTTAAGTTATATGTTGCAATATTTCATAATTTTTCTGTTTATGTTATCTATATGCTAATAGTACTTTGTTCTATGAATAGTTCCTACCCAATATATATTTGAAAAAATATTGGTATTGATGCAACATTTTTTATGTACATAGGTCAGTTTCTGTATATTTAACTCATGAATCAAAATATTTATTCATTATGATCAGATAAGCCCAAAGTAATATTGCCTTTAATAAAATAATGAAGATTACGAATATAAATATATTTTTTAAAGAAGCCTTATAAGATCATTCTATCATTCTAATATCATAATGGTATGTATGTGTTAAATTGTACAGTTTTATTCAGTCAATGGGAAAAATTCTATATTAAAATTATCACAGAGAGTTATATGTCTCTTGCTATTTTTATTGTATATAAAAGTTTATATTTTTTTCAAGAAATGGGCAAGTAGACAGACATGTCAAGAGGTGACCAATGTTGTGTGGCTCAAAGTATGGTTAAAACAGTATGTTCAAATTCTTTTTATTCAGATGCAGTGAATATATTATACATTTGTTATATTAAACTTAACAAAAAAAAAAAAAAGGGAGAAGAACTTTATTATTTTTATAAGAAATACAGTGATAGGAGCAATGCTCTGATATATATAATACCCACAAAATTCATGCTGTTCTTGAATAACATATCTGATTTCTATATTTTTTTCTACAACTCTAAATGTTATTGGCAAAAATAATAAACTGAGTACTTTTACTTTTTATTAAATGCTTTGTTGGTGTTACCTGTAAGGAGGATATTTTGGGGGGGGAGGGAGGACTCCTGCAACCATCATCCCATTTACCAGTTCCTCGAATTCTGAACATAATGCATCCATTGCCTTATTTATAATTTCCCAGACTCTAGGGATACTACAGCCACTGCCCCATTTATCTTTACCTCTGATTCTAGACTGCAGCCATCAAATTACAAACTGAGTTCTCTAGTTTTGGGGGTACTGGGTTTACTATTGTTTTACAATTTTGCTCAGAGCAAACCCACTCTAATTCATTCATTATATATATATTACAACTCTGTGACTTTTTCTTAGTGTTTTATCCTTTTCTGCTTTTCTAATTATTGTTAATTTAATTACATTGTTAACAGTGTTACATTATTTTTCATTTATTTATATATATATATATATATATATATATATATATATATATATACACACAATAAAAATGAAATTCTTGGAACAATGTGACTAAAATAACAAGAACTAGAGAAGCAAAATAGATAAAGTACTTAAATAGTCATACAATTTTTGCTTTATTTTTAATTGTTTGTATTCTTTTCCAAAGGCAGAAGACAAGTGAAATTAATATTGAATCTGGAAGGTGACATAACATGTAGCAAGAGGAGGAAGCAAAAACTAATATATAAGATTTAAACATGGTGGTATATGCACTTTATTAAAAAATATAGCTGCCTCTCTCTATCTCTGAGTAAACGTTCAGGGGCAAGAGTCTATATTGCATCAATAAATGTTAAATTAAAAGCATTCTGAAATCCTTACAGGAGAGAGAGCATGTTGGGCAAACAGCAAGAGAGATTTGGTTCTAACAGAATGCCCATGATTGTTCAGGTGGAGCAGAACAAAGTAATATATGATGTAACATTCTTAGAAGAACCAAATTAAGTAATCTTAAATTCTCTGGATAAACTGGGACTGTGGAATAAATGGCATGGAATAATTATAGGTTTTACATTTAGGGCATTGACAAGGATATGAGCCTGCAACCAGATGAGGTAATTTGAAAGGAAATAGGTGGCAGCAAAATGTATTTTTAAAGTTTGTAAGTGTTCTAAAAGTAGGGCAGGGTATAAATTTAGAAAAATCACTTAAAAATGAATGCATTAATAAAATATAATGACATTCTTTGAAAATAGTTTGATGCTCTAAATTCCAGGTACATAGAGTAATAACAAGGTTAATGACTTTCTTATTGGAAATTTTATGATTGCATTGGAATTTTTTGTGCTCTGGGATGATATAGGATTCTAAAAGATAGGAAGGATATTTTTGATCTTGGAACTTTTGAACTAGGTTTTTAATATAGGTGTCACAAGATGAAAAACTGTTACAAATATGGTAGCAATAGAGAGAAAAATGAACAGAGCTTTTGGTATGCAGGGGATGATGAAAATACTGTTGTAAAATGGTGGACTTAATGTGCAAGGATTTAAGAAAAGAGCTAATACTTAAAGAGATATCAATATCTAGAAAAGCAGCAGCATTAGGAGAGAGAGAAGAAATGAACCTGAAAATTTGTAATATTGATAAGGAACTGATCGAGAGATTCTGAGCCATGGGTCCAAAACACGAATATATCATGAATATATCTCAATCATAAGATTGAGGTATGAGAGGTTCTGACTTAAGAAATTCCTCCTCTAAGTGAACCATTAAAAGATTGGCATAAGAGGGTGCCATTCTGGTGCCCATTGCAGTGCCTTTAATTTGTAGATAATATTTATTATCAAAACTACACGCATTGCAAGTAAGAATCAAATAAGCTAGATGGCAAATGAAATCTATGGATGGGGTATTATGAGGTTTTGGAGAGTTCAAGAAATGTCTTAACAGCTGCTAATCCATCCTGGTGGGTAATGTTAGTATGATGTCACACTGATAGTTGACAGAAGTATATTAGAATGTGCCAAAAGGTCAACTTTCTTAAGCACATTAAAAAATGGTAGGAATCTTTTAATACAGGATGGCTAGATGTAACAAAGAGCGTAACCAAAAATCTACTAGGGCAGAAATGCATTTGGGTGGGGAACCAACTGACTACTACTGCGCAGCCTTAACAGTTCTTTTTATGAATTTGGGGTAAAAATATATTGGTGGGAATATGAAGAGCATTAGGAGTAAGTAGAACATGTCTTGGGGACTAAGTCCTTTTCAGTACCAGAAGAAGGTGTATTATGTCATAAAGAAGGGTTTATTATGTTACGCTGTACTTCACCAATCCCCAACTGAGGATCAGAACACAAGTCCTTGAAACATGCTCTGATGAATTAATCAGTTAGTGAAGTATATTGTCATCTAATACAAACTTCATGTGTATAATCAATCCACTTCTGTTTCTAACTTCCTATTAAGTTTCCAATTACCTATATGAATGTTGTTGATATTCCTCTGAAACATAGCCTTAATTATGATTTCGTATTAATGTGGACGTGAGGAAGATAACACAGTGCATTACTAAAGGTAGTGAGGCATCCTATTACTTAACCTACTATAATTTATACCTATAAACACAAAACTGAGAGTAGGAATGAAGCAGTTAGTGGTAATGCATCTTTTTTAAATGTTTGAATTTAAATATTCAAAGTCACAGAAATAAAAAAAAAAAAAAAAAATCAGATGTGGAAGTTTAATTACACATTCTCAAGTGAACACAGATGTACTAAATTTTGCAGAATACTGGTTGAATGAAGATGAAATTAACTTTGCCAATTATCATTTAGTTAATAGCTTTTGTATAAAGAAATTAAAAAGTAGCTGTTCTTGCATTTACATGAAATTTAATATTGCCATTAATCCAATTACAAAATTTAACTGAAGATCATTTTGAAAATAGTATTGTCAAACTGGTAAATCGTAATATAATTTTAATCTGCATATAAAATAACCCTGTTAAAGATATATAGGTATTTATTTAAAACCTAGCAATTATTCTAAAAATATTACCAAAAAGCAAAATATAAAAGTGTTATAATAGGAAACATAAATAATCTTAATACCACACTGGGAAGCAGCCAGTGGGACCAAGCTGAAGATGGATTGCCTTTAAAACATGTTCAAGTGGAACAAAATTAGTGAAATTTCAGTGATTTCATAACAATAATTTGTCATATTATAAATAAGGATTTTTAAGAGCTTGTGTAATAATAAAAAATATTTAGAAAAATTTATATATGCAATTTTGGCACGGAATCAGTGATAAACATACCTACAAGGATGCAGCATACTTCAAAAACTTCTTGATCATGTAATTTTAAAGTAAATTTTATTCCAATTTTTGGTTGTAATATTTGAAATGGGTCTATCAGATCATTTTGGTCAACTGTTAAAGCTAGAGAATGAAGCCATATCTTATGGTATTGGTAAGAATACACTTATTTACAAAAAAGAAAGTGAAATCAATGAAAAAATCATTTTTTATTTACTTTCAGTCCAGGATCAGATAAATGTTTATAATGAAATATGTATGAATCTAGCATCTCCTGAACTTTTAAAACTTCTCCTCTTCTATATTAATGAAGCATAAACTAAACAAAAAGACTAAAAAACTTTGGATTATAGCTGAAATTTGTAAATCATATGTGCAGGACTGAAAAAAAATTGAACAAATTAACTAAAAGCACTAAGAAAAAATTTAACAATAAACATGTACCTGAATCTATCAATAAAAATAAACAATGTGGGATTTAATTAAACTTGAACTGGGAAATCAGAGACAATTTGATAACATTTGTGTTATTATCAAGAAGTATCATAGCCTAATTCAACAGCTATTTTATTAATATTGCTGAAAAACTTAATGTAATATTAAAACAACAATCAGCCATACAAATAAAAATGAAAATCTTTCCCCTTTAATCCTTTTTATACCTGTTACTAAATGTGAAGTTACTTCCATAATTATAGGACCAAAGAATAAGAAATCAAGTGGATGAGATCAATTGTCTAATTTCAAAATAAAAAAATGTTTCACATATTAAGTTGACCATTGACATTTCTAATAATTTATCCATTGCTGCTCTTCAAGTGCTAAAAAATTAATTTAAAAAATAAAACCACTGTTCAAAAAAAGATTGACAAAAGTATGCTATTCTCAACTTTTTTTAAGATTTTGGAAAAACTTAATTTTTTGAGAAATATAAAAATTTGATAGTAAATATAGATTTTACAAGGCCCTCTATGCAATGTTTATTAGCCATTTCATGCCCTGAACTCAATCAGATGCTTGTAATCAGAGGTGTTCAAGAGTATCCTTAATTTTTTTTAATTAACCAATATTAGCATATGTATACACTTCCATATATTATAATAATTTATTATTGTACATATTTAAATATTGACAGTACTAAATATCTATAATTCAAACAGTGGAATAATGAATAAAAGTGATTACATAAAGACATGTAGTATTACTGTACAATATTTAATAAAAAAAACACACACACACACATACACTTTTCAACTTCTCAATTGTTGCTTTTCCCTGTTACATCTAAAGCCCCTCACCCTTATAGACCTTATGAAGCAAATTGCACTTTGAAAGTTTATGTTGTATCAGAATGTGCAAAGGCAGACACATTTTCCTGCCACATCACATTTAATTTTTGTGTGTGGGTATGTGGAGTTGGGGTTGGGTGGGTGCATGCTTGCAGTGTGCAACTTTCTTGCCTGATCAGGACATTGAAGTTCCATATATGGGCATAGAAGGCAGTAGCATAGTCCATTTATAACATGCACATTGATGAATCATAAGACTACATCATGCTGATTGATGACGTATGTGAACATAGGTGTGAGAAGATGATAGCAATAATGGAATGAAAGGCATGGGAATCCAGAGTACCTGGAGAAAACCTGCCCAAGTACCTCTTTGTTTTCCACAAATTCTAATTAGCAAAAACATATGCAACAGATCTAAGAAAACTGAGAAATCTAAAAAATAAATATTTTGAGAATACTGCTAATTCTGACCATCTCATAACAAGAACTAAATCATTAATTCTAAATGTAAAACTCAGCTTACAAATACATCTATTTCTTTTATGAGCTCTTCTGGGTCATATTCCATATTTTTATAAATATCTAGTTTATGTATACTAGTTTCTTGAGTAAATAATATTAAAATATCTCTAAGCTGTTTAAGGTCAAACAATGTGTGATTTTTTCCCAATTGCCAATTACCAAATAAAACAAGAGGTTCCCCAGTTTTCAGGGAATGCAACCTTCTTTTAGCAATAAAAAGTAAAAAATTATAAAATTCTTGCAAATCTATACCAAAAATTTCTTTGAGCATAAGCTGACACTGTTCTTCCCAACCATCCATTTCTTTGCAGTCTTCAACTTCTTTCTTGACTGCTGCAAGCTCTCTCTGGAGGGAAATCCACATATTCCCAACATTGCAGCCATTAATCCAGTTGTGATTAATAGAAATTGTGTTCTCCTAAGATAAATAATACAAACCATGATTTCAGAAGCTATTTTGGCATATTACTGTGAGACATACAAACAAAAACTAAATTGATTAGACACTTTGTTATATCACCAATTAGTGCTAAATTTCTTTATTGTAGAAAATACTAAATCAAGATTTACATGACTCAGAATATATATATTAATCTATAATATTTTAGTATTTTCTCATCCAAAAATGTGAATGCCAGATGGCATAGACACTAATAGACCATTTCAGTTCAGTTATACACCATTACTAACCTATCTATCTCTCGTATTCACGCAACACTTCCAGAAATAATATAGCACATATCTATTCCCACAAAAAAGAAATATAGTATTAAAGAGAAACCTTCAGCTCAAAATAAACAGCAGTTCTTATATATAGCAATAATGATATTTACTTGCTTAGAGAATTAAAACATTTTTAGCTTAAGCATATCCTTTGTATTCTGTAAATTTGTATGACCATCTGCAAGATAGCTAAAAACTCTGACATGAACAGTGCACATGATTCCAACAGAGACAAAGAACATACCTGGTGGCTTATGCAAAGGTATTTATAAATATTAAAACTGCATACATTTTAGATCTGGTTTGCCTAATATTGAAAACAAATCTAATGGGATGAATCTTTCCATGGCTTTAATGGTAATTGGTAAGAGAAACACCATCTCAAGCCATATTTTTTTATAACTCATTGTGCATGACAAAGCTCTCTTTGCTTCTTCATGTGTACTTGTTTTAATAAAAAATGCACACATCACATGTTACTATGTATTCTAAACATTAGTATTACAAAATATGAAATAACATAATTTAACACAGTGCTATTCAAAAAAATGCCCAGTGTGTTACAACATTACTGATACACACTAATGAAGCTATTATGACAAAGATATAGCCATTGTGAAAATATTTATTTCAAAGATGTTCGAGTGGATTTTTGGGCTATATTTTTAGCACAGATGCATGGCGGTGTTTCATTTTGCACCAACAACCAGAATCTTTTAATTGTGCATACCATGCACGGAGAGATTTATTTGCTCAAGAGCAATGCTGAATTGCGATTATGGACTTTCCTTATGGACTTATGGACAAAATGTTTTCTCTGCTATGGGCACCATTTACACAAAACATTCTGATAATCAACACATCAAACTATAATGATAAATTAGAAGTTTTTGACGGTGAAGCAATATATCATTTTAGCATAATAGTTAGCAACAGTAACACCATATACTTCACTTACTTGTTTAGACATGTTTAAAGAAAACCATTCCCATCATCTGCAAAACTACTCTTGAACCACATATAAACAAACAAGTGAAGTAAGTAGTGATATTATTGCAGACTGCTAAGCTGAAAAAATTGAAATAAGTTCATTATGGGCAGTATAAACACAAATATACAGAGTTTCTTCATGTTGCTGTGCAAGTTGCACCAAGAACATTCAATATTCAGGATGTACTGATTTTTAAAACATCTTAAGATTTTTTGACTAACCTTACACATTAAAAAATGCTACTTATCACACTGCAATGAGAAGGGAGATGATTAAAGCATTTCTAATGTCAAACATTGTCTCCTTTGTTTGTCAATAATTGTCTAGTCTAAATCCATAATAGCCCTTTCTGGCCCTTCCCACTCAAAAAAGTATAGTTGCCCTATTAACCCTACAAATGTGATTTTCACTTACCTTCTTGCAATGGTCATCAGATGGCAATAAGTATGAGGGTGAACATTTTATTATGGAGAACATTATTTATAGAAATAAATATAACCTGTTATGATTATGGATAATTTAAAGGGGAAACTCCAAATATAACGTTAAATGAATAAATGAATATCCTTAAGACTACAAGAAATAAACACAATAATTCAAGGTTTAGTCTTGGTCTTAAATATGGAACAGTATATAGTTTAGTGCTCTTTAATACTATGTGTCTCAGCTAAGTTCTTGCTTTCCAAAATAATGTATTATAGTATTCTCTGTAGATAATGCACCATAGGTTATTAAGTGATCTTTAGTCATCTCTCCTTGAATATTGCTTAGGGGGCATGATGGTGAAGTTATAATTCCTAATTTGTATATATGGCTTGCTACAGTCATGATTTGTATTGTGTCTAAAGACTGCAATTGCTATTTTCCATGGTTCTTGTGGAATTTCATCTAAGTTGAAGAGAAAGGAGTTCCATTTCTTGTCTTCAACAATTTTTTCTATTTCTTATTTATAATGAGGTGACAGTTTTGACGTAATCAGGCTACTGTTCCAAAGAATGTGCTTGTCTTTCTCATCTGATGCATTGTAGTACCTTTTCTTGTGAGCATATCAGCTAGCTCCTTCCCTTTAATTCTACAATTTGAAGGAATGCACGTTATGTATATGGTCTTGTGCAGTTTCTGTAGTTAAGTTACAATTTTGCAGTCATCTCTAGTTTTCGTTGATTTCTTTGTGATGATGGAACATACTGCTTGAATGGCAGTCTTAGAATCAGAGAAAATTACTGCATTAGTAAACTAATTTGATAGAAGATTCATTAATTCCTGTTATAATTAGTGTCTGTTTCCGCAGAATAACTGTGAGAAAAGGGAAAATGTGATTCAAGCTCCAGTATGATAACCCTTAGAAGATCCAATTCATGTAGATGTGTAAGCCATTCTTCAGGGAGATATTTGGTGTTGTTTTCAGAGCTAGAGCTTTCATTATATTCTTAGATGTTTTTGATTTCTTGTTTATTTTATTAAATGTAAATTATAATTAGTTTGTATGAATTCTTACAGCTTTTCTCTTATCTGCAAGTTTTCTTTAGTGTCTGGTATATTTAAAATGTATTTGAGCCAATACTATAGGTGATGTGTTGTTCATCTAGATTAAGACATTTGTGATATCTTCTAATAAAATTAACAGTCATATGCAAAAGTCCTGCTACTGAAATTCTTTGAATGTCTGTCATTATATTGTCTTTTAACTCATCTATAGTATGAGAATATTTCTATAGACTCCTATTATTTAGGGTTGCCCACAAATAATAGTTGCAGACAGTAAGATCTGGGTAATGTGAGGGCCATATCCCTCTAAAAATGATTCTATCATCAAAAACTTCCCTTATAACCTTCAAAGAATTAGAGTGTGGCATGAGGCAGAATCTTGTTTAAAATATCCATGTTTTCTCATTACTGGATTACTTAAAAAATGTAATTATCTGCAATGTGATAACTTTCTGAATTTATAGTTTATTGAAAATTATTATTTGTCTTGCAGTTACAGTTTACATACAGCAATTATTTTCCTCTTGCATAAATAAATCACAAATGTTCTGCATCCTAGTGCCTATAGTTTTGCAAACAAAATTAATCATTTAAATGATTCATCAGAGACCATTGTTAACAGTAAATCAATAATATTGTGCAAAACCAAATCACAGAAATTCACACAACTTACAGCATCAAACAGTTGATTTCTTGGACTACAATCACCCTGCAGGTTTTTAATTTTAGCAATTTAATAGCTCTATGGACTGGGCATTCCTACCTGTGATACATGATGTTGAAATTTCTTTGGATAAACCTCTAACAATTTTCCCATATCAAGTTTTTCTTTTATTAGAATATGTTATTTTTGTTTAGCAATTCTATCTTTAATGATCCTATTTCCCCAAATCTAAAAAGTTTTTTAACAGTATTTCCATGTGAAACCAAAACACTAGGAAATTTCTCTACAAGATTCTGTTTTCACATAATAAAGTTTTCTTGCACATTGAGACCAATAATTAATACCTTGCAAGCAAGTACCAAATGATTTTATGGCAGAGTTAAACTGGTTATAACCTATATGACTTTGAGCAGGAGAAAACAGATTAACAGTGATAGGGATTTGATCAGTCAGCCTGCTGTTGCAGCTTTCACTGTTGGCCAGCAGATGGCTGACTGGAATGCATGGTATTACACCAATGATTTCAGCTACAACTGAAGGAAAAATACGATTATTGGTAATGATGTGGATACTGGATTTCAAAGAAAAATTCTGCAAGCAAAAGGCATTAAAAGCTGAATTGCACAATAAAATTTACAGAAGCTATCAAAAGTTTAGACAGATAAATTATGAATAACAAAGTGATAAATGCCACCTACCACTTTTCTTATGCATACTAAAGTAGTTTTAGGAAACGCTCTGCTGCTGCAAATTGGTAAACTGTAGAAAGAGGGGCGTGGACAGCATGTACACAATAAACAAACTTTTAGGGTGAACTTAAAGAATATGAGAGAACTCTAAGGCTTTCTCTCAGAGGTAATTCATCTTAATTAGTGTGGTTAATTATGAAGCCTTGACATAAGTTCTCAAAGTTTTTGAAGTTGACTATTTGGTTTAGTTCATGAAAACCTAATTAATCTTAATTAGTGTGGTTAATTATGAAGCCTTGACAATAAGTTCTCAAAGTTTTTGAAGTTGACTATTTGGTTTAGTTCATGAAAACCTTCAACTTTTATGAAGGAATTAGCAAATATATAAAAGTAACAATGCGAAAAATTAATTTTGAACTGAGGAGTAAAAGTGAAAATAGAAACCAAGTAAATAATGTAATCTTAGGAAAAAGAACAAGCAAACAAATCAAACCTATTAAGGAATCAATACAGGTACAAAAACAATCTTTTAAGACCAATAATAATAATAATAATAATAATAACAATAATAATAATAATAATAATAATATACTCATAATATTAATAGCAATGTAACGTAATGGTTTATTGAATTCTAAGTAGATTATAAAATGATAGATACCTACAGCTTTAAGACCCTGGTCAATAATATTAGTAGAAAAAAATAATACTCAAAAATGCTAAAAATGTAATATTTAACCAAAGCAACACTGTTATCTAAAAAATCAAATTCAATATTCATAATCACTCATAGTTCAGACACAAGCACCAGAAATAGGACTGAAAACTAAAAAAATCTGTAAGTGGCAGAACTTTAAACCCAAAAAATTTCTCACTTCAATATGAATTAAGTAATATGTTACAACAACCACTTGCATTCAATGATGTTGAAAAAAATAAACTGAAGGAAAGAATCTTCAAGTAAAATGAATCTAGTAAAAGTGCCGAAGACAATATATATTCATACTGATGAAGGACACTCAAACAATATACAGTATAATATCATTCCATATAAAATCACCCACACTTACCACAATTTCCAATTTCTTTGCACACAATTATGTGTTAGTATTTGACTAATGTATATAAATTATTTTCTTCATTTTTAGATAAGTATATCTGATTTACAAGGGCCCACAGACTAAGCATCATCTACCATGGCTTTACCAATGTATGAAAGGTCAAGATAGGAAAAGAGACAAAAGATATTTGAGTTCTATAGCAGGTCAACTATATCAGAGAAACCTGGACCAGAGAGTATCAAGAACAGTGATGAGCAATAACCCTATTGACCATATATGCCATTGTTCGTGAACACAAAATTCCATAAACCTGTTAAACACTGTGCAAGCATGTTATGCAGACAGTGACGTGAAAAGTATCATTTTGAAAAAATGCATGAAAAGCTAAAAATTTCTTAACAAGGAAACTGTTTTAGTTTGACAAATCAATCTCACTAAAACTTGGATAATTACCAATTAAACAACCCAGAATTCAACTGTAATGATAATTTTGCTGCCAAATAACACATAGATACCAACTGTACTGGCTCATTCTTCATTCTTAAAGTCCAAACAAAATGAAGGAATAAACATACTTTATTGCAAATAAATGAAGGAATAAACATACTTTATTGCAAATAAAGAACAGTTCAACAGCTAATGGAAAAACTAATGGAACTGCCAAAAATACAATCAAAGAAAGTTCCTACTTATTAGATAAAATAAAGCAGTGAAGAAAAAAATCATGATTTTTTATTTTAGCAATGCTATGAAGAATAAATGAAGTAAAATAATGTGTTAGGTTACAACATTTTTAAATATAACTTCTAACTTAATGAGTGTGATAGTGATAAAGAAGATGTGAAAGTCATCATAGTAGGAATGATATCTATTGCAACGAGGTAAATAATGTACTAACAGGAATAGATCATGTGTTTAAACATAATGCTCAGAAAAAAAAAAACGAACATGATCATAATGAAAATCCCATATTATTACGACTTGGGACAAAATTCAGTTATAAATATGTAGATAAGGAAAACCAACAAGAAAATAAAGGCTTTTTGTTCAGTTTTTTCATATGTTTCAGTAATAAACAGAGAAATGTGATGTGCACATAAGACTGGTTTACCTCTGAACAAAAAAGGAAAAATTTATGTTGCTTCAAATATAAAAAAAGTTGTGCAAAATGTAAATTACATTGCAAATCACATTAATTCTTCAGGAGTGGCACACAAAAATAATACGATCTGAGTGTATTATCATCAAATATACATCTAATGTTAATTATAAGGCTATCAGTAACACATTCCTATGATATCTAATTAAAAATGTTTATAAAGAATTAATTATAAATATCTTGCACATAAATTCGTTACTATTTTATATTAAAAAGTGTTAGAAGAAATTTGAAAATATGAAAGTAATCTTGTCGATTGTAGGTATAAAATGACAATGCCTCATACTCATGTATGAGCCTATTGACAGTAATAAATATTATTTTATTGTTATTATTATTATTATTATTATTATTATTATTATTATTATTATTATTATTATTATTATTATTATTATTAGCTATTTTATTTTCTTCATGCAGCATCTCAATTTGAGAATAAGTTTTTTCTTAATATGATTTTGCATAAGACAGATTTTTACATCCCGCTAGAGTGGCGTTTCTTTGTCTCTTAAAATGGTAAAAATGTGTGCGATGGAGTTGGAGGAACTGCAAAGTGATAAAACTGCACAATTTAATCTGAAGTTAACATATATAGATCAAATTATAACTACCCACCAACCTTATAAATACAATGATGCAAAGATAGAATACTGCATTTTGCATTTGTTACTGCCAGAGTAGAAGAAAAAATTGGAATGAAAGATATTATTGCCAAAAACTATAACAGCTAGTCAAAAAAATGCACTCCTTCATTCCATTGAATAAACATTTCCATAAACCCTTCAGAGGAAGCGACTACCATACAAGAAAGCGATGATATTGCATTTGAAGATGTTAGATTTATAACATTAAATAAGAATAAGCAATGATTGTTAGCATATGTGTTAAATGAAAAAATACAAGTTAGCATTTTAAATCAATAATGACATCACCATTCATTCTTTCAACATTCTGGGAATTCATTAATCTCAAGTTCTAGTCAATTCATACCAGCAAGAATAATTTACACTCCAAGAGTTGAGAAAATGACAGTAAAAGAACGGCATTGACATGGAGAGCTGTTTCCAATCTCTGTGATGTTTGATCGTTACTTAGGAAATGCTCTCTCCATAACCTTTCACATTCAATTTTATATCCCTTATCATAGCTATAGGTTGCACCACATATCCCATTAAGATGGCTTTTATAGAGTATCTGTTCCTCCCTCCTTACAGGCTTTCTGTGAACTCCTGTTTCCTAATGTCTTTTCAAGATTCAAAATGCACAAAAATGGGACATATGATTAGTGAGCTCAGTGTAATATTACTGAAAGGAATAGCATATTTCTGTTTTCTGCTCCATTCTCTCTGGTGTAGCAGAACTTTGACTTTAAGTTCATCATACCTCCACCAGAGCAGAATACATTCTCACAGTATAACGAATTATCCAGCAGTTGATGGTTAGCTGAGAATGCGAACAAAAGATTTGTGAAACTAGTACTGCATATGATAAACAAGTAAGTGGAGCAAGAAGAGTGTGTAGTTCAACTTAATCATACAATGATCTTATAATTGTTCATTTGTGTTAAAGTAAGATTCTTTTCTGTTGCACCAAAAATGTATTTAAGAAAAATTTACAATGAACTTGCAATATAAACATGTACACTTACAGACAAACATTATGAGTCATTGACATGGCCAAGGTTGCTAAAGCATGCACTCACAGACCGAAAGTCTGCATTTCAGTTCTTGCCAGAACAATCCTCCCTGATTGAGCTTTTTCCCAGGTTTTCCTCAGTCCTCATTAATGGTAGGTGCTAGGGATATACAATAAACTTAGGTCTAAAACACTTTCTCCCCCCCCAAAAAAACTTCTTTCCTAATTTATCATTTTATCCCATGTACCATCAGGTCTATTGTTTGTTTATTTTAGTAGTTAAAAGTGGCATTAAATGCTATTAAAAATCCTTACTTTATTAAAGTGTAATAGGTGTAAAACATTGATACTGGTCGAGTTCCTGCATTAAAAAAAAAATTGCACCTGCTTATATACATTTACCAATTTGAATTATGGCAATTTATATCATATTTACTGGTGTCACCGGTTTTAGTTTAATTTTATTAACTTTAATTCAGCGACACTTGAAATAAAAGAACCTATAATTATATCCCATAGCTCTTGGCTACATGCCAGTGCATCCAAAAGTCCAGTTCCTAATTTCAATTAAGTACTCACCAGATTCCAGACTTGATGATGCCATCCTGAAGGCACAAAAATTGCTTCTCCTATATCCTGTATTACTTCAACACATTGCTTAAGATGTGCATATTTAGGATATAGTTTCTCATCTTTCAGCTCTGTAGAAGTAGCATCATAAGCTAATTGTCCAAACTTATCTCTTAAGCATTTCTCTTCCCCTGGAGGGAAAAGAAGCCATCTTTTTTGACCACAGACATTTACAGACCAACTAAAGGAAGTAAAAACATCTACATGCAAAGGTGTCCTGCAAACATAGACAAAACCAAAGGTAATATAAGACACAAATACCATGTTAAAAGAACTTGCTGAAATAAAATTAATTATATAGTCTAGCAGACAAACTAATAAATAAAAAATTAATAAATAAAGTTAAATAAGAGGAGCAACAGAAAAAGAGAGTTGTTATTCGTTCTTTTAATAGAGAAAATTTATATCATATTATAAAATAAATTAGCAACACAAAGACAACATATCAGACCTAAGTGCACAAAAAGTTTATGCTTTTACAAATCTGTATATGAAATGTATATTTGTAGTTCCTAAGCAACTGAATGTAAATACAGAACTGTTATACAAAGCATAAATGAGTATAGATGAGCCATGTATTATAGCCTGCTCCTAGGGCAGGCTATTGCAACTGATTCCTTGTGTCAAAGCCAGAAATCCCAGGGATACATGCAAAATTAGCACTGCACTTGCAGCTCAATTGTTTGACAACCCAACTCCAACAGATGTCTCTCAATTACAAGGGCACTAAAGCTGCAAAATTAAACCATGTTTAAACCCATTTCTCTTAACAGAATCAATCTTTTCATATGTTTTAGAGTTGACAAATAGAAGGAAACAGAATAATTTTATGCAGAATCTCTTTGAAAATGGTTATTTGCAGTTCAGAAATGAAGAAGAAATGTGATTTGTTACATCACGTTTTGATATCACAGTGGTTGTTGCGAAATCACAATGCATAAGCAATTGAAACTGTTTCGTTTCCCAAAAATTGCTGAGCGGTAAGTAAGATTTCAGCATGTTTATGGTTCCGAAGAAGTCACTCAAATGTCTCTAGTTTTATTCCACTTACTTGGACATGTTTCAAAGGCAAATTTCCTTCATCATCAGCACGGTTCTACTGTCAGTTTTCCAGCGTGGTATTAAGATGTCGCTCTTTGGATTTTATAAACTTTTGATGAGGTATATAATACTATATTTCACTGTAAAATCCCAAACTATTCAAATTTATGTTTATGGTTATTTGTACTTGATTCTTGAAGATACAAATGCACATCACATTGAAAAAACTATCAACCCAAGTAATGTATATTTAAAATATGTTTAAATGCCCTGTGCATATGTGTCTTGTACAAAATGTGTTAAATGAGTAATAAGATTTTTTTCACAAAATATATTGCAAATTCATAAGTTTATAACCAGAGAGTATTTTTCTTCTAATTCCCCTTACTCCCTCCAAAATTATAGTAATAATAACAGTGAACACAATGTGGTGTACAGTAAAATGTGCTTTCTTAATTCATTTATATAGAATTATCATTACAATGACTTCATTTAAAGTATTGAGTATTATCAAAAGTGACAACAACTTAATTAATGATGAGCACTATTTAGAGTAGAATTTAGATTAGATATTTCAAAACTGTTTTCTTATAATAAGTACATTTTACATGTTAGGGGATTTAAAAAAACAAGGATGTATTTTACTGTTATTTAAGTGCTACATGCATTTAATAATTTTTAATTTTAGATATAAGCTTTGAGAACAATTTTTTGGGAAACACATAAGGCAGGGAAGAAAAACTGTATGCTTGCCATTTTGACAAAAAATAGTTTAGGGGTAACAGATAAATGAATAGTACATTCAAACCCTATAAGCAAACGGTAAGTTAGGATGCTTAATTTACAATTTCATATTGAAATAAATGCAAATAAGCAATTAATGAGTTCTTTATGTATGCATTGTTCACTCTGCTGCTCTCTCTCTCTCACTTTGGATGAAAGATTACCCAGTGAGCAAGGGCTGTCAGAAGTTTCACTACTTGCAAAGTACATATGACTCACTAGTTATCTTTTGGTTCACAATGATGATTCACATATATTGGCAGAGTCACTTGTCAAGTTCAAATCTTTGAACAAGATTCCCATTCCAAATGAAGTCTCTCCATAAATTAGAAGTTGTGCACAAATCAAACCTAAACATACTGGACGAGTTGAAACATAACATTTGTCAGGAAATTTGCTGCATTTCTCAACAGGAACCATAGTAAGCAATGGATAGTTTTTATAGGGAATCTCAAAAATGCATGGATAATGATGGTGAACAGTTTCAGATATCCTTTCAAAAAATAGGTATATAATAATACACAGTGAAATCTCAATTCATTATTCCCAGAGGCATTGTTTTCGCACGTGTGTGGGGGGGGGGGTCAGATAAATTTCATTATAAATAGGAATAAAACATGCAGTGATCATTCCTCAAGGTATCATTTTATCATATCAATAAAATATTTTTGTTTTATATAACTTGTATCCCGAACTGATTGTTTTTAATCACAAATCACTTATAAATTGCAACAAGTACAGTACATGTTTTTGAAACATACTGTAGTAAGGAGACATGTGTTTGCAGTAGAGGGGAAGTGCAAATGGAAACAAAGATGCCTTAGACAGATAACAAAGAAATAAATGAACCTTCACAGCAAGGAATCTCATTTTTATTGCACATCATAAGCTCTTGCAGATGCATGTGGGACAAAAATGAAGCTATATTCTATTGTTATCAAAGTCTGGCATTCCCTGTCTACGAATCAGGACACTTGATGAAAGACCTAAAGGTATTTTTAGACCATGGATCTTTCTGACAAGAGGACCACTTCAATCTTTTGATATTTTAAACTGAATATCAAACATACTTTTGTTTTTTTTTGTCCCTTGTTTCTCACCAGCTGATGGATCAGCTGTCAGAATAGTAGCTCTTGGCAAAGGTAACATAGCATTTGTCAAACTAATTCAGTTCCTCACAATTACAATGAAAATAAGCACATATGTTATGACAGATGTTAGAAATGTTGTCCTGCTACATCCACACATTTTTGCATTTTTTTAAAAAATTGTAATTCACATCATCTTCCAAAATTAGAGTCAATTTCTCACCTGATATTTTCTTTCAGTACTTTTAATATGTTGGGGTTAATTCATACACTTTATTTTTCAACTTCCCCATAAATAAAACTCATATGCTTTCAAGTTTAATTGGCTCATTTTGGAAGATGAACCAATAAATATGAATGACAATTATATTAAAAGAGGCCAGAAATGTGTGGATGTAGCAAGACAGCATTTCCAACATCTCACGTCACAAAGCATGTGCTTATTTTCATTGTAATTGTAGGTGTATTTGCAAGAATTCGAATCAGTTACACAGATATACATCTGCTTCATGGGAGTTAATACTCAGACTGCCAACCTCCATCTGCAGTGAAACAGGCAAACCTTACAACACAAAAGTAAACAAATATTTTAACATATCATAAAAACATAAGGTCTAACAGAAAGCAAGCAAATTGACTTAAAATTAATTTTGTATGAAAATACACTCTAACAATAAAGTACTTGTACTAAGAAATATTACGATTATGTCACAGACTCCTACAGTGAATGTAAGTGACTTGGCTTTCAGGTATTCTGTATGACTGGTATAAAAACTGCTTTTGCTGGTGATATTTTCCATAGTCTTACCTATGCTTTCTCAAAGCTGTAGTTAACATTTCCACAAATATCCTTTAAAATTTTGAGAAAGCATAGCTAAGACCATGAAAAACCCCAGCAGCAATTTGCAATTCAATTGAATAGCAGTGGCACAGCAACTCCAACAAGCCCAAGCAACACAGAATATTCCAATAATTAAAATGTAAATCACACTAACAATAAAAAGCTCTTAAGCAGAAAAAGAAATATAACAGAAACTACACTATTTTGAAGAGTATACTTCCTGCATATAATTTGTTTATAGACTTATTTCAAATTTACCTTGAGAAAAATATTGACTTTTGTTAATAACAAAATAATTAATGATTTGCTTTTCAAACTGAAAATAAGATAAATATAATAAAAATATTCTTACCATGAGCCCTTTGGTCCCATATAAATAAATCTATAATCATCCTTTATGTCTGTTTTTGCAGTGAAATACTCATTTAACCAATCTGAAGCAAAGTACTGTGGTACTCTATATACTAATTCTTCAGGAAAATCTCTAGTAAAGTGCCAATCCTTAAAATAGAATAATCACATTAATAAAATTATGTAATTATCACAATTTCTAAAATGAATTTCAGGTTATTAATTACAATCTTTATTTTTTTCTAAGCATAATATCAGAAGTAAAGTATTATTTTACCTTGTATTTGTGTTTTTTTTCCAAATTCTGTTTTATTATTATTATTATTATTATTATTATTATTATTATTATTATTATTATTACTACTACAATCTTTATCTAGTAGAGGAAGTGATATATGTAAAACAGAATTGCTCACAGTCACTTTTCTCTTTGTAGTCCAAATAAATAAAAATATGTACTTGAGCAATGAATACTCAAAACCATACACAAATTATAACAGTGACTCTTGTTTTTATACATTTCTAATCAAGGTAAGTAACATCACTACCAATGTAATGCATAGGCACATAACATAAACTTTGAAAATAACTTCCCTGCTTCTATGAATATTATCAGTATGTTATACTTACAGAAATTAGTTTGCTTTATTATAACAGTATTTTAACAAGATATGATCTATAATAGAAACAGTCAAACTGATACCTGTTGTACAACAGTGAGTTTTATACTACAAGCAAATATATTTACGATTTATTGTAAGTTTATCTCAGAGCAAGGAAAATAAATCAACATGAATAGTTATTTGTATCAGGGATTTTTCCCAGTGAAATATAGTATAATATGACAAATTATTATTATGAAATCACTCAAATTTCACTAATTTTTTGAATCAACTTATGTTGATTTTACAAAATCAACATAAATTTACAATTCAGCAAAATTACTATCAAATGAAAGGGTCCTGTGATCATTCTTGCCAACAAATGTATGTCTAAATCATAATTCTACAACTGTAACACATTAACTGCCAAGCTCTACAGCTAGCAGATATTAAGATCATTGTGTGATTGAAGCGAACTAACACTCTTTTGCTACACTTTTGTTTAAATGTGTAGGATTGTCAGTCCATTGTTGAATTGACTTCATTGTCAGAATGAAGTCAGTCGAAAATGGGCTGACAATGCAAACGAAGTGTTCGTGAAACCGGTCCTACACATTTAAACAAGTGGAGCAAAAGAGTGTTAGTCCTACTCAATTGTATAATGATCTTATATATGATCAGCTTCACTGTGCAATGTTACAATTAACAATTTTAGCTAGCAGATAATTTAAATTTTCTTACATGAATATAGTAAAGCACATAATCAATTAGTATAAAAATAAAATATAAAAGAAAGCATTTTTTATTTTAGTAATGTTTCAGGGTGTGGAATCTTGTATAACAATCTGCAGAAGGAAATGGAACACCGCAGTATCTTCTTCTTCTTCTTCCTCTTCCTCTTCCTCCTCTTCTTCTTCTTCTTCTTCTTCTTCTTCCTCTTCTTCCTCTTCCTCTTCCTCTTCTTCTTCTTCTTCCTCTTCCTCTTCCTCTTCTTCTTCCTCTTCTTCAAATTCAAAGTGACTGGAATATTTGTTAATTTGTATTTGTATAGTTTACCATCTGTCCTATATAGATGGTCAATAAGTTTCAGACCTGACATACAAGGCCCATGATTCATTATTGCAATGTTCTGGCTAAGTAATACTCACATGCTTCAGAAGTGTAACATTGCATTTTCTTTCTGACCACCAATTCTTTTGCTTGGAGAAGCTCATTTAAGTTGGATGTGTTACATAATATTCAAACTACAATATAGAACATGATTAAATGTTTAACTAAATAACTTTTACCCAATGATATTAAACAGCACCTTGATGGTATATATGGGGATGCTTCCATTCATATTTTACATGAATGAGTAGTCAATATTATTTTGTTTGGACATACAGTCTTGAAGAAGATCCACGTGAGGGTAGGTCAGCGGATGGTTGTTGCATAAAAACATCTACTTGTTAAGAAGTAAGTTCAGAATGACAAACATCTGCAGACAAAAGAGCTAGCTGCAAAGTTGCGATATTCTAAAACAAGTGCATTTCATATTCTTAATCAACATTTGCACATGCATAAGGTCAGTGCAAGATAGGTGTACCAAATTCTTTCAGCAATTCAAATGCAAGTATACATAGAATATTGCCAGAAGTTTTTAAGTCTTTGCTATGGTAACAAGAGAGCAATATTGGAATCCATTAACACAGGGGACAAAACTACAATTTTTTACTATGACTTTTTTTTTAAAAGAGAATCAATGAGGTAGTAGAAGAAGGGTGAAGCACCCTTGGAAAGGTCGTTACAAAGTCTATGAAGAGCAAGGTAACAATTTTTTGGAGCTGCAGGGGAATTCTCATGAGAGATTTAAAAAAAAAAAAAAAAAAACAGCAGATACTGGAAAGTGTTATGCTGAGCTAATGCATCAATTGCCATCAAGGAAAAAAGGTATGAATGGTGAGTTGAGGAATTCATCTACTAACAACAATACACCAGTTCACACAGCTGATACTGCCAAGACTGCTTTGAACATACGTGGCTTCCAGAAGCTTAATCATCCAGTGCACAGCTCAGGCCTTGCCTTCACTATTACCTTTTTCAAAACTGAAACCTGGCCTTTGAGGACAGAGATTTATGAATGATAATGATTTTTCCAGCATTTTGCAAACAAAGCTTCTGACAATTTTTTTTTGTGTGTGTGTTAACACCATTTTTACTACTGAGGCGGTGGTCCACAGGCGGTGGTCCTCATGAGACAAGTGATGAAATGATAATTGAAAAAGGATTTTTTTTTAAGGAAGGAGAAACGTTCTAGGCCTAAGTTTTAGGGTACCTCCATTTTTTCCGTTTATAAGAAGTGAAGAAAACCTGGAAGAAAACTCAGTTAGGAAGGACAGTCCTGACAGGAATTGAACCTGACTTCCTGCTCACCAGTTCGTGCCTTAACGACCTCAGCCACTCATGGTGGTTTTTAGGGAGATTGAAATGATAATCCAAATATGTAAGAAATGCATATAACACAAAATTATGTTGAAAAAGGATATCTGAATTTATTCTGTCACCTACCTAACATGGTCAGGCAAGAATCTCATGGATTGCGCCTTGTTTGTACAGAATCAATTTTGGGGGCCCTACTAGGTGGTATGTTTATAGAAGATCTTTCATGACTTTGAGAATTCTCTAGTGCAGGCAGCTCATCTCCCATCAATAGGAGTTCAACAATATTTTGAGGAAAGTGTAACAAAGTTACACGTGGACTATTGAGTTTGTACATTGCACATGAATTATATGCAGCACATAATAGGTATATAAAAGACTTTCTTTGTCCATTTTACTGATTTTCTCATTAAACAATAGTAGGACATAAATATCCTACAGATCGCAGTATCAATATCATATATATATATATTTTTATAATTAGCAATGAGCTGTGGTATTATGATTCAGCTTGCTGAAGGTGTTTTATTTTTATCCTGTACTTCTGTCGTTTGGGCAGTATCAATATCATATATATATTTATAATTAGCAATGAGCTGTGGTATTATGATTCAGCTTGCTGAAGGTGTTTTATTTTTATCCTGTACTTCTGTCGTTTGGGCAGATTAATGGTTATAATCATTTTACAATGCAACCCCCCCCCTCCAGTTCTGAACAACAATGATCTTATGTCTTTTGTATCACATCTTCCAGGCTTTGAAGTAATGACTATATGACTTAAACATTTTGGGATTCAACAATTTTTTTCAGGGTTCCAACTATTCCAAAAGTCTTTTTTTCCCCAAAATTTTGGTAAGTTTTACATTGTTGACCATGTACAGAACATGCCTATATCTTGAATATGGTTCCAGATCTGAACTGTTTTTATTAGTGGTCTACTTTGACAGCAATAAATATCCATATTACAAATGTCGCTACTGAGCACACCATCCTCACCATAATTCCATATTTGGTCAGTTTCCTAGTGCTGAAAACTCTTGGATCCTTCTCCAGACAAGCATTTCTCATTAGGTGGAAATCTTTGACCTGGTGTCAATACTTTCCTGAGTAATTCACAAAAATGATCAAGGAGGGGATTAACTTTATATAGCTAACTTTTATATTTCCTTCTTCATTGTTGTTGAAATTTAGGAATTTTTAATTAGCCTGAACCAATTTCTGAAGATTGTTTCATTGAATATGGAGGTGCAAGAGATTAGTGGATGAGTACATTTCAAATTTAGGCTTGAATATTGTTTTGAATAACATTCATAATCCTAAAAGATGTTTCATTTCCCTATTGTTACAGCTTTTTATGAACCAAATCTGCAATGCTTAGTAAAAAGTCTGGGTAGAGATTGTAGAGCTGCTCTGCATATCTGTTTGTTTTTGCAACCAAATACAAAAGAAACTGTGTAGTGAAAAATAGGTGAAGTACATATATGAAGAAATATTAATCACACCTGTTGTTCTTGAATTATGTGAAAGCTTTAGATCTGTGGTAATATTTGTCCAGACATCATCCTTTTCTTTACATCTAAATCCTGAAGCAATAGTCATTTTGGTCAACATGTAAGAAGCTAAAATAAAGCACCGTAGTTCAGTTGCTTTTTTTATGACTAAACGATTCCTTGGTCAGAATTCCTTGGATTCCTTGGATTGGTCAGAAGAGAAAGTTTCAAGGTATTTGGCTGACATCTGTAGGCAATATAGGTCTTTTGTGAACACATACATGAAAATATCTGTAGATATCTTAAAATCTTAGGTAGACTGAAAATAAAACTATTTAAAATCATGTCATCACATTAAAACACTCTTGGTGTTCCACTCTAACTTTTTAAAAGAACTGGGACTTGTTTCGTGAGACATGCTCACATTGTCAACCATGAACAACTAATGGAACAATCTAGATTGGCGGTGTAAGTGATTGTGAGTGCTCTGGTGGTCTATTGATGAAATTATACAAAATGTAGTCTGCTTCTGAAATATTGAAATACATGAGTATATGTTCATATTTTTTATAAAAAATTTTTCCCATATGCTGAGTTCCTTTGGGTGTTGTACTGCTTTTAATAAAGTGATAACCTTCTCGATTTCCTGGTGTTCATTCCAAAAATGTGCTGCAACCGCTGAATTTTCTATTTGTTTTTGTTTAATATTTCTCCAGTATTCCTTTAATCTGATACCTATGTTCCTTTTTGTCTTGCCTATGTACACGTTTTCACAATCTTCGCAATTAATCCTACAGTTCAACAGTTTGCCAACACTGTACTTATTTTTAGGTGCTAAAGAGATGTTGTAAAGGTATGTATGTATGTTGAGGTATGGGTGGTAAGTTTTTTATTTCGATAAAGTTCTAAGTGTGATAATTTGTTTAATTTTCTTTTTTCCTTTGAATTGTTTTATTTTTTGATCAATCATTTGTTTGTTAAATCCATTAAATTTTGCTGCTTCCAATGTGTGTATATTCCTTTTTATACTCTTCTTTAGTCAGTTCTAGTGGTATAGTGGTAACCACACTTGCCTCCTTCACCCAACATCGCAGGTTCGATCCCAGCCAGGACCGATGGATTTTTTCGGGCGTAAAAATCCTAAGTATGGCTTCCTTCGGAAGGGAAGTATAGGCGTGGGTCCTGTGTCGTATATTTACGGCATGAAAAAGAACCTCAAGTCTGAAAAAAGAGGCCTCTGAGCAAAATTTGTTGGCCATTTCACGCCCCGATTTGAATGGAAAGCTGATGATCTGAGTTGTTAAAGAGTTAATAAACCAAATCAAAAAAAAAAAAAATTATACTCTTCTTTATTTAGTGATACATTGACCAATCTATAAAATGTTATTAAAGACTGCTTCTTTATGAGGTCTAGGGTTGAAGCCATGAGCTTTTATATAATTGTCCATGTGTGTATCCTTTCTGTAAATACCAAATTCCAGTTTATTATTGTTTTTTATTATCTTCAAATCCAAAAAAGGTAATGTACTGTTAATTTTGGTTTCCATAGTGATTTGATCATGGGTTCTTGCAAATCTAATAATTTTGCTGCATCTTCTATGTATCTGTCCTGTACAATGTACATTAGTCCTCCGACATCCAAAGGGAAAAATGCACATGGTGATTGCTGATTACACAAAAATGTTCCATTAAATCAGCTGAATAAAACTCATGGCAAAGTGTGAAAAATGTAATGAAGAAAGATAACCACATGGTGAAAATGATAAAGAATATCTTTACATAGTACTTCTTAGGCTTTCACAGCCAGTGTTATAATTAAAACACTTAAAATCTTCCGGGCTGTTACATATTAAAGAAAAAAGGCATACAATCTATCTTAACACAAACTGTTCAATTAGGGCAAATGCTTAATAATGCAAAAGACCCTACGTATCCTCTTGATACTACGGGAATTTATAAAATACCATGTGAATGTGGCAAAGTTTACATAGGCATGACCAGAAGGTCAATTAAAAAATGATTGAAGGAACATCAGCGACATCTTTGCCTTAATCAACCTGAACAATCTGCAGTAGCAGAATATAAATGAATGCCATGGTATATACTTTAATAAAACAGAAGTGGTTGCAAACACACAAGGCTTTTTCAATCTAGCCAGGAGGGAAGCATTGGAAATGCAACAACATCCAAACAACTTTAATAAAGATGGCAGATATCACCTAAGTAGCACATGGAAACCAGTTCTTAAAAACAAACAACTACCACCCCTCCATCCTCCCCACTCCACTTCCCTCACACACATAATATCAATCGTCCTCTAAGCCAGTCAGAGACAGATCAATACTGCCATCTTGTTAACGGTTAGTTGTTGTTCATGGTCCACTGAAGTAGTTGGTGAAAGCTATGGTAGTAATTTAAACCATGGACCATGGGAAAACAGCCCAGAAGATTCTGTTTTAAAAATATCTTAACATGCAAATAGCATCAAGATTGGTATGTTAATTGCTTCCAATCAATCAGAAAACACTCCTGATTGAAAATCATTAAGCATATTTTTATTTCTACATCACTACTTATAGACAATAAAGACCAAGGAAGAGCATGAGATCCATCATTAATAATATAAATACCTCTACATACTTTCTAGCAAAAATGGCTTACAGACAGATTTACAGCTCTACCAAGGTTTCAAATAGAAGCATAAAAAACTTGTTCCAGTTAATAGAAAAAAAAAAAAAAGATTTTAAAGTTCTACCCTCTGAAATTTTACGTATCTTTCGACGTGGTATCTTTGTTCCCGAGTATTCCAACTGACAAACTTTTATCGTTTTTGAATGATTGGTTAAAGGAGATAGGAATTAATGAAACTCACAGGAAAGAGTACATCCACCTTACTAACATTTGTATAAACCAGTCATATTTTACATTTGCAGGAGAGTCCTATAAACAGAACTCACAATGGCAAATCCTTTGTCCCCCTTCCTAGCAGATTTATTTATCAGTACATTTGAAACTCACATAATTTCTGCCTTTCCACATTATTTTAAATGCTGATATAGATACGTTGATGACATTTTTAGTATAGTGAAAAAAGAATTTGTTGAAGATGCTTTAAAGCTTTTAAATATACAAGACAGGAATATATCCTTCACACTGGAAACAGAAACAAAAGGAATGCTTCCATTTTTAGATATAAAAATTAATAATAATCATGGAAATCTAGAATTTGGAATCTATAGAAAGGATATGCACACAGATAACTATATAAAATCAAATGGGTTTAACCCCATAGCTCACAAGCACTCAATTTTCAACAGCTTAACATATAGACTGGTGAATTTACCAATCAGTAAAGTGGAGTACAAAAAAGAATTTGAGAAGATACGGGAGATTGCTATTATAAATGGTTTTAATAAAAAAAAATTAGTAAACCAAAAACTTATTAAATTCCTAAAGAAGAAATTGATCAAGAATACCACCATACTTATAACTGAAAAAGATAGACCCGTTTTTAAAAAATTCATCTACCATCCAGTAGCTATGAATAAATTCCAAAAAAAAATTTAAAGATATTAACATTCAATTGGCACCTGCTAACAGATATACACTGAAAAATGCTTTAGTAGACAACAGTTTTAATAACATTCCACAGAAGAAAAAATCCGGCATCTACAAAATAACATATAAAAAATGTGATAAGATATATGTTGGAAAAACTAAAAGAAATATAGGAACATGGTTAAAGGAACATCTCAGGAACGTTAAATACAATCAGATTGATAGATCAGCAGTGGCACACCATTTTTGGAAAGATAATCACGACATAAAAAGAGAACTAAAGTTACTTAAAGAAGCACACGGACATACAGAATTGGACACATGGGAGAAGATTTACATTCATAAACATAGGGATCATATTATGAATTTTTAAATTATAGGAGAATGTAATACCAATTTCCAGTTTATAAAAAACACCACCAGGACGGAGTCACAGGTCCTCATAGATGTTAGTTTCTCATATCAGTCGTCAAGTTTGTTGAAGATGGAGAGGTTGTCTCTTCAAAACCGGTCCCACCATATTTAAAAGTAAGTGAAGTATAAGAGTGTGTTAGACGACATATTAATTAAAATTTACATTTAACAAGCTTCACTGTATGAGTTCCAACAGAATTTTTTAAAAATGTCTTATTTTTTGAAAGTTCTTAAATGATTCATTCATGCTTATTTAACCCACATCCTTTGAGTACATTCAACAAGAAGTTGTTCTATTTTGATTGGGCAATAGGGAGATACAGAAAAAACCTGCAATCATGGACCAGACCTTTCAATACAACAAAAAACATCTCTGAGTGATACAAAATTAGACTGTACGAATATCAACAAGGCTTTATTAACATGCCAGGCATTAATAAATACATCAATACTAGGGTCCATATTAAAATCAGCAAAAAAAGGCAAAAGATGATATCACTGTGGTTTTCTTGGAAGTAAGAAAGGCCTTTGATAACATAAGCCATGCTCATTTGAATAAAACTTTTTACTCAGAAGGAATTCCTTCTAAATTACCAGAATTAATTATCAATGTACAATCAGAGAATGAAACTCAAATAGAAACACCTCAAGGTAAAACTAAGGCTATTCCTATCTTAAAGGGTATAATGTTGGATTCCTTATCTCCATCTCTGTAAATCTAGTAACAAATGATACATTAAATTATTTGAGTGAAGGGACCCGTGCAAATACTAAGAGAAAACCTTTTTGGAAGATCTTTCACCTCTCAGTTTTGGTTTCTTTGACAAATTGCTATCATTGGGAAAGGGCAGCTACTGAACGTGCATATAACTATGAACGTTTTCGTGAAATCAACCTGGAAGTTAATGTGAGTACATGCATTGAACGTTGTATCAGAAAAAAGGTAAACGCATAGAGGAACCTCTGATAATTGATCATGCCCAGACACCGAAGCAGCATCTCAGTGTCTTGTTTACAGATATGCCAATTTTCTATACAAACAGCACAATCCAGATCCTTCATAAAAACATTAGACTTACTTGCATCTTCCTCTTTACTTAAACCTGAAAAAAAATTCCTAGATCTGAATTTCTCTACCTATATATCATCAATATCCATTCCAAACTGGAGACATATGCAAAATACCTAATAGGTTTCATGTTAATTGTGATAAAATAATGAAAAGTAATTTAAAAGAAATTCTACAACTACCAACCAACACTCCTGATCACATGTTATACGCTGACACTAAGTAGTTTAAAGGTCTTGGATTTTTAAAACCAGATGGGAAGCTTATCTACAACATCTAAACACATGCAAAGTTCTCTTAATTAGCCAATCCCTATGTCTTCGGTTCTAGAAATCAGTAGGAGATAGCATCAAGTACCTCAATTCACTTGAACTAAAAGAAGTTAGTGACGAAACCAAAGATTCTCTGGATTACATGATGCTCAATGAATAAGAAAGCTTTTATGAAAGAATTGATTTTTTTTTTTTTGATTGATTGATTGATTGATTGATTTATTTATGGACGCTCTTTAACATCTCAGGTCATCAGCATCCCATTCAACTCAGGGCGTGAAACAGCCGACAAATTTTGCTCAAAGGCCTCTCTTTCAGGCTTGAGGTTCTTTTTCGTGCCGCATATGTACGACACGGGACCCGCGGCTTTACTTCCCTTCCGAAGGAAGCCATACTTAGGATATTTACGCCCGAAAAAATCCATCAGTCCTGGCTGGGTTCGAACCCGCATTTTGGGTTTAGGAGGCAAGTATGATAACCACTACACCACCAGGACCGACTTTTATGAAAGAATGAAACAGATGTTTGGGCTTAACTCCTACAGAAAGGACTTGGTGTTGACCTTTATCAAGGCCTCACTTCAAGCAAATGGCAGGAAGCTTTGAAAATAACAGCTCACTTCTCTGCTGTATCTCTATTAGGCAGAGCTTAGGCCAGTCTCTGTCCTTGCTACCACAGAGAGACAGAAATGCTTGCACACATCCTGGGCTTCTGTATTTTTGGAGAATCACTATGTAACTGTTACTCACAAGATTTGCTCAATGATCACATAAGAGCTCCAATCTAGTAACTTCTAGATCTTTAAAACCTTCTTTGTATGGCAACTAAGGAAGCTCAATATGATTGCCGCCCATCAAATAATGATAGAGGTTATATAACAGATCCTACCATTAAGTTTGAAAAACATCAGGAACCAATCTGAGGAAGTGAATCAAGAAAAAAATGTATATCTATACCACCACAATACCATACTTTAATTAAAATATAAACTTCAGAACAATAGAAGTCACTGGCTCTTGGGAACCCTCTGCACTTTCTCACCACCTGGAAAGGGTGTAATTTACAGAAAACAAAGATAAGAGAGATTATGATAGCTGCTCTACACAGGTCTTTATTCCTATTTTGCAACCACCTTTACAGTCAATAAGAATCGTAACATAACAATTTTAAATACGCTCTTCTTTTCATAATTTACATTCTTTTTGTATGTATTTGTTTTCTACTTAAATGTAAATTGGAACTTGCACGTGAAGCTAATCATATTAATTGATATCATTGTATGATTCAGTTGAACTACACACTCTTAAAGCTTCACTTACTTTTCATAAATGTATGGAACCGGTTTAGAGAACATTTAGTTCCCATCTTCAGCCAGGCTAAAGTTCAACTGTCGGATCATTCGTTGAGCTGTGGGAACATTCTGCAGTATATTCGGCAGAATATATGTTCCCACAGCTCAACGAATAATCTGACAGTTGAACTTTAGCCTGGCTGAAGATGGGAACTAAATGTTCTCTAAACCAGTTCCATACATTTATGAAAAGTGAAGCTTTAAGAGTGTGTAGTTCAACTGAATCATACAATGATATCAATGAATATTTGTTTTTTGTTTTCTTTGTTGCATCATCTGCATTCTTTTCTATTTAATTTTTTGTATCTAAACTTATTTACATGCATTGCTATGCTCTGTTCTTGCAGCAAAACCCACAATATCGGGGAGTTATTAATTTGTTAATAAATATGTGCATATGTAAGAGAGGTAGGGGGGAGAGAGAGAGTGCCTTTCTTCAAAAGAGAATCTAGTATTTAAAGTTTTAAAAGCTAACACATTACACAAGCCCATGCAAACATCACTATTAAACATCAGAGCAAAAAGGCAGAAATTTGGAGAGAATTAAAGTTTTAAAAGCTAATAATTTTAACACATCTGCTAGGGTATTACACAAGCCCATGCAAACATCACTATTGAACATCAGAGCAAAAAGGTGGAAATATGGAGAGAATTCTTGTCAATGATGCCATGGAATGGAAAGAAGCTAACTAAAAATTGACACATTTGGTTAACAGATTTGCAATGCACAAGTTTCATTATAAGAAGACCTGCATGACAGAATACTTTTATGAGCCAAATTTGGATTGTAAGATGTCAAATTTGCAGTGCATAAGTTTCATTACAAGATCTGCAAGAGCCAACAGTTTTATGAGCCAAATTCAGATTGTAAGTGATTTTTTATACAGAAGATATGTAATAGAATGCAAAACAGATATGTGCTTCTAGCTAGGTTTTGCAACAGTGAGGTTTAGACATTGTATTTATATGATTCATTGCACAGTTGTGCTTTCCTTTATTCATTTCCTGATGCCACTATAGAAGCCTGTGATGAAAATTAAGAAAATATGTATTTTAATGGATTAAAAAGATATAGGAATCATTACCATCTCTGGAAAAATAAGTAACCCTCTATGAAGGCTCTACTGTGAAGAGTAGTTTACATTTTACAACATTAAAACAGAAGATGTAACAAAGAATATTCCAATAGTAATGTTTGGTCAAATGTCATATTTTAAGCATAAATAAAGCATTCTCACTTTTTGCATATCTTACACTACAAAAAATAAAAGAAAAATGACTATGAGCTACAACATGTAACCACTTTGATATTTGATTAGCAACATATTAGATCACTTTAACAAGTAAATTGTACACCCACCATTACTTTAAAAACAACACTTTGGCACAACAAACCTTCAAATATAAGCATGGCAGGCCAGAGCAGTTTTCTTTCATGTATTCTTTCCAGTAGTTTAGATAGTCCTGTAAGGTTGTATCAGATTTTTTGTGCACATTATAATACTTTTCTCCGCAATCAGCCACAGGTACTATAACATGTCCTGAAAAAAAAAATAACATTGGTATGTTTTTCAAGTATTCATCAATGCAGCAAAATGTGGTTCTGCATTGTTTTGCTTCCTTTATTTCATTATACATATAAAACACAAATTTTTATGATGCTATTTCTATTAATTAATTATTTTTATAACAATAATAATAACAACAACACACTCAATCCCTTGTGACTTGTTATTTAGTGGCTGGCATATTTATTAGATTATTCTAGAGTATTTCCTCATTATTAGTAGGTACAGTGAAATATTTTTTAGCAGGAGTATTAGCATCCATATTGCTAACCTCATTACTGTTGACTTTCATTTTAAAAAATGCAACTACATTAACTGCCAAGAACATGAAACAAAAACAACTATTGACATTTATTTATTGTTTATTGTTGATCTTGTTTTGTAGATCCCAAGGAGAGCAAAGCACATTTTACATCTTAGAAATATCCATAAATGACATCAATCACCATTTATAATGCTGTATAATAAGCATACCATGCAGTTTTATAACCAGCACATATTAATAAAAGACCCTTCAAACTCATTTAGCACATGCTGATCTAGTTGAATAACATTACATTTATTAGTTATGCTGTACTGGAATTAAAATAATTGTTCCATAATGTTATAAAGTATAAAGTTATAAAGTATTTAAGTATTTAAAAATTTCTCTAATGTTTTCTTGTACTTCTGTGCTTGCAATTTTAAGGAAACTAGAAGACTGTTATATACTTGCATTGCAAAGTAATAGCTGCCCTAATGAAAAAGTTTTAGTGAATTTGTTGGTCTATTCAAGGCAGAGCTGTCTTGTATTAAAATTATGTACAAATAGATTCATTTTAAAGTTATCAAAGTTATTAACAACATAGCTACTGAGAGAATAGATCATGCAGTCTCTATTTATAATAAGAATAATGAGCTTTTTAAAATACAATCTACATGATTGTGATAACCAACATCACAGAGCATTCTTATTGCTCCTTTTTATTCAAATTGACCACTTTCTTAATGTGGACAGAATTACCTAAAAAACTATCCTATATCTTAATGTGGATTAAAAATATACATAATACACTAATCCTAATGCATTTTGGTTCTCATATCCATCCATATTTCTTTGAGCAAAGCAGGTGCAGCTTTGAAACTGTAGTCTCTATATTTTTTCCAATGTAATTCCTCGTTGATTTCTAGTTCCAAGAACTTAATTATGAGGAACTTTTCTTATGGTAAAATTAGTTTAACTAATGGTTAATTCTTATACTTGTTTATTTTTAGTTCTGAACTGAATAAAACTTGTTTTGTCAAAGTTTAATGAAAGCTTATTAACTTCAAACCAAATATTTAGCTCTTCAAATGTCTCTGTGGCTAAATTCGAAAGCTATAACAAGTGCCTCTTCCAGAAATAAGCATACTGGTATCAATTGCAAAAAGTACTATCTTAGATTCATTATTTAGACTGAAAAGCAAATCACTAAGGTAAATCACTAAAATAAAGGATCATCAAGAAGTCACTCCACAGTCGTTGTATAGCCGAGATTTTGCTAGGGAAATAAATTCGGTGGCAGCACAGACTGGGCCCCAAGCAAATAGTTATTGTGTTCACTTAACCACCAAAGATCAAATCTTAGCTATGGATTACCTGCTAAAAACCAATTTTAAAAGAAGGAAGGAATATCAGAAATGTAGGAGTACCAACATTCTCCTGTGTGGTGCCCATCACCCAAGTGCAGAGGAGCATGTCATGACCCGTTTTTAATAAGAGAATTTATTAGATATGAAATGAATCAATTTAAAGATAGTTTTTCAATGCCATAGAATTTTTTTTTTTTACCATTGAGCCATCACAGGGGGATGATTTATGCTATCAAAAATCTTTGTCAAGTCACATAATATGCCCAAAGGAAATTTCTTTTTATTTTTAGTAGATAATATTTCAGTGATAAGTTTAAATGTGGCATTGCTAGTTGACAATCTCCTACCAAACCCAAATTGAGATACCGATTGAATAGTTGAGTTGAGAATAATTTACAATGCAATTATAAATGAGCTTCTCTAAAACCTTTGAAAATGCAGTTAAGAGTAAAATAGGTATGTAATTGGAGGCATTTGTTTCCTTTTTTATAGAGGCTAATAGTCTCCATTTTTTCTGAAAATATTTGCATTAAGGATGAATGATAATAATTGTGACTGAGAGGTTCACTTAATTCAAGAGAACAATATTTTAATAACTTGGTGTTATCCCATTCCAACCTGTGAGCTTTTGCTCATTAAAGATATAATAATTATAAGAATTATGTAGAAGTTTTTGACAGTTATAATCATTTGAAGCTTTATATCATTCTAAACTTAGGTATTCATTTTTTACACTAATGTAAAAAATAAATATCTAAGTTTAGGTTATATTGCCACTCCATTGTCAACAATTTCATAAGTACAATATTTATATCATTCATTTATTAATGAGATTAGAAGTCAGTAAGGATGTGGGTTGGTCTACAGCTGAGGACGCGACCACATGCTCTTGAAACATGTCCTGTGTTTTAAGCACTTAAGTGAAACATAATAGTGTTGTAATCTAAATGACATAATCATTTGTTCAATTTCTAATGGGGTTTTAAAAATGAAGAAGCAGGTTTTGGAATATACTGTGAAGAATCCTCTCAATATACACCTTTGGGACAGTATGCTATCAATTTTAATGGCAAAATATGGTCATTAGAGCAGCTTTAGAAATTCTACTATATAGATCTAAAAGAATTGTATCTTAAGTGACTCTAAAGCAGCATTACAAAATATAATGAATTACAGTCACCCACCAACATACTCTATAAATAAAATATGAAGACTATATCATACAATCCAGATCAGAAATACATTTACAATGGATCCTGAGCCATGTTGGATTAAAGGGAAACAAGATTGCTGATACTTTAGCAAAAAACAGCCACTATAAAAATAAAACTAACTTTTAAACTAGAACTTTGTTATAAAATGAAACTCGTAAAAAGAGTAATAACTGAAAGTATAACAAAAGCTCAAAGAAAAATTATATGAAGATTTAAAGACTTTCAAACCTCTTTTATTCAATCCAAGGAAAATTGGAGTTGCCCAATTCCACTTAATTCTTGGGAATGATTGCCTGTCAGAACATCTCTTCAGGATGAAATTAATCACGGACAGCTACCACCCATTGCATAAGGATGTGAATACTATCATAAACAAAGAACATCTACTAAAATGCAGCCAAAGTAATAGCAACAAACAAATGAAAAATAAATTGTAAGCTCTTTATTGGGAAGCTCGGAAAAAATGATAAATGGCATAACCCAATGGCTACTAGCAACCAGTCAACCATTTCTAATAGGATTGTGAGATTTATTTTAAATTCAAATGCATTTCTGGGATAGATCAATTGCAGTAATCTCCCCTAAGCTGTATTAAAAAAATATGAAATGTGTTACAATCATCAATATCACCAAGAAATGATGGGGAGATATCATTCTTATTAGCTTTGCCTGATTCAGTTTATATTATTTTTCATATCATTTTGATTTTGCTATCAGATTTGTCAATAATCTGAGAAAAGTATCTCCTTTTAGCTTCAGTTATTTCTTTACTCAGTATTTTACAATACAGTTTATAATACCCCTTTTAATATATGTTGTTATTAATATATTGCAACTATAGTTTCGTTTTATTAGCACATGATTTTCTAAGCCATGTTATTTGAGATTTAATGAATTTTCTTAGGAAAACTGACCTTAAACAATAATACAATATTTAAAAAATGAATGTCATTCATTAGATAGTTAGAATATAAGGATAACCAATTTTTGTTCCTAAAGTCTTATTTTCATTAGCTCTTTATTCATTATTTTATTTGTATTATGGGCCTGTTTCTCAATTGGTTTGCCAACCGCTCTAGGTATTACTAATATTTGAGCATCATAATATAACAGACTATTGACAAATGGAAATACTGAATCAATTTTAATTCTCATTTTATCAAGAACAATGTTATCTACAGATGTTGCAGAGTCTGGTAATAAGGTTAATTATATATTCCAAATTATAGGTGCATATAGATCTAATTTTTAATTCATTGTCATTAAAGTATTAACATTAAAGTCGCTACAAACAATTAAGTTAACATTGGCAATTTACAGTGATGATAATGTTTCCTCTGACTCATGAACTTAGAAGTTTCCCAAAGGAGATCTTTATATTGCTATGAAAAAAGATTCTTTATTAATATCCAGCTTCACTGCACAACACTCAAAATCTCGCTCTTTAAAAAATAAATTAACATTTATGCTATCATATTTTATTTTGTGTTTAATAAAAATTCTTAAAATGCTCCTACAAAAACTAGGATATAATAGATAATAATAGACAATTATTTAATTTTACACGTTTTAGGTCTGTTACTATCATACAGCATTCAGTTAAACACATTACCTACTGTGATATCATTTAATTTGTCTACTCTCTTTCTTAATCCTCTTATGTAAATAATGAACAATTTAGCATTGCAGGGGAAGATAAATGGAAGTTCTAAAGGTGATTGATTTTACTTATCTACATTATAAAAAACCAGATCTAGCACTCCATATAACAGTAACAGGTCTATTCTGATTACATTTTAATTTCTCTGCAACAAGCTTTACTAGTATTCTTTTCCCACTAAAACTAAGATGAAGCCCATGTTTGATAAATTTATCATGTTGCAAGCTGAAAGTAGGTAAAATAACAATATGATTATATAGCATACTCTTCTGCCACAGTTCAGTAAAACATCGATTAGTTTTCTTATAAAATTAACGCACAATAAGTAGCCAGTGTAAATGAAGGATGAACTTGTTTATCTCCTATAAGGATATCATTGCTTCTGTTCATTTCTAATATGTAAAAATTAATTTAGGAACTGTTAATGAGGTTATGTGGCCTCAATGTTATAAGCTTTTCAGACTCTTTAACAGAAGTCAAAATGGGTTTTACCTGTGGTTAAAGACACTATACATTACTAAACCCATGTGAACTTACACATATATTTTAAATTTAACATTATAAATTTTGGTTTACCAAATTTTGCTTTCAAGAGCTCCAAGTTAGGTTTATTATCCAATATCCACTCTTTTGACGATTTCCATTTACGAACCGAGGCACATTTTATAATGCAAGGAACGTTTTTACACATTAACTCTTCGAAAAAGTCATTATATGTCAAATCTTCAGACAAATGTAGCAGTTCGCATTTTGAAGTTCCCTGTACACTATCGGCACTGTAGCTTGAATTTTTCAATTCTATTACGTTATAATTTTCTTTCTGGAGCATTTAAGCAAATACTAATAACGTTGATCTGTTTCGAACGAGTTTTATTCAGACTTTGAGAATTAGTATCCCGTAGCATCCACTGTCCACACTAAAAACATTAACTCATCATTTTCAAATCGTTAAATTTCGCGCCTTTTATGCTGTATGCATTTAATTCTGCTCAGATGTTTAATGAGGTTCTATAGATTTTGGCCCCACTGTCACTGAACTTAAGACTCCATCTTGGATTTGTATGAAGAAAAAAAAAGTTTTATCTTTTTTTAACAAGGTGAACCAAGACGACCCCACCCAGTACCCCATGGCCATGGGTAATCTCTGCATATAATTAACGTATTGCACGAAACTGTAACGTTTGAGAGCAGTTTGTCTTACTCATTTGTTTTTTGTTTCCCAGAGCTACCATTAGGCAGAAGCGGATTGCAGATAGATTACCGCGGGAGTCAAAACACAAGTTTTATTATTTAGTCAGTTTTACAACGTATTAACATCTTTCGACGGTCAATTACAAAATTTACTCCCTCCCCTCATTTTGACACTACAACACGGGACGAGCCTTGGCCAGCCGAGGCGACCTCTTCTTCCTTTATCTCCGTCTTAAGACTTCAATGGTAGAGTGCAGTACTGCAGGGGGCATGTTATCGGCATGCCAACATTCCTCCGGTCGCATATAACGCGACTTTTATGATCGAATGCCACCTTCAGGTAGCTTCCCAATTTCCTCAATGGACTGCGTTGACCCCTTTCCAGATCTTCCTAACTTAGAAAAATTCCTAAGCAGGTACCAGGAATCGAGGAATCGAACCCGGGCCTCCCAAACGGCAGTCAGCAACGCTAACCATTAGAACAAGGAGGTGGTCAATTACAAAGTTACACATTTTTTCTCATTTGTAATTATATAATTAACTATAAAATGGCATGAACTGCCAAAAACTGTTCCTCTCGGTCCAGGCATTGTTCTACTTTTAGGTGTCTATTCTCCATTTCTTCTTGGATGCCCTTCATCCACATTGTCTGTGGCCTTCCTTGTTTCCATCTTCTTATTTGTGCATTTATTCCTTGCTAATCTTTCTCCACCCATTTGCATTAAATGACCATTCCATATTAACTGTTTTGGAACCCTAGAGAGCACATCCCCTGGTGGTGAATAGGCAAATGTCCTGGAGGGAAAATACCTCCCATGGACCAAACAGGCCCAATAAATGTGGTGGAGGTAGCTGATCTAGGAGAAAGAAACTCTGAAATCAAATCCCTGATAATCCAGGTTGGGTATTACTTGTAGTGACAACTCCCTTGCATTTAGATCCATTAAGGAGAAAAAAATCTAATGTTAAAAACCCAAATGCAGGATTAGAAAACACAAATTTATATTTTATTTATTATTTATTATTTATATATATAAATATATATATTTATATATAAGTATATTTATATATCTGAAGTAAATTTCATAATATAGCAGAAGCAGAAATTTACAGATTACCTAAATAGCACTATGGCAAGAGGACTAAACATTTGTAAGTCACTTGCACCATTGCATTTATGACTAACTTAAGAAAGGAATTTAACTATATATTGGTTGGTTTTGTTTTAATATTTTGTTTAGAATTTTACCAAGACATGGAAAATATTAGGTCCTGTAGCAAGCAAGTGAGCCAAGTGTTTCCTTTCAAAGATTAATTTATCGTGTGCACATTTCTTTGTTCACCGTTATGCTTTTTTAAAAAATGTTGCATTACTAATAATTATGTGTATTTCACATTTTATTGCCATTACTATGTACAGATATTTTCATTTCACTATAGCCTCAACTCTTACATAAAAACAAATAAGTATTTTGGCAAAACACTGTATGGTACATTGCTCCATTTTTTTTGTATCATAGTCATTCTACGTTCTACAATTATGGTAAAGATGTACATTATGAAATATCAAGGTGTATTATGACAGAGAGAGCAACACATTTTATTGTTATTCTTATACCTTATGCCACACTATACTATATATATGATGCTGATAGAACTTTCATTATTTTCATACAGGGCAATATCCAATTTTTATATCTTTGTATCTACTAGTGATACTATTATATCTGAGAGTTTGGGATCCATTGGAATCAAATAAAACATTCTCTTAGCTCATATGTGGACAAATTAATTCTCCACAACAGCCAATTTGATGCACTTTAGTGATGTGACATGACTGTGTTTGTTGTTAATCTAATGTGGTTTTTAGTTATGTTCTACAGTAATCTTTCAGAAGTTCTCGCTATTCCAGACAAATTGCTGAAAGTTAGTTTGTGTATTTTTGAAGATGTCTTATTGTTACAGGAAGGTATTGTACTTTTGAATAGCTGTACTTCTGGACAAAGCTCTTTAAATCATTGTGTGAATGAGGTTTCATTAACTTTTTTGGCCCAAACTAACAACCTAAGTCTATTAGCTACCCTGAAGAAAGCTATGAAATGCAGGCAAATTGACTATGCTGGAACCTCTATGGATATTTGTCCAAAAAATAAATATTTTAATTGACTTTCTTGCAAATTTTTAATTTTGTGAATTTAGTTAAAATATTTCAGTTGCATGTATGATATACTGTGAAATCTGGATACGGTACCTGTATGTAGATATATATTGTTGTACCTCTGGACAACTGTGGTCTCATACCTAAGGATATAAGGTATAACAATGTTTTTCCATCAGCTTAAACTAATGAAAACTACAATATATTTACAATAAATTACCAAATAAACAAGATTTATAATCTTCACTTTTATAGCAAATTTTATGGCTATTATATTAAACATAGGTCTGTTTGGTCTGTTTTGGAGGGAAACTCATTTTGAGATGCATCTCATAAGTTTACTGTTTCCAAGTCAAAAATCAGGAATTATCTCAACAAACAGAAGTTGCAAATCTGTGTTTAAAGTTAGGGAAGATTGGCACAAAGCTAGTAAATATAACATTTAATTTTGTGTTGAAACCAATACAGTGAAGCGACTATTATGTTCTTAATTATCTAGTGAGTCGATTTGATAATCTTATGCTCCACTTACTGTTGAATTATGCAAAACAAGTTTCGCAGGCTTTTGCCTGCATCTTCAGTTGCAAGTCGACTGTCGGCTTTGTTGTTGGTTGGCGACTTGGTGTAGCTCTCATGGACATTTTTCATAACCTTATCCTCATATTTTTTTATATAAATGTTTTGCATATTCCTAGCTCAATGGGTCGATCTACGAATTTCAATAATTTCACTCCCATTTCTATATCATGTTTATCTCTCCAAAAGTGATGTGCAACTGCTGATTTCTCTATCTGGTTGTACTTTATGCTTCTCCAGTGTTCCTTCAGCCTGATTCCAATGCTTCTTTTTGTTTTTCCAATATATACTTTGTTACATTCTGAACAGTTGATTTTGTATATTCCTGGCTTCTTCTCCTCCGATATTCTATCATTATCACCAGAATTGAGCAGATTTTTTTTAAGCTAAACTTGTTCACTGGGCACAAAGTATTCCCAAACTCTCTTGAGTATTTTTTTGGAATTGGGGCACCTGCAGTTAGTTACTGGCTGAAGTGCCACACTACAGAAATGAAATAATGCAATGGTATTCATTCAGCTCACAGAATAAGCATGAAATTACCCAATGCATATCATACATTTTAGGTTCTTTTTCCAGGAAAGATTTACCTTTATAATTACATTTGTTTAAGCAAAATATAATACACTCTGCAGATAGTTCAATGAAGTAATAGATGTTACAGAAAATGGTATTGGGATAGTAGCAAATGAAGTAGTAGGTTCAACCTTAGATGCTTGCACAGATAATCATTTGAATGTAAAGACACAGTAAATATTGTAATAATATTGAAAAATAAGTGCAATGAACAAAATTCTTGAAAGAAAAGTTAAATTAAGGCACATGTCTTCAAAAATGTTTACTATATGTTCAGAGCTTTAATGTACTTATGAAGATGAAACTGGCTTATATTTTTACAACATATATTCACATTTAGATTAAAAAGTAATATAGAGGTATTTGTCCTTTGTAAAATATATACCTATTCTTAATGAGTAATCTTAAAAAAGTATGGAAAATGCTGTTACATACTAAAACTTCTCATTTAAAAATTCATTCTAACTATAGACAAACTCCATCTCTGGTCAGTATAACAATGTTTGGTGATCAAATACTATTGGTGGTAAATTTATTAATGATCCGGGATAAAAATAAAAGCAAGAGAAAGAAGAGGGGAATCGACAGAAAATGAGAGAGAAAATAGGAATGGGAGAAAATATTCCCAATTGCTAACTCAGTATTAACTGCACTTTCATGATATAAAATTTAATGTTAAAAGAATCTGACAAGGTTAAAATGAAGTGTTGAAAAGTTAGGATATGTAACAAAAAATAAGATTAAACTCCAAATGAAGATAGTAGGTGATCTCTTCATGCCACAAACATTTAGGCAAGTAATGTGTTATATTAAAAGATAACTGGTTGATAAAGCTGATAAGTGCACCCAAATGTTTGTGAATTAAGGTAGCAAGTGCATCTAGAACTGTACATTGGATTACTTTATCCATGAAGAACATACAACTCCTTTATACAGGGAGAATTGATGAAGCATCCATTTGGGATTAGATAGATGAAGATACAATGTCCACCAAATTAGGACTACTTCCTTCATCCAAACGAGATGCCTGCAGATATAAGAGTTGTAGCTATTAATAAATGGGACTGATGTCATAAGTGTAATTTATTGCAAGAATCTTAAACTTAACTTTGTCACCTTCAAAGTACTCCCCTTCTCTGTCTATACATGTCTGCAGAAGGATCTTTCACTGTTCACAGCAATGCTGCAGGTCATTAACTGTCAACCCTTTCAGATCTTCGCCATTTTTGCTTTCACCTGTTCCATGGACTGAAAATCAGTTCCCTTCAAGACACTTTTCATTTTGGGAAGAGAAAGAAGTTACAAGGGGACAGATCAGTGAGTATGGGGGATTTTGAAAAACTGGAATGTGTTTTCAGTCAAAAATGTCCTCACAGCAATGGCATTGTGAGCTGGTGTATTGTTCTGATGAAGAACCCAAGTGTTGTTTTCCAGATATCTTGTCACTTCTTCCTCACTCATTCTCTAAGTCTTCTCAAAACCTCAATGTAATAGTGTTGTTAACTGTTTGACCCTCAGACATCTATTCAATCGTAACAATACCCTGAATATTGTACTTACAAAGCTTCTGACAATGGAGTGGTAATATATCCCAAACTTAGGTATTCATTTTTTACACAGCTCACTTTTGTACCAAAAACCATGAAATAAAACCAGAAATGAGACTGCTGTCACAACCCAATGGAGTTATCCACTTGGGAAAAAATTTCCATATTAAAAATAGAGAAAACCTAATGAACTTTGAGTTTCCTCCTATGGATGAACTCAGCCATTTCCTATTTCAGCCAACAAATGCCAACACAGGAACATCCGGGTGTCTAGCCATCATTTCGAGTATTGGTGGTTCAATGAGCAACTGAAGATGGGAGAGATTCTCCCGAAACGCATCTTATTTTATGTAAGCAATTGGAGTTTAGCATAAAAATGAATACCTAAGTTTGGAATACCCTCAATGTCAAAAAAACAATCAGCATCAACTTGCATTTCAATTTCCTCGTTGTTGTTTTTTTCATTCTTGGAGAGCTGGGACTTTTCCATTGCATTGATTGCTATTTTGTTTCAGATCATATTGAAAGGGACACATTTTATCACATGTTATGATATTTTCCAGGAATCAGATTGCTCTCAGATGTGCTCCAAGATGTCAGAGTAAATTGCTGTCCTGTTGTCCTTTTGCTTCTGAGTGATAATTCTAAAGACCATCTTCGAACACATCTTGTTTAATTTGTCATGCAATACTGAACCATTGGTGCCACTCAAAAACTCATGTAAGTGACACAGAAGAATCTCTATAAACCTCCTTCAATGAATTAAAGCACTCTGTGGGGAATTTTTCTAATTTCAAATTCACATGCTGCTCTATCTTTAAACTGAACATAATTTCCAGCAACTGAACGAGACAGCATTCTCTTCAAACTGAGCTCAAAAGCAGACTAACAAAGATAGCAAAACAAAACCATCTGCACTGCATTCCTGTAGCTTCAAGGTCAACAATTTCCACACTCAATTCCCCCTCACTACACAACACTAACACAGAGTCCCATTCATTATCAGCCATACCTCGTACCATAATCACAGCCTTTATTCACATAGAACCATTATAAATAGTTCCATGTGGTTTTTGTTACAATGTGTACTCTATAATGATCCAATGTTTAATATGTTCATTCATTCAGTCAACAACAGCCGATGATGGGAGGAACCTCTCCCGAAACTAGTCCAAAGTTTTAAATAAGTAAGTGGAGTTAGTGTAAACAACTGAACACATTAATGTAGTATATATTACCACTCCATTGTCTACAGCTTCGTAAGTACAATTTTTACTTAATTAGTTTAATATGTTATTAATGGCATTTTTATACCTTCTCTGCTTATGATTGCTGGCTTGACACAGTATTCATCTCTCAGTTTAACAATATTAAAGTCATTATAATAGTCATTAAAGAGCAATCCTGCAAGAAGATTATTCTCTAAATTGCAACAAAATGGTTTTTGACAAAGTTTGCCATACTGCTGCCACTTCATGAATCACTAGGGGAGAAGATAGATTTGATGCATTACTTAAATTTGTGAAAGATTTTCAAAACTTGTTGCTACAAAAACAGATGGAGCATTTGCCATGAATAATAAGAATAATGGGTTTCTTAATCTCTGTGCTAAGAATGATTCACTTCAGAAATTTCTTTTGTATCACTGCATTATTTACTAGTGTGTAAAAGTTTTGAAGTTTAACCATGCCATGAAAGTTGTAGCTCATGTGGTGAATTAGATCAGATTGATAAATAAATAATCAGCAGGTCTACCTTTTAATCCAAACCATCAGTCTTTTATTATCACTTATACAACTGGTCAAACCATTAAAGGAACAGGCATAATAGCAATCTACATCTAGTTCACTCTTATCACTACTGGCAACAGTACTATCCTTCCCATTTAAAAATTCCTACCATCTGACTGCAGTACAGATGTTTAAATCTAAACATTCTCATATTCACTATCCTGAAAAAAACTACTATTTACTTAAACGTAAAATTTGCATATTGGTATGCAGCATAAGCAGCAATTTTAAACTTATCTAAAATAACAGGAGAGTTAATATAAACATTATTAGGAAATGAAGTGAATATGTTGAAAGCTAACCCTGATCACTCCAAAAAGGTGTGTTGACTTTCATAGCTGAAATCTGATCAAAAAGTAGAAAATGGGGATATAGTGTGATAACATCGTGGTTACAATAAATATACCAGATGACAGTGCACAATGAAAGGGTAAAGCTGAGTGAAGGAACATTTCTTTAAACATTTAGTGAAGAGAAGTAGTGGGAGAATAGGTAGGATGGGATAATGCACAGAAACATAGTGAATAAAAAGTTGAAATTGGTTAATGTGAAAGCAATTGCACAGAAATAACTGGAATGAATGTACGGCCAAATGAATGCAACAGCGCAACAATCAGCAAAAATGGAATGTACAATAAATTCTCTCTCTGTCTCTCTGACACATACACTTAACTTAACTCTGGGAAAATCTTAAAAAGCAGAGGACACGGTGGTTTACTATGGTTGGCTACAGCCTAACAGCCTCTACTCGCTTCCTATTCATTAGTATAAATTGTGGTAATGGTAAAATTATATAATGGTTAGCAACTCTGAAAAATAAATAAACTTCTGAAAGTGATTCACAGAGCCGTTCTGATGGGGAAAAATGGAAGACATATATGTGAACATGTTTGTGTGGAATTTCGCTATCTTAGTAACACACCATCTAAATCTAAGGGCAGGTTATGGGACCAAGTATTCCAAACATTTCACATTGTGCTATAATAATATTTCCATTCACTCTTCTGTTATTTTAGGTAATGTCCTACTTTTCCTTGTGCTCCATACTTATGTGCAAGTTTCAATTTACTTGAAGGTCTGTGGTAATTTGAACACAGGTAAATAAAATGTATGGTAAAATTGTTAATTGGGACATTGCTCAGTGAAGCTAATCAATGATCTTAATAAAATGTATGGTGTTAAATATTGCATTGGAAATGGATATGCATATTCTACCTGTCCACTTACCCATTTACACGAATACAGATTCAAAAACCTGCTCCAAGAAAGTACTAAGAAATATCTAAATAAATGATTTTATGATAACCTTTCTGTACTATAGAAGAATCTCAAATGAGATATCTGAACCATTTCTATTTCTTTAATTTCTTACTTTCATAGCAATGAGATATATTAGTTAAATATGGTGGACGTTTGTAACAGTGATGTTTAGTATAAGTTTAGAATAACTGAGTCGACTTTGTAACACTTACATCACTAATAGTTTTTAAAAGAGAAAAACTAAGTTTCTGGAGCTAATTGCTCCCATCTTCAGTTCCAGTTCAACTGCCGGCCTTGTTCTTCGTGGTGGTTTGGTTTGTCTCTGGTGGCGGTTGGATGAACTTCTGTATTAAGATGTCACTTGGTGGGATTTCAAAGTTGAAAACGCTACATTTGTTCTTCCAGATATAAATGTTTTTCCAAACGGCGAGTTCTGTTTACCCTGTAACGTTTTTAAGTAGTTTGTGATTACTGTTTATATTGTGTTTTTCATTCCAAAAATGCCAACCTACTGCTGATTTTTCTTCCTGTCTTTGTTTTATGTTCCTTTTGCTCGTGTTTTAATGTTTCTTTTAGTCTTTCCTATGTAAATTTTTTCCCAATCGATACATTCCATCTGATATATTCCTGATTTGTTCTCTTGAGGAATGTCCTCTTTTAGTTTAGAATTTAGTATATTTTTTATGGAGTAACTGTTTTTTGGAGTTAATATAATGTTTTGTTTTTTGAAAATATTTTGGAATTTGTAGAAGTTGATGGATGGTATGTGAATCTTTGGTACATTCTATTTTCTTCCTTGTTAGGAATAAGAGTACGGATGTCTTTGATTCTTTTTTTGTTCCTAGCTCTGTTTATTTTCTTATATACCACTTCTTGTTCGAAACCATTTTCTATAGCTATATTTATTATCTTGCTCAGTTCTAAATTATATTCTTCTTTGTTCATGTGGACATTTACCAACCTGTGAGCAAGACTATTTAGTACTGCATGTTTATGAGGAACTGGGTTATAACTGTTATATTTAATGTAGCTATTAGTGTTTTCTATATATGCCAAATGTTAAGTGGTTTTTTAACTTAATTATTTTAAGATCCAAGAAGGGTAGCTGTCCATTGCATTCTCTTTCCATGGTGAATTTTAACGATTTTTCTTGTAGATTGAGTAACTTTAGTGCATCTTGTAGGTGTTTTTCCAGAACTATTGCAAAGATGTCGTCAACATAGTGATACCATGCTTTGAACAACCAGGGGAAACCCTTCGTGATTCTAATTTCTAATGTACTCATGAGGAGATCCGCTAATAATGGTGATAATGGGCTACCCATTGTTAAGCCAGAATTCTGTTTATAATGTTTTTCATTGAAAGTGAAGTAATTTTGCTTTATGCACAGGTTAGTTAAAGTAATGTATTCTTCAGTTTCTTCTATTGTTTTCCCTGCTTTTAGCAACGAATTTGGCCAAATGGTTAACTAACAGATTTTCTTCCTTTCCAAAATTTGAAACCAAAAGCATAAAAAACTCCTCAGAACTAATTAAAAAAATTAAAGATATAGAAATAGAAAAAACAGATACCTTGGTTTCTTTTGATGTCACAGCTCTTTTTCCAAGCATCCCTACAAAAATCTACACACCTATATAAAAAATCACACTAATAGCTACATTAAATATAACAGTTATAACCCATAAACATGCATTACTAAATAGTCTTGCTCACAGGTTGGTTGGGCGCTAATGACCATAGCTGTTTTGCACCCCTTAAATTATAATCATCATCATCACAGGTTGGTAAATGTCCCCATGAACAAAGAAGAATATGATTTAGAACTGAGCAAGATAATAAATATAGCTATAGAAAATGGTTTCGAACAAGAAGTGGTATATAAGAAAATAAACAGAGCTAGGAACAAAAAAAGAATCAAAGACATCAGTACTCTTATTCCTAACAAGGAAGAAAATAGAATGTACCAAAGATTCACATACCATCCATCAACTTCTACAAATTCCAAAAGATTTTCAAATAACAAAACATTATATTAACTCCAAAAAACAGTTACTCCATAAAAAATATACTAAATTCTAAACTAACAGAGGACATTCCTCAAGAGAACAAATCAGGAATATATCAGATGGAATGTATCGATTGGGAAAAAATTTACATAGGAAAGACTAAAAGAAACATTAAAACACGAGCAAAAGGAACATAAAACAAAGACAGGAAGAAAAATCAGCAGTATGTTGGCATTTTTGGAATGAAAAACATAATATAAACAGGAATCACAAACTACTTAAAAACATTACAGGGAAAACAGAACTCGCCGTTTGGGAAAACATTTATATCTGGAGGAACAAATGTAGCGTTTTCAACTTTGAAATCCCACCAAGTGACATTGTAATACAGATCATCCAACTGCCACCAGAGACAAACCAAACCACCACGAAGAACAAGGCCGGCAGTTGAACTGGAACTGAAGATGGGAGCGATTAGCTCCAGAAACTTAGTTTTTCTCTTTTAAAAACTATTAGTGATGTAAGTGTAACAAAGTCGACTCAGTTATTCTAAATGAAATATATATTTATTACATAAACATAGGTATGCCATGATTCTATAATGATTATAGAAAAGTATGGTTAACACTATCATTTCCTGAAACTGTACCTTACACCTATAATATAATTATTTACATTACATTCTGATCAAAAGGAAGTTTATAATAATAAGTACAGATCATAACAAATCTCAATCTTTAACACACACTCAGAACAACAACATACATTTCATACACCATTGCTTTTTCATTCTTGTCTGATAAGAAAGCATGGCTAAGTACTTGCTTGATTGATGTTTCAAGTTTTTTCTCAACCCAAAGGAGACATCTTAATATGCCTCCAGTCTGCAGATTAATATATTGCAAATATTGGTTCATTATCATGATGAAAACTTCAACATTCATATAGCAGCATATTGATCTTTAAGATGATAGGATAAAGATTCCTTAAATTAGTTCGGTAGTTTCCCTATATGATGAGCTTGATGACAAATGATATGGAATCACACATTTGAGCCAATGACATTGACAGAGATATTGTGGCCAGCACTATGCTCAACTGCCTCTAACCCTATATTACATGTACACAACAGAATCCCCAAGTGGTCATTCAGATAACAGACTGAGTAAATCTGGGTTATTTTGGACAAGACAGATCAGGAAAAATCCTTCTAACACTGCTGGGATCAAACTTTGGACCATCCAGTCTATGGTTAGGTATCTTACCACTTGAGTTGTCTCAACAATGCTGCCTTAAATTTGTTTTCTTTTATACAAATTTACCTTAATCACTGAGGAATAAAAATAAAGATATGTTTTAAAAAATCTTTTAAACAGCTTTTTCCACTTAGAAACTTGAACTCAGGCCCACTGGATATAAATAGTGGGTGTGGGTGTGCGTGCATGCGTGCGTGTGAGAGAGAGAGAGCCATATAAGTGGATCCCATATTTTGTAAAGCTTGTATATACTTACAATGAAGCAAACGCAGATGAGCAAAATGAAGGCTATTTCCCTACAGATCAGTGCAACTTGAAAACCTGATATTAGGTAATGTTTCATTTATTAGTTTAAAGACTAGAGGAGAAAAGGAGATGATCTATAACAGGGGAAGACAAAATAATCAAAGTAAACCCACCCAGATGCCAAAAATTCCATACTCACTTTTACTCTTTGATTGCCTTGGAAGGTACCAGGTGCTCTGGGCCATGGTACACTTGACCAAGTCTCAAAATAAACCTCTAAGCGTAATAGAATACTAGAGGTTGGCAAGCACCTCTAAGACTCTTGATTTTGGAAATGTTTTACTTGCATAGAATACAGCATAAACTTATTTAAGCGCCTTGTATGAAACCTAGGAATTATTCTGGGCACCTATGCGTTTCAGAAAAGATTTAGCCCATGTAACATTTAACTTTACATTTCCACCATTTTCTTCCAGGAGACCAGGATCATATTGCATTAACACTTGTTTGGCAGTTGTGATTGCTAGAAAGGAGGAAACACGTTCACCAGATTTGATTAGTTCTCGAATGCATTCCTGAACCACTTCATCATATTTGCCTAGTCTCATGGGTCGCCCTCTTGGAGCATAGCCAAGAGAGATCACTTCACCATCCTGATTGCCACCGTGTTCACGCTTCAGTAAGTATTTATCCCTAAGGCCACGTATTGTGCTTTCTGGAACTGCATGTCCCAAGACTGCTTTAAAATGCTTGGAAGCCTGTTGGCTACCATGCTCAGCTGCATATTTTCCCATTTCAGCACGGATCTCGGGGCTATAAACAGTGTAATTGCCACGCCTATGGGATCCTGAACTCAGCTTCTTACCTCTTGTTTCAGACTTTCTCCTTTTTAATGACTGTTTGGGAAGAGGTGCAGGGTCATCAACATCTTCAAGATCTTCAGCATTTTCTTCTCGTGAGCAATCAACTTTTACAACATGAATGACCTTTGTCTGTTCTGGTATGTGTGTGCCACTGCAGGGTGACATGGCTTTGTTTTTGTTTTGCATTCTTTTCATCTCTTCTTGAGGAATAATGCTGATTAGTACTTCTGCACCATCTTGTGGAGTTTCTTCTTCCGGCATATGAACTGCAATAGGTGTAGCTTGATTTCTTGATGTGGTATCGTTCTCTGGTACTGAGTCCTCACCATGAATACTATTTGTAATGGAATAGATGCCATCTTGTCTAGCTATTAATGTTGATGCATGTGATGATCCAAATGGTGTCTCTGAGGATCCATCATTGGCCAATGCATTAGATGTATCTACAGTTAGTGGTTCTATGATCTGTGTATGAGTTGCTTCCAACATTACAGGGTTTGCCAGCACAGAAGGCTGTTGTACCACTACTTGTCCATGAGTTTGGAGCAGTGTCTGCTGATCACAAGTGTGCGTTGAAAAATTATTTCCAGATCTTGGTTGAGGCGAGTGAATGTCCTGATTGGTTGGTTGTTGGCATGATGACTGCTGCTGTTGTACCTGTGGCATTGCTACTATATGATGAACAGTTGTGGTGTTACTCTGGTCAATAGATGGTAAGAGTGAAAGCTCAGTTCCTAATCTTGATTGAACCACAGATGATGTCTGCTGAGGAGGTAACAAAACTTCTGGATAGCCATGTTGAACATGAGTAGGTGCTATAGCAACTGTGAAGGTAGAAACTTGAGGAGCAATGTCATTATGTGAAGGCTGAGGAGGCATTTGCTGATCTCTGTGGTTTAATGACAAAGGAACTAATGTTCTTTCAGAGCCTGTAACTATGCCTTTTTCTGATTGTATTTCATTATTGAAGGCTGAAAAAAGAGCTCGTGACTCTTGAAAAGCTTGCATAGGAAGAGAGCTTTGATGAAAGTTAACAGGGTTTTGATTCATAATTACAGAATTTGTTGGCAATGTTGTTTCTTGTGGTTGAGCAAAGGGAATATTAGTTGAGACCAGTGCTTCATTGCTACACTGTGTAATGGAGCTATAAGTAAGAGGCATTGAATTTGATCCTTGAGTATTTGTAGTTAACTGGTTTGTTGAGTGAATATGTGGAAGAGTTTGAAATGGACTGTTGTATAGCACTGTAGCTGTGTTATTTACCTGGTTGCCATTTAAGATATTTACTGGAGCATGAAGAATATCTACAGTTTGTGTGGAATTAGATGCAATTCCCTGCTGGTCAACTAATGCACTGGATAATTGTGGCATTGCAGCCACTTGTTGCTCTGTTCCTTGTTTATCAATATAAACTTTATGTAGTTTGCATGCTACAGCTTTCTTTAGCGGACTTGATAATTTCTGTGCAAAGCAATGAGCTGCACCCAAAGCTCTGGGCTGAGAAGCATACAAGCTTGCTTGTTCTTCTGAGTAAAATTCTTCTTGTTTTGCATTTGAAGCAGAATTATTTTTTTGATTTCCACTATGCAGTTCTAATTCTACATTTGGATGTTGTGCATTATACAGCTTTTTAAACTTGTGAACCAATCCCCGGCGAACCTCTTGACCCAGTCTTTCTGAAAAGTGGCTGCATGCAGCATCCACACCAACTTCTGAAGCATATTTACCAATTTCCATTTTCAGTTTCGGTGTATATGAGCAATACAATTTTACAATATTGCGAATTGTGCTTTCACTTACAGTTGTGTTCATTTTTTTAGAGAAATGACGCACTGCTTTTAAATTGCCATGTTCTAAGGCATAGCGTGCCATTTCTTCTTGAAGTTCTGTTGAATACTTATGATATCTCCCTCGACGCCTACGTGCCTCTTTTGTTGCAGCCAGAAGTCTACGCACAGTAGCCACAGTATGTGCCTGGAGTTCGGCACGCATTCTGTCCTTTGACAAATTTTCAACATTGTTCTGTATCTTCAGTCGGTTAGCAACAGCCAGCAGTCTCTGCTTGAGACCAAAAGTTCCTATAGAAAAAAAATGAAATAATGTATACAATAATATAGTACATTTAATAATCATAATACCATAAATATTTAATAAAGTTATGTAATATTGCATGCTTTAAATTCTGTGAAACTAAATTATCCTAAAAGCATTTAACATAAGGTCTTATTTAGCTATAGATGGTTGCAAACAAATGTCAAGTTCAGGTTTTTACTATTCTCAACTCTGGCTAAAATGTGTTGGAACTGTCAATTAATAATTAAAACATTTTTTTCCCCATGGCTTTTATTAAATAAAATAATTCTTTTCACAGTGCACATAATTTTTTAATATAAAGTCACCAATGACCAATACAACATCTCCAGTTCTCTAGCAATTCATAGCAATGTCTGTATTTCTTTTGATAAATACTTTAGACTTTAAGCATAATAAATGACATTGTCATTAAAAGAAATGTTGAAAGGAAGGCAAACATTTCTAAACTTGCTTCACCAATCATAGAATTGTCTATGTAATAAACATGTTTTATCATGGGGTTGCTGCAATGAGTTTTAATTATTTTGCATATTTGTCATTATAAAAAAAATTATTGCAATCATAAAGAAATGCTGCATACTTTAGCTGTTCTAATAATTTAAATTGTTGCAACATGTGCCTTGTACAAATATGAATCATTATTAACTAAAATTGTTAATTGGAAGTAAGTTAAGAACAAGTAAGTGGAGCAAAAGAGTGTTACTTTGACTCAATCACACAATGATCTTAATAATAAATTAATAATTATGTTCTTTATCACGCACCAAATTCACATAAGCTTATAAATTATATTTAACTCCTTTAGTTATGCACTGACTTTGATTTAACACCCAGCAGAGCACAAATGCATACTAGGATAAGTCAGTCATCAAAGCCATATGATGCATGTGTAGATAGCAGTATGTTGTTAGTTTGAGGGAGGCTTTGTAAGCAAGTGGTTGTACATTCATGTGCTTCTCAATGATTTCATTCAGTTTAACTGCTTTTGTTAGTTATGCCATTATATATATAAAGTCTTGAAGATTGTATATTTTTATGTATGATACATATGAGAAAATGGATTCTTGCAGAGAAGTGGTAAGGTGATTCAAAAGAAAATATCCTGGCAATCATGTGTAGAAACTGTTTACCAACTTGTTAAACAGTTACAAGAAACAGGATCTTTCAATGACAAAAAAACATACTCGAACTACCAATTTGTTATGGAGGAAAAGTTATGATGAAATACAGGAATTTCCTAAGCAGATGCCAGCAATGTATTGCCACTGAGGGATACCATTTTCAGTATCTCTTATAACACAGATTATATTATCAGTTTTAAATACAGTACCATTTTATGCTTTCAGTAAAAATATAAATACTAAATAAAAATATTAACTTTACTTGTGGAAATGCTATCTCTCTTTTTCTGTATGACAGCTGCACTTGCTCAGTAGCAGCCATGCTCAGGTGACTAGTAACTTAAGTAACCTCAATGTATTTTTATTGCATAATGCTTATTGCTCCAGTGTGTAGCACTGGTCCAACGTTTTGCATAACCAAACGATATATACTACGCAACCCGTTCAACCATCTGCAGGATTAATAATGCTGGGATTTGTTTAGTGGGTAGCCTACCAGCTATTTTGTGCATTGTATAGAAATATTATGGTAAATGAACTAAACTGAATTGGTTTAATTGGAAGCTATAGTTTCAATGTACTTATTCTGTAATACCTATTATAAACAAAAAGTCACAATACCAATGTATTATGGTAGTCACTATGAAAGTTTTCAGATATACAACTATTAACCAAAAAATAGCACTAATTACTGCATTTTTTCAAAGTACTGACTAGTACAGTATATTATACAGTTACATCTGTTGGAACCAGAGGCAGAATCTTGTACTCAAACAGAATATACAGCTGTTCTTTATAGCAGCAACAGTCTCTTCTGGGATGAATAAATCAGTGTTTGCATAAACAGTCTCTAGTAATGGGAACAGCACGTAGTTACAAAAAGTCAGGCCAGAACTATAGGTTGGATGTATCAATAATTTCACAAAGTGTTTTCAGAAAACAAAAATACTACATTGGCTATGTGAACAAAGGTAGTATAAAATACAACCATGTCCCACTACTTGCGTCTTCTGGATTTTTGGGAATGCCTTAAACAGACCACATAAGTATATTCTTTACAGTAGCTTTCTCTGACTTTCCAGCACAATGGTAGCTACATTATTTCTAATTGAGAATAAAGTGACCACTGTTTTTTATGGTATTCCTTGTTCTCTTTGTTAAGTCAGAGGCTGCTCACCAAGACTCACATCAATTGCTTGTATTCAGTTTTGATGTCAAATTGGTGAATCTAGATCATACCACTATTACAATGTCTGAAACTTGGTATCTCCAATACTAAGACTTTTCAATATTTTATTTTATCCTGATCTGCATTTGCATTTTGAAGATGCTGAGAGGCACCCATTAGAAAGAAATGTTACTATTCTTAAATACTCATGCAGGATAAGTGGTATTTTGTGCATACCTAAGAGAATTTGAATGTTCTTATAGATGAGCCCTTTATTTTATTTATCACTATTGCCACCAGGAAATGTTATCCTCATATACTACAGATGATCCTCATTTCTTCTCTTAAATTCAACAAATCTATGTGAAAGAAAAAAAGTCTCCCAATGCCTGTGTTAAATTTGCCAGTACTACAACTTATTCCTTTGCATTTAGTCATTTAAAACCATTACAAAATGCTCCCTTTTAAGTTTTATTTTAAGAACACCTCCATGATCAAACAGTATCACTTGCAACTACTAGTCCAGAGGTCCTGTGATGTTCAATTCCCAAGCAGATCAGTAAGATTATTTATGGAGGGGGAGCTTTTCCTTACCCTGAAAAGATGAGTACTAGATAGGTTTAAGGCGCCAAGAATACCGAGCTCATTTGTGCCATCATTAATTCATTTTGTTTATCCCTTGACTACATTTAGGTATTCCTCTGGTGCAACATAATTATATCACCTTCATCAGAACAACATAACAGCACCCTATTGGCATCCTGACCTCAGAAGTCTGCTAAAATACCATCATACCAGGAGGGAATCACCACAAGTTCCACCATGTAAAGAGAGGAAGGCCCTCAAGATTATGAGAAGGCATTCATTGCTTTCAAATGCCCTGACATCTTAAAAAAATCTACTGCTCAAAGCTCAATGAACCACATCCATTATATCTGCTATTGTTACAGCATGCAAGGATTTGGCTTTTAAGGCCATATTAGTTCATGGCCTCCTGTCAGCAGAAGTTGCATCTCTTCTTTTCTAGTTACCACTTGCATATTTCTTTAAAAAAATGTCATCTGCACATATTAAATTTATGGGTATATGGAAAGTTATATGCTTTACACTATTCTCCTCCTCCTACATAGCCTCTTCTAAGGTTCTGCTACCTTGTTGTTCTACCTCTTTCTCAATGCAATTTTAATATTAATACAATTCTGCAGAACTAAAAACATGTTCAGTTCAAAGACTATAAAAATAACCTTCTAAAAATTATTGGCATGATTATGTAACAAAATTAAGTGAAAACTGCAATAATAATTGGCAATTTCTAGGGCTAAACTGTACAGTAGCACACAATATTGTTGGAGGCACACAAATGATGTTAGTAGTACTATTTATTTTATTAAAGGATGCTCTTTAATATCTTTGGTTATTAGTATCCCATTAAATTCAGAGCGTGAAATAGCCGATAAAGTTTGCTCAAAGGCCTCTTCTTTCATGCAACTTCTTTTACTTGCTGTCATTTTATGACATGGGACTAACAGCTTTACTTTTCCACTGAGAGAAGCCACACACATATATATATATATATATATATAGGATTTTTACACTATAAAAAGTCCATCGACTCTGGCTGGGTTTGAATCCCTGACCTTCTATCTACAAGGCAAGTATTTTACAGGGACAAACATAAATGATGATGATGATGATGATGATGATGATGATGATGATGATGATGATGATGATGATAAGAAAAGGAGGAGGAGGAAACAAAAGAACAAAGTACAAATAAGCTCCAAAATAGTTCTCTTTACAATTTATTTTTAATTATATTCTAACATTATTTTATTAGAATCAGCAACAGCTATTAATTCTCTAATTACTGTTCCTTAGAGATTTTCTTACAAATATTATAGTGTACCTAGAACATTTCAAACATAATTAGTTTAATAATATCTTACCTTGTCGCATGAGTCGCTGTTTGCGTTTCATAGCTGCTCTGCGCAACATTCCCCTTTCTCTTTCTGTAATAAGTCGCAGGGGCTCCTCACCCTCCAATGTTCCTTGGCGCTGAGCTTCCTCTGTGTGCTTACGTTGGTGTATACGGAATGATATCTTAGAAGTGAAAATTTCCTCACAATGTCGGCACTGGAAAAATAGCATTAAAACCTAAGTAATAATATTGCTTAAAAGTACATTAGTATCAATATCTTGTTGTTCTTTACAGGCAAAGCCGGCATAAGGGATATACAAAATATTAGGTGTTTTATTTGTTTGGCATAGCCAAAATAATCCAGCATGACTATCTGACTTTGTAATGTGGAACAACAATTGTAGATGTTATATTATTTCAAAAAAAAAAAAGGTTAAACTTCCATATTTAGGCCAGTAAATGCACAAAAAAATTTAAAACATATCTTGCTATATCTTGTTTTTGGAAAAGAATCAATATGTGAAAAGAGGTAGTGCTGTGATCTAATGCCATGTGAATTTTACTTGTAGAATAATTTAAATAAAAAGGTTTGTGCTACAAACTCTCCAAGAAAACAATACAAGACATCTGATGTGGTAGCTAGATCCATCTAGTGATCAATAATATTTTAATTGACATACCTTCTTATGGCACAAAGAGGTCACTTGATAAATTGTAACATTTATATAATCAATTAGCAATATTATATTACCAGTCAATACACAGCTGGATAACTTAGAATGTGTTTATGATAACATTTAAATTGTAATGCTCAAGTTTTTTAAAATAAATTCAAATAATTAGAGCATATTTCTCTGCAAAGACTTATTCCATAAGGAAAAATCAATTAACATTCATTTCTAGTTCATGTATAATCATCTGAGAACTGACCTGTAACATGCTACTCTGCAGTCGTCTTCTTTTAGGCAGCTCCTGTATGTTATCTTGTTGCAACATATCACTACAGCTGTTCTCCTTATTCTCTTCTAGGGAGCTTACTGGACTACGTCCAAACATTCTGATAAATGGTGAAGAAGATTCCTTATCCAATTTTGTACTGAATTCAAAAATAAATTTATCTAATTGTTCATCCCATGTTGTAGAATTTGCTGCAACAAACTCATCAAACATTCTTGTTGCCCATTCACAATGACTCTGTCCTTCCTTCATTGATATTAAAGTTTTGGGTACTGGGGAACCAGATGTTAACATAAGGTCTTGTAATGGCATCACATATTCATCATATCTAGACTGGGCTATTTCTATATCATGATGTTCCATATTAATAATGTTGCACTTCGCAAAACCAAACATACAAAATGTTTTATAGATAGTATCAGCAGCAGAAATGCCAAGATCATTCCCTAATATGGGATGTGCTATTATCCAGCACGAACATGGATCTATTATTCCTACAATAAATGCATTGTGACTTTCAGTCCTAGGATATGGACCAAATATCCTCACTTCCACCTGTAAGAAGAAGAAAACAAAACTAATAAGAGTACTCTCAAACCTAAGGAATTGCCAAATAGGAATACAACTTTTGAAAAATGTTTAATAAAATTCTATGCCAACTGCCATAAACCTTTGGGGTGATTAATAAAATTAAAATGATGAAAACTAATTGAGAGGATGTTGCATCTTAAGTAACCTACCATTCAGCTTTTCAGGGTAAGGGAAAACTCCAGAGAAAGCACACATGAGAAGTCAATAAAATAAAAACAGTCTCAATTTGTTAATAATTTGAAATTGTGAAATGTTTATTTGCACCATTTTGTAAAACAAAAGACAATTTTAAACATTCCTGTGAAAAGAGTTTTAAGTTTAACAGATGATACAGCTTATTTTACTTTATACTGTAACAAATTCATTAATGTAGACAAAACTATAGAACTGCTGACAAGAACAATTTTTGCAAACATGAGAAATAAAATAAAAGTTAACTTAGCCTAAATAAAGGAAATTCAGAAGGTCAAAAACTGTCAGGACTATAGAAAACATTTACTCTGAGGACAGTCATTAGGAGATAATACAGATGTGCACAGGAGAAGAATTATGAAAATAGGAGAATTAGTTTCCTTAATTAAAAGGGAGGCATGAATGAATAGTATTTAATGCCTGTTTTTGCTGCAGAGGCACCACAGGCGATGGACACTGGTGATACATGAAATGAAATTATATATTGGGAAAGGATTTATTTTTAAGGAAGGGAAGTTTCAGGCCTAAGTTTAGGGTACCTCCCTGGCATTTGCCATTTATGAGGACTGAGGAAAATCTGGAAAAAATCTCAGTCAGGGGGGGCGGTCCTGGAGGGATTCGAACTCCAGACCTCCCACTCACAAGTCCGCGATTTAACGACCTCGGCCACCCGTGGCGGTTTAAAAGGGAGGGGCATGTTAACAGCCAATGATAAATATTGTACTTACGAACCTGTTGACAATGGAGAGGCAATTTAACCTCAACTCATATATTCACATTTCTTACACTATACTCCATTCACTTACACAAAAGTAAGACGCATTTCGGATAAAACCAGCCATAGTATCAAGTACCAGAGGTTCAGTGAGCAACTGAAGATGGGAAAGATTCTCCCAAATGTGTCTTACTTGTATGTAAGTGAATGGAGTATAGTGTAAGAAATGTGAATATATGAGTTGAGGTTAGCCAATGATAAACTTAAGAATAACATCTGCATTATCTATATTTGTAAGATGGAAGAAAATTACGAATTTATTTAGAATGTTTGGCTCATAGAAAAGTGCATTTTTATCTCAACAATAAAAAGTGAAGATTCTGTGACTTACGCCTCCAAATGAAGTTTGGAAATAACAAATCCTTTTGGTTTTTGGATGAAATTGGAGTAATACTAATTGTAACTAAAGGAATATTAGCAACAAATCCTCAAAATATCTATAAAACAATTGATGCGTCAGTCACCAGAATCCTACAAAATGGTGCAACTCCATATACTGCAATCTATGAATGGCACTGTTGAGCAACTATCTTGAAGAAAAATAATGCTATAAAAGAAAATGGAATTTCTTTTGAGCTCCTCATTCACCACACTTAAGCCCTCTTGACTTCTTTATATGGGGCTGAGCAAAAAATAGGATTTATGTGCAAAATCCAAGAGCATTCTGTCAGCTCCAGAGAGATGTGGGGAACTTCAAAAAAGTCTATACCTAAGGACATGTGCCAAAGAGTTATAGGCAGTTTAAGATATTAACTCATTGTGTAATTCTTTGCCTTTGAATCTCTTATGTTTGGTGTTTAAAGTAAAAATTAAAATATGCAATAAAATTATTCATTTTTAAAATGTTCACATTTTATTGACTCTCTCTGTATAAGAATGTGTTTCAAGCCCATATGACCAGTAGTAGACAGATGTTATGAGTCATAGCAGTGAACCTTTATACTTAACAAATATTAGTTTATACCAACAAAATCATTAAATTATCTGCCAATTTCTGTTAAATATCACTACAATAATGTCCCCTAAAATGAGGCAGTCAGCAGCAAAGAATTACAGGTATTCTTATTATATATTATCATCATATAAAAATAGGAGGCCCAAGTATGTGAATTATTAAGGTCCACATTTCTGTATATGTTTAAAATTCTTTATATAGAACAATGCTCTGACTATATAAACATTTAATTATTTGTAAGAGCTTGTTATTAAGTTCAGCACAGAATTCTAAAAAACATTGTATTACTGGAGTATTTAAAATATGCCAAGCAAAATGTAGAAAATACTATACAAAGTGATCAATGCAATTTTTCAACCCCCTCTGACTGGCTGTAAGACTCCTATGCTTGCAAATCATTCCTCCTTCCCCTTAAAGATATGTAATAGTCTGTCTTCATTGGTAAATGTAAACATAATCACTCTGAGCTGCAAGTAAATAAGAATGCAATGTGATATAGGGGTGTTCTAGATTACCATCCAACAAGAGAGGTGGGCTTAGGCGGGCTTAGGCAATGTGTCTTACTTGTATGTAAGTGAATGGAGTATAGTGAACCACTGTTCAAACTGTGGGTAAAATAAAAAGTTGAGGGAAAACTAAATTGATCATGTTATGTACTTGCATTTTAAACCTCCTGGCCTTTTCTGATCAAAGAAGGTGACAACTAAAATCTGGATATGTTACCCTGAAAAATAATTCTGACAAACTTTTGAATAACAATATTTTGCTAAAGTTCCACTTTATAAAAATGCAATTCAATGGGTTCATAGTTTCTACATTTGATAGCACCCTATCACTGAAAATGTCATGTGCAATGATGAAAACAATAAGAAAGATAGCAACTTTCATGATGCCAGTAATAGTGACAAATAAACTGAACACACCAATAGGAAAATTAATAAAATCAGACATGCTTTTTATTTTTAATTATGAAATACTAATGCACCAAGGTTTTTCATGTTAGTTATAGGCTCCTGCTTCATGGCAATGGATGGCATTATACACCTATTTTAATGACATGTATGAGATTGTCAGAGCAATTACTTTGCAATTAAAATAGTAAAAAATCAATGCTGTTGAATGAAAGTATTGTAAATCACGAAGAAGAATGTGTTCTCTTTATTTCTGCTTTGTCATAAGGTGTAAAACATAAAACTAATAATAGAACTCCAAAAATGTTAATCATTAATTATTAAATTTTATTATTTAAATTGTGCTTAGGAAGTTATAGACAATGCAGCAGCATTTGATGCAAATTGCTGCCTTTGGTAGGTTGCCAATTCTCCTGTATTCCATTGAAAATTTTAGCCAATCCCCACCTCCCATTTTCATTTTACATTGGAGCACAACCTCTCATATTTCAGAAATTCACCAACTTGTATATATCTACAGTGTTTCCTTAAATGATATTGTAGTGACATCCTCTCGCTAGTTGAGGATCTCAAGGAAGATAGGAGCTTTGAGCTATCGTTGATAGAGAGTAGTGATCAGGATTTAGTTATCATGTGCATTTATAGGGCACCAAATACAAAACTTGATAAATTTTTAACTAAATTAGATGCAGTTCTATTCCACCTAACTAGAAAATATAAGAATTTAATTTGTGGAGATTGGAACGTAGATTTTTTGGAGGAGGATAATAAGGTAAACAAAATAAAAGATTTGCTCTCTGTATACAATTTAGTTAATACTGTAACGGTACCGACAAGAATAACAGATACAAAAAAAAAATCATTATTGGATGTAATGATCACCAACAAATCTAAAGTTCAAAAACAATCATTAGTTGAGGATATGGCCCTGTCTGATCATTGTGGACAAATATTAGAAGTTAATGTACTAGTACCTAAACAAACAGGGAAAATAGGAACATGTATGAAAAGGACATTCAATCCAGAAAGCATAAATTTATTTAACTTCTTATTAAAAGGGGAAACATGGGAGAAGATCCTAAAGGAAAGCAATATAAATGTAAAGTTTAACACTTTCTGAAACATATTTCTCTACTGGTTTAACATTGCCTTCCCACAAAAACGTGTATATATATAAATAGTCAAACCCAAAATGGGTGGCTAACAAAAGGAATAAAAATCTCAAGTCTACTGAAGCTGAAGCTGCTGTGTAGACTAAAGAAACAGGGTTATATAAATAATGATTTTAAGGGTTATTTACAGAAATATAAAAGTATCTATTGCAAAGTAATTCTGGAAGCAAAAAGATAAGAAAATGAAAGAATCATATTAAATGCAAATAATAAAACAAAGACACTATGGAAAATGATAAACCAGAAAACTGGGAAGAGTAACTTTAAACAGTGTGTAACAGAACTAATTAATGATGGTAACAAAATTAGAAGCCCTCAGCACATAGCAGAGTCTTTCAATACGTATTTCTCAGAAATAGCAGACAAACTGAAACAGAAATAGTAAACAAACAGTTCAAATCACTCCCAATAGTTTCTCTGTAAAACCATAACAGAGATAAAAAATAGTAATAATTCTATTTTTATAAATCCAATTACAGAAAGTAAAATACAAAAAGTAGTCAATGAAATGAAAGGCAAATATTCATCTGGAATAGATGAAATATCAGACTATGTGATTAAACAATGTATAGAACAGGGGAAAGTCCTTTGGTTAACATATATAACTCTTTGCTTGACTCGAGAATCTTCCCTGATAAGCTTAAAATTGCAAAAATTATCACGCTATACAAGAAAGGAGAAAAGACTAAGAAAAAAACTATAGACCAATAAGTGTACTATCAGCGTTTTCAAAAATTTTTGAAAAATTAGTGTACAATAGATCAATATTGTTCTTGGAAAAATATAACATCCTTTCTGATGTTCAATTTGGTTTTTCAGAAAAAACAGGTCTATAGAAACAGGCATAGCTAAATTACTGAATCAAATTCAGCATGCAGTGGACCAAAATATACCAACAAAATACACCAACAATCCTTTCTGATGTTCAATTTGGTTTTTCAGAAAAAACAGGTCTATAGAAACAGGCATAGCTAAATTACTGAATCAAATTCAGCATGCAGTGGACCAAAATATACCAACAATAGGAATTTTTTTTAGACCTTACTAAAGCATATGCTGTATTAGACCATAAATTCCTAATATCTAAGTTGTATAAATATGGAATTAGAGGAAACATGAATAGGTGAATTGAAACCTATCCCACCAATAGGAAACAAGTAGTGGATCTACAATATGAAAAACAACTGAGAATAAGTAATTATCAATCAAATACAAAGGAAATTATGAGAGGTGTTCCTTAAGGTTCAGTACTAGGGCCTCTGTTGTTTTTAGTGTATATAAATGACTTTCCTAATAATATTCACAGGCTAATGTGGTTCTTTTTGCTGATGATACAAACATTCTTGTAAAAGGAGATAATGATACTGTATTGCAAAATAAAGCAGACACGATCATGAATAGCCTCAATAACTGGTTTAAAATAAATGAACTAATCATAAACAATGAAAAAACTATTGCAATGACATTTCATAGATGGCAATGTAAAAACAGTATTAAACCTCAAATTATATATGATGGAAACATTATTGAGTACAAGGGAGAAACAAAATTCTTAGGTATACATGTGAATGAAAACCTTAAAATGATACTCACCTCATCATTTAGCAACTAAACTTAGTTCTGTTTGTTATATGCTTAAAAGTCTAAAAAGGACACTGAATTTATTAGGATTAAAAAATGTATATTTTGCTAATTTTCATAGTCAATTAAAATAGGAATAAAATTTTGGGGAGAAAAATGTGAGAGAGTATTTAAAATCCAGAAGAAAGCAATAAGAATTATAAGTGGAATAGATAGTATGACATCCTGTAGACCCTATTTTAGAAAACATAATGTACTACCATTAGCCTGCCTCTTTATAATAGAGGTAGTAAACCATATTAAGAGACATCAGGGAGAATTATGTATAAATATAGATATTCATTCTCATAATACCAGGTGGAAAAATGACCCTCATGTTCAGATATACAGGACAAATATTTTAAAAAATAATCTCACAAATGTAGGCATTAGAATATATAACAAACTACCAACAAATATTAAAGAAATAACCAATATAAAACAATTTACTAAAGAAGTCAAAGCCTTTCTACTACAACATACCTTTTATTCAGTAAGTGAATATATGAACTTTAAATAAGGCATATTGTAAATTTAGTATAATTACTAAAGTTGTACATTGCTTATATTATATTGTGAACGAAGCCCACATCATGTAAATGATCCAAATGGCAAATTAAAGTATTATTATTATTATTATTATTATTATTATTATATGAATACATATGAATATCTTATTTTGATTTAAAGTAAAACACTAAAAATCATGTCGTCACATTAAAACTCGTCGTTTTAGTCGTTTGAGTCGTCGTTTTGGTTGACAATGTGAGGAATGTACCTCACGAAACATGTACCAAAATTACTTTTATAAGTGTGTTTGTGAAACTTAAAGAGAGTTTTAATGTGACGACATGATTTTTAGTGTTTTACTTTAAATCAAAATAAGATTAACAAAAGTTTCACTGTGTGGATTCCCAAATTCCGTAAACACATATGAATATAATTATCAAACCGAGTGCAATCAATCACTGAATCTCTATTTCCAGTTCCAGTTAGCATTTCTTGTTTGGTTCTGTGAATTGTTGCTTTGTATAGATTTAAGTTTTGTACAATGATTTAAACTAAATTGTAATAATCACATAATCCACAATGCCACTAAACTTCCTTTGATACTTTAAATGTAGAAGTAGAGATGATATTTACAATAATATATGATTAGTAATACTATGGAAAAGTGAGTAGCTATATTTAAAATAGAAGGGATAAGAATATTAATAAAATTCTTGATTTTATTCCAAGCATATCAACATCAAATGCACACATGGAAAGAATACTTTAATTAATGAATAATACATAATTTGATGACAGAAACTATTTTACTGCAGACCTAATGAAAGCAGAGTTACTAGTAAATGTTATTTTTGCTATACATGTAAACAATCTCTACAATAGGTAAACAATATTTTAAAGATGTAAATAAATATAATTTCAAATGCTCTTGAGCATCATTTGTGGCTGTCATGCACTACTAGAGTTTGATCTAATAAAACTGTTTGAAGGAAAACAGTATTATTTATTTACAGCAATCATTACGCCATGTCAAAACTTCACATTTCACAAAAAAAAATTGGCAACCCTAGGCTTTGGATTGTTGGCCAGCAAATCACTGTATTTGCACTGTTGATGGTACACCCCTTTTTGAGGTAATCTTCCAGTATATGTCCTTTTGAGTCCCAAAAAACAGTTAGCATCATCTTTGAGGCAGAAGAGTGAGTCTTGAATTTCTTCTTCATTGGCAATCCCAGATGTTTCCACTCCATACTCTGGATTTTGGATTCTGGCTCAGAGCAATAGACCCACACTTCATTCCCTGTGAGTATTCTGCTCAAAAATGTTGTGCCTGATCTTGTTGTAGCAGTCAAGTTGGTAGATCACAACACATTAGCCCTTGTGCTCTGTGGTAGGCTTTCTTGGCACCCATCTCACAAATTTTATGGAAGTCAACCTCACCATGGATGATTTGATAGATAGAACCATGACCAAGGACATACTAACTCATTAATGGCAAACCATCAGTTTGCCAGTACTATGAATTTTCTTGTGAATGATAGAGGTTAATGGGCATTTTGCTCCCTCTACATTATCAGGCTTGTCTGGCCATTTTTACAATCCTTCAAACACACTTCTAGGTAGAGTACTGCCCCCATATTGTGTTGAAAATCTCCAATAAATTTCAGCCCCTGATAAACCTTCCAATGACAGAAAAGGAATCACTATACTTTGTTCCTCCTTGGTGCACGGGCTATTAGGACTGCCCATGTTTACATTGTCGCAGCAAGGAAAATTATGTAATCAAGGTCAAATTTTATCACATGACCACAATCGTACCAACTTTAAGCATACATGCATAATAACATTGAATAAACTATAGATTCTAAATTTTACTATCTGAATAAAAAGAAAAAAAATTTAGTGAAATAAATTTTTGGAAAATGTGAAGTACAGAGTGAATATTAAAAAAAAAATAATTAAATAGTACTTCTATTTGTGATATATATTTTCCTTTAAGAATCAGTTCTGAAAGGACAACTGCAATTGGCAAGCACAGTGATGTGTTCCAGATGAGACTATCATTGCTGGTGATAAATTCTAGCATTATCAGGTATATGATGATTATTGCTTAAAGGGCGCAAAACAGCTAAGGTCATTAGTGCCCAAACACACTAAAAACTGTGCCAAGAATAAAATATTTACACTAAAATTCAATGTAGAAAAAGAGCATTAAGCATACTGGGCAATAATAATAAAAGCCCCAAACAAATAACATGGGTAATATGATCAAAAACAAACAAAAAACTGGTACTAAAACACAGTTGCAGGAGCTGAAAACAAATCAGCCTTTAAATTGTCTAAAATTGTAACAGTAAAATCCCATAACAAATAACAATGGTAAAAGGTCAACAATAAACAAAAGACTGGTAACAAAATGCATCAGCAAGAGCTGAAAACAGTCCTAAAAAGTCTAATCTAAAATGTCATCATAAATAAAAGATATAAAATCACACCTCACTCCATAAACCACAAACACGGATAAAACGGAGCACTCGCTCAACAGCAACCACATCATCTGCAAGTACTTCCTCAACAGAGGAGGGCAAACCAGAGAGAGTCTAAAAGCCGCTAGAGGAGTGCATTCTACTAAAATGTGATGCACTGTATAGGGGTGGTCACAGTGAGGGTATGCTGGAACTGGTTGACCATTAAAAAGGTGACAATGACTAAAACGGCAATGCCCAATCCTTAAATGTGCTAAAATTACTTCTTCACAACGAACTGTGTGAGAAGAAGATGACCGATTAGAAGGGGCTGATTTACATTGTCAAAGCTTATTGTCTTGGAGAAACTCCATTCCTCATGCCAGCACAAGAGAACACCTCCATGTAAAGAATGTTTAAAATCCCCCAAGTAAAAACGTCGCTCATATTCAACAGGGTCTAAAAAGGAGGATTTAGCTATGACATCTGCACCTCAATGCCTGGAAGTCCCACATATCCAGGTACCCACAGCAGTGTCACGCTGAAGCCAGCGTCAAAAGCGTTAACACTGCATCCTGGATCTTCTGTACAAGAGAGCGGTCGTTGCACAGGTTTCTAAAAGATAAAAGGACACTCAAAGAGTCGGAACAAATAACACCATCCTCAAGCCGCTGTTCAGAAACAAATAAAATCGCACGATAAATTGCACAAAGCTCCGCCATAAAACTAGACGTCGCAGCGCTAAGACCAAAGTAAAACTACCTCCATTAAAAACAAATTCACATCCAACACCTGTGTCACAATTGGAGCCGTTGGTATAAATAAAATTGCATCTAGCAAAAGTAGAGACAATTTCGCTAAAATGACGATGAATAATAAATAGGTGCTGCGGTCGAAGATTTACGACAGGACGTAAGCCCAAGATAATCCGGGGCCTCTGCTAAGAGCCAAGGGGGAGAAGTAGTTTCCCGGTTAAGAAAAAAGCAGGTAACTCAACGTCCAACGTCCTTAACAGCTCCCGAAAACGAAAGCCAGCAGGCTTAGGAGTAAAAGCTGAGCAGCGTAAAAAGCAGCTAGCGACACATTAAAAAACGAATCATTCGTGGGACGAATGCGCAGCTAATCGACAGCCATAGGCACCAAGTAAAATATCCCGACGTTAAGAAAGGGGAGGTTCTCCTGACTCCGCACATAAACTTGACACAGGACTCGTAGGGAATGCTCCAATGGCGACACGGATTCCCCGTTATAAATGCGATTGAGGCGACGTAGAACTGAAGGTCGCGCTGAGCCATAAACTGCACAGCCATAATCTAGTTTGGACCGGATTAGTGAACGGTAGAAACGTAAAAGAACAGTCCGGTCAGCTCCCCAGGATGTGCTACTTAAAACACGTAAAAGACACAGAGAACGTTCACACCTGCCTCTGAGTTAGGTTATGTGCGATGACCAGCATAACTTCCTATCAAATACCAAGCCAAGGAACCTAACTTCGTCTGCGAAAGCGTCTGGGCCAAGATGGAGAGATGGTGAAAGATACTGCTTATAGCGCCAGAAATTCATGCAGACGGTCTTCTTGGCAAAGAAACGGAACCAGTGATTTACACTCCAATCGTAAAGGGGTCGAGACAGCATTGGAGGCGGTGTTCCAAAAGACAAGTTCTCCGAGAGGAAAGAAAGATGGCAAAATCGTCCACGAACAACGACGATTGGATTCCTGGCGGTAAACATTTTGTGATGGAATAATAGCGATGGCAAACAGTGTGCAACTAAGTACCGAGCCCTGAGGTACACCGTTCTCTTGAGTAAAACGAGGGGATAAACTGAACCCATGCGAACATTAAAAACACGGTCTTTCATAAACTCCCGAATAAAAACAGACATACGACCGTGTATATGCCAATCATGAAGCGTCCGAAGGATACCGCTTCTCCAGCAAGTATCATAGACTTTCTCCAAATCAAAGATTACGGCAACCGTTTGGCACCCGTACAAAACCGTCCATTATATGGGTGGAAAGAGACACAAGATGGTCGACTGAGGAACGATGATGCCGAAAACCGCACTGAACGCTCGTCAATAAGTTCCTCGACTCTAACCACCACACAAGCCGCCCATTAATCATACGTTCCATCATCTTGCAAACGCAACTGGTGAGGGAAATCGGACGATAACTGGAAGGAAGATGTGGGTCCTTTCCAGGCTTAGGTATAGAAATAACGGTGGCCACTTGCCAAGCGCTCGGAAATGTGTCATTACACCAAACAAAATTTAAAATCTGGAGCAAAAATGGCTTACCTTCCGCTGGTAAATGCTACAACATAGCAACATGTATTCCATAAGGCCCCGGTGCACAATGCCGAGACGTAAAGAGGGCATACTCCAATTCCCTGGCGATAAAAGGGAAATTATAGCACTCCTAGTTGTCGGAGGCAAAGGAGAACTCTCACGATTCTACCTGCTCCTTAACAGTGAGAAACGCAGGAGGATAATTAGCGGAGCTTGAAACACCAGCAAAAGTTTGCCCTAAAGTATTGGCGATATCAACAGAAGTGGTAAGCACACAGTGTTGTACTCTTAGACCGGGTATGGGGGGAAATCTAGGTTTGCCCTGCAACGCGGCGAAGCTTATTCCAGACTACAGACGCAGGCGTGGTGCGATTAAAAGTAGAAGCAAAGGCAATCCAAGACGCCCTTTTGCTATCCTTAATAATTCCATGGCGTTTGGCACGCAGCTGTTTGTAGCGAATCATGTTTGCTGAAGTAGGGTGGAGACGAAAAACTCGTAAAGCACTTTGGCGTGCACGCAATGTGTCCCGGCATTCATCGGAAGGAACCGGAAAGCGTCTGGGGAGGGAGAATGACCGGAGAATAGCCTGATCTGCGGCCCTAAGAATGACTGTTTCGAGGAGCTCGATCTCGGCATCGATAGATGGGAAATCACACCCTGGAAATACGGTTAAAGAACGGAATTTGCCTTTTCAATAAGCTACCTGTTTGCGCGTGGAGAATGTACGTGTGAAGACATTACGTGTATTTGACACGGAAAGTGGTTACTTGAATATACATCTAAGATACGTTCCAGGTAAAATGTACAGCAAGTGAGGCAGAGCAGAAAGATAAGTCCAAGTGTGAAAAACTATGTGTACTGTCAGAAAGAAAGGTAGGTTGACCAGTATTGAGCAGAATAAGATTAAGGCGGTCTAGAAAGTCTGTTAACATGCTACCCCTTGCACATTCCGTGGTAGAACCACATAGGGAATGGTGCGCATTAAAATCCCCCAAAAGCAGGACAGGAGGTGGTTTCTGAGATAGGAGACTATCCAGATCAACCTCTGCGACAGTAGCAGATGGAGGTAAGTAAATAATGCAGACTGTAAAAGTAAGGTCAGAAAGGTAAACTGTGGCTGCTGCAGCCTGTAAAGGAGTCTGTAAGCGCACGGAAGAACTACAGACGTCATCTCTGATGAGAATTAAAACTCCACCATGCGTGGGAGTGCCAACTTCGGGAGGGAGATCGAATCTCTCCGAAGAGTAACCGAAAAGTGAATGAATCCTGTGGTCTAAGTTTGGTCTCTTGGAGACACACAAGCGGCGAGTTAGTCGATCGCAAAAGTAAATCTATGTCAGCTTTTCAACTACGAAGTCCACGCACATTCCAAGAAAGGATAGCCATTGTTCAAATCTGGAATAAGATAAAATGAAATTAAAACACCACCTTACTTTTTCGTCGATCCAGGACGAATCAACCGTCCTTTTTTTAAACGCGTGGGACTTGGTGGTTTATCTTGAGCAGGCACATCCTGCTCCATCACATCCTCAGAGGGAGGACTTTCCCGTTGAGAAGAATTAACCGACTCCAAAACCTGGAATCGGTTAGATGTGGAGAGAGGCGTTGACGGCGACCGCCTAGCGGGCTTGCTCCCAGACCCATCATGGGAGCTTGACCTCCGAGGAGAAGGGCTCGATTTCTGCTTCTTATCAATCGGAGTGGACGAATTCAGAAAGTCAGTGCAGGAGTAAGCAGTCTTAAATTTGATAGCAAGAGCATAAAAAACAATAGGCTTTGGCTTCGCAGTAGAGCGCTTGGCGGAACCTGGCGCATTAGGGACCTGTGCAAAAACCTAAGACGCAGATTTGATTACTGCTATCTCGCTTCTGGATCGGAGAAGAAGCCACAGTGCTGTACATATCGGTCTTAAGTAACACAGGTAGACGAGATTGGAATCGCTTTCGGGCCTCACTAAAGATAAACTTTTCCTTCAATCGGATCTCCTGAATACAGCGCTATCTTCTTGATAGCGAAGACAATCGCATGACGAAGCTGGATAGTCACCATGACAGTTCACGCAGACGGGAACAGATGGACAGGCTCCCTCATGACTCTTAGTGCCGCAGGTGGCACAGATGGAATGACCACTCTTACACGACATGCGAGTGTGGCCAAAACGTTGGCATTGAAAACATCGCATGGGACTGGGAATATATGGGCGCTTGGCACCTCTATAACCTCATATCCAGTTTTAATTCTCTGCGGTAACTCGACCCGGTTAAATGTTAGGAAGAGAGTACGGGGTCGGCTGTACTTCACCTTCCTTCCTCGCCTGTACCCGATAGATTGATATGACTCCATGGTCTTCCAGACAACTTTGGATTTCCGAGTGGGACATTCATCAAGAACATTGGTGGTAATAACTCCTCGCGACAAATTGAGAATTTGATGTTGCTCAACACGGATAGGGTATCCGTGGAGTATCGTCGCCTTGAGCAATGAGTTAGTTTGTGACGACCTTCTTCAGTGCGACCTAAATAAAGAGGATAAGACTGCTCTGTTACTTCTCTTACATCCAGTCTTTTACGTTTTGTTTGAATGTGAGGGTTATTATTAACCACAGAGTTTTTATCCTCCACCATTGCAACTGTCTGCGATGGCAGGCTGTTTCCTGGGCATCAGGTGACCTGTCCTGGCTTAGACAAAGTCACCTAAGGGTCAAGTCTCCCCAAGTCCAGACAGAGGTACCCAATTGTCTACAGGAAGTTCACAGCTCTTGCAATGGCCCCTCCCTAGCCCTGGTCTTTACCAGGGGATATGCTCCTGTTATACATTATAACCCATTCACTTTTTACTATATCAAACATGGGGGCACCCATCAGACAAAGAACAGAGAAGTAGGATGAATAAAAATTAAAATAGCAGCGAAACAAAAAGGAGTCAAACATGCTGAGCTTGGACATGTGGGATCAGCTTGGGGGCCTCGGGGTTGCTATGCCCTGTACCCATAAATGGGCCCCTGAGGGGATTATCAGGTATATGTCTGTATAAAAGTCTTTAGTGCACAAATAATGCTCTGTTGAAGCTTATTCAATGAAAATGATATAAAATTCATCATAAATTATGTTATAATAATGAAATTATTTTGATTTAGTTACCTTTATTTTGGCACAGTCTGTATAATATTAAAAGAAATGGGCATTTTAATTACATAACTTTAGAAGTAGCATAGAGAAAGTATTTATAGACATTTTCCTTTATCTTCTTTTGACATTTATATCTAAAACAAATAAATGACTTAATTACATTAGCTAGGAGAGAAATCCATGAATGAGCCTGCAGTCCATGAAATAAAATGTTACCAATTATTTGCTATACATTTTAATGAAGGATAAAAAATTACAGGCATCAAATCCACTGGCTAAAAAATTGCATTCTTACTACATAGTTAAAACTACCACAGTTTCTTAAAGTTGAATTTTGGAAAAAAGTCAGAAATAATTTTTATTTGCTGCCATGATTTCACTGTTGCAGAGTGATAGTATTCTCCCATAAATATTATTTTACTTCTATAATATATAATCAACAGATTTACATTCATAATGTAATATGAACAACAATGACACAACAGTTAAAAGAAATTACACTGGAAATAAAAGCTTTCAAAACATGTTGTGCTGTATGACAGCAAAACACACAGTATTAATGCAAAATAGGAGAAAAAATTTACAAATTGAAAAATAAAGCATATACTAAGAGTTAAAAGATAACAAAATATGTTATGAAAAAGGGATAGGGAAACAAAATTGCACGATAAAAAATAAATGAAAGAGAAATAAACAGAAATGAGGAAAATAAAAGGCTACAAACAGAGAGGGGGCTGTGCTTTAGCAGCATGAGCAGAATTCTAGAACAGCTAGTTTATTAAAAAAAAATGGATTAAATACAAAATAATCTGACAAAAAATGGGAAACTAACCTCTTGCCAAACTTTTCTTGGGTTTGCAACAGGAATATTTGTATTTGAATTGCTGTTATCTTCATATTTTGTATTTAATGGTCTGTACTCCTTTGATAAATTGCCATCATTGGCATTTCTTGCATCTGTAGGTTCTGAACAGTCATTGCATTCTCTAACAAAGTTTGCAACATCAACATGCAAACCTCTCCAAAAATAGTTTTGGTTTATTGCATAATGCATCTTCTTCAATCCTAGATGCACACCTAACAGAAAACAAGAACAAACTGAACATTAAATAACAAGTTAAATTGTTTATATGCAATAGATAGTCCTAAATTATAATATTAATTTAATTTGGAATCGAACACAGTGAAACACCCATTAATAATCTCTTCTGAGTCGGATGTTTAAAACACTCTTTATGGCTTCACTTAAATGAGATTTACTTAGGACATATGCTTCACTGTGTGAAATCCAACAGAATTTTTTAAAATTGCTTATTTTTCAAAAGTTCTTAAATGAACCATGACAAATGAGTGTTTTAAATATCTGACTCAGAAGAGATTAGTCCTAAATTATTTTTTATCATACAATGAATGTATTTCATGCACACTGACATAAGTTAGTAAAATGCACAGAAGGAGCTAATGTAATTGAAATTAAAGTAATATAATTTTCCTTTTCACTGTTCCATACTATTAATATTATTTTTACACATGTATAAGTATATTAGTTTGAAAACTCTGCATATCTTACTATTGAGTACAACTATGTCATCTCTTTACTTATTTATGGTTAAAATATTTTTAATTTACTGCAAATACTATCACACATGTAGATATTCTTTCATCTTTACTTAAGTTTATAACCACATAAAAGTGTCTTTCTTGCTTTGGACTAAGCTTCTGAAAAAATTTCATAGAGAAATTTGGTTTCTAAAGATTACAGTTAAAAAGAGCATATGAATAATAGCAATTATATGTAATTATATCAAATTCAGTCTAGCTGATGGTTACAATGCCATAATTACTGACATATTAGATCATTTTTGTAGCCAGAAAAAATAAAAGAGGTGATTCAAATATGAGAACCTTCATGTTACAAGTGGTGTACAGATAATAAAAAAATTTCTTCAAAGATGGGAATGATCATATTATTCTGTAAATATAAAAAGTACAAGAACACATTGTTGGGGATGTTTTTAGATTTGTCCAAGGAATTCAATTTAGTATACCACAGTATTCTATTTTACAAGCTACAATGCAATGGGAGTATGAGATATTGCAATAAAATGATTTGAAGTGCATTTGCAAAACTAGAAACAAAAGTCACATTACAGTATATATGTGAATAATCCCCACATCTGGATTTTAGAGGGGGAGATTTGGGGGGGAGGTTATTTGTACAGCTGTATTAAATATTTATAGTGAAAACATTAAACACCACAATAAATTATAAGTTAAAAAGTTGTTGCATTTAAGAAAGTCATTGTATCATAATTTTTATAATCATGTCACAGATATGGAACCAACCAGTACTCTGCAAGAAGAAAATGTATACACCTAAGTCAGCATCTTAAAACATTTTTGTTCTATTTAGCATAAATAATTAGAATAAAATACCATTACTTTTATAATTACATGCTGCCTTTCATTCATCATCACTACAAGGAGAGTGTCATTGTCGTCATCGTCAATTTCACGATTTCTATCTCCCACAGCATATCTCCTTTGTTTCATTGAAGAAACTAATTCCATACTTCTTGAAGCTTTCCACCAATGGTGGAGAAATCGAGTCCCGTGCACTTTTCACCCATTTGCAGATTTGGATCACCTCCGGGTGCTTGATTTTACCATTTGGAGTGAGTTGGTGCTCTTCCTTGGCCATCCATCTCGTAAAACGTTCTTTTCATGCAACTTTAAACAATCGACTGACGCAGACATCCATTGGTTGGAGAATCCATGCACTCTCCAGGAATGACAGTCTAGTCATTCTTACCTCGTTCAAAACTTCTGTACGCTGTCTGTAGTATAGCAGAGGTAAATATCCAGAACAATCATGTTCATGGTTTGGGTTCCTGGGCGACGTAGTCAAACTTGCGGCACGCTGGATTCGCCCCTTTTATTTATTATGTAGTCTTGCGAAATTTCAAAGTACAAGGGCGTTTGGTTCGCATTATCAATTTGCGACAGTACATATTGATTCCTCTGGCACAACCTGATGATAAATCTGTGGAACTTTAACTTCTCTTCGTAATCGGCAGGGAGACTTTGAACGATGTTCGTTTTCCTACGAAAACTGAAGCCATTACGTATGAAAATACGCGTGAGCCGTTCACGACTAGCATTAAAACCAGTACCAGTTATGTTTAGTTCCCTTGCTACTACTTTTCTTTGTTTTTTTTTTTTGTTTTTTTTGTCCGCGAAATGCCCGCTGGGTACTGTCCGTCTGCACAAGACGAGTTTTATTATTTTCACCCATCATGAATACAACTCTCATCCACGTCGTATTTTCGTCCAGCAGCGCGACTGCCACTTTGTTCGAGAGGCACTTCGATGAAGTAGAGCTTTTCTTTCGCCGTGAACAACCTTAACGATGTTTCACATTAGCCATCCTGAAATGTACTTTCACTTTAGCAGCTGCTGAGCAAATGGCCTATAAGGCAGTCTGTGCAAGCGGTTCTCGTTTGTGACGGAAGAAAGCCAAAGTCCGGGTTTTGGTGTGTCATAAGTGTGGTACCAACCCTAACGCAAATAATGCCTATGACCCAACTTTTTGCTATTATATTCCCGTATTTAGGCTATATCTAAAAATTATGAAACCAATATAATAAGTTCAAAATATTCAGAAAAAAATATTAATAAATTCAGAGTAACATAGGGTCCTATGTTACTATGTTACCAATATTTTATCAATGTAAATCAATGATCTAATTACTAAAATAGAAAATGTTAGTAAAACATACAGTCCTACATAAGCACTTCATGTACATAATTATTAGAATAGTTTGAAAGAAATTAGCTTGTAGTTAATGAAAATAAAACATTAGAAATTATCTAACAATTATCTTTCATAAGGGCTTAAATAACCAAACTTTAAATATTGACAAAAAGTCAGCACGGTCTGCAAATGCTACAAATTTTCTGAGGAATTCATGTGAAGGAAAACTTGAAAGTGGCACATACACACCAAGTTTTTTTGCCCTGAAGCTGAGTAGAAGCTCTTTGCCATAAGAATAGTGACAAATATTTTAATATGGATTTTTTTTTATGTGTTCTTTACTTTCACACTTTCACTGCTGTAATATGGTACCTTCTGCTGGAGTAACATTACACAGTACAACAATTTTTAAGATATAGAAAATCCTTATCAGCTTATGGGTATGAAACCATCAATGTTCATACAAATGTATATTTTACCTTTGCCATCTTTACATATTTATTAAATATTATATAAAAGAATTTTGATAGCTTTCACACAATCTCTCAAACACTTCATTCCTATACCCACAATAAAGAGAAGTTATTTATTTTAATCCATTACATGTTATATGAAGGAAATTTTAACTATAAAGATATAATTTTATAACATTCTCAGTTGAACACACTTCCTTCCATTGTTCAAAAGTAATTTAATCAAATATATGTTTTTGCACTGTTTTTATAGTGTGCAGGAGTTTGTAGAAGGCAACAAACTTGATGTATTTAAAAAAACATTGTATAAAGTTATTCATTTTTCTTTTACAATACAAATAGTACTATCACATTCCAAGCATAAGCACTATTTGTTTTGTTGCACTTTTACAAAACACCATCTTATGACAGTTTGTTATAATCATTTGACAAATGTTCGAAAACTTTTACAGACATTTTGACAAATCAGTTACAAAATTGGGTTGAGGAATATAAAATTATTTTGAAATTCCAAATGGTATTTCCCAGGGGGAGATGCATGGTGGATAATATATTCATTATAAAAACATTAGTGGACAAATATTTAAAAGATAAGAGAGAAAAACTGTACTTGCCATTTGTTGATTTAGAGAAAGCTTATGGTTGCATAAGAGTTACAATTGTTATGGGATAAATTACTAAGTAAGGGAGTAGGATTTCATATGGTGAATATTCTTAAAGCATTAAGCAGGAGAAGGAATGATAACAAGAGAAATAATTCAAGAGAAGGGGTTAAGGATAGGGTGTAAGTTAAGCCCAGTGCTATTTAATTTGTACATGATGATATTTTAACAGAGATAAAAAAGAGTAACAATTCATTGCCAATTATTAATAATGTCACAACCCAGAATTATTGTTTGCAGTTGATTTAGTTGTTGAATCCATCTCAACTAAAGCAATAGGCAAATACTGTAATATATATAAATGAGTCAGTATTAGGTGACACTAAAACTTCACTAACTGATTAATTCTTCAGAACATGTTTCAAGAGCATTTGCTCTCATCTTCAGCTGGGGACTGACTAACTCTTTCTCCATTTCTGGCAAATTCTGTTTGTTTTTTTGGTACTATTGCCAGAATGTTATCCACATAACGAAACCATGCTTTGAAGGTTAAAGGGAATGCCTTAGTAATATGTGGTTCTACACCACTCATGAATAAATTTGCCTTTCTCCATTTCTGGCAAATTTATTCATGAGTGCTGTACAGAAGAACAAACAAAAAATGCCCTAAAATTACTAAATTTGCAGGACCAAAATATTTAAATTCACTATGGAATTGGAGGAAAATGGTCTTTGGATCTAAAAATATACAGGAGAAATGACATAATTTCATTCGGCATATATAGGAAACGTACACATACACATAAGAAGATCAGACATTTCGAAAGACAGAAAGATATTAAAAACACCACAACTCTCTTCATGATAAAAAAAGGACATGGTTTTTAAAAGAATCTCACCTATCATCCGTGGGCAAACAGGGCATTCATGAAAATCTTTAAAAATTATGATATATGTTTGGCTGCACAAAATAAATTTAGTATTGGAAAGCTTCTGAACAGCACCCAAAAGGATGTTATTCCACCCAGCAAGAAGTCAGGAGTGTATCGGATAGATTGTTTGGAGTGTGATCAGATATATATAGGCAAAACAATATGAAATTTGGAGACAAGGACCAAAAAACACTTCAGAAATTTAAGATATAAACAAGTGGATAAATCGGTGGTTGCAGATCACTTTTGGACTTACGATCATAACATTGCAGGAGAAGCCAAACTGTTAAAAGCTACCACCAATCCCAAGAATTTGGCAATATGGGAAAAGATTTATATTTTAAAAAATAAACATAGTGTTATGAATTTTGATATTCCACCAATGGACTTCCTGTTCCGTTATCTAATGGAACCACCAGATGCCACTACATGATGCTACTACTGCTAGAGTTAGTCAGTCCCCAGCTGAAGATGAGACTGAATGCTCTTGAAACATGTTCTGAAGATTTAATCAGTTAGTGAAGTTTTAGTATCACCTAATACTGACTCATTTGTATATGTAACAACTTCAGTTCCTAACTTCTTTTAAGATTACAAATACTGTAATGATTGGAGCTTGAAGGTAAATCAGTAGAAGTTGAACTCAAATAGTAGTATTCAACAAAGGAGCAAAATTGAGTATATATGAGAAGTGGAGGAAAGGAGATAAAGAATATAAGGTTGTTAAGGGTTGCATTTATCTAGAATTTAAAATGGAAGGGGGTGGCAAATGGGAAAAACAGAAAAACAGAAAAAATTAGCTTTGGCAAAAGGGTAAGGAGCATGGCAGTGATTAGAGATTGTAAATATAAAATACCAGATATAAATGTTAAGTGGTTAGAAAAAATATGTAGTATGGTGGTTGAGGCAAAAATGTTGTATGGTGACTGGAAGGAGAATGGTAAATTGTGGATGTTGTGCATAGGATGTTTTGTGGAGAAATTATTTCAGGTGTACTGAGTACAACAGCAAAGGAAGTTGCACAAATTGAAATGGGAAGAGTGGCAAGGAAAGGTGTGATTATGGAAAGAACTCTTAAATATTGGTTCAGAATCCTTAACTTAGATGAAAGAAATTTGTTAAGGAAATGCTTAGAATTTGAAGAAAAGAGTCTAAGGAGCATTGGGTGGAGATAGCAGGTAAAAGAGCTTTAGTATTTTATATACCGATAAAAAATAAATGCGAAAGGGAGAAGTAAATTTGTTAAATTAAATACAGAACAAAGAAATGGCATTGCATGATTAAAAGCAGGCATGTGAAGATTAAAAGGAATAAGGAAAGGGTTTCCTCAGAATCAGTATACAAAATATGGATTTTTTTTTTTTTGATTTGTTTATTTAAGGACGCTCTTTAACATCTCAAGTCATCAGCATCCCATTCTATTTAGGGGGTGAAACAGTCGACAAATTTTGCTCAGAGGCCTCTTCTTTCAGGCTTGAGGTTCTTTTTCGACCCACAGCTTTACTTCCCTTCTGAAGGAAGCCATACTTACAATTTTCACGCCCAAAAACACAATATGTGGAGGAAAGGAAGATGTGAAACATATAGTATTTGAATGCAATGGGATGGGACTCTGGGGAGAAATGGTTTAAATTACATAGAAAAATATCCTTAATGAAAATCTTTAGTTAAGCTAGCAGGAATGTAGGGGAGTTCCTGAGCAAAGTTAAAAATAAATGCAATTGGGTACTAAGAAAGGAAGTAAATCTAATAACTTAAAGAGATGCATTTGATTAACTGTATTAGGATGTAGATAAGGGTGATTATAGTGGGGAGTGGGTTAAATTTTTATTAAATTTGAAATGTAGCATTTAGTATGCATTTGAGAAATAAAGCCATTATTAGTTTGTAGAGGCCGTAGCTAACAAAATACTGGTATTGATAGAGTAATGGAGAATATTTATTTAGGATCTTGGATTGGGTCTGAGCCTGGTCCACTGGAATTCCATTAGGCTGCTGCTGATGAACTGGGGACTAGGGACTGATGCAATGAAGGTGGAAATATTGTAATTGAAATCATAGTATGATTTGAGTTGAACTAAACACTCTTATTGCTCCACTAACTTGTAACTCAACTTCAACTCCAATTACTATCTCTGTAAATGTTGTATTTGTTTAATTATATTTGAACTTGGATAAAGGCATTACAATAAAATCAATTATTATATTTATATTTTTTTGTAATTGTGAGGGAGCATACCTTAAAATGGCCTGAACCAAATAGGTGGAGGACCCCTGGTAGTTCGTATTGTATTTCTTTGTATTTGTTCTTAGCATATTAATAAATTTCAATGCCATAATCATTTGGAGGGGAGATATAAATTGTAGCTATTTTTAATGTTTATTTTCTTTACTCAAAAAAAATGCAATAAATGCAAGTAAAATGGTAATTATTAGAGCTGTTGTTTTAATAAATTAAACTGATTAACAAATTGATTTAAAAATCCAATTACTGAACAAATGAGTTTTAATGAATTAAAACTCATTGTGAGATGAGAAAAATATAACTACACTAATCCCCCTTGAATAGCTTTCTTCTTTGTCAATGCAGCATTCATTTTCATACACTATTGAAAGATTCTACCTATATTATAGTTTGTTTATGGACTTGTTTTCCTGTGTCAAAATACACATTTTAAAATAGCTGGAAATTTGCAACAACTGGAAGAGAGTGAATTATAACAGAAACAGTATTTTTTGGGGCTGTGCCATTAGTAACGTGGAAAATTGTTCACTTGTGGGTTTTTTTTGTTTTGTTTTATTTGGTTTTATTTGTGGACACTCTTTAACATCTCAGGTCATCAGCAACCCATTCTATTCAGGGCATGAAATGGCCGACAAATTTTGCTCAGAGGCCTCTTTTTTCAGGCTTGAGGTTCTTTTTCATGCCGTAAATGTATAACATGGGATCCACGGCTTTACTTCTCTTCCGAAGGAAGCCATATTTAGGATTTTTATGTGCGAAAAAATCCATCAACCCTGGCCAGTTGAACCCGCGATCTTGGGTTTAGGAGGCAAGTATGGTTACCACTACACCACTAGAACCGACTCACTTATGGTGGAAACATAAGCAGCCTCTAATATCATCTTAATACATTGATTTTTTCCAAGGTGTATCTACCTCTATTAACATTGCTACTTCCAATTCACCTACTCAATCAACATTGCAGCACCTAATAGTGATTTGTATTCTATTAAAGAAAGTGAAATGATGAATAAACTCAAAACTCATGAAATGGATTTTGCAGAATAAAAGGCTGGTTGATATTGTCTAGACCTTGGCCTTTAAGCTGTTCTACAGGAAGCTCTTAGTTCCCACACTTACAAACTTGAAATCTCATAGAGGATTTTTTGACTTTGTATTTAACCATAGCTATATGGGAGTTACAGTGCACTGGATTCATTCAAATTGAAAATATTGTAACTCATTCTGGTCACAAAGAAGCACAATGCTACTACTTGCACAAAAGAATTTGAAGATAGTTGTGAGTGCAACTCAAAAGACTAAGTTGTTGCTTTTGTACAGATAATACAAAAACTATTATTCCTGACAGTGAAAGAGCATGGAATGATAATTTTCAGTGATCTGTCCATACTCTACAATCAAGTTTACATAAAGCTATTAAAGACGATATATAAAACTTTACTTTCAAAATATAAGAAAATAGTGGGACATTTTAAACAAAGCCATTATTTAGAAAATGAGTTTGACTGAAAGATCTAGACCTAAAGTAATGAGAATCAAAACAAAACATCGTTATAAGGTATAATTGCATGTATTTCATATTTGAGAGCCTTGTGAAAGCTAAAAGGGGTGTTAGAAACATATTATCAATTTGCACTTCTAATATCAGCCTTTAACAAAGGAATAGGAGATGATAAAAAATTATTCTCTAAGTATATGCCATGTGTGTGGCCACATTTAAAATGGTTCCAGAGTAAATCATACAGTAATTTAGGAAAATATCAAGAAGCTATAGCCCTGGATCCTAGATTTAAATATCTCAGATGATTTGAAATAAAAAAATAAATAAATAAAAAATAAAAGACATGAAATCTTTATAAAAAAGAATTTCAGAAAGAGATGGGCAGTGTACAGATTTTAGTAAAATCATAAGACATGAAGAAGAGGCTGAATTTTGAGAGTCATAAAGTCTAACAAAATTCTAGTCCATGTCCTTTCAGTTTTGAAATCAACATCACCTATGATGAAGATTGCAGTCTACAAGCTAGAGGATGACTTTGAAGACCCTCTGCGGAAATAGAAAAACTACTGTCTAGTTTCCACCTCTTCCAGGCATTGCAAAACAATTGTTCTGTATTCCAACTCCTTTAGTTCCTTGTGAGAAGTGTTCATTGGTACTGGTAATATGATTACTAAAAGAAATACAGGTCAACACTCTGACATATTTGAATTGTTGGTGAAAAGAGATGTGACCATAGTAAGTATACACTGGAAATTTTTTAATTGTTTCTTATTAGCTTTTTATTACATTATCAGTTTTAATTACTTTCAAACAATTGTTGTGATACATGTATATATCAATAAAATTAAAATATTTGTAAAAGAGCATATTCTTCTTTAGAGCATATTAGATTAAAATTATTATAGCATAAATGGTCACTTTTCATTAAAATTATAAACACTCTTTAAAACTGACTAAATTTATATAAATTGTTTGATTATTGATTATAGGCATCCACTATCTGATTAAAAACGTAATTGATTGAGAACTCCATTAATTATATGATAAATAAAAATCACTCAATAATATCTTTGAAAATCACCATAAATATATAACACTTTCCACTTATCTCCTGCAGGACAACTCATTATTTCAAGCAGAATCAATGTGAAGAAATTTATTGTTGATAAGAATTTATTAAAAGTCTAAAGAATACTTCTTACTTGGACTTTATTTCATTTTTATTTTCGTAACAACAGTTTGGAAAGCTAAGCAAAATTTAGGTTGATAAGGAGCAACTAAAAATATTAATGTAGTTCTTGCTTAACTAAAATTGTTAATTGGAAAATTGCACAGTAAAACTAATAATATATTAAGATCATTGTGTGATAAAGTGGAACTAACACTCTTTTGCTCCACTTACTTGTTTAAATATAGAGGACCAGTTTCACAAACCCTTCGTTCACATCATCAGCCCCTAGTTGACTGGAAGATAAACTGTTATGCTGCAAAACTTGTCTCCATTTCTAGCTAATCTCTTCATAAGCAGATTTGAAACATACATTAACTCAGCCTTTCCATATATATGGTATAGATATGTCAACAGCATATTTGCCATAGTTAACAAAAAACTCATTAATGATGCCATTTAAAACATAAAAAGATATTATTCACATACAAAACTGAAACAGATAACATGCTACCTTTCTTGAATATAAAAATAATGAAACATCAAGAGAACCTGGAATTGGAATATACAGAAAGAATACACATGCAGACAAACACATCAAAGCTGATGATTTTAACCCCACAATGCACAAACATGCAGTTATCAACAGCTTAACACATCGGTTAGTTAACCTAAAAATTAGCAAAGAAGAATACCTTAAAGAATACAAACAAAGAACATGGTTACAAATGGTCATAACAAAGAACTAGTACACAAAAAAGTACAGAAATTCAATAGGCAAAAACTTATTACAGAAACCACAACACTTTCAGCAAAAACAAATAGCTAATTTTTAAAATATCCACATATCATTCATGGGCTACAAAATTTTTCAGAATGTTCTTAAAGATTTTAATATCACGTTAGCACCTGTAAACAGATTTAATGTTAAAAATCTCCTGATTGATAATGTTAATGACAGTATTCTACAGGAGAAAAAAGCAGGTATTTATAAAATTTGCTGTGCAGAATGTGAAAAAAATTTACATTGGTAAAACAAAGAGAAACACAGGCACATGCTTAAAAGAACATTTCAGAAACATAAAATACAAACAGTTGGAGAAATCAGCAGTGGAATATCATTTCTGGACAGAACACCACCTCATATTGAATAAAACAAAATTATTAAAATCAGTGCAAGGACCTACAGAATTAGTAACATGGGAGAAAATCTCCATTTACAAGTACAAAAACAGTTTAATGAACTTCGACATTCCCGGTAATGAAAACATAAACTTTAAGTTCATCACAAATCCACCAGAGCAGATTACACATTCCCATGGCATAATGATGTATCTGTGGCTGACGGTGCAAATGAAGGGTGCGTGAAACCAATCCTACATATTTAATCAAGTAAGTGGACAAAAGTGTGTTAGTTTGACTCAATCACACAATGATCTTAATGGATCTTGCTTGCTTGCTTTAGCCAACCTCTTGTAATGTCACAGTTTGTTGTTCACAAGAACAAGCAGAAAGTATTGATTCTTTATTATATATATTTCTCCATGCTTTTCTGAGAATTGAAAGCATGGCCTTCTCTAAGGAAACATTTCAGTACGTATACAAAGAGTGATAAGAGTGAAAGCAGCTTTAATGCACATATGTTCTTTTCTAGTTTTGCATTCACCTGTTTCTTCATCTATGTGAACACTTCTCAGTATCTCTTGCTGCTGTGCTTTTTCTGTTATAACTCTCTTTGGTTGTTTGTGTCCATAATAAAGTTCACCATCAATGATCTGAAAACAAATTACAAACCAATAGTCTAAGTACCGACCATGATAATGCATTGTATACTAAATGTAACAATACCAGCATTTCTTGTATTTTCTGTTCAGCCTTGTGATTCCATTATCCTTTTCTCGGATTACCCCAAATCTGCACACTTTTTTTCATCATCCCCCATTTTAATCACAAAGGCATGCATTCTATTTTACCAATAATAACAAGAATTACTGTCTGAATAAGAAAGTGCATATCAAAACAAATGGCATTTAAAAGGAACAGTATAATAAGTTTATGGTCTTAAAAGCAATTAAGTGCTAAATAATAAAGTATAAGCTTTATTTTATTGTAAAAATTTTGATGTTTATTTCTGATAATATATTAAAATTAAAATATTACTGGCATATATAGTTTTTCAAATAAAATTATCTGCTTATTTGTTTAATAAACTTAAAAATGTTGTATTCAGCAAAGATTTCATGGTACATATAGATGCACAGCAGCAATTTAAGAAAAAGCTTACCAAAATGCAGCAAAAATCATTGTGCAGCATCTTAAAATATTAATATAGCCTGAAACCTACCCATCTTACCTTTTTAATACTACTTCCTTTATAAACATGTCACAACAACAATGTTGTCAGAGAAGAAAGTAACAATACATGCTTTAGTCACATTGCAAACATATTACTTACTATAGAAGAGGAGAAAATAAATACTGAATAATATCTGGGAATAATTGGATGTAGATTTCATCAGAAAGTACATACATTATTTATATTTAATGAAAATGTCACATTCTTCATATTTATAACTCTGGTAGAGTTTGTCAGAGATATTAATTTTTATTAAAATGCCATTTTATAAAAAAACATATTAAAGGTATTTAAACTGAACATAACAAAATATAGATAATGGAGTGATAATATATCCCATTAGAATTTATTAAATATGATTACACAAAATCCACTTATTTATACACATTAGAGCATATTTCACCAATTGCTCCCATCATCAGCTGTTGATCCACTTCTCATACTGGATGTGGTGGCTGGATCCCAAGCTGCTTCTGCCTCTGATGGTTCAAATAGGCACTTGCTCAGTTGATCAATGGGTAGAACATCAAAATTCATTTAATTTTTCCTATTTTTAAGGATGAAAAATTTTTTCCATGTAGATAGCTCAATTGGGTTTTTAAGTTCTTTCACCAGCTTAGCCTCTGGTTCAATTTTGTGATTTTGGGTTTAAAAGGGAGCTGCCACTGCTGATTTATCAATTTGTTTAAAAAGGAAATTCCTAAAGTGTTATTTTCTCCAAATTTCTCTTTGTTTTTCCAATGTATTTTGCTTACAATCTGCACATTCAACTTTTCAAATTCCAGATTTATGTTCTATTGGTATGGCATCTTTTATTGTGGAACTTATAAATTTTTTATATTATATTTGTTCTTTGGGGCTAACTTTATGCCATGTCCTTTGAATATCCTATTGAATGGTTGTGGTAAATTGGATATGTGCAACTTTTGAATTTGTATTTTTCTCAAGTAGTCCCTGCTAGATACAATTTACCTGTCCCAGCATTCCTGCCAGTCTTCAAAGACAGTCCTTTAGATTTTCCTTCGCAGCCTTCATCACTGCTTTTAATGATGGAAAATGCCTCCCATCAAGGTGTTTCTTCAATATGGGGAAAAAGAAAAAATCACTTGGAGCACTTGAACTATGAGGGTGAGGGACACGTTTCTCATTGATTTTTGTGAGATATTCAGCAACAACACTTATGATGTGTGGCTGTACATTATCGTGGTGCAGCATCCAACTTGTTGAAAGGAAATGTAGCCTTTTGCATGTTATACGGCCTTACTAAGTTTTCAGGATATCTCTGTAGTATTGTCCAGATACAATTATATGTGCAAGTACACTTACTGGTAAACCAGTCCTTGAATATTTAAAAATGAGATCCATAACTTTCCCAGCAGAAGCAACCACTTTTTCTTTCTTGTGCTGGTGATTATGGAGATTGCCACATAAAGACTTGCTGCTCTCAGGATTGAACTGATATAGCTAAGTTTTATTAACCTTTGATAGAAAATTCATCTTCCTGAGCATCATGTTTAATAGTATGTAAACATTCTTTTATTCAGGAATCAGCAATCTTGGAAACTACCATGTCCAAACACATATCATTTGCAACTTTTCAGTTACCAACTTATAGGTAGCACCATGTGAATTTTTTTGAAATTTTTGAAAATGTTCTGAATGTTATTCAGCAATTCTCTATCACATTCATATCAGTTGTGTTAATGTTTTCTTCTATTAAGCATAAAGTGGAGTTTCACTTCCAATTTCCTTTGAAATTAATTGACTCCCCTCTTTAAACATTTTAAACATCTTTGAGCTGCGCTATAGGGAACAACAATCTCTCCTCCTGTAACACTGCATAGGCCTCAGATTTGTTGAGATGAAATCAGAATTTCAGAGCAGTGTATTGTTTATTGTGTGTCACCTCCAGTTTTCTGTAGGCAGAACTGAACATTGTTTCAAATTTGCACAACTCTCACAGGTGGAAACTGTGTAAAACTAGTACCACATGTACATTATTCATTAATTATAAAATATTATAAAGTTTAATTTTAGGGGAGTAATTATGCTTGTAAAAAATGTATGATCATTCTTTGTTGAACAGCCCTCCTGTATTTAAATGATTTGATTTCATAAATTAGAGGGAACAGAATTTTATTTTTGGTTGCATTACCAACATCAATGGTATTAAATTAAAACTAATTTTGTATTGGAACTAATACAGTGAAGCAAATAATATATCCTTAAATAGCTGGTGAGTGGCTTTAATACTCTTATGCTCCACTTACCATTGAATTATACAGAACATGTATCACAGGCCTTTGCCAGCATCATTAGGTATGAGTTGACTGCCAAATTCGATGACGGTTGGATGGACTTATGTAGCTCTCATGGACATTTTATTAACTTTTATTAATTTACCTTCTGTTGGGATATCTTCGAAATTTTAATAAAACTTTTTTCCCATATTTCCAGCTCCAAAATCTATCTACGAATGAGTAATTTGACTTCCATTTTTATATCATGTTTATCTCTCCAAAAGTGATGTGCAACTGCTGATTTATCTATCTGATTATAGCTGATGTTTCTCCAGCATTTCTTTAGCCTAATTCCAATGTTTCTTTTTATTTTGCCAATATATACTTTGTTGCATTCCAAATTGTTGATTTTATAGATTCCTGGCTTCTTCCCATCAGATATTCTATCATCGTCACTGGAGATGAGCAAATTATTTAGGCTGAATTTGTTCACTGGGGACAAGTAATACCAAACTCCCTGAGTATTTTCTGGAATTTTTTGGTGGCCCAAGAATGATAAATAAATTTCTTATAAATTTCTTCTTTTCTTGCTGTCAATTTTGTAACCTGTTTTAATCTCTTTCCTTGTTTGAGTTTCTTGATTTTCTTGCCTACAATTTCTTGGTCATACCCAATGGCTTTTGTCATATGTATTATGTGAGAGTACCTTCTATTAGCACATAGACTCATTAATATACCCATTAATGAGTTTGAATACAGTGAAGAGTACTCTCACATAATAAACAGCAAAAGCAGTAGGTGTGACCAAGAAATTGTAGACAAGAAAATCAAGAAATTCAAACAAGAGAAGAGATTAAAACAGGTTATGACAATGACAACAAGAAAAGAAGAAATTTATAAGAAATTTATTTATCATCCTTGGGCCACCAAAAAATTCCAGAAAATATTCAGGGAGTTTGGAATTACTTTGTCCCAGTGAACAAACTAAGCCTAAATAATCTGCTCAGCTCTGGTGATGATGATAGAATACCTGATGAAAAGATGCCAGGAATCTATAAAATCAAATATTCAGAATGCAATAAAGTATTATTGGAAAAACAAAAAGAAACATTGGCATTAGGCTAAAGGAACACTATAGAAACATCTGATATAATCAGATAGATAAATCAGCAGTTGCACATCACTTTTGGAGATATAAATATGATATAAAAATGGAAGTCAAATTACTGAAATTTGTAGATAAGACTTTGAGAATATGCGAAAAATGTTTTATTAAATTTTTGAAGATAAGGTTATAAACTTTGAGATACCAACAGAAGGTAAATTAATCAAAGTTAATAAAATGTCCATAAGAGCCACACAAGTCCATCCAACCATCAACGAATCCAGCAGTCAACTCAAAGTTGATGAGGACAAAGGCCTGTGAAATATGCTCTATATAATTCAATGGTAAGTGGAGCATAAGAGTATTAAAGTGACCCATATCTATTTAAGAACAGGAATTTTATTTATAACCTGCAACTACAGTGTGTTTGCTGCATACAAAAGGTTGCAAGAGCAGTCAATACTTATTACTGAAATTGATGACTGCCATGGGTGGACGAGGTTGTTAAGGCGTGGACTCATGAGCAGGAGGTCTGGGGTTTGATTCCCATCAGGATCACCATTCCTGATTGAGGTTTTTTCCAGGTTTTCCTCAGTCCTCATAAATACCAAATACCAGGAAGGTACCCTAAACTTAGGCCTGGAACATTTCCTTCCTTTAAAAAAATCCTTTCCCAATTTCATCTCAAGTATGAAATACACTGTATCTCAGTGTACACTGCCTGTGTTGCCTCAGTAGTAAAAATGGGTGTTAAATATTATTCAAAATATATTTAAAAAAATCTGAAATTGAACATTATTGAGCTATTTTGCTCTGGTTAATTTAAACCAACAACCATGGCAAAATAGTCTGGTAATTATTAATTTCAATATATAACAATGCCAGCCTTGAAAGTGTAAAGAATGTTTAACACGATACTCGTATGCTCTCCTTGTATTTTGTGCAAGAAGTCAGCAGTTTTAGTGGTGAAAATAAAAATGGTCTAGCAAACAGACTTGCAAAGAATTTTCTACTGATAGCTTTGGAAACATCATTACCAAGATCTTCTGCCAAGTCCTGTGAAGACTGGGGAAATCAACCCAAAGAAGAAACTTTAAAAAGGAGCATCCTTTCTGTCAGTTTTGGTATGTACCTAAATCTCCCAAGTTCCCTAAGATTATGACATGTTGCTATACACCACAAACACTGGTGATCTCTGCATGGTGCTGTAGCTTGCACCCATAAGTTATGATTCATGTAGCTCTGCTGGATCCATTTGATAGATAGTTTCTCTGTATCAACCTTCTACAGAAAAGTTCCTTGTGCAAACTCATCATTCATCTGAATGTCACAATAAATTTCAAGAAAACTCCTAAACTTATTCAGCATTAAATTTCACTTGAACCAGTCCCCAGTTAATAACTTTTCAATCTTCTAAAGTATAATATTATTGGAATTTTAAACTGCTTTGATTAAAGGCTTAATTGCCACTATACTTAAATTGGGAAAAGGAAGTGTACCAAATCTTAACATTAAGCTACTCTTTCTGTTTTAAGTTAATCTCATCAGCATATCATAATTAAAAGTACAGAACCTCCTGGTCTGTACCTGTATTCATTTCAGAAAAGGGTACATTCTATTTTTGTCAGGAATGAAAACCAAAATATTCTTAAACTAAACCTGGAGCACTAAAAAATGTGAACTTGGTATACTGAACCACTATCAGTCTTTGAATTAACTCTTTAAAATGTTTCATTTAAATGGTATGAGAAAAAGATATAAGGTACAGACACAGTATTTACCCTGTAATTCTGGGCCCTCTTCCTAAGAACTTTTTTATAGCTCTCAGTCACTCCTTGTGGAAGAATTTGAGAAGAAAGGTAGTTGCAGATCTCAGAGTAATAAGATCCATCAGAATCTTGCACTGCATTCAGCATATGTGAAGAAATACTGGAATGTTGCAAACGTTGGTCATCATGAGTAACTCCATTTTGTTGGTTGATATGATCTTCTTGTTGCTCTGCTAAATGGGATTGCTCTTTAAATTCAATCTAGCAAGGAGAAAAGTAAAGATAATATAAATTCAAATTTAATATTGTTTTATTTGAAATAAAATATTTTTGCTAACATGTATCAGTAAATATTCATTCCAGTACTGGTTCATGTTGTTATTATTTAAAAACTTTTGTTTCCAGAATTGAATGATTAATGAACAATATTCAGTGGTATGATTATCATCATCATCATCATCATCATCATCATCATCATTGTGGCGATGTTCTATTTGCCTGTAGACCTTTAAGTTTCAAATATTGAGTCTTTCCTTATCTAATGACTGACCACTATGGTAATAGAGGACTGCATTGGTTGATTAGCCATCAATCAAGTTTTGCTGGGTACACAATTTGGTGAGACGGTGAGATTTGCCAAATGATTACTTTGCCTTGAGTCTCTCACACCCTAATCACTATCATTTGAACAACGAAAGAAACAATACATGTCTATTCCTAGAGTTTATTTTTTGATTTGGTTTATTTGGTTGGCTCTTCAACATTTGAAGTCATCAGTATCCCATTCAATTCAGGGCATGAAATGGCCGACAAATTTTGCTCAGAGGCTCTTTTTTCAGGCTTGAGGTTCTTTATTGTGCCATAAATGTATAGACACTGGACTCATGGCTTTACTTCCTTTTCAAAGAAAGCCATACTTAGGATTTTTATGCCTGAAAAAATCCATCGGTCCTGGCCGGGATCAAACCCACAATCTTGGGTTTAGGAGGCAAGTATGGTAATTCTACAGTAAAGTGCTAAGAATACCTAATGGAAAAATCTAGGCCTATTTATTCCATAATGAATGCTTTCTTATAATTTGCATGTTCATAAAGTCTGATCATGCTGAAGAAGAGAAATTTACCAGGTAATGAAATTCCAAGTCATAACACAATTCATAAATTAATTGTACCTGCACACTTTAGACCAGTTGTACTCATTACATGTCCCTTGGGCAGCATGCAGCTCTGTAGGACATTTAGTGCAGCTCTTGAAGTGATTTTACTTTCATTAAATTTAATTTGTTATATGTGAAATGCTAGAAAACTTTGGATATCCCTGTATTATTTCCTAGCAGTAGCACTGTGTTCAATGAGGTATATTATTATTTTAATTTGTTCATTGTCCTCTAAAACTGTAATAATACAATTTAGTCTTTCTTAGATTCTAATAAAGAACAAGCAATTGAATTTAACACATTGCTGAACAGTTGATTCATAGTGGAATGTTTGCTGAAGTACAGTATTTAGTAACAGCTGGGTTTCTTCAAAATGAAAAAAGAAGGAAGAGTCTTTCAATACAGTTAGGAGCATAGTTTTTACTTCATATCTGCATTAAAGGAAGGCAGTGTCATGTGTTTATTATGTTGTGACATGGTACAAGGCTCTAAATGTTTCAACCTTAATAAGCATTACAATGCCGTGCCTCCAGCAAGCAGTCAAAAGATTTTAATTTAAAAGCAAAAAACTAAAAATACTAAAAATGTCAATAGTATTTGAATAAAAAATTATGTATACTGAAGTAAAAATTAATTCACAACAAAAGCATGGAATCAAGAAGCAGTAATTTTAGCAAGCAAAATGAAATCGTTTACAGATGCAAAGATTTTTAAGGAATGTTTTCTAGCTGTATATGACACATTATTTTCTAAACATTTAAATCCAAATTAGATACAAAGTGATATACAAAAGTAGAAACTTTCTGACTCTACTTGTGTTAGGAGAGTTAAAAAAATGTCAGGAAACATGCTGCTTTGCACTCTGGAAGAAATTTGGGAATGTGACTATTTCAGCCTTGCTCTTGAATCACCCATAGATTATAGTTTCATCTCTCAGTTGTTTTTATTTATCAAATATTGTAATAAGATAGGGATTATAAAGGAAAAATTCTCAACAATAATACCTATATCAGTCAGACATGGGGAATGGATTTTTTTGAAGCAGTTAAATTAACATGAATAAACTTGTACTGCATGCTGCTCAGTGGTAACATGCCCAAATAAGCTTTATTTCTCTGTTAAAAACCATTTAAATAGAGATCAATTAATGACATGATTGCAACTTACATCAAGAAAAGTTTGCTGCTAAATTTGGTGGAACTTTAAAATCTTGTAATGAAGAAAGTAATTAACATTGTTAATTTCATTAGGTCATGTGCACTAAATCACAGACAATTCATAGAATTGAATCTGTCATCTAACACCTTTCATGCTTCACTAACCTTTAAAATATCCGGAACCAGTTTCAAAGATATGTTATCTCCATCTTCGGCTGTGGACAACAATCTTTCACACCAGTTGTCCATGGCTGAAGACGGAGATAACATATCTTTGAAACTGGATATTTTTAAGGTTAGTGAAGCACGAAGAGTGTTAGACAACAGATTCAATTCATGTGAGCTTCACTGTGTTAGTTCCATATGATTTTTTCAAAGTTTTTACAATTTTTAAAAAATTTTAATTCATAGAATGTGTTAAAGAACTTAATTTACAGTGTGGTGATGCTATATATCAGAGAAATTAAACTAACTCCACTTACTTACACAACACTAGGACATGTTTCAGGGGCAACTGCTCGATTTGGTGGCTGGATCCCAAGGTGCTTCTTAAGAAAAATTAAAACTTTTATGAATTTTGAAGTACCTCATGGATGTACTCAGCAAGTACCTACTGGAACCATCAGAGTCTGCCACAGAAGATCTTGAGATCCAGCCACAAATTGAATAGTAAGTCAAGGACTGATGTTGGGAGTGATTGCTCCTGAAACACATTCTAGTGTTCTGTAAGTAAGTGGAGTTAGTGTGAACATGGTTAATACATTATTGTAGGAGATAAGGAATATCCTGAACTAGACTCTTTTTCATGGTGGTGAACAGTTGCCTTCCTAGCTGATAACAGGATTACTAAATGATGTCCAAATTTGAATGCAAGGTAAAAATAAATATACTGATTAAGTGCAATTTTTTTCTTTGGAACAAAAATTTAAAATATATGCATGAGAACTGAGTAATAACTATTTTACTTGTTTTCATGCTTTCAACATATTATTCAAGAAACCTCAGAGGAAAAAAATATGCTTGAAATTCTTCTTAGAATGTACTTTACCATGATTTTAGCATGAGGTTTAATGGCTTTTGAAAGTTTTGAAAGACATTTAAATCATAAACTTAGGTATTCATTTTTTTACACTAAATTCCATTTACTTACATAAAAGTAAGATGCATTTTGGAACAATCACTCCCATCTTCAGTTGCTCACCGAACCGCTGTTACTCAAAATGATGCCTGGACACCCGGATGTTTCAGTAGTTTAATTTCCTGTTGATCCAAAAGTGAGCTGCTACTGCTGATTTATCCACCTGCTTAAACCGAATATTCCTAAAATGTTCTTTCCTCAAATTTCCAAACTTCTCTTTGTTTTGCCTATGTAGCTCTGCTTACAATCTGCACATTTTATTTCGTAAATTCCTGATTTCTGTTCTGTTGATATGGAGTCATTTAAGTGCAATCTAATAAATTCTTGATGTTATATCTGTTCTTTGGTGCTAACATTATCCCATGTTCTTTGAAAATTTTCTTGAACTTGTTGTGGTAAATTGGATGGTAAGTGAAATGTTTGAATTTGTACTCTTCTTTTGTGTTTTTCAGTGTGGAAACTTCCCTTATCCCTTTTTGTCTTTTATTGATAATTTTTATCACTGTGTCTGTTGAAACCGTTTGTCTTTATTTGTTTGTATTCTATTTTGTACTCTGCTTCTGTGGAATGGGGTTATAACTCTCATTTTTTATGTAGATTTCCGTATGTGTTTCTTTTCTGTAAATTCCAAAATTCAAACAATCTCCATTTCTTATAAGTTTTAAATCTAGAAATGGTAGCCAACCATTTCTTTCTTCTTCTATGGTAAATTGTATAGATTCATGTTGCAAATTAAGAAGTTTCAGGTCATCTATTCACTATTGACTTTTCCACGCTGAAAAACAAAAAGAAGAACAAAATTTCAAAAGTTTCACCTACCATCCAAATTACAACAAGTTCAAGAAAATTTTCAAAGAACATGGGATAATGTTAGCCCCAAAGAACAGATACAACATCAAGAATTTATTAGATTGCACAGTAAAAGACTCCATATCAACAGAACAGAAATCAGGAATTTACGAAATAAAATGTGCAGATTGTGAGCAGAGACAAAACAAAGAGAAGTTTGGAAATTCGGAGGAAAGAACATTTTAGGAATATTTGGTTTAAGCAGGTGGATAAATCAGCAGTAGCAGCTCACTTTTGGATCAAAAATCATGAAATAAAACCGGAAATTAAACTGCTGAAACATCTTTACAACCCATTGGAGTTATCTACTTGGGAAAACATTTTTATATTAAAAATAGAGAAAACCTAATGAATTTCGAGTTTCCTCCTATGGATGAACTCAGCAATTTCCTACTTCAACCAACAGAGGCCACCACAGAAACATCCGGGTGTCCAAGCATCATTTTGAGTAACAGCGGTTCGGTGAGCAATGAAGATGGGAGAGATTGTTCCAAAATGCATCTTACTTTTATGTAAGTAAATGGAGTTTAGTGTAAAAAAATGAATACCTAAGTTTAGGATATATTACCACTCCATTGTCAACAGTTTTGTAAGTACAATATTTACATTTCAATCCGTTGAAAATCCCCAGTAAGTAACAACAGCAGTTGTAACTGGATTGTTAATTTTTTTGACCTGAGATTAGAAATTTGAAGTTATTGATTTCCAACAGGATTCAGAATAAGAAAGTATTTTTCAAGAAAACAAAAATTGATTCAGTTGTTGAGTTTTGGAATATGAGAAAAACAATTCAAAAATTTGGTGTCATATGCATATGAAATATTGTGTCTTTTTGGATCAATGTGTATTTGTGAAACCACTTTCAGCAAGATAAAGTTCACCAAGGGTAAACACAGGTCTCATCTCTCCAATGACAACTTGGAAAACCTTCTGAAGATATCTCTCTTCAAATCAATCAACTCATAATAAATTGTAGATTAATAAAATTGTACACCTTTAACTTCAAATAAAGAGCAGCAGTCTACATAACAGTAAGTTATTTAATTTTTTTAAATACCTACTCCCTTAATAGGTGATATGGCTGTAGTGGTATTAATAATTAATAATGATTGCGAGTTGATATTGTGAGTTTGACAGTCCAATATTCCTTTGGATGGTTTAAACTATTTTAGGAAAGTGTATTCAACAAATAAATGTGATACTAGTGACTGTCATAGAAAATGAAGTGTTGTGTGAAGAGCAAGGAGTTATATGCTACCAGCCATGTATTATGTATTGGATGCAAGAACTATAAATTATAAAGGCTTTGGTTATTGGGTACAGGAGATTTATGACTCAACTTTAAATTATAATCTTATGATGCAGAATATATATGAAAACAATTAGGTACTTATTGAATAAAGTTATGTGGATGAATAATAATTGTGATGGAATGAACTGGTTTGAGCATCCATATTGGACATTAGGGGTTATTCCTGGGGGCAGATAATATGATGGCAGGAAAAACATGCAATACTGGAATTACTTCTATATGGTAATGGAACTATAAAAAGCTAATGAGAAAGTGTAAGAATTATGAAATTATACTTGCAGAGTGAGCATAAATCCTATTAAAAGTCGATAGATAAAAGCAAGGGCAAGGAAGAAAAATGGAAGTTTCCAAGATTGATTTCAAGGCCGGAATTATATGGGAGCTTCTGTTAATTATCGGGGGGAATTAAATTGAATCCAGTTCAATAGATTTGTTGAATGTTGTGGATAGGATTGTGGAGAGAATGAATGGATCAGAAGTTTGTCTCAGTAATAAGATGAATGCAATGTCTAAGGAGATTAAACAAGAGATATGTGAAGAAATGGGGACAATAAAAAAAGAGATTGAGTTGTTAAAAGTTAAGATAGAAAAGTTGCAGAATGAAAACTGCAAGTTAAATCTGGTATTTATTGGAGTGGAAAAAAAAGAGAGTAGTTAGGGCCAAGTCTGTGGTACAAGAGATTTTGGAGCATAAGTTGGAGATGCAATTAGGAGAAGGGGAAATTGCAGATGCACACTGGATGGGATGAGAAATAGGTAGAAGAGTAATCATGTTGAAATTCACCACAAAGAGTATTGTGCATGAGATTTTAAATACAGCAAAGGAACTTAAAGGAAGGAATATTTTTATCAATAAGGATTTATCAAAGGAAGAGAGGGAATTTAAGAGGATAATAGCAGAAATAAAAAAAGCAAGAGCAAATTGAATACAAGCCCACATAAGGAACATGCAATTATGGGTGGATGGAAGGCTTGTGAATTTTAATAAAAGGGAGCATGGTAATGGTAGCAATATACAACAGATTATGCTTCATAGTCCTGTACAAGGTGGTTTAAGAAGTGGAAGATTGGAGGTGGAATCAACTGTATATGTGCCTAATTGAGGTAGACACCAAAGCAGGAAATGGAATTCCAGGATTGTGGAGAGGTCGGGATGACATCTCCATCCAAAAGGACATCACTGGACAAGGACATGGACTGGACACAAAAAATTCCACAGCAGACGAGGGAGGAGATGGAGGAAGAAAGAAGAGAGGAAGCTTTAAGTAGGCATGTTGTGCAAACACCACGGGACAGCATCCTTGAGCTTGGCAACATGGTATAAAGGTGTATGGGAATTGAGTTGAAAAATCGGAAGTAGTTGCAGAAATTCAGATATTCAGTGGATTAAGTATAGCATGAGGAGGAGGAGGCCGAGTTTGTGAGTGTGAGGTTGGGATTCTGGAATTGTGAAGGTCTGAAAAGGAGTTTGTCAATGGGCTTTATTGGGTCAGTAGTTGGTAAAGTGCATATATTAGCTGTAGTTGAAACTTGGTTAGAGGGGGGAGAGGAAATAAGAATAACAGATTTTGAATTCTTGGGAAAAATGGGCCTGAGAAGAAATACCAAGGGGAGAGCTTCTGGTGGTTTGGGGCTGTTTTACAGAAAAGAATGGAAAAGGTCAGTTCAAAAAGAGGAGATCAAAGATGGAACGGGTAATGTGGATAATATAGGTGAAGTTAGCATTATGTGTGGAGATAGTTTATAATCCTCCTAGAAATTCCTGGTTTCACAGCTCTGACCTCTTCCACTACTTAGGAAATGAGATGGAAGAAATCGGAGAGGAATTTCCTATGGTAGAATTTCTATTACTGGGTGACTTTAATGCAAGAATTGGGAATTTACAAGTAAAGGATTTGAGTACATTAGATGATTTAGGTAATGTTGCTAGGACAAAATAATAAATGAAGAAGGTTTTAAATTTGTTCAGTTTTGTGAATGAATGAATGGTGTTTAATGCCAGTTTTTGCTACAGAGGCACCACAGGCAATGGGCACCGATAATACATCAGGTGAAATGATATATTGGGAAAGGATTTATTTTTTTAAGGAATGAATCGTTCCAGGCCTAAGTTTAGGGTACTTCCCCAACATTTTCCATTTATGAGGACTGGGAAAAACCTGGAAAAACCCTCAGTCAGGGAGGACGGTTCTGGCAGGATTCGAACCCCAGACCTCCCACTCACGAGTCCGCACTTTAACAACCTTGGCCACCCGTGGCAGTTCCAGTTTTGTGAGTATAATGGTTTTGATTTTAAATGACTCTTTGGGGGAAAATAAGGTAGGTGAGTTCATGTTTATTAGTGCAAGTGGTCAAAGTTGTGGAATGTGGAGTAAGAGCCAGGCTGGAGAGCTTTATTTAATTATAAATTCTGTAATGGTAAGATTGTGTGTTTATGGAATTAATCGGTATTAATCGGTTAGATAAGGAGGGACAGACTCTAAGTTTATTAGAATTTGTATTTAAGTGGGAATGCATAAGGACAAGGAATAAATGGAAAATCCACAATGACTGGTTTGATTATGAATGCAGGATAGTGAGAAGCTCCATTAAGGGTGTCTTAATTAAATTGAGAAAAAATGCTCCGGAGGAGGATAGAGTAAGATTGATGGATTAAGGGTTTTGTATAAAAGGTTACTAGATTGGGAAAAGGATGAATGGGGGAGAAAAAAGGCCTTAGAAATACAAACAAAAATTGGATTGGGGAAGACACAACAAATATATGGGAAATTATAAGAAATTGTACAAAAGCTAGAGTGGAGCGATAATCAATTGTGCCGACGAAATGGGTGGTATATTCTAAAGGCTTATTTCAATTTAGGGATGGTGTAATAAAGGGTTGGAATTTGGAATTGGAATTAAGATACGAGATGTTGGATAGAGAGTTTTCTTGTGAAGAGATGTTGAAGCAGGTTCAGAAGGGAAAGAAAAATAAGACAGTAGGAAAAGATGAATTGCCAGTATAATTTTTTCAGGTATAGTGTCAGAAGCAAAACCAATAGAGTGCTTGACAGGATTATTGAATTTAATTAAACGAACTAAGAGAATACCCAAGAGTTGGAGTACAGTTATTATACACCCTATATATAGAGGTAAAGAGTCTATTAATGAACCAGGAAGTTAAAATGCTGCAAATGCCAGAGCACTCTTGTAATGGAGATGGTTGGTGTGAGAGAATGTGTGATGGAGAGAGTGCTAAAGTATTGGTTCAGAGTACAACAGATATTGCTGACCTCCTTATTGAAAGAATGTTTAATATTCCAAGAGTCTGGAATAGGAAAGTGTTGTTGGGTGCAAAAAGTAGGAGAAGAGTTAAAGAAGAATGTAATGAGAGATTTATGGCTAAGAAGAGGTGATTTGGAGAGAGGTTTTTGGAAAGAGATTAAAATGAGGTTTGATGATATTGATAGGCAGATGTATTTTACAATGCTGGAGAAAAGTTCATTAATATTTTATGGAGATAAAAGAGGATGCCAACAGAGAAAATATATTAGCAAATGTAATAAGCAGGACAGAGAGGAAATGGTATGGTTTAGATTGGGAATTTGGAGATTAAGGACTAGTGGTGAGCATGGATTTTGTCCTATATGCGGAAATGTAGAAAACGTGGAACATATCCTGTTTGAATGCTTAGGAACTAGGGAATGGAGACAACAATGATAAATGGGAAATGGTTAAAGTTAAATAAGTTAATTGCTGCTAAGAAGATGGTTGATGATCAAAGCTAATTTTGGAATCTGGGGCAATATTTATGTAGAGTTAAAAATAAATGGATATGGTCGGTGAGGAGAGAGGTTTTTTTATTCAGATTAGATCTGTTCAGGGTAATTTGTATGGTAGGAACATTGTAATTATTTGCCAGTGTGTTTGTATAATTATTGTAATAATTTGTGCATCATTGGGTTGTTCAAGGTAATTTGGTTGTTAAAAATATTGTTATTATTTACCAGGATGGTTGTATAGGATGCAATATTGGCCTGGTGTAGAACTTGGGTTGAATCAGGCCATATTGTTATAATGTGTCTGACACAACAAATAATTATTAATAATAATAATAATAATAATAATAATAATAATAATATAAAAATTAGCTATGAATATAAAAATCAAACCTAATAATTAATGGATAAAAATATAAATTTAAGTTTGCATGTTACTAATGCTATTGTACTGTGAAATTTCTTATATTTGCACTCTCTTGTAATTTCTAGTGAGTACCACTGCTTTAGACAAACTAAAGGATAATGTCCATCAAGAGATCAATTTAGCTTCTCAAATAGAATTAAGAAGGTTAATGGGTAATTTATAAGCAGATGCCATAAACATGTGGAAATTGAAGCAGGTACTTCAGTATCTTCTTGGATGGTATGAGTGAATAGCAGTGTATAACTTTTTAGTACATTAGAATTTATTAGAACGTTATTCTAGTGTTTCTGCCACCAACTCTTATATTGCCCATCCCATGAGGTAGTTTATTGACTGATACAGTTTCTGCTGCCACATCAACCATTAGATAATTGAATAACTCTGTACTAGTATTTTGTAGTCACATAAAGCAATTACTTATAAATGAACAGTGAGTAATGAGTTTGTGCTGGGATTACAAAAATTATATGAAAAAAACATGCTTTGTATTAGGTGTAATAGAAATAGAATTATAGATCATACGACCCAAAAAATTGGATTGAGACAAGGGTGTAAACTAAGCCCAATACTATTTCATTTATTTATAGATAATATTCTTGAAAGGATCAGAGGAAAAAATAGACATTGCCCAATAGTTGGTAAGAGGGAAATACCAGGGTTGATTTTTGCTGATGATCTTATAACAGGAGCAATAAGGATGTTCTGCAGAGAAGTGTTTGGATTACCCAAAAGTTCTCTGAAGGAGGTTAGTTTGACAGAATTTGAAAGGGTAGGGAGGAAAGGTATAATTGTATAGAGAGTAGTGAAGTATTGGTATTGAATCCTCAAAGTATACAGTACAAATATACTAAAGGAATGTCTTATCTATTAAAAGGAGGTTTTAAGGAGGACAGTTGGTATGGAGAGGTGGGAAAGGTACTAGAAGAAATAAGAATGAGGGATATATGGAGAATGTGCAAAAGTAATGTTAGCAGATTCTGGAAGTTAGTGAGACAGAGGATAGAAGATATTGAAAGGCAAAAGATTTGGGCTAGTTTAGAAGATAAAAGTTACTTGGTCATATACAAAAGAATTAAAAAAAACTGGGGACAAGAGAAATATATTGAATCTTGTGATCAAAGTGGAAGGATGGGTTGGGCATGGATGCAAACAGGAATAATACTCTTGAAAGGATTAAGGAAAAATGATAAGGAAAGAGATAACATGTGTGGGGGAATAGTTAGTGTGTCCCATTATTTATTGGAATGCGAAAAAGTTAAATGGTGACGAGAAAAAATTTGGGACAGTAAGGGGATAAATTACAGAAAGACATAGTGGTGTTAAAAATGTTAAGGAATGAGAGAGGGAAAAAATGCAGAAAATGGGGGGGGGGGGGGTTTAGGAACAGTTAAGGAGAAGTGGGAGAGAAATAGGAAGAAAGAGTAAGAAGATAAATGTAATAAAGGAAAGAATCGGAGGTTTCTTACATTCATCAACCAGGTGATTAAGAGATAGGAAATCAGGGTTTGGACAGATACTGCTAGAACTTAGAGAATATAGAACAATATGAACAATGTAAACAAAGGTAACCATTTATTCATTCATACAAATAAATTTATTATGAAGGGTAAAATATACAGTTAGATAATGTGCATTTAAGATCAAGCAAGAATAAAAAATCAATAATGGGCCATATATTACATGAAACTAAATATATGTAGAACATGTATATTGGGAAGCTATAAAAATTATAATTGCTGTAATTTTGGAAATAAATAAATTTTAATCATGATATTGAAATTACCCTGATCTTTCAGTTCTGATAACAAATTGATATTTATCATTTTAAACTATTGCTGAACCTGCATAAAATAATAAGGATGTGTTATCACCATATGAAATAGTTTTATCATTCACAATATGGAGAACATCTTTCAAAAACTGAAGAACTTCATTCAGATTATATGGGAAACAACAGTGGGCCAAGCATGAATCATGTGGGATTTCATACTTAATTATTTTATACAGTGATGAAAATGCACTCTATGTGTCTTTGGTATGATCATTTTTTCAACAATGGCACAGAAAAGTACAATGATTTTAACTTCAACACAATTACCTGTTTATTTTTGCTACCCTGTTGTACTGCTGCTATTGACTAAATCAAATTTACCTTAAACACCGAAAGTTCTTTCTTTGTATAAACCTATTTCAAACCAGTTAAAACTTATTTCCCAAGGGAATATATAAATTTTTAAAAAGGTTATAATGGTTAACATATTCAATACTCTTGAGCGTTTCACTCTTTAAATTAATAGAATTCATGATATGTTTTGTGAGCATTGTTCACATTGACAACTGACATGACTAACGAGTCATGCTGGGTTGGAGAGGCAGGTAACTGTAAGGGACTCTGCTGGTCTATGAAAGAACTTATACTGAAAGTTCTGTCAGTTTCTGGAGCCATTTACTATTCTAGTTTTACTTTTCTATTCATCAGCAGTCATGATACTTCTTAGGCTTTCACGGCTGGTGTTATAATTAAAACAGTTAAAATCTTTCAGGCTGTTTTAATTATCATCAGTCCTTTCTCCATCACTCTGAACACCCACATTCTAATGGAATTTGAAGTTGTGTAGTTTTAATGAATGATATCTAACAGGTTCTCTTTAAAGAAGCATGAATGAAGAAAAAATAATGTAGTTTGCATTTATACATAGCTTGTAGAAAACTAGGTTAGAATCATCATCATTAGCAGCAATATCTTCCTTCCTTTACAGAATCAAAGCCTGTTACTCTGCTTTAATTGATTCTTTTCCATTTGTTTTTTATAATTATCTTTGTATTTTTATATTCAGAATGTTTCAGAATTCGAATATACAAATTCCAAAGATAGCAAAGGGAATGTAGATAAATATTTTGAGATAAGGAACTTATACTGTTTCGGGCCAAAGTTTGAAGATATTTGAAAATTATAACACTGGACAATAATAGTAAAAGTTTGGCATTAAAGCAAAGTATGTTTCTAGTTTATCATTCAAAATGTTCATTTCCACTCCCTTAGTGGAGAAAACCTTGTTGCCAGTAGTTATTAGAACTTATGTCGAATCCTGTTTTGGCAAAAATTTGCTTAAAATTTGCTTAAAGCAAAAGTATTCAACCACTGATAACAGAGTAGTGCAGTTGTGCCTATGTAAGCAAATCCGAAAGGGAATCATTCATTGTGCATTTAGTTTAGTCAGTATGGTGTTGGTTCAAGTCCCAACTTCTTTTTTTTTTACCCCCATCCCCTCCCCCACATTGGTACTCAGTTTAATGTTAGTTAATGATTTTTATGCCTACTGATAAATCTGTTCAGCTCTTCTGCCACATATCTTGCACGGAATGTAATGGTAATTCATTATCAATAAAAGGTTATTGCTACTATGACCATAAAGCTGTGCATGCTCAGTTTTATTCAGTGCATTCATAGCACTGAAGGCTGGGAGTTCACTGCTCTTTGTCTTAATTATACGAGAAAGAGGGAGAGGGAGATAGTAAAGTTTTGTGAGTTTCAACTATTGGCCCATTACATGCCCTATGAACTATGGACCTCCTGCACATTTTAGGTACTAGTTTGCACAGGGTTCCTTCCCTAGGTCCAGGTGGATATACACAGAAGTCTGTGCAGCCCAGTGGTTTTTACATTTAGGAGTTGTTTCCTAAACTGACCTGCCTTTTGGCCACAGACAACTGCATTGCCAAAAAGCAATTACACATGAAAAGATGTGCTTGTCATTGCCATTCAAGCACATTGTTGAGAGATTCTGTTGAAAAACATGAATCAGGATTGTTCATTTGCTAAGCTAGCAGGCATGTATTTTGTATATGAGGAAGTTGAATAAGAACAATATCCAGATAAATGCTTCCTCATTATTCGACCTTCCAGTCTATTCATGAGGGTCTGAGAGAAACTGGATACCTGGCAGTACATACAGCAGATGCTGGTGCAAATCTAACACATTAGACTGCAGCCTTTGAACAGTAAGTCAACAGGCTTCAAACTAATCCTGGAACCAGTACCTGTGCAATTGCATATGCCATAGGCCCAAATAGTAGACTGTGGCAGGTGTTGCAAGACATATGGCTCCATCCATTTCATCTTCTAAAGGTGCGGTCCTTGAGAATAATGCTCTTGGCTCCTTGGTTACAGTTTTGTAACCAAATGTTAAAGCGTCATGGTAAAAATTCTGATTTTCTCTCCTCATGCTCTTCACCGACAAATCACTTAAGCCAGCTGCTCTAATTCTAAAGTAAAACCATATATGAGACTATGAAAATCTACATGTTGTAATGGAGACAAGCCATCAGCAGAGCTTTGGCTCGAACATGTGGGCTGGTATAATTGGTGACTGTTTGATTGACCAATATCTTCTTTCTATGCAACTTAGTGGAACATGTATCTTCAGTTTTTAACCCACATACCCCCTGTGTTTCTAGAAAATGTTCCTTTGGACATACAATGTCATAAAATGTGGTTTCAGCATGATGGATCCACTCCTCATTTTGATATAAATCGTGTGACACCATCTTGACAACATGTTTCCTGGGAGATTGGAAGATGTTTTGTGCCTGGTCACCATGCTCCCATGATATCTCTCTTTTGGATTTTTACATATTGGGACATATAAGAGCCTCATATTCAAAACACCAATTGTTTCAGATCAAAACTTACTGGCAGAACATTGGCTGCTTGCGATAAAATTTATGGGACTTCAGAAATATTTTAAGGGGTAGATGGTTCATTTCTGCGCCAATGTTATCTTTACATGGATGTTGTATGTTGCTACTTTCAACAGTTCCTGTAAATGAGAAACAAGGCAACACTGATATCTGAAAAGCTCTTCATACTAAAAGCATGAAGAAGAATGGGTTTCCTCACAATATTTTTTGTTTGTTATTTTTTTTATTCAGAACTGAATAATTTCACTTTTGTTTTCTTTTATTACAATCTTTTAATTCACTAATTCCTTTCCTCAACCTAATGATGAAATATGCTACCTTTTAATTTCCTATTACCAGTTTTTATATCCTTTAACTTTATGAAGTGGGTAAGCACTTTGTTCTTATTAATTTTTCTCCATTTGTTTAATCTCGTCATTATGCAACTACAACTCAAAGTGCAGAATTATGGATGTCGTCATATAATTTTGTACAATTACCTTATTTCATAATTTCAAAGCATTTGTATTTATTGCATAAGTATTGAAACTGAATTACATAAAAGCAAAATACTTTTTATAGAAAAAAAATTGTGCATTTGTTGAGATTCCAACCCTTGTTCTTCTTCACTGAGTATAACTGCACCACAATTATGGTCTATGACAAACCCATTGAGCTATGTCTTAATGAAGACTATTTTCTGGATGCTTGCCCATATTCATATTATCAAGCGGAAGGTGAATCATTGCATGCTATTCTTATTAGAGTTTCATCATTTGCAGAGAATCTTGAAGCCATAGACCACTAATTTCCTTTCTCAAACTGCTTGTCTTTGATCTCTCTGCCATCTTTGGAATTTGTGTTGTCAATTCTGAAACACCTGTATATATTTTCTATGCCATTTACTAAATGTTACAGGTATTCCTTTTTCTTTAATATTTCTCATTATTTATGTCTTGTTGCTTTATCAAAGGTCTTTTCTATATCAGTGAATGTTAGGTGTGATCCTAAGTTGTATTCAATTCTTTTCTACATTTCTTGTTTTAATTAAAAACATCATCAAGACTTCTTCTAGAATTAAGTAATATTTGAAATCTCCTGAATGAAAATGCAATCAGCGTCTACAAGGAGGAAGTTCATAAATACATTCATCAGTTTGAAAAGTTATGCAAGGAGAAGAATTCACTCATATCAAACTTGGCCTTCCTATATTATTACAAAGATTACAGTAATTTTCCTAAATATCTACAGATTCAAAGAAATATAAAAAGTCTTGCTGTCAACAAGACCTGCCACAGAGCCAGTCAAGCCTCATTTATGAACAGATTCACTCCACTAGATTCCAACTCAATGCCATTTCCAAAAAACTTCTGAAACTGTACATTTTCCTGGCAACATGCATGTCTCTAAATATGTGGATTAAAATTGATTCTTTCATCTTCAGCAGGGCAGAATTACACAGATTTATAGTTGAAAAATGACAAAGGAACAAATTTGACCATCTAAATTCTAAAAAATACCAAACATCTTCAAACATTGGACGTCAGCAAATTAGTCATCAATTTATCCAGTCAACAATTATCAGATAAAACTACCTAGTTTTATCTAAAGGAAATAACTTCATATAACTCCTTGGAAAATTCCCGCAAAGGCTGTTATTGTCCAAGTAAAAATTTTTGTAAGTCACTTACCCACTATTTATGGAGAAGAAACCAATAAGAAGCATACAGAATAATCTCTTCAAGAAAAAAACAGAACTGAAGATACTACAGGAAATCACTGACACCATTATTTTAACTGCTGATAAAGCAAATGCTACCATCATAATGAATAGAAGACAAGATCAGAGCCTTACTGCTACCGGAAACTAACCAGCTAAAGCTAAGGATGCCACTACCAGCATTTAGAGAAAAGCATTGGGGGGGGAAAAAAAAAAAATCGCCTTATTATTGAAAGAAAATAAGTGAAAATAGAAGTGGAAAAATAGCTACAATAATTTGACTGCCTTTCACTTAGATGTGGAGTTTACCAATTATAACAGTTCCTTTAAGACCAACTATGAATGCCTATGCTCAACCAATACAAACTAAGGTGCATTGCATCAGGGTGCAAAATCATTAAAAAATGGTGGAGAGGAGAAAAATCTGAACTAGAAGTAGGATAATTTTACTGATTTGGCAACAGTGCAGTTAATAATCTCAGACTTCATTGTTGACTGCAATTGTAATGTGAATACATGCACAGTTGCCACAATAATAAAGATCTGGTTGTCATTCTATTATTTCAAGTATTATTGCTGTTATACACAGAATAATACATTATTTTCTAAAGGATATGTATTGCATATTTTCCTTGTCATTTTATAATGAAAGGGTTCCCCCCTCCTTTTTTACAACCCGGCAAGAGCATGTGCCCAATAATCAGCAACATCAATTCACCAACCTACAATTTGGCCAAGTGGTTGGTAAAAAAATTTACATCTTTAGAACAATTTGAAAGTAGAAGTACCGTCAATTCATATAAACTTGCGGACCAATTTAATAATGTGTGGATTTTGCCGAATGACGCCTTGGTCTCTTTTGATGTTGCATCTTTGTTTACTAGTATTCCTACAAAAAAACTGCTCCTAAATCTCCAGAATTGGCTAAAAAGTATAAACTTCGCAGCAAAAGAAATTGAGGATTATACCAATCTCACAAAACTGTGTATAAACCAAATTTTTTTTACATTCAATGGGAAAATTTACCAACAAATTTCTGGCTTAGCTATGGATAACCCCCTTTATTTCTGGCAAATTTATTCATCAGTGCTGTAGAAACACACATTACCAAGGCATTCCCTTTCACCTTCAAAGCATGGTTTTGATATGTGGATGACATACTGGCAATAGTACCAAAAAAACAAACAGAAGATGGCCTAAAATTACTAAATTTGCAGGACCAAAATATTAAATTCACTATGGAATTGGAGGAAAATGGTTATTTACCGCTTTTGGACCTAAAAATATACAGGAGAAATGACATAATTTCATTTGGCATATATAGGAAACTTACACATACTGATAATCACATAAAGAATAGCAGTTTCAACTCTAAGCCACACCAACATTCCATTGTAAACAGCCTTGTCCATAGATTCGTAAACATCCCACTCAACAAAGAAGAGTATTCAGCAGAATACCATTATATCATCAAAACAACCCTCAACAATGGATTCAAGAGCTCTTTAGTTGATAAGAAGATCAGACATTTCGAAAGAAAGAAAGATATTTAAAACACCACAACTTTCTCCACGATAAAAAAGGACGTGGTTTTTAAAAGATTCACATATCATTTGACATTCCACCAATGGAGTTCCTGTTCCGTTTTCTAATGGAACCACCAGGTGCCACTACGTCACCTGCTAGAGTTAGTCAGTCCCCAGCTGAAGATGAGAGCAAATGCTCTTGAAACATGTTCTGAAGAATTAACCAGTTAGTGAAGTTTTAGTGTCACCTAATAACTGACTCATTTGTATATATAACAACTTCACTGTTCCTAACTTCTTTTAAGATTACAATAAACATGGTGTTGGCACAAATAAAACCATTGCAATGCTCTCAGAAACTTTGCAGCAATGCATACCCATTAATAATAATTCATATGATGGTACTTATGCACTGATTTTTACCTGTTCATAGTGTCGATTTTTGTCTTGTTTCTCACCATAGTGCTGTTGAGCTGCAGATAACTGAGTTACTGCAGCTAATGTTTGCTGAACCTCTCCTGGACAATGAACAGATAAAGGGATATGCATTACTGCTTCATCCTCATTTGTGTAGATGTCTGATGCTACTGCAACAGTATAGAAAGAGTCCCTTTTTACCACCTGCTCAGCAGCTGAAAGCATCAAAATATAAGTTATTGCCACAATGATAAGTTTTAAAAAAACTGTTTTTTACAAAATTACTATAGGTATTCCAATGCACATATTAACTACAGATTAAATCTGATATTTCATTGCCAAAAGCTTATTAACATGCATAAAGCAACTTCTTAAACTTAGGGAGAATATTTATTACCTGCATTAGAAATGCAATTGCCTAAATTCACAACAAGAAGCCCATGATCACCTTGAAGCTCCATTTCAAAATGTGATGGCCCTTAATATTCAAACAAAAATTTAATTAGAATAAAATTTTATATTGATAAATACATAAAAATAAAGCATACAATACCTTTACCTATATTATTGGGTTACTTGCCATTGCAGTAGCATTGTTAAAAATTTACTCTAGTCCAGTTCAGCATTACTTTTACTTTTAATTATAATTTATTTTATAAATTTTTAGATGATAATAAGCAAACCATGCATTAAAATGTCTAATGCTTATTTTTAAGGAGCTGCAGTAACCAACAACAATCATGAAATCTATAGTAAATCATCCAATATATGAGATGTGCACTCAGAACAAAAGCCTGTAATTACAGCTCTGTAATTTTTGTAAAATTAACAGTATTTAAATATAAATTGTTCTTATTACTATAATTATTATTGTTGTTGATTTTGTTACTTGTTCCAAAGAGGTACTTGGGTTTCTTTAAATTTTGTAATTTGTTGTCATAAATATAACTAAAAAAGGTAATTCAGAAATGCTGGATGTTATAGTAAAGTTCATTGCTATCAACTCAGGGAAACTATTAAAGCAAATACATGCCTACCTCTTGAGATCTTGTTGAATTTGAATTTATTTCTTCTAATTTTCAATTTACATGCAAATATACATACAAATATTATTATTTTATACATTCTCCTATCTTTTTCAAAACAATATCAAAACCTAATATTTTATATCAAATTTCTTTAACCAATACATCTATAAAATATATATAATTTTAAAAAATTCATCTAATTAACTATTGGGCCCTCATCTTCGGTTCATCAGCTGTTTCCTATTGGAATATCTGGAAGACTTGGACTCAACAAAGCAAAATAACTTAAATCTACAATCAATTTCTTACACCTTCTGATTTCTGTAAATTTCCTATACCTCAATTTGGTTCATCCATATATTAACCACTTGGGTACATGCATGGTATATGAGCCCCCCTTACAATTTCCCACTTCCCCCTCCTGTGAGTATTCAAATCTTACTCCTTTAAGGAATAATACCCCTGTATGTATCCATGCCAGGCCTATTCTTCTGAACTGGTCACAATTATCTATATTCTTCCCTCTTCCCCAATTTTTCTTTATCTTCCTATATAGCTCCAAAGAACTTTTATCCTCCAAACTAGCCCAAATCTCCTGCTTCTCAATATTTTCCACCCTACATCTCACTTCTTTCCAAAAACCTCTACTATTTCTTTCACCCAATCTCCAAACATCCCCTATTCCCTAACATTTTCCCCACTTCTCCCAACCAACTCTCTCTTCCCAAAACATTAATCATCATCATCATCATCATCATCATCATCATCATCATCATCATCTAAATTAAGACTTCTATACCAATATTTCATAATTCTATCAACTATTACCTTTCCTTCCTACTCTTGCCAATTCTAACAAACTTATCCCCCTTGGCGCCCTTCTTGGTAAACCCAATACTTCTCTACAAAACTTTCTATGGACCACATCAACCAACCCTTTGACACTCCCCAAAATTCTACCTCATGCATCATCTTAGTTTCAACCACTGCCTCATACAATCTCTCAAACTATTTCATTGATAATGTGGGAATTTTATATACAAACTTATTCTAACTGCCCTCAGAGCTAATTTACCTTTGGCATGTACACTTCTCAACTGCACTTCACACCCTCCATTTCCAGCACAAATTTCATCCCCAAATATTCAAATTCCTTCACTACTTCTATTTGGTCTCCATTTATGAACCATCTCTCATCCTTTCTTAATTTTGGTTTTTTTAATACTAATATCTTTGATTTTTTTACAATTTTTAGACCCCATTCTGTACAATATCCTATCACATTTACCACCCCCACTATTAGAGATCTTGTTAAGGAACTCAGGATTGCATCTTAACTATTTATAATCAATTAAAGAAAACAGGAAAACTGGAGGGAAAAAAATTGATAAATGGATTCAACATGAATTAAACAAACATCAGAAACATTATAGGTTTGAAGTATTTGCTTCATTGCTTTTGCACAATAAAAATTATCCTTTTTTGGATCATATTATGACCTGTGATGAATAGTGGTTTCTCTAAGACAACCACAAATAATGGAAACAATGGCTAAATCTTGATGAAGCATTAAAACACTTCACAAAACCAAAATTACGCTAGGTGAAGGTTATGGTGATGTGCAACTTACATTCTTCAGCAGCATGGCAAAACAATTACTTCAAAGTATTATAGTCAAGAAATTTACAAAATGAAACAGGAAATGCTAGAAAAGCAGCTAGCACTTTTCAACAGAAAAAGGCCTATCCTTCTTCATGATAATGCCTAGCTATGCATCTCAGAAAGAACTCTCCAAAAGCTGAATGAACTGAACTCCAGATATTAACTTAACCTTTCACAAACCGACATTAATTTATTTAAATACACGGTTTTCTTAAGAATAGGTTTCTTTAATAACCAAGCAGCATTTAGAAATTTCATCATCTCTAAAAGTTATGATTTTTATTAAAATGGCATCAATACACTTGTTACTAATTGGAAAAAGGTGTATATGTCAATGGCAGTTACTTTCATTAATAGCATTAATTTTTAATTTTACTGGTGCTTTAATGAAATGTAAATCACAAAACAGTCATTAATTTCTAAATAACCTAATATATTGTTCTTCCAAAACAGAGAGTATATGATTTTTTATCTATCCACCAAACTGTTCCCACACCCAAACAAATGAAAACATTTATAAATCTACATAATGAACCCCAAAATAGTAAATTTCAGAGAATAAACCATCCTTAAAATTCACCTTCAAAGCTTAATACTACTTAAAATCAGAAACTAGGTCATTTAATGTGATCAATGATTGTAATAGAAATTAGTGATATATCATCTAAGGGAATCTGTTTTTTCATAAACTGAAATACAAATGCAAGAGTTACCTATTGTATAGAAAGGGTGCTTAGTTAGAATTTTTCATTACAATATTTTTTTTCAAAAAGGCTTTCAAATTTTCAAAGTATGTCAGCAAAAGCACTTCATAATAATTTAACATTATTATGGCTTCATCGGTTATCAGCCATCAATAATGGATAATGGAACCCAAGCTTTTCGCTATTGAATGTTCTGTGGTTATCATCAGGAAATGATCTAGAGGAGTAATTGAGCCTCACACACAGAGTGCTGCACTACAATTGATCTGGTGAGCCAATTAGGCACCCACATTGGAAAGTGGCATAAATTTGTAGTGAGCATGTTAATGGCAGTGCACATAACTGACAGAATTAAAGTCTCCCATGAAAGAATATCATCCCATTTTGTATTACACAAACCCAAGTCTTTGGGCAATCAAAGAATAGAAAGGATAAATTTCAAAATGCAATCAAAGATCAAACCCAAACTTTGTGAAAATACAAACTTGTATTTTATAGAGCATTAACCCTATTCATTAATTTTGCTTTTCTTTGTTTTGGCTTCAATCCGCCTCTTCAGCTAGACAAAGTGTAATGATAAAACCTTGTCAACCACTACCCTAGGACAATGTGAAAAAGGAAAAATGTTGAATGAGAAATTCCAAATTTCTATAAATCCCCCATTATTGTTGAAAGTATTTTTCTTCATTTTGTTTTCAATTATTTCATTTATCAACTTGTTCCTGTATTTCTCTGGACGTTCAATTACTACTGCATCATCAAAAAGATCTAGATCTTGATGTTAGTCAAGACATTGATTGAAAGTTTGAGTTTCATTGTCTTGACATCGCTGATAACCCATGAAAGCATTATGTAATCAAAGCCATGAAAACTTTGTCTTATAAAATATATTTTCTTTTCACAAAATTAATAGGGTTTATCAATATTATTAGTACTTCATATTACTTTGATAGAAAGCCGCCTTTCATATTCAGAGAGAACATATCGTTTTTTTTTTTTTTTTTATGTATATCTATAAGTGAAAATAATATATCTTTTATTTGGTGTTTATTAATCACATTAATAGTTATTTCACTTCTTGATTATACTCTTTAATTTACATTACATTTCCTATTTTCATTGTTGCACATAATTTACATATACCAGTAATTATTTTAAAATAAATACCTACATTTTGTAAATTCTTCACATTTTTATGCCAAAAAGAAGAACTAGCTGAAAAAGAATTAGTTGCAGCAATTTTAACTCATCAATATTTTGCAATATTCGCACATAATGATGCTTCCATCAATAGTCTTAACAATTGATATTCGGTTATCCATTGGCAATAGGGAGCCATACTCTTAAATTGAAAATTGGTATCTTCCACATTCAAGTACGATAGAGACAATGTGAGAGTGATGTTGTGACTCATAATCTAATCATATCAGCTTTGCAATGCAACAAAAATTGTTGTTAAATGAACTGCTGCCAGTCACAATGCATTGCATTGTCATTGGTTCTAATTTAAACATTTCTTTAGGGGCAGACAGAGGTGGTTCTAGCCCAAGGTTGGGGGGCTGAGTCCCTCCAGTTTTTATGAAATAATTTTAAAAGTTCCTAATTATTAATTTTGAATAGTTTGGGATTTTCACAGTGAAATATAGTATCATATAACAAATTATTTATGAGGAAGTCTCTCAAATTTCACTGGTTTTATTCCACTTACTTGGACATGTTTCAAAGGCAAATTTCCTTCATCGTCAGCATGGTTCCAAGTGGATGAAGGAAATTTGCCTTTGAAACATGTCCAAGTAAGTGAAATAAAACCAGTGAAATTTGAGTGACTTCCTCCCTGATTATTGTTCAATAAATTTCTAATTTATTTTATATGAAACAAAGTATTAAATGAATTAAATTAATTAATTTTACATGCATTTTAATTTTTTTTATATTGTGTAAGTTGTATTTAACATGTAGCATATTATAATTAAAAGTTACAACATAATATAAAACAGTTAAGAAATAACATTAATTAATTTGCATAGTACATTCAATAAATGCACACTACAAAGAACATGTTTAGATCATTCGATACAACCAACTATGCTTTCTACATGTATATACGGCAGCATCAGCTATTTTAACAATCACACAAAATGTTTTTCATTTGCATCAGTTTTCATTGGCAAATAATAATTAGGACTGTTCTTGTAATAGTGATGTGATCAAGCAAGTTGGGAGGCCAAAATATTTTGAAGTTTTTTTTTTTTCTTTTGAAAAGCACAAATGTGATACTAATAACAGCAGTGAAGCCAGAAGCAAACTAGAGATTCATCAAAGTCTTAAAATAATATCAGTGAAGTTAGAGAACATAAAAGTTACAGTGAGCATGAACCCAGGAGAAATGTCTCAAATTTTTGCCCCTAATGAGGAAAGAAGAACATAGGTATTTCAGCACTAAAGATGATAAGTATTTGAACTTTGATTACCTATATTCCTCTATCTTCTTTTTAAGTACTCTGATGTATTATGGATCAAAGGTTAGTTGTGTTGCAGGTAATATTATGTTCTAGGTTATCTCTTACTGCACATGTAATTATATGCAGAGTATTAATTGTTGTGATCTGATCTCTGCACTGTGGTAACTAACTTATAATTTTCAGTTCATAATATTAAATTCATTAAATGTTCTTTAAAAAATGCTATCATATAATAATATATATGTGTAACCAAACACATTTTCATAAAAATGGTTCTGCTAATCTGTGCACTATATTTTGAAAACCATGGTCACCTTTCCTTTGAATTCTATTATCCAAATATTTTCTTTCAATCCAGTCCGCTGCCAGTTTTAAGCATCTAGAACCATCACTGATGGCAGAGTGAGGTAATGAATACATTAATATCTAATGTGTTTACAAGCTATTGACAGTGAAGCAACTAAAATGTTCCAAGTTAAATGTTTCCAAATTCTGACATTTGTTGAATAGTGTTTAACACCCATTTTTATTACTGAGGCACCACATGTGGTGAACACAGATGATACATGAAACGAAACGATATTTTGGGAAAGGATTTTTAAGGAAGGAAATGTTTAGCCCTAAGTTTAGGGTACATTTCTGGCATTTGCCTTTTATGAGGACTGAGGAAAACCTGGATAAAACCTCAGTCAGGGAGGATAGTCCTGGCGGGATTCGAGCCCCAGACCTCCCGCTTATGAGTTCACACCTTAACGACCTTGGCCACCAATGAAGGTTGAATTTTGACATGAACTTCATTTAGAGTTACAGGATTTTTAATTAGAATATGTTTTGTGAACTGTTATTCCCATCTTCAGCAGTTGACTATCTGCTTGGTAAGTTTTGGGGTTTGATGTGGTGATGGCTGGATCTGTTGGCTGCACTACGAATTTGTTTAATTTTCCCACTATTTTCAATTTATTAACATCTACTTTTAACCCACATTCTGCACAAAATCTACTTATCTCATACTGAAGAATTAACTAGTTAGTGAAGTTTTAGTGTCACCTAATACTGACTCATTTGTATATCTACTTATCTCGTTTACAGTTCATTGCAGTCCAATTACTGTAATTGCACTTATGTGCCATTAAATCATTGCAAATAGCAAGCCTGGTATTTCTTTCTTTCCAATAACTGGACAGTGTGAATTACTCTTTAAGATTCATTCCATAATATCATCAATAAACAAATTAAAAACACTGGATTCAACTTGGAGCCTTGCCGCTAAACTTACCTTTTGGTCCACCATTTCTGTGATCCCATTTCCTGTACACTTAACACAAAACTTAACTCCATCATACCACTTTTGAATTTCTGCAATCTTCACTTACTTGTTTACACCTCATTTTATACAAGCAAAAGGCATCTTTCCTTATTGTATGAAATGCCTTTTCAAAGTTCTCAAAGAACAAATACACTCTACCTCTTTTGTTTCTTAGGCTCTTGTTTATTATAGTTTGAATTATCATTATGTTAGCAACAGCCCTTCTACCTTTCCTCAACCCTGAAATTCACACAACTTTTCTTCCTCCTTTAACCATTTCTATGTAAATTCCCTGAATTATTCAAATTCCTGTTTCTTTTATATAATGTTATCACCATATTTATTCTCAAATTTTCAGGCACTTTTTGACCTTATTAAACAATTTTGTTAATATGCTCCAGCCATTACTCAACTTATAGATAATTATCCAAAATTCTTATTCTTTTTCAAAATTAAAATTTTGTATTCAATCTCATTACTTATAATTTCCTTGTCTAAACATTCAATCCTTACTACTGTTTTATTAAAATCAACACTTCACTTTTTTACATTCTTTATACCAACCAAGTCTACAGAATATTTTATCCATTCATTTGATGTAATCTCATTCCCTATTGTAGTTTTCTTATAAACACTCTTCATAATGGCCCATATTTCTTTATTATGTTTACTTTTTAATACCTTTTTCATCTCATCATTAGTTTTTTGTTGCATTCCTCCTTTTTCCACTCTAGTAAACATTTAAATCCCCATATTTTTTAACAAAAAACATTACCTAATTCTATCTAATCTGTTCTCCATTTGGCTAAATCTCTAAATACTTCTTTTATATCCTTAATCAGCTGGTGAAGCAATTTAATGCCCGTATGTTCCTCTTGCCATTGAATTATGCAAAATATATTTCACAGGGCATTGCCCGCATAATCAGCTGTGAGTTGAAGTTGACATGTTCTGTACAATGCAATGGTAAGTGGAGCATATGGGAAATTAAATTGACTCACCAGTTAATTAAGAATATATTAGTTGCTTCACTGTGTTAGTTCCAACACAAAATTAATTTTTTTAAATTTAATTCTTCTGTTCTAGTTTCCCAGCATTCTTCATCAAAACTAATATGTACTTTTTTGCTTATTTTTCATTTTACTTCCATCTTTGCACCAGCTCTTTTCACAATTAATTCCAATCCCTATGTTACCACCTCTACATTTCCTTTTAACAACAGGTTATGTACTGATTTTAATCCTTGTCATTACCCAAAAAAAAAACAAAAACAAAAAAAAAACATTTAAAACTGATTTACTGAAATTTACAATATTTATGGCACAACTTATAGTTCCCAATGTCTAAAAATTACAACGTTTAATTTTTTTTTTTTAATTAATCCGGATTTTAAAATTCTGCGCAAGATCCTTATCAAGTGTGAATTTACAGATCATCGACCAATGACCATTAAGAATTTCTCTGCGGAAATGATATTTAAAAACCGCAAAAACTGCCAAGCTTCAATTAAATTTCACTCTGCGAAGTAGCCATTTTACAACAGTTTGATGTTGTTATTTAAAACCCTTCGTAGAGTTTCGAAACATTAGCTGATAACCACATTCTCAGGAAATAATATTAGCTTATGCAATACAATATTTTTTTTCAATTTATTAAGATTCGCTATAACGTGCCATATAGCTAAATTCACAAATTGGCAGTCAGTAAATTTAGCTGCTCCCTACCGTAAGTTCTTCGTTGCGCAGCTCACCAACATTATTGCCGAAAAATGTCTCCCGAGTCTTATTTATTTGGTAGCATATGAAAAATGTTATGGTACAAGTAAAGTTCTCAAAGATATTTGTTCGTTGTTCCAACCATCTGTAATAATGAAACATGAGTAGAAATACATACACGTACAAAAACAAAATATAAAAGCTGTCGGTGCTGGAGTAGAAGGCTATGTATGAATTTGGATATTTTTATTTCTGATTTGTAGTATATCTATTCCAAATATTGCGGAGACTTGTGCTGTATTTTCAGTATTTCCCAACGCAAAGTGATTTATTTAAAAAATACCAAATAAAGTTATCCTCCGGTGAGAACCCACTGCCATGGTAAGTTGGTATCAAGAATCTCGTAGCCAACCTATGCATGTGTCAACACACATACACTCAGGCATTCAGTTGCCATGTTGCCACATGTAGCCAGGTAGTTTACACTCTATGCCACCAAGACTCGCAGAGGACGAACAACCCAAACCACTGAGGTTATCTACAAACCAAACACATTATAGGTAGTGCCAGAGCATCAAAGGAACTGCTCACAGCTTGCCTGCTCGTTTCATTGGGTTCATTTGTGGTTATCTTGAATTGACGTTACATTGAGATCACAAATGTCGCTGCTCAAGCGCCGGGGAATGGGTTTCCTAGGGGCAGGCCGGTTTATAAGAGCTGTTAGAGGGAATGGATTTCCTAGGGAGAAGCCAGTTCCAAGCGACAGCGGAGAAAGAGGGAAAGTATTAGCTAGATAATACCATTTCAGTTGCAACAACGTATTAGCGTAGATGGTAAAGGCACTACGTTCAACGTGTGGAAAATTCAACACTGATTCAAATTCCAACACGTCTTTGTTCATTTTTTTTTTTTTTGCACCAGATTTGCCACAATTACAAATTATTTACTCCTGAATTAGTTGCGAATTGGAATTAGAGCTTCTAGGATTTGCCCGAGGTTAACCTTAGGTTAGTGTGTGTGTATATAAATTAGTTGCGAATTGGAAAAGATTGTGTTAACTTGCTCACATATTCAGTCTCATTTAAAATCGCCATTCTAACCTCATAAACCTTCTCTTACTCCTTAATTAGTTGCGAATTGGAATTACAGCAGTTCGTCACTTCAAAATGTAATAACCATTCCCTTTTTCTCTCAATGCTCCGGTGCTAGCAGCAGCAACAACATGCACTATAAACCGGCTTCCCCCTAGGAAACCCATTCCCCCGGCGCTAGCAGCAGCTAGCTGTGCTCTCATTCTAACGTCAAGTTTTTCTTGTAGTTCTGTTGGCAAAATGCACTCAAGTTAAGGTGGTGAACAAATCGTGGAATGGTACCAAATTGAATAAATAAATATTTAATCGGCATTCGTAGTTTCTTTTTGCTTATTAAACTTAAACACACCTCAAAGTTAAATGTTCAGAAATATAAATTAATTTCTTGCTAATACATTAAACGTAGTCATTAAAGGAACATTAAGAGATTATGTGCTACTGTTGCTGAACTAATGTGTTGTAGTTGCTATGTGCAGCGGTATTAAAATAACATAAGGTAACCAAGTTCAAATATACCTCTGATCTTTTTATTTTTATCGGGATTAGATGTAAAAAAATAGCAAATAAAATGAGTAGCAAAGAAGAGCCTGTATCAGAAAAATTCTTCAGTCTCATTAACCCTGCGCCTTCGTTTAGAGATCCTGAAGATGATGTGCATGAAGATACTGTAGCAAAACTAGTTGATAAAAGTGATAGCTTCAGTGAAGATGAGCAACAGGCATCTGGAATCCGCAAACAAAGGCTACTAATTCAAGCAGATAATGATGATAAGAGATACACGGGACAAAAAATTTCACGAAAGAAACTAATGGAGCAAATTTTCTGTGAAGGTAATGGTTTCAAACAGGTTACTGCTGCTGAACTAGAGTCCCCAAGCATTTCCAGTAATGAGGAGAAGGATGAAATTAGTGAAGAAGAAAAAGAACACAACTATGATTCTGAAATAGAATCCCCAAGCATTTCGAGTAATGAGGAGGAGAAGGATGAAATTAGTGAAGAAGAAGAAAAAGAACACAACTATGATTCTGAAGAAATGGAAGAAAGTAAACATGAACAAGAAATTAGTAGCATTCAGCACATTTCAAGAAGATTGGAATCAGATATAGAAAAAGGAAATGCTGTTAGAAATCAATTGAAACTGTGGGACAATTTATTGGAATGTAGGATCCAGTTTCAGAAATGTCTGTTAGCAGCAAACAGACTACCGCAGCATTCCACTTTTCCACAATTTGAAGTCAATGGTGGTTTAAAGTTTAAAAAAGAGGTAACACAAACAAAGCACTCCATAACAAATCTGTTAGAAAAGCTAATTATGTTTCGAATGTATATGTTGAAATCATATTCAGAAACTAGAAATTTAGGGGAAAAGGCTGAAGAGAAAGAAGCATTGCAACCAGACGAAGAAATTCCCAGTGATTCAGAACATGAGTTTGTCAGTAATAGTGTAGTAAATATTAATGACAAAAATGAACCTTCAACAGCTAAGAGAAGAAAACTAGAGGATTATTCACAACTTTTGAGCAGTCAGCATAAAGAGTATATACTGTATCGAAATGAAACTATTCAGAAATGGAATGATAAAACACGACTCTATGTAGGGAAGCTTAGTAGTCGCAATTTCTCTAGTTTTGAACAGTCAACAGTGAAACAAATTGAGCAAATTCTAAGTAATCATCATAGACTTATTCAGCGAACACAACTAAAAAGATCAGCATACGGTATTTTAGGACTCAATCATTCTTCTGAGCAGAAAGTAAGCTTCAATAGTGCTCCAGATGCAGTTGATGGAAATGAAAATAAGACATCTATTGAAGAAACAAAAGATTTTGACACAGAAATATTTGATGATACTGATTTTTACCATCAGCTTCTGCGTGAAATTATTGAGCGCAAAGCATCAGATATCACAGATCCAGTGCAACTTGGACGTCAGTGGATTGAACTACAAAAGCTACGAAGCAAAATGAAAAGAAAAATTGACACACGGGCAACGAAAGGTCGCAAGATCAGATATGTTGTTCATCCTAAGCTTGTAAATTTCATGGCACCAGTTCCACATTGTACATGGAAAGATGAGGCAAAAACTGAATTGTATAACTCTTTGTTTGGAAGTAACAATTTATAAAAGAATTTATATATAATGTAAAAGGTTTATTTTACAAAATATAAATTAAAGAAACTGTAACTAAAGACTAACTTCTATATTATTTGCTAACATATCATTGTAATTATTATTAGAGAAATTGCCCCATCTAGAACTGGAAGGGTTAGCTTGCAATTTGTAGTGGATACCTGCATTTGGGCTCCACAAATTTCAATTTTCATGGCAATTGCATTTTATCATTATTTAAGTCCAGTGTGGTGTGTCAATAATTTCTTTTGTGTTATCAAACTACATCAGGCTACGTGTCAGTTGTGAAACACAGGCTACGTGTCAGTTGTGTAATTTTGCATCACATCTGGTTTGCTTCCATACTGGCTTAGTTCTTTTGCCAGAATTAGCAGAACTTTGGGAAGCTCTTGTTATTGCTTTAAGTGCTTACCATAAGATTGCAGAGTATGATTTGTGTTCCAGGAAACATCTTAAAACTGAAAGCCCAAAACTCAGGCTTAAGCTTCATGGTTTTTGATTGATTCGTTTTATTTAAGGGTGCTCTTTTAACATCTCAGGTCATCAGCGTCCCATTCAATTCCGGGCGTGAAACGGCCGAAAATTTTGTTCAGAGGCCTCTTCTATCAGGCTTCAGGTTCTTTATCGTGCCGTAAATGTACGACATGGGACCCACAGCTTTACTTCCCTTCCAAAAGAAGCCATAATTGGGATTTTTACGTCCAAAAAAACCCATCGATCCTGGCCGGATTTGAACCCACAACCTTGGGTTTAGGAGACAAGTATGGTTACCCCTACACCACCAGGACCGACTTAAGCTTCATGGAGTTACAAATAAGGGTTATTCAAATAAATGTTAAGATTAGATTAGGAGTGAGTGGAGCTCTAAATCTATATATAGGAAATAAAAAAACCTTTTAATAATAAATTTATACTAATACACTTTAAACCAGTGAAGAGCTGAAAGTAGTAGGTTCTGAGTATTTTACAGCAAATTATGATTTTCTCAGTCAAATGGGATATGCATATGCATGCAAACAAGTATTATAGAATATTGCAGAGGTACAAGATGCAAAGGACTAAAACAGGGATAATTATTTCACTGAATTTTTGGTTTGTATTATTAAAGAAAGAAATATATATATTTTAAGATTTGAAAAACTTTTTTTGCATGATTTGAATCATTAAGGATTTTTTCTGCAATTATTCGTGCATTTGAAAAGGCACATAAGAATTTCAATGCATCAAAGTGAAAAAAGTTATAAAAATCAAATGGCATGTTCACTTCACAAAAATATCTATTGAGAATCTTGTTATACATTTATTTTTTTAAAGCAGTCAAAAATTTTCTCCCATTCAGTTAAGCTCTTTAAATAGCAGAACTTTCATTAGTGAAAGGAATGCAAGATTACTTTGGGCTTACGAATACCAGAAAATGGATGAGAAAGTACTGTAGCTTAGAATAGTTCTGTCAAATTACCTTATTGATGTGTGGACAATTCTAGGTAATTTGTGGTGGGGTAACCTCTTGGCTGCATAAATGTAACAAATTGTAAGTGAGAAAAGATGAAAATAATTTCAGTCAAGTTATACAAGGAATTATCCTAGCTGTGCAATTAACCATTCCTACAATATGTTCAGTACAGAAGTAAGAGAGATTCCCGATTCCCTTATAAACGCATAATCAGAAAATGAGCTCGGCCAGAAACCAATTTTTCTTTTTGCTTTTAAAAACTACTTTACTTTGTCTTGATCAACATTTCCATGGTGTCCTGAAAGATGAATGTTCTATTGTAACTGGTACGAGTCCTTCCGAAATAGCTTCACTTCAGTTGAAATAGAATGTCCTTTTTTCCAGGATGAAAAATGTTCTCTGTGACAAGTGGCTGACTATGACAGTTGATACCTTGAAAAACATTTTATTTTTGCTTGTAACCAAGAAAAGTAAGCTTAAGTATTTTAAATATGTGATAAGAAATGATCTTAAATACCAATTTTCATTAATAATGAGTGAAAATACTCTGTTTTCAATTTTAATAAATGCCTTTTCATATTACATTGCCTATTTTCAGTATTTTAAGTGCCTTTTTGCCCACCTATTTTAATCAAAATAATGCCCAAACTTCCATGCTGTGATCCCAAAGATTATATTAGCTATATGCTCTATGAATGTAAACTTGGAAAAGTACATCTGCATTGGTATCGGAAATGTACTAGGCCTTTATTGCTGATGCTGTGAATGAAAAGATGGTGCAGAGATGGTTCACAATGATTGAGGAAGATAACAAAACCATAGAAGATAGCCACAAACAGGAAGACCAATAGTGGATAACAGGGCTTCTATTGAGACGAACAATAGCTATACTTGTAGAATGTGTCACAGCAATTAAACACCAATTCAGAATTATAAGAATGTATTAAATATATTCACACTAACTCCACTCATGCAACATTAGGACATGTTCATTAAGTTTTTCCTATTTATGATGAAAAATTTTTTCCCAGTAGATCGCTCTATTAGGTTATGAAGTCCTTTCAGCAACTTAGTCTCGTTTAATTTCCTAATTTTGGGTCCAAAAGTGAGAAGCCACTGCTGATTTATCAATTTGTTTAAAACGAATATTCCTAAAATGTTCCTTTCTCTGAATTTCTAAATTTATTTTTGTTTTTCCAAGTATCTTTGGTTACAATCTGCATATTTAATTTTGTCAGTTCCTGATTTCTGTTCTGTTGGTATGGTGTCTTTACTGTGGAAGCTAATAAAATTTTTATATTATATTTATTCTTTGGGCCTAACTAAGGGATGTTCTTTGAATATCACAATAAAAATAGGAAAAACTTAATGAATTTTGGTGTGCCACCTATGAATACTTGGCAAGTTCCTATCAAACCATCAGAGTGCCACAGAAGCACCTTGGGATCCAGCCACCAAATCAAGTAGTCGACAGCTGATGATAGGAGTGATTGCCCTCAAAACATGTCCTAAAGTTAAAGTTAAAGTAAAGTTAATGTGAACATATTTAATACATTCTTAAAGAATATTACCGCTATAACTGAATTAATAATACAGAAATCTAATGACTATCTCTATCAGTTTGGAAAAAGATATAAACTTGGTAAGTGGGTACCATGCAAGTTAACAATGGCTCAGAAGGTGACAAGAACTGACACCAATTTTGCACTGTCGTCAGGTCAACAGGAGGATACCCTTCGACAGGCTGCTAACATTTGATGGTCGGTAGGTTGCTATATAATTTTTTCCCAATTTTTTATTTGTTGCTATCAAGTCCATCTGGGAAATGCTAAAAGAATTAGTCTTAGCAAGCTTCCGAAAATGTAACAGCTGTTAACATATGATGAAAAGTGGATTATCTATGACACTCCAAGATGCCATCATCACTGCTTAGTGGTCTAGTGGTAACCACATTTGCTTCATAGATCCAAGGTCACGTGTTCAAACTCAGCCAGGACCAATGGATTTTTAGGACATATAAATCCTAAGTATGACTTCCTTTAAAAGGAAAATAAAGCTATTGGTCCCATATCATAGATTTACAGCATGTAAAAGAATCTCAAGTCTGAAAGTAGAGGCCTTTTAGCAAAATTTATTAGCTGTTGCACAGCCTGGATCGAATGGTATGTTAAAACACCAGAGATATTAAGACAGCATCATTAAATAAAAAAAAACAAATAATCCACTGGTTGGCGACACATCTATCTATCCCCAAACATCCAAAACCACCATTACACCAAAAGGTTATGCTCCATATTTAGTGGACTGTACAGGGTATGAGGGTCAATAAGTTTTGGAAATGGACAAATAAAATTTTAAAAATTTAGATCTGGTCTTGAATCTTTTCAAGTATTTTCTATTGCATTCTATACAACATTTCATCCATTCAAACCATTTTATAAATGCTGAACATCATGCTTTTTTGGAAAGGGTGCAAATACATTTGTATGCAGTTACTATGGCTTCAGTTGATTCATATTGTTGATCAAGAATTTTTTCTTTTATTTTGGGGTAGAAAAAAGGCACATGTGTCCAGATCTGAACTGTAGAGAGGATGGGACAAATATTTTATTATTAACCTGCAGAAATTGGGTTGTTTCTAGAGCAGTGTGGGCGGAGGCATTGTCAAGGTGCAACAAGATTCCATGCAAACCAGTTCTTAGGATGTGTTCTCAGTCCATTTAAGACTTGACTTAACATTTTGTGTTGCACCATCTGGCAGTAACAATCTTTTGCCCCTCAAGTGGAACTGTCACAATATGACCACTAGCTGAGAAGAAGGAATAGATCATCTCGTGAACAATTCTTGCTTGCCTCACTTTTGTTGAGGAATCCTCTCTGAGAAGATGCAGAATGATGACTATTGCTTAGTTTCTGGATAATACTGGTATATCCAACTTTTGTTCCTATTATGATGTTATGTATGTATTTTGATCTTCTGCCATTAAATTTTGCTATTATTTGCTGGCACCAATGCACATGTGCATTTTTCTGCTCGTTTGTGATGTGGTAGGGAATACGACGACTGCAGAGCTTCCTAATGTGAAGTTTTCTTTGAGGATTGTTTTCACTGCAGCTGATCTAATATTTAGGGCTTCTTAAACAATCTGCAACAATGATCTTCCCGCAATATGCACTCTGCTTTCATCACATTTTTATTGACTGTTGCTGTAGTCGGCTGTCCTATGCAGTCTTCATTTTCAAGGGAATCTCTTCCTCTCCTATAATCTGCAAACTATCCATAAATAGTGGACTGCAAAGGGCAAAGATCCCCAAATGCAATATGCAATCTATCAAGACATCCTGTTTCCCCTAAACTGACTTTAAAGTCTTAGAAAACCATAGGGCAGAAATGCACTTGCCTAAGTTCCATCCTAGCACCTAGCATGGCAACACCTGTGCGTGAATACATAGATGTGCTCACACATTGTTAAGAGTACACTAAAACTTGTACAGGCTGGTATCTAAACTTCAATCTAAAGCTAGGAAAATCTGCACTAGCTTGTCACAATTTATTGTTGTCTATTTGCAAAACTTTTAGCATTACCCTGTATATTCATCGTGCACAATAAGCAAATCCAAACTTTTGCCAGCCTGGAAATACTATTGCATAGAATTTTTGCTTCCCACCTTAACGTGTTATATTACCACAGAATTCAGTCTTCCATCATGGCAGAAGCTCCTCAATAGTGATTATGACTATGTTTAATACTAAATACATTATTTTCTTCAGAATATGCCTTGAAATGCCTGACCTAAAACTGGCAAAATTTTTTGGTACCTTATATATTTCATCCATCATAGTATGTTTTTCACAATAGTGATGTTACAAGCAGTGACAAATTTATAAACAATGTATACAGTTTTTTTCACACTAACTCCATTCACTTACATAAATTTGGAACATATGTTTCGGGAGCGATCCCTCCCATCTTCAGCCTGTTGACAAACTCAGCCTGTAGTTTGTCAACAGGCTGAAGATGGGAGGGATCGCTCCCGAAACATATGTTCCAAATTTATGTAAGTGAATGGAGTTAGTGTGAAAAAAAACTGTATACATTGTTTATATATATACCACTCCATTGTCAACAGCTTCGTAAGTACACTTATTTGAGTGACAAATTTATTAGTACATATTTTGTTTGGCATTGTAATAGAAGAGTACCAACCAATTTAGGTTATACTTAAAAATATGCTGTGCAGCTGTAATGATTTCATGTGTGTTTGTGAACCATGTCTAACATGTTGACAGTAATAATTATGTCCTTGCTGATTATTGAATGTTATAAAAGGTTCTGAGCAGATTCTAAAATCTGAATACATACCTAGCAGTCAGAATGCAATTGTGCCAGGGCACCACCATGGTACTTTTTCTGTAAATATATAATCTAGTCTCTATCTTCAAGTCAAGTGTTTGGATTTAACATTTCAAAATTAGTCAACAGAGAAAATAGTGTAAGATATGCAGAAGAAAGTATAATAAAAATTGTTCAAAATTTGGACTGGCTTATTTAAAATATTATATGATTTTCATGATTGTTTAGATGAAGGTAGCAAAAATCTTCCTAACACTTTGATTGTCTTAAAAATGCAATTAAATCTATACATTGTAGCACAGCTGAGTGTAAACATGGTTTCAGTACTATGAACATAATCGTCAATAAGCAATGTTTTTCTGTGATGTTCATAAAATTCTATGAACCACCAATTTACACATGGAGCACTGTGCCATATGTTAGGTCATGGTGATTATATCACAACAAGATGATGAAAGGGAAATATGGAAACTCTTAGATTCACTATATACATATAATTAATTAATTATTTAAAAGTCATTATTTTCTTAATTTGCTGTAAGAAGTGTGGATTAGTAATTATGTAAAAATAGCTGTAACATTATTATAACAATTATCAATAATAATGTTTTTGCTAAGCTCCCTGGTATTAATTTTTTTATGACTACACCCCTTCTAACAGTCAGTGAAATTGGAATAAGTAAGCCTAAAACCAGAGGTGATAGGTGTGTGTGTGTGTGTGTGTGTGTGTACGTGTACACAATCAATGTGTTTTTAGGCTTACTTATTCCAATTTCACTGACTGTTAGAAGGGGTATAGTCATAAAAAAAGTAATACCAGGGAACTTAGCAAAAACATTATTATGTGTGTATATTTCCCTTTGAAAGAGTATCAGATCTGCATCTTATTATTTCAGTTTCCTTACAGCTGTAGCTAATAATAGTCACCAAATTTAGATTACAAATCAGTGTTTCTTGCATTAAAATTAAATTTTACTGACAGAAAAGACATCTTATTTACTCAGTGCATTCAAAAATATAAAACACCATGCACTAACAAGTTGGAAGTTAAACAATAAATAAACTTATATTTAATTTATTATAATATAAGGAAAGGTTTGATGGCACACTTATGTCTCTTGTAACACACCTACTTTTAAGTTGGAACACAAGAGAATATAGTTCAACTAATAATGCATATGTATGATGATTAGATGTGCTTATTAAATCTGATGTTGGATGTGATGGCTATTTGCTTCAATGTGTTGTAAAGAACTCTGAAATGTATAATTTTAGACAGAGTTAGAAAAAAGAATGTTTATTAACCATTGATGATGTGCTGGAAATTCAATGTTAAAAGTGCTAGACTTTTAACGCTTTAATTACTTTCAATTTTCCTAACAACTGACAAAATACTTGTCAGTTGTTAGATTTTTAAAATAAATTATTTTGACAAGAAAAAAACCATTAAAAGCTTGAATATGCAATTTTATTGGCAAAAACACAACATTTAAGAAATATTTATGGTGCAATGCTGCAACTATTATATTAATACCATAAATAATAGAGCTAACATGTAATTGGCATTCAGAGGCATGCACAACACATAGGCTAGAAAATAACACTACAATAATGTCCTTCGTTAATCGTTCTGAACCAATCTATGTCCATGTCAAATTTGTGCTGAATTATGTTCATCAAACACTTTTTGCTGTTTAAATCTGAAATTTTGCTTGATGAGTTATTGAGGTTTGAAACACTATCACTTAAATGGAAGGAAAGAATCTAAAAAATAATCCTCTTCTTATTTTTAAAAGAATCCTATATGTAGCCCTCAACAACTGATGAAAATTTCCATCCTTATTGCTTTAGGAAAATGCATAACAATCAATTCACCTACGGCCTACAATTAATAAGTAAGGTCAAAAAAGCTTAATAAGACCGCCTTTGTGGCCTAGTGCTGGCATTTGCAACTACTAATCTGGAGGTCCTGATTATAATTCTTAGTCAGGTCAAGCTGTCGGGGTTTTTTCGGAGTTTTTCCTTACTCCTGAGAAGATGAATACCAGATAGCTTTAAGGTGCGAAGGACTCCAAGCTCATTTACGCCATCATTAATTAATATCATTCCATTCAAAACTACAGACTTGCACCAACAGAATTTACATAAAATCTACTTATGTCATGAGAAGACTAATGCAGTCAAAGCAACAATAAATAACACGTAGAAAAACTCAATAAATATAACAAAATGGCTCTAAATATAATTTACTTATATAAAATCTTAAATGACTGTCTAAAGAATGGTGAATAAACACCCCTCTCCCTCTCAATTCAACCTTCAGCCTTGTTTTACAAGCATCTTATTCACAAAATAAAATAGTACTTTTAACATTTGTATTATAAATAACCATTTTACATTTGTTAATGTGTTCATGTTCATTATACTACCTAAGCAAAAAAAAAAAACAATTCTAAATACAATTACATAAAAATACAAGGACTCTAAAAGTTTGGCAATACCAAAACTGAGGTTCTCCCATCTCTTAATCACCAGGTTATATGTATTGTAAAGAACCGCTAAAATAAATTACTAATTTTCACCACTGCATATGACACCAAGCTCCTTCCTTATACTTCTCAATTTATCTCTTAATTTTTTTAAAAATTCTCCTATCTTATTCATTTTTTCTGGTTTCATATCTGATAACACTTTTGTTGCTACTATTTCTTGTTGTAATTTGCCCCATTTCCCAATCCAAATACTATACCACCACCTTTTTACCATTTTGCATTCAATTAAACAATGGAACTGGCTTTCCACTTTCCCACACATAATGCTTCCTTCTTTACAATTTATCCTTAATCCTTTTAAAAATAATACCCCTGTACATGCATCAAAGCAAAACCTATTCTTCCAAACTGGTCACAAACATCTATATATTTCTCCCATCCCCAATTTCTTTTAACTACTTTATATAAATATAAGGAACTTTTGTGCTCTAAGCTAGCCCAGATCTCTTGCCTTTCTATGTCTTGTACCCTCTGTCTCACTTCTTTCCAAAATCCACATTATTTTCACCCAATCGTCATACATCTATTCCAATTTCTTCTAATAGTTTTCCCACCTCCAAGACAACATTCTCTTCCCAATACATCTCTTTAGTATGTAAAACATTCTTTTAGTACATCATTATTGTTTAGATTCAAACATCCATACCAATATTTTAAGATTTTTTCTACTGTTATTCCTTTACTTCCTACTCTTCCTAATTCTACCATACCCCTTACAGTGAACTTTTTGGTAACCCCAGAACGTCTCTACAAAACACTCTATGCACCTACATCAACCTTTGTCCACCCCTTTGACACTCCCCAAATTTTCATTGCATACATCATCTTTAATTCAACCACAGCCTCATATAGTCTTTCTAACCATTTCATTGACAATGTGGGAAATTTATACAAGCTTATTTTACAGCTTTTATAGCTAATTTACCTTTTGCTTGTGCACATTTAGACTAGATCTCCCACCCTCCATTACTTGTAAATTTAACCCCCAAATCAAATTCTTTCACTATGTCTATTGGGTTTCTATTTATAAACCATCTCTCATCTTTTCTTAATTTTGTTCCCTTTTTATAAGCAATCCTGGTACTTCCTTCTTTCTAATAATTGGGCAATGTCTACTTTTTTCCTTAACCTAACTAGGATATTGTCTATAAATAAATTAAATAACATGGGCCTCCATTTACATCCCTGTCTCAAGCCAAATTTTGAATTATGTAGTCTGTGGATCTATTACCTTCACATTTAACACAATACGCTTCCTTCATAAAATTTTTGAAGTTCTGAAATAAATTCAGTACTAACTCCCTTACATCTCAATTTACATACCAATGAATGCTTTCTCAAAATCTGCAAGGAAAATGTATTTTTACCCATTGTATTTCTTAAATATTTACCCATTATAGTATAAATTACCATATTATCTATTGTTCTTCCTTTTCTAAATGAAATTCTGATAATTTATCTTCCATTTCTGCTCACTCATGCAACCTTCCTGCTAATATACCATATTTTTTACTTACCACTGATAGTAGACTAATTCTCGATAGTCGGGTTATTTATACCACCTTTCCCTTTATATATTGCAACGATCGTGCCAACCTTCCAACACTCAGGTATTACTTTCTTCTCTTTAATTCTATTTAATTCTGTTCCCTCCTTCCATTTACCCAAAAGCTGTCCAAAATTCTCCTGGAATTCCATCTACTCCTGCTGCCTTTTTCTTCTTAAATTTTTAATATGGTACCCTATCTCATTCATAGTAAACTTTTAATCTAAATGTTCTATCCTATGCACAGTACTACCTAATTTAATTAATGACTCAAGATATTCCCACCTCTGACAAGTTTCTAAAGTAACTCTTCCATTTCCTTGGGGTTATCTTATTTCCTACCCTTCTCTTCCCTAAGACATCCTTCAGAACTGACCAATACATATTTGCTGTCTTTAGCTCCTTTAATTTTTTCACCTATTCTCTGTTGAACTCTTTTCATTTTATCCTGCACTAGACACTTATATCCACTTTTTTGAAGAAAAAAAATTCCTATTATCTTCTTCTTCTGACCTTCTCCACCTTATTAAATCCTTAAACACTTCTTTCTTTACCTTATCACATTCTCCATCATACCATCCTTTGTGCTTCCTCTTTGATTCACTTCCTGCCCACTTTACCATTGGCTCCACCTTTTCCAATGCTCCCTCTATCTTTTCTACCTTCAGTGCCTCTAGAATTCCATTCTTTCATATTTCGCCTATTTTGGATATCAAATTCTCCCTGAAAAAGCTCAGCATAATTCAGCCTCATTTTTAATGAAAAATGTCCACCACTTGCTATCACATCCAGAACTTTGAAATCTACCAATGCCTGATCGATTCCTCACTACATACCAAAAAAGTCAATTACACACGATTATTTATATTCATAAATGTAAATTTTCCTTCTTGGTCTTCACCTCTTAAACCATTGCACATAATTAAATTATTCAATTCATAAAACTCATTTACCACCTTCCTTATTTAGCACCTTATCTCTATTTTTCCTTACCTGCTCTTCTCTTTTTACTCTTTTCACATTCATTCTCCAACCCCGTAAATCTTTTATCATATTCACCTACTCTGGAGTTAAAATCGTCAACTAAAATAAACTTCATACTAGGGTATTGTCTACTTAACTTCTCCATACTATCATTTAGTTTTAAGTACAAATTTTCATTGTAAAGCTCTGATGAATCAGGTGGGTTATACACTATACCTAATCCTAAGCATATCATCTTATACATCTTTAACCACATTACTTGCCCTTCTTCTATATGTAATACTTCATTCACATTTACTCCACAACTCTTATTTATAAATACCCTTCCTTATACCATAATCACCTATATAATCATCTTCCACTTCTATCTTTTCATCTTTGTCCAACCAGTCTCAACCATTACCATCATGTCTCCTATCTTTAGCACTTATTCCTCACCACTTATCATTTTTGGTCTTAAACCCTTCACCTTCCAGTCCACTTCCTACCTTGAACCACTCTGTCCTCCATTAAATTTCTCTAACTTTGCTCTGTACCAGGTTCTTTTTTTGCCTGCAGCCACATTTTCCTTATCAGCAATTTCCATTATGCTGCCCTCAGGAGTTGACTTCATTTTAAAATGGCTTAAGCCCAGTGCCACTGACACTACTATACATTCTCCTCTTGACTGATAACAAGGCCATTTACTTCTGCTTTTTCCCTCTCATATGTTGTGACTCGCCTTCTTGGTGACATCATAAAGTTCCCTCTGCTTCTTCCCCTCTCTCCTCATGCTACCCATGTCTTGCCTGTGTGTCTAATCTTCTTTCCTCACATTGGAGCCCCATTGTTACTTCTAATTCTGGATATTTCACTAACTCGCCATTTCTCATTCTGTTTTTCCATATTTCGCCACTTGATTCACTTCCTGTTTCTTTCCATCAATCCATATTTCCATGCCTTTTACATGTGCTTTTTTTCTCTCTTCCCTTGCCAGTTTCATTTTCTTTATTAATGAGTTCCTGACCTCCCTCTCTTCTTTTCCGTAGTCTTAACCTATAAAAATGTCCATTCCTTTCAGCTTCTTACCACTTCTCAATTCAATCTAACCACTATTGATCTGGGTTTGTTTCCACTTCTTCCAATTCTGAAGTATGTCACAATTTCCCTATGACCCAGCCAAATTAACCTCCAAACCTTTCTCAATTATCTTTTTTACTATTTGCAGTAATATTTTCTCTCTAAGAATAGAGAGAAAATATTACCAAAAAAATATCAGATTATGTCCTCTTATCTCTATTTCTATTTTTCTCTCCATCCTCTCCATTTATTCTTTGCATACACGAAGCTCTTCATGCACTTTTTTTCCATAGTGTGTAACACAAACTTCTTCTATTCTAAAATATATTTAAATATAAATAAATATGAGTTAAATATGGTGGATGTTTGTAACATATAAGTTTTGAATAATTGAGTCGAATTTGTAACACATCACTAATAGCTTTAAAAGAGGAAAACTAAGATTCTGGAGCTAATCGCTCCCATCTTCAGTTCCAGTTCAACTGTCGACCTTGTTCTTTGTGGTGGTTTGGTTTGTCTCTGGTGGCGGTTGGATGAACTTCTATATTAAGACGTCACTTGGTGGGATTTCAAAGTTGAAAATGCTACATTTGTTCTTCCAGATATAATTGTTTTCCCAGGCGGCGAGTTCTGTTTTCCCTGTAATATTTTTAAGTAGTTTGGGATTCCTGTTTATATTATGTTTTCCATTCCAAAAATGCCAAGCTACTGCTGATTTTTTTTCCTGTCTTTGTTATGTATTCTTTTGCTCGTGTTTTTATGTTTCTTTTAGTCTTCCCTATGTAAATTTTTTCACAATCGATACATTCCATCTGATATATTCCTGATTTGTTCTCTTGAGGAATATCCTCTTTTAGTTTAGAATTTAGTATATTTTTTATGGAGTAACTGGTTTTTGGAGCTAAAATAATGTTTTGTTTTTTGACAATCTTTTGGAATTTGTAGAATTAGATGAATCCAAAAATTCACGTACCATCCATCAACCTTCTACAAATTCCAAAAGATTGTCAAAAAACAAAACATTATTTTAACTCCAAAAAACAGTTACTCCATAAAAAATATACTAATTCTAAACTAAAAGAGAATATTCCTCAAAAGAACAAATCAGGAATATATCAGATGGAATGTATCGATTGTGGAAAAATTTACATAGGAAAGACTAAAAGAAACATAAAAACACGAGCAAAAGAATGTATAACAAAGTTGGGAAAAAAAAATCAGCAGTAGCTTGGCATTTTTGGAATGAAAAACATAATATAAACAGGAATCCCAAACTACTTAAAAACATTACTGGGAAAACAGAACTCGCCGCCTGGGAAAACATTTATATCTGGAAGAACAAATGTAACATTTTCAACTTTGAAATCCCACCAAGTGACATCTTAATACAGAAGTTCATCCAACAGCCACCAGAGACAAACCAAACCACCACAAAGAACAATGTCGGCAGTTGAACTGGAACTGAAGATGGGAGCGATTAGCTCCAGAAACTTAGTTTTCCTCTTTTAAAACTATTAGTGATGTGTTACAAATTTGACTCAATTATTCAAAATAAATATGTTAACAATATTATATTTCATTACTAAAAACATAAAAAGATCTCATCCAATGGTTTTTATTTGGTTAACATTAACTTTCCTCTATTTTCAATAAAGTTCTTCAGTATTGTTGTATTGAATGGAATCAAATTGATCACAAAGTAAAAAGATTCATTAATTAAATTTTTTATATTTAGTACCATGTGTTCATTTTAAATGAGATTTTTTAAGATTATAATGGAGTTGAGACATAACTTAATGATGTAAGCCATGCCTTTTTTTGACATCAGATATTATTCTTTTGTTATTTTCATCCTAACTAAACATAAATGTCATCCATGTTTTTACTGTAGAGAAACTTGATTAAATTTTTAAAAATATTTCTTAAGGGCATCATGAATGTTTTAAAAGAATATTATAAATTTTTTCTTGAAAGTTACTCCCAAACAGAAGTTTTGGTTAGGGAAAAGTATCATTACAATATACTTCAGTGTGCGAATTAATTCCTGGCCAGTTGGTCACAATTTCACCAATGCTATATATTACTTTCATTTACTAATTTGTACAAGAATTGTCATATCAACAGTTAATAAAATATATTAGTGGTTATTTCAATTTAGTCATATTCATAACAAAAGAGCTGATGTGGTTCATAATGCACATTACATTGCATTCTAATTAGTTTATTTAGTGCCTGCGTGAAGTAATATGTCATCTCCCTAGGTTTCACAGATTACCTACAGATAGGAAACTCAAATGTTAAAAACCTGTTGCCTTATCAAGGGCCAATTTTGTATCTTTCTGCATTGTTCCGAGAACTAAAGATCATCAGCAAATCATTATTTGCTGGAGGAGGTTGGCAATACAGGCTTTAATAAGAGTTTATATTGGAAAAACAAAGAGAAATATAGGCACGCAGTTAAAAGAATATTTCAGGAAAATAAAATACTAATAAATGGAGAAATCTGCAGTAGCATCTCAATTCTGGACAGAAAACTATGACATAGTGAAAGAAGCAATATTAAAATCAGTACAAGGACCTACAGAATTAGCAACATGAGGGAAAATCTACATTTACAAATATATACAGAGACAAATTAATGAACTTTGACTTTCAAGGGATTAAAACATAAACTTTAAAATCACACCTCCACCAGAACAGAATATACACCCTCAAGGCATAATGAATTATTCAGCAGTAAACAGGTAACTGATGATGCAAGCAAGGGCTCCTCTACATACAAACAAGTGGAGCAAATGAGAGTGTGTAGTACCACTCAATCATACAATGATCTTAATTATATGATTAACTTCACTGTACAATTTCCTATTAGCATGTCAGTTAATAAGAGGCCTTTCAGCCCACTAGGAATGACACAGATAATCTCATTCTGAGATGAATAATACTGACAAAAGATACAATAACCTTAATGGTTTCAACTGCAACTTCCATAACTTGAAAAAGGACATTAAAGAATATATACATGTAAAAGAAAAAAGCAGACTTATTTAAGCTGTTATACATTTCCTAAACTGTGCTAAAACATAAAATATGACCAAATTTCATACGGAGAACGAAGTATAACAATTACAGTCGCGATAAATTAGCTGCATAGAAAAAAGTAATACAAATAGAAAAGGCAGAGCACTATACAAAACTAGCAAATACAAATCTTAAACTTTATGAAAAACACAGATTTCAAAGAGGATGGGAAACAGTATAGGATAACATAATTAGCACAGCCTTGGAGCATATACAATATCCAGTAAATAAAAATAGCTGCAGAAAAGAAAGTTTAGAAATCTATATCAAAAACTTAATAAATCTAAAAATACAGTAACTAAGCCAATTACATGGAAAAATCTATCCAAAGAAAGTTTCAAAAAAGAAGAATTAGCATTTCTAAATAAAGGGCTGAAAACATGTATCCAATACTCCAATTAAACAGAAAATTACTTGGTAGATTTAGAAGCTGCTATTGAAGGGTTAAACCATAAAGAGAAAGAAATATAATCAGATCAGAAAAGGTTTTAAAAGAGATAACTAAACAGAAAACACCAGTAAACAAGACATATAGGAACACAATAAAATTAGTAATTTATGCAAAAGCCAACAAAGGGAACAGAATAGTAATATTATATAAAGAAATATAAACATACAAGAATTGCTAAATAAGAAAGAATATGTACATGTGCATTCTGATCCAATGAAAGGATGTTAATTCAGTGAATGAAGCTCTGAAAACATGCAGTTATCCCTGAAGAAACTATATACAAAATAAAACAAATAGCAATGGCAAAAATTTACCGTTTACCAAAAATTCACAGGACTGGTAATGGTATACAACCCATCATTAACAATATCAATACACCTCTGAACTATTTAGCAAAATGGCTAGCTAATAGATTTAGGTACATTGTGCTGATGAACCAGGGACTGGGGTCTGATTCAAAAGAAGTGAACAATTGGTATCCTTAAATGTAAAATTGGAACTTAACACAGTGAAGCCAATCATATTAATGGATATCATTGTATGATTAGTTGAACTACACACTCTTAAAGCTTCACTTACTTTTCATAAATGTATGGAACCGGTTTCGAGAACATTTTGTTCCCATCTTCAGCCATGCTAAGGTTCAACTCAGTTGAACCTTAGCATGGCTGAAATGTTCTCGAAACCGGTTCCATACATTTATGAAAAGTAAGTGAAGCTTTAAGAGTGTGTAGTTCAACTAATCATACAATGATATCCATTAATTGGTATCCTGTTTATTTGGAATTTAGATTATGGCATTAGTACATCATTAATTATTGTAAAAATTGTAATTGTGAGGGGTACATCTAAAATGGTGTGGGCCAGATAGATGGAGGCCCCTTGTAGTTTGTATTTTCTTAGCACTCAAATAGATTTAGGACACTACCAAAATTTCAAATCAGGAGGATAAACAAATCATTTCAAGTAATAGAAAAAATTAAAGATATTAAATTACAATCTTCTGACATTTTAATATCTTTCTAAGTAGAATCGCTGTTTCCAATTATGCTTAAAGATAAACTCCTAATTTATCTGCATGATTAGCTATGAACAAGTAGAATTAATGATGTACACATTAAAGAATACATAAAACTCAATGAAATTTGCATAAACCAATGCTATTTTTCATTCAAGGGCAAATTCTATAAACAACAATCAGGACTTACTATGGATAGTCCCCATCTCCACTTCTAGCTAACCTTTTCATTAGCAGATTTGAAACATACATCACCTCAACAATCCCCTACATATTTAAAATATTTGGCTTAGTTAACAAATTAATATTGATGATGCCATAAAACTTCAAAACATACAAAATAAAAGCATGTTGTTCACATATGAAACAGAAACAGATATGTTACCATTTCTGGACATTAAAATAATGAAGCATCAAGAAATCCTGGAATTTGGAATATACAGAAAGAATATGCATGGAAACAATCACATCAAAGATGAAGGTTTTAACCCCAAAACATATAAACATGCAGTGATCAACTGCTTAAAACACAGGCTAATTAATACCTACAAGCAAGGGAGAATATTTTAAAGAATATAAGCAAATTGAAAGAATAGCAATTAAAAATGATTTTAAAAAAAGAACTAGTTTACAAAAAAGTACACAAATTCAAGAGGCAGAAACTTATTAAAGAAGCCACACTTCGAGCAGAAAAAAAAGATCATTTTTAAAAAATGCACATATCATCCATGGGCTATGAAAATATTTCAAAATATTCTTAAAGATTTTAACATAAGGTTCACACCTGTAAACAGAGTTAATGTTAAAAATCTTCTAAAAGACAATGTTAATAACAGTATTCCACCAAAGGGAAAAGCAGGTATTTACCAAATAAGTTGTGCAGATTGTGGAAGACTTATATTTGAAAAACAAAGAGAAACATATGCACACGGTTAAAAGAGTATTTTAGGAACATAAAATCCAAACAAATGGAGAAATCTGCAGTAGCATCTCAATTTCTGGATAGAAAACCATGACATAGTGAATAAAGCAAAATTATATTAAAATCAGTACAAGGACCTACAGAATTAGCAACATGGGAGAAAATCTACATTTACAAATACAGAAACAAATGAATGAACTTCGACACTTCTGGGGATGAAAACATAAACTGTAAGTTATTCACACCTCCACCAGAAATGAATATACATTTCTATAGCATTACGAATTATCCAGCAGTTGATGGGTAGTTCATGATGCAAACAAAGGTTCGTGAAATATGTACTATATATAAACAAATAGTTGGAGCTAATAAGAGTGTGTAATTCAACTCAATAATACAATGATGATAATTATATGATTAGCTTCTCTGTACAAGTTCCAATTAGCATCTCAATTTTACTAAGTTTGTTGGTTAAATATGGTGAACTTCTGTAACAATGTTTTTATATTAAGAATTTAAAATGATTGAGTCGAATTTGTAACTCATCACTAATATTTAAAAAAGGAAAACTAGTTTCTGGAGCTAATCACTCCCCCATCATCAGTTCCACATTGACTGCCAGCCTTGTTCTTTGTGGTAGTTTGGTTTGTCTCTGTCTTAATACTTCTGTATTAAGATATCACTTGGCTGGATTTCAAGGTTCAAAACATGATTTTTGTTCTTCCAGATATAAATGTTTTCCCAGATTGTAAGTTCTGTTTTTCCTGTAATGTATTTAAGTAGTTTGGGATTCCTGTTAACACTATGTTGTTCCTTCCAAAAATGCCAAGCTACTGCTGATTTTTCTTCTTGTCTTTTGATTTATATTCCTGATGATATGAGGATATTCCACAAGAGAACAAATCAGGAATATATCAGATGAATTGTAATGATTGTGAAAAAATTTACATTGGAAAGACTAAAAAAATATAAAAATACGAGCAAAAGAACACATCAGGAACATAAATCAAAGACAGGAAGAAAAATCAGCAGTAATTTAGCATATTTGGAAGGAACAACATAGTGTTAACAGGAATACCAAACTACTTAAAAACATTACAGAAAAACAGAACTTACAATCTGGGAAAACATTATCTGGAAGAACAAAAACCACGTTTTCAACTTTGAAATCCCACCAGGTGATATCTTCATCTTCATCCAACCACCACCAGAGACGAACTAAACCACCACAAAGAACAAGGTCGGCAGTCGATCTGGTACTGATGGCAGCAATTAGCTCCAGAAACTAAGTTTTCCTTTTTTGAATATTAATGATGTGTTACAAATTTGACTCAATCATTTTAAATTCTTAGTTTACTAAGTTTGTTTGTTTGTTTTTTCTTATTCCTCTTGCTTTACTTGAAGTTTCCATTCTTTCTCAGAGAAACAAAGTCATTGTTGAGCTTTCATCGCACCCAGACTCAGCTAAAGAACCACCAACAAATGAAGAGTCAAATACAAGATGCAAAAATCTGGCTAGCATGTTCCGAACTGCTGATATAGATCAGATTTTTGCTATTTGCATTTGACTCTTCAGACTGTTGCCTCTGTTGGGTGAAAGTTTAACAATGACTTAATTTTATCTGAAAAAGAAAAGAAACTAGAAGTAAAACAAATTATATAAATAGTGAGATAATCCTGTCAGGTACCCAAGACATGGTTCAAGATTTCTTATGCTTTCCATCCACTATATGACGTTGCACCATAAAGTTAATTTTTAAAATATAACAGTAACTCACCTTCTTATCCCAATTATAAGCAGATAGAAAAATTGGAAGGATATGAAGTAAAACATAGTATTATTTTCTGCATACAGCCTGTACATAACCTAAAAATGTAAACTCTCCCATATAATGAACAGTGTAAAAATGTAAGTAAATAAAACTCAATTACAATGTACTACTATTACAACACATACCAATACATGTAATTTTATTTACAGTACACAGAGGTACCATTATAAAATGTTGTACAAAAATAACCATCTTCCAGAAAGCATTTACATTGCAAATACCTAATGTTGTCTATAGTTTTAAAAGAGAGAAACTTTAAAGGCAGCTATGCAATAAATTATACAAATTCAGGAATTATAAACTATTTCACACAGGACACATACAAATGCACTGAAATACTTTGACATGGATGTGAGGAAAATTATGTAATCTTAGTACTGTTGCTATACTGACAAAAGTACTGGGTTTACTTGTTTCACAGCATACTTAAGGTTTGTATTGTCAGGGCACCTTCTGAAACATTCTTTCATTTTTTTTTTAGATTTACACAATGATTTCATATTAACTATACAAGATGTAATTTTTGACCAACCAATGGACATCACCATGGCACTATGGTTATGACATTGGTCCTAGTGAGCTGCAAAAGTAAAGTCACAGAATTGAATTCTGCAATGAAATTGCCTGATCGTAATGAAGAGCTTCAGGCTCATTTTCAACCATTCTAATTGTACTTGGAATGGAATAAATGCAGCAAAAATCAAGTCCTACTTCATACAGATTCAGAATGTTGTAGATTAAAAATTAGCAAAAAGAAAAATAAAGCAAATTGCAAAAATGTTCTGTAACAACAGTAACATATATAATAGCTATATGATATATAATTTTAAACTAAACAAATTATATAAATCATATTGTGAGCTGTATAACATGATTCTTAAAATCCAATAATTCTTCAAATTTTTATTAGTATATCAAATGTAAGACTTAATCAAGTATTTGTTAATAAATCTGCTTATACAATATAATCTTTAGGCTTACACACTTGAAAATCACATGTTCTGCCTCTGGAAGTATTATGCCACTCATTCTCTGGCATAGTATTCATTTACTTTCCATTGACAGCAACAACTTCTTTCGCGCTGGAGAATCAGTGTCTATATATGAGACTCCAGATTTATTATTGAAAGAAATTGCATAATAACAAGTTGAGAATGCAGGTATGATGAAATTATTAATTTACTGAAATGAGTAGCAGCATAATCTTGAGATAATCCTGTTCTTGTGCTTTGCTTTGTACTTCAGTACCCTAGAAAGAAAATAAGCACAGTATAAGTTAAGTTTTGCATGTTCATTAAATTGATGTCAACTTATTACTGTTTTTACATCATAACAGAGAGATTTGTTTTTAAAATATTTGTCATTTTGTGAAATGATATGGTCAGATTGCAGATTTCATTTCTACATTTGTTGCATGTGCCACACATTCACTAATAAAGTATTTTTAGAATTTTAAATTATCAAGACCAATATCCACTTAAAAATTAATGTAAGTTCGGTGCTTTTCTTCATGCTTACAGAGTTCTGCTGATCTAAGTGTACTAACCAAAGATTTAATTAAATTTAATAACCAACACCATATTCAAACCATTAAAATGAAGCCATTATATATTTTAGATTACGTTAGTGAGTCAATTTTTGTATCATAATTTCCAGGTACTACAGAACTGCTCAAACGTGTTTCACGAGCTACTACAGCTAATGAATTCTCAGCATGTATAACTGCCCTTAATCTTTGGAGCATAAATATGATATTGTATTTCTACAGGTTTGTGAATGAGAGGCTAAAACATCCCAGATTTCTTAAATTTGTGCCCATAAGCCATCTTTTGTCCTGCAAGCATGTGCAACATATTGCATTTAGATAGAGCAAATACTGAAGGAAAATTTATAATATTCTTTATAAAATATATAATGTTAGCATAAAATCTAGCTGTGTATAGGAAACAATATTTAAAAAAAAATAATTTGTCATATGTTACAAAAGTTTATTAAAAAATTGTGATTTATACCAGGAGCAAAATCTGTACTCTTAACATCACTGCACACATTTTTTAAATTTCTTTATTTAATTTTTTATCTTCCTCCCCCCCCCCATTCATCATCAAAGGGTGTACAATGAATCCTACCCATTTCAAAATCTGAATGTCCCGGTAACCTGTCTAGTTTGGAAAATGTTGTAGGTAGCAGCAAAAATCATAACTTTAGTATGTTATTTTTTTCCTTATTTAAACACAAATTGTTCAATGCAGAAACAGCCTTTACTTGTTTATAAGGAAACAACATTCTTGACACACACTTTGAAGTATATTTTGAAACAATGTGTAGTTTCGACAGTTTCAACGAAATAATATAATTTGTGAGTCGCTATTATAAAATTACGCTTCTTAGCAATGGATGTGAGGGTACATTAAATTTTTGGTTAATAGTTATATTGTCCTATTGATTTGGCAAAATGAACCTTTCAATGAGAATTTGTACAAAATACCAACAGTGTCTTGTAATTCTAAGCACAGAACATAATCATGATTTTGTTATCAACAATGCTACATCATACCAACAGTATCTTGTAGTGAATGGCTAAGCACAGCATACAATCATGATTTTTTTTATTAACAATGTCACATAAAAAGATGGTCCTCATTAAGTAATAAGATGAAAGTTGCTGAACTAAAGGAAAAGAAATGGAGTAAAAAAATATGTTTAAGTTTCATTTTATCCCTGCATCTCAAGGTAATGGAGATACTTATGAAACAGAAATATAGAAACTATATTAGTCATATGTAAAATGAAAGATTCACATGAATGCTACAGAGTATGTAAATGGTGACTGAAATTTACACTTGTCAAACTTGCTGATTCCACTGCAGACTGTACAAAATTGTCATGCAGGAAACCAAAAATAATGCTAATGATGACAGTGGTGAAAATGAAGAGCAGGAAAAAACAGAGAATGCCCCTAAAAGTTTCTCTTTCTCTGAAGAATATAAGGGATCTATAAATATTTCTTCAAACAAAAATCTGATAAACTTCATGGATAAAGTGAAATAATGTTTGGGTAGAGTTCAATGCCTCAGTCAGCAGGTGAAATTGGCAGATCCATGGCATCCAAGTTCAAATAAATATGTAGACAGTAAACTACTATAACAAAATACAGTGCATTTAGGAAATAGTTGTGCTTAACACTAATTGTGTTGCAAAAACAATTAGTGCTAGATAGTATAATTTTATCAAGATTCACTACAGCAAGCCCATTTAATAGGAGTATTGTCAAATGTTATACCTATTTATCTTTTTGGTAGTTTGCAGCATATATCTTTACTTTTAAGGTAATGATAAGCTGGTTTATTTTACTCCAAGCCTGAATAACATAAAAATATGTCCAGAGTGGGAAATTGCATCTTGAACAATCTTCACTGTCACAAATTATCAGTTATGTTTATTTTGTAAATCCCTGCTTTTTTCTCTTGTGGGGTGTTTACAGCTGTTTTATCTTTCAAGATGTTTCCTAAATTAAATCTGTTGTGGGTGCTAATTTTATATTGAAACCTTTAAGACCATTTTGAAATTTTTTCATTGCTTTTGGATGATATGTGAATTTTTTAAAAATCAGTTTTTCTACATCTGCTTATAATGTGGTGATATCTCTGATAAATTTTTTCCTTTTTAATGTGCAGATTGTGAAAAAAAATAATAAAAACAAAGATAAACATAGGCACACGTTTAAAAGAGCATTTCAGGAACATAAAATATAAACAGACAGATAGATCAGCTGTGGCATATCATTTCTGGACTAAAAACCATGAGACTGTGAAGAAGGTGGATTTATTAAAAGAGAATCGGGGACATACAGAACTAGATACTTGAGAAAAAATTTACATTCATAAATACAGAGATCGATTGATGAACTTTGATATTCCAAAGGTAGAAAACACATATTTTAAGTACATAAAAAGACCACCAGGATGGCGCTTCATCTCTATAGAGCCGTTGGATTCTCCAACCAGTCGTACCCTTGGCTGAAGATGAAGACTAAGGTCTTCAAAACCGGTTTCAAATATTACACAAGTGAAGCAATACGAGTGTTTAGTACGACATATATCACATGATTTTGTTCATATGACTTGGCTTCACTGTGTTAGTTCCATATATATTTTTTAAAATACAAGTTTCTTCTTTAAAAAATGTTTTAAATAACTAAAAATCACGTCAACACATTAAAACATTCTTGAAGTTTCACCATTAAACTTATTAAAAGTAATATTTGGGACACGTTTCTTAAAACTAATTGCTCACATTATCGACCAATTGATGACTGACGAGTCAATTTAGGTAGGGTATATATGCGACTGTGCTTGCTCTGGCAGTCTATTAATGAACTTGTGCAATATATTGTCTGCCTCAGGTATATCAAAATTCATAAGCTTTTGTTCATATTTCTTTATGTAAATTTTTTTCCATATATTAAGTTCTTTTGGATGTTGAATTCCTTTTAGTAATGTTATATCCTTTTCTAGTTCATGATTTTCATTCCAAAAATGTGCTGCCACTGCTGATTTTCCTTTTTTTGTGTCTAATATTTCTCCAATGTTCTTTTAATCTTATCCCAAGATTTTTCTTTATTTTTCATAGTATATTTTTTCACAATCTTTGCAATTGATTCCATATATAACCAAAATTTCTTCTTTTGTTTAGTTTTGTTTAGATTCAATATTTTACCAACACTATATGTGTTTATGGGTGCCAGAATAATGTTATACTGTTTGAATATTTCCTGAAATTTATGGTTGACATAAGGGTGATATGTGAATTTGTGATATATATTTTCTTTAGATGAAGTACAGAGTGTGGTTATTTGTTTAATTTTTTTTTCCCTCCAAATCTTTAAATTTTTTTTCTACCATTTGTTTATTAAATCCATTAATTTCTGCTGTGTGTACTCTCTCCTGCATTCCTTTTTACTAAGTGGTACATTAACCAATCTGTAAATCATACTATTAAATACTGCTTTCTTGTGGGGGTCTGAGGTTAAAACCTTCATAGCCTTTATGTAATTGTCAGTATGTGTATACTTCCTAGGTATACCAAATTCCATTTTCTTATTATTTTTTATTATTTTCAGGTCCAAAAAAGGTAAGGTATTATTGACTTCAGTTTCCACAGTGAATTTTATTGTTGGTTCTTGCAAATTCAACAGTTTCAGTGCATCTTCCATGAATCTATCTTGTATAATGGCAAATTCATCATCCACATATCTGTACCATGTTTTGAACATGTATGGGAAGGCTCTAGTTACATGTATTTCAAAATAACTCATGAATAGATCTGTTCTAAATGGAGAGAGAGAACTACCCATCACTAAACCTGATCTTTGTTTAAAACATTTTCTTTCAAATGTAAACCTTTCTGTAAGTTTAACATATTCATTAGTATGTGTTTCTGTGACGTTATTAGATAGTAACCATTTTTTAACAAGATTAAGGTTTTTTCTTTCGGAATACTAGTAAATAATGCTTTCACAACAAAGAAAACCAGGATATCATTTGTAGTTAGCTTGTGTCTTTGATTTTATTTACAAGGTCTAATGCTTAAGCTTGGGAATCTAGGTAATGCACTGAATCGGGTGGTTAACCATTTTGCTAGGAGGTAACATGGGGTATTAACATTATTGATTATTGATCTCATATCTTTTCTCAGTTTGTGTTTTTTTGGTAATCCTATTATCTTAGCTATTGATGGATTTGGTATTTTGATTTTATAAACATCTGATTTTGTGAGTAAACTATTTCCTTTTAATACATACTCTATTGATTTTTTGCATCTGTGTAGAGGGTTTGTTTCAACTTCAATAAACTCCTCACTGTTTATTAACTCAAACATTCTTTGTCCAGAACTATGATTTGATTATCCTTATCTGCTTTTGTATAGATAACTTATTTTTTATTTTAACGATTTTATGGCTTTTAGGTGCGACTTGTGAGTTTGGTTATGTTTTTTGATTTCTTGTAATATTCTTGATGAAATTTTTCACATATAATTTTTATCTATGGGTTTTAATTTCTCGATGGTTAACTCGATATTCCTTATGTGTTCATCAATATATGATGAGAAATTGATACATGTATTAATACCGTTATTTAATAATTTTGTTTCATCCCTATTCAATTATTCTTTCGAAAGATTAATTATTACTAGATTTTATGTTATTATTGATCTTATTTTTATTTATCTGTTTTTTTGTGTAAACTTTTGATGTTTTTTTTTATTCTAAAACTAATAATTTCCAATGTGTTCCTTTCAATGTTATCCCATGCGATGGCATCTAGTGACTTAACAAATTTCATATGTAACCGTATAGCTCTAGATCTAAATCTGCGATATCAGCATAATATTTGTATTTTTCTAAAATAAATAGCTTCCTTTCAGCTGCATTTTGTATGTAAATATTATGTTGTATTTTACTATTTTTCTAATGAATTTCGGGCAAACTTTTTCTTTCTAACATCTATTTATACATCTAATATCTGCTGTTTTGCATCTTCTTTTTTCTTTTAGTTTTGATATCGTTTTATTTCCGCCTAATGATTGTATAACTGTAAGTTAAAAAATTCATGCTGGGAAATTGGTTGGATGGATCCTACCTTGTGTTCCATATGTCTTGAAGGTTGATGCAATATGATTAAATATGATATATGTTGGCGTGATTTTTAGTGTTTTATTTTAGATCAAATCAAGATTTATGATCGTTTCACTGTGTGGATTTCGATATAACCTTCAAACACTAGAGTTTCTTTACGTTTTTGGGAGGAAAACTGCTGGAGTCAAACGAGTTAGTGTAACAGGAAACGTTCGGAATAGCCACGAAATGAACTATTTGCGGTATCATTATTCTGCCACGCGGTATCATTATTCTGCCACAAGTGGATGCAAGAAAACTGTTAAGGCTTATTTTCTGTGACTTTTTTCTTTGTGTGTAAGGTAATTAATTGCAGTGTTACATATATGGGCATACTGCAAATTGTCCTGTATGTTTTTAAATGTATATGAACTGCAATTTCATCAATTTGAATACATTGTTCTTTTCAGCCATGGAAGACGCGGAGGTCGTCAAAAAATTGTTCTCGAATATTTGGAGATCGGTGCAATGCAAGGCCAAATGATTAATTTATTCCAGCTGGTCCTACAGATTCGTCCAAGGTATTGGACTGGCTGGCAGCCAGGAAGCTAATCAGAAAGTCTTTTAAATGCACGACTTGCAATATTGCAATATCACTTATTCGTAAATCTGGAACGCTTGAATATATGTAGCGCTGCAAAATTTGCAGGTGGTCACAAAGGGATGACTCTTTTTTCACCCGCAGCAAGCCATCCCTTGTAACTATAGTTTTGTTCACCTATTGTTGGATGCGGGATATGCCCAGCAGGACTGTACTTATGAATCGAGGTTAGGAACTTGTACCCGCACAACGGTTGATAGGACCAACTTTTGTAGGAACATTTGCGAGCAATGACTCGAAGAAAATCCTTCAATCTTAGGAGGGTTGGATGATTATGGCCTGCCTAAAGTCGTAGAAATTGACGAATGGAAATTTTTCCGCAGGAAGTATCATCGTGGCTTGTGGAGGGAGCATTGAAAAAGGGACGGGAAGATATTTTCTTGTTGGAGTACCAGACCGAGAGGCTGTTAATTTGACGAATTTAATTCGACAGTTCATACTGCCCGGGACTATTATTGTTTCAGACGGGTCTCCAACGGGTCGCCTATGGGTCGCATACGTTAACATTTCGGACATCGATGGGGGGATTTATGAGCATGATGTAATTGTTCACGAGGAAATTTTTGTAGACCTGGACAATGCAGAAATTCGTACACAAAATGTAGAAAACATGTGGCTGCGGGCTAAGCGCAAAATGAGGCAGTATGGAACTTCGGATGCACTCTTTACGAAGTCCTGTGGAGAAATTCATTCAAACATATGAATGTATTTGCGTCGTTTTAAGTATATACAATGTCTATAAAACATTCTAAATTCCCTTTTGGTTAGAAATAAATTTTACTACCACCGTTCCATCCCTTTAAGCTACCACCCCTGCACCAACAACTTTCAACTGCACCTTTTACTTTAACCACAGTTCTGCTGGGGCCTATCTGCACCCAATAATAGAAAAACAAAACTATAGTGCCAAGAGGTAGCTTGCTGCGGTGAAAAAAAGTCATCCCTCACACTTTGTGACCACCTGCAAATTTTACATCGCCACATATATTCAATCTTTCCAGATTTACGAATAAGTGATATTGCAAGTCGTGCATTAAAACAACTTTCTGATTAGCTTCCTAGCTGCCAACCAGTCTAACACCCTGGAAGAATCATGTTGTCCAATCTGTAGGGCCAGTTGGAATAAATTAATCATTTGGCCCTACATTGCTTCCCTCTACATAAATTTAGGAACAATTTTGACGACCTCCTGCGTTTTCAATGGCTGAAAAGAATAATTTGTTCTAATTGACGAAATTGCTGTTTATATACATTTAAAAACATACGGGACAATTTGCAATATGCCCATATATTTAACACTGCAAATAATTACCTTACACACAAAGAAAATAAACTATAGCAATTTTATTGCACCCACGTGCAGAATAATAATACTGTAATTCATTTCGCAGCTATTCCAAACGTTTCCCACCTGTTTTCAGTTTCCTGTTACACGAATATAGACTCTCATTTGACTTCAGCAGTTTTACTCCCGCAAACATAAACAAACCCTAGTGCCTCATGGGAGTTCCCTTTATTACTCATTTTTCTTTCTTACATCTCCTAACATGTATAATGCAATTTAATGATAAGTATTGAAATTTATGATCTAAATCCTGTGAATTTACGGGATATTTCTGTTGAATTACTGTGAAAATTCTTGTTATTCATTTAACTTATTTGTGTATACAAAATATGGAAAAAGCATTTAAACATATTTTAAATATACCTTATTTGGTTTTTTTCAATGTAGCTAATGCCATTAGTTTTCAAAAGTAACCATAATTTGTTTGAAGTGGAAGATTTCGGGACAAAAATGTTTATTATTTCGGAACCTTTACGTAGTTATTGTATGAGCAACGGTTTTATCAAAGTAATTTTTAATTAAAACTCATGGTGTGTAGAAGTATATTACACGCAAGGTAATTATATGCACTGTTCTTTATGTGAACATTTTGCGGTATACATGTTCACATTTAATATAGCCTGTTTTCCATTTTCTGCTACAGGAACATAAACGCTCACTTGACAACGCCAGCTTCCGAGTTTCACTACCTCTCAACTATCTATTCCCTAGTGCATCATGGGTAATCTAACCTCGGATAAAAAGTGGAATATAGTCAAACATCACTATCAAATGCTCTAAATAAAATGAAATTGCCAGCATCAGTAATAATAGAATGCATATTTAAAAATAGCGAACAAAAAAACTGTAGTGTTTATCCGTATGATTTGAAATGTTTGGGTCCTGTGGGCAATCTTTGAATATACCCACTTTATTCCAGAGGTTAGACTGTCCATGTTGTGCCCGCTAAGGAGTACCACGTAGCAAAACGAAGTATGTGACGAATCTGAATGACTGGATGATTTGATTTTTCTGGTTCTGTCGTTTTTACTGTTTTGGCTTAGTTGTTTTCAGTAGTGGCTTTGTTTTTTATTATAATCATGCATAAAATGTACAATGCATTTTTTTTTATAAAAGTAGAATTATGTGTGCTATTGTGGTAATTGTAAATGACAAATTCTATGTTCGTAAGTCTTTATGACTATTTCAAGAACTCTTAGAATGCCGTGGGAACGCAACTGGGTAATTATGCCGAATAGTTCATCCAGCACTTAGGTTTTTGTTGTACCCACTAATTTTGTTTATCTTTATCATCGCTAAATGAGACTACGTACGATTTGTTGGAGTTAAAGGAGATTTGCCACCACTACAACAATTTATCCGCTAACACAGTAACCACAATCCGCTATCAATTTATATTTACGAAAAGGAGGCCAGCGTAGGTAAGCAGTGGATCCGCCGGTTTCTAGGATTTACCCGAGGTTAGCGTAAGCTTAATGTGCGTAAAAAAATCGCGCATTTTATTTTTTCCAAGTTTCCGCTAAAATGGTTGCCCACTCTTGGACGCTCTTTAACATCTCAAGTCATTAGCATCCCATTCAATTCAGGGCGTGAAACGGCCCACAATTTTTGCTCAGAACTTCTTCATTAAGGCTTGCGGTTCTTTTTCCCAATGTAGATTGCAATGTAGATTTTTGGAAAAACAAAGAGAATCATAGGCACACGGTTAAAGGAACATAAAGTACAAGCAAATAGAGAAATCAGCCTTAGTATATCATTTTTGGACACAAAATAACGACATAATAAATAACGCAAAATTATTAAAATCAGTACAAGGACTTACGGAATTAGCAACCTGGGAGAAAATCTACATCTACAAATACAAAGACAGCATAATGAACTTCGACATTGCCGGGGATGAAAACATAAACTACAAGTTTATCACACTGCCACCAGAGCAGAATATACACTCCCACAGCTCAACGAATGATCCGACAGTTGAATTTTAGCCTGGCTGAAGATGGGAACTAAATGTTTTCGAAACCGGTTCCATACATTTATGAAAAGTAAGTGAAGCTTTAAGAGACTGTAGTTCAACTGAATCATACAATGATATCAATGTTCCTCCTTATTACAAAATTTAGTTATTTCAGGTATTTTCAACTTCATTTTATCAATTTTTACCATGCATTGTCTTGCGCCTGAACTATTACCTCGTGCAAAAGCAACATATGTACTGGATGAACTATTCGAAATGTTAACCTGAACTGAAAACACATTTTTATTTTCTTTAGAATTCCCTGCCCCATCAACATCTTTCAGCTACCCCCTTGACTTCTTCTCTAAGTCTTCTTATCTTTATCTTAAACTTTTTCTTTACTGCTTTATTCAGAATTCATTGTGCTTTGGTTCAGTTGTCGCTTAACCTCAGTATTACTAATTTGTCCTAATTACTGGACTTAAATGCTAACAGTGATTTTTTCTATACATTTAATGTAGCCTGATACCACATGTTAAACTCACCAACAGCTGCAGTCACTGCAATTTGCATTTTTTTCCTTGAAACAAAAACTTCCTTTTGACATCAATTACAAATTATGCAAAACAAACTTTCATTGGCATTCTGTTTTGCACCTTTAATATTCCTCTTTAATTAATAATTACTAGGTAATATCACACATAACACCAGATAAAAGAAAAGCTTTCCTGTTCCCTTAATGTTCTGAGGTTTTCTTATCTTTGGCTTCCAGGATCTTTAAAGTACAGTAGATTTTCATCAGTTGACATACAGCGGTAGTTGTTGCAAATGTGGCAGATTTTATCTGATCTACATTTGCAATGTTATTTTTATGGTAATTTTGAAGTTTTGTAAAGTGTGGTGGTTTTCATCAGTTGACATGTAGTGATAGTGTGTTGCAAATGTTGCAGATTTCATCTGCTCTACATTTGGAATGTTATTCATGATGGAATGTCTATAATAATTTTGAAGGGTTACAATGGTTTTGCATTTCAAGCTACCAGTTTTTAATTTGCACAAAGAACTTTACCTTTCAATTTTGAGTGTTTCACTACATGCCTAAGACCTTTAGTGATCTCAATAATTGGACGATACACTGATAAGTTTTGAAGGAACAGATGTGTCTACACTGTAGTGTAGCACATATTACACAAAGTAATATGTCTCGGCCAGATTTTCTTGGCAGCAGCTGTTTTCCATAATGAATAATGTATTTATGACCCTGCAGTATTAATATTATACAATTATGAGGGTTGTAATTTTATATGTGTATATTACTTATGGTACCTTGAATTCTGTATGATTTCATGTTAATCTGAGCTGGTTGGGTTGAAAAGTTCAGTATTTTGCAATATGGTCTAACTATGCAAATACTCATGTCATCATAAATCGTACTGTATTTTCTGTTTTACTGTTGTTTTTTTGCAGTCTCTGAAGTTTAAATATGAAATAATGGACTTAAAGCTAGAGACTAACGAAGAACCCATGGACTATGATATGGCTTTGCTGGAGTTGAAACCAAAAACTGATGATGAAAGCTCCTGTTGTACTGCTTATAACACTGAAGTAAAAGTAAGCAGCACAATTGCAGGGTTAAAGCTATAAGCATGCTCATAAAACTGTTTTCATACTTAGGATTTGAACTTATGTATCACTTATGTAACTTGGTGAAAACATCATTATGTTACACTTTAAGTCAGAAATTTTGTGTGATTTTGTTTCCAGATTGACTCTCTGTACATAGCATGGGTTTTGGCTGCTTCCATAAATCCTGAAATTCTCAAACTGAAGGTTTATTGCATTGGTCATTTGCAAAAATGCCCAAAATGAAAGAAGTGTCATTTATTATTATGAATGTATGATTACTTCCATTATATTGTGTCACAAGTTGTCAGTTCATCAGGATGCTAGCACAGCAGTCAACTCCCAACATTTCTTTTATTTCCCACATTAATGCGTAGGTTGCACCGTAATAATTTACTTGTTAAGCTAAAAGGTGAATTTTGAACATTTAATGGCTTACAAGGAGGCAGTGCCTCCAAAGCAATTTGAGGCACTGTCTTTGTTTTGTCCATTTAGTCATTAGACAAATGCCATTTTTTTTAAAGTTGTGCTATCAATGATATCAAGTATTATAATCACAGGTTACTGCCTGCAATGAATACAACTGTGTGGTTTTTGTAAAAGCATATGGAACTTGCAAGAATAACTCTGATGTAGTACTTGCACACCTCGTGACAAAAAAATTACTCATACCTTGAATGCAAAATTCTTATAAGTCCTACTCGTTACAGCATGTGGTTCAACAGTTATCCAGTAAAGTTTTGTAACCACTTCAGGAATTGTGTTATGTAGTATGCACTAAAGATGCTGAATAGTTTTGTTTGTGTGTGTGTCAGTTCTGTGGTAGAGTGTGTAGTGATGCAGGGGGGTTCAGAACAAAGGTTTGCCTCCCATCACGAAGCACTTTTTTTTAATAAACCTTTCTAACATATTACGACATATTAGTTTTGTAATATTGTTTCCCATACACCACAATCTTTAGCATATTATGCATATTTATAGCAATGAATATAATAATATTTCCTCCAGTATTTGTTCTCTCTATGTACATTTAGCTGCAGATACATTCCAGTGTAGTATGTGAAAGTGTGCACAAATAAACAAGCTCAAACAGATTTGTTTTCATTGAATGGTACCACATTTGACCTTGGCACACTTTAGAACTTAAAGGTTTCTGTTCATATATTTACTTAGTTATTTGTAAAGAATACTTTAGTTTGTGATTAAATTTTTATGTGTGCAACAGTAATGCCATTAACTCAAATATGATATTAAGGCAACATGATGATATACATATACAGTTCTAAAACCAATAATAAAAAAATAAAACAAAAAATGTTTCTGTGGAATTTGAACCCAGGAACTTATGCAGAAGAGCAGTGCTTTCTAAACATCTCAGTTACTGGTACAAACTATGTGTTCTTTTTTCAGATGCTTATGATTGTGATCATTACATTTACAGTCAACATAAATGTATGCAGTCAGTGCCTCCATGTTGTAAATACAGCATATATAAGTGTCCCCAAAGTTTTTTAATTGGCATGTAGAATCTGGGGGTAGCTATTTGGGGGGGGGGGGCAGCACATGTATGATTGAATAGTTGATGTAGTGCAAAGGAAAATTGCAAGCAAATTCTCAGATATATGAATGGTGTGACAAAGACAAACCATCAATAATTAATTAAAGAATGTAAGAAAATGGGAGTGTTTTTTGGACAAGAAAATACACAACAAACAGCAAGTATGGATAACAAGAATGTACATATTGGTACTAGGTTTGATCATTTGACTTTAAAACTCTCGTTCATAGTTTTAGAATGTTAGGGTAAGTCAAACTTTTGTTCTTATTGCCACAAAATTGTTAAAATGAAAACCATACAAAATTATGGTAATGCATGGGTTGAGGCCATATGATCTGACAGAATGTGTTTCTGTAGTTGATTGTGTTGTTGAACAGTGACAAGCCCCATTTTATTCCTGCCAAAGTGTGGTGTATTCTCAGCAAAGCACTGAATAGCCAAAGGATAAAGATTTAGTCATCTGAGAAACTTGCACTAATGCATGCAATTCCACATGATGACATAAAATTTGTTGATTTGTGAACTCTTTTATTAAGTAAGATTACAGTGTTGTTTTTACAGAAACAATAAGTTTTGTATAAGACTGTGAATGTGCATACAAGTAATTATATCAAACAGAAAAGAAAGTTTACTATAATAGTAGAAATAAAATACAAATTCTAACTAAAGCACAAAAAAATTGGATACTTCTTGTAGATGCAGGATTCTATTGAAACAAAATTACTGACAGTTTTGCCAAAATAGCATCTAAAATCTGTAAGAGTGATAAATTAGCATTGCCTTTATGAAGAGATTAAAATCTAGCAAAATATTTTTCAGTTCAGTATTGCAGTTTTCTGCAAAATCAAGCCGTGGGAAAAATTATAAGATCTTTATGAAGAAATAAATCTGAAAAAAGAAAAGCTTAGGATCATTTCAATAAGAAAGAATGAATGTGTGTGCATGTGCTTGCATGCATGCATGCATTGTTTAACACCATTTTTACTGTTTACGTACCACAGGCTGTGGACACTGGTGATACATAAGATGAAATGATAAATTGAGAAAGTTTTTTTTTTTTTTTTTTTTTTTTTTTTTTTTTTTTTTTTTTTTTTTTTTTGGTAGAGGAAGGAAGCACAGGTCTAAGTTTAGGGTACCTCCCCAGCATTTGCCATTAATCAGGATTGAGGAAAATCTGAAAAAAAAACTCAGACAGGGAGGATGATTCTGGTGGGAATCAAACCCCAGACCTCCTGCTCACAAGTCTACACATTAACAACCTCAGCCACCCATGGCAATAGAAAGAATATATTTAGAATAGGACAATTATCAGCAGGGCTATGTAAATCATGTAAGTAAGTAGGTTAAAAAATCACACACTAATATGAGAAGAGCTCAGGTGCAATAAACATCTAGCTTCTTTAATGTGAGTAGGAGAATGGTTTCAAAACAACCATTATAATAGCCATAGAAAAGATTGGCAAAATATGGTATCTTCTATGGGGAATGAAGAGAAAGTGTGTGTATGGGTTAGACAAGATTTCAGAATACATGGATCTGTGACTTGTATTTTTAAAGATTTCTAAGATTGATTCAAATTGTAGCCTCAATCTTAATATTGTGATTTTTAGGTATATGGAAAAATAAAAGATAAAGTTTGCAAACTAATGGTCATCAATATATTTCTCAGAAATATTGTAAACTTCCTTTCTGATAAATGAATAAGTATTTTTACTGACAAGTACATTGAGAAGAAATTTAATGCTATATGTGTGAAATCAGAAAGAAAAATAAGATATGAAAGATTTTAATGCAATAAATAATTTGATTGAAAAATCTATTATTTTAAATTTACATTACTTAAATATGTAGCTGAGCACATGCAATGACTTAGTTCTAATTTACTTAGTTAAGGAGTTTAGGCAGTAGATTCCAAGTTGAATTGACATGGAGTTATGTCTGGGTTCTGTTACCACTGGTACTGTCCTTTCTGACTGAGGTTTTTCCCAAGTTTTCCTAAGTCATAAATGGAAAATGTATCATTGGTGTTTACCACCTGTGATGCCTTAGCATTAAAAACTGGCATTATACATTATTATGCCAAGTCATATATTTATGGCATGTTAAAGAACTCCATAACTGAAAAAAAAATTCCCGGACAAAATTACTGGCTATTTCACATCCACATAATACATTATCATTGTGATACTTTAAGTGATGAATGGACATTCTGACATCAGTAGGTGCTAAGTGTAACTAAATTAATGGTTCATATTGTCCCCCAGGACCCAGAATATGCCTTCAGCCTAAATTTTGTTTAAGTTGATGATGTACTTAATTTATTAAAAATGGTAAACTGGACTACATTTTTATATTAAAGAGCATTTATTATTATTATTATTATTATTATTATTATTATTATTATTATTATTATTATTATTATTATTATTATTAAAAATTATTTAATGTAAGAAATTTGCATGCTTTACAACTATTGCAAATGTTCTGAATTTTCTATTCTTCTTTCACTTATAGTCTTTGGAGGTCATAAATAAATGTGCTGATTATGGGAAAATGGGAATCAAACTAGAGATTAAGGAAGAACTGCCAGACTTTGTTGAAAATGCAGGTGATTTCATATCCAAAACTATAGAGGAAAATTCATACAGGAAAATTCATAATACTATTTTGGAAAATGAAATAAAGGTAAGATGCACAAATGTTTCAAAATAATGCTAAATCAAAAGAATGTTCTTTTAGTCTTGCATATAACAAATGTTTCCACTGTTGAACTTATGTATACAGCAATACATCTAACTTTGATTATTCATTATTATTATTTTGGGAAAAAAATTTTTTGTATGACTCTGAAATTATTATTTTATAATAATACTGTTTTTTTCTGCTTCCATAATTTTACACATGTTAAAAATAGCTTTTCTGTATTGGTTGTCGAAAAATTAAACCTCTTATTGTGGAGCAGGGAGGTTTAATAATGGGGCTTAATAATTAAAATACTAATTATGATACCCTTCATTAATGTAATAGTAAAGTATTCTTGAAGTTGACAATTGCAAGCAAATTCCACATTTTTCATTCATATGCAAAACAGAAAAAGCACCCCTGAACATAAGTATGATTTGGCTTGTTAATCATTCTGATGAGATATGTATGTGGGTCAAGATGCACAAGTCCTATCAATGACCACCATGAGAGTGTCCTACAGTTAGCATTTGAAATTGTAATAGAGATGAAATAGAAAACATACAAGGCAGCAGCAGCAGCTCAATTCAACTATCAGTTCATCCATATTGTGTTCCCCATCCCTTATGTAGATTTTAACATAGGGTGTTAGGGAGTTAAGGGATTAAAATCAGGAGTATGTCCCTTTATCCAATTATGTGCCAAGTTAACTGAAAAGAATAATGTAAAAGAGAGTGTTCTACCGGAAGTTGTGACATCAGTATTTTGTTCCACTTTTATCATTTTCACAGAAATTAAATTGTGATCTTGTAACAATAAGATCTTAATGACTATGTGGATATATATGAGGAGTTTGAACCATGAATTTTGAACTCCCTGTCCAATAAAAAAAATTGCAGTGATTAACATTATCATGAAAAATAAGGCGTACAAGCAGTAATTATATTAGATATTAACACATTCAGTATCAGTTACTTGGCAGGGCATTTAAATTCCTGGGCCAGCTATTTTAATCACATTTCTACTCTCTCTCTATATCATTTCATATTATTTAACATTACTTCTGAACTACATAAAAATATGAAATGTTATACATACCTCTAATAATTTTTGAGGGTGTAATATCTGGTGTCGCAGGTTCCTGGATGAAGGGAAATACCATACTTTTCACAGTACCACTATTTTTCACTTCTAGTTTTATTTTTCATGCACACTCTGCACATTTTAGAAGGGTAATTTTACTTTTGAATGGGAAAAATTTCAGCAGAACACTTTCTCTTCTGTACTATAAGTCGATACGATAGGTCCTTGGCTGGGACTCTTTTAAGAGGGAGAGCTTCGGAACTTGTCATTTTTGAAGATGTAGATGTTTCTGATGGAGCAGGAGATTGTACTCAATTATTTCTCTACTTTTATCAGGTTTCTGCGGACTGTTTGCATAAATGAAAAAAAATGACAGGATTTTTTTTATTGTTTCTCTAATGGAACCTTAAATGTATTGAAGAGGGTGGGTGCATTGCACAATAAAAAGAAATATGTTTTTATGCCATTTTACAATTTTTCACATCAATGGATACATAGCTAAATACTGATCTGTAGTATCTACTCCAAGCATGTGATGGTTGTGATCAACATTGCATTCTGGCTTCAAAGTAGTTTTCTCAAATTATTTTTTGGGTCTTCTATTATTTCTGCTGAATGCATTATTGATATCAGTGTTATCACTTTTTTGTCCATCCATGATCTTAGAAGACATCATCTCTATTGAAAGTTATTTCTACTTGTTTCATACCTTTCTGTTGTTCCCTAAACTCTTTTAAGTATCTCCCTGTCTTATAGTCCCACAAATAGCACTGTTCTTTTGGTGTAGCTCATTAATCAGCCCTACAGAGTTATAAATATTGTCCATATAAACTGCATACCCATGACTGATCTGCAGATCTAACAGTTCAAACATAGTATTCCTAAGCAAAATTCCACTTGCTTTGTTAATTTTGAGAGTTCAAATATATTCTGAATTATATTTGCACACTATCCTGCCTAGGATTCCATTTTTTGTTAGCTTCCCAGGGTTATAGACTTTAAATTTCAATGTCCCTACCAGGCTAGCATTCATTTGTCCTTTGCAATTTTTCTGTCTGTGGTGTATATTGTCAAAATTTGTCACTCAGTCTCTCTAAAATAGATTGAATTTTATATGGTATGTCTGAGTATCAGTATAGACACTGTTGTCACTGAAGTAGAGAAATAAAAGAATGTGGAGAAAGCGGTTCGAGACATTGTTTTTGAAAAAACTGGAGTTTCAAAAAAGGATCTGCAGTCTGTAATCCTGTGAAAATTAATCCTATAAATATATTTAGTTTGGGAACACCTGCTGTTTTCCAGGTCGCATTATTGACTTTTTTGTAAAAGGCTGCAGCACTGCACTTATTATTACTTGACTCGCATGCACATTTTTCTGTTCACACACATATTCAAAATAATCATCATTCAGGAGAACATTTACGTAACACATGATTTCACTTTCATTTTCTAATTGAATGTTTAGGCCTAAACTAGTTAAAATTGAGGGATATTCGAACAATAACTAGGAAAGTGTGTATCTGATGCCCAAATTTGTCAGGTTTGGTAATTGGAGTTTCACTGTCACTGCTATCAGAATCCAATTCAGGAATTATTTCATTATTTGAATTGGCATTGTATAAAATATCTAAATTTTTCGTCTTTAAGAAACTGTTTGATAAGACATGGCTATAAACCTACAACACAAGCACTACCCAGATAGTTGATATATACAGCAATCTCAAGTATTTGATGTTGACATGAGACCGAGGTATTTAATAAACCAAACCTATCACTGATATATATTTATAAGAAAGGAGAATGTCAACTCTACTTCCATCTATAAGAAACAACACTAACTAAATCGTATTAATGCCTAGCACGGAACATAAACAGAGTTTATGAGCAACTTCCTACTTCAACCAACAGAGGCCACCACAGGATCATCCTTTTGTCCAGCAATAGTTTTGAGTAACGGCGGTTCAGTGAGCAACTGAAGCTGGGAGAGATTCTCCCGAAATGCGTCTTACTTTTGTGTAAGTGAATGGAGTTTAGTGTAAAAAATGAATACCCAAGTTGAGGCTATAAACAGAGTTATTTCTAGTGTGTCTTTATTAAAGTTTTTACATTTCATTTAAGTTATATCAATTATATAGAATTGAGCCATGTCAGTGTATAAATTAAAAAAATTATAATAAAAAATGACAACTTATAAACTGCCTTTATCCCCACATGTATAAACTTACAATATATACCAGTACAATACTTAAAATAGTGTGATACTAGTTAATTTTAATTTCCATATTCATCAATATCATAGTAAACCTAGTCTATTAGGAAATGAAATACTCTGTTCTTGAATTTATTACAAGGGATAAGTCATAAGCCATGGCAACAGTTTTTTTTTCCTAATGAACAATGGGCAACATGAAAAATCTAAGATATGCAATTGAAAGTATATGGAATGTACTTTTGAATGAAGCCAGCAGATGGTGTATGTTAGTAGAACTGTGTGTTCATTATGCTCCTAAGATCAGTTTATGAGCAACAATGGTCAGGAATAGTAAACAACTTGCATCTGTAAAATTAGCATTTTTCCATGGCAGGAATGCACAAGAATGCCATCAGAGCTACAATAAGCACTGAGTGCTCATGCCCAGCACTATCAAACAGAGGCAAAGTGGACAGAGGCCTTCAAAGAGAGCAGAATGTTAACAGCTGATCTACCATGAAGCGGACATCGTCCATGGACAAGGATGCACAGATTATGATTGTGGAACAGTGCTTATGAGTTCATAGGTGCTGGACACTGTGGATATTAGAAGAACAAACAGGAATTCCGGCAAAAACAGTGCACTGCATTTTAAGGGAGGACCTGAACACCGAACTCAACTCAAGTGTATTAATTCATTAGTTATTAAACATCACTGTTACAAAATTCCACCACAGTTAACATGGTATGCCATGTAGAAGCTCATCATTGCAACTGATGACATATGTTTTGATTAATTTTAAAAGTGAATTACATATTTCATTTCCATATGCACTGTGGGAGTGGATAAGGGCAAAGTAAATGGTCCTGGACATTTGTGGATCTGGATGCTTGCTCAATATCTTGGAATGATTGAGTTTTGTAGCTTGTTTTTCAATATAGATATTATAATAAATGTGTAGTCTATACATAATCCTAATAATTTAGCTTCATCAGTATTTTTATTACTATATTCCCCATTTCATCAGATTTGTATATTAGGCTCATAGTCAAAGCCTATTACCTCACACTTTTCAGGATTTTAAGTTTAATATAATGAAATATTCAATGGCTCTAAATCATTCAAATTTGAATCACCAATAGTAATTGTAGTATCAGCAAACTGTTTGATGTTAGCAGTTGTTACTTTGTCATTGATGTCATGCATATGTAATATAAATAATATAAGTTCAAGAATGGATCCTTGCAGTATGCCATGGGTTAAATTTTGTGTTTGGGACAGATATTCAGTATTATTTATTTTTAACTGCACCAATTGCTATTTGTCATTTATGATTTTATAAATCTAGACACTAAATTCCCTAATACCTAACATAGATAATTTAGGCATAAGTAATCCACACTTATAAATTCAAAAGCCTTTAGAAGTTCCAGTAGATTACCAACAGTATTTCATATGTCAATAAATTTATTATACTTTCATTGCAGTCAGATATTGCAATTATAGTGAATCTGTTACAAACTCATTTTGTATTTAAGGTATTAAGTTATATTTTGTTATTTGATTCAAAGATTTTAGAGATTGTTGATAGTACAGATATTGGTCAATAATTATGTACATGTCACTATAAGACTTAAAATAACATAAAAATACTTCAAAATTAAATAATGAACTTGAAATATTAAAGAGTTCTTTGTAGTTAATATAGAATTTTTGATTATTTTTTGATTATTGTTAAATTCAAATGCTGAATATAAAGAAAGCTCTGTTTGCTGTAAATATATAGTAACAAAGGAAGAAAGCCTTTATTGCTGCTTGTTACAAACTATGATCTCTATGAGCTACTATGCAGAGATGAATATCAAGAGATTCCATAAATTACATCACACAAATGAATTACATCACACACCTATGTTATTCCTCACAGTTCATATTATACTGCAGGAAACACTAAATGCAGACATTTTAAATATTTACTACTGCAAGATATGTCTTCACTTCTTAGTGTTAGTGTGGGATACTCCCTGTACAATAAGGAACTTGGCTTTATTGCTCACAGTGTGTCAACAAATTCTTCAATATTTTATACAGTAGTTCCAGATTTCATAGATATCTACACCGTCCTCTTAACTTGTCCTCCAATGTCATACTTCCTCTTTTCCAAAGATATTTAATTTAATTTTAATTCCACATATTTTAGAAAGCAATTGCTCAAAGCATACATTTGCTTAAAAAGACTGGCAGATCCATGTGAAAACTTAAAAGCAACCGTACATACTGTGAGAAACTTGAAATAACTAAGCACTTAGAGTGTCAGTCAGTCACAATGCCACTGAAGAAAATGCATTGATTTCAGAAAAAAAGAGTTCTAGTACTCTTTTTGTTGTTATGCTAATGTAGAATCTGGAGGGTAATTTTATTTCATCATGCATTTATCTCCATTATGTGTGACATAATGAAATATATAAAATATAAAAAAAAATGCCAAAAACTATGTAAAAATTAAATATGATGCTGCTTTATGCTGTATATCAAGCAAAAGCTAAAGCATAATATACAAAATAATCTGTAGTTTACATGCAAAATGGAGATGTTCCTGCATTTTTTTGCCATGTATTGACCATGCTATATCTGCAGCATGAAATGCACTTGTACATAAGGCTATGTAAGAACTTATTGAATGAGCAGTTTGCACTGTAAGGAATTATATTTCTTGAATTAAAAAAAAAAACAAATATTCAATTATAATCCTTTTAGAATTTATTAAATATGTTCACACTAACTCCACTTATACATACTGGAACAAGTTTTGGGGGCAATCGCTCCCATCATTAGCTATTGACCAACTATTGGATGTGGTGGCTGCATCTCAAGGTGTTTCTGTGGATGTCTCTGATGGTTTGAATAGGAACTTGCTGAGTTCATCCATGGGCATAACATCAAAATTCATTCAAGTTTTTCCAATTTTTCAGGATAAAATTTTTTTCTCTTTTGGATTATGCAGTTTTTTCAACAGGTGGTTTAATGGTGGTGCTTCTGGTTTAATTTCGTGATTTTGCATCCAAGTTTTTTTTTTCTCAGAATTTATAAATTTCTCTTTGTTTTTCCAATGTATTTTTTTATTACAATCTGCACATTTAATTTAGTATATTCATGATTTCTGCTCTATTGATATGGTGTCTTTTACTATGAAGCTTAGTACATTTTTTATATTATGTTTATTCTTTGAATATCCTATTGAATTTGTTGTGGTTGGTTGGATGATATGTGAAACTTTTAAATTTGTATATTTCCTTTATATTCTTCAGTGTTGAAACCTGTCATATAGATTTTTGTCTTTTAAATTTATTGATAATTTTTATTATCTTAGTTGAAATTGTTGATTATTGCAGTATTAATTATCTGTTTCGTACTCTGAGTGGGATCTTATTATTCTGTGTGCCAAGCTGTAGAACATTGCATATTTGTGTAGGATACAGTTATGACTTGTTTTTTTTATATAAATTTCTGTGTATGTCTCTTATCTATGGATTCCAAGGCTGAGCCTGTCTGCATTCTTATAATTTTTAAATCTAGGAATGGGAGCCACCTAGTTTTCTCTTTTATCACGGTACACTGTATAGATTTATGTTGTAAATTAAGAGGTTTCAGAGCATAAATTGAATGTTTTTTCAATATTATTACAAATATGTCGTCCACATACCTATACTATTTCTTGAAAATTAATGGGAAGGTTCAGTTGACATGTATTTCAAAGGAGCCCATGACTAGAAACAGGTTTCCCATTGCTAGATCAGAAACTTGTGGTAAAACTTTTCGGGTGAGCAAGTTCCAATTCAAACTATCCACCACATCAGCACCTTGGGATCCAACTGATGATGAGAAATTGCCGCTGAAACATGTCCTAGAGTTGTATAAATAATAGAGTTGGTGTAAATATAATTAATAAATTGTAATAGGATATACAAAGTATTACCATTCAAATTCCTGATATGAGGTTTTAAAGTTCTACTTTTTGATGTTGTAAAGTGTTATTTTATGTAATTATGTTGCTGCAAGTTGTAGTGAATATAGAGTTGTCATTTGTGATTAAAACCACATGCAAATGACTATTTTATTGTACATTATTTTGCTGCTTTTCAGCTTTACCAATACTGAAATATTTCCTCTTATTTTAGACAGTTATTACAAATGGTACAGCATTTTTGGTTTGCTTTTGTAGCCTAAGAGGATGATAAATGAATGCAGTGACTATGAGAAAATAGGTTCCAAATTAGAGTTCAAGGAACAACTGCTGAACCCCCAAAAAGATCCACTTGAACTCAAATTGAAAATTGTAGAAGAGATTGCAAATAATGATGGTCAGGGTGCTTTATTGAACAATGAAGTAAAGGTAAGATACTCAAATGTATCAAAGTACATATGTTAAAATACAGTCCCACAGCTCTTTATATACATATTGTAATAATAGTAAGATCTTAACAGATATTTAATGAACAATTGTTCTTTGAATGCTTTAATCTTGTTACTTTTGTTTCTGGAAATTTTATGTTTTTTTTTGTTCCATAATTACAGTAGGGGAGAAATTACTTTGTGATTGAGCTGTGCTTATGCCAGCAACTTCTACATACTTGAAAAATTTTAAGAAATTTGAGCGATTTCCTCATAAATAATGTACTATATTATACTATATTTCACTGTGAAAATTCCTGCAATTTTAAACTTTGCTGTTTTCTTTTGTTTTTGTATTTCTCACAAACATTTATTTCTCTTTTATTTATCATAGATTTAGGTAACTGTAGGCTTTAAAATGGCTTATAGGCATAGTAACTTGCATTAGGAAAAGACATAAATATTAGAAGCCAAGCTAGGGAATTTGTGTGTGTGCCCTTAGAGAATATTTTGAAAAAGAAAAGGATAATGCCAGCTGTATCATACTCATATGTGCACAAGTAAAGTTTATGTTAACTGAAATAATATATCATTTACATTTATTAAGGTACAGAACTTGGTTTTGAAGGGAATAAATAAGGTGAGAAGTAAGAAAAAGTAGGGGAACATATGATAGATATGCTAGAGATGCATGGAAGGAAGAAGGCATCCTAGAAGAACTTTTGTAATAAACTTGGATGGCTCCAGTGACAGTGATAATGTACATAGTGAAATGGAAATCACAGTGAAGAGGAGGAGGAAAATGAAGTTGATGATAATTTTGTAATGCAGCTACTGGAGACTGGTAGTGAGTGACAGGATGGGGCAACAGTGTGCTGGAGTAGCCATATGGTAGCAGAAATGTCAAAATACAATTACTAGTACATGGTCATTTAATGAATAAGGAAAAATTGGACAACAGTTGTGCTTCAGTGAATGGTTACGGGATAACTGGTGATGTTTATGTAAAAAGAGCTGTGTTAGAGCCATGAAATACCTGAGTAGAAAAGTACACTGAAATCCATGATAAAGTAGGAAGAGAAAATGTTATACGTAAGTGGGATAAAAAAGGCATCTGTAAAAGAAAAAGTTCAATGTTTGGTAAATTGGGCAAAATATAGCGTTATATTTTTAATATAAATAAACAAAATTATGGAGAGTTTCTTTTATCAAAGCGGATTAAGTTACCAATGGATATAAGAGGAAGAAGAATTTTAAATTAAGATCATATATCATATAAAAAAAGTAGGGAGCTATTTAGTTAGCAAAAGTGAGACAAAAATGCCCTAGAAATGTGAGTAGATTTCATGAGAATGATAACAAAATGTAAAAATTTAAAAATGGAAATGCATTAATGATATTTTAGAAGTTACTGATTTAAATATTCTATTGTATATATAACCATGGTGCTAAAAATAAAGGGGAATGAAAAAGAAATGCAACACCAAACTTGTTAGTTTCATGTGATTATTTATTAATAAACACTGTTATTAGTATGTAAATTCTATCTAATCTGTCATCTAACACACTCTTATGCTTCACTTACTTTTAAAACAGTGGGACCTGTTTCGAAGAGACATCCTCTCCATCTTAAACCAATTTGACAACTGGTAGGAGAAACTAACATCTATGAGGACCTGTGGCTCCGCCCTGATGGTGTTTTTTTATAAACTGGAAATTTGTATTGCATTCTCCTGTAATATAGAAATTCATAAGATGGTCCCTATGTTTGTGAATGTAAATCTTCTCCCATGTGTCCAATTCTGTATGTCCATGTGCTTCTTTAAATAACTTTATTTCTCTTTTTATGTTGTGATTATCTATCCAAAAATGATGTGCCACTGCTGACCTATCAATCTGTTTGTACTTAACGTTCCTGAGATGTTCCTTTAACCTTGTTCCTTTGTTCCTTTTAGTTTTTCCAATGTATATGTTATCACATTCTTTACATGTTATTTTGTAAATGCCTGACTTTTTCTCCTGTGGAATGTTATTAAAAGTATTGTCTACTAAAGCATTTTTTAGAGTGCATGTGTTAATAGGTGCCAATTTAATGTTAATATCTTTACAATTTTTTTGGAATTTATTCATAGCTACTGGATGGTAGGTGAATTTTTTAAAAACCAGTCTCTCTTTTTCAATCAATAGTGTGGTGGTATTCTTGATCAATTTCTTCTTTAGGAATGTATTAAGTTTTTTTGTTTACTAAATTTATGTTAAAACCATTTATAATAGCAATCTCCTGTATCTTCTCGAATTCTTTTTTTTACTCCTCTTTACTGATTGGTAAATTCACCAGTCAATATGTTAAGCTGTTGAGAATTGTGTGCTTGTGAGCTATAGGGTTGAACCCATTTGATTTTATATATTTATCTGTGCGAGTATCCTTTCTATAAATTCCAAATTCTAAATTTCCATGATTCTTATTAATTTTTATATCTAAAAATGGCAACATTCCCTTTGTTTCTGTTTCCGGTGTGAAGGATATATTCCTGTCTAGTATATTTAAAAGCTTCAAAGCATCTTCAACTAATTCTTTTTTCACTATACTAAAAATGTCGTCAATGTATCTGTACCAGCATTTAAAGTAATGTGGGAAGGCAAAAATTAGATGACAGATTACGTAGAATTTACATTTAACAAGCTTGACTGTGATGTGAGCTCTACCAGAATTTTTTAAAAATGTCTTATTTTTCGAAAGCTCTTCAATGAACTATTATTAGTATATCATTAGTTTATATAGGTAGAGTAATATGTAGTATTTTTATAATATTATCTTACTGTTAATGAAAATAACAAATATTTTCTTATATTTTGGTTTATGTGAAAAGTATTTGGTATAGCTGAACCCATTATCTTCTGGATATTCCAGTGGGAAACTGCTGTTGAACCAAAGACAAGGGTTCAGCATTTATTTAGATAAAGTTACAGAAATTTAAATTGGATATTATCGTTTGATTTAGGTGAACTACATACTCTTAATGCTTCACTTACTTGTCATAACATATAGAACTGGTTTCGAGAACATTTCGTTCACATCATCAGCTAAGTTAAAAGTCAACTGATTATATGATTATATAATTAGCTTCACTGTGCAAGTTTCAATTAAACTATCAATTAAATTTAAATTTGTTTACGTAAAGATATTGGTGATCAATAAAATTATTCTGGTTCTATTAAGATCTGTGATGCTTGGAATTTTATATTTTTTTTGAGGATTCAATATAATTGTTTAGACACTGAACTTTTTACCAGTGATGCTCTCTATCCATATAATGAACTTGTCTGAAAAAGTAGTAGTGGTAATTGTTTATATGTCCTATGGATCATATTACATGAGTATGTTCCAAAAGCTGTAGCTTCTGAACATATTAACTTAAATGTAAATTGGAACTTGCACAGTGAAGCCAATCATATTAATTGATATCATTGTATGATGCAGTTGAACTACACACTCTTAAAGCTTCACTTACTTTTCATAAATGCATGGAACCGGTTTCGAGAACATTTAGTTCCCATTTTCAGCCAGGCTAAAGTTCAACTGTCGGATCATTCGTTGAGCAGTGGGAATGGCGGTGTGATAAACTTGTAGTTTAAGTTTTCATCCCGGACAATGTCGAAGTTCATTATGCTGTCTTTGTATTTGTAGAATGTAGATTTTCTCCCAGGTTGCTAATTCCGTAGGTCCTTGTACTGATTTTAATAATTTTGCTTTATTTATTATGTCATGATTTTGTGTCCAAAAATGATATGCTACTGCTGATTTCTCTATTTACTTGTACTTTATGTTCCTGAAATGTTCCTTTAACTGTGTGCCTATGTTTTCTGCACAGTTTATTTTGTAAATACCTGATTTTTCTTCTTGTGGTATACTGTTATATACTGATAGATAATGTTAATGACAGTATTCCACAAGAAGAAAAATCAGGTATTTACAAAATAAACTGTGCAGAATGTGAAAAAATCTACATTGGAAAAACAAAGAGAAACATAGGCACACAGTTAAAGGAACATTTCAGGAACATAAAGTACAAGCAAATAGAGAAATCAGCAGTAGCATATCATTTTTGGACACAAAATCACAACATAATAAATAAAGCAAAATTATTAAAATCAGTACAAGGACCTACAGAATTAGCAACCTGGGAGAAAATCTACATCTACAAATACAAAGACAGCATAATGAACTTCGACATTGTCGGGGATGAAAACATAAACTATAAGTTTATCACACCGCCACCAGAGCAGAATATACATTCCCACAGCTCAACGAATGATCCGACAGTTGAACTTTAGCCTGGTTGAAGATGGGAACTAAATGTTCTCGAAACCGGTACCATGCATTTATGAAAAGTAAGTGAAGCTTTAAGTTACAATTGCAATTACAGATATTAACAATATGAGTTTAAAATTTGCAGAATTATTTACATATAATTTTTATATAAAACTAACTTAAATTATAAAAATATTGCTAGAGTGAGTGCTTTGACACTGAATTTGTATTTATGTAGTGCAGATATCTATAAACATAAAGTTAAATGAATGCTTATATTGGTTGTGAAGTTGAAATAAAATGCCTCTTTCAAGTATAATAAAGTGGCAAACTTGGTATTCTTGTGGGAAAGTAAAATGCCTTATGAAACAAGGCATATATAAAATGGTATATAAGGTATTTTACTTCTCTATAAGAATGCCTATTTGCCACTTTAGTAAACATTTGGATATTTACAGATATCTATTTTTTTCATATTATATTAATAATTATATAAGAAATGAGGTACATTTGTTATTTACAGGTATTAACAAGGTGAGTGAGAGTCAATAACTTCCATTCATAAAAACTTGAAATTATATGCAAAAAGATATCTAATATGAGGTACATTTGTTATTTACAGATATTAACAAGGTGAGTAACAGTCGGTATCTTCCATTCATAAATAACTTATAATTATATACAAAAAGATATCCAATATGAGGTACATTTGTTATTTACAGATATTAACAAGGTGAGTAGCAGTCGATAACTTCCATTCATAAATAACTTATAATTATATACAAAAAGATATCTAATATAAGGTACATTTGTTATTTACAGATATTAATAGGTAGTAACAGTCAATAACTTCCATTCATAAATAACTTATAATTATATACAAAATGATATCTAACATGAGATACATTTGATATTTACAGATATGAACAGTGAGTAACAATTGATAAGTTTAATTCATAAATAGTAACAAAATAATTGACACCTTATAATTATATAAAATTTCAAGTGCTAATTGAAACTAGTATAAAGCTAATCATATAAATAAGATTATTATATGACTGAGTCAAACTATTGGCTCCACGTATTTGTTTATATTTAGAACATGTTTCGTAGACCATCGTCCACATCCTCAGCTAACTGTTAATTGCTGGATAATTCACTGTGTTGATTTGGGGATGCATATTCTGCTGTGGTGGAAGTGTGATGAACTTATGTTTTCATCTCCGAAAGTATTGAAGTTCATTAATCTGTCTCAGTATTTATAAATGTACATTTTCTCCCATGTTGCTAGGCTCTGCAGGTCCCTGTGCTGATTTCAGTAATTTTTCTTTTTTCACTATGTTGTGATTTTCTGTCCCGAAATGAGATGCTACTCCATTTGTTTGTATTTCATGTTCCTGAAATGTTCTTTTAACCATATGCTTACGTTTCTCCCTGTTTTTCCAATATAATTTTTTTGCATTTTGCACCACTTATTGGGTAAGTACTTGCTTTTTTTCTCTCCAGTGGAATACTTTCATTAATATTATCATTCAGGAAATGTTTAACATTAACTCTGATTATTGGTGCCAATCTAGTATTAAAATCTTTTAGAATATTTTGAAGTTTGTGCATAGCCTGTGAATGATGTGTAAATTTTTTAAAAATTATCTTATCTTTGCCTATTGAAAGTGTTATGGTTTCTAAATAAGGTTTTGCTTCTTGAACTTCTGTACTCTTTTTTGAACTAGTTCTTTGCTAAATTCATTTTTAATCCACCTTGTTCTTTCTATTTGCAGTATTCTTTGAATTATTCTTTCTAGATAGTGGGTCATTTAACAAGTCTGTTCATTAAAATGTTGATTACTACATGTTAATGTAATTTTGGGTTAAATCTGTCAGCTTTGATGTCATTGTTTGCATGTGTAGGTTCCAAATTCTATTGCCTTGATGTTTTATTTTATTAATGTCCACAAATTTACATGTTATCTGCTTCTGTTTTGTATGTTAACATTAAGTTCTTAGCTACGATTAATGATCAACGTAGGAATCCACACAGTGAAACAATCATAAAATCTTAGGTAGATTAAAGGAAAAACTATTTAAAACTATGTTAACACATTAAAAACACTTTTCACGTTCCACTCTTAAAACTGCGACATGTTTCATGAGACCTTGCTGACATTGTCAACCATAGAATAACTAACAGTTCAAACTATGTTGGAGGTGTAAGTGACTGGGTTCTCTGGTAGTCTGTTAATGAACTTAAACAAAATGTTGTCTGCTTCTGGGATATCAAAATTCATGAGTCAATGCTCATACTTCTTTATAAAATTTTTAAAATTTTTTCCCCATATATTGAGTTCCTTTGGATGTTGAACTGCTTTTAACAATGTGATGTCCTTCTCTATTTCCTGGTGTTCATTCCAAAATGTGCTGTCACCACTGATGTTTCTATCTGTTTGTGTTTAATATTTCTCCAATGTTCTTTCAATCTGATCCCAAATTTCTCTTTGTCTTGCCTATATACTGTTATTACAGTCTCTACAATTAATTTTATGTTAATTTTTTATATGCCAAACTTTTTTCTTTAGATCTGGGGTCTGTTTATTTAGTTTCAACAATTTCCAACACTGTGCCTATTTATGGGTGCTAAGGCGTTGTATTGTTTAACATTTTTTTTTTAAATTTATTAATGAGGTATGAGTGATAAGTGCACTTAAGGTAAGTTTTTGCCTTAGATATAGTGCTGAGTATAGTATAAACAATGTATACAGTTTTTTTCACACTAACTCCATTCACTTACATAAATTTGGAACATATGTTTCTGGAGCGATCCCTCCCATCTTCAGCCTGTTGATAAACTGTTGTTAAACGTGGCGGTTGGGTCTCTTGATGTTCTTGTGGCGGCATCTGTTGGTTCTATTAGGAATTTGCTGAGTTCATCCAATGGAGGGATATCGAAATTCATCAAATTATCCTTATTTTTTGTAATGAAAATGTTTTCCCAAGTGGAAAGTTCTATTGCATTATGAAGTTGTTTAAGTAGTTTTATCTCTGATTTAATTTCATGATTTTTATTCCAAAAGTGCGCTGCTATTGCTGATTTATCAATTTGTTTGGAATAAAATCAATTTGTTTGGAATAAAAATCATGAAATTAAATCAGAGATAAAACTACTTAAACAACTTCATAATGCAATAGAACTTTCCACTTGGGAAAACATTTTCATTAAAAAAAATAAGGATAATTTGATGAATTTCGATATCCCTCCATTGGATGAACTCAGCAAATTCCTAATAGAACCAACAGATGCCGCCACAAGAACATCAAGAGACCCAACCGCCATGTTTAACAACAGTTTGTCAACAGGCTGAAGATGGGAGGGATCGCTCCCGAAACATATGTTCCAAATTTATGTAAGTGAATGGAGTTAGTGTGAAAAAAACTGTATACATTGTTTATATATATACCACTCCATTGTCAACAGCTTCGTAAGTACACTTAACTGAGTATAGTAATTTCTTTAATTTTCTTTTTTCCTATGAATCTCTTTATTTTTTCATCAATCATTTTTTTGTTAAATCCATTGAATTTTATCTGTTTCTATATGTGCAAGTATTCTTTTTTATGCTCCTCCTCATTCAGAGGTACATTCTGTAAGCCATACTATTAAAGACTGCTTCCTTATGATGTTTAGGGTTGAAACCGCGAGCTTATATATAATTATCAATGTGTGTGTCTTTTCTGTAACTCCCTAATTCCAGCTTCTTGTTGCTTTATATAATCTTCAAATTCAAAAAAGGTAGTGTTGTTAATTTCAGTTTCTATAGTGAATTTGATCATGGGTTCCTGTAAATTTAATAGTTTGAGTGCATCTTCTATGTTTCTCTTTGGACAATGGCAAAAATATCATCCACACATCTATGCCAGGTCTTAAATATATAGGGAAAGGCTTTTGTGATGTGCATCTGAAAGAAGCTCATAAATAAATCTGCCAGAAAAGGGAGAGAGGGCTACCCATAACTAAACCTGATTTTTGTTTAAAAAAGATAAAGAAGGCCTGATCTAAACATAATTCAGTTGTATTCTTTGATGTTTGTTTCTATAAGATGAGCGGATATCAACCATTTTCTTAAAAGAGTCAAGATTTTCTTTTTTGGAATGCTGAGGAAAAGAGTTTTTACATCGAAAGAAGCCAGTGTTTCATTTGAATAATTTGTAATTTTTAATTTTGTTAACCAGATCCAAAGAGATTTTTAAACTTAAACTAGGAAATTTTGGAAAGATGTTGAACTGTGTGGATAACCAATTTGCTAAGTAGTAACAGGGGGTATTAATATTGTTAATGATTGGTCTCATACTTTTTCTGGGCATCTTTGGTAAGTCAAAAATTTTGTAAAGATGAGATTTTGAGAATAGAGTACTTTCTTTTATAGTCTTCTGTTAACTTTTTGTATTTATATAGTGGATCTGTTTTTATTTCAATGAAACCATCACTACATAAAAGTTCTTGCATCCTTGGCGTGTAATCTTCTTTGCCTAAAATTACAATTTGATTTTCTTTGTTGCCTTAGTGTAAACTACTTCCATTTTATTAAGAGATTTAATGGATCTGAGATGAGAAATAGGACCTTGGTTACTTTTTTGGATTTCTTGTAATATCTTATATGAAATAACAAATTATTTTTGAGGAAGTCACTCAAATTTCACTAGTTTTATTCCACTTACTTAGACATGTTTCAAAGGCAAATTTCCTTCATCGACAGCATGGTTCCACTGTCAGCTTTCCAGCATGGTATTAAGATGTCACTCTTTGGATTTTATAAACTTTTTGATGAGGTTGCTGTTGTTTGGAAGATCAAAATTAACTAAATTTTCTTTGTTTTCATTCAAGAATATATTTTGAGTGACTTCCTCATAAATAATTTGTTATATGATACTATATTTCACTGTGAAAATTCCAAAGTGTTCAAATCTTATATAAAGTTTTTCTGACAAAATTTTTATCTGCAGAATTGAAGTAGAAAATGGTTAATTCAATGTCTGCTATGTAATCTTATAAACTGGAGGAAAAATCAATACAAGTATTAATCCCATTATTTAATAATTCTACTTCATTTGTGTTAAAGTTTTCATTAGAGGAGCTGACTATTTTGAGGTTAGGTTTCAAAAAGGTATTGGCTTTGTTTATCGACTTTTTATGTAATTTCCTGAATTTCATCTTCTGATGTGTGGTTTTCTTATTCGAATCTAAAGCGGATGATTTCTAATGCATTTCTTTCCAAGTTTTCCCACACAGTGGTGCCTAATTACATAATTTACACATGACATCACGTCATGTGTAAATTATGTAATTCTAAATCTATAGTTGTACTATCCACATAGTGTTTATATTTTTCTAATTCCAGAATCATCTTCTCTGCTGCTCTCTATAAGTAACTATCCTTATTGAACTGCACTACTTTTCTTATGAATTTTGAGCAAAATCCTCACTTTTAAACATCTATTTAAAAAATAAATATTTGCTGCTTTATATCTTCTTTTTTTTCTCATTAAGTTTAGATATCTTTTTATTTCTGATTTGTGGTTATGTAAGTACATGTTAAAGGTTGCATGTAGAAAACAAAATTGGTCAGATCCTACCTTGACTTCCATGTTACTTAAGGAGACTGAAAGAACACTGGAGAAATATTAAACACAAACAGATAGAAAAATCAGCGATGGCAGCACATTTTGGAATAAACACCACGAAATAGAGAAGGACATCACATTGTTAAAAGCAGTCTAACACCCAAGGAACTGAATATATGGGAAAAAAATTTTATAAAGAAGTATGAGCATATACTCATGAATTTTGATATCCCAGAAGCAGACAACATTTTGTTTTAAGTTCATTAACAGACCACCAGAGAACCCACAGTCACTTACACCTCCAACATAGTTTGAACTGTCAGTCATTCTATGGTTGACATTGTGAGCAAGGTCTCATAAAACATGTCGCAGTTTTAATTTTAAAAGTTTTAAAAGTGGAACATCAAGAGTTTTTTTAATATGGTAATATGATTTTAAGTACTTTTACTTTTAATCTACGTGAGATATTATGTTCTTATCTTGTATATTTATAAGTTTTACAGAATCATTAATGTGTTTTGTGTTAACTGTGGCAAATATATCTCCAACATATCTGTACCAGATTTTAAACATATATGGTAATGCTGTGTTTTTCAAATCTGCTAATGAAAAGCTTAGCTATAAATGGAAATAAGGGGCTGCCCATAGTAAGTCCCAATTCTTGTTTATAGAATTTGTCCTTGATGAAAAATAGTATTGGTTTATGCAAAGTTAAGTGAGATTTATGTACTCCTTTATGTGTGCATCATTAAATTTGCTCTTTTTTAGCCAATCACGGAGATAAATTAAAAGTTTTATCTTTAGGTATACTTGGAAACGGAAATCTTGCACTGAAAGATATGAGAGTGTCAGAAGTTTGTTATTTTATATCCATTTTTTTCTATTAACTAAAATGCACTGTTAACATTCTTGGTTTGAAATTTTGGCAGTGTCCTGAATCTATTAATTAGCCATCTTACTAAATAGTACAATGGTGTGATGGTATTGTTAATGATGGCTTGCATACCATTACCTGGCTTGTGAATTTTTAGTAAAGTGTGTATTTTCACTATTGTTGGGTTATTTTATTTTATTTTGTATTATTCTACTTTTGGGATAACTGCATTTTTCAGAGCCTCATTGACTTAATTAATACATTGCTTTAATGGATCTGATTGGATATGTACAAATTTTTGTTTTTAGCAATTCTTGCATCTTTTATGTTTATCCTTCTTTATCTAATACCACTATTCTGTTTTCTTTATCAGTTATAGATGTAAATTACTCTTTATCATTAAACAATTTTACTGTATTTTTGTTTTTCTTCCTATTTATCACTTTTAATACTTTTTTAAATTGATTTACATTTCTTTTATTTTATGGATTAGCCCTATAATCACTACTTCAATATCTACCAAATAATCTGCTATTTTATTGGAGTATTCTACATGTTTTAAGGCCTTTATTTAGAAATGTTATCTCTTCCTTCTTGAAACTTTCTTTGGATATGTTTTCCAAATAATTAGCTTTAGGTCCTGGAATTCTAGATTTCTTAGTTTTTGGTATAGATTTCTAAACTTCCTTTATTAGTTGCCTACTTTTTGTTTACCTGGAACTGTATATGTTCCAAAGCTGTGCTTATTGCATTATCCCATACCATGTTTCCTAACCTCTTTGAGAGCTTTAAGTGTTTCTTAAACCTAAATCTAACATGTTCTAAATATAAACTCAGTCATGGAGTAATCTTAATAATAATAATAAAAAAAAAAAAAAAAAACAACTTGCTCAAATTATGCAAGCAATTCTCCAGTAAAAACTGAGAGTATGAATTTATTCAGGCATTTGAGTGAGCCATTGTAAAACTGTGGTCTGGCAAAAATAAAGATTTTCTCAAATTGACTGTTTCTGGACTGTATGATGTATTACCAACAATACCTATAATAGCTTTGACAAATTTAATCTTCTTACACTATAAAAATGCAACATTTACGGCTGTCTGACTTCATAGTCATTAATGCAATGCCAAGCCTTTAGAATGGGCATAGATTCAGGTATACATGATCCATTATTCAGAAGATTGGATTGTCTGAACATTCAGTACTCAGCACAACAATTTTTTCACTGCTATCAATCTATCAATCTTTCATAAACTCCTTCCTATTTTATTGTTGTTCTATCAATGCTTTGCCATCAAATATTGTTCTCAGAAGACCTGCTGATTGTGTCACTACTCCTGTGCTTTTTGACCACCATTTTAGAATGCATAGAGTAGCCTCTGCTGTTACATAGAGAAAATGGTCTGCATGGTTTTTGGGCACCTAAAGAAACTTGCTGATCCTTTGTTCTTTATCAGTCCATATCCTCTTGCTTTTAAATTAGAAATAAAATTCCAATGCCTGGACTTTGGTAGGAAACTTCATTTATTAGATCTTCCTTAGTGTATGGTTAGCATTATGTTAGTGCTCTTATATTATTTTGTATGTTTTAAGTAGTACCTTCTGGAGAGCTGATTTTAAAGGGAAAATAAATTTAAAAAACAATAAAATAAAGGTTTTTCTCCTCATTATATTTAAAATATTCATTCATTATGCACCGAGAAAGACTTAAGAATTATTCTCTCATAGGGAAAAGGTATCCGAAATTAGTTGGCATGGAATAACTACTAGGGAAGCTTGCATATCTTCCATATATATTTTTTTCTTATTTTGCTTTCCATAATTCCTTGACTATATCTTCTCCCATCATGCTCATTTACGCTCAAATGGAAATTAAAGAATGATAACAGCTGAAACATTATAGGTGGTATGTGGTATAGTTTTGTATATTTATATTTTGCAATATACTCATTTATGTTAAATAATTGTTGGAAGTATCAACTTGAAATAAAACATATTTTTAATGTTGATATAGAATTGGTTTGGTCACACTTATAATTCACTTATTTATCACAGGAGGAGAAAGAGCCTGACATAGCTTTAATGAAGGAGGGCATCACAGTTGAAGAATCAGACTTTACAAACAGTGATCCAGGGTAAGATTGTGATATAGGATAATATTATTACTCCATTAAATTAAATCTAGTTCTGAACTCCTTGTACGTATGATTCAAAGCAAGCAAATTGTCTCTAAATCTAAATAAAACAAATGTTATGAAATTATCACTCACAGATCTCCAAATCTCCTTTTACAGATAGGAAATTCTAACATAGTACTTACATACACCAAAAATATTAAATTCCCTGGTATAAGAATTGATAATCACCTGATTTGGAAAGATCACATTGATCTTATCATACCTAAATTTAATACTGCATGCTATGCAATATGCGCATTATTAACTTTGGATTTAATTAAAACTTTAAAATTAATTTATTATGCCTATTTCAACTAATAATGAAATATGGTTATATTTTGGTGAAACTCGGTTAAAAGTGAGTGTGTCTTCCTATTAGAGAAAAAGATAAACTAAAATCAATGGTGCATGTAGCAGACATTCATGCAGAAACCTCTTTAGGCAATTTGAAATTTCAACTCTTCCATGTGAATTTATGAACAAAAAAAGGAATTTATTATCAATGTATTTTAATAGAAAACACTATACCGCTAGCCTAAAATTCTTAATGAATAAAGGTATATCCTTCAAATCTGCTCTTCAAAATACCTGTTTAAAAAGATTTATTATTTTGTAAAGGGATATATAAGTGACAATACATGATACTGATCAAAACACTTCAATGATTTTATAACAATTTATATGTATATAGCAAAATCTGTAAGACTATTTCATTAATTTGTCTGTTTCCGCTTCTCTGGTTTTTGTTGTTTTGACTGGGTTATTCTAGGAGTTACTTTATTTTAAATTTTATATAGATGTATACTGTATTTTTTTATAAATATAGAAGAATATGCACTATTGTAATTATAGTAAATGACAAATTCGTCATTTTTATAAGTATTTTTGCGAACTCATGAAATGCTCTAAGAACTGTACTGAAATAAACATATAGCAACAGTGATTCGGAAAGTGCAACAAAGAGGAGCAAAAGTGAGAATAACTAAAAATGTCATACACTTCATAGATTTCTATATTATATTGGAATTCATGCCTACAGGGAACATACAGTTCATTTTCAATCAGTTGATTTTTATGATTAATATAAAAATCAGTGTTGTAATGTGCAAACCGTGACCTTGATCATAAAGGACATTTTGTACTCCAAGCAGATGATGCTGCTGTAATCATAGCCACAGCCTCTGGATGCTACTTATGTCATATTTGTAATTTTATGTTAGTTATGAGAAAGGATGCTGCAGTGTCTCATTTTAAGAAACCACTTGCTAAAGCTGCTGCTCTACAGTACAATATGATGTAGCAGTAGAAATTGACTTAACTAAAGAGCCGACATAAATTTCCTGTTAACATTTTGAAACATTTTGAAAATTCCCAAATTACCCCTACAGAACAAGAACAAGAATTGCACTTCTATACCCCTATCTTTATCAATTATCACAAAGAACATCCAGCAATCAAACTGTCTTACCTGTAGTGCTGCAGAAGATCAAACAAACACCTAATTCCTCCTGCAACTGTTTTGAGATGCTTAATTTTGTTACTAATTTAGAACAAGACTGCTTATCTTGTGAACATCTATGCAACATAAGGTATCTGTCTGAAAGAATGTGCCATGCACCAGGGTAAAAAAAGAGTATGTTGAACGGAATACCATTGATCAAATGGTGAAAAGTGACTTCATTTGTTAGCATTTTCCCCTTTGTCATTGATCATAATTGTGTTTTTATGCAATGTACCTGGAGCTGTCTTACAATGTACCTGGAGCTGTCTTAAATATCTCAGCTAAACTGAAGTCAACCAATGCTCTGCTAGTATGATGCTGAATCAGATGAAACTGTGCCTTCATGATTCATTTCTCCTGTTATGTCTATTGCCAGTTTTGGCCTTCCATCATATGTACAAGGCAAGATAATGATTTTTGCAAGAGATGTACACAGCACTCAATTGGCATTTACAGTCTCTTCACTTTATTTTTGCAATCCCACTTTCTCTACCTTGGTCTGCAATTCATTCTTTCTAGATACGCTCCTCTTGTGACTTCTTAATATGCAGATTTTGAAGTCCTTGTTTTGCAGCTGCCACCACTATCTCTACTATGGCTGATTTTAATCTACATTATCTCTGTGGGGCTATATGAGAGAATAAGTGAGCTGTTCTTTCATTGCAAACGGATGCTAACATTGGAACTGAAATACTGCAACTTGATCAAGAAACAATGAAAGTATATCTTCCAATGGGGTACCACAATAGATCTTATAGGCTGACACGTTGGAGATCATGTAAACTTCATTAAACTGCCTGTATCTATCTTTCCATCTACTTCTTGATTTCCTCTGGGAATGTTTCCAAAAGATTTGTGATTTGAAGGAGGAAATCCAAATTTTGTATTTTTTCTGATTGTGCTAATGCCTTGAAAGTTCTTTTTCCCAATTTCTTCAAGATTCAATGTTTTATTCACTAGAAATGCAACCAAATTTTAAAAAACTAGTCAAAGAAAACGTGATACAGAAATTTTTTCCAGTTTGATTCTTATCAGCATACTGGAGTGCCAGCCTCACTTTTAAGTCTAATATTTTTTTACCCTTATTGGCCTATAGGCTTCCTGATAACGGTTTCAGGCATCGTCAGTTGTATTTTTAATTCTATTAGAACAAATGTAAATACATTATAAAATAGGCATTTAAAGAAACAAATAATATTAATTACTGAGGTATGCTCATAAGCAATAAATGACTGAAAAATAGGCATATGCAATAAATATCATTAACTAATTTGTATATGCTATATGTTATATAGAATACACTATTATAACAGTTAAATAAGAATGAATTTAAAATTTTCTGAACAGTTACAAATCATCCACTGTACAGAGCCATTTCTCAATCAAGATTTATTTTAGTTTTCTTTTAAATTTTGACCCATTTTTCAGTTTTAGTTTCTGGTAATTTATTATACAAGATTACACCTTTGATAAATGAACTTCATTCTGATGCTTTTTTGTGTATGGTGATTCACTTAGATTTTCTTTCCCCGTGTGTTAAAGCTGTTCACATCCAGTGGTAGTTTATTAGTTTCCAATAAAAATATTATTTTATATACATATAACAAGGACACAATTAACAAATTCTATTTTCTAAAGATATTTCAACAAGTTCTTTTATTATTCTAAATCATTATACAGCTTTCCTGTAAATTTAATAGACTATTTAGGTTTCTAATTCCTATGCTACCCCAGAGTTCTATGCCATATAGAGAAGTGAATATATTGTGCTATTTTAAATAGATCGATATTCAAATATTTTCAAAATGTTTTTAATAGATACAATCCTGTACTTATTTTCTTGCATACATAATCTATATTGTAGGCATATGTCAGATTCCTACCAAGAAATTAACATGTTGGCTGATTCTGTGATTTTTTCATTTAATATAATTTTTGGATTATAATTGTTACCATTATAATGTTGGAAGCATAAAGTTGTAGTTTCACGTAAATTTGCAATCACCAAACTTTGAAGTACTCCACACTTTACTTTATCATACTGTGATAACAATTTTTTAATGTTATTAACCATTTTATTTGTATCTCAGTACACTGTTTATGATTTGTCAAATATGATTTTAATAATTTTTATACCTTTTTATAAACGTTTATCATTTCAAAATATTCCAAATAATTGTGCATTTTGACCTAAAATTATTTGAAATTCTCATTTAATTAAAGATAATTTGTTTCTGTTGTCATTCCATTTCATTTACCTGATTCCAAATAAAAAGTCTTGAAAAAGTACTCCCCTTCAAAAGAAATAGCATATTTAATATTAGGAATATCATCTGATCTTTTTCACAGGGTGCTTTAATAGCAATTGAAAAAAAAAAAAAAACATTTTATGGGCACTTTTCTGGAGATTTCATTTAATTTACGAAAGCTTTGATGCTTTTACCTGCTAAAGGTTTTTATTCATCTAAAACATATTTTGCTAGCTGCATCTACATAACAGGAAAGATAATGAATGTACTTGGTGTTGCAGTCAAAACTATTGTCATTTAATTCCTGTATGGCATCATAAAATAATATATATTCTTAGTTTGCTTGTGAGTGCATTTATTACTCCACATATCATTAAATTCTACAGATAGACCATTGCCCACATCAACTGTGAATTAACTGCCAGATTCGTTAATGGTTGGATGGATGGATTTTTTATAGCTTTGGCAAACATATTTTTTAACTTTGGATTAATTTGTCTCTGTTGGGATAAGTTCATAATGTTATCTCATATTTTTAATAAACATTTTTTTCCCTATTCCCAGCTCCAAAAATCTTATTACAAATTTCAGTAATTTGATTTTCATTTCTTTATTATGTTTATATCTTCAAAAGTGATGTACAACAGTTGAGTGTTTTATCTGATTGTACTTGATGTTTCTTCAGCATTCTTTGAGCCTAATTCCAATGCTTTTTGTTTTGTCAATATACACTTTTTTACATTCTGAGCAGTTAATTTTATAGTTTCGTGATTTCTTCTCAGTAGTGATTCTGTGATTATCAACAAAGTTCAGCACATTATTTAGGCTGAATTTTGTTCACTGGGGACAAGATAATATTGAACTCTGAATATTTTTTGGAATTTTTTGATGGCCCAAGGATGATAGTAAATTAACTGGGAATGGTAGTTTCTTTTTTTACCGTTAAGGTTGTAACTTGTTTTTACTTCTTTTCTTGTGTGAATTTTTTAATTTATTTATCTACATCAGCCAAGTGTTTCTTATTAACTACTGCAAAAATATCAACATATCTGTGCCAGACTATAAAAAAATATATGGAAACATTTTGGTAACTGCATTTCTAAATTATTGATATATAAATCAGCCCGAAAAGGTGACCATGAATTTCCCAAAGCTAATCAGGCTTAATGTTTATGACATGCACACTGAACCTGAGGAAATTTGACTAATGCAGAATATGGTAAATTGTATGTATTCCTCTATCTCCTCGTTGCTTAATTTCAGAGACTGCAAATTATTTGGATTTATGTTGAGAGTTTGCATTTTGGTATGCTGGAAAAGAGTGAACTTACTTCAAAGGACACCGGAAGACCATCCTTTGTAGAACAAATCTTTAATTTTCTCCACCATTTCAATGGAATTGCTTTTACTTATGTTGTCAAATGTAGAAAATTTCCAAAATCTCTGGACAAGCCATTTTGATAGTTGGCAGACTGGAGTATTTGTACAGTTGATTATTGGTCTCATGGTATTCACTGATTTATGTATTTTCAGTAGGTTGTGTATCCCTTCTACTGTGGCATTACCTAATTTTAATTTTGTTTCTACTTGGGTGGAATGATTGTACATTTGTTTATAGACTATATTTTTTGCAATAGGTCCAATTTTATTTTCATGTACCCTTTTCACTTCCATTTTTAACTTACCATGTCCATAATTACAATTTTGTTCCCCTTATCTGCATTTTTATGTACTACTGATTTCATATTCAGTGATGCCAGGAATTGATTGTGTGCGCTCTAAATCAAATCCTACTTTTGGGGATGTGATCCAGAATTTCCTTTCCCCATTTTTCTAAATATGTCCTTGTGATCATTATTAGGCTATTGATCGCCACCTCCAGATCTACTATACACTCCCTCATGATTTTTGAAAAGTTAACACATGTATCCAGCCCTTTATTTAAAAACATAATTTCTTCTTTGTTAAAATGTTTTCTTGCTTAGCTCCCTCTGCAAAAACTTTGGGAAGCCCCTAGTAGTCGATAATCTTGGTCAGCAGTGAAGGCCTTTGCAATTGTTGCATGCTTCTATGAATGTATACAAATGTATAATCAGGAATATTACAATCATGTATAATTCTTAAGGGATAATACCATAATTAGCATTAAGTACTGAAATTGAGATTCATCATTGGTTAAGTAAAAAAAAAAGTTGTCTAAGATGTAACCAAGTATTTCTTTTCTCACTATTAATTGTTCTGTGCTCTACTAATAGCATGTATTCTTCATTTTTCAGGGCTGACTTGGGAGACCTATCCATTTATATGGATAATTCATCTACTACTTATATTGAAAGTAAAGACAACAAAGAGAAGCAGGAATTTAAGTGTGTATTTTGTGAAAGCAGCTTCACTGACACTTCATCTTTAAGAGTTCATTTATTAATTCATGATTCTGAAAAAGAATATAAATGCAAATTTTGTGGAAAAAATTTTACACGGGCATCAGTTTGGATAAACCATATTTTGATTCATGAGGATAAGAAACAACATGAATGTGAACTTTGTGGAAAGAGTTTTGCCCATGTATTTTCTTTGAGGAGACATCTTTTAATTCATGGGGGCAAGAAGCCACATAAATGTGAAGTTTGTGGAAAGACTTTTACCCATGCATCTTCTTTCAGGAGACATCTTTTGATTCATCAGGGCAATAAGTGTGAAATTTGTGGAAAAAATTTTACCCGAGCATTTCATTTGAAGACGCATCTTTTGATTCATGAGGGCAAAAAATCCCATAATTGTGAAGTTTGTGGAAAGAGCTTTACACAAGCATATTATTTGAGACAGCATCTTTTGATTCATGGGGGCAAAACACCCAATAAATGTGATGTTTGTGGAAAGAGCTTTATTCTAGCCTCTGGTTTGAAGGGACATCTTTTGATTCATGAGGGCCAAAAACCGTATAAGTGTGAGGTTTGTGGGAGGAGCTTTATCTATGCCTTTAATTTGAAGACACATCTTTTAATTCATGAGCACAAAAAGTCCCATAAGTGTGATGTTTGTGGAAAGAGCTTTACCCAAGCATATTATATGAGGCAGCATCTTTTGGTTCATGGGGGCAAAACGCCCCATAAGTGTGATGTTTGTGGAAAGAACTTTATCCTAGCCTCTGGTTTGAAGGCACATCTTTTGATTCATGAGGACAAAAAGCCACATAATTGTGAAATTTGTGGGAAGAGCTTTATCCGAGCCACCAGTTTGAAGGCACATCTTTTGATTCATGAAGGAAAAAAGGCCCATATTTGTGAAGTTTGTGGAAAGAGTTTTACCCATGTATCTTCTTTGAGGAAGCATCTTTTGATTCATCAGGGCAGGTAGCCACATAAGTCTGAAGTTTGTGGAAAGAGTTTTACCAATCCATCTTATTTGAAGGTGCATCTTTTAATTCATGAGGACAAAAGGCCCCATAAGTGTGAAGCTTGTGGAAAGAGATTTAGCCAAGCATTTCATTTGAAATCTTATGATTCATGAAGGCAAAAAGGCCCATAACTGTGAAGTTTGTGGAAAGAGTTTTATCCAAGCATTTTATTTGAAGCAACGTCTTATGATTCATAAAGGCAAAAAGGCCCATATCTGTGAATTTTGTGGTAAGAGCTTTGCCAGGGTATATTTGAGGCATCATCTTTTGATTCATGTAGGCATATCTTTAGAGGGAAAAAGCCACATAAGTGTGAAATTTGTGAGAAGAGCTTTATCCAAGCATCTAGTTTAAAGGCATATCTTTTTATTCATGCAAAAAGTCACATAAGTGTTAAGTTTGCAGGAAGAGATTTATCCAAGCCTCTAATTTCAAGGCACATCGTTTGATTCATGAGGGCAAAAAGTCCCCTAAGTGTGAAGTTTGTGGAAAGAGCTTTATCAGTGCAATTATTTGAGGTTATATTTTGATTCATGAGGTCAAAAAGCCCCATAAGTATGAAATTTGTAGGAAGAGCTTTATCCAAGCCTCTCATTTGTAGGCATACCTTTTGATTCATGAGGGCAAAAACCCATAAGTGCAAACTTTGTGGAATAAGTTTTACCCTGGCATCTTATTTGAGGCAGCATATTTTGATTCATGAAGACATAAAACCACATAAGTGTGAAGTTTGGGGGGAAACTTTACCGAATCATCTCATTTGAAAGAATATTTTTTTATTCATAAGATCAAGTAGATAAGTGTCAAATTTCTAGGAAAAGCTTTGCTCATGCATCTTATTTCAGATCTCATCTTTTGATTCATGAAGGTAAGAAGTCCTATACATGTTAAAATTTTTGAAATCGCTTTATTCATGCATCTTATTTGAGGACACCTTATGGCTCATAAGAGCTAGTAGCCATGAAAGTGCATTTTATAGTTAAGTTTTTCCAGAAATATCTACTGTGTAAGAATATGATTTGATTAATATGTGCAAGAAGCCTCATGGGTGTGAATTTTATGGGAAGAGCTTTGCTCAGGCATCTAAATAAGAAAACATTTATAAGCCTTAATGGCAAAATACCTTATAAGTTTGTTGGATAAGTTTTAATGACATAGCTACTTTGAGGAAATCACTTTTGTTTTGTAGTGGCAGGAAGCTACATAAATGTAAATTTTGTATAAATAGCTTTACTCAGGCATGTTCTTTGAAAGGATATATTTTAATTTGGTATCATACACAAGAGGGTCAGAAAAGCTTTTGGTCTTAAGCATAGGCTATCATGCAATTGGCAAAATAATTATTTTTGTGTAACTGCATCACTCTTAAGCATTCATATGAAAAATTAAGTCATTGTTTCAAATAGTTTATTATAGCATTCTATAGCAGATATATTGTCAACATTTCATAAAAAATTTTAGTGTGGTGTTAGGATAATTTTCTTTGAAAAGATAGTGTAAGCCAAAGGAATTTGATATAAGTGTATGGCAACTCCCTCCTTCATTTTCAGTAATTAAAAAATGGGCTGCTGAATTTTAACTTAGTTTAACAAGGTTGTACCAACCTTGTTGAGTTGAACAAATATATGATATGGTGTTAAAATGACCAATGATTTAAATTCAGTCTTTAGAGATGTTAAGGGGATTCCAATTGATTTCTTTAGAAGGGTAAAACCATGCCTGAAGAGTACTATTCCCATCTTTTATATCAGCTAGACTAAAAAAAATATGTGAGATTAATATTTGCAGATGAGAAGATAATTTTTTTTCAAGAATATGTATCTCTCACAAAAGTTTTTTTTTATTTGGTTTATTTATGGATGCTCTTTAACATGTCAGGTCATCAATGCCCCATTCAAATCAAGGCGTGAAACAGCCAAATTTTGCCCAGAAGCATTTTTTTAGGTTTGAGTTTCTTTGTCTTGCCGTAAATTTATGACATGGGATCCACGGCTTTACTTTCCTTCCAAAGGAGCTTAGGATTTTTACACCCAAAAAATCCATCAGTCCTGGCCGAGATCGAATCTGCAATCTTGGGTTTAGAAGGTAAATATGGTTACACTATGCCACCAGGACCAACTCTCTCACAAAAGGGTTTGAGCAATAGAAATATTAAGAAATTTGAAGTATGAATTGCTGGATTATTTACCCTTTCTCTCAATCTGACTTTCATCTATTCCCAGAGCTCAAACCCTCATTGGTCCGCACTTTTCATTAAATAAAGATGCAATTGCAGCTGTAGAAGTGTATATTAGATATTTCAGATACAGATTATCACATTGGAGCATTTCTGCAATAAATGGTTGACGTTAAGGGGGATTAAGTTGAAAGAGAAAAATAATGTTTAATGAAAATGCATTCCTTCATTGTAAGGCTGAGAGCTTTTAAGTTTGAATTATTTGATATTATTCAAGTTATAGTTTATGATTCTGCTACTTACATCTGCTTATACAGCCTATGTACAGAAACACTGTGCGATTATAAACTGTTAAAATTTCATAATCATGCTAATTATGAAATTTGTGCTGATGACATTAAAAAGAATGGCTCAAAGAATTCCTGTTTTGAATATTGTTGAATGTGCAATTGCAGATGGAAACAATAGATAGCACAACAAGCAAAAATTCAATTCAATTTCTAATTCATAGCTGTTTAGTGAGTTAATGGCATCCTGAAATTGTGAAACATGTTCTGAAGACGTTTGTACACTGTGTTAAGAAGTACAGTTAAGGCTACAGTTAAATAGCCCTAAATCTACTGTTTCCAAGATCCTATATACTCATCTGAAGTTTCACCCGTACAAACTGCAATTAATGCCTAAGTCGAAACCTAATGACCCTCCAAAATGACTTGCTTTGAGTGTATGAGGTAGGTATGAAAATTGTTGAGTTTCTCTTTCTGTATTGTACATGTTTATAATTATAAGTATTTCTGCACACACCCTGTACTAATATATTGTTAAGACCTATTTTAAGTTGGACATTTGGGAGCATATTCAGGATAGAGTAAACTGAGTATTCTAACAACACATTGTCCAAAATATTACAAAATGTACTCTATGGAGTAGAGATTTGGAGATTGGAGGAAGTGTGGATAAATATGAATATGATACATAGAAATTTCTGCATACAAATACTGGGATTGCTAAAAGCCTGATCAAATGGCATTGCACAAGTAACATTAGGAAGAACAAAGGGAAAATTATCGAGAGTATTGAAATGCTGGTTTACAATTAGAAATTTAATAAACATAATGTTTTATATCAGTGTTTGGTAGGCCAGCAAAGGCTGAAGCAAGATGCTATTTGGCTTAACAACATAAAGAAAAGTGAAGAGAAAATTGATTTCGGGGACATGTGGAGACATAGGGGATCATTAGGAAGGAAAGTAGAGAATTGAAGACATAAGGTAAGAAATATTTGCTAGTTTTAATTTCAAAATGTCATTGAGTATATACATAATTATGAAAGGGGTTTGGAGCAGGGAAAATTTATTCAAATATGTGATAAAGCAGCAAGAGAAGGTTTTGCATGGACAAGAACAGGGGTTGAAAATTTGAAGGATTTAAGAGCAAGGAGAAGCTGGATAAATGTCCATTGTATAATCAGAAAGATAATAATTGGCATATAATATTAGAATGTGAGAAAACTAAGCTTCTTAGGAAGAAGCTGGGAAGTCAGAGATGGTTCAGTCTAACAAAGGAAATTACAGGGAAGTAGATGTTGAATTTTAATTCAAGAAAATACATGGTAAAAATTTAGGTAAAGTGAGAGTAAATTGGTTGAAAAAAATTAGTGAGCAAGGTAAAAGAGAAATAAAGTGTGAGGGATTAGATTTAATATTAGGCAGGGCCCTGTAACACGATAACTGCAGTGTTTGGGTATATTGGGTCCCAGGAAACACAGCAACTTAATGGTAGTGAAGTACAGTGATTTATAATGTGTTATTAAATTTTGTTCTATCTGGTGCATTCTGGAATTGCTGAAGACACTGATTCTATCGTTATATATTTTTATGGTATTTATGTTAATTTTGTTAAAAGAAATGTGAATCCATTTAGAGAGGATGTTATTCCATTTTACAGCTATATATCTTTGTGATAATGGGTCCATGAACCATCTCAACATGTTTCCTCTTATCCTAATATTACCCATCTATAAATAAGCTTCTCTGTCCATACTTTGTCAAAGGCATTTTTGAAGTCAACAAAAAGAGTAAGCATTGTTTCTTTTTTCTTTTAGTTTTTTCCTTTTTCTTTTTCTTCTTTTTTTTTTTTTTTTTTAAGAGTATAGGCCTATAATTGTCTAACTGGCCTGCTGGTTTGCCTTTCTTTTTAATTGGTATAATTATGGCTTTTTTCCATATAGTAGGAATGCTATCTTTACTGTTCCATATTTGTTGAACATGTTCAGTAGTACCTTATTGGCTTTGCACCCTAAATTCTTGGTGTATTCACTATGAATTTTGTCTGGTCCATGGCTCTTTTGTTCTCAAGAGATAATATTGCTTGGTTGAGCTCTTGAATTGTAAAGTTGTCCTAAAATAGATGTTGTTGGCCTGCAAGTACCTCAGGCTTATGAGGTAATACTCACCTGAGATATTAAGATTGATAGCACTAAGTACACTAAACAATTATTATCCAACTAATATATATGTAGAGTTTATAAAGATGGATCTCTTAAAAATGGAGAAGCAGGCTTTGGAATATACAGTGAAGAATCCTCTCAATATACACCTTTGGGACAGTATGCTAACAATTTTGATGGTGAAATAATGGCCATTAGAACAGCTTTAAAATCTACTGTATAGACCTAAAATAAATAAAAGAAGTTATCTTAAGTGACTCTAAAGCAGCACTACAAAGCATAATGAATTACATTATCCATTGACATATTCTATTAATGAATTAAGAAAATTATATCATACAATCCAGATCAGAAATACAGAAATAGTTTTACAGTTGACCCTGAGTCATGTAGGATTGAAGGGGAATGAGAGTGTCGATACTTTAGCAAAAAAAGAAGCTAATATAAAATTAAAACTATCTTTTGAACTAGAACTTTCCTCTAAATTGAAACTCATAAAAAGATTAATGTCTGAACAAGAACAACAAAATATCAAACAAAAACTTAAGGGAAAGCCATATGAGGATCTAAATACTTTCAAACATCTTTTATTAAAGCCAAGAAAAATTGGAGTTGCCCAATTCTGCTTAATTGTTGAGCATGATTGCCTGTCAGAACATCTCTTCAGGATGAAATTAATCAAGGACAGCCACTGTCCACTGTGTAAGGATGTGAATACTATCTTAAATAAAGAACATCTACTGAAATGCAGCGAACTAGATAGCAACAAACAAATGAAAAATAATTTAGAAGCTAGGGAAAAAATTATAAATATCAGCATCCCCAATGGCCACTAGCAACCACATCCAAACCCAAGTCTTCTGAATATTCCACAGGAAACTCCTGATGAGCCAAAGGTTCAGTAAGTAGTTAAATAATAAAAATTAAAGAAAAATTTATTCATTGTAAGCTGTTTGTTTAAATAAATTCAATTCAATACAAAATGTACTTAAGTTTAATAATTAACAATAATTACAAAATATAGGTTAACCATTTTAAGTTATTACTTTATTCTCAAATGTTGCTTTTCTTTTGGGGATGCTGTCAGCTTCTAAGTCCACAGTACCTTGTCATTGTTTGAGCAACTGAGCCTGGGTCGTGCCCTTGTTTGTCTTTCGCTGCTGTCGACTCCAGCTCTACTAACTGGACTTTATTTAAATCACCTTTTCTTCAACAGAAAAAGGTTGACATTAGCTCTTATACTATGTTAACAATATTATCTTTTCAAAGTGTGAAACTAGAATTGTCTAGTTTCAAAAGATGTATCTTCCTCCTTAATAGACCTAACAATCTAAATCAAAGTCTTATGCTCCATTCTTTTTATGTGACAACTAGAATTTTTTTATTCCCTTCATATTGTAAAATGTTTGTGATTTTGACTCTCATATGACAATATATGTAACAGTAATTAACTGCAGAACCACTATTAGGGCTTATTTAATAGATCTATAAATGTATATGAATATCAGATGAAAAGTTTTACAAATAATGCTAAAGACTCTTCAAAAGGTACACATAGTAAATAACTTCAACAATAGTAAACAACAGAAGGTACCTGTTCCAAATAATTCACCAAACCCCAAATGTTGAACTGAAAGATAATGATAAGAAGTGAGTAGTCACCTTTTTTTTTAACATTTATCCTTCTGTTATTGATCATAGTTATGTTTTATGATATGTACCTTGAGTTAAGCCTTATAGATCTGAGTAAACCTTTTGCTGAACACCAATATTCCCCTGCTAGTTTGTTTGCATCAGACAAAGGTATACCTTCATCACTCATTTGTCCTACATGGTTATTCCCCACTTGGATCTTAAACCAGATGCACATGTTTAAGAAATGATTATTATACATAACACATGCAGCACATCTCCATCAATGGCATTAAATTCTCCATTTAAAACTACTGCAATGGACCTTTCTGTACCTTCCCTGCAATTTTCTCTCTCTAATGTGTAGCTCTCCATCCTATGATTTCCCATGGGCAGATTGTGAAATTGTTCTTCCTTAATCAAAATACTGTTTCTGCTGCCAAGGGTGCCAAAAATGTATACACACTTTCACAATAGTTATCTATTTAATATATTTAAAAGTTCAACCAAAGAACAACAGTAATGTGTAGTATGATGTTCTGTAAACAGATGCGATTCAATACATTATGATAGTATTGCTACATGACGGGTATATCAACAATGAACAAATGAAGCCAAGATTATCAACTGGTCCAGTGTACCTGAACATGGTACACACATCCATCTTACTGGTCATTCATATGAAAATGAGGAATTTTACTTCCAACAGGATGGTGCACCAACAAATTACCACTGAAATGTATGTTTGCACCTTGATGATAATTTTCCAAGACACTGAAATAGGATGAAGAGGTCCGATTGAGTTTCTACTGCATTCTCAGGATCTAACTCTGTTGGACTTCTACCTATAGGGAACGTTTAAGGATGTTGTATACCATAGAAAACTAGCTACACTGGCAGCCATCGGGAAGAAATTGAAACAGCATGTGCTGCAATTGCAGAGGACACTTTCACAAACATTGCTCAACGTACTCAGAAATGTATTTATGCCAAAGGTGGGCATTTTGAGCAATTGTTGTAACTGTAAAAGTCTAAGATGATTAGTGCTCATCATTTTCTATTTGTATGAATTCAGTTTTGTTATGTTAACACAGTTTTTTTTTCTTTGCTTGAAATGTGTATACATTTTTGGCACTCTCTACTACAAGAGCATTGTAAAAGTAATGGCAGCAATGCTATAAATCAGTTCTGTATCAGTGAATCATTGTAATCTTGTATTATGCTATAGGGTGGAAATTGATTCATGAATCTGCAGTATTGGAAATCTTGAAGTAACCACATTTTATAATTACAGAGCTGTTTCATATTTGTAATTAAAATACTGCCTTAAAAATGCTCAGCAAGAATGAGCAAAGATATTTCTCAAAAATCCAAGTTGCAAGAGCACATAATGCATGGTTCAGGGTATTAAAAGAAGTCTGTAGGAGAGAAGTACTATCATATCAATCTCTTGCAAGATGGGTGGAAGCATTTTGTCAAGGAAGAGAGAGCTATGAACACAGATATGCTCTTGTAGACCTTTCTTAAAATAATGTTTTATTTACTGCCAGTAGACTTTATATACATGTTTCTGACATTCTCAATTTTCGGTTAGAAATCTATATTCAAAATACAACTTACAGTTCATCCAGTAAATATAAATACCTATTTATAACATATGTGTTTCATTAACTGATATTCATACTTGCCTCCTAAACCCAAGATCGCGGGTTCGAACCCGGGCAGGACCGATGGATTTTTTCGGGGCGTAAAAATCCTAAGTATGACTTCCTTCGGAAGGGAAGTAAAGCCGTGGGTCCCGTGTCGTACATTTACGGCACGATAAAGAACCTCAAGCCTGAAAGAGAGGCCTGTGACCAAAATTTGTCGGCCGTTTCACGCCCTGAGTTGAATGGGACGCTGATGACCTGAGCTGTCCATAAATAAATCAACCCCCCAAAAAAAAAAAAAAAAAAAAAAAAAAAAAAAAATTAACTGATATTTAAATTTTTATTTTTCCACCGATTTGATCATTGCTGGTCATTTATTGTACAAAAGGAAGTCCATTATATTTGTATCTTGCATATTATTTGTTTTATCAAATTCTTTGGTTTATTACAAATATAGTCTTTTACACATAATGAGGATAGACAGTTAACAATTCATCCCCTATATATGCATCTTACAAGACTCTGTATTCTTATTTAGATATTAACCTAAAACATTTTTTCTGTAATATAAATATTCTATTGAATTGCACCTTTGCTGCAACCCCCCCAGAGCTCTATACTATAATGTAAATGGGGGTTAATTATATCATAATAAATCATTTTTAACTTTTGGAACAACTCACATTCCAATGGACAATTTTAATCTTGATGCTGTTAAGGACTTTATTTGAAGAAGATAGTGCCTGGACATGTGTGGATATTTCAATAAAGAATAATAATAATTTATTTGCTGTCAATAGACTTGTGTATACAAGTTTTTATGACTGTCAAAAAAAGTACAATTTACAAGGTATCCAGTGATACTTTCATAAATTATATAGCAAATATAGATCATTTACAAATTTAAGCCACCCTCAACTCGAGATTGTTTTCTATACCAGTTATTTACACATGAAGTCAACACTCAGATTAATAATAAATAAATTATGCATACTGTATACAATGTTGCCAAAAAAACTAAGACAATGAAATTACCTTGGGGCTTAATCCATAAGGATATTTTAATAATAATAATTTGTTGGCTGCCAACAGACCTGCATTTACAAGTTACTGTCTTAGTCAAAAAGGAAACTAACATATTTACAAGTAACATTACATTTTGGTTACCACATTCTGTATATAGTGTTCTACATTCTAGACTAAAATTAATAAGAATTAGATCATCAGGACAAATTCATAATGAAATAACCTTACAGTTTTAGCCATTTAATATTTACTAAGGATATGAACAAATCATATAGAGATTAGTGATAACATTGTTCAGTTATAACTCATCTAATCTGTATTGACATTTGTCAATCAGATACTTTTTCAACGAATTCTTAAAAGAATTACCTCAGTTTTAATGAAAGTGGGAAGTTTATTATACAGGATGATACCTATACTATATGGATCTTTATTGCTTGACGTTTTTGTCTTATGCTCCCTATGATAATTATTAATTCCCCTCGTGTTGTATTCATAATGGTCTCTTTAATGATATGTATTCCATTTTAGATTTTATTAATAAAAGAACTTTGTAGACATACAACGATATGACTGTTAGTATGTGATGTTTTCTAAATATTTCTTTAACAGATTGGCGACTAGTTAAATTGAATATGCATCTCATAATTCTTTTTTGTAATATACTCTATTTAAATTAGAAAGGCTTGTCCCACCCCAGATTTCTATATCATATGTTATATGAGAGTGTACCAATCCATAATAAAAACTATTTTAAGTATGTCTCCTTCTAGCTGATAGGATAATTTTCTTAATAAATATATGTTGACACAATTTTTTACAAGGGCATAGTTACATGATGGTTGTAGTTTCAATTTTTATCAATATAGATTCCAAGGAATTTGGTGTAGTTGGTTTGTTCAATTTTTGAATTATTAATATGTATTGTTAACTGATTTTCTTCCTTGTCACAAAGCTCAAACAGCATTAATTTAGTTTTATCAACATTGAGTCAATTGTAAATTTTGTAAGTACTTTGACAAGTGTAACAAAGATATTGAAGCCTTTTTTTCTACTTGTTTAAAAGTTTGTTCACATATTAGTGAAGTATCATCAGCATATGATACAATACCTGTGAATATGACATATTGTTTACATAAAGTATAAACTTTAGGGGGCCCAAAACTGAGCCCTGTAAAACTGCAGTTCTCACAACATTATATTTAGTCTTGAAAGAGCATATACGGTTACCTTGCTTGCTTAAAATTTCTGTACATTGTAAACAACTTTTAAGGTAAGATGAGATGAGTTCTTGTATTTTACCCCTCAGTCCATAATTCTGAAGTTTAGAGAGTAATAGTTCATGAGATAAATGATCAAATGCTTTTGATAAGTCTAGGAAAATGCCTATTGTTTTTTTTTTTTTTTTCTAAGTTAACCATTACTTTATGAATAAATTCACATATTGCAGTGATAGTTGAAAAGCCTTTGCAAAAACCATGTTGGGATTGTAAAAGTATATTTTTTTTATTCTAGAATCCATGTTACCCTTCTATGTATTATCTTTTCATACAATTTGGCAAATATTGATGTAAGAGATATTGGTCTATAATTACTTGCAATTTTTTTGTCACCACTTTTATATACCGGTCTGATTGCACTAATTTTGGGTAATTCAGGGAATACTGAATTTTCCATTGAATTATTGATCAGTTGCACTAATATTTTTACCAGATAGTATTTACAGCTTTTTAAGATTTTTGGTGTTATTTCATCCAACCCAGGAGCACTATCATTTTTAGAACTACAAATTATAGATTGTAATTCCTCTTCAGTTATTACATATAAATATACACTTTGAGATACATTTATATTACATAGTTTCTGCCTCAAATCCTGTGTGTATCACATGTACCCATACTTAAGAAATAACTATTTAGCAAGTCATAAACCTTGCTTAGATCTGTAATACATTTCTCTTTGTTATTTAACCGAATGTTCTTTTTTCCATTTATGTCCGGTTGAGTTTGTTTGTTTATAATATTCCATGCTGTTTTAACTACATTATTTGACTTGGTTATTTTCATGCTGTTTTTAAGCTTTTTATATTTGTTTTGGAGCTTTTTGTACACTTTTAATCATGTCATTCCATAGAAATCAAAATTGTCTTTGATTTTATCTCACAGAGCAGTTATTGTCATTGGAAACTTTAATTTATTACATTTTTGTATTCTAATAATCTTTTTCTTTACTGGACAAGCTAAGTCGTAGTGGTATCTAATAATAATAAAGAAGGAATTCCATTGTTAATTTTTAATTTTGACTGAATGTACTTCTGACCACTTTTCACAAGCTAACCTATCTTTTAGAATTTTCACATTTCTATCCCTTAGTTCCTTAGTATACATACAATTTATTTCTTCTTTTTCAATACAATGATTGTGTAGATCAACAATTTGTGCTGTATGATCTGATATATAAAAGTCATTATTTATTGTCGTTATTTGTCTCATGTCTATATTAGTTATAATATGATCTATTGCCTTACTTGAATATTCTGTTACTCTGGTGGGGGCCTAGGTTTAAGTCATTTAATTTATGACTTTGCAGTAGATCACAAAATTCACTATTACTATTTTGTACATTAAAGTTGCCTATTAATATTAACTGATTATACTTTTTTTGTGCCTCCTTTAAGAATTCAATGAAGCTTTTTAGGAACTCTTTTATATTAAATTGGAGATTATACAGTTCAAATACCAAGATATTACCATTATTTGAATGAACTTTTACTCCTATAATTTCAAAGATCATTTCTTTACAATGCTTGCTAAGCCATTTTACTTTACTGCTTATAAATTCATTTTTAGTATATAATACCACATCATCGCTTCTGTGCCTGAGTTGACAAAAGCTATTCATTCTTTTATAGTTATCAATACAGTCTGCAACGGATTTTCATTAAGGCCATGCTCTGAGAAGACTACTATGGATGGGTTTATTTCTGTTAATAGGACTTCTAGACTTTCTTGTTTATTTTATATGTATTGATAGTTCTGATGCATAACTCTAATATATCACACTATTTCTACTAATAGTTGCTCTACCATCCAAAATTGTTTCTGCACTTGTTAGTCATTTCATATTTGTTATTGCACTGCCATTTCAGTAAGTGGAATACAATTTGATGATTTTTCAAGGAAGTTTTTAAACCTACATACTATTTCAGCTGCAAGACATGTTTTTCCTTTGTTATTTAGGTGTAGACCATGCCTGTGTGGCAGTCCCTTTGCAGATCACTTATATCTATTAACGATATGTTACTAAAACCCGCACACAATAGATTTAGTTTCTTATTTGTCTTCCTAATCTCTCTATTTACATAAGAATTGTATATTAGATCACTAAAACCTGCACATAATAGATTTAGTTTCTTATTTGTCTTCCTAATCTCTCTATTTACATAAGAATTGTATATTAGATCATACCTATATGGGGTATTTACCACATTATGTGCACTCCTTTTTCACTTTGTAATATGTTGGTATGTGATTTTAATGCATTTATTGCAATAAATATCATTTGCTCCTGTGACAATAATTTTAACCTCACTTTTTTCACTATTCCACTGAGCTTTGAATTTGATTTCACATTAACCTACTACACCATAATAATTAACACTTCCCGCACCTTCACCACTAGAACTTTTGCATGATTATCACCTATTATAGCAGCTTCGGTCTTCTCGCACTATGTCTTCAGTCACTCTTCTTGCATTTGTTGTCCTCTTATGGATTTGATAGAGGTGTTTCCACCAAGTAAGGGCCACACCAAGAAGTTCCTGACAATGTTGAGAACTTGCATCTGGCGAGTTATGCATAGTCTAACTGAAATTGGAGAGCGAATGGAGACAGCAAGAATATAAGGAAACAATCTTAATCTTAAGTCCTTTCTTTGTCACATCATCAAATGAATGAAATATAGTTACATTCATAACTAACTCTGAGGTATTTGCTTTCAATAAAAAATTATTGACAACTAAAGGGCTTTAGATCAATCAGTAAGGTAGGTATACAGAAATGATGCTGCAGATGGAGTGTACCCTGTGCAAATGATTTTCCAAGGTAGGGACTTTATTTGAAGTTTATCCCAAAGTAACCTAAATAAAATTAGTGTAAAATAACAACCATGTTGCTGTCACCTTTTGAATGCCCTATTATAAGACTTTGTTTAGAGAACCATTTTCAATTTACTTAAATTAAAATTTCGTTCATAAAAGAACTGATATTATTCACATAACCATGAAGCTTGAAATAATAAAAAAACTGCATTAACTAGCCATAGATTTAAACGTTCTGAAAATATACTAAAATATTAAATTGTGTAATTTTTTTTTTTAAGAATATTACAATATGCTGCATAACCAAGCAAATTACTGTCACATTTAATTAACAGCACAGACAAATTTATATATGCATAAACATATATATACAGGATAGCCTATACAAAATTTACAAGCCAATATCTCTTAAATGGATCAATAAAATATTAAATGCTCACTTTTTCTAAACTTATTTTAGGAAGGAATCTCCATAATAACTCCACGGGCAAAATTTAACTTGGCCCTCTTAAGTTATAATTTACTTCAAACAGCACTTAATACAGTTTGTGGAACCGAAAAGGGGGGGGAAGAAAAAATTCTGCCAACTATCGGGAACGAATTACCTACATTCTTGGAAAATGTTCTATAAATGTAGAATAAAAAGTGTTGTACCACCAAGATGGATTGGAGTGCTGAGCATGTTGTACAGCCATCTTACTCACCTGTTCTTGCACCCTTAAAGTTCTTTTTATGGGACTACATTTAAACACACATTTTCTGTCTGCTACACCTTCAACGAAAGATAGTATGAAGCAATGAATAAGGAAAGATTGTGGCACTATCACTCTATGCATGTTAGGAAATGTTACAGAAAATTTTCGAAAAGTGTTGCTAAATGTTTACATGTTGGTGGACCCTGTTTTGATTATTTAATTAATTAATATGAACTAATGCCTTGGATTATAAATACATTGTCTTTTATGTAAAACGTATCTTTTTAATGCACTATAACGTCTCAAGATTTAATTTTACAAAATGTGTTTTTAATTTAATTTGTTGAAGTTTGTGTATTTTGAACTGCTGTAGCGCCCATTGTGTCCTCTACCATCATCTTGCTACATCACTGGTAGAGTACAGGTCACTATCATGCAGTGCTTTTATCACAATTTACTAACTCTCTAGCAGGCAGCTTCCAAATTGTCCTCTGAAGGCTCGGGTAGACATTGTCTCACATCTCCCTAACTTAGAACATTTCTAAGCAGGTTCTGCGAATTGAAGTCTGGACTCCCAGTAAGCAGTCAGCAAAGCTACATACTAGACTAAGAAGGTAACCTGAAGACTATCTAAAAAAAAAAATGTACCATTGCATGTGGGAGTTAAAACTAAAGCAAAAATTTTAAACATTGCTCTATAAACAGCAATTTTTATTTTTCTCACAAAACTTGGTATGTGTAATTAACAAAACAAAAAATTTTAAAGTTAGCAAAATTGGTCTATTAGGAGTTAGGATTTACCTGAAACCCAAAATTTAAAAATATATCTAGTGACACCAATTTTTTTTTTTTTTTTTTTTTTTTTTGCCAACGAAACTCGGTATATACCATTTAAATAAAATAAAAACAATAGTATCTTAAAATTAGGGAGATTGATTCTTTGAGTGAAGATATACCCCCCCCCTTTTTTTATGTTTGCAACGAAACTACTTGGTTGTAGCATTTGAATAAGAAAGGAAAAATCAATCTATGTTTGGCCTGCCTTCTTTAAGGAAATGGCTAGAGGCAAGTGTTTTGAATTTTGGGTCCCTAGTCGTAGACACGAGAGTTACTGCTTCGTCCCAATTTCCATAAACTAAACATGTAACTTCTCAGCTCTGAGGTTGTCGGGGGTCGATTGTAATATGGTGTGAGTTGATGGCGTAGGAGCCAAAATCCTTTGGGACTCCGTCTCACGGGTCTTTCGCAGATTTACGTTGAGAGGGGGCTCAACGTGGATAAGATGGAACTTAACAGGTGAAATAGAACATTTCACACGACATATGATGGAACGACTGTTTATTAATCGTTGGATCGTTTAATAATCGATGATGAACCTCGCCGCTTAGGAATATAACAGTCGCGAGCAACATAACGCTTTGCTAATCAAATACTGAAATTGATATTTGGGGATTTGACCAAGCTTGACTTCCTTGTGATCTCAGTGGAACTACGCGCCTAGAAGCTGAGTAATAAGACAAATACTACTATAATAGTCGTGCCAAAACGGGGCAAAGGCTCGTTTATATAGGCAACACCAATCCTAGCTACTATGACGCTGGCCATGTCAATAACACCTTATTCGCTAGAAATATTTATTGAAAATATGAGCCGGGCTATAGGCTTGCTCTCTGAGGTTTAAACATGACTCCCACACAGGTCGGGGTCCTCAGCGGGATAGCGGTTGAAATTCTCGCGAAGATTTGGTTAGCATGGCCAGGGAAGGTTCTATCCTTTTAAGAGGTCTTGTCCGTGGCTTTGGAAGGCGAATCTTATTTCTATTTTTATGATTGCGTTTCCACAGGCCGGCTGCCTAAGGGCGGTTCACCAAACGACTTTCCAGCTACAATTTCTGTACCTACATTGAGAGAATAATTACACTATGATTATATTGATTGCCCAGTCTTCGGGATATTGATATTACTAATTAAAAATATCCATGTCACTAATTATATTAATAAGGTGTTATTTCTCATCTGTAATAAAAAGTATACAAGAGACAAATAGTGTGCGTAATAAATATATTGGGGTGGTAGCTATGGAAAGTTACAGCTCCAACGCTCTGTAATGAACTTCACAAATTCTATTGACAGAAATGTATTAGTTTGCACAGCTCCTGCATGACAGTTTTATATATTGTCACTTGAGTTGCACGGGTCTTAATGTATAGGTCTGTAATATATATATTGTACCAGTTGGGAGTGAGTGTTTTTTGTTCCTAGTATGGAATGGTTGCATTATGGCCACTTGATGAGAAAAAACTGGACTAGTCTATACTTCAACGTAGCCAACCTTCTCTGGGGGAGGGATCATCATTTGGGAAGACCTTAATCACTGACACCGCTTTGATTCCTAGTCATATTAGTAACCCTTTTCTTGTCACCTGTGAAGAATCGTAGTCACATCTGAGAGCTGCTATTGTTGAAATTACAAACCAATTCTGCAACCATTCCGCCCTTGTCTGATTTTTTTTTCTCCCCGTGGGCTGTGGTTTATCCACCTCGACAGTATTTTTTCACACGAGATATTTATACCTATGGTGAATAATGTTTTGAGACTCCTCTGTAAGTCCCTTGTTGGTCATTCTTAACTATGACTTAACGAGCGATGTTTTCATCTGTGACTACTGTTGCTGGATGCTCCTGATTTTTCAAGGCCGTTCTGCTTTGTCTAAACTCTGCAAACCAGTTATAGATTTTTGTACCTTAAGGAGCAGAGTCTGGAAAGGCTGTCTGTAATTTTCCATCATTTAGCTAGCCTGTGCTTATAGTTTTAAAAAACATAGTACAAAAGTGCTCTCAAGTCGCCTTCACTTGAGAACATCAGACAGCAAGCCCATGATCACAATTAACATTAGCTGCACACACACACACACACACAATGGGTGCTGTGTGCAAACTTTTACTATAGTTACTAGTAATCTCTTTCAATTGCTGCCAAGAGGAAACCAATATATCGTAGTTTCTTTAAATCCCAAAAAAATTAAATAGCGACCCTTGTATGTTATGTTCCTTGATCATGTCTTTCCAAAATGGTGGTAGGGTGTACAAAATGTGTCCCATTAAAGTTCTGAGGTGCTCTCCATGTAGGCCACCAGTCATTTCTATACTATATAACAAATTATTATAACTGGAGATGCCAATTGGAACTTATACAGTAAAGCTAATCATATAACTAAGATCATTGTATGATGAGTCAAGCTACACAATCTTATTTGCTCCACGTGTTTATATATATATGGGAATGGTGAATTGATGTTTGCTTCAAATCTTCTCTTGAAGAGGTTAACTAGAAATGGAGATAAGAGGCCGTTAATAGTAAGTCCTGATTGTTGTTTATAGAATTTTCCTTGAATGAAAAGTAGGATTGGTTTATCCAAATTTCAGTGAGTTTTATGTATTTTTTTATGTGTGTATCATTAGTTCCACTTGTTCTTATCTCAATCATGCAGATAAATTTCAGTGAGTTTTATTAATTCTAAGTGTGTGCATCATTAGTTCCACTTGTTCTTAGCTCAATCATGCAGATAAATTAGGTGGTTATCTTTAGGTGTGTTTGAAACAGCAATTCTTTTTTGAAAAATATTAATTTGCGAGAAGGTTGTAATTTTATATCCTTAATTTTTTTTCTATTAGATGCATTTAATTGTTTATGCTCCTACTTTTAAATTTTATAGTGTCCTGAATCTATTAGCTAGTCATTATAATAAATAGTACAAAGTTGTGTTCATATTGTTAATGATGGATCGCATACCATTACAAGTTTTGTGAATTTTTGGTAAACTGTAAATTTTTATTGGATTCTATTTTATTTTGTGTTTCGTTTCTTTTGGAATAATTGGACATGTTTTCAGTCTCATTCACTGAATTAATACACCCTTTCAATGGGTCTGAATGTACATGTACATATTCTTTCTTACTTAGCAATTATTGCATTCTTGTAATATAATTGCCTTATCTAACATTACTATTCTTTTCCCTTTGTCGGCTTTTGTATAAATTACATCTTTATTATTTAACGGTTTTATTGTGTTCCTACTAGGTGGTATCCACAATGTACGGGACTGGTGCTGGTATCTCGAAAATAGTTGTAGTAGTTTTTACTGCTAGGTGGCAGCACTAGCACATCAGATGACTGGGTGTTTAAAGTTTCATGCAGCTGGGTAGATGTGTTGAGATTCTATAGTACTTTTCATGATACTGTGTGTGTAGTGTGTGGCGATTTTACGATGGATCCAAGATAAGAACAGAGAGTGAGCACGAAATTCTGTGAAAATCTCGGGAAAAATGCTACGGAGACCCTCGCAACGACTCAACAAGTATTTGGGGACAAAGCATGAGCCATACATATGTGTTTGAGTGGCATGTACGGTTTAGGGCCGGCCGCACAGCTATTGAGATCGATGCTCACACCGGTAGGGTCGTCAGCTGCCCAACGTCTGACATTGTTGTCAAAGTTCAACACCTCGTTCGTGAGATTCGACGTAAAACCATTGAAAAACCTTGCTCATGAAGTGGGAATTGGTTATGCGATATGCCAACGAATTTTAACTGATGAATTGGGCATGCATCGTGTCGCCGCAAAATATGTGCCAAGGATCCTGACTGCTGATCAGAAAGCGCAGCGTGTTGAGGTTTGCACGGAGCTTCGTCAGGCCGTACCCGATGACCCAACATTCTTGTCCAGGGTCATCACCGGCGACGAGAGCTAGATGTACGCTTATGACCCTGAGTCAAAACAACAACCTTCCCAGTAGAAGAGCCCGAAATCACCAAGACCAAACAAAGCGAGACAAGTCAAGAGCATGCTCCTCGTTTTCTTTGATACCAAGGAAATTGTGCACAAAGAATTCGTCCCGCCAAATAAAACAGCGAATTCCACGTACTACTGTGGCGTTTTGCGACGGCTCCATGAAAATGCAGGAGATAACGGCCTAAATTTTGGCGACAAGGGAACTGGCTGTTGCATCACGATAATGCGCCCTGTCACAATTCCTTGTTCACCAGGAGCTTTTTGACGAAAACGAAACAAAGGGTTTCCTTCAAGACGATTTATTTTCTGGCTACAGTATTTTAATAGAAGAATCGTGCCCCACTGTGACATTTTGTTTAATCGGCTCCAGCAAAAGGAGACTGATGCTGTGAAGACAATGAACTATATATCCAATTTCGTAACATCTATCCAGCGAGTTAGATCGTCACTTGATGTTGACCATTACTGGGAAGAGGAAGAGCAGCCGCGGAGGGTATGCGCGAAAGAAACCTATGATATCATCATGAACCAAATCAGAGATCGATTTGTTTTCCCTGACCATTTCTCTATTGCAAAGTTGTTTGAGCCATCTGTGTTTTCAAAATATAGAATTTCATTTCCATAAAAAGAATTGAACAGCTACTACGTACAATTTGAGTCCGTTGAAACTGTGCCCTGAATTTAGCTTAATATACAGAAGGGATGGTTTTGTTAAAACACCAGATGCATTGACATTATTAAATTTATGAAAACAACTTGTCAAAATCATTTCCCGAGTGTGTGAAACTGTTGAAGATCCTAGTGACCATGCTTATGACCGCTTAGAAGCAGAAGGATGCTTTTCTACTCTAAAGTGGGTAAAAACCCTTGTTTGGAATACAATTAAGAAGGACTTCCTTTGTACTTTTGCGAGATGTTCCATTGAGAAGGGATTGTTGGAAACCCCGAACTCCAATGAACTTGTCATTGACCACTTTGCAGCGCAGAAGGCGCGGGGAGCGGATTTCATTTACAAGCAGATGAATTGAGGTGAGTCTAGCGAATAAATTAAAAAACTAATTTGAATCATAAATGATTATCCTTGTTCGACAGAAAAAAATAATTAGAATTGGACCATTTTTCATAACTACTTAAGCCTATGGGTAATTTTATTTGTGTAGTTAGTAGTGCATTGCCTAATTTAAACGCCCATAAACCATTTTTAAAATACATAATATGGAAAAATGAGCCGAGATTGTTGGAAACAATTAACTTGACACACACTTCGAAGTATATTTTGAAGCAATATGTAGTTTTAAGGAAATAACAATATAATTTGTGGGTCGTTGTTATAAAAACAAAGCTTAATACCAATGGATGCGGGGATGGGTTTTTGGTTAATAGTTGCATTACCTATTGACTTGGCAAAATTAACCTTTCAATGAGAATTTGTATATCATACCAACAGTATCTTCTAGTGAATGGCTAAGCACAGCATTAATCATTATTTTTATCAACAATGTCACATAAAATGGGGCCCATCATTAATTAATAAGGTGAAAGTTACTGAACTAAAGGAAAAGAAATGGAGTGAAAAACTATGTTAAAGTTTCATTTTATACCTACTTCTCAAGGTAATGAAGATACCGATAAAGCAGAAATATAGACACTTTATCAGCCATATGTAAAAAGCATAGTTTTATATGGATTCTGTAGAGTATGTAAATGACGGTGAAGTTTATAAATATCAAACTGTACAAAATTGTCGAACAGAAAACCAAAAAAGAAGCTAATGACGACAATGGATAAATTGAAGAGGAGGAAGAAACAGAGGATATCCCTAAAAGTTTCTCTTTCTCTAAAGAATACAAGGGACCTATAAATATTTGCTGCAAACAAAAACCTGAACGAACTTCATGAACAAAGTGAAATAATGTTTGGAAAGAGTGTCGTTCAATGCTACAGTAAGCAGGTAAAATTGACAGTTCTAGGAGGTCCGAGTTAAATTAAACATGTATATGATAAACTAATAGATACAAAATAAGGTGCAGTTAGGAAACAATCATGTTTAATAATTATTAGTGTGTTAAGAAAACAATTAGTACTAGATAATATGATTTTATCAAAGAGATTCACATCAGCAAATCCATTTAATAAGAGTGTTGCCAAACATTATACCTATTTAGTCTCCTGGCAGTTTGCGGCGTACCGTTTCTTTATTTTTAATAAGGCAATGAAGACGATAAGCTGGTTTATTTTTACTTCATGCCTGAATAACATGGAACCATATCTAGAGTAGGGAATAAAAAATTTAGATCTGCCAGTTCCGTCTTGAACAGGTTTCACTGCATTTCACTGTCACATGTGAGTAAATCAGTTCTATTAAAGTACTTAAAACTCAATTTAATAGTGATGGAAAATCCTAAGGCACTGTGTAATTGCTTTATATTTAAATCTGTAGGCTAGGTCTCTATTTGTATTTTTGCACCACCAGTGTATTACAATTGGTGTTAAGAGATGCACTCATTCTTTCTTTGTTGAAAAATCGGCCTACCGCTTATAGCTAGCCTCCTTGCGGTGCACCCTGGGTAATGCTAAACTACACTCTCGGCCTGTACCATGCCACGGCAGAGCATTCATATCAATAATAGAACGTCTAATTATACAAAAAAAAAACGGCCCTTATCAGGGCTTTGACATTGCCCTTCCTCGGTAGACTTTTTCTACTTTAAATGCGCTATATTGGAACGCAGGCGGACTAAACAATTGGAAGTTCAGCGAGCTAAAGATTTTACTTCATAACTATGGAATTGATATTTTTATTATCTCGGAGGTCGGCGCTGCGACCGATAATATCCAATTCCACCAACTGAATGGTTACACTATACACACACTTCGGCGCGATCGCCTTATAGCTGCCGGAATGATAATTGGCATAAGCAACAACTTCGTTTCTCATTTTAAAATACTACATAAAATGGAAGCAGAGGACAATGGCTGGACAAGAATCATTTCCGTATAATGGCTATCTATAACCCCCCACGAAACATCCCAGACATTTTAACCTTGCGGCATGCTATAACTAAGAACACTTTAGTGGGGGACTTTAACGCACAATCCCTGAAATGGGGATATAGCCAAACGACAGCAGTGGGAAACACTATTGAGAGCTTAATCGACGAAGCTAATCTCTTTCTGACAGACACCGAGCCAACCTTTCTGTCGTTCGCTGTGCATCCTTAGTAGACCAGGCCTCATCTTACCCCATGCCCATCTGAGGAACCAAGTTACAACCTTCTAGATGACCCAGCTGGATGTGGTCGCCGAGTAATCCACATCAAGGTACACCGAAACAACCTGTACCGAGAAGTAAATCCTAACCCGTTGGAATTTTAAGAAAGCGGACTGAAAGAAGTTTAAGAATGAATGTGACATGTGTATCACTCCAGATTTTATCGAACACAACCCTACTAGAACCTTTGATAATATTGTCAAGGCCCTACTTACAGCTGCATACCTCGCGGAGAAGTAAAGAAATGCTGGCCTTTTTTGACTAGTAAGCTGGCCCACCCGAAAATAAAACGAAACGAAGCAAGGAAAAAGGCTAAACGAATACAACTTCTGAAGGACTATATAGAACTAAGAAAAGCTCAGGCTACCTTACAGAAGGAAATTATACTAAGCAAGCGACAGTCATTTCGCTCTTTCTTGTCTAAACTTGACTATAGAAAAGATGGAACCAAAACCCATCGCTTCATTTCTAAATTGAATAATGACGGCAACTCATTCAAAGTCCACCATATATCATATAACGACCAAACCATTACATGTAAACATGATATTGCTGAGACCCTCTGCCAGTTTTTCGTGAAGTTCCCGGACACACTTCCACGTCGTAAGAAGAATATACCACCTGTCCTGCCTATGCCTGAGAAAGAAGACAAAATTATGAATGCTGATTTTAACCTCAAGGAACTCAAACAAGCACTACACAGCGTGAAAACATGGAAAAACTGTGAGGTTGATGATGTATTTCCTGAGTTTATTAAAAACTGGAAACAACGCATCACAGGTTTTATTAAATGCGATCAACGAAACCTGGAAATTGGGTATACCAGATGCTTGGAGAAAGGCGGAAGTAATCCCAATACATAAGAAAGGAAGGGACCCTTGTCAAGTTAAGAATTAAAGACCAATTAGCCTCACTTCAGTTCTGCGTAAGCTAACAGAGAGAATGGTCAACCACCGACTACAAGTTTTCCTTGATACTTACAATGTATTTAGAGATGAACAACCCGGCTTCAGAAAACACATGTCAACTACAATCCAAATTATAAAGTTCACGCAATGCTATTAAAGATGGCTTTCATAAGAAAACGTCCACATTAGCCTGTTTTGTTGATTTCCAGGGAGCCTATGATATAGTCAGCCGAAACATATTGATAAACTCATTGATTTAAATATTACTGGGAATGTGCTGCATTGGCTAACCAGCTTCCTCGGTCAGAGGTTTGTGAAGGTTAAATATAGTAACAGAAAGTCGAAATATCGCCAGCAGGGCAGAGGCCTCTCACAGGGAGCCATACTGAGTTGTTCCCTTTTCAATTGACTGAGCTGAAGCGCATCTCGGGAATGGAACTCCTTTGCTGTGTATTGTAATTGTAAACGACATTACAATATGAGCCACTATCAGTATTGTTAAAACAATGAAAATTACCCTTTAACTTGGCCCTTGATACCTTAAAGCAGTAGTGCCTGGAAAACGACATGATTGTCGGCAAAGATAAAACTTCAGCCCAACTTATTACGACCTCCACTAAGAATCATATCATAAACCTTGAATACGATGGGTCCGAAATCGCCGTGCAGTCGATAACGAAATACCTCGGAATGCAATTGGATAGCAAACTCAACTGGAAACATCACATAGATTCGATTTCCACTAAGGCAATTAAGAGACTATATGCATCCTAAAAAGGTTGGTAGAGTCTGAATGGGGAGCAACCTAGGATGTCTTGACAAACACGTATAAGATATACATTCATCCATCATTTGAATATGGAAATGAGGCTTTCAGTACAGCCACCGAAATCACAATGAGAAAACTGAACACTGCCCAAAACAACGCTCTGAGAATATGTTGTGACGCCGCGAAATCTACACCAATACCTGCTCTCGAAAGCCAGAGTCAGGTTGAATCTCTCAAGTACGTAAGAGACAAAGCGCTCCTTAAACTCTATGAAAGATACCATAGAACAGTTCGTGACTTCTGGAAGCAATATAGACCGGCTACTTTAAGATTAAAAACCCATGTTACACCAATATCACATGACGAAGCACTCTTGACCAAGATAACATTAATACAGGGGAGCGCCAATGCTTCCGAAAACCCAAATTGTACTCAGAGAAACAACTGCCACCATGTTCAATTAATATTCCCAGGGATTGATAAACCCAAGACAGATATAGCTCCACAACTCCTGAAAGCGGCAGCGCTCAAAATGATAGCCACATTATATCCTGCATCAGAATTGCTACCTGTTTATTCGGATGGCTCAGCTATTGATGAATGCACGGGAGCAGGATTTTTCTCATCTATTGGCAAGGGAGCCTTCCCTGTGGGAAGAATGAGAACTAATTTTGATGGCGAAATAGCAGCCTTAAGTGAAGCGGTTACTACACCGATTTCTCTGAATGTCAAATGAAAGGTGATCTTCCTGTTTGATTCCACCTCTACACTCCATCCCCAGAGTTGCAACAAGAAGACGATTTAGTAATTCAATGTAAAGAAAAACTACTGAGATTGCAAGCATTAGCTGAGATCCACTTACAATGGGTCCCTGGTCACTGTAACATCAGCGGAAACGAAGAAGCTGACAGATTGGCAAAGGAAGCATGCACTATGAATCAACCTTCACCACTTCCTACCTACTCATTATATGAAATGTAATGTCAAACAGTGTAAAGAAATTCATCGCGGACTTCTGGAGGACAGCAGCAGTTGGTAAAAGATGGGAACTGATTATATCAAAACCTATTCCCAACAATCTGCCCCGCGAAGTGGCCGTGGCAACCTTCAGGTTGGCCACAGGCCACGACTACCTACAAAAACATTTGCACAGAATCGGCGTAGTCGACTCTCCAATCTGCCCCCTCTGCTCAAAAGAGGAAGGAACGGCTGATCATCTTCAACACTGTACAGCACTTCGGAGCGACCCAAGAGAAGACTCATTAGAAGGACTAGCATCCATGTACTGGGTGGCACGGCGTCAAATCGCTGACCAGCCAAGAACGGGCGTTGACTGAAGAAGAAGAAGAAGATATCTGAAATTAAATAAGAGTCGTTAAACGCATATAAGGTTTATAACTTAACAATAATTTTCTTATATCCCCTATCATGTAAAATGTAAACAATTTAATAAAAAGTTTTGAAATGTATACTCTAAATCCAATGAATTTACCAGTATTTCTCATGAATAATTACTGTGAACATTCTTGTTATTAATTTATCTTATTTTTGTACACAGTGGCACATAAAATATGCAAAGGACATTTATACATATTTTAAATATTATATTCGGGTACAGTTTTTTCAATGCAGCTCATGCAATGTGCACTTCTATCTTCAAAAATCAAGTACAAATAGCCATAAATAAACATAATGAAATCTTACTTACCATTCAGGAGGTTTCGGGAAAGAAACAATTATATTGACTTTTGGTGTTACAGCCCACCACGGCACATATATAATAAATAATGATGACAGAGAATTTTGCACCGTGCCGTTGTCCGTTACACTCGTAATTGTAATATTGTGTCTGTTGCATCCCAACAACCGCCTCGATATTAACACACGACATAACAACTCACATTTCTTTGTTCTGGAACTCAAATAACCAATTTTAAAAATGCACTGCATAAAATTATTCGATCTTTCTTCTATTTTCCAACTCTAAAGTATACAATAATGAAAAGTGTGTTTCTGTTATGTGAAATAGGGTTAAATTTACAGCAGTAACGCTCTCGTCGTAATTGAGACATCTGTTGGAGTTGTCAAATAATTTTGAACGTTCCTTCGGAATTTATGGGGTTCAATGAGGTTCGAAAGTCACTAATCCAGTTGCAATTGCCTGGTTCACTGGTCCTAGGTTTCAAACGTCGGCGAGAAAGAAATTTTCAGTCCCGAATGGCAGTTCTTTTCGTTAAACAGTTGCAACTGTCACTGTTGCAAAATTCAAATAGATTCATGAGACAAGTACAAGTATTGTTACGTATCCAGTAGAACGGCTAGATTTAATTTGCAATCACTCTTGCAGGAGCATTAAATGCATTTATAATTTGATTGCTTGTTGTAAGATTTTATTGTGCTTTCCAAATGTTTTAATTTCCATAAAATTAAATAAACGCGGTTTTGCTTATTTTTCAAACATTTTATTAAGCGTTTTATGCATAGCGATATTACTTTTGTCAAAGATAACCGATATTAAAGTTGAGGCTATGTTATATCGTTATTAAATCTCTAAACACAGAACAAAACCGTATATTATCTCAATTGCATTTTAAATTTATAAATTGGAATTGATATATAAAATTATCGAAGTTAACAATATGTTTCAATCTTTCAAAAAAAATGTTATACCTTAAATGCAGAAGAATATGTAAAATGCATTAGTCACCTCCTTAAATTGTAGTGTTAAAGATGCAGAGAAATAGCATATCTTTTAATAAGGCATATTTCATGCCCTAACGCAAAAAAGGCAAATTTATACCTTTTCGCAAAACAGAATTTGGGAATGATTTACAGTATATAGTAGATTGGTGCTTCTTATTGCAAGAAAATTGTAAACTTAAATATTAGCAGATTTGGGTTGAAATGATGTATTATGGTAAGAATAAGTATTTAATCATCACCAATTATCCACATTAAATTTTATTTTATGGTGCCCTTTAAAAGCCCATTTTTAAATGTGTGATGAAGCAGATGGTAAAAATGACATTCAGATTAATTCATGCTTGAGTTTTTGCAATCCAAAGATCCCTTTCAGCTGGAACTCCCATCTCTCTCTCTCTCTCTCTCTCTCTCTCTCTCTCTCTCTCTCTCTCTCACACACCCCTTAATCAGCAAATGTGTTTTTGGTTAATAAACGAGTTTTTCTTATCCATTTACAAATGAGTGAATAATCAAAGAAGTGCGTGGTAGCCTTTACTCCTGGTTTAGAATTCTATGGTCGCTTTTGCAGTACCCTAAATGAGCTATTATTTCTGAATAATTAGTATGCAGTGATTGCATGTGCTTTAATGGCTTTTTTGAGTTAGAGCACTAATATAGTTCTGGATCACCCTTTTCCAAGAGCTGTGCTTTAGTTGTAATATACAAAAAAATATTTCAATGTAATTGGCTTACTAATTATTACAGTACATTGAATATAGCACTACATTAATAAATAAATAGGAACATATTAAATATTGTATGTGTGTCCATATTTATTGAATTTGTTTATATTATGTTGAATTGCTCAGAGAAAATATAAATGCAGAGTCGCCGAAATGACTTTTCATGTTTATGCATATGATATGGTGATACACATGATTACGTGCATAGCCTTTTGTGGACAAAACTGAATAGGAATTACGTTTACATTATTTACACTTGATATTAAAAAGGTAGTATACACCCTGTGTTATTATGCTAATGACATGCTTAAAACAATTCTAAATTTCAGTACCCTTGTAGAAATATACTATAACTATTACCCGCCATAAATGGCTTCTGAAATTAAATTTTACATACAGTAAAGAAATATTCATGCAGCAACCAAAAAAAAATTACTTATAGTAGGAGCCAGATATGGAGAATCAAATGTGTCTCTTTTTCAAAAACTTGCAGATTCTGTCAAGTGCCTATCAATACCAATTTTCACTAGTAAACTTCCTTTTATGTAATTGAGAAAGCATTGCAATTAATAAGTTAGTAGAAAATATAAATGTTTGTCTGTAATTATTTCTATACATTATACAAAACTTAAAATCTTATCATTATATGGCAATAAAATATTCAATATAAGTAAGTATGCGTATAGACATAAAGGAATAAAATAAAACAACATTATATGATCTGGAGATTTTTTTTGTTTATCTACGGACGCTCTTTAGATCATCACCGTCCCATTCAATTCAGGGCGTGAAACGACCGACAAATTTTGCTCAGAGGCCTCTGTTTTCAGGTTTGAGGTTCCCACAGCTTTACTTCCCTTCTGAAGGATTTTTACCCCCGAAAAAAATCAATCGGTCCTGGCCGGGATGGAACTCGCAATCTTGGATTTATCTGGAGAAATTGAAAAAGGATCTTAATCTTTCACACCTTCAGTTCTGTATGTGAATTCTTGAGATTTCATACTGCGGTGTGAATATTACTGCATATTTCTCATTTGCAAAAAAAAAAAAAAAAAAAAAAAAAAAAAAAAGTCCATCACGCAAGAGCTGCAAAACTAAGCGAAGTCCTCACCAAGCAGTCGATCCTGGTGGTGTAGTGGTATAGTGGTAGCCATACTTGCCTTCTAAACCCAAGGTCGCGGGTTCAAACCCGGCCAGGATCGATGGATTTTTTCGGGCGTAAAAATCCTAAGTATGACTTCCTTCGGAAGGGAAGTAAAGCCGTGGGTCTCGTGTCGTACATTTGCGGCACGAAAAAGAACCTCAAGCCTGAGCAAAATTTTTCGGCCGTTTCACGCCCGGAATTGAATGAGACGCTGATGACCTGAGATGTTAAAGAGCCTCCTTAAATTAAACGAATCAAAAAACCTCACTAAGTTGAATAACTTTTAATAAAAAATGAATATAACATCCAAATTAGGCTCTAGTATTTAATGAAATTAAATAAGTTATGGCATTACTGTGTGGCGTTAGGAGTACAAAGAATACTTGCAACCTATAAATATCACAAAAGAGAAATTAAATTATTATTATTATTATTATTATTATTATTATTATTATTATTATTATTATTATTATTATTATTATTGAGATTAGAACAAGGAATTAATGGTATACTGTTAATTAAATGAAATATATGACCACTGAGAGACAAAGCTATACTGTGTGGGTATTTTTAAATCTAACTATATTTATGAACTGACCTCTTGATATCTTTATATTCACTAAAATAGAGAAAAATAACACAAGGTTTTGAGTTACATTGTGCATTTAAAAAGATGAAGTTCAAATGTTTTAATAAAACAAGAACATGTTACTATTTTAAAACAATTTCGATGTACTAAGCAAATATACGCAATCAACAAAGAACAATCGAAAGTTTCGTCGTTTTTCATTGACTTTGAACTTTAATTTAAATGTTATAGTAATAAAAGCATATAATGCACACGTTTTCTGAAGATTATTACAGAGCGTTCTCACATGCAAATATAATTCTCAACTACATATTTAATTAATATTTCACATTTGCTGTCTTCACGAAGGTGCTTTTATTAAAGCATATGCAACGTTATCAATATAGATTAAATAATTAATTAGTTTTCCATTTTATTTTAAAACAATGTAGAGCAAAATTAACGCAAGAGCAGTTTTTAAAATTTCGGTTTTCGAGTATACCTTAACTCCTAATAGTCCAATTTCCATAATTTTCAAAAACTATTTTGCTTATTTATTTAAATGGTATATGCCGCATTTTGTTGTGAAGAAACAAATATTGGTGCCAGTAGAGCGATTTTTAAATTTTGGGTTTCAGGTATACCCCCACTTCTAATGGCCCGATATCCCTGATTTTTAGGAACTATTTTCTTATTTTATTTTCATAGTATATGCGGAGTTATTTTGTTGCGAAAAAGCAAATGGTGTCGCTAGAGTAAATATTTTGTGTTCCAGGATTCATTCCTAATCTGATTACACTGATTTTTAGAAACTTTTTTTGTTTAAATGGTTAAGGCTGGTTTTTTTTTTTCTGTTAAAACAAGTATTAGTGCTGCGAGAATGTTTTTTAAATTTTGGGTTTCACGTAAATCCCCACTCTTAATCACCTGATTTCCCCCATTTTCAGAAACTATTTTTCTTCTTTTATTTAAATGCTATGTACAGAATTTCGTTGCGAAAAAATAAATATTAATGCCACAAGAGCGATTTTTAAATTTTTGGTTTCAAGTAATACTCTCACTCCCAATAGTCCGATTTCACTGATTTTCAGAAATTTTTTTTGTTTATTTGTTTAAATGGTTAATGTCATATTTTTTTCTATAAAAACACATGTATATTGGTGCTGCAAGAGCGATTTTTAAATTTTAGGTTTCAGGTAAATCCTCACTCCTTATGACCTGATTTCCCCCATTTTCAGAAACTATTTTTCTTCTTTTATTTATATGGTATATACAAACACAGGTCTGTAATGTAGGTATATCGTTTACACCGCACTTTACTAAGTTTGTTTATTCCTCCCGTTTTACTCGTAGTTTTATTTCTTTCTCGGACAAAACTATGTCATTGACAAAAAAAAAAAAAGTATAAATAGAGGAGATAATCCTGTCAAGCACCAACAGATATCATTCAAGTTGTTTTATGCTATTTATCCATTTTGTGATGTCGCACCAGAATATTCATTTTTAAATCTGAGAGTAAGCTATTGAATTTGACTATTCTAAGTCGACCGAAAATTAAGAAGGGTATATAAAGTAAAATATAACCACTTTTGTACACAGCCTGTAGATAACTTAAAAATATAAACTGTCTGACTGTATAATGAAAAGAATGCAACATTGTAAGTAAATAAAACTCTCAATGACAATGCACTACTGTGTACAACAAATAGCAATACATGCAATTGTATTTAAAGCCCACATAGTTATACTGAAAATGATAGTGCACAAATATAACTTTCCATCCTCCAGAGCATTGACATTGTAAACACTATGTATTAGTCCTTCATTAGCTCTAAAAAAGGGAGACTTTACACATTATATTTAATACTTGCATACAGATTTAGGCATTATAAAAAATGTCACAATATAACATCTCACATGAACTCAGAAAAAGTTGCATATTGGCTTTAACAAGTATGGCAGCATTGCAAATAGGGGTGGAATTAAGATAAAATTTGAATCTTGTTTTTACAGCATATTTTTTTCCCCCATAAGTATCAATGTAATTTTTTTAAATATTCTGTTCTTCGATCCTCACAGTGAATTATTAATCGAGCGTATGAATATAATTATTGACAAGTCAGCAACAAAATTCCCTTTTGGTTTGAAAGAAGTTATAAAAATATGACTACCAACCTATATATTGTATTAAAAAATAGCAAGGTACCATGGATAACACCTGCAATCGCGACATCCATAAAACATATCACAAAAGAGTTGTAGTTCTACATTGTTCACCTCCAGTTTGCTTTTGTGTGTTTTAAGGGTTTGAGGTATATCGCGGCAGCAATGTTTAAGTGTTGTTACACCATGATGTTCGCTTGCGGTATTCTCATTCAATCCAGTTGCGGTATATAATGAAAATAACTTGTTTTTGAACTTATATGGTTCTTTAGGAGGGACATTCTAAAAGTTCTCAGCCTAAATTAGAGATATCGCGAAAATGGCCAAATTACTATAACAATTAAGAATCATCCCTTAGATGGTTTGCTGTAAAGTTTCAGATGCATAAGGTTAATCACTTGTTTATGATAACTGTGTAAACAACTAATTTTAACATTTTATACTAAAAACATGGATAAAACTGAAAAACGAACTGAGATAAAATACTTTATTTTGAATGGTTTAATCCCAACAGAAATGCATAAGGAATTAGATTCCATATTAAAGGATTAATCTCCTTCGTGTTCGACGGTTAAAAAATGGGCTGCTAAATTTAAACCTGATCATACACCCATTCAACATTGTGAGCGTTGAGCACTGCTACGGTCAATGAGATTGTAAAATCAAATTCAAAATGCCATACTCAGTGATCGCCGATGTACGAGAGTCGGCTGACATTGAAAAGACCATGACAGGCCGTGGCCATACATTTTACTCGAACTTTTGGGTATGAGAAAGCTTTTCGCTCGATGACTGCCGTGTTCGCTAACAATGGACCAAAAACGCATTCGAATGGACATTTCGCAAGAATGTTTACACTTGTTTAAACGGGATTCCAGTGATTTTCTTTTTCGTTGCATAACAGCACAGAAAACCTGGATTCATCAGTGCAGGCCAGAGACGAAAGCAGTCCAAACAGTAGGTGGCAACAAGTGAAAGCACAAAAGAAAGCAAAAACGGTTCAATCTGCAGGAAAAGTCATAACTTTGGTTGTCTGCAATTCTCATGGTGTGGTGCTCGTAGACTACCTTCAGAAGGTCAGAACTATCACCGGGGAGTATTGCGCTCCACACTGGACCGACTGAAGGGTAAATGTTCACACCTTGCGAAAAAAAAAAAAAATCTCTTTAATCACGAATATGTGTCTTCAAACATGTCTGGGATTGTTACTACAAAACTGAATGATCTTAACTTCCAAGTGCTACCACGGCCGCCGTATTTGGCTCCCCCAGCGGTTTCTTTTTGTTCCCAAACCTGAATAAATGATTGTGTGTACGATGATTCACATGATGCGGTTGAAGCTGAGACAAGAGCTTATTTTTCACACAAGTTTTATTTTAATGAGAGCATTAAAAATTGGAAAATCGTTGGACTAAATGTATTGATTTACAAGGTGACCGTATTGAAAAAGTATATATATCTTAAATATCGTGTTTTCTTAGGGCAAGCACTTTAGAACGCCCTAAACGCAATCAAGATCTCTGCATTGTTCAAGCCCTAATGCAGAAAAAAATGGCAGCCGTTGTCACCCTACTACTGCCAATAGCACACACGAAGCAAATACTTTTACGAAGTATTAGGTTTATAAGATGATGTTATTTATCATTAAAATATTTCGACGGTTTTAGGATATGAAACTTTTGAAACAACATTTATCTTATGAAAATGAAAAATAAAATGATATGAATTTGACTTACACGTAATTATCCATTTACAAATAATGGTTATTCAGCTACTGCCCACTGCCGTTACTGCAGTACAATAAGTAATGAATAATTATATCAACAACATGAATAAATAAGACTAACTTATCAAATATGTTTATTATTGTAATATTCATAAAAAGTAATTCAAGCAAATGTAGTTCAGAGCCAAATTAATAACTCATGTAAACATAAATGCATCTAAATCCAGATTTAGTTTTTGTAAAGCCATATAAACATAAAAAGGTTAGCCATTTACATCTAATCCCAATGCCCTTTACAAATAGAATAATCATTTTAACCGAACTACTGGAAAAGAAAATGCAATGTAAAATACAATGTACGGTATATATGAGTAAGAAAATTTTGCAGCTCATCTCAAAAACTCTGCTGAATACGTAAATTTATTTGCATAATAAAGTTTCAGTTGTTCTAATGTAATTTTTTTACCAGCTTTCTCTATACTCAAATCACCAAATTCCTTTATTATACGTACTTCCTTTGCGGTACACACATTTATAAAGTATAACATCTTATAATAAAGTGAGTGCACACAATAACTATAAAGTTTAATCAGAGGGAAATGATTGCCGATATTAAAATAACAGTTCGGAGCAGCTCGTGGTCACAAGTATTCAGTGGTAAATTTGGATGTTGCGTTATGAATGTAGCATACGTTCACGGTCATAATAACTTCAAGGACCTGCAGCCCAGTAATGTTTGCATTGTAAACAACGCCATGTTCACTCGTGGCCATCTTCAGGGAATTAATGTAAACAAGCAACTGGATGACAATTTAACTTGACGTTACAGACCGGGTCATGGTTGCTGCACTCTTAAACATCAGCGGAGAAAGCCTGTTTCCTCAGTCCCGAACGACAGTGGAAGAAGACGCATTCCAGGGATCGCTGGGGGGATACAGAGAGAAATACAACTCGTAACTTGTAGTATGCAACAAGTGTAGGCGGAGAGAACAGAACGGTTTCGGCGAGGAATCGTAACACAGAAAAAATAAGCAATCGTATACCTAAAATTAAACTTGTAGGGTACGTGTTAATCGCATTCAGTGTACAGCGAAATATAACGGGGAAATTTAATGTAACGATGCAACACGCAAAGGAAATAATAATGATACAAGAAATGGCAGTTGCTTTTAACACTGTAAGTTTTGCATGTTTTCATAACTGTATAAAGTTATGCTTTTCTCAATTTGAGATGACACTATTGGCCTCTTTTACATCTTGCAGCAAAGAAAGCGCAATGATTTTTGGCTTCCATTGTATAAGGTTTTGCAAAGAGGAATGCGATTATGTGTTTTATTTTTCTTCTTCCTTTTTTAAGCAAAGAGGGTTTCTATGGAAAAAGTTCCTCTTTTGGATAATTCTTTTAGTTTTTGGTATGGGCACTGTTCATTTTGGTTGAAAATTACGGCTAAAGTTGCCTTTAAAGATGTGGCGTGTTTCTTCATAATTTAAAATTCGATTGTTGTGAAAATTCCCTTATTGACATCCGAAAAGTCGCAAGCATTTTTTTTTTTCTTTTGTTCTGATAGGGGCACAGAATAGTTGGGACTTTCTTGTTTACTCACTTGGGCTATATTTCCATTTTTTCATTGACAACAGAAAAACTTCAAAGGCATTTATATAGGCATTATTAAATCTCCAGGGTTTTCTATAGGGTTTTCATACTCATTTAATACTGGAATCAACGCACATGCAAGATTGTCTGTGTATGCATGTATTAAATTTACTGCCAATTAATTTGCATTTACAGTGCACAACATTATCCAGCACAAAATATATTTCGGCCACTTTCGATGAGGATGGGATCTTCAAATCGCAACCTTCCTTAATAATGATGTCCTTTTAATCTGTTACAGTATACCTACTGTAACAAATGTGTATTATCTCTCTCTGGTCTGAATTTCTGAAATCGTTATCAGTCGGCTTTCTTCGCAGCCTTTCGAAACTGGAGTTGCATGCAAGACCCTATCTGTTTTCTGTAAGGTTAAGTCATTTGACCGGCAATGAAAATACCGCTGTCTGACATAGTATTTCATGCTGAAAATAAGTTATACTAATATCATTATACGAGATCTCTTCAAAAAGTATCGCGAATTTTGAATTTCCGCGGGTTACGTATATTCGATTGTTTTGTGGGGTTATGTTGGTACTCATGTCCCTCACTTATGTTGACAAGCTCGGCCATTTTGAATGTTCAGATAATTGTTGATAGCTATTTTGCTTGGATGTGTTTTGGCTCATCTTCGATTTTTGCCTATTCCATAAAATGGAACAAAGAATCTGTATCAAAATTTGCGTGAAAAGCAAAATTAAGTGCGCGGATGCATTCCGAATATTGACTGTGGCATATGGTGAATCTACCTTGGACCAAAGCAAGGTTTATCGGTGGTACAAAATGTTCTCAGAGGGTCGAGAAGATGTGCACGACGAATATTGTCCCGGACGCCCGAGCTCGTCAACAACAGACGAAAACATTGAAGAAGTGAAGAAAATAGTATTGGCCAACCGTCGAATCACCGTTAGAGAAGTTACTGAGGACCTAAACATATCCATTGGCTCGTGTCATTCGATTTTTACCAATAATTTGGGCATGAGACGGGTCGCCACAAAATTCGTACCAAAGTTGCTCAATTTCGACCAAAAACACCATCGCATTAACGTTGCTAAGGAGCTGTTGAACTCTGTCCGCGACGAGCCAAATTTGCTCCAGAGGATCATAACTGGTGAAGAATCATGTGTTTATGGTTATGACGTAGAAACTAAAGCTCAATCATCCCAATGGATGCTGCCATACGAGTCAAGGCCGAATGTGAAGGTTTTCCTTACAGTTTTCTTCGATTGCAGGGGCGTGGTGCATCATAAATTCTTGCCACAGGGTAGAACGGTCAATAAGGAATATTACTTGCAAGTTATGCGCAATTTGCGCGAAGCAATCCGCTAGAAAAGCCCGGGTTTGTGGAAGAACAAAAATCGGCTTTTGCACCATGATAATGCCCCTGCTCGCACATCGCTGCTTGTGCGCGAATTTTTGGGCAAAAACAACACACTTATGATGCCGCAGTCACCGACTCCCCAGACCTGGCCCCCTGTGACCTTTTTTTTTTTTGTTCCCAGAACTGAAGAGGCCCATGAAAGGACGAGGCTACGCCACGATTGAGGAGATAAAGACGGCATCGAAGGAGGAGCTGAACAAGATCACAAAAAACGATATTTTAAAGTGCTTCGAGGATTGGAAAAAAACGTTTGCACAAGTGTATAATATCTGGTGAGGATTACTTTGAAGGGGACAAAATAGATATTCATGAATAAATAAATACTTTTTGAAAAAACACTAAATTCGCGATACTTTTTGAACAGACCTCGTATATGTGACTATAAAGAAAACAGTGTTTTCAATTCAAACCCCTTAAAACTACAATATTCATGTAGGAAATTAACCAGCAATGATATTTAATGATATGAAATGTAATAAACTATACATTCGTTACGTTGGTTATTTGAGGTTATGATTAAATAATACAGGATCAAATTAAATTAATATTATTGTTATTATTATTGTTGTTGTTGATACCTGCTTTGAGCCGTGCTTTTTCATTGTGTTATATAGGCCAACACGATCATGAATGTAACCGCTTTTTAAAGCATAAAAAGTACATACAGCAGATAATCCAATAAACATATAATGTTCATTATGTAAATTTGTAAGCCTAAACCACGCTTACCTATTCAAGTTCCTTGGTAAACGAAAATACAATTTGTTTCCATTTTTACGCCATAATTTGAACAACCGTATATTGCATAAACCAAACCAGACATCCTGATATGATATGATTAAACCCATTCACATAATAAATTCTTTAAATGCATTTTCAATCACCGCTTATGTTATTATGTTAGCTTTGGACTGAATACATTGAAAGCTCTACGGCGCTAAAAGTAATATTCAGGCGTTCCGATCACAGCTCTCTGTCTTTATATTGAAGGTCTGTGGTAATTATACGGCTGATTTTATTATAATGAAAATAATAATTATAGTTTAATGTGCGGTCAATGGCATTCCGTAACTGTTGTAAAAATTACGGATATTTCATGTTGGAAGTTTTCATTTACAGTAGCGTGGCAACAAACGTATACTTGCAGCGAGATAGCCCCAAGACTGCTGGTGTGATAATAGCTGCAGTTCCGAGGGACAGCGGAGAGAGCGAATTCCTCGATGCTCGAGACTACTGGTGTGATGAGCTGCATTCCCGAGCGACAGCGGGGAGAGCCGCACTCCTCAATTGCTCCGAGACTGCTGGTGTAACAGCTGTAGTCCCGAGCCCCAAACGGCGGCGGCTGTAGTACAATATTGCAGCGAAGAGAGAATATGTTCGTCTCTATTATATCAGTTTCCGCAGGGGGAATACGATGACTTTTTTTTCCCCTCTTGCAGCAAAGAAAATGCGATGACGTTAGCCTCCGTTAATGTGGTTTTGCAAAGGGAATGCGATGAGATTTTTTTTTTTCACCAAAGCGTCTTCTCTTTGGAAAAATCTTCCCCCTTTGGGACATTTCTGTAGTACTGGACAAAGGTACTCGTTCAGTTTGGTTGCGAGCGACTAATGTTGCCTTTAAGGATGACAAGTATTTCTTGTTGTGGAAATTCCTTTAATGGCACCGAAAAACTACTCGGAAGTAATTTTTTTATATTTGTTCCGAACAGTTGGGACTTTTTTGCTTGCACACTTGTGCTAATATTTCCTCCTTTTCATTGAGAACAGAAACATCTTCAGTGTCAATTATAAAGCCATTAATACTTCAGAATGCCCTATAGGGTGTTCAATGCGGACCTGATATTGACAGCTGTGTATGTATTTACACATATTCAATTTAATGCTGGGATCAACTCACATATGCAAGAGTATCTGTGTATGTATGCATTACACATTTAGTTATGAAGCAATGACGGATTTTTTTGAGCATTTACAATCAGTACGTGAAATGAAAGTAAAATCGGAGGAGCTACAGTTCTCATCCTTTGATGATTTTAAAAACTGGAAGCAGGAAAATTGAGGATACAACTGGGTCGAGTAGCAAAATGTGGTTCTTATACTGGTTTTAACAATACTGTAAGTCATTATTATTATTCGGGTCATCGCCCAGGCAATTTTGTTTCTAAAGGTAAAGGTGCCAGACACATAAAATTGCAAGGAAGCAATAAAATCAGTGGCGTATGTCCTGTACATATACAAGTCAGGCAAGCTGAAGATGGAAAATGCCTGGTCACTTTTGTCTCAACTCCTGCTGGTTATCAACGTAACTTAGTCACTCAGGGCTATCAGAGAAAGAAAGAGGCAGTATAGCTACAGATATTGCAAACAAATTCCTTTTGAAGCCATATTGGACAGAATTAACAGTTTCTGTGTCAGGTGCTAAATTATAAAGACTTCATCTATTAACCAGACCAGTGGCGATTCGTGAATGAAAAAGTAGGAGAAGAGGTGAAGCCCTATTCCAGCAGTTTCAATTAGCCAATCATATTATTTACATTTACAATAATGGCACATTCTCTCTCTCTCTCTCTCTCACGCACACACATAATAAGAATAGCAGATAACAAAATGAAAATGTAAAATGCATGATCTCATAATTGTCATAATAAAAAATCAAATTCACCGATTTTTCATTTTTTTGTATATCAAATCAATTCTCCGCTCCTTGAGGTTTGTAAACTTGTCTATGATGTCCTCATAGATGGGTGGATTTTCAATCAGTTTTAATAATAATTCACGATGTACGGAGATGACAGTCAACTATGTAAGTCTGCACTGCGATATTGTGTTTCTTGTAAAGATTTTGAGTCTTTTCAAACAAGAAAAACTGCGTTCTACAGATGCGCTTGTAGATGACATTGTCAGTGCCAAAGAAATAAGCTTGTAATTTTCTTCAAAAATGTCTTCGTTTTCCTGAAGTTCTTGTAGATTTTGTCCTAACTTTTTTGTCCCGTAGGATTCATCAGTATAAAATAGTGACATTTCGTTTCTTAAACGTGAAATATTGCTGAATATGTGTGGGTAGCTCTGTTACAAGTTTTGTAAGGCTGTAATTGATTTTTTTTTTTTGTAAATTGCTCAAAATTGGTGGAATCAAGAAGATTTTTGAATTCTATTACAGTCGTGAAATCGCACTTGGATCTCCATCAAAATAGTGTCAATTATTTCATAATACAAGACACAATATTCTCGACACACATATTCTAATGTCAAGTCAATCCCTTTAGGACGTTTATGTTGTTCAACTGCCCATTTCTTTAAAAAAAATCTCACCAAAATTGTCTGCATTCCTTTTATTTGCTAGTATAACCAGCGTGTCTTTAACCTTGACTAAACAATATTTAATGTTCAAAGATTTTTTCTATAATGTATCAACAGGAACATCGGTCAAAATAAAAATATCTTTGAATACAAATACTAGAATGAAAATTCAAAATCATTGAAGTCTTTCAGAAACGCTTTAGGCAAGTTAATTGTATTTTCATCGCTTGTTCATAAGTTCCTCAAATATTTGCCTCAAACTGTCCCACTCTTCTACAATAACTCGTAGCTGTCTTGAGTTTGACGACCAACGAGTTTCCATAACAGTAGGACTTTTGTTGAGGGCATTAGGTACAAGTGTGTTCTTTTCGCCGAGTGGTTAAAAAAAAAGTGAGGGATTCCACTCGCACTCGAGAAAAATACCGTACATTTGGAAATTTTCTTACAACTCTGTGAGGCGATGAGCCATACAACGAACAAATACAGCTTGAGGAACCGTATTTATTATTATTATTATTATTATTATTTTGCAAACCATTTACATTCCCTGACATTACAGCTGTGCCATCGTAACACTGTGCAACCAACTTACGATCTTAAGAATATTCTTTCAACATACCATCCAATAACTCTAACAAATTTTGTGCTGATCTATTTTCACTCACATTATAAAATCCTAAAGATCTTTCCATTGGGATACCCTCATTATTCCAAATCTAACAAGGATAGAACACTATGAATGTTGACAAATGTCTGTTGAGTTATCAACTTATTTAGAAAAACGTGTAGCATTACGAAGTTCATTTTAATGTGATCATTGATATACTCTGATATTATGTCTGTTATTTCATTTTGAATAATTTTTGAGTTACCATTAACACATTTTTTATTTTATGATAAGGGTCTATAAGATCCAAGGGCTTTTCAGATATGACTTAAAATGCCAGTGGTTTAAAGAGGTCTCCCTCATCGTGCCCCCTAAAAGGACGTACCTGAAAACTTAAATACAGGACAACCCAGTAACAAGTTTCAGAATCTGCCTGCTTAAAGTTACATATAAGTGCATATGGTCTTGCATTTTCCTTTAAAGCATCCGATATTGTTTTTCTGTTTTTTCTGAAATGTACTTAGTCGTAACTGGCACTTCAAATGATCCTCACTGTCTTTGTGTTTATTCAACACATGTGTAAAATTTTGGAAATCACAGAAACCTAGTCTATTTCAGACACCACTTTTGTTACTAAAAAGTAAGCAGGGTCAACTTTTGAAGAATAGAACTACTGCACAACCCTGTGAAATGTTCGAACTCAATCCTTACAACGAACTCTATAAGACTTACAAGTTTTCTTTACCCCCTTCTTAGTGTGCAGTTCTATCAAGTCCTTTGGGCGTTCACATTTTAATAAATCTCTTTTGTCTTTGTCAATCCACCTCTTGAAGGGAGTTTCTAATAAAATCAATATTGTGTCTTTCACTGGAAACATAGTGCACATGCAAAACCATCACCATTCATCAATAACAATTTCAACACGCGTAACTTTATTTGCTGGGAAACAAATACGGGCCTCAACTCTAAAGAAAAAACGCGCCAGTTTCATTGCCAACTTCAACCAGCTTAAACAACACTGGGCGAGATACGCTGAAGAGACTACCAAGTGACTTGGCTTAGTTATATGCTATTCAAACTGCCCTGAAAGATGTCTGCACTTTCGTCAGATTCCCGTGGCAACAGATGAATAACAACTTATCTTGCAAGGGCTGGTCTACGGCTCGTCTCGTCTCACGGCAGTGTGTCCGACTGGTTTACTGTATTACTTTACTAGAGCACTAATGAGACAGGTATTCTCGTCCGCCATTTAGGTGCCTCCGGCGAGCAGTAGTATAGGCTCTAGTATAGGTTAAAAACTTAACTAGTAACGCAAGTGAAGATTGTTGTTAACCATTGTTTGTACTAGAAATAGCTATATAATATATATTTTTATGGTTGAAAAATTATTTTCCCAATTATTTGAAAGGTGGTTTAAAAGTTTAAAAAAAGATTTAACTTGTGAATGTGTGGTTAATGAATATAGGCGCTTTATTGTTAGTGTATAGCTTCGTTAGGTACGTATTCATTTTTCTACAAAAACATGTTTATTATAACTAAATTACTGATAATGACAACTATAGTATTAAGAAAGATCTTTGTGAAATATTGTTTTAACCTTTTTTATTACTTTTATTTACATTACTTAGTATTATAAAACATAACCTATTGTGAAAAAATTGCCATTTTTTGAAGGCTATACAATTGTCTGCAAGAAATATGTAAATTAATTATAAGTCTCATTAAAATAATAATTGGTCTTTCAATATATAATGGTACATTTAATTCTATAAGTATTAATTATATTCTAAAAGTATTCGTTTATTTTACAAGTAATTTATTATAAAGAAACTTACTATTTTTGTCATTATATGTATATGATGCGTTGAAATAGAGAGGTTATACGGTTATACAGCCTGTATTTTGACTTAAATATTTGATGAAATTACGCAGTTTAATCTTTTCTATGATTTACAAATCGAAACATAAACCAACAAAGATTGCAGAAATCAATTTTGTTGGTGAGATTCGACACAATTTCGAATAATAAATTAAACACACTCAACATCACAAACGAGTTTACTATACGCTACTATAGACTTCTACTCCGTTCTGCTCCCACAGGCACCAAAATGGCGGATGAGAATACTCATCTCAATAGTGCCTTACATTGCAGCATTAGCCCTGTCATCAATTATTGCGAATACTACAACCAACTAATTCACGTGAACTCGCCGGCTTGTTCTCTCTATAACTGCTTTCATTGCATAAGGGGAAAAAAAAAATAAAATAAAATAAATAATAATAATAATAATAATAATAATAATAATAATAATAATAATAATAATAATAATAATAATAATAATAATAATAATAATAATAATAATAATAAGGAAAATGTTGGTGAAGTGACACTTCACTATCTTCACCTGAATATCTGTCAGTGAACCAGACAGGAATTATATAATATTGAACGATGTTATAAATTTGTGCTCCCCATCCGTCAAGCATCAAAGTGATGGGACTAGTGTTGAGGCATGGGTACATGAAATGAACTCAAGTGACAGCTCCTGTGTGTTTTATAAACCACAATACACGATCAGTAACTCCCATCCGGAATTAAAAAAACACAGCGTTTGTATTAAATGTAATGAACAATGCGAACTATTAAAAAGTTTGGAAACAACTGTGCATGTATTGACGGAACGCATGGATTTAATAGCTATAGTTTTGAACTCACAACACTACTAATAATTTATGACCTGGGGCAAAGTTTTCCCTCTTTATGCACTGGAAAAATATGGATAGTACCTGAAAGCCACTCTTATTGCATATAAGAAAGGCTCATGGTTTTTATTGTAGTTATACTCCTTGCCACATTGCAGGCATACGAAATGTTTCGATGCACTCATTGTTTAACACTATATTTGCACTTTCTCATTCACACGATACGCAAACAAATAACAATTTGCATTACAACTGTAACTCTATCTTCTTACCGCTTCCTAACATCTCGTTCGGGACTGAGGAGTTCGGCTCTCTCCGCTATCGCTCGGGACTGCAGGTCTTAGCACCCCAGGCCCTGTTTCACAAAAGTATGGTTTTATACATACGAGTGTATTAGTGCAGGTTTTTGTAAAGTATGGTTTTACAACTTTCTGTTCCACGAAGGAAATGCTATGCTGGTAAAGTATTTGTAAAAAGTTACAAGTCATAAAAAAACAAGATGGAGGAACAACTGTTTGGAATATGTCGCCATATCTTGAATTAGTTTGTATCAACTCTTTGGGGATTTTAATGCACTGAACAGATTATTGTCATTCCTCAAAATGGGTATTGGTTTTTCCTCAGACATAAGAATAATTTAAATACATTATTATGCATTTATCAATATTCAAGCGTAATAATCTACTTTTGACACGACTGTCCCATAAGGCTACATTTAGGAGCATCAATTTCAACCGTCAAGAGATTGCAGAAGAATCGCGCTTCCCGATTGCTCTCGGGTCATTTTATTAGTTCATTTGATCCTTTATATTTATTTATATGTTTACATTGATTAACATACACGTCCTCATAAGAAAAAAAAAACTGGTAAAATTGTGCCAAAAAGAAATTATTTTCCTGACATGTAGCAAGAACCTTAATAACACATTACTAAGATTCTGGTTTGAAATATGCATTTGGGACAGGAAACGTCGATATCAATCATAAAACCTACTTCATTTGCACTTAACCTAACTTTATTATACACAAATGCCTATTTATTCTTTTTTATGCATATTCCTACTCACCATTATCATCACTTTCTCTAATACTTAGTACATTTGGTTCAACTGGCTCCCAAAATCATTCAAAAGATAATAACTTTTGTGCTAGTATTTGAAGTTACCAATGTTCCTACGCTTGTAGAGAAACTACCAGTGCCCGACTAATATCTAATACTAATGCTTTCGTGGAACGGAACTACGAAAATTCACTTGTACATTTGTAACTAAGGAGTAATAAAGTACAAGTGTAGCAGAAATCTTGTGGAACAGAAGTTTACTAATACCTACAAGTTACACAAGTTACAAGTACACTTGTAATGTATTAGACCGCATCAATTGGAAACTTGGCGTTACAAGCTGGATCGAAGCTGCTGAAATTGTCAAACAACTGAGCTGCGCACGCAACTCCAATTTTATAGCTTCATCCAGGATTAGAGACCATGTAATCTCATTTCCAAAGTCTTAGAATGTGTTCAAGATCTTCAAGAACCTAGAAAATGAGATTCCAAGGTCACCCATGCAGTTGCAATAGCCTGATAAACGCATACCTTTGTGAAACCAGGTCCAGAAGTCTCCGAAGCTATCTTGCTGTAAGGATAAGTGGCAATAATGTATATTTACGAAATTTAATATGTGGTAAAGATATAACACCTAACTTGTAATTTGGTGCAAGTTCAAATTTTACAGGAAATCTTTCAGAATAGGAAACTCCGCTCATTTGTTTTATGTTTACCAGAATTAACATTAAAGGTGCGCAGATCTTACATGGAAAACCAACGGAGTCAAAAGACAACTTTTTTCATTACACAGCGGAAGTGACGTAGTACATATCGAGTGTATTTGCATACTATCATTATTAGCATGCACAACCACGATAATCACTAATACATTCAAATAATTGTAAAAAAACACACAAGGACTGAAAGTGCGTTAACTACTTGACGTTACCCGCCGAGCTGAAAACACTCAATTGCTGCAGCAGCTGTTGGTACTAAGTGCCGCGGGCTAGCCAGAAGTGAGCGACAAGCGGAGAGAGCCGAAGGTAATAATGGACAGCGATCATAACGCTTCAGGATTAGCGGTGCAATAAGCAGGCGACACTTGCGAAAATAGAATAGTGAGTACGAATACCATTATCTCATGTTTTTTTTCCTGCCGGAGTTAAAGGAGATTTGCCAATGATTTATTCGTTTAATTAATTGCGAATTGGAATAAGAGCACATTTCCCATCGTTACAGTATTTCACCCGCCTAATAATGCCTTTCATACAATGGTTTATCCGTCCCCAATCCAATTATGTTTAGAGTTTTTGCCCGCTACAATATTTCACCCGCCTAATAATGCCTTTCATACAATGGTTTATCCGTCCCCAATCCAATTATGTTTAGATTTTTTGCCCGCTACAATATTTCACCCGCTAATAATGCCCTCACATCCCTGTCCATTATATTTATAAAGTAAAAGGTGTGTGGATAAGTTCCTCTCTCTCCGCTGTCGCTCGCTTCTGGCTAGCCGCTCGGGTTTGGAAATCAGATTTCACGGGAATTATGGCTGCAGCAGTTGAGTGCTTTACGCCCTGCGTGTAACTCAAGTATCAAACTAAATTGGCAGTATCGGACAAGTATTTATTTATCTTTTGGGATGTATTTGGTGACTCCTAAAGGGGCCGTAACCGCGATTGCGGTGAAAATGTTAAAGTAAAAGGTGCAGTTGCAGATTGTTGGTGCAGGGGTGGTAGCTTAAAGTGATGGAATGATGGCAGCAAAATTTAAATTTCTTTCTAACCAAAAGGGAATTTAGAGTGTTTTATCTAGACAAGAATTTGATCGACATTGTAGATACTTAAAATGCACGTTATAAACGACGCAAATACATTCATGTTTGAATGAATTTCTCCACAGGAATTCATATAGTGCATCCGAACCGAAGTTCCATACTGCTTCATCTTGCGCTTAGCCCTCATCCACATGTTTTCTATGTTTTGTATATGAATTTCCGCATTGTCCGGGTCTACAAAATTTTCCTCGTGAACAATTACATCATGTTTACAAATCCCCCCATGGATGTCCGAAGTGTGAACGTATACCGCCCACCCGTCCGAAACAATAATAGTCCTGGGCAGTATGAACTGTGGAATTAAATTCGTTAAAGTAACAGCTTTTCGGTCTGACATTTCAACAAGAAAGCATCTTCCCGTTCCTCTTTGAATGCTCCTGAAAACCCAATGATCCTCCCTCCACAAACCAGGATGATACTTCCTGAAGAAAAATTTCGGCTTTAACACAATATTAAACAATGCATAGACAATGCGACAGAATAACGACACCACAAATAGTTCATTTCGCGCCTATTCCGAACATTTCCAACCAATTTTAAATTTCCTATTACACGAACATAGACTTTCGTTTGACTCCCACTATCATAAACAAACCGCAGTGCATCACGGGAGTTCCCTATTCTCAAGGGTTGCAAATGGTTAGGAGCAAGCGTGATAACTAATATTTTCCGTATATTTTGTCGTTTCCTTTTCCTTCCTAAATAGCATTCAGCATGGGAAGAAATAAAAATGGTAAGTGTGCGACGTTAGACCGCAATTGTGCATTCTGGGCATATATGTTCATTTTGATAGGCATATATGCTGAGATCGCACTATTTTGCAATGACAAATAATTATTTGCAAAACTGGTAATATTTAAATGTGAATAAATACTGCATTAAAGCAAATACTTTTCTTATGAGTGTAATAATGTGCAAATTATATGTTGTATACGTATGCTTATTCTGTTCAGTGTTCACTTAGCTGTACAGAAACATTTTCTCCTTTTGTTAGGCAATCTGTTAAACAGGGAAGAAAGATTGGTGATTACAGTAGCAGAAATTATTCAAGAGTTGTTGCAAGCTCATGAACAAGGAAAAAATGTGAACCTTAATAAGCTGAAAACGAGAATAGCTTCAAAATATGGGCTGGAATCATCACCTAGGTTGGTGGACATAATTGCTGCAGTCCCAGCAGATCATAAAAAGATTCTTCTTCCAAAACTCAAAGCAAAGCCTATTCGAACAGCTAGTGGCGTAAGTATTAACCTTTACTGCTTAATTTGACTTGAACTTTTAACTTCTGAATTATATAAGCCCCATGACATTAGCTAAGCTTATTTCCATTTTTCCAGATTATTTTAAAATAGGTTAAGTCCTTTCAAAATATGCTGCAGACTTTTCACTTTTATATATTCCTTTGAGTTACCTTTGATAGTTTTATTCCTGCAGTGTATCAAATTATCCTACATTTGGCAAATTAAATTAGTAATCTAATCATTGGCAATTTTGTTGTGGTGTATTGCTTCCATCAAATAGGTTTTCTTGAGATCCTTTCTAGCTCTATAACTGAATTTTTCCAGAAATAAACTAGCTCAACATTGACAGGATAAAGCTTAGTGAATTTTCCATAGGTAATATAATTATTGGGCAAGATTAAGTTACACATTTAGAAAGCCAGATAAGATCAGTCATTTTAATCTACTACTTCAGTATGCAAGGTAGGTAATTTAAGTAGATTAGGTTAGATTAGCTTGTTAGTTTTTATTTCATTATACTTAAAATGCATTCAATTATTAAATGAATGAATTATGTAGCTGTAAAGTGAATTATAATCAGGGAATTGTTATTTATTAAATTTGGAGACAATTCTGGAAGAAATCTTTTGGATTCTCTGTATTGTGTACTGCTGCAATATTTAGCCATATTGTATCTGCACTAGCAAATGCCTTCAACAGGTGTAAAAAGCAAAAATATAACATTTAGCTACTAGGTAATATAAGTGGCATTCACTAATCAAATGTTTCATAAATTAGGTATGCTCTACAATTACGAAGCAAAGTTAATATTTAGAGAGCATACAATGTGCACAAGAAGAGAATTTAAAACTTTGATTTGTTGTGTTGGTCCTGGTGGTATAGTGGTAACCATATTTGCCTTCTAAACCCAAGGTTGCGGGTTCAAACCCAGTCAGGATTGATGGATTTTTTCGGGCGTAAAAGTCCTAAGTATGGCTTCCTACAAAAGGGAAGTTAAGCTGTTTATCCCGTGTTATACATTTACAGCACGATAAGGAACCTCAAGTCTGGAAAAAGAAGTCTCTGAGCAAAATTTGTTGGCCGTTTCACACCCTGAATTAAATGGAATGCTGATGACCTGAGATGTTAAAGAGTGTCCGTAAATAAATCAAATCAACTTATATGTTGCTTTGGACATTACAGTCCTTTTTTCACAATTTTGTGTGATGTCTATTGCTGGTCTTTCCACATGAAACATAGTCTACTTCAGGCTCTCAGTAGTGTTTCTTGATACAGACTTAAAATCATGCATGACAAGACATGCCATGATGTGTTTTAGTTCATATTCTGATTCTTTCCATTTGGACAATATCATGGCATCTGTGAGGTAGAATCAATCTGTTAAAACATTTGTAAACACTTAGTGATAAAAAATAATGTTGAGGAACTTAGCCAAATGTTGCAAAAAAGCTGCAAGCAAGAGAAACTGAACTGAATTATTTCAAAGATAAGTAACTCATCAAGCAGCCCACAAAAGTGCATAGACATTTATAGCTGAAATTGAATCAACACAAGCTGCTTAGTGTGGTGAAGTTGTTGATATGATTATTACCAACAGCAAAAAATGCAATACATAGTGGTGCACAGAAGGAGAGATAGGGCGTAAAGATAAATAAATGCAAATTTCTTAAACCAAATTTAAGTTAACTCCTAACCTAATGTAAGTAAATATTTGTTACTACAAGGCTCCTCATGAAACTTAAACCTAATGTAGGGGTTAGATTGTGATTGGATGCATGTGACTATGAGACCCATAACAACTTAAAATGTAATTCAGAAGTTAAATTTAAGTTAACAATTAGTATTAGTAAACTTAATGGTACTTTTATATATCTACAATTTCGTTGCCATAGCACCAAATAGTATGTATACAATGTTTGGAAACTGAAAAATGGAGGAACTGTTAAAAGCAATGCACAAAGCTGCCCTGGTAGGGAAAAGTGGAAGACATACACACAAACAGTGGCAACTGTAGATTACTGCACATATACAGAAATTAACCCTTTAATGGCTGATCGCCTTAATAACCCAGCTATTTCTTTTGAAATTTGTTAATATACTGTTTAATGTATGTTTTATAAGATAAATATGAAATTTTTGCAAAAATTTTACTATTTTCAAAAATAGACACTTCGTAAAAAGGGAGTGTTGGAATTTAACACATAAAAAATCAAGGTACCAATTTTATTGTGAACTAATGTATATATTTATTTTAGATATTGATCACATAATTCAAAATGGAAAATAAACACTTCTATTACTTATATAAAACCCATACATTCAAAAAATTCACTTCTTATGAAAATTTTCATGACAGAATTTTCTATATAGTCTCTTCTCACACTTTATGCATATCAGTTTTGTGTTTTTCTTGCACAACAGACACCTCCCTTGGGTAGTGTCTATCAATATATGGTTGATACCATCATACCTAATGTTCTTTACAACAGGAGCTGTTGGTCCTCCTCTACGGATTCTATCAGTTTTTCCACACTTTAGTAAAGCCATTACAGTTGTTCTTCAGAACTCCGGATGGTTACTTGTCCTCTGAATTCAAATATCTGAAGAACCGGTAAGCAGCTATACAGCTAAATTTAGCCCATTGGAAAACATATTCCACCACCATTTCTTCGATCTCAGTTTTGGTCGATAACTTGATGCTAGACGGTCCATATGGTTACTCCTCCCATTCCAATGTTGTACTGATGGATCAAGTTAGACTGTATTTCCTTTCTGTTCTCACTCTTCACCCTTCTGTGTCCTTTTTGCACAGGAGTTGCAATGAAATAATTGCTGGCTACAAATGTACCACTTATTTCATTTGAGGCGATCAAAGTACATTTATTGGCCCGATTTTTTGTACAGTTCCACAAGCTCTGAAATTCTTTTCTGTTAGTTCCATCATTAGAGAATAGCCAGTGAAGAAATTATCAAAAAACACTATTTGCTGGTTAGGATTGTTAACAATGGATGACAAATTGTTTACCACTCTACTTCCTAAAAGCAAGTCATTTTGCAGATTTTCCACATAGATTTCCATGTTGTATGAATATCCATCAGCGTTACAAAGGATCCATATTTTGAATCCAAATTGGATTGACTTGTTTTTTTATAAACATTTTTGCAGTGTGATGATCATGGTAAGGCACCATGGATTCATCAGTACTGAGGTTTTTGTGGAACACTCCAAATTGTCAAAACTGCTTATTTAGGTTGGTATAAAATGGTAGAATTTTTCCTACCTTGGAATTTTCCACTTTGCTATTATCTGCAAGATGAAGATAGCATTTGATTTGAATATATCCCTGCTCATTGTTTTGCCAAACACAGGACTAAAAGATTGGGTAATGTCCAATAGTCATTTTCTCCCAATAAGGTATGAGAACCACTCACTAATAGCAGGCCTAGAAACTGATACACTTCCTCACTTGTTATATGAAATTAAGAATAATTTTTATCTCTTCTAGCATATGGAATTGTTTGTTGCACCAGTTTGTCAATCATGATGGGAGTGAAAAATAAAAGAAACATTTCAAGTACACTTTTTCCCACATGTTCCAATCCTACTGCAGCAGTATTCTTAGGAGATTCATTAAAAGCCATTTGTTGGTTCTTCTTGCAGTTGGGTGCAGTTACCTTTGCCTTCTTTACTGGGACAGAGTTTTAATCTCCACTCTCTGTATCGGTGCCAGCATTGTTCAAATGAACTTCAACTAATCCAGATACATCACATGGCATTCCACTCACATCATCTTTGCATACTTCTTCATCACTTTCAACACCTCTGTCAGCTGATGTAGGTGGAAGAATTACTATATCCAGCTCCTCATTGTTGGAAGTGTCTTGTAATGAATCTACAGCATCATTAGATAGCAATATTTCTTCACCCTTGATCTACAACAGAAAAGGTACAACTATAATAATAATAATAATAATAATAATAATAATAATAATAATAATAATAATAATAATAATAATAATAATAATACAGTAATTATTCTTTTATTCAGTGTACTTATTCAAAATACTAACCTACAAGATATTAATATCCATTCTTCAATTACTTTCTTCAAAATGAATTCTGTGATAAAAGTACTAATTAAATAGCTATATAACGAGCAGTACAAAACATGAACTACTTCTCAAACTGTATCCTGAGCTTCTAGCGACATTTATCCACCACAAGCCAAGAGCATTATCAATGTTCAAAGGGACCTGTTTCACATTGAAGGGAAGGAAGCAGGTATACTACTACAGAATGCAACAAAAGTATGTACATTACATTATCTAACAGCTACACCAAGAGAGAATTTGGTGCGTGTATCAGTCCAACGTTCCTAAAAAGGGACATCTAAATTATACTCCAATTATTGAGTGAATCCATTGCTTTAGTGGATGAGTATTGTTACCCCATAATAGATGCACACTCTTGCACTTACAGTTAAGAGGAATTTAAATTATAAAATCTTACAGGAATACCCAAGTGTTAAGAATATAGGAATTATGATAATTTTATAACTTTTTATGAAATCTTGGAGGGCTGTAGACCAATAAATTCAAGAAGTATCAGCTAGCCAACTTCATGACTGTTAATGCTGGTATTAGAAAACAATAAAATTATTTTGCCTCGGTTTTTTAATTACAACATTATTAAAAAATTATCACAGACATATTCCCAAAAAGGGATCATTGAACATTAAATAGTAAAAGGAATTAATATTAGCATCTTCTATCCACAAAATTTGGAATACCTGGAATTTTCATTTCATTAACATTGCAAATTTACTGTTACATTTTGAAATGCCCTCAAAATATGTAAATAATAAAGCTATAAATATCCCTGTATCTATGATATTTTGGGACAAACATTAATTTATCATCATCTGTTCATATGTTTACATTATTTATTTTAGATCTAAGACCTTCCTATGGTATAAAATGGACAAAAAAACTTATTACCATGAGTGTGTATATTTATGTTACATATTTTCAGATCTAAGACCTTCTTAGGGTATTTATATATATATTAAAAAAAATTAAAAAAACCCCACACACACTCGGCAGTAAAAAACAAGCAAAAATCTTTGGTAGGATTTCTATAGTGGTTGAATATAGGTATTTCTTTGTATAGTGTTTACTTCACTGTGATGTATGTTTCTTTGCCACTGATTTAGAAGATTATAACAGCATGATAATGTCAGTGTTCTCAAAATCTAATTGTAATTATTTTTATTTTCAGATTGCTGTTGTGGCAGTAATGTGTAAGCCACATAGATGCCCACACATAAATATGACAGGCAACATATGTGTGTACTGCCCGGGTGGACCGGATTCAGATTTTGAGTATTCTACTCAGTCATACACAGGATATGAGCCAACTTCCATGAGAGCTATCAGAGCACGCTATAATCCATATTTACAGACAAGACATAGAGTTGAACAGGTGAGTAATGTTGAAACCTCATGAATAAGGTCCCATGAAAGTAGGTTTAGATGTAACTTGTGACCTTATATAATCTTAGTTATGAAATAGATGTGCAAAGTAGGATTACAAAAGAAAATAGGTCCGATAATTGATTGTGCCAAATGTGTTTAATGCAGATAACACCCATGTTAGCACCTTGCTCAGCTACCAGGAAACTTGCAGCATTGTTACATAATAATTTCATTCTCCAATCAAGAGGAACTGATTTGGATATATTGAGAATTAAGATTTGAGTATACTCCTGTTAACGCAGATAGTTTAAAGGAAAAAAGTGAAATTTGCTGAAATAAGACTATAAAAATTGAAGAGAGTTTCCCATATTCATACAGGTATCGGAGAAGTGTTTCCCATAAAATAAGTGAATCAGACTAATTGAGAGCTTGTAAATTTATTAACTTTTAATATAATTTAAAAAATGGCTTGTAAATGAACAGAATGCAATAAGCACAGAGGCAGATAATAAGAGAAAGAAGAAAAGAAGAGAAATAAAAAAAAAAGAAAACAAAAATAAGAAGCTTGCAGAAATAAGTCTCCAAAGGTCATAAGGTGGTTTCTCAAGTGCATGATACTGGAGAAGTGTTTCCTATAAAATTAGCAATATAGACTGTAGTTTATTAATGCATAATTTTAAAAAAAATTACTTGTTTTGAAATTCCAAAAAATGGAAAGGAATTTGATAATGGTGTACTAGGAATGCATGCAGTTAAATGTGATGATAATGTATGACCAATATTTTACGATATCATACTGCCTTTTGTTTTATATCCTACACTTTGTTATGCAGTATATTATTGTAAATGTATTACTATGTAATTTATAGCTTTATATTTAATATAAATAAAGTATGTAGCATAAAAAATTATAAATGAAGTAAAAAAAATATAAACAAAATAAATAGAAAATGTGTACATGAACACAAAATTAACAAAAATTCAGTATTACAAAATTAATTTTATACTGATCCTTCCAAATTAAAATCTGTTACACCCTAAATGAATAAAAATAATATAATAAATGAAATACACGTACAATATACTCACTCTATACATTATTATTATTATTATTATTATTATTATTATTATTATTATTATTATTATTATTATTATTATTATTGAATCAACTAAATGTGTTTGCACATTCAAGTTAATAAACTGTGTAGTCAGTAATAAATTTTAACTCATTTTATATACATGAAAATAATTTTATCTGCATCTGTCATGTTTTGAAAAATCTTGACATTTTCAGGACTCATAATTTAATTAAATATATATTAACTTTTGATTTTGTATTGCAGTGGGACCTTTTTAGATGAAAAACATTAATAAAAGTATACTGCTAATAAAACCGAAACTGCTGTTTTTCTGAAAAATGTGTTTTGTGCATCTATTGATTTTGAAGCAACTGTTCAGGGGTGGGTATGAAACATTCCAAAAAATTGATTCTACGAGAGTCTGAAGTACATATCGTTCAAGCCGGACTTTTTTGAGAATTTTCTACTGAGTGGTAAATTATGTAATTGTGTGGGGAAAACAAAGTGTAAATCAGTGTGATATGTCCCTTGTATAATAGCATAATGGGTTTCTGCTATAAAAATAGTATTCTGTAATTATCATTATAGCAGCTTTTGTTCTATTTGAAGAAAAATAAAACTTCATACTAATTTTAAAACCTCCTTGAACCTTATTTTGAAGACTGACAAAATTCCAATTCTTTAAATAAGTCAATGCACTGCATGTATATGAAGATATACATACTCCATAATTAAGATTTACATCATCAGGAACATGACAAAAACAGGAATTACCTAACTTTAAAGTGGTATTTCTTTTACTTAAATGTAAATTGGAACTTGCACAGTGAAGCCAATCATATTAATGGATATCATTGTATGATTCAGTTGAACTACACACTCTTAAAGCTTCACTTACTTTTCATAAATGTATGGAACCGGTTTCGAGAACATTTTGTTCCCATCTTCAGCCATGCTAAAGTTCAACTGTCGGATCATTCGTTGAGCTGTGGGAATGTATATTCTGCTCTGGTGGCGGTGTGATAAACTTGTAGTTTATGTTTTCATCCCCGACAATGTTGAAGTTCATTATGCTGTCTTTGTATTTGTAGATGTAGATTTTCTCCCAGGTTGCTAATTCCGTAGGTCCTTGTACTGATTTTAATAATTTTGTTTTATTTATTATGTCGTGATTTTGTGTCCAAAAATGATATGCTACTGCTGATTTCTCTATTTGCTTGTACTTTATGTTTCTGAAATGTTCCTTTAACCGTGTGCCAATTTTTCTCTTTGTTTTCCCTATGTAGATTTTTTCATATTCTGCACAGTTTATTTTGTAAATACCTGATTTTTCTTCTTGTGGAATACTGTCATTAACATTATCTATCAGCAAATTTTGAACATTAAATCTATTAATCGGTGCCAACCTGATATTAAAATCTTCTAAGAATATTCTGAAATTTTTTTGTGGCCCATGGATATGTGAATTTTTTAAAAATAAGTTTATCTTTTTTTGCTGAAAGTGTTGTGGTTTCTTTGATATGTTTTTGTCTCTTGAATTTCTGCACCTTTTTATGTACTAGTTCTTTTTAAAACCATTTTTAATTGCTGTTTCTTCTATTTGTTTGTATTCTTTAAAATATTCTTCTTTGCTAATTTGTAGGTTAACTAGCCGGTGTGTGAAACTGTTAATTACTGCATGTTTGTGTGCAGTAGGGTTAAAACTGTCAGCTTTGATGTGATTATCTGCATGTGTATTCTTTCTGTATATTCCAAATTTAAGTTTTTCTTGGCATTTCATTATTTTAATATCCAGGAATGGCAGCATGTTATCTGTTTCTATTTTGTATGTAAATGAAATGTTTTTATCTTGAATATTTAGAAGTTTTAAGGCATCGTCAATGAGTTTTTTGTCAACTATGGCAAATATATCATCCACATATCTGTACCATACCTTAAATATGAATGGAAACGCTGTGTTGATGTGTGTTTCAAATCTACTCATGAAGAGGTTAGCTAGAAATGGAGATAAGGGGCTGCCCATTGTAAGTCCTGCTTGTTGTTTATAAAATTTTCCTTTAAAAGTGAAAAAGGCTTGGTTTATGCAAATTTCTGTCAGTTTTATGTATTCTTTTATGTGTATATCATTAATTCCACTTGTTTTTAGCCAATCATGTAGATAAATCAGGAGTTTTTCTTTTGGTATGCTAGGAAACAGAGATTCTACATCGAAAGATATAAGAGTGTCAGAGGGGTGCAATTTTATGTCTTTAATTTTTTCTATTAACTGAAAATTAATTAATTAATTAATTAATTTGTTTCACAGTAATATAATTTATTAAGTCTCCAAATGTATTACTTTTCTAATTGCCATTGGAGCAGCTTTAGAAAATCTGCTGTATAGACCTAACATAAATAAAAGAACTGTTATCTTAAGTCACTCTAAAGCAGCATTACAAAGTATAATGAATTATAGTTACTAACATATGCTATAAATGAAATGTGAAAATTATATCATACAATCCAGATCAGAAAAAATGCAGAAATAGTTTTACATTGGAAACTAGCCATGTGGGATTGAAGAGGAATGAGATTGCTGATACTTTAGCAGAAAAAGGAGCCACCATAAAAATAAAACTACCTTTGAACTAAAATATTCTGCTAAATTAAAACTCATAAAAAGATTAATAACTGAACAAGAACAACAGAATATCAAACAAAAACTTTAAGGAAAATCACATGAAGATCTAATTACTTTCAAACTTAGAAAAATTGGAGTTGCCTAATTCTGCTTAATTAATGGGCATGAGTGCTTGTCAGAACATCTCCTCAGGATGAAATTAAACACGGACAACCATTGCCCACTGTGTAAGGATGTGAATGCTATCGTAAACAAAGAACATCTACTGAAATGCAGCCAATGTATTACTTTTCAGAATTCTATTACATTTACATTGGCCTACATAACTAACAACAATTTTAAATTTCATGACCCACATGTTTTATATATATTTGTTTTGTTCACCAGATCACTAAAAAATCTTATTACTGAAGTAACTCCTCATGTGATATGTCTGACTATATACTGAATAATCTGAGATTTAAACTCCATTGGTGACAGACCAATTTTCCTCTATTACGTCCTGATCATTTCAGGTTAAACCAGCATGCTATGAACCTTTTTGTATAAAACCTATAAGATTTTGTATAAATCTTATAGGTGGAGGTGGCTGGAGTGTATCCGACCATACTGTTTGGGCTAAGTGTGAGATGTCTTACTATCGCTATTCTACTAGGGGATAAACCAAACCTAACCTAAGAAGCACTTTTCTCTGTTTTTTCTTCATATGTAGCTTTAAATGCTATAATATATTATAAAAATTGTAATTTGCAGATATCATTTATAAATGTTGGCACATCCATAATGTGTTTTAAAACATCTTTTCTATACAGTTACAGCAATTGGGTCACAATGTTGATAAGGTGGAATTCATTGTGATGGGAGGAACATTTATGTGCCTTCCAGAAGATTATAGAGATTATTTCATTCGGAACCTGCATGATGCTCTTTCTGGTCACACTAGTAGTAGCGTTGATGAAGCAGTAAGGTATGTTCTTTTCTAGTTTTATTGAAGTTTCTGCATTTATTCTTATTCCATCTGTATCTTAATTACTTGTAATTTTTCAATCTGAATTTAATAAAAGCTTTAGGATTCAAGCATAAGGAAAATTTATATAAAAAATAAATATTCACCTGTAATTGCATATATATTGTTTCAAAAAGAATGCAACTATTGATTATCCTAGTAAAATGATGACAGTTTGTACTTTTAAGAAATTGCATAGCTATATAATTTAAATAAAATAAAAAAAACATAATTTTTTCAATCGTATAAAATATAGTGAACTTTTGTAACAGTGGTGTCAAATATTAACATTTTAAAACAATTTCGACTCAATTTTTTTAAAAAATTTTCAATGTTCGTGATGAAAGTGCTAGAAAACAAGGGAAAGAAACAAAAGAGGACAAACAAACATTGTACATATTCATCTATTTAGAGCTCTAAAGGCAGATAATCTAAAAACTACATTTTTAAGTAACATTTCTGCTCTCTATTTACATATGTGCAATTGTCATCCACAAATGGAAAATTAAACTATCTTGTATCTTGCTCTTCCTTTTGGTAATGTTTTAATATGTTTTTTTTTTTTGGAGTGCTTGTTGAGGTCATGCTCAGTGTGTAGCAGTGAGGTTTTAGTGTATGTGTGTTTTAATGCAACTTGTGTACCTGATCAAGGCATTGGTGGGCGGAAGATTTTATTTAGTTTCTTTACAGTTGCTCTTTAACATCTCATGTCATCAGCATCAATTCAATGGCATGAAATGGGTGATAAACTTTGCTCAGAGACCGCTTCTTTCAGGCATGAGGTTCTTTTTCGTGCTGTAAATCTATGACACAGGACCCAAGGCTGGCTTTATTTTCCTTAAGGAAGCAAAACCAGAATACCTGCCCAAGTGCCACTTCATCACAAATCCCAGTTATGGCTACTGGGATCGAACTTGGGCTGCCTCAAAGGTATCAGCGTATTACTGTTTAGTACAATATACTGTATATTGTATACTATATATTTTTACTGATTTAAGAAAAATGTCTTCCTAATGGTTCATATATCTTCAAAAATTAAGGTACTTAAAGAATCTGGATTATAATAACATCCTGAGTTTTCTTAGTCCAGAACTGTTTTTCGTTTTCATGTCAAAGCAACTTTAAATAAAACCATAACTAAAGAAACAAATCCTCTCCACCACACTGTCATTATTGTTTTCATTATTGAAGTAATATGCTATAAACTTGTTGGTTTTGTAGTCAGGAATAAATAAAACTGATAGCACTACACTTCTAAAGAAATTTCTATGATATGTATTCTAGGGACAACTTTATTAATTCATTGGGTCACAAAAATTCCTTGGTTTTGCATTTCCATTTCATCTGATTAAAACATACATCACTGTTTTAACCCAATTCTCATTGAAAGAGGTGCAAAATAATTGAAAAGAAAGGCATCATTTTTGCACTGGAAGAAAAACAAGATAGAATGCATGCACACCATACAACTTATATTTTAAATGTATAAACTTTTTGTACAGGTATTCTGAGAAAAGTAAAGTGAAATGTATTGGCATAACCATAGAAACAAGACCAGATTACTGCTTAAAGCGACATCTCTCAGATATGCTGAGATATGGTTGTACTCGATTAGAGATTGGTGTTCAGTCAGTTTATGAAGATGTTGCAAGGGATACCAACCGTGGTCATACTGTCAAGGCTGTGTGTGAGAGTTTCCAGCTTGCAAAAGATGCAGGATTTAAAGTTGTAGCCCATATGATGCCAGATTTACCAAATGTGGATCTGGAGCGGGACATAGAGCAGTTTATAGTAAGTTGTAAATCATATTTATGTTAATGTCTCTAGCAGATATATTATTTTTTTTAGGTAAAATAATATATCTGATTAAATATAGGTCTTCTAGTTATCTCCTGGATCTTGCATTTGCAATTAGAGTTAGGATTATTATTTATTTTTAGTCTGTAGCATTAGGCACATAAAGATTATTATATTAATTTTTTTTATTTTTCATTTTGTAATCTAGGAGTTTTTTGAGAATCCTGCATTTCGTGCAGATGGTTTGAAGATTTACCCAACATTAGTCATAAGAGGCACAGGACTCTATGAGCTGTGGAAGACAGGTAGATATAAAAGTTATCCTCCCAGCACTTTGGTGGATCTTACAGCACACATTCTAGCTCTGGTTCCACCCTGGACGAGGGTGTACAGAGTTCAGCGAGATATTCCAATGCCTTTAGTAAGGTTAGTCCATATGATTATGAATATGCTTAATTCTGGTCTATATATGCATTAGTTTGAGCAGAGTTTTTAATTCAATTAGGGAATAAAATGTAAGCTTCTTTGATGCATATGTTTATAGTTGTAAGATTTTAAATCAAAATAAAACAAGAAAAGCAGGAAAGGCAGGTCATAAGCAAAGGAAGAACAGTGATTTATCTTCTTTGCATGCATTTGTATTTTTTGTTTTCCATATTTTTAACTCCTGAAATGTTTAGAAAATATCAATTTCACTAAATTGATTAGAAGAAACATCTTGAGCAGACATCAAACTTTTCTGTTTAAAAGTTCTTGTAGGCATTATCTTTGTTGGGTTTAAATTGTATTGCTATTTCATTTGCAGCTCTGGAGTAGAGCATGGAAACCTTAGAGAGCTGGCCTTGTCACGGATGAAGGATTTGGGAACCGAATGTAGAGATGTAAGGACTAGAGAAGTTGGAATACAGGAAATTCATCATAAAGTTCGGCCTTATGAGGTATGAACTTCATTGAGATATTTATTGCTGTTTCAGGCTAAAAATATAAGATGGTTCAAATATAAATGAGAATGATTTTTTCAGCAAAATTACTTTTAAAATATTACTTTTACATCTCACCCTTTAAAGAACTTTCCAGCAGCTTCTATACATTTTTTCCAGAAGTTAGTAATTAGTTTATCCATTTTTTAAAAAAAAAATTCTTTTCATTATGTGCATATCCACTCAAAGCTTCTAATCATTATGCTATTATCTTCAAACCTCACTTTTACTGTTATATATAAAAGGAAGGCTGCACATCAGCATGCATCAAGTCATAATTGGTGTGTGCAACATGACACAAAAAGGACAATCCATATCAATGAAAATGATATGGATTATTCTTCTTCATGATGCAGATATCTGCTGCAACACTCTGCATGTTGCATTTCTATGCATCAAGACTATAACAAATCTTGATGTAGTTATAGTATTTTGATACTCTTTACATCAGCAGCTTGCAAGACTTGTAGTATTGCACCATTGTTGAGGAAGTAGTTTCAGTAAATGCCAGCAGCATGAATGAAACTCAATGGACATTAAATTAATGCAGCCTACTTACCATTTAAATTTATCTCTAAGCCCAGCTCTATCAAAATGATAATCAATTGTAGCCTACAGTTAATCAATATGACATATTGAAATCATGAATCCACTTCCTTTTCTTCTTATTGTGCAATTTCAGCCTCGTGTACAATAAATTATCATCTTCACTCAATAAGACCTAACATCAACTGAATAAAAGAATTATTAATGTAGAGTAGGTGCTTCTCTGGTGTGTCTGCAGTCACAAGTCTGAGTCATGAAAAAGGCAAGAAAACGTAACTTCACACATGCCTATCTTTCAAACAAGTTGAAATCACCTGAATGCATAGCTGGACTCTAAGGTGATTGAGAACAGCAGGCCCTACTTTATTTTCTGATGGCAAGAAATTAAATTGAAACCTATACTGGCAGCATGGATCCTTGCATTTACTTAAAGGAAGTGTACTTAATTTCTTCCATTTCTGTATGGATAAAATTTCGGAGTAGTACCTTTCTGAAGAACATTAATTTAGATAGTTTCTCTCCAATCCTAAAGTTCTCACTTTTGCAGTTGAACATGTCCTTGTTTAATTAAGTAAAATTGTACTTACAAAGCTGTAGACAATGGAGTGGTAATATATCCTACATTAATGTGTTCAAGTTGTTAACACTAATTCCACTTACTTTTTAAAACTAAGGACTAGTTTCGGGAGAGGTCCCTCCCATCATCGGCTACTGTTGACTGAATGCTGTTGTTCGAAACTGTGGATGGATACGCGTTCGTTCCTGTGGTGGTATCTGGTGGTTCTAGTAGAAACTTGCTGAGTTCATCCAGTGGCAGAAATCAAAATTCATTAAGTTCTTCTTATTAATTTTCTCCCAAGGGGATAGTTCTATTGGGTTGTCAAGTTGTTTCAGTAATTTAATGTCTGTTTTTATCTGATGATTTTTGTTCGTTAAATAGAACAAATATAATATAAAAAATTTAGTACATTGCACAATGAAAGATACCATCCCTACATAGAAAAAATCAGGAATATATGAGATTAACTGTGCAGATTGTGAGCAGAGCTGCATTGGGAAAACGAAAAGAAATTTAGAAATTCGAAAAAAAGAACACTTTAGGAACATCAGATTGAAACAGGTAGTCAAATCAGCAATAGCAGTTTTAACATTATTCCATGTTCTTTGAATATCTTCCTAAATTTGTTGTGGTAAGTTGGGTGGTATATGAAACTTTTGAATTTATATCTTTCTTCAGTGTTCGTAAGTGTGGAAACTGCCTTTATCGATTTTTGTCTTTTAGCTTTGTTGATGATTTTTGTTACTGAGTCTATGTTGAAACTGTTGGTTCATTATGTATTGGTATTCCATTTTGTACTCTGTTTCCGTCAATGGGATGTTGATTAATCTGTGTGCCAAACTTTGAAACACTGCATATTTATGTGGGATGGGATTATAACTATAATTTTTTATGTAATTTTCTGTATGTGTTTGTTTCCTGTGAATTCCAAAGCTAAGACTGTTTGCATTTCTTATTATTTTTAAATCTAGGAATGGGAGACATCCATTTCTCTCTTCTTCTATGGTAAACTGTATAGATTTGTGTTGTAAATTAAGGAGTTTCAAGTCATCTAGAGAATGTTTTTTTGGTATTATTGCAAATATGTCGTCCACATACCTATGCCATGTCTTGAAGATTAACGAGAAGGCTTTGGTGATATATATTTAGAAGGAACTCATGAAAAGATCTGCTAGAATGGAGACAAAGAGTTTCCCATAGCTAGGCCGGAAACTTGTTGGTAATATTTTTTATTGAAACTGAAGAAGTTTTGTTGGAACTAAATATCACTTAGTTTTAGCAAATCTTCTATTTCTTCTGATTTTAGGTTAATAGACGTTAACTATTTTTTTAGAATTTGCATCAAGTTTTCTATTGGAATGCTAGGAAATAAGGCTTTCACGTCGAATGACACCATTATATCACCAGTTTTTATTTTGTTATATTCAATTTTTTTGACTAGCTCAAATGAGTTTTTAAGCTTAAGCTTTGGAATTTTTAAAACGAATTAAAAGGTTGACCAGTTTTTTTGCTAGTTGGTATGCAGGTGAGTTTATGTTATTTATAATTGGTCTCATGCTGTTATCATTTGTGTGTATTTTTGGAAGTGCATAAAGTCTGGGTATTACTGGGTTGCTCTGTGTGATTTTTGTTTTTTCTGTAGTGGACAGTATATCTACTTCATTTAATTTTTGAGTCAAGTTTTTTGTGTGTCTGTTGAGTGGATTCTTTTCTATTGGTTTATAGACTTCTCCCATTAACATATTCTCTACTCTATTTTTATACTCTTCCTGGTCTAAAATGGCAATTTTATTTCCTTTGTCTGCTTTTGTATATATTACTGGTTTTTCTTTTAACTTTTTTAATGTACTTCTGTAGTTTTTGAATTTATTTTGGTTTTTTATATTCTCCAAAATGTTTTTGCATTTAATCTTCACAAACGATTTTTCTCTATCTTTAAGGTGGTGAGTGGCTATGTCGATGTCGTTATGTATTCCTCTATTTTTTCCGAAAAATCTATGCACGTTTTGAGGCCTTTGTTTAGGAACTGAATTTCTTTGTTTGAAAATGTGGAGCTGGAGAGATTAATTACATTGTTTATTATTTGTGCGTGTGGTGTTTTTACAGCTTTGGTTTGGTGTTTTCGTAGGTTGTGCAGTTTCTTTTTTAGTTTTTGGTTCTTGTATTTCATATGGTTCTTCAAATTTTGCTGTACTTATAGCAAAATTTAGATCAAATACATATAACCAAAGCGTTCCTGTTAATGTTCAAGACATGGCATAGGTATGTGGACGATATATTTGGAATAATACCAAATAAACATTCTCTACATGACTTGAAACTCCGTAATTTACAACACAAATCTATACAGTTTACCATAGAAGAAGAGAGAAATGGATGTCTCCCATTCCTATATTTAAAAATAATAAGAAATGCAAACAGTCTTAGCTTTGGAATTCACAGGAAACAAATATACACAGAAAATTACATAAAAAATTATAGTTATAACCCCATCCCACATAAATATGCAGTGTTTCACAGTTTAGCACACAGATTAATCAACATCCCATTGATGGAAACAGAGTACAAAATGGAATACCAATACATAATGAAGATGGCTATAACCAACAGTTTCAACATAAACTCGGTAACAAAAATCATCAACAAAGCTAAAAGACAAAAAATCGATAAAGGAAATTTCCACACTTAAGAACACTGAAGAAAGATATAAATTCTAAAGTTTCACATACCACCTAACTTACCACAACAAATTTAGGAAGATATTCAAAGAACCTGGAATAATGTTAGCCCCAAAGAAAAAATATAACATAAAAAATGTAGTACATTGCACAATGAAAGATACCATCCCTACAGAGCAAAAATCAGGAATATATGAGATTAAATGTGCAGATTGTGAGCAGAGCTGCATTGGGAAAACGAAAAGAAATTTAGAAATTCGAAGAAAAGAACACTTTAGGAACATTAGATTGAAACAGGTAGTCAAATCAGCAATAGCAGTTTCATTTTTGTAACAAAAATCATCAGATAAAACCAGAAATTAAATTATTGAAACAACTTCAGAGCCCAATAGAACTATTCACTTGGGAGAAAATTTTCATTTTAAAAAATAAGAAGAACTTAATGAATTTTGATTTTCTGCCACTGGATGAGCTCAGCAAGTTTCTACTAGAACCACCAGATACCACCACAGGAACGAACGGGTATCCATCCACGGTTTCAAACAACAGCATTCAGTCAAGAGCAGCCGATGATGGGAGGGATCTCTCCCGAAACTAGTCCTGAGTTTTAAAAAGTAAGTGGAGTTTATGTTAACAACTTGAACACATTAATGTAGGATATATGTCCTTGTTTGTTTGGGTCTTGCACTAATATGAAACTCCTGTCTTGAATACTGCTGTGAAGGGGAAATAAAATACCGAATTCCAGTTTCTTATGGATTTACAATTTTTTCCCCTTTCAAACTTACCTAGAAGATGAATGACCATATGCATGCACATGCTTTTGTTTTCACTGTTCAAAGTGCATGGAACCCATTGGACACTGGCCTTTCTTTATTTCAAATCTTTTTTATGATAGCTTAAAATAAGCTCATAATCTTGACACATATGGACATTTGTAACTAACAAGTATGTTATTAAATTAAAATTAAAATGGAACTTGCACAGTGAAGCCAATCATATAATTGATATTATTGTATGATTTAGTCGAACTACACACTCTTAATTAGTAAATAGGCATTTGAGCTGTAGGAACACTGACCAGGATTAAATGACAAGTAAGTGAAGCATTAAGAGCTTGTAGTTCAATTAAATCATACAATAATATCAATTATTAAATTATGTTATTCTTTCTCAACTTTCTTCCCTCTCTGAAGGCTTTTATACCACTTAAGTATATGGGCTTTAGAGAAACTTGTTGTTTTCCAAATCTCTATATAATTTCTGATGGATGAACTCCTTTTTGAATGTACACATTTTATGAACATGCATTGAACAAAGCTAAGCGATCACACTTGGGAATGATGATGAGGTTTGGAAAGCTCCCAAGATCATAGACTTTGGATAGGATTTATTTGTTTGGAAAAGAATCAATCCTGCATGTATTTGAACCACTCTGTTTCTAACCAATCATGGCCAGCAATAATTTAATGCTCAATAGCAATGGATCAGACATTTGCTTCAGCGTAAATATACTGTACTTTAATTGATATTATCTATGATTTAGTTTAAATACTGTACTGTACTTTGTTTTACTGCATATTGTCAAGTGTTATATTATAATTAATTCATAACATAATGTTGAGGTGCTGATCATTTAATCACAAAAAAGGAAATCTAGCAGTGTTTTATATATATACACACACAGGGCTTCCAGGATATGTCCTAACTGCTCGCTGGGTTTTGCTCTTTCCAGCTGAATGTGCCACAGCCAACCGCTCCTGTACTCTTGACTTCTTTTTTTTACAATGGTGTATAAAATATTTAATTTTGTATGTTTTTCTCGAGTTCTTTCAATGGTGAGAATTTGATTTGTACACTTTGTCATTCAGGCTACCTCACAATGAATAAAAAATCACAGGACGTTAGATCTCAGGAGCTAGAGGGCCACACGCCATTAATAACCATGCTACCTTACATTTCAGTAATTTTTATCCATGGACTTCTGCACTGTGTGAGCAGAGGAAGAATCTTGTTTAAACCACCCATATGAGTTGTCTTCCATTAGCTGGATAAAAAATGGGGTCCAAATGTCATTTTGGTACCACCCTCCATTTATTGTCTGCTCATAAAAAAGCAAACTAATAATGCATCTTAGCACACCAACTCCAATTTTCCTCATAAAGAGTGGTTTCTTGTATACAATTTGGATTTTCAGGAAACCAATAGCAAAGAATTTTTTGGAAGTTCTTTGGCCAATTGCATCCTTCCAAGATGCAAAACCCCATATAAGCAGTAAGGACATATTTTACAAGCCAGTATTATAATGAAAATTTAAAATTGTGGAAAGTTCCATTTATTCCTATATCACATATTAAGTTTTTTGTTTCTTCTTATCCTTATCTCCAGATAGCTAATCTTGAAAAGATAACTAATCACTATTATGTGTGTCAATGGAGATAAACCAAAACAAAAATATGGGGTGCTTAAAATGTTTACCTTTTTTAGGTAGAGCTAATTCGACGAGACTATACAGCCAATGGAGGGTGGGAAACATTTTTATCATATGAAGACCCAGAGCAAGATATTTTGGTTGGACTGCTTAGGCTACGGAAGTGCTCAGAGGAAACATTTCGGTAAAATATTTCTTAATTAGCTAACATATTAATAATCTCTGCAATGATAAGGATATCTAAGAATTAAAATGATTGAGTATGATATTACATCACTACTATTGATTTGTTGGTCTTGGTGGCGTAGTGGTAACCATACTTGCCTTCTAAACCCAAGATCGCGGGTTCAAACCCGGCCAGGAGCAATGGATTTTTTCTGGCGTAAAAATCCTAAGTATGGCTTCCTTTGGAAGGGAAGTATAGCCGTGGGTCCCATGTAGTATATTTACGGCACAAAAAAGAACCTCAGGCCTGAAAGAAGAGGCCTCTGAACAAAATTTGTCGGCCATTGCATGCCCTGAATTGAATGGGATGTTGATGACCTCTGAGATGTTACAGAGAACTTGTATGTGTATATCCATCTACAGTTTTGTTCCGTATTTCACTTTAAAATATGTATTTTATTATAGGTCCTCTTACCATATTTCTATAATAGGTCTTACATGAAATATATATATTTTTAGTGATCCTTGATTACTCTGACCACATGATATATTTACAATCATTTCCTAAGATTTTTTTTTATATCTATAATTGCTTGTCATATAATTATCATAAGGACCAGTATAATTTTTTTGCACATGCCAGGCTGCCAACAGTACACAAGAATGATTTGGATAGTAGATCATTTCAGATTTTGCCATAATTGCTGTTACAATGAGGCCTTAGTCACTGTTCAGCATTATTTGTGTGCATTTGCATCTAGCACTCTGCTGTTAGTTTCAATCTTTTGGATAAGCCATTTATCTCTGTTATATATACCGAGATAAATAATTATGGCATTAGTATTAAAATAGTTTATATTAACTGTACTTCCCAAATTCTAAAACAGGTTCCAAATAACAGCTGTTTTCTATCACACTTATGTAAACTGTGCAGTTCTCACATATTTTCCTCCTCACTCATGGCATATTGATTTTTAAATAGTATTTGTTAGTTTTCATTATTGAGGCATCATAGGCAGTGAACACATAATATGAAATAAAATGTTACATTTGGGAATGAAATGTTCCAGATCTAAATTCAGTATTTCCCTAACATTTGTCATTCAGGTGTACAAAAGAAAAAACTGAAAACTTCTGTCAGGAAGAACATTTTTGGCAGGAATCAAGTTGCAGAACACCAGTTCATAAGTACATGCCTTAGTGACCTTAATCTCTTAATAAAAATCATTCTTTTACACTAGTCTTGTGTAGGACATAAGTTGGAAAGGAGGAATCTGACTTGGTCATGGCTTGGATTCAAAACAAAGGAATTTCTATGCTGATACTGTAACAACTTAGTTACTTTGCCCTCTTCCAAGCACAGAACTATAGAACTCTCTCATGTAATAATGAGGTAAATTTATTTGTTTCTGATCCAAAAAGTGAAGCTTCATTGCACAGTCACTAGAGGTTCATGTGCTTAGGGTCTTGCGTTTAATTCCTGACTGAATGCAAAACATTCTGTTTGATTAAAAAGATCTCTTATTATGTTTACGGAATGTCGGAATCCACACAGTGAAACTTTTGTTAATCTTATTTTGATTTAAAGTAAACCACTAAAAATCAAAATAAGATTAAGATCCCTTATATTCAGAAGCTGTATGTGCGTCAATTATTAAATGCCCAGTTCAGCAGTTTTCAGAACTGCCATTGACAGATACTTAAAGTACATGTATCCAGTCATATGAGTGAATTAGTTCTATTGCCAACTCGCATGCCAGCCAGGCAGTGGATACTTTAAGTACATGTATCCAATCATATGAGTGAGTTAGTTCTAATGCCCACTTGCTTGCCAGCTAAGCAGTGGAGGGCAATAGTGTACAACAGAACCTCGATTCTTTTTTGGAGGGACCAGATTATATAAAGGATGGATGCAAGAAAACAATAGATATGGGATGTGGATAAATCATGTTCAAAAATAAATAAAACTGTGTATAAGCAAACACTATATTTTGCATCAATTTTACAAGTTACCATGTACACATCTTGTCAGTCCTAGTGGTAACCAAACTTGTCTCATAGACCCAAGATTGCAGGTTTAATCCTGGCCAGGGTTGATGGATTTTTTCAGGCGTAAAAATCCTAAATATAGTGCCTTAGGCAGGGAAGTAAACTGAGGGTCCTATGGCATAGATTTACAGCATGTTAAAAATTCTCAAGCCTAAAAGCAAAGTTCTCTAAGCAAAATTTATCAGTTGTTTCACTACCTGAATTGAATGGGATGCCAATGACTTTAGAAGTTAACCATCATTGTCATGTGCATAGCATACACTTAAAGAATTTCTCATGCTCGCAGAGCTTTGGCAAAAACCTGCATGACTTTGACTGTTGCATCATCTTACCCCTCTTCCTCACTCCCCTCCCCCATAAAAACACTTGTGACTCCTCCCATATTGTCGCACACTTCATCAGCCACATGTGATGTCCTCGTCTATTGCCTTGTAGATGTCAAAACTGACAGCAATGGCAACTATGGCCCATTCAGCCACTATGGAACTTTCTTGTATCAAGCATGATACAAACTCTGTACATGCAACAATCACTGGTTCACTATTCCAATTTGAAAACGATCATTCAAGAATAGAATTTCTTTGGGACTGAAGTTTTTGAACGAATAATACGGAAAAACAATACCTAGAGAACCAATGAATGCCGGTTTTTTTACATAAGCTCTGTAAAACATTTGGGGTCACATAACTTGATCTGGGAAAATAATGGTTCTGGGAATGATGGATCAAGGTTCCACTGTAGTTCATTGGTAACATGTGCATCAAGAATTGATTGGCTGCACTATGCCAAATGCAAAAGGTGAAGATGGGGATGGCATAATGATGGAGCAATGATGCAAGAATGGTAGGGGAAATGAAAGTCCCTGCAAAAAATACTGCCCAGGCACCAATTTGTCCCTGAGATCAAACCGCAGATGAGAGATGAGCGATGAGCATAACCACCAAGCCATGGTGCCACCTTATCTAGTCATATTGCTAATATATCAGAAATGTGAGCACAATTACTAGACACTCATAAATGCCACAAATCTAACTTTAGAAAAATAAAGTGTTCCAGCTGCACATCATATGGTTTTGTTTATGTTGATTTTAAAGGTTAGAGGGAATAAAGTAATGCTCAGTATTAATTAATATCATTGTATGATTCAGTTGAACTACACACTCTTAAAGCTTCACTTACTTTTCATAAATGTATGTGAAGCTTTAAAAGTGTGTAGTTCAACTGAATCATACAATGATATTAATTAATATGATTGGCTTCATTGTGCAAGTTCCAATTTACATTTAAGTAATGCTCAGTAGCTCATCATAGTTCTCAGGCAATTCTTACAGCTCTTAATTGTGTTCTTTCTTTGTATATTTCATACCTAAAAGCATCATACTAATAATAATAATGAAAACTTAATAAAAAAATCTTGGTGGCGACATTTAGATTTTGTTTTACTGGAAATAGATTCCTCAAGGTTTGATATTCCTGGCTGTCTAGAACTAGTGAACAACTAGTGAATCGGTGGCACCTGAGGCATTTGGCGGTATATAACAAGAAGGTTAGGAAACATTTTAAATATGGCTACAGCCTGCCATCTTATGTGCAAACTTTTGAGACTTTAAAACACTCTTAATGTTCTTGTGGCGGCCACAAGAACATCAAGAGACCCAACTGCCACGTTTAATAACAGTTTGTCAACAGGCTGAAGATGGGAGGGATCGCTCCCGAAACATATGTTCCAAATTTTATGTAAGTGAATGCAGTTAGCGTGAAAAAAACTGTATACATTGTTATATGAAATTATATTGTTTCTCCTGTATATTTTTACGTCCAAAAGCGGTAAATAACCGTTTTCCTACAGTTCCATAGTGAATTTAATATTGTGGTCCTGCAAATTTAGTAATTTTAGGGCATCTTCTGTTTGTTTTTTTTTTTGGTACTATTGCCAGTATGTCATCCACATAACGAAACCATGCTTTGAAGGTGAAAGGAAATGCCTTAGTAATGTGTGTTTCTACAGTTCTGATGAATACATTTGCCAGAAATGGAGAAAGGGGGTTATCCGTAGCTAAGCCAGAAATTTGTTGGTAAATTTTCCCATTGAATGTAAAAAAGTTTTGGTTTATACACAGTTTTGTGAGATTGGTATAATCCTCAATTTCTTCTGCTGTCAAGTTTATACTTTTTAGCCAATTCTGGAGATTTAGGAGCAGTTTTTTTTGTAGGAATACTAATAAACAAAGATGCAACATAAAAAGAGACCAAGGCGTCATTCAGCGAAATACTGATTCATTTGTATATGTAACAATTTCACTGTTCCGAACTTCTTTTAAGATTACAATTTCATACGAGCACACAAGCCATTAAGAAGTAACCTACATTAAATAAACTGACAACATATGATGGTAGCAGAAATACAAGATGGCCATCCAAGAGGTAGGATCCAACTATTTTACTTTTAATGAAGACTTCCTATGCAAAAAAGATATAAAACTCTTCTTAAAATTACAGGAAAAAAAAAAGAAATGTTGCAGCTAAAAGACGTTTCCTAAAACGATCTAACACAAACAAAATCGCTCCAAATTGTTTAAGAAAGTTTGTTAAATGCAACGATTATAGTACCATTCAAAAAATGATCGAAAGGAAGGTGTTAACAGTTGAAATGAACAATCATTACAAAACTTTGGGGCAGTTGGATTTAAAGTTATATAACTTACATTTGAAATTGTCAAAAACATTAGGGCATATAATTTGGAAAAACTTGGAAGACAATATCCATAGTAAATTAACCGTGTTTATGAGAAATAAAATGCTTAAGAAAAAATTCAACACGTTATTTAGTAAGCAAAAAACAAACCATTGCCAACCTAAAGAATGCAGCACTGATAATGTGATTAACCTATCTAGATACCCTTTGGACAACGAAGAACTAAGGTTTTTAAACAAAGGCTTTAAAACGTGTATGGGTTACTCCAAAGATTGGAAGATTACATAGTAGACTAGAGATTGCTAGTCTAGATTGCTATCTAGGATATGAATGATTCTGAAAAATCAGCCATCATAAATCAATGCTGACAAGTACTCAATAAAATGAAATAATATAGCAAGAACCATCAGAATCAACACCTTTACAAACATGTATTTCATTCTCTTAACAGTAAACCTGTGGTATATATCAATACGAAATTTGGAGACAAGGACCAAAGCACACTTCAGAAATTTAAGATATAAACAAGTGGATAAATCGGTGGTTGCAGATCACTTTTGGACTTACGATCATAACATTGCAGGAGAAGCTAAACTGTTAAAAGCTACCACCAATCCCAAGGAATTGGCAATATGGGAAAAGATTTATATTTTAAAAAATAAACATAGAGTTATGAATTTTGACATTCCACCAATGGACTTCCTGTTCCATTGTCTAATGGAACCACCAGATGCCACGATGTCACATGCTAGAGTTAGTCCGAAGATGAGAGTGAATGCTCTTGAAATATGTTTTGAAGAATTAACCAGTTAGTGAAGTTTTAGTGTCACTTAATACTGACTTGTATATAAAAATATTTCATTCACATACGAAAATGAAAGAGATAAATGTTATCTTTCTTGGATATAAAAATAATGAAATGTCATGAAAACCTGCAATTTGGAATATACAGAAAGAATACACATGTAGACAATCACATCAAAGCTGATGGTTTTAACCCCATAATGCACAAACATGTAGTTATCAACAATTTAACACAGCAGCTAGTTAACCATAAAATAAGCAAAGAATTATACCTTAAAGCATTCAAACAAATAGAACAGTGGTTAAAAATGATTTTAAAAAAGAACTAGTATACAAAAAAGTACAGAAATTCAAGAGGCAAAAACTTTAGGAAAACCGCAACACTTTGAACAAAAAAAGATAAGCTAATTTTTAAAAAAATCACATATCAGTCTTGGGCTACAAAAATTTCAAAATATTCTTAAAGATTTTAATATCAGGTTAGTACCTTAAACAGATTTAATGTTAAAAATTTCCTGATTGATAATGTTAATGACAGTATTCCATAAGAGAAAAAAGCAGGTATTTATAAAATAAGTTGTGCAGGGTGGGAAAAATCTATATTGGAAAAAAAAAAAAGAGAAACATAGGTACATGGTTAAAAGAACATTTCAGAAACATAAAATACAAGCAGTTGGAGAAATCAGCAGTAGCATTGCATTTCTGGACAGAAAACCATGACATATTGAAAAAAACAAAATTATTAAAATCAATGGAAGGGCCTACAGAATTAGCAACGTGGGAGAAAATCTACATTTACAAGTACAAAGACAATTTAATGAACTTCGATATTTCTGATGATGAAAACACAAACTTCAAGTTCATCATACCTTCACCAGAGCAGATTACACATCCCCACAACATAAGGATTTATCCTCCAGTCAACAATGGGCTGACGATGCGAATGAAGGGTTCATGATACCGGTTCTACATATTTAAAGAAGTGGAGCAAAAGAGTGTTATTTGAACTAAGTCACACATTGATCTTAATATACAAGTTGCTTCACTGTATTAGTTCTCACACAAAGTTGGTCTTATTTATCATATGGATTTACTTTACTATGCAGAAAAATGAGCCTATTTTCCAATGCACACTGTTTAGAAATTTTGTCGAACAGGTGGTATATGGTGACCAATAAGTTTCATGGCACATAATGTTAAGATCCAAGTGACTGAAAAGTGAAGCACAGGAAGTACTTCACTGTCCAGTATGATCAGCTGAATGATTTTGCAGACAGCTTATGCATTTTGTTATATTTACAGATTAAATATGAGAAATGGAAGAAAGGAAGTAATGAATAGAAAGTGGTGCCTGATTGAGTATATTTAAGAATTAAAATAGATGGGAGAAGGAGAAACAAAGAGATCAGTATATAAATATTGTACTTACGAAGCTGTTGGCAATGGAATGGTAATATAACCTAAACTTAGGTATTCATTTTTTACACTAAACTCCACTTACTTACATAAAAGTAAGATGCGTTTCAGGAGAATCTCTTCCATCTTCAGTTACTCACTGAACCGCCGATACTCAAAATGATGACCGGACAACCGGTTCCGGCAGTTCAGTGAGCAACTGAAGATGGGAGAGATTCTCCCGAAATGCATCTTACTTTTATGTAAGTAAGAGTGTAATGTAAAAATGAATACCTAAAAAAAAAAAGAGATCAGTATTAAGAACATTGTGTGATTGAGTCATACTAACACTCTTTTGCTACAATTTATTTCGACTCAATCACACAATGATCTTAATATATGATTAGCTTCACTGTTCCAATTAACAATTCTAAGACATCAGTATTTAAAAGGAAAGAAATGTAAAAATAAATGGAAATGAACAGTAAGAAGAGAATAATAAGTAATAATATATACATAAAGATAAATATTTGATAATGTGAACACATTAGGAAGATAATATAAGTTAAGAAAATGGTTCTTGTTAATAAAATTAAAAGAATGCATATAAAGAGAAAAATATATGTCTGGTTTAAGCACTATAAAATTAATAGTTGATATAATCAGTTGGAATGTAAATAAATATCTGTAGACCAAATCAAATAAATGATTATGAAAGAGAAGGGAAAAAAAGGGGAAATTGGAGAGGAATAGGAATTTAATGCCAAAAGATATAGAGAAGAACCCTCGTGTTTTGTTTGAATGAAGTTTGAGGTTTAAAGTGAGACAGCAAGCCAGATAGTCTTTTCTTTTTGGGATTATAGCAAATAGTTAATTATGAATAATAGTATAATTCATTATAGAAATGATTGTAATATATTAATTGAAATTGTGATGGCCACACTTAAGAATGGCATGGACCAACATGCCTTATTCTGCTTTGCATTTCAGTAAATGTTGAAGATACGCTATTATTGAAAAATTGTTCTGCAAACTGCTGACTTCTTGTATTGCTTCTAAATCTTTTGAAAACTGATGATTTCATAAATACTGATGAGTTGGATTTGGATAAATATGTAGGATAGTGAAGAATTAAGCAGAAGTTATTAACAGTGTTTTTCTTGGGGGGGGGGGGGGTTATTTAGGACACTGTTTAATACCCAGGTCATCAGCTTCAGTCGGTCCTGGTGGTGTAGTGGTTACCATACTTGCCTCCTAAACCCAAGATTGTGGGTTCGAACCCGGCCAGGACCGATGGATTTTTTTGGGGCGTAAAAATCCTAAGTATGGCTTCCTTCAGAAGGGAAGTAAAGCCATGGGTCCCGTGTCGTACATTTACGGCATGAAAAAGAACCTCAAGCCTGAAAGAGAGGCCTCTGAGCAAAATTTGTCGGCCGTTTCATGCCCTGAGTTGAATGGGACGCTGATGACCTGAGATGTTAAAGAGCGTTCATAAATAAATAAATCAATCAAAAAAAAAAATCATCAGCTTCCCATTCAAATCAGAGCATGAAATGGCCAACAAATTTTGCACAGAAGCCAATTTTTTCAGACTTGAGGTTCTTTATTGAACCGTAAATGTAGGACACGAGACCCATGGCTTTACTTCCCTTCGGAAGGACATATTTAGGATTTTTACGTCTAAAAAAAGGCATCAGTTCTGGCTGGGATCGAACCCGAAATCTTAGGTTAAGGAGGCAAGTATGGTTACCACTACACCACCAGGACCAACACATTAACAGTGGAGCAATATATCATTTGATCATAGTAGTCAGCATGGTACTGGTATATTGAAGATATAGTACTGTCATCAAGTTGGTCAAGGATGGAGAGGATTCTCTTTGAAATTAGTCCCACCATATTTTAAAAGTAAGTGAAGCATTAGAGTATATGAGGCAACAGTATTGGATAATCATTTATATTCACTGCTTCACTGCATTGGTTCCAACAGAATTTTAAAAAATTTGTTATAAAATGTGGAAGATGTTTTAATAACAGTTTCCAAAAATCTAAATGAAAATACTTTCAAACTTTTAAATATATAATACAGAGATATAAAATTCTCTTTAGAAATTGAAGATGGCTATCTACGCTTCTTAGACTTAAAAAGAATTAAAATGGTAACGGGGTAGCCTTGGGATATATGTGGAAAACTGACTGAAGATAATTACATTAAGAACAATAGCTATAACTCCAAATCATGAAATGCAGCCATCAATAGCCTGTTTTTTATTGTGCCTTTGTTGGATTGGGGCCTGGTCCCCTGGATATTCCAGTAGACAGCTGTTGACCCAGGCACTGAGGTCTGAGGCAATCAAATTTGAAAAATTTATTTAAGTTTACCAAAAGTGGAACTAGTGCCTTCTGGATTTGCCGAAAGTTTCGGCCCTCACAAATATAAATAGAAAATTTGGAAGTGTAAATTGTTTATTGTTTCTTTAGTATGTTTACTTGTTTGTAAAAATTGCATGAAATTGGTTCTATTTATATGTTAAAAATATTATATTTGCAAGTAAATTAGAAATTCAAAGAAAAAATTCAAATTCATTCAATAGCCTTACCCAGAGAATTGGTGCATGTCCTACTTGGCAAAGAGGAATATTGGCAAAAATACTAACACATTTGCAATATAGCTCTTTAAGAATTGTTTCAACAGGTTTTTTGTAGATTAAAAAAATTGGTAAATTTAAGAGAATTAATGCCATTAGAAACACTTGCACACTGACAGAAATGAATGAAAATGGTAAATATAAGAAATTCACATCCAAGGCCATTAACAAATTTAAAAGCTCTTTAAAGAATATAACAGCACATTGGCTCCCCAGAACAAATTTAGTATTAAAAATATATTAAAATCATATCAAAAAGATGCAGTGCCAATTTGCAAAAAGCTGGCAGTTGTCAACTAATTGTGAGAATTGTAATTAAATATATAAGAAAAATAAAAGAGAAACTTGCAAATCCACATAAAAGAGCATTTCAGAAATATTAAATACAAACAATTGAAAAATTGGCAGTTGCAGCACATTTCTGGGTCAAAAGACATGACTTTAAAAAGGAGCCTAAATCATTAAAAATGGGAGTGGGGGAAGAAGAAAGAAAAAGGAAAAAAAAGAGAGAGAGAAAGGCAGCAGCGCTGTGAACTTGAAAAGAGCTTAACATCTCGAGTTGGTCTCCAACTGATATGAGCAAGTGCCCTTGAAACATGTTTTGGATTTCAGACAAGTAATTTTGTTGCTTTGGTTTATTTATGGACGATCTTTAACATCTCAGGTCATCAGCATTCCATTCAATTCAGGGCATGAAACAGCCAATAAATTTTGCTCAGAGGCCTCTTCTTTCAGGCTTGAGGTTCTTTTTCGTGGCGTAAATCTATGGCATGGGACCCACAGCTTTACTTCCCTTCAGAAGGAAGCCATACAGGATTTTTACGCCCAAAAATTTTGATTTAAAGTGTGATATCACTACACTGACCTCACTGATAAGATCATCAAGTTCTTGATGCTCTTTTTAGCATAAACACATATGTGAAACTAACCTGAGACTAAAACTGAGCAAAATTCAATCTGATAATGAAAGAACATGTTTCAAAGATGCAAATTCAAATATTCTGTTTATAATAAATTTTGTCATTATGACATATGCAAATATAACATACATGAATAAATTGCTTAAGCATGAATAAATTGCTTTTTGCCATTTGATTCATTACCTATTTCTTCCCCATGATATGTTTTATATTGGTGAAACTTGAAATTCTTAGAACATGAAAAATGGTTTTATATAAATTTAAATAGTTTGGGATTTTCTTAGTGAAATACAGTATCATATATCAAATTATTTATAAGGAAATTTCACTAGTTTTGTTCCACTTACTTGGACATGTTTCAAAGGCAAATTTTCTTCATCGTCAGCATGGTTCCACTGCCAACTTTCCAGCGTGGTATTAAGATGTCACTCTTTGGATTTTATAAACTTTTTGATGAGGTTGTTGCTGTTTGGAAGATCAAAATTAGCTAAATTTTCTTTGTTTTGTTCAAGAATATATTTTCCCACATCAATAATTCTATGGGTTTTTGAAGAGCTTTTAAGAGTTTTGGTTCATTTTGGAACTGATGTTGTTGTTGGGTGTGGTGTTCCCCCCCCCCCCCCCCCAGAAATGGTATGCTACTGCTGATTTTTCCGTATGTTTATATTTTACACTTCTCAGTGCTCCTTAAACTATATGGTAATGTTCCCTTTTTTTTTTTTTTTTGTTTACCTATATGTTTATTATTGCAGTCTTTGCAAGTGATTTTGTAAATGCCTGATTGTTTTCCTGGCAGGATTTTGTCTTTTGTGTTAGTTTTTAGGAGGTTTTTCCTCATAAATAATTTGTTATATGAAAAATGGTACTTCAAAATGAATATCTGGAATCACTGGTCTGGAACCTTCAAAGTATTTTAGCAGAAATTAATGTTTGAATGTTTTGCAAAGCTTTTACATTGGTTAGATGCTATTTTTTTCACTTTCAGATCAAGTTCATCCTAAAGCAGCTATGGATATACAATTCAAAACAGAGGTGCCCAAATCATAACTTCTCAGTATTTTTTCATTTCTTCCATTGTTCCAGATACTCCCTACAAAGCAAATGGCATGTTTAGGACCATTATCTTGTTGGAAAAACATATCCTTTCTCCTTCAACCTCAAGCCAGATGGTATGTCATATTTCTGTAATATCTAAAATATTCTCCTTTCCCATTTTTCTCTCAGTGTTCATAAGATCACTGACTGATTGGCATACAAAATATACCCATACCATTATAGGCCTAGCCCATGTTGGACAATAAGCTGTATGTGCTAGAACAATATTTGTTTTCCTGGATTAGCCAAACAATTCAAATGTCAAATTAATGGACTGGGTGCTTTCTCCAGTATTGTTTGAGTGAATGTTTCTACATCTTTAAAAAAATCTTTTGTTTGCTGGTTGTAAAAAAAATTTCCTTATGGCCATGCAAGTGAAAAGCAATCATTACTGCAGTGAGAGATATTGGGTTTAAATGAATTAATTGATTTCTGCCTGATACCTATCAGTACCCATTGTAGTTTATTCTTCTTGCTTATTGTCACATGTTTATCTTCTCCACCCAGGATGACTTGCCTGCCACTCCATTTACAATTATTGTAATTTTGAAGTTAAGCCTCTTGACATAAACTATAGCTGATTCCATTCCAGGAAACTGCAATTTTTGCATCTTTTATGGCCTTGTTTTCTGAAAGTCAAGGTCCACATTCACTATGCTTTGCTTATATATTTTCTGGAAGACATTTACACAACTTTTCTTCCTTTCCTCTTGGTGTTACAGTCCTCTTGGGTCGGGGCCAACCACAGTAATCTCTACCTCAATCTTGCAACATCATCAGCAAAGAACAGTAGTGCTGAGGGGCATTTGATCAGCACACTGACCCCCTAACAGCCACTATCACATGGCTTTCTAGATCAAAAGATGGCAGCTGTACAATTGTCCTCATGAGGCAGAGTGGACCCTGTTCTAGACTTCCCTAGCTTATGAAATTTCTAAGCAGGTACTATAAATTGAAATCAGGACCTCCTGGACAATAGCCAGCAAAGCTGACCATTATACCAAGGAAGTGATCAGAACAATGCTTTGACACAATTCATGGTACATTGTCTCACCAACCATAACATCATTGCTGTTTATTACCTACATTACTGAAGGGATCATAATTGCATCACAATACACAATATGCTTGATGGTGATTTTATAAGAAGACACCACAACTAACAATCACTAAACCATTTTATGTCTGTTCAAACATTTCCATCTAACATAAGTATAAATCCGTTAATGCCATCACCCTTCGGATACAGGACTACCAATTAGAAATGTTAGCCGATTATGCGAACAAAGGATTCTTGAAATTAGTTCTACATATTATAAACAAGTGGAGCAATAAGAGTGTATAGTTCGACTCAATCATACACTGACCTTAATTACAATATTATAAGAAAGTATACTAAATATTTGTCCCAAAACTTTCCACAGGTACTATAAATGCACCTTCAAATTAGAACTTCCATATTCTTAGCCTTTCTACCAATACCTGTGCTACATCAGAATTGATATTAACATGTTATTAAACACATACATGCTAATTATCATAATTAATTCATTTTATTAACAGAAGTGAACTGAAAGGAGGGGTGTCAATTGTGCGTGAACTTCATGTGTATGGAAGTATAGTGCCTGTAAGTGCTAGAGATCCTACAAAATTTCAGCATCAAGGATTTGGGATGTTGCTTATGGAAGAAGCTGAAAGAATTGCCAAGGAAGAACATGGATCTTCTAAAATTGCTGTTATTTCAGGTAACATTTTAGGAATGAATTTTATAAGTAAATGGAGCCAATAAGAGTGTGTAGTTACTCAATCATCCAATACTCTTAATTATATGATTAGCTTCACTGTACAGGTTCCTATTAGAATTTGAATATTTTATGCATTTTAGTTGCTGTAAATTTCTTTGTTATGCTGTGAATTCATCAAATGATTCTTTTCTTTTTGCAGGGGTTGGGACAAGAAATTATTACCGAAAGATCGGTTATGAACTTGATGGTCTCTATATGTCCAAGATGCTGGTTTGAATGTAACTGTTTTTGTGGAGGATAAAAGAACTTGGAAATAATGCTAAAATGTAAATAAATATCATTTCAGGAAGATCAGGCAGTTTTATTGAAGTTTAAAATGTTTAAAAATTGTTACTAGGCACAGTTTAACCTTGTTATTAACATGGATAATTTACTGGTATTTAATCATTTTGGAGCATTACTTTCAGATATAGCCTTCAAGTATCTTTAGCATGGAAGATTATTTTACTGCAATAGCTTTTTCTCATTTTCACAAGGAAGTTATTTGAGTGCTCAGAATTTAATGAAAACATTGATGCAAGCTGAATGGGATAACAAAATGTAAACAATGTAATACAGTTTTTTTCACACTAATTCCATTCACTTACATAAAAATCTGGACATATGTTTCCGGAGTGATCCCTCCCATCTTCAGCCTGTAGATAAACTGTTGTGGGGGTTGGGTCTCTTGATGTTCTTGTGACGGCATCTGTTGTCATGGTTCTTTTCCATGTAAATTGCATAATTGTCTTGACTAAAGAAGTTGTGGTTCATTTGTATTTTCTAGGGTAAAGGAAGGTACTTTGATATTGAGCCTTGCCTACCACTGGCCCTTTTTGCCTACATCCTCGATGTGGGTACCTCTGCAAGAAAGGGATGAGGCAAGGGAGACAATGGGTAGCCAGGATCGATTGCACATATATAGACGGGTCCTTAACTTATTTCCAGATAGAGCACTGAATTTCAGATAGAACACATCAGTGCCTATGGAGCCTCCCCTCCCAAGGAGTACAAGCCTCTCAGAAAATCCATTTCCATACCAGACACTGGGACAGAAATATTTTCGAAATGCAAGTCAACATCATACTGCATCAGCTCATTTTAACCTGGCACTTTTGACGATGTAACAGAACCAATGGAATTAAATATGAAATGGAAGAGCGGAAAATTTATGGAAAATAAAGATCCATCCCAGTATTTGCCTAAGCAACCAGGGAAAACCATGAAAAAATCCAAGGTCAGGAGGGCTGGCTAAGGTATTTGAATCTGGAGCCTCCAAGTGCAAATCCCAAGCATTACTGCTTGAATCACCTGCTTAGTAGGAGTTACTGTTAGTTACATTATGTTGTGAAGGTTGGTCTGGAAGGAGTTAAAAATTAAGGAAAGCACAATATAGAAATTAATTATATTTTCATGACAGGTATAAGACATAAAAGGATATTATTGATGTAATATAAGCACAAAGTTTCTTATATGTAAAAGGAAAAGCAATGATTCCACACCATCAGAATGAAGATGATTTTCAGTTAGGTGTTTGAAGCACAACACAGCAACAATGAGACACTTGACAATGGTTAAATCACTGCATATATCTTCTCCAGAGCTGCATACACCAACAATTCAGTATCATAGATAATCGAGTTACATTGAATGGTGGTCCAAATGTTGTAACCTACCTTCTGCCAGGCTTATTTGAGCACCGACCTGTAAACTGAGGAACACATTAAGTTGTAAATTACCAAATACATTTTCTTATAATTATGAAAAAACATTTATGTGAGATTAAGATGTGCCAAATTGTAATTGTAAAAAATCGACAATATGCTTTGTACATTATTTATATTGCCTTAAGACATACACATTCCGAAATTAAATAAATTCTGTTATTATTGATGGAATGATCTTTACCTATCTTACTTTTTCTGGTTTCTGGGTCAAACTGTTATATCCAGGTTTTATCACCCATAACAATGTCATGACACCTGCTGAGAGTCCCCATTGTTGAAAGGTTCCAACATTTCTGTGCACCATTCCACCCTTGGGCACTTCTATGCTTTGGTTAGTAAATGTGGCATTCATTGAGAACAAATTTTCCTCACTCTTAAGGTGATTATGAAGAATGGTTACAACACTCTGCAAACTAATCCCTAGAGCTGACTCAATATCCTTGTAAGTCAATCTTAGGTCTTCCTTGATCTCAAGCTGCAACACATTTTCTGCAGTCATTACTTAAGATGGTCTCCCAACATTCTCCTCATATTTAAGGGATGTTCTCCCCCATTTCAATTCAAAAGGACCAGCAAGAAAATTGTGGCATATGAATGAGCAAGGTATCCAAAAGTCAGTGACAATCGTATAAGTGATTGAACTTGTTCAAGCCAAATTTGTAATTGCAGAAAATCATGGTGTGAAAGTGCTCTCTTTCAGTGTTCATTATTGCTCTCTCAGGTCACAACATGTTGGTCCTGGTAGTATAGTGGTAACCATATTGCCTCCTAAGCCCAAGATTGCAGGTTCAATCCTGGCCAGAACCTTTGGATTTTTTTGGGCATAAAAATCTTAAGTATGGCTTCCTTCGAAAGGAAAGTAAAGCTGTTGATCCCATGTCATACGTTTACAGCATGACAAAGAACCTCAAGCCTGAAAAAAGAGGCCTTGAGCAAAATTTGTCGGCCATTTCATGCCCTGAATTGAATGGGCAACTAATGACCTGAAATGTTAAAGAACATCCGTAAAAATAAAAAGGTTACAACACCTTAACTTCAAAATTCCACTGCTAAGAAACAATTGAACAGATCCTCTTGTACCTACCACAGATGGAACAAGAATAAAGATTTATATACTGCCAGGCGCTAGATGGATATGTACGGATTGATTTGTTTTATTTACGGATGCTCTTTAACATCTCAGGTCATCAGTGTTCCATTCTATTAAGGGCGTGAAACGGCCGACAAATTTTGCTCAGAGGCCTCTTCTTTCAGGCTTGAGGTTCTTTTTTGTGCCGTAAATGTATGACACGGGACCCATGGCTTTACTTCCTTTCTGAAGGAAACCATACTTAGAATTTTTACACCCCAAAAAAATCCATCGACCCTGGCTGGGTTTGAACCTGCAATCTTGGGTTTAGAAGGCAAGTATGGTTACCACTACACCACCAGGACCAACGGTTTGTCTGGAAATTTATCTATTGACTCTCATACAAACATTCTACTGATTTCCAGCTTTTTAAGGATCTGAAAAATCAGGCTTGGTAATTTTCCTACAGTGTGAAGGGCTATACAACCATTTTATAGTATCCCCATTCTAAGGTTAAATGACAAGTAATATGCTCTTTCTGGTGCACTTGAACTCAAGAGGTGATAGTGTCTGGCAGCAAAACTGTTATCTGATTGTCAAACATCTGGCATAGCTCCTTTCAACAGTTCTTAATAATATTAATGCCAAGAGTAGTACATTCCTATTTCAAATTCTATAGAATTTTAGAAATTTACATATGCTACTACTTTAGCTTTCATTGCTCTAGATTGTGCCAGTAGTGTAATAATGAGCCTTATTCACTGGTCTCTTCAAATTGTTTTATCATATACTTTTTATTGTAATTATCATTTCCCTGCTTCCTCTGGATTTCACTTTTTCATATCTTTTTCAGGCTAACATATTTCAATTTTAGCAGAAATGGATCCATGGAAAAGGAGGTCCTGTTTGAGGTCTGGAGGAGATTCATGATTGGAAGCATGGCCCTGGCAGTCTGGATATCCTCGTGAGTTTTGTCTAAAAGCTTATGAGGTGTCCCATTTAGGCAGCCAAGTTGGCTGCATAAGAGATGTTCTGTGCTTGGGTACCAAGGTTAAAAGAGCTGTTTTCTTCTGGCCAAATAGTGGTGGCTTTATTTCTGAGATCAGATGGTATGAGTGGGTTTTCTATAAACATTATGCAGATCAGCATATCTAGGAACTGAAGTTTGTCTTCTGTCTCAGCTCCATGGTGAATTTGATATTGTTAACAAGCAGAAGGAAATTTTATAGTTTGCTTGTTCCATGTGGCCAAATCACAAAGGTGTGGTCTACATATCTAGAGGTGAGGATGGAAATTAAGACCAACTCATACCAATCCGTACCTTAGAAAATAAAGCTGCTACCATCATGTGGGCCTTAAGAAGCAGTTTTGTTAATCTTGTTTTACCAAGCAAAAGCATTTCCCAATGAGTCAACTTTACACTGAAATGGAACATCTTCAGCACGTTTTCACACACATATAGACATCAAGACTGCCCTGGGCCATGCTTCCAGGCACAAATTTCCTTTGTACCACAAATAGGACTAAAAATGGCCTATATCCCTTTTTATGGATCTGTTTCCATTAAAATTGGAGACTGCTTTGGAAACATGGAATCAAGCCTATCTTCAAACCCCTACTCCAATTTCAATTACTTCTGGGCTCAGCCAAGGATGGTTTGGATTCCAGGACTTCTTTTATTTACAAGATCCCCTGCGGAGACAAGCATTATGCATGGTGGTGGATGAATGAGACAAAGAACACCAGTGCTGTATTCAGTTGGCATATCAAGAGAAGTCAGCACTGGCACATAATCATTTCAAACTGCACCACAATACTCAGGAAGATAACAGGTGTCTGGTCATCAAAGAGGCATTTGAAATATAATTAGAGCCTCAAATTCTGAACAGAGATAGGACTGCAACTTAGCTCTGTGTGGAAGCTTGCAGTAGCTAATATCTGAGGGGCAGTGAGTGGAGAACCAATAGCAAAGATTTGATTTGATTTAATTTTATTAGTATTGGAGTGAGTTAATACATTTCTCTTGTCCACAGTATTACTTCTATACTGCTTGTGGTGCCTCAGCAGTAAAAACAGGCGTTAAACACTACTAAAAAAATACTTCTATAAGCTATCATTCTGGCATCCACTAACAGATGCCCCCTTTTCTGATTGGTTTGCAGCTCACATACACTAATGGTATATCAATTGACCCCACACCAGAAATCATTCTTCATCCTCAAAATGATGGCAGAAGTTATTGTCAAAAGCTCGGAGAAATATGACTACTGTATTCATCTAATCACCCAAGAATGATAAATGAGGCAGAGAAATCCTTAAGCCATACAGCTTAATAATTTATATGAACTTCATGAAGTGCATCATTCCTTACAATACTAACCTTATGCCTGTAACTGTACTCTTTAAGCATCTAACAAGTTTTTCGTGGTAGCTCAGAGCAATGACTTCTGGCAAAGTGAATGAAATAATCACATAATTGGAGCAAGTTATGATGCCAGGAATGTATGGACATTACTGGACATATCCTGTCATAACATATATGTTTATTTTCATTCTAATTGTAGTTATAAATGTGAAAATTTGAATCAGTTATGCAGATATTACATCTGCCTCACTGGGAATTAACGCTGTGACTGCTGACTTGCCAGCTGCCATGAAATGAGCAACTAAACCATGAAAGACTTGGCACTTTATGCTTTACTTATTCTTAGTTTCCTGTTCTAGGTGGAAAGAATCAATATCAGACCACCTCACTCTATTAATTTTTGCCAACTAAGAGATTAAAATCTTGCCAAGTTTCCTTCTTTCTTCAGCTGTTACAACCTCAAAACATTTCAGTATTTTAATCACATGATGCACCTTCTACAGGACTCTTATTTTCTTAATTGCCTTTTACATATTCAACACCTAAATCCTTCCTAACTAAGTTACTTAGCACAAATGCTATCATTGATGAGGTAAACATAGAATGTTATTTCACTGCAGCCTAGGGTTGGAATGTTCTTTCTCTGAATTAAGATCTTCCATGGCACAACCTTTTTTTCTATGATTAAAAATGTACTTTTCTTGCATTTTGTTTGTGTAAAATTAACTTCAGTTAGCATACAATTTGAACACATGCATATTTAATTTGTTAAAACTATTCTTTGCCAATGTTCCTGAAATATGAATTTATTAAAATTTTAAAGTAAAATTTTACTCACAAAAACAGGAGAGAAAGAAAGAGAGAGAGAGAGAGTACAGTACATATTATTAAAATGTTTTATTTTTGTTTATATATCAACCTTTTTTCCCCCTCCCCTTCTCTTGTGCTATAAACTTTTTCCTGATGAAAAAACCAATACTGAACTTGTTATTTTAAACTGGAATGATTCATTTCTTTTGGCCAGTCTTTCTTTTTCATTCCATGAGCCTTTCTGTAGCTAATAGCTAGTAGTAGCTGTATTAGTATTTAGTGAATCCCCCTTGTAGACTGAATAACAAAGCTATGACATTCAAATTAGCACATAGCTACCACTTAAGTTCCTTGCACTTTATACTTCTGAGGATTCTCTCCAATATTTTCATAATGTTCCTTATGCCTACAGAGTGTGGTACTGAAACTGCAAAATTTTAATTGTAACAGCATGGCCTTTAAACTGAATGTTGATTTTGGTCATTAGTATTTTATTCAATTGAAGGCATGCAATGGCGAATATATTTTGCTCAGAGGCCTCTTCTTTCAGCGTTGACCTTTTTTATGTGCCATAAATATAGGACACAGAACCAACAGCTTTACTTCATTTCTGGACACCATAAATAGGATTTTTACACTCAAAAAATTATCAGAGTCACAGAAAATGCTACTTGTTACATAGCTGAGTAACAGCTGTGGATTTTATAATATGGAAAATTGCTAATTTCTAAAAAAATATTATTCTTAGCATCAATTCACTTAGTTACAATAGGCACCAGAGTTACCAGAAAGTGCTGCTTGTCCAATTTCCACTTACATGCTTTATGGCATGCTATGCTACATTATATTAAATGGTGATGATGGAGAAATTGGCAGAAATGGAAGGGGAAAATGAACATCTTGAGCTAATCTGCCTGGATACCAATCTGTCAGGAGCTGCTGGAATTGAATTCAGGTTGTCTTTAAAGAAAACAAGGTAAACATTACTTGATCACAGTGTTATCTCATAGTGGAGAGGGGGGAAGGAAGAAACAACAAAGGTATTATGCTAAATAAACATATTTAAGTGATACTTTCAATGATAAAGAATGAATTTCTGTTTTCTTAGAAGCTTAGGTCTGTACACATGAGGTTTGTAAGCGAAGCAGACAGCACATTTTTCTTCATTCTTTAGCTATAAAACAAAAACTGTTCACACACGCTGTAAACTTCAAAAGGGTGGATGGTCTATTTCAACAATAAAACTCTTATAATTGATATTATTGCATGATTTAGTTGAACTACACACTCTTAAGGCTTCACTTGTCATAATATATAGAACCGGTTTCAAGAACATTTCGTTCTCATCATCAACCAGGCTAAAATTCAACTGTCGGATAATTCGTTAAAATATGGGAATGTGTATTCTGCTCTGGTGGTGGTGTGATAAACATGTAGTTAATGTTTTAATAACAAGTTTATCACACTGCCACTGGAGCAGAATACATATTCCCTCAGCTTAATGAATTATTTGACAGTTGAATTTTAGCCTGGCTGATGATGAGAATGAAATGTTCTTGAAACCGGTTCTATATATTAAGACAATTGAAGCAATGAAGAGTGTAGTTCAATTAAATCATATAATAATATCAATTATATGATTGGCTTCATTGTGCAAGTTTCATTTTAAATTTTAACAAAACTCTTACCAATTCTAATATATTCAGGAATCAACACAGTGAAAATGAGTATAAAATCTCCAGTAGATAAAATATTTTAAAATGCTTAAAAACACCTTTGTGGCCTCACTCTTAATAAACAAGGAAACAGACTGAGTTAAAAAATTTAAAATATTAACAAAATGATAAAACACTCTTAAAATTTCACTCTCAAAATTTAAAATTTCAGTTACACTCCACTTACCATTGAATTATACACATGTTTCACAGGCTTTTGCCAGCATCATCAGTGAGTTGACTGCCAGATTTGTTGTTGGTTAAGTCGACTCACTAGTTAATTAAGAATAAATTAATTGCTTCACTGTATTAGTTGTGATACGAAATTACTTTTAAATTTAGTTAAATGTGCTTATTTTTGTGCTTCCATTTACATTTATTTTGTTCTTTTCATTGTTTGAAAATTAAAGTTCATGAATACATGCTTTTCATTCATTACCAATTCTAAGAACCAAACATGGTTTGTATTTTCCAGATGATATAATTTTAGAAAATTAATCTTTAACATACCAATCACAGTTCATCACGTTTGCCTTTCTTCGATTTGTTTTGACTTGCATCTTTCTTGAGTAATCTGTGACAGCTACATTTGTAAGGTTGTTCTGGTTCTGACTGTGCAACATGTTCCATTCCTGCTTGTATTTCTACTCCATCCACAATGCGATCACTCCATTCCTTTAAAGATACAGCCGATTAGTTTTACAGAAAACCACTGAAAATTATCTACCAAGAACCTTAAGTATATAAGCTTTGTATGGAAAATTTCTAATTATAACTTTGATGGCAAATCTTTAAGAATTTACATTGTTACTTTAAAGAATAATGAATACTTTAAAGTAATTGAAGCAAAGAAGATTTTTTTTTAATTCTTCATGATCTTCAAGTATGATGATTCAGAAATTGAATATTAAATGGCTTATAATGATAAAATTCTCAGACCCATCACACATTAAAGAGATAGCAGAGCTCTAAGAAAAAAGTAAACAGAAAAGAATACAATTCACTATTTATATTCAAATTTCCTTATATATGCTAAGCAGATTTGTTGTAGAGCTGAAATAATAATCACTAACTGACTTTCTGTGACTTTTTCAATATAGAAATGATTATGCAAGGAAGGCCTTTAACTTCTTTTAGAGGCAAAAGAAAAAGTAACACAAATAATCTAAAATAATGGAAGAACTATTTATTATCTGTGAAATATTAATCAACCTTTCAAGCAATATTCACTATTTGTATTTTCCTCTTTTTTTATATTGAATAACAAAAAATAATGAAGATTTATAATTAAAAAAAAAGTACCCAGACAAAATATACTGACCAGTGATCAAAATTCAAGAAATAGTAGACATATTAAAGTTTGATTCATAACGTTGAACATCAATTATATATGATAGATCACATCTAAAATTAGCATTAGGAAATGGCAATTAAGAACTTTTTGACACATTTGCACAAAGGACACATATGCACCTTTGTTGTATGTAATAAAACTTACATTATTACTGCATTACCATTCTTGAGACTGCAGATTGATAAGACATTTAAATGTTATGTGTGTGTTTGATGATAAATTTGAGCATTTTGTATTTGTATTTTATTAGCTTACAATGAGAAGGTTTTTGAAATTAACATAGAAAACCTGAAGTCTAAATAATCATTCCCTGAAGCTGAATTTCAAGAGTGAATGAGCATGCAAAGCAGTTATGACAACTCTGAGCCAAATAATGATATTTGCTGATAATCAATTATGCCACAATGGAAGTAAAACACATCTCCTGGTCTTACCTACCTTGAAAAGCACTGCATGATAACAGAAAATATCTTTTGGCATTAAATTTTCCTGAGCAAATTTCCTTGCATTTCCTGAGATGTTGTAAGCATCATTGTCATGTTCCTTAGCCCACTTTATTCTTGATACTAAATCACTCAGGTCACTTTTGAATGGAATATAATGAATCCATGGTTTAATCTGCTTGTAAAAAAACTCATAATACTTGGAATCTTGTTTAAAAACAACAGAGTCGCCTGCTAATAAGTAGGGAAATCTGTATGCTGCAACTGTTCCATCAATGTTTATTTGGTATTTGTACTGAAAAGAAACATAAAGGTACACATTAAAAAAATGAATAAGGCATCACTGCCTTCAAAAGTGATAATCTTAGTAAATAGGCAAGAATAAATAGAATGAAAATTAAGAAGCACTAAAAGTGAACTGATTACACTGCATGATTCTTCTTTTGAACCCACATAAGATGGGTTGACAATTTTTGTGTAACAGGAGTTCTTCCTTTCTATTAAAATTATTACTGTGTTTGTGAATTTCTATTACTTCCTGGTAGAAATGAATGAATGAATAGTGTTTAACACCAGCTCTTGCTACAGAGGCATCACAGGCGACGGACACTGGTGATACATGAAATGAAATGATATATTGGGAAAGGATCTATTTTTAAGGAAGCATACGTTCCAGGCCCAAGTCTAGGGCACCTCCCCGGTATTCGCCATTTATGAGGACTGAGGAAAACCTGGAAAAAACCTCAGCCAGGGAGGACGGTCCTGGCAGGATTTGAACCCCAGACCTCCCACTCACAAGTCTGCGATTTAACAACCTCGGCACCCGTGGCAGTTTCTTGGTAGAGCCGAGCATGCAAGGTGTCATCAAAATGTATCTTGTGTTGCCGCCAGGGCCTCACATACAAATCGGTAGTTGTCAATCATACTTTTCAAGATGGTGAACACAAGATATGTTATTGAGGGTTTAATCTAGAGCCTAGCACTATCATGCCTGGCTATACTGGGAAGCAATAGAAATTAACAAACTCATTAACAATTGTAACAGAAAGAAGAAGGCCATCAGTTGGCAGTCCATCTTACATGGGTTGACACAGCATACATTTTTGGCATGTGACACCAGCACCACCACATCTCAACCTAATGTTCTCTGTCAGGTCTGCCAATGGGACAGACACTAAGTATGCAGTATTGCTGCAAACCAACTGGAGACCCACCACTGTAGGAGCAAATAATGAAGCAATGAGCAAGTGGAACAATCAAGAACTGGAAAACAGGATATAAATATGGCAACTCCATTCATAAAGGCCCAGTTGCAGAGAAGATTGAGAAGAAATTACTTTGCAGAGATCATCACTGCCTCTAAGATGCCAGATGCAGTTACTGGCAAATTGTTACTTCAAGTATAATGTGTCTGCAGCTACTATACAAATTAAATATTATAGTGCCTATACCCACTTATTTCCACATTTTATATGCCTTTAAAAGCCTTTTGTTTTAAATTTTTTGCATGCTAAAATTAGCCAAACAAGTGTATTATTAAAAATGTTAGAAATAGCAGGTCTGAAATATAGAAGTTTCATAGCAAAGCACCCGTGGAAACAATACGGTAGAGACACACCCACTGATGGCAAGTGCTATTGTTGCTGTTGTTCATAGCCTTTAATATGTCTCCGTTTATTTATTTTGCCAGTCAGTTTTAGACAATGTTAAAAACCTAAAGTCCATCCATTGAAAATCAGTCAGTGTTTTGTAGAAGTTTATTGTTCTTTGTTTTCCATCTATTTCAGTTTAGCTAGGAAGTCAAGCAGAGTGTTTGACACTAATAGTATATTAGTGCTACAAAATGCCTAAACAAAAATGATATGTTAATAAGGCAATACATTTCAGATCTGTTATATTACAGATGGGAGAGGGATTCCCTGCCAGATCCACAATTAACAGAGAAATTTTATTTTTCTATTTAATAACCTTAATTGTCACATAACAAATTAGTGATTTTGCAGTGTCTAATTTCTGCTCTATACTATATACACAAATAACCTACAATTAGCGTTAGGTTCCTGATACATACATTACATAATATAAACTAGTAAGTGGAGCCAATAAGAATGTTAGTTCGACTCAATCATACAATGATCTCAGAGCATTAGGTTCCTGATACATTGAGATCATTGTATGATTGAGTCGAACTAACATTCTTATTGGCTCCACTTACTAGTTTATATTATGTAATGTATGTATCAGGAACCTAACGCTCACACCTCAGCTACCCAATTGCTGGATAATTCATTATGCTAAGGGGATGCTGTGAGGTGTGATGAACTTAAAACTTTATGCTTTCATCCCCAGAAGTATCGGAGTTCATTAAACTGTCTCTGTACATGTAAATGTATTTTTTCTCCCATTTTGTTAATTCCTTAGGTCCTTGTACTGATTTTAACAATTTTGCTCTGTTCACTTTGTTGTGATTTTCTGTTCAGAAATGACATGCTACTGCTTATTTCTCCATTTGTTTATATTTTATGTGCCTAAAATGTTCTTTTAACCATGTGCCTATGTTTCTTGTGTTTTTCCAATATAAACTTTTTTGCATTCTGCATGACATATTTAGTAAATATCTGCTTTTTTCTCTGTGGAATACTGTCATTAACATTGTCTATCAGGAGATTTTTAACATTAAAACTGTTTATATGTGCCAACCTGATATTGAAATCTATAAAGTTTTTTTTTTCTCCCCCATAGCCCATGGATGATATGTGAATTATTTAAAAATTATCTTCTCTTTTCTTGCTGAAATTGTTGTGGTTCGTTGAATAAATTTCTATCTCTTGAATTTCTGTACTTTTTTTGTTGAATTAGTTCTTTTATAAAACCATTTTTAATCACTATTCTATTTGATTGTATTCTTTAAAGTATTCTTCCTTGCTAACTTGTAGGTTAACTAGCCTGAGTGTTAAGCTGTTGATCACTGCATGTTTGTATGTTTTGGGGTGAAAACCATCAGCTTTGATGTGATTGTCTATGTGCGTATTCTTTCTGTATATTCCAAATTCCAGGTTTCCATGATGCTTCATTATTTTAATGTCCAAGAATGGTAACATGTTATCTGCTTTTGTTTTGTATATGAACAAAAGGTTTTTTTAATTGTTATATATCATTTCTAGCTAATCTCTTCATGAGCACATTTGAAACACCCAACAACTCAGCATTCCCATTCCTATTTAAAATATAGTAAAGATATGTTGATGATATATTTGCCATAGTTAACAAAAAACTCATTTATGCTGTCATAAAACTTCTGAATATACAAGATAAAACATCGTTCACATACAAAACAAAAACAAATAACATATTACCATTCTTGAACTTAAAATAATGAAGCATCATGGAAACCTGGAATTTGGAATATATAGAAAGAATATGCACACATACAACCACATCAAAGCTGAAGATTTTAACATCAAAACACACAAACATGCAGTGATCAATGGTTTAATGCACAGACTAGTTAACCCACAAATTAACAAGGAAGAATACTTTAAAGAATATAATCAAATAGAACAGTGATTAAAAATGATTTTATAAAAGAACTAATTCACCAAAAAAGTATAGAAATTCAAGAGATAGAAATTTATTCAAGGAACCACAACACTTTCAGCAAGAAAAGAGAAGATAATTTTTAAATAATTCACATATCATCTATGGGCTAACCATACTTGTCTTCTAAACCCATGGTCATGGATTCAAAACTGGCTAGTATTTATGGATTTTTTGGGGCATAAAAATTCTAAGTATGGCTTCCTTTGGAAGGGAAGTAAAGCCGTACATTTACGGCGTGAAAAAGAGCCTCAAGCCTGAAAAAAGAGGCTCTGAGCAAAATTTGTTGGCTGTTTCATGCCCTGAATAGAATAAGGACGCTAATGACCTGTGATGTTATAGAGCGTCCATAAATAAATCAAACCAAAAAAAGAAATCCATGGGCTATGGGAAGAAACAAAAAAAAAATCAGGTTGGCACCTATAAACAGATTAAATGTTAAAAATCTCCTGATAGACAATGTTAATGACAGTGTTCCACAGAGAAAAAAGCAGATATTTACTAAATAGGTCGTTCAGAATGCAAAAAGTTTATATTGGAAAAACACAAGAAACATAGGCACATGGTCAAAAGAACAAATGGAGAAATAAGCAGTAGCATCTCATTTCTGGACAGAAAACCACAACAAAATGAATAAAGCAAAATTATTAAAATCAGTAAAGGGCCTAAGGAAATAACAACATGGGAGAAAAAAATACATTTACATATACAGACAGTTTAATGAACTTTAACACTTCCAGGGATGAAAGCATAAACTTAGTTCATCACACCTCCACCAGAGTAGAATACACATCCTCATAACATAATGAATTATCCAGCAGTTGATGGATAGCTGAGGTAGCGAACAATGCATTCGTGAAACACATATTACATATTACAACAAATAAGTGGAGCCAATAAGAGCGTGTAGTCCTACTGAATCATACAATGATTTTAATTATATTATTAGCTTCACTATACAGTTTCAATTAGCATTTTTACTATACAGTGTTGTTGGACATCCAATGCTTTGCAATGATGAAAGCACAGTTGTCCTTAATAGTACAAAGACTGAAAATCTAATATTCATATTCTTCATTCATAGCTGCGCATTAATATGCAAATAACTGTTGCAGTGAAATTAAGAATGCATAATCAAAGAGAAATTTAAAGATAACATTTTAAATCACTAAGTTATATTTTTTATTAAATATAATTTGCTACTTACATCAAAGAACTTAAAGAAAGAAATATGCTTCTCTGCAGGGCCATAACTTTTTTCTTCATTTCTGAAGAAAAAGAAATTTGTAAGGGATACATTGAAAAGATCTGGATGTTTTTTGCCCAAATCAATTAAGTGCAACCTCTCTCTCCTTGAATCTCTCCCTCTCCAAAAAGCTTTTTCTATCTTTTTATTCCATGTCAAGTCAATATTTCCTTGGACTGAGAGCATATCCAACATTACTCTGAAACAAATTAAAATACAGAAACATATGTTTAAAAAAAAAAAAAGGGCTATGTTTTCACAGTATTCCTAATTAAGTAAGATCTAATAATTATTTTAATTTATCAATTAGATGACCCATATAATGAGTGATATAAGAAGTTATTATGAAGAATAAATGCTACTCAGACTATATGAACCTTTGGAACTGCCTTGTGCTTTACATATGCAAAAATATTCTGGTATAATATTTTGGGGTTGAGATAAACATAGTCATTTTGTTTTTGAAATGCAAAAGGTCATAAGATGCATAATGTATGCTAGAAATCTGATTCATGAGATCCTTTTTTTTAAAAAGCTTAGCATATCAATCCTTTCTAATAGATATATTTTATCAAAATAATACTTTTTCAGGAATTATTCAGGGAACCTAAAAACTTAAAAAAATTAAAACTAATTACTCATTAATAAAATCTTTAGTACTGGAATCTAAATACACAGAGAATAACTACAGATTTATATAGGTGAGCAAAATTCTAGTTAACTAGCTGCTGATTTTACTCGTAATGGTACGATACTCTTAAAGTATCGCACCATTAAATGCGGTGCTCAAAACACAATCATGCTGAACTTGGCTCATCAAAATAAGACAGAATTCAGACATGCATTTCCTTTTAATATAATGTAGGACTCCATTTAACAAAATGTTGAAGAAACTATTGACATTTACATAGCATTACAGGTATTATTATACAGTATAAGCACATATTCATAAGTCAGTATTTTTATTAGATTCCAGACTCACCAGCTACTATATATAAACTTCAAAATAATTAAAGTTAACCAGTATCTAAATTAAACTGTTTGCAAAAATGCTTTAATAGTTTAAACTAGATCATAATTAAAGCTTTCCCTCATATTATTGCATTGATGGAAATGAATTAGCCGATTTTTGGGCAAAAAAGCATAAACAGCATAATACAAAAAGGTATCAATTTTTTTCATTGAACTATGAATAATAAACTCATCAGATTTAGTGAAAACAAATTTTGGAAAATACCTTGCAGGCACCTCAAAATCTGCAGTTTGATTTACAGATTAGTGATAAGAAAATGACCATCTTTCAAGCCATCTACACTGAATAGGAACATTGAGCAGCATAAGGTGACTTTGAAATTTATGTAATTTCCTTATCTTTTATTTTCCCCTCAGTCTTCTATGTCATAAAACTGTATTCTTTTTAATCTACGTGTAAAATTCATTCTCTTTGTGTGACAGCATAACTTTTTGGATATACCATCCATAAACTAGAACTATGGGTCATTTCTCATTTTTTCATGGTACTTCACTGATATCAATGCAAGTCTTTTCAACCTTCCTGTATGGATCTAATGCAATTCTTAATTATTTTCAGACTGAAAATGAGCTTTCACTGGTTGCTGTTGTTACTGGGGTAGTGAGAATCAACAATCCAAGTTTATATACTTCTGGCATGGCTAAAGATAACTGCTTTCTGTACATGTATTCCATCATAAGATGTACTGACTTCTGCATCTCTTTGTCAGAAGAATATAGGACAATAGGCTGATTTTGCAACCTGAGAGCATTAAATATGCTTGCTATATACCTCCAATAGTGATGTAATTCTGTTTCAGGAAATGTGTCTCTCATCTGTGGGAAGGCATTGCAATCAAGAGACATCAGTTCAGTACGATGCCAACAAATTTGTCTGTTAGATGGGTGCAGAGATTGTTCATGATTTCATTAAACATGACTCTATGCACTGATTTTGGATCTTCACTTCAGCACTTTTTCAGTTTCTCATCCATCTTCTCTTCAGCACTGTTCTAAACCTTTTCAAAACCATTTAATTACATATCTCTGATCACTAATTTAACATCTATTGTTTTTATAGCAACATAATGTCCATTATTTTGATATGTAGAATTTTATAAATGACATCAGCATGTAAACCCAGGAAAATACCTAAAAAAAAAACAAACAACTTTTTAAGATAGTATGCATAAGAACTGTCTGATGATTGCAGCAACATTATCCTTAAAATATATTAAAAAAAAACCCACACCTCTATTAAATGAACTTTTATTTCCTTAATAGTATTTATCAGTTACAATGAAAAATTCCATCTTGCAGATACCAGATTAAGAAGTCTCTTTTTGTACCATTACCTACAGCACATTGGTCCTCCTAGGTTATGAGAAGAATGTGCTAATTCCTAACAGGGTAATAATAAAGGAATTGCATTCTTTAATAGAACTGACCAACAGCTGTAATAGTCTTCTATGTCAAATAGCACACCTACAAAACATGTCCTTTTCATAGAAGTTAAAATTCTTTGTAATGAATTACATGAATAAGAAAAGAAAATACATTTTTTTTTATTTCCACTATTTTGAATTATTTGTTTAATATTGGCTATTTTAAATTATACAAGTTATGCCTACACTGTAATATGAAATCATTTGTACCATATATATGTATAGTTGAGATCTGGGGTTTGATGCATCTGAAAAGGTTAGGTACATTACTTTTTATGCCTATCAGCAACAAATGTAGAATTCTGTCTGATTTTTTTAATGATTTTTTTTCAAAACAAAAAATCATCATTAACTCATTAAGTTAAATTGTTTACAAAATAATTGCAGCATGTTAGCAGATGTACTATCTGTAAACTAAATCATTCAAAATTTGGGAATTTTTATAAGCATATTTGATATGATTTATTTTCTGGAGGCATGCATGTGCTTGCAATCAGTACCTGGCTAAGGAACCATTTACATATGTATAATGGAGAAGCAAACTGCTTTAAGTTTTAGGAAATATCATTGCCTAACTGCACTACAATAAAGAATGGGGTCATTCATGAAATGTAATCATAAAGAAACAGTAAAAGTCCTCTAAATGAATTGCACTAAATTGCCAGCTTAGCTGAGAGGGGAGCCTTCCATAATGGTGCATGTTTAAAGTAGGCTTTATCACTTCTTGAATAGAGTTCAAGGAAGGATGTATAATTTTTTAATTGACTTAAGAAGCTATAAACAATGGAGTGATACTATATCCTAATGGAGTTAGTATCGATATATTTAATAAACTCTAATAGAATATAAAGGATGCATTGTTGATAAAAAATATAACCAGTCAGGGTTTGAATTTCATGGGATGAAGATCATGTGATGCATTTGTACAACATGAGTGACGCTAAAGATTATGTAACATATAATAAGTGCTTATATCTGCCTTAAATTTTTTTTTAAAAAATAAAGACACCTAAGTTGCAATTTGCTGATAAAAGTAAATTTAGAAGAGTCTTCAGGTGTACAAATATGTGTTTCATGCCATAAAAAAGTTTGTCAACTTTTAGATATATTTTGTAAAGTCATTGGTTCTTGTGATAGTAAACATAAATCAAATGAAAGCAGTGAAGACCAACAATGTGACAATCTCACCTCTACTTTGGGTAGTTCTATGAACATGCGAGACATTTATAATATTAAGAATGTAAATAAGTGTTTAGTGTCAATAGGAGAATTGCATATCAATAAAAAATTAAAACAAAATTTATATCCCCCAAGAAAAGTTTAAGAAAATAGCTTTACCCTAGAAAAGAAAAAAAAAAAATTCATGTTGAAGATAATGCATCTGTGCCCACAATATATTAGCAAATTGATTGAATTTTTTCATACAATAGATGACAAGACAGTAAACATGAAACTTTTAATAATGTTTTAAATCTAATCCTACAATAAAATTAAACATTTTAAAACAATTGATCATATAATAATAGTGGCAAAAATAAATTGGTTAAGAAAACTGAATTTGGTCCTTTCTTGACAAAGAACTTGTAGAACTGACAATAGTGGCAAAGGTATTGAAATTATACAGATCAGAGGAAATTAGTAGGAAATGCCTGGTAAAAATCATTCTGTTAGTGTGCAAAAGTCAAAAAGTTCATAAGCAGAAAAGATTAATTAAGGAAATGTACACATGTATAAAGGTCAGAAATCCATTGGTAAAAATAAGTTTTTCCAAATTTGTTGAACTGAGAACAAAAGAATGTATTCTGCCAGGGGTTAATGGAATGCATTGTGTTTGTACACATCATGAAAATATGAGATTTCTTGAAGAGGGGCAAACTACATTATCAAGAAGCAGTATCACGTACATCCTTCATCATCTTATACCTTTAATAATGCTCAAATTGTCCATGACCTGATATTATAATCAGACACATTCAAGAACTGTTTGATGCTCAGGTTGAATGCATAATTTAGAAATGCTTCAGTCTTCTTGACCATTATACAATGAGCCAAATAAACTTCATATTGCTGCACGTTTTCATAGCTCAGCAACAAAGTCAGTTTTTGATAAAATGCAAAAAATTTACAACTTGAAAATTATGTTATTGTAAATTTTCTGAAAATATTCTTTTGCTATACAAGATTTGGTACAGGGTATGCACTGGAATAACTGCCAAGCCATAATATATTCATTTGCAGTGTATTTTAAAGAATGAGTAGAAAAATGATTGCACAACAGATCTGGCCAACAAGAAAATAGAAACATTTAAAAAAACAAATAAAAGATGTTACCACACTAACAGACTACAAAGCAGATAATATGTAAAAAAAAAAAAAAAATTATGTTTCATCCATGGGCACACCAAAAATTCCACAAGGTTTTTAAAGATGCAAACATTATTCTGACTCCAATAAACAAATGCAGTATAAAAAACACTCCTAAAAACTAACACAGAAGTATTGCTACTATCTTTGAAACGTGGAACATGGAAGGGATTCTTTTTATTACTTTTTTTTTTAAATTCAAAGCATTTAATCTCTTAGAGCCAAAATTTAACAATATAATACATACTTTTCCAATGGCTCAAGTTTGTATTGCAAAAAAGTGTTGTGGTTGTGGTTGTGGTTGTTGTTGTTGTTGGCATTTCTTTACATCATTATATGGTAAAGGTACATATGATGGCATAATGGCTCTGATTGGGCACAAAAAACATTACCAATATGTCATTTTTATTTTGTCCCTTGAAAATGTTCATTATTATTCGGTTTATTTACGGATGCTGTTTAACATCTCAGGTCATCAGCATCCCATTCATCAGGACGTGAAACAGTCAACAAATTTTGCTCAGAGACCTCTTCTTTCAGGCTTGAGGTTGTTTTTCGTGCCATAAGTGTACAACATGGGACCCACAGCTTTACTTCCCTTCCAAAGGAAGCCACACTTACGATTTTTACACCCGAAAAAATCCATCGATCCTGGCTGGGTTTGAACCCACGATCTTGGGTTTAGAAGGCAAGTATGATTACCACTACAACACCAGGACCGACATGGAAATTTTCAGGCACAATATTAGAATCTAAAACCAATAACAATAATGTTTTTCATTCGAAGAAGGAGAAGGAGGAGGGAGGGAGGAAACAAGGAAGGAAAATGAAAAAGGGAAAGAGTTGAGCACGGGGTACTAGCTTATAATAATTACAAAATATAATGTTTTTATTATATTAATAATACATTTTTTGTATCTGTTCTTTTGCTGTTTGTGTTAATGATTTGTTATGATGTGCTATGGCAATAATGATCAGGGTCACAATCGGTAAACATTCATAACTTTGTAATCTGCTTAGCATTTAATAAAGCTTTACCATTTACCATACTAATATCAAACTTTAAAAAATTGATTCATTAAACATTTTAAATAATTTTATTAATTTTGGTTAGTAAACATCTAAACAAAGACTATTTTTCCAGCTTCAAGATGCACTTAAAAAAAATGTTAACTTGGGCTTACTCAGAAATATTACACTTTTATATGTAGGAGTGTGCATCATTTTTTATGAATTCTAACATGCTATATTTCTAAAACGTATGACCTTAAGTTGAAATAAACACACATGTGTTAATTTACTGGATCTTTATAATTAGTAAAATTTTTTTTTAAAAAATTGGAGATATGAGGATAAAAAATTGTTCCACTTTGTTTGATTTGATGTGGAATGACTCAATACCAATTTTATCATAACTATAACAATGCACAAAAAGTGCCTGAGTGTACTTTTCATGTACTTTTTCTTGCAACATTCCTACATGTTCCATCAGTACAAGTTTGCCATTGTAAGCTTGACCAACCATTTTTTTCTCTATTTTGTATTCACTAATTAATTTTCCATGTGATGAAAGAGAGAATCTAGTGACATAACACTACATAACAGAATAATATACACCTTTCTGTGCTTGTCCAATATTGTCACATAAAAACAGAAATAGATAATTGTGATGTATTTGAAATATCAGAGGTTTCATCTAATAGAATCTGTAGTTTGTAATTCTTTTACACATTTTAAGTCACAAAATTTAGCATCACACCATATCAATTTTTCTATACTGAAAAGTAGGCATGGCTAAGAGAACACTTTATTTAGTGTGGAGCAACCAGTTAACCATGGAGTTTTGGCATAACTGGTACACTCATGATTATTGCCTTTCTGCTTAAGTAATCTAATTGTGGCTGTCATCCTTTATTTTAAATCAAAAGCTTCTCTATATAGTGTCTGCTCCTGAAAGGTTTTTTTTCCCTTTGCTTTTGAACTGAATGCCCATACTCTATGACAATTTAGAGCTCCAAAAATCACCATTTTAAATCTTAACACATTGAAAAAAATGCACAAATTGTAACATTTACAGCATTCTCTTTTTGCTGGAATCTCTCCTGGATAAGATGGATGTCTTCATGAATGAACAGAGGCATGCAGTAAAATGAGAATTTCCATCTAGGCAAGATGAACTGCACTGTTTGTAAGGTAAAAAAATTCCAGACAGTAGTTAAGTGAACTAAAATGAAAGATGTTAAGAGAAATTAAGAACCAGGAACTTTTTATAGAAAATAAATTATATGTAATGAAATTTCATAATAGTCCTACAACATATGGTCCATCTCTAATTCCTTAGATTCCTTACAAAATATGCCACTGGAAATATTTAATATATCTTCAGTATTCTGTTTGGTACCTATGAAAAATAAATATCGAAAATTTCAAGAAAATACATGTCTTTATAAAGACAAACTATCTTATTTTAGAAATACTATAAGAACACTTATGGTCTAAATTCACAAGTATGCGTGCGTGTGTGTGTATTCCCCATATAGGCAGAAATAGAAGTCACAATTAGAGTTATCAGAAAATGCGTTTAAAATTTTAGTTCTTCTTTGTCCCTGAAGACCCCTCTCTTTCCCCTCTTCTCTCTCTCTGTATTTCTTTCTTCAAGAAAATTCTTCTTAAGAGTATTTTCAGCCTTTAATGCCTCATTACAAGTAGGGCTTAAATGCAATTAGTACCATTTGTTAAGTTGCATGAAAAACACAGTAACCAGAGAGTCATGCTAAGCAATTTATTAATGACAAATTTATGACCATAGTATTTCTCTGAATGTAAAAAAATATTTAATTCGTAAAGAATCTTAAGCAGTAGAAAGTAGATTATAAGAATAAGGGTGCAAAATGACTCAAGTGGAAAGAAACTTTCTATTGAAAGGGACTCGGCAAATAGAAGGGGAACCATTTAGTAGAGAAAAAATATATTTTAACAAAGTATATGAATATTCCAAACTAAACAATAAGAAGTAGTTTAAAATAGAATTAAAAGTAATTGATCAGAAGGGCTAGATTAGTTGTAAATATCTATATATTAATCATTTGTACCTAAATTATCATTGCTGTGAAGATATTTGATACTTATCACCAACATTTCTATGAATACATAAATAATCATCCATCAAATATGCTTGCACACAAATTTTATGTAGATAATCTGAAATGCTGCAAAAAGGCTGAAACATTTTCCCTATGCATTCAGAAACTTAAAGTAGCAATTTCCAAAGTCTTTGTATCATACCAGAAACCTGCAAGATCTCCAATGACTGAAAATTGTCTTAAGATCAAATATTAATAGATGTGCATTCAAAGATTATATTTTTAATTTAGAATTTACTAAAACAGTTGAATTATCATTCATACATATTATTCAATAATATATTTTTATAGAAACTAATTTTCTCAGTTGTTGTTCATAGCAAAGATTACAAATCATTAAAAATAACTGAGCCTAATAGCAATTGCTCTCACCTCCCCATGCATTCCAGTGTTGCTTCAGTAATGTCATATGTAGGCATAATGATGTCGAGAGTATCATCTGATCCACACCAAGAAAATATTGGTATTTTTGGTTTCTCTCTGCTATTTATAAGTGGCCAATCACCCAAGTTAAATAGAATTTCCATGTCTGGTAAATAAAATTTCCGAGCCAGGGATAAAAGAATAGCATCCAAAAACATCTTGAAGCCCACATATTGTCCGTAACATTTCCTGTAGATCTGGAAAAAAATTTCATGATTGTAGATAATGCAAAATTGTTGGCAATGCATACCACAGTGAATATTAGATTCTATTAAATTTTTTATTCCAATCTTTTGACTACTTGTCAACATCATTTAAAGCAAATATCTTACCCCTTTACAATGTCTGTCAATTTAATAAACAGAAAAAATTTACATGCAAGGCATGGGTCACCGTAGCACTTATTGTGTAATTAATTGTCTTTTAGCCATAAGGTGTGTGCACCTTCTTAACTGTCCTGTAAACATGTTATTAAATGTTCAAAAGTTACTGCAAACTTGACAAATCTCTATCATTAAATCACTAGACATTATTATTTATTTAAGTTAGGATTTGGTGTTGTGCTGCATGAAATCAACCACAGATGTACAAATCTAAATTATTCACAAAAACAGTCAAAAATATAAAGAATAAAGAGGTAATATGCAGCAAAGCTGAAATAGAAAATATAACAGTAATTCTCGACAAGCAAGGTTGCAGGAGCTCCTACAAAGCACAGAATTAATAAAGATTCTTGAAAAAATGTACTATGTAGATGATGCCTTCAAAAATAGAAAAGTGCATTTCAGAAAGTCAAACATGTAGACTAGAATGGATAAAATTATTATATTATCATAAGTGAAAGCGAAACTGAAGTTAAAGAAATTCATATGTCACCCTTGGACTTAAAAAAAAAAATCCAAAGAGTTCAACGTCATCTTGGATCCACAGAACAAGTACAAATAACAATAACAACAACACAACAACAATAATAATAATAATAATAATAATAATGACGATGACAAATTTATTGCCGTCAATAGACTTGTGTTTACAAGTTTCAGACATTGTCAAAATCTAGAGTTAACAAGTGTGTGTAATATGTTTACGGAATGTCGGAATCCACAGAGTAAAACTTTTGTTAATCTTATTTTGATTTAAAGTAAAACACTAAAAATCATATCATCACTTTAAAACCGTCTTGAAGTTTCACAAACTCACTTATAAAAGTAATTTTGATACATGTTTCGTGAGGTATATTCCTCACATTGTCAACCAATTGATGACAATATTGAGTTGCCGTTGATTGGTTGACCATGTGAGGAATGTACCTCAGGAAACATGTCCCAAAATTACTTTTATAAGTGTGTTTGTGAAACTTCAAGAGAGTTTTAATGTGATGACATGATTTTTAGTGTTTTACTTTAAATCAAAATAAGATTAAGTGTGTGTATAAGTTTAAAACATTAGTTGAAATAATTCATAAACTAATTATAAAGTATAACATACGTTTAACAGAATCAGTACACAATAACTAATTTTTAGATTATTTTAGTACATATTTTATCTACAATTATCCACCCTGTATAGCCATTTCTCAATCAAGAATATCTCTCTTAAATTTATCTCCTTTTTTTTTTTCAATTTTAGAGTCTCTGGTGGTTTGTTTTGCAAAATTACATCTTTGATAAGTGCATCATGCTCTGATGCTTTTCTGTTTAAGGACATGATGTAGATTAGGTTTTTTCTGTGTATCATAGGTGTAGTATTGGTTATTACTGCCAGCATGCTTATTATTATTTACAATTGATAGGAGTAGTCTATATACATATAGCAAGATCACAATTATTAAGTTGTTTTCAACATGAAGTTCTTTTTTTAAGTCTGTAAATAGTTCATATACAGTGTTATTGTAAAATTATTAGCCTATATAGGTTATCAATAGCTGTGCTACCCCAGAGTTCTATGCCATAATGTATATGAGATTAAATTATACCATAATATGCCATTTTCAGAAAAGAGTATCCATTTTGAGAAACCATAAACACAAAATAAACTCAGAAAAGAAACCAAGCATCTACCAGATTAATTGTTCAGATTGTAATAGAATAAACTTGGGGAAACAAAAAGAAGCATAAATCTCAGACTTAAAGAACATTTCAGCTGTAGCAAACCCTTTTTGGTATTAGTATTTATTTCTTCTGCATCACATACACATTTTTTTTTTAAATACAAATAAAATAAAAAAAACCATTACTTTTAAATGTAACAATTAGGAACAGTGCCTTCGGCAGTTCCAGAAGGCACTTAATCCAATCAAAATTTATTCCAATTTGATTGGCTCAGCCCCCCAGTCCCCGGTTCATCAGCAGCTACCTACTAGAATATCCAGGGGACCAGGCTTCAATACAACCAAAAACAAAACACAACATTAAAAGTAATTTATACATTCAATACAATGTTAAGTTATATTTCTTACAATACTAAACCTTTCATCTTTTTTTAATTAAACCCATTTGGCCAAATTTATATCTTTAGAATTGCTTATTCCTTAGGGCCTTATACACACTAACAGCCAGGTTATTGTTGTATAAGAATCCTGTTTAACTAATATTAGATAACTAGCCCCATACCCTCCCCTATTCATTCCATCCTACTTTCACTATCTGACAATTTTATTCCCAAGCTCATTTCCTAAGTATTTTATACCCGTAACCATTTTTGTCTTACCTTGCCTAAGTATTTTCATAGTTCCTTAATGTTTTCATCTGATTTTAAATTTAAAATTCTTTTGCCTCTTTATTTCAACTGGTAGGTTTTCCCATTTTCCCATTATGAACTGTTGCCTCCAAACTTAGTTTGCTTACATTCTAGTATACAATGCCAAGTACTACCTGGTTCTGCACACATAGGACATTTCCCCTTAGTGCGTCCATTTTTTAATCCACTTAAATATTTTACTCCTGTTCTAAACCATGCCAACCCTTCCTTTCCTACCTTATCACAAATTTAAATATATTTTTCTCTTCCCCACACATTTTGTAGTGTACTATAATGTAATTTCAGAGATTTTTTGGTGTTAAGATTTGCAATATTTCCTGTTTTTCTATATCCTCAATTCTTATTGTTATCTCTTTCCAAAATCCTTTACCCAACCTTTCTCCCTCGTACCATACTAGTCCCATCCTGCTTCTTGTACAATATTTTGCATTTTAGATAACTAAGTTTCTCTCCCCTTGATTTTACCTTGTGCTACCAGACACTGATTAATAATATTCTCATCCTCTAGTCTCCCTATTCTATGCCATATTTCAACACTCTTTCCATGACCTTGCTTTTATAGCCCAATCTACTTAGTTCCATTAGAGCAACCTCGTTAGGCGAAGATCTAGGTAAGCCTAGAACAATTCTATAAAATAATCTATTTATCATATTTATCCCTTTCCACCCTTCATCTGGCCCCCAAATTTCTATTCCATACATCATTCTGCTCTCCACTATTGAGTCATATATTCTCTCTAACCATTTTACTTGCATATTTGGTATTTTGTTTACACAAGATCTGATTACACTCATGGGCTACTTTTCCTTCTGCTACTGCTTTCCTTCTTTGATCACTCCATTTACCATTACTAGACGATCTAACACCTAAATAATCAATTTTCTTAGCAACTTCAATTTCTTTGCCCTCCCACCACCATTTTTCGTGTTTTTTTAATTTGAAACCTTTTTTCATCACTATAATCTTAGATTTGTGTTTATTTATCTTAAGACCCCATTCTCTACAAAAAGTGCCTATAGTTTCCAATGATCGTTTTAATCCTATACTTGTTAAAGAACATGTTACCAAATCATCTGCAAAGAGCAGACCCGGTATCTCTATATTATTTATATTTGGCAAAAATACATTACCTTTGCTAATTTCTTCTAAAACATCATCGATAAACAGATTGAAGAGAACTGGGCTTAATTTACATCCTTGTCTTAGACCTACATTATTTGATATTTTTTCTGTAACTCTACCTCTCTCATATTTAACATAAAATTCGTTTTTCTTATAAATATTCTGCATTACCTTTATAAAATTCTGGCTTACTCCTTTCTCTTCTCAGTTTAACCGAAAGTGCTTCTCTAGAAATTGTGTCAAAAGCTTTTTCCAAGTTCAGAAACAACAAATAGATTCTACCTCCTTTGTTACTAAGATATTTTTCGACTAAGGGTCTAATTAAAGTATTGTGAACTATTCTTTTACCTTTCCTGAAGCCTGATTGAAATGATGAAATTTCCTTTTATTTCTCTGCCCATTCTTGTAATCTTTTTGCTAACACTCCAGTGAAAACTTTCCCAATAATTGATAATTTGCTGGGTTCCTAATATCACCTTTACCTTTATAAATTGGTGTTACAATTCCCACTCTCCAATTTTTTGGTATTTTTCCTTCTTCAAAGATTATGTTCAGTAATCGCCCCAGTATATTTAATCTGTTAAGGTCTTCTACCCAAGTTTTCCAATATTCCCCTGGTTTTCCATCTATTTCACATGCTTTGTTAGGTCATAACTTTTTAATTTGTTCCAAACTTCCATTTCTGGTAAACAAATCATGAAATAGAAAAGATAACAGTTATATCAGAAAAACAACCATTGAAAATCAGCTTATGCAAAAATATTTACACCAAGAAATATGAAAATTGCTTTATGAATTTTGAATCCCAACAGATGATGGCTTAATTACAACATTATGTTAATTCCCACCAAAAGTCAACTGTCAGGTTCTAATGCAATTCAATTTGCTTGTCAGTCAACTATCAACTGATGATGTGGACAAAGATACATGAAACATTTTCTGCCAATAAACTTTGGTAAATGAAGAAATAAGTATATTTAATGGCCTCACCTGCTCAAATACTAATTTACATATTTTTCACTGAGGAAGAATATGGTTATTTAAGGTTACAATTAAAGCTTGTGCTAAAATGGTATTTTCCCTTTGTTGATATACAGTTGAAGATATTCAAAATACTAAGACAAACTTTGGTAAGGATTGGATGTGAATCCTTTACTTCAATGGTTTGTTCAGCTCTTCCATAAAGCTATAAGAGGGTCAAGAAATGGTTTAATAGAGAAGACTCTTAATCCCACAAGAACAGATCCACTTGCAGGAAAATGGGCAATCTATATAAATAATAAATAAATCATTGTACAGAAGTTAACAGTGAGCAAAATATCATTCATAATATGAACAGATGTGGTAACAATTATATTTCACTGATACGTTTTGTAAAAGACATATTTCAGAAATATATATCTATGAATGAAATAATTAATTAATTTAATACCTAATATAATAAATACAATGTAAAACATAGTATACAGAAATAACAGTCCATCACCTAATACTATTTTGAACTTGCTAATTATAAGTCTTTCTACTATTATTTTATCTCAACTTAGTTGCTAATTTTTTTTATTGATCCAATATCCATAACAGGGTCATCTGTAATAATTTTCTATGCATTTAATTTCTTTAACTTGTTTATTGAATCCCCTCAACCACTTTCCTTAAATAACTTCATAATTTTTATGCAATTTTTATGAGGAAATTTTCACTAATTTTGTTCCACTTACTTGGACATGATTCAAAGGCTGTTGCCTTCATCATCAGCATGGTATTAAGATGTTGCTCAGCAGATTTTAAAAATTTAGTGATGAGGCTACTGTTGTTTGGAAGATTAAAATTAACTAAATGTTTATTTGTTTTTGTTTATGAATATATTTTCCTATGATATTAATTCTAAGGGTTTTTAAGAGTTTATTTTGAAATTTGTGACTTTTTTGCAGAAATAGTATGTTGTTGCTGATTTCTCCATATGTTTATATTTTATTTTCTCATGTGTTCCTTAAACCATAGGGTAATGTTTCTTTTGTTTTTGCCTAAAGTGTGTCCATAAATCAATCAATCAATCAATTGCCTATATATTTCACATTGCAATATTTGAAATTGACTTTGTAAATGCCTGATTGTTTTCCTGGTGAAACTTTGTCTTTTGTGTTGGTATTTATGAGTTTTATTTTTATACAGCATTTGTTTACCAGAGTCAGAATAATGTTTGCATCCTTAAAATTCTGTGGAATTTTTGGTGTGCCCATAGATGGAACATAACTTTTTTTACATATCTGCTTTATAGTCTTTTAGTGTGGTAACATCTTTTATTTGTTTTTTAAATGTTTCTATTTACTTGTTGGCTAGATCTATTGTGTAATCATTTTTCTCTCTATATCTATGATTTTACAGTACTCATATTTGTATTCTGTCTTGCTTATTGGTAGATTTGTTAATCTGAATGTGAGGCTGTTGAATATTGCAAGTTTGTGTTGTTTTGAGTTATGGCTGTTGTTTTTGGTGCAATTATCTGCTTGGACATATTTTCTGAATATGTCAAAATCCAGTATATTGCCATTTGTTATAATTTTTATATCCAGGAAGGGAAAACATTGTTGTTTTCTATTCCACTTTTCATTTACTATTGAAAAGATATCATTTATATAATGATACCAACATTTGTATACACGTGGGAAATTTTATTTTTAAGAAACTCCAGCACATATCTACCAAGAATGGTGAAATTGGATTTGGCATTTGCTAGACCATTCTTTTGTGTATAGACCTTGCCTCTAATTGTGATGTAGGTTTGATTAATGCAAAATTCGGTGCAGTTTAGATATTGTTCTATTATTTCTCCAGGTAGGATTTTGGCATTAGCCATTTCATGATAATTAGTATTACTTCTTTGGGGATGCTAGAAACAGAGAGACCACATGAAAAGAAACTGACACGTCTCTATTTTCTAGTTTCACATATCTGATTCTTTCTATTAATTCTGAAAAGTTTTTAATGCTTTGACTTTCATATTTTGGTATAGTATTACATTTTTTAAAAAGATAATTGGCTAAAATGTTTGTAGGTGAATCTACTGTGATTACTATCGATATCATTTTATTACCAGGTTTATGTATTCTCAATAGATCATAGATTCTGGGTATGGTAGAATTGCCTGGTATAATCTTTTTTTTGAAAAATGTTGTTGGACAAGTTTATGACATTTCTAAACTTGTGAAACAAGCATTTCTTAGAAAAAGAATTACAGTTATGAAATGTAGATTTTAACTTTTGTATAGAATACTCATGAAATGTAGCAGAATATTAGGTAACATTGAAATAGCAATTTGTAACAAACCAGATGAATAAAAAAATAGCATCAGATCATAATGTGGGAAAGTTCTAGAGCAATTAATTAAAAAAGGAAATCATCAAAAAAGAAAATATCAGAACGTACTTAGATCTGATAAGAAAAAGACATTATTTATAATAGGGCTGATAAAGGAAACAAAATAGTCATAATGAATCAGATAGATTATGAAAATACATGCATGATTTACTAAACTAGCCAGTATTGCAAAATAATGAAAACTAATACTACTCAGAAATATATAGTTAAGTAACAAATTATTAGTTCTGCACATTATTAATAAGGAATGCTGCACAGAATTGTGCATGGAATTAAACTACTATATACAGAGCTGGAAAAGCTAATGTAGTAGAAGATGAAGTTTTAATGCCTTTGCCTGAAAAAAAAATTTGGTTATTAGAGCTATTAATAAATATCAAAATAAAAAATGTCCACCATAGCTTCGGACTCTAAAGACATTACAATTATGCCCCCATATGATACAACAATACAAGGCACAATACAAGATTTATAATATTCGATTCTGGCGTAGAAGGTGCAAACTGTATACCTTTGGATAATGCTTTACGGGACATGACATTTTTTCATATAAATCCTTTCCCATATATTTACAACCAAAAGAACTAATATGGGAAAAGATTTATATACAAAAACATGAGCATAAACTTATGAACTTTGATATCCCAGAAGCAGACAGCACTTTATTTAAGTTCATCACAAGACCACCAGAGTCCACCCAGATTCCTACCTACCCAACGTCTACGAATTATCTATTAGTCATGAACAGCTGATGTGGAAAAAATGTCCACGAAACATATATGTCCTGAGTAAATCTCATTTAAGTGAAACCATAAAGAATATTCTAATATTCCGACTCAGAAGAGATTATTTGTTTCTTTTTTCATACATATATACCCTAATTTGTTATTTTCTAAAATATTCCTTGGGTTACTCATCCACCCCTTAGTTAAATACGATTCTTGATATATTAAACATTGCTTTACTAGACCATATTCATTTAGGTTTAAAATCCTGTGCTAATATTTTAAAACTCTCTCTATAATCAAAGCTTTTCTTGTTACTCTTCCCATTTCTATTTAATCAAGTTCTTTTACAGCCACAGTTGGTAAGCTGAGAATTTCTTTGTAAAATATTTGGTGTACTCTATCCACAATTTCCCAAGAATTTTCCATACCACAAATTTCAATACCATAAAGCATTCAACCAATGTATTATGTATTCTTTCTAGTCATTCAATTTCCAATTGTGGTATTTTAAACAAGCATCCTTTTATGATTGACATACTGCTTTCCCTTATGCAAGTACCAATTTTTTTGATTTTCCCATTTGCCCTCTCCATCCATTTTATATCTAAAAAAAATGCACTTGTGTACCACCTTGTATAGTTATTTCCTTTCTTCCAATTTTTGTATTTATTCAACTTTCCACCTTTCTTACATATTAAGATTTGTGTCTTATCTGATTCACCTTTAGACCCCATTCTGAACTATAATTATCAATTTCCTGCAAGGCTGATTTTAAGTCAATTACTGTAAAAGAACCAACTATCAAATCATATGCAAATTATGGACCAGGAATCTGGATATTGTTTATAACTGGCATATAATTGTTATTTTTCTTTATGTTTTGCAATATGTCATCAATACATAAATTAAACAGAATGGGACTTAACTAAAATTGTTAATTGGAACATTGCACAGTAAAATTATCATATATTAAGATCATTGTGTGATTGAGTCGAACTACACTCTTTTGCTCCACTTGTTTAAATATGCAGGACCGGTATCACGAACCCTTCATTTGCATCATCAGCCCATTGATGACTGGAGGATAAACTATTATGCTATAGGAATGTGTAATCTGCTCTGGTGAGATATGATGAACTTGAAGTTTATGTTTTCATCACCAGAAGTGTCAAAGTTCATTAAACTGTCTTTGTACTTGTAAATGTAGATCTTCTCCCATGTTGCTAATTCTGTAGGTCATTACACTGATTTTAATAATTTTGTTTCATTCAATGTGTTGTGATTTTCTGTCCAGAAATGAGATGCCACTGCTGATTTCTCCAACCGCTTGTATTTTATGATTCTGAAATGTTCTGTTAACCATGTGCCTATGTTCCTCTTCGCTTTTTCAATGCAGATTTTTTCACATTCTGCACAACTTATTTAATAATACCTACTTTTTTCTCTTGTGGAATACTGTCATTAACATTATTAATCAAGAAATGTTTAACATTAAATATGTTTATGTGAGCTAACCTGATATTAAAATCTTTAAGAGTATTCTGAAATTTTTTTGTAGCTCATGGATGATATGTGAATTTTTTAAAAATTAGCTTATCTTTTTTTGCTGAAAGTGTTTTGGTTGTTTTTGCCTCTTGAAGCTCTACACTTTTTTGTGTACTAGTTCTTTATTATAACCATTTTTAACCACTGTTCTTTCTATTTGTTTGTATTCTTTAAAGTATTCTACTTTGCTAATTTTTAGGTTAACTAGCCGATGTGTTAAGCTGAGATAACAGCATGTTTGTGCATTATGGGGTTAAAATCATCAGCTTTGATGTGATTGTCTGCATGTATATTCTTTCTATATATTCCAAATTCCAGTTTTTCTTGACATTACATTATTTTTATATCCAAGAAAGGTAATATTTATCTTTTTCAGTTTCATGTATATAGATTTATTATACTTTCAGCCAAGGATATTGGAAATTGTTTTATAAGGTGAATAAATGTAACATTATAGGTACTAGTAGAGTAATTAAGGGATAAACAATTTGTAGAGATTGTAGTAAGATGATAGAATATTGGTGCAGTTATAGCAAGTAAATAATTTATTTTGGTGCTTCGGGTTGAGTCAAATCCTGGTCCCCTGGAATTCCAGTAGGCTACTGCTGACGAACCGGGGACTGAGAATTGATTAAATTGAGGTGGATATTTTGTATTTTGTTAAATTATTTAGTATTTAGGAGAATGTGATAGAATTAAATGTATTATGGTAATAATAATTGTAATTGGGAGGGGTCATACCTAAAATGACCTGGGTCAGATAGGTGGAAGCGCTGATGTATTTTGCGTGTACAATTCTCTTAGCACTTAATAAACATATCATATCATTTGTTTTGTGGTGCTAACTTAATGACTTGTTCTTGGAATATCCTATTGAATTTGTTCTGGTAATTTGGATTATATGTAAAACTTTTGAATTTGCATCTGTCCTTGGTGTTCTTCAGTGTGGAAACCTCTCTTATAGATTCTTGTATTTTAAATTTATATGTTTATTAATGTGTCTCTGTTGAAACCATATTGACATAGATGTTCAAAATTATATAATAACAATGTTCTTAAAGGATGTCTTAAGTAGTACCAAAGAGATGTACTGGGAAGAGAGAGTTGGTTTGGGTAAGTGGAAAACTATTAGAAGAAATTGGATTGGATGATGTGACAGGTGCAAGTGTTTCATCTATGTACTTACCTTGATATTACTGTACAGCTTTTTGCAATGTCCTATATCATATTACATGATCAAAAGGATGAATACATAAAAAATAACACCAATAGATTTTGGAAAGAAGTGGGGCAGATGGAAGAAGATATAGAAAAGCAAGAGATTTGGGTTAGGTTGAGGATATTACCACTCTATTGTCTATAACATCCTAAGTACAATTTAAATAGATAAAGATGTCTTTAAAATCTACCACATAAAATTTAAATCTCATGATTGGTTCAGCATTAAGGATTTTATAACCACTTGATACAAATATATTAAACTAACCAAAAATACCCCAACAAATCTATTGATATAATCACAATAACTGCCAACATAAAATTAAAATACTTTCATAAAATGCATATTACCTGATTATGTTTCACTACATAGTTACAAATGCTCATGCTTCCAGGATGGTTGAATTTTTCTAGGGCAAACTGTCGAGCCTCAGTAACATTAACTTTTGAAAAATGCCTTAAGTCTCGGTCAATTTGTGCTATAGTACTTGGGCATTCATATTTTTTAACCCATTCTGTATATGGAATGGGACAATAGCATATGTCTGGATATACTGGGCCTGCAAATATTAAGTATAGGTTATTAAAACAACAAAGTAAAGAAATATAAATTATTCACATTGAAATTTTATACTTTAAAATGGTAAATGTCAATTACAATGCATCTCTAAGCAGTTCCTTATTCTGGCCAAACCACAGGAAAATTATACTTTTAATGAACACTAATGTTACTTTTTCTTCCTCTGGTTCAAAATTAAAAAAATATAGTATTTTTGTGGCACAAAATTGTTTAATTTTCTTTATGTAAGTGTTATTTATATAATTTAACTGATTTTTTTTTATTTGGTGTATTTACGGACCCTCTTTAACATCTCAGGACATCAGTATCCCATCAATTCAGGGCATGAAATGGCCGACAAGTTTTGCTCAGAGGTCTCTTCTTTCAGGCTTGAGGTTCTTTTTCGTGCCATAAATGTATGACATGGGACCCACGGCTTTACTTCCCTTCCCAAGGAAGCCTTAGGATTTTTACGCCCAAAAAAATCCATCCAAGACCGGCATATCTATATATCTATATCTATATCATTTAATGCCCTGTAGCCGATATTACATTAGAACTTGGAGGGGGGCAAGAAAAAAAAAGTAAGATTTAGGTGCTTTCTCAGTACGCCCTACTTGACTTAAGTTCTCCACCCAACAATCAATCTTGATTAGAACAATTCTACTTGGTGAGATTTGTTCTGAAGAAGTTTCTTGCCCCAAAACAGCAATTGCATTATTAATATACTTCAGGTTGGTATTTACAACTGTTTCAAACACATTTAGTGATTCACATTAAATTAGAAGCTTGAAGAAGAAGAAGAAGAAGAAGAAGAAGAAGAAGAAGAAGAAGAAGAAGAAGAAGAAGAAGAAGAAGAAGAAGAAGAAGAAGAACAAGGTGATGATGATGATGATGATGATGATGAATGCCTTTATATGTACTTCTATAAAACATAGATAATGGTGTGATTTCAGTCTTACCCAAACTTCTGTATGGTGAGTCAGCAACATTAACACCATTGTATTTAATATGTATTTGAACATTATGACATATGTGATACATTTTGTATCTAATTATAAAACTTCCATCCTTTCTGTCAAGAATGTTTAACCACATTCTGCAAATTTTATATTCAGAATTGCCTGTTATCTCTACATCAAATACATTCCCTGGAGATTCCTGCAAACTAACAAGATTAAACATTGACATTTAAATATTCAAATTTTAATTATAATCCCAAAATATTTTTAATAATTACAATAATGAAATACTCAAATTACTTATTTCTTATGTCTGGAATCAAAAATATCAAATGTACAATTAATTTATAAATGACCATCTGAACAATATGTATTTACACAAGTGAAACAAGAAGGGTAAAGTGGAGATGGTAAGTTAAATAGCATTTCTGAATGCTATCCTAAGTTTGAATTGCAAATTTCCTACACCTAATACATCTGCATTGGTGCAGATTTTTGCTTGCAGTACACATTTATCTTTTTGGGGGGAGGGGAGGGAGAGGTAAATTCTGCTGTTCTGGTTACTTCAAACTGCCAGAATATGAAAAAACACACATTTCACATAACAAAACTATTCTTTTATTGAAATATTGCAAATATAATTAATACTTCGGTGCAATAATTAATACTGGCTTACTCTTTTTTATCCTTTCCTACCGCATGTATGTAAAAGTAACGAGCTGGCATCACAATGTCATCTGGATGTAGTCCGGGACCCCACACTCTGCATTCTGAAGGATCTATGTCGCGTCCCAGGGTGTTCTGTATGATCATCCATACTACCAGCGAAATTATCATGCTTTTGGGGGGGGGGGTACAAAACCACACTGCCAATTACCAGCTTTGATATACGAACATGCTGTGCTTTACTTAAAAGGTAATTGTTTGTATGCTGCCTTAAATACAGCTCAATCACATTGGGCTACGCCGGCTTTCGGTTGCTAAGATACCACTGACATTGACAGTCGGGTCGGGCAGGTATAACAATTAAAGTTCGTACACTTGACAGTTCAAGAAGGATTGCCAATGAGTACAATAGACATTGATAATGATGAAATACAGGTTCTGGTATCTATGTTGTGCGTTTTAACCCAAAAGAGTTTTAAGAAAAAGAGTGATTTCAATAACCACAATATAACATCGAACTATTGCGCGTTGTAAAGCTTTTCCAACTTGCATGGTGGTATTCCTGACTTCTATAACTTGTGTGCAAGTCGCGTTAACAAAACATTAAACAGCTGTTTTGAAAATTGTAAACAACTGACTTTAAAGTTTACGTGAAAGCCTAACAGGGGTTTTATGATATTAAACAATACCCTTTCCAATAAATGGCGCTAGGGCTATGAAGAATGATGATGGCAAATATACTCCTTTAACTTCAAAGACTGAGGAATCGACTGAAGACAATCATTTTTGGTCAAGGTAAAAAAAAAAAAAAAAAAAAGATGATGTGTACCAAATATATTTTTACTTTCTCACTAAATACTTTGTGTTTACTACAACCTGCTCACTTTCAAATGGCATATATTTTGCAATCATGATCATTGTAGGATATAAACAAAATTTATGAGTTTCAGACAAGTTTGGGGTTATGAGGTCTTAATATTTTGCAGTTATTACGTACGAGGATGTTGGGCTCCTATGTTGATATTTATTAAACATTTGGTAACCTCTTCAATAATGCTATTTTTCCTTAAAGAACGCCAGCTTTTGAGGCTACTGCACATGCAATGTTAAAATCTTGCCATATTGCATAACTATTCTCTCTCATAATTCCAGCAAACTCAAACGTAAAGAACGTTAGATTACATTTTTACAGAATATGTATATTTGATTTTTAGTTTTGTATAAATATTAAAGATCTCAACAAAATTGCATGAATGGTAAAGTTCCTACTCACAAAATATAAATTAAGAGTTTTTTCTTTTTCCTAGGACAGAAAAAAGAAAATGGCTCTGCACACTTTTTATTGGAACTTCTGCTCTATATGCCAGCAGAACTTCAGTGCCACTTTTAGTGCCAGCAATAGCACAGGAACGACGATGGAGCAAAACTCATGCTGGCACAGTTCTGTCAAGTTTCTTTTGGGGATACACATTGACACAGGTGTTAGGTGGTTATTTAAGTGACCGGATTGGTGGGCATAAAATAATTTTAACTGCTGCAGTAGGTTGGTCTCTCTTCACATTCTGGATGCCCCAGATCATAAGACTGTTTTCTGCTCAAGAAACCTCTGTTAATTTTATAGTTTTAATGCGAGTGTTTCATGGTGCATTCCAAGGTAGAGTACCCAATATGTTATAGTGATCTTATGTAGGATGTACATACAGCTTATTAAATAAATTCTATCTACTCAAATAAATGTGCATGCGTAAGATTCAAGTTCTATAAAGCAAATCAGTTCATTTAGCACAGTCGATTTATTTATTTGGTTTATTCGCAGACACTCTTTAACATTGCAAATCATCAGTGTCTGATTCAATTGGCCTGAAACTGCCAATAAATGTTGCTCAAAGGCTACTTTCAGGCTTGAAGTTCTTCTACATGCCATAAGTCTGTGACACAGAACCATAGCTTTATTCCCTCCCAAAGAAAGCTATACTTTGGATTTTATGATGAAAAAATTCATACATTGAACATGCAATCTTGGGTCTACAAGGAAATATGGTTACCACTAGACCTCAAGGGACCAACAGCACAGTCAAAAGATGCAGAATAAGAATAATGCATATTTATGTTTTTATGAACCAGAAGCACTTTAAACTAACTGACATTTGCAAAATGCAGAGATAATCTCAGTCAAGTTTAGATATAAGATCTGCCCATCTGGCTCATATTTGATTCTATCTAACACTTTAATGAGGTTCATTTTTTAGAATTCTCCACTCAAACTAAACATGTAGATGCTGGGCAGATTTAACACCACCTTATTATATGTTAAAATTTGATAATTTGACTAGAGTAGCATTTACTTGTCAGGGTTGCTAGAGAAATGTTAAGCCATAGCAGCCTGAAATGTGCACCACTAATTAAAACATTTGAAAGCCCCCTACTTGTTTAAAACAACATTGGATATTGCAGGTGATACAGCTCAGCCAGCTGTAAACAATAGGCAGTTGAAATTATAAAGGTGTAATTATAAAATGAAGCTTGTGAAGAATAGTTTAGTGATTTTGCATGACTTTAGTTGCTAATTAAACAAATCAGTTACTTGAACATTTGACATGATCATTTCTACTTCCTTTCTTTGTTTGCCACAATTTCTTGCTGGTTTGCTAAATGTCACAGGAAAAAATGAAGAGAAAAGTGGCAAGTCATCAAGAGCAGTCATTGAAAACAAGATTTCTTTGATAGAGATAATGGTGCAGAAAGACACAAGACAAACCTATATTGAGATGACCATTGGAATTAGTACCCTGTGTTTTCTCCATTTTGCTTGAACATTTAAGAATGAAAAATATTACTTCTTTGTTTATTAAAAAGTTAAAATAATCAACACTCATGAGCGTTTCACTCCTTTAATTATTAAAATAACAGGACATGTTTCGTGAACATATCATTCACATTGTCAAACGTATTTTAAAATAAATTAAAATAAAATCAATTAAAATGAAAAATATTGCCTCTCTATTCTAAGACAAAAAACAGATTGGAGTGGAATTATGCAAGAAAATCCTGGAAATATTTAGCAATGGATAATCTTGTCAGGATATATACTGGGGAATTCAAATATACCTGAGACTGATTTTTTAAAAAAATGCTTTAATGCAAAATGACTTCTGAGAAGTTCATGTTAGCCAACCAATGCATAAAGTTTTAATGTAATGAATTTGATTTATTTTCTGTATGGTTGTAAATATGTTTTAAGATTTTTTATCTTTACAATTTTTGGATCGCTCATATTTGACACATTGCACTTTCAAAATTCTCAAAATTTGCAGACTATATTTATTATAGGACTATGATAGCTACAGACATATGAAGGCAATATTTTAAAGCTTATAAATTGTGCTTTCATTTAATATACAATATGACATTACAGATTTTTTTCAAAATTCATTGCTTCTCAAATTTTTTTCATTTTGAGTTTTCAAAGAAACACAATTTTTAAAGGTTCTTTAAAAAATTATACATAAAGGACATACATGTATTCTAAATACTCAGTCCAAATTAAAAGATGGCATCTGAATGATATATAATACTTAAATTTTCTTATTTACAGTAATAATGTATTTTCTGCCATAACCCCAAAACAGAAATATTTCCATATGGGTAAAGAAACTAAGTGGAATGGTTCAGGCAGTAATACTTGAGACTCACATTTATGAGGTCCCAGGTACAAATCTCTTGAGCCTTGGGTTTTTTCATGGTTTCCTCTAGTCACTAGGCAAATACTGGGATGGATCTTCCCTTACCACAAATTTTCCACTTTTCCAATTCATATCATTTTATTCCATTGGTTATGTTAAAAATGTCAGGCAAGTTGGAGTGATGTAGTGTGACAATGACTTGTTCTTTAAAAAACTTTTTGTCCTGGCTTCTGGTATGAAACTGGTTCTTCTGAGGAGCTCAAACTCCTTGGAGGTGAAGCACTGCCAGCATAGGAGACCCATCTATGTTCATGTCTCACTGTCTATGGATCCTGGCTATCTGGTATTTTCCTCAACTTATCCCTTCCTCTCAGAGGTGCCCCCACTGGAACAGGCACAAATGGCCAGCCCTTGAACAAAATTGAAGTACCAAAACATCCTCCTCATGCCTGTGGTACCGCAGTAATGAATATGGGCATTAAACACTATTCTGAAAAATCCAATGTCTTGCATGCCACAAAATAGTCAAATAGTGGATATGTACATAATTCTGGGAGTAATTTTAATGTCATGTAAAACAGTTTCTTCAGGAGCTGAAAATGCCTTGGTGGCTAAAACCTAAGTTGATGCTAGGCAAAAACTTATGAGTAACAGCAACTCTTTCTTCAAATTACATTGTAAAAATCTCTCCTCTTCCAGGTGTTTCTTATTTGTGATACACAAAAAATTTATTTAGGCATATAGCAAATTATTTATGAAGACATCACTCAAATTTCACTAATTTTTTTCCACTTGGACATGTTTTGAAGGCTATGGGCCTTCATCATGAAATACTGATGATGAAGGCAACAGCCTTTGAAACATGTCCAAATAAGGGTCTCATAAATAATTTGCTATATTATTCCCGCTATTTAAAACTACTTATTTAGTCATTACCTAAAATTGTTAATTGGAACATTGCACAGTGAAACTAACATATTATGATCTTAATATTATTTAGATTTCCTGATTTCCTGAGTTCAAACAGCTGTTGAGGTGTGAGATCTAATTTGGGAGACGGTTTTAAAGGTGGCTTTTACTGCAAGCCTCTGAACTGTGTCTCCAGCACTATCTTAACTACTTTACCAATTGCAGTGACATAAAAATATCACTCTGCCTCAATACCTTGGAAATCATTCTTATGGTTGCACAAATTTGCAAGGTTTTTTTCAATTTTTATATTGGGCTGCTAAACCATTTGAGAAGTAAAACATATTTTTTCAAGTTTGTGAGCAATTCTGTTCTCGAAAGAGCAACAAATTTTCTTACAAGTGTTATGTCATATTTCACACATTCTGAGATGAAAACAAATATCTTATATTTCAGTTCATAATTGTTGAACAGTTGCCATTGAGTTATTCCACATTTTTTTAAAATATCTAATAATTTATTTTGTGGTATACTGGGGAATGAGGCTTGGACATCAAATGAAACAAAAGTGTCATTTGGTGATAATTCTTGGTCTTTAAAAAAATTATTACAATCAGGCAACCAAACAGAAGAATACATCAAAGAATATGTTGATATCACTAAGATATGCTTGTAGCAAGGATGTTTTGTATTTGATGGCAACCTTTTCAAACAAAAACATGGGAATTTATGGAAAGTCATTTTTATCTTTCCTAGCTAACTGATTCATAAGCCAATTTCAGATGCATGTTACTAAGGCTTTTCCCCACATTTTTAAAGTTTGATACAGATATATGGATGATATATTTGCCATAATAAACAAAAAACATGTGGAAGATGATCTAATACTTTTAAACTTACAAGAGCCTACAATTAAATGCACCACTGAAACTGAAACAGAAAATATATTGCCATTTTTAGATCTGAAGATAACAAAAGTAATAATAAACTTGAATTTGGCACTTATAGAAAAGACATGCATAGGTTCAATTATTTCAAAGCCCACGGTTTCAATCCTAGATCACATTAAGAAGCAGCATTCAACAGCATGATTTACAGATTAGTAAATATACCACTGAATAAAAAAGAATACTAGAATGTATATCGAATCTGCTAAGTCTATTTAAGAGGGGAAAAATAAAAAGTTCACATACCATAGAGTAGCGAATAAGAAATTTCAAACAATTTTCAAGCAGTACAATATCATTTTAGCACCTCTAAACCAATGCAATGTTAAAAATGTATTGAATTACAACAAAACAGATTCCAAAATTTACCAAATTAATTGTCACGAATGTAAAAAAATCTCTGTAGGAAAAAAAAAGAGAAATATAAGCATTAGGTTAAGGGAACATTGGAGAAACATCTGCTACAAGCAAATAGGAAATCAGCAGTGGCATCGTATTTTTGGAATAAAGACCATGAGATAGAAATAAGCATCATTCTCAACAACCAAAAGAATTAAATGACAGGAAAAGATTTACATAAAAAAACATGAGCCAAACTTAATGAATTTTGACATCACAGAAGCATACAACTCTTTATTCAAATTTATCACAAGACCACTGTAGTCAACCTAGACATCTACCAAACCAACTTCAACGAATGATCCAACATTTATTTAATAGCTGAGGATGTAGTCAAGAGTCCATGAAAAATGTTCTGAGTAAACCTGCAGAAAGTGAAGCCAAAAGAGTGTGTTTAAATAGTTCAACTCATAAGAGATTATATGTGATGAATATATTGACATGGAAGGTAATGCAAAGTGACAGGTCTTCATTTTGCTTATCCCTCCACATGAACTGGATCAAAGTTTGCAGGTCAGAGCTGCAGACACTGATGATCAAGGATGAGTATTGTTTTTAGTTTCGGAACAGTAAGAAGTTGCTATGTTATTGCACTTCATTTTATTGTTTGCTATGTTAAGAGATTTAATACACAACAACTCATTTTAATTTGCTGTAACTTTTTAAGAAATAAATCAGCTACTCAGCATTATGCTGAATTTAAGGAACATTTTTCTTGGGTTCATCCCCCAACAGATAAAAATAGTTTGTAAAATAGTGCTTAAATTCAAAACATCAATTAAGTATTGGTCATGAAAATAAGAGGCAGGCATCATGTGTTTAACAGAAAAAACACAGAATGATACTGCTGCTTGATTACCACAATCAGTGCGAAAACCCCTTGCAAAGTTTGCACAACAAGTGGGATTCAGGTATTATATCAGCACATTCTGATATAAAATGCCTTAACAGCTGACTGACTCAGAAAGGAAACATTTTATTTTCTAGAAAAAAGGTAAGCCTATTTTCAGTACTTTTTCAATCACATTGCAGGCTGGGCAGCTGAGCTGTGAGTATCTAGCCATCAGCCTAGTCCATATGCAGGGTGAAACAAAATGAAGACTGGATATAATTTCTTAACATGTGCATATTTACAGTAATGGAAAAGAATAGGGATTTTAAGTCTACTGTGGTTGCTTGACAATTTACAGGCCTAAGTTAGATTCGTGGTTCGAATGTGATTCATGTTAGAGAAATTTTTCAGAGTTTTCCTCTATCTAAAAGGCAAATGCCAGGTAATTGCAGGTCTGATAAATTCCAGATTCATAGGAGCCTCATTAGCAAATTCACTCATCTTCCCAAGAGCAGTCAACATGGAATAAAAATGATGAGGGATCTTTATCTACAAATATAGCGGTGTGATGTTATAGAGTGTCTTTTGAATACCTTTTTAAAAAGGAAATTTAATTGAAATTCATTTGAAATTCATTTGATGAGAAGGCATGTTTTTGGATTTATACATTGATGGCATTCCTGTTTTCTTTTTAACTTTAATTTTAATATTATGAACTTTTCTCTCTAACTTTACAGGTGTTCATTTTCCAAGTATGAGCAGCTTGACAAGTCAGCACTTAATGTACAATGAGAGAGCATCATTCTTCAGCATTTTAACATCTGGGTCAGCAGTTGGCACTCTTTTCACAGGGACATTAGGATCTTATTTACTGGATCATTATGGTTGGCCCATTGTATTTTATGTAATAGGTGTGTACAAAACGTATATGTGTGAGAGTCATGCAATAAGTAAGTTTTCCCATTGTAGAAAAATATTAAAAGTTCTTTTTTTATTTTGGAAAAAAATGTATATATATTTTTGCAGTTCAGAGCACATGTTCATTCTCCATATAGTCACCTTCTTTTTCCAAGCATTTTCAGAACCATAATGCCAATTTTTCAAAATGTTATATGTATTATATTTTGTCTAGTTGTTCAATAACTTCTTCACTATGGCTTTCATTTCATCATAATTTTCAAATCACTGTTGCTTTTGAGTAAAGATGCAAAACCCTCAGAGCAATATTTGAAGAGTATATAGGTGGCAGAAAGTATGCAAATTGCAAGAATGGCATTCTACACAGGTACTGTATTTGGCCTTCTGTTGCGCTATTTATCATGCAATTTTTCATAGCCTTCCATGAACCATTTGAATGCTCTTACAGACTTCATCATAAACAGAGGTAAAGTATGATGGATGTTCACTAGAGTTTTACTTTTTACTGTGAACAAAGTATGAGTGAATGCAATTCAGAACTGGAAACATTTTACAATGGCATCTTCAAAATATCTGATGAACTACTGCTAAGGTAATGCATTTCACTTCAAGAAATCATTTAGTGTTGCCAACTCACACTAATAAAATTCTACATATTAGCACAATTTTATTGTTGTGCATTTTTCAGAGAAAAAATAGAGAAGCATATTCAAAATTAAATGTGTATGATATCGACATGAACTCCATTTACAAATTTTTAAATTTAGGATATGTTTCAGAACCTTCCTATCCTGAGCTGTTGATTGACTGTTTGCTATCTAAGTTTCAGGCTGTCAAGTGTGTTAGATTCTGCATTTGCTTCTCTTTCAACATTAGATTAGGAATTATTATTAGGAATTACTGAATTCGTCCAAAGGCAGAATGTCAAAATTCATTAACTTATCTTTGTTATTTAAAATGAAAATTCTTTCTCATGTGGATAGTCTTACTAGTATATGTATTTCTTTTAACAACATGCTTCTTGCTTAATTTCATGATTGTGTTCCCAAAAATGTACTGCTACTGCTGATTGTCCTGTGCTTTAGTTGGATGTTTCTAACATTTTCTTTTTTTTCCTGGTTTTCAAATATCTCTTAGTTTTTTCCTATGTGTTTTAAATTACAATTTGAGCATTCTATTGAATATGTGCTCAATTTTTTCTCTGGTGGTATCAGTATGACTATACCAGCAAAGAAGAAATTGAGCATATATTCAGTAGAATATTCAGACTATAATTTAAAACACATATGAAAAAATAAGAGAAATTTGGAAACCAGAAAAAAAAATTAGAAAGTATACCCAGAGTGTAATTTAAAACACACATGAAAAACTAAGAGAAATTTGGACACTAGAAAAAAAAGATTATTTTAGAAACATTCTAACTAAAAATATTGGAAAATTTGGCTGTAGCGTTTCTACTGCAGTTGAACTAAACAATGGTGATGATAGTGTTTGGTAGCAAAACTGTTATCTGTTCACCAAAAACCTAGTTACATTCCTTTCAAAAGTATAGGTGTGTATATCTAGTCTCACCATAAATAATGTTATAAATTGAACCTGAGCCACTTGCACAGTTTTCAACATAATTTAATATCCTTTTAATACTGGTCACTTACATGTATTATAAACACAGAGCATAATCATTTTTCAAAATGGCCACCTTTGGTCTTCACACAGCCCCTAAGTGTCTGTGGTCATGCATCAATGGAATTATGCAAGTCTCCATTGGAAAATCTGCCACTGCCTTCACTAGGGAGAGCTTCAGGCTATTGATACTGGGATGTCTCTTCTTACAGACCATGCCCTCAAGCACAGACCACAACTTGTAGTCCAATGGGTTGAGGTCAGGGCTGCTGGAAGGCTGATCATCCGGAGCAATGAAGTCTGGAACATTTCTCTGTAGCCAGTCCTGGGTAGACTTTGTCTTGTCAAGTTCAGCAGGTGCTAAATCCACCTGGAAGCTCCATTGTTCATTCCTGAACAAAGAATTTCTCAAATCCTTCACAACAGTCTCCAACACAGAGTTTTCACCCCTTTTTCACAAAAATGGAATTTGGTGGTGCCATCATATGCCACTTCCCACCAAACCATGATTGAAGCAGGAAGATCCCCTTTGGATCTTCAGAACCTTGTCACAAGCTTCTCGAGATGATTTAGCATAAAACAATCATTTTGCCAGTTGAAAGCCGCCTGAGTGGTGAAAATCTTTTCATCTGTGAAAAGAATTTTTCTGTGGCCACTATTTGCACAATGCTGAAGAAGGCATTTTGATTTTATCACCCTCTACTCATTCAGACTCTGAGTTAGAAGGTGATATGTACTCTACCAGTAAGCTTTCAACCCTAGTCATCATTTAACAGGCGGGAAATTGATATTTTTTAAATGTTCAGCTCTCCAGCCACCACAGACTGCTTTCACACAGGATTTCATCGAATATGAGCTACCACCATTGTTTTAACAGCCTGCTTGTCCCTAATGCTGCATGGATGACCTAGTCTCTGGTGATCTTAAGCAGTCCCAGTTTCTAGAAATCAGTTAATGGTCAGATACACAAACATTCTGCTTATTTTTAACTTCTGAAGGGTAGTGAAAATTTAAGAAACTAATTTACCCACCTTATGAAGGGTTATCACTGCTATACAACTTTCATAATCACCCCACTCCATCACTAGAATATATGGAAACACACTTTCTCTTCTGCAGCTCTACTCACAATGGCATCCTCTTACCTCTTTGGCTGGGATATTTAAAACCAGTTATACAGCATGTGCCAAAAGTTTATAACAGTATTTATGTTAAGGCTAGGTATACAGTGAAATAAACAGTAAATACTATATATACACGTATTGGATGTTTCCGAGCTGATGACACAAACTTTCAGGGATGATGGAGAAGGGTAAATGTATCAATTTGAGTTCAGAAACCTGGTCCAGAAATGATGGAGTCGAAAGTTATAAGCCAACATTGTTGTAGAATACTATGTAACAGAGGAATATGAGAACCTATGAATCGTCATTTGTACGTAGTAATACATTGATGTCTTTATATGTACTTGTTAACCCGATCAACATGTAGGTATGCATCAAGGAATGGGGACATGAAATTCCACTACTGTAATACAAATGGCATGATGTGTATTGGACATGGTCAGTGCAGATGTGAAGGTCTGTAGACTGCAGTCTGTGTTTGCCAATTGAAGTGTACAGTCAATGAGCCTAGTTAAATGGGGTATATGTTTACAGAATATGCGACATTTATCTCTTGTACAAACAAGCCAATGGGAACAGTAGGGAAGCCGACAGGTTGGATCAGGTCAAGTACCCATGTAGGAGATATCTGATCCTCACCATGTTTCCATGAGTTCCAGCTGTTAAGGGAAATAGGGCAAGTGGTACCACAATACAATGATCCAGGAGGAGAACGATGCAATGTATGGACTACTGCCATGGAAGAAGAAGTGCTTGCTTGCGTGGATGCAGAGCTTTCTCAGAACTCGGTCAGTTGCAGCACATGAAATGGGTGTTGCTCATAGTATCGTTTGGAAAGTAATACAGAAACAGCAGCTACACCCTACCATTGTCTGAAAGTGCATGCTTGGACTCCTGCTGACACTAATTTTCCTGCATATGTACTTTTCTCATTTTACCAGAAAGGAATGCTGAACAGTTACAATGGGCCATTGAGAATCCCCACCTACTATTGTGACAAGCCATCAACACAAATTTGCAGTGAACTAATAGGGGGGTAACATAGTCAATGATTATCCAATAGGCCCAAATCTACTTTCTCTGCTTAACCGCACCAGTGTACAATGTGTTGCTGGAAGATGTACTCACCAAATTATTGGAACATATCCCACTTTTTGTTTGTCTACTTATGTGGTTTCAACCTGATGGATCCTCATCTGAATTTACATATACTGTTTGTGAACACCTGCATCAGATATTCCCTGAAAAGTAGATGGGAAGAGAAGATCCTGTTTTGTGGTGAGCTCATTCACCTGATCTGACCCCATTTCATTTCTTCTTGGAAGAGGTCCTCCTGGCAAGGCATCTCGCTGCCTGTGACATTGTTCGAAAGACACCGGGATGTTCTAACAGGTACAACAGAACTTTGTGTGACAATGTAATACCTACATTGAAACTGGAGGATGCCATTGTGAACATCTGTTATGAATGTAGCACCTTGTGAAAGTTGTGTAGATAAATAAAAGTATAATATGTACACCCACCAATTTGCTTATAACTTTTAACTCTGTCATTTCAAGACCAGGGTTCCTGATCACAAATTGATACATTTGCCTTCTCCATCATCCCTGAAAGTCTGTATCATCAGCTCAGAAACACCCAGTATAGTGCTAAAAGTTTATATTTTGATGGTGTCATATCTGGAAAATTATTGACAGGACCAGAATCAGATAAATGTCTTTTTCATGTCAAAAAACACTAAATAAATAAATAAGTATTAAAACTGTAAGAATGTAGATTTAAATAGTGGGGATGACTGCCACGGGTGGGCGAGGTCGTTAAGATGCAGACTTGTGAGCAGGAAGTCTAGGGTTCGAATCCCACCAGGACCGTCCTCCCTGACTGGGTTTTTTTTTCCAGGTTTTCCTCAGTTCTCATAACTGGCAACTGCTGGGGAGGTAGTTCCTTCCTTAAAAAAAAAAATCCTTTCCCAATATATCATTTCATGTATCATCAGTGTCCACCGTCTGTGATGCCTCAGTAGAAAAAACCGGCGTTAAACCATACTCAAAACCCTATCAAAAAAAATAGTGGGGATTTTCACAGTGAAATATAGTATAATATAACAAATTATTTTTGAGGGAATCACTCAAATTCCATGAGTTTTGTTCTACTTACTTGGACATGTTTCAAAGGCTGTTGGTTGGTCCTGGTGGTGTAGTGGTAACCATACCTTCTCCAAAACCCAAGATTGCAGGTTCAAACCCAGCCAGGATTGATGGATTTTTTTTGGGGGGGTGTAAAAATCCTAAGCATGGCTTCCTTCAGAAGGGATGTAAAGCTGTGGGTCCTATGTCGTACATTTATGGCACAAAAATGAACCTCAAACCTGAAAGAAGCCTCTGAGCAAAATTTGCCGACTGTTTCACGCCCTGAATTGAATGGGACACTGATGATTGAGATGTTAAAGAGCATGCATAAATAAACCAAATCAATGAAGGCTGTTGTCTTCATCATGATCAAGTCAGTAGAAGAAAACTAATGAAATTTGAGGGATTTCCCAAAAATAATTTGTTATATTGTAAAAATGTGCTGAAATTAAGCAAAATAATGAATTAACTAAAAATGTTAATTAGACCATTGCATAGTAAAGCCAATCATATATTAATATCATTGTATAATTGAATTGAACTAAACACTCTTTTGCTCCACTTACTTGTTAATATATGTAGAAGAAATATCTATACTTTTTAACAAGTAAATGGAGCAAAAGAGTGTTTAGTTCAACTCGTGCAATGATCTTAAAATAATGAATGTTGCTTTAGGAAAAAATAAAGAGTGTGAATAGTAGTAGATTGAATTCTTATTAAAACATATTATGTAGCAAGTTCAAAATTCATATTGTCAGCAGTACTATTTCAATAATGTGTGTCTACAAAAAATATAATTCAGAAACATCAGCAGGCTTTTTACAGTTTGTTAGAATACTGCACTGCACTGCATTAATTATTGCAGTGTACAGAGCAAAACCTCTTTATTTAATAATTCTACAACTGAGAATGCCTAGTTTATATAGAATTTTGTATATTAGTATACCTAATTTAGGAACTTCAGCAACATTTTTTAAAAATTAAAAACATAGAATACATAAGGAGCATGCCTAAAATTTTAGCTGGTCACATAAAACATATCTAAATTTAATGTAATTTTCATTGTTTTCACAATACTCCCTATTGACAAATGTTTTCATTCTTGGAATCTATTTGGAAAATATTTCCTGCTATAATGTCCGCAGCCTCCAAATATGCTGCAAAGGCTTCATTATCAATTTAGCCACACAGTTTTTCCTTTATTTTTTAGGAAAATGAAAAATTTGGAGAATTAAATGTTAGTACTCTGATGTCTATGTCACTTTTAAAGTTCACTGTTCCGGTATAATATGAGATATCTCATCTTAGATCTTGGGCACTGCTCCTTTAATTATTTGGGACCTTTGGAAGGCAGTTCTTGCTTGTACCTTTAGTGATGGTATGAAGGGTTTTAAGTAAATGTGTAACTTGGAACAAGTTATTTCTTTTTTAGTTGTATTACTTTTTTGTTTTCTTTAAACTATTCTGAAGAAACCAAAAATAATATATTATTCAATAGTAAATGGTAAATAATGGATTTTTTTGGAAAGCTTTGGCTCACATAAAGCACTATTATTCAGTTTCCAGAGCATAATGGTAATTCATGTTTCCACCTGTCATAATTATTAGTCATGTCGACACTGGTCAACATATACTGCTTAGTGAAGGAAAGTAGCCCAAAAGTATCATCGTTGGTCCTGGTGGTGTAGTGGTAACCATGCTTGCATCCTAAATCCAAAATCCTAGGTTCAATACTGGCCAGGATCAATGAATTTTTTCAGATGTAAATATCCTAAGTATGACTGTGAAAAGATTTCATTTCAAACATTTAACATTCAAAGATTAAAAAAGGATCAACATTTAGGAAAGATGGGAAGTGTCTATACATGGAGAACTAATTCAGGTAATGAAAGAATTTGAGCAATGGGAGGTGGGAGGCACAGTATAAATGTTCTCAAACAAAAGGTAAATTATTCATGTAAATTGTCAGAATATGTTTATATAGAACTATCACATTGCCAGTGAAATAGCTAGAAAGTTTATATGAGGCAGTTGCCGAATATGGAGTTGTTATATGGAGTAGAAATTTGATAAAGGATAAAGGCTGTAATAGTAGGAAGAATTTAGAAATATTTGTACAGATATTCCAAGTTGAATGTTGCAAAATGGTGACACAAACTTCACTTAAAGGTTTTTTTTTAATTAGGACATGTTTGGGAACCATGGTTAGACTTCAAAATCATTAGAAATGCATAAAAACTCAACTTTCATATTTATAGAAAAAGCACACATATAGATAACTATATAAAAACAAAAGCTACAACCCAATTGCACATAAATATGACATTTTAATAGTTTGATACACAAATAGTTAAGCTCCCACTAACAAAAACAGAATAAAAAAAAATACAATGTATATTCAATACAGCAATAATCAATGGATATAGCACTAATACAATAGTTAAAAAGATTAACAAATTCAAAAGACAAAAATCGATTAAAGACATTTCTACACTTAAAAATATCAAAGAGAGTTACAAATATAGTAGATTCACATATCAGCCAGAATATTTTACAAGTTTAGGAAGGTGTTCACAGAACACGTACATAAAATTAGCACCATAAAATAAATATAATATTAAAATTTATTAGGTTCTTAGTTGAAAGATAGCATAGCACCATAGAAAAAAATCAGGTATCAGGTATGTTTGCTATAGAATGCTTAAATTGCAATTTAAAATGCATACGAAAAACAAAAGGAAATTTGGAAACCAGGAAGAAAGAACATTTTAGAAATGTCTCACTAAAATAATTGGAAAAACTAGTGGTAGCAACTAACATTTGGGAACATAACCATGAAATTAAGCAAGAAATAATTTTGTTAAAAGAAATGTTTTATCGATTGAGTGAAAATAATATTAGTGGATTCTAAAACAAGATGAGACAGAGGATGGAAAATATAGAGAAGCAAGAGTTTTAGGTCAGTCTCAGGATAAAAGTTCTCTAAAATTATATAAAATAGTTAAAAGAAATTGGCAATGGTATAAATTAAAAACTAACCAATTCTGAAAAAATGTTTTGCTTGAATGCGTAAAGGGATATTGTTTTGAAAAGGATTAAGGAAAATTTCTGCAGAAAGCTGTATTATGTGTAGGAAATTGAATGACACTTTTCATTGCCTAATAGCATTTGAAGTGGTAAAGAGACAGGGAAAAATTGATGGATCAAATTCCTGCACATTAGATCAACAACAACAACAACATGGTAAAGAGATGGATGGATAGATAGGAGAACCTTAGTTTTAGTTGTGCTAATTAAAAATATATTGTTTAAATATTGTTGAATGTTGGGACAAGTAGGTAATTTAGAAATAGGTTTTTTTATTAGTTTGTATTTTGTAGAGTATTTGCATCTGGTATTTTATTTTATTTTTTTAAATGTATAATATTTGATCTTTTTTTAATTTGGTTTTATATGAAATAATATTTAAGTGTGCCGGTGCTCAAGTCTTTTGGATATTCCAGTTGGAAAACTGCCGATTAACCAAGGACTAAAGTTCAGCAGTAAAGTTAAAGAAATTGTGCATTTATTAATTTAAAGATATTGTGAAATAAATATATTCATTCATTCATTCAAATGTTGAAATTGGTACATGGAATGTGTTGGTGAGGGGGAAGTTGTCATCTTTTTCACAATATGATAACCCTAATTTTACTTAATCATAACATCCATTCATGAGGTAATATGAAATAGCTAAAAACTTTCTACATGACCCTCATATTGAAATAGACTTGTAATGTGCTCATTTGGAACTTTTTGCATCATTGATATGAGCAGATTTGCATTCCTTGTATAGAGCAAAATACTAGAATTAAATATAAATAAAAAGTGCTTAATTAAAGTTAGTATTTTTAGCATAAAAATATACAAGCATTGCAGTATTATAAGTTGTATCATATAAAATATATTTAGTCTAAAAAAATGAAATTTATGAGATTAGCCTATCATCCATTATAGAAACAGGGAAAAAGAAAAAAAAAAGAAAGAAAGAAAAGAAAGTCATTACTCTAAGCATGATGTTTTTCTTCCATTCCCAGGCTTCCTTGGAGTAGTTTGGATTCTCTTTCTTCGCAAGAATGCACTAGCATTGGAAAGAAGGAAACTGGTTATTTTATCATCATCAAAACATTCTTCTTCTTTAAAGGAGAATTCTCCTGTTCCATGGATTAAGTTATTTAAAAGAGCAGAATTTTGGTAAGTGATTATTTTGGTTTTTAACTATTTTTTAATATTGCTCACTAGTATTGCGTTGTTAACAATGAAGTCAAGAACTCTCTTGCACTCTAATATTTTTCATAGGGTATTTGGTAGAGATGGTGTTGATCCTAATCACTCTCTTCTTTAAGATTGCTCAGTGGACCAAGTAGTGAACAAATTAATCCAATTCTATTCAGGGGGTTTGGCAAACATCATGACTCATAATTAATCAGAGCTGCACTTATCCATCGTCTTCTTCCAACACATTCTCATATGTTATTTTTTTAATTTTTATTAAAATGCTGTAAGGTTATAGCATGAAACTTGAAGTTAATCAGTCTTTTAACTACTTGCAGCTACAAGAAATAAGGAAAGAAGGAAATTTAACCCTCTTTCTGCCCTACTGAGTTGCCTCTATACAGAGTTTGCAGCTAAGACCTGTGTTTCAAGCATTATTTTCAAGATCTGAAACATAACTGAAATTTTCTGAAAAGACAGTTTCTTCCACATTATGTATTATATCATATATTTAATGCACATCTAATTGAATTTAAGTTTGTTTTGTGACGTAAACATAAGTATCTTATCTGTTATATACCTTATTTCTATAATAAATACTATTTATAAACTTAGGTAAAAAAACCTGATTTAATTAAGTGAAATGAGTTTTTTTTTAATTCAGCACGTAAGGAATATAAAAGGTCAGCTGTAAAAACATTAACCTCAGAAAAAAAAGTTTTGAAATGCAGACCAGTGTTACTTATGTGATTGCAATTATTTTTCTTGAACAATCCATCTTCATTCTTGACAAATATTTTTATAGTAATAATTACCTTTGAGCTTTTTTTGTTATAAATTTTATGGGCTCATTCCAAGTAGGTTTAGCATAAAAAATTATTCCCAAGTATTTAGCTGAATTTGCTTCCTGTAATGACCTCCATCAAAATTTAGTTCCTTATTTTTCCTGAATGAAAAAACTTAGTAATTAGATTTGGTGATATTATCATGTATCTGACAGGTATGGCTCAAATGGATATTTCCAACAGTAGAGTAAAGATGAATTTATTATTACAATGGGTTTAAAAGTGTGGGCCTAGACCCAGAGTAGTCACATACCTTCAGGAGGGATTTTAGATAAAGCCTCAAGTAGCACCTTATGGCCATAAACAACCAAGAAAAGAAGACAACAAAGCATAAAAATGTTAAATATAAAGCGCCATTAAGACTGAGCTCTTGTCGGTCCTAGTGGTGTAGTGGTAACCATACTTACCTCTTAAACCCAAGATTGAGGTTCCATCCTGGCCAGGATCAATGGATTTTTTCAGGCATAAAAATCCTAAGTAGGAAGGGAAGTAAAACCGTGGGTCCCATGTAGTAGATTTATGGCATGTAAAAGAACCTCAAGCCTGAAAGAAGAGGCCTATAAGCAAAATTTATCAGCCATTTCATGCCCTGAATTAGATGGGATATTAAAGAGCATTCGTAAATAAACCAAATTAACACACATAAAGACTGAGTTCAACTTCAACTCAATTTTTTCACATGGGTTTCAACTGCTGAATTTTCAAATTATATAATCCAAATACAGTTGGCATTCAAAGGATGATGGATGGGAGCTTTGCATCTAGTATTAGATTATATCCATCTCTATAAAGGTTCTAAAGGCATATAGGTTTCATATTGTGCTGGTCTCTTGCACATTCAACTACAATTCTACTTAGCTAATGCTGAGAGACACATATTGTCTGGAAATGAGAAGAAGGCAAGCATGAGGAATGTGCTAAGTAAACATTTTCTATCCTCCTGACTGTGCTCATGTACATTAATGCTGATAAAAATAAACAGTGTTGTCATATACTCACCCATAGTTTGAAGTCCAGCAAGCTTGAAAGATATTAGTCTGAAAGATTGTCATTCATGTGGCAGCATGGGTATCTCTCATACATTCTTAGGTATGCAGATAAACAGTTCAAGCCCCCTCGCACTTCAGTCCCTTTTTGATCACCAGATTATACCTAACTGTACTGAAAATGGTAATATTCACCTGTGATTCTGCTGACACACTGTCAGAAAATGCTTTGATCACCATAATTCCTTTAGCCATGACTAGTAGCTTATCATCTGGTTATGTTACTTGAGAATCCTCCAACTTGAAACACATTTATTATATGTATTAAATATTTTAGTGGATATATAGGTAATTATCTATCTGGCTTCAACATGTGACATTGAACAACATGGGTAAGTGCTATTAATATCTATTGCAAATTGAAAAAGATATATTACTGAACTGGGAACAATTTTAGTAACATTCTGTTGATAGCACAAAAACAATAAACATTTCTATTGCATGTTTAAATAAATTTACATAAGGTGTGTAAAAATGTTACTAATTTTTAATTTCTTATTATTAGGTCTTGCGTGTTTGGCCATGCCTGCCAAAACAATTGTTTCTTCCTTTTATTATCATGGTTGCCTACATATTTTCATGACACATTTCCCTCTGCTAAGGTGAGCTCTAATGATTTAAAAATGTTAATCATCATTCAAAAAAAAAAAAAAAAAAAAAAAAAAAAAAAAAAAAAAAAAAAACTACAAGAATATATTAAAAGACTAACGAAAAATAAATAGAATTAAAAATTAAGTTCTGACATTATGAAAACTATTTTCCAATTTTCAATGATATATAATTAATTATAGGTATAGACTTTTGTAAGGGGCCACAAAGTTGTTAGGTTTGAATGAATTGTAAATGCAAAAAAAAGAGGGTAACTAAATTTTTAGTAACAAAAATTGTAATATACTATTTTTCACTGCTATAGGTTGTGTTTACAGGGATGGATTGTGAACACAGTACCTTGGTTGTTTTGCATTCCTTGCACATTTGTTGGCAAATGGCTATCAGAAAATCTCATTCAAAATGGAAATTCTGTAACAAGCACAAGGAAGATCATTGAATTCATTTGCCTGGGCTCTGAAGCCCTGGCCCTTGTATTACTAGGTAACAGTAGTGTATATACTCTTAGTAACAGAAAATGGACATATTAATAAGACAAAATACGGGTTTTTTTTATCTTTGCTAAGACTTATTTTGACTAACATGAGTAAAATATGAATTGTTAAATTGTGTAGAAACACAAGTCAAAATGCACATGGGCTTAATTTATCTGCAGTAAATTAAAATGTAACAAACTATAATGAGGATAGCAAGAGTTCCAGAACATTTTAAATGATAACACAAGTCTGCTGCAAATTATGGGAATATGTTGTTGGCTACTCATCCTAATGCAAAACTGTTATCACATTTCAGCTCAGATTACAAATTATGAATGGGCTTTGTTGTGTATGACAGTAGCTATTGCAGCAACTGGTTTCCACAACAATGCCATCATTGTCAACCCACAGGATCTAGCACCAAAGCATGCTGGCAGTGTGTTTGGGCTCATGAATACAGTTGGTGCAGTGCCTGGTAAGTGGTGATTGAGTGAATATTTTCACTGAAGAAGCTATAAATCCCTTTTGAAAATTTTAAATACTTTAATTTGTTAATAATCTTTGTATTGCATGTCTATTTTATAAGGCTCAAATTATAATACAGGATTTTCCAAAATGATTGTCGCAGTTTCAAAAAACCACTGCACATAGTACAATGGAGATAGGAATACAAATGTTTTATTCATAATACAGCTCATAAAGTTTTTTACATTCATTACAAAAGCTCAATGTGTGCTCCCTTTGTCACTCTGCCGATATCAACATTATAGTTAATTTCTTCCCACACATGCCTCAGCATGGCATTAGTGATGTTTTGAAAGGCAGTTCTGATTAACACCTTCATATTCAGAATAGCTACAAGTAAAGAAAGGAGAAAAACTTGATCCTTTAGATTTGAAAAGCAGTTTTGATACATACCTTCATATCTGAATAGTCACAGGTAAAAGGAAGGAGTAAAACATTGTCCTTCATGTAACCCCACAAATCACAATGGATTAGATCAAGTGACTGAGATGGAAGACAGCAGCATCTGTTTCTGTTGATCCTGCATCCAGTCTATCACTGGTAAGTATTGTATAAATTCCCTAACATCCTGATGAAAATGAAGTGAAGTTAACCTTTTTACAGTATGAAATCATCTCTGTCCTCATTTAACTATGGTAGCAGCCATTCAGTGATCATATCTAGATAGTGAGCCCCTGTTACTGTCCTTCTGGCAAAGAAAATAGGCCATACACCTTTAAATTAAACAGCACAGAACACATTAATGTTTGGAGAGTCTTGCTCGTGTTCATTCCGTTAGATAACGGAACCACCAGATGCCACTGCATCACCTGCTAGAGTTAGTCAGTCCCCAGCCGAAGATGAGAGCAAATGCTCTTGAAACATGTTCTGAAGAATTAATCAGTTAGTGAAGTTTTAGTGTCACCTAATACTGACTCAGTAGTATATGTAACAACTTCACTGTTCCTAACTTCTTTTAAGATTACAATTGTCTATCCATATCTTCCATTTTTAATCTTGCTTCCTCCAACAACCTCTTCTAAAATATCCAATTTTAACCCCAAAATCTCCTAACCCATTTCTAAATAACTTATCTAAATTTGTGCAACCAGGTATGTCATTATACCCAAATATTTTTCTTGATATTTGAGGATATTTTCACAATGTCAGTATCCAATAGCTGTTGAACTCTAAATAAGCATTTCAATACTTTCTCCATCATTAACCCTCTAACACTTACCTTTCCTTACTTTTATCAATGCTCCTGCATTTGCAGTATTATTGGAAACTCCCAAAAATAATTTACAGAAAATTCTTAGTAATAAATCCATATTACACCATCCCTTCTCTATACCCCGAATTTCCCCTCCATAAATCCATCGTGATTCAACCAAGGAGAATAAAGCCTTTCAAATCACTTTATATTCATTACTGGCATTCTATATAAACATTTTCTTATCGCTATCATGGCCATTTTTTCCTTTGTCAGTACAATTCTTTTCTGTTTCTCCCAGCCTCCATTACTACTGAGCTTTATGCCCAGATATGAGAATTCACTAACTACCTGAATTTCTCATCCTTACACAGTTTATTTCCCTTCTTAAAAACCATTATTTTAGTTTTATTCTGATTTACCCTGAATCCCCACTCTTCACAATACCTGTCAATCTCACCTATAGCTAACTTTAAGCTCATTACTGATAGTAAACATACCATCAAATCATCTGCATAAAGTAACCAGGAATGTAGATGTAGATATATTATTAATTGTAGACATGTGAGTACAAACATGCTTCAAGCTATCCAAAATATCATCAATAATAAAATTAAACAATATGGGGCTTAATTTACAAACTTGCCTAAGTCCTCTCTCCTGTCCCACAGCATTAGTGACTTCCCCAAATCCACACTTGAAACAAAATCTGTTTTAATAATATAACTGCTCTAATATACTTATCATATTACCATTTAGACTCTTCTTACTTAAATTGTACCATAGAACTTCTCTATCCACCCTATCATATGCTTTTTCTAAATCAATAAATATGGCGTACAATCTGCCTCTTTTCTTTGGTCTGTTCTCTTTCCTTCCCTGAATCCAGTTGGGTAGGGCAATATCCTTTGATATTCTTCTGACCAATTTTGAATTCTCTATGCCAGTATTCCTGAAAAACTTTTTCCAAAATTGGATAACAATGCTATTCCTCTATAATTGTTTGGGTTACTTTCATTCCCTTTACCTTTATATATGGGGTGTATAATTGCCATACGCCAACTTTCTGGTACCTTCTTCTTCTTCTCTTTAATTACATTCAAAAGCCTTGTTAAGCATGTTAGTCTATCTGGGTTTTCACACCAAATTTTAAAAAACTCTGTAGGTAAACTATCGATTCCCACTGCCTTATGACTCTTAAATTTATGAACTTGACTATTATTATTTTCCTTAATTTTTGTTGCAATTTGCCGACTCATTTCCTCCTCATTCCTTAGGCTGATGCCTCTTAGATCCTTTTTGAACTCATTAGCTGGCCAATCATCGATCCAAAGCCATAGGTTACGTATGTACGCACGTTTACCCTTTGATCTTGCCTTCTTCATCTGTTGCACTAGTTCTTTCTTCAGGATTCTGTGCACCACTGATAAATCTTTATTAATAAATAAATTCGTCCCTTTTAATTTCTTAGACTTTTTCAACACCTCATAGACAATTTGCGTGGTTACAAATCTAACCACTGTCCTTCTTCCTCCATTGTTCCCAACTTGAAAAGCTACAGCAATTTTCCATTCATTCAGAACCATCTCCAATCTCCCTTCCAAAATTTCTTTCACTCTCTGAATGGGCCACACTCCTCTTCTTTTCTCTACACCTGATATTACGAAATTAAATTTCCGATATCTTTCTTCCAAAGGTTCTACTCTTCTTTTGAATGACTTGGACTTCTGTTTTCATGTTTTGCATTTCAATTTTGATTTCATTTTTAATTTCTTTCCCCATCATTCATTTTATTCCCCAACCTTTCTTCCTATCCTGTAATATGTTTCGGAATTCTTCACCTGCTTCGTAATCACCATTAGGCCAGGATCTCTACTCCTCCAGTGATTAGTAGCATACCAATTACATGCACCACAGAAAAAATATTCCCCACCTCTCCATGATGCACTGTTTTTTTTTTTTTAATAGATTCCACTTCATACCAAGTAACAGACCTATTTTTGCTCTATAACTCTCTATGTTGATTCCCATTGTTACTTATGTCACTTTTCAACTTCTTCCTGCAGCTCCCAAGAAACACACCATTCTCTTTCACTGCTAACTTAGCACTCATCTATATTGTTTATTGACTTTTACACTTATATGAAAGATTGATTTATCACTAAAAATCAATTTGTCATTAAAACCATTGTCTTCCATCTGCTGTTGCAGTGTGATGGAAAAAGCCTGCTATTGGTGCTTGCCATGAGGTATTTAGGCCTAACTTAATTTTTAGAGCATTGGTAAGTGTATAAATCCCTCTCCATATTGTATGCTGCCATTTGCAAATACTGATGACTGGCAGCAAGAACCATAATTACTGAATGGTGCGTTGCTAAGAACAAAAATTTCTCTATTCATCCATGCTGCAGTAAGTTGCATGCTCAATTTATTACCGATAAAACTTACAAAACTCCAATAATTGTTTTCGAAAGCCCTGTACTTACTTAAATTCCATTTACTCATTTTATTTCAATCTTTAAAGAGTGCAAAATAGAAGAAGAAAATTTTTCTTCAGCATATTACCTATTAATTTTTATAAAAATAATATTTGCCTATATTTGTGGTCTTTAAGCATAGACTTTTGTTCCAGGATTCATGGGTGTGTACCTAACAGGTTTTATCTTAGAAACTACTAACAGCTGGGCTGCAGTGTTCCAGGCAACAGCTGCAATAAACATGATGGGATGTGTCTTATTTCTAGTATTTGGCAGTGGAAATGCAATTATTTGAATTGCACATACCAAAAGAACAATACAAAACATGTCAGAAAAGGGTGTTTGCCCCTGCATCAAAGATCTACAATAGTTATTCATATCTCTCTCCCTCTCCCTGTCTCCCCCATCCACATTTGTATTTGTGCACTATGGTTATTTAGACTAACACATTAATGAGTGAACCAGTAAAATTCTTAACAGATGCCCTGAAAATGATCCAGTCAAAGGAAATTAGCTCAGTAAAACAAAATGAACATTTATCTGTGGAGATATTTGTTACATAAATTGCTATACTCATGATGTCTTTTGTGCTTATTATTTTTTTGTATGCTATACCTCTTCTTTTATATTTTTTCCCTCATAGTATTTTTATACTTTTTTGCCCCATAGAGGCATGTATTTTTATGCCCCTGGACTTGAGATGTTATTGATAGATCTACATAATTCCTTTTTTATGTCCTGATGCAATATCAGTATGATTTTGTTGCAGATAAAATGGTAATTTTTTCACATAAATATAAAAAGTATACTTTTTCAGATGTTGAATTTGTCCTACATAACATATTTTCTGGATTGAACATATCAGTATGCTAATATACAGCAATATCGAAACTGTACTGGTTTATACCACAGTAAATTAATTACACCTATGTTATATTTGTTCATTTTGAGCCAATATCTACCAAGAGTACTACCCTCTTCCTGTGCTTTGAATCCAATAATTCTGTGGATTTCTTCTGAGCATATGTTAGAATATTCTAATAGAATTTTTCAAAACCTATAACAGTAACCCTATTTACATAAATAACATTAGGATATCTTTTGGGGGGCAATTGCTACCATCATCAGCTGTTGATCAACTACTTAATATGGTGGCTGGATCTCAAGGTGTTTCTGTGGAGGTATCTAATGCTTCAACTAGGAAGGTTATAAGTTCATCCGCAGGTGGAAAGTAAAAATCCATTTAACTTCTTTTGATTTTCAGGATAAAAGTTTTTTCCAAAGAAGCCTGTTGGATTGTGAATCCTTTGCTTTAATTTCATGTTTTCTGAAATCAGAAATTTAGGAATTTAGAGAAAGGTACATTTTAGGAATATTTAAAACAGGGAAAAAAAAAAAAAAAAAAAAAAAAAAAAAAACCAGTAGTAGTAGTAGTAGTAGTAGTAGTAGTAGTAGTAGTAGCAGCACACATTTGAATCATGAAATTAAACCAGAGGCTAACCTGCTAAAAGAACTTCATGACCCAACAGAGCTAGCAGAGCTAGTTGGAAAAACATTTTCATCCTGAAAAACAGAAAATTTAGTGAATTTTGATGTTCCAAATTCAACAAATTCCTATTCAAAGTGTCAGATGTCTTGGAATCCAGTCACTACACAGAGTAATGGTCAACAGCTGATAATGGGAGTGATTGCCTTCAAAACAAGTTCTAAAGTTATATATGAAGTGGAATTTGTATTAATAGGTTTTTATGAATTCTAAAATCATTCCAATGTCTACAGCTTTCAAGTACAGTTTGAATAATTACACATTAGAATGTTTGTAAACAAGTTTGAATAATGATAGTTTCTATATTAGGAGGTAAGTAATGATCTATAAGGATATTAGGATATTATTATTATTATTACTATTACTGCTATTTATCCTTTGTTAGAGCTAACATGAGATTTAATTTCCATACTTTTTTCAAGACTTTTAGTTCATCTCTCATGGAAGTGATATAACTTATGTTAAGGAGAAGCTTCTTTTATTATGCACTTTAGAAAAGTGGGGTTTGCATTACTGCTAAGAGCATACTTCTATCATTTGTTTAAATACTGCCTACTCCCATTTATATTTTTGTAATTCTTAGAACTGCTTTGAAATTTCTGCCAAATCTCTGCTTCCACAATGACCAGACTCGAAATAAGCTGCAAGAAAACATGCATCTATTCAGCTTTTTCTTTAAATTAAAAAGTCATGGAACCAAGTTTAGTGAATAGAGGAATTCAATAACACATTGATCCTTTTTTATTTAAATCCACTCTGTAGCATTGTAGACAGAATTATTATCATGGTACAACTTAAGATGTCACATCTTTGATCTTGGGTGTGGCTTCTTCCGTTGTTTAAAGACCTCTAGAAGGTATATTGTGCTGCGCCATTCCTTTGTGATAAATGTTGATTATCAAATGAAGCGATCTTTTGAATAAAAACATGCAATCATCTTTTTCCACACTTACCTCTTTTCACTTTTGTTGGTAGCACAACTGCTATTAAGATTCCAAAGCATAATACTCATAACTTTAAATGCTAATTGGAACCTGTACAATGAAGCTAATCATATAATTAATATTATTGTATGCTTGAGTCAAACTACACATACTTAACAGCTCCACTTACCTGTTTAAATTTAGTACATGTTTCATGGGTCTTTGTCAGCATCCTCACTTAACCGTGAAACTGAAACCAAAACTAAATTTAAACAAGGGGAACCAATAAGAGTGTGTGGTTCAACTCAACATACAATGATAATATTGTTATAAAGTTATATGGTGTTCATAGTTCACCCTCCATTAAATTTCCCAGTGTAAATTGGCACTGGTCAGCATACTTGCTGGTAAGTGTGGAACATATTAAAACTTGGTATGACATAAATGTTAATGCAGGGTCATTGTGTTGATATTACCCAAAAAGTGCCATCTCAAGGAAACAGATATGAAAATCTTCTTTCACTGTTACACTTATGGTACTGATTTTTTCAGCTATAACTGGTGTGTGTGGTGATCAAGGTGAAGTTTGTCTTGTCCTCTTTTAGTTTTCAATTGCACCATGTAAAGCAGTAGAGTCCCCAAAGATATCTGCAAAGCTTCATGATACTGATGATGATACTGCTTTGGGTTTAAATCAGTTTTGAAACTGTTGAAAAATCTTAGTTTGAAAGTTGCATCTAGAGTTCCATCTTCAACATATATGAAACAATGTGATGAAATTGACTTAACAATGACAGATGCACAATTCCTTGTACAGCTATTGATAAAATTTCAGCATGTCCTTCATACCATCATGATGTTTACAGTTTCTTGCAACTTTTACATAATAGATTAGGCCTGAGGGTGGATTGCTTCATGTCAAAGTTAACTTGCTATTTGATCAGATTGTACAGATCACGTTTTATTATTATATTTTATATAAGATTGAAGTTATTACATATTTTCAAGTGCTTATCTGTTTACCATGTATAATGAGCTTATTTGAGTTATGGGCCACCTGAACATGGTTACATATTTTCAGGTGCTTGTCTGTTTACCAGTACAATGGACTTACTTTAGTTACAGGCTACCTGAGCGTGGCTGCCTACTAGAGAAGTGTACCTGCTGCAACTGGATAAAGCTACCACATATAAAGTTAATATTTTTATTTTAGTATTTATATATTACTGAAAACATAAAATGATACTGTATTTAAAACTGATGATAATAATAAGCACTAACCTTTATTATAGTTGAAAATTATGCTCTTAGGGGCAAAACATTGCTGGCATCTATAGGAAATGCATGTATTTCAGCTAACTTTTCTTTTCTAAGAACACAATAGTTTGGAACATGTTTGACATTGAGAGATCATCTCTCATGATTTTAATAAGTTGGCAAAAATTTCTCTACAAGGAATGTATTGACAGGATATTTTCTTACAAGTCTGTATGAATGCATTTTCAAATATTTATCATACATAAAAACCCATTCTTCAATAATATATTTATGCAGTGGCATAACTAATGAAAAACAATTAGCACACAATGAAACATTGAGTAATACATGAGTGCACCATAATTCTCTGACAAAGCCTCCTCAAACTAATTACAAGCTGCTTCCTGCACATGCATTATACACCATTGACAACTGGCATGTTCCAGTATGCAGCTGAGAAGTGCTGACCCATAACTTACATAATCTCGTTGTAAATTCATACTGATTATGGCAGAGAAGGATCTAATTGAACACATAGACAGTTTATATAAAATGGTGTGGACAGTGCTCCAGCTATCTAGAATTTCCAATGCTTTTCTCTCTTGGAATGAGAGTTACATTATCATTTTTAAGGGTGAATTTATTGCAGTGAATTCTGACGAAATTTCTGAGCTCTGATTAGCAATTCTTTTTTTATTTTTTGTTTTGTGTTACCATTTATAAAAATTAATCCAAATTTGTTCATTTTATTTTTTTTCTCCCATTTGTTGCAATTTTTATGGTATTACTTGGAATACTGTAAGTCTCTTCCAATGCAATTTTTTTTATATACTCTTGGTATTCTTAATTTCCGAGAAGAATGTTTAAGATTTGGATGGAAAAACATTCTTGAAGCTTTTACTTAATGGAATCAGTTTTACTTTTATTTGTTGTGAGCAGAAGTTATTCTTTTATTAACATTTTATTCACTAAGTACATGACAGGTGTGTTTTTAAATTTATAGTCTTTTCTCCTCTTTTTTACATAGCCTGTCTCTGCATCTTTAGTGGCAGTATATTTGCTTCTTATTGGGCTATCCCATTTTGACAGCTGTTTCTTAGATCTGTTATGACTTAAGTTTCATTTGCTAGTAATTTTTCTAATTTCAGTGGGTTAGTTTAATGCTGTATTGTAAATGTGATAACTGTAATGAAGAATTACTCTGAATAATGCATCATGAGAGCTTTTTAAAATATATATATTCACTCTCCAATCATTATGCTAAAATGCTGCATTATTTTAAAATTTTCCTTTGTTACAGTACTGGGTGTTTCATGGCTTGTTACCCATTTCACGGCAGCTGGCAGGACAGCAGTCAGAACAGTATCTCCTGGCAAAGCAAATGTAATATCCATACAACTGATTCAAGTTCTCATAATTATAAATACAATTATAATGAAAATAAGCACATACCTTATGACATGAGGTGTTAGAAATGCTATCCTGCTACATTCATATATTTTTGGCATCTTTTTAGAAAATTGTCATGCACATACATCAGTTCATCTTCCAAAATTGGTTCAATTTCTCACCAGATACTTTCTTTTGGTTCTTGTAATGTATGGGGGTTTGTTCCATACACTTTATTTTTCAATTATTCCCATAAATAAAAATGTCAGCATGTCATTCCTGTATCTGTTTGCAATTATGGTATTCTCAAAAAAATTGATCCTATTTCATACAAGATTTTCTGGTGGTATGAGGTGGTTTTATGTATAAAAATCTGTTTTTTTCTGTACTTCAGTAACTGTTATTTTCATGAAAACATGGCCATGTGAATGGATCTATGCTTCATTAGTAAAAAAATATTAAGAGTATGGATCAATTACTCTATTTTTAACATTTCATAACATCCAATTACAGAAATTTACCCAAATATCAGGATCATCTGCCTGCAATTTGTGAACAATGCTGACCTTGTGTTTTCATATTTAAATTACTCACTTATGTAAGATGAACTGATATGTAAGAATGATAATTTTCTAAAAAATTCCAGAAATGTCTGGATGTACCAGGACAACATTTTCAATGTATGTCATAAGATGTGTCTTATTTTTGTTACAGTTGTAATTTCAAGAACTTGAATCAGTTGCACATTATTATATCTGATTCTCCTGGAGTTTTTGTGAAATGGGTGACAAAAGCACGAAGGACTCAGTATTTTGTATATGACTGGTGCTGAATTTCTTGGTCCAATACGAAGTTAGAATTTTAGGTGTTTGGCATACTTTAATTTTTTTTCCCATTAATTTCATTAAAAACAATTCCCCCCCCCCCCTCAGCTTTTATCTAAACTGGATCCAAATGAAAGTGTCTATGATAAAAATGCATTATGTACTGTGGATTATTATAACATCCAAGACTTTTCTGCATAATTGTGCACTTCTCCAAAATTGAGCAGATTTGATAACAGCCCTTCAAATTGTTCAGCAGATAAAAAAAAAAAATTATATATTGCAAAATGTTTCTGGAACAAAAGCTAAATGATTTAGTAAACATCCCATTCAACAAGGAAGAATACTCTGTGGAATACCGTATATCATCAATACTGCCCTCAACAATGAATTCAACCAATCGTTAGTAGATAAGAAGATCAGACATTTCAAAGACTTAAAGTTGTTAAAAAAACATGACCATTCTCTCCACAATGAAGAATATAAGGTTTAAAATATTCATATACCATCTGAAAAGGTTTAAAAATTTGAAATTGTATTGTTGGCACAGAATAAATTTAACATCAAAAAACTTTTAAACAGAACCATAAAGGATGTTTTTCTATCTAACAAAAAGCAGGCACATATAAGGTAGATTAGCGTAGGTCCATAAGTTACCGGCCTAACCATTTTCTAGGTATGATAAAGACAAAAACTATATTTCACTTTTCAACATATTTACCCTTTACTGCAATACACTTCTCACATCTTTGAGTTAACATTTCAATCCCCCCTCCCAATAGTCAGAAGTCTTGTCTGCAAAATGGGCATAAACAGTAACCATCACTTCTTCGCCACACTTAAATTTCCTTCCTCATAGGTCTTTCTTGGGTTTTGAGAAGAGAAAATAGTCTCTGGGAGCTAGATCTGGGCTGTAGGGTGGATGGTCAATCTCCTTGAAACCACATTTCTTTACAGCTTTCTTTGTAACAAGAGCACAGGTGTGTTGTCATGCAGAAGGAGTATACCACCACTCAGCTTTCCTGGCCTTTTCTCTTTGATGGAAGCATGTAGTCTGTGCAGTAGGCCAGCATAGCATTCCCCATTTACTGTGGTGTTCCTCTTCTTGAAGTCAATGAAGAGTATTCCTTCACAGTCCCAAAAGATTGTGGCCATCTTGGCTGACTGAGTGACCTTGGCCTTTAGAGGCTGTTCTTTGCTAGGTTAATGCCACTCCATTGATTCTCTTTTGGTCAAGAGATCATAGTAGAGGACCATAGTTTCATCTCCTGTAACAATGTTTTGCAGAACTTCTTTCTCGTTGCCATGGCAGAGCTCCAAATATGTCTGACAACAGATGACTAGTTACTGCTTTCGAACTGTGGAAAGGTGTGTAGGCACCCATCTTGCACTAAATTTATTCATGTTTAAATGTTCATGAATAATTCGAAGGACTGTTGTTTTAGAAAGGCCCAACCTTGCTGCTATTTCTGTAACTTTGAGCTGCTGATCTTCCATAATTTCTCCTTCTACAAGAGTGATGTTTTCAGAAATGAGCACCTCCAAGGGCCGAACTGCACGCTCTTCGTCTTCAATACTTTCTTGACACATTCGAAAATGTTTGGTCCATTCTTTTATGGTAGAATGTGAGGGGGATGCTTCTCCATATACACCATGCAATCACTGTTTAATTTCATTTGGAGTAAGTCCTTCTTTTGTGAAGAACTTAATAACAGCTCGAAATTCCATTTTAAACATGTCACAATCTTATACACATTCTCTTCTTTATGTAACTATATCTGAACATAGCAGAGCAGAAGTTACAGCTACAAATATTTACTTAACACATAAGGGTTTGGTGCAGGTGATAATCCTTATCGGCGAAGCTGGAAACTTATGGACCTCTCCTTGTATATAGGCAGAACAATAAGAAATTTGGAGACAAGGAAAAGAGAACATTTCAGAAATATAAGATATAAACAGGTGCATAAATCAGCAGTTGCAGATAATTTTAGGTCTTGCAATCATGACATCACAAAAGAAACCAAACTGTTGAAAGCCCAGGGAATTAGCAATATGAGAAAAGATTTTCATTTTAAAGAATAAGCATAGTGTTATGTATTTTGACATCCCTAACAATGGACTTCCTGTTCCTATCATCTGCCAGCATTAGTCACTTCCCAGCTGAAGATGAGAGCAAAAGTTCTTGAAACATGTTCTGATAAATTAATCAGTTAATGCAGTATAGTGTTGTCTAATACTGACTTCTTTATGTGTATAACTGTATGGGTGAATTTTGTTGCTATTTTATTCTTAATTCAGTTAAAAATTTTTTGGCTCTTTTATGTGTTAACGGTTTAATTCAAAACTAAAGTTTTCAACACCTGTGTCTGGCATCATCAGTGGAGATAAGAGCACTGACTCTCGAAGGATACAATAGTGTTGCCCTGTTACTATAACTGCGCATTTTAAGTGTCAAGGTTGATCAATATTATCTAAGTTGGAAAGAGGAGGATAGTTGTTTGTTTTTAAGAATTGGCTTTCATGTGTTACTCAGCTACTTCCAGTAGAGAAGAGACTTTTATGAACAGAAGGAAGAAGTTGCCGTTAGAACTGCTCCAAGTGCAAATTTTTTCATGCACCACTTCAAGGGTCGGTCCTGGTGGTGTAGTGGTTACCATACTTGCCTCCTACACCCAAAACGCGGGTTCGAACCCGGTCAGAACCGATGGATTTTTTTCGGGCGTAAAAATCCTAAGTATGGCTTCCTTCGGAAGGGAAGTAAAGCCGTGGGTCCCGTGTCGTACATTTACAGCACGAAAAAGAACCTCAAGCCTGAAAGAGAGGCCTCTGAGCAAAATTTGTCGGTCGTTTCACGCCCTGAGTTGAATGGGACGCTGATGACCTCAGATGTTAAAGAGCGTCCATAAATAAATCAATCAAAAAAAAAAAAAAAACACTTCAAGGAAAAGGCTTTAGATACTGCTGAATATAAACCTTCACTCTGGTTAGAATATGTGGATGACACATTTATAATATCAAAAAAAAAAAAAAAAAAAAAAAAAACACTTCAAGGAAAAGGCTTTAGATACTGCTGAATATAAACCTTCACTCTGGTTAGAATATGTGGATGACACATTTATAATATGGCAACATAGAGAGCATAAACAAATTCTTTTTAGAGCATTTAAATAATATGGAAGAAAATATTAAATTCACAATGGAAACAGAAAATATTAAATTCACTATGGAAATAGAAAATAATAGTACACTCCCTTTCTAAATGTATTATTTCATAAGAAATCTTTAAGAGTCCTAGGTCAACAAATTTATAGAAAACATACATACACAGATAGATATCACAATGCCAGATCTAACCATCAATGAGTTAAACTTAATTATTATTTATCTATAATAGTAGATAGTGCAATGGATTTAAGCTCAAATTTGTTATGATGTTTGTTATTAATAGTATTTCATAGTGAGTTGTTTTGGGAAGGGATAATTTATGAATTCCAAAAAGAACCATAATCAAAACTTAACATACATAGTTAAAACAATCACAGAACCAGATTATCTTAAATATGAACTAGAACGCCTCCGCGAAGTTTTTAAAACAGATATCACGACATCATCTCACACTGGCCCAAATATAAATGCAAAGTTTTTAACCCACATAGATGTCACTGTGCACATTGCATGAATATTAAAGAACAAAGGCCTAAAAACTACTTTTATACCAATAATTAAATTATGAATATTGCTTGTTACTGCTGAAGATCCTAGGGACCCTCTTGGCACAACAGAAATTTACAAAATACCATGTGAGTATACCAAAATCTATACAGGTATGATAAGAAAATTTATTAAAAAACTATTAGAAAAACATCCGCAATATCTATGTCTGAATCAACCAGAACGATATGTTATTGCATAACATTCCCTCAATAACTTTGATAAAACAGAAATAGTTGCCCAAACAAAAGACTCTTTATTCTGGCTAGGAGGGAAGCATTAGAAATTAAACAGCATACAAACAATTTTAATAGGGGCAATGCCTATTGCCTAAGCAACTGCAGAAGTCATTCTCAAAACAAACAACTATCCTCTCCCCCCCTCTCCAATTCGGATAATAATGATTGAACTTGGCTCTTAAAATATGCACTCATAGTAGCAAATCAATATTGTAATGGGCTTTGAATTAAACACAGCAAAACAGCCTGGAAGTTTTTAACTGCACTAATAACAACACTTACTGTGAAAGCCTAAGATGTATTACATAATTTTTCCTTGTTCAGAGTTATCTCACCAACAAACAGATCATTTCTATTTGTTAATTTGTTGTTCACTTCCTGCTTGCTATAAAATAAGATTTTGGACTGCACATTAGATCATGAAGAATAATTTGATATTGTTTTAATTAAATGCAAAATTAGCAAAACTTTCACAGTGGGTAATATGTAATTAAATACTCTTAAGTATCCATTTAGTAAGGTTTATTAGCACAACATCAGATGCAAACAAACAGATAAGTCAACTATTGGCAACCATTTATGGGAAATGAGGCATCAAATAGAAAAGACAATTACTACAATCAATATATCAACTATTAGAATTAAGCTTATGGAAAAAGATCTACATAAAGAATAATGAATTTTTAAATCCCAGCATATGACAACTTGAATGGAAAATGTTGTAATCTCCTGCCAAAGGTCAGCTGTAACCATCCAAGATGCACTTAATTATCTAGTGAGTCAATTTGATAATCTTATGCTCCACTTACTGTTGAATTACGCAAAACTAGTTTTGCAGACTTTTGCATAATTCAACAGTAAGTGGAGCATATTATCATATCGACTCACTAGATAATTAAGAACATATTAGTTGCTTCACTGTATTGGTTCCAATACAAAATTAAATGTTATATTTATCCAAGATCCATTTGAAATTGTCCATCAGTTACTAGCAGAAATGGAAAAGGTTCTGCCAATAAACTTTGGCAAGTGGAGACTTGGTTTTTAGTCAACACATCATCTGAACAGTATTCAATGTTGAATTTTAATGGAATAATCCATTCCTAAAGAAGGCAATAAATCTTTCCTTCAATTTGAAAATATTAATTTAGTTATTAATTTGTAAAAGCCTAATTCAAACAAGAAAAAGCAGCTACCAATCTTTTACTTTTGACTATTTTGAATATCTAACTTTCTGGCTGTACCTAGTTCTTTATATTTGCTTGTTCAAATAGAAAAAAAAAAAAAAAAACAGCAATTAAAAGTGAAATTAGCAAAGAATAGGTTCACAAAAAAGTACAGAAGTTCAAGAGGCAGAAACTTATTAAAAAAAAACCATACTTTCAGCAGGAAAAGATAAGATAATTTTTAAAAAATTCACATATGGTTCATAGGCTAAGCAAAACTTTCAAAATATTCTTAAAGATTTTAATATCAGATTGGCACCTATATGCAGATTTAATATTAAAAATCTGAATGAACAATATTAATGGCAGTATTCCATTGGCAAAGCAGGTATTTACCAAATAGGATGTGCAGAATGAGAAAAAGTCTATGTTGGAAAAACAAAGAGAAGTATAGGCACATAGTTTTCATTTGATTTGATTTGATTTGATTTATTTATGGACACTCTTTAACATCTCAGGTCATCAGCATCCCATTCTATTCAGGGTGTGAAACAGTCGACAAATTTTGCTCAGATGCCTATTCTTTCAGGCTTGAGGTTATCGTGCAGTAAATGTACGACACGGGACCCATGGCTTTACTTCCCTTCCGAAGGAAGCCATACTTAAGATTTTTACGCCCGAAAAAATCCATCGATCCTGGCTGTGTTTGAACCCGCGATCTTGGGTTTAGAAGGCAAGTATGGTTACCACTACACCACCAGGACTAACATAGCCACATAGTTAAAAGAATACTTCAGGAACATAAAATACAAACAAATGGAGAAATCAGTAGTAGCATCTTAAAATTGCAACATAGTGAAAAAAGCAAAATTATTAAAACCAGAACAAGGACCTACAGAGTAAGCAACTTGGGAGAAAATCTATATTTATATATCAGAGACAAATTAATGAGCTTTGACACTTCCAGGAATGAAAACATAAACTCATAAGTTCATCACATCTCCATCAGAGCAGAATATACATCCTAAAAGCATAATGAATTATCCAGCAGTTGAGTGTTAGTTGATAATGTGGAGAATGGTCTGCTAAATTTGCACTATATTTTAAACAAGTAGGTAGAGCCAATCACAGTGTGTAATTCAATTTAGTTATACGATCATCTTAATTATTAAATTTGGCAATTTGGATTTTGTAAGTGGAGTAATAAATACCTTTATTATTGTGCTTTTGGTTGGGTCAGAGCCTGGTCTCCTAAATATTCCAGTAGGCAGCTGTTGATGAAACGGAGACTGGGGTCTGATACAGTCACTTTGGAAAAATTTTAATTAATTTTTTAGAACTAAAAAAATGAATAGTAGTGTTTGGTTGTTTATGAATTAAGAGTACTATTAAATTTAATTGTAATGTTTACTGAAATGTTTACTGTAATGTTCATTTGTTCACACTTTACCTCAATAAATATATACTGTAAATTTCTATCATCTTTTGTTTTCTCATAATTTGTCATTTAATATTTAAGAATAAATGCTGTCAACAGCATTCTAATGTTTTGTAGACTTCCTAGGGGTCTGCACATCACAGTTTTAGAGCCTCTGGTGTAGTGTATGAATATATGAATATAATGTATATCTGGTCCCATGAGGCTCAAAGGGCACCCTAGATGTTTGGAATGAGGTATTTGATAGCAGTATATTAACAAGTTCCTACATAAATCAATTGATATATGTAGGAATATGTAGGAATATCAATTGATAAGGAACAACCAAAACAAACATTGAAATATTTAATGCTATTTCTGGTAACATATTTGTGCAAGCAATTTTTTGTGATATTAAAAATTTGAAAAGAAATCACATGAATGTAAACAGAAATTTACTATTTGTGAAATAGAATCTAAATTCCAAAACATTTTAAGTACATTGAACAGCTTAGTTACTCATGCTGAGGAATGTTAAATTATGTTAAACGTTTTAGTTGTTAATTAATTTAAATTGGTAAAATGTTTTGTAAAGTACCATGTTTTCATATACAGGTGTTAGTGAACAACAATGAAATATTTGCACTGTATATAGAGAGGTCTTAGGCTAGTTATTTGATACGGAACCCAGGCCAAAGTTTCCAACTTTCATGTTATGGCTTAAAGTTCCAAAAGGTTATACACTCCTCTGATTTGTACCAAGTTCTATTTGAAATGGTGATAAAAAGTGACTCATATTAGCCACTGATAATGTACCTTTATCAAATGACTTACATTAGCATATGGTGCACTTCTGAAACCTTTAATTTACCATCATCATTTTAATATTATTATTATTATTATTATTATTATTATTATTATTATTGATTTTATTGTTTTATTTTAACAAAAGACATAGTATTAAGAGTCAGATGAAATAAAAGCTTATATGTGGCAATCTTAATTAATTTTAATTAAGGAATTAAAATGTTTATATTTCAATAGTTTGTAATTATCATAATTAAAAACTATTTTCACAGCTAAACATGTGCTTTTGGTTATCAAAAACAAAGTAGTGTGCATTACATTTTAAAGGTAAGAAAATTTCATTGGAATGTATTGAAATATCCTAAATAAAGATACAAAAAAACAAAACTATATAATATTTAAAAAAGCTGCTGGGATTGGTGGCCAACATCAATGCAGAAAAGATTTTCATACACTATGAAAGATATATTAGTAAGTGTAATAAGCAGGAGAGGGAATGGATGGCACGATTTAGATTAGAAATCTGGAGCTCAAGTGGTTTTAAAAGTAATTATGAGCATGGAGTTTGCCCTATATGTGAAAATTTAGAACATATAGAATGCTCAGGAACAAGTGAATGGAGATAAAAAGCAATATATAGTAAATGGTAGAAGTTAAATAAGAAAACTGCAGCAAAGAAAATGTTTGTGACCATAAACAAATTAGGAATCTTGAGAATAATTGTTTAGAGTGAAGAACAAGTGGTTATGGTCAGTAAGGAAAGAGGATCTGTGAGCTTGATTGTTTGCCTTGTATAATTGGCTGGTAATGGTATTGTGATTATGTACAGTAGATTAAAGGTTTAAATGTGTATGGATATAAGCTAATTAAGTGCAGGGTTTCTACAAATGAGAATAGATTTATTGCTAATTTTGGGTGATTATAAAATTGTATAAATTGATTTAGTTATTATATTGTTTAGTAGAAGGGGCTGTGCCAAAGTCCTCTGGATATTCCAGTAGGAAGCTATTGATGAACTGAGGACTAGAGCTTAGCAAACACTCTGAAATATAGTATGTTAATGAACATTTTTGTATGCATGTGATTTAAAATTTTGGCCTGGAATAGAACCAGGTCATATTGTATTATTTGTGAACTTAGTGCTATTTAAATAAATAATTACCATGAAAGATTCCAAGCATAATCATGAAGTCACAAGCTGTGACTATACAATAACTAATTCCATTTACAGGAGTTTCATGACTGTAGCCTTCAGGTGACCCCAGAAAAAGAAATCAAGAAGGTTCAAGTCTGGAGACATGCTGACCATGCATTGGTATGACTTCCAGCAGTCTTAGAAAATTGATCCAAACACTCTCTCATATTCACACATATTGAGAGGAGCTCCATCATGGTGATACCATATTTTATATACAATATAGACAGCAGCATTTTCAAGAAAGCCAGACAGTGTGTGTTGTGCAAATTTGTAATAAGTATCACCATTTAATCACTGAGAAAGAACACATGGATCAGTTATATGATTGAAAACTTCCCCAATCCATACTTTGAAGAAAATCCCTGTTGATGACTTGTTTCCATGATGATATGCAGAGCTGTTTAATTCCACACATGGCTGTTCCTTGAATTAGCATTTAGCCCATCGCACTAAAATTAGCTTCATTTGTGAATAACATCATTGAAAATAAAACTGGTTGTTTAAAAAATCAATTGCAAAACTGCAAGCAGGGATCAAAGTCCTCCTGATCTAAGGCATGCATCTTTTGAAGGTGGAAGGGATAGAGTTGTCTTTTATGCACAACTTTCCATACATTTACATGGTTGGTGCCAGGTGTTGGTTGAAGGTTTCTCTTACACTCAATTGATGACATTTTCTTTGAAATCGGGAGCATGGCAGGTGTGTCTAATTCTGGTATTGGCTTTTTTACTTTAAAGCATCCCAGTTCATACAAATGCCTATTAGCAGATTGAAAAAAATTTATTATTAACAGGTTAACATGTTAACTTGGCCATGCAAATTTAAAAGCTATTTAGCTTTAGTAAGACTTTCTGAGTACCAAATTACAATTGCATAACTTGTACATTTTACGTATATAACTCTAGGTTCTCTATCTGAAATTACTTGTTTGATATCTCTCTATATACATGTAAATACTTTGTGTTGTTCATTAACACTTTGTATGTATATGTACTTTACTAACTGGATAACCTGTGTTGCTTCAGCCTATTATGTCGTACAAAGCAAATGATTAAAATGCCTTTCCTTTGTTAAATAATAACTATTGAAAATCTTTGGCACATTCCATTATACCTTTATATTTTTTACTGATGTTAATATGCAAAACAATAAATAAATAATAATCAAAATATAAAAAGTATAAATATATTTGCAGCACTGTCTGTTGCAATGGAGAAATTAAAATTGGTAGGGATTGTAGGATTAGATAGCTTTATCTAACAAATCAATTAGGAGCGTGCCAACATGAGTGGCCCAAGGTTGCTTTGGCACACTTCTGAATGGGAGGTCTGCAGATTGTTTAGTGCCAGGATCACCTTACCTGACCACTTTTTTTTTCAGGTTTTCCTCATCAATTGCAAATACTAAGAAATTACCGTAAAACTTGGGCTGGAGTAATTCTTTCCTAATTTTCCTTTCTTAATTTATAATTTCATCTCATCCACCATCACCACCATACCCTGTAGTGCCTCAGTAATAAAAATGGCTTTAAACAATAATTTAAAAAAAAATTAAGTGGAGTGTACGAGGTCTGTTCAAAAAGTATCGCGAATTTTGTTTTTTCAAAAAGTATTTATTTATTCATGAATATCTATTTTGTCCCCTTCAAAGTAATCCCCACCAGATATTATACACTTGTGCCAACATTTTTTCCAATCCTCGAAACACTTTAAAAATCGTTTTTTGTGATCTTGTTCAGCTCCTCAATCGTGGCGTAGCGTCGTCTTTTCATGGGCCTCTTCAGTTTTGGGAACAAAAAAAAAAGGTCACAGGTGGCCAGGTCTGGGGAGTACGGTGGCTGCAGCATCATAAGTGTGTTGTTTTTGCCCGAAAATTCGCGCACTAGCAACGATGTGTAAGCAGGGTCGTTATCATGGTGCAAAAGCCAATTTTTGTTCTTCCACAAATCCGGGCGTTTCTGGCGGATTGCTTAGCGCAAATTGCGCATAACTTGCAGATAATATTCTACCCTGTGGCAAGAACTCATGATGCACCACGCCCCTGCAATCGAAGAAAACTAAGCAAAACCTTCACATTCGACCGAACTTGGCGCGCTTTTTTCGGTCTTGGCTCGTGTGACAGCATCCATTGGGATGATTGAGCTTTAGTTTCCACGTCATAATCATAAACCCATGATTCGTCACCAGTTATGACCCTCTGGAGCAAATTTGGGTTGTCGCGGACAGAGTTCAACAGCTCCTTAGCAATGTTAATGCGATGGTGTTTTTGGTCGAAATTGAGCAACTTTGGTACGAATTTTGCGGCGACCCGTCTCATGCCCAAATCATTGGTAAAAATCGAATGGCACGAGCCAATCGATATGTTTAGGTCCTCGGCAACTTCTCTAACGGTGATTCGGCGATTGGCCAATACTACTTTCTTCACTTCTTCAATGCTTTCGTCTGTTGTTGACGAGCTCGGGCGTCCGAGACGCTCTTCGTCGTTCACATCTTCTCGACCCTCTGAGAACATTTTGTACCACTGATAAACGTTGCTTTGGTTCAAGGTAGCTTCACCATATGCCACAGTCAACATTCGGAATGCATCCGCGCACTTAATTTTGTTTTTCACACAAAATTTGATAGATTCTTTGTTCCATCTTTTGGAATAGGCAAAAATCGAAGACGAGCCAAACAAAACACGTCCAAGCAAAATAGCTGTCAACAATTAACTGAACATTCAAAATTGCCGAGCTTGTCAACATAACGCCACAAAACAATCGAAATCGAATTACGTAGCCCGCGGAAATTCAAAATTCGCGATACTTTTTTCAGCTCTGCTGTTGATGCAGTATTTATGGAAATAAAAATATATAATGTATAATATATTGCTGAAATTCATAGTGGAGGCATTAGAAGGCAGCCATGCACTGCAAGAGTAATATAGAACAGATCAATCATATCTTCAAAATAGTATTTAGCATATAGTGTTCATTTAATGGCTGGAGTCACATTGCTAGTGAGAACATGTCATATTCATGTTTAGTATAACAAAAGAACTCCTTATTTTACACTAGGAATACAATGAGTACCCCATTGCTTTTGGTATCTCCAGACCTCCGCGAGTATAAGAGACAGTAGAGAATAAGTTCTAAAGCTAAAATTTTCACATAGTTCTAAAGATCTATCATGCATTTTTATTCCAGACTGGTTGAATACTAAAAGCAGAACTTTTTATTTTCTTGTGTCAAAGGGATGGTTTGTTCATATTTTAATGTAGCCTAATTTTTCACCTGTTTCTAAAAAAATCTATAAAAATTTCATTAATACTTTCATTCTATTATTATTATTATTATTATAGTAAATAAACTAGGATACTATACACTAATAATTATATCTTCAATTTATTATTATATCAACAAAAGACTACACATCTGTAATGATATTGCTACAGCTTTTTTGCAATTATCTATTAGATCTTAATCATTTTTTGTATGGTACCATTAGTAGAGCCACTATCCAAACTGGTCATTATTATAAGCAGGTTTCACACAGCTCCTGTCATTTATATGATTTAAATCAACTGCTTGTGAGTAACAGGTGTATCAGTTCGGTCAATAATCTGATGATCATTGTAGAGGTGGAGAGGCTGCATCAGCCAATAAGCCATTACTCAGGGCTAGCCAGGCTAGGCGAGTTGGGGCAGGCAGGGCTTACTGAACTGATACATCTGTCTCACACCACTTAGTCAGTGTCATTTGAAGAGTGAAAGAAACATTGTCTCATTCTAGGGTAAAGTCAGCTAGGAATACTTAATGGCAAATACTGACCTAATTATTTTAATCCACAAGTGTTTATTTATGATTTGTATGTCTGTACTGAGCCCACTTTTGTCAGGAGATCAATTTCCAAGTCACTTTGTGATTCATAAATTAGTTAATAAATTTTATGAAACAGGAAGTATCAAGTGAAGAAGACAGCATCCAGTACTCACAGAAGGAACTCTTAACAAAATAAATTTGCACACTTTAGATAATCCAAAGGATCACCATTAAGAAATCAATTTAATATCTTAGATGAATAAAAAGGGCAATTTCACGAGCAGATGCCTGAAATGTGTGGAAAATGAAGACAGGCAGTTTCAGCAATCCCTTGCATGATGTGGATGAATACTTAATAACTTTTAAAGTGTTCAATATCAATGATTGATTTAAACTTAGCTATAGATGAAATTGAGAGGCACTATGGAGAGGGAACTAAAGGTGAATGAGGATAAAACTAAAATTATGGTGTTAAAGAAAGGTAATAATTGTTGATAGATGAAAAATGATTAATTAAGATATAGAAATTCAGGTTGGTAGTGAATTTTCATATTTGGGAATAAAGTTCAATAGTAACGAGGTTGGAAAGACACAAGAGATTGGGAATGGCTAAGGGAAAATCTCAATGACAACGATATGCAGATGTTTATATTTTGCCCTGGGAAGAAAAGTGATTTAAAAGAATGTATTCTGACTTGGTTGAGCCCAGGTGGATTTATGGGGAATCAGGGGAATTGACAATGGATGGCACACTATGGATTTAATTCCAAGAGTTTTCTGCAGTAATATTGGGATGTCTCAACAATACAGCTAACACTGGAGGTTTGGCAGGAACAAGAAAGGTAAGTATGAGAGGGTTAGTTATGGAAAGTATATTGACATATCTGTTTTAGGTTCAAGAGCCTAATTACTGATATTGTCAAAATATGTCTGAGACCTTGAAGCAAAGTACAATTTTACCATTAATATCTAGTTCTGGAAAGTTACAGAGCAGCTGTGTAAGAATGGTTTATGAAATTTGTGGGTTAAAATTGGTGTTTTCAGAAGGGGATTTTGGAGGAAAGTGTGAATAAAACTGGAAGATATGGGCAGGCAAATTTTATTCTCCAGATTAAGACATAAAAACTCAATGACATAGTACAAGGAATTAAAAGATGGCCTGGACAAGGAACAGTATGTCATAATTTGCAAGAATAGAAGGGAAGGAATAGCTTGGTTTTGATTAGATGTTTGTGGAAATTATGGGGCATGAGGAGGGATGCTATTTTGAAGTCTATCTGTGGAGAGAAAGAAGAGATATATATTTTTCAGTGCACAGGAATGATTAATGGAGGGTTAGTTTGATAAGCTAAAAATGGTTATTGAAGCATAAAGAAGTTCTAGTAAGAAAGATTTCTCAAGATCAAATACAGGGGAGTTAAAGATAAAGATGAAATGGAGATGGCCAGTTTTGAGAAAGAAGAAATAGAATTAAAATAACTTAATTATACTATTAGTATGCAACCATTTATATCTGTTTTGAGTTAGTTATGGCTTTGGCTAAATAATTAGGGTTAAGGCTGAATCATACTTTGTACATATTAAGCACAAGTTCAGTCAAGTATAAAATTAATTTCTTTCATTGTATAAGAATAGGATGAGGGAGAGGGCAGTTTTACCTCTAGACTTCAGAAGTGCAACTTTCCTCATTGTGAGTGGTTAGTGTTTCTGCCTTGGCTATCCAAAGCAGTAGTATTGATTACTGAAATAAAGAATTTAAAAGATATTTGTGATTTTAGAGTTTATTATTTGTTAATTAATTATTGCGTGGTTGTATGAAATTTTGTAGTGGTCTATAGGAAAAGTGGCTAGAGCCAGAACTTGTATACTTTAATTCCTTTTGTTTAGTACTCAATAAATAAACAAATAAACAGTTTTTTAAATGCATTAGATTTTATGTGACTGTCACTATGTTTCTACCACAACTTTCGTGTTGCCCTCCCCATCCAAGCCAATTCTAGTGTAGCACTGCTGGTCACGAGTGATGGCTTATTAGCTAATTCAGTCCCCACTGACATGTCGATTATAATATGATTGGATGATTTAATAATAAATAATTAAAATTGTAAAATTTAATTTTTTCACAAATAACCTATTTTACTCCTGGAACTTAATACAGGACAGTTCATGCATTCTTATGGCCCTATGTATCAAACTGTGAACTCTGAAAATTAAAAATTCACTAGTTTTTAATACAAATGCAGAAGAATCTTAAATGAAAGAGCACAGGCTACAGGATCCATCAAGAATATTTTGCAGTAAATGAACAAAAAATACAAATAAAAAATCTATTCAAGTTATTTTGGTATTTTATTTTAGCTGCTACAGAAAGTACATACATACCAAATTACATGCTCTACATCACAAAATCAGACTTGGAGAATGCTTTTAAAGAGGGTTTTGTCTGTTTAAGAGAGCGTTTTCAGAGGTTGCAATTAGGATACAAATGGTTCTGCTGTCATAATCGCTGTTGTGGAATTTGAAAAGGAACAATCCAGGCTGCTCAAACTAAATGAGAGATTTAATAATTTTAAAATAAATAGTTTTTGCTATTATTTAGCAAACTAATTTAAAGGAATTTTGTATTAATAATTTAGAAGAACAATGATTCTAAAAATATAATCTGCTTCCAAAGTGCTGAATTACCTTCTTCACATAATATTCAATGATGCCAGTACTTGTACTTCACAACAATATTTAATTGCATTTCACACATACAACTTTAAGCTGCCCAAGCTTCTATTTTACATGCAATACTTTGCTTACAAACATATCAGCAAGTTTGAAGAATTCATACTATGTATAAAGAATATATAGGAAGAAGGAAAGAAGTATGCATGTTATTAGGAAGCCAGCGAAGCAACAGCATGGTTCAACCTATGGATGTTGTTGATTCTGAGGATGGTTCAAGAGTGCCTTGTTTGAAGGCACAGGAAAATGCATTTTATATTTTAAGTGTCAAGGGACAAAAGAATGAACAAGCTGTAAAACATTTTGGGCATTTACTTGTTAAATTTTGGTAAAAAGCTTTAAAAAGGTGAATTTTTAAATTTATTTAAGGCAAAATAATTACGATCAGTTTACAGAGGCAAAGCTAGTTGACAAACATACAGAAAACAATTTGTACAGTACAGTGAAGGCATAGAAAAATAAGTGCATCAACAAACATTTATTTAGAAGTTTTACATTGGTATTAAATTCTGCAGTTTAATATTATTATATGTCTGCTATTTTGTCTTGGTAGCAGACCAGTTCTTTGCATTAAATTCAGCACTCTAAATAAATTTTCATCTCATTCTGCCAGCAGGAAACTGGGACAAAAATTATGACAATTCTAGTGTGTGCATTAGTACTTTTCTACCACATTTTTTTAATACTTGCTTAAGCTTCTCAGTTTTGCTCTGCAAATTGGGAATAAATTTTTCAGCAAAGTTATTTTTATATATAGTAGTCTAAAACTGCAATGCTTCTTAATGTAAGTTTACTTGCAGCAAACATGAAATACATCAAGTGCACATGTCCAGCTAATAAGAGTTATAATGTATCATAAAAAATATACTATGTACTCTTATAGCAAAATGAAAACTGAAACTTTTTTTTCCCCATGAATTAAAAAGAAACACGGAATAAAGACAATTTTTAGACAGGAAAAAACCAAAGTTCTTTATGGATATCCAGTGCTTATTTTAGATAATTGGTTAACAATTAACATTTAAATGCAACCTATTAATACAGAAACATTTTAACAATACGTAGCAAACAATTGTGTTTAAGTAATTAACTTTAATGTTGATTTACAGCCAATTATAAAATAGGCATTCTGTCTTCTTTGCAAAACATTACTTCAGGTATGAACCCATTAGCTTAAGATTAGCTTACTTTTCTTTATGTTTTGGTGTAAGATGCACAAAAATTTTTGATATTTCATCTTCGAAAAGAGCTACAAAAATGACTGTAAGCTATGAAAGGTCCCCAAATAAGATCAATAGTGACACATCAAGACATTTTAAATTGTACAGTTTTACAAAAATTATGCAAATGAGCAACAGATTTAATTAGTTTAGAGTCATGTCATTTTGTAAGTCCATTGTAAACCCAGTCTTGCACAGACACATTCTGGCAGTTCCACACATGTGCTACATATTAGTAACAAATTAATTTTTTTCTTCAATATTGCATTTTCTTGAGTATTTCTTATTCAAGATTTTTCTTTCTCTAATATTGCAGAAATTTGATATATCTCCACAAATGCTTTTGCTTTGTCTTTTGACTTAGCATTTTCAAACAAATTTATTATAAATGTTGAAGTATGAGCACAAGCAAACTGTAGTACAGCCAACTCAAGTTCCTAAGAGGCTATTGCTCCAGTCTTATTTATATGTACATGCCAAGAAAATCTGAGATCGTGGTAAAATTCCAATCATTTTGCAACTAGGTTAATGCAGTACCAATATTCCAACTAGCATATACTCTAAAACTTGCTATTTCCATAACATGAGGAATGCAGAATTTTTCAGATTTTTCCAACACACAGTTATTCTGTAAATCTTAAGAACAATTCTGTATATCACATAACTCGAAAAATATAAATATATAACCATAGCAGATTAGCTCTGGATTGTCCCTACTTTGGGATGGGTGAGAATTGTTGAAAAATGTATGTATAGATATAGCCTGGATTACAGTGTAAGGAAGTAAACCTCCACGCTGCAAGATGAAAAGATTTACATAAAAATACATATAGCACAAAAATCATTACTTCTCAGATCTGGTAATTTAATATTAACAATATTAACATAATCTACTAATTCTGCAAGAGTAAAATGCAGGAAAAACACCAATATAAGTAGTTACTATCTCTAAAACACATACTATGACCAAAGAATTTTTATTACAATTTCATTAAAATTCCTTATTTATTAAGCACCTTTAAAGCTGTATCGATGTAAGTGAGCAAATCCATTTCATAGAATGCAAAAGTTATAATTATATTCAAATGAATACCCTAACATTAAGAATACTGATATAAAATGAGCAAAAAAGGTTTGGAGATTAAAAAATTAATTTTTAATTAAAAGAAAAGAATGCAGACTGTGAACTTGAAAATGTATCTATTCTCTTTCTAATGATTCTATGCTTCAAACACACATTTGGTAATTCTAGTGGCAAGAGGACATTCTTCCTACAAAAATACTTAATATCATTCATCCCAAATACGCAATGCTATGGATATCACTGTTAACAACTCATATATGAATACTAATTTGACAACTTACGTTTATATCCTAAATTAAATATGTTCACACTAACTCCACTTATTATACATTAGGATGTGTTTCAGGGGCAATCGCCTCAGAATTGAATAGGTCAACAACTGATGATGGGAGTGATTGCCCCAGAAAAATGTCCTAAATGTTGTATAAATAAGTGGAGTTAGTGTGAATATATTTAATATAGCATGTATTACCACTCCAATGTCTACAGTTTCGTAAGTTCAATTTAATTAAAATATTAAGAGTTAGAAAATTATTTTTGTAATTTTGCTGTAGTCAAGTTTATTTCAATGTAATAGTTTTTCAAGATTTAATTGGTACTATAGAAAAAAAAAAACTGACAGTATAGGCTTTAATTTTGCATTTAAATATATCTCTATTTGTGGCTGTTCATTTTCATAATCATGTGATTTTGTAACATTAATATGGTTAACAATAATCACTTCTTGCACGATTAGCCCTATTTTATATACAGTGAGAGCAGTTTAAAAGTCCTGATATATAGTTCAGCTGTTTGGCATTTAGTTGGTGATATTTTCTTACATTGACTTGCAGGGGTCAAGTGCTTCACCATTTTGGAAAGTTATCACGGACAGCATCAAGTTCCTACCAATTATGAACCTCATTTCATATCAAATTTTTGTTTTAAGTTCCTCTAATGTGTGAGGATTAGCTGAATATTCTTTATTTTTTAATGTTCCCCTAAGATAAAAATCACAAAACAGAAGATCTGGGGAATGAGGATTTTATGGTTTGTGATTTTTATCTTTCAGAAACATTGAAATATAGAGCATATTTAGCTAACCCTCACACATTAGAATATAAGTTGCAATTCTCTCATGAATTGATGAGCAGTTAAATTATTTTATGGTCATCATAGAATCTGTTTCATTAAATTTCTGTACTAACTTTAATTTTGTTTTTCATGTTGGAACTCAGCTGCCAGGAAATATGCCTAAATGCATCTTATTCTGCCACATACCTTTCTATGCTTTGCCCACCCTCTTTTTAATGCCTGGTTTTTATTACTGAGGTACCACAGGCGATACTTCCTGTGAAGATGAATAGGCATATGATGATGCAGTGAATATCTCATCACTGCACAACCCTATTACACTGTTTAATGAAATCTCACTTTTTACTGCATAACATATTTGCCCAACTTTGTCTAAATCCTACTTGTTGCTGACTGGAACAGAAAATGGCACTATGCATGCATGTGAGGAATTGGGGTTGGAAGTTAGTATGCTGGCAAGCTGCTCCCACTGTACAGTTTGAATTTTATTTTTCTTGGTAGTAACAGCATTGTGCTCTCTGCACTTTGTTAAAAAATATATAAAATAATGTATAAATTATTTGAATCAAACATTTTATTGAATTCTGATAAGACAGACAGTTTTATTACAGAATGAACCAGCTCTACTTTAATGTGTATTAGAGAGATAATCGCCAGTTCTGTGACCTATAATATGGAGAGCTGCTTACACGTTGGTAATCAGTCTTGGTTACAATTAATATGTTGTAACAAACAATTCTTTGTATCTCTGCAGGAAAATACATAGAGTATACCTTCAATGTAGTGATTTTGAAATAAAAAAGTACGGAATCACTAATGGAACACTGCACCATGAAGAAATAAAAAATATTGTGTGTTAACAATAATAAAAGTGATACCTGCTTGCTATGAAAACAGTGATATCCCTCAAAATGCATCTACACAAGCTTCTTAAAAGTTAGGAACTTGTCCTTTGCCTTTATTTTTTACTTGGAATCATGGTTAAATAAGAAAAAAAATCTGCTTTGAAAATTTGCATAGTTAAAGAAGAAAAACTGCTATCCATAATCAGAAATAAAATTACATTACTACATATTCTGATGCAAACACTCATATAAGCTGCTCTATGAACATAAATTCTTAGACTAAGCTTGGACTTAGAAATGCAGAGATTTCAAAGCCTGGAATGGGCTACTGTAATATACAGATCAGCATACTTGCACCACTTACGCAAATTGTATCAGGGTCTTCACTACTTGCATCACACATGGAAATTTGTTTTTAATTTTCTATCATGAAAACAAAGTATAGTCTATGTATTATAAATACTCTTTATAAAGCAAAATAAACTGTACACCTATGATGGTCTACTGGTAGCACCATATGAAAAAGATTATCATATCATGGATTTGAAATTAATGTTAAGGAGAAATTCAAACTATTTCAAATGACTGACTGAAGCTAGCCATTCTAGAAGTCCATGAACTATCAGATATGACATATAATAAATGCAGTTAATCAAATTCCATGATGGCAATTGCTAGTACCTCTATCTTGAGTTACTCAGAGAGAAGTATTGTAGTCTACTAAGTCCTTCATAGTTTTTATGACAGTTTGTAGTTGTTACACATTATTTTTGTTAATTTTCTGATATAGTAAATTTATGCATTAAATATTGATTGTAAAAGAAATAATCTGCATATTAATGTTCTGCAAAATAACATCCAAATTTTCACCAAAAGTCCATGTCATTTAGTGGCGATAAGGCGAGTTAAGTTTTGTATCTACTCTTACCCTCAAATTTATTTATTTTCTCACATTCTCAAGATAGGTGTTACCATTAGAAATCGAAGGCCCTTACAATTAGCAAAAAATATGTATGTTTAAAATATGTACAATAATAATTGTTCCAAACAAGCTGCAATCTAGTACCAAACTAATCATTTTAGTGCAGTGCACTCCAAATGAAACAAACTGGAAACTACAATAGCACATTTTCAATTTAATTTTACTACTTTAAGAAAATATGTTACTGTGCACTCAGGTTAGAATAAGTTATGGTGATATGGGTTTTTACCAATTTGAGAAAATTACGAATTTTATTATTAACTCAAAATTATTGCCTCATTTGCTACTTTGACTGAGTTATAAACTATTTAAACCACTCTTTCTTTGATTAAAAATTATATTTTCTTTATGTTAGTCAAAAAATACATTCCATAAAAATGACAATGACTTTATTGTATTCTTCCCTGGCCAACCATTAAATAAGTCAATAGCATAATTTTCTATAAGATAAGTTGAAAAAAATCTCAAAATAATGGAATTTTGTTAATTATGTAAAGCATATAAAATGTTATTCCAAGGATGAATTTATTCACTGGAAAAGCTGTTCTTGTGTCTGGTAGGACAGCAGCCCTTCTGAGAGGCTTGAACTCCTTTGGGGGGTGGGGACCTCTGCCAGCATCATAACAGTTCAATAAAAGAAAACAAATCTGGCAACATTAACAATCCCATCCGCATAGTACCAGTCACCTCACAGACGTCGCCATCCTCCATATCTCTTACTCCACCTCTTCCTTCTAGAGATTCAGTATGATACTAAAAGCCCTAATTGGGTTTCTGTCTCTAAACAATCTAATCCTATTCCAAAGATAGATTCTCACTCATTTTAAAAAAATTTATGAGAGTAAAAAATGCTATTATATATAATGTCTCTGTACCATTTTATAACAGTGCAGTCACCAATTCTGTATCTATTTATTGTATTTAAAGAAAAAATAAAGCTCTTTCATGTTCTAATTTCTATCAGTAAGCATTATGTCTCTACTGAGACCTAAGAATTCTTCCCAGTGTGTCCTTTTTTATTTTGAATAGTGTTTAACGTCCGTTTTCACTACTGAGGCACTGATGATACATGAGATGAAATGGTATATTGAGAAAGGGTTTTCTTTTTATAGGAAGGAAACGTTCCAGGCCTAAGTTTAGGGTACTTCCCCGGAATTTGCCATTTATGAGGACTGAGGAAAACCTGGAAAAAAACCTCAGTCAGGGAGGATGGTCCTGGCAGGATTCAAACCCCAGACCACCCGCTCACGAGCCTTAACAACCTTGGCCACCCGTGGTGGTCAGTGTATCCTGAATATAAGTGTGCAAAATTTTATCAAAAATTGCTGGAATTCCATAAGAAACTAACCAAGTATTCCCAACCACATTATTGCTTTTGTAAAATTCCGTTTTCTTCCTAATATGCTACATTAAAAAACACATTTTATTAGTACTACCTCATAACTCAAAGCAGTGCTGATCAGTAATCAAAAGCTGAACCAGTATTTTTTTTTGATTGATTTATTTATGGATGCTCTTTAACACCTCATGTCATCAGCATTCCATTCAACTCAGGGCGTGAAACGGCTGACAAATTTTACTTAAGAGGCCAGGCTTGAGGTTCTTTTTCTTACTGTAAATGTATGACACGGGACCCACGGCTTTACTTCCCTTCCGAAGGTTGCCATACTTAGGATTTTTACGCCCGAAAAAAATCCATCAGTCCTGGCCGGGTTCGAACCCGCGATCTTGGGTATAGGAGGCAAGTATGGTAACCACTACACCACCAGGACTGACTGAACCAGTATGTACATTACCATTGTCCAAAATCTAAAACTTGTTTACACACTTATTTTTATAAAAATTGCAACACCATGAAGGAATCATGCCAATAAAATGCATACTGCATACCTATATTACTAATAATGACATGCATAAGTGATTACAAGTTTCACACCAATGCAACAATTCTGCCTACAAAAAATCAGAATGAAACCTCCATAAGCCGCAATGAGAGCAGCTATACATATGACAACAAATCAAAATCGCTTGGACATGCTCCTGGGGAATAGTTAGCCAGAATGCATGCAATCCACAATTCATTGATATTAGCATGAGCTAGTTACAGAGTGACCATATTCCAGATAGGAAATTAACACTGTATGTTAAAGCAAAACATGGATTAATGGTATAATTGCTAAGAAATCAACAGCCTGTAAAAGAATTAATATTATAGTATGACTGAGTCGAATTACACAGTCTTATTGGCTCCACTTGTTTATAATTAGAACACGCTTTGTAGACCATCACCCACATTCTCAGCTAACAGTCAAGTGCTGGGAAATTCATACTGTTCTTTGGAGATGCATATTCTACTTTGGTGGAGGTGTGATGAATTTAAAGTTTATGTTTTCATCCCCTGAAGTGTTGAAGTTCATTAACCTGTCTCTATATTTACATACGTAGATTTTCTTCCATGTAGCTAGGATCTGTGGGTCTGTATACTAACTTTAATAATTTTGCTTTTTTCAGTATGTTATGGTTCTTAGACTAGAAATGAGATGCCACTGCTGACTAAATTCCTGGTTGGATTAGTTTACCGGTTTTTTTTAAAAGGAGTTTTCCCTCATTTCTTTAAGTGAATGCCTGGAAAACTTTGGCACAAAGTCCCCTGAATTCATTCGACTACATTATCATCTATTATCCTTCATCTAGTATAGATCATATAGTGTTCATCATTTATGAATATCTGATTCTCTAAGTGTAAGTGTTCAACCTATGAAGAACTGCAGCTAAACAACCACATTCAAGCATGAATTATGAACTAGAAATATGTTAATATTTTATAGAAAAGTTAGAAATCATATTTCCATTTTCATAAAACATGCTTTTTTTCTTTCTTTCTTTCTTTTCTTTTCTTTTCTTTTTTTTTTTTTTTTTTGCCTGTAGTTTGCTTTTCAATCCTCCCTTTTGTTGTGCTTTAATGTCAGTTTAAAAATTTGAAGCTTTCTCAGTACAATGACAATTTCTTGGGAAGTCATTAATGTTAATTTGGTTTGTAACATAAATCAAATTTTATTGCATGTATGTGTGCTCCTGCCCTTTTTTCCACATGAAATGGTATCCACTGAAACAATTTTGTTTTCTAAGTTGGTAATAACTTAATGAATAATATTATCATATTTACTTGCATAGTTAGCACACATTTTATTTATAAATTTGAATTTTAAATTAAAGGTGTGTAATTTTTGTGGTATTATAAGAAGTAGAGAAACATTACTTCTATTTGTAAATTATATCTAATCTGTCATCTAACACTCTCTTATGCCTCACTTACTTTTAAATATGGTGGGGCCTGTTTCAAAGAGACATCCTCTCCATCTTCACCAACTTGATGACTCAGTCATCAGTCAAGTTGGTTGAAGATGGAGAGTATGTCTCTTCGAAACCTGTCCCACTGTATTTAAAAGTAAGTGAAGCTTAAGAGTGTGTTACAACAGATTAGATTTAATTTACATTTAACAAGCTTCACCGTGTGAGTTCCAAAAGAATTTGTTGAAAATGTCTTATTTTTCAAAAGTTCTTAAATAAATTACTTCTATTGTTAAACAATGAACTTATGATTTGTTCTAAAAATTACTATTTATTAGGATACAATTGTAGTTTTGTCTGTGTTACTAATTTGTCATACAGAGTATCTCTTGTTCTTTATCTCATTTCAATTTGCAAACTATAAAATACTATACTTTTCTGTATGTTAAACACTTTTAAATTTAAACTTGCAGTATTAATTGATTATCAACTTCAATTTATTGTTAACACCAAAATTAAGTCTCCATGTCAGGTTCTAGCAGCAAACTCAAAAAATGAACTGGATAAGGTGGTGGCACAATGCCATTCGACCCCCTCCCTCCCCTTGCTCTCAACCAGTTTGTGGAAATATTTGAAAAGTGTATGGCAATTAGCAGATAGTGTACTGTTATACAACAATTGTAAAATATAATCCTAAGGGTATTTGTATAAATTTAAAAGGCTACTTTGTCTGTCAAATTTCAAGGTATTTGCTGCAAAAATATTTTAGGGAATTAGTTTTTCTTTAATTTTGCACAAAAATCCAGGTGTGTGAATTATGTGAATAAATACAGTACTTACTTTCTTATCATGTAAGTACTATTGTTAAGGTTTTGCTATGCTGATTATGAAACATTATTATTACTTTGTTAAACTTATGTACAAAAATGAGTAGTTTTAAAATTTTATTGATAGCTTCAACTTTTCAAAATCAGTTGTTTGATCTTAAGAACAAACAAGTTTCGAATAGCAGAAATTTCGCAGTGAAATATTTTCAGCTATTCAAAACTGCTTATAAAACGTAGGTTTATTTGGGAAGAGTGGAATCATGCTGAGGATGAAGGCAAACAGCCATTGAAACAAGTCAAAGTAAGTGGAACAAAATTAGTGAAATTTGAGTATTTCCCTTAATAATAATTTGTTATATTAAACAAGTTTTTGTTCTTTTATTGTATGAATGATTTCCAAAAAACTTTTTAAATGTAGGAGATAATTATAATTCTTATTTATAAATATTTTAACTAACTGACATTCACAGTTAATTATAGGTACAGATATGTCATGCTGGAATATTCAATTTCACAATAGTAACTGCTATGTTTTTTCTAAACAGTAATGACTATGAGCAAAACCTCCTAACTAGACGTGGCTTTTTATCCTACTGAACAGTGCATTTTTATTTAAGTTGGAGCAGCTAGAAGAGAGAGGAAGGAAAAGAAAAATAAGGTTAATTAATAGCACCAAAATTGAAAAGCATCAGGGCTTTTGTGAAAGAAAAAAAGGAATTTAATGTGCCTCTACCCACAGTACAAATGAAATAACTTGAAAAAGTTTCAGAGGGCACAATTAAATACAAGAGCTGCTATCACCTCATACCAATAACTGCAATTGGCTTAATCCAAAAGTGCTGAATTCTCATAAAGATTTTTTTCTTTTTGTTTTTCTGATGAGATATGGTATTCTCTGTATGAACATAAAAAGTAAGAAAATAACTAGTGCTCAAAGCAAAAATCAAGACTAATTCAATAAAATGCCATAATCTAAAAACTGATGGTTCCTATGATGGCATAAATTCTGGTCAATGCATTGAATTCTTTTTATTTTTTCCAAAAACTGAAAATAAGCGACATATGGATACTTCCAATATGATGAAATCCAAGTACAGGGTACAGCAGAAACAATAAGCAGGTTTGAATTAAAATCTATTTTGAATCTGGCATATTTTTTGTTGCAAATATGTTGCAGGACTGTAGAATAGACTTTGGAAATGGTATTATCTCACCTACGTGTTAGTTAGTCATGGAGCACTGGACATTGAGGGAGCATGCTTGTGCATCAATTTGGTACATCCGAACCAGTTCCATCACAGACCCCAAAGAGTTTGACCGGCAGTGAATCTACATGATGCATCATTTAAGGTTGCTATTCATCATTGGGTGCAACAAAGGAATCAACAAGGTAACATGATAAACTGGGCAGCCTCGTTCTGTACATATAGAACAAAACATTGCGCCAGTACAGGCATCAATGCAACAGAGTCCACACTGTCAGCAAAGAAGCATGCCATTGCTTTACACATATTGGATTGAAGCAAGGTGACTTGAAATTTCACCTATACAAGATTAAAGTTGTGCAACATCTCTCAGATCACGATAAGACGGTGCACTTGGATTTGTCACTGCATAATGAAATTGATAATTGAATACCTGACATTGGTAAACAATCTTGTAATGAGTGATGAAACACATTTTCATGTCAGTGTAAGTGTGAATAAGCAGAATATGCACTATTGGGCTCCCAACAATCTCTATGAACTTCATCAGCATCCACTTTACAATCCAAAGGTGACAGTTTGGTGCGCTGTAATGGCACCAAAATAACCAGGCCTATTTCTTTGAAAATGAGGATGGAGAAATGTGTAATGTGAATTCTATGAGCTACAGAAACCTGTTTCCAGGACATCTAATTTTCCAATTCAGAGAGGTGACATGGCCCCCTCGTTTCCAGATCTGACAGCACTAGATTATTTCTTGTGCGATTATCTTAAACACAAAGTGTTCGAGACCAGATTAACAAACGTTGAACAGTTGAGAAATCAAAAACAAAAGGAGATTAATGGGATACAGCCAGCAACTTTAGTAAAAGTGTACAGCAGTGCATTGAAAATGGTAGTGGACATCTAAAAGATGTTATATTCAAAAAATGAAAAATGTTCTCTAATCTCAAAGAATTGTATTTTAAGTTAATGTAATAGAAATAATTATTAGGAATTAAATATTTTTCACTTTAAAACCAGCTTACTGTTTCTGCTGCACCTTATATATATATACCACACTTAATTTGATGAATGCATTGCATAGTTGTAGAGATGAATCAATAGTGTGGATTCATGATCAACATACTCCCAATTTTCACACTTTGCAGCTTCTATTCATGGAACAATTTAAAAAGTAACCTTCATGCAGAAGGCAACTGAAGAAAACATATTCCTGAACAAGTTTAAGAATTCTGGAGCATGGTTTACAGAAGATAAACAAAAATGTCATCTCACATTATATTATTTGTCTTGGGGCTAATGTAGAACATCTTCATCTTCCGCTGCAATGCTGTAATGATTTATTACAGGTTGACACACCCAATTATAATAGCATTCAAAATAATGTCTCATCTGAAACAATTGTTTATTGACAACCTACTTGCAGGAAATATGAATATGTTTCATGATTCTCCCTCCACCTAGTTACATAATATGGTGAAATTCTGCTGATCTGTGTTTCATGAAAAAGCTCTAAACATCAACTGTATTGCCATATTTGCATGCTATGTTGTGTATTAACATAAACATTTAGTTTTGACAAAAATTCTGGCTTTACATTCAACAGTGACATTTGAACAAAACAACCTCAACTTTGTTCTGCATGGACAGCAGTATGTGTCTTTTCTAAGCTCCTCCATTTTTTCCCCAATTTATCCTGTTCCAAAAGAAATACCATCAATTTTCAAAATGGTAATTAAAATAGACAAAGCACAATTAAATCACAACCTGTTATTTGCAGTGTCATCCTACTGTCTACTGTGGAGGTGGCTGGTATCCTGGAAAGCGGCTCTGATCATAGCCTCCATACTGACCTTGTGGTGGAGGGCCTTGCGGACCAGGAGGAGGCATTTGGGAGGCAGGTGGTCTTGCATACTGTGAGTAACCTCCCTGAGTTGGAGGAGGAGGGTATGACTGAGGACCATAACCTTGCTGGGAGTGACCAGGATAGCCATGCTGGGAGCCTGGTGGAGGATGTGGTGGGTAGTTCTGGGGCTGTCCTTGAGGTCCCCCAGAAGGTGGTGGGACATAGGTCTGAGTGGTAGCTGGATGTGACTGAGGCGGTGGAAGACCATAACCACCCTGCTGCTGAGGGCCACCAGGAGAAGGACCCTGGGGACCGGGTTGTCCCTGTGGAGACTGAAAGCCTGTCTGAGCTGTTGAGCTTGTTTGCTGTGGTGGTTGTTGTGCAGTTGGCTGCTGTTGTTGTGGTGCCTGTTGCTGTTGTTGTTGCTGTTGATTTTGTGGTTGTGGTGGGGGATATCCACCACTTGCCTGACTGGACGGAGGATAGTTTGGTTGTGGCGGACCACTTCCAGGTCCTTGTGGGTAAGTCTGAGTGGATGCAGAAGGGGCCATGCTAGTGGATATTCCTGTCTGAGAGTATGAATTTTGAGGATTACCCTGAGGAGGCCCACTTGAGAAAGGTGGTGATGATGCTGCAGATGAACCATAGCCTCCAGGGCCAGGTCCAGGACTTGGCTGGTTACTGTATGTACTTTGAGTTTGCTGAGTGGGTGGCTGTTGTGACTGAGACTGTGTGGTTGGAGGGACATAAGAATTAGGTTGAGTGCCAGCATTGCTGGTGCTACTCCCAGAAGTATTATTTCCAGCACTGGGATTGTTACTTGTGCTTCCAGTGCCACCATATCCTGGTTGAGAGGGTTGCTGTGATGGCTGATAGTTGCTGTTACTTGAACCACTTGCATTGTTGCCATAGCCCACACCTTGTCCTGTCTGAGTTGAAGACTGAGCTACTGATCCAAAGTTGGTCTGAGATCCAGAAGAACCATAACCAGGTTGAGCAGAGCTTGGGCCATAATTTCCTTGCTGAGGTCCCGATGAGCTTGGAGGTGGATAATTGGACTGCTGTCCAGTGGATTGACCAGGAGGTGGTGGCCCATAAGTAGGTTGCTGGCCTGGTCCAGCAGGCCCACTTCCATATCCTCCAGACTGCTGGTTTGGAGATGGACCTCCATACACACCACCGCTGCCAACTTGTGCTGTTGTGTTCGGAGGAGGGCCATAATTTGCTTGGGAGGGAGGTGGGCCACCATAACTTTGTGGCTGATTAGATGAAGGGCCACCATAGGCAGATGGTTGAGTTGAGTTGGGATAACCACCTTGTTGCTGTGGAGGTACTGGCTGCTGATTTTGCTGTTGCTGAATTGGTGGAACATAGGTCTGAAACACAAAAACAATTTGGCTGCTAAAGTTACTGATGTAATGTTCTACAAGCAGTTAAGTAAACCTTTTCTTATAGTTAGAAACATCAACTAGAACAAAAATCATAACCAGAGCCCATATTCTTATGTAATTACATATTTATTTCTTTTGTTCTTACTGCCACAGGTGGCTCAGGTTGTTAAAGTGCAGACTCATGAGTGGGAAGTCTGGGGTTCAAATCCCACCAGGACCATCCTCCCTGACTGAGGTTTTTTCCAGATTTTCCTCTGTCCTCATAAATGGCAAATGCCAGGGAGGTACCCTAAACTTTGACCTGGAACGAGTCCTTCCTTAAAAATAAATCCTTTCCCAATATATCATTTCATCTCATGTATCACCAATGTCCATCCCCTGTGGTGCCTATGTAGCAAAAACTGGCATTAAACACTGTTCATTCTTTTGTTCTTGAAAATGTTGTTTGTGCAAATTAGGCAATTAGCTTTCAAATATTAAAATTTTACATTGCATTAATATTTTTCAATATATTACATTTTTACTCCATATTACATTATAATGTAAAATGTTTTATCACTTTTATAATTGTAATTTTTAAGCTATTTTGTATTTCCAAAATGGAATAACAGGTATTTAATATCATTGATAATGATACAACATTAACATTAGTCTTTTTCTTGCTTTCAAAAAGCTTCACAATTTGTAAAGAAGTCTTTACAGAAAAGAGTTGATTTTTAACAATGATTCTGCCATTATCATTCAAATTAAAAAAAATATTTTCTCCATTTATCATTTCATCTCATTTATCATGTGTCCACTGCCTGTGGTGCCTCAATAGTAAAAATGGGATTTAAACACTCACTATTAAAAATAATAATAAAATTAAAAAAAAAAAAAAAACTTATGACACATTATATCATATATTCAATGATATCTTAATCACTACAACATTTATGAAGAAACTTGCAAACTAGAAATAAACAATGGGCTCCTTCAAATAAACAGGTGCTATTTACACAGTTGCAATAGCAGCTTCTATCATCTAACAGAGAATTTACAAAGTTATATACCTGGCAATGATTATTGCTAATATACCTTTGTAGATACTTAGGTACTTAAATGAATGCTTTTCTTAGAGAAATATCTTATATACCCATATTTTTTACCTTTTTACAAAAAGTCAGGGAGTGTTCAATATGTAAAAAGCTCTCATTTCATATGGTGAACACATGAATTTTAGGCCTACAGGGATTTGTGAAATTATTTTTCATTATATATATATATATATATGTCAATTACCAACTTTCCTTGTTGGATGTTCTGTGTCAATTCACAAAGAATAGCTCTGTAATCGACCACTGTCAAAATGAGGACAAGCACTGGACTGTGATGAAATTAGCCTGGTATACCTGCATTGTTAGTGTACCAAATTCTAGTGCAGGTCTTAAATGTGTGGAAGATTGCTGCCAAGTGGGTACCACATTGCTTAACTGAGGTTAGAGAAGTGGATTTGCTTAGGTGCATGTCATCAATCTGGAAATATTTCAATGCAAAGGAAATAGTATGCTGTATTGTATCATTGCAATCAATGAAACATGGGCATAAGTATACAAACCTAAACCTAAGCGACAGTTAATAAATGGCACCAATCTGATCTTCTCAGAGATATAAGGTTAAACAAAATTTGACACCCTTGAGACTGATGATAATTTTTGCTTATAAAGTCAAGGTGTTCATCTGTGTTATCTAGTTTTGTGAGGGTCGCAATGTAACTGCATAGTATTACAGGTCATTTTTGCAATACCACCTTTGCTTTGCAATATGGGAAAAATATCCAGAACTGCTGGCAACACCATAATCTTGCATGACAATCCTACACCTCACATTGTTAAGACATTATTTACAGCAATGAGGGAGGTCTTGCCACACCCTGTTTTCCTGATCTTAGTCCTACAGTGAAGCCATTGCATGGAGAATGCGTTGACATCGCAACTGCATTGTGGTGTGAGGTAGCATACATTAACAGTCTAATGCAGCTAATGGTATTTACTGTCTTTTCAACCAATGATGATAAACCATGGACAGCCTGGGAGATTGGTTATAATTACACAAATGTTTAATGAGTTATATATATTAAATATGAAAATTAAACAATGAATTCAAATGTCATGTCTGTACCTTCTACTCTTATCAAAAATTCCTGCTTCCATACTCCATTTATTTATATTGCTAAGAAAAAATACAAAAGGGGCCTCCACCAATCTGGTCCAGGCCATTTTGGGTGTAACCCGTAACAGTTACATAAAAATTTTAACATAACAATTGATTTTATACTAACACTATTAATTGTAAATAATTAAACAAAATATAACATTTCCACTCTGATTGCACTGACCCCCAGTCCCTGGTTCATCAGTAGCAACCTACTGGAATTACAGGGAACCAGGTTCCAAACCAACCAAAGGTACCAAAATAAAATATTTCAATAATTCTCCTTACACCATTATTTTATTAACTAGCTACATCTCTACAAACTACTAATTCCTTTATTTCTCAAACAGCTATTATAATGGTATATTTATTCACCGTCTAGAACAATTTCCAATATCACAAACTCAATAATTTAAATGACTGTAATATAATTCCACACTCAGCCATTCCTAAACCACAGACATTTTTATACCAGCAATAAATAGGTGCCATGTTGTAGTTTTAAAGAGCAAGGAGTGGGGGGAGTAGCAGGAAAGTCAAAAGCAAGGATAAAGAAAAGGGCAGAAAATATGGAGGAAGTAAAGGCTATGTTCAAGGCAATATTTGAAGATATAAGGGAGATTAAAGGCTGGGAAGCAAGAATGGAAGAAAAATTGGGAAAGAGCATAGAAGAGACAAATCAGAGGGTTGGACGGCTCGAAGAGAAATTAGGAAAAGAGTTAGCAAATGCAGGAATAGTAAAGAGAAGATGCAGAAAGCAGTGATGCAAGCAAGAGGCTGAATGTAATGATCTTTGGAGTGGAAGAAAGAAGATAGAAAAAGACACGGGAAGAAGTAGAAGAAGTGATGGAAAGAATAGTGGGCAAAAAATTGCAAGGTTGGGAAATTAGAGATGCCTGGAGAATTGGATGTAGAGGTGAGAGAGCAAGGCTAATATGGTTAAATTAGGCACTATGAACATGAAACGAAAAGTATTAGGCCAAACTGGAAAATTAAAAGGCTCAAGAATTTTTATTGAAAATGATTATGGAAAAAAAGAATGAGAAATAAGAGAGTAATTAATAAAAAGGATGAACGAAGTCAGGAATGAAGGTAGAAGAGCAGTTTTGCATGGTATGCACTTATGGATATACAATAATTTGTCAATGCAACAACAACGTCAAGTAACAATGTTCGCAAAAGAAGAGAGGAGAAGTAGAGACAGAACCTTACTGATGCTGCATCAAGGTCAACAAATGAGGAATGGTGGGGAGGAGAAGAGGAGGGAACAAGGAAGAACAGCCTGCATCCAGCAAAGAAGGGAGGAGTGTTTAGCAGAGAGAGTGATGGGGATTTCACCAAGTGCAAATCAACTGAGTGGGGTAAATGATATGGTGGAGAGAAGTGGTGGAGGGAGTCAGGTGTGTGGTCAAGAGGTTTGAGTGTGGTGGCATCGCCTGGAGGAGTTAGGGGAAATAGAGAGTGATAAAAATATAGGGTCAGAAAAAAGGATCACAAGAACAAAAGTGAAACTAGAGTGTTATATTTGGAAGAGGTAGAAAATAAGTACTTAGAAGGGGTTTATTGGTGACTTTACAGAGTTACATAGCAAGATTGATGAAGCATGGTCCAGAAAAAGAAAGGGGAGAGATATGAAAACATGGAAGGGGTAGTGAGTGGACAATAGGGTCTATAGTATATACAACCAGGGAGTTAAATGCACTGATCCTAAATAACAAGCACTCCAAGAATGTTGTATAATGCAATTGTAATGTTGTTTGTTGAAATAAAATTCATTCATTAGCAATAAATCCCTTTTTAAATTTATTTATTAAATTGCTTACCAATCTGTACAAGGAAATATGACTAAGTATTGAATCCAGCCTCTTAGCTTGTCGTAATCATGCTCAAAATTTCCTTACCTAAAAAACAACTAATAACTGTCCTTTAAGTTATATTTTATTTACTTCTCTTCTCAAGAATTCCGTACATTCCTGCTATCTTTACTGAAAATTTTCATTAAGGCTACGTTTCTTCTAATTTAAACCATTTTTCTTATTTATAAACTCCTCTAGTCTCGTCCCTTTGCACTCAAAACACTATATTTTCCATATCTTCCTTTTCCCCAATATATTAAACAATAATTCTGAGGAAAAAAAAACTTTCTTTATTCCTTTTAATTTCCATACACTTGTTCTTGCGAATGCAATACCCTCTATTTGTTCTTTGCTTGATTTATTAATATACTTCTATTTTTCCAATTTATTTTTTATTGGTATATAATATACTAAGGATCTTTTCCCCCACTATCTCACTTAAAGAATTTTTGTATCTGTATCCAAAACAAATATGCTGCCATTTGGAGTTGATATGATGCTGTCCTCTTCCATACATTATTGCTGCTCTTTGATCATGCCTTCTTTCCTCTTTGCCAATCCACACATGCTAGTTCTATTTCCTACCTCCTCTGTAATACTACTTCCTTTGTTCTGTCTCTCTCATATCACTCCTTTGTTTTTTTTCTTTTGATTTGTTTATTTAGATGCTCTTTAATATCTAGGGTCATCAGCATCCCATTCAAATCTGGGGTGAAACGGTCGACAAATTTTGCTCAGAGGCCTCTTCTTTCAGGCTTGAGGTATTTTATCGTGCCGTAAATGTACGACACGGGACCCATTGCTTTACTTCCCTTCCGAAGGAAGCAATACTGAGGATTTTTACGCCCGAAAAAATCCATCGATCCTGGCCGGGTTTGAACCTGCGATCTTGGGTTTAGAAGGCAAGTATGGTTACCACTACACCACCAGGATCGACATCACTGCTTCATGATGTATACGTTGCATCATCTTTCAATCTCTTGTCAGTCATAATCTTCTCTCCACCACCCTACTTTCACATACATATAGAATGGAAGAGCCCAACCCCTCCAAATAATCTCTGACCACCCTTTGGACTTCCTATTGGTGTTATTTCCATCCCCCCAGATATCGAGCCTCAAACTGATTCATATCCTTAGACACAGTCTTATGTCCCACAGTCATCATCTGCCTATCAATCCACAAACATTAGCTTTCCTCAAGACTTCATATGAACCGCACAAATATAAGTCCCACAACTATCATTCTCTTCCCACTGGACCTAATGGGAAGTGGAATGGAGTTAAAAGGGGACAAAAAGAAGAAGTAGTAAAATTGTTTCTTTTATTAAGTGTTGTTGGTATAATGAATTGAATTTATTTCTACTTAATAATACAAGCTTCCACAGTACTCTTTTACAACCACTCAGTCTTACCAAAAAAAACTAGTAAATTTTCTTCCTGAGTTACTGTTTAACCAAGTGGCCCCAATAGTTCCAACCTTGAAGTTACTCAATTATCAGGCAACTTACATCTACAAAATTAACTCAATAAAAACCAACCTAAATTATATTTCTGCTCAATTTGGTTCGTTTCTTACTTATTTTCTTTTAACCTTACCTAAATAACTCCCAAACACCAAGATTTTCTGCCTTGTTTCCCCTTATCTCTCTCTATTGGTAAGCTATCCCACTTCTCAATCCTAAGTTTTGCTCTCATTTCTTTAGTTTCTCTATGTTCCACAATTGTATGCCAGTGGCTGTCTTGCATTTCACACATCAGACATTCCTCTATATTTGAACCTCTTTTATTCCTTTCAGATTCACTACCTCTTTCCAGTCCACCTGTCACCTTCATTCACATAATTCTCTCTACCACATATTTCCTTTAACCCCCTATAAACCCTCAACGACTTTTTACTACTAAAAATACTAAATATCTCCTGTTTTCCATATCACCAATTCTTTGTTTAATTTCTCTCCAAAAACCTCTTTCTTTACTTTCTCTATCATGCCACAGCATAACCAAGCCAATTTTTTCCACAATGTCATTGATTCTACTAACCGAAGTATCTCCTCCCCTCAGTTTCTCTTGAGTCACTAAACAGTATTTCAAAATACAATTCTCTTCTAAATTCTTAATCCTAAACCAATATTTCAGAGTTCTTGTCATTATTTTTCCTTTACTCCCTACTCTGCCTGGTTCGGCTTGTGCAGCCCCTTTTGGTGAACTATTTGGTAGGCCTATAATTTGTGTGCAGAAATTCCTGTGAATCAAGTCTACATTTGGCCATTGCTCATCACTACCCCAAACATCATTTTAGCCTCTAGTACTACGTATATATTTTCTCCAACCACTTTATATGATTTTCTCGTACTTTATACCTACAGGCAGTAATAGCTTTCAAAGTTAGCCTACCTTTTGCTATGACCTTTCTTTTTTGTTCCCTCTACCCTCTATTCTTGTTAAGCCTAATACCCAAATTTATTAATAACCTCAATTTCTGCCCCTTCCCAATACCATTTCTTATTCTTGTTTAACTTGTTTCCATTCTTAAATACCATGACTTTTGATTATCAAATGTTTATTCTTAGTCCCCACTTCTTACAGAATCTAGCAATTGATTTTGCTAGACCAATATTAGTAATTGACCCCACTACCAAATCATCGCAAATAATAGTCCCGGAATCTCAATATTTTCAATTGCGGGTATTAACTTTAGTACCTTCTTCTAAAATATCATTAATGAATAAGTTAAACAGTATAGGACTTAACTTACATCCCTGTCTTAGACCTATTGTGTTCAAATTATTTGGAGTCACTCTATCATGGGCAATCTTAACACAGTACTCATTTTCACAATATAAATTTTGTAATGCTTTTATAAACTTGTTGCTAACTCCTATTCCATTCAATTTTAACCATAATGCCTTGAAGTCAATTGTATCATATGCCTTTTCAAAATCCACAAACAACATATATGGTCTCCCTCTTTTTTGGCCTAGATATTTCTCTACCATTGTATTAATAATGAAGACATTATCCACTGTTCTCTTATTTTTCCTGAAGCCTGTTTGGATCTCAGATAATTTATTTTCTTGTTCTGCCCAATTTTGAAGCATTTCTGCCAGAATGCCCATATATAGTTTACCCGACCAATAATAACTTATTCCGCTATAATTAGCTGGTTTGTTTACATAGCTTTTTCCTTTAAATATAGGTATTACAATTGCTGTTCAACCTTTGGAAACTTGAGTCTCTTCATATATTGAATTAAATATCTGTGCCAATAACATGCCTCTATCATCATCCCGATCCCATGCCCTCCACCCCACAAGCTTTATTTCTTTTTATTCTTTTTATCTGTCCCTTTATTTCATTTATATCAATCTGTCTATGCAAATAATCTACACTTAATATTTTTTTTCTACTATCCAAATCCCTGGTGGAATATCTCCTCTACCTTTAAAAGGTTTTTCAAATATAAACACCATTTCTCAGCATTGATATTATTCTCATTTACTTTTTTTTATATTATCTCAACTGTCATCCACATTGTTTTATTGTCATTTGTCCTCATTGCCTTCTGTATTTTCTTACTAATATTTTGACCCCATTATTTCTTTTTGCCTCCATGAGGGATTTATATTCTCATCTTTCAATCATAAAGTTCTTTCTTTCTGCTTGTTCCCCGTTTTGTCTGCATTTTCTCAACTCTGTTTCAACTCTCCTTTTACCATTCTACACTCATTATCATTACAACCCTCCTGTAACTTTCCCATTTCTCTCACTCTCATCTTAACCCCTGCTTGCTTAACCATCCTCTCTAAAATCTCCATTATTTCTCCTATTTTCCCTACCTTCATTAGAGCTTCTATATTGAGTTTAAATGATCTAAAATTAACTCCTAACTCTCTTATGAAGCCTGGTGCCCTCTTCATCATTCCATTTATCTCTATTTTATGTCCATATTTCTTAACTTGCACCACTTTCCTAAACTGGTTTTGATATTTCCCTTTTAATGGGAAATGACTGCTAGTACATTCAAATTCATAACCTGGAAATCTATCAGATTTTGTCTAATTCTAGTGTAACATATAATCAACAATACTTTGACCATTATTATTTGCAAAAGTAACATTGCCCCTAGAATCTTTACATCTAATACCATTACAAATCACTAGATTATGTTCATCACAAAGGTTTAATAACTATATTTCATCTTTACTAACCCTTTCGAACCTGTCTTCTTTTCCAGCATCTTTTTCTAGGTCAACAAAATTACTGAACCCTCTCCTATTCTTGCATTAAAATCACCTGCTATAGTAAAATTTCTGTATCCATTAAAATGTAGATGAAACTTGTACAGTGAAGTCAATCATATAATTAATATTATTGTATGATTTAGTTGAACTACACACTCTTAATGCACTTACTTGTCATTATATATAGAGCCCATTTCGAGAACATTTCGTTCTCATCATCAGCCAGGCTAAAATTCAACTGATGTTGAACAATGACATGCCATTATGTTTAATTGTGCAGCTGCTGACACTCCAATGTATATTAGTGCAATATAATTATTTTGAACAAATATGCTCTGGCAATATTACTAGTGGGCTTTTCCTCTATGCATAAGAACACACTGTCAGAATGAGGGTTCACAACAATAAAAAATTTAGAAAAGCATTTGATTGTTAATTCTGCATACCAAAAGGGCAGTGAAAACATTAACTTCACTCAATCTAAGAAATATACCTTAGGAGTCCTAAAATATACAAATATTTAGCAAGATTAAGTACAAATAAAAAGATATACTTTAACCCTTTGCCAAGCATATCGTAGTAAAGTGCAGTTGATTTAAATGAGCCCTGCTACGCATATCGTAGTAAAGTGTAATGAAGCTCTACAGCCATGCTGATGGTGCCCAATGGCAAAAATCTTAACTTTTAACACTCTGGTGGTCTGTTCACCTTTTAGGGACCTAAAACATCCCCAGACTGCATGGTAGTTAGGTGAATATTTACAGTTATGCAATAGAATAATGAGGGGTTTGCTGGTTACTTTGCTAAGCTTTTTCAGTTTATCTATGGCTATAAAAAGTATTGCAAGTACTTTAGGGCATAAACAGGATGTGTAGGAAGATATACCGCCAAGGTGGCCGAGGTCATTACGGTGCAGACTCGTGAGCGGGAGGTTTGGAATTTGAATTCCACCAGGACCATCCTTCCTCACTGAAGTCTTTTCCAGATTTTCCTCAGTCCTCAAAATGACAAATGCTGGAGAGGTACCCTAAACTTATGCCTGGAATGTTTCCTTCCTTTAAAAAAAAAAAAAAAAAATCCTTTCCCAATTTATCATTTTATTTCATGTATCATCAGTGTCCAGTAGTAAAAATGGAGCTAAACACAAAAAAAAAAAAAAAAAAAAAAAAAAAAAAAAAATAATAATAATAATAATAATAATAATAATAATAATAATAATAATAATAATAATAATAATAATAATAATATGTTACAAGTGACAAGATCAAGCCGTGATTGAGAAGGAATTAGCTTATGAAGACAGTAGTTCTTCCACTTCGTGGTTGGTCCGGTCAGTCCACGACAGTGATATAGAACAGAGTATTGGTGATAGTGATAGCAAGAGAGATCTTTCAATTCTACAAAAATGTGTGAAAGATTTATCCATAAAATTGTCTCCTCAGCTCACTTTTAAGGGAATCATACAGTTTGTATCTGCTACAGGAATCTGGCATAGTCTTGAAATAGGGAGTGAAGAAATTCAATACTTTGGTCTTTTCATTGACAGCAAATTTTGTAATTTTATTGCATAAGAGTCAAATAAATATGCGAGTATTTGTCAGCTTAATAAGCCAAATTTGCGATGGGAGGACACAAATGAGAGAGAAATATGTCTTATTTGGGAATTTTGATTTATTTGGGATGGTAGATCTTCCCGATATTAGGGATTACTTTACAGGTGACCTTTGTGTCTGTCCAATAATAAAGCAAGCCATGACACTTCTCATTTTTAAAAGCTTTTGCAACGTTTCCACCTAAATGACGAAAAAGTCAGACCTAACAAGGAGAAATAATTTTTGATTATTTGTATAACATATGACCTGCACCTGATATTGTACATAAATTCAAAACCAATTATAAACCAGGTCATGATCTTGCTGTAGATAAAACAATAATAGGTTTCAAAACATTGGCCAAAAGATTTTAGTAAACTGAAACAGATGAAACTTAAATACGGGGAATCTCATAAACTTCAGCATGAGGGATAACGGCAATAGTATGGCATGACAACCAAGATGATTTGTTACTTTCCATAAATTCAGATCCAAGGACAGACTCGGTGGTAGAAAGGAAAAGCGGCAAAGAAAAAGGTAAAATAAATATTCCCTGCCCTAATGCTGTCATAAATTACTTGTATGGGATGAGGGGGGGGGGGGTGTAGACTTGGGTGATCAAAGAATGGAGTATGAAGGCCTGGTAAGAAATGGTGGAAATATCTTTTTCATTTGATTCTAAATGTTGCAATAGTTAACAGCTTTATCATTTATGACATGAGCAACATACCTATAAAGACAGCACACAGAATCATACTAATGCACTATACAAAAAATCTGGTAAGCCATCTGATTTGCAACTTCATATCGCATGAGCATGTGGGGTGGCAGAAGAGCTTACCTAATGCCATTTTGTCCCCAATATCATATCACAATATTATAAAAATACAGGGGTATGAAAACCTGTGTTGAATGTTCAGCAAACAGATGCAGAAATCAATAAAGTCTTGGCATCCAAACACAACATAAGTGTCAGCAGTGTAACATCCCTTTATGCAGGACAGGGTGCTTTCTACACTATCACCAAGAGAAGGGGCTGAAAGTGCAAAACATATAAATGACTCACAGAATGCTTACAATAAAATATTGCTAAAAATGTAAATAATGTAAAAACTTGAACCTCTAATCTCAGAGACCATATAATCTTTTCTGCAGCAGAAGAAAGTTTTTTTTTTTGATTGATTTATTTATGAACGTTCTTTAACATCTTAGGTCATCAGCGTCTCAGTCAACTCAGAGCATGAAATGGCCGACAAATTTTGCTCAGAGGCCTCTCTTTCAGGCTTCAGGTTCTTTTTCGTGCCGTAAATGTACGACACAGAACCCACGGCTTTACTTCCCTTCCAAAGGAAGCAGAAGAAAGGTGCTAATACTTAATAATCCACCATGGCTGTAGGGTAAATACCAAAAATATTTCTTATTGATACAGAAAGCTCATATTTATAAATATTTATTAATGGTTTTTCTTAAAAACGTTCATTAGATTTTAGCACATTTATAACTTGGCACTAAGTATCTAGGTCATTTTTGCATTCAAACTCATCCCCTGGACCTTTTAATTTAAATGTCTACAAAAGAAATGCCCTGGCTGGAGGAAAAGATGTGACTACTGGAGGAGGGGCAGAGGGTTTATATATTACTAGAACAAAGAAAATAAGGATAACAATTTGAAAAATTGAACCCCAAGGGAAAGAAAAAATAAAATTAGAAATAAATACTTAATTTTGTCACTGCTTCAATTTAGCATTACTTTATGAAATTCCCTTTCGTGGTGAAAAAAAGTATGTATTAGTGCATCTGCATCAAGACACAATATTTATTGCCTGTAGACTTGATGTATTTCAAATATTGAGTATTGTCATTTATAAAAGTACAAGGTACAAGAGAGAGAGAATTATATAGTACACAAATAACGTGAAGTATTATAATGCAAGCATAATATGGAGTATTTAAACATTAATATATAATACATATACAGCAAAATTCATATGCAAATTTATAAACAGATTTTATACATTTATTATTTATATTTAATGTAACCTATATAAACATTTTCTTATCAAATGGCTCTTTAGTTTATTTCTAAAATCTGTACTGCTAGTCAATTTTAAACTTTGAGATAGTTTGTTAAGCAATATAGTTTCATTATTAAATGAGCCTTTTATTCATTACAGCTTTGTTTATGCACACCCTATTAGAATTGTATGCTCCTCTAGTAATATACATTTATATCACATTTCTTTATTTTTACCAGCTTTTCTTTCCCTTATTTAAATAGTACAATAACTCTATATACATGTAATGATACTACAATAAGTATATATTGAATGATAACAGTTTCTTTACAAGGCTATTTATTATCTAAATTATATATACATGTTAAGACTTCTTTTCTGCAATAACAGTAATACATTCACATTTCTTAAGAGTTATAGCCCCTCAAATTTCTATTCCAAATTCCAGAAATGGATAGATTATTAGTATGCCATAATTTTATTAAGCATGTCGAATAAATGGAATACCAGGGGAATGTTGGAAGGCTTGGGTAGAAGACCTTAAAAACAGATTCAACATATTGGGGCAGCTAGTGAATTTAATCTTTGAAGAATGAAAAATACTAAAATTGTAGAGTCGGAATTGTAACACTAATTTATAAAGGTAAAGGAGATATTAGGAACCCAGAAAATTATAAAGGAATTATATTATTTTTAAAAAATTCACATACCATCCATGGGCCACAAAAAAATTTCAGAATATTCTTAAAAATTTTAATATCAGGTTGGCACCGATTAATAGATTTAATGTTAAAAATTTACTGATAGATAATGTTAATGACAGTATTCCACAAGAAGAAAAATCAGGTATTTACAAAATAAACTGTGCAGAATGTGAAAAAATCTACATTGGAAAAACAAAGAAAATCATAAGCACATGGTTAAAGGAACATTTCAGGAACATAAAGTACAAGCAAATAGAGAAATCAGCAGTAGCATATCATTTTTGGACACAAAATCACAACATAATAAATAAAGCAAAATTATTAAAATCCATACAAGGACCTACGGAATTAGCAACCTGGGAGAAAATCTACATCTACAAATACAAAGACAGCATAATGAACTTTGACATTGTCGGCGATGAAAATATTAACTATAAATATAAATATAAACAATGTATACAGTTTTTTTCACACTAACTCCATTCACTTACATAAAATCACTTATTTGTGATATTAACTATAAGTTTATCACACTGCCACCAGAGCAGAATATACATTCCCACAGCTCAACGAATGGTCCGACAGTTGAACTTTAGCCTGGCTGAAGATGGGAACCAAATGTTCTCAAAATCGGTTCCATACATTTATGAAAAGTAAGTGAAGCTTTACGAGTGTGTAGTCCAACTGAATCATACAATGATATCAATTAATATGATTGGCTTCACTGTGCAAGTTCCAATTTACATTTAAATAAAGGAATTAGTTTATTTTCAATTATTGGGAAAGTCTTCATGCAGTGTTAGCTTAAAGATTACAAGGATGGGTAGAGAAGAAACTAGTATTTCAGTATGTCAATCAGGCTTTAGGAAAGATAAAAGAACAGTTGGCAATATTTTTATAAAAAAAGAAAATTAGTTGATAAATGTCTTAGTAACAAAGAGGTAGAATTTATTTGTTTTGTTTTTGGACTTAGAAAAAACTTTCTACACAATTTCTAGAGAAGCACTTTGGATAAAACTGAGAAAGAAAGGAGTAAGGCGGAAGTTTATAAAGATATTCAAAATATTTATGAGGAAAATGAATTTTGTATTAAATATGAAAGGGAAAGGGTTACAGATAAATAATTAAACAACGTAGGTCTAATACAAGGTGACAAATTAAGCCCAGCTCTCTTCAATCTATTTATTGATGAAATTTTAGAAGAAATTAGTACAGGTAATGTAAATTTGCCAACTATAAATATTATAAAGATACCAGGTCTGCTCTTTGCAGGTGATTTGGTTAACAGGTTCTTTAACAAGTGTAGGATTAAAATGATTATTAGAAGCTACAGGCACATTTTGTAGAGAATGGGGTCTCAAGATAAATAAAAATATATCTAAGATTATGGTGATGAAAAAAGGCTTCAAATTAAAAAAAAAAAATAACATGGTGGTGGGAGAGTACTGAAATTGAAGATGTCAAGAAAATTGAATATTTAGGTATTAGACTGTCTAGTAATGGGAAATGGAGCAATCAAAAAAGAAAAGCAGTAGCAGAAGAAAAATGGCCAAGAATGTAATCAGATCTTGTATAAATAAAATACAAAATATGGAAGTAAAATGGTTAGAGAGGATATATGTGGTTCAATAGTGGAAAGCAAAATGATGTATGTAATATTGCTATAGAATAGAGAGATTAGAAGAGGAAAATATTACCAAACAGAGTTTGATGGCACAAGAAAAATTTAAGGGATATCTAAAATACAAAATAATCTACAAGAAATGGGCATGGAATCATAGGGGAAAAAGATTGGGAAAAGGATTTTGGAAAGGGATAATAATAAGAATTGAGGTATTAACAGGAAATATGGGCAAATTTTAATGCCAAAAAATCTCTGAAATTATAAAGGACACTAAAAATGTATGGGGAAGAGAAAGATATATTGAAATCTGTGCTAAGGCAGGACTGGCACGGTTTAGAACAGGAGTAATATATTTAAGTGGAACAAAAATGGATATATTTAGAGGATATGTCCTCTGTGTGAAGAACCAGATAGTATTTGGCATTGTATATTAGAATGTAAGCAAACTATGTTTTGAGTTCACAGTTCCTACTATGAAAGTGGGAAAATTTACCAAATGAAATAAGAGGCAAAGAATTTTAAATTTCAAATCAGCTACAATTATTAAGGAACTGGGAAAATAATAGGCAAGGTGACATAAATATGCTTATGGAAGGTGGGTAAGATAAATGGAAACAACCTGTTGACCATTGCATCATTTAGGAGTGAATAAGATCCCCATTACAGACTCAACCTGAGATTAATTGTAATGCAGTATGGAAAGAATGCAACTCCATAAAGTCAGGGCGAGCCAGTGGAAAATTTAAAGGTTTATTAACAGTAGTAAGTTTACATGTACTGAGAACATGGAAAGGAAAATTGTGTGCTTTGATTTTAATATGAGGGGCAATCAAATGAAAACAAAACACCAGCTACCAGGTGACAATGGAATTTGTTTTATTCAAAAGCAAATTGCCATAAGAGTTAATACATTTATCCACTGAGAGACAAGATGATCAATTCCAGTCTCATAACAGAGATAGATCGCTGAGGGATCGACAACCTCACCCACTCTTTCACTTCCTTGTCAGAATGAAACCGATGTCCACAAAATGTCTTTCTTCGATTCACCAAATATGTGAAAGTCACAAGGGGAAAGATCTGACCATGCAATCACATCAGGCGTAATGGCTCGATGGGCCTGTCCCGGGCGCAGATCATCTTGCAGTGATGTGCGTTCTTTGCGGAATCTCTGCTGCCACTCATGAACACTTGTGAGAGACATGCAGTGTTCACCATACACCGCAGACATGCGACAATGAAGTTCTTGTGTTCCAGCACCCTCAGCCACCAAGAAATGAATCACACCTCTCTGCCTCTTCTTTGTTTGCCTCATTTCCAATGCTGGACAGACACACTTGTCGCTACATTCACCTCCAGAACAATAAAGATTCAACTGCTGTGGTCCTGTGCATTTACACTATGCATTTCTCCTACCCTATAGATGACAATATCAATATGTAACAATGGTGTTGCCATCTGTTGTGAGGAATTGTTTTATGGCTGGTGTTCAGTTCACTGCCCCTCATATGTTTAGCTGTTTATGAAATTGGTTATTTATATGATAAAATACTTCTATTTTTTGCATGCAAATGAGAAATTGCAAGGGGGGAAAATCTGTTTGCATTTGTTGTTTATGATATATATATATATATATCAAAATACTTAAATGTGCACGCACGCACGCACCCACACACACATACTCACACACACATTTTGATAACTGTCTAAGAAGAAAACTTCCTGATTCAATACAATGTAGGTCTGTATTTTTAAACTTTAATTATACCTTTTTTAAAAAAAAAAATATATAACTTTAAAGAATGCCAGAGTCTCAGACACAGAGATACTAGTCAAACCCATTGGGGTTTACAACATTCATAAGTTGGTATGTTTGTTACTGATTACTTACCAAGCTCATGCATAAAGGCTTTGTTTGTTATTATTAAAAAGTTTTAATTAATATACTTTTTAGTTTACTTCTCTTAATTATTTTTTATTTAAAGCTTACAATTACATTTTTTGCAGTTTTAGTACCCACCTGAGCAGAGGCCTGATTCTGATTAGGATACTGCCCAGGATATCCCTGTTGGGGACCCTGCTGAGGGTAATTCTGTGGTGCCCTGTACTGCTGGGTGCTGGAGCCTGACCCAGGACCTGAAATACCACATATATAGCTTTTAAGTTGTTCCTGAGACCTATGCATACACATTTGAGAGCTATGGTGCCATACAAGCTGAAGTCTATGTAGGTATTCCCATTATAATAAAAATGTTAGTATTTTTGAAATATAGTGAATCCAACCTTAGTAAAATCTAACAATTTACTTAAAAAGGCTTCTTGGGATATCAGTGATGTCACATAATAAAGGTTAGCTTTTGGCCATCTTGAACTCTGTGGTTTTTATCAGGAACTTCCGAAGCCTTATTAGATAATCATATCTGCAAAAGCTTCAAGTCACATACCTGGCACTTTAGTTAGATTACTGACATTTGCAAACCTTACTGTGCTACTATGACAACAAATTCACTTAATGCTTTTAGAGCATATAAGAACATATCACACTCAATAATTTCTCTATTTACATGACATTAATTTTTTTTATCTGATTTTTGAAGTGCTTAGTATGAAAGCTCCATCCAACTATAAAAAGTAACCTTTATAAGGAGGTCAACTAGATTTTTTATCTGATTTTCACAGCGCTTAGTATGAAAGCTACATCCAACTATAAAAAGTAACCTTTATAAGTAGATTAACTAGAGGCCTGAGTAAAAAGTACTTTAATATTCAAATTATCTTTTATGATCAAATCTCTTCCACAAGATAACCTTTAAAATTTATAGGGTATACAGACTCAGATGAGAGAGGTTAGTGGTTGTTGTTGTGCAGGATATGCCAGTTCAGTGATTAGAGCATCAGCATGAAAAATCAAAGATGCATAGCTCGAGTGCCAGCTGTGACCTAGATTTTTCTTTTCTGATGTTTGTAAGGGTTTAATTTCAGTAAATAGCTTTTGCTCTTATATAAAGCATCAATTTGCTGCAAGAGATGCCAAAATATATTTTAGATTAATTTTTCAATTAACGAGGGCATATAATTCATGAACAGTTTACTATATATTTCCAGCCTCTAAAATCTTTTTCAATAACTTTTTTTAAAAATCATCTGAAAACCTATAATCAACAAACCTACAGTCTCTGTAATTCATCTCCAACTCTGTTAACATTTGCAGATTGTTAATGAACATTGTTTTTTGGAAAGCAGTACTTATACTAAGGCTGTTCACAATATTCACAACACATAAATGCAACAGAAAGCTTTAAAATCCAAAACTTATTCATAATGTCATTTTTTTTACATATTTTATAGATCTTTGCAACTCTGAGCAATTGGAAATGAATGTCTGTTATAACACAACTTTTCATTTCTTCAAGTGGACCGCAGTGTAGGAGAATTTGTTTCCAATATCCAAAAGGTTAGGAAAACAAGAATTAATAATTTGTATAAGTCAAGAATATGCATTGTTATACTTATAATTTGTTTAAGAATCAATATAACTTTTATTTCGGAGAGAAAATGTATGCGTTTGAAAGATGTGCAAAAAGTGTATGAGACAAATTAACTTAAAAACATATGCATAAGAAGTACTGTTGTGTATATAGTAAATAAATAAAAGATACAATTACATGGAGTAATAATTATGTTAAAATTGTTCAGACATATGAAAAAAGAAACACAGGAAGGAAATTGTAAGAAAATTTGGTAATATTAAAATATAGAAGAATAGCCAATACATGATATTAAATCAAACCAGTTAATTTCCCCAGGGTAGAGACAAATATCACTGATGAGTTCCCAGGCAAGGTGTATGCATCCTTCTGCCATAAATATTCACAAAGATCATTTCATGTCTCGATGGTATACGCCTATCTAGGGTAGTTGCTGCTAAAGAGGATGCCAGTTAACTTCTATGGTATATGTGCACCCACCCCAAATATTGTAAATGTATTTAACCAAATGCTATCTGATTTTCATTCTAATCCATCCTAAAGTAATAAAAATAACATAATGAAAGTAAGCTAACATAATCTAAAGTCACTTAACTGACATAACCTAGCCTGAACTAAAATAACAATGGTAAGTATAACATAAGTCTTATTTAATTCTGCATACCTCTAAGGTATAAGTAACAATCAAAAATATATGTATGATTGGTAACATCTGTATTGCCTGGCTCTGCATGTTCTGTTTTCAAAAGCTCATATGTAAACTTGTATGTTATAAAATTATCTATAGAATGAAAATTCTGGCATCATAAAAAATAGATATTTATTCCTGCCATCATTTGAAATGATCATTGATTATATGTACACCAATATTTTTACTACATATGAAGTGGTCAGATGTCTTCCTCTCACTACTTCTATATGTTCCAAAATGCAAACATTGCACAATTATGGGGAGTAACTCCCTTTCTCTGTATTGCATCATCTTTATTATGATTCACCATTTGCTATTTTTCTGCACTTAGTGCAATTAGCAAAAACAGGAATTTATAATTAGTGTGTACAAAATGGAAATAATATTAATTGCAGTATACACAGTGCAAATAAATATTGAAAATATTTTTCAAAACTTCTGCCATGCTAGCGTAGGAACTTGGTGCTTGTACAGCTGGCAGCATGAAAAAACAAACGATGGCATAAGCAAATTTGTGGACATTACCACAGTTTACCCCAGGTTCTTTCCAAGCAACTGGTCAAAATCTGCTTGATCTGCCCACAATAGTACTAATTATAGCAGAAATTTTAACTCTTTTTGCGTAACAATGTGCTTATATGGAGATATGAGCTCAATGACATTTTTCAACAGGTCTAGAGCATGGTGTTTTCTAGAAGGAAATAACTTCATTGATCCTGCTTCAAGCAGCACCATGTAGATCTTTTAACTGTTTCAAATTCTGAATCATTTACAATAATTCAGAATTATTTTTTATAAAAATAAAAAGAGAGAGAAACAACTGGAATAGTAACTTACGCTGTGGCATATTCTGCTGGCCAGGCATCATCTGACCCCTATAACCTCCTTGCTGCTGTCCGAAACTTCCCATAGACCCTTGAGATCCTGGTGGAAGATCACCTGCAGGAGATGGGGATGACCCAGGTGGACCAGACTGCCCTGCAGGGCCATGCATTCCATGTTGTGGACCCCCTGGTGGCTAAAATAATATGCACCTAGTGTTTAATTCATTTCTATTTATATTGCAAAAGATTTTCTGTTACACTTAACTTCCAAGGTTTATGAATAGCACACTAGCAGAGATACAAACCCAATTAATTATCTCCAAAATCTCTAATTACTTTTTTTTGTACCAATCTATTAACTGCTTAGAGAAGTAAAGAAATACACATAATATACCTTTTATTGTTTAGTGTGTGTCATATGACAGAAACACAATTTTCAGAATACCAATATCTTGAAACTTTTCATTTTTCATACTCACAGGTAAAAGTGCTTGGATGTTCTGGTTTGCATCTGCAATAGATGCTAAGTATACCAAATTTCTGTGTAATATCTGCTGATATCTGCAACAAAAGAAAACATATCTAAAAATCCATCTAAAAATGAAACCAATTTTAACATATTAGGAGGAAAAATAAAATTCTACAGGAAGTCATAGTTTGTGAACAGCAAGTAAAAACACTTACAATTTATGATATTAAATATGTTCATTAAGCTGTTGTATCTTTGTATTACAGGTGAAAAATATTTGTGTAAGCAAAGCATAATTAGTTGTAATAGTTTTATAATGAATGAAATAAAAAAACAAGGCTCTCTACTTCATATTCCATGAAGCCAGACCTCTCTTTGCTGACTTTTTTTATCTTGACTACTGATAAAACTGCTTATCAAATCCTACCTCCACCATTTTTGCAAATTGTGCAAAATGGTAATAGTTTTTCATAAGTGGATGAAGGAAGAGGTGAGTAGTTGATTGGCGTTTGTGGGTGAACAAAACTTCAACTGAATTGAGCATGAAATTAAAACAGTTAATATCTGAATATTAATGTTTGAAAAAGATATAATGAATGAATTTAATGGCAGGCAAGTTACTGTGATGGATGAACAAAGGAGTAGGAGTCCTTTCATGACAGTAGATTATATTGATGCAATTGAGAAGACAGTGTGGCTAATTTTTTCTTCTGCTCTACAGTCTTATGTGAGCTTTGGCCCCCTGCACAATTTTCCTCCACAACTATCTTGCACTTTATTTTTCCATCCTCTAATTTCATCTTCGTCAGATCTATTACATCATCTAATCATCTTGTTTTGGGCCTTCCTTTTTTCCTTTCTAGAATATAAACAATGTCATGTATAGCTATGGACTCCTTTAATTCATAATTGTACCTTATTCTCCATTGTTCTTTATCTTTTACCAGACAAAAAATTCTTCTCAATATTTTCCTTTTCAATCTTCATAGTATTTTCTGTGTTGCTGAGGGTCGTGTTTCTGCAGCATATGTTACTATTAATCTTATTAGTGTTTGATAAATCTTTAAATTTTTCTTTCTACTGCTTAATCTGTTTTTTAGTAATTGTAGATTAGCATAATATGCCACATTCCCATGTTGAATTCTTTCATATATTCATTTAAATTAGTATTATTATTATTTACAAATGCTCCTAAATATTTAAATTGTGATACCCCTTCAAATGTTTTTTAACTACTCGATTTGTAATTTTTCTTTTATTTTTATGCCGATGCATGCGCGCGCACACACACAGTTTTCCTTCATTTACTTCTAATCCTACTTCTTTGAACTTTTTCTCAAGTTCCTTATACACTTCCACTAGCTTGATTTCATCTCTTGCTACAATGACTATATCATCTCCATTGGCATATATTTGACTAGTGTTGAGGAATATAGTTTCTTTGGAATCTATTCCATGTGCAATTTTCACGGGGGATTGGGGGGATTTCATCTGAATCAAACTATTCAACCTCTTATTTTAAATGACCCATCCCAACCAGAGATGATTATTTCCCACTCACTAGATATGTAAACTATATAACTTAACACTTAATTTAAATTTGTGAACCCTACACAGAAAGTATACATGTCCTATAGCTATTTTAACATTAAAATGCACTTAAAACATATAAATATTATAGGCCCATAATTTTGCTCATTAATTTTGGAAACGTCATGTATTTACACATTTCAAAATGAATCTTCTTTCTCTTTGTGTCATTGTTGCTTTAATCTTTATGATCCGTTACTGTGTGCAGTCATTGTTAATATGTGTGTGAGTCTGCGAGGGAAACAGCATTTATTACTTTAAGTATGTTTAGGTCTATGTAAACTACAGAATTTCAGTATGTCTCAGACACACAGTAAAATTTCTTCATTCTTCAAGAACAATGAATTGCTGGAAACATGTGCAAATACTAACAATGATGCTAAAAGAAATAAAATAGACACTGAATCTAAGAAACAAAATGATAATGATCGTGCTAATAAAAAGATATTGAATTTTCAGGGACTGAAAACTGTGAGAAGTCTCTAGGTGAGAAAGGGAGTAACAGTAAAGATATATTCATTTATAGTGAGAAATTGTATTGCTTTATCACATTTTCAAAAGTGGCATAAGGCTAAACCATCGCTATCTATAAATGACAAAAACTTAATAATGTGTACAGTGTGTTCAAAAATTTATGAACTTAAGGTAAAAAATATGGAACATGTGCCTATTGATAATGCCTTTTTAATTGGTGTTTCAGCAAATAATTCTAAAAAACTAAACAATAAAATCGGTAATTGTGCAAAGTACAAATCACACATGAAATGCATAGAAATCACATGTGCTAAAGAAAAACAAAGTATATAAAAAAAAAAATGAATAAAAGTGAAAAAAAAAAAAGATGTGGAGAAAGAAACATCAAGGAAAAGTTAACACAACTAGCTAAACAGAAGTTATCATTCAAAATATACCCCGCAGCAACCAAACTGGAAAAATTTAATGATATATCAGCTTCATTCTGAACAAGCATGCTGAAATATTATGTTTATAGAAGAAATGAAAAAAAAACTTGTTCCATTCACCATAGAATTGAGTACAAACTTTAGTATCATGATAGATGAAAGTATGATTTCTAATAAATTCTGCTTAATACTATATGTATGTTCATCCTTTGAGGGAGTTGCTTGCAATTATTTTTTTTGATATTGTTGAGTTAGAAATGTAACACTTTTCAATACAGTGTTAGTCACTCTTCAAAAGTATAGCATTAAATATAATGTACCAAAAACTATCTTGTACATATTGCAAGAGATGGTGCATCAACAATGCTTGCACCTTATAAATGTGTAGCAGCTTTACTGCATAAATATTTACATAAGGACTTAAATGTCTTGCAATGTATGATGTTATGCATGAGGTGGCACATATATACCACATATAGTCTTTTTACATCCCTTATATTCTGTTTTATCAAAGTCCCAAAAATCAGAAATTGCTACAGCAGTTTTGCAAGAACTCAACTCTCCAACTGTTAAAGGTAGGCTGTGTTTTTGACATATGCTGCATTGCTTCATCATTTAATGCTGTTTGGACTCTTCTCTAAATCCACAGTTCTCTTACCCATCTTTTTGGAAATCTAAATCATGATGGTTTCCAATCAACTCACGAGAGGTCTAACTCAAAGGATTGAAAATATCCTCCAAATAGATGCTTATAATGGAATTAGCTGCACCAAATGAGGCCCTAGAAGTTCTGAAAGTATTATAATTCTTTATGCAAAACAGAAATTCTACAGTTCTTAGAGTAAAACAAGAAATTGGCATGCCTATAAAAACTCTTGAAATTTTGAAAACAAATGACTTACTGTGTATTAAAATTATACAATAATTTGCAAAGCACACAATCAAAGCAGTCACAATTAAAGAACCACCAGTGATGAATATGTAGTATAACCAATTTCAAAATTATATTTATATCTACAGATGAATGTGAATGTGGATTTAGTGCCATGAATACTGACTGATCAGAGAATTAATTTACAAATTCTGACACTTTCAAATATATTTTTTATTTCATTAAATGAACCTCCAGAGCATTGCTTCGATGCAGAAAAGTTTGCAGCAAGATGGATCAAATTTCAGCACCAAGTGTCATTGCCAAACCATCCACCTTCAGGAGTATTCTCATTCATCTCATCTATTCAACCTATCTATTTTTAATGTAATTAAAAATGACAAATAAATAGCCCAGTTTTGTAAATTTGCTTTCTATGTAATATGGTTACACAAAATTGCATATTTGGAGAGTAATCATAAATTATATATAGGTAAATAATAGGCATTTATACAAGAAAATAGTGCAAATATTGTTGCTTTAAATATTTGTTAAACCACTAAGAACCCCCCAGTGGTAAAAGCACAATCACACTCTGGATCTATTTCATCTATTACTCTGCATATGGTTCAATTAAAAAATGTCACCTAGCCTTTCTCCTTCTCTCACCCTAGTATCATAACAGAAAACTTAGTTTATTCATTACTTTAACTCTAACTGTAGTATTCCCACTGTCATATTTAGTAATCATATCATTTTTCTTTGAATTAAGACTTACCATGTTTCATAGATGCTTCCCTGTCAGTAGAATCAAATGCATGTTTAAAGTCAATAAATAATAAAATATGCAGTTGTTCCTTCCTCCATATTTCTATTATCAATTTATACATAATTTTAAATCATTTCCTTCTCACCATATTTTATTCGCTCAGATAGATAATTTTTGCGAGAAGTGGAGTTTGCATATTAATCTAATCAAATCAAAAATTGTGATTTTTCAAAAGGGATACAAGTTAACGAAAGATGAGAAATGAAGTTGGCAAAGAAGAGAAATTGAGATGGTTAACAAGTGTGATCACTTAGGAGTAAGATTAAGTAGTAAGGGTGGATGGAGTGATCAAAAGAAGGTTATACTAGCTAAAGGGAAGCTTTCTCTGAAAGCTATAAGGGCATGTTTGGATAAAATACCAGGAATGTAAGTAAATTGGTTGGAGAGAGTATATGGGGCAGAAGTGGAGGTTAAAATGCTCTATGCAGTAGACAGGGTTTGGAGAAAGGGTGCTCTAAGGTGAATTTGATACATAGAAACTTCTGCATACAAATACTGCGTTTACCAAGAGCCTTGCCAAATTGTGTTACTCAAGTAGAACTAGGAAGAATAGGTAGTAAAGAGAAAATTATGGAGAGAGTATTGAAATACTGGTTTAGAATTAGAAATTCAGATGAACATAGTGTTTTAGATCAGTGTTTGGTAGATCAGCAAAGGCTTAATCAAGATGCTACTTGACTAAACAAGGTAAAGGAAAGTCTAGAAAAAATTGGCTTTTAGGGCATTTGGGGAACTAGGGGAGCATTAGGAAGTGGTTTCTGGAAAGAAATTAGGTTAAGAAATGAAGACATTGAAAGGCGAAAAATATTTGCTAATTTTAATTTCAAAACGTTATTGCATGTACATAGAGAAATGAAAGGAGTTTAAAACACGGAAAATTATGTTGAAATATATGACAAAGCAGCAAGAGAAGGCTTTGCATAGGTGAGAACAGGAGTAGTGGAACTGAAGGGTTTAAGGGCAAGGGGAAAGCTGGATAAATGTCTATTAAAGATAATAATTGGCATATATTATTAGAATGTGAAGAAATGAAGTTTCTTAGGGAGAAGATGGGAATGCAGAGACAATTCAATCTACGAAAAGAAATTACAGGGAAAAAGATGTTGCATGTTAAATCAAGAAAAGACATGGTTGGAAGTGGCATTTATTTAGGTAAAGTAAGAGCAAAATGGTTGAAAAATATTAGTAAGCAAGGTAATAATGAAAGTGTAGAGTGTGAGGGGTTAGACTGAAATAGTAGGAAGGGCAGTATAATTCGGTAACTGCAGTGTTTGGGTATATCGGGCCCTAGGAAATACAGCAACATAGGGTAGTGAAGTATAGTGATTTATATTGATAAATATACAGGTTATTACGTTTTGTTGGATCTAGTGCCTTCTGGATTTGCCAAAGGCACTGTTTCTGATTGTTATATTTTAATTGGCTTTTTATTTAATTTTGTTACAATATTTAGTATGTAGATGTAGTCTGTAGAGATATGTTTGTAATAAATTTCAATTTTAATAGAATATTTGAACCCATGTCTTTTGGATGTTCCAGTAGCAAACTGCTGATGAGCTGAAGACGACGGTTTAGGAATTAGTTAAATAAGTAAAATTAAAGGGAAATGTATTGAAAAGGTATAATTTCTTAAGTGATGTAATATAGGAAGTTATGAAATTAGCTACAAAGGTGGGGAGGGGAAAAAAAGGAGAGGGAGAAAAAGAGAAGAGAGCAATTTAACTGTAATGCTATTTGTTCAAATAAATTCAAATTCATTCATTCATTCAACTCAGATATTATATCATCATCTTCTGGTACTTTATTATCCTTCAAATTCTGTATTGCTATTTTAACATCCCAAAAATCAGATTCTTCTTCTTCCTTTCTGCTGTAGATTACTTCTTTCTGTATACAATTTATTATTATTATTTATTTTTTTTTTTGTAATATTCTACCCTCTTTCAAGTTCATCTTTATCTTTTTCTAAGATTTTACCTTCTTTATTTAAGACATTCTCTCATTCTATTTTGTTTCCTTTGCTTAATTTGTTTTGTTGCTGTCTCATTCTGTTTATTTAATGTTTCTATTTCTTGTATTTGTTTTTTGCAATACTCTTTTTTCTTTTTCTTACATAGATTATTTGTATAGATTCTTCTTTAGCAATATACTTCATAATTGTTTCTGGTTTCTCTTAGTAGCATTTTTCTTCTAGTCATTTTCTCCTTTTTTGCTAATGCTTACTTGCATTCCTTCTAAAACCACTATACATTTCTTTCCATTTTCTTTTCTCCTATGCTTATTTTTGCCACTTCTTTTACTCTTTTATACTCTCCCATTCTTCTATTTCTGCTTTTGTTCCTTTTTCCCTTAATTTACTCTTAACTCCCAATATTTCCTTTTCTCTTCTTCATTATCCATTTTATTTTCTCTATCCCATCAAATTTATTTCTCTTGAAGTTTTTCCATTTTCTTTATTCTTATTCTGACCTATACAAGAAAGATGTGAATCACAGTTTGGGCCTCTACAAATCCTTACATTTACGATGGAGGAAGTATATCTTGGTAAGCATATGATCAATTTGATTTATTATATCTTAACCAGGTACTTACCATGTTCCTTTATGAATCTTTTTGAGGGAAACATGTACTCTTTATAATCATACTGTACCTGACTGCAAATTATTCAAGTAAATTACCATCTTCATTAATTGTTTGATGTAATGTATGTTTCTCTGCCACATTTTTAGATAATTTTCCTGTCCCACTTTCATATTGAAATCTCTAATTTCATTAAGTATCTATAGGTTCCTATCTGTTTAAATGAATTTTTAAGGTTCTCATAGCACTCTTCTTTTTCTATGTCTTCCTTCTCCTCTGTAAGTGCATATATTGATATTATAGTTATGTTTATAAGTTTACATTTGAGTCGTAATTTATAGATCCTTTCATTAATTAGGTTAAACTCTATTAGACTCTTTTTTTATTCTTTTACAGACCATGAGCCCTGCCCCAGAAAGCCCAGCTTTCTTTGCTTGACTGTACAATACGGAATATCTTATTTTGATTTAAAGTAAAACACTAAAAATCATATCGTCACATTAAAACTCTCTTTAAGTTTCACAAACACACTTATAAAAGTAATTTTGGTACATGTTTCGTGAGGTACATTCCTCACATTGTCAACCAAAACGACGACTGAGGAGTCAACTACAGCAAAGTATGTATGTTCCTATGCTTGCTCTGGTGGTCTGTTAATGAAGCATAGGAAGAGAGCAAGAGCAAGAGAGAGGGCAAGCATAGGAACATACATACTTTGCTGTAATTGACTCCTCAGTCGTCGTTTTAGTTGACAATGTGAGGAATGTACCTCACGAAACATGTACCAAAATTACTTTTATAAGTGTGTTTGTGAAACTTAAAGAGAGTTTTAATGTGACGACATGATTTTTAGTGTTTTACTTTAAATCAAAATAAGATAAAAGTTTCACTGTGTGGATTCCGAAATTCCGTAAACATAATATGGAATATTCTTGTTTATCAACCCTCCTCTTTCCCCATTATCTTATTTTTTGGAGTGTTACCACAGCTAACCTGTATATTAAAATTTTGTTTGCCATATCTTTTATTTTCCCAAAACATGAACATAGCTATGCAGATTGCCAACATTAGACCCTTCATCATTCGAGGCCTTTGTGCATGTTTCAACAGTTGTTTTTTTTTATAAGATGAGGTTGTTGACCCCATGCTCAACCCCGAACCTGGAGGGTCAGGTTTCTTACTTATGTCCCCAGGAAGGAGGGTGGTCTAGTTATACCCCTGAACATTGGAAAGCTCGGATACCTTGGGGTTGCTACTACCAGTACTCATCAAGATGAGCCCCTGAGGATGCGCACTAATCACTGCATATCAACTAAAGAGTTAGAGATAAACTTTATCCTTTCGCATGACACAACTTAAAATACCATTCATGACTGTGTAGGATACTGAAAATTATGCAATAAATGGCATAATCTAACAGGAACACAAAAAAGTCTTATCTTATCAATTATAATGACAATGACAAGAATTGGAGCAAATCTTTACTGGGGATGAAGCATGGGTGTTTTACTACAGCCTGGGACATAAGCCTGCTCCATAGTATGAAAACATTCTGATTCAACTCCCATTAAAAAATTAAAGGCATCAACCACTTTTTGAAAACAAAGTGGTTATTTTGGGATATGTTTATTGTTTCACTTTTATTAATGCAAAACTTATCAACAGAATGAAGAAAGTGTTGAGCGCAGAAGACTTAAAATAACAGCAATTGGGGAGGTGTGATAACATTACACTGCCTGAGCTCACGCCATGATAAATCTACTGAACAAATGGAAAAGATGATAATGGAAATTCATTATTCATCCAACAGCCCTGATCTAGCATCATCTGATTTCTCTTTCTATTTCAGGATGAAAAAATGAATTCATGGCAATGTATTCTGCTCAAATGATGCTAAGAAAGGGGTTCCAAAAATTATGTGTCAATAGGATCTAAGAATCACTTTTAGGGTTTGAAGCCTAGACTTCCTTCCTAAATAAGTCCCTCAGTAGACAGGATTATATTATTAATATTATTATTATTAAATAATATTAAAATCACATCTTTTCCCATCTGTTATTGAGTGCAGATAAACTACTGAAAAAGTTAAACTATACTTATGAAGTGGTAGAAAATGGAGTGGTAAATACATCCTTAAAAATATATTGAAAATGTTCACACTATCTCCACTTTCTTATACAACATTAGGACATGTTTTGGGGGCAATTGCTCATCATCAATTGTTGACCTACTACTCAATTTGGTGGCTGGATCCCCCAAGGTGCTTCTGTGGCAGTCTCTGATGGTTTGAGTAGGAACTTGCTGAGTTCATTCATTCATGCTGAGTTCATTCATACAACATCAAAATTCATTAAATTTTCCCTATTTTTAGTATGAAAAAATTTCCCCATGCAGATAGCTCTATTGGGTTGTGAAGTTCTTTCAGCAGCTTAGCCTCTGGTTTAATTTTGATTTTCAGTCCAAAAGTGAGTTGTCACTGCTGGTATTAATTTGCTTAAAATGAATATTCCTAAAGTGTTGCTTTCTTTGAATTTCCAAATTTCTCTTAGGTTTTCAGATGTACATTTGATTACAATCTGCACATTTGATTTTGTAATTTTTTTTTTGAATTGAGTTTAATGCCTGTTTTTAATTACTGAGGCACTACAGGCGGTGGACTCTGATGATACATGAGATGAAATGATAGACTGGGAAAGGATTCTTTTTTAAAGAAGGGAAGCATTCCGTGCCTAAGTTTAGGATACCTCCCTGGCATTTGCCATTTATGACTGGGGAAAACTTGGAAAAAACCTCAGTCAGTGAGGTCCTGGTGGGAATCAAACCCCATACCTCCTACTCACGAGTTCATGCTTTAATCTCAGTCATTCATGGAGGTCATGTGTTAGTTGCACAGTAAAACACATCATACCAACAGAACAAGAATCAAGAATTTGTGAAATCAAATCAAATGTGCTGATTTCACATTTTCAAATATACATCAGAAAAAAGAGGAGAAATTTGGAAATTCAAAAAAAGAACGCTTCAAGAATATCCATTTTAAGCAAATTGATAAATCAGTAGTGGCAGTTCACTTCTGGATCAAAAAATCATGAAATTAAACCAGAGGCTAAGTTGCTGAAAGAACTCCACAATCCAATAGAGCTATGTACTTGGGAAAAAATTTTCATCTTAAAAAAAGGGAAAAATTTTATGAATTTTGATGTTGTACACATGGATGATTCAGCAAGTTACTACTCAAACCTCAGAGTCTGCCACAGAAGCACCTTGATATCCAGTCATCAAATTAAGTAGTCATAATAGCTGATTGTTCCTGAAACATGTTCTAATATAAGTGGAGTTAATGTGAACTTATTTCATACAATCTTTGGGATACTGAAAAAGTACTTGATTCTGGAACCTTAATTTTTGAATTCCCCTCTTAGTAATACAATATTTAAGTAACAAAAGAAATGCTAAAAATTATATACAATTAGCATTCTAAAAAGATAAAATTAGAGAGCAATTTTTCAGAAATTTAAGATGCTATTTTTGTCCTCATGACGAAGATAGCTGCTCCAAAGCATTGTCTGTGGCATGAGAGTAGAAAGCAAGTGAAAGGCAGTATGCAAAGGATTGAATACTATGGTGGAATGACATACAAGTCATGGTTAACTTCATAGAGTTCATTCTTCTTGATGCAATTATCAATTTACATAAAACTATACACAATAAATAATTTACATTTAAATAAAATATTATAACAAGTGGAATGCAATGTCTTTGCATTTACCAGAATAAAAAAATTAGTAAGAATAGGCTAATTCTAGGGTTGCCATATTTTGATATTTCAAAATGAGGACATCTCTGAACACTTTGTGCTGCATAAGATGTCTATAAAATTGCCTGCATATGAAATTGAAATGTTTAAAATTAAATTTTACCAGACCTGAATCCACACTGAGATGATTTATCTCCTTAGTCCATTGAGATTGGATCAAAGAAAATTTTTTCTTCATTATTCCAGCACACATTTAAGTACTCCTGCAGTTAACAATATAGCCACACCATATTTTCTGTAATGGCACTTTAATTTTATAGGAGACTACAAATTCTTCCAGGTTGTAGTACTGATCACTTCGAATCATCTATGTTTAGACCTTTGTCTTTCAAATATCTGATTCATGCTTCTAAATTTTCCCATGACATATTCTGAAAATCCTGCCACTTGAAACACGAACTGAGTGGTTAAATGACATCTTGAGGTACTCCAAGCACCCTCATAAAGCACTTGCACATTATCATAAAAAATATATTTTGCAGCCATGGCCATTATTTTCCAGCTTTTTGATCATTTCCTTCACATGCAAGAGAATGAAATTTCAATCAATGAATTGTATTCCTGTTCTATTCCACTGACATAAGAATGAAGCACATTGATTGAACATGGTGCAAATACACTTCTTCACTTCATTTAAAGGATTTTCGAAGAACACACACACAAAAGCCTCGGTGCTGAAAAACATGTGAACAAATCTTTGAATTTACTGAAATAAAGACAACCAATGTGTTTTACTTATAAAATAGCTGTTGATACCCCATCTTAACACATTCACAAAACTCTTTCAGAGATTCCACATGAATGATATAGAAACAAAAACAATTGTAAACTTTTTAAATCAATGACTGTACGTCAATGTCCACATTCATCAAATTTGTTCCATGTTCAATACAATTGTTTATGATATGTCCCAGACAGCCAATTCCAATTAATGCTGACTCCATCATTTATTTCAGTGTTGAAAAAAATAATTTCCTTCTCTTCTATTAATTCTGCCAAACATACTATTATGGTTATCGCCTCCAAATGCTATAATAATAATAATTTGGAAATGAAGAATCAGACTTGGAAATTTTGGGTCACTGCCGGGATTTGAATCACAAATCTTCAACTTCTGGGCTGATGCTCTACTAACTGAGCTACTGTGTCCTGTTCCAAGAACAGAACCCTGAATCCCTCTCACTTGATTCTATATATGCCAGAGAACTCCCTAAGGTTTCTATGAAAGATTAATTCCTTAAAAGGTGACTTGTAATAATATGAGTACTGACAACCCAGGCTTCTAGTGTCATCAACAACAACCTGGGAGAAGTATGAGGTCAATTATTAATAACTTAAATACTCCAACCTACAGATTAGCAAATTGTTTATTATAACAGTTTTGTTCACTACTTAAATTTGATAGCTTAAGTTTAAAAAACTCCATGGACCTGATTAATAAAATTAAAGACCAAGACGAAGAATTATCATCAAATGACACATTGGCTTAATTTCATGTTAAGACCTAGTTTTCCCGCATAGCACAGAATAAATTATCAGATTTTTTTTTTTAAAAAAATGGTTACAATCAGTCAACCAAACAGAAGAACACATCAAAGAATATCTAAATCACTAAGTTGTACTTAAACCAAGCATTTGTATTTAATGACAAAATCTTTAAACAAAAAGCAGGGCTAATAATTGGCAGTCCATTATCAGTTTTCCTGATTTTTAAACCTACAAGAGCCAGCAATTAAGTTCACTTTCGAAATGGAAACAGGAAATATTTTGCTATTTTTAGATCTGAAATTAATAAAATGTAATAATGAACTTGAATTTGGCATCTACAAAAATGACACGCAAACAATTATTTCAAAGCCCATAGTTTCAACCCTAGATCACATAAAGCAACATCATAACATAAAGACAAGTAAATATACCCCTGAATAAAGAGGAATATTACATTTTAAATATTAATTCACTTTGGAATCAAACACAGTGAAACACCCTTAATATTCTCTTCTGAGTAGGATATTTAGAAGTCTCTTTATGGATTCACTTACATGAGATTTACTCAGGATATATGTTTCGTGGAACTTTTTCCACATCATCACCTGTTAAACTACTGTTGGATCATTCACAGAAACTGGGTCAATAGATATCCAGGTTGACTTGGTGGTCTAGTGATAAACTTAAATAAAGTGCTGTCTGCTTCCGGGATGTCAAAATTCATAAGGTTATGCTCAAGTTTTTTTTTATATAAATCCTTTCCCATATGCTTAGTTCTTTTGGTTGTTGAACAGTTTTTAATAACTACCTTTTTCTATTTCATGGTTTTCATTCCAAAAATGTGCTGTCACAGATGATTTATCCATCTGTTTGTAATGGATATTTTTCAAATGTTCCTTCAACCTAATGCCTATCTTTCTCTTTATCTTCTCTATGTAGATTTTTTCACAATCTTTATAATTAATCTGGTAAATACCAGATTTTTTTCTCTTTGGGCCTGAAATCTGTTTTGCTTAGTTTCAATAAATTTTTTACACTATATTGGTTTCGAGGTGCTAAGATGATATTGTACAGCTTGAAAATTTTTGAAATTTCTTTTGGCTGATGGATGGTAAATGAACTTTTTAATTGTTTTTTCCCTGATAAATAACTCCAAGTTGTTATTTGTTTAAATCGCTATATCCAATGGGTTCAGCAAACAGACAATTAACCAAAAATTTAAAAGATTCCAGAAACAAACAAAAAAAGAATTAAACAAATAACTTTGAATGATTTATCAGAGGAAAAAAACAATTAAAAAGTTCACTTACCACTCATCAGCCAATAAAAATTTTAAAAAAATTTCAAGCAGTACAATATCATCTTAGCACCTCAAAACCAAATCAGTGTAAAAACTTTATTGAAAATTCACAAAGCAGATTTGGCCCAAATCTGGTATTTACCAGATTAATTGTAAGGATTGTGAAAAGCTCTACATAAGGGAAGACAAAGAGAAATATAGGCATTAGGTTGAAGGAACATTTGAGAAACATTCGTTACAAACAGATAGATAAATCATCTGTGGTAGCACATTTTTGGTATGAAAACCATGAAAAAGAAAAAGATATCAAGTTATTACAAACTGTTCAACAACCAAAAGAACTAAACATATGGGAAAGGATTTATATAAAAAAAATTGAGCATAACCTTATGAATTTTGACATCCCGGAAGCAGACAGCACTTTATTTAAGTTTATTACTAGATCATCAGCTAACCACAGCTCCTACCAACCCAACTTCAACAAATGATTCTATTGCTGTTTAATAGCTGAGGAAGTGGAGAGTGTCCATGAAACATGTCTTAAGTAAATCTCCAGTAAGTGAAGCCAAAAAGAGTGTGTTTAAATAGTTTGACTCAAAAAGATTATCAATGCATGTTTCACTGTGTTAGATTCCAAATTTAATTAATATTGAGAAACCATATAGGGCTTAATACAGAAGTGTGAAAGAACAATTTCCATATATAAATAATTATTATTTCATTGATATTATTGTACGATTTAGTTGAACTACACACTTTTAATGTTTCACTTACTTGTCATAATATATAAAACCAGTTTTGATAACATTTCACTTTCATCATCAGCTAGGCTAAAATTCAACTTTAAGAGTGTGTAGTTCAACTAAATCATATAATAATATCAATTATATGATTGGCTTCACTGTGTTAAGTTCCAATTTATATTTTAATTAACAATATTATTATAACCCACAAATTACTCTTCTCTCGTTTGTACAGAATTTTAATAATTTTAATAGGATTCTCAACTTTTCAACAAGTTTATGCTTGAATTTGCATTACACATTATCTTTTTGTTAAGATAAATATCACGTATCAGGCACCTTAATCATAAGACAAACAAATTAGTCTTTTTATTCTATCTCCAAGGTATGAACTGTTAAGCATCTTTTCATTAAACTGTTCAAGGCTACAAAATACTGCATATAACTCTGCCCTGTTCTCCAGGCTTTACCTTATAAGTTTATCACAATACTGTAATTTGCAACCATAATATGCTGCAATGTGCTTCAGAATATGAAGCTTGGTTCTTGCTCCGTGACCTGGGAGTTGGACACCTGTGTGTACAAACACAGCTGGTTTGTGTATTAAAGTACTATTAAGTAAAATGAAGAAAAATCTCAAAAACGTTCAAATGAATGCCAAATTTAGTTTAATAAGTTTTTAAATAAATGGCTTAAAATTACATAATTATTATCTCTCTATTTAAAGAATGTAACTCCTGTAAGCAATTTAAGATAAAAATGTGTTATATTCATTTGATTAACCAATAATGTGAAGATGCAAGTACTAGTTGAGCTAAAAATAAACTAATGGTAATATTAAGTTCATTGTGTGATTAAGTCAAACTAACAATTAACAATTTTAGTTAATGGTAATATATTCATAAGTAGCATACCATTAATTCCAGAACCTAGAGATGTTTACATTTCTTCAATATAACTTCCCTGCTGCAATTACTAACTGCCACATTTCAGGAAGATACAGACACTTGTAGCTAAGTCATTTGTACTTATGACTTAGGAGTGCCATGCTGCACCTTAACAACCTCAGTCAGTCATGGAAGAATGGTGAAAATAATAAGTTAGTTGAGAAGGTATAATAATTAAGTTTAATTAAACACATTAAAGGTGCATAGTCATTATTATTAGGTCCATTTATTTAAGGATGTTCATTAATATGCTTTAGTCATTAGCATCCCATTGAATTCAGGGTGTGAAATGGCCAATAAATTTTATTCAGAGGCCTGTTCTTTTACATGCCATAAACCTATGACATGGGACCAACAGCTTTATTTCCTTTCCAAAGGAAGTCACTGGCCCTGGCTGGGTTTGAACCCATATGAGGCAAATATGGTTACCACTAAACCATCAGGACCAATCAGTGGATTTTGCTAATGATATTGCTATTATTATTAGAGACAAATTTCCTACAATTGTCTGTGAAGTGCAACAGTTAGCATTAAGAAAATTGGAAAACCACATAACAATGTTTTTTCTATCAACCTAAGCCAGATGCAGTTGTATGTTCACCAGACTCAAGAACATGAATGATCTATTAAAAAAATAAGTTCCCTCTTGGGGAGTATGGATCTCATTTGCAATATAAGTTAAATACATTGGAGTTATTTTCAACAAGGGATTGCCTTTGGGAAAATATGGAAAATTATATAAAGAGGCAGAATGTCTGGCCAAGGAATCCATTTATAGGATGTGAAATTGAGCAAGTATAACCTGGTTTGTTAATAACATGATTTAAGTGAAGGGGGGTACAAAAGGTCCTAGGGACCAAGGTATTTGGGTTTTTTTAAGGAACTGTACCTAATTTAGCAATACCAATAGATGTGCTGCCACTACTTTTCTTTTTCAACCCTTCAACTTTCAACTTTTAATATTGGCCAAGGTAAAATGTGATCCTAATGTGATGAGCACTGACAAAGTTAAAAACTGAAGAAGAACAGAGCTATAAAGTGTCAAAACCTTTCTTACCTTGATATTAAACATTACCTGCTTTTTTTGGCATTGAGTTTCCTTCCAATAAGTATGCATGCACACACTATTATTGCATTTTGGGAGCTGCCTATGTTTGTGGTTTCAGTAATCAGATTAAAAAAGGAGCGGAGAGGGAAATTTGTAAATAGAAAAAAAATATAGAGGAGTCAAATGAAAACAAATATTTTTTAATTTAATTTATTAGACTAAAGTGGAACACAAGTGTATAATTTTTTGACATAGTCTCCATGACATTCAGCGCATAGGAAGTGCATGGATTCTTGTCATTGTGTATTCAGCCACTCCATTTGAACAAAATTTTTATTCCTTCCATCGCCTCTTTGAGTGATCGAAACATATGGTAATCACTTGGGGTGAGGTCTGGTGAGTATGGTGGATGTGAAAGCGTATCAGAGTGAAGGTCAGTGATGGTTGCAACTCTTGCATGGGCAGTATGAGGCTGAGCATTGTCATGTTGCAAAATGACATCTATAATCAGACGTTCATGCCACTCTGATCTGATTGAAGATGATTTTTCAACATATTGGAATATGATGCAGTGGTGATGGTGTTTCCCCTAGGCATATATTGTTCCAAGATAATGCCTTGTTCATCCCGAAAGCAAACATTCCCTGCAGAAGGCTGTGCCCGGAACTTCTTGTGTTTTGGTGATGAGGAATGGCGCTTCCTTGCTCTCTTTTTTTTTGGGTTGGTGGTAGTGTACCCAGATTTTGTCTCATAGTTCATGCAAGGAAGTCATCACCTTTTGCTTCAAAGCCCTGCAAAAGTTCTTCACATGCATCATCGCTCTTTCAGTTCTGGAGTGAGCTACCATGGCACCCACCTTGCAGACACTTAGCGAAACTTAAGCACATCATTAATAATGTGATGTGCTGAGCCATGGTTAATGTTCAGATTTGTGGCAATTTCATCCACCATTACATGGCAATTTTCCATCGCAGTGACTTCAACTGCTGCAATAGACTCTGGTGTCAAAATGCAGTGTGCCTGACCTGGGCTGGGAGCATCTATCACAGAAGTCTAGCTGTTTCTGAACTTTCTATTTCACTTGTATGCTAGTTGCCGTAATAAACATCATCATCATACTGGACTTTCACTTGCCAAAGAATTTCAATAGGTTTCATACCTTATGCTCAGAAAACTTATGACAGAATGTTATTCTTCACTGGTGCATGTCACAATCAGGGCAGTCATTTACTGGTATTGTGTTAGTGTTTCACTTCTCTGTAGTATGCTGCCACCGTTGGGCCTGCCTATGGTGCCTCTGTGGTAAAAACAGGTGTTAAACATCCATTAAAAAAAAACTGTTGGGCATTCTTTAAAGCATTTGTAACAGTATTGCCAGCTTACAGAACATTGCAAAGATTCAAATTTTTATTACGCTTTTTCATTTGACTTACTCTGGTATTTAGATATACAATTTCAATTGCTTTTATTTACCTCTATAACCTTTTGCCTCTTTTCTTAGTTTATTTGATTTCGGTAAATATCACTTACATTTACAGAATTCTGCTACTGGAGGACTCAAACTATGTTTAGACTGCTGTTGAGATTCCAGGCAAATCATATTATTAATAAAGCACAGGCACTTGCTGTCTGTTTACAATATATATGTATTTAATGCAACATGCTGGAAATTCTAATAAAGACAATGTAACCTTACATTTAACATAACTGTTTTTAGTTTGGAAAATATCGTTAAAAAAATCTGTACATTTTTGCAATGACAAAAATAGACATAAATAGTTGGCCCACCCTGTTCCAGGTAATATAAATATGGGACCTGATTCTCCTAGCTAGTGGTAGTGCATAGTACTAACAATGCTACCACTGGAAAAAAAGTATAATTGTTGAAAGACATGGAGTGACTATTTACAGGAATGATTTAGCAAGGAAAATGGATTATAAAATTGGAAAAATTATTGGTACATTGCAAATTGGAACATAAGGAGTTTACTTAGAGCTGGAGCTCTTCAAAATCTTATACAAAAATGAAATATATTGAACATTATGATATTGTGAACTGTTTTTAATTTTAATTCCATAGGGATATGAAAAAAAAATTAAATTATTCAAAATTTGAATTAGAAAAATACATATACACATTTTCTTAAAGAAAATGATTAAAACAAAATTACTTTTCAACGAAATAATTAACATGCAGTATAACATGCCTTAAAAACAGTTGTAGTTTGTTTGTTGCCCTAGTAAAACTCAAATATCCACTGAAACAATTAAGCCAGTAGTAAATTAAAATCTCATTTCAAAAGTTCAGTGGAATTCCAGTCTTTAGCAGAATTACATTTTCTCCTACCCTTTTCCCACTTTTTTAATTAAGAATTTCTAATTTTTCTGTAATGTTAAGCTACAATAAATGCAATGCTTTGACAATGTGAACAATGATCTATACATGAACAAATCACAAAGCTTCTTCGGCCATAACTTCAAGTTAAGAAGATTTGCACAATCTTTCGTTCATACAAATCTAAATGGGTAACTGGTTTGAAGAACAAAACCTGCACATAAAAGAGGTGGAAAATCCACATTATGAGGACATCATGGAGACAGCATAGCTAATGGGGATGGGGTTGAAGAACAGTGCCTGCACACAAAAGAGGTGAAAATTTTGCATTACTGAGAAAAGAGTGAAAGTTGCAGGTACAGTACAAGCGAATAAAAGTTACTTCTCTACAGCTATCTTTGGATAACTATGAACCAGTTGACATTACATTATTCTCTTACTTCCTGACGCTGCTAAACGTTCTGAAAATATCTGGTAACACAATATGAATTGAGTTTCAGGAACACACATTAATTTTTTTAATAAATAAAAATTCTTCCTTCAAATTATTTAAAAAAGGAAAAAAAAAAAAAAGTTTGAAAATTAGAATTAAATAGGAATTTTTAACCTTGTTTTCAACTGGAGTTTCAAGGTAAATGAGCTTCCATTTGAATTATCCATATCATAAATAAAAAGTTTACTAAGAAATTAGATGGCAGGGATCTGGGATCTTTGATCATATGCTTGTGTACAGTGCTGATAGAAATAGTTTTGGTACAGTTTTTATAGCTCAGATAGATGTAAAGTCTATTATTAGTTTTTGTACTTGTTGATTAATGTATCAGTTATTTATGGTTAAAAAGGAGGTTCTTTAATACCAGTACTATTTGTAAATGTAAAAAATAGCTTTTATGGCAAATTAGATGGAGTAATGTGATCCAAAAGAGCCCCTGGGATTCTTTTCTCTAGTCCTTGAAGATAGTTTATGTTTTACCTAAACTTAGGTATTCATTTTTTACACTAAATTTCACTTACTTACATACAAGTAAGACGCATTTCAGGAGGTCCAGGCATCGTTTCGAGTAAGGGCGGTTCAGTGAGCGACTGAAGATAGGAGAGATTCTTTCGAAATGCATCTTACTTTTATGTAAGTGGAGCTTAATGTAAAAAATGAATACTTAAGTTTAGGTTATATTATCACACCATTGTCAACAGCTTCGTAAGTACAATATTTAGTTTATGTTTCTTAAAATTTTTTTTAAAATAAATTTATAATCAAATCTAGTGTCCAAAATTTAAAGAATTGATTGAGGAACAGAAAGCTTAATCTCTTCCTTTGTTCCTTCTGGCTGCATATAAATAACTAGTACCTATAATCTCTTCTGAGTAGAAATATTTAGAACATTTTTTATAGTTTCACTTACATGAGATTTACTCAGGATATGTTTCATGGAACAATTGTCCACATCCTCAGCTGTTAAACAACTGTTGGATCATTCACAGAAGTTGGGTAGGTAGGTATCTGGGTTGACTCTGGTAGTCTTGTGATAAACCTGTCTGCTTCCAGGATGTTGAAATTCATACGGTTTTGCTCATGTTTTTTTTTTATATAAATTCTTTCCCATAAGTTTCATTCATTTGGTTGTTGAACAGTTTTTAATAACTTCATGCTTTTCGTATTTTATGGTTTTCATTCCAAAAATGTGCTGCACAGCTGATTTATCTATTTGTTTGTAACAGATGTTTCTCCAATGTTCCTTCAACCTAATGCCTATACTTCTCTTTGTTTCTGCTGTGTAGATTTTTTCACAATCCTTACAATTTTTCTGGTAATAGCAGATTTTTTTTGGAGGGGCCTAGTATGTTTTGTTTAATTTCAATAATTTTTTTTTTTCACTGTATCAGTTTTGAGGTGCTAAGATGATATTGCATTGCTTGAAAATTGTTTAAAATTTCTTATTGCTACTGTGTAGTATGCGAACTTTTTCAAAATGTTTCTCCCTGCTAAATCAGAGTTGTGATTTCTTTAATATTTTTGGTATTTTAAAATTTTTTATTAATCATCTCTTTGCAGAGCTTATTTGACTTAGCAGATTTGATATTCATTCTAGAATTCTGTTTTATTCAGTGGTATATTACTGGTTTGTATGTCAGGCGGGTGAACGTTACTTCCTTATATGATCTTGGATTGAAACCACGGGCTTTGATATAATTGTATATATATATATATATATATATATATATCTGTATGCGTGACCTTTCTGTAGATGTCAAAGTCAAGTTTATTATTACATTTTATCTTCAGATCCAAAAATGGCAACATATTATCTGTTTCCATTTTGATAATGAACTTAATTGTAGGCTCTTGCCAGTTTAAAAGTTTCAGCGCATCTTCCTCATGTTTTTTGTTTATAATGGTGAATACACCATCTACATATCTGTGCCAAACCTTCAATATGTGAGGGGAAAGCCTTAGTGATGTGCATCTGAAAATAGCTCATGAATAGGTCAGCTAGGAAAGGTGATAATGGACTGCCCATTGCTAGTTCTGCTTTCTGTATAAAGATTTTGTCCTCAAATATAAAAATATGCTTGATTTATTCACAACTTAGTGAATATGATGTGTTTTCCTGTTTGGTTGGCTGATTGTAACCATTTTCTTAAAAAAACCAATAATTTATTCTGTGGTATGCTGGGAAACAAGGCCTTGACATCAAAAGAAACCAGTGTGTTGTTCAGTGATAATTCTTTATCTTTAATTTTATTGCTGAGATCCAGGGAGTTTTTAAACTTAAGCCATCAAATTTAGGTAGTGAATGGAACTGTAATGATAACCAGTTTGCTAAATCTAAGTATATACACAAGGGCTGATAAAGGTAACAAAATTATTTTAGATAAAGAAGACTACAAGCAAAGGATGCAAGATTTATTAAAAATATATGTATTTATTGAAATCAAAACAGACCCATTGAATAAATGCATTAAATCCATGAAAGAAGTCTGAAAAATAGTACCCTAATTCCTAAAACAATATCAATACAAAATTAAGATCCACAACTCATCTTTAGCCCGGATATATGTTATTGGTCAAAAGTGTTAACCCCCTTGAGTTTATTAACAACAGAGGCTAGTTTGTTTTCAAATGAAAGTTTGATTTGTTAATGCACCTTGAGTTCAGTATGTTGTACTTCATAAGGTTTTATGTTGAAAAATAAAGAGTTCTTTTTTTCATATCTTTTTTTTCCCTATTTTAATAGATAATTTTGTTTGAATGCAGTCTTAAAAAACTAGGTTAAATAAAAATTATATTCAGAAAAATATTTGTACCAATTATTATTAATAAGTTTTTGTTAAACAGATTTTTTTACGAATATTTTTATTTTTAGTGACTTCTGTAATTGCATGCTATTGTTTGGTTGTAATAACTACTTAGGCTTTATTCAGTAAAACCATTTTGTTCTGTCATTTTTATGTAAATAACTATAAAAGTATCACTTTGTGATTTCCCTAATGTTTAGAAAATGTTTATTGTATTTTATTTAAATGGTATATATAGTTTTGCTGCAAAAAAATAATAAATAAATAAATGTCAATAAAGTGATTTTCAAATTTTGGGTTTCAGCTAACCCCCTCTTTAATAGTCTGATTTCATTGTTTTTCAGAAACTATTTTTCTTATTTTATTTCAATGGCATATGCCGAATTTCCTTTTAAAATGTGGCCGCTAGAGTGGTTTTTAAATTTCGCTTTAGCTCCCCTTTATTTTTCAAGTATATCCGCACCCCTAATCGCCCGATTATCTTGGATTTCGGAAACTACTTTTATCAGTTTATTTTGAAGAAATCTGCCGAGTTTCGTTGATAAAAAGTAACAACTGCGGCCGCTAGAGGGATTTTTATTTTTTTTAAACACTTTTTTGCTTTAGGTTAACCTGCATTCCCAATGGTTCAATTTGGCTGGTTAACGAACTCTGCGACCGATTGAGCGTTAACGGATATGTATACAGAGTGTTAATGAACTACACCGAAATATTTTCAGAGTGTAGAGATGTCGAATATAACCAATTTCAGATACACAATGTATCGTTCACAATTAAACATAACGCAGTTATATCGAGTTAAACATTTTGGCATCAGATGCTAATAAGTCAGTGTTTAAACGAAGCCGGGTGAAAAATTAGTTTACAAAGTCTTTAAAACTGACTTGCGAGCACAGAAATATCAATTTTCCTCAGCTCGTTATCAGCGTTTCCAAGATTTAAAGCCCCAAAAATCCCTCAAATCTAGAACTAATCATGTGACAGTGCGACACTGATCATCTATTAACTGCCTTCTTGCATTACCAAGCTCTAGAAGGAGCTCTTTATGTTTGTGGCGTAATCAGGCTATTGCAACTGGATTGCTGATCTTGGGACACGTGAACGCCAGAAATCCCGTGACCTACAAAATTGGCATTGCGCTCGCAGCTCAGTTGTTTGATAACTCCAACAGATGTCTGTCAATTACGAGGGCGCTTGTTTAAACCCATTTCACCTGACAGGCGCATTTTTTTTCTTCATTAACAACATTAGAGTTGGCAAATAGAAGGAAACCGAACAATTTTATGTGCAATCTATTTGTGAAAGCGATTATTTGAAGTTCCGAAACTAGGAAGAAATGTGCATTGTTACGTCACGTTCTGATATTGCGGCGTTGAGAAATCACGACGCATACTTAAATGTACATTTATTAAAATGTAAGTGTGCCGTGGTGGGGTACAACACCAAGAAAGACGATCAGGAATTGAAACTGTTTCGTTTCCCAAAAAATGCTGAGCAGTAAGTAATATTGCAGCATGTTTATGACTATTTGTATTTGATTCTTGAAGATACAAATCCACATTGCATTGGAAAAACTATATGGACCCAAGTAACTTATATTTAAAATGACGTTTAAATGCCTGTGCATAAGTGTCTTGTAAAAAATGTGTTAAATAAGTAATAAGATTTACTACAGTATTTCAACAAAATATATCGTAAATTCATAAGTTTATAACTAGATACATTTTTCTTCTCCTTTCCCCTTCCTCGCCCAAAAATATAGTAATAGCGTACACAATGTGATGTAAAGTAAAATTCCTTTATATATAGAATTATCTTTAGAGTGACTTTATTTAAAGTTTTCAGTATTACCAAAAGTAACAACAGTTTAATTACTGATTATTACTATTTAGAGTAGAATTTAATTAGATATTTCAACATTGTTTTATTAAAATGTTTACATTTTACATGTTAGGGGATTTAAAAAACAGGGATATAATTAACTGTTGTGATATAAATATTACATACATTTAATAAATCATATTCAATTTCAGATATAATCTTACAGGTTTTTCGGGAAACATACAAGTGCAGGGAAGAAAAACTGCTTACACGTGTGCTTACCATTTTGACAAAAAAACAATTTTGGAATAACAGATAAATAAACAGTATATTCACACCCTATTAGCAAATAATATGTCAGCATGCTTAATTTACAATTTCATATTCATTGCAAAATTGAAATGAATGTAAATAAGCAATTAATTAATGAATGAGGCTAAAGTGCAGTTAATTACTTCTCTTTAATGCATTCTTGAAACACATTTCTTTAGCCCATTTATATTATGGTATAGTGTTAAATTGTATACTTTTGTAAATAATTTAGCATTTTCTTATTGGGAACTATTGTTGTTCTAGCAGATAAATGTATGGTATTGTTTGAAACATTTTACTTCTGCTAAAATAAACAATAATATTGACAACACTCAGAATCTGCAAAACTAATTGATAACTTCATCAATTTAATAAATAGGCTTTTGTTCTGTATTAGTGGTTTTTATTTGTAACCAAGATTTATTGAGGTAAAATTACTGTAATGTGTGATGTCACTATAGAACAATTAATTTATAGTAGAACGTGAAAATTCTTGCCCAACTACTTGGTTGAATTCTTGCAAGTAGTGAATATGAAATGTTTCTGTACCATAAGAGATGATGGAACTTGGCTCACCCCAAATGGCCTGTTGGTCAAGAGGGTCTCCCAAAGAACATCACTCCACTAGGTTACCTATGTGCCATCTGTATCATAAATACTGTACATCCTTAATCTTTTACAGAAGTCCATACACATAGTTCCTAAATATACAGATAATATACATCATTGTATCTTTAATTAACCTGGGATGTTGTAGACTCTTGTTCAAACTACTACAGAACTCTGATATCATCAATGTCCCAAAGATTGAGAGTAGTTATACATGCTGAGGGTTCATCAGCTGCAGTAACTTATGAAACACATTCTGAGCAGTTCTATAGTACATGGAATATGAGAGAACAAAATCAACTCACTAACCTAGTCTAGAATATATCATAGCTCCATTTTAGTGGTTTTGATATGACGTTGGTTTTGTAAATTTAAATAAGTCTTGGTTAATATGTACAAAGTAGAACTCTGTAATAATGCAGAAAAGCACCAAACTTAAATTAATTTTTAAGTAGATTTTGAGGTTTGAAATGGTCATAATAATTTAAAATTTGGGAGGGAAAAAAAAAAAAAAAAAACTTTATTACTGAATGTGTAGCACGTGAAATATATCTAGAAATGAAAATGCAATCTCTCCATATCATTTTACACAATGACAAAAAAAAAAAAAAAAACTTGCTCTAATAAGGTAAAAACAGTTGTAAATAGACATTTTCAATTTAATGAACATGCAAAACATAACTTATAAGAGGTTTATTTTCTTTCTAGGGTACTAGAGCACAAAGCAAATAAGATGACAATTACATGTATCTATGGTGTTCTCAAAAATTGAGGAGAGAGACGACCAAGAACAGAACTTCAAGATTATGCTGCTCCTCATTTCAATAAATTAATAATTTCATCATACCTACAATCTCAACTTGGTATCATGTAATTTCTTCCAGTAATAAAATGTGAAGAATCTCATATTTAGACATTGATTTTCAACTCTGGAAGAAGCTGTTGCCAATGAACAGAAGGTGAATGCTATGTCAAAGAACAAGTAGCATACCTTCCAGAGGCAGAGGTGCTGATATACAGAACTTGCTGTAGTGTATGTGAAAATCATAGTATGGCAACTTCTTACTGTTCAATGTTGTACTGACTCCCATTCACATTAACATTCATTCATTTCAGTAATATTTAATAGTGCATTTGTTGTTCCAACTTCCACAGCTTGTCACAATTTCAACAGTAATTATCATGTATGTTATACTTTAATGTTACTTAATGTATGAACAACACAATGGCAATAGCTCTTAAAGGAGCTTACAACGTAACTGTACAATATTACTGCTACAAAACCACCTTAATCATATGCATTTATAATTTTTCTTCTTCAGAATTTTTGTTTTAATATCTAATTGAACATCTTATAGCAGTGTGTTCAATGTGGGAAAGCATAACTGGTTGAAAATATAAAAATAACATATTAATATACACATGCTGCTGAAATTCTCACTCATCTTTGGGTAAAAATTTAAACATTCATTGCTAATTGCTGCCATGTAATATATTGAATTGAATGTAATGAATAGTGCAATTGAGGCCATTAAGCTAATTGCCGTTTGACTTTTAGAGAAACTGGCCAGGCATCCTCTGCTTTTACAGTTTATTTTAGAATAATAAGCAGCTCGCTGTGCCCAATTTTGCACAAGCAATACAACCTAACAGCTGTGCTATGTCCTTTGTTGCAAAGTTATTTATTGCATTAGACCATGGCCAATTGAATCAGAAGAGTGAAGAAGTACAATTTTTGCTCAGGTGCTGAAGATCTATAGAAACTTCCATGCATATCAGGTTTATTTCTGATTCTGTTTGCCAGCCTGATATGCTTGAGAAATATTTTACAATAATTATCATTCAACAGCCTTAACATCTAATTTACCAGTAAACTTGCATATATAAAACAGAAATATGCTGTAATCTATTTAGAAAAATTTCATAGCTAAACATGTAAGTATGAATGAACAGTGTTTAATCCTCGTTTTTGCTACAGAGGCACCACAGGCGATGGACACTGGTGATACATGAAATAAAATGATATATTGGGAAAGTATTTATTTTTAAGGAAGGAAACATTTTAGGCCTATGTTTAGGGTACCTCCCCAGCATTTGCCATTTATGAGGACAGGAAAACCTGGAAAAAACTTCAGTCAGGGAGGATGGTCCTGGTGGGATTCGAAACCAAGACCTGCTCATGAGTCTGCGCTTTAACGACCTCGGCCACCCATGGCAGTTAAACGTATAAGGGCAGAGATGCCTAGTAGCATGTAATTTTCAAGTGTTTGACCCTGTGAATAAGCTTAAAGGATTATATCCTATAAGCAGCAGATTTATTAACAGATAATTAAGGCTTACATTTGATATACTAATGAGAATCTGAAGAGTAACTGGAGTTTCAGAATCATGTTACACAGCTTACAATATGATTTGCATAATTTATTGTTTAGTTAAAGTTTAATGCCATTATTTATGTAACTGTTGTTATAAAATATTTTTGCAATTTGCTTTATATTTCCTTTTGCTTATTTGAAATCTATATCATCCTGAATCTATATGAAGTAGAACTTCATTTTTACTGCATTTATCTCTTGCCGAGTATACTAACTATATGGTCAAGACAATGAATAGAATTACTGAAAATGACTTAAGCTCATCATTACATTCATGCAATTTGACCAGGGAGAACTCAATTCTGTGATATTACTATTGCAGCTCACTAGGATCAAAGTATTAACCATATGTGCCATTGTGATGGCCATTGGTTGGTCAAAAATTTCTTATTTAATAAGAAATCACTGTATAAATGTTAAAAAATAAAACAATGTTTCAAAAAGTGCCTTAATGTTTGTGTAAACATTAAATATGCTGTGGTCAAATTAATCTTATACTTTTGGCAGTATAGCAACAGCATTAAGTTAAAGTTAAGAATTTAATTTTCCTCACATCCATGTCAAAGTATTACTGTGTGTTTATGTCATGTGAAATAGTGCACAATTCCTAAATTTGTATGTGAGCATTATATGTAACATAGCTGCCTTTAAAGTGCATCTCTTTTAATACTAAAGGTGACATAGGTCTTTACAAGTAAATGTTATGCTATTTTGTACACTATAACCTTCAATATAATACTTTGTACTGGCACCTCTGTGTGCTTTAAATATGTATTGTTATTTGTTGTACATAGTAGTACATTTTCATTAAGAGATTTATTTATTTACATTTTCCCACTCTTCATTATATACAAAGACATTGCATTTTTAGGTTATGTACAGGCTGTGTACAAAAAATATAATTACATTTTATTTCAAATATCCTTGCTAAATCTGCTTAGAATTGAGTTCAAGAAGATGAGTTACTGTCAGATTTTAAAAATGAATTTTCTGTACAACGTCATATAATGAATGGGTTACATAAGAAATCATGTCTGTTTGTATAATTTGTTTTACTTGTTGTTTCCTTTCTTTTTCAGACACACTAATTCATTATTAAGCTTTCATCCAAGTTAACCAAATACAGAACTGCTGACAGCCTGAAGGGTGAAATATAAGATGCAAAAATGTGATCTGTAACAGCAGCTCAGAACATGCTAGCCTGATTTTGGCATCTTCAGGCTGTCGGCAGTTCCGTAGTTGGTTGTCTGGAGTTCAGCGAAAGCTTAACAATGACTTATTTTCTTCGAGAAAGAAAGGAAACTACAATTTAAGCTGGAGGAATAAAAAAATAAACAAATCTAGTATGGCTTGCATTGCTGACCTCCCATGGCTGGTTATCGACTCATCCACCACGATCTTTAGTTCATGCATCGCCAGGGGATACGTACAAAAATTGGAGCTCGATGCAGTAACCGATTATTAACACTGAGTTGCATATCTGTGGGTGTAATGCATAATGCAAAATATACAATATACATCTATATTGGAAAAACAAAGAGAAATATAGGCACATGTTTAGAAGAGCATTTCAGGAACATAAAATATAAACAGACAGAGAGATCAGCTGTGGCATATCATTTTTGGACAAAAAAAAACAACATGAAATTGTGAAGAAGGTGGATTTATTAAGAGACTCAGGGACATATAGAACTGGATACTTGGGAAAAAATTTACATTCAGAAATACAGAGATTGATTAATGGACTTTGATATTCCAAAGGTAGAAAACACCAACTTTAAGTACATTAAAACACCACCAGGATGCCAGGATGGCGCTTCATCTCTACAGACTGTTGGATTCTCCAATCAGTCGTACGTACTCTTGGCCAAAGATAAAGACGAAAGTCTTTGAAACCGGTTCCAAATATTACACAAGTGAAGCAATAAGAGTGTTTAGTACGACATACATCACATGAATTTATTCATAATTTTGAAATTTTACTTTTAATGGAAAATGGCAGCTAGTAATCACTAAATTCAATACCTCATATTCTGCAATATATAACTCTAAATTTATTGTTGTAAGTATGAATGAATTTATTTCAGCAAACATTACCATTAAATTTACATAAACAAACAAAATATCTAAGAATTTAGCAGTACCAAAGCTAAGGTTCTCCCATACCCTAACTACCAGGTTATATGTACTCATATGGCAAAGAAGCTGTAAAATAAATTACCATTTTCACAACTGTGTGTGCCCTCAATCTCCCTTACACTTTTCCACTTATCCCTTACTTTTCCTAAGAATTCTCCCATTTTGTTTATTTTCTCTATTCTCATGTCTGATAAATTTTAATTGCCACTATATCTTGCTGTAGTTTGTCCCATTTTTCATCCCGATATCATTCTTCCTCTATTGTAAGTGCATACATGCATGCATAAGTGCAATTATGCTTTGGCCATTAATATTTAAAAATGTAAATTCACCCCAAGAACCATTCCCTCTAAAGCCATTGTAAATTAACAATTATATATACAAATGAGTCAGTATTAGGTGACACTAAAACTTCACTAACTGGTTAATTCTAACTTCTTTTAAGATTACAATAACAGATTATATTTCTGACAAAAATGCAATCATTTTTTTCCCTTAGAGACTTTATCTTTACTAGCCTTGTCCACCTACATTCTTTCTCCATATTATTTTCAAAATGAACTAAATGTATGTCTCCTCCTACTCTAGCATTAAAATCATCCATTAATATAAAGCTATTATACTTGTATCTGGTTTGCAGGACTTCCATATTTTTCCTATACTGTTTAATAAATTTGGATTGTAATACTCAAGAGATATTTGTTGGGCTATATACAGCTGCAAGGTACACATTATTAATACCACATACTTCATCTATTTTGCACCATAATATTGAATTTCCCTTAGCTCTTTGAACACTTTCACTTACAAACTTTCTCTTATAAACACACCAATTCTACCTAATGTCTGCTCTTTGTCCTTCTCGAGACCCTCTTTTCCATAAAACACAAAACCATTTAACTCAATAATAATATTCCTATCCAACCATGTCTCTAGTATGTCCATCACATCACGTGCAACTGCACTATTTTGCACCATAATATTGAATTTCCACCTAGCTGTTTGAATGCTTTCACTTACAAACTTTCTCTTATTAACACACCAATTCCACCTAATGTCTACTGTTTGTAATCTTGAGACCCTCTTTTCCATAAAACACAAAACCATTTAACTCAATAATAATATTCCTATCCAACCATGTCTCTAGTACGTCCATCACATCACGTGCAACTGCACTATTTTGCACCATAATATTGAATTTCCACCTAGCTCTTTGAATGCTTTCACTTACAAACTTTCTCTTATAAACACACCAATTCCACCTAATGTCTGCTCTTTGTAATCTTGAGACCCTCTTTTCCATAAAACACAAAACCATTTAACTCAATATTAATATTCCTATCCGACCATGTCTCTAATACATCCATCACATCACATGCAACCGCACTATTTCCCCATTCTTCACTTTTTTCACCAACCCTTCAATATTCCAAAATATAATCCCCAATTCTTTTTCTAATACTAAAACCTTTATATCAAATCTAAAGTATGTAATTTTACCCTGGTCCTGGTCATTCTATCAGTAGCTGTTTCTCCTTTGGCATAATCGTGAACTTCTATTACACTGCCTCTGGGTGTTGACACAATGCTTAGGCCATCTATCTGTATGTCTCCAACCCAGCTCAAGTTTATTCTGTGCGTATCTTCTACCAGTTGTCTCTCTGACATCACTCTCATAGATAGTGATGTCATCCGTACCTCTCCACTTTCCACCTGACTTTCACCCACATAATCTCTTCTTCAGCATTTGTCATGTGTTCTGTTCTCTCCTTATCAATGTCTGTGCTGTCAGCTTTAGTTCCTGTTGATTTAATTTCTGATCTGAATTCTGCTGACTAATTTCCTGTTTCCTACCATCTATCCTCCTAACTTATGCCTTTCTTCCTTCCACCTTAGCTTTTTTTATTTCCCTTAAAAGTACCTCTCTCAGCACCCAATCTTCTTTTCCCATAAATATGCTTGAACCTCATAACTTTTTGGCATTTAATAAAACTAACCATTTAAATTTCACAGTGGCAAACTTAACTATTACTGGTCTTGGATTAGATCTCCTTTTACCAACTCTGAAAACATGCACAATTTCATAACCGGTCAATTGAATATTTAATTCATCTGAAATAATTTCTACAACTTGTTGCCATGCCCATTCATTTCTTGTTTCCTGAATTCCAAATATAATCATGTTCAATTTTCTCTCCGTCCTTTCCAAACCTAACACCCGTCATTTGCATTCTTATATTCTGTTTTGTAACTATCCTGCTATTTTCTATACTAACCATTAATCGATCCAATCTTCTACTTAATTTCTCATTCATTCTCTTTTTCATTGCTTTTTAGTCATTCAAATCTTCCATAATAGCTTTTAAAATCCCTAGAACCTGCAGCATTTCCAGCCTGGGATTTACCTGAACTTCTGCTATTTCCTGCAGTATCACCAAAATAAATGAGTACCACAATAGAAATGCTAAGCATTCATTATTTCCTTCATTTTCTAAACAGTTACTTTTCACATTAAATTTGCCAATTCTCGCCCAATATATCTCAAAGCTTGCACCCATCTTCCTCATGGGGGAGAGGGCTCTTAGAACACGTCTATCTCCTTCAACTTGCTGTCAGCTACTCCCCTATAGAGAGTAAGTAATGTGAGTTTTCAAGGTAAACAAACATTTGATATGACAATTGAATAACAATGCAATAATTTTCTTATTGGAGGTTAAACAGCAACATTGCAGTCTATATGATAAATGTCAAATATTACTAATAATTATGCTCATGATAATGCTAAGGGTGAAACAAGTAAATTAAAAATGTGTATCACTTGCTAGAAAAAATGTTACAAAATCAGCATTTTCATGTCAACTTTGAGATGCTCATTTTAAAATATTGCATAAATTTGACTTAACCTGCGGCATGAGGTTAAAACATGCATAAAATCCATCATGTGTATCTCTTGTTAAAAAGTCATGATTACAATTTTTTTCCCCTTTAGTTCCCCCCCCCCTTTCTGCGCCCCTCTTCAAGTGTTTAAAGCTAATTGTCTCCTGTTGGCAGATCACAAAGGTGTCATCAACTTACCTCCACAACATTTAAATGTCATTTGGTGTAAAAATTGCAATGAAAAAACACAAGTTGTGGAGGTATGTTGATGACACCTTTGTGATCTGGCAACGAGATAATTAGCTTTAATCACTTTTCCACAACTTGTGTTTCTTCATTGCAATTTTTACACCAAATGACACAAATTTTCTATATAAAAATAAACAATGGAGCTTAATGAACTCTCCATTGTCACTCCATTATACATTAAAAGACCAATTAATTTGAGGTGCTATCTCAAGGAAGATACATAGTATATAGGCCAGTCCACTTTCTCTTTTAGTAAGGAATGAATGATTATGCAAATAATGCGTCATTGTTGAAATTGTGCATCTAATGGTTTCAGAATTTTTGGGCAAAGATTGTGCTTTATACATCATACTATAAGCCAGTTGTACTATATCAATACATTCTATTATATCACTTAATCTATAAGATCATAAGTGGTGTTTGCAAATATTGTTTCCTTGTGTTTGTGTTAACAGCTTTGCCATTTTAAACATGGAAAGTAAAATTATACGAAAAGTACTGCACTTGCAAATCCATGAAGTACAAGCAACATGCATAAATATATGAAAAAGTATGCAGAGGGTCATGTGGTAAACAGTGTGAAATACATTGATAAAAGTGTAGTTGAGGCAACATGCACTTCTGAAAGCGTAAGAAGAATTAAGGAAATCAAAGAACTGACAGTGGTACTTCCGCTTCCTTCTTCAATGCCAAATAAAAAGAAACTTAAAAAATGTTAATCTTTCAATGAAGCAGTAGTGCACCGAACTGTCAATGAGTTTTATATCCCACACTGAAAAGGTACATGCAAAAATTAAAAGATTCCAATTTTGAAGCCAAAGTATCTATACTTAGGAAAATACTTCTGAGGTGGGCTTTGGTTAAAAAAGAGAGAAGAAGAATCGGAAAGTTTTAATGGAATGCTGTGATATCAGAACCAAACCTCTTGACTATCAACAATTTAGAAGTGAAGGTTGTCCTATAATATATATGGATGAGACATATATTCATATCATATACTATTCCATATACTTTGAGTTAATATCAGCATTCATGAACTACTAGCACAGATTGCAAACATCATGGCCTAGATATTATTTATGCGGCAGGAGAGCAATACTTTATCCTTAATGCTTATGTCCGTTTGAAGTCCCATTAGAAGACCAGGACTACCACGATGATACAAATTACTCAATTACGACAGGTGGGTAAAAGAAAGACTGTTCCCCAACCTTCCGTTAAATGCCGTCCTGGTCATTGATAATTCTTCATATCAAAATGTGCATCTTAATAATGTGCTTACTGCAAGATTCCGAAGAGATCTAGTATCATGGCTTGGCAAAAACATATCCAGAGAACAGTACAGTGTCATCAATCTCTCTTGCTTTCATAATCCAGATATTTACAACATAATTCCTTTTAAACCTAAATACCCCACTTAAAAATATACAGCAATCTTCAAGCAATTAACCATATTGTTTTACACTAGTCACCTTATCATCTCAAGTTAACTCAATTGAAATTATGGGCTACTATGAAAAATTGAGTTGCAGAAAGAAATTCACATTTAAAAGGGACAATATAATTGAATTAGCAGATGGGATGTTTACTTATATTTCTGTTGAAAATTGGCAAAAAAGATGTGTGAAACTTGTTGAAGAGGAGTTCATATGCAGCAAAAGTTTGCTGGATGCAGGGCATGAAATAGTTAATTATTTATAAATGTGCTAAGGAAGCTTTGACAAAGGAATGGAAATATATCCTATTAGAATTTATTAATATTTTTACTCTGTCACTTACTTATACAACACTAGTTTCAGCATTTGGTAGCAGAGCATGGTGAGGTATATATGAATTCCATCATCACAGCTTATGAAACTTGCTTTCACCATTACAATCCCAAATGCAAACCGGCGAGCTCAGCCAGGAAATCACTGGTTCTCAGAAAGAAAAGAAAGGCCAAGGTTGATCAGTAAGAGTAAGTTAATCAGTAAGTTAATCAGTAAGTTGGCGATTTCGTTTGACTATCATGGAATACTTATAACTGAAGTTTCTTCCGGGCTTAGGAGCCGTGGTCTGTTAGACTCCTTAGCTCTAACAGACTCCGCCCGGAAGAAACTTCTAGTTATAAGTCTGACTCTGGCCGTGAAAGCTTCTGACTACTCATATCATAGAAAGTTTATCAACCTGAAGGTCCCCCACAAACAACAGTTAATGGGGAGTATTATAAGACTTTTGAGCATCCTGGCAGAACACATTCAACAAAAATGCCCTGATTTCCATCTGGTTGGTGCATTCACCACATTTGCACCTTGGCCAGAAAAAACATAGAATGTGTGACCTACCCTTCAAACTTTTTTCCCTGATCTCAAAAAGACCTGCAGAGCCAGTGTTTTGGTTCATCAATGGCTGTTGTGAAGGAGGTTTTGAAGACAATGTCAAAAAATGGTTTCCAGCACAGCTTCCAGAATTGGCAGACATGCAGGACCAAGTGCTTATAACTTAAGATGGACCACTTAAAAAGACCACACGGACCTTCACCCTATCTAGTGTACTTCATAAAAAGTCACCCTCATTAAGTGTACTAACACAACCTCATTCTCCTCCTGTCAGGTTCCATCTAGGTGATCTGGAAAAATATAGAACCCCCAGTAACTATTCTGTATTTTGTCAGTAGAATTTTTCGGGCTGTTATGCCGTGGTCTGCTGGAGATGAACTTTCCAGACATTTCATCTGCAACTACAGTTGACATCTTCAGTGGCCTGGACATAGCTTCCTCCGTTGATTCACTGCGGCTTAAGCGCTGAATGTTGGTGTCGCTATATTTATAGTACCAGAGCTCTCCGCTGAAGCGGCGCCGGGGGAAGCGGCGGCGGATCGGCTGGTGGGAGGAGCCTCGTCTCTCCTGTGCTGTTGCTCTATTGTGATAGGCTCGCTATGTTATTATGTGTTGGATATTGTACTTTGTTTTTAATTGCTGGAAACCAGTTGCTATTAAGTTTCAGGGCCTCTTCTTTTCTGTTGAAATTATTAGGATGTTTGTGGATTTCGATGGCTTCATGTTGCAGTCTAGCATGGTAGTGCCATAGATGACAGAATGTTAGTGTCCCAAAACTTGATGTGTTACCCCTCTACTTCGATTGAGTGTTCTGCTACCGCGGACTTATCTATCTGATCTAGGTGGCAGTTCATTTTCTTTGTTCTGGTGTTCTTTGAGTCTGGTGTTGATGCTGCAGTGTGTGGTGCCGATGTAGACTGAAACGCACGAGTAGGGAATGCGGTAGACACTGGACAAAGACAAAGGGTCCCGGATCTTTGAGTGAGCATAGTAAATGTTTCTTAACTGCTTAGTAGGCTCGAAGACGGTCTTGACACCGTGGCATGTTAGGATGTGCTCATTACAATCTGTTAGGTTTTTGAAATAAGGAGGAAAAATTTTGCCCTTAACATGAGATAGATCTGGTTTGGCCGGTTGCGGTCTTGCCAAGTGGCTGGCTCTTTTGATTTCCTGAATTGAACAACCACTGGATTGTACTGCTAGTTCTAGGTGACGCAGTTCTTGTGGTAGTAGCTGCAGCTCACAGATCCGTGAAGCACGATTTACGAGAATTTTGATCATGGCACGTTTCTGCCTTGGATGCTGGAGTTTTTATTTAGATAGTGGCCAGTATGAGCGGGCTTATGGTAGACCATGTGACCCAATGCATCTGCTAACCAGAGCATCTAGGAAGGCCAACTGTCCACCTACTTCTTGTTCCATGGCAAACTGAATGTGGGGATTGAAGCTATTGAGGAGAAGGAGGAACTCATGTAGAGCTTTCTCTCCATGAGACCAAATAACAAAAGTATCATCTACATAGCAGAGCCAGACAGTAGGTTTTAGTGGAGCTGTGTCTAGTGCTGTAGCCTCAAAGGATTCCATGAAGTTGACCACCACTGGACTCAATGGGCTGCCCATGGCAACACCATCTATTTGTTCATAAAATGAGTGATTCCACTGGAAGTAAGTTGTGGTGAGCACCTGTTTGAAGAGTGTTATTATGTCGGGGAAAATGTGTGACAGCTGTGTGAGAGCTTCCTGTACAGGAACGATGGTGAAGAGAGACACGACGTCAAAGCTGACAATCAGATCATGGGGCTGCAAAGTAAGATTTTGGAGTTTCTGGATGAAGTGCGTTGAGTTTTTGATGAAAGAATTAGTCTTACCGATGTGCGGCTGTAGTAAACCAGCTAGAAATTTGGCTATGTTGTAGGTTGGGGATTCAATCCCGCTAACAATGGGCCTCAGAGACACTTCCGGTTTGTGTATCTTAGATAGCCATAAAGTCTGGGAGGCTGGGCTTTGGATCTGGTGGTGCAATGTTTATCTTCTGTTGAGAGGGAAGAGTTCTTGATCAACAGGTTGGTTTTCCATAGAATACCTACTGTGGGATTACGTTTAATTATGCGATATGTGTCCAGTTTCAGAAGATCTAGGATTTTTTTATGGCAGTCTTGTTGGTTTAAGATCACTGTTGCATTACCCTTGTCACCTGGGCAGACAATGATGTCTTGATTGGCATTTAGATTCTTCAAAGCTGTCCTCTCTAGGTGAGGCAAATTGCTGGGCGGAGCTTTGGTTCTTTGTAGAATCCTGGCAGATTCTACTGAAGATGTGCGCCGTAGTTGCGGACGAAACGTCTGGAAATCTCCAGTAGACCACGGCATAATAGCCCAGAAAATTCTACTGACATCTATGACTCCGGCCGTGAAAGCCTATGTTCTCTCATATTCTGTATTTTCTTCACCTTAATTTAAAGAAAGTATTGAATATCTATTTCAAGAATAGAGAGAGTTTTTCCTTGCAACATGACATTCTAGTACTTGGGAAGAACCTTCTGAAAATGCTTGACACAGTTCCAGACAAAAGATCAGGAAAAAATATACCCTTCAGACGATGACCTCCAAGTCTGGACAAAGTCTTGAAAACCTTAGTTATTATGAGTATATAGTATATTGAGGTATCATGTACTAAAGAAATGAATTGCAATGAGGTATAATAAAGAGAACGTGTAGGGATACATATATATATATATATATATATATATATTGGAAATTAATCTCTTAGGTGATTAATGACTTTATTATAAGTAATTTTAATTAAATATTTTACTTGCCATAATACGCCTTTCCCTTCACCCTCCCCCCCCTTCATTTATGTAAATGGCAAAAATCAGTTTCTAAAACTCAACACAAAATGCACAGTCCCCAAAAGGCATCTGTATAGTTTGTTAACAAGTAATGATATTCATACTAAGTTTACTTGCTAACTAAAGTTAACCTTTCTGACAAATGTGAAATGAACAATGTGTAACAAAACATAAAATCCCAAAGAGCACACTTCATTAAATCAATATGCCATGACAACCGCTTCAATATCCAAATAAGAACCAACACTCATACATACTTGTACTAGTGTTGGTTATTTGCATATTGAAGTGGTTGTCATGGATATTGATTTATCCAGAACTATAAATGAGAAAAACTACCCATTACATAACCAATATTAAAATATGTGATTTTTAGTGCCTTAAATAGTTGTTATGATGGTCTAAATATTTACTTTCTATATTTTTATTACTTACTGCATACATTCCTGTGCTTTTCCTTTGCTTTGATACTCCTGAATCGTTTGAATAAGATGACTATTTTCATCTAACATCTGCAAAACCAACAAAGTTTAGAAGCTCTTTATCTGAGGATAGGTAACAAATGTTCATGAAAGGAGATAATACAATATTAAAAAGGGGGAAAAGGTACATTACACAAGCATATGTGCATAAAGTTTATTAACTTAATTGTATTAAATTTATAACCTTAAAGTAACACACCATGACAAGGATTCTCTATGATGAAACTTCAGAAAATACAATTATTTTTCACTACAAAATATCAGAATACACCAGGATTTTTCAGGTTTCTTAGCTCTAATCTAATACATAAAACAATTAAACCATTAAAATCGGCATGTTAGAACTTAATATGATGAACTACTCAGCTTGCTATTTCTTACGATGGAATTAAAGAGCTGACAGAACTATGGCAAGACACCGCAACTATACCTTTTGTATTTGAGCAGGATTTGGTGGAGGCCTTCCTCGTTGCACAAAGGCTACGGACATGATTTCACCTTACCGCAATCAATAAAGTATTTTTTATCGATCTTGCACTCAAGTTGAATTTCAGTTATATAAAATTGCGCCAAAATATATTTGTGAAACAATCTTATATTGCCTACATCAAATCCACCGTTTTATTCATCGACCATTCCTGTACTTTGTTCTCAGAAGTACCAACTTAATGACTTTCTTTTCTTATGCTTTAAAAAGAAAGAAATTTTTTCTTGTACATGGGATTAAAGGGCGTCATTTAAGCAAATTATTTTGTAATATATACATTTAATTATATTAAAAACAAATGTTTTGAATGACGTACGAATAAATATATACAATATTAATAATTAATTTTATGTTTACCATTAGTTTGTTGGTTCTACTGTAGCGGCACAGAAAAAAAAAAGCTTGCATACAATACACCAATGATAATTCTGAAGTATGGAATTTTTAACCAATCAGAACTATGAATACAATGCTCAACTTTAGATCACGTGACCTGCTTCAGCTGAGGCAAATGGCGTCTCCAAGGGTGGGAATTGATTTTCTTAGTTTTTAAAATCATGAATTAAAACGTTTTAAATGTTATACATGTTATAGATTCTTCTCAAATAAGTTTTATAGGAGTATCAAGCATTGATATAGGTGAAGTTTTAATTTTAATTCAAAGTATCAAAGCTGATATTTTAGTAACAAATTTCACGTGTGACCGTGGGAGTAAACAAACCATCTCTGACATCAGAAATGAAATCGTCGGAAATGAAGTTAATAGCAACTTTTGTTATCATATAATGTGAACAATAAGACGCACAACTGCTTAGCTGTTCACCAGTGCTACTTTAAATGCGTGAATCCTTCAGAAACACAGTGTACACAACTGTCATTGCGTTGACATAAGCCTATGTTCTATGAACTGTTGGCTATCAGGTACATTTTATTTATAATGAATATCCTTTATCTGGATTCAGAATTCCATAGAATGTGATGTATTGAATTTTAATGAGATCTACATTTTGTTTTAGATTTTATCATCAGGAAATCTAATTCAGTATGAATGAAATAAGTGGGAAACAGGAGCTTGCAGGAACTTCCTCATGGGATGTAGTTACTCAAGTACCTGTATTTAATCACAGTCTTATTAATGATAGCATTGCTGATTTGATGCCAAAAACGATTAAAATGACTTCTCCTGTTGGAGCAGTGGATGGAATAATTGTACATCGAACTACTGCTCCTCAAATTCCACAGACACCTCATGTAAGTAATCTGGTGTATAATTTAAGGGTTTCCTTATGATTTTTATTATTAGTAATAAGTTTCCAAATATACAGAACATTATGTCCAATTCAGAGCAAATCAGAGAAAAGTAAAAAAAAGGAAATATTCTTGATATAGTTTTATCGGTTTTTTTTAAACAATGTTTAACTTTTTTTAATTCTTGGAGCATTCAGTTAGTTTGCAAAGCAGTCACAGAGACTTATGAACATAGAATTTGGCATTTTACAATTGCCACAGTAGCATACATTCTACTTTTACTAAAATATCATGTACATTAGCAGATATAGTTACAATGAAAAATTAATAAGCAGTACCTAGGACATTCAGCCAAAACAATAAAAACCAGAGAAGCAGAAATAGACAAATGACTCAAACTCACAAATTTTACTATATACATGTTTGCATATGCATTGGTATAGAATTATTGCTCTGTTTTTAATGCAGTATAATATGTTGTCACTGATATATTCCTCTACAGAATAATGGACCTTTGTACATAGGTATTTTCTAACAGCACATTTGAAGGATTTACCATTGTTTATTAAGGTTTTTAGGCTAAAGTTAAGAGCATTTTGTGCTAAAATGCATTCATAACAAAATCCTTTTTTGATGACAGGAAAGTTTTGAAAGTTGGTCTATGTAGATTTGCTTATTGTCAAGTATTCTTGTCATTTATATTTTGATTTTGTACAATTTTTGTACAAAAGTTCATGAGGGATAATTTATATTCAAATGGAAAAATTAAAATTCCAAATTGCCTGGAGGTTTCTGCATGAATGTCTGCTATGTGTACTAGCGATTATTGGTATGGCTTTTTTCTGTAATAGGAAGAAACTCACTTTTAACTCAGTTTTCCCAAATTTATAGTACCATATTTCATTAATGAGTTGAAATAATCTAATAAATCAGTTTTTAAGTCTTAATTGACTCCGGCATTATAAATTCAATTATTGCATAGCGTGCACTGCTAAGTATACTTTTGATAAGGTCAATGTGATCTTTCCAATTCAGACCGTTATCAATTATTAAACCAAGGAATTTAATATCTTTTGTTTATAGAATTACAGTATTATAATAGGGGATTCGGAGATCTGTGAATGATGAATTTCATAACATATTTTGTTTATTGTAGGATATAAACCATTGTAATGCTGTTTTAACTATTGAGGCACCACAGGCAATGAACAATGATGGCACATGAAATGAAGTGATAAATTTGGGTTAAATGTAGGGTACCTCGCCAACATTTGATGAAGATTGAGTAAAATGTGGAAATAACCTCAGTCAGGCAGGACCGTCCTCGCTTGATTTGAATCACAAATGACCAGTTCACAATTCATACCTTAGAAAACTGATCATTACTAATATATACTATAATGCACAAATAGAATAGAATAACAATAACAACAAACTTCAACTTTGGAATCTCTCAATCTAATTGAAAAACTATTGATGTTGCTCAACCTGTGTACTGACATGAATGACCAACGTCGTTAAAGGCATGAACTCGTGGATGGGAGGAGGTCTGGGTTCAGTTCCTGCCAGGACTATCCTTCCTGTTTGAGATTTTTTATAGGTTTATCTTAGCCCTCATAAATGGCAAATGTTATGAAAGTGCCCTAAATTTAGGCCTGGAGCATCTTCTCTGTTTAAATAAAAGCAATCTTTTCCCAATTTTATCATTTCATTTCATATATCAATAGAGGTCTGTGAAAAGAATAACCTTTTGGTGTGCAATGGAGTAAAAGGGAAGTTGACTATGGAGAATTTACTTTTGTAAATAAAAATGGACAAAGTGCCATAGATTAAATGTTATACACCTTAAATCTGGATAGATATATAGTGAACTTTGAGATTGTGGATATTATAACTGCTAGTAATCATTTTCCATTAAAAATCGAGCCCAAAATAATACGAGGATAATAGGAAAGAGCAAATTCTTGGGTAAGGTATCAAATTGAAAATATATAGATGAAAAAATGATTTAACTAAAATGTTTCATAGGAAGTGAAATGTTTGGGGGAAAGAACTTTTTCAACATCATTAGAGAACAGAAAAATTTAGAAAATATTTTAGTGTAGAGGAGATTGTCAAAAGAGCAGAAAACAAAATGAAAGTTTCTGTGAGGAGGCTAAAAGTGAGTGACAGCTGGTATGATAAAGGGTGCTTAGAAACACAAGAGAGAGTTAAAACGCTGTGGACAAACATGGGAGCCTACTACAGGAAAAAAAGAACAGTGGGGAGAAAAGTTTAACCAGCAGCTAAACAAGGCAGTGAAAAGGAGTGATAAGACAATTTGGGCAATGATAGGCAAAATGCACAAAAGAAAGAGAGGGAATAATGTGGTATCACCAAAAGTGAGGTGTAAGTTTTTTAGGATCTTTTGGGAGTAAAAAATTTGGTTGCACAAGACAATTTGATTAACGATAATTCATTGAAAATAGACTTGTTAGATGGCATCTAGAAGGTTGTGGGTAACTTGGTTCCTCAAATGGGCATGGGATAAGATGAGGTCTGGTCTACTAAGATGCCCAGCGAACGACAGAAAGGTTTGGCTCGGTGTCTATCGGGAGGAGATTAGCTTCGTCGATTAAGCTCTCAATAGTGTTTCCCACTGCTGTCATTTGGCTATATCCCCATTTCGGGGATTGTGCATTATAGTCCCCCACCACTAAAGTGTTCTTAGTTATAGCATGCTGTATGGTTAAAATGTCAGGGGGGGGGGTTATAGGTAGCCACTATATGGAAACGATTCTTGCCCAGCCATGCATCTAATTGAATAGCTTCTAGTTTGTCCTCTGCTTCCATTTCATGTAGTATTGTAAAATGTGAAGCAAAGTTATTGCTTATGCCAATTATCATTCCGGCAGCTATCTGGCGACGCCGAAGTGGGTGTATAATATAACCATTCAGTGGTAGAATTGGATGTTATCGGTCACAGCACCAGCCTCTGAGATAATATAACTATCAATTTCATAGTTATAAAATAAAATATTTAGCTAGATGAACCTCGAATTGTTCAGTCTGCCTGCATTCCAATATACAACATTTAAAGTAAAAAAGTCTGCCAGGGAAGGGCAGTGTCAAAGCCCTGATAAGGACTGTTTCTTGTCTAAGTAGATGTTCTATCATTGAATACTCTGCTGTGGCATGGTATAGGCACAGAGGAGTAGCTCATTTAGCACCAAGGTGCACCGCAAGGAGGCGAGCTACATTACACCCCATTTCCAAAGAAACAGGAGTTTATTTACAGCTAATCTGCTTAAAGATTGGCTGCTTGCAGCCTCTTCTGTACAGTGGTGACAGATCACTCTTAGTTCTGACTTAAATTCAATTTTGGCTTAAATTCAGGTGCTGCAGCTTCCTTCTACTCAATTTACAATACTGTTATGTTGTTACTGGAGGTCATCCAGTATTTGCATTTGTTTAGTTTTATTTTCCCCTGTTTCCTTAAAAGCCTACTCAAATATATTTTGATGTGTATAAATGAGAGTGTAAAAAAATTACTTAATGAGAAAAAAACTGAACTTTCTACATGATCTAGTTTCTGAGAAGTCCACAGGTTTTCTGACACCTGAAATGCATGTGTCATCAGTGTTAGCATATTATTTATAGCTTCTTCCACTTCACTCAGTTCATAGCTAAATACATGATTAAAGGAAGCCATGTCTAGGTGTTGTCATTAGCCGTTTTCCATTTAAGTGATATTAGGGTTTGAAATGCCACAGCGCATGGTTTTTAGACGTAACAGTTGAATAAAATACAGAACTTCTTGAGCTTTTCCTACTTCCCTAATGAAGATCAATCACTTGTTCAATATTCAGCTTAGATAAAGAAATTAAACAGCTAATTTTGTACCAAATAAAACCTCCTTAGGGTACAGACACTGCTCATGTTGACTCCTGGCTGGTCTCTTTACTGCTCACTTGTAAGCCATTCATTATTTCCCACTTGAATTGTAATTTTCTTTTATTTTGCCATTAGTGCTTTTCACCATTAGTTGACTGTGCATGTTGAAACACGTGAAAATAAATTAACATAGCCATTCTACTTTTTTAATAATGAGTACATTAAAAAAGTGAAATTCCATTATTAAGTCCTGTTAATAAAAATAATGAGAAGAACAATTTTTATTACATGTGTAGATTTTCATGCAATTTCTTATGTTAGTAAGCATTCAGAATTGAAGTTAGATAGGAAATATTTGTTATTATATTCAGCACATTAATAACAGACCACCCCACTGGGTAGGCTGGAGCACAGAAAGACTTATATCTGTTATCTTTCCTGGATTTTTTATTTTTCTTCCTTCAACATACAGGTGCACTGTTTTATTTTCTATTAAAAATACCTGGACTTTTTAATTAAACCAAATGTCAATGGCGCTTCCACTTTATAGTTTATCCCTGTATGCTACACGTGAATCTTATTTTTATGTCAGCAACCTGGCCTTGTAGAGCATCATATTTTGCTTATAATGTTAAGATATATGTGCTAAAGTAACAAAACAACAAAATCTGTTGTCAAATTTCTGCTGTATGACTTTTATTGTATTGATATTTTATACATTAAATGCTACTGCTATTTTATTAACAATGAAAAGCAACAGTATTAACTAATGATTTAATTTTATGTCATCTAAACACTCTTAAACACTCTTTGTTTAGTTCCATATATAATTTTTAAATAAAGTATTAACTAATATTGTATATTGTTCTGAAACTTTTCTGTATATAATCTTTGATCAGTTGAGAAGGTAAATAAAGGTTTCAATTTCCATTCTCAAATAAAGAATTTTTCTAGGAAGCTGTCCAGAGTTTTAAAAATGTGGTGGTATTCACAGTATTTATTTTTATTTTCCCGTTGCCTTAAAAGCCCACTCAAATATGTGTATAAATGAGAGTATAAAAAATTACTTAATGAGAAAAAAACTCCTCTTTGTTTAATGGATGGGTAGAACACTCCTGGAAAGAGGGTTATTGTAATTTTAACCATTTTGTAATTAACTGTCTTCCATGCTGATCGAATCCATTAAAACTCCTACTCCTTGCAATTCAAGAAAGTGACTAATAAGCAAGAGAAGTAAACAATTGTGAGCATGTGCATACCAAGTTTGATTGTAGGCTACCAGCTCATCTTACAGAATCCACTCAGCTTAAGAAAGGCATCACCCTGTTAGTAGCCTTAGTGTGCCCCATTAATTTCACAGAAAAGAAATTATAAAGTTTTATGTGATTTAAAACACAATTTTTTCTTATGAAAAACTCAGGAATTAAAAAAACTGTAACTTCCCCATTTCATTTAAAGAACTACAAAAACTGAAATTGAAAGAGGTTACAAGGTGAGAGCTCTTATATTCAGAAGAAGTAATGGAGGAGGTTAAAGCAAACATAAATATGAATATTTCTGAATTACTGTTTGATCCTGAAGAGTTAGTGAAAGAGACTAACGCTGCTGAAAATAATTCATGATTGTGAAGATGCAACTATTGATGCTGCTGTACAATGTGAAAGGGTAATGAATGCTCTCACGGTGTGTGTAAAACTGAAATTGATAATGGAATTAGTAAAGATAACATGGGCACATCATTCTTAATATCACATACTAATTCCTCATCAAGTTCAAGTGAAAGCCTTGGCTATAAAGTACCAGTTGTTTGTGATGATTGATGAAATAAAAAATAACATATTTCATTATTATGTTGGAGTATTTACTAATTGTATTTATATTTTGTCTCTGATGTAGAAAAAGGGATGCAAATGAAGCCATTAGCAGAAAGTATAATACTATACATGGAAATCACAAGAAAATATTAATAAAGAATCTTCTCTTGGTGCTTGCATTATGACAGCTATGTATACTAATGGCTGGGCTATTCATCCCAATGCTTTGAATGGAATGAAGTTGTTCTTATAGAAAATTTTGTGTCAGTTTTAAATTACGTATACAAGTTTCATTGTTCAGCTGGGAATACAATCATTAATAAACTTGGAACTATCAAAGTAACTCCAGAATAACACAAACTGGATGAAACTCAATATCTTCTTCATGAAACTAAATATGATCTTCTTTCATTCTTAATTTTAGATGACATAAAGCATACAAAACACTATTGCCAATAGGAAACTTGAAGTCATTTCACAATGTTGCTTTTAAATACAAAACCAACTATACTGGTGATATGGTGTTGCATATAATGTAAGTAATTTTGACTTAAATGAAAAATTTTATTGGGATTAAAGAAAAAAAAAAGATATTCAAAATTGTTGAAGAAATAGGTAATTGCTACAGTGTATGATCAGAATCCACTCTTGGGAAGAATAACATAATAGACACTGTTATCTGTTATATTTTAAGGTATGAAAGGTGAGATTTCCTTTCATTTGAATGAGGATTCATACAAAGTTGATATTCCAAAATGTACAACACTTGTGCTGAAGCCAAAGGCAATGCAAACTCATCATATTCGATATTCCAGATCCAAGGAATTTTATATATAGGTATGTCATATAATTAAAATAATAATAATAATATCTATATTATAACTAAGAAGTGTGGGTATTTTGAAACAATGAAAAAGGTTAACAACTTCCATAGGATGCCACATATCTTCTTCAAAATAATAATTATTGTTATAAACCAACCTGTTAGTTTAATTGAAGTAATGTGCACCCTTACCAGGAGCCCTTTTAAAATCAATGTATTTTTTCATTAGGTTCAGGGTCCTCTTTATGGATTCTGTTCATGATAGAGGTGGGAATTATTTTCCTTCTTCCCCGTCCCTCCGCCCTTCCATATAGGAATCCAGAATACATTCACTACACAACCATCTGTATGCTACATAACTAAACTTTCTATTGTTTGAATTTTAATTCAGTTTTTTCTAAATCAGATATTGACATATTTATTGTCTAGGTATATTTAAGTATCTAAATATTCAAAGCAACCTAAAGGAATCAAGAAATATTATGCATTCTACACTACTACTGAAGTATAATTCACTTTCATGTCAACAATGACAATCCTCATTTGTCAGTATTATTTTGCATTGACCACACTGAACAATGATATATCCAGTGGGTCAGGGTGACATCAATACCTGCAAAGGTAGAATATAAATACAGCTGCAACTTCTCTTTTTTATCACAGCAATGTGCTGTTTTTTACCATTATTCACGGGAAAATGGAAGCTATTAAAATAAACAAAGTTCTGAATACATGATTTTTATTGATGTGACCCTCTGTTATTTGACAATTTTCAGTTTTTCTTTTAATATATTTCTTGGTTGAGTATTTTTATTTTAAAATGCTCAGTGCTTATCAATATTCAATGTCCGCTTACACCCCATATATTTTGTAAAATGATATAAGAATGCTTATAACTCCAGAACTCCTCTTCAACACTTTATGCACTAAACACCATTCATTCATTTAGGATTATCAGAAACTTTTTGTTGGATAAAGGAAGCAATGGAATACCATAGGTGCTTGAGATGATTTTAAAGTGTGTTTTAGATGCTGGTAAATGCTTGTGACTTCAAAATGTTAGCTCTCAAAACAAACATGACCATTATGCCGAATTAAAGCATTTTTAACAGGCATTTGGAAATGTTTGACCTGCAGTATAAATATTGTTATATGATACTATATTTCACTGTGAAAAATCCCAAACTGTTCAAATTTTATTGTTTTATCAGTTCATACATTTTTATAATGCTTCACAGGTTTGAACCTGGCTGAGATTGATGAATTTTTTCAAGATGTAAAAATTCAGAGTACATGTCCTCTGGGGTAGATTTTAGGCCTTGGTCTACGCCACAGATTTATGCAGTGTCAAAGAAGTACATGCCTAAAAATGAAGTACCTGAAAAAAATTTCTAACCTTTTCATGCTCAAGTTCACTAGTTGGCAATGGGCTTAGCATCTGTCATATTGTGTTTCCTATATAGGAAAATTAAGCTTAACTAAATTATCCTTTGTAATAAGTATAATGCAAATAAATATATATATATATTATAATTACCTCCCTCATTAGAGGCTCCAATATTGCAGCAGGTGGAATGATGGGAATCGGCATCATTAAACATTAATTAAATATTTGAAATATTTGTTTTTAGGCAGTAAAAATAACAGGTTAATATAAGAAATCCTTAAAGTTGAACAATATGCAATTTGTATTTTATAAATTGGAGATAATCTAAGAGTTCAGTAGATTCAGCAAATTTTCATATTGTATGATGTATATTGTCCAAATTATATTTTAATATTGTAAAATATTATTAGATGTAAGTTCCACAGAGGAGTGTCTTGCTACTATAGGTCAAAAATAGTACAGGTCAAATATACATATAAAAAGTAAAACACCCTAATCATCAAAAGAAGCACAATAACAATAATTGTAATAAATATTAGACTACTGTCCAATGATTTGGTGGGGAGAGAGATACCAGGATTTACAGCTGACAACCTAATGGTCGGAGCAATTTCAGTAGTGGGGCTATGAGTGGCAATTAATGAAATCAGTAAAGTTTGCAAAGAATGAGGTTTAAGAATATATGTTAGGAAATCCAAAATAATGATGCTTAAAAGAGGAAGTAGGTTAAGAAAAGTTGAGAAATGATATTATATGAAGAGCAATTGGAGAACAGAATTTGATTAATCAGAAGTGAGATTAAGCAGTAATGGAGATTAGGAAGTGCAAGATAAGATGGTTGCTAAAGGAAAAGGAGTTATGATGGGTTAGAGTATGCATGCATAAAATACAAAAAATGTCTGTTAAGTGGTTAGAAATGTTGTATGAATCATTGATAGGATCAAGAGTGTTATAGAATGGAAATAAGAGGATCATTCAAAATTTCTGCATTCTCCTCTATGGTATAACAGTCCATTATTGGGGCCTTGGCCTGTAGCTGTGATCACTGCATTCTCTATCCTTGTCTTGTGACATCATTGATAGAAGTCAGTAATTTAGGAAGGCATGTGATCAGCATGCCAGCACCCTTCTGGTCCTATAATTCTGCTTTCAACACCTCCTGCCTATCAGGCACTTCCCCAATTTTCCACAAAGTTGGTTGGATTCCATTCCAGACTTCCCTCTAGAAAATTCCTAAGTAGGTATGAAGCCTGCTTGTTCTTATTGTAAAGTTAGATCTATTATTTCAAAATGATGATATGCTATGATAGCTATTAGTCCAGTAAATGTTCAAGAGTGTAATGCAATGCCAAGATATCCTTTGTGTGGAAGTTTAATGGTTAGCACTTCATTCCACTCCTTAGGGAAATTTTCCTCTGTCCAAGCTGTTTGTGTTGCTGTGTGAATTAATTTTGCTATCTTACTTGAATATCTCTGGCGGAGATTATCAGGATCAGCGGCCTTTCTGTTCTTTAACTGAGAAATTGCTTTCTTTATTTCAAACACTGTTGGTTCCTTTGTATTTATTTTAAGTTCTTGCTGACTGGCCCATAGTGTCCATCTGTACACCACCAGGGACAGTTAATGCCTCGATAAAGTACTCTGCCCATCTTGTTAATTGCATATCCTCTGAGATGAATGATTAGCGATTTTTGCTTTCCAATACATGGCCTTTTTGACCAAAACTTATTAGCCATTCTTCTGGTTCTACATAAATCTCACAAATTCTTCATATCTACTTCCCTTAGTGCATCTTGAGCAAGATTGTCTATCCAAGTTCTTTTATCTCTTCTTGCGAATCTCTTTACTTCTCTGTTTACAACTTTATATTGCTCCCTTAAGTTAACTTATTCTCTTCATTGGCTCTCTTCAGTTTAATTTTAATGTCTTTCAGTTCTCTGATCTTATCCTAAGTATCATCTGTTATCCATTATTTCCAAACAGTTTTCCTCTTTCCTGAAACATCTTCACAGACTTTCAACAAAAGGTCATATACTTTCCGCCATTCATTATTTGAGCCATTCATGAACCTTGATCTTCTATTTCCTTATGTAGATTGTCCTCAAATGTTTCACACACTGCTTTGTCCATCAATAAATCTATATTGAATTTAATTCTGCCCTTTCCTTTACTCTTTTTGCCTATAGTTACTATTTTTATTGTATCTATTCCATTACTAAGCATTGGTTGCTTGCAACATCTTCATCTCTATATACTCAAACATCTAATAGTAATTCATTTAAGAACTTTCGATAATACATTTTTAAAAAATTATGTTGCAACTAACACAGTGAAGCTTTTAAATGTAAATTATATGTAATCTATCGTCTAACACACTCTTATGCTTTACTTAACTGACATAATTTCCGCCTTCCCATATTACTTTAAATGGTGGTACAGATATGTTGATGACATTTTTAGTATAGTTAAAAAAAAATTCTTCAAGAAGCTTTGAAGCTTTTAAATATACAAGACAGGAAACACTGGAAACAGAAACAAAGGGAATGTTGCGGTTTTTAGATATAAAAATGAATAAAAATCTGGAATCTATTGAAAGGATACTCACACAGATAACTATATAAAATTAATTGAGTTTAACTCCATAGCTCACAAGCACTCAATTTTCAACAGCTTAACACATAGACTGGTGAATTTACTAATCAGTAAAGAGGAGTACAAAAAAGAATTTGAGAAGGTACAGGAGATTGCCATTATAAATGGTTTTAGCAAAAATTTAGTAAACAAAAAACTTAATAGATTCCTAAAGAAGAAGTTGATCAAGAATACCACCACACTATTAACTGAAAAAAGAGAGACTTGTTTTTTTAAAAAAGTCACCTACCATCCAGTAGCTATGAATAAATTCAATTTTTTTTATATATTATTAACATTAAAATGACACCTGTTAAACAGATACAATTCTGAAAAATCCTTTAGTGGACAACAGTTCTAATAACATTCCACAGGAGAAAAAGTCGGGCATCTACAAAATAACATGTAAAGAATGTGATAGGAAAAACTAAAAGAAACATAGGAAAAACTAAAAGAAACATAGGAATGCGGTTAAAGGAACATCTGAGGAACATTAAGTACAAACAGATTGATAGGTCAGCAGTGGCACACAATTTTTGGAAAGGTAATCACAGCATAAAAAGAGAAATAAAGTTACTTAAACAAGCACACGGACGTACAGGACTGGACACATGGGAGAAGATTTACATTCATAAACACAGGGATCATCTTATGAATTTTGACATTACAGGAGAATGTAATGCCAATTTCCAGTTTATAAAGAAAAAACACCACCAGGACAGACCCACAGGTCCTCATAGATGTTAGTTTCTCCTACCAGTCGTCAAGTTGGTTGAAGATGGAGAGGATGTCTCTTCTAAACCGGTCCCACTATATTTAAAAGTAAGTGAAGCATAAGAGTGTGTTAGACGACAGATTAGATATAATTTATATTTACACGTAATAGTAAATTTTTCCATGTTTTACTAATAGCAATATGATCGATTTGATTTATGGTTTTGTGGTGGTCTGGATACCCAAGTTCTCTTATGGATTTTATTGTGAGGGAACTATGCACCTCCTATTATTAGACCTTGCTGGAACAGAATTTAGTTGAATCTCTCCCCATTGTGCATAGAATGTGTATGTCTGTAATATATTCTAAATTTAAGTTATATGATTCAACTTTGGGTCTCTCACATTTACGACTGTATCAGATTTCAACATTAATCATAGAATGTTTCTTTGTCTTCTATTGCAGCTACATCTATTGGTGCACAACACTGAATTAGAGTTAATTTTCTTTGTTTTGCTAGAAGTTTGGCAGTGATTTTTCTATCAGGTGGTTTTTCCAATCAGTACGGCTTCTTTTTTATTTTTGCTGAATATTATGCCTATGCCTCTTTCATGCTTCTCTTTTACTTCGAATTTACTCTTCCTGAGTAAATTAGAAGTTCGCCTTGTGCTGTGATGTGTTTCTCTTGACCATCCATCTTGTCTCGCTAAGTCTTAAAATATCTCAATTATATTCTTTCATTTCCTTAAATAATTGCTCAAGATATGATGGCTCTCATTTTGTTCATTCAAACAATCAATCTTGTCAATGTTTTGACACCAGATTGACATCATAGAATCTGTCACAGTGTTGACGTGCAGCTAATGATATGGGCAAAGGCTTATGGAAACCCAAGATTGAAGGATTTTTTGTGGGCGTAAAAATCCGAAGTATGGCTTCCTTCGGAAGGGAAGTAAAACCGTGGGTCCCGTGTCATATATTTATGGCACAATAAAGCACCTCAAGCCTGAAAAAAGAGGCCTCTGAGCAAAATTTGTCTGCCATTTCACGCCCTGAATTGAATGGGACGCTGATGACCTGAGATGTTAAAAGGCGTCCATAAATAAAACAAATAAAAAAAGGTTCATGGAACATCTTCTGAGTAGTTTGATAATTAGTGGAGTACAAGAGTACAAAATTACTTACTAGCCTAAACTAGTATCAAGTGTGGTGTTGATGTGCAATCTGGCTACTAGCCTAAGTGATATTTCTAGACTGTCAATATTACTGTGTCTGAAAGAGCAGGTTTTGATTTCCAAAATATCCCATAGCAAGTAGTGTAAAGAATTCAGAATTGGACTGGACAATGGCCATACACATTGCTGATGAATCAGCACATTGCCTCCTTGAGCCATTGTTGCTGTTTTCTAGGCTGGATCATTGTTTTGTTGAAGAATTCAAAGGTTGTTATTGATTGTTTTCTGGTTGAAAGATTTCATAGCCTACTTCATATGTGTAAATACATTGCATTAGCAATGAATCTGAAAAGTATCATGGGGAGGGACTGCCAGCCAAATCGTTGCAGCTTCTCTATGGTGAAAATGTTTTTTCACCATAGAGAAGCTGCAGGGAGGTATCTTGATTTTTCCAATGTTAATTTTTGCAGTACCATTATATGAGCCAATCATATTAAATCAGAGGTGAGTAGATATTCTTGCTGTGATATAAGTTTGTATGCAGTAACTGAAGATAAAGTGCAAGACAAACCTTAATAAATATTGTACTCAACGAAGCTGTTGACAGTGGAGTGGTAATGTATCCTAAACTTTGGTATCCAGTTAGCAACTGAAGAAGGAAGAGATTCTCCCAAAATGCATCTTACTTTTATGTAAGTAAGTGGAGTTTAATGTAAAAATAAATACCTAAGTTTAGGATAAACCTTAATAACTTTGCTCCATCCCACCCATTTTTGAGTATTAAGTGCCATTGCTTTTGTCTATACCGCAACACTGCCACAAGATATCTGGTATTTCTCCAGCATTGCCACTGCTACTTTCTGCATCAGAGATTGAGCAGAAACTATGATTATTTTCTATTTCTCAAATAATTAAGAATATCTGAGAAAGCCTTAATTAATTTACAAAAAATAAATTAATAAATTACTTACTCTCACTTCCTCACCCAATATCTGTTAGAACTAAATAAATTGCAGAGACATGACAACATTATTTTCCAGAACAAACTCTGAACACTCATTCCTCACACATGTAATGTTAATTGTAACATAAATAAGCAGCTGGATAACTGCAATCTCAAATCTAGGAAAGAAGGCAGTCAAGTCTTGATCCATACTATACTTGTTCTTGACATTTGGCACTGCTGTGCTGTAATAGTTTGCTACTTGATAATGTTTCTTATAATGCCTTTCTGAACTTTTAACACGTCTAAGTAATGTACCAGTATAACAGTACAAAAGCCTGGGTGTCCTCTATTGGAAAGCAATATGAATTAAATGACCTAAAATACAGCCATTAGAAATTAACCAGTTAACCAACTTCATTATGCTTAAGATTCAAACTGAGTGACAATGCCTGGATCTCACTTCATCATAACTAATTTATTTAATCTCTTAATGGTCTAGTGCATTTTCATATTGTTAGACTTTTTTTAATCACACTCAAGGATATTACTCTTGGGTGTCTATATAACAATACAAGGCAGTCACAGCTATGCAGTTCCTTTTAAAATAATTCCATGTTGAAGCATGGGAGCTTACTGATTGCAGATATTGGTACAACTAAAGAATAACTCTCAGAACTTTTGCATAGTTTAAAGTTGCAGGAGTTGAGGGGCACACTGTTCTGACAGTGTTTATAATACATAATACATTAATATGTAAATGGCAGGCCTGCCATGTTGATAGCCCAAAAATGGCTTATCTTTACATTGATTAAATCTCCTGTGAACTGCAGTGTGTAGTTTACTGTATAGGAACAATTGTTTCAATCCAGACCAAGGTTACCTTTCCAACAACAGTTTGAAGTGTGGTAATGTTATGTTATAGTTATCCACTTTACAGAATTGAAATCTGTTGATTCTCAATACATTAATTGTATTTTTACAAGCTAGTGTTTTTATTGCCATTTCCTGGTAAAGAGTATGTGGTGCCATGTTGATAGCCCTAAAAATGGCTTATCTTTACAATGATTAAATCTCCTGTGAACTGCAGTGTTGTAGTTTACTGTATAGGAACAATTGTTTCAACCAGACCAAGGTTACCTTTCCAACAACAGTTTGAAGTGTGGTAATGTTATGTTATAGTTATCCACTTTACAGAATTGAAATCTGTTGATTCTCGATACATTAATTGTATTTTTACAAGCTAGTGTTTTTATTGCCATTTCCTGGTAAAGAGTATGTGGTGCCATGTTGATAGCCCTAAAAATGGCTTATCTTTACATTGATTAAATCTCCTGTGAACTGCAGTGTGTAGTTTACTGTATAGGAACAATTGTTTCAACCAGACCAAGGTTACCTTTCCAACAACAGTTTGAAGTGTGGTAATGTTATGTTATAGTTATCCACTTTACAGAATTGAAATCTGTTGATTCTCGATACATTAATTGTATTTTTACAAGCTAGTGTTTTTAGTGCCATTTCCTGGTAAAGAGTATGTAGTTATTTGTAAATTTGTACAACACGAGCCTCTATATATGATATGCTGTAAAACAAGTCTTCATTAATGTAAATACTATATAAATTAACTTCAGCTCTAAGCAAGGGATTCTTCAAATAGGAAGCTTTGGTCATGTAAATAGAGGGAGTGCAAAGACTACCAGTCTATGATAACTTATGATGATGATGATTTTTTTTTTTGATTGATTTATTTATGGATGCTGTTTAACATCTCAGGTCATCAGTGTCCCATTCAACTCAGGGCATGAAACAGCCAACAAATTTTGCTCAGAGGCCTCTCTTTCAGGCTTGAGGTTCTTTTTCGTGCCGTAAATGTACGACACGGGACCCACGGCTTTACTTCCCTTCCAAAGGAAGCCATACTTAGGATTTTTACGCCCGAAAAAATCCATCGGTCCTGGCCGGGTTCGAACCCGCAATCTTGGGTGTAGGAGGCAAGTATGGTAACCACTACACCACCAGGACCGACATGATGATGATGATGATGATGGATGGATGGATGAATGAATGAATGAAAGGAGCATAATTTTAATAGTTAAGGTAGAAAGTTTGGTAGTAGTATATAAAACTATTTATTTAATGGCAGAATTGTTCAGTGAAGACAATAGGCACAAGCAAACTGCTAAGTTAAAATAAACAACAATTATCCCAGAACAATGCATTTTAATAAGATGGCAATGAGTGTTAAGCTGTCTTGTTTGTTTTTGTGCTCTACTTCCATTTGAATGTGATTCAGTTTGATATATATGCCTGTTCTGCAAAAGTTGCTGAATTATAATCAGTTTGTAATATGAGTGATTTCATTCTCATTCTTATGTATTTTGTAAATACATACCATGCAAGCTATGTAAAAATTGTGAATTAATTTGATTCTATAGGCAAAATTGAATTTAAATTCTGATCATCATTGCCTTATTCCAGTTTTGTGAGCTTTGTGTCAGAATTAGTGAATATACAGCATTATGTAAATTCTGTTTTTGTTCTTAAAAGTATATTATTTATTATATTCATGTGTGTTTTAGTTCATGTGATCACCCCTTATTTAAAATGCACAGACACATTGATGATATTTTTGCAATAGTAAATGAAAAACATATTACTGATGCTGTAAAACTGCTTAACATACAAGAGCCAAGCTTAGTATTTACATGTGAAAAGGAAACATAATGTGCTACCATTTCTGGACCTCAAAATTATAAGAAATTATGGAAAGTTGGAATTTGATATACACAGAAAGGACACACAAGACTACATAAAAGTCAATAACTTCAATCCAAGACAACATAAACATGCAGTATTAATAGTTAAGTACATTGACTATGAACTTACCTTTGAATAAGAAGGAATATCAACATACAACCAAATAGTAGAAACAGGAGTAAATAATGAATTTTGCAAGGAATTGATTTAACAAAAAGTATAAAAGCTCAGGAATAATTAGCAGCTAAAAGTAATTTTAACTCTCTTGGCAATAAAATAATAGAAAATTCATAAAAATAATTTACTTATTGTCATACTACACAAAAAAATGTTAGATATGCTAACATTTTGTTGCCACCTAGATTTAGTTTAAAACATCCTTTAAACAACAAACAGTTTGATAGTATACCACCAAAAAAGACAGCAGGAATCTATCGTATAAATTACACTTTGAGAAATATGCTGTGGCAGTTCATTTTTGGACTGAAAATTGTGAAATGTAATAAAAAGTGCAATTGTTAAAGGCAGTAGAAGGGCATATAGAACTTGGAACATGAAAAAAAAAAAAAGTTTATCCATAAATCAAAAACATTGGCTAATAATACCAAAGTGTATCCCAAGGCAAGAAAATGCTAATATCAGGTTCATCAGATGTCCGCTAAAGCCAAATGGTATGTCATAGCTGATGATGCTGTAAAGTGTGCAAAATATTTTCTAATGGAAAGCACGTTGGTGAAGGAGTAAGAGTGTTTAGAGCGTTAAGTTTGACTCATCACACCATTATTATTCTAAATGGTTTGTAGCATTTTGAAGATTGTGTTCATCACAGCACCTATTATGTGGTAATGTACAGAAAAAATGTGTAGTCTTATTGCAGTTTTGAATATTCAGTTATTCATATTGACCTCATTTTATTTGCATATTTGATTATATTTATATGCTTATGCACACATTTGTTTCCCAGTTCTTCCTTTGTATATACATTTTATGTAGTACTCATGCTTAGCAGTTCAATATTGAATTCAAAACAGTTGCAATCAGTGCTGAGTAAGAAGGAGTGATCCAATAAAGAGAATTGTATCATGTTGTCCCCTGGTGCAAGTGCAAGCATAATAATCAAGCTGCTCAAACTACTTGGAATCACTGAAAGATATATTTATTACACTGTAGAAAGATGTACTATCAGCGATATGCTTACTTCAAACATTCACTTTCATAAGGAGCGTAATGGAAGAGTAGGAGAAATTCTATCTGCTAACAGAAAATAATTGCCTAATATCATAATGTTCCTATTAGCTTTGTCTCTTCAAGATGTCCCAATTTCAGCTAATTGAGAAGAGTGTTGGAGTAAGCAGTTGCAAATGTGAGTTTAAATGTAACCTGTGAATAACCATGCTTTTTAAGTGAACTTATGTTCTCTATGAGTCATAAGTGCAAAATAATGACAAAATGTTATTTTGTTTGTTCCAAAATTAACACTTTCCTTTGACAGTAATAACAGTATATCTAGGTAATTGCATCAAGAACAAAACAGGCTGTAAAACATAAAAGTATTCAGTGAGTTCAAACTTATTTTATGTATGCTCTGTAATGGAAGATATGAATATGGAATTTCAGACTTTATTTATCAACATGAGTGCAAAGTAGTAGTAGTCGCAGTGGCATCAGCGGCGGCGGCAGCAGTGGTGGTGGTAGATCTAGAAGATTAGGCATTCATTGCAGTCCTCAGATCTTGCCTTTAATTAGGTGCCATAGATACTTGATGCAATTTAAAGTTTTGAAGGAGGTCTGACTTAACACAAGCACTAGTTATTTAAATTATATGATAAGTTTCCTATTTCAATAGCACTTCACTCCTCGGGGCAAAATTTTTCAATCCCAAGCACTGTATTAAGAAAACTGATTTTTTTGGATGTCATCAATCTGTGTAATATCCGAAATATTTTTTCCAGTTGTTGCGGTGTTAGTAATTGTGGTGGTATTGTCACTTCATTGAGCAAATAATGAATACATATCTTGTTTGTGTTATTTATGACCTCCCACCAAGTGTTAGGCTTCTAGAGAGCTGACATTGGCTACTTATACTTGGCATAATTATTCATGTTCAGGAATATTTATATATGTAATATCTGATAGAATATTTAAAAAAAAAAATTGTGAGAAACATTGTTTATATATATACCACTCCATTGTCAACAGCTTCGTAAGTACATTTAATTGAAGATAATATTTATGGTCTGTAATTTAGTTGGCAGTGGAATGCTTGCTGATTCTGTATTTTAGAGAAATCAGAAAGATGACCAATTGTAAAGATTAAGCATAGTTGTTTTAACAAAGCTCTGAAAAGAACATAAGCAGAATAATATAAATTATAATTAATCTGTCGGCTAACACACTCTTATGTTTCACTTACTTTTAAATGCGGTGAGATAGGTTTTGAAGAGCCATGCTCTCCATCTTCAACCAATTTGACGACTGGTACGAGAAACCAACATCTATTAGGACCTGTGGCTCCGTCCTGGTGGTGTGTTTTTCTTTATAAACTGGAAATTGGCATTACATTCTCCTAAAATGTCAAAATTCATAGGATTATCCCTATGTTTATGAATGTAAATGTTCTCTCATGTGTCCAATTCTGTATGTCCATGTGCTTCTTTAAGAAACTTTCTCTTTTTATGTCGTGATTATCTTTCCAAAAATGGTGCACCACTGCTGACCTATCAATCTGTTTGTACTTAACATTCCTGAGATGTTCCTTTTAGTTTTTCCAATGAATATCTTATCACATTCTTTACATGTTATTTTGCAGATGCCCAACTTTTTCTCCTGTGGAATGTTATTAAAACTGTTGTCCACTAAAGCATTTTTCAGAATGTATCTGTTAACAGGTGCCAATTTAATGTTGGAATTTATTCATAGCTACTGGATGGTAGGTGAAAGATGAAAGACTCTAAAATATCAGAGGGTAGATTGAATTTCTATGAGGTTAAACCCATTTGATTTTATATAGTTATCTGTGTGTATTTTAGTATCTTTCCACATAATATCTTTGTTCCCGAGTATTCCAACTGACAAGCTTTTATCGTTTTTGAACGATTGGTTAAAGGAGATAGGAATTAATGAAATTCACAGGAAAGAATACTTCCATCTAACTAACATTTGTATAAACCAGTCATATTTTACATTTGCAGGAGAATTCTATAAACTGAAAACAGGACTCACAATGGGAAATCCTTTGTCCCCCTTTCTGACAGATTTATTTAAGAGTACATTTGAAACTCACATAATTTCCGCCTTCCCACATTATTTTAAATGCTGGTAGAGATATGTTGATGACATTTTTAGTATAGTGAAAAAAGAATTTGTTGAAGATGCTTTGAAGCTTTTAAATATACAAGATAGGAATATATCCTTCACACTGGAAACAGAAACAAAGTGAGTGTTGCCGTTTTTAGATATAAAAATGAATAAGAATCATGAAAATTTAGAATTTGGAATCTATAGAAAGGATATGCACACAGATAACTACATAAAATCTAATGGGTTTAACCCCATAGCTCACAAGCACTCAATTTTCAACAGCTTAATATATAGACTGGTGAATTTACCAATCAGTAAAGAGGAGTACAAAAAAGAATTTGAGAAGATACAGGAGATTGCCATTATAAATGGTTTAACAAAAATTTAGTAAACAAAAAACTTAATAGATTCCTAAAGAAAAAATTGATCAAAAATACCCCACACTATTAACTGAAAAAGAGAGATCAGTTTTTAAAATATTCACTTACCATCCAGTAGCTATGAATAAATTCCCAAAAAATTTAAAGATATTAACATTAAATTAGCACCTGTTAACAGATACATTCTGAAAAATCCTTTAGTGGACAACAGTTTTAATAACATTCCACAGGAGAAAAAGTCGAGCATCTGCAAATTTTTTTTTGATTGATTTATTTATGGATGCTGTTTAACATCTCAGGTCCGTTCCATTCAACTCAGGGCGTGAAACGGCTGATAAATTTTGCTCAGAAGCCTCTCGGGCTTGAGGTTCTTTTTCGCGCCGTATATGTACGACACGGGACCCACGGCTTTACTTCCCTTCCGAAGGAAGCCATACTTAGGATTTTTACACCCGAAAAAATCCATCGGTCCTGGCCGGGTTCGAACCCGCGTGCTTGGGTGTAGGAGGCAAGTATGGTAACCACTACACCACCAGGACCGACATCTGCAAAATAACATGTAAAGAATGTGATAAGATATATGCTTGAAAAAACTAAAAGTAACATCTCAGGAACGTTAAGTACAAACAGATTGATAGGTCAGCAGTGGCACGCCATTTTTGGAAAGATAGTCACGACATAAAAAGAGAGATAAAGTTCCTTAAAGAAGTGCAAACATAGGGACATCCTATGAATTTCGACATTATAGGAGAATGTAATGCCAATTTCCAGTTTATAAAGAAAAAAACACCACCTGGACGGAGCCACAGGTCCTCATAGATGTTGGTTTCTCATACCAGTTGTCAAGTTGGTTGAAGATGGAGAGCAAGCCTCTTTGAAACTGGTCCCACCGCATTTAAAAGTAAGTGAAGCATAAAAGTGTGTTAGACGACAGATTAATTATAATTTACATTTATAAGCTTCACTGTATGAGTTCAAACAAAATGTTTTAAAAAGTCTTATTTTTTTGAAAGTTCTTAAATGAATAAGCAAATAAGCTCATTTATGTCAATTAGTATATTAAAAGGTAATTCATTGGTGCAAAGTATGAATGGTTCTGAGCTTCGAAAAGTTTCAGAAGGTGGCATATGTTTTCAAAGTTACATTCTTAACATTTGAATAATTTTTGTAATCTGCTGCAGCATTTTATTGCAAAGAAAGAACTTGCCCAAAGGATATAATTTTCAAAAAAATTACTCATATTTAAGTATATTCAGTCTTATAAGCCTAGTAGGTTGTTTCAGTAGTTTTATCCAGTTTATAGGATTTTATTCATTTTGAAAATTGTTGCTTTTAATGACTTGAATGCAGACTGTTGACAAAGGATTTACAACATAACAGGTTTTTTTTTTGATATTTTCAATTGTGACTTGTATCTGATAATAGGTTCTTATAATTGTTGTAAATTTTGAAAGTAGCATAAATCATTTGGTCGAAGTGTAACATGGTTTCTAAATATAGCATACAATTTTGTCCAAGATTGCGCATGGCTTTCACTATTGCAGATGTGTAATTTTTGCACACAGCTTGCTCACTGGGCATAATATTACTTAGTATGCATATTACCAAGACATTATAATGCAGCAATCTTAGAGTTTACTCTGTTCACTTTTTTGTGAAAAAGTAAGTACAATATATTATGAAATTTAAATGAAACTATCATGAATGATAGAAAGTCACAAGTTGTATATGATTATAATTAATATGTAAAACAGTGCCAACACATGTTAGAAAAATAACATGTTTAGCAAAATGGATGGTTCATAGCCACTTTAAAATCTGAAACTCAATTTCTACCCATAGGCAAGCAAAAGAAATAGAAAGTTTGCAACATCTGAAATCCAAGGATAATTTTATTATTGCAATAAATATGTCTTTAAAGTGAAGCATTGCCCCATACATGCTGATCTCTGGCTGCAGTCAAGAAGGTACTCCTGAGATATGGGGAAAAAAAAATATTTACAAAAATTGCTAAATTGCTGTCTAGAAACTGACATTTTGATATCCTTGGGTGAGATGCAAAATCTAAAAAAATGCAGCCTGACTGTTTTATTCACTATTAAAATGAAGGGGAAGTTGCTTTGCCCTCATTGGAGTTTGTGTACTTAAGTGCAATAATGAAACAGTGAATCAAATGCCTACCATTCCACCCTGTCTCAATTGCCATTGTATGGAAAACATTTTGTAGGACATGGGTAATTTATGCAGTTAAACAATGACTACAATACATATATAAACTATTTATGAAAGAAAATCACCATGGAACTGTCTATAATGAAATGCTGGCTCAGTTATCAGACCTGAACTGCTGTGGAATGTACTGGATTGGCATGTTCAAATAGAGGGGCCCTACTTCATTGAATAAGCTGTGAGAAGTCCCACAGAAAGTCTGGGGAGAGATCATTATCTATATTAGAAAAATTTGTTATAATAATGCCAAGGACAGAAAAAAACTATAATTGAAACTAGAAATAAGTTTCTTTGAAGAAAAAAAAAAGTATAATGTTTTCCAATAAACTGCTATGAAAATAAAATGAAAATATTTTATGTATTGATAATGCAAATAATGAGTTGTACAATATGTTTTTTTTTTTTTTCAATTCTTGTACCACATATTACTTTTTTCTTTGAATTATATCCCTTTTTTTCATATTTCAGAAATGTTTGGCCTGTAATGTAGGTGTGAATATTTTACCAGATATTATAATTGATTTTAAACTGGTAATATATTGGAAGATTCTTTGGAATGATTATGTCAAAGATTTGTAGAGTTTTTTTTAAATGTTGTAATAATTTTCACTTTCTAGGGAGTGCCACCAGGTGTATTTATGGAGCATGACTTGCCACCAGAACTACTTCAGCAAGGCTGGCGAAAATTTTGGAGTAAACGAGAAAATAGGCCATATTTCTGGAACAAATTGACTGGAGAATCCCTTTGGGAAATGCCAGCCTTAAAGCCACAGGTAAGATGTACTGCAGTTATGTATGTTAGCAGTCATAATGTTAAGTAGAGGCATGTTGGTTTGGTATGTTTATAAAATGCACTTATTGTATTGATCCTCTCTATACTGAAGCTAATTTTAATATGGCTGTATTCAGTGTGATGTAATCATTTACTGCATGTAAAAATATATGTAAATAATTATACCATGATGATTCCATGGAAAACAAAAGTGACAAAGTGAAACATGATCCCTTCAGATTTACTTTAAAATTTGTAAATATGATCACTTTAAATCCAACAGTCTTCAGGCAAATTATTAGTGTCATCTGATCAACAATTGAAAAGTTTCAGTACTTTGTAAATTCTCACCAAAATCAAATAAGTACATGTTTTAAGTTATTATTGTATAACTGTTATAAAATTATGAATATGAATGTTTTCATGTTGCCCATTTTAAAAAGCTCATTAAATGTACTTTCAAACTGTGTATTTACAATCCTTCAGCATATCGTATTTTGAAAATACAATGTTAAATTTGAAAAAAAATATTTTTAAATTTTACTAAAAAATACTATTTCTGATTTCTTTAAAATTTTGTATGGTATCAAGTTCAACAATAAGTATATAAAAATTTATTTTGAGCCCTCAAGTAGTTTGTGTAGTAATGAATTTTTATTAAGATTTGAGGCAGTTCTTGGTTTCAATTTTCACTTTATCTTTGTTTAAATTGTTTATGGTGCTTATGTATTGAGTACTGTAAGTTGTTAATATTTTTATTGTTATTTTTTTATTCATTATTGTGTAAGCATTTTGTACCTCATCAAATTTTTATGAGTTCTAAAACTTTAATTATTGTCATAGTTATTGATCCCATCCATAAAAAAAGTAGCACATGAAACTAAGTTTTTCGATTATTAAAATAAGACTAAATATCTAAATATTTATGGAATGCCTTTTTTGAATTTAGTGATACTTACAGGAACTGCTGGAACACATTCTGTATATGTTTGTATACAACATCAGAATGTAAAATTTAATGCAGATGCCATTAAGCAAAATGAAAAATACAAGAAACTTGGAATTGTAAACTTAAAATAAGTTAGAAACGAAGTTTGTTAAATTATATAATTAAGTCGGTATTAGGTGACACTGCACTTCATTACCAATTTTTATTCTCCAGAACATATTTCAAGAGCATTTGCTCTCATCCTCAGCTGGGGACAGACTAACACTGGCAGGTGACGGTGTGGCCTCTGGTGGCTCCAATAAGTACTGGAACAGGAAATCTGCACTTCATTACCAATTTTTATTCTCCAGAACATGTTTCAAGAGCATTTGGTCTCATCCTCAGCTGGGGACCGACTAACAATGACAGGTGAAGTTGTGGCCTCTGGTGGCTCCAATAGGTACTGAAACAGGAAATCCATTGGAGGGATGTCAAAGTTCATAACCTGGTGCTTATTTTTTAAAATGTAAATCCCAAGGAGTTAGCAATATGGCAGAGGATTTACATTTTAAAAAATAAGCACCAGGTTATGAACTTTGACATCTCTCCAATGGACTGTCTGTTCCAGTACTTATTGGAACCATCAGAGGCCTCACTGTCACCTGCCATTGTTAATCGATCCCGAGCTGAGGATGAGAGCAAACACTCTTGAAACATATTCTGAAGAATAAAAATTGGTAGTGAAGTGCAATGTCACCTAATACCGACTTCATTATGTAATTTAAAGAAAAATGGATCTTGAAAAATATGTCAACATTTAAACTCTGTTTGTATTGAACAACTGTACACAGTGTCCTGAGCAGGATGTACTTCAAGAAATGTTTCTTCATATATTAAAATTTAATATGATTGATTTTGTGACATATAAACATTGGCTAGCCACATTGGCATTCTCAAATCATTAGCAAAGGAATGTATAGATCAATATCTGACAAACCTCAGGCAACTTAAAAGTACATGACTTCATAGCTAACTGGCAATCCTCATTCTTAAAAGAAAAAAGACATTTCTTCAAAATAGAGAATTGTTGTTTTGGAGATTTTCCATAAAACTATTAATTTATTATACAGGATACAGTACAAAATTTCACTGGAATAATCAGCAAGCCACCATTTACCCCTTTGTTTGTTATTTCAAAAACTCAACAAATGAATTACAAACACTTTGTTTTGCTATTATAGCAGAGTGTTTAATTTATGATACTGTGACATGTACATATTTCATAAATTTCTCATATTTTTGAAAGAAAATATATCAAACATTCAAAGATATGCTATTTTTCAAAAGGTGCATTAGCACAATATAAAAACAACACAATTTCATCAACATATGCTTTCAGAATATTGATTTTTGAAATAATGCTGAATGGCATTTCTTTGCCACTCCACGTCAGAAGGGCCTTTGTGATGGTGTGAGTGGCACCAAAACAACTGGGCAAAGGAAAATCCAAAATCTACCATCTGTACATGTGGCGTGTGTCCCTAATACTGAAGTTTAAGAAATAAAACAGCAAGGTTTGAAAATGTCAGAACAATGGTTGGAACCTGTCAGTACTGCTTTCCTCAATTTTGATAGCAAGGAAATACTCCACATCTCAAGATGGCTCCTTAGTGACTGTTGGAAAATTTAGTGATTCAAGTAAAACTGTTTTCTTGGCAACTATTAGAGGATGTGTGACTATGGTGTTTAGGACTGCTGGTGGTTAGGTTAAGTGCTAGACAAATTTGAGAACAATGAAGAACTTAGGAGTCAGATTTCTTCATCCACATGGACCACCATCCTCATCTGTATTTCCTTCATAGTCAGATGAATAGAACATATAAATTATCATCAAAGGAGGCAGATCAAACATTTCAACTACTGGAATATTTCAGGAATCACCTTTAGAATTGACAGTTGGTGAATATGATTGATACTTTAAAGTGTAATATCTCTGACATTTATTGACAACCCAAAACTTATTTTTTAACATAAAAATGATATACTTATTTGCAATCTTTCTACATAATAATCTCTTTTGAGCAAGATATTTAGTAGAGACTATTAATGGATGTTTCACTGTGTTCAAGTTCAAATTGAATTACTATTTAAATTTCTGCATAACTTAAGCAAATTTCAATATAGTTTATTAGAAAAAAAAATTTCCCTCAATAGTTTTTCCTTCATAAAAAAAAAATCGAGCATTACATATAACTGAAAGGAAATACATTTTTGGTGCTTTAAAATAAGTTATCAATTAATTTTCTATTTCAAATCTTTTAAAAGTTATGATTAAAACAAACTTTCTCTGTGGAAAGCCAAAATAATTTTCTGGTTACTTTAAGGCTCCATATATTTGGTTCTTATATTAAAATAATGTTGCAGCTATTCACATGAATGTTCAAGAAAATCGTGAGACATTAAAATTCTGTGATATGTTGGTTTTCCATGCCATTTGCAACATTAGGCATATTTATACTTGCACAAAGCTTTCAGCGTTGCATAAGGGAAGGTGATATTCATTAATATTATGGTCATTGTTAGTTTAGTGCATCATGTTGAGAAGGATTGATGCACTCCATCTTTTGTCTGCTGCTATACTTTGGCACTAAGTTATCTAATTGTCAACTGGTAAGCTTAGCTGTGTTTTCTAAGAGGCTTTTCTAGGTGAGGCTTTTGTGGGAATTAACCCTGAAAAGCTAAACATTAGATAACCAGGCAGTAACAGGTTTTAGGATATTTTCCTCTACCATTAATTATTTCAGTCTTGAAGATACTGGCATGTGAAATTCTTTTACAAAAAACAAAAAGCATATTATATATTATAACAAATTATTATTGAGGAAATCACTCGATTTCACTAATTTAGTTCCACTTACTTGAGCATGTATCAAAGGCAGTTGCCTTCATCGTCAGCATGATCCCAATCCTCAATAATAATTTGTTATATTATACTATATTTCACTGTGAAAATTCCCACTATTCAAAAATAGTATATATTGTTTCACTACTTTGTAATATTTGAAGGATTAAAAGCAATATTTCCTTGCATATAACTCTTCAAATGCTGATACCTTTCAATTTAGGCTTTATATAAATCATAATAGCATTGTTGCATTGTTTTGTTTCAGAAGTACTTTTTGTTAAAGAAATGCAAATATTAATATTTGTACATTGCAGTTTGATCCAATAACAGATCCTTTGGGCATATGTAACCCTCCACCACTTGTTAATGGTCCTCCAGGACCAGTGCCTGTTAAAAGAAGAGCATCAGAAGAAGGCGTTGGTAGTCCTATTGCTAAGAAATTCATTTTAGCGTAAGTAATTTATTTGTATAACAAAGAGGTTAGCTAAGTATAAGATATTTTTACCACTTAAATACATTTGTTTAATTAATATCCTTTGCTGGACTAGCTGTGTAAATCAACTTAAATTTAAGCACTATAATTTTTTAGCACTCTTCATTAATTCTATTACAAATGGTAAAGACAAGTTTGCAGTTGCTTTTAAGATGCATATCAAGTACAAGAGCTATTTTTTTTGAACCTCCATTTGATTTGATTTGTTTTATTTATGGACACTCTTCAACTTCTCAGGTTATCAGCATCCCATTCAATTCAGGGCATGAAACGGCTGACAAATTTTGCTCAGAGGCCTCTTTTTTCGTGCTTGAGGTTCTTTATTGTGCCATAAATGTACGACACAGGACCCATGGTTTTACTTTCCTTCTGAAGGAAGCTGCCGCACTTAGGATTTTTACACCCAAAAAAAAACCATTGTCCTGGCTGGGATCGAACCCGTGATCTTGGGTTTAGGAGCAAGTATGGTTACCACTACACCATCAGGACCAACTTCAACCTCCATGTACTTTGATGTGGATCATAAAGTGGTAGGAGATGGAGCATAATGCAGCATAATTAGCTCCCCACTACTACCATCACTGCCAAGGCCAACTCGATCAGTTGAATTTGGCTACACTGCATAAAGATGTCCACTGCAATTGATTCCTGCAAATTGCATAGTGTTCTATTTCTACAGATAAAGGGGCATAATGCAGTGGAAATTCACCACAGAATGAGCCATATGTATGGTCAAAACATTTTAAGTTACAACATGTTACAAGAGTGATGCAGAAAATTTAGAGATGACCAAAAGCATGCTCATGATGGTAGTCAGGGACACAGTTCCTGTGGTGGGAGATGAACTCATGTAACAATGTATCACGGGGTTTATAAGAGGTGTTGATTTATGGTTTCTGAACTGTATGAAGACTTTTTGGAAATTTCAAGATCAACCCTGTAAATGTATTACAGACCACATTGGATGCTGTAAAATTTTTACACAGTGGGTAACCAAGATGCTAATTGGCAACCACATGGAAGTGTTTGAGCATCTTCCCTACAGCCCAGATATGGCACCGAGTGACTTCCACCTTTTCCCGGTGATGGAACAGTTAGGAGAACAGTGCTTCCACTCCAGTGAGAATCTTTGGAACACCATGCAGACATAGCACAACAGAATAATGCTAACATTTTTATAGAGGGTATTAGAAAGCTGGAGATTGGTATACAAGTGTCTCAATCTTCATTATTATATTGAAAAATGGCTTATAAATGTACTTCACTTTTGTCAATAAAATCATTCACTCTGCTTTTGATTTCATGCCCCATCAAAGGTTGAAAAAAAATAATAGCCTCCTTATAATACTGTCTTCCATATAACCATTCTTCTCTTACTTTTATTTAGTATTACTTTTGTTATTTAAATGCAGAATTGCACATGATTCTCTTAAATGAATGGAACTTTTTATATTTATTATAAAGATACTATTTATTACAGAAAAACATGAAATATCAGTAAATAGGAAAATTCTTACAAGTTTACATAAGTACTTGTGCATTCACATACATTTATTTGCTTTATCAGGGTCATTATTACAGCAAGAGATAAAAGTGTGCTGGAACTAGTAAAGCAAATTCCATTACCGCAATATAACAGCATTTCTGCACATATTTTGGGAAAGATCTACTACCTTGGAATAATGTCTACCATTAGTAAAATTCATTTGAAGAGACTGGTTCTTTCAAAGGAACAGCACAAGAAAGCCACATGTATCAGATGAAAATGTTGAGAAAATCAGAGAAAACCTTCATACACAGCTCACATAAGTTTATGAAATGAGCGAATCTTGAGTGCAGCTGCCCCAGACAATAATATGCAGAGTTCTTAATAAACAGCCTTGCATGAAACTACACCTGCATGTGGTGCCTCAGTAGTAAAAACAGGCATTAAACACTATTGAAAAAAATGAAATTACACAAATTGCCAACAAAAGATAATATCAAGGAAGGAAACGTTCCAGGCCTAAGTTTAGGGTACCTCCCTGGCATTTGCCAGTTATGAGGACTAAGGAAAACCTGGAAAAAACCTCAGTCAGAGAGGATGGTCTTGGCGGGATTTGAACCCCAGACCTCCTGCTTACGAGTCTGCACCTTAACAACCTTGCCTGCCTATGGCAGTATTCAGCATGTCCAGAACTCACTGTAGGTAATTATCTTTTGTACCACATCAAAACACGATAGAAAATCTTTGGCCCATTTTTCTTTTTAAATGCACAGTAACTGGGAATACCTATCTTGACAAGCTGCAGCAATTCCAAATCCCACAATTAGAAAAGCAATCCATTAACTAAACCTATTCAAAACAAGATGGTATACCACACAATTATCACTGTGAAGTGTGGCATTTCTATTTCACTGCTGAATTGGCCAGTGATCTTACATTTCACAATTGGCCATCCAAGTCACTTGATTTTATTTCCCATGATATTTTATTATGGAGGTATGTGATAGATGCTGTTTATGTTCTACCTCTGTCTCAAGATCAGCCAGAGTTACAACAGCATATTGCTAATGCTAACAAACCAAGTATTATAAGAACTTGACTATTGCATAGATATACACAGTTGTCACATTGAACATATATGAATGTTTGTTATGTAAGTAAACATGGAGAGTTTTCCTTTCTAATGATATCTCGTTTGTTTTTCTATAATAAATAGTTTTTAACAATAAATATACACAGTTTTTCCATTAATTTGAATAATTTTGTATAAAAAATTAAATAATACCATACTTTGCATTACATTTTCCATTCTTGAAGAATGCTTATTAATGTAATATAACTGATTTTTTAAATGCAAATCTTAGAGGTCCATGGGATCTGGAGATACAAACAAATGTAGTTATCTATGAGCGACCTCCGACAATCCTGCCACATCCACATCCAGAGGTTGAAGCTTACAGATGCTCTCTAGCAGCTAAACTAAGGCAATGTTATCAAGAATTATGTCACTCGAGAGAAGGTATGTTTTAAGTTATGTTCTGTATATTCAAAATTCTCTACAGTTTTTGCTGTGCTCTAATGCTATGCACATTAATTTGTTTAAGCTTGCAGTGAATTTGTAAAATTGCAAGAAAGTTTTTTTATAAAGTTTGACCATTTTCAATGACCCAGATACTGCAGAGAAGTATCTCATGCTGTAAACAGACATTTTTGCTGTCAGCATTTTGTTTGTTATGTAATCATCTTCGTCATCTGGCATACGGCTTGTTCAGATTTCATTATAAATAAATTTAGCCACACTGGAAAGAGTGTAAAGTGACAAGTTCCAAAGGAGTGTGGTTAGCATTATTCACAGCCATCATGTTTTAGACAACATATAAACAGTGAAAAAACATGTAAAAAGACTGTTACTTTTTTTTTCAAAAATTCAGGTGTTTTTTTCGTTTGACTTTGGTACATACTTTGTAAATTTAAATTCAATTTCTGTTTATCTACTCAGGTTTTTTGGATAGAGCTATTGAATTTTATTGTAATTATTTTCATGCATATTATTTAATAATATAAGATGGTTTGATTTGTAAGCTTTATACATTTTTTAAGTAAAATTATAAGTTAAAAAAGGAAGTTATGTGAAAAGGAAGTGTTCTAAGCCTATCTGCCCAGCATTTGCCATTTGTGAAGACAGAGGAAAATCTGGAAAATATCTGTCAGGGAGAATGGTCTTGGCGGGAATCAAACCACAAACCTCCTCTTGTTCAAGAGTTTTTGCAATAGTGACCTTGGCCACCCATGTTGGTTACAGAGATTGTCTCATAAGTCGTAGCAGCTTTTGTATTTTTAAATGTGTGGCAACACAGCATATTTAGCATAAACATCTGAAAGACTATTCTGTATACTCCCAAATATGTCTATAAGATAACTTTTTGTTGAGGAGCGGTGATAAGAAAACAGCTATTGAAAGCATTGTTTAATTAGGAAATAGTGTGTAGTAAGAGTAAGAAGGAAAAGTAAATTTACCTATGTAAGATAATACCCCTCAAAGCAGTCGTCCAGGTTGTCCAAGTTCTTTGCCAGAGGTAGGTAAGTGGTGTATTAGATCCATCGCCTCTCCCCATATTATAAAAGGACTATATTTCTACAGATTGTACACAATCACACTTAGTCCTTCTCAGGACTAAGCCCCCTCATGGGCCCAATTTTTTGGGTACAGGGCGTAGCGACCCTGAGGCACCAGAGCTGCTCCTGCACGTCCGTGCTAAGCATGTTGGACTCCTTTTTATTTTGCCCCTGTTTTAATTTTTATTTGGCCTACTTCCCTGTTCTTTGTCTGATGGGTGCCCCCATGTTTGACACGGTAAAATGTGACTGGGAAACGGCTAACTCCCAGCACTGGGTTATCATGTAGGATCAGAGCGTATCCTCTGGTAAAGGCCAGGCCCAGGGAGGGGCCATTGCGTGAGCTGTTGTACTTCCTGTAGGCGATTGGGTCCCTTTGTCAACCCACAGGAAGGTATGACCCTGAGGTTACCTTGTTCAGGCCACAGCCAGTAACCTAAGCCAAGGTGGTGACCAGGAAGCAGCCTACCATCAGAGACAGTTGCAATGGTGGAGGATTAAATCGCTATGGTACACGATAATAATCATATACAATTTAAACGCAAAAGAGTTAACTTCAAAGAAGTATGCGAGAAGTCTTTTCATCAATACTTAGTGCTGATTCATACTGAGGATGGTCAATTCGTTTACCAAGGTAAACCCATTTATAATTCTAAAGGGCATTGATGCCATAGCTGGACCCGTTAAGTCCTGTACCCGTCTTCGCAACACATCACTTTTGGTGGAGATACTTGGGCTGTCTTAAACCAACTCATTGCTCAAGGCGACGCTACTCCACGGTTATCCTATCCGTGTTGAGCGACATAAGATATTGAATTCGTCGCGAGGATTTGTTACCACCAATGTACTAGACGACATGTCTGACCCGGAAATCCAGAGCTGCTTGGAAGACCAAGGGGTCACTTCTGTTTATCGCGTGCAGGCAAGGAAAGAGGGGAAATTACAGCCAATCCGCACTCTGTTCCTCACGTTTAACAGGGGTGAATTGCCGCAGAAGATTAAAGCGGGCTACGAGTTGATTAAAGTGCGCCCCTATATCCCGAGCCCGTTGCGATGTTTCCAGTGTCAACGTTTTGGACACACTCGCATCTTGTGTAAGAGTTCCATTTCCATCTGTGCAACCTGCGATCAAGCAAGTCATGAAGGAGCATGTGCATCCGCTCCCGTCTGCGTTGACTGCCGCGGCGACCATCCAGCCTCGTCCCTCGACTGTCCTCGTTTTAAAGAGGAACGCTGTATACAGGAGATCCGGGTGAAGGAAAAGCTCGTCTTAACTGAGACCCGGAAGCGATTTCAATCTCGCCAACCTGTAGTACCTAAGACCGCTTCATACAGCGCCGCAGCTTCTTTAGCGGTGAAGAAGTGCGACAGCAGTACGCAGACTTGAGACCTTGTATTTACACGGGTCCCTTCTCAGCTCAGTTCTCCGAAGCGCTTTACCGAGAAACCGAAGCCGGTAGTTTTCAATGCGCCTGAAATAAGGTTCAGGACTAGCTACACGAAAACTGATTTTTTGAAAACGTAAACTCCTATTCAGCAGAAAAAGAGCCCTTCTCCTCGGAGGTCCCGCTCTTTTGATGGGAACAAACCCGCTAGGCGGTAGCCGTCACCGCCTATTTCGACATCCAACCGATTCCAGATGTTGGAATCGGTGGATGCTTCTCAACGGGAGAGCCCTCCTTCTGAGGAGGTCATGCAGGATGTGCCTGCTCCGAATAAACCACCCAGTCCCACGCGATTGAAAAAAGGATGGTTGATTCGTCCTGGGCCTAGCAAAAAGTAAGGCGGTATTTTTATTTGTTTTAACTCGTTTTAACAATGACTATCCTTTCTTGGAATGTGCGTGGACTCCGCAGTCGACGACCTGACCTAGAGTTACTTTTACGCACGACTGACTCTCCGCTTGTGTGTCTCCAGGAGACCAAACTTCGCCCGCAAGATTCTTTTACTTTACGCGGTTACTCTTCGGTTCGGTTTGATCTTCCTCCCGAAGATGGCACTCCCGCTCACGGCGGAGTTTTAATTTTAATTATACATGACTTGTATAGTACTTCATTACAGCTCTAGACTCCTTTCCAAGCTGCTGCAGTTACAGTTCACTTCTCTGGCCTTAGTTTTTCCATCTGCAGTATTTACTTGGTACAGTCACTATGGCTGATCTTGATTACCTTTATTCTCAGTTACCACCCCCAGTATAACTTTTGGAGGATTTCAGTGCGCACCATCCCCTATGGGGTTCCACCACGTAGTGTGCAAAAGGTGGCCTTTTAGCCGACTTTTTGGTTCGTCACAATCTTGTATTGCTCAATACAGGTCAACCTACTTTTGTTTCAGACAGCACTCATAGCTTTTCACACTTGAACTTATCCATTTGTTCTACCTCACTTTCTATACATTTTACTTGGAATGCCACCTCTGATTCCTATTCTAGTGACCACTTTCCGTGTCGGATACACGTACTTTCTTCAAACTCACATTCTCAGCGCACGCCAATGGCTTATTGCAAAGGCGAATTGGCACTTCTTCCGATCTCTGGCCTTATTTTCAGGGTTGGATTTTCCATCCATCGACGCTGTGATCGAGCACCTCGAAACGGTCATCCTTCATGCCTCAGATCAGCCTGTTCCCCAGTCGTCTTGCCACCCCAGACGCTTACTGGTTCCCTGGTAGACCGATGAATGCCGGGATGCGTAGCGTGCACGCCGAATGCTCTACAAGTTTTTTCGTCGCCACCCTACTTCAGAAAACATGATTCGCTATAAAAAAAAACTGCGCGCCAAATGCCGACGAGTCATTACGGATAGCAAAAAGGCGTCTTGAATTGCTTTTATCTCTTCTTTTAACTGACAACGCCTTTATCTGTAGTTTGGAAACAGCTACGCCGCGTTGCGGGCAAACCTAGATTTACGCCTACATCCGGTCTTAGGTTATCAACTCGAGTACTTACTGCTCCGATTGATATCGCAAATGTTTTAGGCCGCACTTTCGCTGATATTTCCAGCTCCACCAATTACCCTCCTTCTTTTCGAACACTAAAGGAGCAGGTCGAGTCGAAGGGTTTCTGTTTTGTCTCGGACCAGCAGGAGTGCTATAATGTCCCCTTTACCTCCAGGGAATTGGAGCATGCCCTTCAGAACTCGACACTGTGCACCAGGGCCAGATGGTATTCATGTTGCTATGTTGCAGCATTTGTCAGTGAAAGGTAAGGCTTTTTACTCCAAATTTTTAATTCTGTTTGATGCAATGGAACATTTCCGAGCACTTGGTGACAGGCCACCGTAATACCAATAACTAAACCTGGAAAGGACCCACACCTTCCTTCAAGTTACCGTCCGATTTACCTCATCAGCTGCGCCTGCAAGGTGATGGAACGCATGATTAATGGGCGGCTTATGTGGTGGTCAGAGTCGAGGCATTTATTAACGAACCTCAGTGCGGTTTTTGGCGTCATCTTTCCTCAGTCGACCATGTTGTGTCTCTAACCACCCATATAATGGAAGGTTTTGTACGGAAGTACCAAACGATCGCCGTATTTTTCGATCTGGAGAAAGCGTATGATACTTGCTGGAGAAGCGGTATCCTCCGAACGCTTCACGATTGGCATATACGAGGGTGTATGTCTGTTTTTATTCGGGAGTTTATGAAAGACCGGGTTTTTGTGTTCGCGTGGGATCAGTTTTATCATCTGGTTTTATTCAAGGGAACGGTGTACCTCAAGGCTCGGTACTTAGTTGCACACTGTTTGCCATCGCTATTAATTCTATCACTGAGTGTTTACCGCCAGGAATACAATCGTCGTTCGTGGACGATTTTGTCATCTTTCTTTCCTCTCGGAGAACTTGTCTTTTGGAACGCCGTCTCGACCTCCTTTACGCTTGGAGTGTAAATCACGGGTTCCGTTTCTCCGCAGAGAAGACCGTCTGCATGAACTTCTGGCGTCGTAAGGAGTATCCTCCACTATCTCTCCATCTTCGCCCAGGCGCTCTCTCTTTCGCAGACGAAGTTAGGCTCCTTGGCTTGGTGTTTGATAGAAAATTATGCTGGTCGTCGCATATAGCGCAACGCAGAGGCAAGTGTGAACGTTCTCTTTGTATTTTACGTGTTTTAAGTTGCACATCCTGGGGAGCTGACCGGACTATTCTTTTACGTTTTTACCGCTCTCTCATCCGGTCCAAACTGGATTATGGTTGTGTTGTTTATGGCTCTGCGCGATCTTCCGTTCTTCGTCGCCTTAACCGCATTCATCACCGGGGTATCCGTGTTGCCATTGGAGCATTCCCGACCAGTCCTGTATCAAGTTTATGTGCGGAGTCTGGAGAACCTCCGTTGTTTTATCGTAGGAATTTTTTACTTGCTTCTTATGGTTGCCGATTAGGTGCGCAACCACGTCATCCCACGAATGGGCCGTTTTTTTAATATGTCGTTCGATGGTTTTTACGCTGCTCGGTCTTTTACTCCTCAGCCTCCTGGCTTTCGTTTTCGGGAGCTGTTAGGACGTTGGATGTGCAGTTATCTGCTTTATTCTTAACCGGGGAAACTTCTCTCCCCCCCCCCTTGGCTCTTAGCAGAGGCCCCCGTTCATCTTGGGCTCACGTCCTGTTCTAAGTCTTCGACCGCAGCACCTGTTGTTCGTTGTCATTTTAGCGAGACCATCTCTTCTTTTACTGGATGTAATTTTATATATACCGACGGCTCGAAATCTTGACACAGGAGTAGGATGTGCCTTTGTTTTTAATGGAGCAAGTTTTACGTATGGTCTTAACGTTGGGACATCTATTTTTATGGCTGAGCTTTATGCTATTTATCAGGCTGTTTTATTTGTTTCTGACCTGGGGCTGGGGAACAGTGTTATTTGTTCCGACTCTTTGAGTGCCATTTTAACTTTTAGAAATCTGTACAACAACCATCCTCTTGTACAGAAGATCCAGGATGTAGTGTTAACGCTTTTTGATGCTGGCATTAGCGTAACACTGCTATGGGTACCTGGAGATGTGGGACTCCCAGGTAATGATGCCGCAGAGGTCGCATCTAAATCCGCCCATTTAGACCCTGCTGAGTACGAGCAACGTCTTTACTTCGGAGATTTTAAACATTCTTTACGTCGAGGCATCCTCTTGCGCTGGCGCAAGAGTCGAATTTAATACCCACCAATAAGCTTCGGGAATGTAAATCCGCCCCTTTTAACTGGTCGACTTCTTCTCGCACAGTTCGTCGCGAAGAAGTAATTTTAGCTCGTCTGAGGATTGGGCATTGCCGTTTTAGTCACTGTCACCTTTTTAATGGTCAACCAGCTCCAGCTTGCCCATACTGTGACCGCCCCTTTACAGTGCGTCACATTTTAATTGAATGCCATCATCTGGCAGCTTTTAGACTTTCCCTAGGTTTGCCCTCCTCTATTGAAAACTTACTTGCAGATGATGTGGTTGCTGTTGAGCGAGTGCTCTGTTTTATCCGTGTTTGTGGTTTTTGGAGCAAGGTGTGAGGTTCTATAATTTTACTCATGACGGCATTTTTAGACTATTTTAAGACTTTGCTTGTTTCGGGTTTTTATTGATACAATTTTAGACCGTTATAAGACTTGTGTTTTCCGCTCTTGCAGCTGTGTACCTGTCTTTCGTTTGTTGAACATTTTACCCTTGTTATTTGTTATGGGGTTTTATTTTATTGCACAAAGTGCTACTGTTAATAACTTACGCACCTATTTTGCATTAATTATTAATTTTTAGTTCTGGCACAGTTTTTAGTGTGTTTGGGCGCTAATGACCATAGCTGTTTTGCACCCTTAAGCAATAATCATCATCATCGGGACTAAACAGGGAGTATAAGTGCCTCCTAATGAACAATCAGCTTTCAAAAACATGGAAGAAGTCATTTGTTGCTACTGAAACTATTCCAATACAACCAATTTTACCCAACCCTGCCACCTCACAGCTCATCTCACACCATTCCGAAGCCATCATAACTGCAGCATCTCCTGTCAACTCACTGGCTAGCCGTCAACATTGAACAACTTCATCACCATAGCCAAGTATTCATCACTAGCCACCTCTCCCAGCCACACAAGCAGTATGATTCACATTTCTGTCATCTCTGGTGTTCTGATGCATCTCAGCTCAACTCTCATCCTCTGAGAGCTGTACAGCTGTTGTGACAATCCAGGATGCAAGCAGTATGAATGAATTTTATTTCAACAAATAACATTACAATTAAATTTACATTTTTCCCCTTACCTTTATAACTAGTTTCATAACATCATAATTTATATCAATTAAAAATTATACATTTTCAATTAATTGTCATCTAACTTTGCTAATTAAAATAATTACTGAACCTTTGTCTTCAGTTAATCAGCAGTTTCCTACCGGAATATCTGGAAGAAAGTATGAATCTAGCTCTTGTAAATAGAATAACATATGTAAACAGAATAGATTTTTTTTGTATCTTGCTTTCTAATTTGCATGCAAATAAAGTAAAGTATTTTAACATATAAATAAAACCCATTTCATAAAATCTCAGAAACAAGTAAACTTTATAAATCAAAGTATACAATTTCCCTTTCCATGTTCTCAGTATATGTACATTCATTACTGTTAATAAACTTTTAAATATTCCACTTGCTCACCCTGACTTTATGGAGTTGCATTTCTTCCATACTCTATTATAATTAACCCCAGGTTGAGCATATAATGGGGATCTAGATTCACTCCTGTATAGTGCAATTGTCAACATTTGTTTCCATTTATCTTACCTACCTTCTATAACCATTTTTGTCTCACCATGCCTATTTACATTTCCCAGATCCTTAATCATTCTGGCTGATTTTAAATTTAAAATTCTTCTGCCTGTTATTTATTTGGTAAATTTTCTCATTTTCATAATAGAACAGTTCCCTCCAAAACTTAGTTTGCTAACATTTTAATATATAATGCCAAGAACTATCTGATTCTTCACACATAGCTCATATCCCCTTAATATATCCATGTTTTATTCAACTTAAATATATTACTCCTGTTCTAAACCATGCCAATTCTTCCCTTCCTTCCTTATCACAAATTTCAATATATCTTTCTTTTCCCCAAACATTTTTTAGTATGCCATATAATTTCAGAGATTTTTGGCATTAAGATTTGCGCATATTTTCTGTTTATCAATATCCTCAATTCTTATTATTCTCTCTTTCCAAAATCCTTTTCCCAATCTTTCTCCCTCATGAAATATTGATTCCATGCCCACTTCTTGTAGACTATTTTGCATTTTAGATATTCAAGTTTCTCTTCCCTTAATTTTTTCTTGTGCTATCAAACACTTTTTGGTAATATTCTTCCCTTCTGATCTCTCTATTCTATACCAACGTTTCAGTACCCTTTCTATGACCTTGCTTTTATAGCTCATTCTTCCTAACTCCATTAAAGCAACCTTGTTAGGTGAGGATCGAGGTAAGCCTATGACAATTCTACATAATAGTGTATTTATCACGTTTATCCATTTCTATCCTCCATCTGGCCTCCAAATTTCTATTACATACATCATTTTGCTTTCCACTATTGCACCATATATTCTTTCTAACCATTTTACTTGCATGTTAGGTATTTTATTACACATGGCTGTTTTTCTTCTGCTACTGCTTTTCAATTTTGATCGCTCATCATTTATAGTTGGCAAATGTACATTACCTTTACTAATTTCTTCTAGAGTATCATGAATAAATAGATTGAAGAGAACTGGGCTTAATTTACATCCTTGTCTTAGACCTACATTGTTTGATATTTTATCTGTAACCCTTCCCCTTTCAAACTTAACACAAAATTCATTTTTCTTATAAATATTTTGAATTAACTTTATAAAATTCTGGCTTACTCCTTTCTTTCTCTGTTTTATCCAAAGTGCTTCTTTAGAAATTGTGTTCAAAGTACTTTCTAAGTCAAAAACAACAAATAGATTCTGTCTCTTTTGTTACTAAGATATTTATCAACTAATGTTCTTATTATAAAAATGTGGTCTACTGTTCTTTTACCTTAAAGACTGATTGAAATACCAAAACTTTCATTTCTTTCTCTGCCCATTCTTATATTTGAATTTGAAGTTATTGTGAACAAACAACAATACTAAATTCCACATTACTCTTAATTCATAAGTAACCAAATACTATTAATATTAATCCATATATTAGATTGCCCATTTTATTTGACCCTGGCCACTAAGCTGGGCAATCCAGTAAAGTTGACAATTACATGTTAGTACATGGTATTTAATTCTTACATTTATAGTGCTATTCTTACATTATTATTTCTGTCCTCCTTTAACAGTCTATTTCCACTTATTTTTTACTTTCTCTTAATATTGCCCAATGCTCTTACAATTGTTAGCTAGAATTTTATTTATATGAGTGTTCCTATTCATTCTATACCATACACATTTTCTCCAAATCTCTATTTCTGTGCATTGAAATATAATGTGTTGTATATCTTCTCTTCCCCCTCATAATGAATATATGCCTTGGGAATAACAATTTCATTGCCCTTTTAGCCTCCTTACTCCTGAACTTAACCATACTATCCCCCCTCTTTCTACTTTATTAGTGGCATCTACATATCTCTCTTTTTCCCAATGATATTTCATTGTAACATAAAATGCCAATGATTTTTTTCTTGCTTATCTGACTAAATAAATTTTGTATCTAAATATCTTCAAATCTTCTTATATTTCTTCAAAAACCATTGTTATTTTAATTCCTTTTTTTCCCCAAACATCTCCCATACCATTATTTTCTAAGTTATTTCTTAGTTCACTTATCCAACCCATGCTTTTTAGACTAGCATCTTGATATTTTAAACATTGGTTTAACAAATTACTGACATCAAGGTGCAGGATTCTATACCAATATTTTAAGGCTCTCTGAATAACAATTCATTTTCTTGATACTCGTCCCAATTCAGTTTAAGTTCATTCCATTAACCACTATTAAGGATAACCCTAGAACATCCTTACAAACCTATGTACTTGATGCACAACTTCCCACCCATTTTCAAGCTCCCATACTTCAATAACATTAACATTTGGGCCTTAATGACTGAGTTGTACACTTTTTGCAGCCATTTCATCCCCATCTCTGGCATTTTAAATAAGCATCTTCTTACAGCCGTCATTGCTGCTTTCCCCTTTGCAAAAGCTGGTTTATTTTGTTTCTCCATTTCCCTTCTGCATCTATTTTCATTCCTAAGTACATACAATCTCTCATCTCTTTACATTCGTGACTTTCTTTTTCCATTTTTCATATTTGCTCAATTTTTCTCCTTTCTTAAACACTACAATTTGTAATATGACAAATTATTATTACAAAATCACGCAAATTTCACTAATTTTGTTCCACTTACTTGGACATGTAAAGTCCAATAGTGAAATCTGAGTGATTTTGTAATAATAATTTGTCATGTTATACTATATTTCACTGTGAAAATCCCCAATACAAATACTACTACAATTTGTGTTTACCATTCATTTACACTTAATCCCTATTCTGCACAATATGAATCTATTTCCTGTAAAGACATTTTTAAACTGTTTACGGTTATGGACCCTACTACCAAATCATCAGTGGAAAGCAGACTGGGTATCTGTATATTATTTATTACAGGCAAGAAATTATTGGTATTGTTGATATGTAATATATCAATAAATAAACTAAATAAAATTGACTTAACTTACATCCTTGTCTTGGTCCTTTTTTTTGTCCATTCTTGTAATTTTTTTGCTAACACTCCAATAAAGACTTTCTCAATAATAGAAAGTAAACTAATTCCTCTATAATTGATATTATTATATGATTTAGTTGAACTACACGCTCTTAATGCTTCGTTTACAAGTACTTAACTTGTTCAACTAAATCATACAATAATATCAATTATATGATTGACTTCACTGTGCAAGTTCCATTTTACATTTTAATTCCTCTATAATTTGCTGGATTCCTAACATCTTCTTTACCTTTATAAATTGGTGTTACAATTCCCACTCTCTAATGCTTTGGTATGTTTCCTTCTTCAAAGATGAAGTTCAAGAGCTGCCCTATATGTTTAAATATTCAGGTCTTCTACCCATGTTTTCCAACATTCCCCAGGTATTCCATCTATTCCACATGCTTTGTTGGGTTTTAACTTTTTGATTTGTTCCAATACTTCTTTAAAGTAATTTTGCTATCTAACAAGTCTATTTTCCATATATTATCAGTATTAAAATTATTTTGTATAACCAAAGTTTTTTACTTCCAAAAGACCTGGACACTCTGTTGGTTATATAACATTATCCCCTCGCTTTCTTTGGCATATTTTACCTATCATTGCCTAAATTGTCTTGTTATCATTCTTTTTCACTACCTAGTTTAACTTCTGGCTAAGCTTTTCTTCCCACTTTTTTTTTTCCCCCCTCTAATAGACACCTGCATCCCCCTTTCTACAAAGCAATTGCCCCTCTCTGTCTCCTCTCCTGTTTGTCTCCAGCGTTTTACTCCCTCTATAGCCTTCTTGTTTCTGAACATTCTTTATCGTACCAGCTATCATTTAATTGTAGCCTCCCCTCAGACACTTTCATTTAGCTTCCTGTTCTTTTGACAGCCTCTTCTATATTAAAAATACATTCTTCAACTTTTCTATCATGTAATAATGCTACAAATTTATTTTCCACAATGTTCCACTTCTTGATTTAATTTTGTATGAAACATTTCAACTTAATCATTTTTCCATTTGCATTGTTTTAATTGGATAGCTAATCCAAAATTTTGCTCTCTCCTACTATTTTCTGATTTAAAGTTCCGTTCTTAATGGGAAGTGATTATTTGTGCTTATTATATCCATTATCCCACTATCTCAAAGCCTACTATATATCAATCCAGACAAGGTATATAACATGTAATCTATAACATTTTTCCCATTACAAAATTGAATTCTTCCCCCCCTCATCTTTCCCTTTTACTCCATTGCACATCAAAAAGTTATTCTCTTCACAGAATTCTGTTAATTTTTTGCCTCATTATTGAAAAGTTTATCATTATTATAATGCTTCTCTAAATTTGCTTCTATTGGGCCCCAAGATTGAAATCTACCCTAATCTGTTCTTCCTCTTAGATCCCCCACTAATGTTAATTCTACATTGTATATTTGTTCTGTAGTTCTTCAATGTTTTGTCTTAATTTAATGAACAAATTTGAATGATTTAATTTGAAGAGCTAGGTGGATTATAAACAATACCCAGACACACTTGTATATTTCTTCCACATAGATCACTGAATATACACCACAGCACTTTATCACCTCCTAAATCCTTTTCAACCTTAATTTTAAAACTTTTATCTCTTCTTACATATAATCTTACATCACCAGACACCCATTCTTTTCCTTTAAACTCTTACATATAATCTTACATCACCAGACACCCATTCTTTTCCTTTAAACTTCGTCTTTTTTTCCTATAATAATCATACCAGTGACAGTGATAACCTTAATATCCATGACTGAACCACTGCTAACATATCTGCCCACTTGATTATCCAATGAATGTCACCATTTCTTATTTTTGCTATTAACTCTTCAACTTTCCAGCATACTATAGAAAAGGTGCTCAACCCCTATACTGAAACCTTTCTCATAAACCTATAGTGCTCCAACTTTGCTTTGCTTCTTGTTAGTTTGGCCTCTTTATCTGACTCGACGATTCACTCTTCTACTTGCATGATACTTTTCCCGGATGTGGAGACTACACTCAACCCTTACTCTCTCCACATATCCAAGCCACCTGTAGCACCTAATGCTTCCTTGTTGGCATTTTTGTGCAGCTGTTAAGATACAATGTGTTGTGGTAATGCCATCAGGTGTTCATCTTTCTCCTTTTCTCCTTTTGCTGCTTCTTTTTCTCCATCACCACTTTGATTTCCTGGACTTTGATCCTCTCTACTGGGAGCCCGCAACTATTGTATTTTGTCCATTCATGTCGTGTTTTTTCCATCTATGAAAAGATTCAAACCCCTAACATAGGCAATCTTGTCTTCTTCTCTGGCTTTTTTCATTTGCTTCGATAAAATAGCCCTATATTCCCTTTCTTCTTTCCCATAATCTTGCTCAATAATATTTTCATACTCCTAAGTTTGTACTTTCCAGCACCATCTATTTAAATTTCACGGTGGTATACTTGACAAGTATCCGCCTCGGTCTAACCCCTTTTCAACCTATTCTGAGAGGAGTCATATATTTCCCAGGCATGTAGTTGGATGCCTAACTTTATCTTGAATAATTCTCAACCTCTTGCCATTCTCTATTTTCCTGTATTCCAAAATGATGTTTGCTTTTTTGTTATTTGCCTCAATTTTTTTTCAGCCTCATCCTTTCATCATGATTTGTGAGATCTTGTTTCACTCTTTGTTGATAGCTTGAAACAATCTTTTTCATATCCTCGGTAAATCTGCTTATTCTCATTTTGAGCCTCTTCTCCATCTTTCTCAATTCAATAATTTTTTCTGATATTCCCTAAATCATTCCAACAACCTGTTCCATGTCAGGACTGGGATTTAGTTCAACTCCACCAATCACTGATAAGGGCATCAACAGAAAACCAAACCAAATCATGATTCCTTGATCATTGGAAATATTTTCTCCAGTCTAAATTTTGGTATGATAGATTTCTGTTGATACATCCATTCTACTTAATGCACACAGAGCAAATATGCAAGCTGAAAGGATCTTCTTTGCTGCAGGGCCATTTTCTCTGATCAAGTTTGTCTCCCAGCAAACCATTTTACCACCTCTGGCTTATGCATTGCTTACCAGTCATTCTTCACCATGAGTTCTGGGGTGTAATATCTCACAACCTAGCTTACAGCTACCGTACCTTTTATTCTTTATACCTTGTTTAAAAAAAACATTACACTAGTTCTTGATGAAGTCCACAGAAGATGGCTGAAACTCTGGTTTCATAAATTGATTCAGATGATAACTGGAGAAGCCTTATTAGATGAACTGAAATGTTTCAATTTTAGAAAATTTTAAAATATTACAATTTTCAAAAAATTTACTCAAATATGCAGAATTTTATAGCTAATAGATCAAGCATAATACCATACTCATGAAGACATAGCTATACCAAACAAATTAAATTGTTGGAAGCAATATTTTAAATAAATCACGATCATACCTCATATAATTAATACAATAAACAAGCTATATATTAACCCTAATTTAACACTCTAAACTAGTAATAAACCATGATATTGAAGTTAATACATCAGTAATTCAAACAGTATGGAAATCAAGCATACACAGATCTACGTATTGCACATAGTTAATAAATCAATTAGAAGCCCAGTGTCCAAAGTAAACATAACACATTTATTTCAGATCATTGATTCAAGAAAAGACGTGAAATTACATCAAAATTGGAAAAAGTGATACATTTAACAACCATTATGCTACTTACTTTCGCTATGTTAAAAATTTAGGAAATTGCAGCAAATTTTGGTCTTAAACAAAAAAGAATAAATAAAAAGGATATCTATTTAATAGTTAAGCTGAAAATATTTAACAATAATGATTATATATGTCACTATGGAAGGAAAAAAAATAGAAGAATAACAAAACAAGCCAAAAGAAATATAATGAATGCACTAGTTAGCCCCAATTAGTTTTGAAATAAAATTTTGAGTGATAGCTTTGAGCAATTGAGATGGTTAGCAATGCTGGGGGAAAATTTTTCCCATTACTGCAGTTACAGCGATACCAAGAAACAGAGGATAAAACCATAAGGAAGGCCAATCAGTAGTGTAATAAATAAGCAGGAAATAAAAATGAAGGGGAAGTCATGGCATCCATTAGAAATTTAAAGTAAAAAAACCTTCCAGAAGCATTATTGATCAGTAATGGGAACAGGAGAGAAATCTATAAGGAATAATGTCTCTCTTGGACAACCAAGGAAAATAAACAAAGACATATCACCACAAGAAAGGTATAGTATAGTCTTCCAAAACTATACACTAGATTTCTCATGTAAGCACATTTTGGAAAAAAATAAAATGTAGCCATGAATTATGGAAAAACTGCTGTATTTACCCTATTTCTATGTGGTAGCTGGGAGTTCAGTCACAGCCATACAGAAGATAAAATGGACATAAGGTCTGGCATTATAAAAGGGCTGTGCTCTCGGGTGTAGTCTCCAGGGATGAATCATAGAGCATAGTCTTGAAAAAGTTGCTTAAGTTGCAGATATACCAAGCTTCAAGAAGAGCTGTAAAGATAGTGGAATAGGAAGAAGTCAAAGAGCAAGGAAAAATCTATAGAAAGCTACAAATAGCCTAAGAGGAAAAAGAGAATTATGGGAGAATGTAAACTCAAACAGAGAGACACTGAATGTGAAACCATACAGTTAATTGAGAAGGGAAAAGCTGACGAAGCAATGTCGTACCTAGAATCGGAGATGAGGTCAGCAGGGAGGGCAATGAAAATTAGATATTAGAGGAAAACTATAAAAAAGGGTTGGTATGATGAGGATTGCCTTTTAGCAAAGAAAAAGTTGATTGGTTAGTTGTTAGTGGCCATTGGGGATACTGATACATATCATTTTTCCCTAGCTCCAGAATAAAGAGCTTACAAATTATTTTTCATTTCTTAAATGTAAAATTGGAACTTAACACAGTGAAGCCAATCATATTGATGGATATCATTGTATGATTAGTTGAACTACACACTCTTAAAGCTTCGTATGGAACCGGTTTCGAGAACATTTTGTTCCCATCTTCAGCCATGCTAAGGTTCAACTGTCGGATCATTCGTTGAGCTGTGGGAATGTATATTCTGCTCTGGTGGCGATGTGATAAACTTGTATTTTATGTTTTCATCCCCGACAATGTCGAAGTTCATTATGCTGTTTTTGTATTTGTAGATGTAGATTTTCTCCCAGGTTGCTAATTCCGTAGGTCCTTGTACTGATTTTAATAATTTTGTTTTATTTATTATGTCGTGATTTTGTGTCCAAAAATGATATGCTACTGCTGATTTCTCTATTTGCTTGTACTTTATGTTCCTGAAATGTTCCTTTAACCGTGTGCCAATGTTTCTCTTTGTTTTCCCTATGTAGATTTTTTCACATTCTGCACAGTTTATTTTGTAAATACCTGATTTTTCTTCTTGTGGAATACTGTCATTAACATTATCTATCAGCAAATTTTGAACATTAAATCTATTAATCGGTGCCAACCTGATATTAAAATCTTTAAGAATATTCTGAAATTTTTTTGTGGCCCATGGATGATATGTGAATTTTTTAAAAGTAAGTTTATCTTTTTTTGCTGAAAGTGTTGTGGTTTCTTTGATATGTTTTTGTCTCTTGAATTTCTGCACCTTTTTATGTACTAGTTCTTTTTTAAAACCATTTTTAACTGCTGTTTCTTCTATTTGTTTGTATTCTTTAAAATATTCTTCTTTGCTAATTTGTAGGTTAACTAGCCGGTGTGTTAAACTGTTAATTACTGCATGTTTGTGTGCTGTAGGGTTTAAACTGTCAGCTTTGACAGACAAACACACCGGCTAGTTAACCTACAAATTAGCAAAGAAGAGGGGGTACTTTAAACTTGAATTTATTTCCACAAACACAACAACATTACAATAAAATTACATATTTCTGTTTTTTACAATAATCCAATACAATTTTTAATTTATTAATTTTTCAATCCTAACATTACTTTGTTATCAACCTTTCTGTAATATCCAATAACCAGGCTACAGCTATAACCACATTATGTATACTCCTAATATATAACAACTAATTGCCAAATTCTCCTTAAAATCAGGCTACCTTGCTAACCAAATTTATAATTATATTCTTAATTGATAACAACTGAGTCAATCAGCTAATTATGCCAAACTAATATTCACCAAAATACTTTCTTGCTAACATTCTGGTCCCACAGCACACAACTCCAGGTTATTAGTGCATTGGTGATCATTATACTCTGTAATATCCTTCAATTATTAAACTTCTAAGATTATCACATAACAAATTATTATTGAGGAAATCACTCAATTCCTCAATAATAATTTGTTATGTTATACTATATTTCACTGTGAAAATTTCCCGCAATTCAATTATAAGATTATATTTCTTTTTACATTGCCTTCTATCTTTCTCTACATCATTCTCATCCATTTCACTCTAACTTTACCTAAATAGTTCCCTATTATTTTTACATCCTTCTCTCCTTTTACAGTTAAAATCTTCTTAATTAAAATATCCCCATCTTTTATTCCAAACCTTTTCTCTCCATAACTTTGTTTGATTACTCTATAACAAACAATGAAAATCTCTATTGGTTTCTCCATACATTTAATAATTTCCTATTCCTTTATCATATCCTAATCCTTTTAAATGCATAAGTCCAGTTCGAGTCCAAGCAAACTCTTCCCAACCTACCTTATCACATCGTTGTATATAATTTACCCTACCTATTTTTATTCCCCTATAAAGTCCAATTGAACTCTTTTCACCCAAATTACTAAATATTTCTTGTCTTTCAATATTTTCCAATCTTAGATTTATTTCTTTCCAAAATCCTCTATTTTAGTATTCCCTATTTATCCATACTTTTCCTCTACCTATCTGTTGTAAAATTTCCTTCACTTTGAAATACCATGATTCTTTCCATTTACATTTTTCTTGTATAAAAACATTCTTTAATAATTAATATTATTGTATGATTTAGTTGAACTACACACTCTCAATGCTTCACTTACTTATCAGAATATATAGAACCGGTTTCGAGAACATTTCGTTCTCATCATCAGCTAAACTAAAAGTCTCTTAATATCAATTATATGATTGACTTCACTATGCAAGTTCCAATTAACATTTTAATTTAATTCTTTAATATCACTCTATTCTAATGTGGTGATTCTAAATAAATATTCCATAATTCATAATTCTTGTGAATTATCTTATTTTTTTCTCAATAGAATATCTACCCAATTCTAGCTGTGCTTTAGGGATACTGTTGGTAAACCTAATATCAATTTACAAAAACTTCTATTTATTTTATCAACATCTTTCTATGCATCCTCTCCACCCCAAATTTCTGCCCCATACAACATTTTAGCTTCTATTGTGGTTATGTTTATTCTTTCTAGCCATTTCACTCTTATATGAGGAATTTTTCTTAAACTTGCTGTTGTAGCACTCGCTTTTCCTTTTGCTATTGCTAGTTTTTTCTGCTTATTCCAATTGACATTAGAGCTTAAACTTGTTGAGGGGAGTCCTTAGAGGTTTAATAGGAGGAAGCATTTTAGTAAGTAAGCAAAAATAATGGGGGAAAATACACAACAATGTTGAAGCGCTAGATTGTAAATATTAGAGATTGAGGTAAATGCAAATGGCATCAATGGAATACCTGGGAAATTCTGGAAACTGTGGTATGAGGATAACGGAAGGAGAGCACTGCTAGTATAATTGTTCAATGCATTGCTTGAGGGTGGAAAGATCCCACAGAATTGGAAATTGGGGATGATCATACCAATTTTTAAAGGGAAAGGAGAGGTAAATAATCCAAACAATTATAGAGGCATTAGTCTCTTATCATTGATAGGTAAGGTAAGGTGTTTACACAGGTGTTAACAAAGTGATCAAGTTATGAGTGAAGGGAGAACAGAAACTATTGAATTTTCAAGGAGGGTTGAAAAGGAAAACGTACATTAGGCAGCATCTTTATAATAAGAACATTGATAGATAAATGTCTTATGTATAAAAGAGAGAAGGTGATTTCTTCTTTGCAGATCTAGAAAAGTCCTTTGATACTATTAAGACAGGGTTATAATTAAGTCCAGTACTATTCATTCTGTTTATAGATGAGATATTGGAAGAAATAGGGAAGGAGAATAGTCACTGTCCATCAGACATTCCAGGTTTGCTTTTCAGATGATTTAATAGCAGCTGCAATTAATTAGAATCAACACAGAGATACTGTAAAAAAAATGGGGCTTAAAGATAAATAAAAATAAATCTAAAATTTTGGTATGTAAAAAAGGAAACAAACTCAGCAGAAATGAAAAATGGTGGTGAGAGGGTATGAAATTGAAGAGTTAAGGAAATTTGATTATTTGGGGGTTAGACTGAACATTAATGGAAATTGGACAGAACAAAGGGAAAATGTACTAGGGAAGATAAAATTAAGTACCAATAGCATAAGAACATACTTGAAGAAAATACCAAGTATGAGTATAAACTGACTAGAGGGGGTATATACAGTTAGAGTTGAATTGAAAACGATGCATTGAATAGAAATTTGAGTTAAAAAAAAGGGGTGGAAATATATGGATCAGATTCATGAAACAATCTGTAAAATGATATTCCGATTGCCTAAAACAGCACCCAGTGGAGTACCTCTGATGGAACTAGCAAGGGTTGGTGGGAAAGATCTAGGAATAAAATGCATTATGAAATATTGGCAAAGGATATAATTATTGGTGGAAGGAAGTATTGTCAAAGATTGCTTGAGGATACAAGAAAAACCTAAATGGAAAGGAAGTTGGTTACATCAATTAAAGGAAATTGTAAGAGAAATTGGATTGGGAGAGCTAGTTAGTTACAGTCTTCAAATGGGCAAAACATATGGAATAAAGTGAAAGCAAGGATTGGCGATAAAGAAAAGCAGAAAATATATGGTAGTTTAAGAGATAAGTGTATTCTGATATATTATAGGAGTTTTAAGAAAGAATGGAGCAGAAAAAAATATATTGATGTTTGTGTCAAAATGGGAAGGGAGGATATGGTATGGGCAAGAATAGAAACAATGATTTTAGGGGATAAGGGTTAAAGTTGACAAAGATTGTGTCCATTGTGTGGCAAGGTAGGCAAGGACTTGCACTATATATTAGAATGTATAGAAACTGAAGGATGGAGAGAGGAAATATGGACCAAGAAGTTGGATAATTTGCAGGCAGAAATTTTGGTATTAGCAGAAAAGATTTTTGGAATCAGTTTGGAAATTGTGTAGGGAAAGTAAGAGAAAAGTGGTGGGGGAAAGTGATCAAGGCAAAGGAAGAAAAAGGAAAATAAAGAAACAATGATGGAAGATGATTCCCTTTAGGGAAGTATTTTTTAAAGTTCACTTTATAATAGTTATAGTTAGAGTGATGTAGGATCCATGTATACAGCAATCGGTTAGGATCTTGAATTAACAAGCACTCCACGGTCAAGGAAATATTGTAAAATTGTAATTGTAAATGGGTAGAAATGTTCTATGTAATCACATTTTTTGAGGCATTTATAAAGCTACCAGCTTTACTATGTCATTCTCATATAAGGTTGTCACCTTACTATTTAACACACTTATCACACCCACCCACAGGTCTTTTCCATTGACCTCCCTAATCTGAATGTCGCTGCATCCTTCTCAAAATTTCCTGCACCATGCTGGCTGCACTTTGCTGTTGCTCATGAAATTTTCATCATAGATATTGTCCATCCTGTGATAATTTCCAGAACATTATGCAGTAATCAAATGACAGCACATAGTCTGCTGGTAGCTGATGTGATTGTATGCTATCTACTTGACAAGAGCTGAACAGGGGATATGACAGAGCAGAATGTGACTGACTGGCTACTAACATGGTTGAATATGATTTGTTTCTGTATTGCATTCAGTTTATTTTTGTGAACTTATCAGATTTTTTTTTTTTGGGGGGGGGGAAGATCCTAATGATAGAAAACACACTCAGCAGTCCATAAGCTCTCATAATCAGCATCTACAATGGAAGACCTTTCTACATAACAGCAGTTATGATCATGTCTGATAAAAATTAATCTTGGACTTTCTATCAAAACCCAAAAAAAATCAAAAACCCAAAAAAGCAGTATTCAGCAACATTTTGTATTCCTGCTAAACACATTCCAGTAGATAAATTGTGATAGTCACTGGTTGTAAATATGTGCATCAAATATAAATTTGCATTACGTTTTTTTCCTATCTTTGACTGATTAGTAAAATGCTGTTTCATAAACATAAGTATATACAGTTTTGTAATTCTATTTTTTCAGCAATTGATGCTCCTAAGGATTCCTTCAATAGATGGTTAATGGAGAGGAAAGTAATTGACACAGGAACAGATCCCTTGCTGCCAAGTAATTGCTTCCCAGAGATATCAATGTCAATGTATAGGGAGATAATGAATGACATCCCTATAAAACTTGTCAGACCTAAATTCAGTGGAGATGCAAGAAAACAGCTTTCAAAATATGCAGAAGCTGCCAAAAAAATGATAGAATCAAGGTATATATGTTCTAAAAATGAGATATTTCCAGTCTCTTGAAATACAAGATTGGGTATTATTTGCAGCTGTTTTGGAATTCTTCACTTATATATATATATATATATATATATATATATATATATATATATATATAAGCACTATTCTTCTATATATATAGTGCTCATACACTGAATTAAGAAATGTGCCTTCTGTAATTAAATTAAACTTAAAGTTGTATGATTGCATGATATTTGCGTTTTTAAGTTAAACTCTGCTAACATAAATTTTGTGTATAAAAAAAAGTCAGTAAATATTATTTTTATCTTTTCATAGTCAAGATTTCTGTCAATATTTTAAATATATTTTGTTTAAATATTAATTGACTATTATTCAGTCCTGAAACTATCTTTTAATTTCTGCATTGGTTAACAGGAATGCATCGCCAGAAAGTCGAAAAGTGGTTAAATGGAATGTAGAAGAAACTTTTCAATGGGTGAGAAAAACTGTTGGAGCAACATATGATGACTACCAGGAAAGATTAGCACATCTAAAGGTATATCACATATTTATAATTTACAATATAATGGTAATATTCACCATATTGCACTGATGTTCAGGTACATTTTCTGTTACAGAGGCAATGCCAGCCACATCTTACAGAAACAGTGAAGAGCTCAGTGGAAGGAATATGCCTAAAGATTTATCACTTATCAGTGGAATATTCCAAGAAAATAAAGGAAAAACATAGGGAAATTTTAAAAGAAAGCAGAATATCAGGTACTATCACATTGCTAAAAATATCCTATGGGATCACATTAAAAATAATTGATCATATCTATTTGTGCTACTGCAATCATTTGTCTCTATTTTTTCATTGTAATTATATGACTTATTTAATTTTTTATTATTTTTATACATTATGGGAGGTTAATGTTGCTATCTTTTATAGTAGAAATTGCTACTTTGAATTACAAATCAGATTTATTTATTGTTATGGTTAAACAGAGATTATTTTATAGTGGTACTATTCTCTATGACTTTGACAGTGCAGTACAGTACAGTTATTGCTACTAAATTTTACTGCACATTCCACTCAAAAATATGACGTGTAGTCAAAAAATAACCTTAATATGGTTCTGAAAATTATTTAGTTGTTTCTTTGGGTGTTTGCACGTACAGATGCATCTGCTATTGTTAAAATATGACATCTTCAAACCAGATCCAGGATAGTCACTCCTTTGAAGCATACATAAGAGAGAACCAATTTGCAGTTTTTTATTTTTTGAATAGTGAAGAAAGCAGCAAATATATTGGAGGATGAAGGGACTGTTTGAGGATGAATATATGTAACTTCAGCAGGTTTTTTTTTTTTTTTTTTTTTTAAACACCTGTTTTTACTCTTTAGGCACCACAGGTGGTGGACACTGATGATACATGAAATGAAATGATAAATTGGGAAAGGATTTTTTTTAAGGAAGGAAACATTCCAGGCCTAAGTTTAGGGTGTATCCCCCTGGCATTTGCCATTTATGAGGACTGAGGAAAATCTGGAAAAACCTCAGTCATGGAGAACGGTCCTGACAGGATTGGAACCCAGACCTCCCGCTCATGAGTCCACCCCTTAACGACCTCGGCCACCCATGGTGGTCAGCAGGTATTAAGTGACACAGAGAGCTTAATAGTGGAATATCAAATTTGGCTGATGCAGACCACTTCAGCTGGCCCTAAACTGTGAACATGCATGATAGTATCGCTGAAGTTGATAACATTATACAGGAAAATCATCAGATAACAATTGATTAGGTAGCTGGAGAACTGAAGATTAGTCATAGCTTAGCATGCCATATTATTCACTATACGTTACAGCACCAAAAAGTCTTTGCAAGGTGGGTACCACCTGATTTGAAAAAGTACCACATGGATGGGAAACCATTAATCCCTTTATAAAGCTGAAGGAGATGGTTTCTTACATGTATAGTTACTAAAGGTGAATGCTTAGTACATGTACTCAAATAATGAATTGCTTATCAGAAACAAAGTTCACTTTGCTCTTCCGAACATTATCAGTTGCATTCAGACTGTAATAAGCAATGTAATTACAGTATATTACATAATGTAATTGTGAATAGTATTGACATAAATTAACCTTCAATGAAACATTTTCTTCATAAAAACAATAAGGTTTACCACTTTCTTCATTAAAATCAGAAATGTAAAGAAATGTTGAATTTTCATTGATTAAATGGAATGTAGTCAGTAGCTGTTTTTTCGTGTGAAAGCATATCGAAAGAACAGCTTGGACATTGTAACCTCAAAGCATCCGAGTGTATAAGGCATTAGTTGATAGATTATAAGCATGAGGTAATGTGGTTTCGAATCTTGCACAACTTCTGCACTTGTTTACTTTTTAATTATTTGCATGATCAGCAACTCGGTATAGAGTTAATTTTTAATTGTAGGAGAAAGTTTTATTGCTTATAACTTTAAAATATATATTACTGCCTTAAGACTTTTCACTTTGGTCTCAAAAATTAAATGTTTACATTTGAGACAGCTTGGTCCCCATTTAAAATTAAAATAAATAAAAAAAACTTAATACCCAATCCAATATCTTTTTTGCTCAAAAACTTGTTAATTCCTCTTAGCATGTAGTCTACCAGTCAGTGAAAATAATTTGGCCTTTCTGTGAAGGAATTCCTTATACCATAGCTCGACAAAAGTCCTGGGAGATGGGAGAGTGAAGTATCATCTTACCTATCAAACCAACACTGAACTATCCTTGACTTGTGAATACTATGGATATCCTGAAGAAACAGGATTGTTCAAACAGGATACTTTTTATTGCAGATTGACCTGAAATGAATTCCAAAAAGTTGCGGTAGATCAAACTATTTAACCTCCATTTATTCTTCAAGGTGCCAGGCCTATGAACGATGAGACATTTACACGAGCCACATAACATCTATCATAACTGGTGACCACTTGGTCAGACACACAAATTGGCCCATTTTATGACAACACTACAAATTTGTCTACAAAGATTACTCTCAACCAGTTCCTAACATCGATGGCATATGCAAGATGGTCCACAACATGTTCATCATACAGTATCTCCTTACAAGCAGCTAAGTAGTTGCCTAAACCAAACTCTCTACAATGATTCCTTATGGTCTGTACAGAACTGGGCAAGTGACAGGTCACCTTCATTTGGGCAGCAGATGAAGTGATTCTTCTTTATACCTTAGCCCAAAGACATTCATCATCCTCTTAAGTAGAAATTCTTTTACAATCAGTACTATGTTGCTTTTCTACCTGTCAGTCTTTCCTATATTATTAAGCACAATGCCTCCCAGTTCATTGTCATGCCTTGTCTAAAGCAGCCTCAGATGATGAAAACCCCGTGTTACTCAAAGTTAATATATTGGAGTGGTATATCTGTCCACCAGGCAGCATATCTAAAAAAAAAACATGTCAATAGCAAGTATTCTGAGAGTCAAAATCCTTTAGTTCAGCCAGTCACTGAGAGAGGTAGTAGAGTGCCATAGCACATGGGCTGAATGACTCACTCTAGAGTAGAAAAAAAGAACCAATATATGCACTCTAGCTATGAACCATACATAACATTTTCTATCATTTAAATACTGTGATAGAAAGTATTACAAGCATTAGTTAAATTGCTAAATATGGTGGACGTTTGTAACAGTGATGTTTAATATAAGTATTGAATAATTGAGTCGAATTTGTAACACTTACATCACTAATAGTTTAAAAAAGGAAAACTAAGTTTCTGGAGCTAATTGCTCCCATCTTTAGTTCCAGGTCGACTGCCAGCCTTGTTCTTCGTGGTGGTTTGGTTTGTCTCTGGTGGCGGTTGGATGAACTTCTGTATTAAGATGTTACTTGGTGGGATTTCAAAGTTGAAAACTTTACTTTTGTTCTTCCAGATATAAATGTTTTCCCAGACTGCAAGTTCTGTTTTTCCTGTAATGCTTTAAGTAGTTTGGGATTTCTGTTTATTTTTTTTGTTTTTAAGAATTTGTGATACTACAAGATTTTGATACTCCCATCAAATGTACTGCTTCAATGATTTTCTTAGACTAAATGTTAAACAAGCATCAATATCATCTAATTTTTCCTGCATTAAAATATGTTTTCTTTTTTCTGTATCTAAAGCAAATTCAGTTTCTTTAAATTGCCCAACTCTAGTATTCTTATAGGAGATGAGAGTATCTGGAAATTTTCTGTTAAGTAATTGATAGCATTCTCCATTTATACTTTTAATAAACATACAAGATATAAAACCCTATACTTCAACTATGTATCTCATTGTTAAACTACATCTGTTCAATGTAAAAATGATGTGCTTTTTGGTAGTATATAAGACACCATATTCACATTCATAGTGCTGTGCACCTAGTTGTAGTAGTATCTCAAAATATTTTCATTTCTCTCTTTAAGCAAGCATCATCTCTCTTTAAGTAACTTGAACTGATATGTGCTGGTTGAGAATGCATTGATTCACCAGCAGTTGGTGGGAGAGTCTGCCAATGCTGAGATGCATTTTCCACAAAATCCATGCCATATTAAAATTGCCTCCCATTAATAGAGATAAATTATAAATTAATTATGCAAAGCTCACTACACTTTTTATTCTTTGTTTATTTTATTATATCGACGAATGGAATGCAATTTGTCGGTTTATTAGTATTAAGCTTATTGAAGAATGCTCTATACATTTATGATCATTAGCATTGCATTAAATTCAGAGTGTGAAAAGGTCAATAAATTTTGCTCAGATGCTTCCTCTTTCAGGCAGGTAACAAATATGGTTACCACTAAGCCACCAAGTTCGATAGATTTGCCTTTTGAGGATAAGTCAGTCATAAATATATATATTTACAAGTCATAAGTATATATTTCTCCTTGTGAACAAGGGACAACACGAAAAACCTAAGATATATGATTGAAAGTGTATGAAAAGTATTATTGAATAAAGCCACCAAATGATGTATGTGAGCAGAGTTGCATGTCACAGCATACACGGAAATTCAGTTGGTGAGCCACAGTAGTCAGGAATGGAGGTCACATGCATGTGTGAAAATTCTTTGTGGCAGGAATGCACAAAAATGCCACACAGAGCTACAGGAAGCACTGAGTGCATCCTATCAAACAGTGGCCAGGTGGACAGAGACCTTCAAACAGGCGGAATGTCGACTTTCGAATCTGCTGCATGCACAGTGGCCGTCCTGTTCCATGGACAAGGATGTACAGGGCTCTGTTTCACATAAGCATGGTCTAATACATTGCAAGTGTATGGATTTGTAACTTGTAGTTATTGGTAAAATTCTGTTCCATAAAGGTTTCTGCTATTCTTCTACTTTACTATTCCATACTTATAAATGTACAAGTGATTTTTTGTTGTTGTGGTCCACAGAAGTATTGGTATTAGTCGGGCACTGGTAATTTGTATAAATTTCTCTACAAATGTAGGAACACATTGGTAACTTCAAATACTAGCACAAAATTTATTATCATTTTAATGATTTTGGGAACCAGTTGACCCAAATGTGCTAAGTGTTAGCAAAAGTGATGATAATAGTGAGTAGGAATATGTATAAGGAAAGAATAAGTATTTGTGTATAATGATAAAGTTAGGTTAAGTGCAAATAAAGTACAGCTTATGACTGATATTGGGATTTCACTTCCAAATGCATATTTCAGACCAGCATCTTAGTTAATGTATTTTTAAGGCTCTTGATACATGCCACAATTTTTTTTTTTTTTTTTTTTTTGCACTCTTCATTCTCTCTTAAAATAATTTCTTATGGCATAATTTTCCCAGTTTTTTTGATTATGTGAATATGATTGTCAAACAATATAAACAAATACATAAATATAAAGAATCAAATGGATTAATAAAATAAATGATTGAGAGCAATCTGGAAGCTTGATTCTTCTGTCATCTCTTGATGACTGAAATTGTATACATAACCTTATAGGATTGTTGTCTCAAAGTGGACTATTATGGTTGAATTATGATAAATAGATAATAAGGTATTTAAATTATCATTATGTCTGAGAAAAAAACAAGATCCATTTTGCAGGAATGACAATGATACCCTCTGTGCATTAAAAATCCCTAAAGAGTGGATATAACCCAATTCAAGTTATGGCAAAGAATGGCAAACAGCTGTTCCTCCATCTTACTCTTATATTATGTTCACTTGTAACTTTTTACTAATATTTTTCCAGTGTAGCATTTCTTTTGTGGAACAGAGAGTTACAAGACCATACTTTACAAGGAACCTGCACTATAACTTGTGTGTATAAGACCATACTTTTGTGAAACAGGGTCCAGGTGGTGGAACAGTGCTCACATGTCAGTTGGTGCTGGACACTTGTGGAATTGCAAAAGCAAACAGGAGTCTGGCAAAAACAGTGCACTGCAATTTGGGGAGGACCTGAACGTGCGAAAAATGTGTGCAAAGCGGGTGCCACATCATTTAAGTGAGATACAGATGTAGACTCACTACGAAACATGTTGTATCAGTCTGGGTGATATTTCAGGGAGAAGGGAATGTTGTGTTGAATCGCATCATTGCAATTAATGAAAAGTGGGCAAGGGTGCCGGAACCAGAACTCAAAAGACAGTTCAATGAATGGCATCACCACGCAAATACAAGTTTTGCCAAACTCCTTTAGCAACAAAAGGCATGGTCATTCTGGTGTATGACAGTCAAGGTGTGTTTGTGTGTCATCCAGTGAATGAGGGGACCACAGTGAATGCCCTGTATTACAGGTCTTTTTTGGTGTCACAATTGAGCCATGCTGTATGCACCAAATATCCAGAACTTTTGAACAATGCCATACTCTCCAGAATCATGTGACAGCTCATACAGCTGACAGTGTCAAGTATCTTTTACAAGGATTGCGATGGGAAGTTCTTCCATACCCTCCATATTCACCTGATCTCAGTCCCTGTGATTATGATATCATCCCTAAAGTGAAGCAGCCATTGCATGGGAAACATTCTGCTAACAAAGTGGACGTTTTGGCAGCATTTTTACAAATAGTGGTTCATGTTAGCAACTCACATGCAGCAGATGGATGATATTTAGCACATTCCCCATCATTGGCAACAAACCATTTCAGAATAATAATTAGAAATAAATGTAAAAAATGACATTACATAAATATTTCAACAGTGAAGATATTCACAATTAAGATTCACTTTAATTAACTACCATTTCAAAATTACAATTTACATCTTTAACTGTTAGTGTCAGTTGAGCTAATGGACATTTATCAGTAATTTTTTATGATATTTTAGATTTTATTTGATTGAATCATAAGAAATACTGCTCACAAATGTAAATCAAAAACTAAATGTTGCTGCTAAGTTCATAAGGTTGAGATATTTAGTCTTATCTAATTTCTGATAGATTTTCAAACCTGATTGTTTTTGCATGGCCTTTTAGAAATGTATTAATTTGTAAATCTGTGACTTCCATTTGAAACCTGATTTTACATTCATAATATTCATGCTAAAAGAATTAGCAAATAGAAAATAATTTTCTTTACCATAATAAGGAAATGATTTTACACTTCAATTGGTAGAACTTAGAATTATCATACAAATGTAATCCTTGTAGATTAGTGTTGAGTTCATTAAAATGACCTATTACGTTGCACAGGAAATCCAAGTTTCAAATCTACATCATATTGTATAACTTGGACATCCAAGTTTAATAAGAAAATCATCCAATTAATAATTATAATAATAATTTTAACATTTATTCATCAACCTGTTGTTTCTTAGCTCTGTAATAAATACTTTTCCTTGGTCAGCCATCTGCCCCACAATAATATAGTAAATTAAAATGATCCTTATTTAAACCATGCAAGAGAAATCTAAATTGCCTATGCCCTAAGGATTTTGATCTAATACTAATCACTGCTTTCGTAACAACACTCATGCATTATATTAATGCTTTTGGTACACAAAGTCTCATGGTATATAATGCAATGAAATCTATAGTTCTGCAGATATTTCTGATTGTTTAGGTGTATTTTGAGGTGCCCAACAAAATCTACCTTCTGTCAGTGCCCCATGTTACAAATAGAAATGGATTTTGCTAAAGACATTTCTATACTTTTCAATATATTTAACACTACTTAAAAATTACTTTGCAAAAATTTCTTGGCATAAGAGCAATTAAATCCAATAAAAATTAATGATGAGTCAAACTACTTTTCATATTTCCAGTGATTGCTGCTAATTGGGACTTATCCTTTATGTAGTGGTTTTGTCCAAAATCGGTGGATAAAGCACAAAATTTTCCATAAAACTTGTAGCTTACCATTGATATTTGCTTAGAACTACAGGGCTGTTTGGGATGCTATTTTTTAACTCTATCTTAATTCCACCAACTGTTTTGTGCATGTGGAAACTGAAAGACAATGTAATCCAAAAGCAATTTTTATTGTACAGTTATTCATTTATGGGCCAGCAGATGTGTCTGCATACTGGCAGTTAAGGCTGTATAATGCATGTGCAAGTAGTGGATTGTAGTTTTAAAGAGGCTTTCAACAGATATAATCTTGGAATAGGTTTTATGTACAATACATATGTAAAACGATTAAAATATCCTGGCAGTTTTATTCCAGATAGAGAAACTGTTTGACAATTTCTTAAAATGTTATGGAAGATAGGAACTCTCACTGACAAGACTGCTGTGTTTTTACAGAAGAAAAGTTAGATGAAACACAGGAATTTTCTATGCAGTTGCCAGCAATATATTGGCTCTGAGGGACACCGTTTTCAAAGTATCTTACGTCCAGGCCAATTTTCTATGCAGATGCCAGCAGTATATTTCCTCTGGGGGGCACCATTTTCAAAGTATCTTACATCCAGGCCACTGATGCTTTGCAGTTGACAGCATCAGTTCATGTAATGTTGGCTATGCTGTGATTGTGAGTTACAACTTCCATCACGTCGGTCCTGGTGGTGTAGTGGTTACCATACTTGCCTCCTACACCCAAGATCGCGGGTTCGAACCCGGCCAGGACCGATGGATTTTTTCGGGCGTAAAAATCGTAAGTATGGCTTCCTTCGGAAGGGAAGTAAAGCCGTGGGTCCCGTGTCGTACATTTACGGCACGAAAAAGAACCTCAAGCCTGAAAGAGAGGCCTCTGAGCAAAATTTGTCGGCCGTTTCACGCCCTGAGTTGAATGGGACGCTGATGACTCAAGGTTCGAACCCGCAACCTTGAGTTTAGGAGGCAAATATGGTAACCACTACACCACCAGGACTGACATGTCCAAATGAGAACAGAACAATAAACAAAGAGGTAATATCAAAAAGATGCAGGAACTGAGAAATGCTGGACAAATATTTTAGCAGACTTTTATAATTGAAAGTTAATGACATCTGTATTTTGGATATGCTTTATTTTTATTTGTACACTTTTAATCTCCAAGAATTTATTTGCTATATAATGTATCATGGAAAAGTGATTGTGAAAGATCTGGGGCAAAGTGTCTCCAACAAGCCCTTGCTGTTATGAGGAACTAAAAATTAACATCACTATCAAGTTAGCATCCATTTCTTGAAGAGAACTGAAATGAGTGATACTTAATTTCATCAGATGATGCTAAAATGCTTGTAAATGAATGTCAGCAATTTTATACTTTATTTCACGTGGTGAATGAACATATTATATTTCATCATTTATTATGCACCCTGAGAATGGAATCATTTACTCCTAATGATCGGCACAGATAATAATGGGACAAAAATATTTATAGCTTAATCTGAAATCTAGGTCATGTGGACATCTGATGGGCTTCACCTGATCAATTCCAGGGAACTTAGCAGAGATACAAGGCATTCCTCAAAAGTCCATGCTTATGTATGGCTTAAATGAGAATCCTAAAGTAGAAGTGGAACATAATGCTCATGTCCAGTATGGGAAGAAAGAGTTATGTATCCCTGAAATTCTCTGGTGCAAACTGTGCAGACCACACATACCTCTAGTACCTGTATTATTACAAGGAAATCATTTGCTTTGCATTATAATAAATCTTCCAGGCAAATTATATTTAATGACAAAGTAGCTCCTACTAATTGAGGAGCATTTTTTCAAAACTCAATAAATGCAGTATATTGATTTTTTCAGGAAATGCATTTTTTATTTTCACCTAAAGAGAGACAGACAGACAAATTTTATATTTTCCCCAGTATTAGATTTTACTGTTTTAACATCCTGGTAAGAATTATCGAAATAAAATTTGAAGTATAGAGGATTGCAGGATGATTTATTCAGATTTTTTCAAAAGCCGATAAATGCATATATACATAAGAGAGAAAAGTTACTCTAATTGTGTGTTACAGTTTTTTAAAATTTATATGCATTTATTTAATTCCTATGCATAAATAAGTTTTACAGTTTATTATTGCCCTGCATTATTACTTATTACATACTAAACATTTATTTAGCATTTATGCTCTTGAGTTTAATTTTGCTAACTTTATTGAGAGTAAACATAATAACAAAAATACAACATAAAAGAATAATATATTAACATGCAATTATTTAACCATCTGTAATAATTCATATAGTATAATAATCTAAGCTACTACAATCACTGTATTATTTATACAATATTGAACATTTCTATCCTGATATCTAGACATGGCCAAATGTGTTACTTTCTAGAACATTTTTGTAGAATTCAATTGTATCATCCAGTACTTCAAAATGTCCATCTTTTCCTTTCTAACCATATTTTGCTTTGGTAGAACAGTGGCCTTTAGTGGTACTAAATAATGTGGTTTTCTCCTGAAACTCCAAAGCATGAGCTTTTCACTGATAGTATAACATACTTTCTTGAATTGGATGATACACTGACTATTCATTTTGGATGCTAACCTAGGTTTCAGTGCTTTCTGTGCACTATACTTTAAGTTTTTAATTTCCAGCTCTTTATTGAGTACTTTCAGGGAGCCGTGTTCTTTTAAGATGTCATACTATTCTTTAGGAGACAGGAGGCTTATCTTGAACTCTTTTCCAAGAATGCTATAAGTAAGTCAGAAAAGTCCAGCAAAGGTAATGCAACTTGTTTGCATCCTCTTGAAGACTCTTGTTTTCAACCAGCTATAGAAAACAATATTTGTCCTTTTTTATTCCCCCCCCCCCTAATTAGCATGAACGATGATGCATAGATTGTATAACCATACTTGCCTAGCTTAGAAAATTTCACTCACTGACAGTTTTGTAAAGGGTTGGTTTTGCTCCATATCGAAGGCAGTCTTGTGACACTTGGATTTTATCCTTTCATTATTCTATAAAACTGCTTTGCACCAAATTTATGCAATCTGTAACTAGTTCTTAATTAATTTTTTTTTCCAAACATTTCTCTGATTTTATTTTTATGTGACCAATCTTACAAGTGGAGTATGTATCAGTGTGGAGAGTACGAAATGATAGATTAAATATTTATAGAATACATTCTTGTATTTTGATAAAGAGCATAGTTTGAAGGCCTGCACCCTTCTTGTCTCTAGATCTTTTGCCACAAGAATATTCTTTTACCACTTTCAGAGTCACTGGAATCACCATCCATTCTGATTTAACTTGAAATATTTCTTCTTACAAACACAATGCACCAGCGATAACTTCTCCATAAGTAATCCAGGAATATGTTAATGACAATGAAGTCTGGTTGTGGAATTATGAGCAGCCAATAAAAGAAGAAACACGGTTACAATAATGAGTAACATAGCATAAACTATGCATACTTCTGTTATTACTACTGTTTGATATGAAATGAAAGTAAGAAGAATTTATTGCATTTGTCAATTTTTTGCTTTAACTCTCAGATTGCATATATCAGTTTTTGCTAAACCCCTGTGAATTCTACTACTTCTATACATGATATTTGCTGGCTATTGCTAAAATTTGATTCACAGGATGACATAAAAGGTCAAAATTATATTGATACTATGTATAACTCAATTTTGAAAACTGTTTCATTTATCAGGTTTTGAAAAAACACTCCTCAATTCTGCTTGGTGGAATAGTGAGCAGCCAAAAATCAATGTTGCCTTCCAGCTCTAGCTGCAAAATTAATCTAAATTTGCAAATTGTATCAAAGTTAATTAAAAATAAGACCAAGCAACTTGATACATGTAAGTGTTCGTTATAGAATTGAAATGACTAGGTAAGGTTCCCTGACCATTGAAAAAATCCTCCAGAGGACAAAATTATACAAATACTTAATGTCAATAGAAGAGCTTCCTTAGTATAAACATACCATCATATACTATTATCATTATTATTATTATTGTTATTATTATTATTATTATTATTATTATTACTTTTTATTTAATTTACTAATATGGATATGCTTTTCCATTTCTTTCCACCAGAAGTGATAGCTCCAGTACAAATGCCCAACTTGCGCAAAGTATGGTGCTATCCTGTGCAGTTTGCCATTCCATGTCCTAGACTGCCAACAATAGAATACTTTTCAGAAAGAGATCAGGCACTCCTGAGGTTCAGTGGAGATACAGTGTGCATAAATACCACTCATCTTCAGAAATTGGTAAGCATTTTAATTTCTTTCTTTATTCGTTAGCCAGTAGGTGTTTTATTAATTTTTTAAAAATTTTTTATATTTTATTTATGTTTTTATTTATTTATTTTTTAATGGAATGCATGTGCATTGTAGTTTTTCAAAAGAATTTAAATAAATTTTAGCATCGTTAGTGGAAGTTGTAGAAGTTGTAGAACAACAGTGATGCAATATCTCAAAAATGTTTACTCATTATTCCAGTACTGTTGAAATGGGTACTACGATGGAGATTCTCATAAGCATCAGAATTGATTTTATGTTTATAAAGCTGACAGATATATATATATATATATGTTATTTTGCAGGAGCAGTTATACAGGTACAGCTGTTTTGATGACAAAAAATTTGATTATTTTTTGCCGCGAGTTTGGTGCTTATTAAAACGTTACAAAACTTTCTTTGGAAGTGGCCAAAATGAGGGACAAGGAACACAAGCTGCTCTCCCAGTAACTGTCTTTGAATGTCTGAACAGAATGTTTGGTGTGACATTTGAGTGCTTTGCCTCTCCACTTAACTGCTATTTTAAACAATATTGTTCTGCATTTCCTGATACTGACTCCTATTTTGGTTCAAGAGGGTAAGTACAAGTTAAATTCATTTCTTATTTTAGAAATACCATTTAATTGCTATTATTGCAGTAAAAATATGTTGTTAAATACAAAAACCATGTAAAAATTTTATAAATATTCTCATTTATTTTGTTTGTTTTCTAGTTCTTTTTCTTCTGTTCATTGCTGTGGAATAAGCTATAGATATGAATATCTCATTTTATTTACAGTGCAAGAATATGTCAAATTTTAAAAACATTTATACATATACATATAAACATATTATACGTTTTTAAAATATTTATAAATTTTAAAAACATTTAAGATTTACTTGATTTTATATGTGAATTTTTCTAAACTATAAGAATAGTAAGCCAGCAGTGGGAGAGAGAGGAGGTGTGGGAAACTAGCTCCTGGATTGGAAGAAAAATGGGAAAGAGTAATGAAGCATATAGAAAAACAAATGGGACCTTTAACAGGATAAAGTGGAATGAATATAAAAGGGGATCAGAAGAAGGGGCGGTAAACTTGTTTCTTTTATTAAATGTTATTATCCATTTATTATCCAATTGATAATAATTGGAGGAGTTGAAATCAACTCTGGATCTAATGGGAACCAAGTTATCATGGAAGAGATTTTGTCTAGAGTAAAGGACATGGATGAGAGAATATGAGGAGAGATATTGAAGGTTTAATTTAGTTATCTTAGGAGTCAAAGAAAGGAGTGGAGTGTGACCTATACAAGAAGTTAGATTTTGGAATGAAGCTTGGGAATAGTGTTACAGGGATGGAAGGTTTCAATGTGAGCAGATCAAGATAAACAAGAATGATAGCTGTAAGATTTACATCTATGAGTTTATGTACAGTGTTTTGAGGAAAGCTAAGCAATTAACAGGAAGAAACATCTTTGTTAACAGAGATTTTCGGTGATACAGAGAGTCCTTAAGAAGTTAATTCAACTTAAGAGGAGAAACTAGTTTTCACTTGTAATGTACGTAGTGGATTGATGGATCGATAGCCTGGGAGAGGGAAACAACACTAACAGGAAGTCCAAAGAGCTTTTAGAGAACAGTTGGAGAAGTTTGACTGTTGGAATCTACAGTATTTATGCGAGAGGAAGGTGGTACAGGAAAGATTACTTTAGACAAGAGTTGGAAGATAAAGTAGTGAGTACATCATGAAGGAATGATGTGGGAGAAACTGAAGCAATGAAAGTAATATCACCAAGGATGGAGGAAATACAATTAGCCTATGGACTGGCAGAGAGAGGAAAGAAGGCATGGTTGGAGAGCAGTGATGATGATATGGAGGAGAATGCATCATGCAAAGTCATAATGACAGTATTCTTGTGCAGGATAAAGGCAAAGCGGCATTTTCAAGAGAGAATTGAGTAAGAAAGTATTGAATCCAAATAGGAGGTTAGGGCTGTGGAGGTTTTTAAAAGGAAGATAAATTATTTGTCGTACAAATGTGATCAATGGAAGAGAATGTAGAGGTGAATGATTTCACATATGTAGGAATAAAAGGAAAAATGGTGGTCAAAAACATTAAGGGCCTCGGGAGAGGCTTGGTGTGTGTGTGGTTTTTTTTTTTTTTTTTTATATAAAAAGGAAATCTGTGAAGTGAATAGCGGTGGACACTGGTGATGAATGAAATGAAATGATATATTGGGAAAGAGTTTTATGGAAGGAATCGTTCCAGGCCTAAGTTTAGGGTACCTCCCCGGCATTTGCCATTTATGAGGACTGAAGAAAATCTGGAAAAAACCTCGTCAGGAAGGACGGTCCTGGCGGTATTCGAACCCAGACCTCCCGCTCACGAGTCCAAGACTTAACGACCTCGGCCACCTGTGGCGGTATTAAGGAAATCTGAGGAGTTGCTTACTTGAGCATGGAGAGGAAGGACAAGTGGAGTGAACATTCACAAATACAGAAAGTGGGATGTCGTGTTGTAGTTCTATAAAGCAAGGAAGTGAATGCAGCAGAAAAGTTTAAAGCACAGAGAAAGAAAAGAACCAAAAATATGGAGAAAGTAAAGGCAATGTTCAAGTCACTGATTGAAAATATAAAGGAGATTAAAGCAGGGAGACGAGAATGAAGAGAAATAGGAAGATCAGGTGGCTCAAAGAGGAATTAGGAGGATAGTTAGCGGAATGCGGATCAGAATAGTTAAAATGGAGAAAGCATTCAATGTGAGCAGGAAGCTGAAGGTTGGAGTGGAAGAAAGAAGAGAGAATAAGACATGGGAAGAAGTAGAAGAAGTGATTGAAGGAATATTGGGTAAAAATTCATGAAATGGAAAATTAGAGATGCCTGGAAAATTGGACAAAGGGGTGAGAGAGCAACCATTATTGGTTAAATTAGCCTCAATGTATATGAATGGAAAGTATTAGGCCAGACTGGGAAATTAAAAGGCACAAGAATTTTTATTGAAAATGACTGATTTAAGAGAAGGAGAAATAAGAGCAGAATTAATAAAATAAAATTAATAAAAAAGGAAGCCAGGAATGAAGGTAGAAGAGCAGTTATCCTGGTATGCACTTATGGATAGACAAAAACCAGTTGAAGGAGCAGCAAGGTCAAGAAACCATGGTTATAGGGGAAGAGAGGGAGATTAGAGATGGAAGCCTGCTGATGCTGCATCAAGGTCAAGGAACAAGAAATGGAGGGGAAGATAAGAGGAAAGAAGAAGAAAGGAGGGGAGGAGTGTATAGCAATGAGCATGTTGAGGACATCACCGAACTTCGTGTTATTTAATTTGTTCATTAATGATATTTTAACACAGCTAGGAGAGAGTAACAATTCATTGCCAGCCATTAATAATGTTATAATCCCTAGGATATTATTTTCAGATTTGGTTGGAGGATCCATCACAATAATTGATTTAAAGCAATCCTTGCAGCATATAGATAAATGTTGTAATGATTGGAGCTTGTAGGTAAATATGGAGAAGACTCAAATTGTAGTACTCAAGAAAGGGGCAAAATTGAATAAATGTAAGAAGTAGAGGACAGAAGATAAAGAATATAAGGTAGTTAGTGGTTATATTTTTTTAGGAATTAAAAGTCAATGGGGGATGTAAAAAGGAGTAGCAGAAGAATTAGCTGTGGTAAAAAGGAAAGGAGCAATGGCGGCAGTTAGAGGTTGTAAATATAGAATGCCAGATATAATTGTCAAATGGCTAGAAAAGTATATAATAAAGTATATAATATGGTGATTGAGGCTGAAATGCTGTATGGTGTTGAAATATGAGTACTGGATTAAGAATGGGAAACTGTGGATGTTGTGCATAGGAAGTTTTGTAGGGAAATTTTAGGCCAAGTGTGACAACAAAGAAATTTGCACAAATTGAAATGGGAAGGGTGGCAAGAAAAGATACCATTATGGAGAGAGTTGTTAAATATTGGTTTAGAATTCTAAATTTAAATGAAAATGCTTAGAATTTCAAGAAAAGGATTTAAAGAGCAATGATTGGAGTCTTAGCGTTATATTGGAGAATAATGGTTTGGGAGATACCTGAGAAGGAGGGAAAACAATGTAAATGGTTTAATATTACAAATTATTTATGTGGAAATTGCTCAAATTGCACTAATTTTGTTCCACTAAGGCTGTTGGCTTCATCATTATTGATGAACTGAATGGAACCATTCTGATGATGAAGGCAACAGCCTTCAAAACATATCCAATTAAGTGGAACAAAATTAGTGAAATTTGAGTGATTTTGCATAAATAATTTGTTATATTATACTATATTTCACTGTGAAAATACCCACTATTTAAATCAATGTAAATGGTTAATCGAAAGGAGCAGATGGAGATTTCAAGATATAGGAATACAAAAAACTATTTAGTGAGATAGCTGAAAAAAGTTCCTTAGTATTTTATATACTGATAAAAAATAAAAGGGAAAGAGAAAAGTATATTGATAAATCGAGCATAGAATAAAAAGAGGGTTGTTGATTTGGTTTATTTACGGACGCTCTTTAACATCTCAGGTCATCAGCATCCCATTCAATTCAGGGCATGAAATGGTTGATAAATTTTGCTCAGAGGCCTCTTCTTTCAGGCTTGAGGTTCTTTTACATGCAGTTTATCTATGACATGGAACCCACACTTTAATTCCCTTCCAAAGGCAGCCATACTTAGGATTTTTACGCCTGAAAAAATCCATCAATCCAGCCGGATCGAACCTGCAATCTTGGGTTTAGAAGGCAAATATAGTTACCATTACACCACCAGGACCAACATATAGAGAGTATCACATGAGTAAGAGCATGTGTATGAAGTTCATAAGGAATAAGGAAAGGTGACTGATATAAAATAATGGTATGTGTAGAATTATGGAAATATTTTTTATTTTTGCATTTTTGGTTGAGTCAAAGCCTGGTCCTCTGGATATTCCAGTAGTTTGCTGCTGATGAACTGGGGGCTGATGCAATTAAAATAGAAATTTTATATATCTATTTATTTATATTTAAATAAAGGTAGTGGTATATAATTAATATTTTTGTAATTGTGGGGGGTCACATCTAAAATGGCCTGGACCAGATGAGTGGAGGCCCCCTTGTATTTTGTATTCTTACTTAGCGTTTCAATAAAAAAACTGAAACTATAAAATAATTTTCTGTTAAATACTTTTTATGCCTTTTATTTCTTTTGGTAGTCTGCTGTATAACTCTTTCCCTGTGCTGCTTGAGTACTGGTTGTTTAATGCTCATCTAAGTGGATATAAAGTAATCTTCATTATTTCTTAAATTATGATTATGTACCATACATATTTTGATTCAGCTTTGTTTTGTACTTTTTAATACATTGTAAATAATTCATGGGACAATTAATGCATTAGTATTTTTGAAGATAGCTTTTAACTTTAATAGAATGTTGTGTTTTATTTAATTTCTGCTTATAGTTTTAAATAACTTAAATTACACAATTATGCAGCTGTTATCAACTAACTTGATGTACTACAAAATATGGTATGCAAATTTTGTTGCAGGCCTATTTTGGAGTTCAAAGCTATAAGTGGATCATTTGAAGCTAACCCACCTTTTTGTGAGGAACTGATGGAGGCCATGGTAAATCATTTTGAGCGACTCTTAGCAGATTCGCCAGAGCCACTCTCCTTTATTGTATTTATCCCAGAATGGAGAGATCCAGCACCAAATGCTTTGCTGAAGTTAGAAGCCAGCCACTTTAAACGAAAGCAAGTGGTTGTACCTGCATATGAACACGAGTATCGGCATGGTTTCCAGCATATGATTGCAAAGTAAGAATATTGATGTATTAGTAGGAGATTGTATTTTGTGGTTTGTGAAAAGATTAAGATATTAATTGTTAAGTACTTTATCTCATAAGCATAAATGTCATGCCATAGGATTTTACCAATCATTTTCTATTAGTAATTCTATTTTTACTGGATTACATTAGATATGATCTGAATATAGCAGAAACATAGATCTTGGAAATTTTCCACATAAGAGGAACAAGGAAGTTATACATGTTTGATTAGCTTGAATTTTTGGATTGGATTGTCAGGGGCAGAGAAGGACACTTCAGTACTTCAGTCTTACTCAACGGCTTCCCATTTACCTACGCCCCCAATTGGAGCACCTCTGGGAGGAAGGGAAAGTTCAGGGAAATACTAGGCAGCCAGAATCCGTGGGCAGTGATGTGTGGATGTAGATGGGGGTTCTTAAAATATTTCCAGATAGTGCCAGAAGAGCCCCCTCCCAAGAGTTAGAGCCCCTCGAAAGGTCTGTTTCCATACCAGACAACAGGACAGAAACCTTCTCAAAGCAAAAGGCACCATCACATCATGAAAGAAAGGAAAATTTATGGAAAGTAAAGATTCATCCAAGTATTCACTTAAGCGACCAGGGGAAACCATAATAAATTATACATATACATACCAATCCATAAAGTCAGAATGGCAGTCCCAAGGGATTTGAACCCAGACTTCCTGCATGCAAGTCCCAAGAATTACTTTTCGAGCCATTCTTGCAATAATAGTGCAAGTTCAATTGCTCCTTTTTAAGCAGCATAAGAAAATGAACATTATATTAATCTGCTACTTTTTGTATATTTTTTACCTTCTAAATATGGCTGAATTATTAGCAAAGTAGTAAAATCATTTTTGAAGGTATTAACAACTAGTAAAAGTTTTATTTAAATTAAAAAGCATGGTTGCAGAGTTCATGTAGCTTCATTCACAAATATATTTATATTTTACAGGAGAAAAAAATTTATATAGGCAGATACTTTAGTTAGTTAAGTATCTAAACTATTATAGTATCTTTTTGCTCTCCCTATCAGTCTCATCTTCTAAAGCATCTTCACTTTCCTGTACATGAGTGGCCAAGTTGTTAAGACATGGACTACAAACAGAAGTCTGGAATTCAATTCTTGCCAGAATAATTTTCCCTAAATAAAGTTTTCCTTATCACTGGCAAATATTGGGGACATGCCCTAAACTTATCCCTCTAATGCTTTATTCCTAAATAAAAAATGCCTTTCTCAACTTATCATTTCATTCCATGTATCATCTATCCACTGCCTCCCTCAGTAGGGAAAATGTATATTAAAACATTATTAAAAAAGAATCTTTGCTTTCTATCCCATCAGAATTTAGCAGTTCCAACAAGATCACTCAAAATACTTCTCTTGGAAACATGTGATGATTGTAAATGACAACTCAGAACTGTAAAATCTATAGTGGCAAACTTCAGGCATTGATGCTGAAGGCATGTACTGAATTGAGTTAATTTTAAGTGCAGTCCCATAGCAAGAGTGTAATTACTTTAAAGCACATAGTTATATCTTGGAGCTATAAGGTCAAAGACAGTTGTCATTAATATGCACTATCTTATTTGGGCATATTCTATGATAAAAACCATAAACTGAAACCATTAGTGTTGGTGTCTTAGTTCATATTCAATTTTGAAAGGGTCCTGTTTATCAAAGCTCATTCACAATTGACTCCTCCCAGATGAGATCCTTCTTCCTTCTCCTTTCTAAGAATTGTTTAGAGCATTATAATTTGAGGTCTTCTTCTGTAAGGGCGTTTATTTTGCCATCTTGTAAACCAGTTTTGAAGGAGTACATTTTAAAAAAGAAAGAAGATTGCCTTTTACTTCTTCACACACCTCCAGTTTTTTTTTTTTTTTTCATGATGACCTTATATCTAAAAACCATTAAATATGACTGACTAGTGTCAGTTAAAGTTCCACATTCATTTACAGTAATGTCAAGTAAAGTATTTCTTTGCCTATTTATCCGCATTAAGGGGCTGCCAACATTTTAATCAATCACAAAATGATTAGATTCCAGAGCTGCCAACTGTACCAAATTGTCTGCAAATCCTGCAGATTCTATTTCCCCTATTACAGCATTAGGACCAAAGGAGAAATTATTATAGATATATAAAATTATATTGAGAAAAAACATTTTTCTTAGTTTAGATTCATTTTTAAACACACTCGTTTTTAACTAAAATTGTTCATTCGAACATTGTACAGTAAAGCTAATCATATGTTAAGATCACTGTGTGATTGAGTCAAACTAACATTCTTTTGCTCTGCTTACTTGTTTAAATTGTAGGACCGGTTTCATGAACCTTTCTTTTGCATTGTCATTTGACTAGGGGCTGATGATGTGAGCAAAACTGGTCCTACATATTTAAACAAGTAAGTGGAGTAAAAGAGTTTCACTCAATCACACAATCTCTAAGACCCCATTCCTTAAAACATTACTTCCCTAATTACATGACAAACGAACTACTATCAAATCTTCAGCAAAGAGTAATGCTGAAATTTCTAAATCAGCAATAACTGGTGTATGTTTATTCATCATCAACCATTCTATTATATCATAAATATATTGAAAAGAATAGAGTTCAATTTACAGCCCTGCCAAAAATCTTGACTGGGATATTTCTCATTCTCCACATCTAACACAAAATGTATTTTCTTATAAATTGCCTGTAATAATGCAATTGTGTTTCTCTCTTTCTTTAATAATTTTAACCATAACAATTCTCTGATATATCTGTTATATTTTTTTTATAAATCCACAAATATAACAAATTGTCCCCATTTCTTGGCTGAACATTTTATCAGTCTTGACTAGCAATACATTATCTGTTGTCCTCTTACTTATATGAAATTCATGTTGGTAGGAGGAAAGTTGTTGATTCTCCTCAGCTCAATTCTGAATTCTTTCTGCTATAACTCTTGTAAAAAATGTTCCAAGGTTGAACAAAATGCTATTCCTTTGTATATTTGTTAGGTCTTCACTCGCTACTTTACCTTTGTGTTTGGGATAAATAATGACCATTCACCAACTTTTTAATATATCTTTTTTGCATTTTATTATGTTCAAATTTATTAACTGGTTCAGTCTGTCTGAATTCTCACTCTATTCCTGGAGAACCGACTGGAGAACTGGTGAACCAACTATACTTGCAACTTTATTCCTTTTCATGTTTTTAATCTACTATTAATGAATGTTTATCCAATTTCTCTTTATAATTAAATCACTGTTTTAAATTTAATGTTTTTCACTAATTTTCTTGTAATGTTAAATAAATTCTTAATGAAATTTGTTCTCTCTGATGGTTTAATATTAATACATTTAGTAATTTCTTGCTATTTCCCATTCTAACTGGAGTTTATCCAATCATAGTTTTATCCTAATTTCACATGTTTTTCTTAGTCTCCAATTTTCTCTTTTAATCTCTGACTATTCTTATATCCTAAATTCAACATTCTTTTGTTTCGTAATTACAGCAGTAGTAAAACTATTATACTTCACTTATTTAAAATGTACAACATTTTTCAAGACTATTTACATGTATCATCAGCTGTAGATGACTGATGTCCTCTGGCAATAGCAGAATTAGCTATTTCTAAATTTCCTTTCAGGGTTCTTATATGTATTTGATTACAGTCCATGAAATTAATATATAGGTAAAACAAAGATGAAATTGAAAAATTTGAACTAAAGAATACGTCAGGAATGTTAAATATAAATAAATTGAAAAATCAGCAGTTGCAGCGCATTTCTAGTCTACAAATCACAATATTAAAAAGGAACTTAGGTTATTAAAGACAATGAAGAGTCCAGAAAAATTATCAATGTGGGGAAAAGATTTTTATTCTCAAAAACAAAGACTTTGCTATGACCTTCAAAAATTCCACCAATGGATTGTTTGGGCAAGCTTATTCTGCCATTGCCAGAGAATGTCCATCAGTCAGTCTACAGCTGATGATGGAAAAAAATGCTCTTGAAAAATGATTATATTTTAAATAAATAAGTGAAGTTTAATAGTTTTATTAATGCCGACTGCTATTATCAAAGACCTGTTACTTCACTGTCAACAATTTAGTTAATTCATCAACAAACTTTCCTTATCTTCATTTCAGCATTTTACTGCTTCCCTACACCCACTTCTAGAATCTCCATCAAACCAATCAGTCATAAACCTATCACTTTTCCTAAGCTTCTTTAGTCATTTTACTTATAGCTTTTTTTACAATAAACTTTAGAATTTGTAATGTCTTAACTTCCTTACCTAGTGCTATCAGCTTTCCTATACTAAACAGATATCCTGTATAATAGAACCAAACATCTTCATAAAGTCTTCACAATACTAATTTTTCCATTGCAAACATCTTCAAATGGTATGAAACCAATTTCCAATGGAAAATGACTACATCTTATTCAATGATCAATTCAATGATGATCAATGATCAATACAGATCATTTAACATTTTAAATTTATCTAACATAGATATTATTTCTGCAGAGCACAAACCATAATCAAGAGCACTTTGACATTTTCATTAGCAAAAGTAAATTCACTTCTCGATTTATTCTTAATTAAACAGTGAGTTGATTTGATATTCTTATGCTCCACTCACCATTGCATTATACAGAACATGTTTCACAGGCCTTTGCCTGCATCATCAGCTGTTAGCTGTGTGTAATAGCTCCGACACGAAATTTATATTTAAGTTATTCACCAAAACTTCATTACTTTTCCTTCTGTATACATTAAACCCCTATCAAATTTCTTTTTAATTTTGTTTTTTCTTATATATAAATCACCAGTTCTGGCATTAATTCCCTAACCAATGTTGACCATGGAAAAATCCTCTTATTTCCTCCATCTCTTTCTCTAACTTTTGGAAAAGATCTGGAATATAAAACTGATAATTCTTTGGTATATTGTACACTACTCCTATACATAGCTGTTTTTAAGAATCAGTATTCACATCACATTTCTATTGACACTCTTCTTCCAGGTTTTCTTTCTTCCTCATTAATTGCAAATGACAAATTCAGTATTTAAAATTTAGTATGATTTAGTATGATTTCACTTGCAGATGATTTGGTAATGGGTTCTTTAATAAATATAGGATTAAAATGATTATTAGAAGCTATAGGCACATTTTATAGAGCAAGACATCTCGAGATATATAAAAACAAATCTAAGATTATGGTGATGGAAAAAGGCTTCAAACTAAAAAAAACAGGAGAAATGGTGAGGAGAGGGCACAGAAATTGAAGTTGTTAAGGAAAATAATTAACTGGATGTTTAACTTTCTAGTAGTGGAAAATGGAGCAATCAAAAAATAAAGCATTGGCAGAAGGAAAAATGGCCATGAGTGTAATCAGATCTTGTGTAAAAATACCAAATATGCAAGTAAAATGGTTAGAGAGATGGTTCAATAGTGGAAAGTAAAATGATGTATGGAATAGAAATTTGAAGGCCAGATGGAGGATGGAAAGGGATTAATGTGATAAATAGACTATTATGTAGAATTGTCCTAGGCTTACCTAGATCTTCACCTAACGAGGCTGCCCTAATGGAACTAGGAATTGGACTATAAAAGCAAGGTCATAGAAAAAGTATTGAAATATTGGTGTAGAATAGACAGATTAGACGAAGAAAATATCATTAATCAGTATTTGGTAGCAGAAGGAAAAATTAAGGGGAAGGGAAACTTGATTATCTAAAATCCAAAATATCCTACAAGAAGTGGGTATGAGATCAGTATGGTACGAGGTAGAAAGATTGGGTAAAGGATTTTGGAAAGAGATACTAATAAGAATTGAGGATATCAAAAAACAGGAAATATGGGCAAATTTTAACACCGAAAATCTCTGAAATTATATAGTATACTAAAAATGTGTGGGGAAGAGAAAGATATATTGAAATTTGTGATAAGGCAGGAAGGGAAGGATTGGCATGGTTTAGAACAGGAGCAATATATTTAACTGGATTAAAAATGTGTATATTATGGGAATATGTCCTATTTATGAAGAACCAGATAGTACTTGGCATTGTATATTAGAATGTAACCAAACCAAGTTTTGAAGAGAACAGTTTCTATTATGAAAGTGAGAAAATTTACCAAATGAAATAAGAGGCAGAAGTATTTTAAATTTTAAATCAAGCCGGAATTATTAAGGAACTGGGAAAGTACATAGGCAAAGTAAGACAAAAATGGTTACCGGTTAAAATACTAAGTAAAAGTGTGTGATAAATGATATAGAATTGTCAGATAGTGAAAGGAGGATGAAATGAGATGGGGAAGAAAATGGGACTAGTTATTTAGCATTAGTTAAACAGGATTCTTATACACCAATAACCAGGGTGTTAGTGTGTATAAGGTCCTAAGGAATAGGCAACTCTCAAGGATAGAAATTTAGTCAAATGTGTTTAATTAAAAAAGAAATAAGGTTTAGTGTTGTATGAAATATAACTTAATATTGTATTGAATGTATAAATTATTTTTAGTGTTGTGTTTTGTTTTTGGTTGGGTTGGAGCTTGGTCCCCTGGATATTCCGGTAGGTATGAACCAGGGAATAAATTTGATTGGATTAGTGCCTTCTGGAATTGGTGAAGACAATGTTACTATTTGTTTTTTATATATATATATATATATATATATATATATATATATATATATATATATTATTTATGTATATATAATATATATAAATAAAATATAAAAGAAAAAGAAAAATAAAGTAACACTATTAACAATGTAACAAATTAACAGTAATTATTCTTTTCTATTATTATAATTACTGTTAATTTGTATATATATTGTTATTAAAAGTTTGTATGAGAAATCACCACCACCACCACCCCTACCCCTACCCCTTTCCCAACTTATCATTTTATCTTATGGTATCACCATGTCTGCTGCCTGTGATACCCCAGTAGTAAAAATGGGCATTAAACATTATTTTAGAAAAAATCACACTATCTAAACTATATTTCTTTTCTCTAATTCCTTTTCTGAACTTGGTAGACATAAGTAAACCATATTGCCTAAAACTTTTCCCCCTTTTATTTTTCCTAATTGCATTTTATTCATAAAATCAAAGACCAACACCTAACACCATCTGATTCCAACCAAGTCTCTACTGATGTTAATATTTGAAATCTCTTGAAGTTCATCTCCGTTTACACTCCATCCCCATCCACTTCTAAGCCTAAAAGCCTCCAATTTTTCTTACTCCTAAGCTGGATTTCCTCTTTTGGGATGCTCATTGTGATTGGTGGTCATGACTCAATCCATTTCTTTGCCAATCACTCTCAATAACCAACAAACTATCACACAGATTGACATGATACTTGAATCTGTAATGGTGGTGTCACATTATTCCTATAACTCCCATTTTACCATTAGCTCTTTCCTTTCAAATAGCTATTGAGCTTTACGAATAACCTCCTTTTCAGAGTGATTCTTTTTTTTCTTCTGCAGTGACAATCACTTCCTTTCAAACTTGACCTAGATGCTTCATGCTCAAATCTTTTGTCTCCACTCTAGTTGATGTCTTGACCTTTGGACTACCTCTTTTCTATTTTGGTAACTTCTCTGAAGCTTGAGAATACTGATGCATATACTGTTTACTTTGTTGTATTAATAGATTCTAATTTGTCAAACAACATTTTTCCCAAGCCTCTTGGAATTCCATAGGCTCAAGATTCATCACCAACTGTTATCAAGTGCACCATTACAGTACTTGCCATTATAAACAAATGAATAAGTTCTTCTTTATGTATTTTATTTTATTTTTTTTTTTCCTTGGATAAGAACCAATTCTGGTTCGATAGATAACTATATCAAATCTCATGCACCTTAGTCCTTTCTTCTTTGTACTTCAGGTGCTCTGTCAAACCATATCATTGCTCTCTGACTGCTAACATTAGAGCTGCCTACAAACTGTATAACACTGCCAGTAAATATTATCCCTTTTAATGTTCCAGAAGATTGAAACTTATTTCAATATTTATATAAAATTGTTTATAACAATTACAAATTATTACATACACTAGAAACCATTGTATAGATTTTAATAATATGATTAACTTTGTCACAGAAATGAGTTGAATGTGAGATCAGCACATGGAACACTGGTAGTATGGCTACAAAACAATGCTGGATACCACAGATGGGGACCAACAGATGAGCGAGTGGAAGCCTTGCTGGAGGCATTCAGACCAGGCAGAGAAAGGGAGCGAGATCGCCAAGAGTTGCTCTCGCCCCAAAGGAACAACACCAGTGAAGTTGTTCCTACTCCAGTCCAAACACCACAGACTCCTCCAGAAAATAAAGTACCGATTCCAGAAAGACAGGTGTGAGTAAATAAGAGATGAGCAGAAAATAAGGCAGCCATTTGTATGTTAAGTTCACTGAAAGAAAAAATTCTGAACCACTTAAGTTGATCTCTTATTATATGATATAAAGCATTATCAAGAGAAAGAAAGTATGTGTGAGTATGAACAGGTCTTAAAAATTTTTATATTATATTGCAAATTATGTGTTTACAGTGTATAGCTATGTATGGAGTCTGAATCTGGCATTTGGGTTAGAACAATGATTGTTTTATTCTATAATGATAACTTTATCTCTTACTGTTCAAGCATCAATTGATGCATACCTTGGTAGTTATTTACCATTACAAAAATTTAGAATAATATTTGAAGGCCCTTTTGACTTTATTGATTTTAGTTTTTATTGCATTTTAATATTATTTTATATGAGAAGCTTAGAAGAGGAATTCTTAAAAACAATACACATTACTTGTACCTGAATCAAAATTATAATGTATGACATTTAGAGAAATGTATGATTGAATCATTTTACTTCATCAGATATCTACCTAAATGTACATAGTGCTTTATATTTCTTTATCTTCTTTAAGCATATAACCTCAATTCACTGTCTTAACAAAATTAGCCACAACTTTGCATATGGTAAAATAATAATTTCTGTTACATATTTCTTTAATTTTACTATATATGTATATAATTTCTTGAGATTTTATATTGTAAATATTGTATAATATAAGAAAACTTTTACACTAAAGTACATAGTTTATAACTTGTTTCTGCATATTTGGATAAAAATATGCCATAGCAAAAATATAGATATATTTATGAGCATGAATAATTTATCTGATAATGAGGTGTAATATCATTTTAATACATTTGTGAAACAGTTATGGTGCATGGATTTTTATATAAGTGTGTATATATGTACATACACATACATATACACACACACACACACACACACACATATATATATATATATATATATATATTCTTGGGAGAGATCCTCCCGAAACGCGTCTTATTTTATGTAAGTAAATGGAGTTTAGTATAAAAAATGAATACCTAAGTTTAGGATATATTATCACTCCATTGTCAACTGCTTCATAAGTACAATATTTATATATATGTTTATTTCCCACAAAAAACCAGTTTTATTTGGCAATGTAATTGCTATGCTTTTCAAAGCCTTTTAAATTAAATTTTGCTCCAGAAATGAGACATATTTACAATAATTTATAATATAAATTATTTCATAAGTAATGTGTCAAAATATATTTATAGAATTAATAAATAATATAAGTGTTTGTCTTAGAAATATGTCTTTTATCATCAGATTTTAAGAAATTGAAAGCAATATTTTATTGCAAGGTTGTAAGGAAGAGTCACAGAAGTCTAGCTAAAATTCCGTTTGGCAAAATGACTTTAAGTCATAAGCTTCAGTACTTGGATTTCAAGGTTATTTAGTGCAAAATACATAATCATTCATATTAATTAGGTATACTTTTTGCTTAAGAAGTAAGCATTTACACAAAAGTCAAATAAAATGTCTGACTTGACAGCCATGATTGACTTAGGCTACTAGCATGTATTTATTAATGGGAAGTCTGTGGTTTGAATCAGGTATTCCTCAGTGCTCATTAATGAAAAATGCCTGGGAAGCCCCATATACTTAGATGCAGAACACTTCTTTCCCAAAATTCCTTTTCCAATTTATAATTCATTTAATTACTCATCAGTATCCACCACCTATAATGCCACAGTAGTTAAAATGGATGTTAAATACTGCTAAAAAAATAAGTCTGGCTTCACATCCCTTATTGGGACTGGAGGGTTACAATTATCCTGAAGAAGATAAAAGATAATCTTAGACATTACTAGACTCAGGTTCATTTCTAACATGAATGTATTTGACTAATAGTCAGAATACAAAAATAATATTTTGATAATATCATCTAGTGCATAGTACTCCCAATGAGCTAATTCATCAAATGGTCTTTTTTCACCAGAATATGCTACCAATTATTCCCATTGTGTTGATTTGAATACTAACTCGCTTGCCAGCAAAGCATTGGAGTTCCACATTTGGGCATTAGAGGATGGAGGCATAGTCTATTTTCACAAATTGTGCACTGAGAGTCGGCAGACTACAATACAAAGGATAATGAAGTTAAAGATGAGGGTAATGATAGAGCAGTGATAGAATCAATGGTAGGGGAAACTGGAGAACCTAGAAAAACCCAACTAGTTACTTCATTCACTATAAATCCCAAATATGTCTGCTGAGATTCAACTCGTTCTACCATAGTGGGAGGCAAGCAGTCTAATCACTCAGCCATGGTGCCATGTTACTCTATTATCTCCTCTGTGCAGTAGCATTTGAAATTATACTGCTGCTTTTTATCTAAAGTAAGGATTCTTTGAGTATCTCCTAAAGTTTAGCTATGCATGCTTTGATGTAGCATGATGAGAGTTTAGAATGCTATGAAGTATTTGATTTTCTTGCCTATAATATTGTGGATGAATTGATGAATGCTAAAACAGACTTCTGTGACATTGTCACACTATTGTACTGAAACTTGTCTACACACAATATTATCTGCATTATCCAAATTCTAAGCCAATCTGTGTACCCTAGTTCATTAGTTAAACTAAAGGTACTCAAGATTGGGACTTCATATATAGAAAGTATTCTCTGGGCAGTTTTCCTTTTGAGTATTTCAGAGTTTTGCCAGTCATTCAATATAGTCATCTATTCCTATAATTATGTTCTCCTAATGACAAATTACCAGAGGATTATACAACTACTATCTGCTGCCAAGTATGATCATTCTTATATACAGAATGAGAGGGTGTTGCAAGTGGTTTTCCCGAATGTTCAATTTATGCAGTCCCAAATATTTTACCTTAAATCTATGTAAATGAAACCTGCATTTATCATTCCTCGAAGTTTTGTTTTCCTGTATAATTTGTTCAAAAAGTTCAGTCCCAAAGAAATTCTATCCTCAAACAATCATTTTCGAACTGGAATAGTGAAACAGTGATCATTGCATGTACAGAGTTTGCATCACACATGCTCTAAGAAAGCATGACTCAAATTCTCCATAGTTGCCGATACTTTTAGAGCTGCAGGATGATGATAGTTGATGTGAAGAATGGGCCGGAGTTGCTATTGCCATCAGTTTTGACACCAATGAGACAGTGGACGAGGACGTGGTCAAATGTGGCATTCAAAGTGTTGATGAATTGTGCTAAGATGTGTATTGCAATAGCCAAAGCCATTCTGATGTTTGCTGAAAACTGTACGAGCATATTCTATGCACATGACTGCATTGACTGTAGAAAATTTGTTTTACATGAAAAGAAAAGCACTAAAGAATCAAATGCCAGTTAATGACCTTTTTCAAAGAAAGGGGCAAACATTTTAATTTTTAAATAAAATGTAAATTGGAACTTGCACAGTGAAGCTAATCATACAATGATATCAAGTTTTGATTTTCGTTTATTCTTATTTATGAACTCTTTTTAACTTCTCAGGGCGTTAAACGACTGATAAATTTTGTGTAGAGACCTTTGCTTTCAGGTTTGAGGTTCTTTCATGTGCCATATGACACAGGACCCTGAGCTTTATTTCCCTTCCAAAGAAACTATACTTAGGATTTTTATGCCCCCAAAATTCTATCAACCCTGGCTGGGATTGAATCTGCAATTTTGGGTCTACGAGGCAAGTATGGTTACCACTAGATTAGAAGGACTGACAAAGTGTAAAATTGATGCAAAATATGGAGTTAATTATATATTGGCTTTATTTATTTTTGAACATTATTTATAATCTTCCCAATCATTGTCCTGCATCCATATTGTTTTTAACCTGGTTTCTCCAAAAATTCCAGGTTTTACGTACATAAGTTACTTGCACCATTAAGAAGTACAGCTGCCCAAGCAAGTTTCAGATATTTTGTATTTGTTTATTTTGAAGCTGTTTACAGTGAAGGTATTACATATTAAATAATACAATGATGTCAGGAAACAGTGTGTCAACAGCTGAGGATGAGAGCATTGGTCCCCAAAACACGTTCTAATATTAAGTGAATTGGTGTAAGAAATTTAACCTCATTGTATTATTAAATTCAGATATATTATTCATAGTCCTTCATTGTGTGCAACCTTGATTATAAGGTGCACATCATCCTAATAATTCAATTATTGCTATATGTGACAAAGCATGTCTGATGTTATGGCTTGTAGTCCACTTTATCAGACCACAAAGATTCTGGAGGAACACAAATAATGGTGATATGTAAATGTTGTCTTTAGCAAATCCCCAAAGAAGGAATAACCTAGCATGAATGCAAGATCCACCAAACAAGGTGGCTATGAGATAACATTGTCATCATCTGTAATATTGCCAATCCAGTGCTATGGAAGAACACAATTCAGCTCTTGCACATTTCTGTGAAATTGAGAATTCTGTCCATTTGGAGAATGTACTCATTGTAATCAGTGTCCATTTGTGGAATGAATCTGTTTTCCAACATATCCTGGTAGGTACTGCCAATCACGATAGCTTCAGCAAAGAAAAATGTTCATTACACATTTTCCATAGGCAAAATATATACTTTCAGAAAGTTTTGTTGGTAATCTGTCACTGCATGTGGAGGATTGGTTTCCCCCCAACACAGACACTGTAACAATTCACTTTGCAACTGATGCGAAATGTGGCTTCATCACTGAAGATAAAATGTTCTGCAAAACTTGCATTTCAATGCAAAAATTTGTTCTTATCTGATGATGTATCAATAGCATCCACAACTTAACTGATAGCCACTTATGCAATACCTTCCATACTGTTGCTTGCAGCTTGTTTATTTCTCTGCATCCTATAGCCACTTACTCTCAGGGACATTGCTCAAACATATCACACACTCTTTCAACATTTTCATAGGACATATATGCAGCAGACCAGAACTGCTCTTACATAGCATCAAGTGTCCACAAACTGACTGTACCACCTGCAAATGCTATTCTCATGTTTGGTGCATCTTTTTGAAACTCCCGCTGCATTGTAATAGATTTGGACATCTCAAAACAATGCAGACAAAATGCCTTCTCCTATGGCTTGCTATTTTGGAAACTGTGGCCCCAAGGCCCTGTAATGAGCATAAAAAAAATTGATAATATATCTCATACTTGGACAGCTGCTCATCTTAATAGCACAAGTTATACCTGTACATGGTAAGAAATTTATTTCATTTACTTACGAAACCTTGCCACTTCTTTAGAGACTCTGTATTTAGATTAACAAATTTGTATTAAACTTCATTACATTTATTTGTTAACCATTACAGGAAAACATTAAGACTGAAAAAAATAGTATTTTCACTGTCCGTTGTGTCACAGGCTTTTGTAAAGGGTTTCTTTTTATTTGAAGATGCAGTTAAACTGTGAGACCTTTTGTTATATTTTAGTTTCTGTTCTTCCATAGATCATAGCATTGTTTCTGCCTTCACAATGAGTATATTTTGCTGAAAGAAAATATCACTAGACTCCAGACTCTAGTTTGCCTTTGGTAAAGACCACCTAAAAAGAACACCTTTTTTCATTTTACCATAATATGGGACCATATTCAACAAATGTTGATGAGGAAATCACTGCCATTTATGTAACACTATATAATTAATATAGAATAAATAAATGCTTAAGCCAATATACAAGCAGTATTTAAACCTGTGTCATGATGTGACATTCTTGAAACTATAAGCATTTTCAATAATACTAACCCTGGATAACACCAAGCGGGATGGCTTGGAACTTGCATTTGAGGTATCTCAAGTCCAAGTCCCTTGGACAAGAGGTGTTTGAAAAAGTGTGGGGATGTTCTTTCTATTTGGGAACAACATTAAGAACCCCCATCTACATCCATGCTTTATCATCTGGCGTCACCCTCACTTCATCTCTTTTTCCTGGAGGTACTCCTGCGGATGGTACAAACAGCCAGCCATTGAACAAGGCTGAAGTACTGAAATATCCTGTTCCATCTCTTAACAGTGCAACCTTGAATAATGTCACTCCACCAATATTAGCTGATGTAACCAGTGAAAAATTTGTATTTTATAAAACATTTGAACTAGGACAGATTATGATAATTTACCTGGAATGTAGGCTGAAGAATTGCAAGTTGTAGTATGCAAATGGGAAGGCTAAGTATTACAAAATAGACACAGTTTCTCATTTTGGGATTTACCATGTTCTCCTTATTGATTTGGTTTGAGTCAATGAAAAACCTGATATTGTAAAATGAGTTGGGATTAAATCAGTTGATCATCCCTTATAGTTGTAATTAAATCAGTTGATCATCCCTTTGAAATAATATCAAATTTAATAATTGGTCATGAATATTTGTCCACAAAACATTTCTTGATAAACCTTTGAGGAAGTGGAGTTAGGAAAAGTGATATTTCAAACAGTTTGACACATGATGATTAATATATGCTTTGCTGTGTTAGTTTCCAAATTTAATGAATGTAGAAAATGTTAACTTTATCTATGTAATTTCTAGCACCAAATGATTTTATACTTAGGATTTCCTTCCATGATAAAATGGGAAAAGAAATACAAGGAAGTATTTTATTAACCGGGAGAGCATATGGGACCCGCAAGTTTATATTGTTAGACCAAATACTAAGAAAATCAGATTCCAGACACTCGAAACCTGTGTATATCCTGTATTACTATATGGGTGCCAGACAGTAAAACAAAAGAACAAAATTCAAATGTGCCAAAGAAAAATGCAATGCAAGATCCTGGGAAAAACTTGGAAAGACAAAATATCTATAGTATTAATAAATCAGATCTCAGATAACAGACATTGCACAAATAGCTACCAGAAGCAAATGGCAATGGGGTAGTCATGTCGCAAGAATGCAGGACAATAGGTGGACCTACAAGATGTCCATGTGGGACCCCTTGATAGGAAAAAGGACACAAGGCAGACCCAGAAGAAGATGAACAGACCTCTTCAAGGAACATGCAGGTTCAGATTGGTCAAGAGTAGCAAGAGGAAGAGAAAAATGGAAATGGAAATCTTTCGAGAAGCAACTAGAAATGCAAGGAGAAATGGAGTAACCAAAGAACAAATCAATCAGAGGGTCTTAAACACATACGAACTAGTGTAGAGTAGCTCACCATGTTAGGGAAAAGCAAGCTTTCCATACTTGTTAGAAAACCTTTTGCCCTTAAGGGGCACAATAGGCTATCTTTATTCATGGTACTCAGTCAACTTTAAATATTAAAAAGAACTCCACATAGGTTAATTAGGTTTAACATATAAAACGTAACCCTATGGTTTATATAGGTGATTTAATACAATTTTGAATCTCTAAGCATTGTTTACAGTGCTTAAATACACACCACATTACTGGTTAAAACATCAGCATTTGAAGAGTATCATAATTCAAGGGTGTAGAAAAATGTTAATAAGTGTGCAATCTCATAAGCATGCTATTGGGATATGAGTAAGGTAGGTGATTTCATGATCAATTCTTCAGTCTAAAAGAATATTTTAATACTATGAAATTCGGTAAAATACTCCAATGACCTAAGCAATAAAATTTTGAAGTCACTGATTGCAGCTTTCTTGTCCATCTGTCTCAGGTCCGGCCAGGATCGATGGATTTTTTGGGGGGCGTAAAAATCTTAAGCATGGCTTCCTTCGGAAGGGAAGTAAAGCTGTGGGTCCCATGTCATACATTTACGGCATGATAAAGAACCTCAAGCCTGAAAGAAGAGGGCTCTGAGTAAAATTTGTTGGCCGTTTCATGCCCTGAATAAAATGGGACACTGATGACCTGAGATGTTAAAGAGCGTCCGTAAATAAAGCAAATCAATCAATCAAACTAACTGTCTCTGGCATTTTCGAGCTAGAGCTACAGTTTGTCTTAGAATTAGTGAAAAAGTTTCAAAAGTTTATGATTATGAAATTCTGAGGGTATAATATGTGATGGAATACATTCATGAATACTTCAAATAGGAATTTTATTTCTTTAGATTATCTCACATGCAGCATTATGGAAACAAACTGGCAGATTTTCTAACAAAAGTACTGCATAACATAAAAAGAAAAGAAAATATTTTCATTCCACACAATAAGGCAAGGATCAAGAGTAAATTCCATCAGATTCAGAAAATAATGATCTAGGATAAAATTACAGGTAAATATTGGGAAATGAATCCCTAAAAAGCATGCAACAATTAAAAAAGATATTCACATTGGTGCCATATCATGAAGGTGTCTTAAGCAGTTTCCAAAATAGCAATATTTGGTACATCTTACTGTGATGCTTGATCAAATTACCTAATATGTAAAATGCACAAATATAATGAAAAGTTACCCGAGTACAAAAATATTAGCATGCAAGAAAACTAGTTTTTTTTTTCAGTATCTAGAAAGAATGCGATGATCTATTATCTATTCACTCGAAGGAAATGAAACTAATAGCTTCTTGGCAGTACTTATTTTTTTCTTCCTTTTTACTAGATATTTTTGGTAATAATCTCCATTATTTACTAAGGTACTGCACATAGAATGTGATGCCTCATTTCTGGTGCAATCTGTACTTTAAGCTTATAAAAATAGTTTTTGATTCCATATTGGGTAGCAATTTAAATAGACAGAAAAATTTAATACATGTTACTTGAACTCATACTTTACACAGTACATGTGCTTCATAAATAGTTTATGCAATCTCTTAAAAGTATGTTGGCATCTTGGCCAAATAGATTAGGTGTTTTCCTTCCAAGATAGGCAAATGAGTCAACTGTCAATAGTAACTAGATATAGGATTTGTAACAGACAAAGTATTGTTTTCAGGTATATTTCTCTTGCCAGCTGTTTATTATCACAGCATTCCCATAATCGTATTCATAATCTAGTATATTATGCTGAAGGTAAAATGTACTACACTCCTGATCTATTACACTGGATGATGGAATTTCAATGTCTTATATAGAACAAGTGGTATTTGACACTATGAGAACTCTTGTAAGATACCTGCTCTCAAATGTTCATTCTCTAATGGTTATGCTTTGTGAAATAGAGCTTGCCAGTGAGCAGTTTCTTTGTCTGCCTTTTATTCTTTGTATGACTGCCTCAATCAGTCAGTGGCATTATACCAAAACTATAAAAATGTAAATTATCTTCTTTTAAGTTTACAATGTAAATTGTCTTCATTTTTTGGGATGAGGGGGATTCTACATACCATATTTAAGTAACTAATAATTGTCATTATTGTCTATGCAGTATGGTAACATATCTATATTTGGTGTATGATAATTTATTAAAACTAAACTTATTTCCTTATGCTTTTTTTTTTTAATAGCATTTTGGCAATTTTTAGGGTGAGAATATTTAACATCTTGGCACCTAATTTATCTTGATATTAATTTCCAGGTTTATAGAAAGCTAAGGAAGATTGAATAACCTAGAATCAGATATACTATTTCTTATCAAATGAGCCACAGAAGTGGAATTACTTTGTTCATCTGTTGAAATTAGTAATAGTTTTAAAATATTCTAATGTTGCAGACATTATAAAAAGTTCAGAAATGTTACTCCAAAGATATTTTGTAATTAAAATATACAATTAACAAAGTTGTTCAAATAAAATATATTGGTAACAAAGTCAACTGAAAGCCAAGTATATACAAATGAGTCAGTATTAGGTGACACTAAAACTTCACTAACTGGTTAATTCTTCAGAACATGTTCTCATCCTCAGCTGGGGACTGACTACCCTGGTAGGCAACGTAGTGACCTCTGGTGGTTCCATTAAATAACAGAACAGGAAGTCCATTGGTGGAATGTCAAAATTCATAACTTTTAAGTTTATTTTTTAAAATATAAATCTTTTCCCATATTGCCAATTGCCAGCTGAGGATGAGAGCATATGCTCTTGAAACAATAATTAACCAGTTAATGAAGTTTTAGTGTCACCTAATACTGACTCATTTGTATATTTAACAACTTCATTGTTCCTAACTTCTCCTAAGATTAAAATTTAAAGCCAAGTGTTTGGCCAAATTTGATTTTTTACAAAGCATTTCAAAAGGTTTAACTAATTAATGTAAAACTTTAACAGTTAAAGTGTTTTAGATGTTTTCTAGTGCATGAACTATTAATGACATGTCAACACATCTTTCGAACCTGCAGCTGTGTGCAGTTACTAATAAAGAAGGGGTGCATTATCATGTTTCTCATGCACCTTATAAATGAAAAATGTGCCTGCAAGGTATGCTAAAGCTCTCTGGTAGTTCTTGGGATGAGTAAAGGGTTATTGAGAAATGGCAGAAGAAAGTGTAACTCTTTGGAATAGTACCGTCATACATGTTTGGGTTCATGATACTTTAGATGTATGACTTTCAGCTTACCTCACCTTCTAGATATTAGATTGAAAAATCATTCCATTTTGCTTTTCAGACATTTTCCCCAAAGTATGCATGGACCTTTATGACAACCAATCAAGTAGTTGGTGATTAAATGAGGTTTTGTAAAGTTACACTGTCTTCATGTGTTTAAAGTACTTGTAAACAAATCTTGGTCACCCAGAGCCTCCCATGCTGTCCAAGTGTTTAGACTAAAATATTAGTACATTCTTTTTATTAACTTTTCTTTCAACAAACTTTATTTTATAGAATAGGTTCCTTTCTTCTGTCTCATTTTATTGATACCCATTATGGATTCTGCTCCACAGCAAACTTGTTTATATGTGTAGCTGCCTATGTATGTAATTAAATGATGTAAATGTTCAATTTTATGGTTACACTGATCTTGTGAACCAGCATGAACACATTCGAGTAGTATCAAGATTACTATATTACGTATTTCTGTGACCTAAGACACCTTAATACAGCAAGAAGTGTTAAAATGAAGGAAAAATATAATATTGTGTATAAGGTATAGCTCTTAAGCTATTGCAGATGTTAAATGATGCACTATACTTTTTTATGTGTTCAGGTGCATATGTCCTATATGTTTTTTAGAAGATGTAATATTTTTCTTTTATGTTATTTTAAATATGTGTTAATATCATTCAGTGTGTAATATGTAAGTGTTGTGCTTATATTTTACTTATTTAATAGCACTTATGCACATTATTTAAATTCAAAAATGTGTGTTTTACAAGCAATTTGCATTTACCTGTGTTTAAAGGGGAAAAAAAGCTTCTGTATTTAAAGCTGCTTTAGTTATTTTTCCCCCCAATCATGTTTATTTAATTGCAATACAACATGAACTTGTATTCATCCTAAATTTATTTTCTAGAGAAAGGAAAGGGCAATGAAAGGAAAATTTTAAACATTTATTCATTTTATACAAGCTGTATACAGACTTAACTAATGAAAAATGTGATAAGTTATTGTACCTAACATTTGTAATTTTGGACTAAGACTATGCTAGCTTGCAGTTAAGGAAACTGATTTTCTCTCTCTCATGTCTTAGCACATTCAAGAAAAATTATGTGCCTAAGGTAATTCAGCACATTCTACTGGGTTCCAGAATATATCCTCACTGCATGCATCTCGGCCAAGGCAGACTCCCCTTCCCACTCATTGCCTGTCTGACCTTGAACTTCTGAACAGTCACCATTCTACATTTGTGAAGATGGCAAGACAGCTAACTTTGGAGCAATATATATTTGTATGTAAATTTTGTTATAAATACAAATCAAATCTTCAACATTCATGAGGAATTTATTTAGAAGTTCCCTGAGCAATTTATGATCTTGTGATTCATTTCATAGTGCAATTCAGTGCAAAACAAAAAAATACAGTTTTAACAGAAGACAAATTATATGAAAGTGATGCAAATTTTGAACATTTGCCAACAAAATTACTACCAAAATTAGCACAAGTTGGTGTTTCAGTGTCTTCTGCATATACAGCAACAAAATTGTTAAAATCTGTCTATCTGTCCATCTGTCTGTTGTCTACAGAGTGATCCCACAGCATTTTATGAGTTTTTTCTTTCATCAGTGACTAAAGGTTTAATCAACTCATAACTTGTGTTCTTTTCAGATGAGGCATGGTTTCACCAAAATTGTCATGTGAACACTTTCATACTTGCTATTGGTGTTCGAAAAATTCAAATTATATACAAGAAACCCCTCAATTGAAGGTTGATGTGCAGTTAGTACAAGATGTAAAATTAGTTCCATTTTTCACAAAAAGACAGCAAATGGAGAGAGATACCAAAATGACATTCTGGCTCCATTTATTAATTAGCTGACAAAACAGAAATCATATGGGTTTCATCAAGATTCCGCTACTGCTTATATAACAGAGGAGTCCATGAATAAAATTAGCGACATGTTTGAAAATAGTTTGAAGGACAAAGTATAGAAAAATTCTCACACATTGGAAGAGCTCAAGAAAAACATACAAAATAATATTGGAAAAACTACATTGTCAAACTAAATTATGTCAATTGGAATGTGTTTACCCAGTGCAATGCCCATTTATCTGAGGGAGGGGTGACATTTCCAGCATTTGCTATAAAGAAGATTTTATACGTAGTTTTAAGAAGTGAAATCAGAGACAGGTATGATCGGCTGTGACATGTCTAGCTGCTGAGATGCAAAACCCTATGCAAGTGATAAGGATATATTCTGAAATTACTGTAGTACTGTCCATAATTTGTTTTATTCTAGTTAGTGTTACAATCATCTTCATGTTAATGGAGATAATTCAAATACAGGAGAAAAGAAAATCTGAATTTATCACATGGAATGGAGCACAAATCTTTTCACTTCTGTGCTGTTGTTACAAAGTATAATGGCTACTGCATAAAACATATATGCTTGCTTAAAATGATTAAAGTACATTAGGTCATAATAGGATTTACATTTTAGTAGAGTATATTTTTGCAATATTATTTTAATGTAATTTTGTTCATCTTTTTTTTTTTAACTTATATGTAACTGAATTATTGGCTGCAATGAATTTTACTCTTTAGACTAAATGAGGTACTGTAAAATATGTATACAAAAAAAAAAGTATCTTCTTCTTCCCATTACTGAAAAGAGAAAACTTACAGGCCGTTGCATTTACATATGGACAATCAAAAACACTAAAGATTTAACATATTTATAGAATCCATTTTTCCTGTATTTAATACTCTAGAGCAGTTAACAGAAATATAAATGGCAGTTTTATTTATTTATTTATTTTTTTTATATGTTAATTAATGTTTTTCTACTTTTCATGCTGGAAATGAAGTGACTGCCATTTACCTTTTAATGTATTTTAAAACACATATACTATCACTATAATGCAAGTTACTTAAGGAGCTCAAAACCATTAAACCTTGGAGTCTATTGTTTTGATCAAATGAATGCTACTATATGTAATCAGATATTTTGAAAGACTCATAATTCTTGGAACATGTATATTATATATATATTTTTTATGTTTCAATACAAAAGGATCTCTTCAGATTTCTGTAATAAACTGCTTAATTAGATAAGCGAAACAAAGAAAAATTGTGAAAATATGGGTGTGTGATTTATTTGTTTTGTTTTATTTTTAAAGTTTATTTGCCATAAAATCCATTTGCCACATTTCAAAATATAAAAGTTAGATAAAATGATGTTAGTCTGTTTGGTAGACATGTACAAATGTGCAATTTTACCATAATTCCAGCATTGAATGCCAAGGGTTTTCATTACTTTGTATCTATACTGGATATAGATAGTGTACCTTTTCTTTAAGCAATTGCGAGAACTATTCTTACTTAGAAATATTAGGCTAGATCACTATAATTTGGAATAAATTAAACAACTGAGTATATGTTAGACATGTTATGTTGACTTTGAAAGATAAATAAACATAAAACAAATTGAAATGTCTTTTAGTCAATTATAAAAATTGATTGTAATGATGATTATTACATGGTGGAGTTCTTTATTAGGAAAGATTTTGTTTCAGTTCCAAATGACAAGAAATGTTTTGATGGTGGTTTCATAGGAAATCATCAAAATTCTGTGGCCTTCTTCAGGGTACTCCATTTTGAAATGTAAAATTTATGTTGAATTTTGTTTTGTGATTGGTCCATTTGAAGAGGATCCTAAAGCAGATCCTACAAATGTTCTAGCAAAGAGTTTGACTCTTGATCTTATAACTGACTTACAGTTTGGCTAATCATAAATAGTTTACAAAATACCTGGGCATGCAGTTAGATTGCAAACTAAATTGGGAGCACATCACAACAACAATAAAGAAAACAATCTCATCTGAATCGTTTAAAAAAGTTATGTTGTCACTTAGGGAAGCTGGAAATGCTGAACCAAATCTACCACACTTATGTAAAACCCATTATGATATATGGAAGCAAAGCCCTCATTACTGCCAAACCAAGTAAACTACAAAAGCTAGAACACACAAAATAATGCATTAAGACTCATTTGGAGTGGTAAAACACCCATAAGAGCACTACAATTCTACCAGTAATAATCCAATAAAGACAAAATAAAACCCAGGCTGCATCAACATATGAACATTATATCTCTTTCTGATCAAAAATGTGTTAAAGAGCAAACAAAAATACTAAAAGATTAAAAACACATCAAACAGCTACAAACATAATCACCAATTATCTACACAACTTACAAAGCAGAATAAATGTCAAATCTACAAACAAATCAGAAAATCTTTTAAAATATCAAAAAATAATACCTTGATCTAATTAAAAATAATCAAGCAGCAAGTTATTGACCCAGATAAAACAACTTTAACTGAAAACCATTGCTAGAGATTCTCAGCAGATGAATGGTTGCACATCTACATTGATGGTTCTATGATCAATAAAGGAGAAACAGGAGCTGGAATATATTCAACCCTGTTTTCTCACTACATTTGAACTGGAGGAAATAACACAAGCTATTGTGCAGAACTTGAAGCAATACTCCATGCACTGAAACAACTCTTATTCAGAATAAAATCCTTCCAAAGAGCAGTATTTTTGGTAGATTGCAAAGCAGCAATTCAGACAGGCGCATCAAACTCCATCAAAACCAAACTACTACTACCCAAGAAATCAAAAGTATTATCAGATCACTGAACAATCTTCAGAAAACCATAGCATTCCAGTGGATCCCCTCACATTGAGGAATAATAGGGGATGAAATAGCAGATCTCCTAGTCAAGAAATTACCTCAATTAACAAAAGCACAGGACAAGAAAACAATAAGATGACAGATTAAGTTAAAAAGTACATCAGAATTCAAAATTAAAACAAAGATACTAAACAACCACGGGAAAACATCCCTACAGAATTGGGAGAAATACAAAAACAAACCTAGATAGGAAGCAACTGCAGTTTTCAGAACAACACAACATGACTGCCTGGCTGCCCACATCTATGAGTTAGAAATGTGTACTCTTTGTAATGAATCAAACAGCAGGACGTGAACACTTATGCACTGCAGAAAAACAAGAACATCTCTGCCCTATGCTGGACTGGTAGGAAGCAAATGGGTTGGAATTTCAGAGCTGCCATTAAGAAGAAGAAGTTTGAGTTGAACTACACACTCTTATTGGCTTCACTTATTTATATTTAGAATTTGTTTCACAGACTATGGCTGCATCTTCAGCTAATTTCAATTGCGCAATAATTCACTGTGTTCCTCTGGGGATGCATATTCTGCTCTGATGGAGGTGTAATTAAGTGTCAAAGTTCATTAATTTGTCTTTATATTTGTAGATTTTTCTCCCACGTTCTCTGTAGGTCCCTGTATTCACTTTAATAATTTTGCCTTTTTCACTATGTCATGGTTCTCTGTTCAGAAATGTGATGCCAGCGCTGATTTTTCCAATTGTTTGTGTTTTATGTTCCTGAAGTGTTCTTTTAACTGTGTGCTTATGTTTCTCTTTGTTTTTCCGATGTAGATTTTTTGCATTCTGCACATTTTATTTAGTAAATACCTGCTTTTTTTCTCTGGTGGAATACTTTCATTAATATTGTCCTTTAGGAGATTTTAAACATTAAAATTTGTTTATTGGTCCCAATCTAATATTAAAATCTTTTAGAATATTTTGAAATTTGTGCATAGCCAATGGATATATGTGAGTTATCTAATCTTTTGCTGCTGAAAGTGTTGTAATTTCTTTAATAAGTTTCTGCCTCTTGAACTTAAGTACTTTGTTGCGAACCAGTTCTTTGCTAAATCCATTTTTAATTGCTGTTCTTTCTATTTGCTTGTATTCTTTGGGATGTTCTTTCTTGTTAATAGATAGATTAATGAGTCGGTGCATTAAGTTGTTGATTATTGCACATTTGTGTGTTTTGGGTTAAATTCATCAGCTTTGATGTAATTGCCTGCAAAGGATGTATTAATCCAGTCAATGAGGCTCTGAAAAAAATGCACATTTATCCCAAAAGTAGCTCAATACAAAATAAAACAGATTAACCCAACAATAGCAAACATATATGGTTTACCAAACATTCACAAGACAAACCGGCTAACTAACAGCTTCAGAACATCACCAAAATTTCAAAGCAGGAGCATAAACAATTCATTTTAGTTAATAGAAAAAAATTAGGAATATAAAATTACAACCTACTTTTGACATAGAATCTCTGTTTCCAAGTATATCTAAAGATACACTTCTAACTTATCTCCATGAGGGCTAAGAACAAGTTGAATTAATGATGCACACATAGAGGAATACATAAAACTCACTGAAATTTGTATAAACCAATCTTATTTTTCGTTCAAGGGCAAAATCTATAAGCAAGAATCAAGGCTTACTACAGGCAGCCCCCCTTATCTTCATTCCTAGTTAATCTCTTAATGAGCAGATTTGAAACACACATCAAAACAGCATTCCCACACATATTTAAAATTGGTACAGGTACGTTGCCAATATATTTGCCATAGTTAACAAATTAACAATGTCATAAAACTTCTGAATAAAAAGATAATTGTTCGCATACAAAGCATCAGCACATAACATGCTACCATTTTTGGACATTAAAATAATAAAACAATGAGGCAACCTGGAATTTGGAATCTATAGAAAGAACACCTATGCAAACAATCACATCAAAATTGACAAATTTAACCCCAAAACACATAAACATGCATTAATCAACAGCTTAATGCACAGACTCAGACTCATTATGCTATCCATTAAAAAGAAAGCATGCAAGCAAATAGAAAGAATGGCAATTAAAAATGAATGTAGCAAAGAACTAGTTCACAAAAAAGTTCAAAAGGGAGAAACTTATTAAAGAAACCATAACACTTTCAGCAGGAAAATATAAGATAATTTTTAAAAAATTCACATCCATGGATTACATATAAATTTCAAAATATTCTACAAGATTTTAATATCAGATTGACACCAATAAACAGATTAAATGTTAAAAAATCTCCTGAATGGCAATAATTGAAACCTATTTAATGAAATTTATTGGAAATGCTAAGAAAAATACAAATACAAGGGCCATTTTAGGTGTACCTCCTCACGATTACAGAAATTTTAATACAATAATGATTTTACACTAACCCTTTATCTAAATTCTAAATAATTAAATAAAGTAAAACATTTCCATCTTGTTATATAACAAATTATTTATGAGGAAGTAAATACCTGCTTTAATGCCTTTGAAACATGTCCAAGTAAGTGGAATAAAACTAGTGAAATTTGAGTGACTTCGTTATAAATAATTTGTTATATGATACTATATTTCATTGTGAAAATCCTAAACTATTCAAATTTATTTCCATCTTGATTGCATCAGCCTACTGGAATTCCAGGGGACTAAAATAAAATATTTCAATTACTCTACCTATACCATTATTTTATCAGCTAGGATAAGTCCCTACAAACTATAATTCCTGGTTCATCCGCAACCTTCTTGAATTCCAGCGGACCAGGCTCAGACCCAACCCAAGGCACTAAAATAAAAATTTCATTAACTCTACCTGTACCAATTATTTTATCAGCTAACTACAATCCCTACAAACTGCTAATTCTTTTATTTCTCAAATACCAACTATAATGCTATGTTTATTCACCTTCTAGTACAATTTCCAATATCAGAAGTTCAATAATTAAATAAATTTAATATAATTTCACTCCCAACATTCCCAGACCAATGACATTTTCCTATTCATACAGGTATTTTTATCATCTAAATTTTATCTAAATTACTTATCTTTCAACTGACCATTTCCATTTCATTCTTCCATAAAAACTTCCCTAATTTGGGTATTGGTTGACATCTTCAACAATCTTTCTTAATACAATTTCTTTATTCCTCATTAACCATTTCTTAATTAAACTTTCCCCCCAAATATTTGTGGCTTTACATTGCAAGATAATATGAATTTCATCTATCTTCTTCCCACAGATGGGACACATTCCTGGAGTAACATCTCCTTTCATTCCTCTTAATTTCCAAACGCCCCAATCCAAACCAAACCAGGCTATCCCTTCTCTTCCATTTTTCTTGCAAATTAAAATGTACTTCTTTTCTGGGTCAACTTTTAATTCTTATAATTTGCTAGTGAATTTTTTCCCCTAATTTGGTTTTCTCCCTAATCTGGGCAAATAAAACATATATCCATATCTTCCATTCTTGATCTTAGTTCTCTCCAACGTCTTCTAAAATATCTAATTTTAACCCAAAAATCTCCTAACTCATTTCTAAATAACTATTTTTTTAATTTTGTTCAACCAGTTATTAACTATTATACCCAATTTTTTTTTCTTGGTATTTTAGGCATATTTTCACAATGTTAGTATCCAATAGCTCTTGAACCTTAATAAATATTTCAATACTTTCTCCATCACTAACCCTCTGATGCTTACCTTTCTTAATTCTATCAACACTCCTGCATTTGCAGATTATTGGGAACTCCCAAAATTAATTTACAGAAAATTCTTAGTATTAAATCTATATTATACCATCCCTTCTCTATACCCCAAACTTCCCCTCCATAAATCCAACCGAGGCAGAACAAAGCCTTTCAAACTGCTTGATATTCATTACTGGCATCCTATATAAACATTTTCTTATCACTGTCATGGCCATTTTCCCCTTTGCTATTGCAGTTCTTTTCTGTTTTTTCCAGCCTCCATTACTATTGAACTTTACGCCTAGATAGAAGTATTCACTAACCACCTGAATTTCTTTATTTGCCATAAACCATTTCTCATCCTTATGCAGTTTATAAAACCATGATTTTAGTTTTATTCTGATTCACCTTCTCCCCACTCTTCACAATACCTGTTGATTTCATCTATAGCTAACTTTGAGCCAATTAGTGATACTGAACATAGCACCAAATCACCTGCATAAAGTAACCTAGGAATATCTATAGTATTAATTGCAGGCATATGGGTGTAAAATGCTTAAAGCTATCAAAAATATCATCAATAAACAAATTAAACAATATGATACTTAATTTTCAACCTTGCCTAAGTCCTCTCTCATGTCCCACAGCATTAGTAACTTCTCCAAAGCCACACTTGACATAAAATCTGTTTTGATAATATGACTCCTGTAATAGAATGTTCACATTCCCACTTACATCCTTCTTACTTAATTTGTACCATAGAACTCTTCTATCCACCCTATCATATGTTTTTTCTAAATCAATAAATATGGCATATAATCTACCTCTTTTCTTTGCTAAATATTTATCTATCATCCTTTTAATTATAAATATATTCACTGTTTTCTTTCCTTTCCAAAACCCAGTTTGGTGGGGCAATATCCTTTGATATTCTCCTGACCAATATTCCTGTAAAATTGTTTCCAAAATTGAATAACAGTGCAATTCCTTTGTAATTATTTGGGTTGCTTTCATTCCCTTTACCTTGGTATAGGGGGTGTATAATTGCCATACACCAACTTTCTGACACTTTTTTCTTCTCTTTAATTACATTCATAAGCCTTGTTAAACCGCTAGTCTATCTGGATGTTCACACCAAATTTTAAAAAAACTGTGTAGGTAAACCATCGATTCATACTGCCTTATTTTTTTTAAATTTACGAACATGACTATTAACTTCTTCCTGTGAAATTGGTCTATCCAACTCCTCCACATAATTATTAAAAACCTCTAATCCCCCACCCCTTAGTTTCTGCAATAAACTAACTCTGAAAATGTGTACTCCATTTATTTGAACTTATACCCACTTTATTTCTTCTCCCCTTTCACACATTGATTAATAATTTCCAAGCTTGCAGCCCTATTTCTTAATCCAACTTTTGCTCAATTTCCGCAGCTCTAGCTATTCTCCACTCTTGGTTGCAATAGAGCAGCTGCCTATATCTCTCATGCAATTGGATCATAATGCCCCTATCCATTTCATCATTTCTCTTTCTCCATCTTGTGACTGCCTCCCATACCATATCTCTCATTCCCCTTCACTCTTCATCAAACCAATTATCATAAACTTTATTTTCCCTCTTTTGCTTACAATCATATCACTTCCTGCCCATTTAAGCATAAACTTAAGCATAAAATCCACAGCATCATTACTTATACCTAGGCAAATCATTAAATTAATTTCTAGCACATCACCCTAGCCATTGCTGAATCCAGCATCTCATAAAACCCATCAGCCCGTCCAGGGGCCCACTTATAGCTAATTATCTAGTACCAGATCCACATGCATCTTCTCTTCTAATGTCTTTACTGCACCACGCCACTATTAATTAAAAATGGGAACTTATCCCAACCATGTTCATTACCTGAATTTCCAAACTTTACTTAAAATACATCTCTATACAATACATAATACACAATACACACTCTGTATACTTGTATACACTTGTACTAAATTTACCATTTTCATCTTCCCCCCAGCAACCATTCAGCATTACAAAGCCAGAATGGCAATAATAATGAAAGTATTCCACTGGGGAAAGAAAGAAAGGGAAAAAAAAAAAAAAAAAAAAAAAAAAAAAAAAAAAAAAAAAAAAACACAGTATTTACCAAATAAAATGTGCAAAATGCAAAAGAATCTATACTGGAATAGCAAAGAGAAACATAGGCACATGGTTAAAAGAACATTTCAGGAACATAGAGAAATCAGCGGTGGCATCTCATTTCTGGACAGAAAACCACATTAGTGAAAAAAGAAAAATTATTGAAGTCGGCACAAGAATCTATAGAACTAGTAACATGGGAGAAAATCTACACCTATAAATACAGAGACAGATTAATGAGCTTCGACACTTCCTGAAATGAAAACATTTAAATTCTTTACACCCCCACCAGAGCAAAAAATGCATCCCCATAGGAATATGTGAATTATCCAGCAGTTGTCAATTAATGGAAGATGTGGACAATGACCTGCGAAACATACTCTAAATATAAACAAAGCAGAGTCAATAAGAGTGTGTAGTTCCACTCAATCATTCAATTAATCTTAATTATATGATTTGCTTCACTGTACAAGTTCCAATTAGCACTTCAAATTAACTTCAAAAACTGAATTGAAACTTATGGATGGAAATGGGTTATAACATATATTTAAAAAAAAGAGTAATCTTTAATCACATAAAATGAGTAACAGTACTGGCAGTTTCAGGATGTGTTTTTGTTACATAACTATATATACAAAAAATGGGAGGCCCATATAGTACTTGCTAAACATTACACTAACAATATATTTAATAAAACAAACAAAAAAAAAAGAAAAGGCAAAATAGAGAAATATGGTATGACTATTAAAGCAAGCATTTTTATTGGTCAAGTGTTTAACTTTTTAGCATGGCTTAATCACAGTTATCAGGCTTTGTGTGGTCCTCTCTCTGTGACAAGTACTGTATCATATGTAAATATTATTAAGAATGAAACATTAAACAGACTGTTTCACAGGACCGATGGTACGATGACTTGAGTTTCCAGTTTAATTAAAAGCATTATTAAAAACAAATTTAATAATCCTTTCAACTATAAGTAAACTGCATAATATTTTTAGTTTTAAAAATACTTCATTTGCTCTAGTGCAAAAAAATACTCCAAATGTAGTAGAATAAGATAGCTGCAAAAACTATAGTGATCCATATAAAACTGCTTCCTTCTTTCCTTCTCTCTCTTTCTTCATTGGGACAGAAATACATATTTTGCTTCTAAATTAAGCAAAAGCTCTAGGAGTTTCATTATATTATGAAATGGAGTAACATTTAGAATATGCCAACTCTTTTGTTACTGTAGTCTAATCATTGCAAATATTCAACACAACACTACAGCATTGGCTATTTCTTGTGAAGAACTATTGAATAATAAACTTGGTTCAAGTAGTGTAAAGGTCGTATAAAAGGATTTTTGATTAGAAAAATGAAACAGCATTAGTATTGGTGTTTCTAGTCCTTTCTAAATAGAAGTTTTGTGAGTGAAATCAGCAAGCATTATTCATTTGCACTGCCAGAGGTTGCTATGGGCATTTAAGCGTGACTAGCTGACTGCAGCTACCATTCCATATGGCATTAAGGCATCTGTTGCAAGAGACCCAGCTACTTGCACTCAGTATCTAAGATCTGCAAAGAACATTAGGCTAAAGCTGTGTGGTATAATAGCTGCTGGCAAAAAGAAGGAATGTTGATTTCTGAGTACTATTCATTGTGTAGTTGGCAGTTCCACTTTAATGGCCATGGAAATGCACAGAACACACACCAGACATTCCACACATATTCAATAGGCATCCATATTATTTGCTCTATGTGAAAGTCAAGAGTTAAGTGTGCAATATCTGCTGAGAAAGGTGGATTTCAATGAAATTGTAAATGCACGATACTAACATACACGATACAGTGCATTTGCCATGTGTCACAAGAATCCATGGCCGTGATCTAAAGTTATTTGAAGGCCAATCACCTCCAAGAATTTGTGACCACCCAGATTCCAGTACATAAGACTGGAAATTATCTAAGGGGAAATAATTTGTATTGTCAAAGTAATGCCCAGGAATATGCAACATGTTAAGTGGTGCCTCAAGAAGGAAGAAGGACATTTTCAGAATTTAATGTAATGGTAATGCAGTCTTGAAAGATATTCTATATTTAAGATACAATACATTATTACTAGCACAATTCTTGTAAATGCAGGACAAATCTTAAAAGACCCATTTCACTGAGTTCTGAGTGTCTAGTGTTATCACTTTCATCTAAATGCAACACCCTGCCATGGGATACCTTGGATTTTCCAATGTTGTCATTTACTTTTGTACATGAAAGATTGAGCAGAAACTAAAAATATTTCCTGTTTAAGATATTAAGAATATCTGAGGGTACCTTAATTAACAAATAAAGAATATATAAATAAATAATTTATTCTCATTTCCACACCAGATCTCTGTTAACACTAAACAAGTACTGAAATATATTTCAGAGATGTGACATTTTCCTAAACAAACTCAAAAACACCACGTTCCTCATGTATATGAATAGCACCCTTTGGTTGTTTCAATAGTGCAGCATAATACTCTCTGGCAATGGTGACTGCCCTTCTGGAGGTTGTCTACAAACACCACACCATGAGAATCTCAGATCATCTCAATGTAACAAATAAACAGCTGAATAACTAATTTCACTTCCAGGAAAAAAGGCCATCGAGGCTCGTCCCATATTATATCAATTTTATATAATCACTTTGTACGTAAGAAAATGCAGTAGTATTTGAACTCTATTTTATATACTATACAGAGAGTATATCTTAATAAATATGCACATTATAAATTAGATACATTGGAGAACATCTTTTACAATCTTCCAAATATAGACTATGTGGCCTACAGACCCTGAACACAATGCATGTCCTAATTTCAAATCATTAGTGTCTACAGAGGAATCATGGCTTAAGATCATGCCTTTGATCGTAAGTCCAAAGGTGATGACCACCCTTAAAATGAAAACTAAAATGATATAGCTGTTTCTGTCTAATCATACACATAATTTGAAAAATTGAAATTCAATCAATTTCAAATCGTTAGTGTCTGCTGAGGGATCATGGCTTAAGATCATACCTTTGAATCATAAGTCCAAAGGTGATGACCACCCTTAAAATGAAAACTAAAATGATATAACTGTTTCTGTCTAATCATACACATAATTTGAACAATTGAAATTCAATCAAGAAAAAATTCATCCACTAACAAACACAAGCACACATATAAAATTGATGCATTAAAAAGAAATATTTAAAAGCTGCCACCAGTTAATTTTAAATCTTACATCTTCCTTTCAAGTCATTAATTATATCTAAGATATACAAACATAATGGTATATTTGACAATATACAGATGCAAATCCAACCTTCTGTTACAAAGTTTTAAAATAACTACTTATCCATTTTTATGTTTAACCTTAAACTTAAAAGTAGATATCTAGTAGGCCCAGCTTGATTAAAAACCACTTTGTTCAATCTATCTCTCCCTCTTTTTTTCCAGGATATGCAAATAATAGAGAGGTAAAAATCAATGTAATGAATGTAATCAATGCAGCAGAATAATATAAATTCCTGTTGGATTACACAAGAGAACATAGATATTAAAAGAATTTAAGTGTAATTTCTGAGAAAAGGTGACTAGCAGTTCTAGAAACAATAATGTTAGTTATATAAAGCAATTCACCAATTTCTTAAGAATGCTATAAAACATTACTAATTTGCATTCTCACATTTGAGTCATACTGTTCATAAATATTTTTTTCTGTGATGTGAATAATCCATATATGCCTATTATGCAAAAGGATGATTCATTAAAACTCATTATTATTATTATTATTGTTATTATTTTGTTTTTTTTCCCCTCCGTCAATAAGCTCCTGTAAAGAGTGATGCTACAGTTATCTCTCGTCCCAGGTATAGCACCCAGCGAGATTTTCCATAATCTCTCAGCCATCCTCTTGCTAAGGAAAATGTCTTACATGTATTTTCAGCATCTGGAGATAACTCACTTTCCACCACTTCAAGCAAATCAAAACCTGTAGTGGCTGCAGGTATGCCTTCAGCACATCCTAAGGTAATATGTGCTCGACATCCCATGCCTTTTACAGGTTCAAATGAACATGGAATCATATCAGAGCATACCAATGTTGCTTGGCAATGAGGAAACCAAGTCTGTTGCCTTGTAATGGATGATGGCCTATATCTGTTAATGTTTGGATTATGATGCATGTTATTTCTCTGCATAAGGCCTAATGTTGGCAGCTCTTCATCATTATCCCATAACTTAAGTTCTTCCTCACTTAGTTTCACACGAGCTCCAAAGGTACGTGGAGTCATAACAAAGCCAATTATATGCAAGTTATAGCAGTTACCACAGGCTTCAAGTACTTCTTTCTTTATTGCATAATCATAAGATCCTGGTACATCACCAAATGAGCAAAATTTGGCAGTGCAGTGGAGTATATTCCCTTTGAATGAATCAGACATTGTGTAATATGAGAGACCACCTGTAACAGTAAAAAAATAGTGACATTTTTATTCATTCACATTACATGCACAATGTAGATAAGTTCTGATAAGGGTTGTACTAAGAGTACCAATGATATACAGAAAGAATACCTAAAACTACAAATATTTCCAAAATGAAATGTGAAATGGAATGGAATGGAAGTACAGAGAGGGCCCAACAATGACCTAGGAGTAAATTTTGTTTTTTTATATGGAACAATGCCTATTGACATTAAACAAATAAAAGTAGATAAGATTTGTATAACAATGGAATTTTTTGGATGATCCTTATACAAAAAGTTAATGAAATAGTCATTTGAATCTCTGAAACAAAATGTCATCTGGTCACAGATTACTGCATCATAGCCATGTTTTGTTTCCTTTACATGGATTACATTGAGACTTTCTAGTTAGTACTTCATTATATATCATAGGAGTAAGTCATGCTGGATATGCTAGAGAAGATAGTATTTACAAATGCTAAAAAAGCCTAAATGATACTAGTGAATGGAAAATGTAGAAAGAATGGTGAGACTTCTTGCAATCTTGCTGAAAGATATCCAGACAGAAGACACAACCTTCTTGATCAGTATTTATGAATCTCTTTAATCAACTAGGGGAAAAGGAAAGGGAAGTCAACATTCCCCCCAAAAAAGTGTAACTGAAGAAGATGTTCTATCTGCTGTTGCTGTAGATCCACACATTAGCTCCCAGAATACTGCAATGGAAAGTGGCATGAACCAGGCAACTGTACTACTATTATTCTGCACTATCATAAGCTCCATCTGTTTCATGTTGCTCCAGCATGTAAATGATTTTCAAAATTACATTAATTTTGTGAATGAATATTAGAACATGATATACCAGATTTGTCATGTATCTTCTCAATGATGATGTGTTTATAAATCATACACTATTGGTCAGTAACTTGATTTTGCCAAGTACAGCTTCAACATTCATGGAATGTAAATGTTTGGTGCAGAATAGTGAGCCATCATCTCATTTGACATTTTTCATAAAAGAGGTCATTGAATTCCTTACACGTGCATCAGCTTCCAAACACATGAGCTTCCATCAATGGTGGAGGACAATACACTGCAGACTAGCGCAGCATATGGCATCAACATTATGTGTGCTGCCCAGCTCATAGTGCAACACAGTACAGTTTGTCTTGATAAAATATTTTAAGATTGCTGGATTGGGTGAAGACGGCCTGTAAGCACCCATTTATTCCCCAGCAGAATTTCTTCTGTGGGAAGCTAAAAGATTGTTGTCTACATGATATACCCACTACACCAGAAGCTATGAATTGCAGTATAGGAGCCGTTTATACTGAAATTTCTTCTAAAATTCTACATCATTTGCAGTAATCTATGGCAATGACTGTCAAATGGAACAGACAATAGTTAGTGTAAAAAATGAATACCTAAGTTTAGGATACAATGTTTTCTTTCAAAGATTCAAATGACAATATTTCATCAACCTATTTGCACTTGGAGATGTAATGTATCAATAAGCATAGTTCCAAAAAACAAACCCAATGCTTGAGACAAACACTTTCTCATCATTGTTGAAATCTCTGTATTAACTATATTTGTGAGCTCCTCTCTCTTCTTCCATTCTGTAAAACAGTGCATTAATTACATATCTTGTTTCAGGAATATTTGTAATAGTAGTTTTAATGACTCGTCCTGTATATATGCTGAAATAACTGCCAATGGAAATAAAATGTTTTTTAAAGGGATAATATAGCCTTGTATTTGATTGTGCATTAACATTTCATAACTGGTGGATATATTTTGAAATGACTTACGAGCAATAAATAATGTAAGGATAGATCCATAAGCTTCCTAACTAATACACAAAAGCATTTTTTTTTTCTGATACCTAGGTGGGAAGTCATATATTTATTTATTTACTTACAAATTACTTTACTACACCTATATTCATGATTGAGACACAACCATACAAATTAGGAGTATTATGCAACATTACACAGCATTGATAATTGTGCATTGGGCAGTAATAAATTTGCACACTAAGAAGAATATCTCACATCCATAAAATTACATTATATGACATATGAATGATGTGATGATTTTCCTCCATATTACATACTGAAGGAGCAAGATAATAATTGGCATATATTACTCGATTGTGAGGAAACCAAGTTTTTAGGGAGAAGTTGGAAATGTTTAGATGGTCTAATTTACCAAAGGAAATTGTGGGGAAAAAGTTGTTGAATGTTAAAGTAAGAAAAGGGATGGTGGAAATCAGTAGGTACTTAGGTAAAGTGAGAGCTAATTGGATGGGATAAATTAGTAAGCAAGATAGTGAAGAATGTGTAGAGTGTAAGGGAGTAGACTGAAATAGTAGAAAGGGTCCTATAACTCGGTAACAGAGTGTTTGAGTTTATCGGGCCTAGGAAATGCAGCAACAAGGCTAGTGAAGTCTAGTGAGATATAGGGAGTACAAATTGTTAAATAGTCAATACACAAGAAATGTTAAAATAATTGTTATACTCCATGTAATGAAAGTTCAAAATAAATATTCTATTCTATTCTACTGAAGGAGTGAGCTAAACTTCTGAGACGAGAGAACTTTGAAGATAATAAGCAAGATTAGCTAGCCCTTGAATGTGGTAACCACATTTCTCTCAAGGGTTGGTTGACAGACAGCTTAAGATTAAGGAAATACTGTAGAAACCCAATTAAAAGTGGCCTAATATACTGCAAATTTATATTTAATGCAAGGAACAGTATGTCCCTCAGTTAAAATATATTAATTTTAGTGAATTTTTTTCTTTTAAAATTCAAAGAAATAAAGCAGCATGCATAGAGCATTTTGCAGTACAATTTCTCATCAGTAGTCAGAAACACAAAACCCTCAGTGGAGAATGCCTTTTGTTTCCAAATTGTAAAACAGCATTCCAAGGGATTTTGCAGAACTAATTAGAAATAGGCCATGCTTGATATGTATTCAGTACGATTGTCTGGCATGCTGCCTACATTACCAGAAATTTTTTTTTTTTGGTTTGTATCTCACACATCCTAATTATTTAGTTCTGAGTGTAATATTTGTATGAGCAGTGTTCTGTATTTTAAGTTTCATGATCATTCAGGAGGTTATCATGTTTTATTTTAAAGTGCAATTTAAATTTATGAACATAACAGTACATAAGGTTACAATCTTATACTTTCATGCAACCTGCACTTAACACTCTGTAGTCACATTCGAATATACTGTAGTTACATAGAATGTGGGAGCATATTATATATATCAGCCATGTTGGATTAAAAATTCTCATGAATATTGCCCTCCCAAGATTGGTGCCCAGACTTACATCTTCAGTGGTAAAAAAAATAATGAAGTTTTTAGGAGTTGCACCATAACAATCAGAAAAAATATTAGGATCCATTTAATGCATACAAAATCCTTACCATTTATTTTAATCCTGTGCCAAAGAAGGAAACAATGGGATGACATATACCCAACAAACACTTTCCGGCCTACCTTATCACAATGTTCTATATATTTTTCCCTTCCCCTTCCCTCTAAGAAAGACTAAGGTCACTTTCCAGGTGATTATGGAAACAATCTTGATATTATGAAAAGATTTGTTTAATGACTTCTGTCAAATAAAAAATATCAATATGTTGAAATTGAGCACAAAGCAACTTTTGCAAACAAGGGCTGCAATAAATGTGGCTCCAAGCAGATCAACTACTGCCCCCCAGCCAAGGGCATCCACAGAATATTTTGGAGGGAGGGGCAACATATTTTTGAAAGTTTAAGATTAAAATTTACCATATTTGAAAAATTGATTAAACAACCTAATTTTTAAAATCAATATAACAAAGAAAATATAGGTTAATCAGTCATGTTCTTAAATGCTTTATTTTAAAATAGCAGTGTTCTGGCTATTAAATGAAAATTGATTAATTTTAAAAATCTTGAGCTGCCCCTCTGTGCTCCCCCTTGGCAGACGCCCTTGCCCACAGCCAGAATCTTAACTCCAGTGAGTAATACCATAAATTCAAGTTGAAAGCATATACAACAAGCTGCATAATATTATGCTACCTTCAACTATATATATAAGTAAACGAATCTATTACTTTCCATATCTTCCAGTTTCAATTTCACTTTTATCTAGAAACTTCTATTTTGGTATTCTTTATTAATATATATCACCCATACCTTTCTGTTGTAAAATTTCCTTCACTTTAAGAGACCAAGATTCTTTTTACATACAGTTCTTCTGCATACAAAAACATTCTTTAACAATGTTATTTTCTTCCAGTGTTTTGCAATTTAAAATTTATTGAGAATATCCCATTAGACTACATACAGACTTTAGCAATCCATTACAAAATGAGATCTAAAAATACACAAAAAATTATATTAATATTACAATTTAGATATTTTCTTTCTAGAGTTGCTTGATTACATTCTGATCCCAATACACTCAACTGCAGGTTATTAGTGTATTGGTGACTATCATATTGCTGCATTATTCTATCCCTGTCTATGCTTATCTAATCTATTGTACTTCTAAGGTCATGTTTCCCTCTATTTTCCTCTTAATCATTCTTATCCATTTCTCTCTAACTTTTTTCAAATATTTCCCTCTCACTTTTATATTCTTCTCTTCTTTTACAGCTAAAACCTTTCTAATTAACATTTCTCCATTTAAATTCTTCCATTTTTATTGCCAAGCCTGTTCTCTCCATAGCTTTGTTTGCCTACAATATAATAAACAATGAAAATCTGTATTAGTTTCTCCACACACACTGGACATTTTCCTACCTCTTTATCATATCCTAATCCTTTTAAATTCATAACTCCAGTTCTAGCCTGTGCAAACACTTTCCAACCTGCCTTATTACAATGTTCTATATATTTTTCCCTACCCCATACTATTTTTATTTCCTTATAAAGTCTCAATGAACTCCTTTGTCCCATACTACCAAATATTTCTTGTCGTTCAAAATTTTCCAACTTAGATTTATTTCTTTCCAGAATCCTCTGTTTTGGTTTTCCCTATTTTCCATTAGTTTTCTAAATCTATCTGTTTTAAAATTTCCTGCACTTTGATACTTTCCACTTTTATTTCTCTTGAATACTGAAACATTCTTCAGTAATATCCCTCTCTTTCAATGTGATAATTCTGAATAAGTATTTCATAATTCTAGTAATAATTGTTATCTTGGTAGAATACTTACCTAATTCTAATTGCATTACACCATTTGAGAATGCTGTCAGTAAATCTAAGATGAGTTTATAAAAACTTCTATTTATTTTATCACCATCTTTCCATGCATCCTCTACACCCCATATTTCTACCCCATATAACACTTTTGTTTCTACTGTGGTTGTGTAAATTCTTTCCAGCCAATTCACTCTTTTATCTGGAAATTTTCTTAAAAATGCTTTTATAACACTCATAGCTGCTTTTCCTTACACTATTGCCTTTTTTTTTGGGGGGGGTTCATTCCAACTTCCATTAGATCTTAATCTTGTCCCTGGATAATTAAATTTCCTTGCTACCGCTATTTCTCTCCCAACTGCCATTTCTCATCCCGTCTCATTTATAACCTCTTTTAAAAATCAAGATCTTTGATTTCTTTTCACTCACTTTCAATCCTCATTCTTACAAAAAGTATTCCCTACTTCAATTCCCCTTCTCAATCCTCCAATAGATATAGATACAATTACTACATCATCTGCAAAAAGGAACTCTGGTATTTCTTTATTGTTTACTATTGGTAGATATATCTTATCTCTTTGAGTCTCATCCAGAATATCATCAATATAGAGTTTGAGCAGTATTGGAATTAATTTACAGCCTTGTCTTACTCCTGTTTACTCTACATATTATCTGTTACTTGATTACCCAAAAATTTGATACAAAACAGGTTCTCATTATATATATATGTTTTTAATAGTTTCATAAACATATTGCTTACTCCTTTTCTTTTTAATTTTAACCACAATGCTTCTCTATTGATGGTATAAAATGCCTTCTCAAAGTCTACAAATACCATGTAAACCCTTCACCTTTTATTGCTTAAATATTTATCCATAATTGTCTTTATTATGAAAACAATATCCAATGTTCTTCTGCCTGCACTAAAACCTGTTTGAAACTCTGATAATTTCTTCTTCTCTACATGGAAAGAAGATATACCTCTATAATTAGCTGGATTATTTACATCACCCTTCCCTTTATATACATACATATATATCTATCTTTAGTTCAAACTTTCCAAAATTCCCCTGGAATACCATCAATACCACTTGCTTTCTTCACTTTTAATCTTTTAATTTGATCATAGAATTCTTCCTCCATAATCTACCTATCTAAGTCATCAATAACTCCCTGATTTCCTAGGAAATCTATTTCTGCTCTAAATAAATTCTCCTGCCCTAATAGTGTGAATCCAAGTTAAATTGAACTTTAAAATGTAAGAATGTTGTAGTAAAAGAAAACTATACTGAAAAATAAAATGGCGTTTTTGTTTCTATTGCTGCTGGAACTTTATTAGATCAAAAACTTATGGACTTCCGTCATATCTAAATCTCTGTGTATCTCATAAACAGAGAAGCACCTTAAAATATAGAAATAATTAGGAGGAAAATTAATAAGGAAAGGTTATTGAAAGAGAAAAAACCTCTATTGTCATGACAGAGTTATTTCAATTGGTGGCTGAACCTGTCTTCTGGATTTCAAGTAGGAAATTACTGACAAATCAAAGATATAGGCTAGTATAGGGTAATAGGTATTAGCCAGGGGATACTCTATTTATTTATATTTTTGTTCTAAGGATTGGAATAAGAATCATTATGATCAGCTTATAATTTATTAAAGAAACTTAATTAATTGTAGTCATGGTTAGTTATACCTGAGAGTCCAGATAGGTGGATACCTCCTTACTTTTGTTAACATTTCAATAAATACTGAAATATTCAAATCTGTGTGTTAAATTTATGCACTATTAATCTATATTTTTTCTTTCTTTCAGCAGTTTAATAACTAATTTCACATTCATATTATGGATAATCTGTTGCTAATTTTCAGAACTATCCTTCTTTCTATAAAGAAATTAAATAATTTTGCCATCACTGGAATGTCAAAGATATGCAGTAAATTGATTAAAACAAGGAACTTTATATAAATGGACTAAAAAATACTGGAAATAAGAATTTATTGGCTCAAAAGAACATATAATACAGTGCAATGTTTATTTATTTATTTTTTTTTTGTTGCTTTGACTGCATTGGTCTTCTCATGACGTCTGTAGATTGTGGACTGAATACTATAGGTAAGGATGAATGAAATGAGTTAATGATAGTGCAAATGAGCTTGGAGTCCTTGGCACCTTAAAGCTATCTGGCATATTCATTTTCTGAAGGTAAGGAACTACCATGGCTGGCCGAGGTCATTAAGGGGCAGACTCGTTAGCAGGAGGTTTGGGTTTCGAATCCTGCCAGGACTGTCCTTCCTGACTGATGTTTTTTTTTTCCAAGTTTTCCTCACATAAATATGACAAATGCAGGGGCGGTACCCTAAACTTAGGCCTGGAACGTTTCCTTCCTTAAAAAAAAAAAAAAAAAGTAAAAATGGGCATTAAACACAAAAAATAAAGAAAAACTTTGAAAAAATCTTACCCAGACAGCTTGACCTGACCAGGATTTGAATCCAGGACATGAAGATTAGTAGTCGCAAACCCTAACACTAGACCACGAAATCAGTAGTGAAAATGTTGTATGGGATGGAAATATGGCATTGTGACAGGTGGAATATGCTATATAAAATCGATAAAGGATATTCTGTACACAGGTACTAGGCTTACCATGAGCACCATTAAATAATGTAGCTTTTATAGAACTGGTATGTCTACAATACAGATATGATGGTAGAAAGAATTACAAAATATATTTTAGAGAGCATATGCTTAATGAAAGAGAACATTTAATAATATTTTACTGATCAAGAAAAATAAGGTCTTGATGCTCAAGATCCAAGAAATTTTGAAATAGGTATGGGAAACAACAGGATAAAAAGAAATATAAAAATAGAGGTTTTTGGAAAGAAGTTGTTGTTGATTTATTTATGGACACACTTTAACAGCTCAGGTCATCAGCATCCCATTCAATTCAGGGCTTGAAACAGCCAACAAATTTTGTTCAGAGGCCTCCTCTTTCAGGCTTGAGGTTCTTTTTTGTGCCGTAAATGTATGACACGGAACCCACGGCTTTACTCCCTTTCCGAAGGAATTCATACTTAGGATTTTTACGCCCGAAAAAATCCATCGATCCTGGCCAGGTTTGGAAGGCAAGTAAGGTTACCACTACACCACCAGGACCGACTTTTGGAAAGAAGTGAGAACTAGAACTGAAGAGATATAGAGAAGTAAAAAATGTTTAATAGTCTGAGAGATAAACAAGTTCTTTGGGAATTTATTGCAAGGTGAGAAAAGTGTCTGGGATAGAAAACGAGCTTAGAGCTTTATGATAAGAGAGAGTGAGAGGGTTTTATTGGGCTAAAACAAATGTTAGAAACTTAAGCAGAATATGGAAAGGTAGAAGGATCAATCATTGTATTATGTGTAATTAGATAATGATTTTCACAGTATATTATATTGTGCGTCTACCACATTATGGAGGTAATAGGGCTGAAAACAAAAATGGAAATACTTAAGAGGAAGAAATAGTATTGAGGACAATTCTGGGGATTAAAGGATAAATTAATATAAAAATAGATGGAACCTGTTTATGTAAAGTTAAGGATAATAGGTGGAGAAAGCTCAGAGATTATCTTAGAAAACTAGAGTAGGAATCACAGAAATGAAAAATAATTTATTATATATTCACCAATTAATCAACAAACAACATGTAGATATGTTGTGTTAAGACTAAAAAAATTAACTAAATAACCCTAATTCATATACTAACTGCAGTTGAATGATATAGGAAATAAGTGCTCTACATTTTCTCATGACCTGAAGAAGCAGGACTCCTAGCAATTTAGTTGGTGGTGGAAGGATATAATCCTCTGGCTCTTTGAGGCCTATGCATCCTTGAAAATTATAAAAATTATAGGACTTTTTTTAATAATTTTCTATTACAGTATACATAAATTTTATTATGTTTATCTCCTATTTTGGAAATATTAAATATTAAGTTTTTTGAGCTTTTTTTAAGAAAATAATTTTGTAATGATTATATTTATAAGAGAATGTAGTACTTTATATTCCTCCTTAAATAGCTGTCTCTGACAAAATATAAATAAAAAATGTTTTGGCAATAATGAAACTTGCTTTTTACAGGATATTTTTTACAGCACAATTTAAATTCTTAAAAATTCCCTTTTGTAATTTACTATATCCTTCAGGGGTTCCTACCTAAGGAATATGTGGATGATGACCACAAGGTGCCAAAGCCAGCAAAACTGCTTACACTTACTTGTGTTTTGCTCACTACATTTAACTATACTATTAGACCCCTCTTGGTCATTTCATTTTTTTCAGACCCCAACACTATTATAGTATATGAGGGCTAGGGAGTTTTTCCATTCCATTTCTATTACTTACCGTTTTATTCTGTCTTGCTTTTTGCATGAGGGAAGGATACTCTATAAACCACTCCACATTGGGTAATCACCCATGTGGAGGTAAGATGTTTTACAGAACAAACTTTAGCCTCAGAATGGATGGATTAACCAGAAGACAACGGAATGACAAAGGACAATGAGGTTTGGATCATGGAACATTAAAACCATTGTAGTAAAAGAGCCAGAACTGGTGAAAGAGATGAAAGAGCACAAAGTAGAAATAATGGGATTATGTGAAGTTAAGAAAAAAGGAAATGGGAATAAAGAAGTTAGAATATAGATATACACCAAGATACTCAGGAGCAGAAATGGATAGTAGAGCAAAGGAAGGGATAGGAATAGTGACCAATGAACAATGTGAACAGAGAATCAATGGATGGAGGACTGTAAATTTAAGAATCATAGTATTACAATTGAAAATAGGGATAGAAATTAATTTATTGAAGCATATGTCCCAAATGAAGACTTAGCTATATTAGAAATTGAGGAATTTTGTGCAGAACTGCAAGAATAGTAGATGGATAAGAAATACGATGATAAGAAATGATAGCAGGGAATTTAAATGCAGGAACAGGATGGAATAGAAGAATAGTACATGGGTGCATGGGTAATTTTGAAGGTGATTTTTTTTTTATTTGTTTATTTATGGACACTCTTTAACATCTCAGGTCATCAGCGTCCCATTCAATTCCAGGTGTGAAACGGCCGACAAATTTTGCTCAGAGGCCTCTTCTTTCAGGCTTGAGGTTCATTTTCATGCCGTAAATGTATGACACGGGATCCACGGCTTTACTTCCCTTCTGAAGGAAGCCATACTTAGGAAAGTTTGAAGGTGAAAGAACAATATACAGAAAGAGGACTAAGAGGTTAAAAGGAACAGAGATTTACCACCAAACAAGAGAATGCAATTAAGTAATTCAGCACACAGGATGAAAGAAGCAAGACTCCAGGGGAGGAATGCTTATATAAGGAATTTCCAGTTATGGTTTGAAGGGGAAAGAACTTGGGAAATTGATAAGAAGTAGTAAAAAAAGATATGTAATGTTTGATAATATACAGCAGAAGTCAGAGATGATTGCAAAGAAGACAGGAGTGAATAAGTAGGAATAGACTAGATGAAGAGTGCCTGGAGATAACAACAAGAAAAGGAGAGAGAGAAGTTTCCAACCATCCAACTAGTGGGGAAGAAGGCCTGAAGCAGATACAGAGTGGGGGAAGAGTGGAACAAGAGAAGATGGTACTAAAGGAGACACCAATGACCAGGACAATAAGGTGACAACCTCAGTGATGGAACAAGAATGCAATACAAGGACAATAGCTAAGAAAAGTGTGCCAATAGGAAGTGGGGAGGCAAAGAAATTCAGGATCTGCAGTGTGGGGGAATAGGAACAGGACAGAATAGAGAAGAGATAGAAGATAGTATGGTGCATAGACTACCTACAGATGAGGACAAGACTTCGGCATTAACGGAGAGGAGAGTATACAGCAATACCAGTGGCTTGGAATTAAAAGTGGTGTCAATCCCAAAGGTGTAAGCATTATGGAGATGGCTGAAAATGACCACATGACTAAAGAAGAGCAAGATAATAAAGCAATTCGGAAATTCAAAGGAGGAAGGAGTGAACTAAGATACCAACTAGACTGGAAGGTGGTGTTGTGGAATGTGGAGGGATTAAGATCCAAGTTGAAAAATGTGAAGTATTTGAAGGATTAAAAAAAGGAGATACGATTATAATGGTAGAGACTTGGTTAGGCAAGGATGAAAAAATTGTGGTGGATGGTTATGATTATATAGGAATTCAAAGTATAAGGCTGAGGGGAGAGGTTTCAGGAGGTATAGGGTATTTACAAATAAAGATAGTGGAACACAGGTGAAGGAAGTATTATCTACAGAAGGGCATGTTATGTGGGTATAGGTATGTAAAAACAATTTTCGTGGATTCTGAAAGGTAATGAGACAGAGGTTAGAGAATACGGAGAAGCAAGAAATCTGGGCTACATTAGAAGATAAAAATACTTTGGTTTTATATAAAGCAGTTAAAAAGAACTGTGGGTTAGAGAGATACATTAAAATTTATGATCAAAATGGAAGGATGAGTCTGGCATGGATGCCTACAGAAATAATATTCCTTAAAGGATTAAGAGTGAAAAAAAGGTAGGATGTATTATGTGTGGGAAAGTAGTTAGTGTGATTCATTATTTATTGGAGTGTAAGAAAATTAAATGGTGGTGAGACAGTACATGGGATGATAAATGGGATAAATTGCAGAAAGATATAGTGATAATAGAAATGCTTGTAAATAGGAGGGAGTAAAAAACTCAAATGATGGGAGAGTTTCTAGGAAAAGTAAGGGAGAAGTGGTGAAGTATGAAGAAGAGAAAGAGGTTAAAAATAATTAATGTGGTTTCTTACATACTCATAACTGGGTGGTTAAAGTATGGAAGAAATCAGTGATTGTATTGGTACTGTTAGAATCCACAATATAGATGTCAATGTAAAGATGTATAACTGTAACATTGTTTGTTAATAAATTAATTAATTTATTAACATAGAAAGAGGAGCAGATTTAGAGAGGAGGGCCTATAGGGCCCTGGTCCCCCTCCATTTAAGCTGACTAAAATTTGTATTTTTCTATTTTAAGAATATTCTGTAACTAGTTCGGCAAAGAGAGTTTTCAATGTACAGTATTTTTTTTTTTTTTATATATTTCATCATGGGCAGCCAGGCAATCTTCTATTGTAAATATTTTAGTAAAATTTTTTGGGTAAGGGTATTGCTATTAAGCACCCTAATGCTGAAAATATTCTAACAAACTTTCTCTAGTAAGGGAACTTCACATTCACAATGCATATAAATATATTTTATTGCTGTTATGCATGCAAGTCTTCTATTGTAAATACTCTGCAAATTTTTTTCTGGCTTTATCTAGCTTTATTGAAGGTTAACTGATCTGCCACGTATTGTTGTCTGTTGGGATCTTATAAATAAAGATGCTGACAGTGCAAGGCCTTTGCAGCAAGACTGTCCTTTACTTTGTTAGAAAATATTTGTATGCTGCAAAAGCAAGTAAATTTAATATTAAGTTGGAGATATTTGTGTAATAGGGAAATTGGATCATTAGGAGTAACAGTATACTTGAAAACCAAAATTTAAAAAGGGCTCTTGCTTTTAATTTTCTTTATATTGTTTTAAAATAAAAGTATAAATTAATTCTGCATATAAACTGTATTTATAATTAAGCATATGTTTCACATTTAACAAAATTGAATTATATGATTTTACTATAAAAATTAAATTTCAAAGCTAATGAAAACAATGTAACTCTTGATTATTTTGTGCAATATTTGGTCTATAAAAAGAGCAGTATCTTTTAGGCTTAGATTGATTATGCTTTGATAGTATTCATATCTGTATGTTTATTAGTATGAATGAATGTTTATTTCAGCAAACATATTATAATTAAATTTACATAAACAAATAAAATATTTAAGAATTCAACAATTCTTAAACTAAGGTTCTCCCATGCCTTAATCACCAGATTATATGTATGGTAAAGAGCCTCTAAAGTAAATTACCATTTTCACAACTGTGTTGCCCTAAGCTTCTTCTTTATCATGTCAAATGTCAATATGGTAGCCGGCACTAGGTGTATGTGCTATAGTGAAGTAATGAAAGATAAGAATAATCGAATTGACACTACGAGTAGTGAAAATTCTATGATAGTAAAGTTAGACGATACTTCTAATATTAATACAAATAAAGAACACGTAAAAACACTTAGTATGCGCAAGAAAACTATAGAAGAGACCTTGCCACGTGTTAAATTTCATTGCGAGAAATAGGAACGGGCGAAGCGATGTCACTTCACAAAATAATTGAAATCCTAAACAAGGAACTTCAGGAATCAAGAGCACAAACAGACATAATAAAAATGAGAATGCATCACTCAAAAACCAAAATAGCAATGATGGTGAATGGCTGCAAGTAGGTAAGGGGGAGAAGATGTACCAGCAGTGCTATTACTGGAAGCAAGAAAAGGAACAATTATTTGGGAGATCTGTGCAGTGAGAACAGGCTTGGTGTATTGGCGTCCTGTAATGAAAAAAATAGTGATTGTACTAGTGAGGAGTCTCAAAAAAGTGATAAGACTTTAAGAGTGAGAAGGCCTGTAGTACTTGGTGACTCTTTACTGTACTTTTCTGGTGAAGTATTTAGAAAATGGGGATATGATGTGAGATGTTACCCGGGTATTAAAACTAATGAACTGAAACAAAAGGTAGAACAAACTGATTTATTAAAGGAAAATCCTGAAGTGGTAGTGCTTCATGTAGGTACAAATGATGTTAAGAAAGGGATTATGGCAGAAGAAATAATGAGGGAGACAATAGACTTAGTAGCAAGTATAAAATGTAAAGCTCCAAATTCTAAAATAGTGATAAGTGGCATTCTTAGGAGATATGATGTCACTATGAGAAAAAATGATAGGATAAACAGTGAGTTAGATTGGATGTGTGCCAGAAGGGGCTGCTTAATGCTAGATGGCAACTGTTGGGTAGATAGACGGGACTTAGCAAGGGATGGCATACATTTAAATTATAAAGGTGCTTACAACTTTGGGAAATTGCTATGTAATGTTATAGAATCTTTTCAGGGAAACATGTAAATAACGTGGTGGGTGAATCTTTGTTGACAGACATTAACAAAAAGGATATAAATAAAACTATTTCAGTTAAAAAAAATCTAATGATGAAAATTTGGGTGAAATATTTAAAGTAGATCACCTAAACATTCAATATATTAATAACAAAATATGGGCTTCTGAATGTTTTATAAATGAGTGAAGCCTGCAGATCGCAATTATAACTGAGCATGGTTTAAAAGATGATCAAATAATGCTGTACACAGTTAAAAATTATAATATTGTGGCCTCCTACTGCAGATCTACTTGCAAGGGTGGTATTTGCTAGAAAGGAATTATATGTCAGTGGCTTGAGTTTAAACAAATAACTGTATGGAAAAAGTTTTTGAAGTATCAGGCATTAAAGTAAATACTCTTGAGGGGGACATTCTAATCTTTGGGGTAACAGATCACCAAAATCTCTAGTAGATAACTTTCTTAATTATCTAGATAGATTGTTAAACGCGTATGTTACAAGAAGTACAAAAGTCATCCTTGCAGGTGATTTAAATGTTGATCTAATGGAAGAAAATATATATAAAAAACCAAAAAATTTACTTGATAGCTATAACTTAGTTGACACAATTTATGAACCGAGAGTTACTCCCTTTACAGCCACAACTATTGATCATTTAACTACTAATATGATAGATAAAATAGTAGACACTGGGGTAATAAAGTCTTATTAATTGATATCATAGTATGATTCAGTTGAACTACACACTCTTAAAGCTTCACTTACTTTTCATAAATGTATGGAACCGGTTTCGAGAACATTTAGTTCCCATCTTCAGCCAGGCTAAAGTTCAACTGTCGGATCATTCGTTGAGCTGTGGGAATGTATATTCTGCTCTGGTGGCGGTGTCATAAACTTGTAGTATATTTTATATTAATTGATATCATACTATGATATCAATTAATATGATTGGCTTCACTGTGCAAGTTCCAATTTACATTTAAGTAATAAAGTCTTGTTTATCAGATCATTATGCTCAGTATCTAGATTTAAGTAGTAAAAACATTTAGAAAACTAAATATCAATCTAATAAAAATAGCAAATGTACTAGGAAACGAGGATTGGGAGGAGGTTTATAACACTAATAAAGTTGAGGATAAATGGAATGTATTTTATAAGCTATTTGAAATCTACTATAATAATGCATGTTCTGTAACAACAAAAAGAATAATTAAAAACAGTTCTTAAATAAGTCTCCCAAAATACATCATCAAACTAAAAGAAAAAGCAAAGGATTATCATCAATTATATAAATCCACTGGAATGGAATTTTATAAAACCAAATATAAACAATATAGGAAAGAATATTTAGAACACTTAAAAGAGCTAACACGAACAGCATTCATACAGAAAATCCATTACACTAAAACTGCATCTAAATCCTTGTGGAAAATTATAAATCAAAAAAGGGGTAGTACAACCAGAAGACTTAAAATAAACATTGAAGGGGAATTTGAAAAAGATCCAATTAAAATCTGTGAATACATTAACAACCATTATCTGAATACTATACCTCACCTACCAGACAACAGTCAGAATTATTTTGCTAAGGACACTGTAAATACAACTATGTATGTAAAACCCACAAATATGGAGGAAATTATTAAAATAATAACTTGCTTACCAGATAAAAGCTCATCCAGTTGGGATGAAATTAGTCCTAGACTGTTAAAATACTGTAAAAATGACATAGCAAAATCCTTGGAACATCTCATAAACTTCTCAATTGAAAAAGAAATATTTCCAGACTCTTTAAAGATAAGTATTGTAAGACCTATATTTAAGAAGGGTGACAAATTCAATATAAATAACTATAGGCCAATCACATTAACATCCGAGATTGGTAAAATTTATGAAAGAATTCTTCTATCTAGGTTTATAAAATGTTTTAATAGTAGAAAAGTTCTCTGTAATTTTCAATATGGATTTAGAAAGGGCTTCTCAACCATAACTTCAATTAGTGACTATGTTTATCATGTGTTGACTTTATTAGAACAGAATAAAAAGGTGGGCATGGTATATTTTGATTTACCAAAAGCATTTGATAGTGTCAGACATGATCTTTTGTTATGTAAGTTGGAATCTTACGGGATCAGAGGAATTTCCCATGAAATATGCAAATCCTACCTTATGCATAGAAAACAAAAAAACTGAAATTAATACTAAAAAAGATGATCACCTGTCTAAAGTAAGGTCTCAATATGGAATAGTAAGATTCCGTCTTGGGCCCATTAATGTTTCTAATATATGTGAATGATATAGTACAGCCACACAATTCTATTATTACTTCTTATGCAGATGATACAAATTCTTGGAGTGAGTGTAATAAGTCTCCAATGGACACCACCTCTCCGAGTTCAGAGCAAATTATAAAATACTTCAAAAGCAATAATCTTATATGCAATGTGGATAAAAGGAAATTTATGAAATTTGATCTATTTAAAAGTAATGCTCTTGAGGATATATGTATGATTGAAGATCAAATCTGTGGGAGGGTAGACACATATAAGTTCTTAGGTATATGGATTGATAGTAAATTAACATGGGCAAAGCATATAGATGTAATATGTAGCAAAATAAATAAATCAATCTATCTGTTGAGATTGTTTGAACATGTGTTTGGCTCAAATGAGTTAAAAATGATCTATTATGGTATAATATATCCTCATCTACATTATGGTATTGCGGTTTGGGGGGCTGCAGCAAAAGTACATATGGATAGATTATTTATATTACAGAAAAAGTGTATTAGACTAATTTCTAAATTGGAATATAGACAGTGTAAGGCTGCATTTGTAAAGCATGGAATACTAACTGTCTATCTCTCTATGTATATAAGTCTATATTATGCAGTGAATCAAAGAATTTTATAAAAAATAATGAGATTCATAGCTATAATACTAGAAATAGTAAAGATTATCATAGGTATGCTTATAATAAACAAATAGTATGTAAGGATGTAAATGTAAGAGGTACCCTTTTGTACAATAAATTGCCACCAGAGATTAAATCTGTAGAAAAATCAATTTTAAGTATAAGTTGAAAAAATACCTTATAAATAGAAGTTTATATTTGTTGGATGAGCTGTAATCAATTGTAATCTTAACAGTAATTTATAGTAAATTCTTTTAACACTTGCAAACATGTACTAAAACCTTGTCCTAGGAATAAGTTATGCTTTGTTAACTCTAATATTATGACAATGTCTGAAACTTATGTAATTAAGTCTAATGACAGCAACAAATTATTATTATTATTATTATTATTATTATTATTATTATTATTATACTTCACCTTCATTTATTCCTTACTTTGCCTAAGAATTCTCCAAGCTTGTTAATTTTCTCAACTTTCATATCTTACAACATTTCAATTGCCACTATATCATCTTGTAGTTTGTCCGTTTTTCATCCCAGATACCATTTTTCCACTATTTACCATTTCACATTGTAATAGGCAATGGAACACATCCTTCTTTAAAATATTTTCTTAATTCTTAGAAATAATACCTCTACATGCATCTAATGCAAGACCTATTCTTTCGAAATGATCACAATTATCTATATATTTCTCTCATCCTTAATTTCTTCTAACTATTTTATATAAATCTAAAGAACTTTTCAAAGCTAGTCCAAATCTCTTTCTTCTCTGTATCTTCTACTCTCTACCTCATTTCTTTCCAAAATCCACTGATGTTATTTACACCCAGTTGCCACACATTCCCCATTCCAATTTTTTCTAATAGTTTCCCATCTACCAAACCAATTCTCTCTTCCCAGTACATCTCTTGGTCCTTAACACATTCTTTAAGCATATTGTTATTATCTAATTTTAAACATCTGTACCACTTATTAAAACGTTTTAAAAATTGTAAAAACTTTAAAAAAAAATTTTTTTCATATGGAACTAACACAGTGAAGCTCACATGAATTAAATCTGTCGTCTAACACTCTTCATGCTTCACTTAACCTTAAAAATATTCAGTACCGGTTTCAAAGATATGTTATCTCCATCTTCGGCCATGGGTAACTCCTTTAAAATTTTTTTCCTATCATATGGAACTAACACAGTGAAGCTCACATGAATTAAATCTATCGTCTTACACTCTTCATGCTTCACTAACCTTAAAAATATTCAGCACCAGTTTCAAAGATGCATTATCTCCATCTTCGGCCATGGATGACTCTTTAAACATTTTTTCATATGGAACTAACACGGTGAAGCTCACATGAATTAAATGTCGTCTAATACTCTTCATATTTCACTAACCTTAAAAATATTCGGTACCAGTTTCAAAGATACGTTATCTCCATCTTCGGCTGTGGACGACTCTTTCACTAACCTTAAAAATATTTGGTACCAGTTTCAAAGATACGTTATCTTCATCTTCGGCCATGGACGACTCTAGTGAAGCATGAAGAGTGTTAGACGACAGATTTAATAAATCTGTACCACTATTTCAAGATTCTCTCCACTATTATACTTTTCTTCCTACTCTTCCTAGTTCTGTCAAGCTCTTCCCCCTTGGAAAACTTTTTGGTAACCCCAGAACTTCTTTACAAAACATTCTATGTACCACATCAAACTTTGTCCACCCCTTTGACATTCCCCAAATTCCTACTCCATACATCATCTTAGACTCATTTACAGCCTCATATGGTCTTTCTACCCTTTCATTGGCAATGTGAGAACTTTATACTTATTCTGACAGCTTTCATAGCTAATTTATCTTTGGCTTGTACACATTTAGAATGCATCTCCTATCTTCCATTATTCATAAATTTCACCCCCAAATAATCACATTCTTTCACCATCTCTATTGGGTTTCTATTTATAAACCATCTTTAATCTTTCCTTAATTTTGATCCTTTTTTTAAATACTATTATCTTTGATTTTTTATTATTTACCTTGGCCTCCATTCAGCACAAAATCTATGGCATGCTGCAATCCTATCACAATTAATGCTCCTGTTATGACATTGTCTGTGAAAAGCAATCTTGGTACTTCCTTCTTTACAACAATTGGACAGTGCCTAATATTTTTAATGGTCTTATCCAAGATGTCATCTAAAAACAAATGAAATACTATTGGGTTCAATTTATATTCTTGTCTCAAACCCAAATTTTGTCCCATATAATCTGCAGTTCTATTACCTTCACATCTGACACAAAATCTGATACCTTCATATAATTTTTTAAGCCCTAGGATAAATTCAGTACTGACTCCCTTGTATCTCAATTTGTATGCCAATGCATCCTTATTTATTATATTGAATGCTTTCTCAAAATCTGCAAAGAAAATATATACTCAACCCCTTTTATTCCTTAAACATTTATCTATTATAGTATGAATTATTATTGTATTATCTATAGTTCTTTTTCTAAAATATGCTAAAATTCTGATAATTTACCTTTCATTTCTACCCACTTCTTGTAACCTTCCAGTTAATATGCCAGTGTCTATTTTATCTAAAATGGATAACAAAATAATTCTTCTGCAGTTGCTTAGGTTATTTACATCACCTTTTCCTTTATATAGTGGTACAATCATGATCACTTTCCAGTTCTCAGGTATTAACTTCCTGTTCTTAATCTTATTTAATCACTCGTTAGCAGTCTCATATATCCTTCCATTTTTCCCAAATGTTTTCCATAATTCTCTTGGAATTCCATCTATTCATGAAGCCTATTTTATTTTCAAAATTTTGATCTGATACCCTACCTGATTCATCGTAAACTGTTTATTTAAACATTCACATTACCATATAAATTAAATTCATAACTCTGAACTTTCAACTCCCTAAGAGAATACTAAAGTGATATTTCTATTCCAATGGTGTTATATTTCTTGCCTTTACACACTCTCCATCATGCCATCCATAATCTTTTAAGATTTCTCTTTCATTCACTTCCATCTTACGAACCTCAGCCTGAAAGAAGAGGCCTCTGAGCAAAATTTGTTGGCCGTTTCACGCCCTGAATTGAATGGGACACTGATGACCTGTGATGTTAAAGAGCATCCTTAAATAAACAAATCAAAAAAAAAAAAAACTTCCATCTTACTAATGACACATACTTTCCAATCTCCCTTCTATCTTTTCTGTTTTTCATGTCTCTAAGATTCTATACTTTATTTCCCCTATTTTGGAATCAAATTATTCCAGAAATATTCTGCATATTCCTCTTTCCATTTAAAACATCTTACATATTTCAATTCTATTGCTACCTCTTTGCTATGGCATTCCCCTAAGCTTATCTATTTATTAGTATCTATTTAGGAATAACATAAATCCATTTTCATTGTTTTTGGTAGCTTAATACTATTATACTGACTTACTTGATAAATCTGATGTGTGGGTAAACCTTTTATAATCTTCAGCAAATTCTGGAACAGTTAGACATTCTTCTAAATGGGCCATACCAACTAATTTCAAAGCACGAGAATCTGCTTCATTTAAAAACCATCCATAATAAATTGGAATAACTGTTTCCCACTGCTGCAATTGCAGTGATAGCTGCTCAATATCTGCAGTATGTTGATTATGCCTCAGAAGTTCCTCCATGTTGAATTTCCAAGGTTCTACCAGCACCACAACATAACATGTTTCCATTGCCAAGCGGAAATAATATTTCATTTCCCATTTTCTCATGTTTGTATTATCTATAATTACTATGTGTTTGCTTCCTTCGCAGGAATTCCTTGCTTTTTCCTGGCAGAATATTTTAGCTTCTTCCAGCTTACTTGGATCAAACTCATACCTGAAAACAGTGAATCTGGTTAGTAGTTAAGGTGACACAATATTATTCCATTGAATTGTTTAGAAATGTGAGACACATTGAAATTTGTATTTCATTTCTAAGCTGCATTAAGTGAAAATTTGGAATATTTAGTAGTATCAAGTTAAAAAAAGTTTTTTTTTTTTTACATATTAAAATTCTGTTAATCAACCCAACTCTTTTTTTACTGAATTGGGTTGATAAACACAACCATTAGCAACCTGATACAAATACAGTGGCATTGTTTGTGTATGTTATCTTTCTTTGTTCTGATAGAAAAGTACCCCCCCCCCATTTTTGCTTTCAGCAATAATAACCAGAGCATTGTTGTACCTATGCCTGTCAGTAACAATACTCCATATTAACTTAAAATGTTAACTTATATAGAGACAGTTTCTTCCAATTAGTATTCTCAATATGCTTACAGTGAGGAAAGTACTCAATATAAAACAAATCTATGTATGTGACAAGATATTATTTAATAATAAAGATCAAAGGAAAATATTAAGAAAACTGGAAAATACATAGGCAAGCTGAGACAAAAATGGTTATGGAAGGTGAGCAAGACAAATGGGAACAACAATGTTGACAGTGCACTATTTAGGAGTGAATAAATATTTCTATTATATACTCAACCCAGTGTTAATTATAAAGGGGTACAGAAGGAATGAAACTCCATAAAGTCAGGGTGATTAAGTGAGAAATTTAAATGTTTCAATAGCAGTAAGTTTAATGTATTGAGAACATGGAAAGTAAATTGTTTACTTTTATTTTAACAATTTTACTTGTTTGTGGAAATTGCATGAAATTGGTTCTAAGAAATAAATCATTCAAATGTAGTAATAAAGAAATAATTTTATACTATAAAATTTCTAATGTGATAATAGCAAGTGAGAAGAAATTTACTGTGTTGCAGCATAGGAACAGAAAATATATAAATGCAGGGTTTGGCAACAGCAGGATGAATTGAGAGTTCCACAATTACTACTTTGGCAGTCTTCTGCAAAGCATTCAAGTTCTTTGAAGATCTTTGTGAAGTTTTCATCTGTGCCAATATCCCTTTAAATAAGCTCAATAATGAAACAAAATATTTTTTTTAAAATATACAAATAAGTGTCTACCCAATTCTTCTACTTTAAGACAAAACTATTGCTGTAAAAAAGAAGAAATAAGGGAAAGTGTAGGAAAAAAACTTTGGGTGTCCATGAATCAGATTCGTGATATTATAGCATGTTATGCAACAAAGTAATGGTAGGTTCATTGAGGGAAGAATAGTCCAGAAGAGTTTATCTTTTAGTTTACGAGCAGCTTGAGGTTAGCCATTTAACAATTTTTTTGTAAAGTCTAAGCATATAATCTGGCTAAATGAGAAGTATGATAATGTGCTGCTGTTTGTGATGGATGTTGCAATTTAAATGCTGAAAAATTAAAATCACCTCAAGCATTATACAGTAAGGTTGTACATACTTTGTACCCCACCAAGGCACAAAAGAACTACAGAATCAGTTTTCTGAGATGGATCAGATTATAAATGTAAAGGTGTTTCTGAAATTATTATTTTGTATAGCAGCATTCAAGTGCATGGTTCCAGATGTTCTCTTGCCACCTACTGTTTTTTTCACATGAGGACTTAGGATTGAGGGCTGTAGCTACTATAGTGAGTACTTCATAACAGTGAAAAGTGCTGAGAGTCATTATGGCAGTGAAGCAGCATTTATTAAAGGTTCCAAGAAATTACTTTTATATTTGAAAATAAAATGTAAAATATATTATGTTTGGAGGGAATTTTTTTTCCAGCTGCAATAAGTTAATTTGAACATTTTCAGTTTAAGTTAGTTGATAATATTAAATTAATGAAAAAAATAGGATATTTTCTCTCTGAGGAAAAAACTTCCCTTGAGGAAACAGATATTCATAATTCATGACTACTACTTAATAAGTTAGATAAAGAAGATATTGAATGAATTCCTTTAAAATGTTTTCAAAATAATCTGAATAACAGAAAACATTTGTGTAAATAAGATGTGATATTTCAGATGTTAAATATGGAGTTCCTCAAGGATCAGTATTAGGATAATTGTTATTTTTAGTACTTATAAATAAGAGAGTAATCTTAATCTTAAAGGGAATATATTATTCAACTGCAAACAACCACAGTTAGAAGTAAAACTTATCAAAGATCGAAGATTAGGAGCTTTCTTCACTATACCATCCTTCCAGCTTTGCTCTGGCTGTTCACCCACCAATTGGAGTTACATGCTCACTTAACAATGAGATTCTAATGCTAATTTCTTCTCAATTGCTACTTCCTGCTTGTAAAGTTACAGAAATGGTAAACCTTGCACTTTATAAACTTCATCACTCCTAATGTAAGAATTCTAAAGACTAATCTTCACAAATTTAACAAATAGTATAACTCTCTCCACAAGCATGCACAAACAATTGATTGAAAATATGTGAAGTATGTGTTTGTTAGGTGGAATAGAGGAAAACTTCCCTACTGCATGCTTATGCATGTCCAAACAACTTTATTTTGTATAAAATTAAAAAGTGCAAAAGAAAGGTACAAATTCAAAAGTTTCACATACCACCCAATTTACCACAATAAATTCAAAAAGATATTCAAAGAACAAGGAACTATGTTAGCCCCAAAGAACAATTTTAATATAAAGAACTATTAGATTGCAGAGTAAAGGACAACATGCTAACAGAACCAAAGTCATGTATTTATGAAATAAAATATGCAGAGTGCGATAAAAAATACATGGGAAAAACGAAGAGGAATTTGGAAATCCGGATAAAAGAACACTTTAGAAATATTCGCTTAAAACAGATTGATAATTCAGCAATAGCAGCGCACTTTTGGAATAAAAATCATGAAATTAAACCAGAGATAAAACTACTGAAACAACTGCATAATGCAATAGAACTTTCCACTTGGGAAAACATTTTCATTACAAAAAAACAAGGATAACTAGATGAATTTCCATTTCCCTCCAATGGATGAACTCAGCAAGTCCCTAATAGAACCAACAGATGCCGCCACAAGAACATCAAGAAACCCAACCACCACGTCTAACAACAGTTTGTATACAGGCTGAAGATGAGAGGGATCACTCCAGAAACATATGTCTAGTTTTTATGTAAGTGAATGGAGTTAGTGTGAACAAAATTTTATTACATTGTTTATATACATACCACTGCATTGTCAACAGCTTCGTAAGTACATTTAGTTGAGCTTTATTTTGTACATAAATATTGTACTCACGAAGCTGTTGACAATGGAGTGGTAATATATCCTAAACTTAGGCATTCATTTTTTACACTAAACTCCATTTACTTATATAAAAGTAAGATGCATTTTGGGAGAATCTCTCCCATCTTCAGTTGCTCACCAAACTGCTGTAACTTTATTTTGTTCACAGACTAGTAATAATTTTGTTTGTTGATGATATTGCTATATTTTATGAGTAACTCTAATACAGAAAATTTAAATAATATGCAAAAGGATGTCGAAATACTAACAGAATGGCTAATAAATAACAGATTAACATCAATTTAAATAAAAGTAAATATATAGTATTTAGCGAAAAAAAATTGCGAAACCTCTTATAATGATATTAATATATGTATTAGTCATAAAAATGCATATAAGTACTTAGCATTAATTATTAATAGTAAATGATATGGCACTCACATATTGAACATATCAGGAAAAAAGTTTCCCCAATACAGGGAATTATTCGTAGACTAAAAGGTGTGATTCCTGAAAAATGGATCAATATGCTCTGGTATATTCTCAACTTACATATATGGATGTATTTGGAGTATATGCAACAAGCAATATACAGAAGCATAAGAGATTTTGCAAAGAAGAGCCATTAAAATAATGTATCGCCTACCACATTAGACACCCGCAATTCTGCTGCACCAACAAACAAAAAAATTACTATTAATGCCAATTATAAAGAAATCATTATGTTTATTTATGTACAAAGATGTATATAATAGTTGGTCTAGCGGTAACATATTTGCCTCATAAACCCAAGGTCTTGGGTTTAATTCCAGCTAGGGTAGATAGATTTTTTAACAATCATAATTATGGTTTTCTTCAGAATGGAAGTAAAGCCATGGGTCCTGTGTCATAGATTTACGGCATGTAAAAGAACCTCAAGCCTGAAAGATGAGACCTCTGAGCAAAATTTATCAGCTGTTTCATGCCCTGAAATGAATGGGATGCTAATGACCTAACATGTTAAATATTGTCCTTCAATAAAATAAACCTAAACCTGTCAGTAATATTATACATTTTCATCATATATTTTAAAGCAAATTAATTATTCATAATTCAATTCAAGATCAGCAAATAAAATAGATATAATATGCCCTAACACAACAAAATATGGATTGAAATCTTGATTTTATATAGCATCTTAACAGTATAATGCATTATCAGAAAGCATAAAAACAATTAGGAAAATAGAACATTTAAGGAAACAAGTAATAAAAAACTTATAGGATCAATAACATAAATAATTGAACTGAGTGAAATATGTGAATAAAGCTATAATTATGTATAATAAATAGTTGTTAAGAAATAAAAAGCATTTATAATAATCTTAATTTTTGAACATAAAATAGTTTAGTACTATGTAAATTTGTAGATCTATGTGTAGTATTACATACATGTAAATGCATTATGTATATTTATAAGGTCATTTAAAAAATATAATTTGTACTTCCTATAATTTAGTGCCAAGTACATTTTTTGTCTGTGCTATAATATTATCATATAATATTATATTGTAAAATAATAATATTTATATGCATAAAATTGAAATTAGACATGTTCAAAAACCACCTGAATATATGTACTGCCCCTATGAAGAGCATGTACTCAAGGGCTATGTATATATACGAATAAATAAATAATTGAAGAATGCTCTTTATTTTAAACATGCTCCAATTGGTTCTGAAGAACAGAGAAGCTCTTTGATGTAAAAAGCTATTTTACCATATAATTGCCAATCATTTACATATATGTATCTATATGCAAATTATTGTTTATTGCAATTTAGTATTGAAAAAAAAAAAACCCACTGTTCTTATAAACTGCATTTTAAAGGCTTATCTTTATCTTAATAGTTCATTTTTTGTAAATTTGAGAGTTTTTAGTAATTAAGTACTGAAAAAAGCATAAATGTAAGAAAAGGCTAAATACTCAGTAGAAGTTAAGTCAACAAAACTCAGAGGCCATTTATTTAATGTACTGTGTACCTGTTTCTATAAATTGTATTTTGTAATTAAAATAGTTAATTATCTTTATATTAAGTATAGTATGTTTTTTATAGATTATACAGCATTTTTGGATGATTTTTAGGTCCTAAATGCATCATTTTAAGTGCATTTTCTCCCTTGTTTAAAGGATCAAAACCCTCCCTATTAGCTACTAATTGTTCAGACTTAGCATTACATTCACTGAACCAAAATGAAAGGTAAATGGAAATGGTAATGACAAGAAGGATTAGTATACAGCATTCAACCTGTAATTGGTTTCTTTAGCTTCTTCTGTTCTTTTGCAACAGATTTAATGCAGAAATGTGCTTCAACTGAATCAGATTCTTCTTAGACCTATGCAGTTTGCCATTCCCTATCTTTAAATATTTATTGCCAACTGAACTGAAACCACCTGCATTACATGGTAAGATATGTACTAATCTGCAATAATAACCATAATGTAAACAATAGATAAATCAATGAACATCTGTCATCAACTGAAAATATTGGTAGCTGATATAACAACATATTTAATGACAACCTTAGTAATACATATGAGGGTAGGTCCATAAGTTTCCAGCCTTCCAAATAAGGGTTATGACCTTCACAAAATCCTTATCTTTTGTCATACCTTACCTGTTAAGTAAATAATTGCAGCTCTAACTTATGTTCCGCTGTCTTCAGTTGTTCATATATAGTTGTATAAAGTAGGCTATGTGTAGAAGATTGTGACGTTCAAAATGGAGTATCCAGCTGTAATTAAGTTCTTCAAAAGAGAAGGACTTACTCCAAATGAAATTAAACAGCAATTGGGCAGTGTATATGGGGAAACATCCCTCCCCATATTCTACCATAAAAGAATGGGCCAAGCTTTTTCAAATGGGTCTAGAAAGCATTCAAGATGAAAAGCATGCAGGTTGCCCTTCGAGATGCTGACTCTTGAAAACATCCCTCTTGTGGAAGGAGAAATTATGAAAGACTGGTGGCTCAAAGTTACAGAAATAGCAGCAAGCTTGGGCCTTTCTAAAACAACAGTCCTTCGAATTATTCATGGACATTTAAAGAAGAATAAGGTTAGTGCAAAATGGGTGTCTAGACTTCTTTCCTCAGTTTGCAGCAATGAGTCATCTGTTGTCAGGCATTTTTGGAGCTCTGCCATGGCAATGAGAGAGAAGTTCTGCAAACCATTGTTACAGGAGTGAAACTATGGTCCTCTTAATATGATCCCTTGTCCAAAAGAAAATCAATGGAGTGGCGTAAACATGGCAAACCACTATAAAGGCCAAGGTCACTTAGTCAACCAAGAAGATAATGATAATGACAACAATCTTTTGGGACTGTGAAGGAATACTCTTCATTGGCTTCAAGGAGAGGAGCACCATAGTAAATGGGGAGTACTAGGCTGGCCTACTGCACAGATTGTGTGATTCGATCAAAGAGAAAACGCGAGGAAAGCTTTGGGTGGTGTGTGCCTTCTTCAGGACAACATGCCTGCGCACACAGCCCTTGTTGCAAAGGAAGCTGTGAAGAAATGTGGCTTCAAGGAGATTGACCATCCAGCCTACAGCCCAGATCTAGTTCCAAGTGACTATTTCCTCTTCTCAAAACTCAAGACCTTTGAAGAAGGAAATTTAAGTATGACGAAGAAGTGATGGATGCTGTTTATGCTCATTTTGCAGACAAGACTTCCGACTATTTTGGGGGGGGGAGGGGTTGAAATGTTAATTCAAAGATGTGAGAAGTGTATTTCAATAAAGGGTAACTATACTGAAAAATGAAATATAGCTTTTGTCTTTATCATACCTAGAAAATGGTTAGGCCAGAAACTTATAGACCTACCCTTGTGCATAAAAAAATAAGATAGAAATTAAAAGAATCTGAAAACAGAAAGTAACCACACGAACTATTTCCTTAGAATACTTATACTGCTGCTGCACATTAAGCACCATCATCTATATAATACCTTGATTATATACATAATATATTCGGTGTTTCATGGTTTTGCTGTGGGTTTCATGGAAGCTGGGTTGGCAGTCAGAGCAATAACTCCTGATGAAGAAGATGCAATATCTACGCAATTGATTCAAGTCCTCAAAATAACAATCAAAAGAAGTTTGTACTGTATGACAGGAGTTGTTATATTCACTTATTTCTGAGACCTTTATAGAAAATTTTCATTCACATGCAACAGTTCATCTTCCAAAAATTAATCAATTTCTTGCCTGATATTTTCTTTTAATTCCTTCAATATGTATAAATTTGCTATATATTTTTCAACTTCCTCCTATAAAAAAAAAATCTTTTTTGTCACACCCAGGATTATGCAGGCTACAATCCCCTACTAATTATCCTATCTTCAAAAATATAAATTAAATACTCATTTAGCTGTATAAATGATAGCATAGTCTTGCTGGTAATACCGAGATTGACATTCAATATGCGTCAATTGTTAAAAATGGCATGAGCATGTCATTCCTGTATCTTTCATATTTATTGTATTCTCAAAAAACAGATAGGTCCTATTATTTTTCCTTTACTATGCACGTCAGTCTTGGTGGTGTAATGGTAACCATACTTCCCTTCTTAATCCAAGATTGCAGGTTCAAACCCAGCCAGGATCGATGGATTTTTTGGGCATAAAAAATTAATAAAATGGGACGCTGATGACCTGTGATGTTAAAGAGCATCCGTAAATAAATCAAATCAACATGTGCACCATACATCAATTTTTTATCATGCAAGGGGGTTTTGTGTATAAAATTAGGTTTTCCTATACTCCAGTACCTACTATTTTGCATTGTTAATGGCCACGTAAATGGAACCAAGTTCAGTAAGAATATTAATGTGGATCAAGTACACTATCATTTATGTTCTGTAATATCCAATTACAGTAATTTATCCATATATCAGGGTTACTTACCTGCAATTCTGGACAACAGAGACTTTGTATGCTTTCAAGTTTAAACTGACTTAATTTTGGAACTTGAACTAATGCAAATAAATGACAATTTTCTACACAAATGCCAGGTATGTATAGATGTAGCAGGGCAATATTTCTAACATCTCCTGTCATAAGATATGTACTTATTTTCATTGTAAATGTAGTTGCAATTGTGAGAACTTGAACAATTTTTGTAGATATTACTTCCACTTTTCCAGGAGTTACCACTCTGATTATTGACCTGCCAACCCCATGAAACAAGCAACAAAACCATGAAAGACGCGATACATTGTATGGCCATAAATTCTGTTACAAAGCTTTTGTTGAACAACTACAATGTGCTTCAATACTTTAATATAATTTTGAAGCATGTTATATATATATTGCATACATATAGAACAATATTTTTCAAAATGGCTCTCTTTTGATGTACACATGATTTAAGTCTATTTGGCCATTCATCAATGACATGTAAATGTAATGTAAAGCAGGGATCCCTCCCCTGCACTAGCAAATGCTACTCAAAGACCTGCTTTGCACTTGGTGGTTTTTTCCATTTGAGATGGCCCCTAGAGACTAAACCAAATAGCTCTTGAGGCTGGGAGTATTTGCATCACTCAATTACCCTAACCCAAAGCTTAGCTACCAGAATATCACTGGTCAGCAGGCCACAACTAGTATATGCCCATTCATATTACACAGGTGAGTCACCTGAGCATTAAGGTAGCCAACACCACCCATGACAAGCAGTGCTTGAAGAATTAACCTCTGCCATCAAGGTACTTACTGGTGGCATTGCCATTGCAGGTACTCAGTTTCCTTTCAGGCAGGGACCACATCATGCCAAGACCAACTCATCCAGACACTCCCTGTAGGGAGGGGCTTGAATGTCCAGCCTGGTGTATTTCTAGTAATGTCAGAAATATCAACAATGCTCCGAGTCTGCAGAGCTCGTACCAGAGCATTTGAAGGTGTTGGACCCCCCCCCCCCCTCAGCATGTGCTGTCTCTATGGAGAAATTTACCACTGCTGCCTCCAAGGTTCTTGAGGCTCTCAATATTGGGGTGTCTATTCTTACATACCATATCCCCAACATCTGACCACAGTCTGTAGTCAAATAGGTTGAGGTAGAAGCATTATAAGGTCAGTCTTGAGCAAAAATAAAACTATGAACATTATTTGAAGCATGTTTGTGTAATTCTTGCTTTGTGAGCTGGTGCTAAATCCTGCCAGAAGCTCCAGTGTGTATTTTGAACAGATAACCAAATCTTTCACCATAGGACCGAGGAGATTGATTTCGTATACATTGGCTGTTGGTTTTATACCCTTTCTGCAAAAATGCAACTTAGTGACACCACTGAGGCTTATTGCTCTCACTCACTGAATCAAGATGGTGGCTGCTCTGCCTTGGGACTCTCTTATAGGCTTCTTGGGAAGCTAAAGTGCACATTGTCATTTCGCCAGTTGTAGTTCCTGTTGATTCTGGATATTTTTTCATTCATAAAAAGAATATGCTATTAACGTAACACTTTAGTCTGCATTTCAGCTCCCTCTGCTTTTTCAGGCTCAGCATTAATACATAATGTTCAATACTCCAACAATAAACTTTCAGTCCAAGATCTTTTTTGAGCCTTCCTAAGATTGATCTCCCAGAGATGTTTATTTCATGGGCTCGTATCTTTTTGCTTGCATACTAAATTATGATAAAAACAAGCTGCCACTGTTTTGACTACCATATTCTCCCTCAAAGAGTACAGGTGCTCAGATCTTGGATGTAATTTAAACTACCAGTTTCACTAAAGCAGTGAAAGCACAGTACATAAACATTGTTATTTATTCATATTCTTATGGACCTGGAAAGTCTCCCAGGTGGCAATTTTCCATCCTATGAAGGGCAATTATAGCAACATGGTTCTTGTAATCTCCATGACTAAACATTTAACTAGTACTCTTTTTCACTGCTCTTGAACTCAACAATGAACATAGTAAGAGTCTGACAGTGAGTGCATTATCTGATCATCAGGACACTGATGTAAATGACTTAAAAGACCCAAAAATGAGCTAAAATGGTTGAAAATTCATGAAAAGTAATGTAGATTCCCTGGATTTATGGCCTTCCAAAGGTACACAAACCAGGCAAAAGCATGATGAACAACATCAGTTCACCAACCTACAATTTGGCCCAGTGGTAGGTAAAGAAATTTGCATCTTTAGAACAATTTGAAAGTAGAAGTATTGTTAATTCATATGAACTTGTGGACCAATTTAACAATGAGTGGATTTTGCCGAATGACGCCTTGGTCTCTTTTGATGTTACATCTTTGTTATTACTACAAAAAAAAACTGCTCCTAAATCTCCAGAATTGGCTATTAAGTATGAACTTAACAGTAGAAGAAATTGAGCAAAACTTTTTTACATTCAATGGGAAAATTTACCATTTCTTATTTCTGGCTTAGCTATGGGTAACCCTCTTTCTCCATTTCTGGCACATTTATTCATGAGTGCTGTAGAAACGCACATTACTAAGGCATTTTGTTTCACCTTTAAATCATGGTTTCGTTATGTGGATGACATACTTGCAGCAACATAGTACCAACAAAACAAACAGAGGATGCCCTTAAATTACTAAATTTGCAGGACCAAAATATTAAATTCACTATGGAATTGGAGGAGAATGGTTGTTTGCCATTTTTGGACCTAAAAATATACAGGAGAAACAACATAATTTCATTCGACATACATATAGATAATCATATAAAGAATAACAGTTTCAACCCTAAACCACACTAACATGCCATTGTAAACAGCCTTGTACATAGATTGGTAAACATCCCAATCAACAAACAGCAGAATACTGTTATATCATCAAAACGGCCCTCAACAATGGATTCAACAACTCTTTAGTTGATATGAAGATCAGACATTTCAAAAGACAGAAAGATATTAAAAACACAACTCTCTCCATGATTAAAAAGGACGTGGTTTTTAAAAATTTCACATATCATCCATGGGCAAACAGGGCATCCATGAAGAATTTTAAAAATTATTGGTTTGGCAGCACAAAGTAAATTTAGTATTGGAAAGCTTCTGAACAGCACCATAAAAGATGTTATTCCACCCAGCAAAAAGGCAGGAGTGTACTGAATAGATTGTTTGGAGTGTGATCAGATATATAGGCAAAACAATATGAAATTTGGAGACAAGGACCAAAGAACACTTCAGAAATGTAAAATATAAACAAGTGGATAAATTGGCAGTTGCAGATCATTTTTGGACTCATGATCATGACACTGCAGGAGAAGCCAAACTGTTAAAAGCTACCACCAATCCCAATGAATTGGCAATATGGGAACAGATTTATATTTTAAAAATAAACATAGAGTTATATGAACTTTGACATTCCACCAATGGACTACCTGTTCCGTTATCTAATGGAAGTATCAGAGGTCACTACATCACTTGCCAGCATTAGTCGGTCCCCAGCTGAGGATGAGAGCAAATACTCTTGAAACATATTCTGAAGAATTAACCAGTTAGTGAAGTTTCAGTGTCACCTAATACTGACTCATTTGTATATGTATGTTACTAACTTTTTTAAAAACATGTTTTACATTCACTTACAGTAAATAAGAAGAAACTGAAAAATGACATGTTAATATGTGGCGATCTTATTCTCTATTGCTGTAAATTACAGTGTACATGTACAGATTCTCAAAAGTAAAGGAATGCTGGTTATTAGCAAAAACATTCTTATAGTTTGAAAACCTTGTTTCAACAGCAGTACTTACAATTGGAGCTTATTTAAAATATGCCATTTCCTAGATGTCAGTTCTTCTCAGAAATTTAATGTGTTGAAGTCTTCACAGTTAGCACTTCCAAAATCCAGTACATGGAGTGGCACCCCAAATTTTTATCTAGCACACTTTGCCTTTTATTTTTCACCATTTCCCCAAATTCACTTCACACATCACCAAACAAAACTTCAGTTTTGTTAACAAGTTCAATGGAGGTTTTAAGTTTCAAACCACTTTTTTTAAGTTACATAATTGCAGAGGGTACGTAGATTAAATTTGCTTTTAAGTTGCCAGCTTCCCTGCATTTTATATCAGAAAACAGCTTCTGAGCTTGCTGTATGGCTTCAGAGTGTCAACCGTCACTCCTGGTGGTGTAGTGGTTACCATACTTGCCTCCTACTCCCAAGAATGCGGGTTCGAACCCAGCCAAACCGATGGATTTTTCGGGCATAAAAATCCTAAGTATGGCTTCCTTCGGAAGGGAAGTAAAGCCGTGGGTCCCATGTCGTACATTTAAAGCACGAAAAAGAACCTCCAGCCTGAAAGAGAGGCCTCTGAGCAAAATTTGTCGGCCGTTTCACACCCTGAGTTGAATGGGACTCTGATGACCTGAGATATTAAAGAGCATCCATAAATAAATCAATTAAAAAAAAAAAGAGTGTCAACCACAGATTTCACAGCTTGGAAATTGTTGCAGAAGTACACAGCAGCATTGATCCAGCAGCCCCACAATATAATAACAGGTTCCAGTGGCAGGGAAACACCTGGAGCTATGGGTTTAAAGACTTCTGTTCTTAATGGAGCTTTAGCAAAGATTTTCTCTGGTTGAGACACAAACTGGTCAATTTTAGGAATGTGGGCATGAGCTTCTTCCATGACACTGAGCAAAAGCCTGCACAAGGCAAGTTAGATGCACCATCTTTGAATAAATGCACCAATGTATATTTTAAAGTTGCTAAAGCTACTAAAGGCAAATTAGTGATGTATTGGTGGCAAAAGGCAGGATGTAGTCATGTTAAAATCTCTCTTGCCACAGTAGAGCCTAGAGCAGTCAAATAGTCCACAGATTGTTGAATGGTTGACTACTCCTAAAAATTTGATGCTCAGCAGAAATTTGACCTAGGCTGTTGTAGTCGCCTTCAATGATCACTATTTTCATCAATACAAAGAGCTTGTTAGCTTTGATCATTTGTCCAATTCTTCTTATGGTGAATGAGGAGGAATGTAATTTCTTCTTAAAGTCATCTTATTGGGAACTGATTGACTGGTGTTGCATTGCAGAAAATCTCTTAGTTTTGTATTACTTTTTCCATACAGTAATAATCACTGAAACTACAGTGCCATAGTTCTTTGAAGAATGCTGAAGATTTACTGCTACTTGTTGCAGCTTGTGTTAATAGTAAATGTGGTATTGCTGTATTGTGAATCTTTTCCCTGATGTCACTTTAACTCCACAAATCTTGCACAACAATATCAAATTATCAGTCACAAACAGGTCTTTGCCAAATTCAGAAACTAATTGGTTTAAATAAGATTGTTTACATGGCGTTACTTTTGGAATTTTTAGAGTGCAACTGAACTGCTACTGCAGTTATTTCAAGGTTAAGGGTATGTCTCACTTAAAAATTCCACCCTAGCTTTGTTTAAATGAGGAAGACAATATTACTGCAGAACAAAATAAAAGTAAATTAAATGTAAAAAAATTAGGTACATTGCTAAAAATACAAGAAATTACCAATAATGCACTAAAACTGTTAAAATTTATCTAAATAGAAAAATGTCTGAAAAATTACAAAAAGAAGAAGAAAAAAGACATTAAATGCCCATTTTACAACCACAAATTCATCAAAAGGATTTATGTATATATTATCATGTATATAACAGTGACATCAGTGACATAGATGTTTATATTACTGGGTGACTTTAATGCAAGAATTGGGAATCTACAAGCAAAGGATTGGAGTAAATTAAATCATTTAGCTAGAGAGCAAGATAAGGATAGTGTTACTAGGAATAGTAAGGACAAAATAATAAATGAAGAAGGGTGGAAATTTGTTCAATTTTGTAAGTATTGGTGATTTCAAATGAATCTTGGAGGGATGATAAGGTAGGCCAGTTTATTTTTTAGTGCAAGTGGTCCAAGCATGATGGATTTTTTGGTTTGTGATTGGGAGTCTTTAGACAAACTTCAAAGTGCTGAATCTAGCCCTCATTTCCCCCTAGTGGTGGGATGGAGGGACAAATTAAATATCAAGAAGGTTCCACATTCAATCAAGGCGGAATTTGGTGAGAAAGTGAACAGATATAGATGGAGTTAATTGCTACATTGAGTTAGACATGTGGCGAGAGGCTCTAAATTTATTAGAATTTGTATTTTAAGTGGGCAGGAAATAGGATGCTCATAAGGAAAAGGAATAAATGGAAAAACCACAATGACCGGTTTGATTGTGAATGTAGGATAATGAGAAGCTTGGTAAAGAGTGCCTTAATAAGGTGGAGAGAAAATGCTCAGGAAGAGGATAGAGGAAGATTGAAGGAGATAAGGGGCTTTGTATAAGAGGTTACTAGATTGGAGAAAAGATGAATGGGGGAGAAAAAAGGTCTTAGAAATACAGACAAAAATTGGATTGGGGAAGGCACAATTAATATGGGAAATTATAAGAATTGTACAAAAGCTAGAGCTGGGAGACCATCAATTGTGCCGGAGAAATGGGTAGGTATTTTAAAGGCTTATTTCAATTTAGGGACAGTGTGATGAAGGGTTGAAATTTGAAATTGGAATTAAGATAAAATCAGATGCTGAACAGAGAGTTTTCTTATGAAGGTGTTCAAGCAGGTTCAGAAGGGGAAGAAGAATAAGGCAGTAGCAAAATATGGATTGCCAGTAGAATTTTTTCAGGTATGGTATCAAAAGCAAAACCAATTAGACTGCTTGACAGGATGAATTCAATTAAATAAACCAAGAGAATACTCAAGAGTTGGCATATATTTATTATACACCCTATGTATAAGGGTAAAGGGTCTACTGATGAACCAAGAAGTTAGGAAATGCTCTTCTGTCGAATTTTGGCAAGGTTTTTATGGAAATTTTAACTGACAGAATAAATGATTGGGTAGGAAAGTATATTCTAATCTTCCCATTTCAAACAGCTTTTAGAAAAGGCAGAACTGCTGATAATATATTTGTTATTAAAACAATAATAGATAAATGCTTATCTAACAAAGGGAGCAGAATATACGTTGTATTTGTTGACCTAGAGAAAGCATATGATCGAATTAATAGAGAGGAACTGTGGTATAAATTATGGCATAAAGGGATTAGTAGGGAGATGATTGTTTTGTTCAAGGAACTTTATAAGAGTAATATGTTCTGTGTTAGATGTGGTGAAGAGCGTGTGACCAAGGAAGTTACTCAAGATGGGGAGTTTATACAAGGGAGTAAATTAAGTCCAATTTTTTTCAATTTATTTATAGATGACGTAATGGTAGATGTACAACAAGTGAATATTCACAAACTAATATTAAATAAGCTGGAGATCCTGGGCTTACTTTATGCATCCATCTCAGGAATAGGTTTAAAGTATGTATTATCAGAAATTATGAGGTACTGCAAAAAATGGAACCTTAAAGTTAATCAAGAAAAGACAGAAATTATGGTATTTAAAAAGGGAAATAAGTTGAGGAGGATGAGAAATGGTATATGGTCGGGGAGGAGATACAGATTGTGATGGAATTTTCTGATTTAGGTATGGTTTTGAGTGCTTCGGGTCAATGGGATAAACAGAGGAAATTTGCACTAACCAGGGTTTACTGTCTCTGAAGTATTAAAGAAATGTTGCTGTCGGTAAATTGGTTAGAAAGATTATATGGTTTTGAAATATGGGGGATAGAGAAAAGCTGGAAATTGGAAATGGACAGATATGGTACTTAGTAGTTTTTGAAGCTTGTGTTGAGAATCTCTAAAAATGCTGCAAATGCCAGAGCACTCTTGGAAATGCGGATGGTTGGTGTAAGAGGGTGCGTGATGGAGAGAGTGTTAAAGTATTGGTTCAGAGTACAACAGACGTTGCAGACCTTCTTATTGAAAGAATGTTTAATATTCCAAGAGCCTGGAATAGGTAATTGATATTGGGTGCACAAAGTTGGGGAAGAGTTAAGGAGGAATGGAATGGGGAGTCTGCGGCTAAGAAGAGGTGGTTTAGAGAGAGGTTTCTGGAAATGGATTAAAGCAAAATTTGATGATATAGATGGGCAGATGTTACATTCTATAATGCAATGTTAATGTTTTATACGAGATAAGAGGATGCAAAAAGAGATAGATATTTAAATATTTCAATAAGCAGGAGAGAAAGGGAATGGCATGGTTTAGATTAGGAATTTGGAGATTCAGGGGTTTTAGGACTAGTGGTGAGCCTCGATTTTGTCCTATATGTGGAGATGTAGAAAATATAGAATATATCCTGTTTGAATGCTTAGGAACTAGCAAATGGAGACAACAACTGATAAATGATAAAAGGTTGAAGTTAAATAAATTAATTGCAGCAAAGAAAATGGGTGATGATCAAATTCAAGTTAGGAATCTGGAGCAATATTTGTATAGATTTAAGAACAAATGAATATGGTCTGTCAGGAGAGAGGATTTTTGATTTGGGTTGCATTTATTCAAGGTAATTTGTATAGTAAAAATATTGTAATTATTTACCAGTGTGTATGTAAAATTATTATATTGACTTGAATTTTATAGGGTTAGTTCAGCGTAATTTGTATGTTAAAAATATTGTTATTATTCACCAGTGTGTTTGTAAAAATTCAATATTGGCCTAGTGTAGAACTCGGGTTGAACCAGACCATATTGTTATATTGTATCTGACACAATTTTTAACCGCCGGTGGCCGAGGTCGTTAAAGCACGTACTAGTGAGCGGGAGGTCTGGGGTTCGAATCCCGCCAGGACCATCCTTCAACACTGAGGTTTTTAAGAACGTATTAGTGTGGGTGGTAAAGGCACTGCACTTAACGTGTGGAAATTACAACACGGGTTCAATTTCAACATGTCTTTGATCATTTTTTGGCCACAGAGCGAAGTGGGGGGGCTGCATGGCACACCAGAGGCTCCTGCATCCTACTCGTCCCCCTTCAGCGCGCCCTAGGCCACCCTTGATGTGGGATCACGTGTCCTACAATCGGGGCTCTTATGCTGGAGTCACGCAACCGCGACAGCACATACGTACACAGAACACACCAGAACATAGCATACCACGACCCCCAAACATTCACACACAACCACCTGCAATACAGACTCAACAGAACAATCCACAGAGCACACACAGTTCATCAGCCAACTTGAAACAAACACCAGCGCACAGCGACACACACTCGCAGCAGCACTCACAACCACACTCAACACCGCCCCCGCGCCAGCACGCTGACACCTACCCACGTTCGACTCCACCCACCTATCCTGAGCATTTCATCCCAGTCCGGGTTGCAGGAGGCAGAATTTTGATAGAGAAATACTGGCCTTCATGTCCCGTATGGGGAAGGGAGACGAATACGTCGGGTAACTGATGTTGGTAACCCAGTTCAACTATTTGCACCTTGAGTTTAAATTTGTAGGGTCCCCAGCCGAACAATCGGCTAGATATGTGAATGCAGTGTACCGACTCGTCTCTGAAATGAGCAATGGCTGCTAGACCAAACAGAAACATACACCACCATACTGAAATTCCACACACTGCCCTCAGCACTACTGACATTGATGCACCCCCGACTGCAAGATACTCTTCTGGAACTGCAGGGGGGCCCGCTCAAAGCTAGGCGAACTCACACACTACCTATCACTCAAGAAAACTGATATCGTTTTACTAAGCGAAGCCTTCCTTACGCCGAAAGCCAGGTTCTCCATACCCGAATATACTGTGCACCGCGCCGACCACACAGACGGGCACGGGCATGGCGGCACGGCAATACTCATGCGCTATGCAATCAAGCACTGGCAAGTACATGTACCTCCGCTGAACCACATGGAAGCCTCAGCAATAAAAATTATCGCGCAGGACGAGCCGATCACCATTGTTAGCATATACAATCCCCCTGGAAAGATCCTAATACGTGACCTTGATACAGTAACAAACCTAGGCGGCAGAGTGATAGCAGCCGGCGACTTCAATGGACCCCACGAGGTATGGGGATCGCCCACCAACAGCACCTGCGGGAATAAGCTTCACCAATACATACAAAACAACTGCATCGTAATACATACAGATGAACCAACATACATACCAGCTAACAGAAACACCAATCCGAACACGTTAGATTTCGCGATCCTAAAGAACACCCACTTCCGACACAACATTACGCTTGAAGACACACACGCCTCCGATCACTACGCGGTAATGTTAGATATTGAAAAACCGATCTCATGCGATGCACCCGCCCCCCGGCGAAATTACAACCGCACCAACTGGCAGCTATTCCAAGCCGTACTAGACAGCCAACTAACACACAACCCCCCCTTGCAGACACCAGAAGACCTTGAAAAAGCAGCGACCCACCTTGAAACGACCATACAGGCGGCCATCAACTCTGCTGTCCCTTATATGCCCCCCGGGAGAAACGAAATGCGGTTCACACCGGACATAATTGCACTAATGACCGAAAGAAATCATGAGCGGCGCAAATGGTAGCGCACCCGTAACATACTCCATAGAGTAAACATGGAAACGCTCAATTGCGAAATTAAAACTAAAATCCAGGATCAGCTTCAGCAACAATGGAACCGGGTACTAACCGGCTTAGACGTCCAGACAAATAATGTATGGACGGTGACCAAAAGACTCATAAAGCAACCTGTAAAAACACCGCCTTTAAAAATATCTACTACTCCACCACAGTACGCGGAAACTCCAGAGGGCAAAGCTGAGCAATTAGCAGACTCCCTGCAGAATGCATGCTCACCTAATACAGATCCTATAGACGTGACTTTCAGCGCCTACATAGAGCAGGCCGCTGGTACCATACTCGACACACCGACACACCCCCGTCGGAATTACACTACATCATAAATCACCTCCAAAATTGTAAGGCCGTCGGCCCAGACCAAATACCTCCAACGAAGTGTCAACACACGGATCTCCGAACACAAGAGATGCTGCCGTCTGGGCCATCCGGACAAGTCCGCGGTTGCAGAATATGCTATGTGGGCAGACGGTATACACACTATCCAATACAATGAAACATCTGTCCTACCTTCAGTACCATACTACTACGCTAGATTACAACGCGAAGCCATAGAAATCTACAAGCATCCTAATAATTTCAACAAAAAGGAAGATCCGATATTAGAGCACATAAAACAAGCCCACACTAGCAAAATTCATGCGAACCAATCATCGATCAGAACGGAGATGTCCCGCCCTCCGAGTACAACCCCTCTTCTCCAGTCGCACCAATCCCCTTCGAGCAGTTCATATAGAAATATAACACCTCCAGCTGGCATTTTAGGGTGGTGTGTGGTTGGTGACTTCATCATGGGACGCCGTGGAGCCAAGAACTCAACAAGCCAACGGAGTACACATACCGCCGCTTCGAAGCTATCGCAAGCCGCCGCGCCTCTCACGCCTGATTCGTCGCCTGCCGCAGCCAGCTCACTGACAACTCCAGGCCCTGCACCCAACATATCACTTAAGGGTAAACATGTGATGCAGGATGCCTCGGAGGAGCATATGGAAATAAACACGGACGATCCCACCACCGAACTTGACCTCGCCACCACAACCACAACAACACGATACAGAACCGGAACAGCTACAGGAACACACACCACTGCTGAGTGCTGTGATCCGAGGAGTGCCCCGGAACATTGCCTCAGCCTACATTCTCCGAATCGCCCAGCGGCAGTGGGCATCAGCACACCTTGCAGTCCGCATATATTCGTCCAGAGGCGCGACACCGCTAGTGCGTCTTAATTTTCTGGAGACTGAAGAGTGTGAGGCGGCTATCTCATCTGGAATCAACATTGGACCACAACGCCTCATACTCGAACCCAGCCAACGCCGTCTTAACGCCCCGTGCAGGCGCTGCTGCACCTACGGGCACGACGAACAGGTCTGCACCGAGAAACCGCGCTGCCACTATTGTGGCGCGGCTTCACTCACATCGGAGTGCACATTAAATGACCTGGCATGTCGACGCAGATTTTGTGCCTCCTGCGGAGGCACAAATCACTATACCGGCCAGACAGCCTGCCCTCTCCGGCGCTGCCCCCATTCTCATCACAGCATCCCAATCACAGCCACTGCACTGCCAGCCGCTGCACAGAGCGCAAACACAGCCATAACAGACGACAACAGGGAAGCAGTATTCAACATCTTGACCACAATTATGCAAGCAGTGACACAACTCACAGGACTCATCGACACTCTACAGAGCACCATCTTGCTACATACCAGCTTAATTACTCAACAACTTGCAGAACAGGACGTCACCACAACTAGACTTAAGCAATCAGAAGAAGCCTTTACCACTTTCCAGGCTACGAATACTCAGACATCAGATAACCTTAAGAGACGCATCCAAGACTCAAATCTACCACCGAAACCGGAATAAAAGCCTTACAGGACACCCAGAACAACTCCGCCGCCATAACCAAACTACTGCAGCAAACCATGACACACCTTCAAGAATTGAAGCAACAACACCTACCTGCTGATAACCAATATCCTCCAAATTAAAGAAATGCCACCTACCAGACGGCACCACCTCAAAGCCCACATACCCACTACCTAACAGAGTTACATGGAATATTCAGAAGACCATCAAGAGTACACCAACATCCAAATATGATAAAACCCCCATACCACTGACCCAGGTCCACGTCAGGGCTCTGCATGGCGTGATCCTGACCCACCTCCACCTACTGGTTCCTTTATAACCAGCTAGGTGTTTTTTAGTGATCACCCACAATTTCCTGGTTGCTTAAGGCGGTACCAGGCACAATGACCCCCCAGTGTCCAAATTACAAATTAAACAGAATCACCACAATATAACCTAGTAGATAGTTAAGGGGGAAAAAAACTGGCATTTTAGGGTGGTGGTGAGTAGCGGCCCGGCAGCGATAGAAGAAGGTGCTACCTGCGGAGCAGTCTACCTGCGAGGGGACCTGACCGACAGGCTACCAGCACAGCGGCAGCGCCGTTGGCGAGCGACGCAGGCGGGAGCAGGAGAAGAGCCTAGTAGTCAGTCTATCGCGGGTGCAGGCAGCTACTGCCAAATACAGCATAACTGAGTAGGGGAGCATGACCGCAGCCTACAGTCTTTGACTGAAACCAAGGCGCCTTTCGGAGTTGGTCCGCTGCTCCTCGTGCTTTTTAGCGCTCACTAGCTGCTATTTCTATCTATCTATTCTATTTTCCTCTTTTCTATTCTAGTGTATATAATCCTCCCCCCTCCCCTTAGGTTACTCTGTAAGTTAGGTGTTGCTGCAGACAGGTCTTTCTACTGCCCTGCAGCAGCTAATTAGGCTATAGTATTCTTCTCTCTTCATCTTCTAAATTTAGTTAGCATAATTAGTTAATTATAATTTAAGAACTAACAATGGTCAAGACAGGACGCGCTCCCACTGACCCGAGGACCATTCAGACAGCATGCCCGAGCGAAGGGAGTGCGAAGAGCCCATGGAAGTCATACTGCAGGACCTGGACCTGAGTGACGACAGCGACTGCGGTCGGCTTGTCATTGACGAAGGCCAGCATGCGGTCCCTGGCGCATCGTCTCGGACCACGCCCTCCGCCCTAGACGGTCACCAGCCCGGCATGCCGAACAATGTGGAAGGAACCGCACAAAATGATGACACACATCCCTGACTACTATCCGCACAGCTTAGCGGCAATAACCTCCGAATTTGACCGAGTGTATAGACCAAGTCATACGAATCGGCTTAGAGACCACTACTTTGGCTTTAAATTCACCACGATAGATGACTACACCAATTTCGACAGATTCTTAAGGACAAAAAAGGTCCCCTTCCACATCACCGGGCATCCCGAGCAGCGCACCTATACGGTGGTCATCAAGGGCCTGTATGGCTGTATGGCCGAGGAGGAAGTAAAAACAGAAGTTGTAAGACAACTTTGAAGTGGTCAAGGTCACTAGAATCTTCTCCCGTAAATTCAGGGCACATTTGCCCATTTTTATAGTAGAACTAACTAATAAAGAATGCTCCACGGCCATACAGACTATCACAGACCTATTTCACTGTAGGGTGCGTATTGAGGATTACGTCGCCCCCAGAGGCCCCGTACAGTGTGGCAGTGCCTTCGGTTACGACATCTCACCCGGAACTGCGAGGCACCACAGGTATGCTCCCGGTGCGCCGGGCCACATCACATCAGCAAGTGCTGCGCCACTCCGTAAGTGTGTTCTCTGTGGTCACACAGATCATGGAGCGCGCTGAAGGGGCTGTCCAGTGTATTTGAAACTCGCCAATCCTTCTGCTTTTTCCTTGCCAAACCTCAGTATGGGACATGGTGTCCGAAGGCCGGGGCACATATGCTACCAGGACACACGCCGCACACCACCACCACCACTGCTCACTCAACCACTAACACGCACACCATCCACCACAACTACAAGAACAAACACAACACTCAAACCCTAACACAGCAACAGCATCCTTCTGCTGACACACCACCGCAGAACGCAACCAACATCACACAGTCACGCCCACATCCCACACACCTTACAAACAGACCAGCACCAAGCACAACACGAACAGTCAATACCCATCAGAACCACCAAGCACAACACTGCCATCCAAACAGATGCCATCCTTCTTTCCCATCAGTTCCTTGCTCTCTCCTCACAGACAACGACACCTATATTGGCGGCCTATCTAAGGAATACTCCGCAACCGCTAGTGGTATTTGCATCAACTGGGCGATGGCAATAGAGGAGCGGGGTATTTCGCAGCTCTGTCTCAATTTCATGTACTGCTGCTGTATTTACTGCCAGATGTAAACACCCAACGGGCGCACATTCAGCCCTTCATCGAGGTAATAGCTCAATACGCAACCACACTGAGAAGTGATCATCACTAGTACTAACACCACACTCAACACAGAATAATTATGGATAGCTACTCAACAAATAGACACAAATTCAGAAACCAAATCCTTCAGTGAAACTGCAGGGGACTGCGATCACATCTCAACGAATTCAAATTTCACCTAACTGACAACCCAATTAAAGAAACATTCCTCACGCCTCAAACACGCGTTTCCATTCCTGGCTATCGCATTTACCGATCAGACCATCCCAACGGGAAAGCCCGGGGGGGCACCGCGATACTAGTGCACAACAGTATACAACACGAGGAAAAGAAAATACCAACACTAAAACGCATGGAAGCAACCGCAATCACAGTCCGCACCTCAGGCCAACCACTAACAATAACTAGTGCGTACAGCCCACCTGGGCTACTACACATCCAAGACATTGAAACCATTCTAAACTTAGGCAACAGTGTACTAGCAGCCGGTGATTACTGGACACAGCCCCCCTGCAGTCCCCTGAGGATGTAGACGAAGCAGTAACGAAACTAGAAGCAACCATACAAGCAGCCATTGCGACCACAGCCAACTTCTACAACCGCACAACGTGAGTACTACTACACCCCTGACGTACTAGCCCTAATACGCGAACGCGACCACGAGCGAAGAAAATGGCAGAGAAAACGTAATATTCGGCATAAAATCAACATGGCAACGCTAAATAGCGAAATTAAAACCCGCGTCAAACTACAACTGCAAAACCAATGGGACCAAACTCTGTCCAACATCGAACCAGGGACTAAACAAGTGTGGCAACTAACAAAGCGCCTAGTAAAAGAGCCACTAACCCCCCCCCCCCCCTTCGGATCCCCAACCAACCACAACAACAACATGCGAAGTCTCCGGATGACAAGGCCAACCTGTTGGCAGACGCATTTAAAATTGCATGCAAACCAAACGCAGAGTCAATGGACCCAATCTTCTCAGACCAAGTAGAAGACAGCGTGAAAAATATACCAACAGCGCCCACACACAACAAACTCCGTAGAACGCACCCGTCCGAGCTAAAATACATAATCCAGCATTTAGCAGACAACAAGGCACCGGGGCCAGACAAGATACCAAATTTGGCATTAAAACATCTCCCCGACCCCGCCCTACAAATCCTCGCAAACATAGCAAACTTTTGTCTGCAAAATGGATATTTTCCAGACTAATGGAAACACGCAGAAGTACTAATGTTCCCCATACCGGGCAAGGACCGCTCACTTCCGAACAATTACAGGCCCATCAACCTCCTGAACTCGATGAGCAAAGTATTGGAGAAAGTAATTCTAAAGCGCATAGTAGCACACATAAAGAAACATAACATCCTAATTAATGAACAGTTCGGTTTCCGCGCAAGGCATTTCACCAAGCTACAACTAACTAGAACAGTGGAATATATAACGAAGGGCTTTAATCAAAACAGATCAACAGGAATCACCTTTATAGACATACAACAAGCCTTTGACTCCGTTTACCATACTGGATTGTTATACAAAATGAAGGAACAAAAATTCCCTGATTCCATGCTCAAACTAATTGCACACTACCTGACAAATCGAACCTTTATCGTAACGTCTGAAGACGCCTACTCCACAAAAAGACATACACTAGCAGGCGTCCCCCAAGGCAGCCTCATTGGGCCAATCCTATTTAACCTATACATCAATGATATACCCACAACGCCCAATTGTATGCTGTTTGTATACGCTGACGACACTGCAATAGCAACGCAATCCTGGAATGGTCCACACTAGACTACAGAAAGCACTAGACGACCTCCAGCCATGGCTCCGCAAATGGCGGATAAAAGTAAATGCACCTAAGATGCAACTTGTACTTTTCACAAAACGCCACACCCACCGCAAACCCCTTACTCTCCTGTCATTATTCACGGAAACTATACTCTGGACCAACCAAGCTAAATATCTCGGAGTAATCCTAGACTCGAAACTGACCTTCTCGGCACACATCAAACGCGTGAAAAAGCAGGCAAACTGCCAACTCGGAAGACTATACCCGCTTTTAAATCGTAACTCAGCACTAAGCACCAGCATGGGGCTCACACTGTACAAAGCCCTAATCAGACCAGTCATGACCGTATGCCGCCCCAGCATGGGGCCACTGCGCATAGACCCACATCAAGTCGCTACAGCTTCTGCAAAATAAATGCCTTCGAATAATCACCTAAGTCCCAAGAACGGCCCCTCTCTCTGTCCTACACAATGAATTAAAAATACACACAATTGAGGAATTTGTCAAGAAATTAGCACACAATATGTACAGACGTTGCGACTCTCACTACAACCTGCTGTACTGCCCTAGTAAGGCAGCTAGGGCAGTACACAGGAGTGCCAAGTGAACATAACAAACATAAAAGACCACTGTCACTATTCGACCGGACTATACCACTCACGAAACATACCCACAAAACAAACAACACGACTACTTAAACTCTCTCGTCCCCATAAACCCACCTTAAACCGTCAAGCCCACATTCCCCGGGCGGATGTTTATCCCCACCTGGGGCAGTCTGGGGTGGAGGGCGGCCCCACAATTGACGACTTAGCTAACAATAACGGAAGACCCTTGCACATATGCACTTAGCCGATAAGTTACATTTTAGGTGAACAATGGAGTATTCTCCTGCCAAACAAAAAAAAAAAAAACTTAGAATAGGTTAGGCAGTTTTGGCTGCATTGTACTATAGGCATAGCTTAGGTAGTTTGCACCACATTGCACGCATAGACTAAGTAACCAACACTGATACCACTAATCCACATAGCTTGAGCACACCAGCATTATCTAGTCCTTAAAACAGCACACACCTCTTACATAACATAACTTAAGGAACACTCAACCCAGAGATTACATAACAAATCTCCAGCCCACAGATAACCAGCAGCAGAAGACAACTGACCAAACAAGAACAGAACCCTCTCCTACTGGCAGCCATAACCACCGGACCTGCCTGCCGGCCAAAGCCCCACAACCCATGGAGGCACTAGCAAGTAAGTAAGCATGTTAATTTCACCTAAGTAAACATTAGAGCATGACACCTCATACCACTGTCCCTCTTGCATGAGCATGTAATCCACCACTAACACCTAGGTTCTGTTCTGGGCCTTGCCAAGGTCAGGACCTAGCCCACCTCTGTCCGTTCACTCTCTTGTGTGCGGGCATCTTTTTAGTGTGCGCCCACTAATCTCAGGTTGCTTCCACGGTACCTGACACATCTCACCCGCTTCCCAATCTGCCCCGTAGAGTAGTAGTTGTGCATGGTAGGGGAGGCGATGTAGATCCGCTTCGGGTGATCCTCACCTGGGTGGGCAGAGGAGGGGCCCACTCAAAAAAAAAAAAAACCTGGCATTTTAGTCGTGCCAGGACCTTCGCCCAGAAGACTCAGACCGCGCTACTGAAGATGTCCTCCACAGGTGGGGATGAAACGTTTGGACTCCTTAACTCCAACAGATCACAGCTCCTAAGCCTGGAAGAAACTTCTAGTTATAAGTCTGACTCCGGTCATGAAAGCTTCCGATTACTCATGAAATGGCTTTTGTTTGCTTGTACTGTAACTGGGGTCTTCATCCTTTCCACTACAATAAGGGTCTTAGACCTCTTGTGCATAAGTGCTGTTCTTCAATCCTATCCCCAGTAGCTATGCTGCCTTCATCATTTCAATAATGTGGCTTTCCCACCTGTTTTGTGTGCAGGTTATTGTCCTTCAAATCCCTCACCCATTAAGATTTGTAAGAACAAAAATATTGTGAAACTCTTCATAACTGTAAATGTGTGGCACATATTGTAACTTGACATTACCATAAAAAGTAGAAGTGAAAAAATGTATGAGTAGGAAATGTGACATTGCTAAAGACTGTGGTATACTACCGGACACATTATTGGCCTATATTAAAATAGATTTTGTTTACTGCTAGGTTAATTATTGTGAGTGGATTTTTGTTTTGTACTACAGGACAACACACAAAATACAGCAGTTTTTAAGGAAATTTTCTATTGCACGTTACTTATTTCTAAGAAAAGTAATCTTATTTCATTGATTTTATTTAATAACATATATTATTTTTGCTAATTTGGATGTTGGATAATTAAATTTTTTTAATATACTCTTGGAGTTCAAATTAAAACATCAACTGTATATCAATTATAATAATAATTGCAGAAGCATAACACTGTCTATTAATCACTACTTACCTTCCATCATGCATGAAGTACTCAGAAGTAGAACAAATTATGGCTTCACCAAATATTAGCTGAATCTGTTTCACAACTATAGATCGTTTGCTTCCTGGTATACCACGCATTACAAACATTACTTTAGAATTTCGTATGTATTCTTTGGCAGATTGATTTCTAAGAAATGGTACTTCCACATTCTCAATTTCTAATATACTTTTGGAGTTACTATTGCTTTCTGCAATACTTTCTTTACTTTGAATCCCAATGAATTTCAAATGCTGTGCTTCTGTAGTTTGTTCACATTCAACAACTTTTGTTTCCTTGATGCTTTGGTTTTGTCCCATAATAGGCTTACTTCATTAGCCTCTACAGTTATGCCTATAAAAAAATACAGAATTTAAGTTCTTATTTTGTAAAGAAAACAATTCTTTAATTTTATTATTCAGCTATCATATATTTTTAGCCCTGCATGTTTCTCCTAAACTGAAAGCAAAATAGTGAAATATGTATAAAAACTAGCAATATAATAGGTATGTTCTTAAGTATCCTATTAGAATTTATTAAATATGTTCACACTAACTCCACTTATACAACATTAAAACATGTTTTGGGGGCAATCACTTTCACCATCACCTGTTGACAAACTATTTGTATATGATGTGATAGCTGGATCCCAAGGTACTTCTGTGCTTTTGGCGGTCTCTGATGGTTTGAATAGGAACTTGCTGAGTTCATCTGTGGGTGGAACTGTGGAACATCAAAATTCATTAAATTTTTCCTGTTTTTCAGGATGAAATATTTTTCCCAACAAGAAATTCTACTTAACACTACCTTTTCTAATGAAGAAATTATATTTCTAAACAAAGGTATAAAAAACCTGTGTGCACTTCTCAGAAAATGAGGGGAGTATATTGCAGATGTTGATATATCCACCCACCACCTAATCGGAGAATAAAACTTTAGTTAAAATGAAATGTAGCAATATTTTAGATACCTAAAAAATACAAAAATTACAATAAAGTACATTAAACCAGCCGAAAGATATGCTGGTGATATATATAAAGACAGACAAAAGAAATAAAATAGCCATTTTGGATAAAAGTGATTACATAAATACAACAGAAATTTTGTTAAACAGGAAAGACAACAAACCAATTAAAAAGAATCCTCTCAATATTAGCAATAAAATTCTAGCCAAAGAACTGAAGGAAGTTAAAATATTGTCCATCAATGAAAAACTTAGTCAAACAAAGCAATTCAATACTACCTTGACTTCATGCACTTTCTAAAATCCATACAAATGATAACAGCATGAGACAAATAGTTAACATACCAATTCACCCACATACAAAATAGCAAAAATTTAAATGGCAACTTCAACTTTTTTAAAAATTTTCAAAACTTGGGCATCAAAAATTAATTTGATTTAGTTGAAAAACTTCAAAAAATCAGAATGTCAGGAAATTTCTGGTGTCTTTTGATGAAGCCTTATTCCCCAGTATCCCAATAGAAAATCTTACGCAAATGTTAAGGAAATGGTTAACATCCTTAAATTTACAAACAAAATAAATAGACCATTTACTAAAACTTACTAACATATGCATTCAACAAAATTTCTTCAGTTTTAATAAAAAGTTTACAAGTGTCAGGTCTGGCAATAGGATAACCTATTTTCATTTTTAGCAGAGTCATTAAAGGCTGCCAGAAGACCTTGCAATCCAATCATCACATTGACTGGATTGCAATATATCAGTTAATAGTTGATGATTGGAACCCCGGAAACATGTCCTAATGATGTATAAGTGGAGTGTGAATATATTTAATAAATTAATGGGATATATTACAACTCCATTGTCTATAGCTTTGTGAATACAATTTAAATTATGTTCTTAGGTGTTTTATAACTTAGATGGGTGATAGTGACATTGAATATAACAAATATCAATAAGTAAATATTAATAGCACCAACAATCTAACCACAGAATTATATTTGTTTTACATGTCAGATGTGTGACAGTGACAATGAAAAGATCTGTCAATTAGTAAATATTAATGGCCAACTTCTATCTGCCTAACTACACTCATTTTACATCTCAGATGTGTGATTGGATAATTATCAGTAGATAATATTAGTGGTAATCTATCTGCTGAACTAACATCTGTAGTAGGCAAACTTCACTGACAATAGTTATGAGAGAATCCAGCACTATCTCCGAAGTCAGATGTTAAGGACTTTGATATTCAGGAAGATGACTCCAAAACTTCAACATTAGGACTAAAAGAGACTATGACAATCAGCAATATATTTAATCGTACAAATAGTTGGCACTAAAAGTATATTAATCCAAATTGAAAAGCTGTGGAAGCTTTGGAAGAAATTACATGGCCACACAATCCACCATTATCAACAAAAGGAAGATATGTCTATGTCTGATTTATTAGACGGTATAATGATATTGCATAAAATAAGCAAATCATAAAATGAGGAGCCCTCTTGCACCTAACATATTAACTTTTATTTTTTTCACCTTTTTCCTCATTGGTAATTCTCTTTTAGTTGAATTGGTTTCATTATGTTACTTTATTTTGAAGCTTCTTATTTATTCACCTGTGAATCTCTGCACAGAGGTCATCTAACATATTTTCTATTCTGTTCTGTTTTCCAGAGGATAATTAAGTTTATCTAAATATGTATGCACCTAAAGATATCCCAATTCCCTTCAAGATTCCTTCCAAGATATATGTATGCTTTCCCTTTCTTGTGCTTAGCTTTTCCAGCAAGCATATTATCCCTTCATTTTATTGAAATGTTAGTTTGTATGTTTTATTTTTTTTTGGAGGGGGGAGGGTCCCAAAGTATGAGACCCTGAAGTACTCTTCCCATGAACAATTCTGCAGATGAAAAATCCATTTTGAAATGTGCATGTTTAGTAACAAAGTAATGATTTACAGAAGTCACCAGAATTTATAATTTAATTTATCATTTTTACTCCATTTCAATGAAAATCAAGGAAGTCTTGGAATATATTACACATAAAAATACCTAGAAAGCTTGCTGAAATATAACAGAGTATCGTTACTGACCAATTTTTGAGCAGTAATAAATTCAGGGGGTGGCTAGGGGCATGCCCTGCAGAAATTAAAAAGCCTGCTTCCTAAAAATTTAAAATCTATTTGTAAATGTATATAATATTCATAATTAAAATTTAAAATAATGAAAGCACTTAAATTATCATCTATTTTGATAACTACTAATTTTTAATATGTAACAAAATTTCATTTGAAACACAACAATGAGCATGTATAGAGTGGCAGGGCTGGTGTAATGTAATAAGCTTCCATTGTTGAAATAAATTTCAATTTCTTGCAGTTGCAGCTATTTTAACAGTTACTCAACAGTTTATGGAAGGGTGATGTACCCGTGCATCTATCGAAAGAAACGTTACCAATATATTTCTAAACAACAGACATTATTTTCTTTCTTTTCTAATAAAAGACAGTGAATAAAGAAGACTCATCTATTGAAAGAAATGCTAGTGATGGTGGATTGCTTTGATTATTTGATTACTTTTCCTCGATCTTCGAACGAAAAGTGTACTTATTATTTCTGACCCATCTTTAAGTTGTCATTCTGAACAGGGTAAAAAGTATTGAATGTGAGGTTATATATTAGCAAAAATGGGAGTGTTAAGTACAATTGATTATACTTTGCGATTGGGATGAGACTTTTTGCAAATTATATAAAATGCTTTAAAAATTATATGTAAGCTCTACTGAAAACAGAGTGTTCATTTTTTTACCTTTCAATAAATTTAGAAAAGCTACCAAAATCATGGGAAAACTAGAAATTCTTTTTTTTAGGTTGACAGCCATTTTTTCCCCAAGTTTAAATATTTTTACTATTTCTAAGTCTTTCAGTCTTTTCTCTAGCTTAATCTCTAGTTTTTCTTTGTTGTTTGCTGTTTATTCCAGAATGGTCTATACATTTTTATATTTTCTCTAAGGATGGATACTTTAAAAATCTTTAACTTGTATTCTTGCCATATAAGAACTCTAGTAGTTCGAAATATAGCGATTACAAATGTGACTTTCTCTTAGTGTTTTATCCTTTTCTGCTTTTATAATTATTGTTAATTTGCTACATTGTTAATAGGTTACTTTATTTTTATTTTATATTGTGCGTGCGAGTGTGTTTACTTATGCAATAATATAAAATTATTGCACTATTTTTAATTCAGTATATGTTGTCACTCATACATTCCTTTACAGAATTATAGGCACTTTTACATAGATATTTTCCAAGAGCAGTTTCAAAGAATTTATAATTGTTTATTAGGGCATTTAGGTAGGGGGAAGAGCATTTTGTACTAAAATTCAATTGCAATAAACTCCTTTTTGATGGCAGGAAGGTTGAAACTGGTCTATGTAGATTTGCTTTTTGTCTAGTATTCTTGTCATATATATTTTGATTTTGTACAGATTTTTCTTTATTTCTTATATAAAAGTTCATGAGGGATAATATATATATATTTGCATGGAAGAGTAATAATTTCAAATTGCCTAAAGAGGTTTCTGCATGAGTGTCTATGTGTGCCAGCAATTATTTGTATACTTTTTACCATAATAAGAAGACATGCTCAATTTTAACTGAGTTTAAATATAAGACCATATTTCATTATTGAGTAAGCACAGTAAACCAGTGTTAAACCCTTAATTGACTCCAGCATTATTAATGCATGTATTGCATAGCTTAGTTTAGGTATGATAATATTGATGTGGTATTTCCAATTCATATGGTTATCATTGATTAAACAAAGGAATTTAATATCTTTGGTTTGTAGAAATACCTTGTTATAACATCCTATCGGATATAGGATTTGGAGATCTGTGAGTGATAAATTACATAACATTTATTTTATCTAGATTTAGAGACAATTTGTTTGCTTTGAACCATACACACAAAAAACTCACAGCTAGATTTAGTTTAATGGCACAATCATTAAGGCTATTTCCATTTATCAATATGCTTGGTTTTTTTTTTTTTAATATAATGTTTAATGCCCGTTTTTACTACTGAAGCACCACAGGCAGTGGCACTGCCTAATTTTAGGGTATCTTCCGCATTTGCCATTTATGAGGATTGAGGAAAACCTGGAAAAAACCTCAGTCAGGGAGGATGGTTCTGGAGGGATTCTTCGAACCCCAGACCTCCCACTCACGAGTCTGCACCTTAATGATCTCAGCCACCCATGGCGGTCAATATGCTTGTCATCTACAAATAGAACATTACCTACATCTTTAAGAATAAAACACCCCATGGTTAATCATTCCCCACTCAGATGCATTGTTTTTATTTGTAAAGGGACAATTTATTACTACTTTTTAAATAATAATAGGTTAAAAAAAAACTAATTTATCTATCAGAATTCCTTGATTGACACAATCCAAAGTCTTTGCTAAATCACAAAATATTCTTTCTAAATGTACTCTTTCATTAAATGCAGTTAAAATTTCATTAGTGAGTTTAAGATTGCATTTTCCATTGAAATTCCCTTTCTAACACCAAACTATTCATGATTTATAAAATCCTTAATGCATCTCTTTTGATTGTTAATGCTTAAGGTGAGCAATAGTTTATTGGCAGATGCAGTCATAAGATAATTAAATGACCCAAAAGATATATAACTGTCAATATTATGACAAATTCTCCAAAATAAGTCAAAAATTAAAAGAGTAATTTTTAAGTATTTAACAGCAGGTTATAGATATCTTCCAAATGATAATAAATAATTTGCTGACATTCGTGAAAAGACTGGTATTCAAATGTGAAAATGAGGACCTGTGGTTATTGCAATCTCAAACAGCTACAACAAACTCCTGGTAAAAATAAAAGAATATTAATTTCTACCCCATGGAAGTGATGATAAATCACAGCTGAAAGAACTCTAACCAACCCAATGACATATGCTAACTTGATTCGCTGTGCATGGTTTTTACCATAAAACACATTCAAAACCAGGTCTCCATCAAGCTACTGAAAACTTTATGTGCACCTTATGTGGATATATACTTAAGAGTTTTGTACAAGGACAAAGAGCTTAACTACATGACATGAATAATGGCACTTATACAAATATCTTTCACTAATAAATTTCCAATTTTGCATTTAACATTTCCCGACTATTTTGTCTTAAATATTACAATTCATGTTGCTCAACTGCTTTATGTGCTTAAAAACTGTTTTGCAAAATCTAGGTTTATCGATGGCTAGTGACAAAAATTGTATTCGAGTGTATGTGAATAACCCTTATTCTTTATATTGCTTCCACCTTAGACTGCTCCAAATTAGTAATTTATGAATATTTGGAGCCAGCTTTTATTTATTAATACTTAAGCTATCTACAGTACTAGGATAAGTAGAGTAGAGAAATGCTATGTGTCGTTGCAAAAGTAGCGTTTTGTAGCTGCCAAAATCAATAAAAAAAATGGACAAAACTGAATTTTTGGGGGGTACGTTTTAATTATTTAATCCCATTTTATAAAGCGTTGATTTTATTGCACTGGAGCTGTTTTTTTCATTGAAATGAAATTATGGTTACAAAGTACACTATTATTGTATCAGCATGTCACCTCAAATAATGCTCACTTTTAAAACAGGCGAGACGCAAGCCAAATGTATCGTTTATTCTGGAACCTTTAATCAAAAACTTATTCCTTTTTCCTGCAACTCACAAACTGCACCTACTATGTTTACATTTATCCCACAGCTTTATCCCGCACCACTCTTCTTACTCACAATCATAATCCAGCACTCGGGTGCCTATCAAGCAGTAGCCAATATTGTAGCCAATCGACATGCAGAAAAGTAGAGGTTGTAAACCGCAAGCAGCCATGCACGGCATGGAAATATCGCTGAATCACTAACGAAGGTATAAACGAATTACATGTAGTTCAATTCCTAGGGCATTCCATGAGTTCGCGAAAGTCACTTACGAACATAGAATTTGGCCTTTACAATTACAATTACCACAGTAGCATACATTGTTTTATATTACAAAAAATGCGGTATACATTTGTATAAATGGTTACATTAAAAATTAAAACATAGCAACTCCTAGAACAACTCGCCAAAACAACAAAAACCAAACAAACCGGTCACATAAAGCTCGCTACACATACACAAAACCATTATTATTATTATTATTATTATTATTATTATTATTATTATTATTATTATTATTATTATTATTATTATTATTATTATGCTACGCATTTCCTTGAATTGTAATTTAAAACTGACAGTGAACACGGTTCTGGTCTACCTATAATTAAGTGTTTGCTTCTTCCTTTTCCTCTTTTACTACTTCAAATGTAAACAGAATTTGCTAAAGGACAAAGCAACAAACGGAATACATGCTTGTGATAGATGTTAGCAGATATTACTGTGTTGGTAAATTCGAGAGCCAGAAGGGAAAGCGGTGTAATACTTTACTATGAAATTACGACGAACAGAGAAGAGATTTGTTTATTGTCATAAATATTTTGGTTTAGTGCAAACTGTTCTTTAATTACATAAAAGTTAATGAGCGATAATTTTTATCTCCACGGAAAAGTTAAAATTTCAAATTGCCTAAAGCTGTTTCTGCATTGGTGTATTAGCGATTTTTCATATGATTTTTTCACTCACTTTTAATGAGTTTCCCCAAAATTTAGGACCATATTTCATAACTGAGTTGAAATGGGCATAATAAACTAATTATTAATTGTATCCAAAGTTAATAATGCGGGTATTGCATGACAAGCACTGCTAAGTTAAGGTATGATAAGATTGGTGTGATTTTATCCAATTTAGATTAGTTATCACTTCTTGTACGAAGTGATAACTAATATTATTGGTTTGTAGAAGTACACCGTTATATCCTAATAAGGGATTGAGATCTGTGAGTGATGAATTTCATAATATAATTTGTTTTATCCAGATTTACAGACAATTTGTTTGCTTTCACACACAAGGAGCTCAGAATTAGATTTAATGGCGCAATAATCAAGGCTATTTTCATTTATCAATATGTTTGTGTCATGGCAAATGGAACAATAGTACCTACATTTTGGATAGATGAGGAGAGATCATTTATATATACCAGAAAAAGAAAAGGGCCCAGAACAGTCCTTGAGGCACTCCATATTTAATTATTCCCCACTTTGATGCATTGTTTAGAGAATTCTGAAGTTCGTAAATTTATCGGCAATCTCAGGCCCTCTTGTGATATTACTTGTGATAAACTCTTCTGCACTTGTACCTTTGTCTGCTGTTAATCCTGGACTGCTATTGGCTGAAGCTATTACATCACTCCCTATGAAGTTTCTCTGCTGTTAAGTCCTAGATTGTTATTGGCTGAAGCTAAAATATTATTGATACGATAAGACTGAGAAACAAGTGGGATATGCACTTTAAAGTCCAGCAAGTACCCGATTCATCCCTCCAGCTACCGCTCTGTATGACTACTTCCGATAATCTCAAAAGTGTTTGAGAAAATTCTCCTTACTCTGTTGCTTTTTCACTTAGAGGAAGGGCACCTCCTACTTAACTATCAACTCGGTTTTCGTCCTGGCCATTCTTCCACCTCCGAGTAGCGCTGCGCATTGCTGAAAAAGTTTCGCTTGGATTTCAGCAGAAATAGAAAAGGCTTTCTCGTCCAGCTGTCACAACGGATTGGTCTACAAGCTCCTAGTGCATGATGTACTATCTCCCTAATCTACACAGCTTCCGGATGGAGGTGGTGGGAAGGTTTTCTGCAGTTCGGCCCATTGGCGTGGGAGTGCCCGAGGGGGGGGGGTAGTGTGCTGTCACCCACACTCTTCGTAGCTTATATGGCTGATTTTCCTTCACACCCCTGTACAACCATCTGCCAACATGCACACGTTTTAATCTTCTCACAGCATGAAAATGTAAACTATACCTACCGGCAAGTGCAAAGCCATCTCCGAGGAATTAAAAAATGGCGAATGACCACTAGCCCAGAGAAGATTTCTGCCATTCTCCATCTAGGGACAGGATTCCCCGACCCCGGCAGGACTTCGCGTTACATCGCAGGAGGATCCCTTGGGTCGACTGTGCGAGGTACCTTGGGGTCTTGCTGGATTAGGGACTCACCTTCCCAAAGTCCAGCAGGGGCACGCCGCTCTCTGAAATTTACGTCCCATCCTCGTAACAAAATCGGGAGTACCGGACGATAGTGCTGGCCCACGGCTGCGAGGTCTGGGGAATTGCGGCTACGACTACTATCCGCAGAATTTAATGTCTGCAGAACAAGGCGCTTAGGATCAGACCTTAGATTCCAATCATTCATCGTACACCAACATCTCAATATCCCGTACATAATCGATACCATCAGATAAAGAGCCCGATCTCTGTACGATAAAATTCAAACACATCCCAACAAGCTGGTGACAGCCCTTGGACTCTACGATCATACAGCTCCTCGCAAATGCAAAAAGTTTCAGCTCCTCAAAGACGCCATGGGGTCTCTTGGTTAAATAACCACAGGTTAAGCAGCCCTGAGCTGTGTAATTGCCCAACACCTTCATTACATCTGAAAAGGAATTATAAATGGAAATCTTTCCTAACCTCAACATATCTCAGCAAGTAAAGTGTAAGCTGGTTATTGAGATAGAAAAACTGTTTTACTTTACCATAAAACACCGACTCCAGATTAAGTAGCCCTCAGGCTGAACTTTTCCCTCCTTTCCTAAAGCTAGTCAAAAGTTCAAAGGAGCTTAACTAAAACCTAACATAATCATAAGGCTCAGAAATTGAATAATCAGCGCAATATTAGCAAAATAACCTGGAAAACTATCAACCAAATAAGTCACTTCGAGAGTAACACCCATGAGCAGTGCTAAACTTTTCGGGGTTGTCCAAGCCTGACAGAACTTCCTTTACACACTCGTTTAACCCATAGTATACCCCCTAAACCATTGTTCCTGTTTAAACGAAATTCCTATGCTCATTTAGCAAGTAAAGTCGTGAAGCGGCTAGGTACTACTGCATTTGACACCCGCCCGAGAAAGACCCAGGTGACCTGGTCTAGCTTCTGTTTTCGTCTATCGCTAAACAAACAACTGATGTCAAAGGCTCTGAGGAAAACATGGCGATAATACTAAATCATAGACCACTATTAGAGAATGGGTAGATGTGAGCATAGGCATCGACTTCTATAAAAATAGTGGAGGAAGGGGCACCTGAATTTCTGTCCGAAACTTGGAAATCCAAATATCAATGACATAAAATATGAAGTATAATATTTTAATGGGATAATAATTAATAATTCAAATTTAAATGTTTAATAATCATTTAACATTAAAATACAATTAAATTAACAAAGTTAGAACTGAAACAAATTTATGTATTTGGCTATTGGTTTAACATTAAATTAAAAAAAAAAGTTAGAATTAGTGAACTGAAATCAGGTTTATGTATTTGGCAAATACTAGATTTTAATATAAAGCTATACGTAGAAAACATTCCAACAAGTATTAAATAGTTTCAGAAATAAAACATTTAAGGGTGGCAAACCTGTGAGAAGCTCTTGCAGGATCTAATCTTTTCAGAATCTTCTTTGGTGTGATAAGTGCGGTGCTTGTAGATGAAGGGATTGTGCATTTTTTAATATTTCTTCCCAAATTTTGTGTCAGGTATTTCTGATGCGTGTGAGGGAATCTGCCAAACTCTGAGCCATAGAATATGCTTGCTGAAAACGCAATGTTTTCTTCTGAAGCGCTGTGTTAACACCTCAATATGGCATTAAAAAAAAAAAAATAGAAATAGAAACTAAATAACACAATTTGAGTACGAAAGCCACTTGCTTTTCAGCCTACATCTGGTGGGTCCGTTTGTGACAATTCTTCAAAAACTCCATAATTTGTTCATTATTGGAATGAAATGATAAGCGAACCATCCATCTAGTTGGACAGAATGGCCATATGTTGACTGCATAATCGCCTAATTACTGCTTAAAGGATGAAAGTCTTTTGAGTGAATTTCTCATAAATATTATGTCTTTTATTAAGTTTAGCATAACCCGGTTACCAGGGATATTCTTTACAGTATATTGAACAAGGTTAAGTGATTGAACGAAACAGTGTACAAATTGTGCTCGGGGTTCTTTTCCTGACAACCTAGCTTTAACTTCTACTTGCCTGCCATGTTCAATGCACCACGTAGCATTAGCCTCTGCACTTATTTATGTCACAATCAAATCTTATAACAACGTCCATAATACAAAACTGCATTTCGGTATGCGTCTTGGAGTTTCATTGAATTTCACAAAATGTTCTTGTACTGTTTTGAAGCATAATTACACCTGTTCCTTTACAGAAATAAGGGACGTTCCATAGACAATTATAGAGTAATGTTTCGCTAATTTAACAGTTTTTATAATATCTCTCAGCTCGCCGTGACCCACAATTTCCAGTATTTCGTTACATATATCATATCATTAATACGAATTGCCACTCATCTACTACTTAAGTTCCGGACAATCATCACTTGCACTTCTAACTCGCAATAAATTAAATTACTCCTTTCATCCCTATGACCTCTTACAGCAATACCCTGCATACCTAGATACTGTAACTTAAGATATCATCTTCAATTATGCACCCTATCTTTCATCTGTAGTTCCTTTGCGGTAGAAATCGGCCCGAACACATTCACTCTTAAACTGAAATTAGTTACAGCTAAAACACATTCGCCATGGCATTCAGATTTTCATGAATCCGAAACTTCCCCAGAGGTTTCTTCCAGTTTTTGAAAACATGTTTATAAATGTCCAATCATATTTGGAATTAAATTTTACTAGATTCTTAGAACAAGTTTCCCGGCAACATTTACGAGGGTAGGTCCATAAGTTTCCGGTCTCGCCGATAAGGGTTATCGCCTTCACAAAAGTCTTATCTGGTGTCATACATTATCTGTTAAGTAAATAATTGCAGCTATAACTTCCATTCCACTGTATTCAGTTGTTCAGATATAATTACATAAAGAAAGCCTGTGTAGAAGATTGTGACATGTTCAAAATAGAATATCCAGCCGTAATTAAGTTCTTCACAACAAAAGGACTTACTCCAAACGAAATTAAACAGCAATTGGGTATATATGAGGAAGCATCCCTCTCATATTTTACCGTAAAAGAATGGGCCAAACTTATTGAATGGGTAGAGAAAGCATTCAAAACGAAGAGCGTACAGGTCGGCTCTTTGAGGTGCTCACTCCTGAAAAAATCACTCTTGTGGAGGGATAAATTATGGAAGACCGGTGGCTCAAAGTTACAGATATAGCAGCAAGGTTAGACCTTTCTAAAGCAACATTCCCTCGAATTATGCGTGAACATTTAAAAAAGAATAAGGTTTGTGCAAGATGGGTGCCTAGACTTCTTTCCTCGATCCAAAAGCAGCAACGAGTCACTGTTGACAGACATTTTTGGAGCTCTGCCATGGCAACGAGATAGAAGTTGTGCAAACCATTATTACAGGAGATGAAGCATGATCCTGTACTATGATCCCTCGTCCAAAAGAGAATCAATGGAGTGGCGTAAACTTAGCGATTAACCGCCTCTAAAGGCAAAGATCATGGCCACAATCTTTTGGGACTGTGAAGGAATGCTCTTCATTGACTTCAAGGAGAGAAACACCACAGTAAATAGAGAGTACTATACTGGCCTACTGCACAGACTACGTGCTTCCATAAAAGAGAAAAGGCGAGGAAAGCTGAGTGGTGGAATGCGCCTTCTTCACAACAACGCGCCCGTGCACACAGTCCTTGTTGCAAAGGAAGCTGTGAAAAAATGTGGCTTTAAGGAGATCGACCATCCACCCTATAGCCGAGATCTAGCTGCCAGTGACTATTTTGTCTTCTCAAAACCGGAGGAGGACCTCCGAGGAAAGAAATCTAAGTGTGACGAAGTGATGGATGCTGTTTATGCCCATTTTGCAGACAAAACGTAGGACTATTTGGGGGGAGGGGGGTTGAAATATCAATTCAAAGATGTGAGAAAGGTATTGCAATAAAGGGTAACTATATTGAAAAGTGAAATATAATTTTTATATTAGTCATACCTAAGAAATGGTTAGGCTGGAAATTTAGAGACCTACCCTGGAACAATAAACATTTGTAGTTTTATTATGCAGCAGCCACGGGTAATAAGCTGATATCCACTTTTCTTGAAAAGTTCTTTTGTGTATTTTCTTAACACATCCATTATTAACGTTTATTGCAGCTGCAATAATATTACTGATATAGATTCTTTTATTGCTGTCAATGTTGTAAACTGCTTTAACCTCTTCTTTTGTTTGGATTTCTTGATTTTCTTATCTACAATTTCTTGGTCATACCCATTGAATTTTGCTGTATATATATAATATGATGGTATTCATTGTTGTATTCAAACTCATTCATAGGATGTTGATGAGTCTATGTGCTAAGCAATTGAGAACTACATGTTTGTATGCTGTGGGATTTTACTTGTTGCAATGTAAAAACTTTATGTAATTCTCAGTCTGCGTGTCCTTTCTGTACATTCCAAATTGTTGCCTGTTCTTATAAACTTTAAGTCGAGAAAGGGATACATGTTGTTTTGTTCTGTTTCGGAAGTGAATTTAATTTATCTTGTAGGTTTAGCAATTTCAAAGCATCATCAGAGTTTCTTGTTGACCACTGCAAAGATATCATCCACATATCTGTGCCATACTTTGAAAATGTATGGAAAGTGGAGCATAAGATTATCAAATCGACTCACTAGATAATTAAGAACATGATAAAAGTAGTTTCAGAAAACCAGGGCTATTTGGCCATTAGGAGTGGGAGTATACCTGGAAATAAAGGATATGTCAATTAGAAAAAATAGTTTCTCTAAATCAGAGAAATCAGATTATTAAGAATGGGGATTTACCTGAAACATAACATTTAAAATATTTGCTTTTTCGCAATGAAACTCTTTTAAATCATTCCGTTCACTGTGTTGATCATATAGTTAGCACTTAGCATAGGATAAATGCAGTACAACATGAAGTTCTATTTCATATAGATTCAAATAAGCAAAAGGAAATATAAAGCAAATTGTAAAAATGCTCTGTAACAACATAAATAATGGTATTAACCTTAACTAAACAATAAATTATGTGAATCACATGTCAACTGTATAACATGATCCTGAAAATCCAATTACTCTTCAGATTCTCATTAGTACATCAAATGTAAGCCTTAATTATCTGTTAATAACTCTGCTGCTTATAGGATATAATCTTTAAGCTTACTTACATGGTAAAACACTTGAAAATTATATATTACTTGGAATCTGAACACCTAAATGTTTCGCTAAGAAAAATTTCTCAATAGATTACTATAGAATAGCATAGTTCTGTTTTATATATTTACTACAAGTTTATTGGTAAATTAGATGTTCAGACTGCAAATGATAATTAATGCAAAATATTTCTTAAGCTATACCAGGATGACAAACAGAAGTAGCAATCTACCCATTATACATGGAAGTTCCTAACAATAAGGATAAATCTTCAGTAGCTAAGCAAAAATCACAACTTCTTCGCTTTGCTGACTCAATTGGCCATAGTCTAATGCAATAAATAACTTTGCAACAAATGACATAGCACAGATGTGAGGTTGTATTGTTTGAGTAAACTTGTGCAGGGCCAGCAGCTTATTATTCTGAAATAAACTGCAAAAGCAGAGAATTAACATTGTCATCATGGCCTTGGCCAGTTTCTCTAAAAGTCAAATGGCAATTAGCTTATGGCCTCAATTGCACTATTCATTACATTCAATTCAATATATTACACTACAGCAATGGGCAATGAATATTTAAATTTTTACCCAAAGGTGAGTGGGTATTTCAGCAGCATGTATATACTGACATGTTATTTTTATATTTTCATATATATCATATACAAAACCATTTACAGTCTCCCACATTGCACACACTGTAATAAGTTGTGCGAGACATTATTGCAAAAATTCTGACAAATACCTTGCTTTATTGTATTACTGAGGAAAAAAATTAAAACAAATTTCAGTTGTTATACACTGGGTACTTAAATGCAAAGCATTGCACATTGCAACAAGTAAAATCGTGCAAAAGTACTTGTTAAAATGGATGTTTGCATCTGTATGCTGAGGTAAATACTATCTCCAGCATACAGAATATTATCTTTAATATATATATATTGTATTAGGTTTACAGCTACTCTTGTGAGCTCCTTTAAGAGTTATTGTTATTGTGTTGCAATTCATTATGTACCTTACAGTAAAGTGCAACATAGATAATAGCTATTGTTGAAATTGTGACAAGCTGTGGAAGTTGAAACAACAAATGCACTATTAAATATTACTGAAGAGAATGAATCTTAATATGTATGAGAGTCACTGCAAAATGTTTGAGCTATGCAAATTGAACAATAAAAAGTTGTCATACTATCACATACACCACAGCAAGTTCTTTATTACAGCATCTCTGGAAGTAGTATGCCATTCATTCTTTGACTTGGCATTCATTTCCTCTTCATCGGCAGCAACAGCTTCTTCCGGAGAGGAAAATCAGTGTCTATGTGTAAGATACTTCACATTTTATTACTGGAAGAAACTGCATGGTACTAAGTTGAGACTGCAGGTATGATGAAATTATTAATTTACTGAAACGAGAAGCAGCATAATCTTGAAGTAGTCCTGTTTTTGGTCGTCTCTACTCAGTTTTTGCAAACACCATAGATACAGGTAATTTTCATCTGCTTTGCTCAGTACCCTAGAAAGAAAAAAAAGCATTATGTAAATTATGTTTTGCATGTTTCATTAAATTGATGTGAATTTATAACTTTTTACTTTATTAGAACAAGATTTGTTTATTAAATATTTGTTTGTGTAAAATGATATGGATAGATTGTAGGTTTCATTTCTACATTTATCACATGTGCTACACATTCAGTAATGAAATTTTTTCTGAATTTTTAATTATCAGGACCATTTCTAATCTCAAAATGCACTTAAAAAGTAATGTAACTTCAGTGCTTTTCCACATGCTTACAGAATTCTACTTTCCTCTCAAACTAAATGTATTAACCAAGATTTCATTAAATTTAAAAACCAACTAATCAAAACCACTAAAATGGAGCTTTATATATTCTAGATTATGCTAGTGAATCGATTTTTATACTGTTATATTCCACATACTATAGAACTACTCAGAATGTGCTTCATGAGTTTCTGCAGTTGATGAACCCTTAGCACATATAACTACCCTCAATCTTTGGGGCATAAGATGATATCAGATTTCTACTGTAGTGTGAACGAGAGGCTACAACATTCCAGGTTAATTAAAGATACAATGATAAATATTATCCAGTATATTTAGGAACTATGTGTACGAATTTCTGCAAAGGATTAAGGATGTACAGTATTTATGATGCAGATGGCACATATGTAACATAGTAGGATGATGTTCTTTGGGAGACCTTCTTGACCAACAAGCCAGTTGGAGTGAGCTAAGAAGCTCCACCATCTCTTTTGGACACAAACATTTCATTTTCACTACTTGCAAGAATTCAAGAAACTTTGAACAGAGAAAGAATTTTCACCATTCTGCCATAAATTAAATGTTCTACAGTGACATTACACATTACAGCACAGTAAATTAAATAAACCATAGTTACAAATATAAACTACTAATAATGAACAAAAGCCTACATTTTATTTATCAAGTCAGTTACGTAAATCCCTCTCCTTCAAATGTAGCAGTTTTGCAATTTCTGAGTGTTGTCAATATTAGTGTTTTATTTTAGTAGAAGCAAAAGTTTTCAAACATTACTATTAATTTATTTCTTAGAAGAGCAATGATTTCCAACAAAGAATATGCTAAATTAATTGCAAAATATACAATTTAACACTGTATCATAATATAAAGGGCTACAGAAATAAGTTTCAAGAAATGCATTAAAAAGAATCAATTAAATGCATTAAAAAGAATTAATTAAACGCACTTTAGCCTCATTAATTAATTGCTTATTTGCATTCATTTCAATTTTGCAATGAATCAGAAATTATAAATTAAGCATGCTGACTTCCATTTGCTAATAGGGTGTGAATGTACTATTCATTTATTCTGTTATCTCTATAAATTGTTTGTTAAAATGGCAAGCACACATGTAAGAAATTTTTCTTTCCTGCACTTGTCTGTTTCCTGAAAAATCGGCCCAAAGCTTATTTATATCTGAAATTAAATATGAGTTATAAAATGCATGTAGCACTTATAGCACAACAGCAAAATAAATCCTTTTTTCTTTTAAACCCCCAAAAATGTAAAATGTAACATTTTAATAAAACAGTTTTGAAATATCTAATCTAAATTCTACTATAAATAGTACTCATCTGTAATTAAGCTGTTGTCACTTTTGATAATACTCAAAACTTTAAATAATGTCACTCTAATATTTTTATACAAATGAATTAAGAAAGCACATTTTCTTTATATCACATTGTGTTCACTGTTACTTAAACTATTTTTTTTGGGAAGGAAGCAGAATTAGAAGAAAAATGCTATCCAGTTAAAAAGTTATGAATTTGTGATATATTTTGTTGAAACACTGTGAAAAAAATCTCTCATTTAACACATTTTGCACAAGACACATATGCACAGGGCATTTAGACATATCATTTTAAATATACATTATTTGGGTCGATACAGTTCTTTCAATGCAATGTGTATTTGTATCTTTCAGAATCAAATACAAATAGCCACAAACATGCTGAAATGTTCCTTACCGCTCAGCATTTTTGGGGAACCAAAACAGTTTCAATCTCTTATCATCTTCCCAGGTGTTGCAACCCACTACATCATACTTATATTTTAATAGATAATAGTACATTTAAACATCCATCGTGATTTCCCAACAACCACTGCAATATCAGAACATAACGTAACAATGCACATTTCTTTTTTGTTTAGGAACTGTAAATAACCACTTTCAAAGAGATTCAGCATAAAATTATTTGGTTTCTTCTATTTGGCAATGAAAAGTATGCTTCTATTAGGCAAAATAGGTTTAAACACAGTTTAATTCAGCAACTTTAGCACCACTATAAATGAGAGACATCTGTTGGAGTTGTCAAACAACTGAGCTGCGAGTGCACCGCCAATTGTATACCTTTTCCCTGGGATTTCTGGGATTCACATGAGGTTCCAAGGTCACTCTAGTTGCAAGAAAGAGTCTGCACTAGAGTGAGTATAATAAATTCTAAATCACTTAATAATTTATTTATTCACCCATGGCACAAAAATAGGTGCTGGAGTTGCCTACCTTCATTTTTCACATATATCTGGCATTTGCTTATGAAATTAGCCCTTACCCTTCTTAGTTCTCTTTGAAAAATTAAATTTATCTCTTGACAATGTATCTTTATCCTTTAATTCATCTAAAGTGAGAGGATAATGAATAGCCTTGCATAATTGAGCTTATCATGTGGGAATTTCTCCTAAAATAATCTCCTGACAGAATGAGCAGACACAAGTTGTTTTTAAATAATGTACTTACCCCAGACCTGTTGTTCATGAGTCCTTGCCTTACTGATCTTGGCCACCCATGGTGGTATATGCCACATTGAGTAATATCACAGAATTGTAGAGAAATTTACTGAAGAAATAGGAAAAAGCTCAATAGAAGTGCACAAGTAAGCTATATGAGAAGTTTTATTCCATTGTTAGCTCCTTAGTTTCCTATATTTGTATATTTCAATTAAATGCTATTAATATACAAAATAAAAATAAGGCATCATTATTATATGAATGTGCATAATATTTTCAGCAAAAGAGATAAAACAATTTGAATTGCAGGCTGCAAATAACTCAAGTGACTAAGGGTTTCTAATATTGTCAGGTTGTTATGTCACAGAGAAAGTAGGCCCAGATTTTGCTGTTGGGAATAGCTTTTACTACTTATTTAAGTGTTAAGTGCATCTCATATTTGGTTACAATTGCTTTAAAATTAACCATTGGATATTTTGTGGACACACAGGTAAATTAAACAATAATAGTGAGGGAGGTAGTAGAGATTATAAATCAGAAATAAAAGGTTGTAGTTAAAGGAATGTTGATACAATACCTTCAGAGAAACTTAAAAAAAAAATCTGCCCTGCTATTTTTTCAGATCAGTTTGCATAAATCTTAATTAACTTTTAAGGCATGGACTTAGATAAAGATGAAAATGCTACTTCACCAGTTGGAAATAATAGCAGTGAAGATTACCAGTCTTTTGTATTCAAAATGGAAGTGTATAAGGATAACTCCTAAGATGATAACTCTTCAGAGGCTCTGGAAAATGTAACATTTGACAATGAGTCAAAATGCCAGATAACATAAAAGGTGTGAAAGATGCAACATGTCATAAGTGTTAGTGAAATTTTTTTAATTATTATGCATCATTCATATAATAAATAATTCGTTTTTTTCTAAAACTGCACGTCACTTTTTTGCACAATGGAGTTATGGTCAGGAATTGGTGCATTAAGTGTGGAGCTGTTATTTCCAGATGAAAGTATACATGTCTTTGCATTTCTAACATATCTACCTATATCCACTTAATGCTGTTTGATGGGGAAAGTACACTTCATTGACATTTTTGTACATCTCAAAACTATGTTTTTCTGACATGTGCTCTTTTAGAAAAAACTGATTCAATTATGGATTACTACTATCAAAGCTGTGCCTTCTAAAGGGCAGAAAATAATTTGAATTGGGGTTTTCAATTAATACTTATATAGTTATTATAATTATCGTCAGAAACTGTGAGTTAATGCCAGAAATTGTATCAAGTCATCCATTTACCTGATAAGGATGTGGTGGAGGGAACTGCATCACCCAATAAGCCATCACTTAATGTCAGACTAAATGATTTGGGGCTGGAAGGCAGGCTTATCAAACTCCTGCGTTGGTCTTGTGTCTCAGGGCATTCAATCAGTGCCATTTGAACAGTGAAGAAAACAACTTGTATCCTAAACTTAGGTATTCATTTTTACATGAATACTTGCAAAACAAAAGCTTCAGAATGAGTCTCCCTCTTCATTTATGTTATATACTTTTCAAACATTTAACTGGATTTTGAATACATAAGGTTTAAAAGTGCTAGTAATCTTACTTGTTTAATAAGCACTAGCTGGTTTGAACAGTAAATGGTTCAGAATAAAGCTCCTCTGTTATAAAATATGATCCAATGTACAAGTTGTGTTTAAAAGTTTCCAAGATTACTTTAAAATGCATGCATATTACTGTGCAATATATATTATTCAAAAATATTTTCATATAAGTAAGAATTTGAAGTTTTCTTTATAAAAACCTATCAATGTCATATCTGTTTATTTCTGCTCTGTACATAATTTGATAGTTGATGAAATAATATGCCAAAATCCGTTTTGATGTTCTTCACAATGCTTATATGCTTGTTTAAATGCATGTTAGACGTTTTAATTAATGTCTAATTCATTGTACAGATGATGTAGCATTTGAACAAACTAAATGGAAGCCTTACAAGATCATGTTAACTTGTTTACATATTCAGTCACATTTAAAATTGTCATTCTAACCTCATAAACCTTATCTTGACAATTATTTGCACTTAAGATTATAAATTTGCACATAATAAAAGATTGATTACGTAGATATTTTCGCATTTCCAAACTTAAATGTATGTTCTGAACACTATATTTATAACGATCAATTACAGCTGAGCAATGAAAACAGCTGCTTCGTCAACGTCACATTAAGTAAACCAATAAATTCTTTATCACGCTCATATTTATTTCTCAAAAGAAAGCCCTAAAATAATAATATATATATTTTTTTAATTGCTAACAGAATGACTTAAATGACATTACCTCACATTCATGTGAATTTTAAGTCATTAGCACAAGAGATTCTAATAGCAGCTGATTCCATTAACAGCAAGAGATTTCATAAATCCACTAGCATTCAGATGTTTTAATGAATATCTCTTTCGAATTAAACTGCTTGTTCATTGTACAGATCATTTAGCATTTGAAGAGACTAAATGGAAGCCTTACAAGATCCTGTTAACCTGTTCACATATTCAACCTCTTAAAGTTTATCTTGACAATTATTTGCACTTAAGTTTATAAATTTGCACATAATAAAAGATTGGTAATGCAGATATTTTCGCATTTCCAAATATGTTCTTCTGAACAATGTACATTTATTACAATAAATTACAGGTAAGCACTGAAACCAGCTGCTTGGTCATCACATTAATTAACCAAATAGGTTCTTTCCCATGCTCGTATTTATTTCTCAAATGAAAGCACTCGCTTTTGTTCTTTCGTCCGATTACGGAGATGGCGCTCTCGCTCTCACTCGGGACCATAGATAACCCTCTAACTCTCGGGACTGCCCAGCCGCCATGAGACTAGCAGCAAGAGATTCATCCAGCAGCTCATTCCACTATTGCCAGATTGCAGCACTTGCATTCGATTCAGCTTGTAACGTCAAGCGGCGAGATGAGATTAAAGTGACAATATTCAGTACAAATAAATGCATTTTGAATTTAATTACAGGTTTTAATATTTGATTGTACTTTCCAAATGTTTTAATATTTGCACTAAATTGAATAAATGCGGTGTTGCTTATTTTTAAAACATTATATTAAGCGTTTTATACGTAGCGATTTTACTTCTGTCGAAGATAGCCCCAGACTCGGTCATATCGTTATTAAATCTCAATTACAGAACAAACCCTTATATTATCTCAAGGCTTGCTTGCATTTTAAAAATATATATTGCAAATAATATAAAACTACCAAGTAGATTAAAGTTGCAACCTGTTACAGTAGCATTAAATGCGTTTAAATTTTAATTGCATGTGGTTATTGCACTTTCGATCTGTTTTAATATTTGCAATAAATTAAATGCAGTGTTGCTTATTTTTAAAACATTTTATTAAGAGTTTAATGCCTAGCGATATTACTTTTGTTGAAGATAACCAATATTAAAATTGAGGTTAGCTATATCATTATTAAATCTAGAAAAACAGAACTAAACCTTGTATTATCTCAAGGCTTGCTTGCGTTTTAAATTTATATATTGCAAATATAAAATGATCGAAATGTTCCAATGTTTGGACGTGCAAAAAAAGTTTTAAATCTTAAATGTAGCAAATTATATAAAGTGCATTGGTCGCCCATTTATTTAACTTACATTTTAGTGTGTAAGATATCAGAAATAGCATATTTCATGCCCTACGCAAAGAAAAGGCGCATTTATACCTTTGCTCAAAATAGCATTAGGGAATTTTATAAAATTACATTAGTGCTTTCTATTGCAAGAAATCGAACTTTAAATGGGAAAGTGTTAATAGATTTGTGTTGAAATAATGTATGGTTAGCAAGAAATCTTTAATTAGCACTAATTATCCACATTAAATTCCATTTTTATGATGCCTTTTAAAAGCTAATTTTTAAATGTGTAATGAAGCAGATTGAGAAACTTGACATACAGATTCACCAAGGCTGGAGTTTTTGCAGTCCAAAGATCCCATTCAGTTCCAGCTCCTTTCTTTTCTTTGACCTTTAATTAGCAAATATGTTTTTGCTTATCCATTTTCAAATGGGTGATTAATGAAAGAAGTGCATAGTAGCCTTTACCCTTGGTGTAGAACTCGAATAGTTGCTTTTGTAGTACCCTACATGAGCTACATTTTCTGAATGATGATATGCAGTGATTGTATGTGCTTTCATAGTTTTCCTTGAGTTACAGCTCTAATCTGGATCCTTTCCCAAGGATTGTGCTTTAATTTTAGCATACTAAAAATATTTCATTTTACTTGTCTTTCTGACTACTACAGTATATTGAATGCCATTCAACATAAACATATTAAATGTTGTACACCTGTTCCTATTACTGAATTTATTTATATTGTATTGCATAGAGAAAATAAAAATCCAGATTCACTGAAATGGTATTTCATGTTTATGCATATATGATACATAATGATTACATTGAAATGTTTGAGCAAAAAGGCAGTCTATAACCCTGTGTTAAGTATGCTAAACATCAGTACCCTGGTAGAAATATATTATAACTATTATCCATCATAAATGGCTTCTGAAATTAAATTTTACAGACAGACAGTAAAGAAATATTCATGTAGCAACAAAGAAAATTTACTTATAGTAGGAACCAAATGTGGAGAATCAAATGTGTGTTTTTTTTTTAAAAAATTTGCAGATTCTGCCAAAGACTTAACACACATTTTTACTAGTAAACTTCCTTCTATATTACAGAGAAAGCATTGCAATTAATAATATACAAAACCTATAATTTTATCAAAAATGGCTACATTATGTGGCAATAAAATATTCATATGAGTATTTATGTGTGTGGACATAAAGGAATAAAATAACACTATATATTCTGGAGAAATTAAAAAAGGATCTTAATGTTTCACATCTTTAGTTCGGTATATGAATTCTTGACATTTCATACTGTGTGAATATTACTGCATGGTTATCATTTTCAAAAGTAACAGCCTTTGAAAGTAGTGATTAATTAATTTATTTGTTGAGTACTAAGCAAAATACAAAAAAGAAATAAAAGTTTTGACCCTAGCCACTTTTCCTATAGACTATTATAATTTTTTGAAAATAAATGCTTGCATGTAACTTAGTAGGCAGCCATTCTAAATCTCTCTCTAACCACTTTTGAAACTATTGGGTAATTTTGTAATGTTTTACCACAACATCAGGGGATGTGCATTCCTTGGGTAATAAGCCTTCCTGCTGGAATTGTTTCGGTCTTGGTGGTGTAGTAACCATACTTGCCTCCTAAACCCAAGACCACAGGTTCAATCCTGGCCAAGGTTGATGCATTTTTGCAGGCATAAAAATCCTAAGTATGACTTTCTTCAGAAGAGAAGTAAAATCTTGTGTCCCACATCATAGATTTATGATATGTAAAAGAACCTCAAGCATGAAAAAAGAGGCCTGTGATCAAAATTTATCAGTCATTTCACATCCTGAATTGAATGGGATGCTGATGACCTGAGATGTTAAAGAGCATCCATTAATAAACCAAAACAATTGCAGGAATCATTACACTTCTTCCATTGCTCCCTGTGTACCACTTTCTGAAACTGAAATATAACTAATGGTGTATGCTAGTTAAATATGTTTTTATAATTTTCAGAAAATTGTATCAATTTTAACTTAAGTTGAGCTTGAAAATTTTGCATCTTTCTGTCAAATTCGTCCCATAAGATTTACTTTTGCTAATTTTTGTGATTATCTTTACTGCAAATTGAGTTTGTGACTGTCACTCTGAATTGAATGCATTTGTAACTAATTTAGTATTTTTTGTGCTTCTGCAACAATAGATCTAGAATATCCAAGTATTCCCTATCTGGAATCTAAGAAAGTCCATAGTACTAAAATTCTGCTTGTTTGCCACAAATTTTTGGCAATTTGTACAGAGAGCACAGAAGCATGAAACTTCTATTTTAATGTGATTTTACATCATTAAACCAACACATATGGACTTGTTGTCAGTATATATTCTCCATTTAACTGTTTGGTTATTTCTTCAAATGGTTTGAATATAATGCACCTCAGCACAGGTTTTCCATTCCTCCTCTGATAGTTTAGGGAATTTATTACTGCTCAACGCTATTGTTACTCTTAGTATGCACATCATTTCTACAAAATGGCTGAACATGTTGAATTCATTTCCAACATATGATACATCTTGAATAAGCTTTATTGGAAAATCTATTCCATGAGTGTTTTGATACTCTTGACAATCTATAGTTAGCAGTTTTATTACATTTAATATGCACAACAGTATTTTTCATGTAATGAATTTATAATTTTAGTGCCTCTTAAACAATTAAAGGAGATAACAACCAAAATCCTTCCATTTAAGAAGAATTTTTCACTAATGTTTGTAGTGTTATTTGTAGCAACTTTTAAAATCTTTTTAGATGAAGTTGTCTATAATGGATTTTTATCTCTGCAGCCAAGTTATTATTTGCATTTGACCCATCCAATGGTGACTAGTCCAACAGAAAAGATATTTAGCTCATAATTTTCAGTTAGAAAATGAATGATAACAGCCAAATATAAATCACTGTTTTTTGAAGTCCATGAATTTCTTGTGAGACAATTCCAATAAATAATTTTTGCTGCACATTTGTGAAACATTGCTTATATTTTCTGCTAGAAGTGGGTATTACTTTTCTATTTGATGAATTCAAATTATTAATAAGCTTCTTAAATCCACAATGGAAAAAGATTGAAAAAGATTTGAGTTTGCCTGATATTTTCTTTGGAGGAAACTTGAAATGTGCACCTATCGAACTGCATTTAGTTTGTGAATGAATGAGTACTTTTACCCCACCTAGTATCATTGCACCTGTTCTTGCCAATGCTATACCCTCCCTATCCATTTTGTCACAAATCTCAATGCATTTTTCCCTGCTCCACTCCTCTTAAAGCTCCTATAATATATCAGAGTACTCTTATCTCTTAGGCTATCAAATAATTCCTGTTTCTCTACATCTCAAACTTTGCTTTCACTTTATTTCACATGTCTTGCTCATTTGGTGACTGGAAACTATCTCACCCAAACCAATTTCTCTTACAATTTCCTTTTATCTATCTACCCAAATTCCCTACATATATCTTTTTCATGTACCCCTAAGCAGTCTTTTAGAATATTTCCTTCCTCTAATGATTGTATCCTCGCCCAGGATTTTATAATACATTTTATTACTAGACCTTTTCAGCCCACTCTTCTAAGTTCCATCATGCTGCTGCTCTATGTAATCCCAATATCATTTTACAGACTACTCTATGAATCTGATCTATACATTCCCTCACTTTTTCTGTTTCCCATATTTCTATCCCACACATCATTTTCAATTAAACTGTAGCCTAATATACTCTCTCTAACCAGTTTACACTTCATATTTGGTATTTTCTTCAAGCATGTTAGCTAATTTTCCCTTTCCTAGTGCATTTTTCCTTTGTTCTGTCCATTTTCCATTACTGTTCAGCATTATCCCAAAATAATCAAATTTCCTTACTACTTTAATTTCATTCCCCTCTAGCTACCATTCATCATCTTTGCTGAGTTTGTTCCATTTTTTACATACCAAAATATTTTATTTGCTTTTATTTATCATTAAGCTACTTAGTTTGTGTTGCTGTCGTAGTTCTTCATTGGAGCTTGTATCTGAATAGATGTTGAAGCCAAAGGCACATCTGGGTCGTGATTATCAGAAAAAAAGAAATAGAGGATTAGGCATATTTGAATAATAATAATAATAATAATAATAATAATGATAATTATTATTATTTTTATTATTATTATTATTATTTATTTATTTATTTACAGCCAATAGACAATGTATATTGTAAAATTTGTGTGACTGAGTGGTTTGTCTGTTTCTGCTTCTCTGGTTATTGTTGTTAGCTTTCTAAGTGCTGCTTTTTCATTTTTATTTTAACAGTAAACGCAGATGTACATGATATCTTTGTAAATAGAATGTTTGCTACTGTGGTAGTTGTAAATGACAAATTCTATAATATAGTAAATTATAAATAGTAAATCACTGAAATTTCACTAAAATTTGTTCTCTTACTTGGATATGTTTCAAAGGCTGTTGCGTTCATCAATCTATTTGGGAAAATCAAAGGAAAAATTCTAATTTTATATACTATATTTCAATGTAAAAATTCCCACTATTCAAAACTACTGACAAATTCTATGTTCACAAGTCTCTGTAACAGCTTCTTCTTCTTCTTCTTCTTCTTTTGATTGGTTTATTTACGGACGCTCTTTAACATCTCAGGTCATCAGCGTCCCATTCAACTCTGGGCGAAGAAACGGCCGACAAATTTTGCTCAGAGGCCTCTCTTTCAGGCTTGAGGTTCTTTTTCGTGCCGTAAATGTACGACACAGGACCCACGGCTTTACTTCCCTTTCGAATGAAGCCATACTTACGATTTTTACGCCCGAAAAAATCCATCGGTCGTGGCCGGATTCGAACCCGCGATCTTGAGTTTAGAAGGCCAGTATGGTAACCACTACACCACCAGGACCGACTGACAGCTTCATGAACTCACAGAATGCTCCAGGTACTGAACTGACATACTATTTCTTAGCTATTACGATTACACGTTACTCTTGCAAGTAGATTTTTTTAAATAGTGTTTAACACTCAATTTTACTATTGAGGCACTACAGGTGGGCAAGTAGATCTAAAGTAATAGCTCACTATATTATAATTTTGAATACTATACAGTATTATTTGACCATCTTTTAGACTATACTCAGTTTTAATTGCAATTGTGGGCATCAGTCATTATTTTGATTTTATATTATATATTAGTTGAGAGGTATAGAATACATTGTTGTTATTTAAATAGGAAACCTTGGGTTCTCTGGACTTCTCTGAAAAATGTTTGTTGGCTTCAAGGATGCAGTGTGTTTCTTCACAACTTCAAGTTCTCTTGTTGTGGAAATTCCCTTAGTTAGATCTGAAAGGTCAGAAGTCACTATTTCTTTTTGTTGTGATAGGGGCATAGAACAGTCGGGACTTTGTTTGCTCACTTGGCCAAGTATTTCCTACTTTTAATAGGCAACAGAAACATCTTCATTGTCTATTATTAAGTCATTATCTTCAGAATATCCGGTAGTCCTGAAATTGACATATGCTGTGTATTGTCACGACTAAAGTTGTGACTTGGAGGGTATCTATGGGTTTGATTTTCAAAGCGCCTGCTTGGGTATTCGAGCTGGACTGCCTAGCAGGATTTGACGAGGTCGCCATCGTGATTTCCCGCAGGAGGGCGTGAAAATTGTGGGCGCCGTGGGAGGTGAAGGGGGCCTGGAGGGTGGTGGGTCATTACTTGTGTCTCCTACGCTTAGACTGCGCTCCCGAACTGGAAAGAAGACGGATGGGAGTTGTCCTTGAAGTTGGCGACTAGAACGTAAGCGAACGTTGGACATGACTGATGTAATTTAGCATGATCAGCAGAGATCACTTAACATCTTTTAAAGCTACTTCATACGTCTGAACACTACCCGTAAGCCTGTCCCGAATATTCTGGATACCGACTCGTAAATATTTGATAATACGGATCCTGTAAGGGCAGAAGTGATAATAATTAATTGAGCGAATCTATTGTAAATATACTGAATTTACACATAAAACATTAGTTTACTCACCTGAAAAAAAAAAAAATAGCTGTTTTTCATTAACAGTGCTGGTGATTGGTTCGTTGTTGGCGACGTAATTAATACCAATACATGAACGCGCAAAACACTGACAAACTAGAATTAAGAACATATCAATATATGTATAGTTTACACCTTTCTATGCGGGGTAAACACATTTAGTTGCAAAATAATATAGTAATTGTTCTTATGTGTTATTTTTCTACGTAACTAATATTCAGATTTCTCACGTAAGTTCTAAATAGTCTTCTACACATTTAAGCTGCCATATCAGGTAAAACATACTGCTTATATTTAGCGATGTTTTTCTTACATTATATATTCATAAATAAGTGAATATGTTGTGTATATTACCCATGAATTTTTCCATTAATTTATTTAACATATACCACTATAGCACTTGTTATATATACCGTGAAGTTTTGATTAAATTCAGTAAATCCTCCCTTTTGCAGTTAGTCGCTACTGTTATATACAGAAATGCATCCCCATAAGTTTGTATGCCACTTTGAGTTGTGAATTATCAATTATTTAGTACTCACCCGCGTTATGTTGCATCTATACCTCCATACACTCATACACACACGACTTCTGCTTAGCTTTCAGACGACACGGCAGAATTATTGTCACTGGTCACCTTTGGAATGTCTTGAGATACGCTGTGTGATGTTCTGCTATCAGCTGGCTCGTGCCAACTGCTATGTGCTACGACAGTGAATAATCAGTTTTTAAAATTCTCTTAATATTCTAATTAATGTGACGACAATTATGTTATTGTATGTGAATTCGATCCTTCTCTACTTTCCTTCCTTCCTGCTCTCAGTGTACGGGAGAGATGTATTATATTCAAAAGTTGTTAATATGGTCGCACCTTGGTAGAGCTGTTCGCAAATTATCCTGAAGATTAACTTATATATACCTTGTGGTTAAGAAAAAAGAAGGGGAAAAAAAGGAGGAAAAATACAAAATAAAACTTTGGAAAGCTGGAAATTCCAGATGTACAGAAAAAATATAACACGATTATTAAACAAAACACGTAGTGCACTTTAAAATATGGCCGGTATCATTATTTTAGAATATTAAACATGTCGGAAAATATAGTGTTACATTACCCTACTCTTAATGCTTTGTAGTTTACTCCCATCCGGTCTTCGTTTCGCCTTCCAGCTCTCGCTAGCTCACTCTTCGTCCTAACGTGTTATTCCAACAACAAGCGGCCTTGTGCAGCAACTTTCTGACACTCAGACCTAGTACATTGTTTATTTCTTTCGCAAACGTACGAGTTTACAAGCTGACACAGCTCATATCCGCCTGCAAAATGCGTGAGCCTTCATTTCCGGCGCATTCTGGCCACAGTATAACAAGTAACTTCAATGAGTTTCCCCCTCCCTCCCCGCGCTCTCAGCGCACTCCGTCGCAGAAGGACGAAGATGGGGAAGAAGAAAGCGAGCTGCGGCGACTCTCCGCAAGGCGGCACTGGCAGCGCGGCAGCAGGCACTGGGCTCTCTCCCCCGGCACTCCCGAGGCCAAGAAGCCCCGGCCTGCCAGCACACCGCAGTCTTCACCTGCCGCTGGTACCGCTACTGCGGGGTCTATTTCTCCGTCCGCCCAGGCGTTCTTGGACGGACTAAAGGCAGAGAATGTTCGAAATGACATTGTTCAACTTTGCTCATATCTCAGCACCTCCACATTCCCCGAACTTCCACTCGCTGACTCATCACCAGCCACTGCTCCCATCCCCATCCTCCCGAGCCTAATCCCACTTCCCATCACTGGTGGAGATTCCGGCACCACCCAGCAGACTGCCACCCGTACCAGCAGCGTCGTCGCCGTGGGGGTCCCGAGAGGATGCTTACTAAACTATGTGCTCCAAGCTGCTCAGGGCATTTGGCCCTCTGCGGTTAGGGCCATTAGAATACGCTCCTCAAAGGGCCCCACCGCACTGGTTCGCATCGTACTTCGAGACAGCGCTGACTGCGCCTCTGCCATCACCTCTGGCCTGCCCCTTGCGGGCAAGCTGGTAAAGATCGAGGCCAGCAGAAGTCCACAAATCGCACCGTGCAGACGTTGCTGCGTCTATGGCCACCATGAGGATAGCTGCTCGTCAGATCCGAGGTGCCACTACTGTGGTGCCGAGGAATTGACCTCCAAGTGCCAACGGCACAACCTGACACAACGCCACCTGAGGTGGCATAGAGCACTACACTGGTCAGGTTCGATGCCCGAGGCACCCGGACCATAAACCGGCAGCATCTCCGGTGCCACCCCCACACCCGGTACAGAACCCCCAGGTCCGACCTCGCCGGAGAACCAGGCGCCGAAGCGGGAAGTCAGCACTTCCGGATAAGAGATCTCTGGCAGTGGCATTTTCCGCTTCTGTCGAGGCGCTGAACGCCGCTGTTCAGAGTCTCGCAACCACCACTGCGCGACTGGCTGAGGTAGCACAAGACCTCCGGCGCGGCCAGGGTACCCTGGAGCAACTCATTAAGGACCAGGGGCTCGAGCTCAACAGCCGACTCACCCATCTTCACTCATACCAGGAAGAAACCCAACAGCAGCTCTCCAATCTCGAGGAAAGCATCTTCAACAGCAACGAAATACTTCACCGTACCATGGAAGAGGTGTTCGCTATGCTTTCCTCCCCAACGCTGCTCGTCCGGGCAAGAAGAAGAAGGGTTCCAGCACCTAGGGGATGACCATCCCCCCTGAAAACCGCCGTTTTATTCATACTGGACCATCAACGGATGACCAAGACCTCTGGGCCTCGGCCCAGATTAAGCAGCATCGAGCTTGGTCGGAAGTTGGACGGGTGGCCAGTCCACCCATTACCAAAAAAGAACAAATCTTTTTCTTTTTTATTTTTTAGCTGATATAGAACATCAACCTGCGGAACATAAACTTCAATCATCCTGATAGGTAAAGCCGAGACTCGGCTAGGTACTGTCGACTACTACCCACCTAGGAAGGACCTAGGTGACCTGTACTGGCTTCTGGCTTCTCCCCCCCTTCCTTCCATTTATTTATTTATGTTTGTTGTCGATGCCACAATGCCATCTGCCTCTGCAATATCATGGGTAACCAACTGAATATTTTGGTCACAGTGAATCCCCCCCCGAGCGATATGGTGAGGGTTATATATTGGCATAGCCATTAACTACTGTGATAATACAGCATTTTTTTCTATTCCCTTTTCCCTTCTCATCATAATCATCATAATCATCATCATCATCATCATCATCATCATCATCATCATTATTATTATTATTATTATTATTATTATTATTATTATAGGAAGTTTCCCAAAACTATAGCCTATCAAGCCTCTATACCCTTTACAATGCAATTGGTGATTCTGTTCGCTATTATAATTCTTATCCTCATCCTAACTTATAGATATTTTAAGTTCTGCATTAATCACGGTCCCTTGGGAATGGATACAACGTCGACGGACAACCGGGGAACCAGTAGCGTGCTCCCTACTGACAGCGCCACCAGTGGCGGCATGTCGGACGCCGTCTACCCCGATAGAGAAAGCATCTACAATATAACGTTTTGTGGTGACAGCTATGTTGATATCATGTTTAGGGCCTTATTTCTGTAATACTGCACATTTATTATCTTCCCATTAGAAGGCAACGGTCTCTCACATCCTGTTTTCACCTTGATGGATATGGCTTATTTTACACGACACCTTGTCTTCTCGAAGCACGTATTATACGATACGATACGTGCTTCGTATCGTAATACTGCTCATAAATACATTCAGACCTAAGGAATACCAGAAGATTTTGTTTTGTGAGCAATATAAAACAGCGGCCTCACTTTTGGGGTTTGTCGTGAGAACCCCTGAGGTTCATTGATTATGGAAGTATTTTATACTGAACGTAGGGACATTTTATTTCGGGAGTACATCGCGAGGTCTCCTGAAATAATATTCCGGAGAGGTAGATTTTCTTGCCCGAGTATGATGGACTTAACGTTTATGAATGCGGTGGTCGCTTCATGAAACGATGATGTTAGCTAAAGGCTAGCGAATTGGTGTATACTCCAAAGTGGGAGTATGGTACTTGTGTTATTTTGTACATGTAAAGCACTTGTAAACTAAAATAGATACACAGCGCAGTGAGTTCGCGCTGATTGGCCACCGCGGGGATGCTATTTTTGAGTATACTGTATCTTCTGATATTTCTTATGGTATCGAGTATACTTGATGGCAATACGCCAATAAACGTAACAGCTGTTGAAGAATTTTTCTATGGGAGTGCTATGACCTATGCTTTCTTCTCAGCTAATGCTGTTGTTTTTTTTTCTCCCTGTATCTGTGCATCCAATGCTAGCGCAGTTGCTTTCTGGGCTTGACTCAAATCTAATTTAAAAATATTCGAAATGAACACCTTTCTATGTTTCATTCTAATGACGATCCCCTGATAGCCATCTGTGCACAATGTGTTAATCTTTATGTCTTACCCCAGCCCGTTGACTACGTATGCCTCGCCCCATGGACTACCGCACAGGCACCAATACAACGCACACTCTTGTGAAAATAAATTAAAATTCCCTCCAAATACATGATAAAGATCATCAAATGTATAACATGTAGTTTAATATTCAACCAGAATGGTACTTCTTATTTGCATATGCCATTCTGTGATCAAGTCCCATTTTAATTTGTTTTGGTATCTTATTCTTTGAGAGTTGGTATCACGTTTCTTTCATATCCTTTTTGTATGTATAGTTTTGTTTTTATTTTAACATTTAGGCTTATACACATATTCTGTTCTACCAGGTTTAACATTATAATCTTAGGTTTAGGGATAACAGCTTTATCCCTCCCCCCACCGCGTTATCCTTTCACTATAGCAATTCATTCCTACTCTTTATGTCTCCCTCCTTTCCCCTGACGGTATTGGTCCTGTTTCACGCTTATTTTCCTAAATATTCATTCGAATCAGTTTACGACCCATTTACCCCTGCACTTTGTTTTAACCCCGACTATATTTCATGATTTATGTATGCACCGCAACGGCACCTATTGCTGGCAAATCTGCCCTGTCACCGCACCTCTCTTCGTGACGGCATATACCATCATTATATTTGGTTCCTGCCCCTTCCCATCAGAAGACACAACCGCCTAGTTCATCACTCTAGACAGTCAATGATATGTGTTGCTGGTGGCGGTGATGTTTGTGCTTCAACTTGTTCTGCCTTTTTTTTTTTTTTTTTTTTTTTTAGTTTATTAAATGCAGATTCCCTGAGCTGTACAAATGATCAGCCTTACAGGTATATAGATTTACATTGGTTACAAAGTTTGACAAGTGCTGTTTATATAGTGTGATGCAGTTAGAAACCCATACAAGGGCAACTCGTTTTGCCCAGGAGAACAGCTTCCCTGGAGGTATAAAGGCTTGTGGGCGTGTGTGTGTATGTTTGTTAGTGCTATATCTATGCTTATCCTATTTAAGATCTAATATTTACATTTTTGACAGTTGTAGTTATTCTTGATTATTTTCGTTTTGCATGCTAATATGTGTTGTTGTTGCATAGTTGTTTGTTAGAAGGTTCGTATGCGTTTGTGCTTACGGTGTCGAGGTTCAGTTTGGCTGATTTTAAGGATTTCTGGATTTGTGTGTGATTTTATGCCTGCCCAGGTGTGTGTGCAGCGGTTGTACATAGTCTCCAGGAAGGTGGGGATTTGTAGTTCTTGATGAATGATTCTGTTTGGGATTTTAATGGGTACCCGGAGTATTTTCCTCAAGCAGAGATTTTGGCGTACTTGGAGGGAGAGGAGGTTGGTTTTGCTGGTGTTGGACCAGGGTGTGCAGGCATAGAGGAGGAACTGTTGTATGAATGACTGGAACAGAATGAGTTTGGTTTTTAGATGGATGTGCTTGCTGTACAGTAGTGCAGCGCTGATGTAGGTTCTTTGTTTGGCCTTTTGAATGATGTTCTTGATGTGGGCGTTCCATGTGAGAGTTTTGTCTAGTGTGACACCCAGGTATTTGACAGTGGGTTGACACTGCAGTTTACGTCCAAGTAGCGTGATGTCAATTTTGTGTTTTCTGGTCTTCGTGAAGTGTATGAGTTGACTTTTGTCAGCGTTTATGACTATCTTCCAGAGGGCAGCCCAGGTCAAGAATTTGTCTAGGTAGTGTTGGAGCTCCCTCTGGTTGTACTTAGGGTTTGTTTGATAATTGTAGATCGCAGTGTCGTCAGCGTAGAGTAGCGTCTTACATCTGTGGTCAGGGGGAATGTCCCTAGTGTACAGGGTGTACAGGTAAGGGGCCAAAACTGCCCCTTGTGGCACTCTGCTGAAATGGGGAATGTTTTGGATTTTTCCTGCAGGATTTGGACGTAGAAGCAGCGTTCTCGGAGGTAGCTGGCTAGAATGGGGAGATACGGCCTAAGTGGAGCCAGCTGATGGTATATTTTGCATATGAGGCCATTGTGCCAGCATCTGTCGAAGGCGGCTTCTACGTCCAGGAAGAGGGTCAGTGTGCTGCTGCCATTGTTGTACTCGGTGGTAATATCGTCTGTTAGTTTAAGTATCTGGAGTTCAGTTGAATGCAGTGAACGAAAGCCAAACTGTTTGTTGGGTAGGGCTATGGATTCTGGAAGTGTGTTCTTTATTTGTTGGTTGAGGATTTTCTCCAGTAGTTTCCCCATTGCTGGAAGGAGGCTGATTGGTCTGTAGTTTGTTGGATTTGTGCGATCTTTGCCGGGTTTTGGTATCATAATGATTTTGGCCTCCTTCCAAGCTTGGCCCCTCAGGGGCCCAATTTATTGGGTACGGGGCGTAGCGACCCCGAGGCACCCGAGCTGCTCCCTCAGGTCCGCGCTTGGCGCGTTTGACTCCTTTTTATTTCGCCTCTTTTATTGTTTTATTAGTCCTACTTCCCTGTTCTTTGTCTGATGGGTGCCCCCGTGTTTGACGCGGTAAAATGTGACTGGGTAACGGCGTAACTCCCAGCACAGGGTTATCATGTAGGACAGGAGCGTATCCCCTGGTAAAGGCCAGGCCCGGGGAAGGGCCATTGCATGAGCTGTAGACTTCCTGCAGGCGATTGGGTCCCTTCGTCAGCCCACAGGAAGGTGTGACCCTGAGGTTACTTTGTTCAGGCCAGAGCCAGTAACCTAAGCCGGGGTGGCGCCCAGGAAGCAGCCCGCCATCGGAGACGGTTGCAATGGTGGAGGAATAAATCGCTATGGTACTGGAAAATAATCCTTTACACTTTAAACGCAAAAGAGTTGACGTAAAAGAAGTAATCGAGAAGTCTTTCCCTCGTTACTTAGTTATTAGTCGTACTGAAGAGAGTCAGTCGTTTACGACCGTAAATCCATTTAAAATTCAGAAGGGCATTGATGCCATAGCTGGGCCCGTTAAGTCCTGTACCCGTCTACGCAACGGATCACTTTTAGTGGAGACACTTGGCCTGTCTCAAAGCAACTCGTTGCTCAAGGCGACGCTACTCCACGGATATCCCGTCCGTGTCGAGAAACATAAGACCATGAATTCGTCGCGAGGAGTTGTCACCACAAATGTTCTAGACGGAATGTCCGACCCGGAAATCCAGAGCTGTCTGGAAGACCAAGGGGTCACCTCAGTTTATCGTGTACAGGCAAGGAAAGAGGGGGAATTACAGCCGACCCGGACTCTTTTCCTCACATTCGACAGGGTCGATTTGCCGCAGAGGATAAAGGCGGGCTACGAGGTGATAGAAGTGCGCCCGTATATCCCGAGCCCGTTGCGATGTTTTCAATGTCAGCGTTTTGGACACACTCGCATATCCTGTAAAAGTGCCGTTCCCATCTGTGCAACCTGCGGTGAAGCAAGTCACGAGGGAGCATGCCCATCTGCTCCTGTCTGCGTCAACTGCCGCGGTTGACATCCAGCCTCGTCCCGCGATTGCCCTCGTTTTCGAGAGGAGCGCTGTATCCAGGAGATCCGGGTGAAGGAAAAACTCTCCTTCACAGAAGCCCGGAAGCGATTCCAGTCTCGCCAACCTGTCGTGCCTAAGACCGGCACCTACAGCGCAGCAGCTTCTTTAGCGCCCAAGAAGTGCGATAGCAGTACGCAGACCTGCGATCTTGTTTTTACACGGGTAAAAACTACTCCTAGTTCTCCAAAGCGCTCTACCGTGAAGCCCAAAGCGGTTGTTTTTAATGCCCCTGATATTAAGTTCAGGACGAGTTTTACGCGAACAGATTTTTTAAAGTCGTCAACTCAGGTAGAGCAGAAAAAGAGCCCTTCTCCTCCTCGGAGGTCACGCTCCCATGATGGGAGCAAACCCGCTAGGCGGTCGCCGTCGCCGCCTATACCCACATCCAACCGATTCCAGGCGTTGGAATCGGCGGATGCTTCTCAGCGGGAGAGCCCTCCCTCTGAGGATGTGATGGAGCAGGATGTGCCTGCTCCTTCAAAACCACCGAGTCCCACGCGATTGAAAAAAGGACGTTTGTTTCGCCCTGTACCGTCCAAAAAGTAAGGTGGTAAATTTTTAGCTTCTTTTATCTAATTTTAACAATGGCTATCCTTTTGTGGAATGTGCGTGGTCTCCGTAGTCGAAGACCTGACCTGGAATTAATTTTACGTTCTACTGACCCTTTGCTTGTGTGTCTGCAAGAGACCAAGCTTCGCCCAAGTGATTCTTTTAATTTACGCGGTTACTCTTCGGTGAGATTTGATCTCCCTCCCGAAGATGGCACTCCCGCTCACGGCGGAGTTTTACTTTTAATTCGAAACGACGTGTACAGCACCTCATTACAGCTCCAGACTCCTTTACAAGCTGCTGCAGCTACAATTCACTTTTCTGGCCTTAGTTTTTCAGTCTGCAATGTTTATTTACCTCCGTCCGGCACCATCACCACAGTTGACCTGGACGATCTTTTGTCTCAGCTACCGCCCCCTGTTCTTCTTTTGGGGGATTTCAATGCACACCATCCCCTATGGGGTTCCACCACGGAGTGTGCAAGAGGTAACCTCTTAGCTGACTTTTTGCTAAATCACAATCTTATACTTCTCAACACTGGTCTACCTACTTTTCTCTCTGACAGCACTCATAGCTTTTCGCACTTGGACTTATCCATTTGTTCTGCCTCACTTGCTGTACATTTCACCTGGAACGTCATCTCTGATTTATATTCCAGTGACCACTTTCCGTGTCAGATCCATGTACTCTCTCCGAACGCACATTCACAGCGCACGCCAAAATGGCTCATTGATAAGGCGAATTGGACTCTCTATCGATCTTTGGCCGAATTTTCAGGGTGTGAATTTCCATCTATCGACATCGCGATCGAGCACCTCCGTACGGTCATCATGACGGCCGCAGATAAGGCTATTCCCCGGTCGTCTTGTCACCCCAGACGCTTGCCGGTTCCCTGGTGGACTGATGAATGCCGGGATGCATTGCGTGCACGCCGAGGTGCTCTCCGAGCTTTTCGTCGCCACCCTACATCAGCAAATATGATTTGCTACAAACAACTTCGCGCCAAATGCCGCCGAGTCATTATGGATAGCAAAAAGGCTTCTTGGATTTCTTTTACCTCTTCTTTTAACCGCACAACGCCTTCATCCGTAGTTTGGGAACGGCTACGCCGCGTTGCTGGCAAACCAAGGTTTACACCTATACCCGGTCTTAGGGTTTTAAATCGAGTGCTCACTACTCCGATTAACGTCGCCAATGTTTTAGGGCGAACCTTCGCTGATGTTTCTAGTTCCGCCAATTACCCGGCTACATTTCGCGCATTAAGGGAGCAGGTTGAGAGGAAAGGTTTCTCATTTGCCTCCGACCATCAGGAGAGCTACAACGTTCCTTTTACCGCCAGGTAACTGGAGCATGCCCTTTCTACCTTTCGACATTGCGCACCGGGGCCTGATGACATTCATGTTGCCATGTTGCAGCATTTACCAGCAGAAGGCAAAGCATTATTATTACGAACTTTTAATTTTATTTGGTGTAACGGCACATTTCCTTGCGTTTGGCGATTGGCCACCGTCATTTCCATACCTAAGCCTGGAAAGGACCCACATCTTCCTTCCAGTTACCGTCCGATTTCCCTCACCAGCTGCGTTTGCAAGGTGTTGGAACGAATGATTAACGGACGGCCCATGTGGTGGTTGGAGTCGAGGCAATTATTAACGAACGCCCAGTGTGGTTTCCGGCGTCATCGTTCCTCAGTCGACCATCTGGTGTCTTTAACTACCCATGTAATGGACGGTTTTGTGCGCAAGTGCCAAACGGTTGCTGTATTTTTTGATCTGGAGAAAGCGTACGATACTTGCTGAGAGGCGGTATCCTCCGAACGCTTCACGATTGGAACATACGTGGGCGTATGTCTGTTTTTATTCAGGAATTTATGAAAGACCGGGTTTTTAATGTTCGCGTGGGATCAGTTTTATCGTCGAATTTTGTTCAAGAGAACGGTGTACCTCAGGGCTCGGTACTTAGTTGCACACTATTTGCCATTGCGATTAACTCTATCACCGAGTGTTTACCGCCAGGAATACAATCGTCGTTATTTGTGGACGATTTTGCCATCTATCTTTCCTCTCGGAGAACCTGTCTCTTGGAACGCCGCCTCCAATGCTGTCTCGACCGCCTTCACGCTTGGAGTGTTTCTCACGAGTTCCGTTTCTCCGCAGAGAAGACCGTCTGCATGAACTTCTGGCGCCACAAGGAGTATCCGCCACCTTCGCTCCATCTTGGCCCAGACGCACTTTCTTTCGCAGACGAAGTTAGGTTCCTTGGCTTGGTGTTCGATAGGAAATTATGCTGGTCATCGCACATAGCGCAATTCAAAGGCAAGTGTGAACGTTCTCTTTGCATTTTACGTGTTTTAAGTGGCACATCTTGGGGAGCTGACCGGACTTTACTTTTACGTTTTTACCGCTCTCTTATCCGGTCCAAGTTGGATTATGGCAGTGTCGTTTATGGCTCAGCGCGGCCTTCTGTTCTGCGCCGCCTGAACCCGATTCATCACCGGGGTATCCGTGTCGCCATTGGGGCATTCCCCACCAGTCCTGTGCTGAGTTTATGTGCGGAGTCTGGAGAACCTCCGTTGTTTTATCGTAGGGATGTTTTACTGGCCGCGTACGGTTGTCGCTTAGCTGCGCAACCTCGTCATCCCACGAATGGGCCGTTTTTTAATGTGTCTTTTGATCGTTTTTATCCTGCTCGGTCTTTTACTCCTAAGCCCCCTGGCTTTCGTTTTCGGGAGATTTTACGGACGTTGGACATTGAGTTACCTGCTTTTTTCTTAGCCGGGGAAACTTCTTCTCCCCCCTGGATTTTAGCAGAGGCCCCCGTTCATCTCGGGCTTACGTCCTGTCCGAAATCTTCGACCGCAGCACATATTATTCGTTGTTCTTTTAGCGAGATCAAATCCTCTTTTAATGGCTGGAATTTTATCTATACCGACGGCTCTAAATGTGACACAGGTGTAGGATGTGCTTTTGTTTTTAATGGGGCAAGTTTTACGTATGGTCTTGACGTTGCAACATCTGTTTTTATGGCGGAGCTTTATGCTATCTTTCGGGCGGTTTTATTTATTTCTGATCAGGGGCTAGGGAAAAGTGTTATATGTTCCGACTCTTTGAGTGCAATTTTAAGTTTAGGAAGTCTGTACAACCTTCACCCTCTTGTGCAGATGGTCCAGAATGCAGTTTTAACCCTTTACGACGCTGGCGTCAGGGTAACACTGCTATGGGTGCCTGGACACGTCGGACACCCGGGTAATGAGGCCGCAGATGTTGCAGCAAAATCCACTCTTTTAGACCCTGCTGAGTACGAGCAGCGTTTTTATTTCGGGGATTTTATACATTCATTACGTAGAGCCATTTTTTCGCGCTGGCGCGAGGAGTGGGAATTGCTCCCAAATAATAAGCTCCGTGAATGTAAATCCGCCCCTTTTAACTGGTCGACTTCTTCTCGCGCTGTTCGTCGCGAAGAAGTAATTTTAGCTCGTCTTAGAATTGGGCATTGCCGTTTTAGTCACTCTCACCTTTTTAACGGTCAACCCGCTCCAGTTTGCCCTCACTGTGACCACCCCTTTACAGTGCGTCACATTTTAATTGATTGTCTTCATCTGACAGCTTTTAGAAATGGCCTAGGTTTGCCCTCCTCTATTGAGGAGTTACTTGCAGATGATGTGGTTGCTGTTGAGCGTGTGCTCCGTTTTATCGGTGTTTGTGGTTTTTGGAGCAAGGTGTGAGGTGTTCTCTTTTATTCATGACGGCATTTTTAGACGCTTTTAAGACTGTTGTTGTTTCAGCATTTGATGCATCGTTTTTAGTACCAGTCTTTTATTGAGTTGTTATATATAACCATTGTTATTGTTTTGGGGTTTTGTTGTTACCAGTTTAGACTTTTACAATACTGGTTTATTTTCAGCTTTTGCTGATGTGTTTTACTACCAGTTTTTATATGTCCTAGTGTTGATGGTTATAGGGTTTTATTGACCCTTTTTAGACCATTATAGGACTGTTGTTTTTCGCTATTGCGTTTTTTTTTAATACCAGTCCTTTGTTGACCGTTACACCTATTTGTTATTTGTTATGGGTTTTTATTTTGTTGCCCAACGTGGTACTGTTATTTACCCTAAGACATAATTTGTGTCAACTACTTATTTTTAGTTCTGGCGCAGTTTTTAGTGTGTTTGGGCGCTAATGACCTTAGATGTTGTGCGCCCCTTAAACAATAATCATCATCATTCCAAGCTTGGGGAAAGTAGTGAAGATGGAGACAGGAGTTGATTAATTTGGTTAGTTGGACCAGGGCTTTACGTGGCAGGTTTTTTAAGTCCTCATTCCGTACGCCATCTGGGCCTGGGGCCGTTTTGTTTCGTAGGGACAGAATCTGGTTATGAAGTTGGAGGGGGGTGATTTTTGGGAGGGGAGGGAGGGGAGGTTGGTTCGTCCACTGCTGTTGGTTATGGTCAGCGTCCTGGACTGGGTTTTCAGAGAACCTCCAATCAACATTTCACCAAAGGCTTGTGCTTTCTCCTTTGGTAGGAGGATTTTCCCCTGTGCGGTAATCAGCAGATCTGATTGTGGGGCTGCTTCGGTGGAGGACTTGAAGGCTCGCAGGAGTGCCCAAATGGAGGCGTCCTTATGAGTAATTTTTTGAGAGTTTGTTTTCAAAGAAGTGGTATTTTTCTAAATAAACTTGATGTCTGATTACTGGCCGGAGCTATTGTGCCAAAGTTCTGTAAACTGCGAGCCTTGTGTTTCTCCACTTTCGCAGATATGTCCTTCTAATGGCCAGCAGCCTCTCAACATTGGGAAATATGGTGTGAGGAGAGGGAGTTTGTGTGTACGTGGTGGTTTTTCTTTTAGCGGTTCTGATGGATGCAGTGAAGTATGCTACTCCCTTGTCAAGTGGTGTATCATACCTTTTTCTGGGCTCGGCCATTTGATGCAAGTAGACTTTATATTTTGACCAGTCTATGGTTGGTAACTGTGGTTTGGCTGAGCGCGTGAGTGCAGCGCGTCCACCTATGTGAAATTTAATGGGAAAGTGGTCCGAGCCCAGACTATAGTACACGTGCAGGGAGGGGGGATGTGTATTCCTTTGAACAGGACGAGGTCTAGTGTATCAGGAAGAATGGAGGGATTGTGGCTCCAGTAGGAGTGATCCGGTGCCGTTCTTATCTGCAGAGTATGATGTAGCAAAACAAAGTCAAGCAAGGTTTGCCCCGCCCTGTTGCAGGTTCTGGAATTCCAGAGGTGGTGCTTGGCGTTTAAGTCGCCAGCTATGATTAGTTTGGGATAAGCCCTGACTAACTTGTCCAGGTCACGGATCATTCCTTCTGGGCTTGCAGTGGGAGGGCGGTAGGCTGCTAGGATGGTAATGAGTTGTGAATTTATTAGGATCTGTACACCTGCACACTCGAGGCACTCCAGTTGAGGCAGGGTCAGTGATGTGTTTGTAACTATATTGTTTCGAGTGATCACTGCAGTGCCACCCCCAGGCTGTTGCCCAGGTCTATCAGTTCTTTGCACTGCATAGCCTTTTATGTGAAATTTTCTATGTGGTTTCAATTTGGTCTCACAGATGCAAGCAACATCAATTTGTTTCTGGCGTAGGAAGGTTTCTAGTTCATAAGTATCACCAAGAGTGACGTTTGCATTCCACAGGAGGGCAGTGATCCTATCAGAGTTATTATGTTGTCTAGTAGCCATTTATACAATGTTTTCAAGGAAGTTAAATATGGCTTCTAGCTTGTCAGCAAAACTGGTTGCTGCTTTGAACTTTGTTATGGCTGTTTTGAGGTTGGAAAGAATGTTTGTGAAATTTATTTCTTTGAAGAGTGAGAGAAACTCCTTTACTGTGGACATTTCTGTTGACGTTGAGGGGGGGGGGGGTTGACTTCGTAATGTTAGCTGCTTCGCCTGTGGTGGCTGCAAACGACACTCCTGGGCGTACCGGTGCATTATGGGTGATGGGAGTGGGGGTGGGTGTGGGAAGGTTTTGCCTGGCAGTGGAAATTTGTCCAGTTAGAACGAGCAGTTCTCTTCTGTCTCGTTCATTTTGAAAGTTGATGCATCCCCTGTAGCTAGTAGGGTAATCGCTTTGACAATTGGTGCAGATGGGGGTGAAGTTTGGAGTGGATTTGTTGGGGCAGTCTTGTACCATGTGTTTGCCCATGCACAGCACACAACGGGGAGTCAGAGTAAACATTTTATGGGTATGGCCAATCTGTTGGCAGTTATAGCATTGTGCTATATGGTGTTGAGTTCGTTGATGTACTACTTTAATAATCACATTCATGAGCGAGCGCTCTTGGATGAAGAGTTTGGATTTTTCGGTTTTGGCCATTGTGATCAGGTATAGTGGGATGGGCCTGCCCCAGGCCTCTAGTTGCTTACAATATTGGAGAGGATATTCCCTGGCTCTGATTGCTTCGGCAATATCCTCTAGATCCATGCCTGAGGGCAGGCTGCGGATGATGTATCTGTATGGTTGTTCAGTTTTTGGTACGAAGGAATAGTATTGGATTTGTGCCTTTTGTAGTTCGGTCAGTGTGTTCATGAATGACTGGATGTCTTTGAGTAGGACTTTAAGTCCATGTGTAGTGTTTTGTATGGAAAAATCTTTTGCTGGACATGTTTTGTGCAAAATTTGGGTTAGTCCCTTGATTAAAGTGTTATTTGGAACTATAATTCTTGGGGGCCTCTGGAGTAGAGGTCCAGTTGGAGCTTGTGTTTGTGTGTCATTTTTAGGGTGCCCTTGTGACAGTGAGTCGCTGGTGAGTTCTGATTTTTGTGCGTGTGATTGCTTGGTAATGTCTATGTGTGTTCCTTGTGTCTTGGGAGGTAGGGAGTTGTGAGTAGTTTTGATGGGAGTTATCAGTTGTTTGCAAGGTAAGCGTTGTTTTTTTGGGGGTGTTAGGCTTTTGAAAAATCAGCTGTTTCCTGGCTTGGGATGTACGTGCAGTGTCTTCTGATTCATCCTCGCTGGAGGGTGAGTCATATTTATTTGAGGTAGGAATGGTGAAGGTTTTTGGTTTGGTTGTTTTGTTTTTGAGTTTAGCTGTTTGTGAGTCCGCTTTGCTATCACTTGAGTGTAGCCTCTTTTTGGTGGGGGTGGACCAGCCCTGATTTGCAAGATGTAATTCCTTCCATTTGCCAGTGATTTCCCAAATGCATCCCTCCAGGCTTTTCGCCACCGAGATCCATTGCGGGTCACCAGGCTGGAGGAATTATAAAGTGTGTCTATAATTAATTTGCTCTTTTTGTAACTCCAACAGTTGCTTTTCAATGTGTAGGTAATGTGCTGAGACAGCAAGTTCTTTTTCGAGATATTGATTATGTTGTTTATGACAGTGCTTAAAACTAGGATCACTGGTTGCACATTGATCACTGGGTTCACTGTTTACACTGTTTGCAGCCCCCTTGGGCGTGGTACCTTTTGTGATTGGATTAATGTTGACAGTCAGCGTGGCACTGTCTGCGCACTTTCTGGGATTGTTTGGAAGCACTTTAGGGGATTTTTTGGGGGTGGGCGACACTATTTGTGGAGCACTGTGAGCTCTGAGGGCTTGCACCGTAATTTTTTGATTTGGGGCTTTGCTCACTTCACTAGGCACTTGGTGATTGCTGGCAGCATCGGCCGCTGGGCTCGATGTGGTGTTGATGTTGACTGAGGGATAGCATAACACTGGGGAGAAAGCACTTTTCTTCATATTCACTTTTGACGCCATCACATCTCTGTGGTCTGGGATGTCAGCTGCAGGGTGGTAGGCTGCGTGGGTGGCAGCTTGCTGTGCCGCCGGAGTGATGTTCTCTGCCAGGTCCGTGACCAGGCCGAGGTTGGAAACTGCTTGTACAGATGTTGGGATAGTAGGCGCTGATTGGTTCAATTTGGCTGAGGTTCTAGCGGTTTCTGGAGGAGCTGTTTCCTCCGCAGGTGGGCCAGACTCACCCTGGGGGCTAGTCCGACCCTGATCACCGTTTGTCAGCTAGTTCCTGGTGTCCGTAGTGGTGTCCTGGATGTTACAAGAAGGCTAGTAGGCAGCAAGGCTGCCGGTGTCCTCCGATTGGTTCGCTACAGATTACGCCCCCTGTTGGGGACAGCAACCCGCACTGCATGTGTTCGTGGCAGCCTACCGTCCCCCCTCCTCCAGCCTAGAAGGAATGATCAGGGATTTGGACAAATTATTTAGCTCATTCTCTAAAATTTTAATTGCAGGCGACCTAAACGCAAAACACACGGTTTGGAACTCTCGTTCTTGCAACAGCGCTGAAACTCATCTCCTTGATTTCCTCCTGTTGCATAACGACATAGAAATTAGCACAGCACCGGATCATTCCTTCTGGCACAGCACCCCCTCCATCCCTCCTGACACGCTGGACCTGATCCTGCACAGAGGCATCTTCATTCCCCCCACCCTGCAGATGTACTACAGTCTGGGCTCGGACCATTTCCCCATTAAATTTCACATTGGTGGCAAACCTACATATGCCCGTACAACAAAAAAGCTGGTAGCCAGCAGAGACTGGCACAAATACAAAATATTAATGCACCAAATGGCCGAGCATAGAAAACGGTACAATACAACACAGGAGCTCGAAGAAGGCATAGCCAACTTCACCGCCTCAATAAAAACAGCAAAGAGAAAATGCACGTTATTATTATTGTATTATTTAAACTAGATAAGCATCAAACATAATGTTCTAGTAAACAAGTGAATGCATGCCTTGAAAATACTCACAATGCAACTATTCTCATGGGAGCGTCAGAGCGCCCATGCATGGGTTACATATGACAATTTGTAGAAAAATCTGTATAAATTTGTATGACATGTAAATTATGACCTGTAAGGCTGTACTATAACAGCCAAAAAGGCACCCAATTCAATAAATAATCTGCAATCTGCACCTCCCTTACCCCCCCTCCCTCTTCCTCCCCTGGCCTACCAGATGTGGAACGTCTAGCCGCCATTAGACGGAGATACGTTCGCCAGTGGAGGACCACTAGGCTTGCAGTATTCCGAACACTTGCCCAGTGGATTAGGCCCGTCATAAGACAACAAATACAACTAGACAAGAAAATACAATTTGAGGATAAGCTAAAAACTGTAAAACACTCCGATGGATCACAAGTGCAAAACCCTATTATATGCCGACGATACGGCCATTTATAATCACAATTCACATCCTGCATATAATCAATTGGAACTACAGAGATACGTTGACAAATTTTTAACCTGGGCAGGCACATGGAAAATCTCCATAAACGCCGCCAAGAGCCAATTAATATATTTTTCGAAAACCCTTAAGCAATCCAAAACAATAAGCATTCGCAAAACAATCAAACACTACAGTGCAAACCAACTGCAAAGTACTTGGGAACAACTCTGGACAGTAAACTCACTTGGAACAACCACATCAAGAACACGATCCACAAGGCAAAGCAACGTATCTACATGTGTTCATCAATATTTAGAAGCAAGCAGATGCATATAAAAACAAAGTTAGTGCTCTTCAAAGCTTTCATACAGCAATTTCTACTGTATGCTTGCACAGCATGGGCAAATACATCCCACACTAATCTCCTTTCCATGCAAACCCAACAAAATATATGCCTCCAAAAACTACTAAATGTCCCCATCCTCACACCAAATACACAGATCCATGCCGAGCTAAACACACCAACATTCCTGCAAACACTAACAGGCCGCTGCACATCAACCTGGGCAAAAATAAAAAAGCACAAGAATCCCCTAATAAATCAAATAGGTAAAAGTGAACCTCAACATAGAAAGCATAAAAGAATCCGCGTTTACTGAAACACAGTACACTCCCACACAAAAATTCAGCCCTACGCAAAACTGTAAATATTAGTTATTATTGTTAGTTATTATTATTATTATCATTATTATTATTGTATTATTTAAACTATAAGCAACAAACATAATGCACTAGTAAACAAGTGAATGCATGCCTTGAAAATACTCACAATGCAACTATTCTCATAGGAGCGTCAGAGCGCCCATGCATGGGTTACATATGACAATTTGTAGAAAAATCTGTATAAATTTGTATGACATGTAAATTATGACCTGTAAGGCTATACTATAACAGCCAAAAAGGCACCCAATTCAATAAATAATCTGCAATCTAAACAAATCTGAAATCTGAAATACGGCTCCAGCCGCAGGCGTTTGCTCTGGTGCAGGCTGGTCGAGAGTAGAGGAGGAGGCCCAGCCGGGTCGGCTCTTCTCGGGAGCTCCCGCTACCCTGGTGCCGGCCGCTGGTCCCCTGTAGGCGGAAGGTTCCTGCTGGTCCTTGATGAGGCGACTTGTCACCTCGCAGTCCAAAGTCCGACTCCAACCAAATGCCAAAACCAAACACACACACAAAAATACGTCCCAAACCCCCGGCAAGTCAAGTGATGAGTAGCGCTTGGAGTGACCCTAGTCTCTTGAATCCTTGCAAATGGGGGAATCGTTCTGCCTATATGTCGTTAGGACGCCTTATCAACGAACCTTCCATGTGCTTTGTGTACCTTGCGCCTTGCAAGTGGCGGCGGTGTGGCTACTCATCTTCTACAGAGCGTTCCTGTGACTTGGCGTTACAAAGAGACCACAAATGTCGCTGCTGTATTGCTGCTCTGCTGGCTAGCACCGGAGCATTGAGAGAAAAAGGGGAATGGGTTTCCTAGGGGGAGGCCGGTTTATAACAGCATGTTAGTGCATTTATAATGTCTTGTCTATTTAAATGAGACTGAATATGTGAGCAAACTACCAGAATCTTGAAAGACTTCCATTTAGTTTATTCAAACGCTACATGATATAAACAACGAGTGAGAAGTTTCATTTAAATGATATAGTTAGTGGATTTACAATGTCTTGCCTTGTGGAATCAGCTGCTGATAGAAACTGATTCTGCTATTGCTAATAACTAAATTCACACGAATGTGAGGTAATGCCATTTAAATCATGTTGTTACCAATTCGCAACTATATCATAAGTAGTTTACAGCTTTCTTTTCAGAAATGAATACGAGCGTGATAAAGCAAGTATAGGTTTAACTTAATGTGACCTTGGCGAAGTAACTATTTTCGTTCCTCACCTGTAATTTATCGTAATAAATATCAGTGTTCCGGAGAGCATATATTTGAAAAAATATCTGTATCCAATCTTTTATTATGTGCAAATTATTATCTTAATGTGCAAAAAATTATCAAGATAGTTTATGAGGTTAGAATGGCGATCTTGACTGAATTTTGTACAAGTTAACAGGATATTGTAAGGCTTCCATTTAGTTTGTTTAAACGCTACACAATCTGTACAATGAATGAAAGGGTAATTTGAATGAGATATGAATTAAAATGTCTAACATTTGATTTAACAAGCATATAAGCATTGTAAAGAACATCACTACAGATTTTGGCATATTGTTTCGTCAACTATCAAATTATACATAGACCGATAATAAACAGGTATGACATTGACAGGTATTTACTAAAAAAACTTAAAAATTCTGTAACTTATATGAAAATATCTTTGAATAATACATATTTCACAGTAATATGAATGCATTTTAAAGTAACCTTGGAAACTTTTAACACAACTTGTACATAGGATCATATTTTATAACGAAGGAGCTTTATTCTCAACCATTCACTGTTCAAACCAGCTTGTGCTTACTAAACAAGTAAGATTACTAGCACTGTTAAACCTTGTGTATGCAAAATCAAGTTAAATGTTTGAAAAGTAAATGTTATAACAAATGAAGAGGGAGATTCATTCTGAAGCTTTCTTTTTGCATTTAGTTTTAGGGTCAATGCAGTTGATCTTTCACTCCATGTTATTCACTCTATTTGCAAATGAACCATATTCTGCTTTTAAAATCAGAGCCCTGTTCTGGGATGGTTTAAAAGAAGCCACACAAACATGGCAGAAAAATTTGTCCAATACATACTTTTTTTAGAGAAATTTGCTGAATAAAAAAAAAAGCTAAATAGAAGTGCACAAATATGCTATATAAGAAAGTGCATTGCTATCCTGCTCTTATAAACCGGCCTCCCCCTAGGAAACCCATTCCCTTTTTCTCTCAATGCTTCGGCGCTAGCCAGCAGAGCAGCAATACAGCAGCGATATTTGTGGTCTCTTTGTAACGTCAAGTACTTAGAAACTTGGGGTCGTGGGGAAACTAGGAAAGAGTTAGTTGTGATTAGATCTCCAAACGGGTAGGACGTGTTGCGTGTCATATCCTACTCAGCGCAAAGCATTCACAGCTGAAATCGATATTGTAAAATCAGGAATGGGGTAATTGTTTCTTTGATAGTCTGGAAGTACGTAATAAATGGTATAGCCCATGTGGTAGTATAACAAAATGTTTTAACAAATTAATTTATTTAAATATTATTGCAAAGTGGTTGTTCTATTCGATGAAACTTCATAGGGCGTTTTCCACACTTTTCTTATATTTGCCAGTTTTAGCCCTTTTTGTGGGTTTCCTAGTAAATTGTGCTTATTTTGCTATTTCAAACGTTTTTAGACTGCTTTTTTTTTTTTTTTTTTTTTAGAAATTATTTGAATTTTTCCATAATTTAACAGTGTTCACGCTATTCCTTAAGTACATCCTTTTATTTTTGTCTATTTAGCTCTTTATGAATAAATTCTACTTATATTCGCCCATTTTCGTCATTATACGGGGAAAAAAAAAAAAAAAAAAAAAAATTGTGATTCTAGCTCCTTTTTTTTCCTTCTTATTTAAGTGTTTTTAGCCTGTTTCCTCATTAATTATTTTTATTCTAACCTAATTTAAGTCTTCATACTGTTCCTTGAGAAAGTCTTTTTATTTTAGCAGTTTCTTAACAAATTCTATATATTTGCTTATTTTTATCATTTTATCAGTTTCCTTAGTAAATCTATTTTCAGTTAATAAAGCATTTTTCACATTTCCAGTAAATTGTTCATATTTTACTTAATTTAAGCCTTTACTACATTTCTTAAGAACTTCTTTAATTTTTTTTTTTTTTTTTAGCTGTTTATTAATAAATTCTTTTAATGTTTGCATATTTTTTATAATTTTAAACTGTTTCCTTGGTAATTTTCTTTTTTCTTTTGTTGTTGTTCATATAGTGTTTTTCACACTTTTCTTAAAAAAATTGCATCTATATTTGCCAACTTTGGCCGGCAGCATAATACAAAAATCGGAAGAGCTTTTCAAATTGGCTCAACCACTATAATGATTTCCAAGGCACTGAACCTGTGTGGCATTTTTACGCCACTGCACATGTGACTAGTCAAAGAAGTTTGTGAAGGTGTTAGAGGCACAGTTAAGAGGCTTGCAGTAGGGCCAGTCTTCAAAATCCTCTCACAAATAAGATCATACCACCTTGATATCTGGTTGAGTGGGGAAAAGCAAACATTCCTATAATTACTTTTTTGTATACTACAAATAAAGAATACCTGGAAGCATAGAGATTTTTGATTTGATGATGCAGTTGTTGTTACTGAAATTCATCTGTTTCATGCCTTTCTCCCTGTGTCAACTGAAGATTTTTCAACCAAAGCATATTCAGCTTCTGAAGAAACTGTTTTACATTGTATTAAAGTCATTCCCAGATTTTAATATGACTGTGGCATGGTGGATGGGATATATGCTCTTAACTGAAGTTAACATATCATTCTTAGCTCGACCAGCTACATCCTTCTTTTGCCCTAAGAAACCAGATATTCTCACCATGTTAGGAAATTTAATTCTTTGCAAATTGGATGCAATTGCAGCTCTAGGGAAAACATACCAGCTAACCCCACAGGAGATTACAAAAGTATTCAGAAGAAAGACAGCCTTTACCAATAGATATGAAAACATTTCCATTTAGTTACAAAATTGATTGTTATTATAAAAAAGACATTTTAATTAAAATGTAAATTGGAACTTGCACAGTGAAGCTAATCATATTAATGATATCAGTGTATGATTCAGTTGAACTACACACTCTTATGTGTACTTTTCATAAATGTATGGAAACGGTTTCGAGAACATTTAGTTCCCATCTTCAGCCAAGCTAAAGTTGCACTGTTATGAAAATTAAGTGAAGCTTTAAGAGTGTGTAGTTAAAATTGAATCATACAATGATATCAATTAATAATAAATTTTAAGTTTGTATAATACCATTATATACCACTTTGCAATTTGTATTGAGGAACTGCAAAATGCACGCACGTGTAAACATTTTGAGAAGCAGTAAAACATCCACAATTGTGTCATCTTATATATAAAATGAAACACCTATTTATTAGCTTTAAAATGACACCTCTCTCGTAACAGTAGCTATTATAATTCTGTAGTAAATGCAATTTTAATTATATGTTAGTCAGCAAATTTTGAGAATTTTAGGCATTTTGTGTATTCAATATCTCAAAATAGAGATAGTCCAAAAACTGAAAATAAAGATATTAAAACATCTTCTGCAAATGTACAGAAAATTAATTAAATTCATGATTTTAAAGTTTTATGCATTGGTTAATTTGACATAGCTAAAACCTCTGGTTAAAATCTAAGAGCAGGAATGCCAATCTGTCATTCACTCCTGGTATGATATGTGCACTAAGTATTATTATATGTGTTAGCTAGCTGGAACTGAATATAACAAATTGTGAAAATATACCCTTCTGCAATCGAACATAATTGAGATGCGAACCAGCTCCTTTGATCTGAGATGGCATGGCTTGCAGGTAGAAGAGATCTAATAGACAATACTCGAGTTATAGTTACACAACAAAATAATATGCCAAACTGAGCATGAAACAATAATTATCTACAGCTGTGGTATATAGGTTTTATTTAATATTCATTAGCATTTTAATAAGCACAAATTATTGCCACCTTCATCATTACTGCAGTAACCCAACAATATTATTGATATAATTTCCTATAGCTGTACATAACTTTCCATTCAACATCAATGCACATGGAGTTTGTTTACTGATATTCCAGATTGACATTGGCTAAAGCTTAATTTATTATTTGTGCATTAAGAGAATTTCCATTGCTAGGCATAAAAAAATTGATCTTAAAGTCTGTGAAAAAAAGTGGCAACTATACATCATTGTTACGTGCTAAAGGTACATGATGAGAGAGGAAATATCACAGAGGCATCAATTTTATTCTTGTTAGTTAGATCATTATTGACAGAAAAAGCAAACTTTTTATTTCCAGTGCCTGATATACAATGTCAGTTATGAATTGTTTCCTCATGCTTTAATTCTAAATTCCATTTTAAAAAATTATTTAATGTGTTAGGAAAGGGAAGGGAGGGGGATTTAGCAGATACTTGTCTATATCAAGTGTGTTTATCTGCTCTCAAGCCACACTTATCAAAAGGTTAAGTTCATTGGCCATTGTCCTTTCATTTGGATCTGAACTATGAATTGGTTGTAACAGCTATTAACTGCATTTATACTTTTATATTTCATCCTTAAGCTTTGCACATAATTTAAAAATCATAAATTTTGAGGATGTGATCAGAAATGAACCATTTAACTTGTTAACATAGAAAATTGTATTTTATGCCTTTTTGAAATATACAATCTTTGAATTAAAGTAAGTTAAGCTTAACTGGTTTTCTTTATGAGCAAAAGTTTCAGGTATATGTAGCATTTAAATTAGAATTGTCTTTGTAGAATGCCAAGGTAGTAACCATGTTTCTTAGATGCAAGATATGGCTCACTCATCAACCAAAAATATAACTTCTTAGAGCTTGCCACTGTTGAATTGATTCACATCTTTCTTTATATATGAAATGTAGAAGGTAAATGAAGATTAGGTAAATCTTTTAGGAAAAAGAATAAAATAGAATATTTTATTTTTGAATGTGAATTGAAATATGTTCAGCATTTAATATCAGTTTATAAACTTTAACATAATTACATGAATTATTACAATACATTTTTCAGCATCCTGGAAATGGGAGTACTCTATTTTTTCTCAAAACAAACTGAATTTTTCGATCCATGTCCTCATTGTAGATTGCCTTGCATTTTTCAAAATTTATTCTTCTACGAGTCTGAAAATAAAGATTCAAAATGTAATCTTCTACAAGTTTGAAAATAAAAATAAAAATAACACTTATGTCAAAAAGTTAATTAAAGAAAACAAACAAAAACAAAAGTAACCAACCTCACCTGAAAAGGTTTCTCATAATACCGTGTTAACCGGTACTGCTCAAAAATGCCTTCCTTTCCCAAAATTCTAAAAAGAGAAAGCAATAATGAATATATCTTGCATACTTTGAGAAACCAAAATGAAATTTTATGAGTAACCCCCCATCCCAAAATAACTTCCAAATATTAACTAATATGTAAATGCAATTGTTTAAGTTCTTAATAAAATTAGAGAATGTTTCAATCATTTCCCTTTAACCTTGGCAAAAATAATGTTTAAAGTTATAATTTTATCCCATTGTTGAAAACAATGATGAAGTTTCTAATAATTTATTCTTAAACATTATTCATTCAATCTCTAACATTATGCTGAGGTTTGCAAGTTATATATGTTAATCTTGCTATTGTTTTAAGTGTTTATGAGAGGAATTGCTGTAAAGATATAAGAATTTGTGATTTTTGAAAAATATTTTGGCTTTGTCTACCTTCTAATTATCGTAATCTATTATCATAATCTATGTTATTTTTTAAATAGTGCTTAAATGTCTGTTTTACTACTGAGGCACAACAGTAGTGGGCATTGATGATAAATGATATGCATGATAAATTAGGAAAGGATATTTTTTGTAAGGAAGGTAGCTTTTTAAGTCTGAGTTTAGGATACCTCCCCAGCATTTGCCATTGATGAGGACTGAGGAAAACCTGGAAACACTGCCATGAGTGGCCAAGGTTGTTAAGATGCCCACTTGTGAGTGGGAGGTCTGGGGTTCAAATCCCACCAGGACTGTCCTCCCTGACTGAGGTTTCTTACATGTTTTCCTCAGTCCTCATAAATGGCAAATGCCGGGGAGGTACTCTGAACTTAGGCTTGAAACATTTCCTTCCTTAAAAAACATAAATCCTTTCCTAATATATTATTTCACCTCATGTATCATCAGAGTCCACTGCCTGCGGTGCCTCAGTGGTAAATAAAATAAAATCAGGCATAAAAAAAAAAAAAAAAAAAAACTGGAAATATCTTCAGTTAGGGAGGGCGTCCTGGCAGCAATCGAACCCTAGACTTCCTGCTCATGAGCCCATGCATTAATGATTTCAGTGACCCCTCTAATCAATGGTTACACTCATTACAGGAAATAGAAGAAGAAGAAAACTATGAAGATTGTTAGAGTGAAGAGGAAACAGAAGATAAACTATTTGAGAAGCACAATTCTACTTCAGAACAAGAATATTCTGAAGGTGAGGAAAGTGACAATAAGTGAATTTTGGTTCTGTTACATTATCTGAGATTTGATGATGAATCAAATCCTATTTTCTGTGATGGGGAAAAAATCAACTATTTCTTCTCAACATTCTTTCATGTACATATGATTTTCATATTTTAATATTATATTGTATCATTCTATAAACTATATATAGTTTCATTACAGTCTATTGTTCTAGCTGTGCAAGATGCATTTTCACGTAAATTTACATAAGGTTAAGAACTGTAAAATATTTACTATTTTTATTTATAAATTAAATATTTAATTAACATTAACATTAATAAAATGACTTTTGATTTTATTTGCACAGAAATATATAATAGCCCTAAACACTTATAATTGGTAAAACATAATTAGCAAGGGAATGACCAAATCTATTTTTATCTGTCAACTGAGTATGTCAATTTATACAGGAAATTTGTTTTTATATAAATGGAACTTCTTTTAGCTGCTAAACTTTTATTTGTAAATCATTATCTGATATTATGGTAATGATGTATGAACTTACCAGTTAAATAAGTGATAAAAGTACTACTTCCCATTTTCCAACCATATTTGGCACAATTTGCAGATTCTCATGAGTACAGTCTAGATTTTTATATAATTTATCCTGTTTGTAAACTTACAATATTAACAAATTAGGCTACTAAGACAACTGTATTTAATTTAATGTGATGTACTTTAACACATTTAGCATCACTGTATTTAATTTTGTTACATAATTTAAATATTTTGCACATTACTAAATATTTTTAAGATAATTACATCATTTTACATAAAATTAACATTCTGCTAAATGCTGTTCAATTATGCACAAATTATATGAAATTATAAAATATATTTTATAATGTATGTAATGACATTTATATTTCAGCCTTCATGAATTGTCAACCACGGAGTTATAATCTATTACTTCTCTTCTTAACTTGTGGTCTAGTACTTCCTTGGAAAAACCTAGCTGATTGACACACTTCACTATATAATGAGCACAAGTTCTGTGCACGAGTTGCATCCCAAGTTGATAGCTGCCATTATCAACAAAATAAATCATGCCCAAATATCTAACAGCAGAGAGAAAAAAAAATAGCCCTAAGATACAAGCATTACTTTTAGTAACTGGAGTAAGGAAATGGTGAAGTTGAGAATGCCATCAAATATTGCCAGAATAATATGAAAGAAGCACTAAAATGGTCTGTGAAACTATAATTATTTGGAATGGGTACATTCTGATTTAATTAGACTCTTAGGAAAGTAAAAGTGATCAGTAGGCCTAATGTACATTTTGTTGCAATATTATGTTACACACCAATCATATTTGATGTTTTCCACTTTAATATTTTTCCGAGGAAAAATGACCCTCAGGCAGTGTTAAGAGTTATCTGATAAGCTGACAAAGAGTGTAGCAAGGGTAAATTTTGTCTCAAGTTTGCTGCACCATGCCCCTATTGTTCAGCTCTCAGTCTGCAAGGTTGTAAAACTACAAAAGTGTCAAAAACAAGTTGGGTGAGAAACAGGACAGGCTGTGATCAGTACATTCAAAGTGCTCTTTGTTGTTATCTGCAGAAATATATACATATTTTACAACTACATACTTACAGAATTTGAGAAAGATGCTTTATATCTGATGGAAATGCGTTATTCTACAAAATCACAATGTGAAAGAAAGTGCAGAAAAATGCTTTGTTGTGCTATAGCATATTGAACATAAGAGACATTTGAAAGGTCTATAAATAAATAAAATTAAATTAAAAAAAAAGTTCACAGTTTTCTTTTGCATTCTGCCTGTATGTGAATATTCTCTTAAAAAAATATACAATAACAAATATTGTTTTCTTGAGCATCATCCTGGTCAAAGTATTCTGGAAGATTTGAAGGTGCACATGAACTATTTTGGGCAATGCTATGAAGATACAATGTTAAGAATCAGAAATATGGTTGGGTGCATTTGTCTGTTGCTATCTAGTTGGCTGCATTTCAGTAGATGTTCTTTATTTAAGACAGTATTCACATCCTCACACAGTGAGCAGTGGCTGTCCTTGATTAGTTTCATCGCGAAAAGATGTTCTGACAGGCAATCGTGCCCAACAATTAAGCAGAATTGGGCTACTCCAATTTTTCTTGGTTTCAATAAAATATGTTTGAAAGTATTTAGATCCTCATATGCTTATCCTTTAAGTTTTTGTTTGATATTTTGTTGTTCTTGTTCAAAAGGTGGTTTTAATTTTATGTGGTTTCTGTTTTTGCTAAAGTATCAGCAATCTCATTTCCCTTCAATCCCACATGGTTCAGGATCCATTGTAAAACTATTACTGTATTTCTGATCTGGATTTTATTTTTCTTATTTCATTTATAGCATTTGTCGGTGGGTAACTGTAATTCATTATACTTTGTAGTGCTGCTTTAGAGTCACTTAAGATAACAGTTCTTTAATTTATTTTAGATCTATGCAGTAGATTTTATAAAGCTGTTCTAATGGCCATTTTTTCAGCATTAAAATTGTTAGCATACTGTCCCAAAGGTGTATATTGAGAGAATTCCTCACAGTATATTCCAAAGCCTGCTTGTCCATTTTTAAGAAATCTATCTGTATACACTCTACACCATGTATTAGTTGGATAATAGTTGTTTAGTGTACTAAATGCTATCAATCTTAATACCTCAGGTGGGTCGCTCTTCTTTGAGCCCACTGTATCCAGAATTAGTTTCATGTTAATTACATATATATTGTAAAGGATCAGTTGGTGTAATGACAGACAAGTTTTCCAAGATGTAAGAATCAGAAATATTGTTCTGAATAAACTAATACTTTTTTCTATTCATGAAATATGCGATTTGGAAGGTCATTATGTTGGAAATGTAATTGTCAGCATGCTTGAAACAGATAGTTATAGCAAGTTATTTCTTTTAACTATGGAGGTATTGGAGAAGAGCAACCACCTGATAATTTACAAACTGTATATAAAGTATAAATATTCTTTGGGCACAAGGCATGTGACATGACAATGTTCTCCTCTTTGTTACAGGGGTCACCTCTTATATTAAAGGCTGCAAGATCAATCAAATCATTTTATACCAAAATGGTACATATAACCTTATGCACATGCTCTGCAAGAGAAGAGGAGGTGAAGGACAACTTTTGGTTGCAGAGAAAATGGTATCAAATACAACAGTTTCTTACAGTGCATTAGTTCTACATGTTCACCATGTTTTTATTATTATTAACGCAATGGTGTATATGAATAAATGCAAGTGTCTAATATTGTGACAATTTTGAACGTGATCAAGTCTGTAGTTGTCAGTTTTGATGAAGAAGATGCAGTTTCTATCAACATATCACAAGAACTACTTACAATGAAACTGGCATACATAAAATTTTTTTTGCTACAATTAACAGTATGGAAAAGCATAAGTATATGAATAAATGCAAGTGTCTAATATTGTGACAATTTTGAACGTGATCAAGTCTGTAGTTGTCAGTTTTGATGAAGAAGATGCAGTTTCTATCAACATATCACAAGAACTACTTACAATGAAACTGGCATACATAAAAAATTTTTTGCTACAATTAACAGTATGGAAAAGCAAGGTAAACTGCTATCATTAAAGTACAAGCAGTACAGAACTGACTAGAAAGATGCAAAGGCCTAATTGAAATAGCTGTCGGCAGCAAAATGAAATTAATGATGGAGAAAAACTATGATTACTAGACATTGTGCAAAATATCAAAGATTCTTCAGGGTTAACTTTTTTTAAACAAGTATGTTTAAAGAGCTTTCCCCAAGTGATATCTCACACTTTCAATTTGCACCTTTCCGCAAAAATTCACTCTTTTGTGTTTATCATAATTCCATATACAGTCTAGATAACCTATGATTTTCTTATAACATTTTAAAAGTCATTTTTAAAACTGTTAGGGGATTTTTATGTAAATATAAGAACATTTTTTGGCCATTTTCCAGTTATTTTTGTTATCAACATCTGTGTGAGCTACTTTTATTTAGAACAGTAGGTCTGGGAATTTTTGTTTGTATTTATTAGCCTTGATAGATGTGCTGACCATCTATCTGACAACAATGGCTGGAAAGGTTTTGGTGGAAAATAATTTTTTTCAAAAAGTGAGCATTGAGATGTGATCTTGTTCCATTATTACATATTGGGCTGTTCAGGTTGCATTTTTTTTTTTTGGTATGTAGTTTCGGTTTATATATCTTATTTCCATTAAAATGAACTAAACTCTAGTTATTGTCGCATACGTTGGCTTGGTGAAAGAGAAACGGAGTAATATATCATAACAGTTCAGTAGCAGATGGAATAAATACCAATTCTTCAACGTATGTAACATTACCTAACACAAATATTCATAATGTCAGCACAAAATCAGGTTACTACAAAATAAAACAACTCTCGAGCTCTGGAGAAACGCAGGTCAGGCATTCAAAACGCCTTCATGCAAGACCGACTTAGGTGACGGTAATAGCAATCGCAATGGAAGTTAAGCCATAATTTCGTAAGGAAAATCCGTTATAAAAGGTAAAAATGTGGCGTTCAAGCGGTCACTCACTCTCTCCTCCCGACGCCATCTCTCGCTCTGTAGGGGCTACTCCACAACGCCTGGGGGTCTCAAATTCAGGACATCCGGAACAGCACACCGGAAGGCTGCTCTACAGACCTCCGAGGATAAGATGTTTGATGTACTTGTAATTATACCCTGCCCATCCTTGGGCTAAACTTCATGGTCAGAACTAGTATTAAACCGTTTATACTAAAATCCTCGAGTTTAAATTAATATCTACCATCTGAATTACCGCCTTGTCACCTCCCATCCTGGAACGTGACAATATAGGTATTGTTACTACTTTCACACAAACAAATGGAGGATTTGAGACGTCCTTTAAGAACTACGGAGATAGAGAGGACAATAAAAGACGAAGACGATGCGCAATGAGTGCTGTGGAGGTGATGACTTATAATGATCATGGTTATGCCAAAGTTCATTCGGACTCCAAAGATGAACTGAGTGGCGATGAAGAAATTTCTGAAATTGTGGCACCTCGTGGAGGAAACGTGCTCAAAGTACGGAGCTCAGAAGCGCCCGAAAGTCGTGGTAGGATAGTTAGGAGGAACATCGTAACGCATTTGCAAAAACCTAAAGGTGTAGCCAGAAATATTCGAAAGCCTTTAGAAACTTGGGACTTACTGTTGGATGTTATTATGCTAAATGAAATTGTTCTTAGAACTAAGGAGGAATTCGAATAATGTTTAACGTCCTTTTTAACTAATGTTGCATCACAGGCCGTGGACAGTGATGAAACATGAGATGAAATGATAAACTGGGAAAGGATATTTTTTTTTAAGGAAGGAAGCGTTTCAGACCTAAGTTTAGGACACCTTCCCGGCATATGCCATTTATGAGAACTGAGGAAAAACCCTCTAAAAGAAAGTTGGTCCTGGTGGGAATCGAATCCCAGACCTCCCGCTCACGAGTCCGCGCCTTAACGACCTCGGTCACCCGTGGCCGTAAACTTACGAGGAAATATACAGAAAGTGACTGTTTGTTGTTCGGCAGTCATGTAATAGTGATGCCACTTATTTAGAGTTTTGGGCATTTATTGGCAATATTTATTTATTCGGAGCTCAGAAAACGTCCCACACAGGTATGGAAGAATTACGGTCAATGAAATGTAAATAATGATATTTAAGCCCACGAATGTCAGCGACTCGAATGTCTTGCTTCTTGGCATAGGTTTGATGATAAAATCACCGCTAGGGACAAAAGAGAAGCGTCGGATAAATTAGCTTCTATAACAAAATTCTGAGAAAGGCTCATAGAGAATTCAGACAGCTGTATATACCCATTGAACACTGTTCAATCGACGAGCAACTACTTTTCCTAAGAGGCAATTGCCCTTTCATGTGGCATCAAACCCTGACAAATATAATAAAAGTTGTAATGACCATACGAAAACTTTCTATAAGGTCAATGCCATAACAATGTCGCAAGATAGGAAGGAAAATAGTGTTCCCTCATATTATGTGAGAAACTTGATTCAACCCATTCAAGGTACTCATAGAAAAGTTAGTTGACAACTGGTTTTCCTCCATTGAACTGTTTGAGCGAAAGCTATCCGTTTATGGTACAATGATCGGTACCGTATGAAAGAATAAACCAGAAATATCTCCTAACTTTCTCCTCAGTAACGGAAATGAAGGATCAGCACTTTTTTGTGTTTAACCGAACAAAACTCTTGTATTCTACACTCCGAAGAATATCTAGCACACACAATGCAGAAATTGATCCTACTAATGGAAAACCAGACATACTGTTTTATAACTGTATCAAAGGATGGGTTGTATGTGTCATTCTTACGCAACGAGAAAATCTAATAGCTGGCCAATGAGATTCTGGTTCGGCATGTTAGACTAAAGTGGAATCAATACCTTGTGCTAAATACTCATATGTCTAATGAAGAGAGAGCTAAGAAGAGATTTTCTGAAAAGGCCTATCATTGAGCCATTTCTGCTGAAACAACTGAAGTTGCCCACTTTGAAAAAGAGCTTACGACTATTAATTGACAAATAATGAACACTCAAAAAGAAGAACCACATGAACCACCTCCTAATAAGAAACAACGGTGTTGCTTTTGTATAAGATCAAGAGACCGTAAAATGAAACATGTCTGTCACTTGTAGACGAGCGATGTGCAATGAACATAAGGTACTTTTTTATTTGGTTTATTTACGGACACTCTTTAACATCTCGGGTCATCAACGTTCCATTCAATTCAGGTGTGAAATGGCCCATAATATTTCTCAGAGGCCTCTTCTTTCAGGCTTGAGGTTCTTTAATGTGCCATAAATCTAAGCCAGGGGACCCATGACTTTACTTTCCTTCCGAAGGTAATCTACTTAGGATTTTTTGACCGAAAAAATCCATCAATCCTGGCCGGGATTGAACCCGCGATCTTGGGTTTACGAGGCAAGTGTGATGGGACTGGAATGCGTGAATTTATCAAAATGTAATTGCATTTTCTTATTAGTACAATGAAAAAAGAATTGACATAAGAACATATATAATGAAATACATAATTCAGAATCATTCTTCTAGTTGAATTTGTTTCTGAATATATATGCAATTTGTTTCAATGGGTGATTGAAAAGCAATATTAAATAAATGCTCGTAATGGGGATAATTTATCACATAATGGCAAATAAAGAGTGGAATCCCCAAAATTCCATTGTGACTGTGAAGGATTACATGAGTAGTCTCCAAAAATCTTTTTGTTTTTCAATTTCATAAAATTTTGCTGACGAAAATGAACATATTCGTGTGTTTACAATAAATAATTAGCTTATGACAAATTCATACTCAGTTTATAGTTCAACACCCCTTTCCTTTTGTTTCTTTTTTTTTCTCTTTTTTAATTCTTGTAATTAATATAATCTATTAAAAGTGGATTGGTAAACTCAACATTTGCAGAATAATGGCTACAGTCAAAAATGCATTTGCTTACTGATTATGCAGAGTAATCATTAATATAAAAAATCTAGTAGCAACACAATAACAGCTTAATTACTAATGAAGCACAAAAGTTAGGAATCAAGTTGGAAATTATAAGCAATTTTAATGTCCAAAAGCTTGAAAAATTAGGAATTTACTGCCACTGTAGTTTCATAAATGTTATATAGCAAGGCACTCACAGTGCATTAATGGATGCAGTTATTAATACTTGTACTTATTCAGGTGGTCTAACATCAATCTTACATGAATTTAATGAAAATTGAGTCAAAACATTTCTGAAAATATAAATTTATGAAAATTATTCATTATTAAATGAATAGCACAAGAGGTTAATATGGAAATGAAATCTGAAAGTTGTCCATTTTGCCTTAGAACTACTATAAGAGCTGAAAAACAAATCTACGAGCTAGCTATAAACATATTATTAAAAAAATATTAGTTTTTAGTAAATTAATGAGCATGCAAAACACAGTTTAAAGTACTTGTTCTATGAAGCACAAAAAACAATGTGCTACGGTGAAATTATGCATCTGCAACATAAGAGCCTGTGTTCTGCAGTTCAAATATAGATATCTCTATTTTACCATGAAATGGTCACTAGAAAGGATTAATATGTCAGGCCATAGATAGATATATCATATCAAAATTGCATGTTGCAAGTCATAACTGATGCAGATGATTCAGTCAGTCTGGTCTAAGCAGCAGATTGTTGAAGTAGTTAAGGTGTTTAATGTCGTTATATGTATAATGAAGTTTTAAATATTTAAAATGTGTGGCAGGTACTGAGTTTTTGGTTGAGATATTTGGCTAACTTTCTTCTTCACATGTTACAATTATTTTCTGGTTTATTGAGATTAAGAAGCTAAGAAAGAAAGATGCAAGGCCGACTTATAAGAAGCTGAACAAATAGTAAAATTAATTTGCCAATGCTGTCTTCTTCCTCCATAACCATTTAAAATAACAAATGTAATACTTAATAGGTCAAGAGTAGATTAAGAAGAAGCAGTACAGGGGAAGTCACAAATATTTAGCTATGGAGACTCTCATTAAATTTCAGACACTGTAGTCGGTCCTGGTGGTGTAGTGGTAACCATACTTGCCTTCTAAACCCAAGATCGCGGGTTCAAACCCGGCCAGGACCGATGGATTTTTTTGGGCATAAAATTCCTAAGTATGGCTTCCTTTGGAAGGGAAGTAAAGCCATGGGTCTCATGTTGTACATTTGTAGCATGAAAAAGAACCTCAAGCCTGAAAGAAGTGGCCTCTAAGCAAAATTTGTTGGCCGTTTCACACCCTGAATAGAATGGGATGCTGATGACCTGTGATCTTAAAGAACATCCTTAAATAAATAAAATAATTAGACATTGTAACTGAAGCCCAGACCTGGTTTTTTATCCTTAAATAGCCATTAGTATGGCTATTGATTTGGCTATTCCCAGGTGAACAGACTGCAATAAAGACTAAGAAAACAAGAGTGTAGGGACTTATTTTCAACAAGTAATCACTGCTATGCTGGAAAGTGTTGTTGTTAATTTAGTTTATTTATGGATGCTCTTTAACATCTCAGATTATCAGCATCCCATTCTATTCAAGACATCAAATGGCTGATAAATTTTGCTTAGAAGCCTCTTCTTTCAGGCTTGAAGTTTTTCTATGACATGGGACCCATGTCTTCATTTCCCTTTCGAAGGGCTATACTTAGGATATTTATAAATCCATCGATCCTAACAGGGATTGAGCCCACAATCTTAGGTTTAGGAGGCAAGTATGGTTACTACTACACCACCAGGACCAACCTGGAAAGCATTGCACAGGACAATTACCACATATTGAATAAACAGTAATAAAATCACCATAGTATTAAATATTTTCAAAGCACTCTTTGAATATTTTCAAAGTACTCCTAGCGCATTTTATATGCTATAACCAATGCTTTAAATATGAAGAAAGGAAGCATCATATGATACCAACTTGGGACCACAGGTCAGGTGTGCCAATAATCTCGATCTACTTAAGGAGCTCTGGAAAATTCAGAAACCAGAATAGCCAATGCTACTGCTTGGTCAACCCAACAAGCTCACTCACTGATTCACAGAGAATCACTTATGCACCTGACAAGAGTCACAACTTAGAATCAAGTGATCTTCCTTTCCCCAATCCAAAGAATCACTTAGAATGTATAAAATGTTTGTAGAGTTCTTTGAAAAAATAATGTGGCCAATTTCTTAATGTTCATCGTTGCTTATCTCAGAACTTTCATAATGACTATCATTGTATATTAATTGGCATAGCTTAGTCACTTAAATGCTATTTAATAATGAACTGTACATTTGTTATTCCAAAGGACACAGTGTTCTGCAGCAAACGGACAGAAATTTTTTTGCAATATTTTTTAGTTTTCAGAATTTGTCTTCTGTTCTTCCAATACAGTTTTTTTAAAAATATGTGTGATGCTCCTGTTCTACATCATGGTTAACAGTCATACTTATCTGAAAGTCTGAAAGCACACTACAGCTGCATAGATACCTTATTTAAATCTATTAATACAGAGTGAATTTGAACTCTGCTGATGAACTTTCACAAGTTGTTCAGGGATCTTTTCTGTGTGTTGTTATAAGGAAACAATTGTCTCCCATGGATCATTATTGGGTTGTTTTGTAATAATTCAATCACCTTTGTATCTGCTTACTCGGAATATGATTATTTCCAAACAAAACACATTTGACTGCTGTTGAGCTTGTTTACATTATGGTTCACTACCATCAACTCCTGAAAATTGCAATTATTTATTTTTAAGGATATATGATGAAACATTACATGAAAAAAACCCAAATTACGCTGAAAGTAAATGTTCAAAACGTCAACTGCCATGATCATGACAAACTTCATTGCGTCACCTCATGGACAGTCACACACGCTCTAGCATCCCAGCAGATTGGCATACATAGTCAGCAGCTGCTACAATCCTAGCAACCAGATATACATTAATTTCCATAGGAGTCATGTACACAGGCTCTTCATATGATCAGAGAAGAATAAGTTCAGGGTGTCAGATCTGGTGATCATGCTGTCCATGGAACACGACCATCACAACCAATGTGCCCAAACTGTTCATCAAGTTATTCCCTAACATTCACTACAAAATGTGCTGGCGCCCCATTATGTTGGAGGAACATTTTGTAGCTTATTCCATTCACTCTGTTGAGAAGTACATATACTAGTAGTATGACTGTGTAGTGGTAAATTATAATTAATCTGTCGTCTAACACACTCTTATGCTTCACTTACTTTTAAATACGATGGGACCGGTTTCAAAGAGACATCCTCTCCATCTTCAACCAACTTGACGACTAGTATGAGAAACTAACATCTATGAGGACCTGTGGCTCCGTCCTGGAGGTGTTTTTTTTTTATAAGCTGGAAATTGGTATTACATTCTCCTATAATGTCGAAATTCATAAGATGATCCCTATGTTTATGAATGTAAATCTTCTCTCATGTGTCCAATTCTGTACATCCTTGTGCTTCTTTAAGTAACTTTATTTTTCTTTTTATGTCGTGATTATCTTTCCAAAAATGGTGTGCCACTGCTGACCTATCCATCTGTTTGTACTTAACGTTCCTCAGATGTTCCTTTAACCGTGTTCCTATGTTCCTTTTAGTTTTTCCAATGTATATCTTATCACATTCTTTACATGAATCTTTACAAGATCCTCATAAATGTTAGTTTCTCATACCAGTAGTCAAGTAGGTTAAAGATGGAGAGGATGTCTCTTCCAAACTGGTCCCACCATATTTAAAAGTAAGTGAAGCATAAGAGTGTGTTAGATGACAGATTAATTATAATTTACCATTAACAAGCTACACTGGGTGAGTTCCAACAGAATTTTTTAAAAATGTCTAATTTTTCGAAAGTTCTTAAATGAATTACAAAGGTATTCAAACCACATAGGAATAGACTAAGAGAAACCGACTCGTTTACCAAATAAGAAAATGGAAGATTTACACATGAGAGATTTCAACCACAACTTTTATAACTTGAAGGATATTAACTACTACATAAAACTTAAAGGAAAAAGTAGACTGATGGCTGCAGACATATAATTTTTTAAATTTGTGTCTTAAACATCTCATCTGCCCAAAATTTGTTACGAAAATAGTTAAATATAGCCATAACAGTAAGGAACAATTAGCAGCTGAAAAGAAAGTAATCCATATGGAAAAAGCAAAACATTATGCAAAATTAGCCGACATAGATTTGAAATTATATGACATACACTTGAGAGTCACCAAAAAGTTAGGTTATGTCATTTGTGACAACTTAATAAGGAATGCGCTAGAGCATATAAAAATCATAGTAAAGAAAAAAGTAAATATTCAGAAAAAGAAATTTGCAGAAAACTAGAAAAAAAAACAATACAGAAACAGAATAATGTGGTAAGTTTATCACAGGTAAGTTATAATAAAGAAGAATTATCTATGCTCAATATGGGTTTTAAAACTGATGTAAACTTCTCCAATAATATTGAAGATTACATAGTTGATCTGGAAATTGCCATGGAAAGTTTAACTAATAAAGAGAAAGAAAAGATTAGAATAAAATCAGAGGATGCTCTTAAAAGAAATAACCAAATGAAACCAAATAGAATTCAAAATTACAGTAACATTATTACATCACTCAAAGGAAAAGGAGTTATTTACAAAAAGGCTGATAAAGGGAATAAAATAGTAATATTGGACAAAGGTGATTATATTGACAATGTTACAGTTAAATAAAAAAGAATATGCCCATGTCAAATTTGACCCATTGAAAAAATGCACAAAAACAGTGAATGAAGCTATTGTAATGAGGATTGAGAGTGTAATAAGAATGTATTGAGAGTGTGAATGTGAGGCTGTAAAATAAGGAACATGCTGTATATTAGTATCGGAAGAACCCCCTCTATAGTTGTCAGACAAGGTGACATGAAGCAGGCACAACCCCTGCCATGACCACCACCTTCTGGGCAGTGTCCTTCACACTTATGTAAACAAATCTAAGCTAGGGAGAGAAGCTGCCTTTGAAATGGCAAACACAGTTTTTTTAGGTGCACATGCATAGACAGACTTCTGGGCAATGTCTTGAACACTGAAGGGTGGCTTGCCTTAAGCAACAGGCTTAGTAAAATAAATGTGAGACAAACAAAGCACTTATGTGTGTTCGTGTAGCAAAGAATGAAAAACAGGTTGTTATATATGTTCATATGTTTACCACAAAATATTTTTAAACACACTTTTATTTTAACAATTATGAGAAATACTTGGAAATAGGGAAATTTTGACTTCCATGACTGAAAACAAATATATTCTATCTCACAGTGTGTGTGGAAGTATATTACATCCAAGGTAATTATATGCAGTTATATATGTGAACAGTTTGTGGTAAATAGGTTCACATACATAACAGCCTGTTTTTCATTTTCTGCTACATGAACATATGCTCTCATTTGACTCCAACAGTTTTACTCCCACAATCCCTAATTGTAATTCAGTGCATTATGCCAACCTAACCTCTGAAAGTGGGCATATTATATTCAAACATTACCTAGATGCTCTCATTTTGAATTTTGGTGCAACATCATAAAATTGATGCATAGTATAAGAAATTTTAAATCACCTCTGTAGATCCTCAAGGGTTATCCCTACTATTTATACCATTTATATCTATTTTTATTTTGCCTAATAACATAGTTTTGTCCAAGAAAGAAAGAAAACTGAGTACAACAGGAAGAATTTAAAAAATAAATAAACAAACAAATCTAGTAATGCCTGATGTAGAGAAATATCTGCATTACAGACCTATGGAAATATCTGTGTTATCGGTTCGCCAACGATCTTTAGTTCCGTAGTCGTCGGTAAGTTCAGAATTTGGTGATGCACAATGCCACCACTGTTTGGGCTTTAATCACGAGACACTTCTGCTCCCGGAACCCTCACTGCCTTAAATGTTGTGGTCCCCATTTCCGTGAGGTCTGTCAAGGGGCTCACAAGGATCACTACCCGCGCTAATTGCTATGGTAGAAGTTCTACCAGAGTGAGATTTATTAACAGCAGAAGAGAGCAACCTACAGGGCCTAGCAGCACTGGATCAAACAGATCAACCCCAATACTACTGCCATTACAACAGAAAGCACAACGCCAGTATCAACTTCAACTCAAAGTCAGACAAGACAAAGAGAAGTACCCACATACGCAGCAATGGCACGGGGACATAACAAGAGCAAATCCAAGAAGCTAGGTATCAGCTAAACATACTATGCTTCCTCTCCTCGGCCAAATGGGCAATGGTCTTCACCGAAAGCAACCCCAGACCAGTTGCTGACTCTGCCAAAACAACTAAATCTTGGGCTGGGGAGCTCGGGGAGAGGCCGACACCCCCTAGGCGCACCCCAAACCCCAAACACCACAGTTTGTTTTAGTGTTTAACGCCCGTTTTTACTGCTGAGGCACCACAGGCGGTGGACACTGATGATACATGAGATGAAATGATAAATTGGGAAAGGATATTTTTAATTTAGGAACGAAACGTTCCAGGCCTAATTTTAGGGTGCCCCCCGGCATTTGCCATTTACGAGGACTGAGGAAAACCTGAAAAAAAAACCTGTCAGGGAGGAAGCCTAGCGGAATTCGAACCCCAGACCTCCCGCTCACGCGTCCGCACCTTAACGACTTCGGTCATCCGTAAACGGTAAACACCACAGGTTCAACAAACTCCAATCAATAGAATGGAAACATCCTGGAGTTGCTGCAATGGCTGTCAAGCTTGTGGCAGACAAATGGCGGACGAATGCAGGACCTTTGCACTCGCTTCTTAATGCATCAGATTCCTCAAGCGAGATGCTGATGGTCTTTGAGACAGTTGGCCTTCTTTTTAACGGAAGCCGGAGGCCAAAAATTGCGAAAGGAATTAGATCTCGTATCTCATTCCGGTTCGTATTTTGGAATGCAAACGCAGAAGTACGAACTTCAGCATTTTGTTCCATGGTACGCCTTCGCCACCATACTAATCAGTGAGACGCATTTTCATCAATATACCCGTTTCCATTTCCCAGGCTACATTTGTCTTACACAGCACAGAAGGAGGCATAACGATCTTTGTTAAAATAAGTGTCGTTTACCGCCAAATCCAGATCCCATTTCTTCAAACCCTAGAGGGCACGGTCACATACGTTGAACTCGGTGGCACGGAGGTTCTGTTAGCATTTTTATACCACTCCGCTTTTAGAGCAGTAGCGGAGGCTGATTACCAATACTTACTAGCCCTACATCCAAATATCATTCTGGCCGATGATTTCAATACCAAAATATTCACGGTAGCATTGCATTCATCCAGTAGATTACAGAGGGAAGGCAATCTTCATTTGATAGATCAGAACGCTCAACTTCGAGCACGGGTTTCCGGCAACTTACACACCATCCACTATCTGTCAACGACTTTGCGATTATCAAGCACACCACTTCACCCTCACATCACTCAACGCAATACATCCGACCATGTTGGTAGAAATCAAAACAAGTATTACCAACCAAGATATTGCAGGTCCCATTCGCGAGATCGACTTGAAAAGCGCAAAGTAGTGTCTCAGTATTATTATCCCTTTAAACCTCCGAATCAATGACATCACATTCTTAGAGACAACTGTCCCGCCCTTCTCCCTCGCGGCCACATCCGCACCAACCGATCCAGATGTCATTCCTCTAGACCTTGAAATACTAATTCGCCTTCATGGGGCCGCCCGCAGACTCTACCAGCGACATTGCAGGTCAATCATCAAAGACTTCTAAGACGCTTGCGTCGAGTAGTCAGTGTCCGACTGCGCAGAAGAAAAGGCTCGAATGGACACCATAGTTGAAAGAATGTTGTTGATGGTGACCTGTGGAGAATCGCTAAAACCTTTGTGGGAACGAGACAAAAACTTCCACCCTGCTCTCGCTGAGTACTTGGACGACCACCAGAACAAAACATTCTCGCATTGCGTTCGCCGTAACGGTCGTCAGTACCTACGATATCCGACAGGGGACTATTACTTTCGTATTTCTATTTTTTACCCCAGTGAACTTGCGAGCACTACAACTCTCAACCCAAAAAAGGCTACAGGGTCTCATGGGTTAACCCGTTTCGAGCTTCGCAACCTTCCATTCAAAGCTGTGCTCTTTGTTGCCAAGATTTTCAATATGTGTGCTAACTTGGGCCACTTCCCGCACGAGTGGTGAGAGGCCCGCGTTGTATGAATATGGAAACTTGACAAGGACCCAGTGAAAACCATTCAGTTACCGATCCATTAATCCCATTTCAACTTTCTCAAATGTATTCGAGGGACTCATATCTTTCCACTTGTCTCCCCTACTGGAAAACATTCAACCCCCCCCCCCCTCATCGATTTGGATTTTGTCCTAGACACTTCTATTTAGCAGCTGCTGCAGACCTGGGATTTCAGGGCAAAGCATTCATCCCCACCATATCTTTTAATGTAGAGATGGCCTTCGTTAGGACCTGGAATGCCAGGTTTCTTCACAAGTTTATCTTCCTTGGACTTCCAAAAAACCACATACATTTAATACACTCATACTTCAAGCTTACTACACTGCGGCGGAATACCTGAAGACTCTGTACTATAACCAGTACTTTTCGACATCTACATGGCAGACGTTCCCCACACTAGGACTTCAACATAGTTCAATACGCTGACGACGTTCTGGTTTACAAAATGGATAAGCGCCTAGACAGAGCCATAAACCCCATGCAAAGAATACACCCAATCAAAATGTGGTGCAGGCAAATGTCAATCCGGCGAAAAATCACATAATCATATTTAACAAACGTCGCATACTCGCAAACTATCTTACACTCACATATAAGGATATTTCACACAAACTGCTCAAATGGTTCAGGGATTAAATGCTTAACTGTTTCCTGTGCTAGTTCTAATCCATTTAAAGACACACCTCTTCAATACACTGATAATTCCCATCATTTTGCATGCCTGCAAACTCTGGGGCATTGCAGCAAACAGCACTCTTCCCTTAATACCCATACTGCAAATCTTCAAGTCAAGGACTTCTCCAAAAGCATTGTGTGTGTAAAATAAAGTACATTAGAAAAATTTAAAATCTTATTAAAAGTTTGAAATTAAATCCAAATAAATTGCTATTATACAAATACTGTTAGTAATATGAAGCATTCTGTCAAAGGTGACAAAGTGCGTTAAGGCGCGGGAGTTCTGGAGTTCGATTCCCGATAGGACCATCCTCCATGATTGAGTTTTTCTGCAGGTTTTACTCAATACTCATAAATGCCAAATGCCGGGGAGGCTCCAAAACTTCGGCTTGAAATGTTTCTTTCCTTTTAAAAAATTTAAATCCCCCCCCTAATTTATCACATATCACCATTTGATTTGGTTTATTTATGGGCGCTCTTTAACATCTCAGGTTATTAGCAACCCATTCAATTCGGGGCGTGAAAAGGCCGAAATATTTTGCCCAGAGGCCTCTTCATTCAGGCTTGAGGTTCTTTTACTTGCCGTAAATTTACGACACGGGACCCAGGGCTTTACTTCCTTTCCGAATGAACCTTAAAAATTTTACACCCGGAAAAAATCCATAGATCCTGACCAGGATCGAATCCGCGACCTTGGGTCTGTGAGGCAAGTATGATTACCACTAGACCTCCAGGACCGACACGTATCACCAGTATTCACTACCTGTGATACCTAAGCGGGCGTTACACATTTAAAAAAGCAAATCAGCCGTATTCATCAAATTCAGTTTTCTCAGTTTTAAAGCACAAAATATGCGTTTTTGAAAATTTGTTTAATATAAAAAAATTAGGTTAAAATGAATAATTGAAGTATTTTATATATTATTAATATATGACAGAAAACTAATTTTTAGGCAAATGTAAAAATCTGGATTACCTCCCCATTAAATAACGCGTAATTTGTGTATAAAAATGTAACAAGTAAACTGCCGTGCTTTCTCTATATTTGCTGATGGGTTGCAGCATTCCCGTGCAAACTGTAAACTTTTTCTACATTGCATATAGGAAAATTGTATGGGAATATGATTCAAAGCCATTGTAAAGAATCGTGGTTTTTCTTACACCCCATATAATGCAGCAAAAAGAATGGAGTGCAACAGAATGAATATTAGCACAGGTCAAATAACAGGGCGGTTGGCAGCCCTGTGTGGGGGTCACATGCCAGGATTTGAGCTCCAACTTTATTGAATATTTATTCTGTCATATCTATTTATCTTAGAAATGTTGCATAGAACGTAGCTTAAGCATATTTTCTTATCTATTATATTGAATTATTATTGGTGTTTATATTCCGGTTTTGCAAAACAACCACATTATACATGACCGTTAAAATTAGCTGATTGTCCGCCATATTGGTTTGATTTGATTTGTTTATATAGTATAGATTCTATTTTTTGTTTCTGTCTCTTTTTCATTCACTTTAAGTATAGTTAAACTCGTAGCTAACGATTTGTTAGTCTCGAGTTAAATCAGATTTATAGTTGGTGTGAAATAATACCTTGAATTTTGTGCTGTGTGTGTTAAGTGTAGCTCACGTAACGTAGCTTTGTGTGACGTGTGAAGGGTAAGTTTAGCCTACGTACGGGTGTTTTGTGTTGCGTGTGGTTGTTTGTAGCTTACGTAGTTAAGTGTTGTGTCCGAGTTTGAGTGCAAAGCGTGTGATTTGAGCGGTAACTGTGGTGCGTGTCGTAGGAAGGCGAGTTCAGGCGTATTTTGTGATGGGTGTCAGTTACGGTTTCATTGGACTTGTGCTAAAACTAACGTGATATGGTTGTTACTTTTGACCAGTGGTATTGTTAACTTTGTAAATATAAAGTCCTACCTAGTTGTGAAGCAAGAGGAAACTATTCTCCAACTGCGAGAGGAACTGGCATCTGCAAAGATGCAGATTGAGAGCTATTGCTCACCAATTAAAGTAAATAGTAAATCACCTGAATTCAAGGTTGTACCAAGGAACACTCGCAAGAGGAGGAGAGTATTCTTTGCTGATGATGCTACCACTACTTCTCTGGTGAACAGGTTCAATATATTTGGAACATTGGAAGCTCACCAGAGCACAAGTCCTCCTCCAGCAGCAGATGCTAAGCCTAAGGGGAAGAGTAAGATTTTGTTACTAGTTAGTAGTCATGGGAGGGGCATAACATCCCTACTGAAGGACGACTTTGGTAGCGATTATGGTGTTGTGAGCATTTTTAAGCCAAGTGCTGGTCTCGCTGATGTCACAAAAGACTTGGGAAAACTAACTGCTGATTTCAGTAAGAATGATCATGTTGTAATTGTTGGTGGTGCAGGTAATAGCCTTGATATAGATAATTATCAGATTGAGCATAATCTTGGTGACATCAGCGCTAAAAGCAGGTATACCAATGTGAAGTTTCTGGGACTGTTAGATAGGTATGATAGGCCTCAGCTTCATAAGAGGGTGCGTAGTATGAATCTGAGGCTTGAGCATGCATTGATGACACCCAGAAACTCCCACATTTGTATGATAGATGTAAATCATCTAGGTAGAGATAATTTTACTGTACATGGATACACTTGAATTCTAGAGGCAAAAAGCAGCTTTCGCTCCTTATTGCTGACAGAATCAAGGGTAAGATTTCTGTTGTTATACATAGTTCAAGGTCCCGTTTTTTAGTATAAAGACACCTGATCCATGCCAGAAATTCATCAAGTCAAACTTAATAAGAGTTAATGTTAAATCAAATGACAATGGTATCAATGATCATGATAGCACAGAAAATGAAGTAAAATTGAAGAGTATTCAGCAAGCAATAAAAAATCTCTGTATATTTCATCAAAACACTAGAGGACTTAGAAACAAAACAGATGAAGTATTAAACAGCTGAACTTGTGACAATATAAAACCACATATTATCTGCCTATCTGAACAGCATTTGAAACAACAGGAATTATCACAATTGTCATTACATGGTTATTGTCTGGGAGCAGGAGCTTCAAGGAAAAAACTAACAAACGGAGGAGTTTGCATTTATGTCAGGCAGGATGTACCATATAAAACATTTGATGTATCAAAATTTAATTCAGAACAGGACAATGAATTATGCACGATCCAATTGGATAGCAACAATACAAAAATAATTATAATTGCTATTTATCGCTCACCGTTAGGAAACTTTGAAGCTTTAATGATGAAGCTTGAAGATACCTTAAACTTTTTATTTAAGCCTAAGCAGCTTAAGAATAAATCGCCTGAATTCCCTTCTAACTACATATAATATGGTTCATAAAATTAACTTTCCCACCAGGATTGATAAAAACTCTAGCACAGCATAGATAATATATTTGTAAATTCAGATAAACTGTCATTATATTCTGTGTCTTCATTGTTCAATGCTCTCTCTGACCATGATGCTTAAATAATAATGAAAAAAAATTCTACAATAAAACTTAAAGAATTATAAATAAAATATACAGATATTAATGATGCTAACCTCAGTAAAATGGCAGAGACACTTTGACAAGAATCATGGAATAGTGTCATCAGTGCAAATGATGTTACAAAAAAAATTCAACAATTTTTTACAGATTTTTAAATTGCATTTTGAAGCATATTTCCCACTAAAAATTGAAAAAAGAAGTTATAATGTGAGCAGGGAATGGTTAATCCACGGAATTAAAAAATCTTGTCAACATAAAAGACAATTATATAATGAGCAAAAGCTCAATAGAGACCCTAAATTAAAAATACATTTTAGAAAGTATTGTAAGATACTTAGGAAAGTCATAAAAGCAGCGAAAGGCCTCCATTACCAAACACTTATCAATCAGTCAAAAAACAAAATAAAAACTACTTGGAATATAATAAAACAAGAAACAGGCAAAAATTTGCAACAAGATGATGCAATAATCTTATATATTAACAATCAAGAGATACATACCCTGCAGATGTAGCAAATGTGTTTAATGATTACTTTCTTAATGTAACAAAAAATTTAAATTTATATTCTGTTGATAAAAGAGATGCTTTAAAAATTTTACAATCATTAACTCCCCGTCATAATAATGAATTCAAACCAGGTATCACTACTCCCACTAGAAATTAGTAATATAATTAGAAAACTAAAATCAAAAAACTCTTCTGGCTATGATGAGATCAACAGCAAAGTCATAAAGGCCTGTGCAAAGGAAATTAGTACTCCCCTTAGTCACTTGTGTAATGAATCTTTAACATTTGGTGTATTTTCTGAGAGGCTAAAATATTCAATATTGAGGCCTCTGTACAAAAAGGGAGAAACGATAAATGTCTCTAATTATAGACCTATAGCTATTTCACCTACATTTTCTAAGGTGTTTGAGAAAGTAATGTACTATAGGCTTTACCATTACCTTGAAAGTAACAATATTCTAGTTAGTGATCAGTTTGGCTTTAGAAAAGGAATTTCAACAGAAAATGCAATCTATAAACTCACTAATGAAATTTTAACTGCATTTAATGAAAGAGCACATGTAAGAGGAATATTTTGTGACTTAGCTAAGGTTTTGATTGTGTCAATCATGAAATTCTGATAGATAAATTAGCTTTCTATGGAATAAAAAACCAATATTTAAAATGGTTTATATCCTACCTTGACAAAAGGAAACAAAAATTAGTGATAAATTGTCCCTTCAATAATAAAAACAATGCATCAAAATGGGGAATGATTAACTATGGAGTGCCTCAAGGACCTGTTCTGAGCCCTCTTCTTTTTCTGATATATATAAATGACCTCTCCTTATCTATCTAAGATGTAGGAAATCCTGTTCTATTTGCAGATGACACAAGCATATTGATTAATGGACAGAGCCTTAATGATTGTGCCATTAAATTAAATTTGGTTCTCAGTTCATTGTGTGTATGGTTCAAAGCAAATTGTCTCTAAATCTAAATAAAACAAATATTATGAAATTCATTACTCTCAGATCTCCAGATCCACAATTACAGATAGGGTATTATAACAGTATACTTTTACAAACCAAATATATTAAATTCCTTGGTTTAATAATTAAAAACTATCTGAATTGGAAAGATCACATTGATCTCATTACACCTAAACTAAGCAGTGCATGCTATGCAATGCGTGCATTAGTAATGTTGGAATTAATTAAGACTTTAAAACTAGTTTATTATGCTTATTTCAACTCAATAATGAAGTATGGTCTAATATTTTGGGGAAATTCAGTTAAAAGTGAACATGTCTTCCTGTTACAGAAAAAAGTCATACGAGTAATCGCTGGTACACATAGCAGACATTCATGCAGAAACCTCTTTGGGAATTTCAAATTTTAACTCTTCCTTGTGAATATATTTTATCCGTCATGAACTTTTGTATAAGAAATAAACAAACATTTGTTCAAAATCAAAATATACATGACAAGAATACTAGACAAAAAGTAAATCTACATCGCCCAAATTCAGCACTTTCATGCCATCAAAAAGGCTTTTATTATGAGTGCATTTTAGTATACAATGCTCTTCCCTCTAGCCTAAAAGCCTTAATAAACAATGCCAATTCCTTTAAATCTGCTTTTAGAAAATACCTATGTAAAAAGGCCTATCATTCTGTAAAGGAATATATGAGTGACAATATTATACTGCACAACATATCAATGTATTTGTTAACATATATATATATATATATATATATATTAAAATTTGTATGATTGAGTGACTCGTCTGTTTTTATTGTTGGTTGAGTTGTTCTTTTTTTATTGTTGTAATTATTTATGCAATAATGCGGACAAATTTTTGTAAATACAGATTGATAGCTGCTGTGGTGATTGTGTGTGACAGGTTCAGTGTTCATGGGTCTCTGTGGCTGCTCCGAGAACTAAGAACTAAGGCCTTAACATAAGTATAGCAGATAACCGGTGTACAATTATAGTCGACGAATTAAGATATATAAAAAAAAAAAGTTGGAAAAGCAAAGTAATAAATCCAATGGATCTAAAGAAAATGAACATTACTAGTGCTCTGCATCAACGAGAACCAAACCCAGTAATTTAATAACTCAAGAGCAGGCATCTCCTGAATTTACAGGAAACATAAATGGGTACGTTCCCGCATTTCTAATGAAAATGTTCCTAAAAGGTTACCTTTTAATGTTAAAAGCTACTTTATAATATCAAACTGAAAATTTACCTATTTACTATTTTGCAAGCCTCTTGCACATCTTCATTTCTTACGAGAACAGTGCGGGCTATAAACCTCGCATGTCGAAACACCATATTTACGCTTTCTATCACCAATGCATTGATATGTACTATTTCAGAATTTAAGTTGCAATTTGAGAAAAATTGGCACATATCAAGTTAGCCAACGTTCAATTGCTAAATTTTTTCTTAACAATGTCGCCAACATAGTTTTGCTGAAAGTCTCTAGAGACAAGTGATAACCCATCAAGTCCATTCCACAGCTTACAAGTATGCAACTCAATGTTAATAATCCAGGACCGCATCGAGCGTCAATTTTTGTACATATCCCCCCGACTGCCCCCGACGATGGGCAAACTAAAGATCGTGGCGGGTGAGTCGATTACGCAACCACTAGAGGCCGGCAATGCAGGCCTTATTACATGTATTTGTTTATTTATTCCACCTGTTTTATTTGTGGTTTCCTTTCTTACTCGGAGAAAATAAGCCATTGCTAAGCTTTCACCGATCTCCCAGCTACAGAACCGCCGACAGCCTGAAGAGTCAAATACAAAACACTAAAATCTGGCTAGCATGTTCAACGTTGCTGTTACAAATCGGATTTTTGCGTCTTTATTTCATTCCTCAAGCTATCGGCGGTTCTGTGCCTGATTGTGTAAGTTGGATGAAAGCTTAAAAATGACTTAGTTTAGCTCTAGCACATAGAGAGTCGGTCCTGATGGTGTAGTGGTAACCATACTAGCCTCCTAAACCCAAGATCGCGGGTTCGAACCCGGCCAGGATCGATGGATTTTTTTCGGGCGTAAAAATTCTAAGTATGGCTTCCTACGGAAGGGAAGTACATTTACGGCACGAAAAAGAACCTCAAGCCTGAAAGAGAGGCCTCTGAGCAAAATTTGTCGGCCGTTTCACGCCCTGAGTTGAATGGGACGCTGATGACCTCAGCTGTTAAAGAGCGTCCATAAATAAATCAATCAATCAATGAGCAAAATTTGTCGGCCGTTTCACGCCCTGAATTGAAGGGGACGCTGATGACCTGAGAAGTTAAAGAGCGTCCATAAGTAAACCAAATTAAAAAAAAGCACATAGAGGTACCCATATAAAGTGTTATATTGAAGGTTACAGAGTACAAAAATAATATCCGTACCTCCAGATAACATTTACATTGTAAAGACCTAATGTTACCGTAGTTTTAAAACAGATGCACTTTAAAGGCAGTTATGTATAAATTACATCTAATGTTCATGTACAAATTCAGGAATTATAAACTATTTGACACATACAAATGCACTGTAATACTTTGAATGGAAGGGAGCAATTAAGTTCTTAACTTATCTGAACACTGTTGCTGTTCTGTCAAAAGTACTGCGTCTATTTGTAAGATTAATTTGACCACAGCATCTTAATGTTTGTATTGTCAGGGAACTTTTTGAAACATTCTTTTATTTTTTAAGCTTTATACAGTGATTTCTTATTATGTATAAAAGATGTAATTTTTTACCAACCAAATGGCCATCACCATAGCACATATGGTTAATAGTTTGGTCCTAGTGAGGTGCAAGAGTAACTTCACAGAATTGAATTCTACCTGGTCAAGTTGCATGCAGATAATGATACGCTTAAGTCATTTTCAATCATTCTATGCACTGTTTTGACCATATAGTACTTGGCAAGGAATAAATGCAGTAAAAATGAGATTCTAACTAATTTAGTTTCAGAATGTTGTTGCTTACAAATAAGCAAAAGAAACTATAAATCAAATTGCAAAGATATTCGGTAACAACAGTAACACAAATGATGGCATTAAACCTTAATTAAACAATAAATTATGTAAATCATATCGCGAACAATCATATATAACATGATTCCGAAAATCTAATTACATTTCAGATTATCGTTAGTAGAAGGGTAGGCCCGTAAGTTTCCGGCCTCGCCGATATGGATTATTGCCTTCGCTAAATCCTTATCTGGTGTCATACCTTATCTGTTAAGTAAATCATTGCAGCTGTCACTTCCGCTTTGCTATGTTCATTTGTTCAAATATAGTCGCATAAAGGAGATTGTAGCATGTTCAAAATGGAGTATTGAGCTATTATTAAGTTCTTCACAAAAGAAGGACTTACTCCAAATGAAATTAAACACCGATTGGACGTTTTATATGGGGAAGCATCCCTCTCATATTCTATCGTAAAAGAATGGGCCAACCTTTTTCTCGAATGGTTTAAATATGGTGGACTTTTGTAACAGAATACTAAGAATGTAAAATGATTGAGTCGAACTTGTAACACTTACATCACTAATATTTTAAAAATGGAAAACTAAATTTCTGGAGTTAATCACTCCCATCTTCAGTTCCAGATCGACTGCGGCCTTGTTCGTCGTGGTGGTGGTCGGATGAACTTCTGTATTAAGATGTGCCGCCAAGTGGGTATAATTATATTACTATTAATTTGTTACATTATATATGTGTGTGTGTGTGTGCGCGCGCGCGTGCGTGCTCTCCCACAATGCACAAACTGCTTTAAGCTATTCAACAAGACATTATTGAAAAAATTCTAACAAATACCTTGCTTTATTGTATTACTGAATCAAAAACTAAAATAATTTTAGGTAATGTTATACACTAGGTTCATTAATACAAAGTATTGCATATTGCAACAACTAATTTTGCAAAAGCACTTGTTCAAATGCATGTTTGCATCTGTATGCTAAGATAAATATTATCTCTACCATACGGAAAAATCATTTTTTTTTCATCTGGTAATACAGAATATTATTTTCAATTAAAGAAATGTCAAAATAAAAAATATATAAATGCATATAAATAAGGTGGTTTTGTAGCAGTAATATTGTATTAGGCTTACAGTTACTCTTCTGAGCTCCTTTAAGAGCTGTTGTGATTGTGTTGTTCATACATTATGCAGCTTACATTAAAGTATAACATACATAATAATTACTGTTGAAATTGTGACAAGCTGTGGAAATTGGAACAACAGATGCACTATTAAATATTACTGAAATAAATATATTTCAATCTTAATTTGTATGGAAGTCACTACAAAAAAATTTGAAATATGCACCATCGAACAATAAGAAGTTGCCATACTATTGAATTTTTACATACACATAACAAGCACTATAGACCAGCACCTCTGCCTCTGGAAGTAGTATGTAACTCATTCTTGGAGTAGCATTCATCTTCTCTTCAGTGGCAGCAACAGCGTCTTCCTGGCTGGAAAATCAGTGCTTATGTAGGAGATTCTTCACATTTTATTAATGGATAATACCAAGTTGAGAGTGCAGTTGTGATGAAATTATTTATTGAAATGGGGAGCAGCATAGTCTTGAGGTCATCCTGTTCTTGGTCGTCTCTCCTCGATTTTTGAGAACACCATAGATACATGTAATCATCATCTTCTTTGCTTTGTGTTTTAATACCCTGGAAAGAAAATTTGCATCATATAAGTTATGTTTTGCATGTTCATTAGATAATGTCCATTTACAACTATTTTAACTTTATTAGAGCAATGTTTTAAAGTATGTGGCATTGTGTAAAATGATATGGACAGATTACATTTTCTGTTCTACATTTATTGCATATGCTACAAATTCAGTAATAATGTTTTTTCAGAATTTTAAATTATCAAGACCATTTCAAACCTCAAAATCCACTTAAAATTAATGTAAGTTTGATGCTTTTGTGAACTATTATAGAGTTCTACTTTGTACCTGATCTAAAGGTATTAACTGAGACTTAATTAAATTTTAAATCTAACGTGTTATCAAAACCACTAAAATTGAGCAATTATATATTCTAAATTAGGTAGTAAGACAATTTTTGTACTTTATACTCCATGTACTATAGAAACTGCCCTGAATGTTTTTCATGAGCTATTGCAGCTGATGAACCTTCAGCATGTATAACTACCCTCAGTCTTTGGGACAGAGATGACATCAGCTTTCTTCAGTAATATGAACGAGAGACTACAAAATCCCAAGTTAATTGAAGATACAATAGTAAATATTATCCAGTATATTTTGAAATTATGTGTATGATCTTCTGTAAAGGATTAAGGGTGTACAGTATTTATGATACAGATGGCAAATAGATAACATACAGGGGTGAAGTTCTTTATGAGACCCTCCTGAACAACAGGCCAGTTTGGATGAGCTAAGTTCCATCATGTCTTATTCTACAGAAACATTTCATTTTCACTACTTACAAGAATTCATACAACTTTGAATTGGGCAAGAATTTTCACCATTCTTCAAAAAATTAACTTTCTATAGACATTACAATACACTAATTTAACATCAATAAACCATGCTTACAAATAAAAACCACTAATACTGAACAAAAGATGTATTTTATTTACCAAATTGATCAAGTTAGTTAGGTCAACCCCTCTCCTCCAAAAGCGGTAGTTTTGCAGATTCTGACTATTGCCAATATTATTGTTTTATTTTAACAGTAGCAAAATGTTTCAAACATTATTTTTCATTTATCTGCTAGAACAGCAATGGCTCAATAAAAGTGCACAAGTATGCTATATAAGAAGTGTTGCATTGTTAGCTCCTTAGTTTCCTATATTTGTGTAATCCTATTAAATGCTGTTAATATACAAAATAAAAATAAGGCATCATTATTATATGAATGCGCATAATATTTTCAGTAAGAGGTAAAACAATTTGTATTGCAGGCTGCCATTAACTCAAGTGACTAAGGGTTTGTAATATTGTAAGGTTATTATGTCATAGAGAAAATTGGCCCAGATTTTGCTGTTGAGACAAGCTTTCATTACTTATTTAAGGGTGAAATGCAACTCAGACTTATGCATATTTTGGGTTACAATTGTTTTAAAAGTAACCATTAAAACTTTTATGGACACAGGAATAAATTAATCAGTAATAAGGGAATAGTGGAGATTATAAATGAGAAATAAAATGTTGTAGTTAAATGAATATTGATACAATACCTTCAGAGAAAATTAAAACAAAATCTGCTTCTGCTATTTTTTTCAGATCTGTTTACATAAATCTTAATTACCTTTTACAGCATGGACTTAGATGAAAATGAAAATGCTACTTCACCAGTTGGAAATAATACCAGTGTAGATACCAGTCTTTTGCATTCAAATTGGAAGAGTATGAGGATGACTCCTTAGATAACTGTTCAAAGGCTCTGGAAATTGTAACATCTGACAATGAGTGAAGTGCCAGAGAACATAAAAGGTATGAAAGATTTTTTTTTTAATGGTGTTTAACGCCCATTTTTACTACTGTGGCACCACAGATGGTGAACACTGGTGATACATGAAATGAAATGATAAATAGGGAAAGAATTGTTTTTTTAAGGAGGGAGACGTTCCAGGCCTAAGATTAGGGTACCTCCCCAGCATTTGCCAGTTATGAGGACTGGGGAAAACCTGGAAAAAACCTCAATCAGGGAGGATGGTCCTGGAGGGATTCGAACCCCAGACCTCCCGTTCACGAGTCCATGTCTTATTGACCTTGGCCACCTGTGGCGGTATATGAAAGATGTATGATGTCATAAGAGTAAGTGAATGTTTTTTAATTATAGTGTATTATTCATATAATAAATAATTGAATCATTTTTTCTGAAAATGCACATCACTTTCTTTGCAAAATGGAGTTATGGTCAAGAACCTGCTTAGTAATTGTGGAGCTGTCATTTCGAAATGACAGTACACAGGTCTATTTATTTCTGACATGTCTACCTATAACTACTGAATGCTTTTTGATGGAGAAAGTGCACATGTTATTGATATTTTTGTATATCTAAAAATTATGTTTTTCAGACATGTGTTGTTTAAGAAAAAATTTATTCAATGGTTATTACTTTCAAAGACTGTGCTTTCACCAAAGGGCAAAAAGTATTCTAAATTTGCATTTTCAATTAATTATTATATAGTTATTATAATTATCTGTCAGAAAGAGTGATTTAATGCTAGAAATAATATCCAGTCATCCAGTTAGCTGATTAGGATGTGGCAGCAGAAAACTGTATTGCCCAATAAGTCATCACTTAATGCCAGACTACATGACTTGGGGCAGGAGGGCAGTGCTTATCAAGCTGCTGCATTGGCCTTGCGTCTCAGGGTACTGAATCAGTGTCATTTGAACAGTGAAGGAAACAATATGTCTGCTCATTCTACCAGGAGATTATTTTAGTCCCACATGAAAGTTTCGTTATGCAATGCTATTCAGTATCCATTCACTTTAGTTAAATTAAAGGATAAAGATAAATTGTCAAGAGATCAATTTCATTTTTCCAAAAGAACTAAGAAGGGTAAGAGGTAATTTCATAAGCAGATATCCAATATATGTGGAAAATGAAGATAAGCAACTCCAGCACCTCCTTGTAGGACATGGGTGAATAAATGAATTATTAAATGATTTATAATATTAATAATATTAAATGATTTATACTCTAGTACAAGCTCTTGCAACCAGATTGGTGACCTTGGAACCTCACGTGAATGCCAGAAATCCCAGGGTAAACCTATAATATTGGCACTGTGCCTGCAACTCACTTATTTGACAACTCCAACAGATGTCTCTCAATTACAAGTGCATTAAAGCCGTTAAATTAAATTGTGTTTAAACCTATTAAGCATAACAGATACATACTTTTTATAATATGTGCATTAGAGTTGGCAAATAGAAGGAAACCAAATAATTTTATGGGGAATCTTTTTAAAAGTAGTTATTTACAGTTTCCATAAAAAAAATTATTGTGCATTGTTACTTCATGTTTTAATATCATGGTGGTCGTTGAGAAATCAGGCATATGTTTAAATGTACCATTATTTATTAAATATAAGTGCAACATAGTGGGGTACAGCACCTGGAGAGACAATAAGGAATTGAAACTGTTTTGATTCCCAAAAAATGCTGAACGGTAAGGAACATTCAGCATGTTTATGGCTATTTGTACTTGATTCTTGAAGATACACATGCACATTGCATTGAAAAAACTATCAACCCAAGTAACATATATTTAAAATGTTTAAATTCTCTGTGCATATATGTCTTGTACAAAATGTGTTAAATGATTAATAAGATTTTTTTTCACCATATTTCAACAAATATATTGTAAATTTATAAGTTTGTAACTGCATAGCAATTTTCTTCTAATTCCCCTTCCTTTCCAAAAAAAATATAGCAATAGTAACAGAGAACACAGTACACAGTACACAGTAAAGTAAAATTTGCTTTCTTAATTCATTTATATAGAAATATAATTACAGTGACATTATTTAAAGTTTTGAGTATTATCAAAAGTGACAACAGCTTAATTATTGTTAAGTACTTTTTAGAGAAGAATTTAGATTAGATATTTCAAAACTGTTCTATAAGCTATTTATATTTTGCATGTTAGGGGATTTAAAAAAACAAGGATGTTATTTTACTGTTGTGCTATAAGTGCTATATGCATTTTATAACTCATATTTAATTTCAGATATAAGCTTTTGGCTAATTTATTGGGAAACACACAAGTGCAGCAAAGAAAAACTACTTACATGTGTGCTTGCCATTTTGACAAAAACAGTTTAGAGATAACAGATAAATGAATAGTACATTCACACCTTATTAGCAAATGGAAATCAGCATGCTTAATTTATAATTTCATATTCATTGTAAAATTGAAATGAATGCAAATAAGCAATTAATTAATGAGACTCAAGTGCAGTAAGTTAATTCTCTTTAATGCATTTCTTGAAACTTCTTTCTGTAGCCCTTTATATTGTGATACAGTGTTAAATTGTATATTTTTCAAGTAATTTAACATATTCTTTGTTGGAAACCATTGCTGTTCTAACAGATAAATGAATAGCAAAGTTTGAAACCTTTTGCTTCTGATAAAATAAAATAACACTCAGAATATGCAAAACGACTGCATTTGGAGGAGAGGGGTTGACTTAACTAACTTGATAAATAATTATTAGTGGTTTTCATTTGTAACGATGGTTTATTGATGTTAAATGACTGTGCTGTAATGTCACTATAGAACAATTAATTTATGGCAATGGTGAAAATTCTTCCCCAGTTCAAAGTTTCTTGAATTCTTGCAAGTAGTAAAAATGAAATGTTTCTGTACCATAAGAGATGATGGAACTTGGCTCACCCCAACTGGCCTGTTGGTCAAGAGGGTCTCCCAAAGAACATCACTCCACTATGTTACCTATGTGCCATCTGTATCGTAAATATTGTAGTATATCCTTAATCCTTTACAGAAGTCCATACACATAGTTCATAAATATACTGGATAATAAGCTCTTCTGAGTCGGATGTTTAAAACACTCCTTATGGTTTCACTCAAATGGTATGTCCTGAGTAAATCTCTTTAAGTAAAACCATAAAGAGTGTTTTAAATATCTGACTTAGAAGAGATTATTAATGGGTGTTTGACTGTGTTCGATTCCAAACTGAATTATTATTAAAATACTGGATAATATTTATCATTATATTTTTAATTAACCTGATATGTAGCCTCTCATTCATACTACAGTAATCTGATATAATTTATGCCCCAAAATTAAGGGTAGTTATACATGCTGAGGGTTCATCAGCTGCAGTAGCTCATAAAACATATTCTGAGCAGTCTATAGTACATGGAATACAGGAGTACAAAAATTGACTTACTAGTCTAATCTAGAATATATAACAGCTACATTTTAGTAGTTTTGATATGATGGTTTTTAAATTTAATTAAATCTTGATTAATGTATTTAAATCAGGTCAAATGCAGAATTCTGTAAGCATGCAGAAAAGCACTAAACATACATTAATTTTTAAGGCATTTTGAGATTAGAAATGGTCTTCATAATTTAAATTTCTGAAAAAACTGTGTTACTGAATGTTCAGCATATGCAATAAATGAAATGAAATCTGCAATCTGTCTGTATCATTTTATACAATGTAAACATTTGAAAAATAAATCTTGCTCTAATAAGGTAAAAAGTTGTAAAATGACATCAATTTAATGAACATGCAAAACATTACTTATACAAAGCTTTTTCTTCTTCTTCCTCTTCTTTCTAGGGTACTGAGCAAATCAGATGACAATTATAGATATCTAACTAGGCATTCTCAAAAATTAAGTAGAGACAACCAAGAACAGGATCCCCTAGATTATGCTGCTTCTAGTTTCAGTAATTATAATTTCATCATAGCTGCAGTCTCAACCTAGTATCATGCAATTTCTTCCAGTTATAAAACTGAAGTGTCCCCTATATAGACATTGATTTTCAAGCCCAGAAGAAGCTGTTGCTGCGGATGAACAGAAGATGAATGCTATGCCAAAGAACTAATTCCAGAGGCAGAGGTGCTGATATATAGAACTTGCTATAGTGTATGTGAAAAATCCACTAGTATGGCAACTTTTTATTGTTCCATGTTGAATACTTGAAAATTTTATAGTGACTCCCATAAATATTAAGATAGATTTACTTCAGTAATATTTAATAGGGCATTTGTTGTTCCAACTTCCACAGCTTGTCACAATTTCAATATTAATTAATCTATGTTGCACTTTAACATAAGGTATACAATGAATGAACAACACAATGACAGTAGCTCTTAAAAAGCTCACCATAGTAGCTGTAAGCCTAATACAATATTGTGCTACAAAACTACCTTATATATATATATAAATGAAAAATAAAAATAAAGAAACACTATTAACAATGTAACAAATTAACACTAATAATAAAAGTAGTTAAAGATAAAACACAGAGAAAGAGTCACACTTGAAATTGCCATTGTCCGCTATAGCTCCTAGCACTCATAGCCAATTTCATTTATTTAGGCACCATATCTCCCAACATTTTCTATGGATGATCCTTAATAATTGTCAATATTTGCAGCAATTTCATTTGTCTAAATTAATTAGTTTTATTAAAATTGTTCTAGTTCGAAATATAACAATTTCAAGTGTGACTCTTTCTCTGTGTTTTATCTTTATCTACTTTTATTATTAGTGTTAATTTATATATATTCTGTATTACAAGATTGAAAAAAATAAAATTATTGTTAAACATGCTAGAGATATTAATCTTAGCATACAGATGGATACATATTTTAACAAGTACTTTTGCATAATTTTACTTGTTGCAAATGCAATGCTTTCCATTAATAAACCCAGTATATAACATTGATTGAAATTCATTTTAATTTTCTTTTTTCCCCTCTCAGCAATACAATAAATTAAGGGATTTGCCAGAGTATTTGCAATAATGTCTCATTGTACAGCTTATAGCAGTGTGTGCAATGTGAGAGACCATAAATGGTTTTATATATGAAAATATAAAAATAACTCAATATTTACAGGTCACACATGATTTACATAATTTATTGTTTAGATAAGGTTTAATATAATTATTTATGTCACTGCTGTCACTTTAAACAGTATATGTTTTGCATGCATTATAAGCATGATATTTCTTAATTTGAAGTGAGGCTAGGTGTCCATTTTATCAGATTTTATATTCAATGACAGTGCAATATTATTGGCTTATGCTTTTTCAGGTTTTGAAAGGTGAATGGAATGAGATTTCTTTATCTTCTTTGTCGCAAAGAGCCTTCTCTAAGGAAAAACTTTTCCCTTTTGAGACATTTCTTTGCCTTTGGGCATGAATACTTGTTCATTTTGGTTCCGAACAGCAGCCAATGTTGACTTTAAGGATGCTGTGTGTTTCTTCATAACCTCAAGTTCCATGGTTGTGAAAATTTCCTTAAATGCATGCAAAAAATCACAAGCAGTTTTATCTTTTAACTCAGATAATGGAACAGAACAGTTGCAACTCTGTTTGCTCACTTAGGCTAGTATTTCCTCCTTTTCATTGAGAACAGAAACATCCTCAGTGTCTATTATTAAATCATTATTTTCAGAATCAGGGTGTTCATTGCATAGGTGAAATTGACATATACTGTATATATGTTTACACATATTCCATTTAATGTTGGAATCAATGCACATGCAAGAGTATCTGTGTATGCATGCATACATTCCCTGCAGATTAATTTGCATGAATAGTTCACATCATTTCTTGCACAAAATACATCTCTGTCATGTTCGATGAGGCTGGGATCTGCCAATCGCTATGTTCCCTAACAATGAGGTCCTTTTTTATCTTCAGACTTTCTTTGTGCCTACAGGGTATGTCTTTCATTTATGAAGTTACTTTTCCTTTTGTTAGGATAATTATTCTGTTAAAACGTTTATCTTTAACGAATGTCATTATTGAATATATTGCTTTATCCAGGCGTTTTATGTGTTTTCCGTGCAGATACATATATTTGATTGTGTGATGCATTAGCTCAATATGCATGTTGGTATCAATCCAGCATGCAACCTGTGACAATAAGCATTGTGCATTACACGCGTAGTTTTCCTGGAAGTATGAAGCAAACTCAGAGGTATTAGGGTCACATTTCAATGGACTATTGCAGTAGGAAGCATTATCTTAAATGCAGTGGCAACTCTCTCCTCCAGTAATGTTCTTACAATTCTGTAAACCTATGCTTGTTTTTCTTGGCCTTTGACTTTTTTTTTATATTTTTTCTCCAGGCTCTACCAACATGCCATGTACAATAGAGGCTCATTGTTGGCACTTCCATAATTGAAATCCAAGAATTATAGAAGGACTCTGCTAAACCTGGCATAAAAACTTTACAGAAAATGTTTCCAATTTTTAACTTTATGCAATGGGAAAATATGGATAGCACCTGAAAATCACTCCTATTGGATACTAGGAAAGCACATGGAAACCTTTGACTCATGTCATCTACCACCATTAGTGTTATGAATTTGAAACTGTAGCTATTAAGTCTATGCGTTCCATTAATACATACACAGTCATTTCCAAACTTCTTTAATAGTTTGCCCTGAGCATTGTTCATTATAATTAATACAAAATCTGTGTGTTTTTAATTCTGGGTAAATGTCACTGACCATGTCTTGTGGTTTATAAAACAACACACAGGGGCTGTCACTCGAGTTCATTTCATTTACCCATGCCTCAACACTAGTCCCATTACTTTGATGCTCGACAGATGCAAATTATAGCACGTTCTATATTACACAAATCCTGTCTGGTTACTGGGTGAACTCTTTTTAATTTAGCATCTGACGCCGAAACTCTAGTTTTGTGCAGTATGGCTTGAAAAGGAATGTTGTTTGCAAATTTACAGCTATACTGTTCCTTTCTTTTTTTGACAGTCTCCAGTGACTTAAGTCATGTTGATGACCAGTATGAGTTGAGATAAATATGGCTAGGCATTTTCCATCTTCAGCTTGCCTGACTCGTAACTTTGCAGGGCAAACGCCGCTTATTTTATTGCTCCCTTGCAATTTTAAGTGTCTGACACGTTTACTTTGAGAAACAAAATTATCTGAGCGATGACACACGTAATAATGCCTTACGATATTGTCAGAAGAAGTGCGAGAACCAGTATGTTTTACAAACATCGATTACGTTGTTTCTCAATGTCCTGCTTCCAGTTTTTAAAATCGTCCAAGGATGAGAACTGCGGTTCGCCCGATTTTACTTTTATTTCATGTACTGATTCTAAATGTTCAAATAAAAGAAGTTCTGATATTGCTTCATGACTACATAAGCTGCAGGTCATTGTTTTCTGAACTGAACGCTGAATGCTCACCGTGGAAAACTCGCTGATGGCCTTTGAAGATAGATGCATAATTGAAGTTGCATATTTCACAGTGATAGGCGCACGACTTTTGTCTCTTTAGAATAAGGGCGATAACATTCAACTTTTACGGGTGTACTTGAGCAACATGCAGTCTTAGATATCTATTGTAGTTATACTCCTTCCCACATTCCAGGCATACGAACTCTTTTTATGCACTCGATTGCTCTCTTTTTAGAACGGGCGCGATAACATTCAACTTTTCCGGGTGTACTTTAGAAACATGCTGTCTTGGAGTTTTCCTGTAGTTATACTCATTCCCACATTCCAGGTATACAAAGTGTTTCGATGCACTCATTACAAAAACCATTAACGTGCATCCAGTTCAGTTTAAACATGCAATCCGCACCAGTGTTGCCACTGCCAAACTACAGAAAGGGTTAGACTGGAATTAAAAAAGAGTAAAATTTTCCCTCAGGGGGGTTAAATGTTTTCTAGCATGGACGTGCCATCGCAACACCATTCCCCTCAACTTCTGCTACTACTAGAGCACTAAAGAAGGTAGGTATTCTCATCCGCCATTTTGGATCCAATCGTGCGATGCAGAGCATATGTACGTAGTGTATCTCTCTAACGCAAGTGTTCAAATACGTTTATATTATTGATAGTAGTGTGTCTAGTGTTGTGAAAAGTGAACAATTTAAGACATTATTTATGTAAGAAGTGTGGAAAAATAAAACTTTGTCGATAATAGTGATAACAGCAGGAAACTGTAGAAGAAACTGTATGTTTACATACTAGTATGTATTTTTGAGAAATGATTATTTTAGTTCATAAAAATACTAATATACTTATAAATATACTGTAAAGATATGTTCAGTGCTTGAACTTTATTATTTGTATAAGTTTTCATGTTTTAGAAAGACGTATGTATGTGTATATATATAATGTAACAAATTAACAGTAATTATAATAGTAGTAAAGGATAAAACACTAAGAAAAAGTCACACTTGAGATCGCTATACTTCGAACTCGTGGAGTCCTTCTATGGCAAGAAGACAAGTGTGACCATAGAAGGACTCCCGAGTTCGAAGTATAGCGATCTCAAGTGTGACTTTTTCTTAGTGTTTTTTCCTTTACTACTATTATAATTACTGTTAATTAGTTACATTGTTAATAGTGTTACTTTATTTTTATTTTATTTTATATTATATATAAACAATCGTCTGTAAACCTAACCTACAAAAAGGTTGCAGGCTAAAGACAAAGTACAAAAGATTACATCTAGCCCGAAAATGGCTAAATTGGCAACGCCTAACTCCCCACTTCTCTCGTTCGGTTGAATCTTTTCAGCGCTATACAATGATAAATTCAAGATTCAAGAAATAGATAATAATTCCTACCGCCATACTTGGATTTGATTTTGTTATGTATACCACTGAAGAATAAAATTGTTTCTTTAGATAATTAGCAGTTTCTAACACAGCAGTAGTTAATGCTAAACTAAGTAAGGTTATTGAAGCAGTTCGCATTTCGAAAATAAGTCAGCTATAGTAACAAAACAATTAATGCTTTATAATTTACACAGCCTATGTTGTTCTATCATCACCACCACTAAATCTATCGGCAGTTTGTGATGGATATCTACAGATTTCATCCGCAATTACAAGACGTACGTGTACAGATATTTTTGCAGCAGCAAGGACATTCATTGTGAAGTACTGCTCATTTTATGGAAATATATCGTTGCACATAATAAAAGATTGGTAACACAGGTATATTTGCATTTCCAAACTCAATTACATTCCCTTCTTAGCACTACGTTCATTTTTTATACATTACAGGTGAGCAATGAAAACAGCTACTTTGTCAATGTCACATTAAATAAACCCTGCTCTTATTTACTTCTCAAAAGAAAGTTCCCAATTCTCTCTTTCGATTGAGGATTTCAGCTCTCTCCGCTGTCGCTCGGGACTGGCCAACCGCTAGGAAAGATTCCTTATTCCCTCACAGCAACGTAATGCTCCAGCAGCAGCGCCATTCTTCCCAGCAGTGCAACACTAGCAGCACAGCATTTGTTCTTCCTTGTAACGTCAAGTAAGCAGCGAAAGATTAGAACTAGGGATGAATGCCATAATAAACCAACATACAACGTCATAAACCGGCCAAACCAACAGTTTTGCAACAAAAGAATTACAACTGTTAAATACAGGTCTAGACTCTTGCATAGATTATTCAAGAAAGTTAATGGAATATGTAGCAGATGTTGAAATAGCGATTTGTAACAAATCGGAAGAAAAATTTTTCATCGGAGCACAATGTGGGAAAGTCCTAGGAAAAATTAAAATAAAAGAAAAGGATTAAAAAAAAAATGACCATATCATAGGATAATCTGATCCCTAAAAGAAAAAGCTGTAATTTATAGCAGGGCTGACAAAGGAAACAAAATCGTCATAATGAATGAGAGAGACTATGAAAACAGCATGTATAATTTACTAAATAGCCAAGAGTATGAAAATATTGCAACTGATCCTACTCAAAAATATGTCCATTCAGTAAGCAAACTACTAAACAAGGAAATAAAAAAAGAAGACTTTACCAGACAATCCCACCACACCCACAATCGATGGCCTACAGCAAATACGAGTAAATATGGTAATAAAATGAATTTAGTCAATTACTTGATAAAACAATTCAATAGGCTACCGAGGTACAAAAGCCAAAGCATTAAAAAGCTCAACAGAATTAATAGAGAGAATTAAACTTATAAAATTGGAAAATAGGGATTTACTTAGTTTCTTATGGTGTGGTTTCTATGTTCCCCAATATCCCCAAAGAGAAACTAATAAATGTCTTAAAAATGGCTAACCTCAACAAAGCTACTTGGATAAATAATAGAACAATATCTGAACCTCACCAAAATTTGCATCAATCAAACCTATTTCACATTCAGAGGCAAGATATATATACAAAAGAAGGGTTTAGCAATGGGTAATCCGCTCTCGCCGTTCTTAACAGACAGGTACACGAGCTTCTTGGAAACTAAATTAGTAGAGGCTTTCCCACACATATATAAATGTGGGTACCGTTATGTTGATGATATCTTTGCAATAGTAGATGAAATATGGAAAAATGATACAGTTAAACTACTCAAACTACAAGACAGCAACATTAAATACACAGTGGAAATAGAGAACAACAGGGTTCTTCCTTTCCTGGACATAAGCATTATAAAAATAATAACATACTGGAATTTGGCACATTCAGGAAGGATACCCACGCGGATAATTATATAAAAAGCAACAGTCACAATCCAAAACCACATAAACTCGCTATAATCAATAGCTTCACATTCAAATTAACAAATATACCAATAAGTGGCATAGAATACGAATTAGAGTGCTTAAAAAGCATGGATATAGCACAGAAAAATGGCACGTAATAGATGTGGTCAAGAAAAAGATAGAAAAATTCAAAAACAAATAAAAGAAATCACCACACTGAAAGGTTACAAAGGACAGCAGATATATAATACATTTACACGCCAGGAAAACAATCAGGCATTTACAAATCAGTTTCAAAGACTGCACTAATAAATATTTGGTAAAACAAAAAGAAACATTACCATACGGTTTAAGGAACGCATGAGAAATGTAAAATAAACGTATGGGAAAAATCAGCAGTAGCATACCACTTCTGGAAAAAAAAAAAGCACCAGTTCCAAAATGAATCAAAACTCTTAACAGCTCTTCAAAAACCCATAGAATTATCGGTGTGAACGAAAACAAAGGAAATTTAGCTAATTTTGATCTTTCAAACACAATTAACACATTTTACTAAAACAAAAATAACCAAAATACTCAAACACAAAACAAAAAATTCAGTTAATTCTAAATAATAGGCTAAAATGAGTAAAATCCGGATTTAACAACAGCAACCTTATCAAAAAGATAATAAAATCCAAAGAGCTACAGCTTAATACCACGCTGGAAAGATGACAGTGGAACCGCGCTAACGATAAAGTAAATTTGCCTTTGAAACATGCTCAAGTAAGTGGAACTTTTGTAGTGAAATTTGAGTGATTCCCTGATAAATAATTTGTTATATGAAATTGTAAATTAAGCATGCTGACTTATCGTTTGCTAATAGGGTGTGAATATACTATTCATTTATCTGTTATCCTTTTTTTTTTTTTTTTGTCAAAATGGCGAGCACATATGTAAGCAATTTTCTTCCGTGCACTTGTGTGTTTCTCGCAAAATCAGCCCAAAGTTTATATCTGAAATTAAATATGTGTTATTAAATGCACGAGGCATTTATAACACAACAGTAAAATAACATCCTTTTTAAAAACAACACCTTAAAGTGTTTTGATTGATTGTTGCTTAAGGGCGCAAAACTGCTGTGGTCATTAGCGCCCAAACACATCAAGTACTATGTCAGAAATAAAAATAAATAAACAAAGAACGCAAATCCTGCGCATAATGAACGGACAGTAGTACTTGTGCAATAAAAACTATACCCAAAAACAAATAACAAGGGTATAAGGCGCCACAAACATTAAAGTGTTACTAAAAACACAGCCGCAAGTGCAGAAAAACACAACAGTCCTGTAATGGACTAAAATCGTGCCAATAAAATCCCAAAGCAAACACAGGTCAATAAACAAAGACCGGTAGCAAAAATAATCAGCAAAAGCTGAAAACAAACCAGTCTTATAAAAGATTAAAATGGTAACAATAAAACCCCAAAACAAATACCAAGGGTAATGTGCAAAACAACAATTAAAGACTAGTTAACACGATTCAGCAAAAGCTGAAAAAAAACAGTCTTAAAAGAGTCAAAAAATGCCGTCAATGGTAAAAGATAAAATCTCACACCTTGCTCCAAAAACCACAAATACGGATAAAACGGAGCACACGCTCAACAGCAACCACATCATCTGCAAGTAACTCCTCAATAGAGGAGGGCAAACCTAGGCTATTTCTAAAAGCTGTCACATGAAGACAATCAATTAAAATGTGACGCACTGTAAAGGGGTGGTCACAGTGAGGGCAAACTGGAGCGGGTTGACCATTAAAAAGGTGAGAGTGACTAAAACGGCAATGCCCAATTCTGAGACGAGCTAAAATTACTTCTTCGCGACGAACAGCGCGAGAAGAATTCGACCAGTTAAAAGGGGCGGATTTGCATTCACGGAGCTTATTATTTGGGAGTAATTCCCACTCTTCGCGCCAGCGCGAAAAAATGGCTCTACGTAATGAATGTATAAAATCCCCGAAATAAAAACGCTGCTCGTACTCAGCAGAGTCTAAAAGAGCAGATTTTGCTGCAACATCTGCGGCCTCGTTACCTGCGACTCCGACGTGCCCAGGCACCCATAGCAGTGTTACCCTGACGCCAGCGTCGTAAAGGGTTAAAACTGCATTCTGGACCATCTGTACAAGTGGGTGGGTGGAGGTTGTACAGATTTCTAAAACTTAAAATTGCACTCAAAGAGTCGGAACATACAACACTGTCCCCTAGCCCCTGATCATAAATAAATAAAACCGCCCGAAAGATAGCATAAAGCTCCGCCATAAAAATAGATGTTGCAACGTTAAGACCATACGTAAAACTAGCCCCATTAAAAACAAAAGCACATCCTACACCTGTGTCAGATTTTGAGCCGTCGGTATAGATAAAATTCCAGCCATTAAAAGAGGATTTGATCTCGCTAAAAGAACAACGAATAATATGTGCTGCGGTCGATGATTTCGGACAGGACGTAAGCCCGAGATGAACGGGGGCCTCTGCTAAAATCCAGGGGGGAGAAGAAGTTTCCCCGGCTAAGAAAAAAGCAGGTAACTCAATGTCCAACGTCCGTAAAATTTCCCGAAAACGAAAGCCAGGGGGCTTAGGAGTAAAAGACCGAGCAGGATAAAAACGATCAAAAGACACATTAAAAAACGGCCCATTCGTGGGATGACGAGGTTGCGCAGCTAAGCGACAACCGTACGCAGCTAGTAAAACATCCCTACGAAAAAACAACGGAGGTTCTCCAGACTCCGCACATAAACTCAACACAGGACTGGTGGGGAATGCCCCAATGGCAACACGGATACCCCGGTGATGAATCGGGTTCAGGCGGTGCAGAACAGAAGGCCGCGCAGAGCCATAAACGACACTGCCATAATCCAATTTGGACCGGATAAGAGAGCGATAAAAACGTAAAAGAACAATCCGGTCAGCTCCCCAAGATGTGCCACTTAAAACACGTAAAATACAAAGAGAACGTTCACACTTGCCTCTGAGTTGCGCTATATGCGATGACCAGCATAATTTCCTATCAAACACCAAGCCAAGGAACCGAACTTCGTCTGCGAAGGAGAGTGCGTCTGGGTCAAGATGGAGCGAAGGTGGAAGATACTCCTTGTGGCGCCAGAAGTTCATGCAGACGGTCTTCTCTGCGGAGAAACGGAACCCGTGAGAGACACTCCAAGCGTGAAGGCGGTCGAGACAGCATTGGAGGCGGCGTTCCAGGAGACAGGTCCTCCGAGAGGAAAGATATATGGCAAAATCGTCTACAAATAACGACGATTGTATTCCTGGCGGTAAACACTGGGTGATAGAGTTAATAGCAATGGCAAACAGTTTGCAACTTAGTACCGTGCCCTGAGGTACACCGTTCTCTTGAATAAAATTCGACGATAAAACTGATCCCACGCGAACATTAAAAACCCGGTCTTTCATAAATTCCTGAATAAAAACAGACATACGCCCACGTATGTTCCAATCGTGAAGCGTTCGGAGGATACCGCCTCTCAGCAAGTATCGTACGCTTTCTCCAGATCAAAAAATACAGCAACCGTTTGGCACTTGCGCACAAAACCGTCCATTACATGGGTAGTTAAAGACACCAGATGGTCGACTGAGGAACGATGACGCCGGAAACCACACTGGGCGTTCGTTAATAATTGCCTCGACTCCAACCACCACATGAGCCGTCCGTTAATCATTCGTTCCAACACCTTGCAAACGCAGCTGGTGAGGGAAATCGGACGGTAACAGGAAGGAAGATGTGGGTTTTTTCCAGGCTTAGGTATGGAAATGACGGTGGCCAATCGCCAAACGCAAGGAAATGTGCCGTTACACCAAATAAAATTAAAAGTTCGTAATAATAATGCTTTGCCTTCTGCTGGTAAATGCTGCAACATGGCAACATGAATGTCATCAGGCCCTGGTGCGCAATGTCGAAAGGTAGAAAGGGCATGCTCCAGTTACCTGGCGGTAAAAGGAACGTTGTAGCTCTCCTGATGGTCGGAGGCAAATGAGAAACCTTTCCTCTCAACCTGCTCCCTTAATGCGCGAAATGTAGCCGGGTAATTGGCGGAACTAGAAACATCAGCGAAGGTTCGCCCTAAAACATTGGCGACGTTAATCGGAGTAGTGAGCACTCGATTTAAAACCCTAAGACCGGGTATAGGCGTAAACCTTGGTTTGCCAGCAACGCGGCGTAGCCGTTCCCAAACTACGGATGAAGGCGTTGTGCGGTTAAAAGAAGAGGTAAAAGAAATCCAAGAAGCCTTTTTGCTATCCATAATGACTCGGCGGCATTTGGCGCGAAGTTGTTTGTAGCAAATCATATTTGCTGATGTAGGGTGGCGACGAAAAGCTCGGAGAGCACCTCGGCGTGCACGCAATGCATCCCGGCATTCATAAGTCCACCAGGGAACCGGCAAGCGTCTGGGGTGACAAGACGACCGGGGAATAGCCTTATCTGCGGCCGTCATGATGACCGTACGGAGGTGCTCGATCGCGATGTCGATAGATGGAAATTCACACCCTGAAAATTCGGCCAAAGATCGATAGAGAGTCCAATTCGCCTTATCAATGAGCCATTTTGGCGTGCGCTGTGAATGTGCATTCGGAGAGAGTACATGGATCTGACACGGAAAGTGGTCACTGGAATATAAGTCAGAGATGACGTTCCAGGTGAAATGTACAGCAAGTGAGGCAGAACAAATGGATAAGTCCAAGTGCGAAAAGCTATGAGTGCTGTCAGAGAGAAAAGTAGGTAGACCAGTGTTGAGAAGTATAAGATTGTGATTTAGCAAAAAGTCAGCTAAGAGGTTACCACTTGCACACTCCGTGGTGGAGCCCCATAGGGGATGGTGTGCATTGAAATCCCCCAAAAGAAGAACAGGGGGTGGTAGCTGAGACAAAAGATCGTCCAGGTCAACTGTGGTGATGGTGTCGGACGGAGGTAAATAAACAGTGCAGACTGAAAAACTAAGGTCAGAAAAGTGAACTGTAGCTGCAGCAGCTTGTAAAGGAGTCTGGAGCTGTAGTGAGGTGCTGTACACGTTATTGCGAATTAAAAGTAAAACTCCGCCGTGAGCGGGAGTGCCATCTTCGGGAGGGAGATCAAATCTCACCGAAGAGTAACCGCGTAAATTAAAAGAATCACTTGGGCGAAGCTTAGTCTCTTGGAGACACACAAGCAAAGGGTCAGTAGAAGGTAAAATTAAATCGAGGTCAGGTCTTCGACTACGGAGACCACGCACATTCCACGAAAGGATAGCCATTGTTAAAATTATATAAAATGAATAAAAAAAAAATTACCACCTTACTTTTTGGACGGTCCAGGACGAATAAGACGTCCTTTTTTCAAACGCGTGGGACTCGGTGGTTTTGAAGGAGCAGGCACATCCTGCTCCATGACCTCCTCAGAGGGAGGGCTCTCCCGCTGAGAACATCGGCCGATTCCAACGCCTGGAATCGGTTGGATGTGGGAATAGGCAGCGACGGCGACCGCCTAGCGGGTTTGCTCCCATCATGGGAGCGTGACCTCCGAGGAGGAGAAGGGCTCTTCTTCTGCTCCACCTGAGTTGATGACTTTAAAAAATCTGTTCGCGTAAAACTCGTCCTGAACTTAATATCAGGGGCATTAAAAACAACCGCTTTGGGCTTCACGGTAGAGCGCTTTGGAGAACTAGGCGTAGGTTGGACCCGTGTAAACACAAGATCGCAGGTCTGCGTACTGCTATCGCACTTCTTGGGCGCAAAAGAAGCTGCTGCGCTGTAGGTGCCGGTCTTAGGCACGACAGGTTGGCGAGACTGGAATCGCTTCCGGGCTTCAGTAAAGGAGAGTTTTTCCTTTACCCGGATCTCCTGGATACAGCGCTCCTCTCGAAAACGGGGGCAATCGCGGGACGAGGCTGGATGTCAACCGCGGCAGTTGACGCAGACAGGAGCGGATGGGCATGCTCCCTCGTGACTTGCTTGACCGCAGGTTGCACAGATGGATACGGCAGTTTTACATGATATGCGAGTGTGTCCAAAACGCTGACACTGGAAACATCGCAACGGGCTCGGGATATACGGGCGCACTTCTATCACCTCGTAGCCCGCCTTTATCTTGTGCGGCAATTCGACCCTGTCGAATGTGAGGAAAAGAGTCCGGGTCGGCTGTAATTCCCCCTCTTTCCTTGCCTGTACACGATATACTGAGGTGACCCCTTGGTCTTCCAGACAGCTCTGGATTTCCGGGTCGGACATTCCGTCTAGAACATTTGTGGTGACAACTCCTCGCGACGAATTCATGGTCTTATGTTTCTCGACACGGACGGGATATCCGTGGAGTAGCGTCGCCTTGAGCAACGAGTTGCTTTGAGACAGGCCAAGTGTCTCCACCAAAAGTGATCCGTTGCGTAGACGGGTACAGGACTTAACGGGTCCAGCTATGGCATCAATGCCCTTCTGAATTTTAAATGGATTTACGGTCGTAAACGACTGATTCTCTTCAGTACGACTAATGACTAAGTAACGAGGGAAAGACTTCTCGATTACTTCTTTTGCATCAACTCTTTTACGTTTAAAATGTAAAGGATTATTTTCCAGTACCATAGCGATTTATTCCTCCACCATTGCAACCGTCTCCGATGGCGGGCTGCTTCCTGGGCGCCACCCCGGCTTAGGTTACTGGCTCTGGCCTGAACAAAGTAACCTCAGGGTCACACCTTCCTGTGGGCTGACGAAGGGACCCAATCGCCTGCAGGAAGTCTACAGCTCATGCAATGGCCCCTCCCCGGGCCTGGCCTTTACCAGGGGATACGCTCCCGTCCTACATGATAACCCAGTGCTGGGAGTTACGCTGTTACCCAGTCACTTTTTACCGCGTCAAACACGGGGGCACCCATCAGACTAAGAACAGGGAAGTAGGACAAATAAAACAATAAAAGAGGCGAAATAAAAAGGAGTCAAACGCGCTAAGCGCGGACCTGAGGGAGCAGCTCGGGTGCCTCGGAGTCGCTACGCCCCGTACCCAATAAATTGGGCCCCTGAGGGGACCTTAAAGTGTAAAATGCAAACATTGTAATAAAACAGTTTTGAAATATCCAATCTATATTTTATTCTCATCAATAATTAAGCTGTTCTTACTTTTGATAATACTCAAAACTTTAAAGTCACTGTAATTATCATTCTATATAAATGAATTAAAGAAGTACATTTTTACTCTACACCATATTGTGTTCACTGTTACTATTACTATGTTTTTAGGTGAGGAATGAGAATTGGAATAAAAATGCTACCCAATTATAAACGTATGAATTTATGATATATTTTGTTAAAATACGGCGAAACTAATCTTATTACCCATTCAACACATTTTGTACAAGACGCATATGCACAGGGCATTTATACATATCATTTTAAATATACGTTACTTGGGTCGATACAGTTTTTTCAATGCCATGTGCATTTGTATCTTCAAGAATCAAGTAAAAATAGCCATACATGCTGAATTCTTAATTACCGTTCAGCATTTTTTGGTAAACGAAATAGTTTCAGTCTCTTAACGACTCTCTTGGTGTTGCACCCCATTATGGCGCAGGATCCATGGATTTTTTCGGGCGTAAAAATCGTAAGTATGGCTTCCTTGGGAAGGGAAGTAAAGCCGTGGGTCCCGTGTCGTACATTTACGGCACGAAAAAGAACCTCAAGCCTGAAAGAGAGGCCTCTGAGCAAAATTTGTCGGCCGTTTCACGCCCTGAGTTGAGTGGGACGTTGATGACCTGAGATGTTAAAGAGCGTCCTTAAATAAATCAATCAATCAATTAGAAGTTAGCCGCCGGGCTGGAAGCACTTACTTTCTTTCAGCTCTTGTACCCGAACGGCAGAGAGAGCGAAACTTATCCACGTGCACTTTACTTTGTAGTTTGTAAATATAAATGGGTAGGGACTGTGATGAGCGTATTATTAGGCGGGTGAAATGTTGTAACGGTGGGAATGAAAACTCTAAATTATAAATGGATAGGGACGCGTAAATCATTGTAATGAGGGCATTATTAGGCGGGTAAAATATTGTAACATTGGGAAATGTGTCCTATTCCAATTCGCAGCTAATTCATATATGCACACACTAACCTAATCTGTCCGCTAATCTCGAGCAAATCCTAGAAACTGCTAGACTCAGTGGTTTAGCGAGTAAATCATTGCAATTGTGGCAAACTGCCCTTATTCCATTTCGCAACTAACTCGGCAAGTAAATCGTTGTAATCAATTGCAGTACTCTTATCGCCTGAGCTACTGCTCCGAAGATTATAAAGTGTTATTATCTAGCTAATAGCTGTGTCGCACCACCTTCGTCTCTCTCCGTTGCGGTAACTTCGGCTCTCTCCGCTGTCGTTCAGGCATAGGAGCAGCAGATAAGTGCTTTCAGGCTGGCGGCTAACGTCAAATGGTATATTTTAATAAATGCACATTTAAACATGGGTCGTGATTTCTCAACAACCACCGCAATATCAAAACATGACATAACAATCACATTTCTCCGAGGATTGGACGCTGATGACCTGTGCTATTAAAGAGTGTCCATAAATTAAAAAAAAAAATCCGAGGATTGTAAAGTGTTATTATCTAGCTAATAGCTGTGCCGCTCAGGCATAAGAGCAGCAGATAAGTGCTTTCAGCACGGCGGCTAATGTCAAATTTATATTTTAATAAATGCACATTTAAACATGGGTTGTGATTGCTCAACAGACTCATGACGTAACAATGCACATTTTTTCTTCGTTTCAGAACTGCAAATAACCACTTTCAAAGAGATAACGCATAAAATTATTCGATTTTTTTTTTTTTTTTTTTTTTTGCATTTGCCTACTCTAAAGCACCTCGTATTAGAAAAGTATGCTTCTGATAGGCGAAATAACGGATTACTTTTGCAGCTTTAGCGCCCTTGTAAATGAGAGACATTCGCGGGAGTTATCAAACTATTGAGCTGCGAACGCAGCGCCAGTTTTATAGATATCTCCCCAAGATTTCTGGCGTTCACACGAGGTTCCAAGGTCACCAATCCAGTTGCCTGGTCCATCAGAGGAAAATTAAACATAAATTTAATATAAAAAATTAGCAAGCAACTGAAGCATTCACAATGGAAAAACGGAAACTTGGGTAATTACCAGTCACAAATGAGAACAAACCAACAGTTGATATGAAATGACAGCAGCACTCATGCAAATGCAAACTATGGTGTATTTCATATTTAAAACAGAACATCTCGTAGTCGACGTTGGTGTGTTCATTCTTTGAATCGAAGAAAAATTAACCAAAGAGATTTCAATAATCTGCTGAAATGAGAGTTGATAACTTACCCGTACACGGAGGTTCATCCTAGTGAAAGTCACACCTCCTTTCACGAACGACAGCGGAGAACAGTAGTGTCCCTAGTAGAAGGTATTTGACTTCAACAGATATAGCCGGATAACAGCCATGCCGTCTCAATGATGTGTTAACTCAGACAAGTCAATATAAGTAAGGTAATGGATTCGCGCACTCACTATCTCTCTCTTTTTTTTTTTTTTTTTTTTTTTGCCTGCTGGTATTAAAGAAGCTTTGACATTATTACAACGATTTACATAATCCCTTATCAATTTATAATTACGATTTTTTTCCTGCTAAAGTTAAAGGATATTTACCATCATTACAATGATTTACCAGCCATCAATTTATATTTACGAAAATGAGGCGAGCGTAGGTCGTCAAGCCATAGCGAGCCGCAGCAAACCAATGGGTCTATAGGTTTCTAGGATTTACCCGAGGTTAGGTTAAGGTTAGTGTGTTTGTGTGTGTTTGATTGATTATTGGTTAAGGGCGCACAATATCTAAGGTCATTAGCGCCCAAACACACTAAAAACTGCGCTATAATGAGATAAAGAATAATCTACACAGCATCTGTGTAGAAGATAAACACAGTAGCCCTATAGGCATTAAAATGCAAACCCCAAAACGAATAACAAGGGTAATAAACATAACAACAAACTAGACCGTTACTAAAAACTCAGCTGCAAGGGCTGAATACACAACAGTCCTTAATGGCCCAAAAGGTAACCATAACCCCCCAAAATAAAAAATAAAAAAAATAACAAGGGTAAACTGGTCAACAAACAAACGGCCGGTATTAAAACTTAGCCGCAAGAGCGGAAAAATAAAACAGCCTTAATAGTGTAAAATTGTAACAGTAAAAACCCCAAAACAAAAGCAAGGGCTATATGGTCAACAACGTGGAGAGACCAGAGATAAAATGCAAGCAAGAGCTAAAAATCAACATGCTTATAACGGTCTAAAATGCTAACAATATAATCCCAAAACAAACAACAGGGCAATTGCCAACACAACAATTTAAAGGCTGTACTGAAAAAATCCAGCAAAAGAAGAAAAAACAACAGCCTTAAAATGCTCTAAAAATGCCGTCATGTGTAAAAACATAAAACCTCACACCTTGCTCCAAAAGTCACAAACACGGATAAAACGGAGCACTCGCTCAACAGCAACCTCATCATCTGCTAGTAAGTCCTCAATAGAGGAGGGCAAACCTAGACTATGTCTAAAAGCTACCAGATGATGGCATTCAATTAAAATGTGACGCACTGTAAAGGGGTGGTCACAGTGAGGGCAAGCTGGAGTGGGTTGACCATTAAAATGGTGACAGTGACTAAAGTGTCAATGTCCAATTCTCAAACGTGCTAAAATGACTTCTTCGCGACGAACTCTGCGAGAAGAATTCGACCAGTTAAAAGGGGCGGATTTACATTCCCGAAGCTTAATGGCGGGTAGCGTATCCCACTCATCGCACAGCGCGAGAGAATGCCTCTCCGTAAAAAAAGTTTAAAATCCCCAAAATAAAAACGTTGCTCGCACTCAACAGGGTCTAAAAGGGCGGATTTAGCTGCGACATCTGCAGCGTCATTACCTGGGAGTCCCACATGTCCAGGTACCCATAATAGTGTCACCCTGACGCCAGCGTCGAAAAGAGTCAACACTATATCCTGGATCTTCTGTACAAGGGGGTGGTGGTTGTACAGATTTCTAAAACATAAAATTGCACTCAAAGAGTCTGAACAAATAACAGTATTCCCAAGCCCGTATTCAGAAATAAATAAAATCGCCCGATTAATAGCATAAAGCTCCGCCATAAAAATAGATGTCGCAACGTTAAGACCAAACGTAAAACTTGCTCCTTTAAAAATAAAAGCACATCCTACTCCTGTGTCAGACTTCGAGCCGTCGGTATATATAAAATTCCAGCCATTAAAAGAGGATTTGATCTCACTAAAAGAACAACGAATAATATGTGCTGCGGTCAAAGATTTCGGACAGGACGTAAGCCTCTGCTAAAATCCAGGGGGGAGAAGAAGTTCCCCGGCTAAGAAAAAAACAGGTAACTCGAAGTCCAACGTCCGTAAAATCTCCCGAAAACGAAAGCCAGCAGGCCTAGGAGTAAAAGACCGAGCAGCATAAAAACTATCCAAAGACACATTAAAAAACGGCTCGTTCGTGGGATGACGAGGTTGAGCAGCTAGTCGACAACCATGCGCAGAAAGTAAAACATCCCGACGATAAAACAACGGAGGTTCTCCAGACTCCGCACATAAACTTAACACAAGACTAGTTGGGAAGGCTCCAATGGCAACACGGATACCCCGGTGGTGAATCGGGTTAAGGCGACGAAGAACAGAAGGTCGCGCTGAGCCGTGGACTATACAGCCATAATCCAGTTTTGACCGGATAAGAGAGCGGTAAAAACGTAAAAGAATAGTCCGGTCAGCTCCCCAAGATGTGCCACCTAAAACATGTAAAATACAAAGAGAGCGTCCACACTTGCCTCTGAGTAGTGCTATATGCGATGACCAGCATAATTTCCTATCAAACACCAAGTCAAGAAATATAACTTCGTCTGCGAAAGAGAGAGCGTCTGGGTCAAGATGGAGCAAAGGTGGAGGATACTCCTTGTGGCGCCAGAAGTTCATGAAGATGGCCTTCTCTGCGGAGAAACGGAACCCGTGATTCACACTCCAAGCGTAAAGGCGGTCAAGACTGCATTGGAGGCGGCGTTCCAAGAGACAAGTTCTCCGAGAGGAAAGAAAGATGGCAAAATCGTCAACGAACAACGACGATTGTATTTCCGGCGGTAAACATTCAGTGATATAGTTAATAGCAATGGCAAACAGTGTGCAACTAAGTACCGAGCCCCGAAGTACGCCGTTCTCTTGAATAAAACTAGATGATAAAACTGATCCCACGCGAACATTAAAAACCCGGTCTTTCATAAATTCCTGAATAAAAACAAAAATACGGCCACGCATGTGCCAATCGTGAAGCGTTCGGAGGATACCCTCTCTCCAGCAAGTATCGAACGCTTTCTCCAGATCTAAAAATACAGCGATCGTTTGGCACTTGCGTGCAAAACCGTCCATAAAATGGGTGGTTAGAGACACAAGATGGTCGATTGAGGAACGATGACGCCGTAAACCACACTGAGCGTTCGTTAATAAATGCCTCGACTCTAACCACCACATAAGCCGCCCGTTAATGATGCGTTCCAACACCTTGCAGACGCAGCTGGTGAGGGAAATCGGACGGTAGTTGGAAGGAAGATTGGAGTCCTTTCCAGGCTTAGGTATAGGAATGACGGTGGCCACTCGCCATGCGCTGGGAAATGTGCCATTACACCAAATAAAATTAAAAGTCTGTAATAAAAAAGCTTTGCCTTCTGCCGACAAATGCTGCAACATAGCAACATGAATGCCATCTGGCCCCGGCACGCAATGTCGAGAGGTAGAAAGGGCATGCTCCAGTTCCCTGGCGGTAAAAGGAACGTTATAGCACTCGTGATAGTCGGAGGCAAAAGAGAAGCCTTTCGACTCAACCTGCTCCTTTAATGCTCGAAATGAAGCAGGGTAGTTGGCGGAGCTCGAAACATCAGTGAAGGTGCGGCCTAAAATATTGGTAACGTCAATCGGAGTAGTAAGCACTCGATGTGACACCCTAAGCCGGGTATAGGCGTAGATCTGGCTTTGCCTGCAATGCGGCGTAGTTCCCAAACAACAGATGAAGGCGTTGAGCGATTAAAAGAGGAGGCAAAAGCAGCCCAAGACGCCTTTTTGCTGTCCTTAATGATACGACGGCATTTGGCTTGCAATTGCTTGTAGCGAATCATGTTTTCGGATGTAGGGTGGTGAAGAAAAACCCGTAGAATACCTCGGCGTGCACGCAACGCATCCCGGCATTCATCGGTCCACCAGGGAACCGGAAAGCGTCTAGGGCGGCAAGACGACCGGGGAATAGCCTTATTTGCGGCATTAAGGATGACCGTTTCGAGGTGCTCGATCACAGCGTCGATGGATGAAAAATCCAACCCGGAAAATGCGGCCAAAGTTTGAAAAAGAGGCCAGTTCGCCTTGGCAATAAGCCATTTTGGTGCGTGTAAAGAATGTGCGTGTGAAGACAGTATGTGTATCTGACATGGAAAGTGGTCACTGGAATAAAGATCAGAGATGACGTTCCAGGTAAACTGTAAGCCAAGTGAGGCAGAGCAGAATGATAAATCCAACCTGGAAAAGCTATGTGTACTATCAGAAAGAAATGTGTTTTTTTTAAATTTATTTATTTATTTACATGTTAGTAGTTTTTACATTTATTTTGCATCTATGAGAATTTGGAAGTGTTGACTCAAAACATTTTAACAATGGTATTTTAATAATCAAGTTAAATTAAGAAACAACATAATAAAAGTTATACATCTATACATATAGCCTCTTCTACGGATGCTGGCGCGATGCGGCGGCTGAGTGGTGGTCCAACTGTTTTTTTTTTATTTTTATTAAAATTAAATCTTCAAACTCAAGTAAATATTGTCCAATACATCGCAACACTGCCTTTCGTTGAGCTACTGAGGACCAACTAAATACTGGAAATGTCAAAAAATGGGGTTCAAAACATTTCTCAGAGACGTCCAGGAACCGGAGGATCTTGGCCTGCACCCTCCGCCATGCTGATGCAGCAGCACCACATTCTAAACGATGGAGTATTGTATCGTGAAGGCCGCAAGCATCACAGTTAGGAAATATCTTCATTCCAATATGATGTAGACGCTCATTGGTAGGGAAGAGATTATTCACCAGTTGGTACCAGACACTCCGTTGGTAAGTGTTGAGTGCAGGATGTCGAATGTTGGACCAGATTCGGCGCCAGTTGTACACTGGGTGTTGGAGAACTACTTTGGAAGCCGGCAATTGTAATAACCAGGCAGTATACAAGTCTCTGGTTTTCGGTGGTTGGCCATGTAGGTCGACAGGACAGTATGCGATTAACTGAAGTACCTTCTTAACCTGGGGTGCCTGAATCGGCAACCCTCGAAGATCTGGTGGATTCCTGAGACGGTGTTCCGACAACCACTGGGTGAGAAACTGATGACTATAAGAATCGCCATAGTCTCCTAGGTGTGCCCAGTTTGTCCGGAGAAACAGACAATCAGCTTTTGCCTGTGGATCAATGGCATTTAGACCCCCTTCAGAGGTTGGAAGTGTGAGTTGATTTCTAGGTACTCGTAACAAAAAACATTTCCAAATAAACCGTCCTGTAGCCGATTTCAACTTAGCGCCAAAGATGGATGGTAACGGCAGAACCTGACTCACAAACCATACTTTGGATAGTGAGAATATATTAACAAAATGAACACGTTGTAACAAATTAAGGGAACGAAATTGATGCTCTTGAAGAACTTTACGAACACTGTTAATAACACAGGTCCAATTATATTGAACAATCGCCGGTAGCGTGGATAAAAACGTAATACCCAATATTTTAATGACTGAAGCCATAGATATCCACGAAGGTGGGACTATAGAAGTAGAGCCAACGAGCATATATCTTGATTTATTCACATTGAGTAGCGCTCCAGAATCTCTACAATAATTATTCACAATTTCGTGAATATGAGGAAGAAGAGAACCACGTGAGATCAGCAAAGTGACATCATCAGCAAATGCTCCAATATGAGAGTGGCCATCAGAACTAAGGCACTGTTGTAATTTTCTTAGGAGAGGTTCAATGGACATCACAAACAAGTGCATAGCCATCGGACAGCCCTGTCTGACAGGAAAGGAATGAGTGAAATAGCCGTTCACTAAAATTTTGAAAGTAGCTGCTTTTAATATATTGCGAATGAGGTAGCAGTATGTATCAGGGATTCCTAAGTGCATCATAGTTTGAATTAAATAACTATGTTTCACCCACTCAAATGCATGGTCAAAGTCCAAGGAGATCAAAAGTTTCCCAACCCGCGAAATATGAGTGTCGCTAAAAGCGTCACGAAGAGCACACGAGGCATACAGTATGTTGCCTCCACGTCGAATGGACTGTTGTACCGGTGCAAGAATATCAGCAATCATTGGTGATAAGCGATATTTAATACAATGCATGAATAATTTATAACCAGTATCAGGAGAGATTGCGTTGAAATGTGTAAAGCGGACGATCACGATTCACGACTTCCCATGTATCGCGTAACTGAAGTCGATGAACTAAATCTACAAATGCAGGACAAGGCAAGTAAACCCCTGTGCAATCTTTAGGAGATAAAACAGTATTAAAATCGCCACCTAATAACACATGAGGAGAATTAGAAAACAAAGTAGCTACTTCTTCAGCAAAGAATTTTTGTCTTTCCTTCCGCATATGGGTGCCAGAAGGACCATACACATTGATGATATTGAGATTCCCTAGGATAAGGCTGATACCCCTAAAATTTTCAGTCATACGCACATCCGTATATTGTAAGTGATCTTTAAGCAATATGGCAGTATCACGGGTAACAAAATCAGTATTAATTTCAGCATTATATCCATATAAGCGAGTTATAAACGGAGAACTTACCTCCTGAAGAAGAGCAATGTCAATATCCAGGGAATGAAAGGTTTTTGCAAGAAGACGAAAATTTTCAGGAGTTTGGACATTACTAATATTCAGGGTAAGAATGTTATATGCCTGTGACATAAAGAGGGACAAGTTAGTCCAAAAACAATTAAAAGAATAAGAGCTAGAGGACAGGAGTAAGAAATTATTCTCCAAGCGGGAGTTCTAAGGTTGCATGAGGCGTGTCCTCCGACATAGGCTCAGTAGGACTTTCAGATAACGGCAGAGATTTCCAAGATTTATCACTATTAACATGACGTTTAGAAGACAAGCCACCCTGTAAGCGCGGATCTCGAGATGAAATCGCTGGTTTATTATTGGGTAAAGTCAGAGCATCCAAGTCATACAAAGGTGTCGCCGTAGATTGGGATCTTTCGCGTACTTTTTGTTTCTTTGCATTTGGTCCGATATTTATCTCCTCTGCATATAATGGTGCAGTAGCTACCTGATCAGTGTTACTATCAGGTGGGGATAGGGGAGGTATGTCATGCCGTTGCGACAACAACAAGGTCGGATTCATAGGTTCCAAGGGAGAGGCGGGCTGTTGAGAAGGCTCGGAAGAGGGGAGAGCGCCTGCTTGCTGATCAGGTTGAATGGGGCTGGAAGCAGAAATTTCCTGAGGGGTAATAATATTTTCCTGAGGGAATAGTTTACTCATTAATGTTGGACGAGATACTTGTGGGATCTTTGAAGTAAATTTCTTGTAAGGACAACGATCACGGCAATGAGTGGTTTCTCCACACGTATTACACATGGGTGCTTGCCCTGCGTAACTAATGTAAGCTTCGTGACCAGCAATCATCAAATTAGATGGAACAGGTTTTTTTTTCAAATCAATTTGAATAGAAAGAATTCCATTTTGCACCCGATACTTATAGCCGAGAGACCAATGTTCATTTTCAATTTTAATTACAGAGCCGTATACCTGTAATGATTGGCGTATTTTATCATTTGATAATTCCGGGGGTAAATTAAACACACGGGCATGGGTATATTCTGCACTGGCATCACTAATGGCTACGGACATCACAGATCCATCTTCAGTTACAAAGGGAGATGTGCCCTGGTGTACATTTAACAACTGTTCGAAAATCACTCAACTGTGTAACTTGATAAATACTGCATTTTGCTTACCAATTAATTGAAGTGTGTCCAATTGATCCTCGGCTATACGTAGGGTGGTATCCAACCAGAGATGTATATCTAATGGTGTAGGCCAAGGCTTACTTTTATCGAAGGCAGCTTTTAAAGTGTTTACTCGTGTGATCTTGTTCATAATTACAATTTGCTAGACAACTATAAAAGTGTCGCAAAGGAAATGTGAAGAAAAAATTTAACTAAGAAGAAACTGACAAAAACTGAATAGCACAAAACGAAACGCAGTCAACTGTTACGTCTGTACTCCACACCCCTCTCCAGCGGATGTAGGGTTGACCAGTGTATGGCAGAATAAGATTGTGGCGGTGAATAAAGTTCACTAACATGCTACCCCGCGCACACTCCGTGGTAGAACCCCATAAGGAATTGTGCGCATTAAAGTTCCCCCAAAAATAGGACAGGGGGCGGAAGCTGAGAAAGGAGATTATTCATATCATCCTCTGCGACAGTGGAGATGGAGGCAAGTAAATAGTGCAGCATGTAAGGCATGAAAGGTCAGAAAGGTAAACTGTGGCTGCTGTAGCCTGTAAAGGAGTCTCCAAGTGCACGGAAGAACTATATACGTCATCCCTAACCAGTATTAAAACCCCGCTATGCGCGGGAATTCCAACTTCGGGAGGAAGATCATAACTCTGCGAAGAGTACCCGCGAAAAGTGAATGAATCCTTTGGTCTAAGTTTTGTCTCCTGGAGACACAGAAGCGTGAGTTAGTCGATCGCAAAAGTAGCTCTAAGTCAGCTCTGCGACTACGGAGTCCACGCACATTCCAAGAGAGGACAGCCATTGTTAAAACTCTAGAATAAAATAGAATGAAATTAAAACACCACCTTACTTTTTCGTCGGTCCAGGATGAATCAAGCGTCCTTTTTTCATCCGCGTGGGGCTCGTTTTTTTTTTCTGGATCAGGCACATCCTGCTCCATCACATCCTCAGAGGGAGGGCTCTCCCGCTGAGAAGAATCAACCGATTCCAAAACCTGGAATCGGTTAGATGTTGCGATAGGCGGTGACGGCGACCGCCCAGCGGGCTTTCTCCCAGACCCATCATGGGAGTGTGACCTCCGAGGAGGAGAAGGGTTCGATTTCTGCTTCTTATCAGCTGGAGTAGACGATTTCAGAAAATCAGTGCGCGTGTAAGCATTCTTAAATTTAATAACTGGAACATCGAAAACAATTGGTTTAGGCTTCACAGCGGAACACTTGACAGGACCAGGCGCAATAGAGACCTGTGTAAACACCAAGTCGCAGGTCTGGGTGCTGCTATCTCGCTTCTGTATAGGAGAAGAAGCTACAGCGCTGTACGTACCGGTCTTAGGTATCACAGGTAGACGAGAGTGGTATCGTTTCCGGGCCTCATTAAAGGAAAGCTTTTCTTCACCCGGATCTCCTGAATACAGTGCTCTTCTTGATAGCGAGGACAATTGCGGGACGAAGCTGGATGGTCACCGCGGCAGTTCACACAGACGGGAGCAGATGGACAGGCTCCTTCGTGACTTTCAGTACCACAAGTGCTACAGATGGAATTAGCACTCTTACACGACATGCGAGTATGGCCGAAGCGTTGACATTGAAAACATCGCATGGCGCTGGGGATATATGGGCGCACCTCTATGACCTCATAACCAGCCTTAATCCTGTGCGGTAACTCGACTCGGTGAAAGTGAGGAAGAGAGTGCGGGCACTGCACCCTCCTTCTTCGCCTGTACACGGTATGTGACTCCTTGGTCTTCCAGACAACCCTGGATCTCCGAGTCAGACATGCCATCAAGAACATTGGTGGTTATAACTCCTCGCGACGAGTTGAGAGTTCGATGTTGCTCTACACAGATCGGGTATCCGTAGAGTATCGTCGCCTTGAGCAATGAGTTAGTTTGTGACAGTGCTTGTGTCTCCACAAAAAGAGAACCATTACGAAGTCGTGTACAAGACTTAACAGGTGCAGAAATGCCACCAATTCCCTTCTGAATAATAAAAGGGTTCACTCGACTAAAAGACTGACTTTCTTCAGTTCTACTAATAATTAAGTAACGAGGATAAGACGGCTCTGTTACTTTTTTTACGTCCAATCTTTTACGTTTTATTTGTATAGGTGGGTTATTGTTTACCATAGCGTATTCATCCTCCACCATTGCAGCTGTCTCCGATGGCAGGCTGCTTCCTGGGCACCACCCCGGCTCAGGTGACCGGTCCTGGCCTAGACAAAGTCACCTCAGGGTCAAACCTCCCGGATCCAGACAGAGGTACCCAATTGCCTACAGGAAGTTCTCAGCTCATGCAATGGCCCCTCCCCGGGCCTGGCCTTTACCAGGGGATACGCTCCCGCCCTACATGATGACCCAGTGCTGGGAGTCACGCCATTACCCAGTCACATTTTAACCGTGTCAAACACGGGGGCATCCTTCAGACTAAAAGCAGGGAGGTTTAAAAGTTAAAAGTAAAAAGGAGACGAACTAAAAATGAGTCAAACGCGCTAAGCGCGAACCTATGGGAGCAGCTCGGGTGCCTCGGGGTCGCTACGCCCCGTACCCAAAAAAATTGGGCCCCTGAGGGGGTTTGTGTGTGTGAATTAATTAAGGATTCCCAGAGAAGAACTATAGATGAGGCGCGATAACATTCGTAATTTCAAACTAACACTAAGGAGCGAAAACATAGGCGGGATAATTTTTGCGGCTCCAAACTAGCATTAAGAAGCTATAACAATCATACCTCCAAGGAGGCGAAGTTTCGGTTAAGAGGCGTTTGGTGTTCTCCGCAACCGTTCGTGAAAGGAGACGTGACTTTCACCAGGATGAACCTCCGTGTAAGAGCACGTGAATTGATAACCTGGAGCATTTCTGAAAGTACCCGAGAATGACTGCTGCCACAGATTACCTGCATTGAACTAGTAGCATTCTTCGTCCTAATTGACTCCTTCGTTAGGTTTCGTACAAACCAAGACCTACAAGTCACTACCTGAGTAGTGACTCAGACCCAAAACCCAGATGTAGAAAACAACAACAACGATAGTAGTAGTAGTAGTAGTAGTAGTAGTAGTAGTAGTAGTAGTAGTAGTAGTAGTAGTAGTAGTAGTAGTAGTAGTAGTAATAATAATAATAATAATAATAATAATAATAATAATAATAATAATAATAATAATAACGCGGCCATGAATGTCCTACTACTGCGAAACTTTTACTCAATATTATGTTTACAAGTTGTCATAATTTAACATTTGAAAACAATTAAGTGGATTTAAGAATCTAAAATTGTTTAATAACAATATTTCTCATATGAAACCAAACATAGAATAACACGAATTTGGCTTACATAAAATCATCCATGAACAAAAAAATGGTTAATCAACCACATGCCCATTATATTTAATGCTGTGCAATAAGTAAAGAAATAATAAGAGCAACAACTATAACACCAACAACATGCATAAATAAGAATAACTTAATCAAGTGGTTTTCTTTAATGTAACATGTATAAAAATTAGTTAAGCAAATGTACTGCAAAGAAAAATTAATGCATCGTTTAAACACACATGCATCTATATACTGCTCTGCTTTTGTAAAGTCATTCAAATGTAAAAGGATTAGCCATTTATATCTAATTACAGTGCTCTCTACAAGAAGAATATAAAAATTATGCAAACTATAATGTAACTTGTATATCTTTAATGACTGTAAAGCTTAACCTCTTTGCATTTCCTGATTTTCACTCCAATTTCATCTGTATCTTTTTGTTCTCCAATTTTCCAACTCTTTTTTGCAAATCATTAGTAACAGTTTTATCATTTAACACTTTTGTATAGTTAATAAATATGTTAGCTATCACATTAACTCATCTCCTTACACTGTTTATTAAAGCATTCCGCAGCTGCATTCCTAATCCATATTACTCACACAGTTTTCCATAAGCTAAAACCGCCTGTGGTGCCTCAGTAGTAAAAACGGGCGTTAAACACCATTAAAAAAATGAGTTGAATACCCAATGTTATGACACATCTCTCTGATTTTTCAGATTAAAAAATTCAGTCTCACAATTACTAATAAGCACTTGCATAATTTGATACATTTCACAACACATAAATATTATGAAGCCAGAATGGCACTGGTTCCACTCTATTTCATTCCCTAAAGTAAGACAGAAGGCTCTTGTTAGAATCAAGGATCATGTGTTCATTAGTTGGTAATGATTTCTTACACTTTATTCACGTTATAGTTTTACTTAACTTTTCTAATATTTTCTTACTGTGTCATTAGCTATGCACATTATTATTATTATTATTATTATTATTATTATTATTATTATTATTATTATTATTATTATTATTATTATTATAAGTATAACATAAAAACGTTTAAGCACAGTTATAACTACTTGAACGCTGAAAATAATTTAGACCAACTAAAGTTTTGAATACTATGGTAAGCTCACTGAAGTAGGATTATTTGAATTATGACCTTGTTGACACACGATACAATTTTTTTCCAATGAATCGTAATTTAACCTCGTATGAGAATAAAGAAAATAGTTGTGTCTTCGAAAAAGTCCACAGCTGCAGTGACAAATTTACAGTAATTACAACATTTTATTGTAATTGTTATATCTCTATTCTCTTTGCTCTTTACAGAAATTTGTTTTATCATTTGCAAAAAGTCATTTACGAGTTTATGCTGCCTTTCAGATCCTATCCAAGCTCTGACATAGAACTTATGTGAAATCTCAGAACTTGTATTCAAAGGTCAAAGACATTGTTGCACATTTCCAGAAATTCTTCTGCTCCTATTGCAGACAAGTGAAGCGCACCTAAACGATATAAGTTAACAGTGATCTAAATTTTGAACGGTTAACCTCACTTTCGTTTGCTGCAATCCATTGGGGAAATTTTGAACAATTTGTCCTTAGCTTGTTGCAAGTTATGTTGTTTGTCTTTATTATAAAATTTTATAATATACTGTCAATAAGCTAGCTTTTCGTGAATTAGAACATTACATTGTTTCTCAAAGGCTTGGTACATGAACCTTTAAAATAGTTTTCAACTCCAGCCACATTGTGTGCATATTGCAGAAAGTTTAAATCATATCACTCATAAATAAACAAATTCTTAAATTAATGTGATGCAGCCAGATATATGTATATGATTAAAACTAATATTTTCAGTTCTACTGCGAAACAATCAGAATTGTTTCTTCTTCGAGGCATAAAAACTAGCATAGATGTTGCAGCAGTTCAGGTTTCAATTGTCCAAAATCTGTGTAAGGTAATCCTACAATTTAATCATTTGATAAGGAGTAAAAAAGAAGGCATTTCAATGGCACTTTATCTGCTGTTAAGATGCAGTATCTCTCCCTCATGCTTAAATTATGTATCTTCAATTTTAAACTACAAATTCTTAATTCATTGAAATTTTTCTATCATGAGTTTTAAGCACCTACTTTTGAGCAATTTTATATATTTTGCATAAACCGATTGGCATTAAGACATGAATATAGCACGACACCCTTAAATCCACTTGATTTATCACTACTTGTGCTAATTATTTATTTAAAAATTTAACACAAAAACTCCTACATTTGCACCTACTATTTTCACCCACAAGCTGAGAATTTGTCTTTGGTTATTTATTGTAAATAACACTCTCAATTTTATGTATCTAACTGAATCTTCTTCCTGAGATTCTTGTAGTGTTGAAACTTAGCATTATGACCGACCACATTTACAAATTTTCGTTTTCTGCAGATTTCGACATTGTTACTACAATACATTAACTGAGTTAAAATCATTGAAAAATAAATCTGTCAATATAGAAGAACCCGCGCATCATAGATCTAGAGCTTGGATTTTTAAAATCTACGGTCTTGATTTTTGTTTTGTTTTGAGTTTTACATAGCCTACTTTGGAACTTACTTTCTTAGGTATAGAGGTGCATTAAGTTTGTCAAATAATAAGGGTACAGTATTTCATACTAGTTTCTTCTTTTCAGCATTCATAAACGTAAATTCCTAAAAATGAAAAGAGAAAACTTTAATGTGCATGTACAAATGATTACCACTCATGAAGAAGAAGAAGAAGAAGAAGAAGAAGAAGAAGAAGAAGAAGAAGAGTGTTAAGGTTTCCTTTTAAGATTTATTAGTTGTTTTTTATTGCAGAAGAGAATAAAATTGCATAAGGCACGCAGAAGAAAACAAATCTACACAATTAGGCCTAATAAAAATAACATTACTTCCATTTTTATTTAACACATTATATTTGTATATAGGTACTTATATACCAATTATATAGAAAACTAAATTAAGTCCTATTGCGCGTACAAGCTAAAACAAATAACAATTAGAACAGCAAAAATAAGCTACACATTTAAATAGTTATATAATTAGCGCCAATATTTCCTACATTAGGTGCTCTTCTTCAAATGAAAAGACAAGCAGGTATATACTGGATAGACTGCCGTAATAGGGATTGTATATTCTGTCAGATTCCTTTAATACTGTAATTTATTTTATATGAATTAATATTTAAATTCACTCATGGTTAATGAGTTATGTCCTTACCTCTGTGTAGCTTTGGAAAATCTGAAGAAAGACAAATTTGGAGATCTATCCCGTTTTTAATGCAATTTACAGCATTACACTAATTGTCGTTACTCTGAGACATCTTTAGATGTTATTATCAGCAATGTCACAAAACAATTCTTGCTAAACTTGTTAACCTTGCTGACCATTTGGAGCGCTGGTGTAGCATCAGCAGTTTACTCCAGTTTACAGCACTACAATAGTTCCAGTTATTTGGAAACATCGTGGAAATGCTATGTGTTTTATTAAAATATTATTTATCAATATTCCAAACAATTCACTTGCTAACCATTGGGAGTACTGGTATAGTGTAAGCTATCACACGTTGGCATGAAACAATCCGAGTTTCGCGAAGGCTTAATATTAGATTGTCGATAAACCTTGTTCTGTTTTTTTTTTTTTTTTTTTTTTTTTTTTTTTTTTTTTTTTTTCCACATTGAGCGAGGCCTTAGGATGTAGAACCTCTCATGCAACAAAAGGAATTAATGTTAGTTACTAAAGTAATAAGGATATGCATTATTTTGCATAGATATTAATATTAAAGTATAGTATATTAAAGAATTTCTTAAGAACAGAGCAAAAAAAGCGAGAATAGGCAGAATTAAAGGAAACCTGGTAAAATGACTAAAAATACATATATAAGCACAGTTGAGCAAAGATAGGCCGAATATCTTAAGAAGGGTGTGAAAAAGGCTAGAATATGTACAAATAGAGAGAATAAGTAAAGAAAGCGGGAAAATGGGTAAAATATGCAAATATGAGCTGATTTCTTCAACAAACAGAAGAAGAAGAAAAAAGGGCTATAACAGTCAAATACAGGCACAATTTCTTAGGTAACAACATGAAATATTGAACAAAATTTAGCATAATTACTGAGGAAACAGACGAAAAAGGCTTAAATAGGCAAAGAAAGGCATGTTCAAAGTAAATTGCAATAAATAGACTGAAATAGATAAAGATAAACAGAATTTCTTTGGAAACAAGGTAAAATATTGTGAAAAAGGCAAAGATAGGGAGAAATTCTTCGCAAACTACAAGAAAAAAGCGAAAGTATGCAAAGATATGTTATGAAATATAATAAAATTAGAGGAAAAAACTAGAATTGGCAAATATAGATATAATTTCTTAAGATATATGTGAAAAAACAACTTGAATAGCCATCATTTCTGACAAACTGGGTAAAATGATTAAAATAGACAAATATCAGCACAATTTGTATACAAACAGAAAAATCAAATTAAAATAGGCAATAGGAAGAATTTCTTACGGCATAGCGTGAAATAGCCCTAATAAAGCCAAAACAAGCAAATTACTGAGGAAACAGGCTTAAAATGCTAAAATAGGCAAAGCAATCATAATTATTAAGTAAACTGCGAGAAATGAACTATAACAAGCCGATAGGTAGAATTTCATGCGGAACAGCGAGAAAAGTTCTAAAATAAGCAAAAAGGCAAAGTTCTTAGGTTACAAGAGAAAAAATTAAAATGCGTGAAGATGAGCAGAATTTCTTCCCAAACTGCAAGAAAAATTCGAAAATAAGGAAAGATAGGTTGAGTTATCTAGGAAACGTGTGAAAAAGTTCATTATTGGCAAAAAAAAAAAAAAAAAAAAAAAAACAGAATTCCTTTTGAAACACGGGGGAAAAAAAAAAAAAAAACTAGAATAGGCAGAATAAGGGAAACCGGATAAAATTACTAAGATAGGCATAACATCTTAGGGGAAATGTGAAAAACACTAGAATAGGGAAAATAGGAAAAATAGTTCAAGAAAACGGGCTAAAATAAATACAATTTTTTCAAAAACATTAAAAAAACCCTGTTATAATCAAAGATAGACAGAATTTCTTAGGTAACAGCGTTAAGTCGGCTAAATTAAGAAAAACATATTACTGAGGAAACAGGCGAAAAAGGCAAAATAGCCACAGATATACATAATTTTACGTAAACTGTAAAATATAGGCTTCTGACATAATTAAGGGAATTTTCACAACAACAGAACTTATGAAGAAACACAGAGCATCTATAAAGATAACGTTAGCAGCTGGTTACAACCAAAATGTACAAGTGCCCATGCCCAAAACTAGAGGAATATCTCAAAGGAGGACAATTTTACCACCACAGAGAAGCCACTTTCCTACAAAAAAAAGGGGGGGGGGAAAGGAAAAGGAAAAGAAAGAAAACATCTCATCGCATTCCCTCTGTGCAAAACCCAACACAACAGAAGCCAACATCATCATGCTTTCTTTGCTACAAGATGGAAAAGAAGCCATTAGTGATACATCAAATTAAGAAATATCTCCCTTAGTAGTATAAATGCAGAATAAAGTTTGGTTAAAACTTACTCTGTGGCTAGGTGTAAAATGTATTGTTTGATATAGGAATATCTGAGTATAAGTATGGGTACTATTTAATGCTTTCACTCATTATTAAGCTGTTATTTCAAGTGTAAGTAAGATGGCAGCAGTATTGGAAATAAATGATTTTTCAGACAGTGATGATAAACTTCTATATAATGTGTTTTTAAGGACAAGAAAGCAGAAAGCAATAAGGTATATGATAGATCATATGAATGAATATGAAGATAAATTCCTTATAAGATTAAGGTTAAAAAAGGACACAGTGTTGAAATAAGTAGAGTATGCAAGACTTTTATAGCATAGCAATATTTACTTGTGTAGTGGGTGCAAGTGAGGTCAGAGGAAGGAATGGAAAATTCTCTATCAGTGTTCAAACTGTGTGCAATGCAGAACTGAAAATTATGCATATAGTTTCAAGATGGCCAGGGGCTGTGCATGACCAAACAATGTTTACACATTGCCTTTTAACGCCCATTCTACAGCCAAGAACACAAACAGAAAATCTGTACAGTTAATCTCACATCAGGATTAGGAACACTGTAAAACCATCCTATTGCTTATGGAAGAGACGTTTTGCTGTGTTAGCCAACACTACACTTAAGCTGGATAGGACTGAGGCTGTTATTGCAGCCTTTGTAGACTTCATAATATGACATGAAAGAAGAAAGAAGAGTGTATCTTGTACATCCAGATATACAGATAACCAATGATGAAGCTCCATTGCTGTTGAGTGTCAACAAGATGGACAAGAAGCGGTACTTAATAATGCAAGAAGAAAAAATTTTGTTCAGTACTTTATCTATTTACTGAAATATTCAAACAATAAAATGCAATATTTCTGTAAAAAGACCTTTAAAATTTAGTATGTAACAATGTTCAATTTTATTTGGTTTTTGAGGAGCTTGACAAGGCATTGTGTTCTGCTTCAGGTGATCTTGTGTCAGAAATTTTGTTTTAGTTTTATATGCAATATCTATGTCATTTAGATTTACTAATTAAACATATATAAGCATTCTTGCATTGTATGAACTCGTTTTATAAATATTTAGAATTAAGTAAATGCAGAAACTGGTGACCTGTTCATTGTCTCACATAAGTAATTTCATATCAGTTTATTGACAGTAAGCAAAAATCTGCTGCATCAAAATATTATCAGTAGTTCTAGAACACCGTAAATAAAGTAAAAAAAAAAAAGAATACAAAATACCGTATCTGCAGATACATTATACCTGATTTTTACTACATTATATAATGTTTTTATATTTATAATTGCATGAAAGAATGAAGTTAATATCTCTTAATAGGTATTAACATCTAAAAATGTTTAAGGAAAAGCATGGAGCTTCTAGACTATTTAGGGACAGATTTTATATGTGACATTAATTAGCTAAATATTTAAATACCTAAGGGATTCCAGAAGTAAACGAAGATCTGATTTCCACTAATATTTGATTGGTTTTCATGCCCTTATTCTTTAAAGTAAATTTGGTAACTAGGATTCCTTACAGGTTCAGTTAGGTCAAGTTTAGTGTTTATATGTAAACTTAAACCTAACCTATGAGTTACAATCTTAAAAGTAAGTGAGTATACCTTAATTACTAATCAAGTTTCTGTTTATTTTCTTTGCCTTTAACTCTTTTGTTTCGTAGTGCGAACTTATCAAATAATTCCCCAGATTTCTTATATAACAACTTTTTAATAAAAATATTATAGAAAACAAGTAATGCTTGTTTGGTTATAGATGCATTAAAATTAGAACTTTATGAGAGACTGTAAATATAACTTAAATAATTACTATATTTTATTTTGTATTATTATTTGGGTTTTACTGAGACACAGTTGTTAAACCTGTTTATTGAGTTCTTCTTTAATTCTGTTTGCACATGTCAGGATAACTTTTTAGCAATTTCTGCATGAATATTTTAATTATTAATTCACACAACTATCAATATTAATTCAATTTGTAATCTATCACAGTGAAACACGCATTGACAATCTCTGAGTAAAAACATTTAGAACAATTTTTGTGGTTTCACTTGTAGCATATATTGCACTGGCAATATTTTGACAACTGCAGAGACTAATTATTACTGGTGATAAAATTAAACTACTTTCATGTTTTGCCAAATTAAAACCTCCAATTCATCCACATTACTGCACACTTATTTGATGTCTATCCACTCAGATATTCATTGTCTTTATTATTTAGCTGAAAGTTTGCATATTAATAACTCATATTAATAAATTGTTTCAATTCATACTGTCTATGAATTAATTTAGTAATAAAGTATCTATCTATCATGATAAATGCTGTTACTTTTGTGCTCTAGAGTTTGAATATTTGAAGCAGGGAAACACTGATCTCAAAAAACATTCATCACAATCTTTGGAGTTTAACATATTAAAGGATTTTTCTGGGAGTATCTGGTGTTGTAGAGGACTAAAGTATCCGATAAGCCAGATGAGAATTCCATGGAATTCTAATTATATTATTGCATTTAGATGGTAATTAAGATTTATTCCCAAGAGGAAGATATGACTTGTCAGCTGTGGAGGAAGTTCACACACATAGGAAGAAGCCTCTAATCATGTACTCAGCATGCTAGAGATAGTGAGGTAACAAACGATTAGCAGCAAAACCTTTGTAGTGTCAGGAAATGAACTTATTACTGAAAGTGTGCCTGATGCAGAATATCAGTAACTATGTACATGACCGTTGAATGTTTTTTTTTTTTTTTTGAGTAGTGTTTAACGCCCGTTTTTACTACTGAGGCACCACAGGCGGTGGACACTGATGATACATGAGATGAAATGATAAATTGGGAAAGGATATTTTTTTTTTAAGGAAGGAAGCATTCCAGGCCTAAGTTTCGGTACCTCCCCGGCATTTGCCAGTTATGAAGACTAAGGAAAACCTGGAAAAAACCCTAGTCAGGGAGGACGGTCCTGGCGGGATTCGAACCGCAGACCTCCCGCTCACGAGTCCGTGCCTTAACGACCTCGGCCACCCGTGGCGGTACCGTTGAATGTAAACTGTCATCTTTCTTGCATTACCACAGCATGAAATGTGCAGTGGTTTTTATTGCATTAATACAGAGCCTCATCTTGGATTGGAGAACTATTGCTTACATTGAAATCAATATCATGAGATTCATAAATTAAGTTCTATTTACAAGTTAGAAGACTATGATTTTGATATATGCAAATAAGACATGAATTAAATAGTTGGGATTTTCACAATGAAATATAGTATAATATAACAAATTATTTATGAGGAAATCACTTAAATTTCACTAGTTTTTATATCCTACATTAATGTGTCAAGTTGTTAACACTAACTCCACTTAAGTAAGGATTAATGTAGGATATATTACCACTCCATTGTCTACAGCTTCGTAAGTACATTTTTTACTTAATTAACTAGTTTTGTTTCGCTTACTTGGACATGTTTCGTAGTTCCACTGTTAGCTTCCCAACATGGTATTAAGATGTTGCTCTGTGGATTTTATGAACTTTGTACCAGGTTACTGTTGTCTGGAAGATCAAAATTAACTAAATGTTGTTTATAAACAATGTATACAGTTTTTTTTCACACTAACTCCATTCACTTACATAAATTTGGAACATATGTAAGTGAATGGAGTTAGTGTGAAAAAAACTGTATACATTGTTTATATATATACCACTCCATTGTCAACAGCTTCGTAAGTACACTTATTTGAGTTAAATGTTGTTTGTTTTCTTTTATGGATATATTTTTCCACACTGATAATTCTATGGGTTTTTGAAGAGCTTTTAAATGTTTAGGTTCATTTTGGAATTCATGTTTTTTGCTAGAAATGATATGCAACTACTGATTTTATGTGTGTTTATATTTTACATTTCTCATGTGTTCTTTAAACTATAATGTAATGTTCCTTTTTGTTTTACCTATATATTTCATATACTGCAGTTTTTGCAACTGATTTTGTAAATGCCTGATTTTCTCTTTGTGTAGTCACATAGTTCATAAAATCTACAGAGCAACATCTTAATACAATGTTGGAAAGCTGACAGTGGCTATATGCTAGTGATGCAGACAACAGCCTTCGAAATATGTCCCAGTAAATGGAACAAAATTAGTGAAATTTGAGTGATTTTCTCATAAATAATTAGTTATAAGGCATGAGTTTTCTATTTTTCTGAATTAGCAAACAGTAGAACATAAAATTCTAGAAAGCCCTATTCTTAAATAATAAGTTATTAACTCAATTAAATGTACTTACGAAGCTGTTGACAATGGAGTGGTTTAAATATAAACAATGTAATACAGTTTTTTTCACACTAACTCCATTCACTTACATATGTGAATGGAGTTAGTGTGAAAAAAAACTATTACATTGTTTATAAATAAGTTATTATTTTAATCAGATAATAATTTAAGTTAATCTAACTCAATATATTAACTTAAATTAGCCTGTGCAGATTGAATAATACATGACATATGACAGGTTACTGGCTAATAATTTTATTCATGTGCTGAGCTTCATCTGCTAAGGAAGCACTGGTTGCAAAGATGGTGGTCTTCAATAATTCATTTGCTCTTTGCAAGCAGTTGTGCTTTATGCTAACCTACAGGCCAAATCTGGTTTTTGCGCCATAAATAAAATCTAGGCACAAAACAAAAATTTGTTAATGTTTAACAATTAGTGATTGTTCACAAGGAGTTTAAAAATATATTTCTCAATAAGTTTATTTCCTTGTGTATTTTACTGCAACCTAGCTTTTTTAGAACATTTTCTATAGGTTAAGATATATTATTTTTGTCATAATGCTGAAAAAGCTAATTAAATAAACAGTTCAATTAAAAATGAATGTAGGAATCCACATAGCAAAACTATCATAAATCTTATTAGATTAAAAGTAAAACTACTAAAATCATGTCAATAAGCTAAAACTCTCTGGATGTTTCACATTAAACTTTTTTTATAAAAAGTAAGTTGGGACTAGTTTCGTGAGTCATTTGCTCACATTGTCAACCATTTGATGACTAATGGATCACTCCAAGTAGGATGTATACTTGACTGTGTGCGCTCTGGCGGTCTGCTGATGAACCTGTAGAATATGTTGTCTGCTTCCAGTATATCAAAATTTATGAGTCTATGTTCATATTTTTTATATATATATGAAAAATAAAAATAAAGAAACACTATTAACAATGTAACAAATTAACACTAATAATAAAAGTAGATAAACATAAAACACAGAGAAAGAGTCACACTTGAAACTGCTATATTTCGAACTACAAGTCTAGCTTCTTGCCATTGAAGAACTCGCAGTAGTTCGAAATATAGCAGTTTCAAGTGTGACTCTTTCTCTGTGTTTTATGTTTATCTACTTTTATTATTAGTGTTAATTTATATATATAACTCTTTCCCCATATGCTAAGTTCCTTTGGGTGCTGAACTGCTCTTAGCAGTATTATATCCTTTTCTATTTTATGATTTTCAGACTCTCAGCCAAGTATACATCCTACTTGAAGTGATCCGTTAATCCTCAAATGGTTAACAATGTGAGCAAGTGACTCACGAAATAGTCCCAACTTACTTTTTAAAAAAAGTCTTAATGTGAAACATCAATAGAGTTTTAATATGCTGACATGATTTTAGTAGTTTTAGTTTTAATCCAACAAGAAAAAAAAATAAACAGCCTTTGGAGCACTGGGAAATAAAATCTCATATTTTGGCATTTTTGTTAACCAAGAACCATAAAAAGACAGACATGAAAACTAATACATGCTGCAGACACAGGCAATTCTAAATTGACATTATATTACCTACTTGTTTCCCTTATCATGTCAGAATATTTCCACTTCACATATTTTATTGACAATTATTTATCACTTGTTGATATTACCCTGGACAATGATGTAAATTAAAATCCTGCTATCTATACAAAATTATTTTGTACAGTGAATTATACTTTATCATATCTTTAATATTCCTACCCACTGACAATGCATGAAAATTCCTCTATACTAAAACAGTTTTCCTGCTTGATTTAAGACTAGTCTATTATGATTTGGATGAAAGTTTAGGAAGCTGAGGTAATAATATTTAAGATTGCAGTTTTTAATACATTCAGGAATCAAACACAGTGAAACAAACATAAAATCTCATCTAGTAAAAATATTAAAATAACTCTTTATGGCTTCATTCCCATGAGATAAAATCAGTCTGAGTTAAAATATTTAAGGCATTTGAAAAACTGTTTAGAGTGAAATCATAAAGAGTGTTTCAAATATTTTAAATATTTTAGATCTGATTGATTTTGTTCCATGGGAATAAAGCCATAAAGAGTTTTTAAATATTTTAAATAATTTAGCTAAAAGAGATAATATTTATGATTATTATGGGTGTTATTTATTCATATAAATACATAAGTAAAGAAAAAGATAAACCCTTTTGTTTTTAATAATGAGGGGATTAACATGTTTATAATGTTTTAATTAATTCAACCAAAAAAAAAAAAAGGAAATTAAGGATAGAAATATGCTTATGATTCCCACATTTTGTTTAGAATTTGCTCATGATGTTGATTTTTAACACCCACTCTCTCATTCTCAAATTATGGAGTTGTTCTTCTCTTCCCCTCAGAGTCCCACTTATTGGGTATGGGGTATGACCTCATGACACCGGAGCTGCTCCCCCAGATCCACTCAGTATGTTTGATCACTTTATATTGCCTATTTTTTAATTTGTATTGCTTTTACCTTCCTATTCTTAGTCTGATGGATGCCATGATAAAAAGTCACTGGGTAATAGCTTTACTCCCAGCACTGAGTTATCATTTAGAACAGGAGTGTATCTTGTGGTAAAGGCCAGCCTGGGGAGAGGCTATTCCATTAGTGTTTACTTCCTGAAGGCGAATGGGTCCCTCTGGAAGGGTGACGCGGAGGTGACTTTTGTTCATGCCAGAACAACTCACCTAAGCTGGGGTGGCACCCAGGAAGCAGCCTGGCATTGGAGACAGTTGCAATGGTGGAGGAAGAACTCGCTATGGTGAATGATAATTCTCACCTACAGATGAAACGAAAATGCGTGGACGTAAAAGAAGTATCAGAGATGTCATTTCCTCATTATTTAATTACACTGGGCAACAATGAAAATGTATTGGGGTTAAAAATAGTGAATTTACATGTATTTCCATCTGCTGAATTCAAAAATCACCATAAAAATGATAGATTAGCTCTTGTTTTGAAGATAAAGTGACATTTCATTTTTTAGAGTGAAGATTTTAAATTAGGGGAAATTTTTTTGGGAGTTGGCACACCTGTCAAATAACAAAACACAAATGCTCTTCAGCTGTTTGTAAGTCATAAACATAGATACTGTTGCTGTGACTGTCAATTACATGTAGTTTCTACTCAAATTAAAGCAAAATTTCTGGTTCGCGAGTGCTTTTTAGTGTAAAATTTGTAAAAATGCCACGAAAATGTGTAAATATGGTGAATAACTTTTGTTATATTTGTGGTGAAAGAAGACTGGTCTGCAAGAAATCTTCACCCTAGCGAGAAAAATGTCGTTGCCAAGCCTCTTGTGGACCCAAAGACGTTCTTCTTTCACCCCTGCAAGCTGGGTTTGATGAAAAACTTTGTCAAAGCTATGAACCGAGAAGGACGGGCCTTTAAGTACATCAGAGAGAAATTTTCGAAATTAAGTGATGCAAAAGTTAAGGAAGGCATTTTTGTCGGACCACAAATAAGAGAACTTGTAAAGGATCCTGCATTTGACCAAGTTTTGGAGGGGAAAGAAAAGGAAGCTTGGGAAGCCTTCATGGATTTTTAGGCAACAAAAGAGATGACAACTACAAGCATTTGGTGACAGTGCTCCTGCAAAAATACCATAACCTTGGATGCAACATGTCCCTTAAGATCCATTTTCTCCAATCCCACCTAGACTTTTTCCCTCCTAGTTGTGGAGCTGTTAGTGATGAACATGGGGAGAGATTCCATCAGGACATTTCTGTTATGGAACAAAGATATCAGGGCCGTTGGAATGAAATAATGCTTGCGGATTACTGTTGGTCTTTGTATATGGATTCTGCGGAACTCTATCACAAGAGGCAAGCTAAAAAACGACGAAGTCAATAGGCCACCACATGATTCTCTTCAGACACGACTATCTGCGAAGTATTTTTCCAGCAATTTAGAACTCTTAGCATGTAATTACTAGTTAAAAAAATCAAATGCACTTTCATTGTTGTTAGCATGTATGTAATTAAAATGTATCCTTTTCTCTCAATCCGTTAATATGTAATACTTCCACCTTGTGTATATCATAGAAACTAGAGCTAATAAAAATTTTTCATTGTCATATTTGTTTTTCTCAACCCAAAATTAGTAAGAATTACCTCATGAAGTGCTCGAAACATTCAAAAATTATTTTTTTGTTGCCCAGTGTTATTAGTCGAACTGAAGAAGGTCAGTTATTTAGCCAGGTAAACTCCTTTGTCATTCAGAAGGGTACTGATAACATTTCTGTACACGACTTCGTAATGGATCTCTTTTGGTAAAGGCGTTGGGACTGTTCCAGACCAATTCAGTACTTAAGGCGACGATTCTCCACAGATATCCGAATGGAGCAGCACAGAACTCTGAATTCATCTCATGGAATTATTACCACCAATGTACTCGAAGGCATGTCTGACACGGAAATTCAGAGTTAACTGGAGGAACAAGGGATCCCGTTTGTTTATCATGTACAGGCGAAGAAATAAGGTAAAGTACAGCGACCCGTACTCTCTTCCTCATCTTTAATCGGGTTGAATTGCCGCAGAGAATTATGGCCGGATACGAGGTTATAGGTGCGCCCTTATATTACCAGTCCCTTGTGATATTTTCGGTGCCAACGCTTTGGCCACACTCTCATATCTTGTAAGAGTGCAAATTCAGTACGTGCAACTTGTGGTAAAGAAAGTCATGAAGGAGCATGTCCATCCTCTCCCGTTTGTTTTAACTACCGCGGAAATCATCCAGCTTCGTCCAGCAACTGCCCTCGCTATTTCGAAGAGCGCTGTATACAGGAGCTTCCGCTGAAGGAAGAGTATTTCAATCTCGCTAGCCTAATATACCTAGGACCGTACCGGATAGTGCTGTAGCTTCTTCTGCGATCCAGAAGCGTGACAGAGCACGCAGACCTGCGACTTTGTTTTTACTCGGGTTCCTAGTACACCAAGCTCCGCAGCGCTCTACTGAGAGGCCTAAACCGATATTTTTTATGCTGCCTGCACCAAGACTGACTTTATGAAATCGCCCACTACGATTGAAAAGAAGAGACCTCGAGCCTTTTTCCTACCCGAAGGTCGAGTTTCTTTGATGGTTCAAGGAGTACTCCCGTTAGGCAGTCGCCATGGCCGCTTATATCTGTCTTCAACCAATTCCAATAACCGATTCCAGTTTTTTTCTTTCTGTATATCGTACCTGGAACGCCCTCTCTGATTTGTATTTCAGTGACCACTTTCCGTGTCAGATTCATATCATGTCTTCCCACGTACTTTCTCAGCGTATGCCAAAGTGGCAAATTGGAATCCCTTCCGTTCTCTCGCCATGTTTTCAGGGTGTGCTTTTCGATCTATTGTCGCCAAGTTCGAGCACCTCGATACAGCCGCAGATCAGGTTATTCTTCGGTCGTCTTCTCTTCCCAGACGCTTTCAGGTTCCTTGGTGGACCGATGAATGCCGGGACGCATTGCGTGCACGCCGAGGTGCTTTGCGAGTTTTTCGTCGCCATCCTACATCAGCAATCGTTATAAACAGCTGCGCGCCAAATGCCATTGAGTACTTAAGGATAGCAAAAAGGCGTCTTGTAATGCTTTCGCTCATCTTCTAACCCTCAACACCTTCGTTTGTTGTCTGGGATAAGCTTCACCGCGTTGCAAACAACCTAGGTTTTCACTCATACCTGATCTCAAACACTGTGTACTTGCTACTCCTATGAATATTGCCAATACGTTAGAACGTATATTCGTTGACATTTTCAGTTCCGCTAATTATCCTCCTGCATTTCACACAATTACGGCGCAGGTTGGGTCGAGAGGATTCTACTTTGCCTTCGACAATCAGGGGTGCTATAATGTCCCATTTACAGCCAGGAATTGGAGCATGCGCTTTCTACCTCTCGGCATTGCGCTTCGGGACCAGATGGTATCCATGTTGCTATGTTGGAGGCATTTATAAAGGGAAGGCAAGGTTTTTTTGTTCCAGATTTTTAATCGTATTTGTTGTAATGGCAAGTTTCCGTGCGCTTGACAAGTGACCACTGTCATTCCTATACCAAAACCTAGAAAGCACCCAACCTTCCTTTCAGTTATCGTCCGATTTCCCTCACCAGCTGCGTATGCAAGGTGATGGAACGCATGATTAATGGGTAGCTTATGCGGTGACTGGAATTCGGGAACATCCAGTGTGGCTTTCGTCGTCATTGCTCTTCTGTCGACCATTTTGTATCTCTTTACACCCATATTATGGATGTTTTTGTACGGAAGTACCAAACGACCGCCGTCTTCTTTGATCTGGAGAAAGCCTATGATACCTTTTGGAGAAGCGGTATCCTACATATGCTTCATATATGTGTATTTTTTTTTCTCAAGAGAATGGAGTACCTCAGGGAACGGTACTTAATGTCACATTGTTTGCTATTGTTATTAATTCATCACAGAGTGTTTACCTCTAGGGATAACATCGCCGTTATTTGTCCATGACTTTGCAGTCTTCTAAACTTCTCAGCGCACTTGTCTTTTGAAACGCTGTATCCAGTGCTGTCTAGACCGCCTTTATGCTTGGAGTGTAACTGCCGGTTCCGTTTTTCTGCTGAGAAAACCGTCTGCATGAATTTCTAGCGCTGCATGGAGTATTCTTCACCATCTTTTCATCTAGGCCCAGATGCTCTATCTTTCGCAGACGAAGTTGGGTTCTTTGGCCTATTATTTCTATAGGTAACTCTGTTGGTCAACTCCTGTATCCGGTGTGAACGTTCTTAGTGTCTTTTACATATTTTCTGTGGCACATCCTGGGAATTTAATCGGACTGTTCTTTTGCTTCTCTACCGATCTATAATCCGGTCCAAGCTCGATTATGGGTGTATTGTTTAGGCTCTGCGTGACCTTCAGTTCTTCGTCGCCTTAACCCATTTCACCACCTGTGTGTCGCAATAGGAGAATTTCCTATGAGTCCTGTGTCCAACCTATGTGTAGATTCTGGAGAACCTCTTATATTTTATCGTAGGAACATTTTACTTGGTGGTTATGATTGTCAATTGGCTGCTCAACCTCAGCATCCCACGAATGTGCCGTTTTATAATGTGTCGCTGTACAGCTTTTACACTGCTAGTCCTCTTGCTCCTAAATCTCCCGGCTTTCATTTTCGGAGTTGTTAAGGCCTTTGGACATAGAGTTGCCTACTTTTTTCTTCGCCACGGCAGGTTGTTATCCCTCGTAATTTTTAGCAGAGGTACCAATTCATTTTGAGCCTACGTCATGTTCTAAGTTTTCGATCGCAGCCTCGTCCACAATTTAGCGCGGTGTCTTCTCCTTTGTGCGATGTAATTTTATTTATACTCACGCCTCGAAAAGGGATACAGGTGTTGCATGTGCCTTTGTATTTATCGGAGGTAGTTTTATTTTTGGTTTTAACTCTGCTGCGACATCTATTTTTATTGCAGAACTTTACGCTGTTTATCGGGCGCTTTTATTTGTATCGGAACTGCGACTGAGGGACACTGTAATTTGTTCTGATTCCCCGAATGCTCTGTTGAGCACCATCCCTATTCTCTGGTACAGAAAGTTCAGGATATAGTGTTTGCCCTAGTTGATGCGGGCGTTAGCGTAACACTGCTATTGATTCCTGGTCATGTGGGAAAATCTAGGCAATGAGGCCACAGATGTCGCAGCGAAATCAACCATTTTAAACCCTGCTACAATTCAACAATGTATTTACTCGATAGATTTTGAGCAATTTTTACATACAGGCGTTCTTTCGCGCTGGCACGAAGAATGGAATTTGCTCCGTAATAACAGGCTAAGGGGATGCAAATCTGCCCCTTTTAATTGGTTAACTTCTTCTAGCGCAGTTCGTCGCGAGGAAGTAATTTTAGCACGTTTGCGAATTGGGTATTGTCGTTTTACACACTGTCACCTTTTTATGGGTGAGCTTGCTCCAGTGTGTCCAAATTGTGACTATCCATTGACAGTACGTCACGTTTTCTTGAATGCCATCATCTAGCGGCTTTTAGAATTACCCAGGGTTTGCCCTCTTCTCTTGAAGAAATACTTGCGAATGACGTCGTTGCATCATTACATCATCACTTCTTCTCTTCTCTTCTTTGCTCTTCTTCTTTCCGGCTTAATTATTATAACTTTAATTCCATTTCCTTCTTCATTAGATTAGCAATTCTTTTTAATATTTTCCTTTTATCTTCTGCTTTTTCTTCAGATAGCTCAGAAAATATCTGGCTAACTCTGCATAGTTACCACTCATGATTCCGTTTTTTTTTGCACTAACGGAGGGAGGGCTAACATTTTATTTTTCAGTGCAGTCTTATGCAGCTTTGGATCTAGCAGCAATGTTGCATGTTTTGCACAGTGTAGTAGTTTGATGTTTGTCTCTAATATAAGCATCACTTGCTTTTGGTGAAGTATTTTGCGAATCTTCAGCACCTACAGTGCTCCATTACCATCAGGTGCAGGTTCCTTCTCCATTACTGAACATCTGTTAGTTCTAGAACAGGATGCAATGCATCTCGCAACATTTGAGGCGTACACTTGTTCCACATAACTTCTGTGCTGCCAATATCCTCTTGAAGATTAGTATACATTTGTGACTTGCTCTTCGAAGAACTGACATTGTACGGCCATTAACACACTCTGAAACAGGGTTTTCTTCGCTATTAACGCTTTCTTCTTCCAACATTATAAACACAGCATCAGAGACGAAACACTCTTGTGCCTTGCCGATGACATTTTGATCATTTCTAAAATATTCTCGAAAATCACATTTATTTTCATCGAATCTGCTGGGCCTCCACCAGTTTGTAACCTGTACTGCCTCTTTTTAGCTGCACATTTCCTTGTTTTTTTTTTTTTTCAGCTAGCCATATTTAAGCTGTTCTGCACTTTTATTAGAGGTTGTTTCAGAGTAAAATGCTGCACATATTGCCTCCCAAATCTCAAATTTTTTACTTCATGTTACCGCGTCTGGCATTTTATTTTCCATATATGCTTATTTCCCTAGTAGTGTGTATTAGTTTTAAACTGTCTTCAAAATGGTAATTATGTGTTCTGGGGCGTTTTGGAGCACCCATAATATATATAACTGTTAGTCACAACTAGGTCTTAGTTTATTCTGTTGTTAATGTATCCTGAGTATAGGTGTTCTGAGATTTATATCCGGTGTGCACAACTGGCCTTATACAGTTCGAAATACATGCAGAACTTATAGACTGAACGTGCATACCTTTTCCCGTATAATTATAATTGATGAGTTACATTGCTACATTACCGTTTTCCCATTTGATTTTGCTAACATTCTTCCTAGTAAGTTTGTTCTGTGCGTTACGCCTATATTTGTTGAAGTCACACTATTACTTCGCATGGAATTGGGTCTCTCTAAGGTTGAAGTCCTATTTCCTAGAGCAGCCAATAGGATTGAAAATTATCATTTAAAATTTCTTGTTATACGAACTTTGATATCAATTATTTCTGATTCGATTGTTGACGTAATAATAATAATAATAATAATAATAATATAATAATAATAATAAATATTTGTAACCACGGATCTGATTAACATTTTAGTTCAGTACTTTAAAAAGCACCATGATGTCAAATGTGAACAGTTCGAATATACACCCAACAATCTAATCTCTTGTCGACCGTTTTCAGCACTGAATAAAATTATTTACTACCTCATAGTAAACAGTGTGAAGAAATGGCTAACTACCTGTGTTTGATGTTTTTAATGATTTATTTATTTTCATTTCATTTATGTTCAGTGTGGATAACAGTTAAAGTTCGGAGTTCGCACAGAAAACTTCAAGATGATAAATTTGCGTTAATACAATGTTTTATTCGTTTGAAAATAGAAAAATATTTTGTGCAGTGTAAAATTATTATTATTATTATTATTATTATTATTATTATTATTATTATTATTATTATTATTATTATTACAGCTTTGAAGACAGAAATACTAAATCCATATCTGGTGTTTACTATTACAAAAGAAAGAATAAGTGACAAGGAAAGGAAAAATTACGAGAATCCATGCTGAAATTGTGAAGTTAGATGAAGATGATCTAACTGCATTGATATCAATCGGTTCATAAAATTTTCCAGATAGTAAGAACGAAATCGAAATGGGAAGGTGAAAAACAGAAGGAAGTTTGAAATTCACCCTTGTCAGTGCCGAAATCAGATTTGAACGCTTCCTCTTCACCACTACAATTGTCATCACGATGTTCCGAACTCAAAAGAAAGCAAATATTACATATGAAAGTAACTCTGAACATTTTTTCTAGGGAAAAAAAAAAAAAAAAAAACAACGCAGATAATATTTCTCTGGAACATAGAATCTTTAGTCCATAACATCGAAAATAGTTCACGAATAGCTTTCATTGCCCTCATGAATCCTATGAAAACGTACATTTCTGTCATATTGGTTGACAACCATTTATCTTTATCTGTATTCCATTGGGCATAAACAATCTCAGCCTTTTCATTTGTACAATCAACAACCTTTTGCACACACTAAAAGTCAATAATAGCATCCCTGATCGACGACACATTCTTGATGCCACAATGTCACAACATGGCCACTCTGTTCTAATGAAATATCCTGTTTCTGACGTCGAAATGGTTTTCTATATATTGCTTCCCATACCATTCCACTTTTACTAGTGCATGTTGCGCTAATTGCTAGTTGAGAACCATCCCTTTTCTGCATTATCGATGTTGTCAATAACATCATCCACCGTATTATATCTCCAATCTCAGAACACAGAGAACTCTCGTCCCTTTCTATTTCCTCCCCCAATATTTTCATTACCTCAATTAGGTCACGTTGACATTCTAAATTGTAGGTTTTACCATTTTCCTTCTTGTTGACATATTTCCCATGAGGCTAACAGCTTGCAAATGTAAACCAAATAAGTAATAAACGGTTGTCTTTGGTCCAACAATGGCATATACTCAATTTAAAAACCTTCAACAACAAAACTTCTAAAATAAATGTGTAACTTTTAATTCATCAATTCATGTAGCACGGACTACCAAGCGATGTACACCCCAGTGAGTGTTTTAAGTGCTGTGACTAAATGGGCATGATTACTTTCATTATTATACCGTGTGGTTTGTAAGAGATAAATTAACAATATACAGAACTGACTATGCCCTATTTGTACTACAGCAATGGCAGACAATGAATTAGAGAGATTTTGGGGTACACTTGTATCCCATTTGTTATATGGAAGGTTAATAATTGTTTGTTAGTATTCATAATTCAGATGGGATCTCAATACAAACTTTCCTAAAGATGTCAATGGAAGGTAATTTTCCAAGTTACAATTTTTGAGACTCTTAACTAATGGCGACGTTTATTTTAAAAAATCATATAGTGCGTTTTGCTTTTGTTGGAAGCTGTTTGAAGAAAAAAAGTAACAGATAATCGGGAGTTTTAAGATTGGCGACATTTAGCCACTCATTTGATACTGCATGAAACGAGTGCAGAACATGTGCAAAACTGTAAAACGTGGTATAAAATAAAAACGCCCTTTGAAAACAATTGTACAATTGACAAAAGAACAACGGTATTTTGAATTTGAAAAAAAGTAAATGGCAGGCCATCAATGAAGAATTGCAATAGTACCGTTTGGGCAGGCAGGGTTTTAGCTATTAGAGATACGAATGATAAATTATATGATTCAAATAATGGCAATTTTTAAAGGCTATAGGAATGTAGGCGAAATTTGTTCACATTATTTTACAGCATATCAATGACGTAACACATTCTCAAACTGCTAAAAGCCATATACCTCATTACTAGGCCATGCTTTTCAAAATGAAATGATATATGTTTTAGCAACTGGCATTAAATAAAAAAAAATCAAGGAATTTTTAAAGAATGCAAAATATTTTTCTGTAATTCTCGACCTTACATCAGAAACCAATCCTATTGAAAAAATAATAAGAATTGAAAGAATTGTAGTAAGAATTGAAAATACTGACACTTCTGATGTTGCAATTTGACTATTATTACGTTTTTGTCTTTGTTTTTATTTTATTTTTTATTTTTACTTAATTGTTAAAAATATATGTTTATGCTGTATTTTATTAAGGGAATTACTTCTTGAATTTATTCTGTTTCCGACACTTCAGAGAAAGGTTGGTTCATGTAGGAGAAGAAGGGGCGGTTTTAATATTTAATATTTATCTTAGATACTGAGGTAAGTATATGTAAATTAAAATACACTTTTGACAGAAACACATTCTTCCATATTTACTCTTCACTTCGCACTATTGATATTGGCTTTTATTTAAGAAAGTAATAAAGCACGGTTTTTTAAATTAAATAGTACAAAGTGCCCCGTGTCACCCCACTCTTTGGGGGAACGGTGTTGGGATATTACAATGTAATGTATAGTCATATTCCTCTTAGCAAGTTCACGAACAAGAATTATTTCATTGTCTTCACTGGCAAAACTCGCGCAAGAATTATGGATCACTTCTTGCATTTTTACAGCAAATCTAACACTAATATGAACTTGAAGCCTCGTCGCTTGACTGGGACTCTCGTTGGGCATCTTTCTTTGCTTTTGTTTTCTCCTATCCTCCCTCTTTATCTTCTCAGCTTCCAATTCCTTTTTGTACGGGGATTTAATCTTACCCTTTCATCGAGTAGATCTTTAAGACATTTAATCTTTAGGACGGGTAACACAATCTTTAGTGATGCCACTTTGAAAGCGGATTTTTCTGGCATTCAGGAGGATCCTGGCTGTGGCTCAATATTTTCTGTTGAATGGTTGTCATTTGGGAAAATTTCTCCAATAGGCTCATGGTGTTACCCACTGTGCCTTTAGAAGTTCCTGCTTTAGACGCAATGTTTAGAGTCAGTCTCTCTATGCTTACTTAGACCTACTTCCGGAGTACCAGAGTAATGAGTAATGACTATGTCCGTGTTGGCATAGCACAATACGATGGCTGAATCGGTGTTACGGTTGGTTCTTTTCTAATGCCCATTGTTTCTGCTGGCAAGAAGTCAGACTCATTGAAGATATTCTTGTCAAGTTATTTCAAACCCTTACGGGCGGTGCGTATGGTCGCTGCTTGTATAAAAGTAGCTCCAAAAATAGTAGAAACCTACCACAGTGTTACAACCTTCCATTTTCGAAGCTCATCATAATACACACTTAGAAGCTTTAAAAAGCCACATCCAGTGATTGTAGCTTGTGGGATTTGTGGGGTGGTAGACAAAGGACGACGACACCATTCGCTCATGTTAGGTCTCTTGTCAGTCTCTCTGTTCAGAAGACTTTAGCACTCCATCCTGAAATTTTTCTTTTAAGCCATTTTAGAATGGCTCTTTACATTAACTGTGGTTCCTTTTTCACTACAGTTATAGATTTTGTCACCAGTTAAGTGATGAATGTCAATATATTTCTCCAACAAAGAAAACAGCTGGTCTACGCTTTGTTAAAACCCCATAGCTCGTGCCCCTGAGATAGCTTCTGGCTTTCGAATTGTTAAATTTGGATGCCTAGCTAGAAAACTTTTCACCCAATCTTTTCCAACCATATTACTACCGGATTTAACATTTTGGCTCAAATTATTTCCTTCTGCTAATTGATACGCTAAGGAACGTAGATCTTTTGTAGTCAGACCAAAGAGCCTATCCCCCCTTGTTCATGGGAGAAAATACAGTGAAATTAATTTCCTACCCTTTTTATTTAATCATTTATTCAAACGATGAATTTTTAATTTCTTTTGGGCGTGCCTTTCCAATGTTGTCTGAGGTACATTGAACGTTGTGATGCTCTGTAATGTCCCAATTCTTTATTTATCACGGCCTGAGTGCACTATTTATACTATTCATGGCCATTCTTGCTATTGGTTGTCTTACAATAATTTTACATAATTTGCAACACAAATAAATAATATTCAGACCAACATTTGATTAAAGGGGCGAAAAGTACTATCCCATTCCGCTCCTTCCCCGTCAAGCCCTAAGGTTAACTTTTAGGTTATAGAATCTTCGGCGGAATGGGATTGATTATAATACCCAATTAAGCACACTAAAACAATCTTAGGAACCTGCTATGTAAAATATACACTTAATTATTTAATATAAATTACACATAGACACTCGCCATGAACGAAAAAAATTGTAGCTATAGCAACATGAAAGTACGGCCGAGTACATGAACCTCAGCATGACTAGCAGAAGCAAATGGCGCACAATGTTCGGTTGCGCTCAGAGCAAGTCTGCTGAAATAGTTCCAATTATTTCCGATAAGTTTCAGTCAATAAGGGAAAATAAGAGGGGTACCAATTTTTGCTCCGCTACCCCATTCCCTACCAGATGCTAATTCCAAACAGTTTTCAGATTCAAGGCACACCACTCCATTACTCTGAAAATTCTTCGCGCCTTAGAACATGTAAATAATCCACTATCTTAACTTTCTAAATAAACTGGCTCTGAACGTACCTTTGGCCCTTCTGGTACGATGGTTTATTCCGTAAAATTTCGACACTAAGATTAAACTCGGCAATCTATCTGAATGACCCAACACTTCTACTCTACGTTAATGCTTCCATCACCCGATAGATTCTTTCCGGAATCCACCAAGAGAGCATATTACGCTCTATTCTGTTCAACATTTATGTAAATGACAACTCAAGACGGATGCCATCACTTTCTCCATATATTTCGATTATACTACTATGACGTAATCTGGCAACCCCAATTTATTCACACCCACTTCCAGTAATCACCAAAAACCTTGGAGACATGGCTCAGTAAATCGCCGTTGACACCAATAAGCGTCAAGCTATACCTACTAAGGGGTGAAACGATCCTTCACCCAACCAGTATCGCGCCGTGCAGCCGGCCGGCGAGGCTGGCTGCTCTGTCGACGGTGCGGGTGACAAGAAGTTCGCAATAAATATAGTACGGTTTGTCGCGTAAGTTTATTCTAACATACACTTAAAAATAAAAGTAAATTATACACATATAGGCTGCCAAAAATGCATACACTCTTCAAGCACAAAAAAAAAAAAAGTGTTAATCTAACAAAACTGAATTCACACAAACAGAAAATGACGAGCACTAATTATTTTAGATTTATAGTTACAGCAATCACAATAGTTGCTCAAAATGCTCACCATCGGCGCCGATATACTTCTGAGTACGTTGAACTACTGATTGGGCAACGTTTGCGAAAGTGTCCTCAGCGATTGCAGCACATGCCGTTTCAATTTCTTCCCGAAGTGTTGCCAATGTAGCTGGTTTTCTACGGTAAACAACACCCTTAAAAGTTCCCCATTAATAGAAGTCCAACGGAGTTAGATTCGGAGAAAGCGTTGGCAACTCAATCGGACCTCTTCGTCCTTGGAAGGCTGTCATCTAGGTACGCACGTACATCTCGGTGGTAATGTTGTGGTACACCATCCTGTTGGAAGTAAAATTCCTCATTTCCATAGTGTATAAATGGCCGGTAAGATGGATATACGTAAAATATTCAGATACACTGGGTCGGTTACTGTTGCTTCAAAAAGGAATGGTCCAATTAGATCCCTAGATGATAACCCACACCCGCTATTAAAACAATAATCTTGACTTTTATTTTGTTGTAGTAACACTAGCATAACGTAATGTGAACCTCATCTGTTTACAGAACACCATACGACAATCTTGGCTTCATGTGTTCATTGTTGATTTACCTGTTACATAGCAACGCTATAATGGTTGTGAGTCACATCTGTTGACATAACATCACACTACACATTATTTTGTTTTTCGGTTCAACTTTGAAATATATTAAATAGATATTTACTATGTATACATTTTTGGCACCCTCGGTGTTAGGCAAGGAGATCTGGAACTGCTTCCCTTCGTTGTTGTTAAAGCAATTCTGACACCTGCTTAGGAGTGCTCATTACACTCTGAAGTTCCCTCTGAGAAATGGCAGCAATTTCTTGACGCATGTTAGTTTTAAGCTCATGTAAAGTGTGTGGATTTGTTTTGTACACTTTCTCTTTTAATGTTCGCCCCCCCCCCCCCCTACAGAGATAGAAAACACTTAACCACATCCTGAAATTGATTTACTGATCGCTGAATCGAACTCCAGTTAGGAATGAGAACATCAGAAAATTCCTCTTGAAATACTCTTACAGCACGCGCTGATTCTGTACGTAAGTATGAATCATGCATGAATACTCTTTGGGGAATAGAATACTTGTATTACACCATTTCACTTGATACACTTTCACTCAATACTGTGTCGCCTAACAAAAACGTGCTACTTACTCAAGATTTCAACTCACCCTGAAGCTCCGCGCATCGGAGGGGAAATATACTCCCCGCCTCCGCCGATATGGCGCTTCCGGCCGTCTCGCGGTTGCGTCAAGCATTGCTCACCTAGCATTTTAAAAACATCCTTAGCACAGCAAGTTTACTGCCACTTAACAGTTTGGCAGGAACATTATCTGGCACAAAACTGTGACTTATGTTTCACAAGGGATCCCCATATTATCCAAGCTAATACCAACTATGATAAACTATAGCAGTCCCCCTTCAACTAAATATAGGTGCAATACTTGTGCTTGTGCTGTCTGGGGATATGTGGCACCCAGCCACATCAACTCTTTCAAATTATTCCAAAACAAAATTCTTTGCTTCATAGTCCAAGTAGAAAAAATGAGACCTGTTCCATACTTAGTGCTGAATTTGGAATGTATTCACTACAGCAGTTTATAAAATATAACTGACACCTGACCTATAAGCTCCACCAATAACCACAATCCCCCCATTCATGAATTGCAGAAAAATGAAAAATCTTTTAACACTAATAAATGCTCACTCACATTATTTGAATGCAAACTGTACTTCAAAGACACCATCACTGAACTTCAAACCCCCCATAATACTTCCTTGTAATACACTTGATCCCTAACTTTTATGTATCATTATTCTCTCATGTTATTATTATCATTACTTATTTTATTCATTTATATGTAAAAAATATAAGTAGTAGTTTTTATTTACTGATTTATTTAATATTTTTGTATTATTTCTTTCCTTTCTGGCTTCTTAGCTGAACTCGGCAAACTTTACTCACTGACTTTTGGTTTCTTTACTCAATGGTTCATTAAGCACATTTACTGTGGGTAACACATAGCAAATTCAAGAAGGCCTAAAGCAATTGCTTCGCTCAACCTCATTCACATCTCTCAGAATCACACATCACTTACCTAATAACCTAACACCTTAATAAACACTGTACCAATTCCTATTCACATGTCTCTAGCTTCTAACTCCCTGGCAGTAATTCGGTCATGTTACAATTATTGCATGCCAGCATGATAAACTAACCAATAGTAACTGGAATGCTCAAGCAGAGCCTATCAAATCAACTGAATACACTCCCTATTAGCATATCCTCTAGCATCCGCATATAATGTAATAATTGTGTTTTGGTTATAAACTGTTACAAAATGGCATAAAAACAAAAAAATAGGATTATTCCTGAGTTGCAAAATAGGCTGTAGGCAGTATTACTATAGCAACAAATATGAATGAATGGTATTTAACGCCCATTTTTGCTACAGAGGCACCACAGGTGATGGACACTGATATATGAGATGAAATGATATATTCGGAAAAGATTGATTTTTTTAAGGAAGGAATCGTTCCAGGCCTAAGTATAGGGTACCTCCCCGGCATTTGACATTTATGAGGACTGAGGAAAACCTCGAAAAAACCTGAGTTAGGGAGGACGAACTGTCCAGCGGTATTCGAACCCAGACCTCCCGCTCAAGAGTCCACGCCTTAATGGCCTTGGCCACCCATGGCAGTCAGCAATAAATATGGTTTTACTCAAAATAAATTGTACTTTCATTCTATAACTAACCAATTTATTTTTTATATGTCCAAATTGAAAACAATAACTGTTCAGGATGCGACATCTTAATACCACACTGGGAAGAGGCCAGTGGGACCAAGCTGAAGATGGAGGCAAACTCCTTTGAAACATGTTTAAGCAAGTGGAACAAAATTAGTGAAATTTGAGTGATTTCATAATAATAATAATTTGTCATATAAAATTAAATGCTGAAGTATTTATAGAATTATTCTGTCCAAATTCAAATAATAACCGGCCAGGTTACCAGGCAAGAATAAATATAAATGCATAATAACAGTTGCATCCTTGTTAAAATTAAACATCAAAAGGCAAGGATTCCATTTAAATTTCAAATTAGGGGTTGGCTGGGGATGAAAGTTAAACGTTAATCAATACTGATTTAACACTTCCCACTCAATGATATGAACTTATACTCTTGAAGCTAATAACAGTGAAGTAGTACAATAATATAACTGAGATCATTGTATGATTGAGTCGAACTACACACTTTTATTGTTCACTCACTTGTTTATAATATGTAGAACCGGTTTCACAAACCCTTTGTCCACATCATCAGCTAACCGTCAACTGCTGGATCAGTTAGTTAATGATGCAGAAAACAGTTTGTGAAACCGGTTCAGTTCTACATATTATAAACAAGTTGGAGCAATAAGTGTGTAGTTCAACTCGATGATACAATGATCTCAATTATATGATTAGCTTCACTGTACAAGTCCCAATTAACATTTCTAGTTAATAAAATAATATTGATTTAGAGTTGGTTTGATGATACTTATACTTCACTTACTTGGTTCTTTTAATTGGACACATCTTGTAGCTGGTTGGAGATATTTATTGAATATATCCAACAATGGTGTTTCAAAGTTCATGACATGGGTTTTTATTTTTGATGATGTAACTTTTATCCATATCGATAGCTCAAAAGGTTTGCAACTGTGTTTCAATAATTTTGTTTTTTTTATCAATTTCATGGTTTTCTGGCCAAAGTGGGCTGCCACTGTCGATTTCTCTATCTGTTTGCAATGGATATTTCTGAAACCCATTAAAAGAAATTAAGCATAAGTGTCATCAAACCAACCCTATATCAATATTTCTCCTCAATATTTAAATTGACATGTTTTCTGTTATTCAGGTAGTTATTCAGATTGGGAAATTAAATCTCAATATGTATGTACATTATTATATATCTTCAATGTCAGTGTCAATTTCGATAGATACCAAATGTCAAATGCCTAACAATATTAGGTAGAGTGAGAACTTATAAACTAATATTATGTAAATACTATCCAAAATGGCCTGCATTCAGCTGTTTTAGTTTATGCATAAATTTAAACTGCTCATAATGTATCCTGATCTATAGGTTTGACAATGCTGAACAGCAGTTGTACCAGTAAATTTGTTCTGTTACTTTTAGTTATTTATAAACTTTATTCTGTGTAATATATCCTATTCAATACATACCAATGCTGTATCATTCTGCCATTGGAAATTTATCTTCATCATTAGAAAAACATCTCTCAGATCATTATGCCCAGTTTATTGATCTTGTTTTATGCACGAGAAAGGCTAAAAAGTTGCTAATACAATTCACATAGCAAAAATAAATAATATAAACAACTATATACAGAATCTTGGAATAAAGTATAGTATTGTACAAAACACAAAATGGAACATCTTTAATAAAAATTTTTTTTATTTACTTTAATAAGTATTGCTGGTTTACAACAAAAACTATCTTTACACACAAAATCAAATTGTTTGATGAGATGATTATGCTTAGAAATGAGATGAAAACAATACTCAAATCAACTAAACCTTTTCATTATTATAAGAATTACAAAAATCTTAAATTGCAATTATAAATGAATTCATGAGTGCAAGCAACAGGAAGTAGAAGACAAAATAGCAAAGTTTAGTAATATAAGTAAAACATTACATACAACAATTAGGGAGAGAGCTTTAGATTATTGAAGTACTAGGAAAGGTTTAGGAAAGCTAGAAAAAGTTCTGAAAAACAATGTAACATTTTCAATGACTTCTACAACTTTCCAAGTGGGCTATCAGTAATCCCATAGAATGCAACACCCCCTTTCTGGCAATGACAGATCTAAAGAATCTTCTGGACAAGTGATTCTAATGCTGATATACTTAATAAAGACCTGAACTCTGTTAGACTTTTTATCACAACACTAAAAGCTAATTCTGTATGAGAGTTACTATGAGGTATGCTTAGTACTGCTAATAAAACTCAACATGTTTTATACTTTATTTGTTCACCTTCATTTCTAATATCTACATTTTGCATCAATTTAACATGCATTCAGGGAAAGTATTACATTGATAGTTTCATCCTCAAGTTTGTCATGTTCTTCTTCACCAACCAAATGTGGGAATCAAAATGTTTTTCAAATGAAAGATCCACAATTTCTACATGCTTAAGAAATGAAAAATCAAATAATGCAGCGCTGCTAGTGAGACTTTTAATTTCACTTTAACCCCTACTCTTTAAATTTCGGTTTTCAGCTATACCCTCATTCCTAATGGTCTGATTTCCTTAATTTTTAGAAAACATTTTTATCTAAAAGGTATATACTGAATTTTGTTGTGAAAACACAAATATTGCTGCAGCTACAGGGATTTTTAATTTTCACTTTAACCCCTACTCCTAATGGTCTGATTTTCAGAAAATATTTTTAGCTCCAATTACTCTTTGGATTTCTGGTATTTCCTCTTTTCAAATATGACATGAAACAGATGTAGACTCAAACTGATTAGAAGATAATAAGTCAGTTACAAGACTTAAGAAATGTCCTTCTTTGAGCATTTATTGCTGGAAAATCTTGTTGCAGAAACAAATTTGCAGAATTAAAAACTAGAAGTGTAGTCTGAAGGAAATAATATGGATCCTGTAAGAGAGTTCTTTTGTCTATTCCAAATGAGAGAGCCAACAGATACTCAGATACATACATCAAAAGTTTGAGAGACTCTGGGCCTTGCATACACTTATATACTTTAAATTCATGCTACCTTTTTGAAATGTTCTCAAGGTAGTAACACAAATATACTAAACATTTCTCTGATTTAATGTCAATTGGAGTGCTGTTTTTAGAGCTCAAATGTGTATAAGATGAAATGAACAACCTAAGGATTAATAGATAAATGCTTATCCTTAACAAATTTGGCAACCCTTTCTGTTGTGTTGCATCAATCATTATGTAGGCATTGTCAGCAGAAAAACATGGTTTTCCGAAGGAATGTCCAGGGAAGATAATTTATCATCAATAATACATAAAATTCCTTCCTTTGGTATGTCATTATTCTCCAGCAATGATAAATGAAAACAGGAAAACTGACTTTGCTAGGAATTAAAAAAAAATGGCTAAAGAATAAATTTTTACTGTATTTGCACACTACCATCAGTAGCCAAAGAAAGTTCCTTCAAAGTTCAATTGAACTTCTATTGAACTAGTGCATAGATTCTTTTGCACTATCATTGTCTATAATGCACTATGCTATTTAGAATTAGGGAACATTATTCTGAATAAATTTCTTGCATGGTCAAAAATGGCCAATCTCTCTAAATGAAATGATCTAAATAAAATTTGGCATTTATAATATTTGTTTCATAATTCTTAATAAAAAAGTTCATCCCATAGGAGTTGTATTAACTAAGCAAATTCCTCACCTAGTTGAGTAACTTTAAAAAAGAGTATAATATTCAAATTATGGTCTTATTAATTAATGAAATAAGTATGGCATTGCTGTGTGGTATTAGCATAAAAACTCTAAAGCTAACTAATATGAAAAACTGAACTATAACACATTACTTAACTAGATTATTGTTTTTTCCCCTTCAAAATCAATTGAAAATAAATATCTATATTGAAATTTCTCAAATTTTCAAAATTAAGGGAAACAAAAATTTAAATTCTTCCATTTTGTAAATATACAAAAGAGAAATCATATTTTTATAATTATTATTATTGAGATAAAAGCACAAAAATTATTTCTATAATATTATATAAATGTAATTGGCTATATTGTATGGGTATTTTTAAACAGTTTTTACTGTAAACATGTTTATGAACTGAGCCCTTGATATCATCTTTACATTTCTAAAATAGAGAAAAATAACAGAGGGCTTTGAGTTGCATCGTGTATTTAGCCAAATGTTCATATTTTCAATAAAAAAAAAACATGTTACTATTTTTAACAATAAACATAAGTTCCATTGATTCTCATAGGTTTGGAATTAAATTTAAATGTTATTGTAGTAAAAAGGTGTAATGCAAACGTTATCTGGAGGTTATTACAGAGTGCTCTTACATACAAATATAATTTTCAAACACATATTAGATTATTATTTCACATTTGCTATCTTCGCAATGATGCTTTTGTTAAATATAAAATATAAGCAACACTATAAATAGTTTATATGCTGAATGTAATTTGTTCTTTTATTTTAAAACAATAGAGAGAATGTAAGAGTGCTTTTTAAATTTCAGTTTTCATGTGCCCTTACTCCTAAAGGTCCGATTTCCCTAGTTTTCAGAAACTATTTTTCTTATTTTATTTAAATGGCTCATAGCGAGTTTCGTTATGAAAAAACAAATATTGATGCCACTTGAGTCACTATTAAGTTTTGGGTTTCAGGTAAACCCCCATTCCTAATAATTTGATTTTATTCATTTTCAGTAACTATTATTGCTATTTTATTTCAATGGCACATACCAAGTTTCATTATGAAAAAGCAAACAATGCAGCCTCCAATTGCGATTTTTAAATTTCACATTAATCCCCACTCTTTAAATTTCGGTTTTCAGTTATACCCCCAATCCTAATGACCTTATTTCCCTAATTTTCAGAAAATATTTTTATTTAAATGGTATATACCAAATTTTGTTGTGAAAAAACCAATATTGCTGCCGCTAAAGTGATTTTTAATTTTCGTTTTAACCCCAATTCCTAACAGCACTATTTTCAGAAAATATTTATTTATTTAAAATATTTATTTTAATGAAATATACCCAGTTTCTTTGAGAAAAAACAACAATTGTGACTACTAGAGCTATAACAAATGGATAGACACACACATATATATAATTTATTTTTGTTGTCATTTTCCGTGTCTACCAGTAGAGGTGATTAAGATTTGAAGAAATTATTCAAAAATATTTTCATTTTCAATTCCAGTCAGAAATGATGGATTTTAGGTTTATAAATCATAAATATGGCTTCCTTTGGAATGGAAATAATATCATTAGTTCATATCATAGATTTACGCCATGTAAATGAACCTCAAGCCTGAAGGAAGAGATCTCTCAGCAAAATTTATCAGCCATTTCATGCTCTGAATTGAATGGAATGCTGATGACCTGAGCGTCCATAATTAAACCAAATAAGCTTCAAATAAATGTACATTTTTATATATCTTAGAGTCAGTCTATAATAATTTTGAACACCATGTGCCACAGAAGTCACATGAGCATACATTGCAGAACATATGCTTTTTAATTGCACATGCAGAAAGTAATTCTTTCATTAACTAGTTTCCATATTTTTTTAACACTGCTGTCTTCTTCTGGTAGGTGCAATATGAGAAATTGTATGTCTTATTTTAGAAACCCATTCACTAACAATTAAAATATTCTTAAATATGATCACTTATACACCTAACAGAACACAGCACATAAGCCACCTAATACCATACAAACTGTTGTCTATGCTCTACCACAGTGGCTCCCAATCTTTTTTGACTGGCGGCACACTTTACTGAATGCCCATGATATCACGACAGACTTACTTTTTTATTATAATAATGACAACCACAAAAACAACAACTATACAAAGGTATGTGTCAAAAAGTTCAACCTATTTTGCTGGACATTGATAAGATTTTTGTTACCATTTTTAAAAATTCAGCTATTTTAATTAATATAAAGTCTGAACTTACTGGATTGCACTGAGTTTCTCTATATGTAGTCTTATGGTTGACAGGACAACACATAAATCATCTTCAAGATGTAGCAGTCCATTCCTTTGTTTAGATTTCATTATTTTGATGGTCAAAAATGCTGATTCACACAAGTATGACATTATGGCCCTCTTTCCAATTGTGGGATACTGACATCATGCATAAATACAAAAAGACTGCACTGAATTATCTAGAAATTTTGTTTTCATAGTAGAATTTTCATGACAAATCTAGCAAATCATTTTTCTCCTTGACAGATTGATGGCATTTTGAACATTGTTCTCACCAACAGTACCAAAAGGAGAAAAACTAACTTACTAATTCTAATTCTGAAATGGACAAGCTAGGGAAGTACTTTGTTACTGAAGTTTGTAATGCCTAAATGGCGTTCTGCTATTAATTTCTTCAGGGATTCTTTCTCTTTTTCAGCAAGCCAATAAAACTCTGAACTAAAGAAAGGGGCAATAATTTACCTGCTATAACCGAAGACTCCCAAAATTTCAGTTTTTTTTTTTTTTTTTTTTTTTTTAAATCCTTGAATCTTGTTTGTAGTCGAAATAATAGTTTAAAAAGGTCTTGAAGCTCTACCACTGACTTCATTGATTTATCCCCTGAAAGTCAACAGGTTTCAGTATGTAATAATAAACTGATAAGCTTGGCCTCCATAGATTTGCAAAGCTTTTCAAACTCTCATTATATAATTTATCATTTTAATAGTCATACTTAACAGATTCTAAAAGTCAACCTTCTTCAACAGTTGCAATAATTAACATTGCCCCATGCCAGAAACAATGACTTGTCTACCAATCTAGGAAATTAGAGTCATTTTCCAGCAATTTCCATTGGGCTCTGGATGATCAAGGTATTCGTAGATTAATATTTCCCAGAGCATTTGATCAGACGAAAAAGGTCTGATAGCATGGTCACCTAATTAACCTCATGTTACCGTATATAATTTTCTTTTTCTTTGAGGTTTCTACAAGATAAAAATGAGGTGTAATGCGGAACTCCAAGAAAACATTAATGCAGCCTTCCTTTATATAACACTTGACATTCTACAGAAAGCAGAACATTGTCTGAACATCATCTGAGCAACCAATGATGCCCATGTGGAGACATCTGACCACATTGTACCAAACTTTTACATGTGGTATAAGTGCCAGGAATAAAAGTTATTTGTTCTCAATCACAGTTCCATTTTGCCTACAATTTGAAAGTTATACATAATTTGTCAACTGCCCATTTTTTAATAAATTAGTCACCTTAGTCACAAATAATGGAGATATGCATTTAAAAGAAAAGCAAAAGTGTTCCTGTTGGATAAATAATAATGAATGGTCACATCCAAATTTTTGGAAAGAGAATAAATAGCATTAGCTAGGTCATAATATGTCCTGAAATTTATGCTTTTAAAACTTGTGAACAGTACCAAACTTAACACTGTGAACAGAAATCATAAAACTTAAATTACATGTAAATTCCTGTTAAACATATCTTATATGCACACTTTATAGAATTGTTGTTTATCTTTTCTCATATTACTTGAATGTAACTTTGCACAAGATTTTTGTAAATCATTGAAAGTTGTATATAACTATTTTTTTTAATTTGTCAATTACTGACAATGTTAAAAACTTGTAAACCAAGTTCATGGCAATAAACTCATTAATATCATCTATTTTTGGTCATTGATAACAAAGTCATTATTTTCAGTACAAGTTGTTTACTCTTTTTAAGTGTGGCTCTCTCCCAATCTTCAGATTTTTTAGCTTATTTTCTAGTTTTGCCTGTGGTGCCTCTGTAGCAAAAATGGGCATTAAACACCATTCATTCATTATTTTGTAGTTGCATACTAGATTACCCAAAGTGGAGACAGTACAGTTCTCAATTAATTTGCTTTTCTTCAGCCATGATGGTGTCACATCCATTATTTGTGTCTGAGTTGGGATATTCAGATAAAATGATGTCACAACAGAAAATTACATTTCCTATATACAGTTGGTGGAATTTTTTTTTATATTAAGCTCTTCTGGTAGATGCATCTTTGAAGTCTGTTCAAAGTATAATGGTAAGGCAGCTTTCTGCTTTCTAAATGGAATGTGCTTTCATCAAAAATGTTTTTCTAATGGAGTTTTTGTCTTTTTTACACAAATTATGTTATTGTACCAACAAGAAGTGTAACAACATATATTTTCATCACAACATGAATCATCATATAATACTCTTTTGGTATTATAGTTACCGTCTCTTATCCTTAAATACTATTTGTTTCAATAGCATCACAGTTTAATTTCCAAATACTCCATATACATTTACAATTGAGAATTTATTGCATACCTTCAATCAATGTTATATGTACTTAATATATAAAGTGTTACAAAATATTTTTATTTAATTAAAAGTTTCAACTTTACTAAAATGTTTAATATATTAATTAATATATCAATTAATTGTTTTGGTTGTTTTTACAAACATTTGAAAATTATGGGTGAGATAACGAAATTCACAAAAACCAATTGTAGACATGAGAAGTTAGTTTTTAATGGCTTTACCAAACACCATATGCAAAAAAAATTTAAAAATATGGTGGTGTAACTTTCAATCTAAATGCGCTACTACAATAACTATTTCTTATATTCGCCACATGTTCTAAAGAACCAATTGCATACTCAAACCATGCTCATAGTAATGGAGTAGAGTACATGCTATAAGAACATATAGAGAGAACTTGAAGCAGAGAGTACTTCAAGAAAGCCTACCATTCCCATAATGCACAGATATTTGCCTAGTGTCTAGTAAAGGTAACATATATAGCTTTAAAAAAAAAAAAACCTGTGCACAAGATATGTATTAACTAGCCAGTCCTAATGAACTGGAATATGTACTGGAGAGAAACTTAAGTCAGAGATGGTGACCTGCTTGACTTTGATGCAGATTTGAGCCAGAAAATTATAATTTTTTAACAGATATACTCCTTAGGACTTTACTTGACTCGCATACTGGGTAATGTGGGATTTTCAAGTTTGCTACGAACATGCAGATTTATGTGATACATGTGAATATGACCGGTCATGGGTTCCCCATACCTTTTACATTAATAAGGAAAACAAGGCAAGCACACAAGCTCATGTTCCAAATTTTGAAGGAGGAAGTAATCAACAGGTTGAATTGGCAGCTAAATCTAACATTTGTTTCAACACTCTTATAATTAAGAGTAAAATTGTAAACATTGCAAAAAAAGAGTTTCCACATGCCAAAATTTTGGAATACTTTTTTCTCTTCAGCCAGGTAATTTGAATATGTCTGAATTAGAAAGTCAAACAATACCAAGAAGAAGTAAATGAAAAATTAACATCACTGGTTCAATCTTTGTTGGCACTAGTATTCATCTCCGAGGAAGATATCTTACAAGCTTTTAACCAGTTACTAGAAACTGAGTAAGGATTTAAATACTGATCCACCCATATTGCCCAAATTGGTTCAATGATTCATTATACGTATAAAAATAATACTATTACTGTTCAAAACAAGAAAACAAACTAGTACAGTTACCAGTTAACAATAACTTTCTATTAATGGATATCATTGTATGATTAGTTGAACTACACACTCTTAAAGCTTCACTTACTTTTTATAAATGTATGGAACCGGTTTCGAGAACATTTGTTCCCATCTTCAGCCATGCTAAGGTTCAACTGTTGGATCATTCGTTGAGCTGTGGGAATGTAAATTCTGCTCTGGTGGCGGTGTGATAAACTGGAATTTACATTCCCACAGCTCAACGAATGATCCGACAGTTGAACCGTAGCATGGCTGAAGATGGGAACAAATGTTCTCGAAACCGGTTCCATACATTTAAAAAAAGTAAGTGAAGCTTTAAGAGTGTGTAGTTCAACTAATCATACAATGATATCCATTAATATGATTGGCTTCACTGTGTTTAAGTTCCAATTTTACATTTAAGTAATAACTTTCTACTTTCTCTTATGCTGTCACAATGAATGAATTTTGGCATTTTCCAAAATTCTAAGAATTTTTTTCAATTTGTCAATAAATTTTCATAATTATTATTTTCAAGAAACATAGAATTGAACACATTATTAAATAGTAGACACAAATTTTATAGTTTTTGGCACCAAAATGAAACTTTTGCCAAAAATGGATATTGGTTTTTCCCTCTCTGTCTCTTTTTAGTTTCAACAGATGTAATTTTTACAGTAATTTCATTCTCAGATTCACTAAATATTTTTCATTAATATTTTTTTTCAATTTTATTGAGTTCACAAATTAATAATGCACTGCATTTGAACAGAGCTTTGCTGTAATTTCCAAGGTTATTAAATAATATGACCAATGAGAATTTTATGGTCAGCAGGAAAACGAACAAAAGTCAAAAACAACTAAAGTCAGTCTTTAATGTTTAATAACAGTGAACTTTGAATTTTTGTGTTTCTATCTTGTAGAGCAAGTCCATTATATTTAAATTGTTGTAAAATTAATCAATTTGAATAAATAAAGGCTTGTAATGTAAAACTGTGTTTCTTGACCAATGTTCTTTTTTCCCACCAACCTAAGAATGTGTGATGTATAACATTTTAGAAATATTATTACAAAACATATTATTGTAGGCAACTTAAAGATGCAAATATGGTATTTTTCTAGTCACCAGTGAAATTAAACTACACACCAATATACTAGCTCTCCTGTTGTCATAAATCATTACTGAAAATCAGTATGCTCAGAAGGCATATAAATATAATTCTTTATTTAAAAACTATATTAGGAACTATCACTGTGAAGCCAATTTTATGATTAAAACATTTGGATTATATCGACTTAAACACTCTTATTGCTCCACTTACTTGTTATAAAATGTGGTACTGGTTTCGAAGACCTTTGTCTTTATCCTTGATAATTCTTTATGTTTTGTAAATTGTTTATAAATGTTAATTGGCCAAGCAAATTCCTTATTTTACATTACCCTAGGTATGCAGTAACTATTTTTCTCCCAATAATCCATTTTCTAATATAAAACAAAATTTGCTGAAATGACTCAAAATAATGTCATTCCTGTCAAGAACTGGAAATGCAACTGGTGAATCACTTATTACAGTAAATATCTATCTTTCTTATTTTTTTTGGTTAATGAAAAACTGAGAGACCATGAGAAACTGCTGCATCCTATGAGCAGCATATTGTTCCATCTCTAAAACATGAGAGGTTGCTGCCATTATCAGTTCCAGAGGATATAATTTTGCAAGGGAAACTAGTAGTCAAAAGCTATTAAGTACCAAATTAACTGAAAGTATTTTCAGCAGCAAAAGGTTGATGCCACTTGAGTTACAAATCCTCCATACATCTACACCTTATCACCAAAACATTCTGTTCTCCAAAGAAAAATGTAAACAACAAATATAATAACAAGATGTATAATAGTCACCTGAGCTGCTGAAATGGTTATTGCAAATAAAAAAAGAAAGAAAGAAAACAAGCTTTTCAGCTTATAGGCTAGGCAGAAACAATAAGACGATTGCAATTTGTTGTAATACCAACTTGTTTGTAGATGCTGAAACAAATGCCATGTAGTTAATAGCTTTTAGTGACAATGCAGCATTGGTCAAATGGGTATCTGGTGTTTGCTGTGGAAATATTTTTTGAAAATGATGATTCTGCTATAATTATGCAATCAATCTTTGGTTACATTTTGAAATCAGAAGAATGTAAAGGTTCCTACATGTCAAAACAATATTGAATTGGGTTACATAATTGAGAATTACTGCTTCTGTTTACCACAATCAGCCTTTTGGTTATCCTGGAACTGTGAGAACTCAAGAAAATATGCAATAAGTGCAGGACACACAGACGAGAATGACATAAAGGCAAGTGGATTCAATCCCACAGCACACCAAACATGCAGTTCTCAATAGCTTAGCACATAGACTCATCAACATACCTATGAATGAGTTTGAATACAACAAAGAATACCATCATATTATACAAACAGCAAAATTCAATGGATATGACCAAGAAATTGTAGACAAGAAAATCAAGAAATTCAAACAAAAGAAGAGGTTAAAGCAGGTTACAACAGTGACAGCAATAAAAGAATCCACCATCCACGTGAAATTCACTTATCATCCTTTGGCCACCAAAAAATTCCAAAAAATACTCAGAGAGTTTGGGATTACTTTGTCACCAGTGAACAAGTTTAGCCTAAAAAATCTGCTCAATTCTGGTGATATTGATAGAATACCACATGAAAGGAAGCCAGGAATATACAAAATCAACTGTTCAGAATGTAACAAAGTATATATTGGAAAAACAAAAAGAAGCATTGGAATCAGACTGAAGGAACACTGGAGAAACATAAGGTACAATCAGGTAGAGAAATCAACAGTTGCACATCATTTTTGGAGAGCTAAACATGATATAGAAATGGGAGTGAAATTATTGAAATTCGTAAATCAACCCATTGAGCTGGGAATATGGGAAAAAATTTATGTAAAAAAATATGAGGATAAGGTTATGAACTTTAAGATTCCAACAGAAGATAAATTAATCCAGAAGTTCATAAATGTCCATGAGAGCTACACCTAATCCTCTAGCCAACCAACAACGAATCTGACAGTCGACTCGCAACTGATGATGCAGGCAAAAGCCTGCGAAACTAGTTTTGCATAATTCAACAGTAAGTGGAGCATAAGATTATCAAATCGACTCACTAGGAAATTAAGAACATATGTATTTTCTGTTATATTTGATGCTCTATGTTTCTCATATATCATTAAGTTTTTCTTCCATTAGACCACCTCATTTTTGGATAGAAATTCTATATTTATACATCTTTTCCATAAATGAAACAATATATCTATATGGAACTGAAATACCAGGAAATTTATCTATAAATTGCCTACCCACTACTATACAAGATTGTGCTTTCACATAAGTGTCATATAGAAATGTTTTCTCCTTTATGTTAAATTGTGGTGTGGCAGTTCAATACATTAAATTTTATTCACAAACATTCAGTAGCTATTAATACACTGCAAGAAAAACACCAATAACTCTAGGACAAAGCTGACTTAGAGTCTCAATTACGATTTTGAGCAGGATGATTAGGGATTGATAATACCAGGTATTTGGTCAGTCAGTCAGTTAAATGTTGTTTGACGATAATTTTAGGAAAGATACACAATTGTTAATGTTAAAATTATATTTTTTTGTAAACAGAATGCTAATGTCTAAAGATAAGGCAATGATTTTGTGATAATATTTAATAGATACAGAGATGTATTTTGCCAGCATGATTCTATGATAGTACACACAGTCCATACTTTTCCATGACTACATCTCACACAATTTTTAACAATCGAGTCATCAATAAAATTGTGTTGGCCGACTTGTTCCCTCCCATAATCCCTTGTAAATTTTATCTACTGGAAATTTTACAGATAGTTTACAAAAAATACTGCACATCCCCTGGAAAAAATTACAAATATCACCTATATTTCTCAATGTGAGCTGCAGCTACAGAAGCTTAATTTTTAAGCAGATTTTAAAAGTACTTGATACAAGAAGGAAAACAGTTATAGCTCTCCTTTCTTCATATGAATCAGTATATGATATTTTAACCATGAACTTATATTTATAGTTTGATTAGTGCATGATACTGTGTTGCTACCATTATGTAACAATGTACTCGATGGTTGAAATATCAATCCTTCAATATTACTACATAGAACTTTTGAAATAACTTGTAGGAAATAAATTCATATTATATACTTTCTTTGTTGCATTAATGCTATGGCATACAAACAAAAGGTTTTCATGATTATCACAAATGCTATAATGACTGTAGTGCTTGGGTAGTCACAAAGCCTGGTGGTTTTACTGTACTCCATCATTATGCATTTTTTAAAATTTTAATAACTCTATGATATAACTGCAAGATATATTTTTGCCTCTTATTTTAGTTTCTTTTGTAAAATTTGGTTTTAGTGACTTACTAGATAGCATAGATCCTGCTGGTATGGAGCAAGTAAAATGTTTATGAAACTGAGCAGATGAAGAGGTATCTACCAAACATTTGATGAGAAATATATATGAAATAAAGTGCAAAAATGCTATTTACTATAGTAATCATTTCCTCTGAGTCCTGGGAAGTCAACACACTACCAATTAATTATTTTTTAATAAATGTAGTTACTTACTGCTGTTCAATGACAGCAGTGCCCCATGTTATGTGAGATCATCTGCTTTGAGGTGTGTTTGCCATTTCTAGAGCAGATTGTCCATGGAAATTTGTTCTTGCAAGACTCAAACCATTCTTCACCAACAGCTCCATTAGTGAAACATGGCCCCCCAAAGCTGCATAATGCAAGGCACTATTACCCTCATAATCCACCATAAAACTGGTTTCTTCTTGCTGCAACAACCACTGAACTACATCATGATGACCGTAAAAACTAGCAGCATGAAGAGGTGTACAACCATCATTTCGTCTCATGGTGGGATCTGCATCCTTGTCCACAAGGATCTTGACTACTTCAAGGTGACCTCTACGACATGCCAAAAATAGGGGTGTTTGTTGCTCATTGTCTAATGCATTCACATCAAATCTTGGAGTTCTGTTCAGTTCAAGCAGATACTTCAGCACCTACAGAAGAGACATATCATAAGTTAAATCATGGTAAAAACTGAATGGTTGGCAAAATGTCTATTCTATTTTAACTATAAACAAGAATATGCATGAACTGCACCTATATGGCTAAAATGTAAGCTTTTAATTCAATTCTTTTCTACACATTACTTATTCTTATTAAATTTTATGGTAATCATTGCAATATGCCCAAATTACTGATTTTTCTGAAAAAGTTTTAGCTTTCTGGACTATGTTGATTTTGACTGCAAAGGATCCACCCTTTTATTTGGATGGCAAAAAAAGAACACATGCTAGTCTACATCATTAAAAATGACATGTCCAACAAGATGGTGCTGAGTGTGCTCGAAATATAAAATAATAAGTGAAACTCCATATTTTTGCCCAAAATTTCTTTCCATTCAGGGACGTGAAATTTTAGATCTGTTTCAACATGTGCTACATCACTTCCTGTACAAATTTTTAATTTCCCATTGTGCATGAAACATGAAATGTGAGCAATTTTTTGCCCGTGTGTGTTATCATGGCATTGCAACCTTAAAATCTATTGTACTCGTAATTTTGTTTATTTTAGGATGCTTTTTATTTTTTCAGATCATCAGTATCCTATTCACTTCAGGGCATGAAATGGCCAATGAATTTTGCTCATAGGTCTCTTTTTTCAGGCTTGAGGTTTTATTATGTGCCATAAATCTAATGCAAGGGTCCTTTGGGTTTAATTCCCTTCAAAAGGAAGCTGTACTTAGGAGGATTTTTAAATCACTGGATTTTTAAATCCAGTGATTTGTTTCCATATTTTTTTTTTTATGTCATTTTCAGTTTATCTGGCTGGGATTGAATCTGCAATCTTGGGTCTATGAGGCAAGTGTGGTACTAGACCACCAGGACCGACAAGACATATTATAGCAGATGAAGGATGACAGATGATAATTTGGCTATAGGGGACTTTATGGCCTAAGATTTCCAGGCATTCACCTAAAGAACTTAGGGCAACCTGAAAAAACCCTAGTCAGGAAACTATCTCTACTGAGGACCAAATCTGGGCATTGGTCTCAGTAATGCATAAACAACCTGCAGTTTAATAAATATATTTAATTTTTTTCATGGACAGAGAATGATTCCATTTAAATGGTCATGTAATCAGACAGAACAACAGGTATTGGAGTGAAGAAAAACTGATCTTATACATGAAATTCCATTGCAACATCAAAAAAATTGTTATATAGTGTGCAGTGAATGCTTACAAACTGAATGAATGGTGCTAAATGCCCAATTTTACTACTGAAGCACTACAGGCAGATAACACTGATGATACATGATATGAAATGATATATTGGGAAAGCATTTTTAAGTAAGGAAACGTTCCAGGCCTAAGCTTAGGGTACCCCCCGACATTTGCCATTTATGACTGAGGAAAACCTGGAAAAACCCCCCCAGTCAGGAAGGATGGTCCTGGCAGGATTCAAACCCCAGACCTTCCACTCACAAGTCCGTGCTTTAATGACTTTGGCCACCTGTGGTGGTATGAATGCTTACAGGATTATGAAAATGCCTGAAAGCACAAAGAGGGCATAATCCTTAAAGAAGAATCCTTATCAGAACATTTTTTCATATTTCTTCCAGAAAGGTTGAAGTTCAGCTTGTCAAATGCATACCATAATACAACAAATGATGCAGTTGCCCCCCCCCCCCAAAAAAAAAAGGTTACCTGAGAAGCAACCTTACCTAGTTTACAATAATGTGTTGCATGACTCTGATGTGTCAACACTACCATGCCTTGTACTTCACATGTGATACAGATGAAAATTTCCTCATATTTTTAAATGTATTACATCCCCACTTCTGCATTCCAGAATGTGAGGGTAAACAACCCCCTCCTGAGCACAGGCAGTCCGTCATTATGATGAAGCTGAGAGAGAGCATTTTCATACTATGATTCTTTGATTTCAAGAGTGGTTTAAATGAATCTCCCAGCCTTGAATGCTTGCGACAGGCTTTTGGTACACCTTGCTCCATCTAGGCAACATTTTGGTGCTTTGTGAAATTTAAAATGGGCCAAATTTCACAACAAGATGAGAAGATAAGTGGGTGTCCAGCAACGGCAGTGAGAAAAACATTGTTGCAGTGGAAAAAAAATGGTATGCAAAAACTTTTTAAGGACATCAAGGAAGCCTTTCAGATTGGATTAAAAATCCTGCATGATCATCTTCATGTCAGGATGGTTTACTCCTATTGTGCCCCATAATTTGACAAGAGGTACAAAAGTACATTCATGTCCAGTAGTGTGAAGAAATGTTGCAGAGCGTGGAGAGAACTCAAGGCATACTTCTGATGTCATTACAGGTGATGAAACATGAATTTATAAATTTGACCCGGAGACAAAATGACAGTCAGCAATTTGAATCTTACAAGATGATCTACCAATGAAAGTGAAGAGGGTTCGATAAGGAAAGGATAAGGAAATGAAGAGGCAAATTCCTCTGGAGGAGCAAAGGGAGTTACTGCTCACTGGTGCACCAGTCTGCCTGCCAAAAGTTTTCAACGAGCTCCGAGAATGCTGTCCAAGAACAGGACTGAGGAGGATTCTGCTTCACCACAACAAAGCCTCCACTCACCATCCAGTTCCTGGAGATTACAGAGACCAGACTCATAACTCATCCTCCCTACAGTCCTGACCTGGCTTCATGGAATTATTTTCTCTTCCCAGTGGTAAAAAATTGCATGTGAGATAAGAGATTTTCCAGTCCTGAAGAGGCTGTGGTTGAAAATGAAAATAAAACTATTCACTCTTGAGAATATCAGTGGTGTCTTGATAAGTAGTTTTTGAGAATGAGAAAGTGTATAGAGTGTGTGGAGAGAGTACTTTGAAAAGATGCAACAGTCTGAGTGAGCCCTACCCACTTCCAATTTGACATGTCTCAATTTGTAGTGCCCCATAAATTTCAATTTTCAATATTTCTGAATGTTGGCATGAATCTCTTACAGGCTTTTAATTAGGATATGTTTTGGGAGCCATTGTTCCATCTTCAACTGTTGACCGACTGCTTGGTAAATTTTGGATTGTTTGATGTGGTCATGGTTGAATCTGAGCTGCTACTCTGTCAATATCTGTTGGCTGGAATAGGAATTTGCTGAATTTATACAGAATTCAAATTTTCTATTTATAGAAAAAGCATATATATAGATAGCTACATAAAAAACCATAGCCACAACCCAATTCCACATAAATATGCCATTTTTAATAGTTTGATATATAGATTAGTTAATCTCTCACTCACTAAAACAAAATACAAAAAAGTTTCACATAAATATGCCATTTTTAATAGTTCGATACTAGTTAACCTCTTGATTACAAAAACAATACAAAAAGTATTACAGAATATATTCAATACAGCAATAATCAATGGATACAGCACTCACTCAAAAGTTAAAAAATAAATTCAAAAGATAAAAATACATTAAAGATATTTCTACACTTAAAAATATCAAAGAAAATGACAAATACAGCAGATTCACTTATTATCCAGAATGTCATCACAAGTTTGGGAAGATCTTCAAAGAACATCGCACAAAATTAGCACCACAAAATAAATATAATATTAAAACCTTAGGCATATATACAATAAAATGCTTAGATTGCAATTTAAAATACATATGAAAAAGAAAGGAAATTTGGAAACCAGAAAGAAAGAACATTTTAGAAGTGCCCAGCTAAAGCAAATAAAAAAAATAGATGGTAGTAGCTCACGTTTGAGAATACAACCATGAAATTAAGCAAGAAGCCATTTTGTTGTTAAAAGAAATGCACATTCCAATAGAACTATCTTTATGGAAAAAATTGTCATTCTTAAAAATCAAGAAAAATTAATGAGTTTTGACATTCCATCTCTGGACGAATTCAATAAATTCCTATTTCAGTCAACAGATGTTGATAGAGTAGCAGTTCAGATCCAGTCATGACCATATCAAGCAACTCAAAACTTATCATGCAGTCAACAGTTGAAGATGGGAATGACAATTTCCGAAACATGTCCTAATTAAAAAGCCTGTAATTGAAGTTGTGTCAACATTTGAAAATATTCAATGTGAAATATCAAGTAAAATATAAATTTAATTAGCAGGGATTTTCACAGTGAAATATAATATAACAAATTATTTATGAGGAGTTGACTCAAATTTCACTAGTTTTCTTCCACTTACTTGGACAGGTTTCGAAAGCTATTGCCTTCATCATCAGCAAGGTTCCACTGATAGCTTCACAACATGCATTAAGATGTCGCTCTGTGGATTTTATGAGCTTTGTGATGAGGTTGTTGTTTGAAATATCAAAATTAACTACATTTTCCTTAATTGAACTTTAGCCTGGCTGAAGATGGGAACTAAATGTTCTCGAAACTGGTTCCATACATTTATGAAAAGTAAGTAAAGCATTGAGAGTGTATAGTTCAATTGAATCATACAATGGTATCAATTAATACATGTTCCTTGTTTTTGTTTATGAATATTTTCCCCCACATTGATAATTTTAAGGGTTTTTGAAGAGCTTTTAAGAGTTTAGGTTCAATTTGGAATTCGTGCAGGGTTTTTTTTTGGCCAGGAATGACATGCTACTGCTGATTTCCCCATGTGTTTATATTTTACATTTCTCATGTGTTCCTTCATAGTGTAATGTTCCTTTTTATTTTATCTTATATTTCATATTGCAGTCTTTCTAACTGCCTGATTAATTAATTAATTAAATTAATTAATAAATGCCTGATTGTTTTGCTGGTGATGTCCTTTATTTGTTTTAGATTTTTGAATTTTTCTATTTTCTTCTTGATCAGATTTGTTGTGTAGCATTTTTCTGTACTCCATTTTCAGTACTTAGATTCGTATTCTGTCTTACTTATTGGCAGGTTTGTTAATCTGAATGTGGTTTATGTTGTTTTGAATTATGACTGTTTGCTTTTTATATAATTATCTGTATTGGTATCTTTTCTGAATATGCGAAATTCCAGTACATTGCCATTCTTTTAAAATTTTTATATCCAGGAAGGGATGAACCTTATTGTTTCCCATTTGCATTATAAATTTAATGGTGTTGTCTTGTAGGTTGAGTAGTCTTACATTCTCTTTCCATTTTTCATTTACTAAAGCAAAGTCATCATCAACATAACATTAGCATATATGTGGGAAAGCCACAATTAATTTTATTGAAACTCATATACATATCTGCTAAGAATGGTGAGAGGGATTTCCCATTGTTCATCCCTTCTTTTGGTTATATATGAGGGTAGATTCATAAGTTTCCGCCCTCGCCGATAAGTATTATTGCCTTTACAAAACCCTTATCTGGTGCCATTATCTTTTAAGTAAATAATTGCAGCTGTAACTTCTGCTCCACTGTGTTCAGTTGTTCAGATATAGTTGCATAAACAAGGCTATATGCAGAAAATTGTGACTTGTTCAAAATGGAGTATCCAGCTGTTATGAAATTTTTCACAAAAGAAGGACTTACTGCAAATGAAATTAAACAGTGATTGGACAATGTATATGGGCAAGCATCCCCCTCATATTCTATCATAAAAGAATGGGCCAAACTTTTTCGAATGGGTCAAGAAAGCATTAAAGACGAAGAGCGTACAGATCAGACCTTGGAAGTGCTCACTCCTGAAAACATACCTCTTGTGGAAGGAGAAATTATGGAAGACTGGCAGCTCCAAGTTACTGAAATAGCAGCAAGATTGGTCCTTTATAAAATAAACAGTCCTTTGAATTATTCATGAATATTTAAACATGAATAAGGTTAGATCAAGATGGGTGCCCAGACTTCTTTCCTAAGTCCAAAAGCAGCAACAGATCATCTGTTTGTCAGGCATTTTTGGAGCTCTGCTGTGGCACAAAGAGAGAAGTTGTGCAAACCATTATTACAGGAGATGAAACTATGGTGCTATACTATGATCCCTTGTCTAAAAGAGAATCAATGGAGTGGCATAAACCTGGCAAAGCACTGCCTGTAAAGGTCAAAGTCACTCAGCCAACCAAAAAGATCATGGCCACAATCTTTTGGGACTGTGAAGGAATATTCTTCATTGACTCCGAGAAGAGGAACACCACAGTAAATGGGGAGTACTATACTGGCCTATTACACAGACTATATGCTTCCACCAAAGAGAAAAGGTGAGGAAAGCTGAATGGTGTGCACCTTCTTCACAAACATGCCTGTGCACATAGCTCTTGTTGCAAAGGAAGCTGTGAAGAAATGTGACTTCAAGGAGATCAACCATCCACTCTACTGCCCAGATCTAGCTCCCAGTGACTATTTCCTCTTCACAAAACTCAAGAAGGACCTTTGAGGAAAAAATTTTAAATGTGACAAAGAAATGATGGATGTTGTTTATGCCCATTTTGCAGACAAGACTTCTGATTATTTTTTTTTTGGGGGGGGGAATTGAAATGTTAATTCAAATAAGTGAGAAGTGTATTGCAATAAATGGTAACTATATTGAAAAGTGAAATATAGTTTTTGTCTTTTATCATACCTAGAAAATGGTTAGGCGGGAAACTTATGGAACTACCCTTGCATTTTGCCTCTGAATGTGAAGTAGGTTTGATTAATGCAAATTTTGGTGAGGTTCAGATATTGTTCTATTACTTCTCCAGATAGGTTTATTGATATTTATTAGTTTTTCTTTGAGGATGTTAGGAAACAGAGAGACCACATCAAAAGAAAGTAGCAAATCCCTGTTTTCCAGTTTCACACATCTGATTTTTTCTATTAATTCTGATTGAGATTTTCTATGCTTTTGCTTTTGTATTTCGCTAAACTATTGAATTCTTTTAAAAGGAATTGGCTGAATTGTATGTGAGATATAATGTTATGATGATGATATCCATGCAATAGTAAATGAAAAATGGAAAGAGGATGCATTTAAACTACTCAACCTACAACAAGGTTCTTCCTTTCCTGGATACAAAAATTATAAAAAATGACAATATACTGGAATTTGGCATATTCAAAAAAAGATATCCATACAGATATTTATATAAAAAACAAGTTAAATCCAAAACAACATAAACTGACAATAATCAATAACCTCACATTTAGATTAATAAACCTGCCAAACATAGATATAGTGCAGAAAAATGGCTAGACAACAGATTTGGTCAAGAAGAAAATAGAAAAACTCAAAAAACTGAAACAAATAAAAGAAATCATCACACTGAAAAGCTACAAAGGAGATTATATATATGACTGCCACAGGTGGTTGAGGTCGTTAAGGCTTGGAGTCGTAAGCGGGAGGTCTGGGGTTTGAATCCTGCCAGGATCATCCTCCCTGACTGAGGTTTTCCTCAGTCCCCATAGATGGCAAACGCCAGGGAGGTACCGTAAAACATAGGCCTGGAAAGCTTCCTTACTCAAAAAATACTCCCTTCCTAATTTATCATTTCATTTCATGTATCATCAGTGTCCACCACCTTGGTACCTCAGTAGTAAAAACGGGCATTAAACACTACTCAATATCTCTCTCTCCGGGTGTGGGGGTGGGGGTGGGGGGTGGGGGTGGGTGGGTGGGTGTGTGTGTGGGTGTGTGTGTGTGTGTGCGTGTGAATAATATAACACTATTAACAATGAAACTAAAATAACAGTAACTAGAAAAGCAGAAAAGGATAAAACACTCAGAAAAAGTCACAGAATAATATAACACTATTAACAATGAAACTAAAATAACAGTAACTAGAAAAGCAGAAAAGGATAAAACACTCAGAAAAAGTCACAGATTTGTAATTGCTATATGTTGAACTGCTAGAGTTCTACAGCAAGAAGACAAGGGAAGGTGATAAAAATAAATATTGAATATCAAAGGTAACATTATGCATGGAAACAGATGAAACACGCTAAAACAGTGTGTGGGGGAAAAACAATTAATATGTAAGATTTAAACCCGGTGGTACAAGCGCTTTATGTGAAAATATAGCTGTCATCTCTAAGTAAACTTCCAGAGCTATGTGTAGGTAACGCATGTGTAGGTAGTGTTAAATTAAAAGCATCATCAAAATTCTTAAAGTGAGATAAGGTATGTTGGGCAATTGGGCAACAGGTAAGGGTGACTTGGTTTTAACAGAACGTCTATGATTGTTCATACAGAGTGAAACAACAGTAGAAGTTAAACCAATACAAAATGCTTTGCAAAGCTTACAGGAAAACATATATACCATGTTCTTAGAAGAACAGGTAGCAAATGAACAAATGTTAACTTCTTTGGATAAATTAGGACTGTGGAATGAATCACATGGCATAATTACCACACAGTTTTTACATTTAGGACATTGGCAAGAATATGAGCCTGCAACGGGATGAGGTAAATTCGAAGAAGATGGGTTTTGGCAAAATATACTTTTAAGGTTAGGGGGTGTTCTAAAAGTAAGGCAGGGTACAAATTTAGAAAAATCACTTAAAGATGAACGCATTAATAAAGTATCATGGCATTCCTTCAAAATAGGTCTGATGCTTTCAATTCCAGGCATGTAAGTAGTAATAAGGTTAATTAGAAGTTTTAGGTTGCATTGGAAAGATTTGTGCACTGGAATTATATGGGATTTTAAAAGAGATGAAGGATAATTTTGGTCTTGGAACTTTTGAGCACTTTTAATATACATGTCAAGAGATGAAAAGTTATTACAAAGATGATGACCGCAGATTGAAAGAGAAAAAGGAATAAATCTTTTCATATGGAAGGGATGACAGCTATTAAAATGAAGATACTGTTGTATATTGGCAGGCTTCATGTGCACAGACGTAAGAAAAAGAGCTATTGCATAAAGAAATATCAATGTCTAGGAACGTAGCAGCATTGTGAGAGACAGAAGAAGTAAACTTAACTGAAAATTTCCAGTTAAGATTAGTAAGGAACTGTTCGAGAGATTCTGAGCCATGAGTCCAAAGCACAAATATATCATCAATATAGCTCAACCATAAGAAGGTGCCAAAGGTTCTGACTTAAGAAATTCCTCCTCTAAGCAAGCCATAAAAAGAATGGCATAAGACGGAACCATTCTGGTGCCCACCTTTAATTTGTAGATAATTATTGTCAAAACTAAGCACATTGCGAATGAGAATCAGATAAGCAAGATGACAAATGAAATCTGTGGATGGGGTATGAGGAAGTGCTCAAGAGTCCAAGAAATGTCTTAACAGCAGCTAATCCTTCACGATGGGGAATGTTAGTTAGAATAGTCACCATAAATCATGTTGGTTTCCTTGCATGTATTCCTTTTGCAGCATACCACATACTTCCGAAAGAGGCGCAAATTTTATACATAGATGGTATCCTTTTAGGGAATTGTTTTTCTATAACCTAAACTTAGGTATTCATTTTTTACACTAAACTCCACTCACTTACACAAAAGTAAGACACATTTCTGGAGAATCTCTCCCATCTTCAATTGCTCACTGAACCGCCGTTACTCAAAACGATGGCTGGACAATCGGATGTTCCTGTGGTGGCCTCTGTTGGTTGAAGTAGGAAGTTGCCGAGTTCATCCATAGGAGGAAACTTGAAATTCATTAGATTTTCTCTATTTTTTAATATGAAAATTTTTTCCCAAGTGGATAACTCCAATGGTTGTGAAGATGTTTCAGCAGTTTAATTTCCAGTTTTATTTCATGGTTTTTGGTCCAAAAATGAGCTGCTACTGCTGATTTATCCACCTGTTTAAACCGAATATTTCTAAAATGTTTTTTCCTCCAAATTTCAAATGTCTTTTTATTTTGCCTATGTAGCTCTGTTCACAATATGCACATTTTATTTTGTAAATTCCTGATTTCTGTTCTGTTGGTATGGAATCTTTTACTGTGCAACCTAATAAATTCTTGATGTTGTATCTGTTCTTTGGGGCTAACATTATCCCATGTTCTTTGAAGATTTTCTTGAACTTGTGGTAAATTGGATGGTAGGTGATACTTTTGAATTTGTATTCTTCTTTTGTGTTTTTCAGTGTGGAAACTTCCCTTATCTCTTTTTGTCTTTTAGATTTATTGATAATGTCTGTTGAAACCATTGATTATAATTGTAATTATTTGTTTGTATTCTAGTGTTTTTCTGTTAATCTGAGGGTGGCAGGTGTTTTAGACTTTCTACCCGCTGTGTGTACAGGCTTCTGAATTTGCTAACTTACAATTAGGTTACAAGCAACTGATTCAGAAAATCCAAAAATAAATATATATATTTTTGGTGGGTTTAAAACTTTCCAAATTGCTGATGTTCAACAGGTAAACATTTTTTTCCCCCTCCCATTTTACAGTATTTTGTAAAGAGGAATATGCCTGCAATACCTGATCCATTTAATCAACACCACCCACATGCATATTGTATTCACATAAACATCAGGCTTGAAAGTTTCATTTTGGTTTTTTGCATCTGACTTTCCTGTATCGTTCATTAAAATGTTGGAATTGCAATTGAATAAAGCCTTAACCATCCTCCTATCATGCAAAGCAATATAGGCAAAAGGTGAAAGTTGATGCACCACCACAAGTTTAGCCTAAAAATCTGCTGAATTCTGGTGATAATGATAGAATACCGGAGGAGAAGAAGCCAGGAATATATAAAATCAATTTTTCAGAATGTAACAAAGTATATATTGGAAAAACAAAAAGAAGCATTGGAATCAGGCTGAAGGAACACTGGAGAAACATAAGGTACAATCAGATGGAGAAATCAGCAGTTGCACATCACTTTTGGAGAGATAAGCATGATATAGAAATGGGAGTGAAATTATTGAAATTTGTAGATCGACCCATTGAGCTGGGCATATGGGAAAAAATTTATATAAAAAAATATGAAGATAAGGTTATGAACTTTGAGATCCCAACAGAAGACAAATTAATCCAGAAGTTCATAAAATGTCCACGAGAGCTACACCAATTCCTCCAGCCAACCAACAACGAAGCCGATAGTTGACTCATAACTGAGGATGCAGGCAAAAGCCTGCGAAACTAGTTTTGCATAATTCAACAGTAAGTGGAGCATAAGATTATCAAATCGACTCACTAGATAATTAAGAACATAATAGTCGCTTCACTGTAATTGTTCTGACACGAAATTAAACGTTACATTTAATTGGACATATGTTTCGGGAGTGATCCCTCCCATCTTCAGCCTGTAGACAAACTGCTTGAAGATGGGAGGGATCACTCCTGAAACATATGTCCAATTTTTATGCAAGTGAATGGGGTTAGTGTGAACAAATTTTAGTACATTGGTTATATAAATACAGTATTACTTGCCATAGTTAACTCATACTGCATTTAATCTTTAATTCAGTTTTTGTTTCATTAAAATATGGTAAAAAATAAGCAAAACATAAATATTTATTCTGCAAAGAAATTTAAATTGCAGGCCAATTTAAATACTTAGATATTCTCATTTGGTATCTGCAAACAGTCAGTTTAAATGATCATTTGGCAATGGTTAAGAGCCTTTCTTTTAGTAGAAAATATTTAAAATTTATTTATATTGATTTTCTTCAAATATGTACACAGTTATGAAATAAAAAATATTAAGCATTTATCTTAATGCTTTATTTCCACAAATTTTGCTTTATTATGCTTTTAAAGATAACACATTTATAAATAAATAACGGTTATAATCAAATATGTAAAATTAGCTACACTTTTAATAATTTTTGCTTTATGGTTGTTCTGCTGATCATTAAGTCTGTAGACATCATCAATGCACATCTTAATGACAAACCACGTCTTTCAAAGAAATTTTGAATGGTTATCAGTGCTATTGTATGCCAGGCTTCTGTAATGAAAGGATGCATAAGTTTCATTTTAATGCATTTTGTAGCATTTCTCCATTTATCAGCTGCCTCCTGTAATGACATTTTAATTGAACACATCTATATCCACAATGCAATTTGAAGCAGAAATACCACCTATACATTCTTAAGGACAGTTGTGCCTTTCAGGTATGCAGCACACTGGCCAATAAACAGGCAAATATTTTTTGCTATTTGATTTGACCATCATGATATGGCTCATTTTTGTAACTCAAGAGTTTGGCAGTAGATAAAATGTTTATGCCAAGTCTATCTGCAATGTAGAGTGCTTTTCTGATTAACTATTAATTGTAGCATTCAGCACTTGAGCTTGTTTATACCACAACAAAGATGTGATTTCTGGTTCTATTAGCAGAGATATCTTTAAAGGAAAATAAGCCACTAGTCCTGAAACTTTTCTTAATATTGGCACAAATGTTCTTCACAACTGTATTTAGTGCTGGACTGCCTCCTTGATTGCATTGCTGACTATTGGTCGGGACCTAAGGTGCGAACTTGTGAGCAGAATGGTCTGGGGTTCGAATCCTATCAGGACCGTCCTCCCTGACTGAGGTTTTTTCCAGGTTTTCTTCAGTTCTCATAACTGGCAAATGCCAGGGAGGTACCCTAAAATTAGGCCTGGAATGTTTTCTTCCTTAAAAATAAAATCTGTTCCCAATTTATAATTTCATATCATGTATCATCAGTGTTCACCATCTGTGGTGCCACAGAAGTAAAAACGGGTGTTAAACACCATTCCAAAAAAAAAAAAAAAAAAAAAAAAAAAAAACTGGTTGGGAGGTTCCAGGTTTGATGTCCAATACTTGCTTACAACATTTTCTAAGTTGGAGAGGTCTGTAATGGTGTCTACCCTGCCTTGTAATAACTGGGGAGCTATCTGATAAAGATTCATGATGTTTCGAAGCCATATGAAGCTACTGGAGGTGTGTGGTCTGCTGGATCCCTCTGCAATATTACAATGATGTGGCCATACAGCAAGCACAGAACCTCTATGGACTGTAGTGCAAATTATTATCATCATCATCATCATCATTATTATTATTATTATTATTATTATTATTATTCTTATATAGTGCTGACATGGGTAAATTAAGTCAAGCAGCTAAATAAACACTTAAACTTGAGCAAGCACATTTATTTTCTTAGCAATGGAAAACACTTTTTTTTATTTTTTCCCTTCCTGGATTTGCAGCAAAAATGGAACACTGAATCATCAAACTTAATGAAGTAAGCACTACTCAACTAATGAAAGAATCATAGCCCTATAATGTGCCCAAACCAAGCACTGCAAACAAGCTGCTTAGCTTTTGTTATAGTATTATCAGAAGCCTTGATTTTGCACTGTTAGGATTGCTAGCACAGTTAATTGATAGCATTGTTTAAGAACTCATACATAAAGTCAAGAAAAATAAAATCACAGCATGAAAAATTGGGAAAATGTTGTAATATAAATGACAAATTGCAATTAAATATTATGTAAAATACAGAAAAACTAAAATTGAAGTTCTACTATAAATACATATTTGGAACTGATTTAAACAATGATAAATGTGAATACTGTTCTTTGCCATTACCTCAGTATGTCCAAATGATGCTGCATAATGAAGTGCATTCTGCCCAGTACCAAGCACTGTAAGGGCAAGGTTAACTGATGAGGAGCGTTCTGCTAGCAATTTTACCATCTCCAGCTCTCCAGATTTGATGGTAGCTAACAAAGGAGATTCGCCATTTTCATTATAGCACTGTAGTATTGCTTCTACCTGGAGGAAAAGGAAAGTTTATATGCACAGCGCCAGACAAGTTCAAAAGAATAAAAATTACTTTGAATACACAATTTTATAGGAAAAAAGTTTTCTCATTGAACATATAGTACAACATAAAGTTTTAATTCCCGTGCAAAAACAAAGATAAAACTACTTTCACCTAATTAAAAACATACGCATTTAGAAGAGAACAAATTATTGGATGCAAGCTGGAACGATTTTTTTTTTATAGAATTTGGCAAAAAAAAAAAAAAAAAAAAAAAAAAAAAAAAAAAAAAAAAAAAAACTTCATTCCATAATGGAATGTGAGATAACAAAAGGATGGACGAAGGATATTTTGGAAGCAATGTGGTACAAATTACTATGCTGGCAGGTATGGAGGTAGAAAGGAAAAGAAAAGGGGGCAGTTTCTATGAAGATTAGTGAGAAAAGACTAAGACAGTGAGGAAGGGTGGAGGAAGGAAGACTGAAGTTGCATGAAAGAATAATGGTAAGGTTTTTGGCAGGTGGACCTAAGTATACAGAAAACCTGGAGATTATGATACAATGAAAACCAATATCACTTGTGTTACACCTTCTGTTTACAATTTAGATAAGTTATTTATAGTATATATACAGAGATCGATTAATGAACTTCGATATTCCAAAGGTAGAAAACACCAGCTACTTAAAGTAACACCACCAGGGTGGTGCTTCAACTCTACAGAGCCATTGGATTCTCCAATCAGTGGTACCCTTAGCCGAAGATGAAGATGAAGGTCTTTGAACCGGTTCCAAATATCACACAAGTGAAGCAATAAGAATGTTTAGTACGACATCGCATGTATTTATTCATATGACTTGTCTTCAATGTGTTAGTCCCATATATATTTATTAAAATAATATCTTTCTTAAAAGATATGTTTTAATTGAAGTTATTTATATGTTTGAATAAACTGCTCTGCTGAGCATTTATTAAGATGACATAATTGAATAAAGTTTTATGTTTTGGGTGAGATATTGGGGAGACCTTTACCTTCCTCTAATCCAAAGACTTGAGGTGCTGCCAGTGTCAATAATTTAGCTAGGAACAGAGCTCTAGCACCTTCAGGATTCGCCAAAAACTCTGGCCCCACTTATAGTAAGAATGAAAACTTTTGTTGGTTGAGTAAATTGATTGTTAAGAATTAATGTACTGAAAATATGTTAATGTGATTAAATCTAAGTAAATACAAATAAAAATGTATGTTATTTGATGCCCATGTTAGATCATATTCAAAAGAGAATTCCCTCTTCATCTACTCTTCCTTTAAGAAAGCAAAATGATCACTCCATCAATATATGCTGAAAATAAGCTTGTAGACTTAAATGTCCAACCAGTAGTGTAGCCGGATTTCTCACAGGGGGAGCGGTTGTTAGTTCGGTATTTGAACTAATTAGCGGATAAGAAATTTAAATAGATATTTTAATTTAAAAATGGTACTTACTTTATTCATTTTATATGTTGCATAGTTGAAAATTGGAAGTACAGTATCCAGAACTAGCCTTTATATTTTAAACAACATACTAATTAAAATGTAAATTGGAACTTGCACAGTGAAGCCAATCATGTAATTGATATTATTGAATGATTTAGTTGAACTACACACTCTTAAGTAAGTGAAGCATTAAGAGTATGTAGTTCAGCTAAATTATGCAATAATATCAACATATTAAATGTTTAAATTTCAATAGAACAGAGATATTTGAAATATTATAATACATAAGTATTATAAACAAAATGCTATTCTACACAGTGTTATACAATCTACATGTCAATCATGTAAAAGATTACACATAAATTTGAAAATTAAAGTGCCTGCTTTTTTTTTCCCAATAGTACTTTAATATATGCTACAGTTACATTAACATCTGAATAAATATTAAGAACAGTAAGTACATTCTATGTTATCACTTGTGGAGTTCCTAAGATAGGTTTTTATGTACCTGAGAGTGCAAAATTATCATTTACTGTAAGCTGCTAAGGTTACAGGGAGAATCTTCATAGGTTTTCTGATTGCTGTAAATAGCACCAAGTTATGAGTTTTAATTGCACTGGCAGCAGTTTTTGGAAGATTATAAATGGAGACTAGATGGAAATATCAACAATGGAGCTCAGTAATGTCTGTTATTTCATTACATTCAATATCTTCTGCATACTGTTGCAGCAGGGCTTCAATTTGAGTTGAAGTTGGAAAGTTGCCTTAAATATTCTTTAATTACTTTTTGTTTCAATAGAATATCTTAACAAATAAAGGAAATATATATTTTCCACACATGTCTACAGATGATTTAAATGTCCAAATTTCTATAGAATGCCCACTTTACCAAGTGTAATAAGCTAAACAGGAGCTGTTTAATGAAATAGAAAAAAAGCCATAATGTAATCTGAAGCATTAGAAGAAACTGCTTATCTTGGTCTGCAAGCCATGGTTCCATTCATACTGTTTTATTTAATGGAAGCATCTTTCCATTTAATAATTTTTAACATTTTTAAAATGGGTGGTAATTTGAGGGGGCTAAATCTGGAATATGGGAAATGATAAATAAATTCTGAAGATTTGTAGGGAGATGTACTGACATATGAGAATCTTTGGTACTTTGACCATAAACTTTTTTAAAATATTTTGCCCCAAATATTGTCAATAACACATAGCTACACTATTTACAACTTTACCTTGTTCTACATCTATCTATTTATTCCATTTTTATTCCAAAAACTAATATAGAGAGCTTACCTTGCATCCTTTAAACGTAAAATTTTTTGATTGGAGAGAAATAAAATATTTCAAATATATATTATACATTATTTTTGCTTTTGTTGCTTGTTTCTGGAATATAAGAACAGATTTATGCTTTATAAATTTTTAAATATGAAAAGGTAAAACAATTCTCATCAAAACAGTCAACATAGCTTGGAAATTACTATACCATGAAGGCTGATCCCTATGTTCTACCCTAACCCTTTTACAGTTGATCTACAATTTTAATTTTTTGGCAAAAGAATACTTGAAATGTAAAATGCTGTGTATGCTGTTTCGGGTTTATGCATTGCTGCATTACATCATAGAAGCAGTTGAAATTATAAATGCTGACTTGCTAGGAAAATACAAGGATAGGGCAACAGTTATATGATGTTTTGGCACACTGCATTTGACATAAGGAGGTTTTGTCTACTGTTAATCTGTTTCATCGGCTTCTAAACTTGCATGAACCATATCTTTAATGTGGATGTTGTAGTGGATTACAGAGTCCATTATGCAACTTTCTACAGAAAAAATTGGGCCTTGAGTTAAATTAATATTTAACTTGTGAGCCAAATTCAGAGGTTTTTCGGTTCTGATGTCACCTTCATGATCCTTGCTATTTGTAATTCTCAGAATCTTAATGTGTTAACTAACATTATGGAAAAGCTTGGTGGAATGCAGGAGTCTTAACATGCTAAAATGTTAACAAGCAATATATCAATATGTTTTTAACTTCTATAGATGAATCCAACCCTTAAAGTTGTTACCATAACCGAAATAAAACCTCCATCACACTGTAAAGGATGTAAACCAGTGGCATGCTGAGGCTGAACTATCCTCCTTTCTAAAGCTACAAAAATGTTATAGCATTGCATCAATCTTCATGGAGAATATGAGAAAAGTGGATAAAAATAAAAAAAAAAAAAAAGGTAATATAAATTAGAAATGGCTAAGAGTGGAGCATAGACATCAATCATTGCATCATTTCTGAATATTATTCAAATACTTAAATATGCTTTTTATAGTATGTGAATCTTGAAGTACAACATACGAAGCATATATTTAAGGAAGGTCAGAATCCATACAGTGAAACTAATGGTAGATATAAAAATATAGAGATTCAAAGATAAAAAGAAAATTAAACAAATCACCACACTGAGTATTTCATCTAAGGAAAATACTTATCACAAATTCACATATCACCCTTATATTAACCATACATTCCAAAAAATTTTCCAACAGTATAACATCACTCTGGCGCCGATAAATAGATGTAGTAAATTATTGAATAAAAAAAAAAAAAAAAAAAAAGGAAGTTCAAGTATATATAGAATTAATTGCAAAGATGCAACAAAACATACATTCGAAAAACAAAGAGAAATCTGGGGATAAGATTAAAGTAACACTGGAGAAATATTAGATATAAACAAATAGAAAAATCAGCAGTGACTGCACATTTTTAGAATGAAAATCATGAAATAGAAAAGGAGATAATATTACTAAAAACAATCCAACATCCAAAAGAACTTAATAAATGGGAAAAAAATCTACATAAAAAAATATGAATACAAACTTATGAATTTTGATATACCGGAAGCAGAAAACATATTGTTTAAGTTCATTAACAGACCACCGGAGCAAACATAACCGCATACATACCTTACCTAATTGACTCGTCAGTCGTTGATTGGTTGACAGTGTGAGGAATTTGCCTCACGAAACATGTCCCAAAATTATTTTTAATAAGTATGTTTGTGAAACTTCAAGAGAGTTTTAATGTGATGACATGATTTTTAGTGTTTTACTTAAAATCAAAATAAGATATACGAAACATATTTAAAACCTCAGAGATTATTTTTTATTTATTTGTTACTTATAAAAATTTATAATGGTGAAATAGGAATAAAACAGAATTGTGGGTCACTATTACAATGTCATACATTACTAACCTTGTGAAGTTGTTTCAGTAATTTGACTTCTGGTTTTATCTCATGATTTTTGTTCCTAAAATCAGCAACAGCTGCTTAATTTTGGAACAAAAATCATGAGATAAAACCAGAAGTCAAATTACTGAAACAACTTCACAACCCAATAGAACTATCTACTTGGGAGGATTTTCATTTTAAAAAACAAGAATCACTAACCTTGTTTAAGAACAGGACTCTGATCTCAACATTAACTGGAGGTGGCATCAGAGCCCAGCGTTTTGGTGGTTGCAAGATGAATTTATGAAGTTGTACAATGGTGGAAAGTTGAAGTACAATACTTGGGTCTTGTTTTTCATGATGAAGATTATTTATTGCAAGATGAATTTACCAAGACCATCCAATGTTAGAAATTTTAAGTGCATTACTTGATTCTGTTTTTGCTTCTGAAGATTATTTCCCATAGTATTAATTCTATTGCTTTCTTAGCATAGTTCAATAATTTACATGAAGTTGAGTTTTCTGACCAGAAGTGGGCCACAACTTTGATTTACCTGTTTGCTTATATTTAATATTCCTGAAGTGCTCTTTTATTCTTATTTCTATGTTCATTTTTGTCTTTCCTATATCTACTCACAGTCTGCACAGCTAATTTGGTAGATTCTTATTAGATGTCTTTTCATTCTTTTTAATACTACAACTCTATTGTGCTATGTTTCTTGAAAATTTTTACTAAATATATTACTTGCTCATGGATGGTAAGTGATTAATCTACACACTAGTTATTTTCTGGAGCTATATAAGCACTAAATTCTTTGATGACCTTTAACTTTCTAAACTTGCTAATTTTTTCTATATCTTGGAAACCTTGTATGTTAGCCTTTTGAAACAGATGTCAACCTTAAAATACTCAAATTTAAGTTACTTATATAAAAAAGGAGTAGAATATGAACTGCTGAAGATTACCAAGCATAATGCAGAATTTCATAATATGATGCCTGTTCAGAAAGTTTTTTCACAACTCAGGATTTTATGCAGTCATAAGAGGCTTGTGCCAAGAGCCCATCATAATTGTTTTATCTTCATTTTCCTTATAAAATGTTCCTCTTGGAGCATATAATGGAGAGGAATGTGTAATTACAGTCCTGTTTATGAAATATAATAATAAAACATGCAATTTTTCACTTTACTTGGTTTTTGTTTCGTTGTTCTCCCGAGATATTGCAACAGAGCTGAGATCATTCAAAGTAAATTTTCTATTATTTTTCTAGTTCTTATAAAATGGTAATTAAAAATTCTTTTCTGTCCACTTTGATTTTTGAAAGCAAAGGGTTTCATAATATATGATTTTAGTGCATATATGTCATCCTTAACAATGAAAAATGGCACAGATTCATTTAAGAACTTTTGAAAAATAAGACATTTTGGGACTGTGAAGGAATATTCTTCATTGACTCCGAGAAGAGGAACACCACAGTAAATGGGGAGTACTATACTGGCCTATTACACAGACTATATGCTTCCACCAAAGAGAAAAGGTGAGGAAAGCTGAATGGTGTGCACCTTCTTCACAACAACATGCCTGTGCACATAGCTCTTGTTGCAAAGGAAGCTGTGAAGAAATGTGGCTTCAAGGAGAATGATCATTCACCCTACAGTCCTGATCTAGCTCCCAGTGACTATTTCCTCTTCTCAAAACTCAAGAAAGACCTTCAAGGAAGGAAATTTAAATGTGACGAAGAAATGATGCATGCTGTTTATGCCCATTTTTCAGACAAGACTTCTGACTTTTTTGGAGGGATTGAAATGTTAATTCAAAGATGTGAGAAGTTATTTCAATAATTACAATTTATTGAAAAGTGAAACATAGCTTTTGTCTTTATCATACTTAGAAAATGGTTAGGCCAGAAACTTATGGACCTAAACTCATATAGTTGTAAATAGTGGGCATTTTCATAGTGAAATATATTATCTTTTTGCAATGTTTTATGAGGAAATCACTCAAATTTCACAACTCTTAAAAGCTCTTAAAAACCCAGAATTAACAGTATGGGAAAATATATTCCAAAACAAAAACAAGGAAAATTTAATGCTGCAAATTATTGAGTGATTCTTTCAATAATAATTTGCTGTATTATATTATATTTTACTGTGAAATTCCCCCTATTCAAAACTATTTAAAAAAAATTTAGTTAATTTTGATCTTCTGAACAACAGTAACCTCATCACATAAATTCGTTGGTCCTGGTGCTGTAATGGTAACCATATTTGCCTTCTGAACCCAAGGTCGCGGGTTCAAACCCAGGATTGATGGATTTTTTCGCGCGTAAAAATCCTAAGTATGGCTTCCTTCGGAAGGGAAATAAAGCCGTGGGTCCCGTGTCGTACATTTACAGCACAAAAAAGAACCTCAAGCCTGAAAAAAGAGGCCTCTGAGCAAAATTTGTCGGCTGTTTCACGCCCGGAATTGAATGGGATGCTGATAACCTGAGATGTTAAAGAGCGTCCTTAAATAAAACAAATAAAAAAAATCACATAAATTCGAAAAATCTACAGGACATCTTAATACCATACCAGGAAGCTGACCGTGGAACTCTGCTGATGATGAAGGCATGTCCAAATGAGTGAAACAAAATTAGTGAAATTTGTGATTTCCTTATAAAAATTGGGAAATAATTATTCATGCATTGGTTATTGAATATTGGACCTTATCTATCAATAGATTCTTCTCCAATTTCTTAAACTTGTTTTTATTATTAATAGCTTTGATTTCAATTGGCGATTTATTGTGAACTTTTATGTAAAGGACTTTTATCATATAATGCTAACCTGTGTATGAGTGGTTTTAATTTATTTTTAGTTCTAGTACCATAACAATACTGAATTTGTTAGTCATATAGTCAGTGAAAATATGTAAGTATGTACTTGTGTAAGAAGGTAAAGTTCATATATACGAGAGTTGTCCGTAAATTAAGGTCTCCAATTTTTTATTTTTCAAATATTAAACATCATTTTATTGCAAAACCAAGTACAGATTGTGAAAGCTTGGACTTTTAGTTTGTTTGTTTGGTTTTTTTTTTCCTACATAGTCCCCGTCACATCAATGCACTTTTGGAGTCGCTCCGGGAGCTTTTTTATACTCCAGTCGTACCACTCTCCCGTCGACTAGCGCAGGAAGATATAGACAGCTGCCTTCGGCTCTTCATCGCTTGAGAATTTCGTTCCCGGAAGTTTAGTTTCAAGTTGGGGAACAAATGGTAGTCACTGGGGGCCAAATCAGGGCTGTATGGAGGGTCAAGGGTTTCCCACCCGAATTTGGCGATGAGATCCGTCGTGGTGCGGGCGACGTAAGGGCGGGCGATGCTTCAAAATGTCCGTCAAAATCATCTCCACGGTAGTCTTTGAGACTCGCCTATCAGTTCGGCAATCTCTCGCAGTCACACGCCGATCCGCAAGCATAAGTTCCTCAACTTACTTCAAAATGTCCGTCAAAATCTTATCCACGATAGTCTTAGAGACGTCGCCTATCAGCTCGGCAATTTCTCGCACAGTCACACGCCGGACCGCAAGCATAAGTTCCTCAACTTTCGTCACTGTTTCGTTCGAAACTGATGGACGCCCGCGGCCGGCCTCGTCGTGCACGTTTGTACGGCCTTCTCAAACTCCGTACACCACTTCCGCACATTTTTTATATCCATACACATCGGTCAACTGGCGATGGATTGCATTGGGGGGTGACCCCTTAAACCACAGAAATCTAATCACTGAACGCAATTCACACTTGGTGGGAGCGTCAATTTTACGTCCCATCATTAACGGCTGCTAAGCCAAGACTGATCGTGGCAACTTGACGTTACAAAGAGACGAAAAATGTCGCTGCTGCAGGTAATGTTGCTGCTGCATTTCTGCTGTTGGTTCTGCTAGCGCCGGAGCATCGAGAGAAAAAGGGAATGGGTTTCCTAGGGGGAGGCCGGTTTATAACAGCATGTTAGTGCATTTATAATGGCTTGTCTATTTAAATGAGACTGAATATGTGAGCAAGGTAACAGAATCTTGAAAGGCTTCCATTTAGTTTGTTCAAACGCTACATGATATGTACAATGAATGATAAGTTTCATTTAAATGAGATAGTTGGTGGATTTATAATGTCTTGCCTTGTGGAATCAGCTTCTGTTAGAAACTGATTCTGCTATTGCTAATAACTAAATTAACACGAATGTGAGGTAATGCCATTTAAATCATGTTGTTACCAATTCGCAACTGTATCATAAGTATTTTACAGCTTTCTTTTCAGAAATGAATACGAGCGTGATAAAGCAAGTATAGGTTTAACTTAATGTGACCTTGGCGAAGTAACTTTTCGTTCCTCACCTGTAATTTATCGTAATATATATACAGTGTTCCGGAGAGCATATATTTGAAAAAATATCTGTATTACCAATCTTTTATTATGTGCAAATTATCAAGATAAGTTTATGAGGTTAGAATGGCGATCTTGACTGAATTTTGAACAAGTTAACAGGATCTTGTAAGGCTTCCATTTAGTTTGTTTAAACGCTACACAATCTGTACAATGAATGAAAGGGTAATTTGAATGAGATATGAATTAAAATGTCTAACATTTGATTTAACAAGCATATAAGCATTTTAAAGAACATCACTACAGATTTTGGCATATTCTTTCGTCAACTATCAAATTATATATAGACCGAAATAAACAGGTATGACATTGACAGGTATTTACTAAAGAAAACTTAAAATTCTGTAACTTATATGAAAATATCTTTGAATAATACATATTTCACAGTAATATGAATGCATTTTAAAGTAACCTTGGAAACTTTTAACACAACTTGTACATAGGATCATATTTTATAACGAAGGAGTTTTATTCTCAACCATTCACTGTTCAAACCAGCTATTGCTTACTAAGCAAGTAAGATTACTAGCACTTTTAAACCTTATGTATGCAAAATCAAGTTAAATGTTTGAAAAGTAAATGTTATAACAAAGGAAGAGGGAGATTAATTCTGAAGCTTTCTTTTTGCATTTAGTTTTAGGATCAATGCAGTTGATCTTTCGCTCCATGTTATTCATTCTATTTGCAAATGAACCATATTCTGCTTTTAAAATCAGAGCCCTGTTTTGGAATGGTTTAAATGAAGCCTCACAAACATGGCAGAATTGTGTCCAATACATACTTTTTTTACTCTTTCCTTTTTTATATGCCACCTTGAGAAATATCACAGAATTGTAGAGAAATTTTCTGAATAAAAAAAAAGCTAAACAGAAGTGCACAAGTATGCTATATAAGAAGATGTATTGCATTGTTAGCTCCTTAGTTTCCTATGTTTGTATAATCCTATTAAATGCTGTTAATATACAAAAAAAATGAGGTATCATTGTTATATGAATGTGCATAATATTTTCAGTATGAGGTGAAACAATTTGTATTGCAGGCTGTAAATAACTCAAGTGACTAAGGGTTTGTAATATTGTGAGGTTGTTATGTCATAAAAAAAGTTGGCCCAGACTTTACTGTTGAGACAAGCTTTCACTACTTATTTAAGGGTGAAATGCAACTCAGGTTTATGCATATTTCGAGTTGCAATTGTTTTGAAAGTAACCATTAAAATTTTTGTGGACACAGGGATAAATTAAACAGTAACAGGGAGGGATGGAGGTAGTGGAGATTATAAATCAGAATAAAAGGTTGTAGTTAAAGAAATATTGATACAATACCTTCAGAGAAAATAAAAAAATCTGTTTCGGCTATTTTTTTCAGATCAGTTTACATAAATCTTAATTAGCTTTTAAAGCATGTACTTAGATAAAGATGAAAATGCTGCTTCATCAGTTGGAAATAACAGCAGTGAAGATTATCAGTCTTTAACATTCAAATTGAAAGTGTATGAGGATGACTCCTCAGATGATAACTCTTCAGAGGCTCTGGAAATTGTAACATCTGACAATGAGTGAAGTGCCAAAGAACATAACAGGTAAGAAAGATTTTTTTTCAGTAGTGTTTAATCCCATTTTTACTACTGAGACACCATAGGCAGGGGACACTAATAATACATGAAATGAAATTATGTATTGTGAAAGGATATTTTTTTTTTAAAGGAAGGAAGCATTCCAGGCCTAAGTTTTAGGTACCTCCCCAGCATTTGCCAGTTATGAAGACTGAGGAAAACTTGGAAAAAACCCCAGTCAGGGAGGCCGGTCCTGGCAGGATTTGAACCCCAAACCTCTTGCTCACGAGTCTGTGTCTTAACGACCTCGGCCACCCGCGGCAGTGGTATGAAAGATGTATGATGTCATAAGTGTTAGTGATTTTATTTTTAATTATAGTGTATTATTATTCATATAATAAATAATTGAATCATTTTTTCTGAAAATGCACTTTCTTTGCATAATAGAGTAATGGTCAGGAACCTGCTTATTAATTGTGGAGCGGTCATTTTGAAATGAAAGTACACATGTCTACCTATAACAATGTTTTTTGAAGGAGAAAGTGCACATGTTATTGATATTTTTGTATATCTCAAAACTATGTTTTTCAGACATGTATCTTAAGAAAAAATGTATTCAATTATTGGTTATTACTTTCAAAACCTGTGCTTTCAACAAAGGGCAGAAAGTACTCCAAATTTGTGTTTTCTTTTAATACTTATATAGTTATTATAATTATCTGTCAGAAACTGTGATTTAATGCCAGAAATAATATTCAGTCATCCAGTTACTTGATTAGGATGTGGCAGCAGAAAACTGCATTGCCCAATAAGCCATCACTTAATGCCAGGCTACATGACTTGGGGTGGGAGGGCAGGGCTTATCAAACTGCTGCATTGGCCTTGCATCTCAGGGCACTGAATCAATGTCATTTGAACAGTGAAAGAAACGACATGTCTGCTCATTCTGCCAGGAGATTATTTTAGGAGAAATTCCCACATGAAAGTTCTGTTATGCAATGCTATTGAGTATCCATTCACTTTAGATAAATTGTCAAGAGCTCGGTTTAATTTTTCCAAAGAACTAAGAAGGGTAAGGAGTAATTTCATAGGCAGATACCAGATATATGTGGAAAATGAAAGTGATTTATACTCTAGTACAAGCTCTTGCAACTGGATTGGTGACTTTGGAACCTCACGTGAATGCCAAAATCCCGGGGGAAACCTATAAAATTGGTGCTGTGCTTGCAGCTCAATTATTTGACAACTCCAACAGATATTTCAATTACAAGGATGTTTCTTGAAACTTCTTTCTGTGGCCCTTCATATTATGATACAGTGTTAAATTGTATATTTTGCAAGTAATTAACATATTGAAACCATTGCTGTGTAAACAGGTAAATGAATAGTAAAGTTTGAAACATTTTGCTTCTGATAAAATAAAACATTAATATTGACAACACTCAGAATATGCAAAACGACTGCATTTGGAGGAGAGGGGTTGACTTAACTAACTTGGTAAATAAAATGTAGGCTTTTGTTCATTATTAGTGGTTTTAATTTGTAACGATGGTTTATTGATGTTCAATTACTTTGCTGTAATGTATGATGTTGCTCTAGAACAATTAATTTATGGCAGAATGGTGAAAATTCTTCCCCAGTTCAAAGCTTCTTGAATTCTTGCAAGTAGAAAAATGAAATGTTTCTGTACCATAAGAGATGATGGAACTTGGCTGACCCCAACTGGCCTGTTAGTCAAAAGGGTCTCCCAAAGAACATCACTCCATTATGTTATCTATGTGCCATCTGTATCATAAATACTGTATATCCTTAATCCTTTACAGAAGTTCATACACACAGTTCCTAAATATACTGGATAATAATTTCTTCTGAGTCGGATGTTTAAAACACTCTTTGTGGTTTTAAATATCCAATTTAGAAGAGATTATTAATGGGTGTTTCACTGTGTTTGATTCCAAATTGAATTATTATTAAAATACTGGATAACATTTATCATTGTATTTTCAATTAACCTGAAATGTTGTAGCCTGTCGTTTACACTACAGTAATCTGATATTATTTATGCCCGAAATATTGAGGGTAGTTATACATGCTGAGGGGTCATCAGCTGCAGTAGCTCATGAAACACATTTTGAGCAGTTCTATAGTGCGTGGAATACAGGAGTACAAAAATTGGCTCACTAGCCTAATCTAGAATATATAATAGTTACATTTAAGTGGTTTTGATATGTTGGTTTTTAAATTTAATGAAATCTTGGCTAATGCATGTAGGTCAGGTACAAAGTAGAATTCTGTAAGCATGCAGAAAAGCACTAAACATACATTCATTTTTAAGGCATTTTGAAGTTAGAAATGGTCTTCATAATTTAAATTTCTGGAAAAACTGTATTACTGAATGTTCAGCATATGCGACAAATATAGAAATGAAATCTGCAATCTGGCCATATCATTTTATACAATGTAAATATTTGAAAAACAAATCTTGCTCCAATAGAGTAAAAAGTTGTAAAAATGATATCAATTTAATGAACATGCAAAATATTATTTTTACAATGCTTTTTTTCTTCCTCTTCTTTCTAGAGTATTGGACAAAGCAGATGACAATTACAGGTATCTAATAAGGCATTCTCAAAAATTGAGTAGAGACAACCAAGAACAGGACCGCCTAGATTATGCTGCTTCTCGTTTCAGTAATTAATAATTTCATCATACCTGCAGTCTCAACTTGGTATTATGCAATTTCTTCCAGTTATAAAATTGAAGAGTCTCCTACATAGACACTGATTTTCTAGCCTAGAAGAAGCTGTTGCTGCCGATGAAGAGAAGATGAATGCTATACCAAAGAACTAATTCCAGAAGAAGAGGTGCTGGTTTATAGAGCTTGCTATAATGTATGTGAAAAATGCACTAGTATGGCAACTTTTATTGTTCCATGTTGAATATTTGAAAATTTTATAGTGACTCCCATAAATATTAAGAAGATTCACTTCAGTAATATTTAATAGGGCATTTGCTGTTCCAACTTCCACAGCTTGTCACAATTTCAACAGTAATTAATCTATGTTGCACTTTAACGTAAGGTACACAATGAATGAACAACACAATAACAATAGCTCTTAAAGGAGCTCAAAGGGTAGCTGTAAGCCTAATACAATATTGTGGTACAAAAACCACCTTAATTTTATACATATATATATATTCTTCAAGATAATATTCTGTATTTAAGATTAAAAAAAATAAAATTATTGTTAAACATGCTAGAGATATTATTTATCATGCATACGTGTATTTTAACAAGTACTTTTGCATAATTTTACTTGTTGCAAATGCAATGCTTTCCATGAATAAACCCAGTGTATAACATCGATTGAAATTCATTTTAATATATTTTTCCCATAAATAATACAATAAAGCAAGGGATTTGCCAGAATATTTGCAATAATGTCTCGTACAGCTTAGAGCAGTGTGTGTAATGTGGGAGACCATAAATGGTTTTATATATGAAAATATAAAAATAACACAGTATTTACAGCTCATACATGATTTACACAATTTTTGTTTAGTTAAGGTTTAATGCCATTATTTATGTCACTGTTGTTACAGAGCATTTTTATAATTTGCTTCATATTTCCTTTTGCTTATTTGTAATCTACAACATTCTAGATCTGTAAGAAGTAGAATTTCATATTTACTGCATTTATCGCTGCCAAGTACTAACTATATAGTCAAGACAGTGAATAGAATTATTTAAAGTAATGTAAGCTCACATTACCTTCATGCAACTTGACTGGCAGAATTCAATTCTGCATTGTTATTTTTGCAGCTCACTAGGACCAATGCCCCAACCATGAGTGCCCGGTGATGGCTACTTGTTGGTAAAAAAATTACATCTTGTTTGTATACATAATAAAAAATCACTATGTAAATCTTAAAAAAATAAAAGAATTTTACTTACTTAAAATGTAAATTGGAACTTGCACAGTGAAGCTAATCATATTAATTGAAATCATTGTATGGATTCAGTTGAACTACACACTCTTAAAGCTTCACTTACTTTTCATAAATAAGAGTGTGTAGTTCAACTGAATCATACAATGATTTCAATTAATATGATTAGCTTCACTGTGCAAGTTCCAATTTACATTTTAAGTAAGTAAAATTCTTTTATTTTTTAAGATTTACATAGTGATTTTTTATTATGTATACAAGATGTAATTTTTTTACCAAGTAGCCATCACCAGGCACTCATGGTTAGGGCATTGGTCCTAGTGAGCTGTAAAAATAACAATGCAGAATTGAATTCTGCCAGTCAAGTTGCATGAAGGTAATGTGAATTACACACTCTTAAAGCTTCACTTACTTTTCATAAATAAGAGTTTGTAGTTCAACTGAATCATACAATGATTTCAATTAATAAACAAAAGAATGTTTCAAAAAGTGCCCTGACAATACAATACAAACATTAAGTATGCTGTAGTTTAATCTTACAAGTAGACACAGTACTTAGGCAGTATAGCAACAGTGTTCAGATAAGTTAATAACTGCATTCCTCACATCTGTGTCAAAGTATTACAGTGAATTTGTAACTGTCATGTGTGAGATAGTTTATAATTCCTAAATTGTATATGTTAGCATTAGATGTAATTTATTACATAGCTGCCTTTAAAACTATAGACAGCATTAAGGTCTTTATAATATAAATATTATCAAGGGGATGGGACATTATTTTTGTATACTATAACCTTCAATATAAGACTTTATATTGATACCTCTATGGGCTTTAAATAAAATTACATGTATTGTTATTTGTTGTGCATTGAATTGAATTTATTTCTCTTTACATCAACATAGAATTTTAAATATTATAATCCTATATATAAGCATAAAAAATGTATTTATAACATTGCTTATGTTTTAAATATAATAATATAACATTTAGGAACATTGCCTTCGATAATTCCACAAGGCACTGAATCCAATCAAAATTTGTTGCAATTTGGTTGGCCAGTCTCCCAATCCCCGGTTCATCAGCATCTACCTGCTGGAATATCCAGGGGTCTGGCTTCGATCCAATCAAAAACAAAGCACATAATTAACAGTAATTTATACATTCAGTACAATATTAAATTATAATTCAAAATTCTGTTAGCTTGCTCACATATTTAGTCTCATTTAAATAGACAAGACATTATAAATGCACTAACATGCTGTTATAAACCGGCCTCCCCCTAGGAAACCCATTCCCTTTTTCTCTCAATGCTCCGGCGCTAGCAGGAGCAACAGCAGCAGAGCAGCAATTCAGTAGACAAGACATTATAAATGAACTAAATGGAAGCCTTTCAAGATTCTGTTACCTTGTTCACATATTCAGCCTCATTTAAATAGACAAGACATTATAAATGCACTAATATGCTGTTATAAACCGGCCTCCCCCTAGGAGACCCATTCCCTTTTTCTCTCAATGCTCCGGCGCTAGCAGGAGCAACAGCAGCCGAGCAGCAATACAGTAGACAAGACATTATAAATGAACTAAATGGAAGCCTTTCAAGATTCTGTTACCTTGCTCACATATTCAGTCTCATTTAAATAGACAAGCCATTATAAATGCACTAACATGCTACCCTGCTCTTATAAACCGGCCTCCCCCTAGGAAACCCATTCCCTTTTTCTCTCTATGCTCCGGCGCTAGCAGGAGCAACAGCAGCAATACAGCAGTGACATTTTTCGTCTCTTTGTAACGTCAAGTGGCGTGGCAGCGAGGTGGGGACCAGCCAGAATAGTGGTGGGGAAGCAAGGAACACAGTGCTGTTGTCAGATTTAAGCTAGCTCGCTCCGTCACAACGGGAGCTCGCTGGAAACTTAATTTATGGACAACCCTCGTATTTTATCCAACCTGTGATATAGTTCTTTATTATTCTTTTTTTAAGATTGCTTTTTAACTTACTGTACTACCCCATAGTGTATCCAATGTTATGAAATGAAAATAGCTAAAATATACCATTTTTCTAGTTTCTAGGATTTTAGCTAAATATTGTATGGGTTTATCCCATTTTTAGTTTCTAGTACCATAACAATATTGAATTTGTGTGTATGTATTTATTTAGTTTTGTGTCAGAAAGTAAAGTTCATATATTTTGGATCTAAACTGTAATCTCTCTCTCCCTCTGACACACATATATACATACATACAGAGAGATTGCTTTCTAACTTGTACTACTGCATAGTATATCCATGGAATGAAAGTAGCTAAAATATATAGCTATATATTGTATGTGTTCATTCCATTTTAGCTGATAATATAAATGCCTACAATTTTTGCAGTTTCTGTTTGATTTAATGTATTAATTGACATTTACTTTCTTGATACTTCACTTGAGTTTGGAGGTAAATGAAATTTTAATCCATTGTTATTACACCATTTTTTTTAAAAATAAATTAAGGTTTCTACAGCATTGTTTTGCAGTTCTTCATTTCAATAAAATAGATGTATTGTCTGCATACATAACAGTTTTATCTTTTATACAATTGAGGAGATTATTAGTGTATATAAAATGTAAAGTAGAGGCCCTAACAGGTTTTGTTTCCAGTTAGACTGTACAACAAATATCAGGAGAATTGTTTAAAATTACTCTCTCATTACAGTCTTTAAGATAATTTTCAGAACCAGCCTAATGCTGTTTATGCCATAGAATTACAATTTCTTTAATAATATGTCATGATTAATGCAGTCAAAAGCTTTACAGTTATTGCATATCCAAACTGACTTAAGTTGTTTTTTGTCCATCATTTGCTAAACATCATTGACAAGATTTATTAGAGTAGGGTTAAGCACTTTTATCTGAAACCATGTTGAAAACCATTTAACTTGTTAAAATATTGTACACATGAAATGAGTTGAGTATGTACGTAATATCTTTTCAAATATAGTGGCAAAGGTCGAATGTAGAACAATTTGTTAGCTTCAAATAATAAGATCAATTCTTTGAATGCATTATCTGCCTATTTGACAATAGTTGTGATGATTTTCCTGAAATTAATGCACTGAAGATATCATCGGCAAAGAGTATCACTTTAGTTTCAGTACTGAGAATGCCAGGCAAGCCATTTACATACAGATGGAAGTGAAATAAGTATTTAGATTTAACCAATGTGTTCCTTTGGTTAAATGCAATAAAAATATCCAATATCATATTGCTGCCATCTGTATATTTTTCCAGAATTTTTTTTTCCATATAAGTTCCATGTTTATTAACTAAATAAGTATAATTTATACAAGTGAGTCAGTATTAGGTGACACTAAAACTTCACTAACTGATTAATTCTTCAAAACATGTTTCAAGAGCATTCGCTCTCATTTCAGCTGGGGACTGACTAACTCTAGCAGGTGACGTAGTGGCATCTGATGGTTCGATTAGATAACGGAACAGGAAGTCCGTTGGTGGAATGTCAAAATTCATCACTCTATGTTTGTTTTTTAAAATATAAATGTTTTCCCATATTGCCAAATTCTTGGGATTGGTGGTAGCTTTTAACAGTTTGGCTTCTCCTGCAATGTTATGATCGTAAGTCCAAAAGTGATCTGCAACCGCCGATTTATCCACTTGTTTATATCTTAAATTTCTGAAGTGTTCTTTGGTCCTTGTCTCCAAATTTCGTATTGTTTTGCCTATATATATCTGATCACACTCCAAACAGTCTATCTGATACACTCCTGACTTTTTGCTGGGTAGAATAATATCCTTTTTGTTGCTGTTCAGAAGCTTTCCAATACTAAATTTATTTTGTGCAGCCAAATGTATATCATAATTTTTTAAAGATTTTCATGAATGCCCTGTTTGACAGCCCTCTGTCATCGATTTTACGATACTCAAGCACTTCCCTCACCATCTCACCCTCACTTCAATCCGATCATAACCCAGTGTTGGCCGAAATCAACACCAGGATTGCCAGTCAAGATGTCGCAGGTCTAAACCGCGAGATGGACTGGAAAAGCGTTAAGGAATGCCTTGGCACTATCATCCCTCCCAGCCCCAAAATCACAGACACCCATCCCCTAGAGACCGCAGTCTCATACTTCTCCCTAACAGTCACCAAAGTGACCCACAGTCTCACCATCCATGCCTCCCCTCCCCTGCATCCAGATGTCATTCCTCTGGACCTTGAGCACCTCATCCGCCGCTCCTGGGCCGCCCGCAGACTCTATCAGCGTCACCGCACGCCACATCATCGAGCTCTGTTAAGGACCTTGCGCCGCCAAGTTAGAGCCCGCCTTCGTGAGCACAAGAAGCTCGCATGGGAGGACACTATATGGCTAGACAGAACTTGATCGATGGCAACGTGTGGAGGATTGCTAAGAACCTCCGTGGCCAAAGAGACAAAGCCTCCCGACCAATCCATGGCACCCGAGGCCTCGTGTATGATCCTCGAGCCAAAGCCAATGCGCTCGCAGATTACTTGGAAAGTCTTTTTAGGCCGAGAGTTGACCCCCAGGACGACACCTTTTCAAGTCAGACTTTCGACGGCCGCCGGATGAAGACGACTTACGAATTCCTATCTTCCACCCTCATGAAGTCCAGGGCGCAATCCTGCGCCTCAAACCCAAAAAGGCTGCTGGACCAGACGGGTTAACGCCCCTCATGCTCCGCAACCTTCCTTTCAAGGCTGTGCTCTTTGTCACCAAAGTGTTCAATATGTGAATCAGCCTGGGCCACTTTCCACGAGAGTGGAGGGAGGCACGGGTGATATGCATATTGAAGCCAGGCAAAGACGCAACCCACCCCTCCAGTTACCGATCAATTAGTCTCCTGTTTACACTCTCAAAAGTGTTCGAGAGATTACTTCTTGCCCATATGCTTCCCCTGCTGGGAAACATTCAAGCCACCCCTCCTCACCAATTCCGTTTCCGTCCTGGGCACTCTACCATCCAACAGTTGCTGAGGGTTGTGGAGGGCTGTGGAGGCCTCAGCCCTGGGTTTCCAGGAGGGGTCCTTCACACCAGCGATATCTTTGGATGTGGAAAAGGCCTTCCCGACGACCTGGCACGCCGGGCTCCTATACAAACTCATCCAACTGGAGCTTCCCAAACACTACATACAACTCATACACTCATACCTCAAGCACCGCACTTTCAAAGTAGCGGTGGCGGGAAACACTTCGACACTAAGACCGATACGCGGCGGAGTCCCCGAAGGCTCTGTTCTATCCCCAATTCTGTTTAACATATACATGGCAGACTTTCCACATGCAACAGACGTCAACACTGCCCAATACGCGGATGACGTCTTACTATACAAAACAAATAGAAACCTACACAGAGCTTTCACTCCCATACAAAGACTACTACACCTAATCGAAGGGTGGTGTAGGCGTTGGCGAATGTCAATCAACCCGGCAAAGAGCAACGCCATTATTTTCACAAAACGCCGCGTACCCGCAAACGCCCCGACATTTACATACAGACGGCAAATGATCAGATGGAACAACTCCATAACCTACTTGGGGGTGCACCTAGATAAAGGTCTAACCTTCAGGGAACACACTGCCGGGACCGCCCATAGGGCACAGGGAGCAATCGCTCTACTGTTCCCTATGCTCAGTTCCAAGGCCATGCCAGTTCACCTGAAATTACACCTTTTAAAAGCCCTGGTCATCCCTGTCATGCTATACGCCTGTGAAATCTGGAGTATGGCAGCTGACAGTTGGCTCGCACTTCTGCAAAAGGTACAGAATAAAGGTCTTCGGACCATTTATTCTGCATATCGCTGCTTTCCAACTAGGCTACTTCATGAGAGTTCTTCGCTCCCATATATCGAGGAGGAAATCAGACGCCGGGCATCTAAATTCTACGCCATTTTACCTAATCATGAGAGCGCTCTCGTTCGATCACTCGGCAGCTATTCCTGTCGCAATAAGCCTAAGCCCAAAATCAAGGTGCCGCGCCTTGCGTGTGGCCCCCTTGGATAACAAAGGAGCATAACCTAGCAACAGGAAAACATTCCAAATTTCCATCAGCCTTAATAGCAATACAAAATAGCGGATAGCGGTATGCCCATGCTGTTCTCAAAACAGAGAACAGCATGCGCATAGCAAGCATACTCCAAGGATGTCATATCCGCCCGCTACAATTAGGATAAGCTTTAGCACAATCCGTCTGGCTCACAACTACCCTACAACCTTCATCCCATCTCTGCAGTTAAACCCACATAGGGTAGGTACGCAGCAACCACACACAGGCTGAGCACTAATCCAGCCTGCCATATTTGCTCGCTCGCTGTTTGAGGCGCGGCGCGAGTGAGCATATCGTTTTCGGCCCTACTTCTGAGGTTCAATCCCGGCTTAAAGCTCGTGTTCTATACTAGCATCGAGCTCACCCAGGAGGGTGTGTCTCCTACACGCCTGTTCATTAGCTAACTCTACTATACTTACTGCATAGAAGCAGCACCAGCAACAGGTGGGCGCGCTCGATCGCGTCCGCCACGGCCTAGTTCCCGCGAAGAAAGCAACTTTTGTGTTTGCACAACACAACATTTTCACCATTTCTTCTTCATGCCTTCACTTCACACCCACACCAGCAACAACAAAGGTTAGTAACCAACTGTGAACAGTTTTAGTGCACTGCACATCTTGCTGTTCCTACCAACGCGCTTTTTGCACTTAAAACATTTCCATGGGGGAGGAAGACAGCTCATTGGGTCTAGCTTCAGACGCTGATGAAGTTGAATTTCGTGTAGTAACTGGCAAGAGGAAGCGACGCTCTCGCCCTCAGCCATTGAATGCAGGCTCCAGCACATCTGGACAGCCAACTAAACCAACGTCCGCAACGGGCCAAATCCCGAGCGGAAACACTAGGAGGCATATTCGTCCAATTATTGTGGATTCTTTCCAGGGGGTGACGGGCTTCCTCAAGGAAGTCATGCCCACGCTTATGGGAGAATGCAAAGTAATTAGGAAAGGAAATACATACAGGTTTCAAGCGCGATGTGCGGAGGACCATCAGCGCTTGCTGACCTCTCTCAAAAAGAGGAGGATCCAACACTTCTCCTTTGCCTTGGACAAAGCTAAGGATGTGAGGCGCATCATCAGAGGGCTTCCCTTGGACACTCCAGTGGAAGATATCGATACAGATCTCTGACGCCAGGGCGTAATACCCAAAGTTGTGAAGCAGTTGTCAAAAGCCGCTCCAGAGGGACGAATCCCCATCCCCCTGTTTTTAATCATAGTGGAGCGAGCAGATGACCCGCAACTCAAGGTAGACAAGATCCAAGCGCTTTGCTACCTTAGAGTAAAAATTGAGATCTTCCGACGCCCTGGCGACCCTGCTCAATGCCACCTCTGCCTGGGATTTAACCACGCTAGTCATTTCTGCGAGAGAACCCTCGCTGCCTCAGGTGCGGTGGCCCTCACCCCCATGAGGTCTGCCCGAGATCTTCCACGGAGACTCCTACATGCGCCAACTGCAAAGGGGAGCATGTTGCCTGCTATGGCCGATGCCTAGTGAGGCTAAGGATGATAACATCCTCCAGAATGGAACACCAAGATGGTACTGCTCCTGGCAAGGCACTCCTTCCGCTCCAACTACCGTAAGGGGGGGCGCGGCTTCGGTCGTTGCCCTACAGATGCTCAAGGTGCGGGCTCTGCGGACCCTGAGTGCCCGTGGTACCTCTGACGTTACTAGAGGAAGCCGGGCCGGACTTGAGACGAGCCCCTCCCTGATAGGGAGTTGTCCGGATTGGGTTGGACTCGGCGTGGCAGTGGTTCCCGGAACTCACGGGTAATTGAGTACTCGCAAGAGCGGAGTGTCCCAGGGGAGTGCCTACGGCGTGTACCCTGGGGGCTGGTACGCAAGCGTGTGCCAGAATCTCCGTCTTTGTGAGGCGGTGGTGGCTTCCTTAATGCTGGGGTCACTCACCCCTATAAAGGAGTAGGTCTAAGCTAGTACGACCTATCGACCAGTGAAATTCTGGCAATTGGGTGCGCTCGGCTCTTGGAGCTGCAGTTCACTCGATGCGTCTGGGCGACGTTATCGTCTGCGGCCGTTAACTCTAGGTGCCGTCCCAAATGCAAAAACGATTGAGTCAACACGGACCTCTGTGTTGTACCTTGGACCCCCTGAACATGAACATGAGCTCCAACTACCAACATCGCCGGAACATCTACCGCAGCCAAACCAACAACAGCACAGGCAACATCCCGCTTTACAACTACCACACCGCAGACATCCTATGCAGTAACGGCGCAAAAACAGCTCACTGATAGGCGACCTCACACCGAGGCCAAAACACAACAGGCACCTACTCCAAACCAGAACCAACCAACCAGCACCAGACTCCTCTCCAAAACCACACGGGCGGAGGACTTCTCGGCGGGCGGTACCGGCTCCTGCTGTCTCCCCCCCGGTGGGGGTTACCGAGGAGGGACCGACGACCTCTGGGCCTACCTTACCCAACCCAAAACCAACTAATCCTATCCAACAGAGTGGCAATGCCCTGGAGCTGCTGCACTGGTTGTCAAGCATTTGGCAGACTTATGGCCAGCGGCTGCAGGAGCTTTGCACTCGCTTCCTAAACGCTCCTGACCACTCCAGCAAAGTGTTGATAGCTTTTGAGGCCATCGCCCTATTATTCAACGGAAGCAAAATGGGGAGCGGAATTAGGTCTCGTACCTCGTTCCGATTCGCATTTTGGAATGCGAACGGCCTGATGGATCGTGGGGGCGAACTTCAACACTTTGCTTCCCGGTACGCACTAGACATCATACTAGTCAGCGAGACGCATCTCCATCAAGACAACCACTTCCGCCTCCAGGGCTACAACTGCCTGAGAACGGATCGTGGTGCCCCAGGAGGAGGAACAGCGCTACTGATCAGGAAGAACGTGGCCCATCGACCAATCCAGATCCCCCCACTTCAAACCTTGGAGGCCATGGCTGCATTCGTAGAACTTGATGGGATGGAGGTTCTGCTAACATCTGCATACCACTCTTCTTCCAGAGCATTCGTGGAAGCCGACTACCAATCCATTCTCGTCCTACATCCTAGTGTTATTCTGGCCGGTGATTTCAATGCCAAACATTCACAAACATTCACGTTGGCATTGCACTCAACGATGCTAATGACCTGCCTGATATGCTAAAGAGATATATAAATAAAACGAACAAATCAAACGACAACAAGTATTATTGATTAAGAAATGTTTTGTTTTTCTTAAAATCTTTGAATTTAGCATCATTGTCCAATGATTTTAAAGAATTGAGGTCTGTGCCACCCGGAGGCTTTTGCATTAGGCCGGTACCTAGGTAACTAATCCGGCCCGCCGTTCGGCTGCAGACGATTTCGTCGCCCAGACGCGCTAAGCTGCCTTAGCTGCCAGTTTAACTGGCGGATAGGTCATACTAGCTTTGACCTACTCGTATTTAAGAAGTGAGTCACCCCAGCATTAAGGTAGCCACCACCCTCCCTAGAGACAACAGCGATTCCGACGTACCGGCCCCCAGGGTACACGCCATAGGCACTCCTCTAAGACACGCCGCCATCGTAGGTACTCAATTGCCCGTGAGTTCCGGGTCCACAGCCACGCCGAGTCCAACCCAATACGGACAACTCCCTTACGGGAAGGGCTACTTCTACTTTCATTAGAAGTACTACGGGTACTCAGGGTCCGCAGAGCCCGCACCTGGAGCATCTGTAGAGCAACGGCCGAAACCGCGCCCTCCCCTTACGGGAGACTCTCGGGGATATTATAAGGGGATCCCTCCCCATTACCGTGGGATGTTGAGGTGCTCAATCTTCTCACAGAGGTCTGCGCATTCCGTAGGTTTTTGCATTAGGACGGCACCTAGAAGCTATTCCGACCCGCCGTTCGGCTGCAGACGTTTGCGACGCCCAGACGCGCCTAGTGAACTTAGCTTCAGAAGCCGAGCGCCTAGCTGCCAATATTTCACTGGTGGATAGGCCCTACTAGCTTGGCCTACTCACTTAAGGGGTGAGTTACCCCAGCATTAAGGAAGCCACCACCTCCCCACGAACGACAGCGATTCAGGCGAAACTGCCCCCAGGGTACACGCCTTCGACACTCCCCTGGGACACGCTGCCGTCGTGAGTACTCAATTTCCCGTGAGTTCCGGGACCACTGCCACGCCGAGTTCAACCCAATCCGAATGACTCCCTTGCCGGAGGTGCTCGTTTCAAGTCCGGTCCGGCTCCTTAAGGGGGGCGCGGTTTCGATCGTTGCTCTTCAGATGCTCCTGGTGCGGGTTCTGCGGACCCTGAGTACCTGTGGTGCTCTTGAGGATATTATAAGGGGATCCCTCCCCATTACCGTGGGATGTTGAGTTGCTCAATTTTTTCATAGAGATCTGCGCATCCCGTAGCATTTTGCAGTAACTCTTGGGGATTTTGTTTAAGGGCGAGTACTACCAGGCTCTAGGTCCAGGGGTCGTAACACAGAGGTCTGTGCCACCCAGTGGTTTTTTGCATTAGGACGTCACCTAGTTTCCTAAAACGACCCGCCTTTCGGCTGCAGGCGATTGCGTCGCCCAAGCGCGCCGAGTGAACTGCAGCCGCAAAGCCGAGCGCACCCAGCTACCAGAGTTTCACTACCACCCTCAGTCAAACGGGAAAATAGAGCGTTGGCACCGTTGCCTGGAAGCCGCGCTGACGGCCGCTTCCAACCCTACCGCATGGGTCGACAATTTACCCACCATATATACCTTCGGCAGGAAATAGGTAGGCACAAGCTGGCGCCTCCTTACCGTGGGCCATTCTCGGTAATCAGCAATGATGGGAAGACAATGGAGATTCGCCTCGAGGAGGAGCAGCAGTTAAGTTTCCATTGACTGGTGCAAGGCGGCTCACATGCTCCCAGAGCACTCGCCGCCACAACTGCCATCAACAAGCAGCGCAAGTACGGACTGTGCTGCAACTAACAGTACACTCAACCCAGTAGCAAGCAGCGCACTACAGAGGGCACGGGGCCTGTAGCACAGAACGGCTGCGGCACGTGCAACCAAACGAACAGGTGTATATATGGGCCGGTTGCGACAGTGGACACCAATCCAGCAGGACAGTTGCTGAAGAAACGTGATTCATTCAGGTAGGCCGATTGGACCATTGGAGGACATCAAGGTGCCATGGCGCCTGATACCCCTCGGCAGCCGTGACAGCATGGATGGCCACCGAGGAAGAAAAGTCGCAGATGTAGGAGACGGAAGCACGCCACACTCTCACCCTCGTACTGAGGCCAAATGGCGGGACGTGTGTAGCGTCAACCCGTCACCGCTTGATTTAGCTCACCATAGCAGAACACACGCCACAACGGCGCTAGCATGTAATATATTTGTACATAAACATAAGCCACAGCGGCGCTAGAATGAAATATGTTAAAGCTCAATAAACCAGATGGCACCACAGATACCATACATTAATGACCAGGTAACAGCAGTTGCAGGTATAAAAGCCGACCGCGGCTCTCCGGGCTGCACCAGCGGACGAGTGAACATCGAAGCCGAGAACAGCCGAGCGATACCGACCGCAGCTAAGGAACGCCGAGCGACGGGCCGCTACCGCGGAGCCGGCAGAAGTGTCCTGTCCAGTACGGCCTTCGACTGGAGCAGCAATCGCAGCAGCGGGTCTAGTAGTCAGGCACCACGACCCTCACATTAGCAGAGTAAAGGTGTAAGACCGCAGCCAACAGTCTCCGACTGGAATCTAGGCCCTTTCGGGATTGGTCCTCTGCACTTTGTGCTTATTAGCGCTCTCTAACTTAACCTTCTCTCAGACTATTCTATCTTTTCCTCTTACCGTCTTAGATTAAGTGCCCCCCCTTGTTAGGTTAGAATTAAGTTTTAGGCTATTCCGTCTCTTCTCTCTCCCTCTTCTTAAAACATAGAGTAACTAGTATTAACTATCAATTAAAATGGCCAAGACAGAGTGTTGTGTCACAACTGTCAGGACTCCCCCAAAAACCCGGACGAGAACATAAACACAGGCCAAACCGACCAAGACAACGACGACTAACCGCACGTCTAGTCCTGGGACGCCTCTGGATGTGGCGCAACATCTGAGCCTCAGCAGCGACAGCGACAATAGTCGACTTGTCGTTAATGAGGACCAAACTGCGACCCCAATCCGGTAGGCGACCGGGCCGGTGAACAGGCGGAGGTCCGCCCACCTCGGGACCACGCGATACGGAAGGCACACCAGAAGCAAATACTAACTTGTATCTGGACCAAGTGAGGCATGACCTCAACAAAGTCCATGTGGCGGACTACTATAAACGTAGTCTGTCCGCGCTGACCTGCGAGTTCGATAAGGTGTACAGGCCTAAGAACTACTGGTCCGAGTACCGAAAAGGGTACTACGGTTTCAAATTCACAACTCTTACCGATTACCACAACTTCATGCATTTCTGCCGAAGAATGAAAGTGCCATTCCACATCACGGGCCTCCCGGATGAGCGCACCTACAAAGTAGCCATTAAGGGGATGCATGGGTCGGCCACTGTGGATGAGGTACAGGCCGAACTTAGGAGATTAAAACTTGATGTTGTTAGAGTAAGTAAATTCTTCCCACGTAGGACCAGAGAGAGACTGCCAATATTCTTGGTGCACATGGCCAACACAATTGATTCCACAGCGGTCAAGACCCTGACTGACCTACTGCATTGCAGGGTACGCGTTGAAGACTACGTTCCGCCCCAAGGCCCCGCACAGTGCCGCAAGTGTCTCCATTTCGGCCACATGGGTAGAAACTGCGAGGCGCCGCAGGTGTGCTCCTTCTGCGTAGGAGAGCACAATGTGAGCAATTGCACAGCAACACTGCGGCAATGCGCCCTCTGTGGCCAGAGCGGCCACGGAGCGAAGTGGGGGGGGCTGCGTGGCACACCAAAGGCTCCTGCATCCTACTCGTCCCCCTTCAGCGCGCCCTAGGCCGCCCTCGATGTGGGATCACGTGTCTTACAATCGGGGCTCCTATGCTGGAGTCACGCAACAGCGACAGCACATACGTACACAGAACACACCAAAACATAGCATACCACGACCACCAAACATTCACACACAACCACCTCCAATACAGACTCAACAGAACAATCCACAGAGCACACACAGCTCATCAGCCAACTTGAAAAAGCACCAGCGCACAGCGACACACACTCGCAGCAGCGCTCACAACCACACTCAACACCGCCTCCGAGCTATCACGCTGACACCTACCCACGCTCGACCCCACCCACCTATCCTGAGCATTTCATCAGCCCGGGTTGCAGGAGGCAGAATTTTGAATTTTGATAGAGACGTACTGGCCTTCATGACCCGTATGTGGAAGGGAGACGAGTATGTCGGGTAACTGATGTTGGTAACCCAGTTCAACTATTTGCACCATGAGTTTAAATTTGCAGGGTCCCCAGGCGAACAATCGGCTAGATATGTGAATGCATTGTACCGACTAGTCTCTGAAATGAGCAATGGCTGCTAGACCAAACAGAAACATACACCACCATACCGAAATCTCACACACTGCCCTCAGCACTACTGACATTGATGCACCCCCCGACTGCAAGATACTCTTCTGGAACTGCACGGGGGCCCGCTCAAAGCTAGGCGAACTCACACACTACCTATCACTCAAGAAAACTGATATCGTTTTACTAAGCGAAGCCTTCCTTACGCCGAAAGCCAGGTTCTCCATACCCGAATATATTGTGCACCGCGCCGACCACCCAGATGGGCACGGGCATGGCGGCACGGCAATACTCATACGCTGTGCAATCAAGCACTGGCAAGTACATGTACCTCCGCTGAACCACATGGAAGCCTCAGCAATAAAAATTATCGCGCAGGATCAGCCGATCACCATTGTTAGCATATACAATCCCCCTGGAAAGATCCTAATACGTGACCTTGATACAGAAACAAACCTAGGCGATAGAGTGATAGCAGCCGGCGACTTTAATGCACCCCACGAGGTATGGGGATCGCTCACCAACAGCACCAGCGGGAATAAGCTTCACCAATACATACAAAACAACTGCATCATATTACACCAAGACGAACCAACATACATACCAGCTAACATAAACACCAATCCGAACACATTAGATTTCGCGATCCTAAAGAACACCCACTTCCGACACAACATTACGCTTGAAGACACACTCGCCTCCGATCACTACGCGGTAATGTTAGATATTGAAAAACCGATCCCATGCGACGAACCCGCCCGGCGAAATTACAACCGCGCCAACTGGCAGCTATTCCAAGCTGTATTAGATAGCCAACTAACACACAACCCCCCCTTGCAGACACCAGAAGACCTTGAAAAGGCAGCGACCCACCTTGAAACGACCATACAGACGGTCATCAACTCTGCTGTTCTTTATATGCCCCCCCGGAGAAACGAAATGCGGTTCACAGCGGACATAAATGCACTAATGACCGAAAGAAATCATGAGCGGCGCAAATGGCAGCGCACCCGTAACATACTCCATAGAGTAAACATGGAAACGCTCAATAGCGAAATTAAAACTAAAATCCAGGATCAGCTTCAGCAACAATGGAACCGCGTACTAACCGACCTAGACGTCCAGACAAATAATGTATGGAAGGTGACAAAAGACTCATAAAGCAACCTGTAAAAACACCGCCTTTAAAAATATCTACTACTCCACCACAGTACGTCCGGTGGTACCATACTCGACACACCGACACACAACAAAATTCGAAGGACACACCCGTCGGCATTACGCTACATCATAAATGACCTTCAAAGTTGTAAGGCCCCTGGCCCAGACCAAATACCAAACCTGGTACTTAAACACCTCACAAAAGCAGCCTTAGAGCTACTGTCGTCCATAGCCAACTATTGCCTCACCGAAGGTTACTATCTGAAGAAATGGAAACTTGCCATAGTGCTGATGTTCCCGAAGCCCGGGAAAGACGCATCAAACCTAGAAAATTACAGACCTATTAGCTTATTAAACACCATGAGTAAAGTAGTAGAAAAAGTAATTCTAAAAAGACTAACGGCACACATAAAAAGAACAATTTAATAATCGATGAGCAATTTGGATTTCGAGCGGAACACTCCACTACACATCACCCAGGGCTACAACCGGAAAATGTCTAGGGGAGTACTCTTCCTTGACGTTAAACGAGCCTTCGACACAGTCCACCACGCTAAGCCTCTTGCACAAACTCAAAGAGTCAAAATGCCAAGAAACAATGGTCAAGCTGGTAGCCCATTATTTAAGTTGTCGAACCTTCTCCATCTCCTTAAACAAAATTTTATCTTCACCACGCGAAATCACAGCTGGGGTCCCACAAGGAAGCCTGCTGGGCCCCACATTATTCAACATATACATAAACGACATCCCAACGGCACCTAATACCATGCTATCAGTATACGCAGACGACACAGCTATCGCTGCACAGTCTTGGAAACCAACCATAGTTGCAAAAAGACTGCAAGATGCCTTAAGCAACCTGGAACCGTGGCTGCGGAAGTGGCGGATAAAAATCAATGCTGCCAAATCCCAACTAGTCCTATTCATTAACGAACCACGCACAGAAAACAGCGGTCCCCCCCCCCCTACAACTCTTTCGGGAAAATATCCAATGGGAAAAAGAGGTTAAAAAACTTAGGAATCTTATTAGACACAGGACTTACTTTCATCAATCACACCAAAAGAGTCAAACAACATGCCAACATGCAACTGAGTAAAATGTACCCCTGCTGAACCGAAAATCACCCATAAGCACAAAACTGGGCATCACTTTATACAAAGCCCTGATCAGGCCCGTCATCACATATGCAACGCCGGCATGGGGATACTGCGCGCCCACACATATAAAATCGCTCCAAGTACTCCAAAACAAAATCCTCAGAATAACAAAAGTACCAAAAAGTGCCCCAATCAACCTACTCCATGATAAATTAAAAATACATTCCATTGAAGAATTCATTAAAATGTTAGCATTCAATATGCACAAAACCGCAGAAAACCACTACAACCCATTGGTTAGTGGTTTGGGACAGTACGAGCAAACGCGCACAAAGCACAAAAGGTCCCTGTCATTATTCAACCGTAGGATACCACTTAATAAACATGATGGTCCACAAGCAGACGCGCAACAGCTACTAATCACTTTAGTACCTATGAACGACAATGTGTAAACAGTGCCCTAAAGTCCCTGGGTGGATGACATTCACCTGCCAGGGCGGTCGGGGTAATGAAGGGCTACCCCAAAACGTTGACGAACAGAGAAGGCATTAGAATAGAATATTTATTATATGTATTTATTTATGTTGAAAAAAACTAATATTTATTATATGTATTTATTTATGTTGAAAAAAACTAACATTATCACTAAGATGTCCCCCAGTTCCCGGAGGAAATATAATGTACACCTAACTAATCACTAACTTTTTAACTACTTCAAACACACATGCTTTCATTGCCAAACATTATAACTAGGACGTTCCCTGATTCTGGGGAAAAATACACTTATTAGGTTTCTTAATAACTTTACATATTAACCACTAATTGTAGTAGCCACTAGAATCATTTACATACCTTCTGAACAACGTTATAAGTCACTACGATAGTTTACTTACAGACCACCTACTTATAAGAAACTACACCAGAGCAATCTACGAACGCAACTCCAGCGGTGAAAACAGGTCAACCCCCCCCCCCCCGATACAAAACGGTTGACGGCCAACAGAATAGTAAGTACCGCACCTTAGTAATTTCTTAGCACGAAACCTTACACCCAAAAACTCCTCCCTGCATGAGCATGATAACCGCAGTAATACCTAGGTCCTTGTCTGGGCTTTATGCCAAGGCCTGTACCTAGCCCACCTCTGCCTGATCACTCCCTTGTGGTCAGGCGTCTTTATAGATTACCCATTAATCTCAGGGTGCTTCGGCGGTACCTGACTAACCTTTACCTGTTTCCCATCCATCACGTAGCGTAGTGTCTTAGTGCATGGTAGGGGAGGCAAGCGTAGATCCACTTCGGATTGTTGCCACCTAGGGGGAGCGGTGGAGGGGCCCCTCCTAAAAAAAGAGAAAAAAAGAAAGAAAAAAAGGGGGTCCGGAGGGGGAGGAGTCGGGCTGCAGCCGCGGAGTAGTGGATATCGGAGCCGAGAGCAGCCGAGCCAGCCCTAAGAGATCCGAGCGACGGGCCGCTACCGTGCAGCCGGCACAAAGACCATTACGGCCTGGGACATGAGCAGCAGCAGAAGCGGGACTAGTAGTCAGGCTCCGCCGGCCACAGATTAGCAGAGGCGCATGACCACAGCCAACAGTCACTGACTGGAATCTAGGCGCCTTTCTGGGTTGGTCCGCTGCACCTCGTGCTTTTCAGCGCTCTCTAGCTGTACCTTTTTCTTCCACTATTCTATTTTCATTTTGCTATCATAGGTTGTTTCCTCGCTGGGTTAGTTTTTAAGTTAAGCATTAGGCTTTTGTGAATCTTCTCTCTTCCTCTTTCTTAACTGTAGATTAATTAGCATTAACTTAACATGGCCTAGACTGGGCGTTGTGCCACCACCATTATGACTCCCCCTAAGACCAGGACGCGAACACGAGACTAACCGCATGCCTAGGCTGGGACCCAGCGATGGGACGCCTCTGGATGTGGCGCATGACCTGAGCCTCAGCAGCCACAACGACAGTGACAGTAGTCGACTTGTCGTTGACGAGGACCGGCCTGCGATCCCTTCCCATAGGCGCTCAGACCTGTGCTCAACTCGACTCAATAGCGGTCAAGACTCTAACTGACCTGTTACACAGCAGGGTGCGAATTGAGGACTACGCTCCGCTCCTAGGCCCCGCACAGTGTCGCAAGTGCCTCCGTTTCGGTCACCTGGCAAGAAACTGCAAGGAGCCGCAGTTGTGCTCCTTTTGCGCAGGGGAGCACCATGCGAGCAAGTGCTCAGCGACATTGCGCCAATGCACCTCTGTGGCCAAAGTGGTCATGGAGCGAAGTGGGGGGGGGGATGTTTGGTTCACCAGAGGCTCCTTCATCCGCGCCCTAGGCTGCCGTCGATGTGGAACCCAGTGTCCCAAGATCGGAGATACCTATGCTGAAATGACTGAACAGCGACATCCAAAACATACACAGCATACACAGAATGCACCAGCACATAGTACAATACCACGACCGCACACATACAACCATCACCATTGCAGAGGCAACAGAGTCAGCCACACAGAACAAAAAACACTTCATTCAAACAGAAACAACCACCTGCGCATAGCGGCACACATTCGCAACAGCACACACAACACCAACCACTGCCCCTGCCCCAGCGGGTTGAACCCACCCACCTATCCTCAGCACTTTGTCCCGTTCAGGGATGCAGGAGGTCAAGTTCTTAACTTTGATAGAGAAGTACTAGCCTTTTTATCCCACGTGGGACAAGGTGACGAGAACGCCGGGTATATGTTGCTGATAACCTAGTTTAATTTACTGTTTCAACATTTTCAGTTTGCAGGGTCCCCAACCGAAAAAGCGATTCGATATGTGAATGTAGTGCACCGGCTCGCATCTGAAATGAACAATGGCCACTAAACTCAACAGAAACACGCACCTCCAAACTGAAAGCCCACACACTGCCTCCAGCACCACTGACACTGACATGGCCCCCGATTGCAAGATACTCTTCTGGAACTGCAGGGGGGCCCACTCAAAGTTAGGCGAACTCACGCATTACTTATCACTTAAAATGACATATCGTTTTACTAAGCGAAACCTTCCTCACGCCAAAAGCCAGGTTCACCATACCCGAATACACTGTACGTCGAGCTGACCACCCAGATGGGCTAGGGCATGGCGGCAAGGCTCGTACGGTCCAGAATTAAACACTGGCAGGTATATGTGCCACCACTGAGCTACATGGAAGCCTCAGCAATAACAATTATCGCGCAGGACCACAATTGTAGGCATATACAATCCCCTGGAAAGATCTTAGTACGCGATCTTGACATAGTGACAAACCTAAGCGACAGAGTAATAGCAGCTGGCGACTTCAATCCATCGCATGAGGCCTGGGGGTCGCCCACCAACAGCACCAACGGAAATAAGCTACACCGATACATACCAACTGCATCGTCATTCACACCGATGAACCAACACACATACTTGTCAATATAAATACCAACCCGAACACATTAGACTTCGCGATCTTAAAGCACACCCACTTCAGACACAGTATTATGCAAGAAGACACACTTGCCTCCGATCACTATACGGTGATGCTAGATATTGAAAAACCTGTGTCATGCGACACACCTGCCCTAAGGCGAAATTACAACGGCGCCAATTGGGAGTTATTCCAAGCCGTGCTAGATAGTAGATTAACATACAACTCCCCCCCCCCCCTTGCAGACACTAGAAGACCTCGAAGAGAACGCAGCCCATCTTGAAACAGCGGTACAAGCGGCCATTAACTCTGCTGTCCCTTATGTGCCACCCGGAAGAACGAAATACGGTTTACACCGGACATAACTGCTCTCTTGACCGAAAGAAACCATGAGCGGGGCTAATAGCAGCGCACCCATAAGATACTCCATAGAGTAAATATGGAAAAGCTCAATAGCGAAATTAAAACGAAAATTCAGAATCACCTCCAGCAACAATGGAACCAGGTACTAAGCGACCTAGGTCCGAATAAATAATGTATGGACGGTAACAAAAAAATTGATTAACCCCGTGAAAATACCGCCATTAAAAATACCAACTAGCCCACCACAGTACGCGGAAACCCCAGAGGACAATGTGGAACAATTAGCAGATTCCCTTGAGAAAGCATACAAGCCTAATACTGATCCCATGGATGTGGCCTTCAGCGCCTCCATAGAAGAGGCCGCTGGTAACATCTTAGCATACCGACACATAACAAAATACGAAGAACGCACCCGTAGGAACTACGCTTCATTATAAAACACCTTCAAAATTGTAAGGCACCCGGCCCAGATCAAGTACCAAATTTGGTACTTAAGAACCTCACAAAAGCAGCCTTAGAGCTATTGCCTTTCCAAAGGATATTTCTCTAAGAAATGGAAACATGCCACGGTACTGATGTTACCGAAGCCCGGAAAAAGATTCTTCAAAACCAGGATATTATAGGCCCATTAGCCTACTAAACACCATGAGTAAAGTTGCAGGAAAAGTAACATTAAAAAGACTAACGGCACACATCAAGAACAACAACCTAATAATTAATGAGCAATATGGATTCCGAGCACAACAATCCACTATACTGCAGTTAACACATATGATAGAACACGTTACCCAAGGCTATCCGCAAAATGTCCACAGGAATATTCTTCCTAGACGTCAAACGCGCCTTTGACACTGTCCACCACACCTTCTGGACAAACTTAAGGAATCAAAATGCCAGGATCTAATGATAAAGCTGATAGCCCACTACCTAAGTGGCCGGACCTTCTCCATTAACTTAAACCAAATCTGCTCCAAGCCACCGGGCGTAAAATTCCTAAGTATGGCTTCCTTCGGAAAGGAAGTAAAGTCGTGGGTCCCGTGTTATACATTTGCGGCACGAAAAAGAACCTCAAGCCTGAAAGAGGCCTCTACGCAAAATTTGTCGGTCGTTTCACGCCCTGTTTGAATGGGACGCTGATGACCTGCGATGTTAAAGAGCGCCCGTAAATAAATCTAATAAAAAAAAAGTACCCAATACCATGCTATCAATATACGCAGATGATACAGCCATCGCTGCACAGTCTTGGAAACCAACCTTGGGCGCAAAAAGACTGCAAGACGCCTTTAGTAATCTAGAACCGTGGTTACGCAAGTGGCGAATAAACATTGATGCTGCCAAATCCCAACTAGTTCTATTCATGAAGCGAACCAGGCACAGAAAGCAGCGATTACCCTACCCCTACACCTCTTTCATGAGAATATCCAATGGGCAAAAGAGGTAAAATACCTAGGGGTCACGCTAGACACAGGACTTACATTCACCAGTCATGTCAAAAGAGTTAAACAATATGTGAACATGAAACTGAGTAAAATATACCCCATGCTAAACCGAAAACCACCGATAAGTATAAAAATGAGCCTATCTCTGTGCAAAACCTCATCAGGCCTTTAATCACATGTGCAACCCCATAATGGGGATACTGTGTGCCGTCTCACACAAAAACGCTTCAAAAACTGCAAAACAAAGTACTCAGAATAATAATGAAGGTACCAAGGAGTGCCCAGATTGATATACTCCATGATGAACTCAAAATGCATACTATTGAAGAGTTCATCAAAAAGCTAGCATTCAATATTTACAAAACTTTGGAAAACCACTATAATTAGTGGACTGGGGCAGTACAAGCAAACGTGCACCATGCACAAAAGACCACTGTCACTATTTAACCATAGAATACCACTAAATAAACATAATGATTCCCAAACTGATGCACAACAACTTCTGTCCAGCTTAGTACCTATGAATCACAATATGTAAAGTGCTCTAAAGCCCCTGGGTGAATGATATTCCCCTGCCAGGGCAGTAGGGGTAATGCAAGGCAACCCCAAAAATGTTGACGAATAGACAAGCTATCAGATTAAAGTATATATACAGGGGGGAACCCTAATGTCTGTATCACTAACCATACTCACTAAGACATTCCCTGATTCTGGGGGGAAAAACAACTAACATACATATAATAGTAAATTTACAAATTGTACATATTAATATGCTTAACATATAGTTATAGCAGTAATTGGCAAATTATTCACACACCTTCTGGACAATATTATAAGTATTAATGGTAGTTTACTTACAAAATACTATTCACTAGGGACAACACCAGAGCAACAAATGAACACAACTCCAAAGGTATGAGTAGAAGATCAAGCCCTCTGGCCCACACTGGTTGATGGCCAACAGAAAAGTAAGTACTGCACCAAAGTGTTTTCTTAGCATGAAACCATATACCCAAAATTCCTCCCTGCATGAGCATGATACCCACAGCAACACCTAGGTCCTGGCCTGGGCTTATGCCAAGGCCTGTACCTAGCCCACATCTGTCTGATCACTCCCTTGTAGTCAGGCATCTTTATAGATTACCCATTAATTTCAGGGTGCTTCGGCGGTACCTGACTAACCTTCACCTGCTTTCCACCCATCATATAGCGTTGTCTTAGTGCATGGTAGGGGCTGCAAGCCTAGATCCACTTCGGATGGTTGCCAGCAGGGGGGCAGAGGAGGGGCCCCTCCTACTATTAAAAAAAAAAGGGAAAACAGTCAGCCTCATTAGTTCATGCTATCATGTGGACTATTTAACCAACACATAGGCTTCTAATTTGTGGTAGACTCCTTTCACTCCCTGCTTTCCATCCTCTGATCCTATTTACTGTCGTGACATGACCTAATCGGCCTGACAATCCCGGGCAGTGTGTTAACACTAATCAGGTGGAGCCTTACCAGTTTTGTGTCCAACATGACGAATCCGGCCCATGCTTTGTGAGCCACCTCTTGAGGAAGAGCTCGGGCTGGGCAGGCGGTGTGCCATAGTCAGGCAGCTAGGTCGCAATCCCTGCCAGAACTACCTTCAGAGCTAGCATGCAACATGGACGACATCAGATCCAGGACACGCGTATATAATACAAATGAAAAATAAAATAATAACTAGAAGAGAAAATCTTCTTGCCTAAGGACATGAACTGTTCGAAATATTGAGATAGTAAATCTGTGGCTTTCCAAGTGTTTTATCCTTTTTCTTATTTAGTTATTATTACATATATACACAGATTTCACGGGTAAAACCACAATAGCCTCATTCATTTGGAAATCACTAATAAAGAGAGTATCTCCTTCAGATAAGGTTAAGTTTTATTTATTTATTTTTTTGGTTAATTCAAATAAATTTTTAATTCCAAGATTGTCAAACTTGTTAAATGAATTTAATTTTTAGAAAGCCATTTTGGATTTCTGTACATAACAGAAACAATTGATCTAATGTTATCTGGTTTATGATCTTAGGAAGGCCATATACTCTTGGTAAAATGGGGTTATCTATGCTTATTTTGTATTTCTCTTTTTCTAGGATGGATATATTTCTTTAATAGTTTTATTGAAACTATTCAAGGGACCTTTCATGATATCTGTGTATATTTCATCCTTATGGTGAATTTCTATCATATTGATACAGTCTGCCTTATCGAAAATTACTATTTTATTTCCTGATTTACATTTAAGCAAATAACCAGTTTTGCTGTTTGCAATTTTAGTACAGGTTTATTATGATCCATCCTTTTATCTCTTTTAGTTTGTTCCAAAATTTTTTCACATCTTCTTTTAATTGTAAGTTTCCTTTAAGTACTGAACTGCTGTCTCCATATTCACAATATAATCTTCAATGTTTGAAGAAATCAACACACTTCTTTAGGCCTTTATTTAAAAGACTGATTTCCTTGGTGAAGATTTGTTTTGATACATTAATCACATTTTCCATATTTTCATTTTTGGTGAATTTCTTATTTTCTGTTTAATGATAAATCTCCGTTTTTTTTCTCTCCATTTTTGCATTAAGTTATGAAAACAATTGAATTTAAAGATTTTGCACGATATGTCTAAAGTTTTGCTAACTTGAAAGTCTGCACAAAAGAACATTTTAGATATATGATATACAAACAAATTGAAAAACCGGCAGTTCCAGCACATTTCTAAGTCAAAGATCATTACTTTAAAAAACAGCCTAATTTATTAAAAAGTGCCAAGAATGCAGCAGAAAACATGGGAAAAGATTTTTAGTATAAAAACAAAAAAAGTCTTATGATTACCTCCGAGATTCCATCAGTGGATTATCTAAGCAAACTCATTCTACCACCACCAGAGAACAACAGTCTGTCACCAGCTGATGAAGAGAGCAAATGCTCTTGAAACCTTCTGGATTTTAAACAAGTGAGGTATACTAGTGTTACTATGCCCATTACTATTATCAAATGACATACTGCTTCACTATTAATAACTTCTGTTTAATTCTATATTATTTACTTGTCTGTTTGAACAATGTTCACATTTACTAGCAATTATTCACAAAAGCCTACTTTCTATTTTGGCTGTAACATATACATAAAATGCAACAGTTCTGAGTCAACTTTATATTTGCAAAAACATAAACATGTTTGAAATCTTCATTACAATTCTATCTTTTAAATCTCAAAATATCTTCCCTCTACAAGGACCTAATGCAATGACAAGTAATACTCACTTGTTCTGATTGATCCATGATGAATGCAGCTAGCTTAGTGCCTGATTTAATTGCACAGTGCAGACAATGTAGTGGACTTCTTTTGTGTGGTTTACACACCTCAGAAGCCAAAGCGACATTTAACAGAGAAGAGACAGCATTCAACTGCCCAGACACTTCCTTTGTTTCAGACTGCATTTGGAATGACAGAGTTTCCACTTGCTGCTTCAGCTCTTTCACCACTGTTTGCTGCTATGAAACAATTTTTTTAATGGTTTATTTTTTTGGCACATGTAGGTATCAATATAATGATAAATGCTGCAGTGATAATTAAAAACAAGATGAAAAATAATCTTTATAATTTCTCTAAAGCAATTATTTCTTGACAGTAATAAAAGTTCAGATATGAATTAAACAATATATAAATATATCAAAGGGGGGAATAATAAATCTCATTACTTTAATAAACTGAACTTTCATTTATCATCTTCCTTCATCTCCTTCTTTCTTCATTATGTTGAACTTTGTCCTTCTCTTATGCACTTTTTCAATCACACTAATATGGTATTCATATCATAAATGGCTATACCTACATTGATAAAAATGGCATCCCATTTGGACAATCTACCATTAATAGCCTAAGACTGCCAGTATTTCAGAATAATCTGATCCATTTTTCTCCCTAGTATTTTCAAAATCATTTAAAAAACTAATATCATTATGAACAAGATATTTGTAATTTTAAATGACAGGAAATTTATCTGTGAAATAATTAGTAAATGTGAGAGGAAATCACTCAAATTTCACTAATTTTTTGCCAACTTACTTGGCCTTGTTTCCAAGTTTGTTGCCTTTACCATCAGCATTGATTCACTGTACTGTCATGGGTGGCCAAGGTTGTTAAGGCACAGACTTGCAAGTGGGGTTACATCCCATTAGGACTGTCCTCCGTGACTGAGGTTTTTCTCAGTCCTCATAAATGACAAATGCAAGAGAGGTACCCTAAACATAGGCCTGGAACTCTTCTTTCCTTTAAAAAAAATACTCCTTTTCCAATTTATCATTTCATTTCATGTACCATCAGTATAACCGCTTGTGGTGCCTCAATAGTAAAAACGTATATTAAACACAATTAAAAAAAAATTCACTGTCAGCTTTTCAGCATAATACGCAGATATCTCTGTGGTTTTTATGAATTTGGTGATGAGACTATTGCTGTTCAAAAGATCAAAGTCAACTAAATTTTCTTTAATATGGATATATCGTACAGTTGGTTTGGCAACCCTTACATTTCACTTACTTGGTTAAGTATCACTAAACCAACACTATATCAACATTATTTTACTATTAATGAAATTGTAATTACAAAGCTGTATACAATGGAGTGGTAATATACCCTGAAAAAAGTATTAAATATGCTCACCCTAGCTGTACTTATACCACATTAGACGTTTTGGGGGCAATTGGTCTCATTATCAGCTGTTGACAGAGTACTGGATTTGGTGACTGGATCCCAAGGTGCGGCAGTCTTCGATATTTGGAGTAGGAACTTGCCGAGTTCACCCATTGGAGGAACATCAAAAATGTTTTTCCTATTTTTTTACAATGAAAATTTCTTCCCAAGTAGATAGCTCTATGGGTAGTGAAGTTCTTTCAGCAGCTTAGACTCTTAATTTCATTATTTTGGGTCCAAAAGTGAGCTGTCACTGCTATTTATCAATTTGTTTAAAACAAATATTCCTAAAGTATCCTTTTCTCCCAATTTCTAAAATTTTCTTCATTTTTCTGATATAACTTTGGTTACACAGAAGCACTTTGGGATCCAGTCACCAAATTCGGTAGTCAGTTAACAGCTGATGATGGGAGTAATTGCCCCCAAAACATGTCCTAATCCATTATCATTAAGTGGTGTTAGTGCTAACATATTTAACCCTTTCTTATAGGATTATTTTACTGCTTTACTGTTAATAGCTTCAAGAGTATAAGTTCATATAAATTTTCTTTGTTTTTATTAATGAACATATTCTCCCATACTCTATGGATTTCTGATGAACTTTTAAAAGTCTTGGTTAATTGGTTAATTTTGGAAATAGCAATTTTTCATGCTAGGAATAGTATGCTACTGCTAATTTCTCAGTATGTTTGTATTTTAAATTTCTCATATATTCCTTGAAACATGGGCCATGTTTATTTTCGTATTTTCCATGCATTTTAGTTGCAGTCTCTGCAACTGATTTCATCAATGCATGGTGGAATTCTGTTTTTGTGTTTGATTTCAAGAGTTCTTTTTTAAGCTGTTTATGGGGCCAAAATAATATTTATCTTTTGATATTTTTGCTGAAATTTTTATGTGAGCATATATTTCTTGTAAATATGTTTCCCTTTGTAGCCCTTTAGGTGGTATTATCTCTTATTTGTTTGTGTTTTTCCCCATTTCTCTATTCTTTTGTTGACCAGATCTATTGTGTAACCATTTTTCTGTGGTGTATTTATGATTTGTTGTTACTTGGCTTTATAATCTGTCTTGCTTATTGGAAAGTTTATTAATCTGATGGCAAGGCTGTTGATTATTGCAAGTTTAGTAGTTTTGGATTATGACTGTTATTTTTAATATAATTATCCATATGTATCTTTTCTGAATATGTCCAAGTTAATGTATAGGTATTTTTCATTATTTTTATGTATAGGAAGAGGAGACTTTGTTTTTCACTTTCATTGATCAAAAGAGAAAACAATAAAAAAGACCATATTGAAAGATACATCAGAGTGATGAAAGAAAAAGGTTGTTATTTATTCTAGAGCCAAGAAAAGGAAAAAATAGTAATAATGAATGAGACAAATTATGATAACAGCATGTACTGCTTACTAATAACTCAGGAGTATGAGGAAATTAAAACTGTCCAAATACTAAAGTATACCAATTCAGTAGTAAATATAATAACAAAAACGACTAATGTACAAGGAGACCAGCAGTAAACACAATAAATTTTACATACATACAACTTAGCCAATTACCCATTAAAAAAATTCCAATCCTCAACTAAAATACATTGGAAATAATAGAAAGAATGATATACCAAATAGCTAACAACCAGCTTCTTTTGATGCTATCTAACTGTTTCCTGGCATTCCCTGAGAAAAAGTAAGACCATTTTAAAATAATGGTTAATCTCTATAAACTTACCCAAAGTAGTTAATATGTAAAACAATGTTAGAGCCTCAAAAAAATCCGCACCAAACAAAACTACTTCTCATTCAGAGGTAATGTTTACATACAAAAGAATAGCATGGCCATGGGCAATCCATTCTCACTATTATTAGTAAATATGTACTTCAGCTTCCTAGAAACGAAAATAGTTTAGGATTTCCCTAACATAAAACTTTTTAAAATAATGAATAAATGAAAGAAAAAAGGAAAGAGGATGCTATAAGGTTACTAAACTTATGGATAACACCATATAATGAAACCAGAAAGCAACAAAACCCTTCCTTTCTCAAACTTAAAATAATAAAAAATGTTAATACTGTAGAATTGGACATATTCAGAAAAGATAGTTACTATGGCCATTGGTTTTGGTAAACTTTTATAAGTACCTGGGATTAACACTTTATGTCACATGGAAAACTTCCATGAAGCATAGAGAAGAAAGATGTACCATGTCAAGTGTAGCCATTAAAGCCACATTTGACATTAAGAACATCGAAGAATTATCACTTGGCACAGCCTATTCCGCATTAAGATTACCATGATTGCATGCTATACAGTCACAAAAATTTGGAACCATCTCACTGCTGCAAATCTAAGTAGATTGGAGGTAGTAAAAGCAGCTTACCTACATAGAGCCCTTCGATTATCCTGAACGACTAGGACTAGACTCATTTATCAGTTGGCCACCACAGACTTCTTCAGAGAAGTAGCAATAAAATACAATCTGATGCATACACAGCATATGAAACCACATAAGAGGAAAAGGCAAAGGCAATAGATCAAGGCTTTTATCATAAGCTGACAATAAATTAAGAAGTATGGAAGGAACTAAATGTTCAGTTATGACACGTACATACAAGAATGGCAGCACATGGCTTTCATTCAGAATCTGCAACCAAAGAGGATTTTGCCAGGCCTCACTTCATTGTTCCTGCATACTATGTAAACAACAATGTGAACAGTATCACCTACTGGATTGCAAAACAAGGATGTACTCCCTAGCATTTTATGCAAAGACAAAAACTTTGTGTAATTATAAAATTTTCTTGTACACAGTGTGTTTAATAAATATTTAACAATGTGGTCATTAGAGATGCTGATATTTATCGTTTTTTCCCCAGCTTTCAAATTATTTTTCTTTTGTTTTTTGCTACCAAGTTTGGCTTCATTTCAATAAATGTTCTTTGTTTAGAATAGTATTCAAGTCCTTACACAATGGGAAATAGATGTCTTTGAATAATTTTATTCTAGATGTTCTGACAGGCAATCATGCCCAACAATTAAGCAGAATTGGGAAACTCCAATTTTTCTTGGTTTCAAAAAAAGATGTTTGAAAGCTTTAAGATCATCATATGGTTTTCCTTTATGTTTCCTCTTGGTGCATCTGGATTATGCTAAGTGAATTAGTTGGTCCTGGGGTCTAGTGATAACCATATTTCCCTTGTAAACCCAAGATTATGGATTCAATCCTGACCAGGGTCGATGATTTTTTCGGGCTTAAAAATCCTAAATTTGGCTTCCTTTGGAAGGGAAGTAAAGCCTAGGGTCCCATATCATAGATTTATTGCACGAAAAAGAACCTCAAACCTGAAAGGAAAAGAAAAAGAAATGCCTGAGCAAAATTGATTGGCCATTTAAAGCCTTGAATTGAATGGGACACTGTTAACCTGAGATGCTAAAGAGTTTCCGTAAATAAATCAAATCAGCAACTAAGCAGATTACAGTCATGGCACGCTTCCTAAGATGTAAGATTTCTAATATATAAAAGCACTTTTCAATGCTACTCTTGAATGCAGGTTGCTTATCACACAGTAAAAAGTCACAAAATCAAATATAATTACTTAAAATAATGTAGATATCTTCATAATTCTTGAAGGGTTTAGTAATATTCAGATTACTAAACCCTTCAATAAACAAGACAGAATACAAAGCTGAATACCAACAAATCATATATAAATACAGCACAAAAAAATGGCTACACTATAGATCTGTTCAACAAGAAAATAAAGAATTGCAGAAAACACAAAGAAATAAGAGATATTATCACCTGAATGATTACAAAGGGGAACATAAAAATTTATGGGCAGATCAAAACCTAAAGAAAATATTAAAAGATACGAAATATTATTTTAATCCCATAATACAACTTAAAAAAACTCCAACACAAAGAATAGAATTCTACCAGGCATTCATGAAATCAGTAGCAAAGAGTGCAACATGAAATGCATAGGACATACCAAACAAAACATGATTCATGTTTCAGGGAACATGTGAGAAATGAAAAAATGCAAACATACTGAGAAATTGGCAGTAGTATACCATTTCTGGCATAAAAATCACAATTTCAAAATTAGCCAATACTTCAGAAACCCAGAGAATTAACTATATGGGAGAGTATATTCATTAATAACAAAGAAAATGTATTAATTGATATCATTATATGATTCAGATGAACTATAGACTCTTAAAGCTTCACTTACTTTTCATAAATGTAGGAAAAAAACAATTTAGTTAACTTTGATTAACATTCTCAATTTACAGCAATAACCTCACCACTAAAGTTATAAAATCCACAGAGAGATATCTGCATACAATGCTGGAAAGCTGACAGTTGATGATGAAGGAATCAGCCCTCGAAACTTGTCCACTTTGCCAAAAAATTTGTGATCGAGTGATTTCCTATTATATGTACCTTATTAAGATAAACTTAATTTTTCTTTTTTACTTTCTGTTTTGGGCCAATAGTGCACAATATTTTTAAATGTTTTCTATGAAAAAATAAAAAGTAACCAAATTTGTTGTCAATAAAACATAGTATGCAAGTATGAATAAGACAACCATATTACTTCATTTGCTAGATTCTGGTGCTAAAAAAAATTCAGAAATTTATGTTCCTTTTATACAAAATCAAATATGTACATATAACATATCAATTTCCTAGATATGAAAGCTTTATTTATTCAAAATTTATATGAATTTTTAAAGACTCCTAGTTATTTATACATAATTTAAGAACTGTTTAAATTTAAAATTAATTTTGTGCCGGAACTAATACAGTAAAGCAATTAATTTATTCTTAATTAGATATTGAGTTGATATAATACTCTTATACTTCACTTACCATTGAATTACACAGAATTTGTTTCACAGGCCTATCCTCAGAATCAGCTGTGTGTTGACTGCCAGATTCATTGTTGGTTGAGTGGACTTGGTGTAGGTCTTGTAGACATCTTATCAACTTTTGGATTAATTTGTCTTCTGTTAGGATTTCAAAGTTCATAACATTATCTTCATTTTTTTTTCTCACATTCCCAGCTCCAAAGGTCTATTTATTAATTTCAATATTGACTTCCATTTCTATGTCACGTTTATCTCTATAAAAGTGATGTGCAACTGCTGATTTATCTATCTGATTGTACCTGATGTTTCTCCAGTGTTCCTTTAGCCTAATTCCAATGCTTCTTTTTGTTTTGCCAATATATACTTTGTTGCATTCCGAATAGTTAATTTGATTTATTCCTGGCTTCTTATCATCAGGTATTCTATCATTATTTGTGGAGTTGAGCTGATTATTTAGGCTGAATTTATTCACTGGTGTCAAAGTAATCCCAAGCTCTTGGAGTATATTCCGGAATTTTTTTGGTGACAATATTATAACCTATTTTAACCTCTTCTCGTTTGAATTTCTTGATTTTCTTGTCTACAATTTCTTGGCCATTACCAATTGATTTTTGCCATTTGTATTATGTGAGAGTACTCTTTGCTGTATTCAAACTCCTTCATGGGATTGTTAATGAGTCTTATGTGCGAAGCTGTTGAGAACTGCATGGTGCTGTGGGATTGAAGCCACTGGCCTTTATGTAATTTTCAGTCTGCATATCCTTTCTATATATTCCAAATTTCAAATTATTGCCTGTTCTTATAATCTTTAAGTCAAGGAAAGGAATTATGCTGTCTTGTTCTGTTTCGGAAGTGAATTTAATTTCCCTATCTTGTAGGTTTAGCAATTTCAAAGCATCATACAAGTAATAACAATTGCAAAGATATCATTCACATTATCTATGACAGACTTTAAAAATGTATGGAAATGATTTGATGATGTGCAATTCTAAACTACTCATATATAAATCAGTCAGAAATGGTAATTCAACCTAAATAATCTGCTCAACTCTGGTAATAATGATAGAATACCTGATGAGAAGAAGCCAGGAATATAACAAATCAACTGTTCAGAATGCAACGAAATATATATATTGGCAAAACAAAAAGAAGCATTGGAATTTGACTAAAGGAGCATTGGAGAAATATTAGGTACAATCAGATAGATAAATCAGTGGATGCACATCACTTTTGGAGAGATAAAAGTGATATAGAAATGGAAGTCAAATTATTGAAATTGACAGACCCTTGGAGCTGGAAAAATGGGAAACTGTTTTATAAAAAAAAAACATGAAGCTAATGTTATGAGCTAACTTTGAGATCCCAACAGAAGACAAATTAATCCAAGTGCTTATAAAATGTCCACAAGAGCTACACCAAGTCCATTCAACCAATAATGAATCTAGCAGTTGACACACAGCTGATGATGCGGGCGAAGTTCTGTGTAATTCAATGGTAAGTGGAGCATAGGAGTATTAAATTGACCAATTAAGAACAAAACTGTTTATTTGCCAAAATGGGGAAATTTATGGTTGAACCATTGTCAGCAGTAGTGACATTTGTGGATATTTGGAAAATCTCTTATAATTATTGAACCAATAGAAATGTTCATTTTCTGTACTTGTACAAATTTAACTTTTATTTTACTTTTGGCACATCGCATACCTGTAACCTTGTAGAACCAGAGTTCCAATGCTCCCTCAATGTATGGTACTTTACTGTATATCTGCAATGAATGCATTTTTTTATAAAATTGAGATATGTTTACTGCACTATGATTCACTGAATTGGTTTGGCACAAAACTTTTTTTTAATTTTATGATGCAATAATGAAACTTTAATACATTGCGAAATAGTTGGACATTTACAATAACCTACTGTTGGAGTGAAATGACAGATTGTGTTCTAAATTTAATTCAGGTAGTTGCTATCATTTTGATTACACTATTACATCAAATGCAGATAACAAACATTGGGGTAGAACATTACTAATTTGTTTACAATTGTTGATGAGTTATAATTTCTAAATTTCCTTTAACCACTTTTCCTAATGTAATTATTGAACAGCTCCAGATGCTCAAACTGTCTTTTGAACAATGAATCTTGCTTTTTTGAAGTCACCTAATGTACCCTTGATAAGGCATATTATGAGAAAGATAATCAACAGCAGATATCTAGAGCTTATGATGCGCTTATTAATGACAGTGGGGTTACAAAACTTTTACATCCCATGTGTCAGAGTGAATGAATAGCAATTAAATAAATGCCCATTTTGTTTGATCAGAGTGCGAATTAATGACTTCCAGCATGGGAGTTACCTTTTACCATCACACTAAAAGACCCCATGTTGTTTGTTAGACTCAAAAATTTTAAAAAAAGACATTTTAGGTGTAAAAGTCATATTTGGAATGTTGTACATTGCTTTCACTAGGAAACAGTAAGAATAAATGATTAAAGCAAATTCTCAAGTTATGAGCACGAATCAGTGTGCTGGCAAATATAATACAATGTTCCAAAGTGTTTATTTGTTTAACTCGCAGTTTTTTTACCCTCATCTACATGTATCTGTGACATTAAAGTAGTGAATAAACTGAGGGAACAAGGGGAAAATTTCAGAGAAAAGAAATATTAGCCATTCAAGACCAAGATAGAGGCATACTTTGGGGTCCAGTTGCAATTTCAAGCAGTATATAGCATGCAAAATAAGGCACAGTAATGAAATTAAGCAAAGAACACTGCCAAAAATCTTTATAAACTTTTGGAAAGAAATGTCATGGGACCAAAAGAAAATGTTTGTGTTCAACATGATGGACACAGTAATGCCTATGAAAAGAACTATTGTTGACCTCTCTAGCTGACAGTGTAGCAAAGTGTACCATCTCAAAAATAAAAAGAAACTGGTTTGAGGAAGATGTTTTAAATACATTGCTCTAAAAAAGTGATCACTTAAAGATACTGGACTAAAAAAAGTAATGAACATTGCATGAAAACTAGTAGCCCCTTTAATCAAACAATGTTGTAACAGATATGACTCCTTGGTAGAGTTTTTTTTATTGTATCCCAAAGTCACCTTTGAATTACTGTAGGAAATCTAGTACCAAACTATATCTGGAGCCTATAATGGAGTGTAATCCCAGTTATTTAACCTTTATGAAACAAGAAAAAACAAATGGGGAAAAAATTCATTCCCTAGTTTTGGAAGAGATGAACCTCAGGCTGTATTAAGTCCAAAAAAGATGACAGTAACACATTTTGGTGCTTTCCAAGCTGGCAATCTTGAAGAAGTTGACAACATATAAGACAAAAAAAGGAGGCAAGAGAGGAAAAAGCTAAAAGATAAGTGCTAGCAGCTGGCTGATCATAGAAAAATTTACCCATTTATTATATATTTGCAGGCAATGAATGTTTGACCTTTACTCAATGCAAAGTCCTTTATTTTAAGACAAAATAAATGCTTCATAATTTCACTATAGGTAAGTGCTATCAAGTAATTAAGCCATGTGCTACTGCTCAATGAAACCAAGCTGATTTAGAGGTATCTGTCTTTACATTCATTGTGATAATTATTTACTGGTGTCATAGAAAAAGAAGAAACACATAGTGATTTATTTCAATGACTTTACATACCAAAATTGGAATACTACTTTTTCAAATGTCATTCTTAAATGACAATTAGACTTAGCATTGAAATGATCACACATTTTTAATAAATTTCACACAGATGCAATGTGACTCGGTTCATGCAATGAAAATAAATTGAAACTTAATAAAATATTTCTTTGAAGCACAAGGCAATCCTCTCGTTTATAAGGTAAAAATTGAATTGCAAATTGATCCAGAATTTCACTCATAAAAAATCTCCAAATTTAGATTCCATTTAATCTGGGAGAGTGCCCAATGATCTGCAAGTTGTTTACTTAAAGAGTGCTTAGAGTCCAATCCCCAAGGAAATATTGAATATAACATATGTTTTTAAGAGCATTTTTGCATACTTCCTGGAAGAACTTGGCCTATAGGAGATGACTTTGAACTTTTATGGCCATTCATGATCCATTAAAACTATCTCCCATAAAAAAAATTAATATCTGCAGGAACTACAATTTTCTTTCATAGCTCTGGGCATTTCTTTAAGTGTGAATGAAAGTACTCATAAGTCACATTTTTAAAGTTGTATGGAACTGTTAAAATTTCCTTTAAATTTCTGGCATCATTCTATTTCATTTCTTTGTCTATTCACTTTGCATTAGAGAACACTCTCAGCATCCCCATTGTGTGCAGGAATTGAAAAAAAAATCTCAACTAGCTTTAAGAGACCAGGGTGATTTTTAGCACTGCTGTCTGTATTGAAATATCTTGCTCATTTTTCATGATATAGCAAAGAAGGGAATTCAAAAGTTTTATTTTGTTTCACATATCTCTGAAGATTACAAAAATCATCAAAACACTTGGTATCATTGATACGGATATCGTTTTATATACAGGGTTATTCTAAATGATTGGGTTACAAAAATTTATAACTTACAGTGCCTTTGGCATAGGAATATGAATCTTGTTTTATTGTGTACGGTAACTCATTAAGTTTTTTTTTTACATACATTACAAATGCTCGATTATGTGCGCCTTTTGTAACTTTACACACATCTACTTGATGCAATTTCGAAGGCAGCTCAGATGCGCTGCTTCAGTTCTTGAATATCCACCAGTAGAGGAGGAACAAATACCTGATCTTTAACATATCCACACAGGAAAAAATCGCATGGTGTAAGATCTGGTGAATGTATAGGAAAGGGTAAGAGCTCAGATCACCTTCGGTTCCGCGTCCCAACCATCATTGTGGAAGTTCTTGGTTTAAAAATGCTTTGACTTCCCTGTGAAAATGAGGTTGTGTACCATCTTGTTGCAGCACGTAATCATCCCTGTTGTCATTTCAACTGGGGTAACAGCCATCCTGTGAGTATGTTCAGGTAAGTCAGCCCTGTCACTGTCTGTACATTGAAGAAGTACAGGCCAAGACCTTCGTGTTTGAAACGGCACAGAACACATTCATCTTAGGGGAGTCTCACATATGTTTCACATAACAATGGGGGTTCATTGTACCCAAATGCAAACGTTTTGCTTATTCACCTTTCCATTCACATGAAAAGTAGCTTCGTCACTGAAAACTAATCTGTCAAAAAAACCATCATCTTCTTCAAAACGTTCCTGCAGTGCCATGCAAAAGTTGAAACATAGGACTTTGTCATTAACTGTTACAGCTTGACGCAACTGTAGGCGACATGGCTTTACCTTTACACGCCTTCGTAACACATGCCATACTGTATTTGAGGAACTTACAGTTCCCTGCTACAACTTGTAGTTGATTTCTTAGGACTGCGGAGATAAACGTCCCTAATTCGATTCACATCTGCTTCTGACACAGATGGATGCCCACTGCTTTTCCCTTTGCACAAACAATCTTACAAACTGTGCATACCATCTGCAAATAGAGTTGTCGGAAGGGGGCTCCTTCCCGTATTTTGTCCGAAAATGGCACTGGAATATGGTAACGGAACGGTGTTGATGATATTCAAGAGTACAAAAAGCTTTCTCCTTACACCTAACCACCATTTTGTTAAACACTGCTGTTACTGCCATTTGGTAATAACTGATGTCACTACAGTTGATGCAAAACAAAACTTTGTCTAACCATTACTGCAACAATAAAAATGGTATGTTTTCCACATTTTATAAAAAAAATTCACAAACCCCAGACAATTATTTAGAATAACCCTATATGTATATGTGTGTGTGTGTGTGTGTGTGTGTGTATATATATATATATATATATATATATATATATATATATATTACCAGCTCATATTTGTCCCAAGATGTACAGTTCCCTAAACTCGTGCAAATGAACACAGAGAATTCACTATATTGCTCAAACCATAGGTTTACATAGCTGATACATAAAGCATTTAGCTCCTCCGCTTGCTTTCTTAATTTTTCACTCATCGTCATAACCTGCTTCCATCTAAGACATCTTTTTCAATTTTCGTGGAACAAACTTTGAACCTCTATTGAATTGAAGTCATCACATTTTTAAGTACTGCCACCATCTCAATCACAGAGGCTTCCTCTCTTTGTAGTGCATCAAAATCGATTTGGAACATGCCCATTAGAGAGTGAAGAAGTAAGAGATACATTTCACTGAAATTACTTTCAAAAAGTTTTGGGGGGTTTAGCATGAGAAGGAAAGAAAGATTTCAGTGTTGGGCTAATTTCAAGAAGTTGCTTTACCTCAGGAAAAACTGATAGTCCTCTTATGTCACTATGGTAAAAAAAGTTGCTTGAATTCAATATCAACAAAATCACAAAATATACTTATGTGACTGATTTCTTACAGTATATAAACAAAAATATTTGCAAAATTTCCAAACAATTGATTGTCAATGTCAAGGGGATTCCATATTATGTTGCAAACAATTACTCAAAAATGGGTCGATAATCAACTCTTATTAACTTAACATCTGTTGAAACTTTCAATATGCTGATGACCTGAAAGAATACGATATTACTAGAAGCTCTCCTACTTTCCCCAAATATTATGTTGCAATTACCATCATAAAAAACAATTTCCCCCTTCCAAGATCAAACCTTTTGAGAGATGAGTTCACATAATCTACTATAATTTGTGCTTCTTGTTTTTTCTATGAAAATTCTAAAGTTTAGGCTGCATTCCAACATGTTCCCTTGCAAAATATTGAACTGTGATTGGAAACAACTTTATTGCAACATGACTGCTAGCATTACTAGATAGATCACAAAATGAAATGTTTGCCATGAATTCCAACAATGAGTTCGTAATTGACTCTGACTTAGTGTGGGCACTTGAGATATTTAACAATACACAGAGTACTTGCCTGGTGCACCAATCGTTCCTCCTTTCATGAATGACAGTGGAGGGCAGCAGAAAGAACCGAGTGCCTCCTTATTTTGGAGTTATGAATGTTATCGCACCTCTACTAATTTTTTTAAAAATTTTTTTTTCTTGTAGCATTTAGTATGAGTTAAAGTGTTAGTGTGGAAGTTGTGTGAGTTAGTAGTATGCTGTATTATTTTTTTGTAATAATGAGTGCATCAAAACAGTTCATATGCCTGTAATGTGGGAGGGGATATAAGTACAATAGTATTGTGAGAAAGCATGTCTTTATAGTTCATCCCGAAAAGTTGATATTATCGTGCCAAAAAAAAAAAAAAAAAAAAAAAAAAGGGAGGGGAAGCAGCTTTATGCATATCACTGTGAAATGTGCGACAAGAATTTTTATTATGCATGTAGCTTCAAACACCGTCAGTGAGATTACCATGGTTAGGGATCAGCTAGAAAGCAAACAATCATGTGCAGTTTATGTAGTCATGAAGCAACAATGGAATTTATTGTATTTGAGCATTTAGAATCAGTACATGAAATAAAAATAAAACCTGAGCTACTGCCTTAAGTACTATCTCCCTTTAACAGTTCAGAATACATGCAGAACTTAAACTCATGCCATTTTTCCATATAATTACCATTTCTTTATGTGTTACATTACTACATTACCGTTGATTTCACTGTATAATGATATGATTAACTACTAACATGCTTCCTAGAAAGTTAATTTTTGGCATACGATTGCTTGTTTCTGTGTGTTACAACTATTATATCCACCTGTATTTGTTGAAGTTACACTACCACTACCACTTTGAGTAGAATTGGACTCAATTTCTGCCACTCTTTAAGGAGGAGTTGTACCAGACATGTATTCACTGCTTGGTTAAAAGTTCAAATTTTCCTTGCAATTTTAGAATCAAGAAAAAATTTTCTTTTGCACATTCTGTTGACCTGTAGCTGTTGTGATGCTTTATACAATGGAATGCAATGATCCCTCTGCAACACCAATGTCCATGCTGGATCAGTTTGCACAAAATAATATTAATTTTGAGGACATGTATTGATCTCAAGCATGCTTCTTATGTTTTATAGTTGCAACATTTATTTTCTAAGTTCCTTTGTTTGAGACAGAGACAAATGTACAAGCATCACAAACAGCACACTCAGCTTCAAAATTATTCCATCGGTTACAATAAAAACTAAAACTGTTTTCCATTTCATCCATAAATTTACATTTATGCTTTGGCATATTTGCAAACCTATAACAGACTTAAGATTCAAGATACCACAATGCAGAACTGCAACTAGATAACTCACTACCACTTCAGACAAAGAGAAAATGAACAATGTTTAAGAGTGTTTAGTTCAACTGAATGATATCAATTAAATGAACAATGTTGTTCAATGCACATAAAATCCATGTTATCAGCACTTTCATGTTAGCACTATCACAGCAGGGATATTACAATTGTGATATATTGCACAATGCATGTTCAGTTTCAAAGAATGTCATTTGTGGTGCAACATTTTTGTGGTAGCAAAAAATTTAAACTTGTCCATAGTTTTTAAAATGAAAAACAGGGTATTCATATCTTTACGGAAAACCTGTCCAGACAGATTTTCCTTGGGCAAAATAAAGGATACGTACAGGAAAAAAATATGATAATCCTGTACACAGGACACTACTGAAATAAAATTACACGTAACAACCTGATTTTTGTAGAAGCATATTATACAGGGTTAGTTAAAAGTTCCACAACACCTAAATAACTTTTCAAGCATGTGGTTAAGAGACATAAACTTGGTGTGTGGTCATAGTCATATACCAAGAACTCATAAATGGTATTACTGACTTTTTTCTATTTCCAAAACCAGATGTAACTCCAACTCTCTTATTTTAAATGGAGTACCCAATATATTTTTACATTTTTGAATAATGTTTATTCAGAGCCTTTCAAAAAGAACCCACATTAGATACTTCTGTACAAATTTATTGTTATAAATAAAGAAAATAGAAAAGTCAAGTAAATAATAAAATGCTCCTTCCTTAACAAAAACAAAACAAAGCTGGCACATCATGTTCAAACTGGTAGCCCTTAGTAGCTGCTTGACAATATGCCAGGCGATTATAGAAACCATTTAAGGATTATACAAACCAGTCTTTAGGAATGCCTTGCACTGCCTCCATTATTCATTACTCCAGATCTTCTAAGCCTTTGGCTCTTTTTCGATATACTACTGGCTTTAAATGGCCTCAGAAAAAGAAATCCATAAGTAACATATCTGGGGATCTTGCTGGCCATTCTATGTGACCTCCCCTACCAATCCATAATTTGGAAAACCTTGGTTTAAGTGCTGATGAACTTTCATCCACAGAGAGCTCCATTTTGTTGGAAATAGTAGCACATGACAGACTGGATGTGTAAACAAACTTGCAACAGTCAGTACCACAGGATTTCAAAGCAATTTAATACAATCTATTAGCATTTAGCATTTCTCTAAATAAGAAAGGATCAATGATATAATCAACAATACCAGCCCAAACTTTGTGTGGTTCTCCATCCATTATGGATATATTTCTGACAGAACTGCAAAACCACCTGTCTGTCTGTTGACAAACCCATTCAGATAGAATGTGGCACTATCTGAAAACACAATTTTTTCTAAGAAAAACTGGATTGTTGTTAATGCATTCCATCATTAACTCAAAAATCTCCATTCTTCTATTCTGAAAGTGCCTGCAAAAGTTAAATTTTAGGGGGGCGTTGTTTGGCACTTTTAAGGATTTTCATCATAGAACTTTGGCTTATGTTTGATTCTAACAAATGTGTGGTAGAAACTTCTGGAATTTCTTGTATGCAAAGGAGAATATTCAATGAAATCCATTTGCACTTTTTGGGTGACTTGATCTTGGTAAGTCCTTTATGCTTCCAGTATGAGTAAATTTCTTTACAAACTTTGTCACTATTGCATGTGAAATTGCATTGCAATCCAGATGCATATCATTAAATAAATTTGCTGCCTACCAGTAAAGATCATTGCCTTTCTCCATAATTAAAATTAGAATTCCTTCCCTTTCATTCAATATCATATGGAAATATTTAACACACTAGATGTCAGATTTAATCTCTTAAATAAGATGTTTAAGTATCAATAAACATGTTTTCATGGATATAAACAAAGACAGTATTTATGTTATTACTGACAAAACACAGTAAACAAAAGAAGCATTTATTATTCACTACATTGTATTGTTTTCTTTATTTAGCAACAAGTGTTGCTAAATAAATTAGTGTGGAAACTTTTTGAAAAACTGTTAATAATCATTATTTGAAAATTGAAAAATATATTGGATATTATATTTAAAATTAGATACTTTTAACTTCTGTTTAAATTGAAAAATTTTGGTAATATAATTGTAATATAATGTAACAAGAGTTTCATGTCACTGATCTATATGCTTTAAAAGTTAACATGGTGTGGGCCTTTTAACCAACCCTGTACTTTGGGTATATATATATATTTTTTTTTTCCATTTTTTATCACTTTCAGTCCCCAGTATTTCTTTTATTATACTTAATGCAGAGTTGAGCTAGAAAACCTTACTACAATACCATGAAAGTTTAAATGCACCACATTACCTTAACATGATACCTGCATTACATCCATAATTTAGGAAAAGCTATTTCATTTTCTTATAATAGCAGTGGTTCTCAATAAGCTTTTTATGTTGTAGATCTACATTGCAACAGAGAGAATTTTGTTGCTACTGTAAACTATGGCAAAAGGCAGATATGCAGTCTGAGAAAGAAAGAGAAAGAGTGCACGTGCCCGTCCAATATCAGTAAAATATGGGTATAAAAACATATTATTGTAAGAGCATTTCACTAAAGAAAATACTAAAGTTATGAAAGTATTCTTTTATATTTTACTTAAGGATACTTTACAAGCCCTTTAGCTCAATAAAGATGTCATTTGCTTTCATTGCTGCTTCAATGCTCAACGTGGATTGCATCTGGGTTCATCCTATGTCCAAGAAAGTCATCTCAATAGTAGCAGAGGGATGTCATTTTAGGACGTCAGATTTGTTAACGTTCTCATTGTGTTCTACACCGAATAGTTCAGAGGGTTCAAATTAGGACTATTAGGAGACAGAATTATTTGAACCTGAATATGTCCAGTTCTTGCAGAATCAATTTTGTGCTAGATGGCTTGTATGGACAAGTGCACCAAGTTGCTTGAATATATACAAGTTTTCATTAGCGCTGTAAATATTTACAAATAGATCTTCTTTATGACTGTTCCTCCCTTCTTGAAGAAGTGCAGTGACATTATGTTATCCTCATTTGAAATGACCCAAAATGGACACCAGCCAGAGACTTCATCATGGGAACATCTTTAGGGCTACAAGCAAGTCAATGGTCACTCCTTTGGTTCACCTTGGCATCCACAATGAAACTTTTCCTATCAAAGAAAAACCTGTTCTTAAGCAAACACAAGAGCAAGTTGCAGCAGGTAAGTGTCTTACCCTTTTGCCTCAGAGAGCATGACATGACCTTGATGACATAACCCCAGTCCTCTTGAGTGAAAGGACGATTGGTGGCACTGCTCCCCAAGATAACTGAAAATTTCCTGAGCAAAGTTTCTGAAATGAGCTCCTGGGCTCTTTGGAGAAGTTTCAGGGCCCTGTTGTTTTATCCCTTTATTGAATTTTTTTCTCTGAGTTGGAAGCATTCTCCTCAGACTTAATTTTGGATGTATGCCTCTGAACTCTTGGGTTCTTTACACAAATTCCAGGGCCCTGTTGTTTTATCCTTTTATTGGATTTTTCTCTCTGGATTAGCAGCATCCTTCTCAGACTTATTGTAGCTGCTGTACTATGTTGTATACGGCATTTCTAGGATAACCAAAGAAAAATTAATTTGATTGGTACTCATCCAGCATGAAGATTTTCAATGACTGCCACTTTTAGGTAATTTCTACATTCTGCTTAATTAACTCAGCAATTTCAAATTTATAAATATGTCAACCAAATGTATTGTCTATCTTAGCGTCAACTGGTATACAATGTTGAAGTCTAGCATATATGATATTTCAGAATTCGATCACACAATTTACAAAGATTGCAGTTAGATCAAGGACAAACATTTTGGGATAGGGAATTTTTCATCTGTGGGCTCAAAAACTGAAAATATATGCAAAGTTAAGGTGGTGTGGGCCTTTTAACTAACACTGTACTTTGGGTAAATAAATAAATAAATATATATATATATATATATATATATATATATATATATATAATTTTTATTATATTCAGTCCCCAGTATTTCTTTTATTATACTTAATGCAGAGTTGTGCTAGTAAACCTTACTGCAATACCATGCAAGTTCAAATGCACCACATAATGTTAGTCAGAGATACATTAAACTAACATTACATATGTCTCAGATGTATAATGCAAAATGTTTATTTTCCCTTAGTGGAGAAATGTTGGATGCATAGTCAGTGGTTATTAATTTTCATTGATATGGGCATTGATGTTTTGCTAACCATTTGCAGGGAAAGCTAGGCACACCACTGATAACATTGTCAAGCACCAGTTATTTGTACGGAAGTTACTTGTCTATTTAGCTCAGTTGATAAAATGTGCATTTCTAAGCAGAGGGTAGGTGGTTTGAGCACCTTACCATACTTTTTTTCAAGTTTCAGTAATTTCAACTTATACTTTAGGCCCATTGAGAGCACATTTAGTCCTAACCGTTTCATCACAGAAATATATAATTTATAATATGAAAATGTATTAATATTGAATAATGCTACAACTTTCTACCCATTTTTCACATTCAAAAATAGGAAATCTACAAATACAAAAAACAGCCAGGAATAGCTAAATCCTAGTATCTAGCAGGATAGCCAAATTAACAACTAGAAATTAAACCACTATTATAATAAAAGTGTTAGCAACACTGGGCATACAGTACTAGCAGATGAGTGTAGTCTTAATTGTGCAAAAAAACAGGTTAGAGAGAGATAGTAAAGTTTTGCAAACAGGGACTAGTTTCCCAGTTCATTATTTCATACACTTCCTAGTATGAGCAGTTGAACTCCCATACAGTCACATGGAGCATTTTTGATACCATTCAAACTGGCCATTTACAAGTTCTATATACAATAAAACATGAATAACAATTATTCATTTGCAGAGCTTGTTGAGAAGCATTGAATGTAGGATTAAGATAAGAGAATATGCATTTATAGTTGAGTAGCTGTACCAGAAATATCCTCATAAGATGACATTCTCATCTTAGCACCTTTCAGTCCATCCATCAGCATCTACGAGAGACTGGATCACTGTTGGTTCATAGACCCAATGCTGGTGCAAATCGAATTCAATGCACTCTAGGCAAGTGCTCGGCAGACTGCAGGCCCATCCTTCAAGTATTCTCGCACATGCCTAGATGCAAGAATAAGTGGTGTTTGGCAAGAGCTGCACGAGGAACAGCTCCACACATTTCACTTTTTGAGGGCAAAGACCTTTGACCTTAGGTTACAGTTTTAAAATTAGGCATTAGAACATAATGATGAAAAACCACATTTTTTCCCTCAGTGCTGTTCATCACAAAGCCACTTTTACCAAATATGAGTATGTGCTCAACCACAGGAAAAGCCACATATGAAAATCACCATGTCCTTGTTGAGACATGCAACCAGCACAGGTTCAGTGTGAACATACCAGGCTGGCACAGTTGGTGATCATTTAATTGTCTATACCTTCTTCTGTAGTAAATGGACAAGTGCATCTTCATATTTAGATTAATGTACTACATGGAAGGCATTCCTCTAAAAATATGACATCAAATGTAGTTCCAACATGATGGGGTCCCCTCCTCATTTTGGTAAGAACATGCAAAAGCATCTTGACAATGCTTTTTCTGGACTATTGGATTGGAAGAGGCAGTCCATCCAGATTTATTTTTATGGGTAAACCTTAAGTGTCTCATGTTCCAAACATCAGTTGTCCCTGGCGAGGAATCCTGATAAGATATTGGCTGCCAGTGATGAAATTCATGGCACTCCAAGAATCCTTGAAAGATGCTGAACTCATTTATGCATTGATGTAATCTCTGTAAGGATGTTGCCAGTTGCCATTTTCAACAATTCCTGTAATTGTTTTCTAAATGGAAGCTCAAACCCTGCAAACAAGGAAACACTGTTCGTAAATGCAGATTTTCTTCACTTTGTAGAAATGTAAAATGCGAAGTACCTTTCTGTTGTTATCATTTATTAATTTTTTAACATCTTTGCTTCACCTTGTCTTATTCCGTCATCATACCACTAGCATTTCCATCTTTTTTCCCCTTCAGAACCGGGGAAATTGTTTTCATCAATTATAAGTTTCATTTTATTTAAATTCTCTTTTAAACATTTGAAAACATACCACACACTGCTGACAAACAGATAAACTATAACATTACAATTGCATCGATATGGTGCCATATTTCATAAAATGACTAACCAGAACTTCAAAATTATTTGTAAGCAACAGAAACCAAAATCCACCTTTCTTTAAAAAAAAAAAAATCACACACACAAACACACCAGAAAGATGAAAATGATTGGTACAGCATTATGCTAACAACAGCCAGTGCAAAATTCTTTTAACTGATCAGAATGTATTCAATATCGAAGAAAGCTGCAAATGTCAAAATGACAAGAGTGCAGAGTGCTTCACAAGAAGTTTGTGGTAAGGTTTGTTACAAATTTGTTCAAGAAGCATTAGAGCTTCTAGCAAATAATACAAGTATTCCTCCCAGGAAAATAAGGATGAGGATCAATTCCAGACACAGGGCAATGTCCACGCAGATTAGGATTGATTGATTTATTTATGTACGCTCTTTAACATCTCAGGTCATCAGCATCCCATTCAACTCAGGGCGTGAAATGGCCGACAAATTTTACTCAGAGGCCTCTCTTTCAGGCTTGAGATTCTTTTTCGTGCTGTAAATGTACGACACGGGACCCACAGCTTTACTTCCCTTCCGAAGGAAGCCATACTTAGGATTTTTACGCCCGAAAAAATCCATCGGTCCTGCCGGGTTTGAACCCCGTTCTTGGGTGTTGGAGGCAAGTATGGTAACCACTATACCACCAGGACCGACACGCAGATTAGGCATAAGAGAAATATTGGAAATTTTATTGCTTCTAAAAATTAGCCTTTTAGCAGTCAAGACCTAAATCCCCTAGACTGTGTTTTGAAATGCTTGACGTTATGATTTACCAAAAAAACATTAACAAAGTCTCACATTATCCTTTCAGGTGCAGTGCCAGATTTTCCAATGGAAGCACCGAGTCAAATCCAAGTTATATTATGCCTGCAAAGTATGTTAATTAGGATCACTGATCGATGGCATTATGTTATGATTGATTGGTTTATTTATGAACGCTGTATAACATCTCACATCATCAGCGGCCTATTCAATTCAAGGCATAAAATGCTGATAAATTTTGCTCAGAAGCCTCTTCTTTCATGCTTGTTCTTTTACATGCTGTAAACCTACTACACAGATTCCACAGATTTATTTCCCTTCCAAAGAAAGCCATATTTAGAACTTTTTACTTCTGAAAAAATTCCATCAATACTGGCTCAAATTGAACCTGCGATCTTGGGTCTCATAAGGCAAATATGGTTACCATTAGACCACCAGGATTAACTTTATGTTATGGTGACTCTAGATTGCTGTATGCCACTTTGAAATGAAGCAATGCAATTGCAACCTCTAGTTTAAATCTGTCTTCGCCATCCTTGCTATAGATGAATGGCTACAGAGACTTTGGTTATTATTGAGGCAAGAGGGGATCATACTGAGAAATGATTGGTACTAAACGTTTGGAATACATATGAAAACTTATCAAAAGCAGATGAACACAATGTTAAAATATGCTGTAGTTATTAACTGAAACCTAATAACATCTATATAACAAAGAATATTTTTTTACAAAAATGTAATTATGTGAAAATTCATTGAAAATTATAAATAAAAGTGCAAGCAATTTAATAAAGGCATGCATATACCCAAATCCTAGAGCATAATAATCACACTTACTTCATCCAGTTTTTCTTTTTCTGCCTTTTGTAATAACAAATGCTCAATCCCCATTTTCCCATTTCTTCCAGTACCCTGAAAATATTAAAACAAATACATTAATTCAACTGTAACATAATACACCTTATAACAGCGGACTCGAAATTGTTTTGGAGTATGTGCATTGAGGCATATGCCACTGCACATGAACACTTGTGCTCTTGTGCATATCATATACACAACCTTTTACTTGGTGTAGACTATGTATGGATTTCAAAATGTAGAGACTTTGGGAGTTCTTTGAATTGTAAATAGTGTAAACACCTGCCTTCCTAGTAGCTGTGTTCAAGGTAGTAACTGTCACCCCCATCTATGAACCCCTTTCAGTTTCCAAATTGTTTTTGCATCTATTATTATGTATATTTTACAATGCTTCTGAAATGAAGTTCAGAGAATAACTGAATCAAAGCTGTTCCTCTCTGACTGGGATAATTTTTTGACACATACACGCACAAATATACCTAGATTGCAAGATGCATTGACAAAATACAATAATCAGAATGGTATATCTGATCTTTACACTGTAGGAAATTAAGAAGCATCCTCTCAAATGCAATTAATTAAACCTACAACACTGCAATTGACAACCTGATCCAGCTAGTAGAACATCTACATATCGATATGGCTGTTCTTTCAGCACAATATCTACTAAATAACAAAACAGCAGGAATATCATACAAATATAGAACTTTCATTTGGAAATGGGAAGAAAAGAGCAGCCATGGTTATCACCAATGGTGAAATAGATCCTGTAATAATAAAACAGCTGAGGACATGGTAGTTAAGGAAATCATTTTTAAACAATTTTTAATTGTAATGTATTAACAAATACAAGATGCAAGATAGTGCAAGATTTTGGAAGAACACTTACTTGGCCAACATTTACATATAACGAACGAAGATAATAAAATGATAGCCTTTGTCAATGCCCGAGGATCCAGCAATATAGATTTAACCTAACAATTTGATTTTTTTGTAGATAAGCAAATGTCAGTGGAATCAAAAGCTGTTCTGATCACAATACAATATTCTTCAACATTGAATAAGATATTCAACATGTTCACACTAACTTCACTTACATAAAACTATGTTTCAGAAGCAATCGTTCACATCATCAGCTGTTGACTGAATATTGCTATTGCTATTGGTGGGGCTGGCTACCAGGAACCTCCTGTGGTGGTGCCTGATGGTTCTAGTAGGAACTTGCCGATTTCATCCATAGGAGGGAAATCAAAATTCATTAAAGTTTTCTGTTTTTTTTTTTTAAGATGAACAATTTTTCCTAAGTGGAAAACTCTATTAGGCTGCAAGGTTGTTTCAGCAGCATTGCCTCTGATTTAATTTCATAATTTTTGGTCCAAAGATATACAAGGTATCTAACATTTAACAACCTGAATCTGCAACAGCAGTCATATAATCAAAACAGAAGTTTATTAAACATTTTAAAAGCTTTCTCTAAAGAGATCGCAAATAGATTCTACAATGTAGAAATCGTGGTAACATAATGAAGAACTAGACAAGAAACTTAAGCGTCATAATGCTTTCCATTTTCTGCTAAGCATTTTCTTTAAAAGGATATGGAAAGCATAGTGAGGAAATTCAATGAATCTATATAAGTTACATGCTATACATCTTTCAGAACTTATACAGCATTGTGAAAGAAAAAATGTCCTTGTCGGCACATAGTGAGGAAAAGAATTAACACACTTAAGAGAAGGTATCAGAAAACTGAAGCAGACGAGCTATGAGAAATTTGCAAAAATCAATATTTGGCACAGGAGAGATTGCATTAAACAATAATGAAGAACAAAAAGCAAAATTCCTGAAAAGTTTTGCAATATGGTATTAACTAATCCTGAAGCTCAATACACAATTAGTTTCAGGGATGATGAGAAAAAGCACAATAATGACCTTGAAGAGACCAGATAGATAGATAGATAGATAAATAGACTTAAGAAAACACTTTGAATACCATGATAAAATTACTTCACTCCAGTAGATCATGACCAAGGACAGCCCATAGCATAAAAAGTTAGGAGCCAGCACAAACAAATGATGATGTAAACTTTCACCAAGAGGAAATACAAGTAACTCTAGAAACAATAAGCTCAGCAAAGACACCTGAAAAGTTGATATTAATAGCTACATTCTTCAACAAGCTTTCAGAACTTTTCTAAGGTTTATCATAAACAACACATTACAGTTATCTAGAGTTATAACCACAAAAAAGCTTGGGAAAGAAGTCAGCTTAGAGGTTACTAAATTTCACCCCATAATATTGCTAAACATTGGAAGAAAATTATTAAGGAAGCTCTTCATAAAAAGAATCACATACTAGTTGTGAGTGGAGCTATTGCGCATATGCATTAGGGAAAACCAAGCTTCTAAGTCACTGAAAGAGAAAGTCTTCCGGTATAAAAGCAGCAAACCTAATGTTATTTTACCAGCCCATCTTGTGCTTTTGTAGTGCATTGATCTATACTGCTTCTTTTTGGCATTAATTCTTTAACGAGTCATCACAAGACGATGTCTAGCAATGGTACCAATATATCTTCAGCCAACACCAACAGGCTTTTCATCAACAACATGTCTAGCAATGACCACAGCATGTACTCCATCAGCAATTTTACTTGCAATTTTTGGCTGCATGCCACCCGTCTACACCAACATTGCTTCTGTTGACACCAACATGTCTTCTGCTGACAACACGGGTTCTGTTGACACTAGCATGTCTTTGCCAACAACACAGCTTCTGTTGACACCAACACATCTGCCAACAACCTTCCAATGACACCAACACATCTTCAATTATGGGCAGTGACGTGACACAGCTAAATCCCGACATAGCCTTGCAACCTAGTTTTGAAATTACCAATATAGGCACAGGACAGTAAAAAGTAAAACAAAAACAAAAAAAAATCAGGGTGTTCCAAAATGGACATCATAGTAAGTTGTCTGAAAATACAAATACAACCCAATGAATTTCTAAAGTTTTTACAGATTTTTTAGCATTTGCAAACAAAAATTTGTTAATTTTTGAGCCTGGTTTTATAGAAATTATTATTCATAATACCAAATAATCTGTTAGACCCTTTCACATGAGTGTGTGAGGTTTGACCAAGTGAACCCCCAAAGTCATACTAAAATACATTGGAAAAGTAATGCAGAGCAATAAGAAATTTTTTGTTGGGAGAGCCACTGAAAATTTAGTGTATTTGAACAAAGGAGGTATTGGGGTTTGTGTTACAAATACTGCAATGACTGTAGTAAAACCAGAGAGATCATTGAAATCATGAACAAAGAAAATCACAGTGTGTAAAGCCAAAATTGATGGGGATATAAATTATTATTCCATTAGACAATTTGAAGTTTAGCAACTTAAAAAAGGGGAAACAAAAACGAGGGGCCATAGTGCTGTGCGAGGGCTTATTCTGGATGACTTGAGACAATTTTAGATGGCGCTAAAAGAACATTCCATCCCTATTTTTGGCCACCAGTGGGAAAAATGTGCTTTAGAAAATGAAAAATAATAAAGATGAACATATTGATTTAATACTTCACGATAGTCATTTTAATGCAATTGTGAACCTCTGACCTTGAGTGTGAATTGCTGACATTTTCCCTCAAATAATAAAAAGGAAGTACACCGGTGTGATCTAAACTGATTCGCCAAAGTGCCCACCGTAATTTAATAGGTACGTTACCTGTGACGTAAGCCATCGCAATTTAAATCGACAGACCTGTTTTAATATTCATTTGATTAAAGAAAATTATTACCCTAAAGCCATATCTATGTGCAACATGAAAAAAAATCTGCCCTTCATGTAACAAACTTGTGAATATGAGACTTAGAAAAACTCATCATCAGGTAGGGACATTTTTTGTAATACTTGGCTGATTCACGAGCGCTATATTCAGCCACACAATTATTCAAGTTTGCAATATAATTATATATATATATGTTCACAGATTTCAAATGTATGCAAAAGACTATTCCACTAAGGATAACGTGTTTGAGCATGTACCAAACTTGTACGTGCTGTATCAAGCCTGTAGCTTGTGCATTGACAAGTCTCACAAACTTAAGCTCCTATGAGGGCCAATTCTTGCTAAAGTGAGCAGTCTAAATTGGGCCCCGAGATCATCATGACGAAGTAATTTACAGGATGAAGTGTTGCAGTGAGAAATTTCTGAACTCACTAACTTCATACCTATGCCGCTATCACGCTTTTAAAAGACCTTTAACTCCTAGAATGCAAATGTTATTTTCCTTATCTATTCAACACCAAGGCAAAGGTAAAGTATATGGCTCCTGTACCGGATCAGAAAATAGTTAAATCAGAGGGAATATCGATATCAAGAACAATTGGCAATTTTTATTACTGTGACTTTGTTGAAATCATTGGTTATTGCTGTATTAATTATCTGTTGGATTCCATTTTATACTCTGTTTCTGTGAGTGGGAAGTTAATTAATCTGCTGATTGCTGATTTGGTTTATTTAAAGATGCTCTTTAACATCTCAGGTCAATCAGCTTCCCATTCAATTCAGGGCATGAAACATCTGATAAATTTTGCTCTGACGCCTATTCTTTCAGTCTTGAGGTTCTTTTCTGTGCCGTAAATCTATGACACAGGAACCACAGCTTTACTTCCCTTCCAAAGGAACCACACTTAGAATTTTTATGCCCGAAAAAATCAAATCACCCTGGCCGGGATAGAACTCGCAACTTTGGGTTTAAGAGGCAAGTAGACCATCAGGACTGACTAATAATTAATCCATGTGCCAAGCTCTGAAACTCTATATATTATGTGGAATGGAGTTGAAACTATAATTTTTATGCAATTTTCTACGTGCTTCTTTCCTATGAATTCCAAATCAGACTATATCTATTTCTTATGATTTTTAAAAATAAGAATGGGAGCCAACCATTTCTCTCTTCTTCTATGGTATATGTATAGATTTATGTTAAGAAGTTTCAGAGCATCTATTCAATTTCTTTTGGTATTATTTCAAATATGTCGTTCACATGTCTTAAAAATTAAAGGGAAGGCTTTGGTGATATGTATTTTAAAGGAGTTCAAGAAAAAATCCACTAGAAACAAAGATAAGGAGTATCCTATAGTTAGACCCAAAATTTGTTTGTAACATTTTTGGTTGAAACTAAAGAAATTTTTTGAATGCAAATATTAGTTTAGTTTCAGTAAGTCTTCTATTTCTTCAATTTATAAATTTAAAGGGCTTAACCATTTCTTTAACATTTGGGAAAGATTTTCTGTTGGTATATTCGGGAATAAGGCTTTTCAGTCAAACACCACCATTATATCTCCTGTTGCAATTTTGCTATTTTTAAGTTTTTCGAATAAATTTTTGATGCTGAAGCTTTGAAATCTTTTAAGAGTTGACAATGTCCATAAACTTTTTTGCTACTTGGTATATGGGTGAATTGATATTGATCATTGGTCTGTTATCATTTTTATGTACTTTAGAAACTGTCTGGGTACTACCAGATTGCTCTGTGTGTTTTCTATTTCTCAGCAGTGGATAATATTTTGACTTCATTCAGTGTTTTGGTTAAATGTTTAGCACATCTATTGAGCAAAATATTTTTTATTGGTTTTGTTTTCTTCCCCTTTTAACATGATTTCTCTTTATGTAATCCTTTTGGTCTAAAATGACTATTTTATTGTTTTATTTGCCTTCGTATATATGACTAGTTTTTCTTTCTATGTGTTTAAATGCAGTTCTGTAATTTTTTAATTTCTTTCAGTTTTTTAGGTTCTCTAAAATTTTACTGAATTTCATTTTAAGGATTTTTCTCTTTCGCTTAGGTGGTGAGTGGCTGGGTCACTGTTGGCTATGTATTCTAGCTTTTTTCAAGAAATCTGCACAAGTTTTGAGGCCTTTGTTTAGGAAATCAATTTCTTCGTTGAAAAATGTGGTGTTCAAGAGGTTAATTACATTATCTATTGTTTGTGTATGAGGAACTGGCAAAGTTTTGATGTGGCATTTACGTAAATGGCGGAGTTTCTTTTTTAGTTTCCGATTCTTGTTTTTCATTTGATGCATTAAATTTCGACATAAATGAAACTATAAGTTTTCCCATAAGTGGAATTCTAACCAAAGATATTATCAACAAGTTTCAAGCCTAGCTATGGGAAACCCCTTGTCTCCATTTCTAGTGAATTTAATCATGCCCTCCTTTTATATGTATGTTCATAGATAAATACTTTATTTGCCACTAATGTAGCTCTTTTTGATAAGATGATAGATTTTGTTTAATATTATGGAAATCATTATTTACAAATATTTATATATGCTTTCTATGTCATATAGAAAGAAGTTTATAGTAAAATTTTTTTTGATAGTTGTTTGGCAGAATCTGCAAGTTTTTGAAAAAGAAACACATTTGATTCTCCAGATTTGGCTCCTACTATAATAATTGTTCTTTGTTGCTGCATGAATATCCCTTTACTGTCTGTAAAATTTAATTCTAGAAGTCATTTAAGAGGGGTAATATTTACAGTTTATTTCTTCTAGGGTACTATGTTTAGATCTCTTGTAAACATATGATTAGCAGACTTACCACAAGGTTATAAACTATTCTTTTTATATCAAGTGTAAATAAAGCAAACATAATTCCTATTCAATTTATGTCCACAAATTGCTATGTAATCATTATATTGTATGCATAAATATGAAATGTCGTTTCAGTAAATCTGGATTTTTATTTTCTCTAAGCAATTCAATATAAATAAATCAGTAAATAGGAAAAGGTATACGACACTTAATATGTTTATGTTGAATGGCATTCAATATACTGTAATCGTCAGAAAGACAAGTAAAATGAAATATTTTTAGTATGCTGAAACTAAAGCACAATCCTTGGGAAAGGATCCAGATTAGAGTTGTAACTCAAGGAAAACTATGAAAGCATGTGTAATCAGTGCATATCGTTATTCAGAAAATGTAGCTTATGTAGGGTACTGCAAAAGCCATTGAGTTCTACACCAAGGGTAAAGGCTACTATGCACTTCTTTCATTATTCACCCATTTGAAAATGGATAAGCAAAAACACATTTGCTTATTAAGGGTCAAAGAAGAGAAAGGAGCTGGAACTGAAAGGGATCTTTGGACTGCAAAAGCTCCAGCCTTGGTGAATCTGTATGTCAAGTTTCTCAATCTGCTTCATTACACATTTAAAAATTAGCTTTTAAAAGACATCATAAAATGGAATTTAATGTGGTTAATTAGTGCTAATTAAAGATTTCTTGCTAACCATACATTATTTCAACACAAATCTATTAACACTTTCCCATTTAAAGTTTGATTTCTTGCAACAGAAAGCACTAATGTAATTTTATAAAATTCCCTAATGTTATTTTGAGGAAAGGTATAAATGTGCCTTTTCTTTGCGTAGGGCATGATATTTCTGGATATCTTACACACTAAAATGTAAGTTAAATAAATGGGCGACTCAATGCATTTTATATAATTTGCTACATTTAAGTTTTAAAACTTTTTTTGCAGGTCCAAACATTGAAACATTTTATATTTGCAATATATAAATTTAAAATGCAAGCAAGTCTTGAGATAATACAAGGTTTTGTTCTGTTTTTCAAGATTTAATAATGATATAGCTAAACTCAATTTTAATATTGGTTATCTTCAACAGAAGTAATATCGCTATGCATAAAACTCTTAATAAAATGTTTTAAAAATAAGCAACACCACATTTAATTTATTGCAAATATTAAAACAGATGGAAAGTGCAATAAAATATTACACATGCAATTAAAATTTAAATGCATTTAATGCTACTGTAACAGAATGAATGAATGAATAGTGTTTAATGCCCGTTTTTGCTACAGAGGCACCACAGGCGATGGACACTGATGATACATGAGATGAAATGATATATTGAGAAAGGATTTTATGGAAGGAATCGTTCCAGGCCTAAGTTTAGGGTACCTCCCCGGCATTTGCCATTTATGAGGACTGAGGAAAACCTGGAAAAAACCTCAGTCAGGAAGGACGGTCCTGGCGGTATTCGAATCCAGACCTCCCGCTCACGAGTCCGAGACTTAACGACCTCGGCCACCCGTGGCGGTACTGTAACAGAGGTTGCAACTTTAATCTACTTGGTTAATTTTATATTATTTACAATATATATTTTTAAAATGCAAGCAAGCCTTGAGATAATATAAGGGTTTGTTCTGTAATTGAGATTTAACAACGATATGACCTAACCTGGCTATCTTCGACATAAGTAAAATCGCTACGTATAAAACGCTTAATAAAATGTTTTAAAAATAAGCAACACCACATTTATTCAATTTAGTGCAAATATTAAAACATTTGGAAAGTACAATCAAATATTAAAACATGCAATTAATACTACTGTAACAGTGGTTGCAACATTAATCTTCTTTGATACTTTTATTATATATAAATTTTAAATGCAATATATAAATTATAAATGCAAGTGAGCCTTGGGATAATATATGGATTTGTTCTGTATTTTGAGATTCAATAACGATATAACCTAAGCTCAATTTTAATGCTGGTTATCTATGACAGAAGTAAAATTGCTATGCATAAAACACTTAATAATTTTTTTTATAAATAAGCAATGCCGTATTTATTTAATTCAGTGCAAATACTAAAATATTTAGAAAGCACAAAATAACATACATAAAATTCAAAATGTATTTGTGGTTGCTACTTTAATCTTGCTCATCTCCCCGTTCTACCACGTACGTAACATCTTATGAAACTGTTATTTTGAAACATTTTGGACCTTGCAACAGTGACAGTTGCAATTATTTCACGAAAACAACTATCGTTCTGTACTAAAGATTTCGGCTTTCTCCACCCAAGTTCGTTAATAAGGACTTTACACTGGGAGGAGGAGTGTAAAGGTCAGGCTATTGCAACTTCTTCAGCCAATGCCCGTTTTTGGCTGGTCAGCTATTTGACGACGTGCCACCCAGTACATCCGTGGTCGTCCTTCTAATGGATCTTCTCTCGAGTCACTTGGAAGTGTTTTACAATGTAAAAGATGATCAGCCGTTCCTTCCTCTTTTGAGCAGAGGGACAGATCGGAGAGTCGACTACGCCGATTATGTACAAATTTTTTTGTAGGTAGCAGTGGCCTGTGCCCATCCTGAAGGTGGCCACTTCCACTTCGCGAGGCAGATTGTTGGGGAGAGGCTTTGATATAATCGGTTCCCATCTTTTGCCAACTGCTGCTGCCCTCCAGGAGTCCGCGACGACTTTCTTTATACTGTTGGATATTACATTGCATATAATGGCGTAAGTAGAAGAGGGTGACGGTTGATTGATTGTGCATCATTCATTTGCCAATCTGTCAGCTTCTTCGTTTCCGCTGATATCATGGTGACTAGGGACCGATTCTAAGTGGATCTCCGTTAATGTTTGCAGTCTCAGTAGTCTTTTGTTTACATTGAATTATAAATCTTCTTCTTGTTGCGGCTCTGGGGATCCCAATACTTGGAGTGCAGAGGTGGAATCAGACAGGGAGACTATCTTTCGTTTCATATTCAGAGAAATCAGTGCATCAATGCTAAATTTGGTCAAGAGTGCTTCGGCGTGAATTATAGGCGTAGCCTGGGTGTTGTAATCTTAAAGTACCGGTCTATATTGATTTCAGAAATTATCAGCCGTTCTATGGCTAATTTCAGAGAATTTAAGGAGAGCTTTGTCTCTTCCGTACTCAAAAGGTTGAGCCTTACTCCGACTTTTACGATTAAGTATTGGTGTAGGAATCGCGGCGCCACAACATATTTTCAGAGCGTTGTTTTGGGCAGTATTCAGCTTTCTCATTGTGGTTTCGCTGGCTGTACTGAAAGCCTCGCTTTTATTTTCTATTGTAAAATTAAAGCAAAATCGCTAAGTACAAAACGCTTAAATTTTTTTTTAAAAAATAAGCAACGCCGCATTTATTTTAGTGCAAATATTAAAATATTTGGAAAGCACAAAATACGTAACAGACGTCTTATAAAACTGTTATTTTGAAACTTTTGGGACCTTGCAACAGTGACAGTTGCAACTGCTTCACGCGTACGTAACAGATTTGTCTAATGAAACTGCTATTTTGAAACTTTTTGAAGCTTGAAATAATGACAGTTGCTACAAATTTTGAAACTTTTTGAACCTTGAAATATGACAGTTGCTATTGTTTCACGAAATAACTGCCGTTCGGTAATAAGGATTTCGGCTTTCTCCGCCCAGTTCGTTACTCACTTGACACTGGAAGGCTGGGTGTTAAGGACAGGCTATTGCAAGTACTTGGCGTTACTCGCAGGGCTGAAAACACTTAACTGCTGCTAGTGCTAAATGCCCGAGGGACTAGCCAGGACGAACGCAAGCGAAGAGAGCCGAAGGTAGTGACAGCTATTAGCTAGATAATAACGCTTCAGCATCAACGATACACTAGCGCAGGCGGTTACAGCATCATGCCTACACTTGTGAAGATAGGATAGTGGGTGTGATTACTACCATTCCATGTTCTCTCTCTCTCTCTCTCTCTGCCGGAGTTAAAGAGATTTGCCACAATTACAATGATTTACTCGCTAAACCTCTGAGTCCACCGGTTTCTAGGATTCGTCAGAGTTAGCCGACAGACTAGGTTAGCGCGTATATGTGAATTAGTTGCCAATTAAGAGCATATTTCCCACCGTTACAATATTTCACCCGCCTAATAATGATCCCATTATAGTAATTTATCCGTCCCTATCCATTTATATTTTCAAAGTAAAGTGCACGTGTTCCACTCCCTCCGCTGTTGCTCGCTTCTGGCTAGCAGCTCGGGCACTTATTATCGGAAGCAGGAGTTCAGTGCTTCAGCCCTGCGAGTAACGTCAAGTGTTGCAACTGGAGTAGTGTGAACGCCAAAAATCCCGGGGAGACCTATAAAGTTGGCGGTGGGGTCGCAGCTAGTTGTTTGAGAACTCCAACAGTTGTCTCTCAATTACGAGTACGCTAAAGCTGAAAAATTAAACCGTATTTAAACCTATTTCGCCTGAGAAGCATTATTTTCATTTTTGTGTGCTTGAGTTGGCAAATAGAAGGAAACCCAATAATTTTATGCGCAATATCTTTGAAAGTGGTTATTTACAGTTCCTAAACGAATAAATGTGCATTATTACGTCATTTTTTGATATTGGGGTGGTTGTTGAGAAATCAAGAAGCATGTTTAAATGTACATTTATTAAAATATAAGTACGTGCTGGTAGGGTGCTACACCAAGAGAGACGATAAGGAATAAAAACTTTCGTTTCCTGAAAAATACTGAACGGTAAGTTTTCAGCTTGTTTATAGCTATTGTGCTGATTCTTGAAAATACAAATGCACATTGCATTGAAAAAACTATATCGACCCTAGTAACATATATTTAAAATATGTTTAAATGCCCTGTGCATGTCTTGTTCAAAATGGGTTAAATCAGTAATAAGATTTTTTTTCACAGTATTTAAACAAAATGTATCATAAATTCATAAGTTTTTAACTAGATAGCATTTTTCTTATACTTCCCCTTCCTCCCCCAAATATATGATAGTAAGAGTAAACACAACGTGGTGTAAAGTAAAATGTGCTTTCTTAATTCATTTATAGAAAATGATCATTTATTTATTTAAAGTTTTGAGCATTATCAAGAGTGCTAAGTTTGATTGATTTGATTTATTTACAGACGTTCTTTAACATCTCAGGTCATCAGCGTCCCATTCTATTCAGGGCGTGAAACTGCCGACAAATTTTGCTCAGAGTCCTCTTCTTTCAGACTTGAGGTTCTTTTTCATGGCGTAAATGAACGACACGGGACCCACGGCTTCACTTTCCTTCCGAAGAAAGCCATACTTAGGATTTTTACGCCCGAAAAAATCCATTGATCCTGGCCGGATTTGAACCCGCGATCTTGGGTTTAGAAGGCAAGTATGGACAACAGCTTAGCTACTGATGAGCACTATTTACAGTAGAATTTAGATTTGGTATTTCAAAACTGTTTTATTAAAGCATTTACATTTTACATGTTAGGGGATTTAATAAAACAGGATTTTACTGTTGTGATATAAGTGCTTTATGCATTTAATAATTCATATTTAATTTCACATAATAAGTTTTGGGCCGATTTTTCGGAAACACACAAGTGCAGGACAGAAAAACTGCCTTTCAGGTTTGCTTGCCACTTTGATAAACATTTTAGTGATAACAGAAAAATAGTATACTCACATCCTATCAGCAAATGGTAAGTGACCATGCTTAATTTACATTTTCATATTCATTCCAAAATTGAAATAAATGTAAATAAGCAATTAATTAATTAAGTGTAGCTAATTACTACCCTTTAATGCATTTTTGAAATTTATTTCTGTAGCCCGTTTATATATGGTATTGTGTTACATTGTATATTTTGCAAGTAATTTAGCATATTCTTGTTGGGAACCATTGTTGTTCTAGCAGATAAATAAATGGTAATGTTTGAAAGATTTTGCTTCTGCTAATACAAAACAATAATATCGACAGCACTCAGAAACTGCAAAACTACTGCATTTGAAGGGGAGAGGGGTTGACTTAATTAACTTGATTGATTTGATAAATAAAATGTGCGATTTTGTTCAGCATTAGTGGTTTTTATTTGTAACCACAGTTTATTGATGATAAATTACTGTACTGTCATATGTGAAGTCACTATAGAATTGATTGATTGATTTATTTACGGATGCTCTTTAACATCTCAGGTCATTAGCGTCCCATTCTAATCAGGGCATGAAACAGCCGACAAATTTTGCTCAGAGGCCTCTTCTTTCAGGCTTGAGGTTCTTTTTTGTGCCGTAAATGTATGACACGGGACCCACGGCTTCACTTCCCTTCCAAAGGAACCCATATTTAGGACTTTTACGCCCGAAAAAATCCATCGATCCTGGCTGGGTTCGAACCCGCAATCTTGGGTTTAGAAGCTAAGTATGGTTACCACTACACCACCTGTGCCCACGTCACTATAGAGGAATTACTTTATGGCAGAATGGTGAAAATTCTTCCCCAATTCAAAGTTGCTTGAATTCTTGTATGTAGTGAATATGAAATGTTTGTGTACCATAAAAGATGATGGAACTTCTTCGCTCAACCCAACTGGCCTGTTGGTCAAGAGGGTTTCCCAAAGAACTCCACTCCACTATTATGTTACCTATGTGCCATTCTTAATCCTTTACAGAAGTCCATACACATAGTTTCTAAATATACTGCATAATATTTAAACTTGTATCTTCTTGTATCTTCATATTATCTATGCCCTGAAGATTAAAGATAGTTATACATGCTGAGGGTTCATCAGCTGCAGTAGTTCATGAAACACATTCTGAGTAGTTCTACAGTACATGGAATATAAGAGTAGAAAACTCACATGCCTAATCTAGCATATATAAATAGTTCCATTTTAGTGATTTTGATATGATATTAGTTTTAAAATTTAATTAAATCTTGGTTAATACTTATAGATCAGGTACAAAGTAGAACTCTGTAATCATGCAGAAAAGCATTAAACGTACATTAATTTTTAAGCGGATTTCCAGGTTTGAAATGGTCTTGATAATTTAAAATTCTGGGAGGGGAGAAAAAAAAAAATTATTGAATTTTTAACACATGCAATTAACATAGAAATGAAAATGTAATCTATTGATATCATTTTACACAATGACAAATATTTTAAAAACAAATCCTGCTCTAATAAAGTAAAAATAGTTGTAAATGGACGATATCAATTTAATGAACATGCAAAACATAACTTATAAGATGCTAATTTTCTTTCTAGGGTACTAAAGCATAAAGCAAAGATGATAATTACATGTATCTATGGTATTGTCAAAAATCGAATAGAGACGACCAAGAACAGGACTACCTCAAGATTATGCTGTTCCTTATTCCAGTAAATTAATAATTTCATCATACCTGAATTCTCAACTTTGTATCATGCAATTTCTTCCAGCAATAAAATGTGAAGAATCTCATACATAGAAACTGATTTTCCAGCCTGGAAGAAGCTGTTGCTGCCGATGAAAAGAAGATGAATGCTATGTCAATGAAAGAGTGGCATACTACTACCAGAGGCAGAGGTGCTGTAATATAGAACTTGCTGTAGTGCATGTGAAAAGTCGGTCCTGGTGGTGTAGTGGTTACCATACTTGCCTCCTACGCCCAAAACGCGGGTTCGAACCCGGCCAGGATCGATGGATTTTTTCGGGCGTAAAAATCCTAAGTATGGCTTCCTTCGGAAGGGAAGTAAAGCCGTGGGTCCCGTGTCGTACATTTACGGCACGAAAAAGAACCTCAAGCCTGAAAGAGAGGCCTCTGAGCAAAATTTGTCGGCCGTTTCACGCCCTGAGTTGAATGGGACGCTGATGACCTGAGCTGTTAAAGAGCGTCCTTAAATAAATCAATCAAAAAAAAAAAAAAAAAAAGCATGTGAAAATCCAATGGTATGGCAACTTCTTATTGTTCAATGTTGCATATCTCAAAAATTTTGTAGCGACTCCCATACATATTAGCATTCATTGCATTTGTTGTTCAACCTTCCACAGCTGGTCACAATTTCAACAGTAGATATTATATATGTTATACTTTAATGTAAGTTACATAATGTGTGAACAAAACAACAAGTGCAATAAGATCAACAAAGGCTAAAATGTGATAAGAACAAGTTTAATCATACACGAAAAACTCTGTTTTATAGTAAGTAACAACCATGGAACAACATATTTGAGATAAAAAGCTAAAAACAGGATAATTTTGTAGTTATAAGTGTTGCTGGAGTACTATTTTTGATCTTGGCACCACTCTGCTATTAACCCTTCCACCCACCTCTATATATAAGGGTACTATTATGGACATTCTTTAATATCTCAGGTCATCAGCGTCCCATTCTAATCGGGGCGTGAAACAGCAGACAAATTTTGCTATAGGTTCTTAATCGTGCCATAAATCTACGATACAGGGCCCATGGCTTTATTTCCTTCCAAAGGAAGCCATAGTTGGGATTTTTAAGCCCAAAAAAATCCATCAGTCCTGGCCAGGATCTAACCCGCCATCTTGGGTTTAGGAGGCAAGTACCATTATACCACCAGGACCAAAAGGTGGGCCTAGTGGTTTGGTAAATAAATCATTGTAATTGTGGCAAACCTCCTTTCATTCTGGTGTAAAGATAAAACATTGCACATGAGAATTCAAACCTGCTATTTTCACAACTATAGCATGACATTCTAGCCATCTGATCTATCATATTGTTACACTAACAAGCCTTATTATCTAGCTATGTCTGTGGAAGTCACTGTTGACGCTTGATTTTGCTGGGGGCTTGTAGCAGAAAGCAGCACTTGATTTCAGTGCTCTGTGTAAGGATAAATGTTTTGAAAGCTGCAGTTTCACTCCCACCACAATCCCTCATTCCAACCCAAGTGCATCATGGGTAATCTAACCTCTGGAATAAAGTGCCATATACTCAAACATTAAAAATTACATTACAAACCTGTGAAAAACTATATAACATGGTACATTTTCAATGATAATTGTAGTCAAAAGCATTAATAAATGCACCATATTTTTAAAAAATGCTTTCTATAGTTGCATTTCCTACACTGGCATGATATGCAAAATGACAAAATTTTCACTGATTTATGTAAACAATATATATCACTTACATTCTCCTGAAGCTGCCATTGCAATTCTTGGCGGTGCCATTTCTCTCGCATAAGTTCTGTCTCCAGATCATCACATCGCTGCTGTGTCTTTTTAAATTGCTCCTCCAAGGCTTGGATTCTCATTAAGAGATTGCGTGGATCAGGCTGAGCTGACATTCCTGAATTACCTATTTTGTAAGACTGCATCCTTTTTCATTCCTCTTGTTCTCATTTTCTGTATTCTGAAATACACCATCAAATAATATACAGTAGTAGTAATGTACTGCTTTCTGCATAAGCTCCAATTAAAATGGTGGATTATGGTGCAATACAGCTCTAACTATGCAAAATAGGGAATAAAAGATATAAATTACCTATAAAATGTCTATTACAAGATGTGTGCAATACAACAAAAGGAATGATATTCTCTAAGTTATTGAATGTGTATTTGGAGCACTATAGGTTTTGGAGATATAGCTATTAACCTCCTCCCACAATCTCCAACCGCTTATCTTGTGTATGCATTTCTAATTTGATCACAAGCTCCTGTGGTTTCTCCCTAGCACTCACAAAAGCACAGTGAGCAACATAAACCAAAGGAATTTTAATGAAGACTGGCTGTGGTAGATACCTCTTCAAGCGTACATATAAGAAAAAATTATTAAATTAAATTTATGAGAACATTTAATTATAACCGAAGTAAATAGTACAAGAATCCTTATGAAACTTAACTTGACTAAGAAATTACATTTTCGTATGCAATCCATAACAATCTTATTTGTTTCTATGCAAGGTTCAAGCTAATGAGTTGCATTATTCTACTACACGGCACTTATATTTGACTGCAACATTAATTTGGGCTTATATGCATTAAGACCATCGCGAGCTATCACACACATTTAACGCACTTTTCTTAATGCTAAGGGTATATATTTACCACAAATACAACACATATTATTCATTTACATCCTTTTAAAGACACTAAAGCTACTTGTACTTTGTTTTTGGCTGAAAAGTAAACATTTTCATACGCTTCCTGCTCGTACAATACAACTAAAGCTTACGATTTCTGTCGCTACGTGGTTCTACTTGAAATACCTCCCAAACGGAAAGTGGGAGTTATAGTGAAGAGAGCCGACTAGTTAAGATTGCTAAGGTGGTGACAAAAGCGCAGTAGCTAATTTAAACCTGCGATCGAAACTTTTCATAAAGTCCCTGCACCGTTGCCATGGTCATAGATAACCCGGCCATGGTTGACCGTGGCGATATCTGACGGGTAAGCGCCACTGCATTTAGCGGTTGCCTCCGAAGTAGCGAGGACGAATGAACAACATTACCGCGAGCTTTAAACGGTCAAATGCAGTAATTTTTTTCCTTTTCACAATAATAAAAGTAATAAATTGCGGGAAATTTACTGACTTATTAATAGAAAAAAAAAACCCTGAGGTGCATACTGTTATCTTCATATTTTATATCGTTAGACTAAACGATAGCAGTTGTGGCGAATCACACATTCCTGTGTTAGCGGCTTACTGAAATAAAATTGTACTTTGAATGTATTGCGAACAGAAAGAGATAGTGTAAAGAGCGTCCTTTATAATTATTTTACACTATGAGTGGATAAAAACATTTCATATGCCTAGAATGTAGAAAGGGCTATTATTGAAATGAAAATCTAGTAAAGAATGTTTCTAAAGTAAACCCGGATAATTTGTATATTACCGCGCCTGTTCTAAAAAGACAACTATCATAAGCCTATCACTGTGAAATCTGCAACAAGAATTTAAATATACAACTTCAAACGCCATCAGCGAGATTACTGTGGTGAGGGATCAGCTAGAAAGAAAATAATTAAATGCAGCTTATGTAGCCATGAAGCAACAACAGAACTTTTATTTGAGCATTTAGAATCTGTACATGAAATAATAGTAAAATAAGAACTACAGTTCTCATCCTTTGATGATTTTAAAAACTAGATACAGGAGACTGAGAAGAAAACAAGGTCGATGTTTCTAAAAAGTTGTGGTTCTCATACTGCTTCTGACAATACTGTAAGCCATTACTATGTGTACCATCACACATGGAATTTTTCTTCTAAAAGTAAAGGTATCAGACATTCAAATGCAAGGAAGCAATAAAGTCAGCAGTGTATGTCCTGCAAAGATACGAGTCAAACAAGATGAAAATTGTAAAATGCCAGGTCAATTTTATTTCAACTCATGCTGGTCATCAACATGACTTAAGTCACTTGAAACTATCAGGAAAAGAAAGGAGTATGTGCAGATATTGCTAACAAAATTAGAAAGAATTCATCTATTAACTAGGCAGGATTTATTAAATATTGAAGATGCTATAATTCTTGCTCCTCATTCATCAGGCATTAAAGTGATGAGACTAGTGTTGAGGCATAAGTAAATGAAATGAACTTGAGTGACAGCCCGTGTATTGTTTTATAAACCACAAGACACGGTCATAGACTCCCACTCAGAATTGAAAAACAGCTTTTGTATTAATTACATGAAGAATCCACAGAATGAACTATTAAAAAGTATGGAAATGATTGTGTATGTATTGACAGAATGCATGGATTTATTAGCTATAGTTTCAAACTGATAATACCACTAATATTAGACGATATGAGGCAAGGATTTGCACCTTTCTTATATCCAACAGAAGTGATTTTCAGGTGCTGTCCATATTTTTCCCGTGCACAAAATCAGTAGTTGGAAATATTTCCCCTAAAGTTTTTATGTCAGATTTAGGAGATTCCTTCAATAATGCTTGGATTTCAATAATGGAAGTGCCAACAATGAGACTCTATTGTACGTGACATGTAGACAGAGACTGGAGAAAAAATATATAAAAAGTCAAATAAGCAAGCCAAGAAAAACAAGCAGATGTTAACATGATTGTCAGAACATTACTGGAAGATACAGATGCCACTGCATTGGATATAATGCTTCCTACTGCGATGCATAAATTGAAATGTGACCCTGACATCTCTGAGTTTGCTTCATACTTCCAGGAAATCTATGGAAGTAATGCAGAATGCTGGGCTCACTGTCGCAGATTGCATGCTGAATTGAACACCAACATGCATATCAACCGAATACACCAGACACTTAAATATATCCATCTGCATGGAAAACATGTAAAACACCTGGATAAAACAATATTTGCTTTAATATCCTTTGTTAAAGACAAGCTATTTGATAGGCTCATTGTGATTACAAAAGAAAAAATTACTAGCAAAATGAAAGATTTTCATCTTAGGCACAAAGCAAGCTTAAAAATAAACAAGTGCATCATCATTGATGAAGATGGTGGTTGGAAGATCCTCATCTAAATTCACAGATATATATTTTGTGCAAGATAATGATGTGCACTGTAAATGCAAATTATTCTCCAGAGAATGTAATGCAATACATACACAGATCTCTTGCATTCGTGTTGATTCCAGTATTAAATTGAATATGTGTAAACACATACTGTCACGATTAAATTTGTAACTTAGGGGACAGCTACTTCGGAGGATGATGGTAGAGACAAATCCCAGTGTGCCATGCCAGTTCAATTTATTGTGAAGGAGACAAGTCCACAATCTGAATTGTGATTACAAATGATAACCCTGACGAGCCCTTACCTCTTAGGAATCTGTTGCAGTAATTCTGAGGGAATAGTCAGCAGGTCGCTAAAGATGACAGGCAGAAGACGAAGATCAGGGGCAGAAGACAAAATGGCAAAGACCCCAAGCCATAGCTCTGGTTCCCCTTATATCGTTCTACGATTGCCTAGGGGGTCTCTACAGTGTGACACAAATTATACCATTATAGGAGGTGTGCTATCTCCTTAGATTTAAATTATATTAACCCATGAGAAAGTAGTTGTAGGTGTATGAGCCTTTCCAATACTAAGTGACAGATTCAGGCTCAGCATGTTTTGCTTGTTACAAGGCAGAGGTTAATGTCACTATAAAATACCGTATAAGCAGCCTCTGAAGTGATTGACCGGTACACTTAAATTCCTAAAGTGATCACGTTAAAGAATGATATGAAATATAAAACCAAACGAATTTCGCTTCCAAAAATGTTAATTTGCTACACCCTCAGCAGTACATGCAATATATTCCTGCCGGGTAAGGATCGCCGCCCTCGGCGATAAAGAGAGAAACTAAGGACCAAAAAGTGAAGTAAACCGTCAGCGGAATAAAACGTACAATTATAAAAAAAAGAATACACGTTAAAATGTAGGTACACAGGTATATAAAAACGAAAACTTACATATTTATATATTAGCACCGCAGGAAGGTAATAAAGAACAGAGAAGGACGGGAAGAAAGGAGCAGGGACAGAAGGATATTGGAGGCAGTCCACTTCTTCATGTCACCTTCCAAAGAACAGTCTGGAGCATATTGAGGCTGTGACATTAGTAAAACAAATCCAGCTGCTTCACACCGCACACTTGACGTTACAAAGAGACGAAAAATGTCGCTGCTGCAGGGAATGTTGCTGCTGTATTCAACCTGTGCTCCTCTGCTCAAATGGGTTTCCTAGGGGGAGGCCGGTTTATAACAGCAAGTTAGTGCATTATTAATGTTTTGTTTATTTAAATGAGACTGAATATGTGAGCAAGGTAACAGAATCTTGAAAGGCTTCCATTTAGTTTGTTCAAACGCTACATGATATGTAGGTAATGTTACTGCTGTATTGCTCCTGTGCTCCTGCTCAAGCCGGAGCATTGAGAGAAAAAGGGAATGGGTTTCCTAGGCGGAGGCCGGTTTATAACAGCAAGTTTGTGCATTATTAATGTCTTGTTTATTTAAATGAGACTGAATATGTGAGCAAGGTAACAGAATCTTGAAAGGCTTCCATTTAGTTTGTTCAAACGCTACATGTAGGTAATGTTACTGCTGTAATGCTCCTGTGCTCCTGCTCAAGCCGGAGCATTGAGAGAAAAAGGGAATGGGTTTCCTAGGGGGAGGCCGGTTTATAACAGCAAGTTAGTGCATTATTAATGTCTTGTTTATTTAAATGAGACTGAATATGTGAGCAAGGTCAGTCTCATTTAAATAAAATAGACATTAATAATGCACTAACTTGCTGTTATAAACCGGCCTCCCCCTAGGAAACCCATTCCCTTTTTCTCTCAATGCTCCGGATTGAGCAGGAGCACAGGAGCAATACAGCAGTAACATTACCTACATATCATGTAGCGTTTGAACAAACAAAATGGAAGCCTTTCAAGATTCTGTTACCTTGCTCACATATTCAGTCTCATTTAAATAAACAAAACATTAATAATGCACTAACTTGCTGTTATAAACCGGCCTCCCCCTAGGAAATCCATTTGAGCAGAGGAGCACAGAGGAGCACAGGTTGAATACAGCAGCAACATTCCCTGCAGCAGCGACATTTTTCGTCTCTTTTTAACGTCAAGTAAACGCATCAACTAGAAAACATGTATTTGCATTCCAAATAGTTGTTCATAGTGTAAAACGGCGCTGAAGTAAGTACGTCATTATTAACCTTGTAAATGTTAAATGTAGTTATGTAATTTATAGTCTGTTTTGTTAATGCCTTATTTTAAGATGTTCTTCTTGCAACAAGAAGATAAATTTTACGTCTAATAACGTGTTATGGTACTGCTTCATGAAGAGCAAGCTTATGTTTTAAATTCCGTTTGTCGATCGTCATTATTTCAAACATAGCAGGCAAGTTTTACTGCTGTGGTAATTGTTGCATAAAACTGAGAATATTCAAATAATTATTATGACTGATAATGTAACAACAGTAGTATATTTTTAATTATGTGCAGTATTTTCCTGTAATTCTTTTACAAATAATATGTAATGCTTTTTATATCACATACCTATACAATAACGTTTTATTTCGATCGAGACTAATAAGTGGGTAGACAAATTTTATTTTGCTGGAAGGCGGTTATTACGACCATAAAAACATTCCTATACTTTGCATTTCTTATGTGTCACTGCTCGCAGCTAAAGTGAACAGTTACAGCACGCTACATGTAATGGAAGCATGTAAATAGGCAAGAAACTAACACAATTATTGACTTTTTAAATTAAATCTACTGGCGTTCTCTAGCTACAAGCAGATCTCTTGATCATCATCATCATCATCATCATCATCTCAGTAAAAATGGAAACAATTGTTGACACTCCCTAACCTAGCCGAACCTTTATTTTAACATGTAGTGGAGGGAGCTAGAGTAATTCCTTTAGATAAACCAAATCTGCAAAATTATAATATATCCAATTTAGTTTTGTCATTAAATAGTAAATATATGTACTGAATAGGTTAAGGTTATTTTGAATTCAGAAATATATTATTCGTGATTTCAGAATTTTAAAACATCAAATTTAGTTTGGAATTCTGGAAAATTTCTGCATTATGAAAAATGAAAATGATTGCCAGTCTTTAAATCATATTTAAGTTAATTTGTTACCATGGGAAGGGGGAGACAGTCTCACCTATTGAAAATTCTGCTTAGAGCCGGAAATTTAGAGATTTGATCATATACCTTTACCTAATATTTTATATTTTCATACAAAACATACAGACAACAGTGAGATGCCTCGGTACTTTGCTAGTGATGTTAGTTAGTTCTCAGAGCATTCAATGAGTTCCTGGAGCAGCCACAGAGACCTACGAAGATTGAACTTGTCATATACATTTGCCAGAGTAGCTTTCAATCTGTATTTACAAAAATTTGGTCTGCATCTACATAAATAATTACAATAAAAATAAAAAAAGAACACTTAGAACAACTCATCCAAACAACAAAAACAGACAAATCACTTTCTCATACAAATTTTAATATATACATGTTTACATATACATTGATATGTTGTGCAGTATAATATTGTCATTCATATATTCCTTTACAGAATAATAGGCCTTTTTACATAGGTATTTTCTAAGAGATTTAAAGGACTTGACATTGTTTATTAAAGCTTTTAGGCTAGAGGTTAGAGCATTGTATACTATTATGCACTCATAATAAACGCCTTTTTGATGGCATGAAAGTGCTGCAATTGGGCGATGTAGATTTGCTTTTTGTCTAGTATTCTTGTCATGTATATTTTTATTTTGAACGAATGTTTGTTCATTTCTTATATAAAAGTTCACGAGGGATAAAATATATTCACAAGGAAGAGTTAAAATTTCAAATTTCCAAAAGAGGTTTCTGCATGCATGTCTGCTATGTGTACCAGCGATTATTCGTATGACTTTTTTCTATAACAGGAAGACATGTTCACTTTTAACTGAATTTCTGCAAAATATTAGACCGTACTTCATTATTGAGTTGAAATAAGCATAATACAGCAGTTTTAAAGTCTTAATTGACTCCAACATTATTAATGCAATGCAATGCGAACAGGGCTACATAGGCAAAACAATGAGAAATTTAGAAATTTGGAGGAAAGAACACTTTAGGAATATTCGGTTTAAGCATGTGGATAAATCAGCAGTAGGAGCTCACTTTTGGACCAAAATCCGTGAAATAAAAAACGGAAATCAAACAACTGAAACATGTTCATAACCCATTGGAGTTATCCACTTGGGAACAAATTTTCATATTAAAAAATAAACCTAATGAACTTCTGGTTTCCTCCTATAGATGAACTCAGCAAATTTATACTTCAGCCAACAGATGCCACCACAAGAACATCCAGGTGTATAGCCATTGTTTCAAGCAATGGTGGTTGAGTGAGCAACTGAAGATGCGGGAGATACTCCTGAAACGTATCTTATTTTTATGTAAATAAGTGGAGTTTAATATAAAAATGAATACCTAAGTTTAGGAAATATTAAAGGTTGTCCCTCATTCTCTCTCTCCAGATTAATCTGTTGTGACTTTTTCATTTTCCCCAAATTGAATAAAACCCTTCATGTGTGGGATTTTTCATCATCAGAATTAGCAAGAAAGTCTGCAGAGGGAATTTTAAAGGGTTTGTAAAAAAATTGTTTCCAGTATGTTCTTGAAGTCTGGCTGGGACAAATGCATTGCATCCAACAGGGACTACTTAGAATGCTCAACTTTTACATTTAGCCACAAAGGCATTTAAAGAGCTAAATAATTTATTTGAACCCAATAAGTTTTACTAGGGGAGGTCCGAAGCTACAGAGTAACAACCACGAGCGTAGGCACAGCCAACTCTACAGACTCCTGAGCCCTGTGGAGAAGGAGGTTATTCTGTCATATCTATTTATCTTACAAATATTGAATAGAACGTAGCTTAAGTATCTTTTCTTATCTATTATACTGAATTATTATTAGTGTTTATATTCCGGTTTTGCAAAACAACGATATTATACACGACCGTTAAAATTAGCTGATTGTGCGCCATATTGGTTTGATTTGTGTATCTAGTTTAGATTCTATTTTTCGTTTCTGTCTCTTTTTCATCCACGTTAAGTATAGTTAAACCCGTGCCTAACGATTTGTTAGTCTCGAGTTAAATCAGATTTATAGTTGGTGTGACAATAATACCTTGAATTTTGTGCTGTGTGTGATAAGTGTAGCTCACGTAACGTAGCTTTGTGTGACGTGTGAAGTGTTAAGTTTAGCCTACATACGGGAGTTTTGTGTTGCTGGTGGTGTTAAGTGTAACTTACGTAATTTAATCTAGCGGTGTGTTCGAATTTGAGTGCAAAGCTGTTTGTGTTCAGTATAGCTTACGTGACGTAGTTTTGTGTGGCGTTGAATGGTAAGTTTAGCCTACGTACGGGAGTTTTGTGTTGCGTGTGGTTGTTAAGTGTAACTTAAGTAGTTTAATCAAGTGTTGTGTCCGAGTTTTGAGTGCAAAACGGTGTATGTAAAGTGTAGCTCACGTGACGTAGTTTTGTGTGGCGTGTGAAGGGTAAGTTTAGCCTACGTACGTGAGATTTGTATTGCGTGTGGTCGTTAAGAGTAGCTTACGTAGTTTAATTTAATGTTGTGTCCGAGTTTGAGTGCAAAGCATGATAATGAGTGCTAAAGAGTGTGATTTGAGCGGGAACTGTGGTGCGTGTCGTAGGAAGGTGAGTTCAGGCGTGTTTTGTGATGGGTGTCAGTAATGGTTTCATTGGACTTGGGCTAAAACTAACAGTGATGTGGTTGCTACTTCTGACCAGTGGCATTGTGAACTTTGTAAATATAAAGTCCTAGTTGTGAAGCAAGAGGAAACTATTCTCCAACTGCGATAGGAACTGGCACTTGCAAAGATGCAGATTGAGAGCTATTGCTCACCAATTAAAGTAAATAGTAAATCATCTGAATTCAAGGTTGAGCCAAGGAACACTCGCAAGAGGAGAAGAGTATTCTCTGCTGATGATGCTACCACTATTCCTCTGGTGAACAGATTCAATGTACTTAGGACATTGGAAGCTCACCAGAGCACAAGTCCTCCTCCAGTAGAAGATGCTAAGCCTAAGGGGAAGAGCAAGATTTTGTTACTAGGTAGTAGTCATGGGAGGGGCATAGCATCCCTACTGAAGGACGACTTGGGTAGCGATTATGATGTTGTGAGCATTTTTAAGCCAAGTGCTGGACTCACTGATGTCACTAAAGATTTGGGAAAACTAACTGCTGATTTCAGTAAGAAGGATCATGTTGTAATTGTTGGTGGTGCAGGTAATAGCCTTGAAGTAGATAATACCTATCAGATTGAGCAAGATCTTGGTGACATCAGCGCCAAAAGCAGGCATACCAATGTGAAGTTTCTGGGACTGTTAGATAGGTATGATAGACCACAGCTTCATATGAGGGTGCATAGTATGAATCTGAGGCTTGAGCATGCATTGATGACACCCAGAAACTCCCACATTTGTATGATAGACGTAAATCACTTAGGTAGAGATAATTTTACTGTACATGGCCTGCACTTGAATTCTAGAGGCAAAAAGCAGCTTTCGCTCCTTATTGCTGACAGAATCAAGGGTAAGATTCCTGTTGTTATAAATAGTTCAAGGTCCCGTTTTTTAGTATAAAGACACCTGGTCCAGGCCAGAAATTCATCAAGTCAAACTTAATAATAGTTAATGTTAAATCAAATGACAATCATATCAATGATCATGATAGCACAGAAAATAAAGTAAAATTGAAGAGTATTCAACAAGCAATGAAAAATCTCTGTATATTTCATCAAAATATTACAGGACTTAGAAGCAAAACAGATGAATTATTAAACAGCTTAACTAGTGACAATATAAAACCACATATTATCTGCCTATCTGAACATCATTTGAAACAACAGGAATTATCACAATTGTCATTACATGGTTATTGTTTGGGAGCAGGAGCTTCAAAAAAAAAAAAAAACTAAATAACGGAGGAGTTTACATTTATGTCAGGCAGGATGTACCATATAAAACATTAGACGTATCAAAATTTAATTCAGAACAGGACATTGAATTATGCACAATCCAATTATATAGCAACAATACAAAAATAATTTTAATTGCTATTTATCGCTCGCTGTTAGGAAACTTTGAAACTTTCTTGATGAAGCTTGAAGATACCTTAAACTTTTTATTTAAGCCTAAACATGAAATAATTATATGTGGAGACATAAACATTGTTTACTTAATGCCAAGTGTAAGAATGATTCAACTGAATTCCCTTCTAACTGCATATAATATGGTTCATACAATTAACTTTCCCACCAGGACTGATAAAAACTCTAGCACAGCAGTAGATAATATATTTGTAAATTTAGACAAACTGTCATTATATTCTGTCTCTTCATTGATCAATGGTCTCTCTGACCATTATGCTCAAGTAATAATGAAAAAAAATTCTACAATAAAACTCAAAGAATGTTATAGATATATAAAATATAGAGATATTAATGATGCTAACCTCAATATAATGGTGGAGACTCTTCGACAAGAATCATGAAATAGTGTTTACAGTGCAAATGATGTTAATAGTAAATTCAACAATTTTTTTCATATTTTTAAATTGCACTTTAAAGCATATTTCCCACTAAAAATAAAAAAAAAGAAGTTATAATATGAGCAGGGAATGCTTAACCCAAGGAATTAAAAAATCTTGTCAACATAAAAGACAATTATACAATGAGCAAAAGCTCAGTAAAGACCCTAAATTAAAAATATATTTTAGAAAGTATTGTAAAATACTTAAAGTCATAAAAGCAGCGAAAGGCCTGTATTACCAAACACTTATCAATCAGTCAAAAAACAAAATAAAAACTACTTGGAATATAATAAAACAAGAAACAGGCAAAAATCCGCAACAAGACGATGCAATAATCTTGAATATTAACAATCAAGAGATTCAATACCCTGCAGACGTAGCAAATGAGTTTAATGATTACTTTCTTAACATATCAAAAAATTTAAATTTATATTCTGGTGATAAAAGAGATGCTTAAAAAATTTTACAATCATCAACTCCCCCTCATAATAATGAATTCAAACCAGGTATCACTACCCCACTAGAAATCAGTAATATCATTAGGAAACTAAAATCAAAAAACTCTTCTGGCAATGATGAGATCAACAGCAAAGTCATAAAGGCCTGTGCAAAGGCAATTAGTACCCTCCTTAGTCACTTGTGTAATGAATCTTTAGCATTGGGTGTATTTCCTGAGAGGTTAAAATATTCAATAGTGAGGCCTCTGTACAAAAAGGGAGAAAAGATAAATGTCTCTAATTATAGACCTATAGCTATTTCACCTGCATTTTCTTAGGTGTTTGAGAAAGTAATGCACCATAGGCTTTACCATTACCTTGAAAGTAACAATATTCTAGATAGTGAACAGTTTGGCTTTAGAAAAGGAATTTCAACAGAAAATGCAATCTATAAACTCACTAATGAGATTTTAACTGAATTTAATGAAAGAGCACATGTAGGAGGAATATTTTGTGACTAGCTAAGGCTTTTGACTGTGTCAATCATGAAATTCTGATAGATAAATTAGCTATCTATGGAATAAAAAACCAATATTTAAAATGGTTTATATCCTACGTTGACAAAAGGAAACAAAAAGTAGTGATAAATTGTCCCTTCAAAAATAAAAACAATGCATGGGAGTGGGGAATGATTAACCATGGAGTGCCTCAAGGATCTGTTCTGGGTCCTCTTCTTTTTCTAATATATATAAATGACCTCTCCTTATCTATCCAAGATGTAGGAAAAGCTGTTCTATTTGCAGATGACACAAGCATATTGATAAATGGAAAGAGCCTTAATGATTGTGCCATTAAATTAAATTTTCTTCTCAGTTCATTGTGTGTATGGTTCAAAGCAAATTGTCTCTAAATCTAGATAAAACAAATGTTATGAAATTCATTACTCACAGATCTCCAGATCCACAATTACAGATAGGATATTATAACAGTGTACTTTCACAAACCAAATATATTAAATTCCTTGGTTTAATAATTGATAACCATCTGAATTGGAAAGATAACATTGATCTCATTACACCTAAACTAAGCAATGCATGCTATGCAATACGTGCATTAGTAATGTTTGAGTCAATTAAGACTTTAAAACTAATTTATTATGCTTATTTCAACTCAATAATGAAGTACGGTCTAATATTTTGGAGAAATTCAGTTAAAAGTGAACATGTCTTCCTGTTACAGAAAAAAGTCATACGAATAATTGCTGGTACACACAGTAGACATTCATGCAGAAACCTCTTTAGGTAATTTGAAATTTTAACTCTTCCTTGCAAATATATTTTATCCCTCATGAACTTTTATATAAGAAATAAACAAAAATTTGTTCAAAATCAAAATATACATGACAAGAGTACTAGACAAAAAGCAAATCTACATCGCCCAATTTCAGCACTTTCATGCCATCAAAAAGGCGTTTATTATGAGTGCATTTTAGTATACAATGCTCTTCCCTCTAGCCTAAAAGCCTTAATAAACAATGATAATTCCTTTAAATCTGCTCTTAGAAAATACCTATGCAAAAAGGCCTATTATTCTGTAAAGGAATATATGAGTGACAATAGTATACAGCACTTCATATCAATGTATATGTAAATATGTATTAATAAAAGTTAAATGATTGATTTGTCTGTTTTTGGTGTTGGTTGAGTTGTTCTGTTCTTTTTATTTTTATTGTAATTATTTATGTAGATGTAAACAAATTTTTGTAAATACAAATTAAAAACTACTGTGGTATTTGTATATGGCAAGTTTAATGTTCGTAGGTCTCTGTGGCTGCTTCACGAACTCACTGATGCTCCGAGAACTAAACTAAACTACATTTTAAGATTCCAATTTAAAACTAAAAATATACGAATATAAGAACTTACTATGAGTAACTCTAATGTATATATTAGGCAAGTGCCTGATACTAACTTCTTTGGGCTAGAAATAGACAAAGAACTAAATTCGAATAAACACATAGAGACCACAACTGCAAAGCTCTGCCTTATGTGCTTGCTTTGAGAAGCCTGGTTAAATTTGTAAACCAAAATACATTAAGCTTAATGTAGAATGTGCATTTTCATTCTATAAACAGATATGAAATAGTTTTCTGGGGTAGTTCTGTTCTCATAGTAAGAGCTTTTGTCCTGCATAAAAAGGAATAAGAATTATCTATGGTAAACTTATGTATTCATTTTTTACACTAAACTCCACTTACGTACATAAAAATAAGATGTGTTTCGGGAGAACCACTCCCATCTTCAGTTGCTCACTAAACCGCCGTTTCTCGAAATGATGGCTAGACACCTTTTATTTTATTTTTTTTTTCACTTTATTTTTAATTTAACATAATTTTATTTTTAAATAAAAGAACAATTTCACTGAAACTTATATCTGTAAAGAGATTTCCAATAATTTAACAATTATATACATCTGCTTCAGTTCAGTTGCAGCATTATCACTTTAGATATGATTCAAAAGATTTGCTTACTCTATTATCAACCAAGTATTAGCCATTTCACACCAATGTTACAATTTGCAGTACAGCTGTTTTACTATATGTGATTTACATGAATTCATTGGAAGGAATAATGCCACACACTCTAGCAGGAAATACAGCAGAGAAATAGCCAAGTATCTCCCTGAATTTAAAAAATGCAATTTTGTACTAAGCCTTTTTTTCTTGTCTAGCACTGCAGAGAACAGAAAACTATGTTCTCTAAATCAAATGCTGTAGAAGTAAAATTTTAGTGCTGTATATTTTTTTATTCTTCCAAGGAGCTATTGCTTTATTAAAGATGTAATCTTAGAAAGAAAAATATTATCTTCTCCATGTTCACTACAAAATCAAGAGGGAATGAGAATTCTATTCACATACAGTTTTTCATATTTAAGAATGTTTTTAAAGTACATTCATCTCATTAAGGAGAAAAAGCAGAGGAAAAATAGACAAAACATATTATCTGACCACAAAGATAAAATTAATCATTTACTTGATCTGCCACAGTCAACAGGTTATAAACCATAGCCCTCTTTTCCTAACTTTGTAATGAAAAAGCAATTAAATGCTTACAGTGTGTCATCACACCTAAACCATTTATGCCCTTCTAACATTTTGAAAACCAGTTCTCTCTTTGATGTATTTCATCTAACCTTCTTAGGCCCAAAGATTAGATCAGCATTAGGGAATCCTTTAAGATGTAGATATTTATGACTTCTCTCATGGTACAGGTTCATCATAACTGGTCTTTGTGCCTGAGCTAACATTTCTTGATAATCCTCTTCCTCTAAGCATTCATTTGTGTCAAGTGTGAGTCTTTTCACCCTCTCTTTCTCTTCATGTTTGGCTTCTTCTCTGTTCTTGAGCTTCAATGCAAGTTCTGAGTTTAAAGGAACTGGTAAGCTCTTGTAATGCTCTTATGTCCTTTCCGTAACCTGAGTACAAAATTCATCTTAGACTTTTCCTCTACTTGTGTCTCTTGAAGTTGCTCATATGTCTTTTTGGCACTGCTTTTGACATGAAGTGGAACTGAGATGTCAACTTACTGAGGTTTCACAGTTTCCCGCGTGTCGGTCCTGGTGGTGTAGTGGTAACCATACTTGCCTTCTAAACCCAAGGTCGCTAGTTCAAACCCGGCTAGGATCGATGGATTTTTTCGGGCGTAAAAAATCCATGGCTTCCTTCGGAAGCGTTGGTCCCGTGTCGTACATTTACGGCACGATAAAAAACCTCAAGCCTGAAAGAAGAGGCCTCTGAGCAAAATTTGTCGGCCGTTTCACGCCCTAAATAGAATAGGACGCTTATGACCTGAGATGTTAAAGAGCATCCATAAATAAACAAATCAATCACAGTTTGCCGAATACGGTCCTGGATGTTCTCCGATACCATTCTGTCAAATGCGATTCGGTGAGTAACTGAAGATGGAAGAGATTCTCCCGAAATGTGTCTTATTTTTATGTAAGTAAGTGGAGTTTACTGTAAAAAATGAATACCTAAGTTTAGGATATATTACCACTCCATTGTCAACAGCTTTGTAAGTTCAATATTTATTATCTGTGGTGTTTGTATTTCAGAATAATGCAGATAATTATTTAAGTACTGAATATACTTACCCTAACTGGAGAACATATCTCTCATGAACTTTGTGATGGACAACTTAGATAATTTTAAACTGAACTGATAAGTGCATAATATCACATATAAAAGCATATCTACAGATGGAAGGAGAATGTTGGGAGTGATGGGAAAAATGCATTTTGTACCCTAAAGCATTAAATTGAAATGTTTCCATATAATGCGTAAATGTATAAATAAATAGAATTGGAAAGAGAGAATGAGAGAATTTTAAGGGAGAAGTTTAAGGAACATTTTGCACTCGTAATAAAAAAAAAATTCTGATGTATGGGAAAAAATAGCATATAAATTCACATGTATAAATAGAGAAAGACAGAAAGGGATATGGTGGTTTAAAATGTAGGGAGGAGTATGAGAAAGAAATATTTTGTGATGTAAACCATTAAAATAAAACATTTTGGCATTTATTGATAAAATACACATAGTAAGCATAAATATGAATTTGAGCGAGAAAGAGAAAATAAGTATGGAAAGGAAGGATTCATTTTGTACTATTAAATTAAAATATATATAATGTAAAATCATATACAGATGATGTATACACGCTTGTTTGCCTTTTCCCTAAACCTTCTCTTCCTCTATTCAAATACTCTTTTATATGTAAATTTTCAACATATGGCAAGTTTCTAATTTAATGTTTCCCTTTTTCTTATACTTCTCCCTGTCATTCTTCATTGATATAGTTTTAAATATGAATTTGCGATATACTGAAAGGCTTTAATTCAATGCTTTAGGATGCAACATTTTTTCACTTTTTTCCACCACATTCTCTCTCTAGTTACAACTGTATAATTTTATGTAAATTACTCATATATGGAAAAGCTTTAAATTTAGTGCTTTAGTACAGGTCTTTCCCTGGTTTCCCACTTGCTCTCATCTCTTTATATTGATACGCTTTTGGTATGAAATACATTCGAAGGTTTTAATTTAATGCTTTACTTCTTTCCTTGTACCTTGCTATATATTATGATATGCTTTCATGTGTAATTCTGGAAAATAAGAAGTTTTAATTTAATGCTTTAGGGTATGTAAAATTGGTTCCTTACATTTTACCCTAAAATTCTCCTTTCTGTACAATGGAAATGCTTCTTTGTGCAAATTTGCAACATGTAGAAAAGTTCAAGTTTATTGCATTAATATACATAGTCAAGTGTCTACCTCTTTTTCCTATAGCTTCTCTCTCTTTCTCCCTCCATTTTTGATATATTTTCATATTTAATATATGGCAAAATTATGAATATTTGGGTACAAAATACTTTTACCCTTCTCACCCCTCTTTTATTTTTTTATTTTCCTTGTTCTCAATCTCTTTTAATTGTTATGGTTTTAAATGCAAATTTCCAGTATATTGGAAAATTTTAATTAAATACTTAAGGGTGCAAACTTTTTTCCCTTTTCATTCATGTTCTTTGTTTCTCTTTTTATTTATAGTTGTAAATTCATAAATTACATGCCCTAAAGCATTAAGTACTTTTTGCTATATATTATATATAACATAAATAAAAATATATATAGTGGAAAAGTTGAAGGAAAAAGAGAAATTAACATTTTGCATCCTAAAACATTAAATTAAAAACCTGCTATAATTGAAAATTAACATATAAAAATATAAATATAGAGTGAGAGAGGAGGTGAAGGGTAAGAAGGTTGGAAACATTTTGCATCTTAAAGAATTACAAAAATCCTTTCCATACATTGTACATTTATATATAAATGCAAGTCAATAAATAGAATACAGAGGATCAGGGAAGATACCATTTTGTACATAAACCAATAAAATACATTTTCAAATGCTTGAAATTGACATTAAAGGAATACGTATAAATAAACAGAACTAGAAAATGTATTATTATATGTATTATTATAAAAAGGAACAATGTTGGAAGAGTAAGGAAAGAAGTATTTTGTACCATAAAGTGTTTTTCATATATTATAAATTTCCATAAATAAGCACATGTACAATTATAGATAGGGGAAAAGAAGGGGACAAGCGACAAAAGCAAAATCAGCATTTAAAACATTTCAATACCCTGTATTGAAAATTTATACTTAAAAGTATATCGATGTAAAGAGTGAGATAATGAAAGTGGGGTAAGAAATGGAAAAAGCTTTTCGTACCCTACAGCATTTAATTAGAACATTCCAGTATATTTTAAATTTAAAACCATATCATTAAAAAGAGATTGAGAGGGAGATAGGAAGTAATTATTTTATACTGTAGAGCAATTAATTAAAATTTCTATTTGTATATAGCATATTTTCATACAAAAGAACATGTATAAAATAATTAATGGATATCATTGTATGATTAGTTGAACTACACACTCTTAAAGCTTCACTTACTTTTTATAAATGTATGGAACCGGTTTCGAGAACATTTGTTCCCATCTTCAGCCATGCTAAGGTTCAACTGTCGGATCATTCGTTGAGCTGTGGGAACGTAAATTCTGCTCTGGTGGCGGTGTGATAAACTTGTAGTTTATGTTTTCATCCCCGACAATGTCGAAGTTCATTATGCTGTTTTTGTATTTGTAGATGTAGATTTTCTCCCAGGTTGCTAATTCCGTAGGTCCTTGTACTGATTTTAATAATTTTGTTTTATTTATTATGTCGTGATTTTGTGTCCAAAAATGTTATGCTACTGCTGATTTCTCTATTTGCTTGTACTTTATGTTCCTGAAATGTTCCTTTAACCGTGTGCCAATGTTTCTCTTTGTTTTCCCTATGTAGATTTTTTCACATTCTGCACAGTATATTTTGTAAATACCTGATTTTTCTTCTTGTGGAATACTGTCATTAACATTATCTATCAGCAAATTTTGAACATTAAATCTATTAATCGGTGCCAACCTGATATTAAAATCTTTAAGAATATTCTGAAATTTTTTTGTGGCCCATGGATGATATGTGAATTTTTTAAAAATAAGTTTATCTTTTTTTGCTGAAAGTGTTGTGGTTTCTTTGATATGTTTTTGTCTCTTGAATTTCTGCACCTTTTTATGTACTAGTTCTTTTTTAAAACCATTTTTAACTGCTGTTTCTTCTATTTGTTTGTATTCTTTAAAATATTCTTCTTTGCTATTTTGTAGGTTAACTAGCCGGTGTGTTAAACTGTTAATTACTGCATGTTTGTGTGCTGTAGGGTTTAAACTGTCAGCTTTGATGTGATTATCTGCATGTGTATTCTTTCTGTATATTCCAAATTTAAGTTTTTCTTGGCATTTCATTATTTTAATATCCAGGAATGGCAGCATGTTATCTGTTTCTATTTCGTATGTAAATGAAATGTTTTTATCTTGAATATTTAGAAAAATTACTAATCTGTTTCCTTTGTCTGCTGGATAAAGAAGATTATAATAATAGAATGCAGAATTTATTAAATAAAAAAGAATATGTTCCGATCCCATCAGACCGATTGAAAAGGTGTGTTAATTCCATCAATGAGGTTCTGAAAACATGTACAGTCATTCCAAAAGAAACAATATTCAAAATAAAACACAGCAACCCTAAAATAGCTAGGTTATATGGTTTACCAAAAATTCACAAGACTGGAAATGGTATGCGCCCCATCATTAACAACATCAGTACTCCCTCTTACTATTAAGCAAAATGGTTAGCTAATAGATTCAAGGCATTACCAAAATTTCAAACCAGGAGCATAAATAATTCATATCAGTTAATAGAAAAAATTAAAGACATAAAATTGCACCCCTCTGACACTCTTATATCTTTCGATGTAGAATCTCTGTTTCCTAGCATAACAAAAGAAAAACTCCTGATTTATCTACATGATTGGCTAAAAACAAGTGGAATTAATGATATACACATTAAAGAATACATCAAACTGACAGAAATATGCATAAACCAAGCCTTTTTCACTTTTAAAGGAAAATTTTATAAACAAGAAGCAGGACTTACAATGGGCAGCCCCTTATCTACATTTCTAGCTAACCTCTTCATGAGTAGATTTGAAACACACATCAACACAGCGTTTCCATTCATATTTAAGGTATGGTACAGATATGTGGATGATATATTTGCCATAGTTGACCAAAAACTCATTGACGATGCCTTAAAACTTCTAAATATTGAAGATAAAAACATTTCATTTACATACGAAATAGAAACAGATAACATGCTGCCATTCCTGGATATTAAAATAATGAAATGCCAAGAAAAACTTAAATTTGGAATATACAGAAAGAATACACATGCAGATAATCACATCTAAGCTGACAGTTTAAACCCTACAGCACACAAACATGCAGTAATTAACAGTTTAACATACCGGCTAGTTAACCTACAAAATAGCAAAGAAGAATATTTTAAAGAATACAAACAAATAGAAGAAACAGCAGTTAAAAATGGTTTTAAAAAAGAACTAGTACATAAAAAGGTGCAGAAATTCAAGAGACAAAAACATATCAAAGAAACCACAACACTTTCAGCAAAAAAAGATAAACTTATTTTTAAAAAATTCACATATCATCCATGGGCCACAAAAATGTCAGAATATTCTTAAAGATTTTAATATCAGGTTGGCACCTATTAATAGATTTAATGTTCAAAATTTGCTGATAGTTAATGTTAATGACAGTATTCCACAAGAAGAAAAATCAGGTATTTACAAAATAAACTGTGCAGAATGTGAAAAAATCTACATAGGGAAAACAAAGAGAAACATTGGCACACGGTTAAAGGAACATTTCAGGAACATAAAGTACAAGCAAATAGAGAAATCAGCAGTAGCATATCATTTTTGGACACAAAATCACGACATAATAAATAAAACAAAATTACTAAAATCAGTACAAGGACCTACGGAATTAGCAACCTGGGAGAAAATCTACATCTACAAATACAAAAACAGCATAATGAACTTCGACATTGTCAGGGATGAAAACATAAACTACAAGTTTATCACACCGCCACCAGAGCAGAATATACATTCCCACAGCTCAACGAATGATCCGACAGTTGAACCTTAGCATGGCTGAAGATGGGAACAAAATGTTCTCGAAACCGGTTCCATACATTTATGAAAAGTAAGTGAAGCTTTAAGAGTGTGTAGCTCAACTGAATCATACAATGATATCCATTAATAAAAAGGCATGTTCCCATTATAAATAGAGAATATATGAGAACGTGAAAGGAGAAATAAAAAATATATTTTTTACCTTAAAAGCACTTAAATGAAATTTTCCCCATTTTTCAGAGCTATATAGTAAAGGTAATTTAGAGAGAGAGGCGGGGGTGGACATGGATATCCTGGAGGTAGAAAAGGGGGGAACATTTTGTATTCTAATAATTAAAAATATTTTCCCCCAAATGTTTTATAATTACATATTAATCTCTAGGTGTGTGTGTAAGAGGGGCTGCTAGATGGGTAAACATATTTTATAGCCAAAAACAAAAAATGACTTTGTTCTATATATTGCACATTTACATATAAAAATATAGCAATAAATGGAGGAAGATAAGATGGAGGAAAAGAAGCAAGATAAATGTACTCTAATGCATTAACTTTCAACCATAGCATATAAAGCAAATTTACCTAAAGAAGCATTTCCATAATAGAGAGGGAGAATGTTGGAGTTAAAGCTGAGGACAAATGTTTTATACCCTAAGCATTAAATTAAAGCATTTTAATATTTCCCAGGACTACATGTAAAAGAAAATGTATTGAAAAAGAAAAGATGAAACTATTATTGGATTATGTTAAATTTAATTTTAACTAGGCTAAAAGTACTGATTATCTCCTCAGAGATGAGATAACAATTCAGTTAGTAAATTTTCAAATAAACATTTAGTACGTAGTTTAGCTGCATTTAATATCAGCAGTAGTCTGCAAGTGGCATCAGGAATGTCACTTGTGAAACTTTTCTTGCAGTCAAAACATCAATTGGATGACTGTGTTTATGCATTAAAAGGTAACATTGACTGTATTTTTTCACATAAATGAGACTTTCCAAGGCCGAGGTTGAAGACAAAGGTCTTCTAAACTTTTACCACAATTTATAACAAGTGGAGCAATAAGAGAGTTTAAGTTGACATAACCCTAAATGTTTTTAATCATATAATTGGCTTCACAGTGATGGTTCCTTATATAGTTTTTAAATCTGTAATTTTTTGCTCCCTTTTTTTCTTCCATGCCCAGTAGGATTGTTGCAAATTCAATAATATTAAATCTTCTTTTTAATTCCCTCCCCCCTATTGTTGTAAAGAAAGATCTGCATACAGCTCCTCTCGAGGTTTTCGCCCATTATTTCTGCCATTCTTGTAGTTTTCTGCTGGGTTATATATGCGATGGCCAAAGAAAGAATTTAAATACTTTAGTAACCTTTGGCATGCTATTGCATGTGTGCTCTACATGTTTTCGACCATTGTGTACAACATGTTCATTATTGTTTATCACCTTAGTGACCATAACGTTACACTGCTTCTCCCATTACATTGTGCAAAACTGTTTCACTGATTACAAGTAGTTCATCTAGACTATTTGGAGTATGATTATAAAGTCAAGCAGCATATACAAAATGCATTATGTAAATGCTCTGTATAATTATTTATTTAAATAGCACTAAGTTATACATATTACAATATGGCCTGGTTTTATTCTAGGCCAATATTTTTAATCACTTCGATACAAAAATTTGAATTAATACACTAATTTTGACATTCAACTTATTTAACAGTGTTTGTTAAGCCCCAGTCCTTGGTACAGCTCTTTCTACTAATCAACGAAATACTGTGTAAAAACATAAAAGCATTTTATAAATGAATAAATTTTATTTCAGCAAATAATATTACAATTAAATTTACATTCTTTCCTCTACCTTTATAACTAGCTTCATAACTTCATAATTTATAACAATTAAAAAATTATAATTTTTTTTCCATTAAACTTAGTCATGCTAATTTAACTGATTACTGAACCTATGTCTTTGGCTAAAAAGTAGTTTTCTACTGGAATGTCCAGAAGACTTGTTCAACTATTCTATTGAAATTGAAGTTTATTATAATATATCTCAACAAACTACATAATATACTATACTATACTCAAATATCATTCATTTGAATGAATTTTTTCCTTAGAACCAATTTTATGCAATTTTCACAAGCAAGTAAACATGTCAAAATCAAAGTAAACAATTTACATTTCCATGTTCTCAATATATTTAAACTAACTATAATTGAAACATTTAAATACGTTATTTAATCACAATGATTTTATGGAGTTATATTCCTTCCGTACCCCTTTACAATTAACACCAGGTTTACTATTTAATGAGGATATTTATTCACTCCTAGATAGTGCATTGGTTGACATTATTGTTCCCATTTGTCTTGCCCACCTTACATAAACATTTTTGTCTTACTTTCGCTATGTATTTTGTTAATATTTTCGTCTGATTTTAGATTGCAAATTCTTCTGCCTCTCATTTCACTTGGTAAGTTTCCCACTTTCATAATAGGAACTGTTCCCTCCAAAACTTGGCTTGCTTATATTCTAAATACAATGCCAAGGTTCTGGTTCTTCACATTACTGTAGGAAACATTTTATACAATTCAATAATCACCCAAAATTAATAATAAATCTGTTTTCATTTATAAAACTTCTGTCCTTAACTGATTTGATTTGATTTATTTACGGACACTCTTTAACATCACAGGTCATCAGCGTCCCATTCAAATCAGGGCATGAAATGGCCGGCAAATTTTCCTCAGAGGCCTCTTTTTTCAGGCTTGAGGTTCTTTATCGTGCCGTAAATGTACAACATGGGACCCACAGCTGTACTTCTTCCCTTCCAAAGGAAGCCATACTTAGGATTTTTATGCCCCGAAAAAATTAATTGATCCTGGCCGGGTTCAAACCCGCGATCTTGGGTTAGAAGGCAAGTATGGTAAACACTACACCACCAGGACTGACACTGCTCTTAACTAGCTTACAAGCTTACATCCATACACATTTAAACTTTTGATCATCTACAAATATAACTACAATACCTCTACCCACCAGTTATCCAAGACAATCCAACTCACAGAACCTCTCTCCTCACTGACAATAACTATTCGTTCTTAACATTATACAAATATTCCCCAAGATTCGTAATTTGTTCTTGATCACCAAACATTTTCTTTGCTGCAATTTGCTTATTTAACTTCATTTACTATAAATATCTTGTTGTCTCCATTCTGTAATCCCTGACCATTCAAACAAATTATGTTCTACATTTTCTAAAGTTCCACAAATAAAGCAAACTCCATGCTCACAATTGCTTCTAACCTTAAGCTCCAGATTCCCAAATTAAACCATGGCATCCCCTCTCTAACCTGCTTATTATGCTTACTAGTGAATCTCTTTTAACATCCCCTTTTACTTCCTGATAGAACACTAGTGACCAGAATGTAATTTCTGTTCACCTATTTCCTTAAACCTTACTCTAGTCTGTTTCTAAAAAACTTCCCTTCTTCTTAACCATACATCACCCTTATTAACTCTTCCCCAACTTAGTTTACCCAATAGAAATCCCCTCCCCCAGACTTCTGAAATATTAAACATTCATTTAATAAAGAAACCTCTGACATCTGCTGTATCCTAAATCAGTATTTTAAAACTCTCTCCATTACACACCCTCTTACACCAACCTTCCCATTTCCTGCAGACTATGAGGAATGTGTATGAATCACATTTCTTCAGTATCCCCCAGAACAATGCATCACAGATGACAAATAAAGATTTCATGTAGGACATTGAAAATCTGAGTGTCTAGAAAACGGTTTACCACTTAACAGCTTTTGGATTGGGCGCTTATTCCCAAAACCAGTATGGGAGGTCGCCCCATTTTGTTGAAACACTTGGTTGTGCATATGAAGGTTGTTCAATGCACAAAATGTACCCAAATCCCCCTCCCCCAAAACATTTCAATTACTTGGTCCTTGTACACCTCACCTCTGATATGACATTAATTCTGTTTCTGAGTGCAAACTCTAAAGTCTGGACCAATAATGCCATGTGAAGACTGTCTGACACTGTTTATTTCTACAAATGTAGTAGTCTCTGTATATTCATCAGGTTTTTCCCAACCAAGAAAACAAGGCCACTCAGTAGCATTTCACATTTAACAAACCACCACCAATTTTGAAGTCACCTAGGGTCTTGATATACATTGAACATAACAAATGCACAACATCCTATGAAGTCTGGCTCCTTTAGCAGATGGAATACCAATGTAGACAGATAGATGATGAGGGGTTTAATGGAATTTGAATGACTTCCAGCACATCATCCTATTATTATGCTACCTCTTATTGTTTCCCAAAATCTGTTCCTTGAAAAAGTCGCAGTATTTTGGTTCCAGTGTTAGCAACCATTCTCAGGTCTTCCCTGGTTATAGAAATAGTAAATCCCTTTCTTACCAGGATTGGACACTCAACAGGATATGCAAGACCGATTCCTCATCCTGTCTACACATTTTGCAAATGAGCCATGTTCAGAATTATCACAATTGCTTTCCTTATTCCTCTTCTGTTAGAAGAGATATGGAAAGAGTGTTGCTAGGACCTAGGACAAGTTTCCTAGCTTACATTTGTGTAGGATCTGCTTCCCACTTTGGTTTATGTTTATCCCCAACCCATGTTTTAACGACAGTCTTGGCAGTGTATATACTGATTCCAACTGCGGAATCAGTATATGTGGAACATTTTCTTTTCTTTTCTTTTGTCAGTATTGCAGATCTTACATGATAACACATATAAGATCTGCAATACTGACAAGATTCTAAATGAAGAACATCTATTGGAATGCCAGAACTAAGGAAAGCTGCACCTGACGGGAAAATACACAAATTATATTGGCTGGCCAGGGAAAAATTGATGGATCAAAATTCTGCACATTAGATCAACGACAACACATTTTCTTTTTATAAGAATAATTTTGCATACAATCTGGTACGGATGAAGGGGTAGGGGGCAGGCATGTTGCAGTTGTTACTGGGACTCTATTGTATGTCATGGATTTTTCAGCCTCTTCAACTATATTATTATTTAAGGTACATTTTGCATAGTATTACCTTATTTTTCATTTATTTTCATTTTTCATTTATATATGTGTGTGTTTGTGTTCGTTAACGTTCTAGCGGTCGCAATTTTTTTTTTCAAGGTAACTCGGCATTTAACCATCCATTAACATCTATTCGTTAACCAGCAAACTTGGACCATTCAGAGTAATATAAGAAGAAGAAGAAAATGGGGGGAAAAAGAAAGAATAAAACTTTAGCGCCTAAATTTTTCTTAATCTCAAAAAACTCAGTAGGTTTCTTTTAAAAGTATAAAAAAATTCCGAAAATCAGCGCATTAGGAGTGGAGGTATACCTGAAAAAGCAGTGGGAGTTGGACCGAAATTTAAAAATCACTCTAGCGGCTGCTATTTTATTATTATTTTTTAAAAGGAAACTGGGGTATATGCCATTGAATTAAAATAAAGAAAAATATTTTCAGAAAAGAAGTAAAATAACTACAAGGAGGGGGGAGATATACCTGAAACCCAACATTTAAAAATCGCGCCAGTGGCATTAATATATGTTTAAATAAAATAAGAAAATGGTGTCTGAAAATTATGGAAATTGGACCATTAGGAGTTACACTGGAAAACCGAGATTAAAAGGGCTTTTGCGTTTAATTTTCTATATATATTTTTTAAATTCAGCATATAAACTGTATTTATAATTATGCCCATGAGTTATATTTAACAAAACTACAGTCGTGAAAACAGTAAATATGAAATATTAATCTGTGTGTTAGGAGAATATTTGCAATTAAGAACTGTATGTAATAACTTCAGAAATTGTTTTCGTTACATGTTTTAATACAATAATATGTAAATTAAATTTCATAATCAATGAAAATCAATGTAACTGTCTGTTGTTTTTATTTGCATGGTACATTCTAATGTTTCTGAATAGTTAGATATTTTGGTTTAATTGAAACATATGAACATCTTAAATACACAACGTAACTCGAAACTTTCTGTTATTTCTCTATTTTGGTGAATGTAAAGATGATACCAAGGACTCGTAAGGAATCATAAATGCGGGGGCATTAAAATGTTTAAAAATACAACTATAGCTTTGTTTATCAGTTTTCATTGATTTCATTTAATTAATAGTATAGCTGTAATTTTTGTGGTTTAATCTCAATAATAATAATAATAATAATAATAATAATAATAATAATAATAATAATTCTAAAAATAAGATTTCTCTTTTGTAATACTTATAGGTTGCAAGACTTTTAATCTTGTTGCGCTAACACCCCACAGTAATGTAATAATTTTTCTTTTCATTCATTTATAAGATTTTATTTAGATTATATTCATTTTTATTAAAATTTATGCTACTCTGTGAGGTATTCGCTTAGTTTACGCAGCTCCTTAGTGACAGACTTTTCATTTATATGTATATTATTATTCCATACTGTACTTCTAATTATATTGGAATTTAAATAAGGCAATCGTAATTAATTGGGGTCTTAGACGAAAAAAATCTGTTTCGTTATTCCGGTTCGTAATGTATAACAAAAACATGTTATACACAATCAACAATGTACATTAGAAAGTTTCCTTAATTTTCATTAGCTTTAAATTTAATTGAAATGTTACTGTATTAAAAGCATATAACTCAAACGTGTATTGAATATTATTACAGAGCTCTCTTAAAAATAATTCTTAAACACAAGATTAAGTTTCACATTTGCTATGTTCACGATGAGCTTTTTTGTTAAATATAAAACATATGAATCATTATAAATAGTTTATATGCTGAATTAAATTGTCCATTTATTTGAAGACAATATATAGAAAATTAAACGCAAGAGCGATTTTTAAATTTCGGTTTTCAAATTACCTCTAATCCTAATGGTCCAATTTCCCTAAGTTTCAGAAACTAAAATTTCTTATTTTATTTAATTGTTATATACCGAATTTTGTTGTGAAGAATCAAATTGGCGTCCCTAAAGCGATTTTTAAATTTTGCGTTTCAGGTGATCCTTCACCCCTAAAGAGCTATTTCCCTGATTTTCAGTTTCTATTATATTATTTAAATGGTATACATGGATTTTCGTCGCGAAAAAGTAAATATTGGTGCATCTAGACTCATTTTTAAAGTTTGTGTTTCAGGTAAACCTCCACTCCTAATCGGATTTCACTGTTTTTCAGAAAGTATTTTTCTTATTTGATTTAAATTATACATGCGGGGTTTTGATGTTAAAAAAAAAAAAAAAATAAAAAAGAGCAAATATTGGTGCTGCTAGAGCGATTTTTGAATTTTGGGTTTCAGATAAACCCCCAGACCTAATTGCCCGATTTCCCTAAATTTCATAAATTGTTTTTCTTATTCTAATTAAATGGTACACACTGAGTTTCCTTGCGAAAAAGTATGTTCATGCCACCGGAGCGATTTTCAAGTGTTGTGTTTCAGGTAACCTCCATACTAAAAGTTCTATTTTATTGATTTTCTAAAACATTTCTCATTTTATTTCAAAGATATGTATAGGAGTTTCCTTAAATGCATTTTAAAATTGAGGCCTCTAGAGTGATTTTTAAATGCTCTTTTAACACCCACTCGTTTTTCACATAAGCCCTACTCCTAATCGCCTGATTCCCCTGATTTTCGAAAACTACTTTTAAAGAAATTGTTAAGTTTTGTTGAAAATAAAGAAATCGTTGCGGCCTCTGGAACAATTTTTATTTATTATTTATTTTAATTTTCGCGAACTGGGCGAATCATTTGTTAATTGATAGTAATATGCCGATTTTCGTTCTGAGAGGGAGAAGGTGGAAAAATAAATAAATAAATAAATAAATAAATAAATAAATAAATAAATAAATAAATAAATAACATTGCGACCGCCAGAGCGTTAACTTTTTTTTTTTCTTCTTTCTTTCTTTCTTTCTTTCTTTCTTTCTTTCTTTCTTTCTTTCTTTCCGGTGCCTAGTGGGTAAGGTCTATGGAGATTTGAAGACATTATTTAAAAATCGCTCCATGGGTACAACCGCAATAGCTTACTTCCTTCGAAATTTACTAAACAAATTAGATAGGGAACTTTTGGTGCGCAAGCTATAGGGAATATGTCTATCCTCCGCTGACTAAACGCGGAAGTTCATTCACATCGTTCGTGTCGCTCGACCCCGTATGGGTGGGTCAAGCTTACCCCGCTTCCCTCTCGGGGTAGTCAGAAGGGAAGTACGTTGTATGCAGAAGTGGTTGAATTGCGCAGAAGGAAAAAGTTTGTCCATTAATGGTATGTGTTGAAATAGATAATGCAAAAGAGGTTAATATTAATTTATTTTAACTCCTTATCTTCGTACTAATGGATAAATAAGAAATTATTATAAATTTAAATAAACATTTTGTTTTTCAAAAGCTTAAATCATATATTGCAATATAATAGCGATTTCTGAAATTTTAATCCGGCCTGTCTACACTTTCTATCAACAACCAACTTACCGGTGACCGTTAAATTTTTAAATTATATATCCTAAAAAATGTTGCTCTTTATTCTAGCAAAGTTTATTTGCTGCCTTCACATTCTTTGAAAGAACATAAATTTATTTTCCATATTTGTTATACTTAGGTTGATTTCTAGGTTTGAAACACAAATATCTCAATTTTACTAGAAATTCAATTTCTCTGCTTCTTTAAAAATAACTCTAATAAAGTCCAACTATAGGCTCCACTGGGTTTTATACTTGAAATGAATTTCCTTGTTTCTCCATTTGACTGGAAAGAAAGTTCCTTTTTACAAACAGACGTGTATGTGCGATTATGTTCAGTAGATTATCTTACTTCTCTAACAGCCAACTGCTACTAATTATATATTAACACTAACAAAGTTGAATGTTCAAAAACAGTAGCCTATTAACACTTTTAGAATCGTTTGTAAAATATTTATCCAATAGCTTTCAGTCATGATCATGAATCTGCCAATGCATTTAATTCATATTTCTTAACTGCAGCTGAGGGTGGGGAGTTAGACCAATGTGAATGAGCAATAATTTATATACTGCAGGATTATATAACAAATTTAATGTAAATTTAAAATATACCTATGACCATCACTAGAAATTGCCCTTTTAGGGCAAAAGGTATCATGGATGGGTTAAGTTAAGCACAAAACTATTGGAATTATGTGAGTTCCATAGCAATATTTGCAATCATTCACTCTTAATTAATGGAGATATTTCCAGAAGGGAAGATGCTAGCTGTAATTAAACCTTTATTTAAAAAATGTTATTAATGTCAAATCTCCAACTACAGATATATTTCACTTTAAACTGCATTATTAAAGATTAATGTAAAATGTATAATCCCATTGTGAATTACTGTTACTCAATATCCTAGGAATATGCTAGTTTAACTTCAAGTATGGGATGTCAACTTGCAATATTGCTTTTACGTTCACTACTGAAATTTTATCACTGCTAAATAGACAAGAATTTCCTCTGGGAATATTTTAGGCATGTGATAGCATAAATAATAAATTGCTACTGCAAATGTTAAATTTGTATGGTGTTGACAAGCTAGCATTAAGTTTGATTAATTCATGTTTAACCAAAAAAACAAACCAAAAAAAAAAAAGGCATTATCAATAAATGTCAGTAGCTACTAGTATTGTTCAACTTGTAGTGCCACAGAGCTCAATACTGGGCTATGTCCTTTATTTACTTTTTATCAAAGATTTACCTTTCAGCATAAGTAAAGAATCTAAGGCACTATTTTTTGCGGATGATAGGAATATGTTTGTTTCTGGGTATGCATATGCTCAACTGCCAAATTCAGCCACAAACGCATTTGAAGAGCTAAATAATTGACTTGAAGCTAATAAGTTTCACTAAATTTTGAGAATGCAATTTAAAACTAAAAATATACTGATATCAGAACTTAACTATGATTTGTTTATTTGATTTTTGCATGGGCGCTCTGTAACATTTTATGTCATCAGCATCCCATTCAATTCAGGGCGTGAAACAAGCGACAAATTTTGCTCAGAAGCCTCTTCTTTCAGGCTTCTTTCAGTTTTTTGATGCCATAAATGTACGGCACGAAACCGACGTAATTACTTCACTTCCGAAGGAGGCCATACTTAGGATTGTTACATCCAAAAAAATCCATTTATACTTGCCGGGTTTGAATCCCCGATTTTGGGCTTAGAATGCAAGTATGGTTACCACTACACCACCAGGACTGACAAAACTTACTATGAGTAACTTTAATATATTCGAAAATTCCCTTATACCAAGTTCTTGGGGCTAGAAATTGACATACAGCTAAATTAGATAAACATATAGAGACCAAAATTCCCAAAGTTTAGCCTGTATGTGTTTTCTTTGACAAGCTTGGTTAATCTTAGGCATAAAAATACATTAAGCTTAATGTATAATGTGCATTTTCATTCTATCAAGAGATATGAAATAGTTTTCTGGGGTTATTCTATTCTCATAGTAAGAGCTTTTATCATGCATAAAAAGCAATAAGTATTCTCTCTGGCATTTTATTTAACAATCATGCAGACAATTAATTAAGGTGCTGAATATTGTTACTTTAAGTGGAGAAAATATCTCTCAAGAGCTTTGTGACTGACAACTTAGATAACTTTAAAATTTACTGATAAGTACATAATATCACTAGATGTGCTGTTGACTTGAATAGACCAAAATTCATTAATAATTTTAATGAAGGGCAACTATTGGCAAGTATGTAATGCTTTTCCAGTTTCACTGAAATTATTTAAATATAATTCATCAGAAGTGCAAACCTTTAAGAAAGAAATGAAATAAATTTTGAATATTCATGTCTTCTATAACATAGACAATTATTTTAAGTTTGGTATAGCATAATTAGTTATTTTTTTTTGTCATTCCATGAAATTAGTGTTGTTAAAAAGGACTATCAATTGCATAACAGATTCCTCTAATCAGATTTTAATACCGCCAAATTTATATAGTGGTGGACCTTTATTTAACAAAAGTGCAAACATTTACTGAAAAATAATTAAAAACAAATAAATGTAAATAGGAAGAAAGGGAGAATAAGGAACATTTTACACTCTGAATAAATTGAAACCTTCTGATGCATGGGAAAATGGCATATAAATGCACCTACATAAATAGAGCCAGAAATAGATATGGTGGTAAAAGATGTAGAGAAATTGTATGAGAAAGAAATATTTTGTGATATAACCCTTAAATTTAAACATTTTTTCACCTTTTCCCTCCACTTTCTTGCATCTCTCTCTAGTTACAAATGTATAATTTTGTGTAACTTGCTCATATTTGGAAAAGCTTTAAATTTAGTACTAAATGTATAATTTTATGTAAATGACTCATATATGGAAAAGCTTTAACTGTAGTGATGTAGCGTATTAAATGGTTCTTTACTTGCTTTCTCACTTTCATGTCTTTATATTGATAAGATTTTTGTATTGATAAATATTAAATTTGAAAATTGCAACATATTGAAAATTTACTATGAATTTGCCAACATTTTACAAGATGGCATTTTACAGATGAATTTGAAAGTTTATTTTGTAAATACCTGATTTTTCTTCCTTTTTTTTTTTACAAAATAAACTGTGCAGAATGTGAAAAAATCTACATAGGAAATCTATATTTATGAAAAGTAAGTGAAGCTTTAAGAGTGTGTAGTTCAACTGAATCATACAATGATATCAATTAATATGATTGGCTTCACTGTGCAAGTTCCAATTTACATTTAAGTTTACTGGATTAGTTTAAGCATTATATGTGATATAACAACTATTCCCCTAGAAAACTAATTTTTCACTGATTCCATAAAACCCCATTTAAAAAGATGCTTAAGATTCCCATGCTGATAATTCACTAGGTGTAAGTTTTTCCTCAAAAGTATCCCTAATTTGTAGATTGATAAATGTGCCCTCTTTTAATTTAGCATCACTTAGTCTGTGAAACACCTTTTATCTACAGCCCTAGTTTTATGTGCAGTGGGTAAAGTGTTATACTAGCATTTTACATCTAACATTATCCTCCCCAGGAATGTAATGTATTCTGGAAGGTTAGTCCTCCACAAAATATGTGGTGTTATCCTACTGTCCCATAAACATAAACAACAGAACTTGGTATATCCTCCTTGTAATTAAACCAATAAAGTTATTACTTTTAAATACCCACAAATTACCCAGCAATGTTCATTGTATTCAATGAAGTGGCATGTTTTCATAAGTTACTTTCATAGCAACTGAATAAGCCACTGGAATGGAAGATATTACGTTTCCAATTTGCTATTTAGCTGATTTTTTTTCTGATTGAATAAAGAGTCTCTATTCTTGATTGTATTCAATATCTAATTTGGTCATCAACTCATTCACAATTCTACAATCAAGTTAAAAGAAAAATGCAGATGTAAGCTTAGAGGCATCTTAAGCATAAATTGTAAACGAGTGTGGATATATCAGGAGCAGGTATCAGGAAAAAATCAATACAATAATGAATTGGTGTAGTTAGCAAGGGTGGGAGGTAAGTAGAAATGCCATAGAGAGGAAAAGTTAAAGTGAAAGAGGGGAAGCTTTAAAAATGGCTACATAGTAGAACTAAGTTATTGGATAGAGATGCAAAACAATGATCATGTCAGGATTTACCATGATTAAGTGTATCAAGGGGCTGGTACGTAATATTAGCAGTCACAAGGTGAGGCACAATAAAATAATAATCATAAAGGAAGAGAATAAAGCTGTAGACGTAGGACAGATAAAGGTAATAAAAATGTGTGGTTAAGTTTTTACCGATTACACAGCGACTCTTGTTTTCGATAGTTCAATACCTCGAATGCCGGTAGCAAATTTTGCCAAACTGTATAATTATATATTTACTGAAATGGCATCACATATTCAGTTCCTCTGTCACATTACTTCAATAAGAATATGACAATTATTTACAGGAATAATATAATGCTCTTGAAGTTTACGTTAACGAAACATTTTACTAGCCATGAAAGCCCCGTCATAAATTTAGACCCTTGCTGTGTATATATACATGTGATGTTTTAATGATGGTAATATCACTTGCCAGTTTCTTTGCACGGGTGATAATACTAGATCTTGGGAATATTTTACAAGAATAAAATGTTCATTATTTTACAGATAATGCACCGTTTTTATGCCGGCAGGTAACAGTTCGAAACCGATCACGCATATCGCATTTGCGAATGAAAAATAAATTAATGGTCCACATTGGGTTAAAGTAACATTTTTTGTTTATTTGGTTTATTTACGGACGCTCTTTAACATCTCAGCTCGTCAGCTTCCCATTCAAATTAGGGCGTGAAACGGCCGACAAATTTTGTTCAGAGGCCTCTTTTTTCAGGCTTGAGGTTCTTTGTCGTGCCGTAAATGTACGATACGGGACCCACGGCTTTACTTCCCTTCCAATGAAAGCCATACTCCTGGCCGGGTTTGAACCCGTGATCTTGGGTTTAGAAGGCAAGTATGGTTACCACTACACCATCAGGACGGATAATTATTAGCATTTAGTTTACGTTTTTCTGTACAGGTGGTAATACCACTACTTTGTGAACATTTTACATCTATAAAATATTTTTCGTATTTTTATCGATAACGTAGCAATTCTCTCACCGGCAAAACACCGGTGTTATATTTAGCATTTTGGCGATGGAAATATTACGTGATAACCCGTTTTTATACAGAAATCCGCGTAAGTTATTTAGTTTCTCTGCACAGATGGCAATACAAGCAGCTTAGCAATATTTTACACCACTAATATTTTGTACTTGATTTTGCCGATAATGTACTGTTTTACCTGTCCGATGACCGGTTAAGGCGTTTAACTATAAAGTTATAAAGAGATTATACAATTTTAACTCAAGTAGGCACTACTGTTTTAGTTTCTGTACAATAAGAAAAAGGTAGTATTTTTAAATATTTTACATTAAAAGTTTTCCATTTTGTACTATCAGTATATGGATCATGCGTTTATTAAGATTTTCGATACATTTTAGAAGAATAATATCGTAATTTTGCCGATAATGTATAATAAAGTGTAGTTCGTTATTTCTGATATTGCACCGTTTCATGTGCAAGCAGTTGGCAACCCAAAACCAGTCACATGTTTCGTATTTTGGGATTCAAATATAAATTGATAGCCGTCTTTTTGGTGAAATAAGCACGGACATTTGAGGAGCATTTTATATTAGTAATTTTTTTTCTGTTTATAACGAGAAAGCCTGCCCTGGTATCATCAGCACAAATGGCAATAATATATTTAGTATTTTGGCGGTGGAAATATTAGTTAATTAACCGGTTTTATACTGTAATAGGCGACGGTGATTAGTTTCTCTACACGGTTGACTACTAGCAAAACGTTATATTATTAAGTTCTTAATTTTACCAGTAATGGACGCACCAGTTTACTTGCCGGCAGGTTACAGTATAATGACCAATCATAAAGTTGACCTTTTTACTGTGGAATTATAAATTGATTCTGTAATTTTAACTGAAATAGGGATTAACTTTTCAGTTTCTTTGCCATATGAAAACAATATTATATATATATTCAAATTGCAGCCGAAATACAATCCTACCTTTATTATGTTAATGCGTTGATATTAGTACTAATTACTCAGGCATAAGAATTGAGGATTAAGAGCTATATTTAAGGTATTGAGTTGATATGAATGTTTATTATGTGTGTATATAATTTGATGATTCAAAACTGTTTACTATGGGTTGATATGGTTACATCATATATGTGTATATTTTTGGTAGGTGACGGTAATTTGGAAGAGACATTGTGTTTATTTCCAGGTTTTGTTACAATTTGTTGACCTGAGCCACCTGTGAAAAACCCGAAGAAAGGGACAGAGATTATACTTTGTATAGACTGACTGCTTGCCATTAGGCTAACTAAGGCAAAGGAAACAAAAAAGGCAAGGGGATATACTTTTGTTATGGTCACGAGTCAATCACTCTTGCAATATTGCCGTAAGGAGATGGCGAACAAAAGACAAGAGCTAAAATCCATTTTTAAATGGGCAAAGTTAGAGAAATTTGTTTAACGGGTTGTAAGAACAGAATATGAGGAGCACCCTTTGAAAGAAATGGATTTTTAAAGGGAATTAAAATGTCAAAATCGCGACCAAGTGTTTTATATCAGGCAGGAGGGAGGCGGAGAAAGCTAAAATTAAAAGAATTATGCCGCACTTTCCGGAGAATAGGCATTGATGGTAATGGGTATTGTAGTGCACTATCCCGAAATCTTAAATCACTATGGGTGGCCGAGGTTGTTAAGAAGCGGACTGTGAGCGGGATGCCTGTGGTTCGTATCCTGTCAGGACCGTCCTAACAGATTTTTTCCAGATTTTCCTCAGCCCTCAAATAGCAAATGCCGGGGAGGTACCCTAAAATTAGACCTGGAACGTTTCCTTCCTTAAAAAAAAAAATCCTTTCCCAATATATCATTTCATCTTGTGTATCTCCCATGTCCACCACCTGTGGTGCCTCAGTACTAAAAGCGAGCATTAAACACCATTCATAAAAAAAAAATAATAAGTTTACAGATAGTGAAGGGGGAGAGGAAATTGAAAATGTGAAATTATTAAACACTAGGCCTAAGTATATGATAGAAATTGCCTTCCAGGAAAGTCTGAGAATAACTTAGTACTATAATGAATATCTTCGTTAAGCCATAGTGAGCTTACCATTCGAGAATGAAGTGGTATAAGTAAGGAGTTTTTATTTCGCGTGGAAGGAGCGTGAAGGTAGAAAGTGGATTGTCAGGCAGAAAGGGAAGTCGCTGAGTTTAGTAATGCAACGATATCAGAGTTGGTGAGACGGTTTCATAGTGGTTGACAGATATCCGATTTGGGGAGACAGTCGCGGACGGATATCGCAGTTGTGATGGTTGAGAGAGAGACCGCCGATGAGAATTAACACAGTTAAAATTGAGAATAACGGGCGACGATAGATGCAAATGTGACTAAAGAAGAGGTCAAGCCGGAGCATAGGCAGACTGTAAATGGTTAGTTTATACTCTTGAGAATAGAAAGGGAAAATATATAATAGTGAGGCAGAGAGTAGAAGAAGTAGAAGGAAGCATATCAGTTGTACCAAGATAATATAAATTTGTTAGGCAGTGGTGAGCAGTCCGATATTGATAAGACTGGTGTGTTGAATTGAAGAGAACTATCTCGTGTGAGTAGTGTGCGATACCTTCTCTGTTCTCGTGCATCCGAAAGATCCACAAAACACTCCAGTGAATACTGAGAAACATACCATAATTAAATTGGAGTAAGCGATTGAGCTAGAAGCCGGCATAACAACTATCCAACTTTCATCAACCTAAATCCCCGCATCCCCCATATGCACCCTTACTAAAAGCGCTCCAGATGACGAACCAAAGTGGGGCATTGAAAGAACAAACACCATTAATCAACTAATTAATAATCAATAACATCCCCGTTCTCAGCGCCTCTTAAAAACGCTCCAAAATTTATACTAATAGAGCAGCTTTCTGTTTCGGGCAGTTAAGACTCCGAATGTAGGTCATAAATTTAGTCTCTTTGCGGTAGGACTATAAATGGATCTCCATTTTAACTGCAATGGGCAAGACTGATTCACTTGATGTAGTTCAAATTACTAGGAAAGTTTAATTGATTACACGGTTTGGACGGAAATATGGCATCAATGATTTAGTTTCTCTACTCAGGTGACAATACCATTTTGCATGTTCTTGAACGTACCGATAATGCACCGTTTTACTAGCCAGCGGGTGACAGCCGGGTTACCAGTAGCTGGGTAGTCCTCCATCCCATTATCCTGTAGAGTTGCCAAGGAACACCTTTTAGAGGACCGCCACGGGTGGCCGAGGTCGTTAAGGCATGGACTCGTGAGCGGGAGGTCTGCGGTTCGAATCCCGCCAGGACCGTCCTCCCTAACTGGGGTTTTTTCCAGGTTTTCCTCAGTCTTCATAACTGGCAAATGCCGGGGAGGTACCTAAACTTAGGCCTGGAACGTTTCCTTCCTTAAAAAAAAAAAAAAAAAAAAAAATCCTTTCCCAATATATCATTTCATGTCATGTATCATCAGTGTCCACCGCCTGTGGTGCCTCAGTAGTAAAAACGGGCGTTAAACACTAATAAAAAAAAAAAAAAAAAAACCTTTTAGAGCAGGTTCATGTTTGATCAGCATGTTTAGCCCAACTCAGTATACCTATTTATATGAGCTAAAACGTAATGTGGCTAATAAGGTTATCATACATTACCTTATAATTTAGCGTATGCCATTGTCTTTGGTCACATATAGAACCACGAATATTCCTCAAAATATAGCAGCCATTGGCTGGTAAATTATTTTATTTAAATGATATATGCTGAATTTTGTTGTGAAAAAACAAATATTGCTGCCGCTAAAGCGATTTTTAAATGTTGGTTTTCAGGTAAACCCCCCATTCTTAATAATCAGATTTCGCTGATTTTAAGAAACTTTTATTGTTGTTTTTTTTTTCCAATGGCATATATAGAATTTCCTCATAAAAATTAAATTGCGCCCGGTATAAACTGTTTTTAAATTTAGCTTTAACTCCTTATGGTCCAATTTCTCTGATTTTCAGAAATTACTTTTGTAAATTTATTTAAATGAAAAATACTGAGTTTCACTGAGAAAAAAATTGCAGCCTTTAGAGCTTTTTTCAATTTTTTAAAATCATTATCGCTCTAAATTAATCCCCGCCTCCAGTGGAAAATAAAATCATGAACAAAAACAAACCTCTATAAAATCCGTAACAAAAAATAGAAATAGAATAGAATAGGGTCGATTTTGCTGGCTAACGAACTCTACGAATCGTTTGTTTTGATGGTTATAACTTTAGGTACCGAGTCGCGTTGAGAAGAAACAAAAATTGTAACTGCTAGAGTACTCTTTATATATATATATATATATATATATATATATATATATATATATATTTTATTATGCTTGCTGCAGTCTAACGTAATTGTTACTGTATTTGTTTTTGTTAAATAAATTTGTTCTTATGTCATGGAATATTAATCTCTGGCTTTTGACGAAATGTATTATAACATGGTGTCTATTATTATTATTATTATTATTATTATTAGTAGTAGTAGTAGTAGTAGTAGTAGTAATATTTATTGTATTTGTTTTTGTTAAATAAATTTGTTCTTATGTCATGGAATATTAATCTCTGGCTTTTGACAAAATGTATTATAACATGGTGTCTATTATTATTATTATTATTATTATTATTATTATTATTATTATTATTGTTGTTGTTGTTGTCCGGTAGTACAGCCTCAATTGTGTGTTGTGAGGTATAAATGTTTAACGATCAAACATTTCCCCTAGAGTTCGATTTACAATGCCTTACAATGTTTTGATCAGCGTAAAATAAAAATGGACCAACGTAGTTTTCTTACTTACTACGAAAAATGCCTACAGGAAGCAAGAAGCCATTTTGAAGCCAGTCTGCTGCTTCATATTCCTGGGAACAGGCAGTTAAAAAATGTTGTTTAGGGCAGGGAGAGAGATAATCTACCAATGAATGTTTTTGTTTTAATGTACATTTGTCTTTTAATAAAATTACTTAAACTTTAGTTGGACCTGACATTCTACCGAAAGGTAAACATCTAGGCCAATGCTACCAAATCGAATTAACACCGAATAAAATTTAACCCTTATTATTATTATTATTATTATTATTATTATTATTAATATTATTATTATTATTATTATTATTATTTATTTTTTTTCTGTTTTTGTTTCCTTCTTTCCTTGGCAAGAAATGAAAGAACATGACTTTGATTAATTCGTGTGCCCAAACTTCCAAAGTCTGCTATCTCCTATCGTTTTCTTTGCCAATTACATTGAAAATTTTAAATAAATTATGCTAAATTTCTGTAATATTATTTAACATGACATTCAAAATGGATAATTGAAATTGAAAAGGCAATGCGGAATACAGTAGCATTGTTTCTGGAATTGTAATTTATTTCTGTCACGTGCATATATTATAAATTTATTAAATTATGCAATTGAACTTACAGGAGGTGGCATTGGAATGAAATTACTATATTTACAGTTTTCAACCATAGGAGTCGACTTAGGGGGAGATTTGTGAATATCAATGGCAGCGACATCAACATAAACACAAAGTTTGTAAATGTTCACTCCCATGCAACTAAAAGTTAATATTCATATTAAAGTTCCATATTAAATAAATCATTATTAAGCTTATAAGTTAATGAAATGAAGTAAACTGAAATAATATATAATTATATCTTTACTCTTCTATTAGATTTTGTATTTAAAAAAATCTATAAATTGTAAACACACCAATCAAAAACATTTTAAGAAATAAAAGGCTCAAAACTTTCGTATTTTCAACACATGTCCCTGCAAGTGCTTTCTTTCAATGAAGTAGTCTGTTATACTATCGAGATACAAAGGTTATGTTTCGGTGACAATTTAAAATGGGCATGCATTATGATCTTCTGTTCAAGTTGACACTCGAATAGTTTAGAAACTCGGAACAATTTCGAGTGTACCCCTCACCTCATACCGACAACTACCGGTCATAGGTTCATATCTATGTCAATGCCTAAAATAAAAAACCGTGTACTAATTACTTAACCCTTTCCATAGTCTCAATTTACTACAGAATTCAAGTTCACTGCAGTAGTAGTATAAGCACCCCTTAATCCCATCCCCTATTTATGCGTTTTGAAAAAAAAAACAAAAAACTACCCCTATTTCAAGGTCAAGCGAGAGGCACTAAAACCCTTGCCACCCCCCTCCTAGACTCCCACCCCCAGATTTTTTGGCAAAATAATATTTTTTATGATTATTGTATAAGTTTTGGAAAGGCTAGCTTAATAATTGTAAGTTGAGTTTATTACTGATGAAGCCTGTTTATTTTGTATGAATATTGCATTGTTATATAAGGATATGGACTGGGGTATTAATAATTGTAAGTTGATTAACATATATTATCTTTTGTGAGTATTGTATGAGGATCCACCCCTGGATATAACATATCACGTATCGCCTATGGTGCCTAACTGGCGTTTATGATTTATTTCTTGCTAAATTTTTGATTTTACATCAGATGATAAGCATGTCTCTTACCATTTCTTGATACATTAAAAAACCAGTTTTAGCGAAGCAATGCAAGAATGCATTTTAAACCTTGTTTGCTTGCCTTACAATATAACAAATAATTACGATTGCTACCATTCGTCCCATGATATGGACTGAGGTATTATAATTGTAAGTTGATGAGAAATGTATAAGAATATGGACAGAGGTTTTAATAAAGAAAAATTGATTACATTGATTTAGAAATTATATTTATTGACAAATCAGATGATTTTACACAAACATTGGCTTAGAACATATAAAACACTACCATTTATCCTTTTCTTTAAACATTTCAGTAATAAATGAATCTTCACAATGAAATTTTTTCATATGTATAAAAGGTTTATAACGATCTTCTTTGTAACATAAAAAATGGAACTTTTTGTTAGTATCAACAGGATAATACATGGCGGTAAGCTTCACAGGAAAGTCAAATGGAATTACTTGTTCTATTGAAAAGTCAAACTCAAATAAATTTAACCATATACATATAATTATAATAATTCGTGTCCTTATGTAAAAATTTTAAAGTTGTGTTTTCAAACAAAACATTGGATGCTATACCTTTTAATGATGGTGGACTTTCATAGCATATTGTGCATTTGCATTCATTTGAATTGGAACAGTTAAATAAAGCTTTGGTTTTTAAAAAGTTCAAATTTAATTTTGATGACGTATGCCATCCGTTTAATTTTAATACAGGTTCACAAAGGTGTTTAAAAATACCTTGTTGTGAAATAATCCCACTATTAGGCGTTTTTGGAATGCAATTCCAAAGTTTCTAAAAAGAAAATACATAAAGCCCACCCAACTGTGCTGCAAAGTCACATGTTTATAAACATATATATGTGTTAACTTAATGTTAAACTCATATTCTTTACACTCTACTTTCCAAAAGTAGAAAAGTGTTGGTATATTGTTTAAAGGTAAACTACTCTGTTGCGCATGGCTAAATGTAAAATCCATTAAATTATTATTTTCATTAACATGTACATAGTTATTTGGAGAAAACAAAAAGTTTAACATTCTTTCTTCTCGTGTTCCCTTTTTCATAGCAACATATATGGTAACATGACTGGGTTTATCATCAAGTACTTTTGCTACATAACATGGAAATGCATTCCATAGCATACAACAAATGTTTTCTTTACACAACCAGAACAATAACAATAGGGTTGACCAGTATTCAGAAAAATGAACCGGTGTATATTCTTCAAACAGATCATTAAAACCAGTTTCTTTTGCCAACATACCATATCTTCTAGTTAATCGGTTTGTGTTTCGAGAGATGAAATCGTCCATGGCCTATAGAAGTACAAAAATGAAATATTACTAATACTGTCCTGTGCTACCAAAACCTTTGTTTCCTCTTTTAGTACATTTTAATTTATTAACATATTTAACTTTCGGCGTGTATATTTTTTCACAAATTAATTGTGCAAATTTTTGATTTTTTGAAATACTTTGTCTTTTATCCGAGTTGTTACACATTATTACACATATTTCACCCGTGTAATCTCTATCTATACATCCTCCTCTTATAGCAAATCCTAATAGTGCTAAACTAGATTTTTCTGCTATTCGTAGATAAATATGCTTGGGAGGTCTTGCTGATAGTCTTGTTGGGATAACTATGGTTTGTTGAGTTTGAAACTCGTACGTTTCGGGTGAAAATATATCTAAACCTGCTGATCCTTCAGTGCATCTAATAGGTAATGTAACATTATTAATTAACTTAATTCGCAAAGTCATCTGAAAAGAAAAAAAAACATTAGTTATTTCTTTTGAAACGTTATATTGTAGGCATTGTTAGGAGTGTTAAATCCTAGAAACTGGAACGTTAGGCATAGTCTTTGTTTATTAATATCTTCAATATCGCTTTCTTTAAAAACATCCGTGTATTTTCTTGGAACAAACACGCTAATGGGATCTTCATAATTTTTTTGAAGTTTAATGGATATTGAGGGTTCATACTCTTGATGCAGCAACTACGTTGTATGGAATATTTTTGGATAAATCTCGAATCTGCATTGTTTTGGTGGTTTGAAATTGATTAAATCTACTGACAAAATCCATTCTGTAAAGAAGATAATTTCATATAAGGATCTTTTTAAGAAAAAAACGATAAAAATAGGGAAAAAAAGTAGAATACTCACCTTGCTTGTAGCAATGTTGTACCTGGTTGCAGTGAACTGTGGAAAGGCCTATCCTACCAGCTTTTATACGTTGATTTTCAGCCAACGCCCAAAATACGTCATAAGCGGAGTGCACTTTGCAGTCTACGCCCATAAGCGGAACTGCAATTTTTGCCGATATATAAAGAATACTGCACCACCTTCCTCCACAGTTGACCTTTTGTTAGTGCAACAGACACATCACAAAATCTTCACCAATGTAAGTATCAGCATTATTTTTTGCATTTTGTAAAGATTTGGATAAACTGAAAAGTTTATACAATATTTTATGTTTTTTCAGCATGGAAAACATTACAGTTGTGAGCGAGGCGCGTAGGGAGTATAAGAGGTTTAATGCTCATAGGAGGCATTTTGTTATACAAATTAAACCATCTCCTAACAATGAAAATCCCATCCTATATTGTAAAGGTAGCACGCAAACGATTTTAAATACTGTGTTACAGAACATTGAACCGCATCATATGGTAGGTTTATCAATTACTAACTCTGTAAATTTACAAGATAAACCTATAGGGCTTAGTCTTCGTCGAAAGGATCAAGTCCATTTAGATGTAATAATGGCGGTAATGGAAAAGGTATGCCAATCTAATGCCAATTTTTACGCTACGGATACCTTATCCATAAAAGTAGACCATATTGAGATGCCGTTGGGAAACGGTGGAATAAAGACAAAGGGTCGCGACTTGTCTGCTTTGGCACATTTGAAAAGAAGCATTGTGACAGTCAAATCATATATAAATTGTTTAGCCCATGCGTTAGTAATAGCCATTGCTCATTTTACTAAAGATCCAGACTATAAAGCTTTCATACAGGGTAGAAAATACATTCTAAAGTTGATAATCTTCTAAAAGCTACAAATATTGATCTTAGTAAGGGGGGAGGAATTGCAGAATTGCAACAATTTCAAAATTATTTTTCAGAATACAGAATTTTAGTTTATGACGGACTGTATTGTGAAAATATTATATTTGACGGAAATTTAAATTCATCCAAACGACTTAACCTCTTATATGATGCTAAAGAAAAACATTATAATGTCATTGTAAATCTTACAGGCGCTATGGCTAAACGATATGTATGTGAAGGGTGCAATAAGGGGTTGGACAAAGGAATCAAAACCCACAACTGTCAATACAATTGCTCGGGATGTTTTGCAGTTCCTCCCTGTAAATTTGACGGAAATTATTTGTTTTGTTCTATTTGTAATAGATATTTTAGAAACCAAAATTGCATGAATAATCATATGCAAAATAGAATTGGAAATAAAACTATTTGTGAATGGAAGCGGCATTGTCCAACTTGCAGTCAGCAGCTAAAACCTAACCATGTGTGTTACAGGGTATATTGTAAAAATGGTAAAAGTGACGAGATGCCTGGACACACATGCTTTATGCCTACACTGAGCCCTAAAATTCCCTCTTCCGAAAAGGTTTTGTTTATATTTTACGATATTGAATGCACACAAAATACTCGCATTGGGGATTATTCTGAATTTTTACATGTCGCAAATATGCTTTGCGTAGAACAATGTTGTTTTTTGTGTGAAAATAGCAAAGACTTGGAATGCAGTCAGTGGGGAAGGCGCAAGAACTCCTTTTGGGGAGATAACTGCATTCAACAATTTATAGAATATTTAAGAAAGGATAGACTATTTTGTGAAAAAATTATAGCCATAGCCCACAACGCCCGGGCTTATGATCTTATGTTTATTTTGGATTATGCCATAAAACAGAGTTGGGTACCCGATTTAATCATGAATGGTGCTAAAATTTTGTGCATTAAAATGGAACATATAACCTGTTTGGATAGTTTAAATTTTTTACCTATGAAATTGCGAAGTTTGCCCAAAGCCTTTGGCATACAGTCTCTAACAAAGGGATACTTTCCCCATTTTTTTAACACTTTGGAACACATGAGTTATATGGGGGCTTATCCCGATCCTTCTTATTACGGTGTCGACCAGATGATGCCAGATGAACAAAAAGAATTTTTCAACTGGTATGACACTGTAAAAGATGGAGTTTTTAATTTTAAAGAAGAGTTAGAGACTTACTGTAGGGCAGATGTTACCGTGCTGAAAGAAGGGTGTTCCATATTTAGGAATACCTTCTTAAGCATAGGAAATATTGATGTATTTCAAGAATCAATTACAATAGCCTCAGCATGCAACAAGGTATTTAGAAAAAAGTACTTGCAGTCAAAGACTATAGGGCTCATACCTTGTGGAGGCTATAGAAAGGCAGATAAGCAGTCCAGGAAGGCTCTCATGTGGCTTAGATACGAGGAAATTAAACGAAACATTCGCATTCAATATGCAGGTAATGGTAGAGAGGTCAGATTGCCAGAGTTGCCCAACCTCAAAGTGGATGGGTTTTGCGAGGAGACGAGAGAAGTTTTTGAATTCATGGGATGCTTGTGGCATGGTCACACATGCTTAAATAATAGAGATGTTCCAGTCATAGACAGTAAATCAGAAACGCTTGCAGATAGGTACGAACATACTTTGAAAAGGCTAGAAAAAATTGTGTCAGCAGGGTATATTTGTCATGTTATGTGGGAGTGAGAATTTGAGGACATTTTAAGGCAACATCCAGCACTTAGTAATGATCCCGTTGTGAAAAATGTTCCTCTTGTTCTCCGAGACTCCCTTTATGGTGGTAGAACGGAGGCGCTGAAAACTTATCGCAAAACTGAAATTAAATACTTTGATATTATGTCATTGTATCCATATATTTGCAAATACTTTAAATTTCCTATTGGTCATCCTACAATTCATATAGATTGCTCTAATATTCCCGCAATGCTTAAAAAAGAGGGGGTAATAAAGTGTAGAGTTTTGGCGAAAAATCGGGAGCTTTATCATCCCGTACTACCCTATAGATGCCGCCAAAAGCTGTTGTTTGGTCTTTGCGCCAGTTGTATGGAACAGGGTAATGAAGAAACAAATTGCAACCACAACGAAAATGAAAGAGAATTCATTGGTACTTGGATCGTGGATGAGGTAAGAAAAGCCGTTGAGATGGGCTATGAAGTTAGAGAAATTTATGAATTTTACGAATACAAGGTGGAACAGTATGATAAACGTGAAAACAAGGGGGGTTTGTTTGTAGAATACATAAATAGTTTTTTAAAATTAAAGGCAGAAGCCAGTGGCTATCCTTCCTGGGTTAAGAGCGAAGAAGACAAGGAATCCTATGTAAGGAGCTTTTTTCAGAGCGAAGGAATACTTTTGGACAAAACGGCAATCAAAAAGAATCCCGGTGCCAGGTCTTTGGCAAAATTGTGTCTAAATAGTTTTGGGGGAAAACTCACTGAACAGGGCAATAGATCGCGAACAAAAATGATTAGGGAACCTCGAGAATTATTCACTTTTTTGATCACCCTCGGGATAGAGGTGCAAAATTTAATGTTTGCAAGCGACCAGGTCGTTTGGCTCTCGTGGAAATATGCCGACCAGGCTGACGCCCCTTCGCTGGCACATACCAACGAAATACTCGGGGCATATGTCACTGCTGGTGCAAGACTTAAGTTATATACCTATTTGGAGGCCCTTAACGAAAACATTTTGTACACAGATACCGATTCTATCATTTTTGAGGTTAGAAAAGGAGAAGAGTGTAAGGTTAAATGTGGAGATAACTTGGGAGATATGACCGATGAACTTGCAGACTATGGGCCCGAAGCTTACATTTCAGAATTTGTATCTGGAGGATCAAAAAATTACGCTTACAAGATTAAATTGCCAAATGGAAATTGCAAAATTGTATGCAAAGTGAGGGGAATAACTTTAAATTATGCTTCTTTGCAGCTAGTAAATTTTGATGCCATTAAAAATTTAATTTTGAATGAAAATGAGGAGCGAAACATTGTGGTTAGAACGGAAAAGAAAATTAAACGCAAAAGATCTGATGGAGTTCATGTCGTTTCCGAACCTGAAGATAAAATCTATAGGATTTGTTTTCACAAGAGGAGACGAATATAAAATTATGATTCGGTTCCATTCGGGTATATAAAGCCTTGCTGACCGAATCATTTCCTCTCATTAAGGATTTAGAGGTCAAGGCAGCTGTGTCAAAGTGTTTGGAGAAGCGAAAGGGACTAAAATATTGTACCAATGAAGAGGTAAGACTTATTCCTTTGAAGGTGTTTGAGCAATATCCACCATACGATGTAGAATATGTATTGTATAGGCTAACAGACGATTTGAGGCAAAAATTGGAAAAATTTAGGCGTTGCACGCATGGACAAAGAGAGTGCACTGCCTGTCGTAAAATTTCAGCACCCCTTCACTCTGATAATTAGTGGCAGTTCAGGTTCGGGTAAAACGGTATTTTGTGTAAAACTGATTAAAAACTTAAAGCAGTTGTGCACTGTTAGTCAGTTTAAAGAAATATTGTGGTGTTATAGCGAAGAGTCGGCGGTTCCCAAGTTAAAACAAGTAAAATTTCACGTTGGTGTTCCAAAATTTGAGAACCGGAAAAGAGAGCCAAAGCTGGTGATATTAGACGATTTGTTAAATTCTGTTTATTCGAGAGAGGTGTGCGATTTGTTTACAAAGGGTAGTCATCATAGAAATATAAGTGTCATTTTAATTACTCAAAATCTTTTTCATCAGGGTAAATATTGTTGAGATATATCATTAAATGCTAAATACATTGTAGTCTTTAAAAACGTTAGGGATAAGAATCAAATAGCCCATCTAGCCAGACAAATATACCCAGAAAATTGGAAATCTCTTTTTCAGGCCTATTTAGATGCTACGAAAAAACCTCACGGGTATATGTTATTTGATTTGTGCCAGGAGACCGATAATAGATTAAGATTTAGAACCAACATTTTCCCTTCGGAGCTTCCCACTGTTGTTTACCAGCATGAGCAAGAGGATAAGATCGAACTACCACATGCTTCACGTGCTTAAAAGAGCCAAACCGAAACTGAGGACAGCCATTTTGGAGAAGGCAGACAAAGAGCTCATATTGGCTATTGCCGAATGCGCTCTAAATGTTTTGAATGGTAACTGTACCCTACGCAATCTAAGAAAATATAAGAACGACCTCAGGTGGATAAATCTCAAAAGGTTAACAGCAAGAGAAATATTATAATTCAAAAGGGAGGATTTTTGATACCTTTGCTGTCTGCAGTATTGAGAGGACTAACAGCTCTAATATAACATTAAATGTTGCATAAATCATTTTTAGTCCCTCAGCAATTCTTAGATGCCCACTGTTCCATAAAGAGAAAAAAGAAAAGAAAAATCGGAAAAAAAGGGATCGCTACAAAGAGTTGCTTAAATTTAAAGTCAGTCGTCCTCCACTTCCCTTATTACCATAACAGCAGCAGGAACTGCAGTCTCCGCCAAAGCGCGAGGTTAAAAAACGGCTCGTCTTTCTCTCTCCAGACACAAGAAAGAAGAAGAACAGAAAGTAGATGATGTAGAAGTGGACGAAGAGAAGACCAGGGCTTTACCATTACCACCAGACGAGAAAAAGGAAATTGAAGAATTTACTAATCAGAACTTTGGATATCTAGCCGGACCTTACATGGCACCCTATTTACACACCCCTAGAGCAACAGACACCGTCTTTGGCATCTATAGGGATAAGGACGGAAGTTTTAGGATTGGCGATTCAGTAATTAGAATAGAGGATAACGATTTGTATGTAAAGAATAGATATTTCAAGGGAACTCGTGGTTTGTGGGAATTATTGACAAGAAAAAAGGTAGATCTCTCAAAAGTGACATCATAGGATAAGAGTAAATATAGGCAAATTCTTCTTTTAACCAACGGACATTTACAAAATAACGAACCCTTCAATCAGATAAAGTCAAACAAAGGTCAGAAATATAAATAAATAATTACCGAACTATTTCCGTCAAAGGTTTCGTGGGAAGAGTACTAACAATGTACAAAAAGTACTATTATGATCCCGAAAAACCTTCCTCCTTTTCTACTGTAGAAAAACTTGCTTCCGTGGTAGGAAATAAGAGAAAAACAGCGAACTGGCTTCTTAAACAAGATGCATATACTTTGCATAAACCTGCACGGAGAAAATTTCAGAGAAATTTCTACACTGCAAACAACATTAACGATGTGTGGGAAATTGATTTGGCCGATTTGAAAAACATTAAAAAATATAATGATGGAGTTCAGTATTTGCTAACGTGCATTGATTGTTTTTCCAGATTTGCACGCGTAAAACCCATAAAGTCTAAAAATAATACGGAAACTGCCAATGCCTTTAAATCCATGCTAGATAGTGCTGTTCCTCTTACCGTAAGATCCGATAGAGGTAAAGAATTTTTTGTTACTGCATTTCAAAAACTGTTAAAAGACAAGGGTATAGAGCATCAAATTTGCAGAAATCCTGACGTAAAATGTAGTTTAATTGAACGTTTTAATCGTTCTTTAAAATCCAAGATCTTCAAGTAATTACGTACAAAAATTCTTACCGCTATGTAGATGATTTTGATAAATTTGTTCTAGCGTATAACAATACCGTTCATTCGGCAATTGAAATGCCTCCAAGCAAAGTGAATGCCAAAAACGTTTTACAAACATGGAAAACATTAGAGTCAAAACGAACTAAAATAAGGCCTCGACCCGTCAAATTCAAAGTAGGACAGACTGTGAGAATAAGTAAAGAAAAAATGAAATTTGCCAAAGGTTACGAGCAAAATTTCTCCACAGAAATTCTTAAAATTGTAAAAGTTATAAAACATTCTCCACAACCCCTTTACGAACTAGAGGATTTGAACAAAACGCCTATAGAGGGACAATTTTATAGTTACGAGCTTGCTCCCCTAAAATTAATAAATCCACTCTCTATAAAATAGATAAAATACTGAAAACTAGGGTGCGGCAGGGCAGAACTCAACATCTCGTTCGATGGAAAGGATATAGTCCACAGTTCGATTCGTGGATAGATGCAGCATGGATGAATTCTATGTAACTGTATTGAGTGACTCTAGCATAGATGTGTATCCTGAAATGTCACTATCTAGTTTTCGTAATGAATTAGCGCAGCCTATCAATCTTCAAAGAGAAAAATGGGTGGTAGGTTTGGCGGAGCTCTCCTACTCTTACGGTTACGAGTCCATAGAAGAGGATATACTAAACGAGGCAGGGGAACTCAATAAAAATGTAATCATAACTAGAGCAGGTAGAATAGTTTTTGAAAAGAAGGATTTTAAAGATTTTAAAGAATTGTACACCACCATAAAGAATCAGGTAAAAGATGAGGATTTACAGGAGATGCTTTTAACAGAGTTACAGGGCTACCTTGTTGCTCATCAGAAAGAGATTAAGGAAATTGAGAAAACTAAGAGGGAATGGGTTCCTTCATTTTCCGTTTTAGACGAACACACTGCAAAGGCTAATAGTATTCACATGGTAATAGCTAGAAAAAAAGACAATAAGCTGGAAACAATCTTTGACGGAAAAATCTTCTTTCCCACCAGGGTTTATTATGGCATTGGTGATCTCGTAGATACCATAAAGAATTCTCTTCCAAATTTTGAATGCTATAAAAACGCTAACAAAAATTTGCTTTTAGAAGTAAGTCATGATATGAAAAGCCTTTTCCTTAGATCACACAGAAAGACCAGCTTTGAATTTATTTATGAATCCGAGCCTGTCTTTGTTTACTGCAATCTAATAAACCCACAACTGATTGGTAGTTCTTATGTTCGCTGCTTAAAAATAATTCAGTTTCCCTCCTACAGCAGTCATCACACATTTGAAAACATATTTTACATTCCCGTAGAACTTAATTATTTTCAAACTGTTGCAATTGAGTTAGTGACTAAGTTTGGCGATTTGGCTCGTCTAAGTAGTAGTATTACACCTACCATTGCTGTGTTACATTTTAAGAAAGTTAAATAATCATATATATTGCAATGCACAAAATTCTTTTTGTCAGTTAACAATGGATCCACTAACAGCGTACTATGTGAACCGGAGTGGAGGGCGTCTCGGCCAATACATAGGCCCACTGTATGCTGGTAGCCCTTACGTTCAGCATGGTAGAGGTTTAGGCAGCTTTTTGGGTAGTTTATTTAGATTTGTTAAACCTGTGCTTCTATCAGGAGCAAAATCATTGGGAAGGGAAGCTCTCCTGGCGCAAACATCATGTCCGATATTGCAGCAAAACAGGCGGGCACAAAAGTTAAGGACATTGTGGCATCTCGAGTCACCGAAGGTACACAAAAATTGGTATCTAAGTTGCAGCAAGGTAAAGGTAAAAAAAGAAAGAAAACAGTTTCAAAATTCAAAACTAACAAGAAAAAAACTAGAGATATATTTGCATAAATACCGCCTGCCCTTTTCGTAAACCGACACATGCGGTCTGGGTGGTAGTAGGAGAGCAACATGATCGCCTGTACAAAATCCGAATTTGATATATTTGCTAAAAAACCCATTCAAGCGGCAGTTTTAGGAAATTACACTACACTAATCAAACCAATCCCCCCCGTAGAGCAATCTGTATTGGAATTTGTTATTCCTGGAGATAAGGAACATTACGTTGATTTAAATATATTTTTAAAAGTAAAAGGAAAATTTGTAAAATCAGATGGCACAGACTTGGCAGCTACAGTAAAAACGACTGGAGTTAATAACTTACTACATTCCCTGTTTAGTCAATTGAGCGTTTCCATAAGCGGAACATCCATCACTCCTCCCGAAGATCTCTATCATTATCGTAGCTATTTTGAAACTCTACTCACTTACGGTCACAATTCAGCCAAAAGTCATTTAACTACCGCTTTTTGGTATATGGACACGCCTCTCAAAGGTCTAAAAGATGCCGATGCCGCGAAAAATGGAACTTTGGGGGCTGGTGATTCTAATCTAGGGTGGAAAGAACGGTTTGAAAAAAGTAAAACATCAAAGGAAATAGATATGATTTGCAAATTACATGGAGATATTTTTAACGTACCTACTCTGTTGCTACCAGTCTCAATCTTCAAATAAAGTTAACCAAGGCAAAGGAATCTTTTTACGTACTAAGCGAATCTGCAGATTCAAAAGCGAGGTTTCAATTTCTTGATGCCACTCTGTATGTGAAAAAAGTTAAACCGTCTCCAAGTATTTTAATGGCTCATATGAAGGCTTTAGAAAAGGTAAATGCTCGTTATGACTTTACACGTGTTGACGTGAGATCCTTCACCTTTGGAGCTGGGCAAAGTACCACATCTATAGATAATGCTGTATTAGACCCACTTCCAAAAAGAATACTTATTGGCATAACAGAAAATACAAATTTTTCGGGAACTCCTAATACAAATCCATTTGATTTCAGACATTTCAATTTGGAATATTTCGCTCTGTATGTAAATAGTCAATAAATTCCGGCCGAAGGCCTCTCTATCAATACATCGCACGAAAAAGGTTAAACGCTAGCATATCATACTCTATTTTCCGGTTCTGGCATTCATCACACCAACAACGGCATTCAAATCACTCAGGACATGTATATATCTGGGTATTTTTTGCTGCTCTTTGACTTAACGCCAGACAGTGCGGCTTCAGAAGATCATATTTCCTTGTTAAATAACGGGAATATAAGAATAGAGCTAAGATTTAGGGATAAGCTTACACAAGCAATCACTTGCCTCATGTTCTGCGAGTACGAAAATTCAATTCAAACAGATAAAGATATGAAAGTACATACTGATTTTTAAACATGAATACATTACAGATAGAACAAACCTTACAGGGTATTCCAAATTTTTCAGGTGTTTTTGCATCAGATATGTTGCCTAAAGAATTTAGTAAACCATCCACATTTGTAATAAATTTAGATCCCCACAGCCTGCCTGGTTCCCATTGGATAGCTGTTACTCAAAATTTAAATTCCTTTGCATGGTATTTCGACTCCTATGGTCTCCCTCCTTTTGTAAAACCCTTGAAAGACTTCCTTCCCCATCATTTCTCCTTTAATCGCCTCCAGCTTCAAAACCTCTACTCTGACATCTGCGGACAGTACGTGTGCCTCTATACACTATATATCTGTAACAAAGGATACACCATGAACGAGTTTGTTGCAATGTTCAACTCCACCAATCCAGACGACCAGGCTAGAAAGATGTTTCGCAGGGAGTTTACACCCCCGAGGCAATGCAGCGGTGGACAAGGATGCCTGCCTGGTATAAAAGTAAGTACCGTTATTTTTTCACCGTCAGTTTTCTATGCATGCCTGCAATGGAAGGAAGTCTAGTGGTGGACTTTGAGGCCCTCAGGGGCAACAGCAAGGAAATAATAATAAAGGAATTGTCCATTGCTGGCAAAAATTTTGTTCAAACTTTTCATTTTGCAAGTCCATATCCTTGGAATCATAAATTTGAAGGATACAACAAAGAAAGTCAAAATGGAATTCATTTCAATGACGGATACATTCCTTACAGCATGCTTAAAACAATACTAGAGGAGGTGGTAGCGGGACATATCTCGCTATTCGCCTGCAAGGAAGATAAATGTGCACTACTTTCGGCATTAACAGACAGAACTTTTATTAATCTAGAAAAAGAATTTAATTGTCCAAATCCTGAAAATCTATACCATGAAATGCACTGTGGTTTTCCTTGTCACAAATTTTCTAACACTCATTGTGCATGCAAACACGCTCACGCCATGTTCAAGTGGCTAGAGCATCATAAACTTAAAAAACTTAACATAGATGTCCTTCCGAAAGCTCTAATAGACATGATGCATTTTTTGTTTCAGGTCTATAAAAACAGGAATCGTACCCTCTAGACTCCAGTCTACGCCATGAAGTCTAGAGGCAAGCAGATCAGGATGTTCCGTCGACGTCCAGCGTCCATTTCCAATTCAGAGCCCGTATTGCATCGCCGAACCTACTTTCTCAACAATCATCACTCCAGATACATCAGCTTGGGTTTCTACAAAAGAAGAAACTACGAGCCTCACGTGGAAATTGGTAGAGTGAAACAAGGGAGAGTTGTGCTTTCTCATCATTATTTCACAACTTTAATAAATCATCTACCAAAATTGGCGGAACATCTCACCAATCTTACAAATGCATCGAAGAAACGTTTCGCCTACGTTCCATTAAAGGACAGCGTGCCAGAATACAATGTGAACAAGAACACGTTGTTTTAAATTTAGACGAAATAAATTATCTATTGTGCAATGCTAATATATTGCAACACCAAATGGCAAAGTATATATTAGCTACATCTGATGTGAAAGATTACATTAATAGCGCTTCTGACAGCAGCACTTTTGTAATTCCTAAAGAAAATACTTCATGTTTTGCACTTTATGATGTTATTTGTGACGAGTTAAACTCGACGCTTGTGTATTATAAAGATGAATAAAATATTATTTGTAAACCTGTTTTGTTATTTATCCTGTACTCACCTATTGAAACCTTCTCCACTTGTATTCTGATAAAATGCTTAAAATACAATCTTTTTATAATGCTACCTTTTCAGGAAATACCTTGAATTAACTTTGCCAATGGAAGCCGCTCCGCCAGAACGACATTGTAACACATCTGGTAGCCTTGCAGGAAAAACCGGTTCCCGGGACTAATAACGAAGGTTTTAAGAGGAAAGCCTACCAATCTAACATTAAGAGGAATGCTTACCATCTGATGTAAAATCAAAAATTTAGCAAGAAATAAATGATAAACGCCCGTTAGGCACCATAGGCGATACGTGATATGTTACATCAAGGAGTGGATCCTCATACAATACTCACAAAAGATAATATATATTAATCAACTTACAATTATTAATACCTCAGTGCATATCCTTATATAACAATGCAATATTAATAAAAAAATTAACAGGCTTCATCAGTAATAAACTCAACTTACAATTATTAAGCTAGCCTTTCCAAACCTTATACAATAATCATAAAAAAATATTATTTTGCCAAAAAATCCGGTGGTGAGGGGCTAGGGGGGTGGGAGCCTTGGAGGGGGGTGGCAAGGGTTTCAGTGCCTTTCGCTTGACCTTGAAATAGGGGTAGTTTTTATTTTTAGGGGTAGTTTTTATTTTTTTTGGTAGTTTTTTGTTTTTTTTTCAAAACGCATAAATAGGGGATGGGATCAAGGGATGCTTATACTATTCACTGCGTTTTCAAGATTATCTATTTATCATTTTATTAAATGTTTTGTCTTTTTTTTTTTTTTACTTGGGGCATTCGCAAGTTACGTTAGTGCTTTACTTAAATGCAAGTCATGGATTGTGTTGAATAGGTTATCCGCACTATCCATCTCGACACAAGCATGGCAGGCATTTATCAAAGACATTCTTTGTAAGTAAGGTATTGTAGATGGAGGTGAATTAATTACTCGGACAAGGTCCTAACCTCGTTTTCAAGTTTTTCCAACGATAACAAAAAAAATTACCTTAAGTCGTACGGTGCAAGGTCAGGGCTTTAAAGTGTGGTCCAGCAATTAACTTTTCTAGGCTCGTGAGTTCCTCAATTTTCCATCGCCCTGTGTTGTCCTCCATAAATTGTTTCGCCTTATAGTCAGTTCCTCCAAAAACAAACACACATATGCCATAAAAATCCATCGACTTCTATAAAATATTGCAAGGGGGAATGCAGTCTATCACAGATATGAAAAAGTAAAAATCAATGTCACTCAAAAGTTGGTACGCGAATACAAAGGAAACATTTGGAAGTCACTAACTTAAACGTAATTAAATCGTTAATCAAAACAATTAAAATAATCAACATGGTGGTAATTCAGTGTTATTATTTGCAAAACGAAAATTATATTACTATTTACCCCCAAAATGCTATCAAGTCTGAGAATAGAGTAAAAGTAAACAAGTATATATTGCGTACTTCTTTTGATTTAGAAGGTTTCTTCAAATATAATTTAACATATGACAACAATATTGTCATTGTTGAGTATTTATGGACCGTTCTAATTGTTTCGTTACTCACAATGTGAAATGAAAATGTACATGGTTATAAAATGCAAGAATCTATTTATAAGTAATGATAGTGTATATCTACATATTATATTGAAATAATTTATCGTTAAAATCTGCAGTAGTTAGATTACGTGGCTTTTTTTTTGTGTGTGATAAATTTAGGCGAAAATGTGACCCTATATTATGTTAAACTCAGTTTGACGCGTTACGTTTCAGTGTGTTAGTTAACCTTACTCGAAGTTCTGGTGAAGAATGCTGTGTAAGCAATTTTGTGGTTCATTTGCAGGCCTAGAGATCGTGATGAAAGTCAAATGTCGCCATGGCGATGCCCATGCGTATGACATTGCGACTGACTTTCAGACTTCAGTACTCAGTGGAGCTCAGAAGTCCAGCCCTCAATTACTGGAATGTGTTTCCAGTCAGCAAAGCAAGTGTTATTGTTCACATTGAGAGAGCGGTGCAACGTTCATCCTGCGTTCTTGGGGCCAAGCCTGAGCCTGTAAGTCTTTGCGGCACTCACATTTTGTTGTAAATAGCGCAATTGACGAAACGTTACTTTCTTTCGATCCATTTAATTTGAAAAGTATTTTTGTTGTTTTTTAGTGTTCTGAAAAGTATTTAAAATGGAATGTTTGTGCTGAATGATTGATGGTGTAGCTTTCAGGAAATTGTTACCAAGTTAAAATTGTCGCAATCTCGTAATAATTGTGATTACTTGTGACAAATTTCAAAACCCTGATGTTCATGGAACAGATATTTTTATAAAAAATTACATTTAATTAATTGATATCATTGTATGATTCAGTTGAACTACACACTCATAAAGCAAACTTCAGCCAGGCTAAAGATGGAAACTAAATGTTCTTATAGGCTTTTTATTTTCTTTAATAGGCTGGTACATAAGGATCCAGCCATTCAGGCTATAATATAACAATGAATGTTTATAATTAATTATTTGATATGCACCATTTGGGCTTATTTAGCGCCCATACAAAACCCTTCATCTGGGTTTTGAGCACAGCGCTAGTCTGTTTAGTTCTGTGGTACTTTGTTGTTTATGTATTGATTTCTTGTCACTGGAGTTCTCACAAATTTTTTTTTCCTACTTCAATTATGTACACTATTTACATATTTACACTATCTACAATATTTACATGATTCCGCCGCCTAGCGTTGGTTAGGGGTTTTAAAATGGTCTTACTCGTTTATGTTTTCTATGGGGGGGCTCCCCCTTCCCAATATTAGAAACATATGTATTTGCGTGGCGGTGGATTCTTTCCCAGGTACGCCTGGCCCGTATCTCAATGGCTTGTTCCACTGTGGGCATGCCCGTCTCCTCGTGGATAGTTTTGTTTTTTGTGAGCAGGGGCACCCGCAGAGCCTTTCTTAGCGAGATATTTGTGTTTGTAATTGTAATTGTAATTGTTTTAGGGCCGACTTGGGCGCGTGCGCCCATGCCACGCAGGCATGACATTGACAAAATAAACGACCTGTATAATACAATCTTACTTTTTAGGGCTAAAGACTTACCATGTAGAATGGGCGCGCATAGCTTCAGTCGCTGCCTTCCTCTATTGGCCACGTCTCTTAGGCAATTGCTCCAAAGCAGTTTACGGTCCATGGAGACCCCTAAATATTTAATTTGCTGACGACAGGACAAGAGCTCTCCAGCTATCGTTAAGTCGATCTCAGGAAGGTGCCTGTGTTTTGAAAAAAACAGTGAATTGGCACTTGCTGACATTGATATTTATTTTCCATTGTTGTAGCGCTGAATTTCGCGCGTTCCAAACTTCAAATTTTTTGTGTGGTGATAAATTGCTGTGTCGTCAGCGTACATGGCGACCTTGCATTTGGCGTCCACCGGGAAGTCATTTGTAAAAAGTATGTACAAGTAGGGGGCCAGTATGGCCCCTTGTGGGACGGCCTGCATAGGTCGCCCGGTAGATTTGGAGCGATCCACCTGTATATAGAAGCGCCTGTTTTCTAAAAAGCTGTGTATAAGATACATGAAATTTTGGATGCAGGGAAAATTTTGGTGCAGCTTGTAAATTAGGCCATTGTGCCACCACCGGTCAAATGCGGCTTCTATGGCATGAAACAAGGCGATGGTTGAGGCCTCATTGTTGGTGCCTGGTGCTCTTGCCCTGTCTGTGAATCATAATTATTTTCGGCTCTTTCCACTTAGATGGAAAATAATTATGTTTAAGGTAGGCGTTAAATTTTTTTGTTAATTTCACCAGCGCCTTTTTGAGTAAATGTTTCAAGTCTTCGTTAGTCACTCTGTCTGGGCCGGCAGCTTTACGATTCCTAAGTAATCGTTAATGATTGAAAACTTTCTTAGGTGTGATTAATCGTAGGGGTAGCTCGCACTTCCTGTCGCCCAGTGTCGAACGCAGGAACTGACTTGTTGGTCCTTCTGTTGGTCCGTGGTTTTATTATCTGTAAAGCCGTTTGCGAGGACGTCGGCGAAAACCTCCGCCTTGTCCGCCAAGGAGAAAATTTGGCCCGCTGGAGTATAAAGCGCAACGTTGCCAGTGTTGCCAACGCTGGAGGATGCCTTAAATGCTCTAACTAGTTTCCATAAGGTTTGATCCGAATGTGTGGTACTTAATAATGTGTGTTCCCACTGATCTTGCCTGTTAATGGCGATTTGGAATTTGATTTCTTTGCGCAGCCATCTGACTGACGCAGCGTAAGTTCGGAAGCCAGTGTTCCTCCATAGTCTCGTTAGACGTCGTCTCCTGGCAATCAGTCGCTCCACCTCGGGGTATGTAACATAACTGGGCGGTGAAACTGGGGGTGCCTAGCATTGAAGTCTCCTGTTTATAATTACATGCTCTTCCAAATCGAGGATTTTCTTGAGGTTTCTCAGAAAGTAGGTGGGGGTGGGTGGCCTATAAAGAGTGACCACCATCACTGTTTTGGAATTTATTTGTATTTTAAGTGCCGTGCACTCTAGCGCTTCTAGTATAGGAAACGTTAAAGAAAGTGTGAGCAATCGTGTTCTTTAATAGTATTGCAGTTCCTCCCCCCGGTCTGCCGATGCGGTCTGTGTGAAAAATGTACCCCTGGAGCTTAAAATAGTGCTCCGGCTTCAATTTTGTTTCACAAATAAACGCGATTTCAATTTTGTTGCGTCTCAGGTACCTTTCAAGTTCGTGTTGGCTACCGTGTATGCCATCGGAAATCCACAGCAGCGAACGTGTTGAAATTATGCGCTTCCGATCTTCCGCTATTTAAACAGAAAAGGATTCTAATAAAGTAAAGTTCTTTAATAGTATTGCAGTTCCTCCCCCCGGTCTGCCGATGCGGTCTGTGTGAAAAATGTACCCCTGGAGCTTAAAATAGTGCTCCGGCTTCAATTTTGTTTCACAAATAAACGCGATTTCAATTTTGTTGCGTCTCAGGTACCTTTCAAGTTCGTGTTGGCTACCGTGTATGCCATCGGAAATCCACAGCAGCGAACGTGTTGAAATTATGCGCTTCCGATCTTCCGCTATTTAAACAGAAAAGGATTCTAATAAAGTAAAAACTGCGTCCATTTTCTGTGTGATGTCCCGGGCACTCCGGAACTTCACTGGACATTTTTAATAACGTCTAAATTGATGCCTTTGAGAAGCCGAAGCAAACTGGCAGGCTGAGGTTAGTGCTCAGCCTGTGTGTAGTTGCTGCATCCCTACCCTGTGTTGGGCTTAACCGCAGAGACGGGATGGGGGTTGTAGGGTGATAATGCTGATTTGGTTTGGGGGTGGATGGATTGTGCAGAAAAAGTTAATCCTTGTTGAAACGGGCGGATATGTCATCCTTGGAGTTTGCATGATATGCGCATGTTGTTCACTGCGTTGTGGACAACATCAGTATATCGTCAAATAATTTGCTGTTGTTAATTTCCTGCTTGTTATTGATGGGGGTTTGGAAAGTTTTTCCTGTCGCTAGGTTATGCCCCTAGGTTATCCGAGGTGGCGCGGCACCTTGTATTGGGCTTATTCCTATTGCGACAGGGGTAGCTGCCAAGTGATCGAACAAGAGCGCTCTCATGAAATGGTAATTTGACATAAAATTTTGTTGCCCGGCCTCTGATTTCCTCCTCTATGTATGGGAGGGAAGAACTCTCATGTAGTAGCCTAGATGGAAAGCTGCGATATACAGAATGAATGGTCCCAAGTCCTTTATTCGGGTCCTTTATTAAACTTTGCAGAAGTGCGAGCCAACTGCCAGCTGCCATATCCCAGATTTCACAGGCGTATAGCATGACAGGGATGACCAGGGCTTTGAAGAGGTGTAACTTCAGGTGAACTGGGATCGCTTTGGAAATGAATACTGGGACAGTTGAGCAATTGCTCCCTGCGCCCTGTGAGCAGTTCCGGGTATGTTCCCGGAAGGTTAGACCTTTACCTTTATCTGGCACAATTGTGACAGCCATTGGAGCAAGTCCAAGGTGCTTTCGCCTTGTTGAGTGCGGGAAGAGTTGGGGGTGGACCTTGGAGGCGTTTGCGTCTCCTGGGTTCCCCCCTGCTGGGAGTGCTCGGCCTCTCAGCAGCTGGAGTCCTCCTGGGAGGGCGCGGCTGCCTCTGAGGCTTGGGAGTTAAGTTGGGGTGGAGCTTTTGTAGTCGTGTGTTTTGGTTATTGTGTAGCCTGTTTTTTTAGCTTGCGACATGCGCCGACCATCAGAGGGCTGTTCTTGTGCTGCTGCTGCGTAGGGGTTAGCAGTGCCTGGTGTCGTGGCCTTGATGGATGTGGGTGTAATGCCTGGTGTCGCTGTTGTTACGGGTGGTGCCGTGGTTGAGTTGGGTGCTGAGTTGCCCGGTTGAACCCTACGGTTGCTGGTGTTGCTGATGATCCTCAGCCTTCTAGGGCATCTTCCATAGCACGCCACGTGGTCCCCCTTGCAGTTAGCACAAGTTGACAGGGCTCACGGGGGTGGGGGCCACCGCATCTGAGGCATCTAGGGTTCCGGGAACAGAACTCACTAGAATGGTTAAAACCCAAGCAGCGGTGGCATTTTGCGGGACCGCCAGGGCGTCGGGGTGTTTCAATCTTTATCATAATGACGTTAGCTTGTCTATCGCCACCTCAGGATCATCAGCCCGCTCTACTATGACTAGGAATGGGAACTCTTGTTGTAGGGTTTTCACCTTACAAGCCTGTTCAGGGTTTTCACCCTGAACAGGCTTGGTTAGTTGTTTAATGAGTTTGGGTTGTATGCCCTGGCGTTTGAGGTCGTCTTCCAACGAAGTGTCCGCTGACAGCCCTCTGATAATGCGACGGATGTCGCGTGCTTTGTCAACGGCAAATGAGAAAGTGGTATTCCTCGCCGCTTAAGGTTGCTCAACAGGCGTTGGTGGTCCTCAGCACACCTCGCCTGAAACCTGTAGTTATTTCCTTTCTAATTATCCTGCATTCAGCGATCAGGGACGGCATTACTTTTTTTAAGAAGCCCGTAACCCCCAGAAAGGAATCCACGATAATTGGTGGAATATGGCGTCTTAGTGAGCTAGAAGTTAAATTGTTACTAGGACCTACTGATAGTGTTGGTTTTCCAGCTGTGCTGGAGGCGTCTGCCTCAAAGTGAGGTCGGGTTCGCCGCTTTCTATTACCGGCTACCACCTAAAATTCAGCGTCGTCCGCCTCGGAAGCCAAGGCAGACGAGCTATCATCTTCCCCCATAAAGGAGGAGTGTACAGAGAAGATAGAGGTCTTCTCTGAATCAGAGGAGTAATCTGAGAGCGAAACCTCACGGGAGTTGCCAGAATTGGGTTCTGGTTTTTTGCCTATGCGCAGAGGAGAACGTTCCCGCGAGGGGCTGTCGTCCTTGCACGAAGCAGCTAGGGGGATTATCTCACCTTCTACTTTTCCTAATCGGCGAGATTTACGTTTCTTATTGTGGCCTGACTGATGTCCGTTAACCTTCTTTGCAGAAGTGGAGGCCTTTGAGAAGCTCTGGGTGCCAGAAACTCCCGTAACTACAGTGTGAGAAAATTTAGGATTTCGCTTATCTCGCCCAGGCCAGAGCTGCCAGCTGAAGGCTGTGTTAGTTGAGTAGGTGGGCGCTACTCATTGGCTGGGGGGCGGGGCTATCTCCGCCAACCATGCCTGCGAAGGAGTGCGCTTCCTGCACATGCGAGGCTTTAAATATTGGCCTGGGCTGTTGGAGAAACACGCACCACCATACTGGAATCCCACACAATGCCTTCAGCATTACTGACGTCGATACACCTCCCGACTGCAAGATACTCTTCTGGAACTGCTGGAGAGCCCGCTCAAAGCTAGGCGAACTCACGCATTACCTATCACTCAGGAAAACTGACATCGTTTTACTAAGCAAAATCTTCCTTACGCCGAAAGCCAGATTCTCCATACTTGAATACACTGTGCATCGCCCCGACCACCCAGATGGGCACGGGCATGATGGCACGGCAATACTCATACGTTCTACAATCAAACACTGGCAAGTACACGTACCTCCGCTGAAGCACATGGAAGCCTCAGCAATAAAAATTATCGCGCAGGACGAACCGATCTACATTGTAAGCATATACAACACCCCTGGAAAGATTTTAATACTATACCTTGATACAGTGACAAACCTAGGCGATAGAGTAATAGAAACTGGCGACTTCAACGCACCCCACGAGGCCTGGGGATCGCTACCAACAGCACCAGCGGGAATAAGCTACACCAATACATACAAAATAACTGCATCGTCATACACACAGATGAATCAACACACATACCTGCCAATAGAAACACCAACCCGAACACATAAGACTTCGCGATCTTAAAGAACACCCACTTCAGACACAACATTACACGAGAAGACATACTAGCCTCCGATCACTACGCGGTAATGTTAGATATTGAAAAACCTATCTCATGCGATGCACCCGTACTACGGCGAAATTACAACCGCGCCAACTGGGAGCTATTCCAAGCCGTGCTAGATAGCCAATTAACACACAACCCCCCCCCCCCCTTGCAGACACCAGAAGACTGAAGAAGCCGGGACCCATCTTGAAACAACCATACAGGCGGCCCTTATATGCCCCTTATATGCTGTCCCTTATATGCACCCCCCCGGAGAAACGAAATGCGGTTTACATCTGACATAATTGCATTAATGACCGAAAGAAACCATGAGCGGCGCAAATGGCAGCGCACCCGTAACATATTCCATAGAGTAAACATGGAAACGCTCAATAGTGAAATTAAAACAAACATCCAGGATCAGCTCCAGCAGCAATGTAACCAGGTACTTACCGACCTAGATGTCCGGACAAATAATGTAATGACGGTGACAAAGACTTATAAAGTAACCTGTAAAAACACCGCCATTAAAAATATCCACTATTCCACCACAGTACGCGGAAACCCCAGAGGACAAAGCAGAACATTAGCAGAGTCTCTGGAGATAGCATGCAAACCTAAAGCAGATCCTATAGGCGTGACATTCAGCGCCTCCATAGAACAGACCGCTGGCACATCGACGCACAACAAAATTCGAGGGACGCACCCTTCGGACGCTACATCATAAAGCACCTCCTAAATTGTAAAGCCCCCGGCCCAGACCAAATACCAAACCTGGTACTTGAGCACCTCACAAAAGCAGCCCTAGAGCTACTGTCGTCCATAGCCAACTGTTGCCTTGCCTAAGGATACTATCCTAAGAAATGGAAACATGCCACAGTGCTGATGTTCCCGAAGCCCGGGAAAGATGCTTACAACCTGGAAAATTACAGACCCATTAGTCTACTAAACACCATGAGTAAAGTTGTAGAAAAAGTAATTCTAAAACGAGTAACGGCTCACGTCAAGAACAACCTAATAATTAATGAGCAATTTGGATTTCGAGCGCAACACTCCACTACACATCAGCTGACACGCACAATAGAACACGTTACCCAAGGCTATAACCGAAAAATGTCTACGGGAATACTCTTCTTAGACATTAAACGCGCCTTCGACACTGTCCTTCTGCACAAACTTAAAGAGCCAAAATGCCAAGATAAAATGGTTAAGTTGGTAGCCCCTTATTTAAGTGGCCAAACCATCTCCATTTCCCTAAACCAAATCTTATCTTCACCACGCGAAATCACAGCTGGGGTTCCACAAGGAAGCCTGCTGTGCCCCACATTATTCATCAACGATGAATACGATGATGATCAACGACATCCCAACAGCACCAAATACCACGCTATCAATATACGCAGATGACACCGCTATTGCAGCACAGTCTTGGAAACAAACCATAGTTGCAAAAAGACTGCAAGACGCCATAAGCAATCTAGAACCGTGGCAACGGAAGTGGAGGATAAAAATCAATCCTGCCAAATCCCAATTATCCTATTCACTATGCGACAGAAAACGATTACCCCTCCTACATTTATTTCAGGAGAATATCCAGTGGGCAAAAGAGATTCAATATTTAGGAGTCACTTTAGGACTTTCACCAATCACATCAAAAGAGTCAAACAACACGCGAACATGCAAGTGAGTAGAATCTACCCCATGCTAAACCGAAAATCACCCATAAGCACACAATTGGGCATCACTGTACAAAATCCTGATCAGGCCCGTCATGATGATTTCATGATTATGATGATTTTATTTCATCAATTTTCGAAATTTATTCGGCGTAATATGCTTTTCTAAGGCTATCAAATGAAACAGAAAGAGATATTTGTTATAAACGGAAAAAAAACCCGTTTCTTATGAAGTTTTCAAAGATTAAAATTAAATCCTTTCATTTCATCAAGTTTGGAAATTCTTTCCGCGTAATATCCTTATCTAAGGCTTTCATCATTTTTCGAAATTCTTTCGGCGTAACATCCTTTTCTAAGGCTATAGAACAAAAAAAAAAAAAAAAAAAAAATAAAGACAAGGAGTTATCTCGGTTATAATCGGAAAAAATACGTTTGGAATGAAGTTTATAAAGATATCAAAATTCGAAATTTCATCAAATTTCTCTTTCATAAAATTTCGAAATTCATTCGTTGTAGTATGCTTTTCGAAGGCTATGAAACTAGAAAAATCTTAAGAGAAAGAGTTATCTCTGTTATAAACGGAAAATAATGCGTTTCAAATGATATAAATTAATTTTCTTTTCATTAATTTTCAAAATTTTTTCGGAGTAATATGCTTATCCAAGGTTTTGAAACTGGAATAATGAAAAAAAAAAAAAAAAAAAAAAAAACATATCTCAGTAATAACCGGAAAATACGCGTTTGTTATGAAGTTTACAAAGATAAATATAAATCTTTTCTTTTCATAATATTTCGAAAAATCATTCGGCGTAATATGCTTTTCTAAGCCTATCAAAATAGAAAAATGAAAGAGAAAAAGTTATCTCAGATATAAACGAAAAAAATCCGTTTCCTATGAATTTTCAAAAGATCAACATTTTCTTTTCATCAATTTTATATTTTCTTCCGCGTAATATGCTTTTCTGAAGCTATGAATATAGAATCAGCAAAGAGAAAGAGTTTTATCAGCTATAAAAGCGAAAGTAGGATTCCTTATCACTTTTCCAAATAAATCTTTTCTTTTCATCAATTGTCGATATTATTTCCGCGTAAAAAGCTTATCTAATATATCACCATAAATGAATGAGAAAGGGATTTTTGATATATAAGGAAAAAAATGCGTTTCTTATGAAGTTTTTAAAGATCAAAATAAATCTCTTCTTTTAATCAATTTTCGAGATTTTAAACAGGTAATATGTTTTTCTAAGCCTATTTAAATAGAAAAATGAAACGAAATGCTTATCTCACGTATAAACGCAAAAATAAACATTTGTTATGAGTTTTAAAGATCCAAATAAAATTATTTTTTCACCAATTATCCAGATTTTATGCGCATAATATGCTTTACTAAAGCTATCAAGGTGGAAAAACGAAAGAGAAGGTTATCAGTTATAAACAATTAAAAAAAAAACGCATTACTTATGAAGTTTGCAAAGATATTTTTCCCCCTTAAATTTTCGAAATTCTTAACAAGTAGTAGTCATAGAAGTAAAAACATTAAAGAGAAAGGGTTATCTCGACTATAAACGCAAAAAATGCGTTTCGTACCTTTACCAAAGATAAAAATAAATCTTTTTATCAATTTTCATAATTTTCTCGGAGTAATTAGCGTTTCTAAGGTTATCAAACTTGAAAAATGAAAGAGAAAGAGTTATAAACGGAATAAAATTTGGTTTAAAGAAAGTTTCCAAAGATTACAATAAATCTTCTTTTCAGATTCTATTCACGTAAAACGCTTTTCTAGGTTATCAAACTAGAAAAATGAAAGAAAGAGTTATTTCCGTTATAAACGGAAATAATGCGTTTCAAATTAAGTTTCCAGAGATATAAATATATCTTTTTTCAGATTCTAACCACGTAAATGCTTTTCTAAGATTTAAAAATAAATTAAATAGATAGATATATTACAGTAATAAAAGGAAAATAATGTGTTTCTTATAAACTTTATAAAGATCAAAATAGCTCTTTTCTTTTCATTTATTGTAGTAATTTATTGGGCGTAATATGCTTTTCTAAAACAATCCAACTAGAAAATTTAAATGTATGGGTTTGAAATGATGTTTCCAAAGAAATAAATAAATCTTGCTTTTCATCAAATTTCGAAATTCATTCGGTGTAACATGCTTTTCCAAGGCTATGAAACTGGAAAAAAGAGAAAGAGTTACCTCAGTTATAAACGGAAAATAATGCGTTTCAAATGATATAAATTAATTTTCTATTCATAAATTTTCAAAATTTTTTCGGAGCAATATGCTTATCCAAGGTTATGAAACTGGAATAATGAAAGAAAAACATGTCATATTTAAAAAAAACATAAACAGAAAAAAGGCGTTTGTTACGAAGTTAACAAATATTTTCTTTTTTATTTTTATATTTCGAAAAATGATTCGGCGTTACATGCTTTTCTAAGCCTATCAAAATAGAAAAATGAAAGAGAAAAAGTTATCTGAGATATAAACGAAAAAATTCCGTTTCCTATGAATTTTCGAAAGATCAACATTTTCCTTTCATTAATTTTATATTTTCTTTCCGCGTAATATGCTTTTCTGAAGCTATCAATATAGAATCATCAAAGAGAAAGAGTTATATCAGTTATAAAATCATAAGTAGAATTTCTTATCACTTTTCCAAATAAATCTTTTCTCTTCATCAATTGTCGATATTATTTCCGCGTAAAAAGCTTATCTAAAATAGCACCATAATAAAATGAGAAAGAGATTTTTGTTATAAAAGGAAAAACACGCAATTCTTATGAAGTTTTTAAAGATCAAAATAAATCTTTTCTTTTCATCAATTTTCGAGATTTTAAACAGGTAATATACTTTTCTAAGCCTATTTAAGTAGAAAAATGAAACGAAATGGTTATCTCACGTATAAACGCAAAAATAAACGATTGTTATGAGTTTTAAAGATCCAAATAAAATTATTTTTTCACCAATTACCCTGATTTTATGCGCATAATATGCTTTTCTAAAGCTATCAAGGTGGAAAAACGAAAGAGAAGGTTATCAGTTATAAACAAACAAAAAAAAAAAAAAAAAAAAACCATATTTCTTATGAAGTTTGCAAAGATATTTTTTTTCCCCTTAAATTTTCGAAATTCTTACCAAGTAGCAGTCATAGCTCTAAAAAACTTACAAAACTTATATCTCGATTATAAACGCAAAAAAAGTGCGTTTCGTACGTTTACCAAAAATAAAAATAAATCTTTTCATCAATTTTCATAATTTTCTCGGTGTAATAAGCTTTTCTATGGTTATCAAACTAGAAAAATGAAAGAGAAAGAGTTATAAACGGAAAAAATGGGTTTAAAGAAAATTTCCAAAGATTACAATAAATCTTCTTTTCAGATTCTATCCACGTAAAACGCTTTTCTAGGTTATCAAACTAGAAAAATGAAAGTTATTTCCGTTATAAACGGAAATAATGCGTTTTAAAATTAATTTTCCAAAGATATAAATATATCTTTTTGTCAGATTCTAACCACGTAATATGCTTTTCTAAGGCTCCAAAATAAATTAAATAGACAGATATATTACAGTAATAAAAGGAAAATAATGTGTTTCTTATAAACTTTTTAAAGATCAAAATAGTTCTTTTCTTTTCATTTATTGTCGTAATTTATTGGGCGTAATATGCTTTTCTAAAACAATCCAACTAGAAAATTTAAATGTATGGGTTTGAAATGATGTTTCCAAAGAAATAAATAAATCTTGCTTTTCATCAAATTTCGAAATATATTCGGTGTAGTATGCTTTTCGAAGGCTATGAAACTAGAAGAAAGAGAAAGAGTTACCTCAGTTATAAACGGAAAATAATGCGTTTCAAATGATATAAATTAATTTTCTTTTTATAAATTTTCAAAATTTTTCGGAGCAATATGCTTATCCAAGGTTATGAAACTGGAATAATGAAAGAAAAACATGTCATATATAAAAAAACATAAACGAAAAAAAGGCGTTTGTTACGAAGTTTACAAATCTTTGCTTTTTGATTTTTATATTTCGAAAAATCATTCGGCGTTACATGCTTTTCTAAGCCTATCAAAATAGAAAAATGAAAGAGAAAAAGTTATCTCAGATATAAACGAAAAAATTCCGTTTCCTATGAATTTTCGAAAGATCAACCATTTCTTTTCATTAATTTTATATTTTCTTTCCGCGTAATATGCTTTTCTGAAGCTATCAATATAGAATCATTAAAGAGAAAGAGTTATATCAGTTATAAAATCCTAAGTAGGATTTCTTATCACTTTTCCAAATAATTCTTTTCTGTTCATCAATTGTCGATATTATTTCCGCGTAAAAAGATTATCTAATATATCACCATAAATGAATGAGAAAGAGATTTTTGTTATAAAAGGAAAAAAATGCGTTTCTTATGAAGTTTTTAAAGATCAAAATAAATCTTTTCTTTTAATCAATTTTCGATATTTTAAAACCGTAATTAGATTTTCTAAGGCTATTTAAGCAGAAAAATGAAAGGAAAAGCTTATCTGACGTATAAACGCAAAAATAAGATCTAAATAAAATTATTTTTTCACCAATTTTCCAGGTTTTTGGGCATAATATGCTTTTCTAAAACTATCAAAGTGGAAAGACAAAAGAGAAAGACTTATATTAGTGATAAAAAAAAAAAAAAAGACGTGTTTCTTATGAAGTTTGCAAAGATATTTTTTCCCCTTAAATTTTCGAAATGCTTAACAAATAGTAGTCATAGCTCTAAAAAAATTATAAAGAGAAAGGGTTCTCTCGATTTCAAACGCAAAAAAGTGCGTTTCGTACCTTTACCAAAGATGAAAATAAATCTTTTCATCAAATTTCATAATTTTCTCGGTGTAATAAGCTTTTCAAAGGTTATCAAATTAGAAAAATGAAAGAGAAAGAGTTATAAACGGAAAATAAATGGGTTGAAAGAAGGTTTCCAATCATTACAATAAATCTTCTTTTCAGATTCTATTCACGTAAAACGCTTTTCTAGGTTATCAAACTAGAAAAATCAAAGAAAGAGTTATTTCCGTTATAAACGAAAATAATGCGTTTCAAATTAAATTTCCAAAGGTATAAATATATCTTTTTTTCAAATTCTAACCACGTAATATGATTTTCTAAGGCTTCAAAATAAATAAAATAGACAGATATATTACAGTTATAAAAGGAAAATAATGCTTTTCTTATAAAATTTTTAAAGATCAAAATAGTTCTTTTCATTTATGGTCGAAATTTCTTGGGCGTAATATGCTTTTCTAAAACAATTAAACTAGAAAATTTAAATGTAAAATTACTTAAAAACATAAATTAATGCGTTTGAAATGTTGTTTCCAAAGAAATAAATAAATCTTGCTTTTCATCAAATTTCGAAATTCATTCCGTGTAATATGCTTTTCGAAAGCTATGAAACTATAAAAAATAGAAAGAGTTACCTCAGTTATCAACGGAAAATAATGCGTTTCAAATGATATAAAATAATTTTTTTTTCATAAATTTTCAAAATTTTTTCGGAGCAATGTGCTTATCCAAGGTTATGAAATTGGAAAAATGAAAGAAAAACATGTCATATATAAAAAGACACAAACGGAAAAAAGGCGTTTATTATGAAGTTTACAAATCTTTTCTTTTTTATCTTTATACTTCGAAAAATCATTCGGCGTAATATGCTTTTCTAAGCCTATCAAAATAGAAAAACGAAAGAGAAAAAGTTATCTCAGATATAAACGAAAAAAATCCGTTTCCTATTATTTTTCGAAGGATCAACATTTTATTTTCCACAATTTGATACATTCTTTCAGCGTAATATGCTTTTCTAAGGCTAGAACTAGAATAATGAAGGAGAAATAGTTATCTCCTATTGAAACGCTAAAAACCCTGATTCTTTTGAAGTTTCCATCCTTCGAAAATAAATTTTTTCTTTTCGAGATTCTTTCCGCATAATATGCCTTTCTAAGCCTAATCAAATTAGAAAATTGAAAGAGAACCAGTTATTTCAAATAAGAACGGAAAAAAAAAGTTTCTAATGAGGTTACCAACCATCTAATTAAATCTTTTCTATTCGCAAATCTTTCTTCATTTTATGCTTCTCTAAGGCTATCAAAGTAGAATAATGAAAGAGAAATGGTTATCTCCATTTGAAACACAAAAAAGCGCGATTCTTATGAAGTTTCCAACCTTCGAAAATATATCTTTTTTTTCTTCGAGATACTTTCGACACAATATCCTATTCTAAGGATATCTAACTAGCAAAATGAAAGAGAACCAGTTATCTCAAATATGAACGGAAAAAATTGTGATTCTAATGAAGTTTCCAACCATGGAAATAAATGTTTTATTTTCGCGAATCTTTCTTCATTTTATGCTTTTCTAACGCTATCTAAGTAGAATAATGAAGGAAAAGTGGTTATCTCCATTTGAAATGAAAAAAAAAAAAAAAAAAAAAAAGCTATTCTTTTGAAGATCCCACCTTCGAAAATAAATCTTTTCTTTTCGAGATTTTTGTTCATAATATGGCTTTCTAAGGCTATAAAACTCCAAAAATGAAAGAGAACCAGTTATCTCAAATAAGAACAGAAAGAAAGTGATTCTAATCAGGTTTCCAACCATCCATATAAATCTTTTCTTTTCGCGATACTTTATTCAATTTATGCTTTTTTAAGGCTAACAAACTAGAATAATGAAAGAGAAATAGTTATATCTATTTGAAACGCAAAACAAGCGCGATTCTAATGAAGTTTCCAACCTTCGAAAATAATTCTTTTCTTTTCGAGATTCTTTTGACATAACATGCTATTATAAGACTATCAAACTAGAAAAATGAAAGAGAACTAGTTATCTCAAATAAGAACGGAAAAAAAAGTGATTCTAATGAGGTTTCCAACTATCAAAATTATTCCTTTTTTGTCGCGTATCTTTCTACAATTTATGCTTCTCTAAGGCTATCAAAGTAGAATAATAAAAGAGAAATGGTTATCTCCATTTGAAACTCAAAAAAAAAAAAAAAAAAAAAGCGCGATTTTTATGAAGTTTCCAACCTTCGAAAATTAATCTTTTCTTTTCGAGATTCTTTCGACATAATATGCTATTCTAAGGCTATCAAACTAGAAAAATGAAAGAGAACCAGTTATCTCAAATAAGAACGGAAAAAAAGTGATTCTAATGAGGTTTCAAACCATCGAAATAAATGATTTTTTTCGTGAATATTTCTTCATTTTATGCCATCAAACTAGAAAAATGAAATAGAACTAGTTATTTAAAATAAGAACGGAAAAAGGTAATTCTAATGAGGTTTCCAACCATCGAAATAAATGTTTTCTTTTCGCGAATCTTTCTTCATTTTATGCTTTTTTAAGGCTATCAAACTGGAATAATGAACGAAAAATAGTTATCTCCGTTTGAAACGCAAAAAAGCGCGATTCTTATTAAGTTTCCAACCTTCGAAAATAAATCTTTTCTTTTCGAGATTCTTTCAAAATAATATGCTTTTCTAAGGCTATCTAACTAGAAAAATGAAAGAGAACCAATATCACAAATAAGAACGAAAAAAAAAAAAAAGATTATATTGAGGTTTCAAACCATCGAAATTAATCATTTTTTTTCGCGAATGTTTCTTCATTTTATGTTTTTTAAGGCTATCAAACTAGAATAATGAAGGAAAAATAGTTATCTCCGTTTGAAAGTCAAGAAACCCGAATCTTTACAAGTTTCCAACCTTCGAAAATAAATTTTTTCTTTATTCGAAAATAAATTTTTTCTTTTCGAGATTCTTTCGTATAATATGCTTTTCTAAAGCTAACAAACTAGAAAAATGAAAGAGAACCGGTTATCTCCATTTGAAACGCAAAAAAAAGGGCGATTCTTATGAAGTTTCCAACTTTCGAAAACAAATCTTGTTTTTTCGAGATTTTTTCCTCATAATATGCTTTTCTAAGGCTATCAAACTAGAAAAATAAAAGAGAACCAGTTATCTCAAATAAGAAAGGAAAAAAAGTGATGTTATGAAGTTTGCAACCATCATAATGAATCCTTTCTTTTCGCGAATCTTTCTTCATTTTATGCTTTTCTACGGATATCAAACTAGAATAATGACGGAGAAATAGTTATCTCATTTTGAAACGCAAAACACCCGATTATTTTGAATTTTCAAACCTTCGAAAATAAATTATTTTTTTTGGAGATTCTTCGACATAATATGCTATTCTAAGGCTATCTAACTAGAAAAATGAAAGAGAATTAGTTTACTCAAATAAGAACGGAAAAGAAAAATGATTATAATGAGGTTTCGAACCATCAAAATAAATAATTTTTTTCGTTTTCCTACTTCATTTTATGTTTTTTTTAAGGCTATCAACTAAAATAATGAACGACAAATAGTTACCTCCGTTTGAAACGCAAAAAACCCGATTCTTTTGAAGTTTCCAACCTTCGAAAATAATTTTTTTCTTTTTAAGATTGTTTGGCATAATATGCTTTTCTAAGGCTAACAAACTAGAAAAATGAAAGAGAACCATTTATCTCAAATAAAAACGAAAAAAAACTGATTCTAATGAGTTTTGCAACCATCGAAATAAAACTTTTATTTTTACGAATCATTCTTCATTTTATGCTTATCTAAGGCTATCTAAGTAGAATAATGAAGGAAAAGTAGATGTGTCCATTTGCAACGCTTAAAAAAAGCGATTCTTTTAAAGATCCAACCTTCGAAAATAAATATTTTCTTTTCGAGTTTTCTCCGCAAAATATGCTTTTCTAAGGCTATCAAATTAGAAAAATATAAGAGAACCAATTATCTGAAATAAGAACGGAAAAAAAAAAGTTACTAATGACGTTACCAACCATCTAATGAAATCTTTTCTATTCGCAAATCTTTCTACAATTTATGCTTTTCTAAGGCTATCAAATTAGAATAATGAAAGAGAAATAGTTATCTCCATTTGAAAAAAAAAAAGCGCGATTGTTATGAAGTTTCCAACCTTCGAAAATTAATCTTTTCTTTTCGAGATTCTTTCGACATAATATGCTATTCTAAGGCTATCAAACTAGAAAAATGAAAGAGAACCAGTTATCTCAAATAAGAACGGAAAAAAAGTGATTCTAATGAGGTTTCAAACCATCGAAATAAATGATTTTTTTCGTGAATATATCTTCATTTTATGCCATCAAACTAGAAAAATGAAATAGAACTAGTTATTTAAAATAAGAACGGAAAAAGGTAATTCTAATGAGGTTTCCAACCATTGAAATAAATGTTTTCTTTTCGCGAATCTTTCTTCATTTTATGCTTTTTTAAGGCTATCAAACTGGAATAATGAACGAAAAATAGTTATCTCCGTTTGAAACGCAAAAAAGCGCGATTCTTATTAACATTCCAACCTTCGAAAATAAATCTTTTCTTTTCGAGATTCTTTCAAAATAATATGCTTTTCTAAGGCTATCTAACTAGAAAAATGAAAGAGAACCAATATCACAAATAAGAACGAAAAAAAAAAAAAGATTATATTGAGGTTTCAAACCATCGAAATTAATCATTTTTTTTCGCGAATGTTTCTTCATTTTATGTTTTTTAAGGCTATCAAACTAGAATAATGAAGGAAAAATAGTTATCTCCGTTTGAAAGTCAAGAAACCCGATTCTTTACAAGTTTCCAACCTTCGAAAATAAATTTTTTCTTTATTCGAAAATAAATTTTTTCTTTTCGAGATTCTTTCGCATAATATGCTTTTCTAAAGCTAACAAACTAGAAAAATGAAAGAGAACCAGTTATCTCCATTTGAAACGCAAAAAAAAGGGCGATTCTTATGAAGTTTCCAACTTTCGAAAACAAATCTTGTTTTTTCGAGATTTTTTCCTCATAATATGCTTTTCTAAGGCTATCAAACTAGAAAAATAAAAGAGAACCAGTTATCTCAAATAAGAAAGGAAAAAAAGTGATGTTATGAAGTTTGCAACCATCATAATGAATCCTTTCTTTTCGCGAATCTTTCTTCATTTTATGCTTTTCTACGGATATCAAACTAGAATAATGACGGAGAAATAGTTATCTCATTTTGAAACGCAAAACACCCGATTATTTTGAATTTTCAAACCTTCGAAAATAAATTATTTTTTTTGGAGATTCTTCGACATAATATGCTATTCTAAGGCTATCTAACTAGAAAAATGAAAGAGAATTAGTTTACTCAAATAAGAACAGAAAAGAAAAATGATTATAATGAGGTTTCGAACCATCAAAATAAATAATTTTTTTCGTTTTCCTACTTCATTTTATGTTTTTTTAAGGCTATCAACTAAAATAATGAACGACAAATAGTTACCTCCGTTTGAAACGCAAAAAACCCGATTCTTTTGAAGTTTCCAACCTTCGAAAATAATTTTTTTCTTTTTAAGATTGTTTGGCATAATATGCTTTTCTAAGGCTAACAAACTAGAAAAATGAAAGAGAACCATTTATCTCAAATAAAAACGAAAAAAACTGATTCTAATGAGTTTTGCAACCATCGAAATAAAACTTTTATTTTTACGAATCATTCTTCATTTTATGCTTATCTAAGGCTATCTAAGTAGAATAATGAAGGAAAAGTAGATGTGTCCATTTGCAACGCTTAAAAAAAGCGATTCTTTTAAAGATCCAACCTTCGAAAATAAATATTTTCTTTTCGAGTTTTCTCCGCAAAATATGCTTTTCTAAGGCTATCAAATTAGAAAAATATAAGAGAACCAATTATCTGAAATAAGAACGGAAAAAAAAAAGTTACTAATGACGTTACCAACCATCTAATGAAATCTTTTCTATTCGCAAATCTTTCTTCAGTTTATGCTTCTCTAAGGCTATCAAAGTAGAATAATGAAAGAGAAATAGTTATCTCCATTTGAAATGCAAAAAAAGCGCGATTCTTATGAAGTTTCCAAACTTCGAAAATATATCTTTTCTTTTCGAGATACTTTCGACATAATATGCTTTTCTAAGGTTATCAAACTAGAAAATTGAAAGAGAACCAGTTATCTCAAATAAGAACCGAAAAAAAAAGTGATTCTAATGAAGTTTCCAACCATCGATATAAATGTTTTCTTTTCGCGAATCTTTCTTCATTTTATGTCTTTCTAAGACTATCAAACTACCATAATGAAGGAAAAACAGTTATCTCCGTTTGAAACGCAAAAAAAACCGATTCTATTGAAGCTTCGCACCTTCGAAAATAAATTTTTCTTTTCGAGATTCTTTCGCATAATATGCTTTTCTAAGGCTAACAAACTAGAAAATTGAAAGAGAACCAGTTATCTCATAAAAGAACGAAAAAAAAAAAAGTTTCTAATGAGGTTTCCAACCATCGTAATAAATCTTTTCTTTTCGAGAATCTTTCTTCATTTTATGCTTTTTAAAGGCTATCAAACTAGAATAATGAAGGACAAATAGTTACCTCCGTTTGAAATGCAAAAAACTGATTCTTTTGAAGTTTCCAACCTTCGAAAATAATTTTTTTCTTTTCGAGATTCTTTCACATAATATGCTTTTCTATTGCTAACAAAATGGAAAAATGAAACAGAACCATTTATCTCAAATAAAAACGGAAAAATGTGATTCTAATGAGGTTTCCAACCATGGAAATAAAACTTTTATTTTTGCGAATCTTTCTTCATTTTATGCTTATCTAAGGCTATCTAAGTGGAATAATGAAGGAAAAGTAGTTGTGTCCATTTGCAACGCAAAAAAAGCGATTCTTTTTAAGATCAAACCTTCGAAAATAAATATTTTCTTTTCGAGTTTTCTCCGCAGAATATGCTTTTCTAAGGCTATCAAACTAGAAAAATGAAAGAGAACAAGTTATCTCAAATAAGAACGGAAAAATAAAGTTTCTAATAAGGTTACCAACCTTCTAATTAAATCTTTTCTATTCGCAAATCTTTCTTCATTTTATGCTTCTCTAAGGCTGTCAAAGTAGAATAATGAAAGAGAAATTGTCATCTCCATTTGAAACGCAAAAAAAGCGCGATTCTAATGAAGTTTCCAAACTTCGAAAATATAACTTTTCCTTTCGAGATACTTTCGACATAATATGCTTTTCTAAGGTTATCAAACTAGAAAATTGAAAGAGAACCAGTTATCTCAAATAAGAACCGAAAAAATGTGATTGTAATGTAGTTTCCAACCAACGAAATAAATGTTTTCTTTTCGCGAATCTTTTTTCATTTTATGGTTTTCTAAGGCTATCAAACTAGAATAATGAAGGAAAAATAGTTATCTCCGTTTAAAACGCAAAAAAACCGATTCTATTGAAGTTTCCCACCTTCGAAAATAAATTTTTTCTTTTCGAGATTCTTTCGCATAATATGCTTTTCTAAGGGTAACAAACTAGAAAAATGAAAGAACCAGTTATCTCAAATAAGAACGGAAAAAAAAGTTTCTAATAAGGTTACCAACCATCTAATTAAATCTTTTCTATTCCCAAAACTTTCTTCATTTTATGCTTCTCTAAGGCTCTCAAAGTAGAATAATGAAAGAGAAATAGTTATCTCCATTTGAAACGCATAAAAAGCGCGATTCTTATGAAGTTTCCAACCTTCGAAGATATATCTTATCTCTTCCAGATACTTTCGACACAATATCCTATTCTAAGGATATCTTACTACATAAATGAAAGAGAACCAGTTATTTCAAATATGAACGGAAAAAAAGTGATTGTAATGAAGTTTCCAACCATCGAAATAAATGTTTTATTTTCGCGAATCTTTCTTCATTTTATGCTTTTCTAACGCTATCTAAGTAGAATAAGGAAGGAAAAGTAGTTATCTCCATTTGAAACGCGAGAAAAAAAAAAAAAAAAAAAGGATTCTTTTGAAGATCCCACCTTCGAAAATAAATCTTTTCTTTTCGAGTTTTTTGCGCATAATTTGGCTTTCTAATGCTATCAAACTCCAAATATGAAAGAGAACCAGTTATCTCAAATAAGAACATAAAGAAAGTGATTCTAATCAGGTTTCCAACCATCTATATAAATCTTTTCTTTTCGCGATACTTTCTTCAATTTATGCTTCTCTAAAGCTAACAAATTAGAATAATGAATGAGAAATAGTTATATCTATTTGAAACGCAAAACAAGCGCGATTCTTATGAAGTTACCAACCTTCGAAAATAATTCTTCTCTTTTCGAGATTCTTTTGACATAATATGCTATTATAAGGCTATCAAACTAGAAAAATGAAAGAGAACTACTTATCTCAAATAAGAACGAAAAAAAAAGTGATTCTAATGAGGTTTCCAACTATCAAAATTATTCCTTTTTTGTCGCGTATCTTTCTACAATTTATGCTTTTCTAAGGCTATCAAATTAGAATAATGAAAGAGAAATAGTTATCTCCATTTGAAAAGCAAAAATTGGGCGATTCTTATGAAGTTTCCAACTTTCGAAAACAAATCTTTTGTTTTCGAGATTTTTTCCGCATAATATGCTTTTTTAGGCTATCAAACTAGAAAAATAAAAGAGAACCAGTTATCTCAAATAAGAATGGGAAAAAAGGGATTCTAATGAAGTTTGCAACCATCGAAATAAATCTTTTCTATTCGCAAACCTTTCTTCTTTTATGCTTCTCTAAGGCTATCAAAGTAGAATAATAAAAGAGAAATGGTTATCTCCATTTGAAACTCAAAAAAAAAAAAAAAAAAAAAGCGCGATTTTTATGAAGTTTCCAACCTTCGAAAATTGATCTTTTCTTTTCGAGATTCTTTCGACATAATATGCTATTCTAAGGCTATCAAACTAGAAAAATGAAAGAGAACCAGTTATCTCAAATAAGAACGGAAAAAAAGTGATTCTAATGAGGTTTCAAACCATCGAAATAAATGATTTTTTTCGTGAATATTTCTTCATTTTATGCCATCAAACTAGAAAAATGAAATAGAACCAGTTATTTAAAATAAGAACGAAAAAGGTAATTCTAATGAGGTTTCCAACCATCGAAATAAATGTTTTCTTTTCGCGAATCTTTCTTCATTTTATGCTTTTTTAAGGCTATCAAATTGGAATAATGAACGAAAAATAGTTATCTCCGTTTGAAACGCAAAAAAGCGCGATTCTTATTAAGTTGCCAACCTTCGAAAAGAAATCTTTTCTTTTCGAGATTCTTTCAACATAATATGCTTTTCTAAGGCTATCTAACTAGAAAAATGAAAGAGAACCAATATCTCAAATAAGAACGAAAAAAAAAAAAAGATTATATTGAGGTTTCAAACCATCGAAATTAATCATTTTTTTTCGCGAATGTTTCTTCATTTTATGTTTTTTAAGGCTATCAAACTAGAATAATGAAGGAAAAATAGTTATCTCCGTTTGAAAGTCAAGAAACCCGATTCTTTACAAGTTTCCAACCTTCGAAAATAAATTTTTTCTTTTCGAGATTCTTTCGCATAATATGCTTTTCTAAAGCTAACAAACTAGAAAAATGAAAGAGAACCGGTTATCTCCATTTGAAACGCAAAAAAAAGGGCGATTCTTATGAAGTTTCCAACTTTCGAAAACAAATCTTGTTTTTTCGAGATTTTTTCCGTATAATATGCTTTTCTAAGGCTATCAAACTAGAAAAATATAAGAGAACCAGTTATCTCAAATAAGAAAGGAAAAAAAGTGATTCTAATGAAGTTTGTAACCATCATAATGAATCCTTTCTTTTCGCGAATCTTTCTTCATTTTATGCTTTTCTACGGATATCAAACTAGAATAATGACGGAGAAATAGTTATCTCATTTTGAAACGCAAAACACCCGATTATTTTGAATTTTCAAACCTTCGAAAATAAATTTTTTTTTTGGAGATTCTTCGACATAATATGCTATTCTAAGGCTATCTAACTAGAAAAATGGAAGAGAATTAGTTAACTCAAATAAGAACGGAAAAGAAAAATGATTATAATGAGGTTTCGAACCATCAAAATAAATAATTTTTTTCGCGATTCCTACTTCATTTTATGTTTTTTTAAGGCTATCAACTAAAATAATGAAGGACAAATAGTTACCTCCGTTTGAAACGCAAAAAACCCGATTCTTTTGAAGTTTCCAACCTTCGAAAATAATTTTTTTCTTTTTAAGATTGTTTCGCATAATATGCTTTTCTAAGGCTAACAAACTAGAAAAATGAAAGAGAACCATTTATCTAAAATAAAAACGAAAAAAACTGATTCTAATGAGTTTTGCAACCATCGAAATAAAACTTTTATTTTTACGAATCATTCTTCATTTTATGCTTATCTAAGGCTATCTAAGTAGAATAATGAAGGAAAAGTAGATGTGTCCATTTGCAACGCTTAAAAAAAGCGATTCTTTTAAAGATCCAACCTTTGAAAATAAATATTTTCTTTTCGAGTTTTCTCCGCAGAATATGCTTTTCTAAGGCTATCAAATTAGAAAAATATAAGAGAACAAATTATCTGAAATAAGAACGGAAAAAAAAAAGTTACTAATGACGTTACCAACCATCTAATGAAATCTTTTCTATTCGCAAATCTTTCTTCAGTTTATGCTTCTCTAAGGCTATCAAAGTAGAATAATGAAAGAGAAATAGTTATCTCCATTTGAAATGCAAAAAAAGCGCGATTCTTATGAAGTTTCCAAACTTCGAAAATATATCTTTTCTTTTCGAGATACTTTACACATAATATGCTTTTCTAAGGTTATCAAACTAGAAAATTGAAAGAGAACCAGTTATCTCAAATAAGAACCGAAAAAAAAAAGTGATTCTAATGAAGTTTCCAACCATCGATATAAATGTTTTCTTTTCGCGAATCTTTCTTCATTTTATGGCTTTCTAAGACTATCAAACTACCATAATGAAGGAAAAACAGTTATCTCCGTTTGAAACACAAAAAAACCGATTCTATTGAAGCTTCGCACCTTCGAAAATAAATTTTTCTTTTCGAGATTCTTTCGCATAATATGCTTTTCTAAGGCTAACAAACTAGAAAATTGAAAGAGAACCAGTTATCTCATAAAAGAACCAAAAAAAAAAAAAAAAAAAGGTTCTAATGAGGTTTCCAACCATCGTAATAAATCTTTTCTTTTCGAGAATCTTTCTTCATTTTATGCTTTTTAAAGGCTATCAAACTAGAATAATGAAGGACAAATAGTTACCTCCGTTTGAAATGCAAAAAACTGATTCTTTTGAAGTTTCCAACCTTCGAAAATAATTTTTTTCTTTTCGAGATTCTTTCACATAATATGCTTTTCTATTGCTAACAAAATGGAAAAATGAAACAGAACCATTTATCTCAAATAAAAACGGAAAAAAGTGATTCTAATGAGGTTTCCAACCATGGAAATAAAACTTTTATTTTTGCGAATCTTACTTCATTTTATGCTTATCTAAGGCTATCTAAGTAGAATAATGAAGGAAAAGTAGTTGTGTCCATTTGCAACGCAAAAAAAGCGATTCTTTTTAAGATCCAACCTTCGAAAATAAATATTTTCTTTTCGAGTTTTCTCCGCAGAATATGCTTCTCTAAGGCTATCAAACTAGAAAAATGAAAGAGAACAAGTTATATCAATTAAGAACGGAAAAATAAAGTTTCTAATAAGGTTACCAACCTTCTAATTAAATCTTTTCTATTCGCAAATCTTTCTTCATTTTATGCTTCTCTAAGGCTGTCAAAGTAGAATAATGAAAGAGAAATTGTCATCTCCATTTGAAACGCAAAAAAAGCGCGATTCTTATGAAGTTTCCAAACTTCGAAAATATAACTTTTCCTTTCGAGATACTTTCGACATAATATGCTTTTCTAAGGTTATCAAACTAGAAAATTGAAAGAGAACCAGTTATCTCAAATAAGAACCGAAAAAATGTGATTGTAATGAAGTTTCCAACCAACGAAATAAATGTTTTCTTTTCGCGAATCTTTTTTCATTTTATGGTTTTCTAAGGCTATCAAACTAGAATAATGAAGGAAAAATAGTTATCTCCGTTTAAAACTCAAAAAAACCGATTCTATTGAAGTTTCCCACCTTCGAAAATAAATTTTTTCTTTTCGAGATTCTTTCGCATAATATGCTTTTCTAAGGGTAACAAACTAGAAAAATGAAAGAACCAGTTATCTCAAATAAGAACGGAAAAAAAAGTTTCTAATAAGGTTACCAACCATCTAATTAAATCTTTTCTATTCCCAAATCTTTCTTCATTTTATGCTTCTCTAAGGCTCTCAAAGTAGAATAATGAAAGAGAAATAGTTATCTCCATTTGAAACGCATAAAAAGCGCGATTCTTATGAAGTTACCAACCTTCGAAAATAATTCTTCTCTTTTCGAGATTCTTTTGACATAATATGCTATTATAAGGCTATCAAACTAGAAAAATGAAAGAGAACTAGTTATCTCAAATAAGAACGGAAAAAAAAGTGATTCTAATGAGGTTTCCAACTATCGAAATTATTCCTTTTTTGTCGAGAATCTTTCTGCAATTTATGCTTTTCTAAGGCTATCAAACTATAATAATGAAAGGGAGATATTTATCTCCATTTGAAACGCAAAAATAGGGCGATTCATATAAAGTTTCCAACCTTCGAAAACAAATCGTTTCTTTTCGAGATTCATTCGACATAATATGCTATACTAAGGCTATCAAACTAGAAAAATGAAAGAGAACCAGTTATCTCAAATAAGAACGGAAAAAAAGTTATTCTAATGAGTTAATAAACCATCGAAATATATGATTCTTTTCGCTTCATTTTATGCCATCAAACTAGAAAAATGAAAGAAAACCACTTATTTCAAATAAGAACGGAAAAAGGTGATTCTAATGAGGTTTCAAACCATCGAAATTAATCACTTTTTTCGCGAATCTTTCTTCATTTTATGCTTCTCTAAGGCTATCAACCTAGAATAATGAAGGAAAAATAGTTATCTCCGATTGAAACGCAAAAACCCGATTCATTTGAAGTTTCCAACCTTTGAAAATATTTTTTTTTCTTTTCGAGATTCTTTGGCATAATATGCTTTTCTAAGGCTATCAAACTAGAAAAATAAAGGAGAACCAGTTATCTCAAATAAGAACGGAAAAAAAGTGATTCAAATGAAGTTTGCAACCATCGAAATAAATCTTTTCTTTTCGCCAACCTTTCTCCATTTTATGCCTTTCTAAGGATATCAAACTAGAATAATGGCGGAGAAATAGTTATCTCCATTTGAAACGCAAAAAACGCGATTCTTTTGAAGTTTCCAATCTTCGAAAAAAAATTATTTCTTTTCGAGATTGTTTCACATAATATGTTTTCCTAAGGCTATAAAACTAGAAAAGTGAAAGAGAACCAGTTATCTCAAATAAGAATGGAAAAAAAAGTGATTCTAATGAGGTTTCAAACCATCGAAATAAATGATTTTTTTCGCGTATCTTTATTCATTTTATGCCATCAAACTAGAAAAATGAAAGCGAACCGGTTACTTCAAATAATGACGGAAAAAGGTGATTCTAATGAGGTTTCCAACCATCGAAATAAATGTTTTCTTTTCGCGAATCTTTCTTCATTTTATGCTTTTTTAAGGGTATGATACTGGAATAATGAAGGAAAAATAGTTATCTAGATTTGAAACGCAAAAAAACCCGATTCTTTTAAAGTTTCCAACCTTCGAAAATAAATCTTTTCTCTTCGAGATTCTTTCCGCATAATATGTTTTTCTAAGGCCAACAAACTAGAAAAATGAAAGAGAAATAGTTATCTCCATTTGAAACGCAAAAAAAGGGCGATTCTTATGAAGTTTCCAACCTTCGAAAACAAGTCTTTTTTTTTCGAGATTTTTTCCGCATAATATGCTTTTCTAAGTCTATCAAAATAGAAAAATAAAACAAAACCAGTTATTTCAAATAAGAAAGGAAAAAAGTGATTCTAATGATGTTTCAAACTATCGAAATAAATCTTTTCTATTCGGGAATCATTCTTCATTTTATGCTTTTTTAAGGCCATCAAACTAGAATAATGAAGGAGAAATAGTTATCTCCATTTGAAACGCAAAAAAAGCGCGATTCTTATGAAGTTGCCAACCTTAGAAAATAAATGTTTTCTTTTCGAGATTCTTTCGACATAATATGCTATTCCATGGCTATCTAACTACAAAAATGAAAGAGAACCAGTTAACTCAAATAAGAATGGGGGGAAAAAAAATGAGGTTTCAAACCATCAAAACAAATAATTTTTTTTCGCGATTCTTTCTTCATTTTATGCTTATCTAACGCTATCTAAGTAGAATAATGAGGGAAAAGTAGTTATGTCCATTTGCAACGCAAAATAAAAGCGATTTTTTAAAGATACAACCTTCGAAAATAAATATTTTGTTTTTCGAGTTTTTTCTGCAGAATATGCTTTTCTAAGGCTATCAAACCAGAAAAATAAAAGAGAACCATTTATCTCAAATAAGAACGGAAAAAAAGGTTCTAATGAGGTTACCAACCCTCTAATTAAATCTTTTCTATTCGCAAATCTTTCCTCATTTTATTCTTCTGTAAGGCTATCAAAGTAGAATAATGAAAGAGAAATAGTTACCTCCATTTGAAACGCAAAACAAGCGCGATTCTTATGAAGTTTCCAACCTTGGAAAATAATTCTTTTCTTTTCGAGATTCTATTGACATAATATGCTATTTTAAGGTTATCAAACTAGAAAAATGAAAGGGAACTAGTTATCTCAAATGAGAACGGAAAAAAAGTGATTCTAATGAGGTTTCCAACTATCGAAATAATTCCTTTTTTCTCGCCAATTTTTCTTCATTTTATCTTTTCTAAGGCTATCAAAGTAGAATAATGTAAGATAAATAGTTATCTCCATTGGTACGAAAAAATAGGGCGATTCTTATAAAGTTTCCAACCTTCAAAACAAATGTTTTGTTTTCGGATTTTTTTTCATATAATATGCATTTCTAAGGCTATCAAACTAGAACAATGAAAGATAATTAGTTATATCCATTTGAAACGGAAAAAAGGGCGATTCTTATGAAGTTTCCAACCTTCGAAAACAAATCTTTTGTTTTCGAATTTTTACCGCATAATATGCTTTCCAAAGGCTATAAACTAGAAAAATGAAAGACAACCAGTTATCTCAAATAAGAACGGAAAAAAAAGTTTCTAATGAGGTTACCAACCATCCAATTAAATCTTTTCTATTCGCAAATCTTTCTTCATTTTATGCTTCTCTAAGGCTATCAAAGTAGAATAATGAAAGAGAAATAGTTATCTCCATTTCAAACACAAAAAAAGCACGACCCTTATAAAGTTTCCAACTTTCGAAAATATATATTTTATTTCGAGATACTTTCGACACAATATCCTATTCTAAGGATATCTAACTAGAAAAATGAAAGAGAACCAGTTATCTCAAATATGAACGGAAAAAAAGTGATTCTAATGAAGTTTCCAACCATCGAAATAAATGTTTTATTTTCGCGAATCTTTCTTCATTTTATGCTTTTCTAACGCTATCTAAGTAGAATAATGAAGGAAAAGTAGTTATCTCCATTTGAAACGCAAAAAAAAAAAAAAAAAAAGCGATTCTTTGAACATCCCACCTTCGAAAATAAATCTTTTCTTTTCCAGTTTTTTGTTCATAATATGAATTTATAAGGCTATAAAACTCCAAAAATGAAAGAGAACCAGTTATCTCAAATAAGAACAGAAAGAAAGTGATTCTAATGAGGTTTCCAACCATCGAAATAAATGTTTTCTTTTCGCGAATCTTTCTTCATTTTATTCCTTTTTAAGGCTATCAAACTGGAATAATGAACGAAAAATAGTTATCTCCGTTTGAAACGCATGAAACCCGATTCTTTAGAAGTTTCCAACCTTCGAAAATAAATTTTTTCTTTGCGAGATTCTTTCGCATAATATGCTTTTCTAAAGCTAACAAACTAGAAAAATGAAAGAGAACCAGTTAGCTCAATTAAGAACGGAAAAAAAGTGATTCTAATGAGGTTTCAAACAATCGAAATAAATGATTTTTTTCGCGAATCTTTCTTAATTTTATGCCATCAAACTAGAAAAATGAAAGAGAACCAGTTATTTCAAATAAGAACGGAAAAAGTGATTCTAATGAGGTTTCCAACCATCGAAATAAATGTTTTCTTTTCGCGAATCTTTCTTCATTTTATGCTTTTTTAAGGTTATCAAACTGGAATAATAAAGGAAAAATAGTTATCTAGATTTGCAACGCAGAAAATCCCGATTATTTTGAAGTTTCTAACCAACCAAAATAAATTTTTTCTTTTCTCGATTCTTTCCACATAATATGCTATACTAAGGCTATCAAACTATAAAAATGAAAGAGAACCAGTTATCTCAAATAAGAACGGAAAAAAAGTGATTCTAATGAGTTATCAAACCATCGAAATAAATGAATTTTTTCGCTTCATTTTATGCCATCAAACTAATAAAATGAAAGGGAACCACTTATTTCAAATAAGAACGGAAAAAGGTGATTCTAAAGAGATTTCAAATCATCGAAATTAATCATTTTTTTTTTCGCGAATCTTTCTTCATTATATGCTTTTTTAAGGCTATCAAATTAGAACAATGAAGGAAAAGTAGTTATCTCCGTTTGAAACGCAAAAAACCCGATTCTTCTGAAGTTTCCAACCTTGGAAAATAAATTTTTTCTTTTCGAGATTCTTTCTGCATAATATGTTTTTCTAAGTCTAACAAACTAGAAAAATGAAAGAGAAATAGTTATCTCCATTTGAAACGCAAACAAAAGGGCGATTCTTAAGAAGTTTCCAACCTTCGAAAATAAATTTTTTCTTTTCGAGATTCTTTCTGCATAATATGCTTTTCTAAGTCTATCAAACTAGAAAAATAAAACATAACCCGTTAATTGAAATAAGAAAGGAAAAATGTGATTCTAATGAGGTTTCAAACCATCGAAATAGATCTTTTCTTTTCGAGATTCTTTTGCATAATATGCTTTTCTATGGCTAACAAAATAGAAAAATGAAAGAGCACCATTTATCTCCAATAAAAACGAAAAAAAAAGTGATTCTAATGAGGTTTCCAACCGTCGAAATAAAACTTTTATTTTTGCGAATCTTTCTTCATTTTATGCTTATCTAAGGCTATCTAAGTAGAATAATGAGGGAAAAGTAGTTATGTTCATTTGCAACGCAAAATAAAAGCGATTATTTAAAGATCGAACCTTCGAAAATAAATATTTTGTTTTCGAGTTTTTTCCGCAGAATATGCTTTTCTAAGGCTATCAAACCAGAAAAATAAAAGAGAACCAGTTATCTCAAATAAGAACGGAAAAAAGGTTCTAATGAGGTTACCTATTGAGGTTACTCTAATTAAATCCTTTCTATTCGCAAATCTTTCCTCATTTTATTCTTCTGTAAGGCTATCAAAGTAGAATAACGAAACAGAAATAGTTACCTCCATTTGAAACGCAAAACAAGCGCGATTCTTATGAAGTTTCCAACCTTGAAAAATAATTCTTTTCTTTTCGAGATTCTATTGACATAATATGCTATTATTAGGTTATCAAACTAGAAAAATGAAAGAGAACCAGTTATTTCAAATAAGAAGGGAAAAAGGGATTCTAATGAGGTTTCCAACCGTCGAAATAAATGTTTTCTTTTCGCGAATCTTTCTTCATTTTATGCTTTTTTAAAGTTATCAAACTGGAATAATAAAGGAAAAATAGTTATCTAGATTTGAAACGCAAAAAAACCCGATTCTTTTGAAGTTTCCAACCTTCCAAAATAAATTTTTTCTTTTCTAGATTCTTTCCGCATAATATGTTTTTCTAAGGCTAACAAACTAGAAAAATGAAAGAGAAATAGTTATCTCCATTTGAAACGCAAAAAAGGGCGATTCTTATGAAGTTTCCAACTTTCGAAAACAATTTTTTTTTCGAGATTTTTTCCGCATAATATGCTTTTCTAAGGCTATCAAACTAGAAAAATAAAAGAGAACCAGTTATCTCAAATAAGAAAGGAAAAAAAGTGATTCTAATGAAGTTTGCAACCATCATAATAAATCTTTTCTTTTCGCGAATCTTTCTTCATTTTATGCTTTTCTACGGATATCAAACTAGAATAATGACGGAGAAATAGTTAATCTCCATTTGAAACGCAAAACACCCGATTCTTTTGAAGTTTCCAACCTTCGAAAATAAATTATTTTTTTTGGAGCTTCTTCGACATAATATGCTATTCTAAGACTATCTAACTAGAAAAATGAAAGAGAATTAGTTAACTCAAATAAGAACGGAAAAGAAAAATGAATATAATGAGGTTTCAAACCATCAAAATAAATAATTTTTTTCGCGATTCCTACTTCATTTTATGCTTTTTTAAGGCTATCAAACTATAATAATGAAGGACAAATAGTTACCTCCGTTTAAACGCAAAAAACCCGATTCTTTTGAAGTTTCCAACCTTCGAAAATAATTTTTTTCTTTTCAAGATTCTTTCGCATAATATGCTTTTCTAAGACTAAGAAACTAGAAAAATGAAACAGAACCATTTATCTCAAATAAAAACGAAAAAAAGTGATTCTAATGAGGTTTGCAACCATCGAAATAAAAATTGTATTTTTGCGAATCTTTCTTCATTTTATGCTTATCTAAGGCTATCTAAGTAGAATAATGAAGGAAAAGTAGATGTGTCCATTTGCAACGCTTAAAAAAAGCGATTCTTTTAAAGATCCAACCTTCGTAAATAAATATTTTCTTTTCGAGTTTTCTCCGCAGAATATGCTTTTCTATTGCAATCAAATTAGAAAAATATAAGAGAACCAGTTATTTGAAATAAGAACGGAAAAAAAAAGTTTCTAATGACGTTACCAACCATCTAATTAAATCTTTTCTATTCGCAAATCTTTCTTCATTTTATGCTTCTCTAAAGCTCTCAAAGTACAATAATGAAAGAGATATAGTTATCTCCATTTGAAACGCAAAAATAGCGCGATTCTTATGAAGTTTCCAACCTTCGAAAATATATCTTTTCTCTTCGAGATACTTTCGACACATAATGCTATTCTAAGGATATCTTACTAGAAAAATGAAAGAGAACCGGTTATCTCAAAAATGAACGGAAAAAAAGTGATTCTAATGAAGTTTCCAACCATCGAAATAAATGTTTTATTTTCGCAAATTTTTCTTCATTTTATGCTTTTCTAACGCTATCTAAGTAGAATAATGAAGGAAAAGTAGTTATCTCCATTTGAAACGCAAAAAAAAAAAAAAAAAAAAAAAAAAAAAAAAAAAAAAAAAAAAAAAAAAAACCATTCTTTTGAAGATCCCACCTTCGAAAATAAATCTTTTCTTTTCGAGTTTTTTGCGCATAATATGGCTTTCTAAGGCTATATAACTCCAAAAATGAAAGAGAACCAGTTATCCAAATAAGAACAGAAAGAAAGTGATTCTAATCAGGTTTCCAACCATCCATATAAATGTTTTCTTTTCGCGATACTTTCTTCAATTTATGCTCTCTAAGGCTGATAATTTGAATAATGAAAGAGAAATAGTTATATCTATTTGAAAAGCAAAACAAGCGCGATTCTTATGAAGTTACCAACCTTCGAAAATAATTCTTCTCCTTTCGAGATTCTTTTGACATAATATGCTATTATAAGGCTATCACACTAGAAAAATGAAAGAGAACTAGTTATCTCAAATAAGAACGGAGAAAAAGTGATTCTAATGAGAATTCCAACTATCGAAATTATTCGTTTTTTGTGGCGAATCTTTCTTCATTTTATGCTTCTCTAAGGCTATCAAAGTAGAATAATAAAAGAGAAATAGTTATCTCCATTTGAAACGGAAAAAAAAGCGCGATTTTTATGAAATTTCCAACATTCGAAAATAAATCTTTTCTTTTCGCGATTCTTTCGACATAATATGCTATACTAAGGCTATCAAACTAGAAAAATGAAAGAGAACCAGTTATCTCAAATAAGAACGGAAAAAAAGTGATTCTAATGAGTTATCAAACCATCGAAATAAATGATTATTTTCGCTTCATTTTATGCCATCAACCTAGAAAAATGAAAGAGAACCACTTATTTCAAATAAGAACGGAAAAAAGTGATTCTAATGAGGTTTCAAACCATGGAAATTAATCATTTTTTTTCGCGAATCTTTCTTCATTTTATGCTTTTTTAAGGCTATCAAACTAGAATAACGAAGGAAAAATAGTTATCTCCGTTTGATACGCAAAAAACCCGATTCTTTTGAAGTTTCCAACCTTCGAAAATTAATTTTTCGTTTTAAAGATTCTTTCGAATAATATGCTTTTCTAAGGCTATCAAACTAGAAAAATAAAAGAGAACCAGTTATCTGAAATAAGAACGGAAAAAAGTGATTCTAATGAAGTTTGCAACCATCGAAATAAATCTTTTCTTTTCGCGGATCTTTCTCCATTTTATGCCTTTCTAAGGATATCAAACTAGAATAATGACGGAGAAATAGTTATCTCCATTTGAAACGCAAAAAACCCGATTCTTTTTAAGTTTCCAATCTTCGAAAATAAATTATTTCTTTTCGAGATTCTTTCCACATAATATGCTTTCCTAAGGCTATAAAACTAGAAAAATGAAAGAGAACCCCAGTTATCTCAAATAAGAACGGAAAAAAAAGTGATTCTAATGAGGTTTCAAACCATTGAAATAAATAATTTTTTTTCGCGAATCTTTCTTCTAATTATGCCATCAAACTAGAAAAATGAAAGCGAACCAGTTACTTCAAATAAGAACGGAAAAGGGTGATTCTAATGAGGTTTCCAACCATCGAAATAAATGTTTTCTTATCGCGAATCTTTCTTCATTTTATGCTTTTTTAAGGGTATGATACTGGAATAATGAAGGAAAAATAGTTATCTAGATTTGAAACGCAAAAAAAACCCGATTCTTTTGAAGTTTCCAACCTTCGAAAATAAATTTTTTCATTTCGAGATTCTTTCCGCATAATATGTTTTTCTAAGGCTATCAAACTAGAATAAGGAAGGAGAAATAGTTATCTCCATTTGAAAAGCAAAAAAAAAGGGCGATTTTTATGTAGTTTCCCACCTTCGAAAACTAATCTTTTTTTTTCGAGATTTTTTCCGCATAATATGCTTTTCTAATGCTATCAAACTAGAAAAATAAAAGAGAACCAGTTATCTCAATTAAGAACAGAAAAAAAAAATGATTCTAATCAGGTTTCCAACCATCCATATAAATCTTTTCTTTTCGCCATACTTTTTCATATTATGCTTTTCTAAGGCGAACAAACTAGAATAATGAAAGAGAAATAGTTATCTCTACATGAAACCGCAAAACAAGCGCGATTCTTATGAAGTTTCCAACCTTAGAAAATAATTATTTTCCTTTCGAGATTCTATTGACATAATATGCTATTATAAGGCTATCAAACTAGAAAAATGAAAGAGAACTATTTATCTCAAACAAGAACGTTAAAAAAACGTGATTCTGATGAGGTTTCCAACTGTTGAAGTAAATCTTTTCTTTACGCGAATCTTTCTTCATTTTATGCTTTTCTAAGGCTATCAAACTAGAACAATGAAAGATAAATAGTTATCTCCATTTGAAACGCAAAAATAGGGCGATTCTTATGAAGTTTGCAAGCTTCAAAACAAATCTTTTGTTTTCGAGATTTTTTCAACATAATATGCTTTCCGAAGGCTATAAAACTAGAAAAATGAAAGAGAACCAGTTATCTCAAATAAGAACGGAAAAAAAGCGTTCTAATCAAGTTTCCAACCATCGAAATAAATCTTTTCTTTTCGCGAATCTTTCTTCATGTTATGGTATTCTAAGGCTGTCAAACTAGAATATTGAAGGAGAAATAGTTATCTCCATTTGAAACGCAACAAAACGAGATTCTTTTGAAGTTTCCAAACTTCGAAAAAAAAATTTTCCTTTTCGAGATTCTTTGCGCATAATATACTATTCTAAGGCTATCAAAGTAGAAAAATGAAAGTGAACCAGTTATCTCAAATAAGAACGGGAAAAAAGCGTTCTAATCAAGTTTCCAACCATCAAAATAAATCTTTTCTTTTCGCGAATCTTTCTTCCTTTTATGGTTTTCTAAGGCTATCAAACTAGAATAATGAAGGAGAAATAGTTACCTCCATTTGAAACGCAACAAAACGGGATTCCTTTGAAGTTTCCAAAGTTCGAAAAAATTTTTTTTTCTTTTCGAGATTCTTTGCGCAGAATATGCATTTCTAAGGCTATCAAAGTAGAAAATTAAAAGAGAACAAGTTATCTCAAATAAGAACGGAAAAAAACTGATTCTAATGAAGTTTCAAACCATCGAAATAAATGTTTTCTTTTCGCGAATCTTTCTTCATTTTATGGTATTCTAAGGCTATCAAACTAGAATAATGAAGGAGAAATAGTTATCACCATTTCAAAGGCAACAAAACGCGTTTCTTTTGAATTTTCCAAAATTCGAAATTTTTTTTTTTTCGAGCTTCTTTCCGCATAATATGCTTTTCTACGGCTATCAAAGTGGAAAAATGAAAGAAAAGGAGTTATCTCAAATAAGAACGGAAAAATGTGATGCTAATGAAGTTTCCTACCATCGAAGTAAATCTTTTCTTTACGCGAACCTTTCTTCATTTTATGGTTTTCTAAGGCTATCAAGGAGAATAGTTATCTCCATTTGAAACGCAAAAAAAACGGGATTCCTTTGAAGTTTCCAAAGTTCGAAAAAAAATTTTTTTCTTTTCGAGATTCATTGCGCAGAATATGCATTTCTAAGGCTATCAAAGTGGAAAAATGAAAGAGAGCCAGTTATCTCAAATAAGCAAGGACAAAAAGCGATTCTAATGAAGTTTTCAACCATTGAAATAAATGTTTTCTTTTCGCGAATCTTTCTTCATTTTATGATTTTCTAAGGCTATCAAACTAGAATAATGAAGCAGAAATAGTTATCTCCATTTGAAACGCAACAAAACGCGATTCTTTTCAAGTTTCCAAATTTCGAAAAATTTTTTTTTTCTTTTCGAGATTCTTTGCGCATAATATACTTTTCTAAGGCTATGAAAGTAGAAAAATGAAAGAGAACCAGTTATCTCAAATAAGAACGGAGAAAAAGCGATTCTAATGAAGTTTCCAAACATCGAAATAAATCTTTTATTTTCGCGAATATTTCTTCATGTTATGGTATTCTAAGGCTATCAAACTAGAATATTGATGGACAAAAAGTTATCTCCATTTGAAGCGCAACAAAACGGGATTCTTTTGAAGTTTCGAAACTTCGAAAAAATTTTTTTTCTTTTCGAGATTCTTTGCGCAGAATATGCTTTTCTAAGGCTATGAATGTGGAAAAATGAAAGTGAACCAGTTATATCAAATAAGAACGGAAAAAAAGCGATTCTAATGAAGTTTCCAACCATCGAAATAAATCTTTTCTTTTCGCGAATCATTCTTCATGTTATGGTATTCTAAGGCAATCAAACTAGAATATTGAAGGAGAAAAAGCTATATCCATTTGAAACGCAACAAAACGGGATTCTTTTCAAGTTTCCAAATTTCGAAAAAAACTTTTCTTCTTTTCGAGATTCTTTGCGCAGAATATGCTTTTCTAAGCCTATCAAAGTAGAAAAATGAAAGAGAACCTGTTATCTCAAATAAGAACGGAAAAAAAGGGATTCTAATGAAGTTTCCAACTATCGAAGTAAATCTTTCCTTTTCGCGATCTATCTTCATGTTATGGTATTCAAAGCTATCAAACTAGAATATTGAAGGAGAAATAGTTATCTCCATTTGAAACGCAACAAAACGGGATTGTTTTGAAGTTTCCAACCTTCGAAAATAATTTTTTTCTTTTTAAGATTGTTTCGCATAATATGCTTTTCTAAGGCTAACAAACTAGAAAAATGAAAGAGAACCATTTATCTCAAATAAAAACGAAAAATACTGATTCTAATGAGTTTTGCAACCATCGAAATAAAACTTTTATTTTTACGAATCATTCTTCATTTTATGCTTATCTAAGGCTATCTAAGTAGAATAATGAAGGAAAAGTAGATGTGTCCATTTGCAACGCTTAAAAAAAGCGATTCTTTTAAAGATCCAACCTTCGAAAATAAATATTTTCTTTTCGAGTTTTCTCCGCAGAATATGCTTTTCTAAGGCTATCAAATTAGAAAAATATAAGAGAACCAATTATCTGAAATAAGAACGGAAAAAAAAAAGTTACTAATGACGTTACCAACCATCTAATGAAATCTTTTCTATTCGCAAATCTTTCTTCAGTTTATGCTTCTCTAAGGCTATCAAAGTAGAATAATGAAAAAGAAATAGTTATCTCCATTTGAAATGCAAAAAAAGCGCGATTCTTATGAAGTTTCCAAACTTCGAAAATATATCTTTTCTTTTCGAGATACTTTACACATAATATGCTTTTCTAAGGTTATCAAACTAGAAAATTGAAAGAGAACCAGTTATCTCAAATAAGAACCGAAAAAAAAAGTGATTCTAATGAAGTTTCCAACCATCGATATAAATGTATTCTTTTCGCGAATCTTTCTTCATTTTATGGCTTTCTAAGACTATCAAACTACCATAATGAAGGAAAAACAGTTATCTCCGTTTGAAACGCAAAAAAACTGATTCTATTGAAGCTTCGCACCTTCGAAAATAAATTTTTCTTTTCGAGATTCTTTCGCATAATATGCTTTTCTAAGGCTAACAAATTAGAAAATTGAAAGAGAACCAGTTATCTCATAAAAGAACGAAAAAAAAAAAAAAAAAAGGTTCTAATGAGGTTTCCAACCATCGTAATAAATCTTTTCTTTACGAGAATCTTTCTTCATTTTATGCTTTTTAAAGGCTATCAAACTAGAATAATGAAGGACAAATAGTTACCTCCGTTTGAAATGCAAAAAACTGATTCTTTTGAAGTTTCCAACCTTCGAAAATAATTTTTTTCTTTTCGAGATTCTTTCACATAATATGCTTTTCTATTGCTAACAAAATGGAAAAATGAAACAGAACCATTTATCTCAAATAAAAACGGAAAAATGTGATTCTAATGAGGTTTCCAACCATGGAAATAAAACTTTTATTTTTGCGAATCTTTCTTCATTTTATGCTTATCTAAGGCTATCTAAGTAGAATAATGAAGGAAAAGTAGTTGTGTCCATTTGCAACGCAAAAAAAGCGATTCTTTTTAAGATGCAACCTTCGAAAATAAATATTTTCTTTTCGAGTTTTCTCCGCAGAATATGCTTTTCTAAGGTTATCAAACTAGAAAATTGAAAGAGAACCAGTTATCTCAAATAAGAACCGAAAAAATGTGATTGTAATGAAGTTTCCAACCAACGAAATAAATGTTTTCTTTTCGCGAATCTTTTTTCATTTTATGGTTTTCTAAGGCTATCAAACTAGAATAATGAAGGAAAAATAGTTATCTCCGTTTAAAACGCAAAAAAACCGATTCTATTGAAGTTTCCCACCTTCGAAAATAAATTTTTTCTTTTCGAGATTCTTTCGCATAATATGCTTTTCTAAGGGTAACAAACTCGAAAAATGAAAGAACCAGTTATCTCAAATAAGAACGGAAAAAAAAAGTTTCTAATAAGGTTACCAACCATCTAATTAAATCTTTTCTATTCCCAAATCTTTCTTCATTTTATGCTTCTCTAAGGCTCTCAAAGTAGAATAATGAAAGAGAAATAGTTATCTCCATTTGAAACGCATAAAAAGCGCGATTCTTATGAAGTTTCCAACCTTCGAAGATATATCTTTTCTCTTCCAGATACTTTCGACACAATATCCTATTCTAAGGATATCTTACTACAAAAATGAAAGAGAACCAGTTATTTCAAATATGAACGGAAAAAAAGTGATTGTAATGAAGTTTCCAACCATCGAAATAAATGTTTTATTTTCGCGAATCTTTCTTCATTTTATGCTTTTCTAACGCTATCTAAGTAGAATAATGAAGGAAAAGTAGTTATCTCCATTTGAAACGCGAGGAAAAAAAAAAAAAAAAAAAAAGGATTCTTTTGAAGATCCCACCTTCGAAAATAAATCTTTTCTTTTCGAGTTTTTTGCGCATAATTTGGCTTTCTAAGGCTATCAAACTCCAAAAATGAAAGAGGACCAGTTATCTCAAATAAGAACATAAAGAAAGTGATTCTAATCAGGTTTCCAACCATCCATATAAATCTTTTCTTTTCGCGATACTTTCTTCAATTTATGCTTCTCTAAGGCTAACAAATTAGAATAATGAATGAGAAATAGTTATATCTATTTGAAACGCAAAACAAGCGCGATTCTTATGAAGTTACCTACCTTCGAAAATAATTCTTCTCTTTTCGAGATTCTTTTGACATAATATGCTATTATAAGGCTATCAAACTAGAAAAATGAAAGAGAACTAGTTATCTAAAATAAGAACGGAAAAAAAATAGATTCTAATGAGGTTTCCAACTATCGAAATTATTCCTTTTTTGTCGAGAATCTTTCTTCAATTTATGCTTTTCTAATTCTATCAAACTATAATAATGAAAGGGAGATATTTATCTCCATTTGAAACGCAAAAATAGGGCGATTCATATAAAGTTTCCAACCTTCGAAAACAAATCGTTTCTTTTCGAGATTCATTCGACATAATATGCTATACTAAGGCTATCAAACTAGAAAAATGAAAGAGAACCAGTTATCTCAAATAAGAACGGAAAAAAAGTTATTCTAATGAGTTAATAAACCATCGAAATATATGATTCTTTTCGCTTCATTTTATGCCATCAAACTAGAAAAATGAAAGAAAACCACTTATTTCAAATAAGAACGGAAAAAGGTGATTCTAATGAGGTTTCAAACCATCGAAATTAATCACTTTTTTCGCGAATCTTTCTTCATTTTATGCTTCTCTAAGGCTATCAACCTAGAATAATGAAGGAAAAATAGTTATCTCCGATTGAAACGCAAAAACCCGATTCATTTGAAGTTTCCAACCTTTGAAAATATTTTTTTTTCTTTTCGAGATTCTTTGGCATAATATGCATTTCTAAGGCTATCAAACTAGAAAAATAAAGGAGAACCAGTTATCTCAAATAAGAACGGAAAAAAAGTGATTCAAATGAAGTTTGCAACCATCGAAATAAATCTTTTCTTTTCGCCAACCTTTCTCCATTTTATGCCTTTCTAAGGATATCAAACTAGAATAATGGCGGAGAAATAGTTATCTCCATTTGAAACGCAAAAAACGCGATTCTTTTGAAGTTTCCAATCTTCGAAAAAAAATTATTTCTTTTCGAGATTGTTTCACATAATATGTTTTCCTAAGGCTATAAAACTAGAAAAGTGAAAGAGAACCAGTTATCTCAAATAAGAATGGAAAAAAAAGTGATTCTAATGAGGTTTCAAACCATCGAAATAAATGATTTTTTTCGCGTATCTTTATTCATTTTATGCCATCAAACTAGAAAAATGAAAGCGAACCGGTTACTTCAAATAATGACGGAAAAAGGTGATTCTAATGAGGTTTCCAACCATCGAAATAAATGTTTTCTTTTCGCGAATCTTTCTTCATTTTATGCTTTTTTAAGGGTATGATACTGGAATAATGAAGGAAAAATAGTTATCTAGATTTGAAACGCAAAAAAACCCGATTCTTTTAAAGTTTCCAACCTTCGAAAATAAATCTTTTCTTTTCGAGATTCTTTCCGCATAATATGTTTTTCTAAGGCCAACAAACTAGAAAAATGAAAGAGAAATAGTTATCTCCATTTGAAACGCAAAAAAAGGGCGATTCTTATGAAGTTTCCAACCTTCGAAAACAAGTCTTTTTTTTTTCGAGATTTTTTCCGCATAATATGCTTTTCTAAGTCCATCAAAATAGAAAAATAAAACAAAACCAGTTATTTCAAATAAGAAAGGAAAAAAGTGATTCTAATGATGTTTCAAACTATCGAAATAAATCTTTTCTATTCGGGAATCATTCTTCATTTTATGCTTTTTTAAGGCCATCAAACTAGAATAATGAAGGAGAAATAGTTATCTCCATTTGAAACGCAAAAAAAGCGCGATTCTTATGAAGTTGCCAACCTTAGAAAATAAATGTTTTCTTTTCGAGATTCTTTCGACATAATATGCTATTCCATGGCTATCTAACTACAAAAATGAAAGAGAACCAGTTAACTCAAATAAGAATGGGGGGAAAAAAAATGAGGTTTCAAACCATCAAAACAAATAATTTTTTTTCGCGATTCTTTCTTCATTTTATGCTTATCTAACGCTATCTAAGTAGAATAATGAGGGAAAAGTAGTTATGTCCATTTGCAACGCAAAATAAAAGCGATTTTTTAAAGATACAACCTTCGAAAATAAATATTTTGTTTTTCGAGTTTTTTCTGCAGAATATGCTTTTCTAAGGCTATCAAACCAGAAAAATAAAAGAGAACCATTTATCTCAAATAAGAACGGAAAAAAAGGTTCTAATGAGGTTACCAACCCTCTAATTAAATCTTTTCTATTCGCAAATCTTTCCTCATTTTATTCTTCTGTAAGGCTATCAAAGTAGAATAATGAAAGAGAAATAGTTACCTCCATTTGAAACGCAAAACAAGCGCGATTCTTATGAAGTTTCCAACCTTGGAAAATAATTCTTTTCTTTTCGAGATTCTATTGACATAATATGCTATTTTAAGGTTATCAAACTAGAAAAATGAAAGGGAACTAGTTATCTCAAATGAGAACGGAAAAAAAGTGATTCTAATGAGGTTTCCAACTATCGAAATAATTCCTTTTTTCTCGCGAATTTTTCTTCATTTTATCTTTTCTAAGGCTATCAAAGTAGAATAATGAAAGATAAATAGTTATCTCCATTGGTACGAAAAAATAGGGCGATTCTTATAAAGTTTCCAACCTTCAAAACAAATGTTTTGTTTTCGGATTTTTTTTCATATAATATGCATTTCTAAGGCTATCAAACTAGAACAATGAAAGATAATTAGTTATATCCATTTGAAACGGAAAAAAGGGTGATTCTTATGAAGTTTCCAACCATCGAAATAAATGTTTTATTTTCGCAAATCTTTCTTCATTTTATGCTTTTCTAACGCTATCTAAGTAGAATAATGAAGGAAAAGTAGTTATCTCCATTTGAAACGCAAAAAAAAAAAAAAAAAAAAAAAGCGATTCTTTGAACATCCCACCTTCGAAAATAAATCTTTTCTTTTCCAGTTTTTTGTTCATAATATGAATTTATAAGGCTATAAAACTCCAAAAATGAAAGAGAACCAGTTATCTCAAATAAGAACAGAAAGAAAGTGATTCTAATGAGGTTTCCAACCATCGAAATAAATGTTTTCTTTTCGCGAATCTTTCTTCATTTTATTCCTTTTTAAGGCTATCAAACTGGAATAATGAACGAAAAATAGTTATCTCCGTTTGAAACGCATGAAACCCGATTCTTTAGAAGTTTCCAACCTTCGAAAATAAATTTTTTCTTTGCGAGATTCTTTCGCATAATATGCTTTTCTAAAGCTAACAAACTAGAAAAATGAAAGAGAACCAGTTAGCTCAATTAAGAACGGAAAAAAAGTGATTCTAATGAGGTTTCAAACAATCGAAATAAATGATTTTTTTCGCGAATCTTTCTTAATTTTATGCCATCAAACTAGAAAAATGAAAGAGAACCAGTTATTTCAAATAAGAACGGAAAAAGTGATTCTAATGAGGTTTCCAACCATCGAAATAAATGTTTTCTTTTCGCGAATCTTTCTTCATTTTATGCTTTTTTAAGGTTATCAAACTGGAATAATAAAGGAAAAATAGTTATCTAGATTTGAAACGCAAAAAAACCCGATTATTTTGAAGTTTCTAACCAACCAAAATAAATTTTTTCTTTTCTCGATTCTTTCCACATAATATGCTATACTAAGGCTATCAAACTATAAAAATGAAAGAGAACCAGTTATCTCAAATAAGAACGGAAAAAAAGTGATTCTAATGAGTTATCAAACCATCGAAATAAATGAATTTTTTCGCTTCATTTTATGCCATCAAACTAATAAAATGAAAGGGAACCACTTATTTCAAATAAGAACGGAAAAAGGTGATTCTAAAGAGATTTCAAACCATCGAAATTAATCATTTTTTTTTTCGCGAATCTTTCTTCATTTTATGCTTTTTTAAGGCTATCAAATTAGAACAATGAAGGAAAAGTAGTTATCTCCGTTTGAAACGCAAAAAACCCGATTCTTTTGAAGTTTCCAACCTTGGAAAATAAATTTTTTCTTTTCGAGATTCTTTCTGCATAATATGTTTTTCTAAGTCTAACAAACTAGAAAAATGAAAGAGAAATAGTTATCTCCATTTGAAACGCAAACAAAAGGGCAATTCTTAAGAAGTTTCCAACCTTCGAAAATAAATTTTTTCTTTTCGAGATTCTTTCTGCATAATATGCTTTTCTAAGTCTATCAAACTAGAAAAATAAAACATAACCCGTTAATTGAAATAAGAAAGGAAAAATGTGATTCTAATGAGGTTTCAAACCATCGAAATAGATCTTTTCTTTTCGAGATTCTTTTGCATAATATGCTTTTCTATGGCTAACAAAATAGAAAAGTGAAAGAGCACCATTTATCTCCAATAAAAACGAAAAAAAAAAGTGATTCTAATGAGGTTTCCAACCGTCGAAATAAGACTTTTATTTTTGCGAATCTTTCTTCATTTTATGCTTATCTAAGGCTATCTAAGTAGAATAATGAGGGAAAAGTAGTTATGTTCATTTGCAACGCAAAATAAAAGCGATTATTTAAAGATCGAACCTTCGAAAATAAATATTTTGTTTTCGAGTTTTTTCCGCAGAATATGCTTTTCTAAGGCTATCAAACCAGAAAAATAAAAGAGAACCAGTTATCTCAAATAAGAACGGAAAAAAGGTTCTAATGAGGTTACCTATTGAGGTTACTCTAATTAAATCCTTTCTATTCGCAAATCTTTCCTCATTTTATTCTTCTGTAAGGCTATCAAAGTAGAATAACGAAACAGAAATAGTTACCTCCATTTGAAACGCAAAACAAGCGCGATTCTTATGAAGTTTCCAACCTTGAAAAATAATTCTTTTCTTTTCGAGATTCTATTGACATAATATGCTATTATTAGGTTATCAAACTAGAAAAATGAAAGAGAACCAGTTATTTCAAATAAGAAGGGAAAAAGGGATTCTAATGAGGTTTCCAATCGTCGAAATAAATGTTTTCTTTTCGCGAATCTTTCTTCATTTTATGCTTTTTTAAAGTTATCAAACTGGAATAATAAAGGAAAAATAGTTATCTAGATTTGAAACGCAAAAAAACCCGATTCTTTTGAAGTTTCCAACCTTCCAAAATAAATTTTTTCTTTTCTAGATTCTTTCCGCATAATATGTTTTTCTAAGGCTAACAAACTAGAAAAATGAAAGAGAAATAGTTATCTCCATTTGAAACGCAAAAAAGGGCGATTCTTATGAAGTTTCCAACTTTCGAAAACAATTTTTTTTTTTCGAGATTTTTTCCGCATAATATGCTTTTCTAAGGCTATCAAACTAGAAAAATAAAAGAGAACCAGTTATCTCAAATAAGAAAGGAAAAAAAGTGATTCTAATGAAGTTTGCAACCATCATAATAAATCTTTTCTTTTCGCGAATCTTTCTTCATTTTATGCTTTTCTACGGATATCAAACTAGAATAATGACGGAGAAATAGTTAATCTCCATTTGAAACGCAAAACACCCGATTCTTTTGAAGTTTCCAACCTTCGAAAATAAATTATTTTTTTTGGAGATTCTTCGACATAATATGCTATTCTAAGGCTATCTAACTAGAAAAATGAAAGAGAATTAGTTAACTCATATAAGAACGGAAAAGAAAAATGAATATAATGAGGTTTCAAACCATCAAAATAAATAATTTTTTTCGCGATTCCTACTTCATTTTATGCTTTTTTAAGGCTATCAAACTATAATAATGAAGGACAAATAGTTACCTCCGTTTAAACGCAAAAAACCCGATTCTTTTGAAGTTTCCAACCTTCGAAAATAATTTTTTTCTTTTCAAGATTCTTTCGCATAATATGCTTTTCTAAGACTAAGAAACTAGAAAAATGAAACAGAACCATTTATCTCAAATAAAAACGAAAAAAAGTGATTCTAATGAGGTTTGCAACCATCGAAATAAAAATTGTATTTTTGCGAATCTTTCTTCATTTTATGCTTATCTAAGGCTATCTAAGTAGAATAATGAAGGAAAAGTAGATGTGTCCATTTGCAACGCTTAAAAAAAGCGATTCTTTTAAAGATCCAACCTTCGTAAATAAATATTTTCTTTTCGAGTTTTCTCCGCAGAATATGCTTTTCTATTGCAATCAAATTAGAAAAATATAAGAGAACCAGTTATTTGAAATAAGAACGGAAAAAAAAAGTTTCTAATGACGTTACCAACCATCTAATTAAATCTTTTCTATTCGCAAATCTTTCTTCATTTTATGCTTCTCTAAAGCTCTCAAAGTACAATAATGAAAGAGATATAGTTATCTCCATTTGAAACGCAAAAATAGCGCGATTCTTATGAAGTTTCCAACCTTCGAAAATATATCTTTTCTCTTCGAGATACTTTCGACACATAATGCTATTCTAAGGATATCTTACTAGAAAAATGAAAGAGAACCGGTTATCTCAAAAATGAACGGAAAAAAAGTGATTCTAATGAAGTTTCCAACCATCGAAATAAATGTTTTATTTTCGCAAATTTTTCTTCATTTTATGCTTTTCTAACGCTATCTAAGTAGAATAATGAAGGAAAAGTAGTTATCTCCATTTGAAACGCAAAAAAAAAAAAAAAAAAAAAAAAAAAAAAAAAAAAAAAAAAACATTCTTTTGAAGATCCCACCTTCGAAAATAAATCTTTTCTTTTCGAGTTTTTTGCGCATAATATGGCTTTCTAAGGCTATATAACTCCAAAAATGAAAGAGAACCAGTTATCCAAATAAGAACAGAAAGAAAGTGATTCTAATCAGGTTTCCAACCATCCATATAAATGTTTTCTTTTCGCGATACTTTCTTCAATTTATGCTCTCTAAGGCTGACAAATTAGAATAATGAAAGAGAAATAGTTATATCTATTTGAAAAGCAAAACAAGCGCGATTCTTATGAAGTTACCAACCTTCGAAAATAATTCTTCTCCTTTCGAGATTCTTTTGACATAATATGCTATTATAAGGCTATCACACTAGAAAAATGAAAGAGAACTAGTTATCTCAAATAAGAACGGAGAAAAAGTGATTCTAATGAGGTTTCCAACTATCGAAATTATTCGTTTTTTGTCGCGAATCTTTCTTCATTTTATGCTTCTCTAAGGCTATCAAAGTAGAATAATAAAAGAGAAATAGTTATCTCCATTTGAAACGCAAAAAAAAGCGCGATTTTTATGAAATTTCCAACATTCGAAAATAAATCTTTTCTTTTCGCGATTCTTTCGACATAATATGCTATACTAAGGCTATCAAACTAGAAAAATGAAAGAGAACCAGTTATCTCAAATAAGAACGGAAAAAAAGTGATTCTAATGAGTTATCAAACCATCGAAATAAATGATTATTTTCGCTTCATTTTATGCCATCAACCTAGAAAAATGAAAGAGAACCACTTATTTCAAATAAGAACGGACAAAAAGCGATTCTAAAGAAGTTACCAACCTTCGAAATAAATGTTTTCTTTTCGCGAAACTTTCTTCATGTTATGGTTTTCTAAAGCTATCAAACTAGAATAATGAAGGAGAAATAGTTATCTTCATTTGAAAAGCAACAAAACGGGATTCATTTGAAGTTTCCAAACTTCGAAATAAAATTTTTTTCTTTTCGACATTCTTTCCGCATAATTTCCTTTTTAAGACTATCAAAGAAGAAAAATGAAAGAGAACCGGTTATCTCAAATAAGAACGGAAAAAAAGTGATTCTAATAAAGTTTCGAACCATCGAAATAAATGTTTTCTTTTCGCGAATCCTTATTCATTTTATGGTATTCTAAGGCTATCAAACTAGAATAATGAAGCAGAAACTGTTATCTCTATTTCAAACGCAACAAAACGCGATTCTTTTGAAGTTTCCAAAGTTCGAAAAATTTTTTTTTTCTTTTCGAGATTCTTTCCGCATATGCTTTTCTAAAGCTATCAAAGTGGAAAAATGAAAGAGAACCAGTTATCTCAAATAAGAACGGAAAAAAAGTGATTTTAATGAAGATTCCAATCTTCGAAATAAATCTTTTCTTTTCGCGAATCTTTCTTCACCTTATGGTTTTCTAAGCCTATCAAACTAGAATAATGAAGGAGAAATAGTTATCTTCATTTGAAACGCAATAAAACGGGATTCCTTTGAAGTTTCCAAACTTCGAAAAAAATTTTTTTTATTCTTTTCGAGACTCCTACCGCATAATATGGTTTTCTAAGCCAATTAAAGTGGAAAAATGAAAGAGCAGCAGTTATCTCAAATAAAAACGAAAAAAAAAGTGATTCTAATTAGGTTTCCAACCATCGAAATAAAACTTTTATTTTTGCGAATCTTTCTTCTTTTTATGCTTATGTAAGGCTATCTAAGTAGAATAATGAGGGAAAAGTAGTTATGTCCATTTGCAACGCAAAATAAAAGCGATTCTTTAAAGATCCAACCTTCGAATATAAATATTTTGTTTTTCGAGTTTTTTCCGCAGAATATGCTTTTCTAAGAAGGCTATCAAACCAGAAAAATAAAAGAGAACCAATTATCTCAAATAAGAACGGCAAAGAAAGGTTCTAATGAGGTTACCAACCCTCTAATTAAATCTTTTCTATTCGCAAATCTTTCTTCATTTTAATCTTCTGTAATGTTATCAAAGTAGAATAATGAAAGAGAAATAGTTACCTCCATTTGAAACGCAAAATAAGCGCGATTCTTATGAAGTTTCCAACCTTGGAAAATAAATCTTTTCTTTTCGAGATTCTATTGACATAATATGCTATTTTAAGGTTATCAAACTAGAAAAATGAAAGGGAACTAGTTATCTCAAATGAGAACGGAAAAAAAAGTGATTCCAATGAGGTTTCCAACTATCGAAATAATTCCTTTTTTGTCGCGAATTTTTCTTCATTTTATCTTTTCTAACGCTATCAAAGTAGAATAATGAAAGATAAATAGTTATCTCTATTGGTACGAAAAAATAGGGCGAATCTTATAAAGTTTCCAACCTTCAAAACAAATTTTTTGTTTTCGGGATTTTTTTCGCATAATATGCTTTTCTAAGGCTATCAAACTAGAACAATGAAAGATAAATGGTTATCTGCATTTGAAACGCAAAAAAGGGCGATTCTAATGAAGTTTCCAACCATCGAAATAAATCTTTTATTTTCGCGAATATTTCTTCATGTTATGGTATTCTAAGGCTATCAAACTAAAATATTGAAGGACAAAAAGTTATCTCCCTTTGAAACGCAACAAAACGAGATTCTTTTGAAGTTTCTAAACTTCGAAAATTATTTTTTCCTTTTCGAGATTCTTTGCGCATAATATACTTTTCTAAGGCTATCAAAGTCGGAAAATGAAACAAAACCAGTTTTCTCAAATAAGAACGGAACAAAAGGGATTCTAATGAAGTTTCCAACCATCGAAATAAATCTTTTCTTTTCGCGAATCTTTCTTCATGTTATGGTATTCTAAGGCTATTAAACTATAATATTGAAGGAGAAAAAGTTATCTCCATTTGAAACGCAACAAAACGGGATTCTTTTGAAGTTTCGAAACTTCGAAAAATTTTTTTATTCTTTTCGAGATTCTTTGCGCAGAATATGCTTATCTAAGGCTATCGAAGTAGAAAATTGAAAGAGAACAAGTTATCTCAAATAAGAACGGACAAAAAGCGATTCTAATGAAGTTTCCAACCATCGAAATAAATGTTTTCTTTTCGCGAATCTTTCTTCATGTTATGGTTTTCTAAGGCTATCAAACTAGAATAATGAAGGAGAAATAGTTATCTCCATTTGAAACGCAACCAAACGGGATTCATTTGAAGTTTCCAAACTTCGAAATAAAATTTTTTTCTTTTCGAGATTCTTTCCGCATAATATGCTTTTCTCAGACTATCAAAGAAGAAAAATGAAAGAGAACTAGTTATCTCAAATAAGAACGGGAAAACAGCGATTCTAATGAAGTTTGCATCCATCGAAATAAATGTTTACTTTTCGCGAATCTTTCTTCATTTTATGGTATTCTAAGACTATCAAACTAGAATAATGAAGGAGAAACAGTTATCTACATTTCAAACGCAACAAAACGCGTTTGTTTTGAATTTTCCAAACTTCGAAAAAATTTTTTTTCTTTTCGAGATTCTTTCCGCATAATATGCTTTTCTAAGGCTATCAAAGTGGAATAATGAAAATGAACCAGTTATCTCAAATAAGAACGGAAAGAAAGTGTTTCTAATGAAGTTTCCAACCATCTAAATAAATGATTTCTTTTCGCGAATCTTTCTTCATTTTATGGTATTCTAAGGCCATCAAACAGGAATAATGAAGGAGAAATAGTTAAATCCATTTGAAACGCTACAAAACGCGATTCTTTTGAAGTTTCCAAACTTCGAAAAATAATTTTTAACTTTTGGAGATTCTTTGAGCAGAATATGCTTTTATAAGGCTATCAAAGTAGAAAAATGAAAGAGAACCAGTTATCTCAAATAAGAACGGAAAAAAAGTGATTCTAATGAAGTTTCCAACCATCGAAATAAATGTTTGCTTTTCGCGAATCTAGCTTCATTTTATGGTATTCTAAGGCTATCAAACTAGAATAATGAAGGAGAAATATTTATCTCCATTTCAAGCGCAACAGAACGCGATTTTTTTGAAGATTCCAAATTTCGAAAATTTTTTTTTATTCTTTTCGAGATTCTTTCCGCATAATATGATTCCTAAGGTAATCAAAATGGAAAAATGAAAGAGCAGCAGTTATCTCAAATAAAAACGAAAAAAAAGTGATTCTAATGAAGTTTCAAACCATCGAAATAAATCTTTTCTTTACGCGAGTCTTTCTTCATTTTATGGTTTTCTAATGCTATCAAGCTAGAATAATGAAGGAGAAATGGTTATCTCCATTTGAAACGCAACAAAACGGGATTACTTTGAAGTTTCCAAAGTTCGAAAAAAAATTATTTTCTTTTCGAGATTCTTTGCGCAGAATATGCATTTCTAAGGCTATCAAAGTAGAAAAATGAAAGAGAACCAGTTATCTCAAATAAGAACGGACACAAAGCGATTCTAATGAAGTTTCCAACCATCGAAATAAATGTTTTCTTTTCGCGAATCTTTCTTCATTTTATGTTATTCTAAGGCTATCAAACTAGAATAATGAAGGAGAAATAGCTATCTCCATTTGAAACCCAACAAAACGGGATACCTTTGAAGTTTCCAAACTTCTAAAAAAATTTTTTTTCCTTTCGAGATTCTTTGCGCAGAATATGCGTTTCTAAGGCTATCAAAGTAGAAAAATGAAGAGAACCAGTTATCTCAAATATGAACGGATAAAAAGCGATTCTAATGAAGTTTCCAACCATTAAATAAATCTTTTTTTCCGCGAATCTTTCTTCATGTTATGGTATTATAAGGCTATCAAACTAGAATATTGAAGGAGAAAAAGTTATCTCAGTTTGAAACGCAACAAAACGGGATTCTTTTGAAGTTTCGAATCTTCGAAAAAAATTTTTTTGTTTATGAGATTCTTTCCGCATAATATGCTTTTCTAAGGCTATCAAAGTGGAAAAATGAATGAGAACTAGTTATCTCAAATAAGAACGGGAAAAAAGTGATTCTATTGAAGTTTCCATCCATCGAGATAAATCTTTTCTTTTCGCGAATCTTTCTTCATTTTATGGTTTTCTAAGGCCATCAAACTAGAATAATGAAGGAGAAATAGATATCTCCATTTTAAACGCAACAAAACGGGATTCCTTTAAAGTTTCCAAACTTCGAAAAATAATTTTTAACTTTTCGAGATTCTTTGCGCAGAATATTCTTTTCTAAGGCTATCGAAGTATAAAAATGAAGGAGAATCAGTTATCTCAAATAAAAACGGAAAAAAGTGATTCTAATAAAGTTTCCAACCGTCGAAATAAATGTTTTCTTTTCGCGAATCTTTCTTCATTTTATGGTATTCTAAGGCTATCAAACTAGAATAATGAAGGAGAAATAGTTATCTCCATTTCAAGCGCAAAGGAACGCGATTTTTTTGAAGATTACAAATTTCGAAAAATTTTTTATATTCTTTTCGAGATTCTTTCCGAATAATATGGTTTCCTAAGGCAATCAAAGTGGAAAAATGAAAGAGAAGCAGTTATCTCAAATAAGAACGGAAAAAAGGTGATTCTAATGAAGTTTCCTACCATCGAAGTAAATCTTTTCCTTACCCGAATCTTTCTTCATTTTATGGTATTCTAAGGCTATCTAGGAGAATAGTTATCTCCATTTGAAACGCAACAAAACGCGATTCCTTTGAAGTTTCCAAACTTCTAAAAAAATTTTTTTCTTTTCGAGATTCTTTCCGCATAATATGCTTTTCTAAGGCTATGAAAGTAGAAAAATGTAAGTGAACCAGTTATCTCAAATAAGAACGGAAAAAAAGCGTTCTAATCAAGTTTCCAACCATCGAAATAAATCTTTTCTTTTCGCGAATCTTTCTTCATTTTATGGTATTCTATGGCTATCAAACTAGAATAATGAAGGAGAAACAGTTATCTCCATTTCAAACGCAACAAACGCGATTCTTTTGCAGTTTCGAAACTTCGAAAAATTTTTTTTTACTTTTCGAGATTCTTTGCTCAGAATATGCGTTTATAAGGCTATCAAAGTAGAAAAATGAAAGAGAACAAGTTATCTCAAATAAGAACGGAAAAAAAGTAATTCTAATAAAGTTTCCAACCATCGAAATAAATGTTTTCTTTTCGCGAATCTTTCTTCATGTTATGGTTTTCTAAGGCTATCAAACTAGAATAATGAAGGAGAAATGGTTATCTCAATTTGAAACGCAACAAAACGGGATTCATTTGAAGTTTCCAAACTTGGAAATAAATTTTTTTTCTTTTCGAGATAATTTCCGCATAATATGCTTTTCTAAGACTATCAAAGAAGAAAAATGAAAGAGAACCAGTTATCTCAAACAAGAACGGAAAAACAGCGATTCTAATGAAGTTTCCAACCATCGAAATAAATGATTTCTTTTCGCGAATCTTTCTTCATTTTATGGTATTCTAAGGCTATCAAACTAGAATAATGAAGGAGAAATAGTTATCTCCATTTCAAACGCAACAAAACGCGTTTCTTTTGAATTTTCCAAACTTCGAAAAAAAATTTTTTCTTTTCGAGATTCTTTCCGCATAATACGCTTTTCTAAGGCTATCAAACTAGAAAAATGAAAGAGAACTATTTATCTCAAACAAGAACGTTAAAAAAACGTGATTCTGATGAGGTTTCCAACTGTCGAAGTAAATCTTTTCTTTACGCGAATCTTTCTTCATTTTATGCTTTTCTAAGAAGGCTATCAAACCAGAAAAATAAAAGAGAACCAATTATCTCAAATAAGAACAGCAAAGAAAGGTTCTAATGAGGTTACCAACCCACTAATTAAATCTTTTCTATTCGCAAATCTTTCTTCATTTTAATCTGCTGTAATGTTATCAAAGTAGAATAATGAAAGAGAAATAGTTACCTCCATTTGAAACGCAAAACAAGCGCGATTCTTATGAAGTTTCCAACCTTGGAAAATAATTCTTTTCTTTTCGAGATTCTATTGACATAATATGCTATTTTAAGGTTATCAAACTAGAAAAATGAAAGGGAACTAGTTATCTCAAATGAGAACGGAAAAAAAAGTGATTCCAATGAGGTTTCCAACTATCGAAATAATTCCTTTTTTGTAGCGAATTTTTCTTCATTTTATCTTTTCTAACGCTATCAAAGTAGAATAATGAAAGATAAATAGTTATCTCTATTGGTACGAAAAAATAGGGCGAATCTTATAAAGTTTCCAACCTTCAAAACAAATTTTTTGTTTTCGGGATTTTTTTCGCATAATATGCTTTTCTAAGGCTATCAAACTAGAACAATGAAAGATAAATGGTTATCTGCATTTGAAACGCAGAAAAGGGCGATTCTAATGAAGTTTCCAACCATCGAAATAAATCTTTTATTTTCGCGAATATTTCTTCATGTTATGGTATTCTAAGGCTATCAAACTAAAATATTGAAGGACAAAAAGTTATCTCCATTTGAAACGCAACAAAACGAGATTCTTTTGAAGTTTCTAAACTTCGAAAATTATTTTTTCCTTTTCGAGATTCTTTGCGCATAATATACTTTTCTAAGGCTATCAAAGTCGAAAAATGAAACAAAACCAGTTTTCTCAAATAAGAACGGAACAAAAGGGATTCTAATGAAGTTTCCAACCATCGAAATAAATCTTTTCTTTTCGCGAATCTTTCTTCATGTTATGGTATTCTAAGGCTATCAAACTATAATATTGAAGGAGAAAAAGTTATCTCCATTTGAAACGCAACAAAACGGGATTCTTTTGAAGTTTCGAAACTTCGAAAAAATTTTTTATTCTTTTCGAGATTCTTTGCGCAGAATATGCTTATCTAAGGCTATCGAAGTAGAAAATTGAAAGAGAACAAGTTATCTCAAATAAGAACGGAAAAAAAGTGATTCTAATGAAGTTTCAAACCATCGAAATAAATCTTTTCTTTTCGAGAATCTTTCTTCATTTTATGGTTTTCTAAGGCCATCAAACTAGAATAATGAAGGAGAAATAGTTATCTCCATTTGAAACGCAACAACACGGGATTCCTTTGAAGTTTCCAAACTTCGAAAAATAATTTTTAACTTTTCGAGATTCTTTGAGCACAATATACTTTCTAAGGCCATCAAAGTAGAAAAATGAAGGAGAATCAGTTATCTCAAATAAAAACGGAAAAAAAAAAAATGATTCTAATAAATTTCCAACCATCGAAATAAATGGCTTGTTTTCGCGAATCTTTCTTCATTTTATGGTATTCTAAGGCAATCAAACTAGAATAACGAAGGAGAAACAGTTATCTCCATTTGAAACGCAACAAAACCCGATTCTTTTGAAGTTTCGAAACTTCGAAAAAAAATTTTTTTCCTTTCGAGATTCTTTGCGCAGAATATGCATTTCTAAGGCTCTCAAAGTGGAAAAATGAAAGAGAACCAGTTATCTCAAATAAGCACGGACAAAAAGCGATTCTAATGAAGTTTCCAACTATCGAAATAAATGTTTTCTTTTTGCGAATCTTTCTTCATGTTATGATTTTCTAAGGCTATCAAACTAGAATAATGAAGGAGAAATAGTTATCTCCATTTGAAACGCAACAAAACGCGATTATTTTCTTGTTTCCAAATTTCGAAAAAATTTTTTTTTCTTTTCGAGATTCTTTGCGCATAATATACTTTTCTAAGGCTATGAAAGTAGAAAAATGAAAGAGAACCAGTTATCTCAAATAAGAACGGAGAAAAAGCGATTCTAATGAAGTTTCCAACCATCGAAATAAATCTTTAATTTTCGCGAATTATTCTTCATGTTATGGTAATCTATTGCTATCAAACTAGAATATTTCAGGAGAAAAAATATCTCCATTTGAAACGCAACAAAACGCGATTCTTTTGATGTTTCCAAACTTCGAAAAAAATTTTTTTTCTTTTTGGGATTCTTTGCGCAATATATACTTTTCTAACGTTATCAAAGTAGAAAAATGAAAGAGAACCAGCTATCTCAAATAAGAACGGAAAAAAAGCGATTCTAATGAAGTTTCCAACCATTGAAATAAATCTTTTCTTTTCGCGAATCCCTCTTCATGTTATGGTATTCTAAGGCTATCAAACTATAATATTGAAGGAGAAATAGTTATCTCCATTTGAAACGCAATAAAACGGGATTCCTTTGAAGTTTCCAAAGTTCGAAAATTTTTTTTTTCTTTCGGAGATTCTTTCCGCATAATATTCTTTTCTAAGGCTATCAAAGTGGAAAAATGAAAGAGAACCAGTTATCTCAAATAAGAACGGAAAAAAAGTGATTTTAATGAAGATTCCAACCATCTAAATAAATCTTTTCTTTTCGCGAATCTTTCCCTATTTTATGGTTTTCTAAGCCTTTTAAACTAGAATAATGAAGGAGAAATATTTATCTCCATTTGAAACGCAACAAAACGGGATTCCTTTGAAGTTTCCAAAGTTCGAAAAAAAAATTTTCTTTTCGAGATTCTTTGCGCAGAATATGAATTTCTAAGGCTATCAAAGTGGAAAAATGAAAGAGAACCAGTTATCTCAAATAAGAACGGAAAAAAAGTGATTCTAATGAAGTTTCAAACCATGGAAATAAATCTTTCCTTTTCGCGAATCTTTCTTAATTTTATGTTTTTCTAAGGTTATTTAAATAGAATAATGAAGGAGAAATAGTTATCTCCATTGAAACGCAACGAAACGGGATTCTTTTCAAGTTTCCAAATTTCGAAAAATTTTTTTTTTCTTTTCGAGATTCTTTGTGCAGAATATGCGCTTCTAAGGCTATCAAAGTAGAAAAATGAAGACAACCAGTTATCTCAAATAAGAAGGGAAAAAAAGTGATTCTAATAAAGTTTCCAACCATTGAAATAAATGATTTCTTTTCGCGAATCTTTCTTCATTTTATGGTTTTCTAAGGCCATCAAACTAGAATAATGAAGGAGAAATAGTTATCTCCATTTCAAGCGCAACGGAACGCGATTTTTTTGAAGATTAAGAATTTCGAAAAATTTTTTATATTCTTTTCGAGATTCTTTCCGCATAATATGGTTTCCTAAGGCAATCAAAGTGGAAAAATGAAACAGAAGCAGTTATCTCAAATAAGAACGGAAAAAAGTGATTCTAATGAAGTTTCCTACCATCGAAGTAAATCTTTTCTTTACCCGAATCTTTCTTCATTTTATGGTATTCTAAGGCTATCTAGGAGAATAGTTATCTCCATTTGAAACGCAACAAAACGCGATTCCTTTGAAGTTTCCAAACTTCTAAAAAAATTTCTTTCTTTTCGAGATTCTTTCCGCAAAATATGCTTTTCTAAGGCTATGAAAGTAGAAAAATGTAAGTGAACCAGTTATCTCAAATAAGAACGCAAAAAAAGCGTTCTAATCAAGTTTCCAACCATCGAAATAAATCTTTTCTTTTCGTGAATCTTTCTTCATGTTATGGTATTCTAAGGCTGTCAAACTAGAATATTGAAGGAGAAATAGTTATCTCCATTTGAAACGCAACAAAACGAGATTCTTTTGAAGTTTCCAAACTTCGAAAAAAAATTTTTCCTTTTCGAGATTCTTTGCGCATAATATATTATTCTAAGGCTATCAAAGTAGAAAAATGAAAGAGAACCAGCTATCTCAAATAAGAACGGAAAAAAAGCGATTCTAATGAAGTTTCCAACCATCGAAATAAATCTTTTCTTTTCGCTAATCTTTCTTCATGTTATGGTATTCTAAGGCTATCAAACTAGAATATTGAAGGAGAAATAGTTATCTCCATTTTAAACGCAACAAAACGAGATTCCTTTGAAGTTTCCAAAGTTCGAAAATTTTTTTTTTCTTTTGGTGATTCTTTGCGCAGAGTATGCTTTTCTAAGGCTATCAAAGTGGAAAAATGAAAGAGAACCAGTTATCTCAAATAAGAACGGACAAAAAGCGATTATAATGAAGTTTCCAACCATCGAAATAAATGTTTTCTTTTCGCGAATCTTTCTTCATGTTATGGTTTTCTAAGGCTATCAAACTAGAATAATGAAGGAGAAATAGTTATCTCAATTTGAAACGCAACAAAACGGGATTCATTTGAAGTTTCCAAACTTGGAAATAAAATTTTTTTCTTTTAGAGATAATTTGCGCATAATATGCTTTTCTAAGACTATGAAAGAAGAAAAATGAAAGAGAACCAGTTATCTCAACAAAAACGGAAAAACAGCGATTGTAATGAAGTTTCCAACCATCGAAATAAATGTTTTCTTTTCGCGAATCTTTCTTCATTTTATGGTATTCTAAGGCTATCAAACTAGAATAATGAAGGAGAAATAGTTATCTCCATTTCAAATGCAACAAAACGCATTTCTTTTGAATATTCCAAGCTTCGAAAAAAATTTTTTCTTTTCGAGATTCTTTCCGCATAATACGCTTTTCTAAGGCTTATCAAAGTCGAAAAATGAAAATGAAGCAGTTATCTCAAATAAGAACGGAAAGAAAGTGATTCTAATGAAGTTTCCAACCATCGAAATAAATCTTTTCTTTTCGCGAATCTTTCTTCATTTTATGGTTTTCTAACGCCATCAAACTAGAATAATGAAGGAGAAATAGTTATCTCCATTTGAAACGCAACAAAAGGGGATTCCTTTGAAGTTTCCAAACTTCGAAAAATAATTGTTTTCTTTTCGAGATTGTTTGCGCAGAATATGCTTTTCTAAGGCTATCAAAGTAGAAAAATGAAGGAGAATCAGTTATTTAAAATAAAAACGGGAAAAAAGCGATTCTAATGAAGTTTCCAACCATCGAAATAAATGTTTTCTTTTCGCGAATCTTTCTTCATGTTATGGTATTCTAATGCTATCGAATTAGAATAATGAAGGAGAAACAGTTATCTCCATTTCAAACGCAACAAAACCCGATTCTTTTGAAGTTTCGAAACATCGAAAAAATTTTTTTTACTTTTCGAGATTCTTTGCTCAGAATATGCATTTCTAAGGCTATCAAAGTAGAAAAATGAAAGAGAACAAGCTATGTCAAATAAGAACGGAAAAAAAGTGATTCTAATGAAGTTTCAAACCATCGGAATAAATCTTTTCTTTTCGCGAATCTGTCTTTATTTTATGGTTTTCTAAGGCTATCAAACTAGAATAATGAAGGAGAAATAGTTATATCCATTTGAAACGCAAGAAAACGGGATTCCTTTGAAGTTTCCAAAGTTCGAAAAGAATTTTTTTTCTTTTCGAGATTCTTTGCGCAGAATATGCATTTCTAAGGCTATCAAAGTAGAAAAATGAAAGAGAACCAGTTATCTCAAATAAGAACGGACAAAAAGCGATTCAAATGAAGTTTCCAACCATCGAAATTAATGTTTTCTTTTCGCACACTTTCTTCATTTTATGGTTTTCTAAGGCTATCAAAATAGAATAATGAAGGAAAAACAGTTATCTCCATTTGAAAGGCAACAAAACGGGATTCCTTAGAAGTTTTCCAAAATTCTAAAATTTTTTTTTTCCTTTCGAGATTCTTTGCGCAGAATATGCGTATCTAAGGATATCAAAGTAGAAAAATGAAGAGAACCAGTTATCTCAAATAAGAATGGAAAAAAAGTAATTCTAATGAAGTTTCCAACCATTGAAATAAATGTTTTCTTTTCGCGAATCTTTCTTCATTTTATGGTATTCTAAGGCTATCAAACTAGAGTAATGACGGTGAAATAGTTAAATCCATTTGAAACGCTACAAAGCGCGATTTTTTTGATGATTCCAAAGTTCGAAAAAAATTTTTTTTCTTTTTGAGATTCTTTCCGCATAATATGCTTTTCTAAGGCTATCAAAGTGGAAAAATGAAATAGAACCAGTTATCTCAAATAAGAACGGAAAAAAAGTGATTCTATTGAAGTTTCCAACCATCGAAATAAATCTTTTCTTTTCGCGAATGCTTCTTCATTTTATGGTTTTCTAAGGCCATGAAACTAGAATATTGAAGGAGAAATAGTTATCTGCATTTGAAACGCAACAAAACGGGATTCCTTTGAAGTTTCCAAACTTCGAAAAATATTTTTTTTCTTTTCGAGATTCCTTGCGCAGAATATGCTTTTCTAAGGCTATCAAAGTAGAAAAATGAAGGAGTATCAGTTATCTCAAATAACAACGGAAAAAAAGTGATTTTAATAAAGTTTCCAACCATCGAAATAAATGTTTTCTTTTCGCGAATCTTTCTTCATTGTATGGTTTTCTAAGGCTATCAAACTAGCATATTGAATGAGAAATAGTTATCTCCATTTGAAACGCAACAAAACGGGATTCCTTTGAAGTTTCCAAAGTTCGAAATAAATTTTTTTTCTTTATGAGATTCTTTCCGCATAATATGCTTTTCTAAGGGTATCAAAATGGGAAAATGAAAGAGAACCAGTTATGTCAAACAAGAACGGAAAAACAGCAATTCTAATGAAGTTTCCAACCATCGAAATAAATGTTTTCTTTTCGCGAATCTTTCTTCATTTTATGGTATTCCTAGGCTATCAACTAGAATAATGAAGGAGAAATAGTTATCTCCATTTCAAACGCAATAAAACGCGTTTCTTTTGAATTTTCCAAACTTCGAAAAAAAATTTTTTCTTTTCGAGATTCTTTCCGCATAATACGCTTTTCTAAGGCTATCAAAGTCGAAAAATGAAAATGAACCAGTTATCTCAAATAGGAACGGAAAGAAAGTGATTCCAGTGAAGTTTCCAACCATCGATATAAATCTTTTCTTTTCGCGAATTTTTCTTCATTTTATGGTTTTCTAAGGCCATAAAACTAGAATAATGAAGGAGAAATAGTTATCTCCATTTGAAACGCAACAAAACGGGATTCCTTTGAAGTTTCCAAACTTCAAAAAATAATTTTTTTCTTTTCGAGATAATTTGCGCAGAATATGCTTTTCTAAGGCTATCAAAGTAGAAAAATGAAGGAGAATCAGTTATCTCAAATAAAAACGGAAAAAAAGCGATTCTAATGAAGTTTCTAACCATCGAAATAAATCTTTTCTTTTCGCGAATATTTCTTCATGTTATGGTATTGTAAGGCTATCAAACTAGATTATTGAAGTACAAAAATTTATCTCCATTTGAAACGGAACAAAACGGGATTCTTTTGAAGTTTCAAAACTTCGAAAAAAATTCTTTTTATTTTCCAGATTCTTTCCGCATAATATGCTTTTCTAAGGCTATCAAAGTAGAAAAGTTAAAGAGAACCAGTTATCTCAAATAACAACGGAAAAAAAGTGATTTTAATAAAGTTTCAAACCATCGAAATAAATCATTTATTTTCGCCAATCTTTCTTCATTGTATGGTTTTCTAAGGCTATCAAACTAGCATATTGAATGAGAAATAGTTATCTCCATTTGAAACGCAACAAAACGGGATTCCTTTGAAGTTTCCAAAGTTCGAAAAAAAATTTTTTTCTTTATGAGATTCTTTCCGCATAGTATGCTTTTCTAAGGGTATCAAAGTGGAAAAATGAAAGAGAACCAGTTATGTCAAATAACAACGGAAGAAAAGTGATTTTAATGAAGATTCCAACCATCGAAGTAAATCTTTTCTTTTTGCGAATCTTTCTTCACTTTATGGTTTTCTAAGCCTATCAAACTAGAATAATGAAGGAGTTATCTCCATTAGAAACGCAATAAAACGGGATTCCTTTGAAGTTTCCAAACATCGAAAAAAATTTTTTTTCTTTTCGAGATTCTTTGCGCAGAATATACCTTTCAAAGGCTATCAAAGTAGAAAAATGAAAGAGAACCAGTTATCTCAAATAAGAACGGAAAGAAAGTGATTCTAATGAAGTTTCCAACCATTGAAATAAATCTTTTCTTTTCGCGAATATTTCTTCATGTTATGGTATTGTAAGGCTATCAAACTAGATTATTGAAGTACAAAAATTTATCTCCATTTGAAACGGAACAAAACGGGATTCTTTTGAAATTTCGAGACTTCGAAAATTTTTTTTTTCTTTTCGAGATTCTTTGCGCAGAATATGCTTTTCTAAGGCTATCAAAGTAGAAAAATGAAAGAGAACCAGTTATCTCAAATAAGAACGGAAAAAAAGTGATTCTAATGGAGTTACCAACCACCGAAATAAATGTTTTCTTTTCGCGAATCTTTGTTCATATTATGGTATTCTAAGGCTATCAAACTAGAATAATGAAGGAGAAATAGTTATCTCCATTTGAAATGCAACAAAACGCGATTATTTTCAAGTTTCCAAACTTCGAAAAAAATTTTTTTCTATTCGAGATTCTTTGCGCATAATATACTTTTCTAAGGCTATGAAAGTAGAAAAATGAAAGAGAACAAAATTTCTCAAATAAGTACGGAAAAACAGTCATTCGAATGAAGTTTCAAACCATCGAAATAAATCTTTTCTTTTCGCGAATCTTTCTTCATTTTATGGTTTTCAAAGGCTATCAAACTAGAAGAATGAAGGAGAAATAGTTATCTCCATTTCAAACGCAACAAAACGGGATTATTTTGAAGTTTCGAAACTACGAAAAAAATTTTTTTTCTTTTCGAGATTGTTTGCGCAGAATATGCTTTTCTAAGGCTATCAAAGTAGAAAAATGAAGGAGAATCTGTTATCTCAAATAAAAACGGAAAAAAATATTTCTAATAAAGTTTCCAACCATTGAAATAAATTTTTTCTTTTCGCGAATCTTTCTTCATATTATGGAATTCCAAGGCTATCAAACTAGAATATTGAAGGAGAAAAAGTTATCTCCATTTGAAACGCTAAAAACGGGATTCTTTTGAAGTTTCGAAACTACGAAAAAATTTTTTTTCTTATCGAAATTCTTTGCGCAGAATATGCTTTTCTAAGGCTATCAAAGTGGAAAAATGAAAGAGAACCAGTTATGTCAAATAACAACGGAAAAAAAGTGATTTTAATGAAGATGCCAACCATCGAAATAAATCTTTTCTTTTCGCGAATCCTTCTTCACTTTATGGTTTTCTAAGCCTATCAAACTAGAATAATGAAGAAGTTATCTCCATTAGAAACGCAATAAAACGGGATTCCTTTGAAGTTTCCAAACTTCGAAAAAAATTTTTTTTCTTTTCGAGATTCTTTGCGCAGAATATGCATTTCTAAGGCTATCAAAGTAGAAAAATGAAAGAGAACCAGTTATCTCAAACAAGAACGGACAAAAAGCGATTCTAATGACGTTTCCAACCTTCGAAATAAATGTTTTCTTTTCGCGAAACTTTCTTCATGTTATGGTATTCTAAGGCTATCAAATTAGAATAATGAAGGAGAAATAGTTATCTCCATTTGAAACGCAACAAAACGGGATTCCTTTGAAGTTTCCAAACTTCGAAATAAAATTTTTTTCTTTTCGAGATTCTTTGCGCAGAATATGTTTTTAAAGACTATCAAAGTAGAAAAATGAAAGAGAACAAGTTATCTCAAATTAGAACGGAAAAAAAGTGATTCTACTAAAGTTTCAAACCATCGAAATAAATCTTTTCTTTTCGCGAATCTTTCTTCATTGTATGGTTTTTAAGGCTATCAAACTAGAATATTGAAGGAGAAATATTTATATCCATTTGAAACGCAACAAAACGGGATTACTTTGAAGTTTCCAAACTTCCAAAAAAATTTTTTTCTTTTCGAGATTCTTTGCGCAGAATTTCCATTTCTAAGGCTATCAAAGTGGAAAAATGAAAGAGAAGCAGTTATGTCAAATATGAATGGAAAAAAAGTGATTCTAAGGAAGTTTCCTACCATTGAAGTAAATCTTTTCTTTATGCGAATCTTTCATCATTTTATGGTTTTCCAAGGCTATCAAACTAGAATAATGGAGAAATAGTTATGTCCAATTGATACGCAACAAAACGCGATTCTTTTGAAGTTTCCAACTTCGAAAAAAACTTTTTTTCTTTATGAGTTTCTTTCCGCATAATATGCTTTTCTAAGGCTATCAAAGTGGAAAAATGAAAGAGAACCAGTTATCTCAAATAAGAACGGAAAAAAAGTGATTCTATTGAAGTTTCCAACCATCGAATTAAATATTTTCTTTTCGCGAATCTTTCTTCATTTTATGGTTTTCTAAGGCTATCAAACTAGAATAATGAAGGAGAAATAGTTATCTCCATTTGAAACGCAACAAAACGGGATTCCTTTGAAGTTTCCCCCCTCAGGGGCCCAATTTATTGGGTACGGGGCGTAGCGACCCCGAGGCACCCGAGCTGCTCCCTCAGGTCCGCGCTCAGCGCGTTTGACTCCTTTTTATTTCGCCTCTTTTATTGTTTTATTAGTCCTACTTCCCTGTTCTTTGTCTGATGGGTGCCCCCGTGTTTGACGCGGTAAAATGTGACTGGGTAACGGCGTAACTCCCAGCACAGGGTTATCATGTAGGACAGGAGCGTATCCCCTGGTAAAGGCCAGGCCCGGGGAAGGGCCATTGCATGAGCTGTTGTCTTCCTGCAGGCGATTGGGTCCCTTCGTCAGCCCACAGGAAGGTGTGACCCTGAGGTTACTTGGTTCAGGCCAGAGCCAGTAACCTAAGCCGGGGTGGCGCCCAGGAAGCAGCCCGCCATCGGAGACGGTTGCAATGGTGGAGGAATAATTCGCTATGGTACTGGAAAATAATCCTTTACATTTTAAACGTAAAAGAGTTGACGTAAAAGAAGTATGCGAGAAATCTTTCCCTCGATACTTGGTCATTAGTCGAACTGAAGAGAGTCAGTCGTTTACGACCGTAAATCCATTCAAAATTCAGAAGGGCATTGATGCCATAGCTGGACCCGTTAAGTCCTGTACCCGTCTACGCAACGGATCACTTTTGGTGGAGACACTTGGCCTGTCTCAAAGCAACTCGTTGCTCAAGGCGACGCTACTCCACGGATATCCCGTCCGTGTCGAGAAACATAAGACCATGAATTCGTCGCGAGGAGTTGTGACCACAAATGTTCTAGACGGAATGACCGACCCGGAAATCCAGAGCTGTCTGGAAGACCAAGGGGTCACCTCAGTTTATCGTGTGCAGGCAAGGAAAGAGGGGGAACTACAGCCGACCCGGACTCTTTTCCTCACATTCGACAGGGTCGATTTGCCGCAGAGGATCAAGGCGGGCTACGAGGTGATAGAAGTGCCCCCGTATATCCCTAGCCCGTTGCGATGTTTCCAGTGTCAGCGCTTTGGACACACTCGCATATCGTGTAAAACTGCCGTATCCATCTGTGCAACCTGCGGTGAAGCAAGTCACGAGGGAGCATGCCCATCTGCTCCTGTCTGCGTAAACTGCCGCGGTGGACATCCAGCCTCGTCGCGCGATTGCCCTCGTTTTCGAGAGGAGCGCTGTATCCAGGAGATCCGGGTGAAGGAAAAACTCTCCTTTACTGAAACCCGGAAGCGATTCCAGTCTCGCCAACCTGTCGTGCCTAAGACCGGCACTTACAGCGCAGCAGCTTCTTTTGCGCCCAAGAAGTGCGATAGCAGTACGCAGACCTGCGACCTTGTTTTTACACGGGTCCAAACTACTCCTAGTTCTCCAAAGCGCTCTACCGTGAAGCCCAAAGCGGTTGTTTTTAATGCCCCTGAAATTAAGTTCAGGACGAGTTTTACGCGTACAGATTTTTTAAAGTCGTCAACTCAGGTAGAGAATAAAAAGAGCCCTTCTCCTCCTCGGAGGTCACGCTCCCATGATGGGAGCAAACCCGCTAGGCGGTCGCCGTCGCCGCCTATATCTACATCCAACCGATTCCAGGCGTTGGAATCGGTGGATGCTTCTCAGCGGGAGAGCCCTCCCTCTGAGGAAGTGATGGAGCAGGATGTGCCTGCTCCTTCAAAACCACCGAGTCCCACGCGACTGAAAAAAGGACGTTTGTTTCGCCCTGCACCGTCCAAAAAGTAAGGTGGTAAATTTTTAGCTTCTTTTATCTAATTTTAATAATGGCTATCCTTTCGTGGAATGTGCGTGGTCTCCGTAGTCGCAGACCTGACCTCGAGTTAATTTTACGTTCTACTGACCCTTTGCTGGTATGTCTCCAAGAGACCAAGCTTCGCCCAAGCGATTGTTTAAATTTACGCGGTTACTCTTCGGTGAGATTTGATCTCCCTCCCTAAGATGGCACTCCCGCTCACGGCGGAGTTTTAATTTTAATTCGCAATAACGTGTACAGCACCTCACTACAGCTCCAGACTTCTTTACAAGCTGCCGCAGCTACAGTTCACTTTTCTGGCCTTAGTTTTTCTGTCTGCAATGTTTATTTACCTCCGTCCCGAACCATCACCACAGTTGACCTGGACGATCTTTTGTCTCAGCTACCACCCCCTGTTCTTCTTTTGGGGGATTTCAATGCACACCATCCCCTATGGGGTTCCGCCACGGAGTGTGCGAGGGGTGGCATTATAGCCGACTTTCTGGATCGTCACCATCTAGTACTGCTCAATACTGGACAACCTACATTTCTTTCAGACAGCACTCACAGTTTTTCACACTTGGACTTATCCATGTGTTCTTCCTCGCTTGCTGTACACTTCACCTGGAACGTCATCTCTGATTTATATTCCAGTGACCACTTTCCGTGTCAGATCCATGTACTCTCTCCGAACGCACATTCACAGCGCACGCCAAAATGGCTCATTGATAAGGCGAATTGGCCTCTCTATCGATCTTTGGCCGAATTTTCAGGGTTTGACTTTCCATCTATCGACATCGCGATCGAGCACCTCCGTACGGTCATCATAACAGCAGCAGATAAGGCAATTCCCCGGTCGTCTTGTCTTCCCAGACGCTTACCGGTTCCTTGGTGGAACGATGAATGCCGGGATGCATTGCGTGCCCGCCGAGGTGCTCTCCGAGTTTTTCGTCGCCACCCTACTTCAGCAAATATGATCTGTTACAAACAACTTCGCGCCAAATGCCGCCGAGTCATCAAGGATAGCAAAAAGGCTTCTTGGATTTCTTTTACATCTTCTTTTAACCGCACAACGCCTTCATCCGTAGTTTGGGAACGGCTACGCCGCGTTGCTGGCAAACCAAGGTTTACACCTATACCCGGTCTTAGGATTTTAAATCGAGTGCTCACCACTCCGACTGACGTCGCCAATGTTTTAGGGCGCACCTTCGCTGATGTTTCTAGTTCCGCCAATTACCCGGCTACGTTTCGCGCACTAAGGGAGCATGTTGAGAGGAAAGGTTTCTCGTTTGCTTCCGACCATCAGGAGAGCTACAACGTTCCTTTTACCGTCAGGGAACTGGAGCATGCCCTTTCTACCTCTCGACATTGCGCACCGGGGCCAGATGACATTCACGTTGCCATGTTGCAGCATTTACCAGCAGAAGGCAAAGCCTTTTTATTACGAATTTTTAATTTTATTTGGTGTAATGGCACTTTTCCCAACGCTTGGCGATTGGCCACCGTCGTTCCGATACCTAAGCCTGGAAAGGACCCACATCTTCCTTCCAGTTACCGTCCGATTTCCCTCACCAGCTGCGTTTGCAAGGTGATGGAACGCATGATTAACGGACGGCTCATGTGGTGGTTGGAGTCGAGGCAATTATTGACGAACGCCCAGTGTGGTTTCCGGCGTCATCGTTCCTCTGTCGACCATCTGGTGTCTTTAACTACCCATGTAATGGACGGTTTTGTGCGCAAGTGCCAAACGGTTGCTGTATTTTTCGATCTGGAGAAAGCGTACGATACTTGCTGGAGAGGCGGTATCCTCCTAACGCTTCCCGATTGGAACATACGTGGGCGTATGTCTGTTTTTATTCAGGAATTTATGAAAGACTGGGTTTTTAATGTTCGCGTGGGATCAGTTTTATCATCTAATTTTATTCAAGAGAACGGCGTACCTCAGGGCTCGGTACTTAGTTGCACACTATTTGCCATTGCGATTAACTCTATCACCGAGTGTTTACCGCCAGGAATACAATCGTCGTTATTTGTGGACGATTTTGCCATCTATCTTTCCTCTCGGAGAACCTGTCTCTTGGAACGCCGCCTCCAATGCTGTCTCGACCGCCTTCACGCTTGGAGTGTTTCTCACGGGTTCCGTTTCTCCGCAGAGAAGACCGTCTGCATGAACTTCTGGCGCCACAAGGAGTATCATCCACCTTCGCTCCATCTTGGCCCAGACGCACTTTCTTTCGCAGACGAAGTTAGGTTCCTTGGCTTGGTGTTCGATAGGAAATTATGCTGGTCATCGCATATAGCGCAACTAAAAGGCAAGTGTGAACGTTCTCTTTGCATTTTACGTGTTTTATGTGGCACATCTTGGGGAGCTGACCGGACTATACTTTTACGTCTTTACCGATCTCTTATCCGATCGAAACTGGATTATGGCTGTGTGGTTTATGGCTCTGCGCGTCCTTCTGTTCTGCGCCGCCTGAACCCGATTCATCACCGGGGTATCCGTGTTGCCATTGGGGCATTCCCCACCAGTCCTGTGTTGAGCTTATGTGCGGAGTCTGGAGAACCTCCGTTGTTTTATCGTAGGGATGTTTTACTAGCTGCGTACGGTTGTCGCTTAGCTGCGCAACCTCGTCATCCCACGAATGGGCCGTTTTTTAATGTGTCTTTTGATCGTTTTTATGCTGCTCGGTCTTTTACTCCTAAGCCCGCTGGCTTTCGTTTTCGGGAGATTTTACGGACGTTGGACATTGAGTTACCTGCTTTTTTCTTAGCCGGGGAAACTTCTTCTCCCCCCTGGATTTTAGCAGAGGCCCCCGTTCATCTCGGGCTTACGTCCTGTCCAAAATCATCGACCGCAGCACATATTATTCGTTGTTCTTTTAGCGAGATCAAATCCTCTTTTAATAGCTGGAATTTTATCTATACCGACGGCTCTAAATGTGACACAGGTGTAGGATGTGCTTTTGTTTTTAATGGGGCTAGTTTTACGTATGGGCTTGACGTTGCAACATCTATTTTTATGGCGGAGCTTTATGCTATCTATCGGGCGGTTTTATTTATTTCTGATCACGGGCTGGGGAACAGTGTTATATGTTCCGATTCTTTGAGTGGCATTTTAAGTTTTAGAAACCTGTACAACCTCCACCCCCTTGTACAGATGGTCCAGAATGTAGTTTTAACCCTTTTCGACGCTGGCGTCAGGGTAATACTGCTATGGGTGCCTGGACACGTCGGACTCCCAGGTAATGAGGCCGCAGATGTTGCAGCAAAATCCGCTCTTTTAGCCCCTGCTGAGTACGAGCAGCGTTTTTATTTCGGGGATTTTATACATTCGTTACGTAGAGCCATTTTTTCGCGCTGGCGCGAGGAGTGGGAATTACTCCCAAATAATAAGCTCCGTGAATGTAAACCCGCCCCTTTTAACTGGTCGACTTCTTCTCGCGCTGTTCGTCGCGAAGAAGTAATTTTAGCTCGTCTTAGAATTGGGCATTGCCGTTTTAGTCACTCTCACCTTTTTAATGATCAACCCGCTCCAGTTTGCCCTCACTGTGACCACCCCTTTACAGTGCGTCACGTTTTATTTGATTGTCTTCATCTGACAGCTTTTAGAAATAATTTAGGTTTGCCGTCCTCTATTGAGGACTTACTCGCAGATGATGTTGTTACTATTGAGCGCGTGCTCCGTTTTATCCGTGTTTGTGGTTTTTGGAGCAAGGTGTGAGGTGTTCTCTTTTTATCCATGACGGCATTTTTAGACGCTTTTAAGACTGTTGTTGTTTCAGCATTTGTTGCATTGTTTTTAGTACCAGTCTTTTATTGCGTTGTTATATATAACCCTTGTTACTGTTTTGGGGTTTTATTGTTACCAGTTTAGACTTTTACAATACTGGTTTATTTTCAGCTTTTGCTGATGTATTTTACTACCAGTTTTTATATGTTCTAGTGTTGGTGGTTACAGGGTTTTATTGACCCTTTTTAGACCATTATAGGACTGTTGTTTTCGCGATTGCGGCTATTTTAATACCAGTCCTTTGTTGACTATTACACCCACTTGTTATTTGTTATGGGCTTTTATTTTGTTGCGCAACGTGCTGCTCAGACTTGATTTGTGTTAATTATTTATATTTTAGTTCTGACGCAGTTTTTAGTATGTTTGGGCGCTAATGACCTTTGCTGTTGTGCGCCCCTTAAACAACAATCAATCAATTTGAAGTTTCCAAACTTCGAAAAATAATTGTTTTCTTTTCGAGATTGTTTGCGCAGAATATGCTTTTCTAAGGCTATCAAAGTAGAAAAATGAAGGAGAATCAGTTATTTCAAATAAAAACGGAAAAAAAGCGATTCTAATGAAGTTTCCAACCATCGAATAAATGTTTTCTTTTCGCGAATCTTTCTTCATGTTATGGTATTCTAAGGCTATCGAATTAGAATAATGAAGGAGAAACAGTTATCTCCATTTCAAACGCAACAAAACCCGATTCTTATGAAGTTTCGAAACATCGAAAAAATTTTTTTTACTTTTCGAGATTCTTTGCTCAGAATATGCATTTCTAAGGCTATCAAAGTAGAAAAATGAAAGAGAACCAGTTATCTCAAATAAGAAGGGAAAAAAAGTGATTCTAATGGAATTTCCAACCATCGAAATAAAAGTTTTCTTTTCGAGAATCTTGCTTCATTTTATGTAATTCTAAGGATATCAAATTAGAATCATGAAGGAGAAATAGTTATCTCCATTTGAAACGCAACAAAACGGGATTCCTTTGAAGTTTCCAAACTTCGAAAAAACATTTTTTTCATTTCGAGATTCCTTGCGCACAATATGCATTTCTAAGGCTATCAAAGTGGAAAAATGAAAGAGAACCAGTTATCTCAAATAAGAACGGACAAAAAGCAATTCTAATGAAGTTTCCAACCATCGAAATAAATGTTTTCTTTTCGCGAATCTTTCTTCATGTTATGATTTTCTAAGGCTATCAAACTAGAATAATGAAGGAGAAATAGTTATCTCCATTTGAATTGCAACAAAACGCGATTCTTTTCAAGTTTCCAAATTTCCAAAAAAATTTTTTTTTCTTTTCGAGATTCTTTGCGCAGAATATGCTTTTCCCTGGCTATCAAAGTAGAAAAATGAAAGAGAACAAGCTATGTCAAATAAGAACGGAAAAAAAGTGATTCTAATGAAGTTTCAAACCATCGGAATATATCTTTTCTTTTCGCGAATCTGTCTTTATTTTATGGTTTTCTAAGGCTATCAAACTAGAATAATGAAGGAGAAATAGTTATCTCCATTTGAAACGCAAGAAAACGGGATTCCTTTGAAGTTTCCAAAGTTCGAAAAGAATTTTTTTTCTTTTCGAGATTCTTTGCGCAGAATATGCATTTCTAAGGCTATCAAAGTAGAAAAATGAAAGAGAACCAGTTATCTCAAATAAGAACGGACAAAAAGCGATTCAAATGAAGTTTCCAACCATCGAAATAAATGTTTTCTTTTCGCGAACTTTTCTTCATTTTATGATTTTCTAAGGCTATCAAAATAGAATAATGAAGGAAAAACAGTTATCTCCATTTGAAAGGCAACAAAACGGGATTCCTTAGAAGTTTTCCAAAATTCTAAAATTTTTTTTTTTCCTTTCGAGATTGTTTGCGCAGAATATGCTTTTCTAAGGCTAATAAAGTAGAAAAATAAAGGAAAACAGTTATTCCAAATAAAAACAGAAAAAAAGTGATTCAAATAAAGTTTCCAACCATTGAAATAAATTTTTTCTTTTCGCGAATCTTTCTTCATTTTATGGTATTCTAAGGCTATCAAACTAGAATAATGAAGGAGAAACAATTATCTCCATTTCGAACGCAAAAAAACGCGATTCCTTTGAAGTTTCAAAACTTCGAAAAAATTATTTTTCTTTTCGAGATTCTTTCCGCATAATATGATTTTTTAAGGCTATCAAAGTGGAAAATTGAAAGAGAACCAGTTATGTCAAATAACAACGGAAAAAAAGTGATTTTAATGAAGATTCCAACCATCGAAATAAATCTTTTCTTTTCGCGAATCTTTCTTCACTTTATGGTTTTCTAAGCCTATCAAACTAGAATATTGAAGGAGTTATCTCCATTAGAAACGCAATAAAACGGGATTCCTTTGAAGTTTCCAAACTTCGAAAAAAATTTTTTTTCTTTTCGAGATTCTTTGCGCAGAATATGCCTTTCTAAGGCTATCAAAGTAGAAAAATGAAAGAGAACCAGTTATCTCAAATAAGAACGGAAAGAAAGTGATTCAAATGAAGTTTCCAACCATCGAAATAAATGTTTTCTTTTCGCGAATCTATCTTCATTTTATGGTATTCTAAGGCTACCAAACTGGAATACTGAAGGAGAAATAGTTATCTCCAGTTCAAACGCCACAAAGCGGGATTTTTTTGAAGATTCCAAATTTCGAAAAATGTTTTTCATTCTTTTCGAGATTCTTTGCGCAGAATATACTTTTATAAGGCTATCAAATTAGGAAAATGAAAGGGAACCTGTTATCTCAAATAAGAACGGAAAAAAAGGGATTATAATGAAGTTTCCAACCATCGAAATAAATCTTTTCTTTTCGCGAATCTTTCTTCAAGTTATGGTATTCTAAAGCTATCAAACTAGAATATTGAAGGAGAAAAAGTTATCTCCATTTGAAACGCAACAAAACGGGATTCTTTTGAAGTTTCGAAACTTCGAAAAAAATTTTTTTTCTTTTCGAGATTCTTTGCGCAGAATATGTTTTTAAAGGCTATCAAAGTAGAAAAATGAAAGAGAACAAGTTATCTCAAATAAGAACGGAAAAAAGTTATTCTACTAAAGTTTCAAACCATCGAAATAAATCTTTTCTTTTCGCGAATCTTTCTCCATTGTATGGTTTTTAAGGCTGTCAAACTAGAATATTGAAGGAGAAATAGTTATATCCATTTGAACCGCAACAAAACCGGATTCCTTTGAAGTTTCCAAACTTCGAAAAAATTTTTTTTTCTTTATGAGATGCTTTCCGTTATATGCTTTTCTAAGGCTATCAAAGTGGAAAAATGAAAGAGAAGCAGTTATGTCAAATATGAACGGAAAAAAAGTGATTTTAATGAAGTTTCCTACCATCGAAGTAAATCCTTTCTTTACGCGAATCTTTCATCACTTTATGGTTTTCCAAGGCTATCAAACTAGAATATTGAAGGAGAAAAAGTTATCTCCATTTGAAACGCAACAAAACCGGATTCCTTTGAAGTTTCCAAACTTCGAAAAAAATTTTTTTTCTTTATGAGATGCTTTCCCCATAATATGTTTTTCTAAGGCTATCAAAGTGGAAAAATGAAAGAGAACCAGTTATCTCAAATAAGAACGGAAAATAAGTGATTCTAATGGAGTTACCAACCATCGAAATAAATGTTTTCATTTCGCGAATCTTTCTTCATTTTATGGTTTTCTAAGGCTGTCACACTAGAATAATGGAGAAATAGTTATCTCCATTTGAAACGCAACAAAACGCGATTCCTTTGAAATTTCCAAACTTCTAAAAAATTTTTTTTTCTTTTCGAGATTCTTTGCGCAGAATATGCTTTTCTAAGGCTATCAAGGTAGGAAAATGAAAGAGAACCAGTTATCTCCAAAAAGGAACGGAAAAAAAGTGATTCTAATAGAGTTACTAACCATGGAAATAAATGTTTTCTTTTCGCGAATCTTTCTTCATTTTATGGTATTCTAAGGCTATCAAACTAGAATTATGACGGAGAAATAGTTATTTCCATTTCAAACGCAATTAAACGCGATTCTTTTGAAGTTTACAAACTTCGAAAAAAATTTTTTTTCTTTTCGACATTCTTTGCGCAGAATATGCATTTCTAAGGTTATCAAAGTAGAAAAATGAAAGAGAACCAGTTATCTCAAATAAGAACGGACAAAAAGCGATTCTAATAACGTTACCAACCTTCGAAATAAATGTTTTCTTTTCGCGAATCTTTCTTCATGTTATGGCTTTCTTAGGCTATCAAACTAGAATAATGAAGGAGAAATAGTTATCTCCATTTGAAACGCAACAAAAAGGCATTCCTTTGAAGTTTCCAAACTTCGAAAAATTTTTTTTTCTTTTCGAGATTCTCCTCGCAGAATATGCTTTTATAAGGCTACCAAAGTAGGAAAATGAAAGAGAACCAGTTATCTCAAATAAGTACGGAAAAAAAGTCATTCGAATGAAGTTTCAAACCATCGAAATAAATCTTTTCTTTTCGCGAATCTTTCTTCTTTTTATGGTTTTCTAAGGCTATCAAACTAGAAGAATGAAGGAGAAATAGTTATCTCCATTTGAAACACAGCAAAACGGGATTCCTTTGAAGTTTCCAAACTTCGAAAAACATTTTTTTTCTTTTCGAGATTCTTTGCGCATAATATACTTTTCTAAGGCAATGAAAGTAGAAAAATGAAAGAGAACTAGTTATCTCAAATAAGAACGGAATAAAGCGATTCTAATGAAGTTTCAAACCATCGTAATAAATCATTTATTTTCGCGAATCTTTCTTCATTGTATGGTTTTCTAAGGCTATCAAACTAGCATATTGAATGAGAAATAGTTATCTCCTTTTGAAACGCAACAAAACGGGATTCCTTTGAAGTTTCCAAAGTTCGAAAAAAAATTTTTTTCTTTATGAGATTCTTTCCGCATAATATGCCTTTCTAAGGGTATCAAAGTGGAAAAATGAAAGAGAACCAGTTATGTCAAATAACAACGGAAGAAAAGTGATTCTAATGAAGTTTCCTACCATCGAAGTAAATCTTTTTTTTACGCGAATCTTTGTTCATTTTATGGTTTTCTAAGGCTATCAAACTAGAGTAATGAAGGAGAAATAGTTATCTCCATTTGAAACGCCACAAAACGGGATTCCTTTGAAGTTTCCAAACTTCGAAATAAAATTTTTTTCTTTTCGAGATTCTTTGCGCAGAATATGCTTTTCTAAGGCTACAAAAGTAGAAAAATGAAGGAGAATCAGTTATCTCAAATACAAACGGAAAAAAAGTGATTCTAATAAAGTTTCCAACCATCGAAATAAATGTTTTCTTTTCGCGAATCTTTCTTCATGTTATGGTATTCTAAGGCTATCGATTTAGAATAATGAAGGAGAAACAGTTATCTCCATTTCAAACGCAACAAACGCGATTCTTTTGCAGTTTCGAAACTTCGAAAAAATTTTTTTTACTTTTCGAGATTCTTTACTCAGAATATGCATTTATAAGGCTATCAAAGTAGAAAAATGAAAGAGAACAAGTTATCTCAAATAAGAACGGAAAAAAAGTAATTCTAATAAAGTTTCCAACCATCGAAATAAATGTTTTCTTTTCGCGAATCTTTCTTCATGTTATGGTTTTCTAAGGCTATCAAACTAGAATAATGAAGGAGAAATGGTTATCTCAATTTGAAACGCAACAAAACGGGATTCATTTGAAGTTTCCAAACTTGGAAATAAATTTTTTTTCTTTTCGAGATAATTTCCGCATAATATGCTTTTCTAAGACTATCAAAGAAGAAAAATGAAAGAGAACCAGTTATCTCAAACAAGAACGGAAAAACAGCGATTCTAATGAAGTTTCCAACCATCGAAATAAATGTTTTCTTTTCGCGAATCTTTCTTCATTTTATGGTATTCTAAGGCTATCAAACTAGAATAATGAAGGAGAAATAGTTATCTCCATTTCAAACGCAACAATACGCGTTTCTTTTGAATTTTCCAAACTTCGAAAAAAAATTTTTTCTTTTCGAGATTCTTTCCGCATAATACGCTTTTCTAAGGCTATCAAAGTCGAAAAATGAAAATGAACCAGTTATCTCAAATAGGAACGGAAAGAAAGTGATTCCAATGAAGTTTCCAGCCATCGAAATAAATCTTTTCTTTTCGCGAATTTTTCTTCATTTTATGGTTTTCTAAGGCCATAAAACTAGAATAATGAAGGAGAAATAGTTATCTCCATTTGAAACGCAACAAAACGGGATTCCTTTGAAGTTTCCAAAGTTCGAAAAGAATTTTTTTTCTTTTCGAGATTCTTTGCGCAGAATATGCATTTCTAAGGCTATCAAAGTAGAAAAATGAAAGAGAACCAGTTATCTCAAATAAGAACGGACAAAAAGCGATTCAAATGAAGTTTCCAACCATCGAAATAAATGTTTTCTTTTCGCGAACTTTTCTTCATTTTATGATTTTCTAAGGCTATCAAAATAGAATAATGAAGGAAAAACAGTTATCTCCATTTGAAAGGCAACAAAACGGGATTCCTTAGAAGTTTTCCAAAATTCTAAAATTTTTTTTTTTCCTTTCGAGATTGTTTGCGCAGAATATGCTTTTCTAAGGCTAATAAAGTAGAAAAATAAAGGAAAATCAGTTATTCCAAATAAAAACAGAAAAAAAGTGATTCAAATAAAGTTTCCAACCATTGAAATAAATTTTTTCTTTTCGCGAATCTTTCTTCATTTTATGGTATTCTAAGGCTATCAAACTAGAATAATGAAGGAGAAACAATTATCTCCATTTCGAACGCAAAAAAAACGCGATTCCTTTGAAGTTTCAAAACTTCGAAAAAATTATTTTTCTTTTCGAGATTCTTTCCGCATAATATGATTTTTTAAGGCTATCAAAGTGGAAAAATGAAAGAGAACCAGTTATGTCAAATAACAACGGAAAAAAAGTGATTTTAATGAAGATTCCAACCATCGAAATAAATCTTTTCTTTTCGCGAATCTTTCTTCACTTTATGGTTTTCTAAGCCTATCAAACTAGAATATTGAAGGAGTTATCTCCATTAGAAACGCAATAAAACGGGATTCCTTTGAAGTTTCCAAACTTCGAAAAAATTTTTTTTTCTTTTCGAGATTCTTTGCGCAGAATATGCCTTTCTAAGGCTATCAAAGTAGAAAAATGAAAGAGAACCAGTTATCTCAAATAAGAACGGAAAGAAAGTGATTCAAATGAAGTTTCCAACCATCGAAATAAATGTTTTCTTTTCGCGAATCTATCTTCATTTTATGGTATTCTAAGGCTACCAAACTGGAATACTGAAGGAGAAATAGTTATCTCCAGTTCAAACGCCACAATGCGGGATTTTTTTGAAGATTTCAAATTTCGAAAAATGTTTTTCATTCTTTTCGAGATTCTTTGCGCAGAATATACTTTTATAAGGCTATCAAATTAGGAAAATGAAAGGGAACCTGTTATCTCAAATAAGAACGGAAAAAAAGGGATTATAATGAAGTTTCCAACCATCGAAATAAATCTTTTCTTTTCGCGAATCTTTCTTCAAGTTATGGTATTCTAAAGCTATCAAACTAGAATATTGAAGGAGAAAAAGTTATCTCCATTTGAAACGCAACAAAACGGGATTCTTTTGAAGTTTCGAAACTTCGAAAAAAATTTTTTTTCTTTTCGAGATTCTTTGCGCAGAATATGTTTTTAAAGGCTATCAAAGTAGAAAAATGAAAGAGAACAAGTTATCTCAAATAAGAACGGAAAAAAGTTATTCTACTAAAGTTTCAAACCATCGAAATAAATCTTTTCTTTTCGCGAATCTTTCTCCATTGTATGGTTTTTAAGGCTGTCAAACTAGAATATTGAAGGAGAAATAGTTATATCCATTTGAACCGCAACAAAAGGGGATTGCTTTGAAGTTTCCAAAGTTCGAAAAAAAATTTTTTTCATTTCGAGATTCCTAGCGCACAATATGCATTTCTAAGGCTATCAAAGTGGAAAAATGAAAGAGAACCAGTTATCTCAAATAAGAACGGACAAAAATCAAATTCTAATGAAGTTTCCAACCATCGAAATAAATGTTTTCTTTTCGCGAATCTTTCTTCATGTTATGATTTTCTAAGGCTATCAAACTAGAATAATTAAGGAGAAATACTTATCTCCATTTGAAACGCAACAAAACGCGATTCTTTTCACGTTTCCAAATTTCGAAAAAATTTTTTTTTCTTTTCGAGATTCTTTGCGCATAATATACTTTTCTAAGGCTATGAAATTAGAAATATGAAAGAGAACCAGTTATCTCAAATAAGAACGTAGAAAAAGCGATTCTAATGAAGATTCCAACCATCGAAATAAATCTTTTAATTTCGCGAATATTTCTTCATGTTATGGTATTCTATGGCTATCAAACTATAATATTGAAGGAGATAAAGTTATCTCCATTTGAAACGCTAAAAACGGGATTCTTTTGAAGTTTCGAAACTAAGAAAAAAAATTTTTTTCTTATCGAGATTGTTTGCGCAGAATATGCTTTTCCCTGGCTATCAAAGTAGAAAAATGAAAGCGAACAAGTTATCTCAAATAAGAACGGAAAAAGTGATTCTAATGAAGTTTCAAACCATCGAAATAATTCTTTTCTTTTCGCGAATCTGTCTTCATTTTATGGTTTTCTAAGGCTATCAAAATAGAATAATGAAGCAAAAACAGTTATCTCCATTTGAAACGCAACAAAACGGGATTCCTTAGAAGTTTTCCAAAATTCTAAAAATTTTTTTTTGCCTTTCGAGATTCATTGCGCAGAATATGCGTTTCTAAGCATATCAAAGTACAAAAATGAATAGAACCAGTTATCTCAAATAAGAATGGAAAAAAAGTGATTCTAATGAAGTTTCCAACCATTGAAATAAATGTTTTCTTTTCGCGAATCTTTCTTCATTTTATGGTATTCTAAGGTTATCAAACTAGAATAATGACGGAGAAATAGTAAAATCCATTTGAAATGCTACAAAACGCGATTCTTTTGATGTTTCCAAAGTTCGAAAAAAATTTTTTTTCTTTATGAGATTCTTTCCGCATTATATGCTTTTCTAAGGCTATCAAAGTGGAAAAATGAAAGAGAACCAGTTATATCAAATAAGAACGGAAAAAAAGTGATTATATTGAAGTTTCCAACCATCGAAATAAATCTTTTCTTTTCGCGAATCCTTCTTCATTTTATGGTTTTCTAAAGCCATGAAACTAGAATAATGAAGGAGAAATAGTTATCTCCATTTGAAACGACACAAAACGGGATTCCTTTGAAGTTTCCAAACTTCTAAAAATATTTTTTTTCTTTTCGAGATTCTTTGCGCAGAATATGCTTTTCTAAGGCTATCAAAGTAGAAAAAAGAAAGAGAACCAGTTATCTCAAATAAGAACGAACAAATGGCGATTCTAATGAAGTTTCAAACCATCGAAATAAATCTTTTTTTTTGCGAATCTTTCTTCATTTTATGGTTTTCTAAGGCTATCAAACTAGAATAATGAAGGAGAAACAGTTATCTCCATTTCGAACGCAAAAAAACGCGATTCTTTTGAAGTTTCAGCACTTCGAAAAAAATTGTTTTTATTTTCCAGATTCTTTCCGCATAATATGCTTTTCTAAGGCTATCAAAGTAGAAAAGTTAAAGAGAACCAGTTATCTCAAATAACAACGGAAAAAAAGTGATTTTAATAAAGTTTCAAACCATCGAAATAAATCATTTATTTTCGCCAATCTTTCTTCATTGTATGGTTTTCTAAGGCTATCAAACTAGCATATTGAATGAGAAATAGTTATCTCCATTTGAAACGCAACAAAACGGGATTTCTTTGAAGTTTCCAAAGTTCGAAAAAAAATTTTTATCTTTATGAGATTCTTTCCGCATAGTATGCTTTTCTAAGGGTATCAAAGTGGAAAAATGAAAGAGAACCAGTTATGTCAAATAACAACGGAAGAAAAGTGATTTTAATGAAGATTCCAACCATCGAAGTAAATCTTTTCTTTTTGCGAATCTTTCTTCACTTTATGGTTTTCTAAGCCTATCAAACTAGAATAATGAAGGAGTTATCTCCATTAGAAACGCAATAAAACGGGATTCCTTTGAAGTTTCCAAACTTCGAAAAAATTTTTTTTTCTTTTCGAGATTCTTTGCGCAGAATATACCTTTCAAAGGCTATCAAAGTAGAAAAATGAAAGAGAACCAGTTATCTCAAATAAGAACGGAAAGAAAGTGATTCTAATGAAGTTTCCAACCATCGAAATAAATGTTTTCTTTTCGCGAATCTATCTTCATTTTATGGTATTCTAAGGCTACCAAACTGGAATAATGAAGGAGAAATAGTTATCTCCATTTCAAACCAAAAAAAACGGCATTTTTTTGAAGATTCCAAATTTAGAAAATTTTTTTTATTCTTTTCGAGATTCTTTCCGCATAATATGGTTTCCTAAGGCAATCAAAGTGGAAAAATGAAAGAGAAGCAGTTATCTCAAATAAGAACGGACAAAAAGTGATTCTAATGAAGTTTCCTACCATCGAAGTAAATCTTTTCTTTACGCGAATCTTTGTTCATTTTATGGTTTTCTAAGGGTATCAAGGAGAACAGTTATCTCCATTTGATACGCAACAAAACGCGATTCCTTTGAAGTATCCAAACTTCTAAAAAATTTTTTTTCTTTTCGAGATTCTTTGCGCAGAATATGCATTTCTAAGGCTATCAAAGTAGAAAAATGAAAGAGAACCAGTTATCTCAATAAACAACGGACAAAAAGCGATTCAAATGACGTTTCCAACCTTCGAAATAAATGTTTTCTTTTCGCGAAACTTTCTTCATGTTATGGCTTCTAAGGCTATCAAACTAGAATAATGAAGGAGAAATAGTTATCTCCATTTGAAACGCATAAAACGGGATTCCTTTGAAGTTTCCAAACTTCGAAATAAAATTTTTTTCTTTTCGAGATTGTTTGCGCAGAATATGCTTTTCTAAGGCTATGAAAGTAGAAAAATGAAGGAGAATCAGTTATCTGAAATAAAAACGGAAAAAAAGCGATTCTAATGAAGTTTCCAACCATCGAAATAAATCTTTTCTTTTCGCGAATATTTCTTCATGTTATGGTATTCTAAGGCTATCAAACTAGATTATTGAAGGACAAAAATTTATCTTATTTGAAACGGAACAAAACTGGATTCTTTTGAACTTTCGAGACTTCGAAAAATTTTTTTTTCTTTTCGAGATTCTTTGTGCAGAATATGCTTTTCTAAGGCTATCAAAGTAGAAAAATGAAAGAGAACAAGTTATCTCAAATAAGAACGGAAAAAAAGTCATTCTAATGAAGATTCAAACCATCGAAATAAATCTTTTCTCTTCCAGAATCCTTCTTCATTTTATGTTTTTCTAAGGCTATAAAACTAGGAGAATGAAGGAGAAATAGTTATCTCCATTTGAATTGCAACAAAACGCGATTCTTTTCAAGTTTCCAAATTTCCAAAAAAATTTTTTTTTCTTTTCGAGATTCTTTGCGCAGAATATGCTTTTCCCTGGCTATCAAAGTAGAAAAATGAAAGAGAACAAGCTATGTCAAATAAGAACGGAAAAAAAGTGATTCTAATGAAGTTTCAAACCATCGGAATATATCTTTTCTTTTCGCGAATCTGTCTTTATTTTATGGTTTTCTAAGGCTATCAAACTAGAATAATGAAGGAGAAATAGTTATCTCCATTTGAAACGCAAGAAAACGGGATTCCTTTGAAGTTTCCAAAGTTCGAAAAGAATTTTTTTTCTTTTCGAGATTCTTTGCGCAGAATATGCATTTCTAAGGCTATCAAAGTAGAAAAATGAAAGAGAACCAGTTATCTCAAATAAGAACGGACAAAAAGCGATTCAAATGAAGTTTCCAACCATCGAAATAAATGTTTTCTTTTCGCGAACTTTTCTTCATTTTATGATTTTCTAAGGCTATCAAAATAGAATAATGAAGGAAAAACAGTTATCTCCATTTGAAAGGCAACAAAACGGGATTCCTTAGAAGTTTTCCAAAATTCTAAAATTTTTTTTTTCCTTTCGAGATTGTTTGCGCAGAATATGCTTTTCTAAGGCTAATAAAGTAGAAAAATAAAGGAAAACAGTTATTCCAAATAAAAACAGAAAAAAAGTGATTCAAATAAAGTTTCCAACCATTGAAATAAATTTTTTCTTTTCGCGAATCTTTCTTCATTTTATGGTATTCTAAGGCTATCAAACTAGAATAATGAAGGAGAAACAATTATCTCCATTTCGAACGCAAAAAAACGCGATTCCTTTGAAGTTTCAAAACTTCGAAAAAATTATTTTTCTTTTCGAGATTCTTTCCGCATAATATGATTTTTTAAGGCTATCAAAGTGGAAAAATGAAAGAGAACCAGTTATGTCAAATCACAACGGAAAAAAAGTGATTTTAATGAAGATTCCAACCATCGAAATAAATCTTTTCTTTTCGCGAATCTTTCTTCACTTTATGGTTTTCTAAGCCTATCAAACTAGAATATTGAAGGAGTTATCTCCATTAGAAACGCAATAAAACGGGATTCCTTTGAAGTTTCCAAACTTCGAAAAAAATTTTTTTTCTTTTCGAGATTCTTTGCGCAGAATATGCCTTTCTAAGGCTATCAAAGTAGAAAAATGAAAGAGAACCAGTTATCTCAAATAAGAACGTAAAGAAAGTGATTCAAATGAAGTTTCCAACCATCGAAATAAATGTTTTCTTTTCGCGAATCTATCTTCATTTTATGGTATTCTAAGGCTACCAAACTGGAATACTGAAGGAGAAATAGTTATCTCCAGTTCAAACGCCACAAAGCGGGATTTTTTTGAAGATTCCAAATTTCGAAAAATGTTTTTCATTCTTTTCGAGATTCTTTGCGCAGAATATACTTTTATAAGGCTATCAAATTAGGAAAATGAAAGGGAACCTGTTATCTCAAATAAGAACGGAAAAAAAGGGATTATAATGAAGTTTCCAACCATCGAAATAAATCTTTTCTTTTCGCGAATCTTTCTTCAAGTTATGGTATTCTAAAGCTATCAAACTAGAATATTGAAGGAGAAAAAGTTATCTCCATTTGAAACGCAACAAAACGGGATTCTTTTGAAGTTTCGAAACTTCGAAAAAAATTTTTTTTCTTTTCGAGATTCTTTGCGCAGAATATGTTTTTAAAGGCTATCAAAGTAGAAAAATGAAAGAGAACAAGTTATCTCAAATAAGAACGGAAAAAAGTTATTCTACTAAAGTTTCAAACCATCGAAATAAATCTTTTCTTTTCGCGAATCTTTCTCCATTGTATGGTTTTTAAGGCTGTCAAACTAGAATATTGAAGGAGAAATAGTTATATCCATTTGAACCGCAACAAAACCGGATTCCTTTGAAGTTTCCAAACTTCGAAAAAATTTTTTTTTCTTTATGAGATGCTTTCCGTTATATGCTTTTCTAAGGCTATCAAAGTGGAAAAATGAAAGAGAAGCAGTTATGTCAAATATGAACGGAAAAAAAGTGATTTTAATGAAGTTTCCTACCATCGAAGTAAATCCTTTCTTTACGCGAATCTTTCATCACTTTATGGTTTTCCAAGGCTATCAAACTAGAATATTGAAGGAGAAAAAGTTATCTCCATTTGAAACGCAACAAAACCGGATTCCTTTGAAGTTTCCAAACTTCGAAAAAAATTTTTTTTCTTTATGAGATGCTTTCCCCATAATATGTTTTTCTAAGGCTATCAAAGTGGAAAAATGAAAGAGAACCAGTTATCTCAAATAAGAACGGAAAATAAGTGATTCTAATGGAGTTACCAACCATCGAAATAAATGTTTTCATTTCGCGAATCTTTCTTCATTTTATGGTTTTCTAAGGCTGTCACACTAGAATAATGGAGAAATAGTTATCTCCATTTGAAACGCAACAAAACGCGATTCCTTTGAAATTTCCAAACTTCTAAAAAATTTTTTTTTCTTTTCGAGATTCTTTGCGCAGAATATGCTTTTCTAAGGCTATCAAGGTAGGAAAATGAAAGAGAACCAGTTATCTCCAAAAAGGAACGGAAAAAAAGTGATTCTAATAGAGTTACTAACCATGGAAATAAATGTTTTCTTTTCGCGAATCTTTCTTCATTTTATGGTATTCTAAGGCTATCAAACTAGAATTATGACGGAGAAATAGTTATTTCCATTTCAAACGCAATTAAACGCGATTCTTTTGAAGTTTACAAACTTCGAAAAAAATTTTTTTTCTTTTCGACATTCTTTGCGCAGAATATGCATTTCTAAGGTTATCAAAGTAGAAAAATGAAAGAGAACCAGTTATCTCAAATAAGAACGGACAAAAAGCGATTCTAATAACGTTACCAACCTTCGAAATAAATGTTTTCTTTTCGCGAATCTTTCTTCATGTTATGGCTTTCTTAGGCTATCAAACTAGAATAATGAAGGAGAAATAGTTATCTCCATTTGAAACGCAACAAAAAGGCATTCCTTTGAAGTTTCCAAACTTCGAAAAATTTTTTTTTCTTTTCGAGATTCTCCTCGCAGAATATGCTTTTATAAGGCTATCAAAGTAGGAAAATGAAAGAGAACCAGTTATCTCAAATAAGTACGGAAAAAAAGTCATTCGAATGAAGTTTCAAACCATCGAAATAAATCTTTTCTTTTCGCGAATCTTTCTTCTTTTTATGGTTTTCTAAGGCTATCAAACTAGAAGAATGAAGGAGAAATAGTTATCTCCATTTGAAACACAGCAAAACGGGATTCCTTTGAAGTTTCCAAACTTCGAAAAACATTTTTTTTCTTTTCGAGATTCTTTGCGCATAATATACTTTTCTAAGGCAATGAAAGTAGAAAAATGAAAGAGAACTAGTTATCTCAAATAAGAACGGAATAAAGCGATTCTAATGAAGTTTCAAACCATCGTAATAAATCATTTATTTTCGCGAATCTTTCTTCATTGTATGGTTTTCTAAGGCTATCAAACTAGCATATTGAATGAGAAATAGTTATCTCCTTTTGAAACGCAACAAAACGGGATTCCTTTGAAGTTTCCAAAGTTCGAAAAAAAATTTTTTTCTTTATGAGATTCTTTCCGCATAATATGCCTTTCTAAGGGTATCAAAGTGGAAAAATGAAAGAGAACCAGTTATGTCAAATAACAACGGAAGAAAAGTGATTCTAATGAAGTTTCCTACCATCGAAGTAAATCTTTTTTTTACGCGAATCTTTGTTCATTTTATGGTTTTCTAAGGCTATCAAACTAGAGTAATGAAGGAGAAATAGTTATCTCCATTTGAAACGCCACAAAACGGGATTCCTTTGAAGTTTCCAAACTTCGAAATAAAATTTTTTTCTTTTCGAGATTCTTTGCGCAGAATATGCTTTTCTAAGGCTACAAAAGTAGAAAAATGAAGGAGAATCAGTTATCTCAAATACAAACGGAAAAAAAGTGATTCTAATAAAGTTTCCAACCATCGAAATAAATGTTTTCTTTTCGCGAATCTTTCTTCATGTTATGGTATTCTAAGGCTATCGATTTAGAATAATGAAGGAGAAACAGTTATCTCCATTTCAAACGCAACAAACGCGATTCTTTTGCAGTTTCGAAACTTCGAAAAAAATTTTTTTTACTTTTCGAGATTCTTTACTCAGAATATGCATTTATAAGGCTATCAAAGTAGAAAAATGAAAGAGAACAAGTTATCTCAAATAAGAACGGAAAAAAAGTAATTCTAATAAAGTTTCCAACCATCGAAATAAATGTTTTCTTTTCGCGAATCTTTCTTCATGTTATGGTTTTCTAAGGCTATCAAACTAGAATAATGAAGGAGAAATGGTTATCTCAATTTGAAACGCAACAAAACGGGATTCATTTGAAGTTTCCAAACTTGGAAATAAATTTTTTTTCTTTTCGAGATAATTTCCGCATAATATGCTTTTCTAAGACTATCAAAGAAGAAAAATGAAAGAGAACCAGTTATCTCAAACAAGAACGGAAAAACAGCGATTCTAATGAAGTTTCCAACCATCGAAATAAATGTTTTCTTTTCGCGAATCTTTCTTCATTTTATGGTATTCTAAGGCTATCAAACTAGAATAATGAAGGAGAAATAGTTATCTCCATTTCAAACGCAACAATACGCGTTTCTTTTGAATTTTCCAAACTTCGAAAAAAAATTTTTTCTTTTCGAGATTCTTTCCGCATAATACGCTTTTCTAAGGCTATCAAAGTCGAAAAATGAAAATGAACCAGTTATCTCAAATAGGAACGGAAAGAAAGTGATTCCAATGAAGTTTCCAGCCATCGAAATAAATCTTTTCTTTTCGCGAATTTTTCTTCATTTTATGGTTTTCTAAGGCCATAAAACTAGAATAATGAAGGAGAAATAGTTATCTCCATTTGAAACGCAACAAAACGGGATTCCTTTGAAGTTTCCAAAGTTCGAAAAGAATTTTTTTTCTTTTCGAGATTCTTTGCGCAGAATATGCATTTCTAAGGCTATCAAAGTAGAAAAATGAAAGAGAACCAGTTATCTCAAATAAGAACGGACAAAAGCGATTCAAATGAAGTTTCCAACCATCGAAATAAATGTTTTCTTTTCGCGAACTTTTCTTCATTTTATGATTTTCTAAGGCTATCAAAATAGAATAATGAAGGAAAAACAGTTATCTCCATTTGAAAGGCAACAAAACGGGATTCCTTAGAAGTTTTCCAAAATTCTAAATTTTTTTTTTTTCCTTTCGAGATTGTTTGCGCAGAATATGCTTTTCTAAGGCTAATAAAGTAGAAAAATAAAGGAAAATCAGTTATTCCAAATAAAAACAGAAAAAAAGTGATTCAAATAAAGTTTCCAACCATTGAAATAAATTTTTTCTTTTCGCGAATCTTTCTTCATTTTATGGTATTCTAAGGCTATCAAACTAGAATAATGAAGGAGAAACAATTATCTCCATTTCGAACGCAAAAAAAACGCGATTCCTTTGAAGTTTCAAAACTTCGAAAAAATTATTTTTCTTTTCGAGATTCTTTCCGCATAATATGATTTTTTAAGGCTATCAAAGTGGAAAAATGAAAGAGAACCAGTTATGTCAAATAACAACGGAAAAAAAGTGATTTTAATGAAGATTCCAACCATCGAAATAAATCTTTTCTTTTCGCGAATCTTTCTTCACTTTATGGTTTTCTAAGCCTATCAAACTAGAATATTGAAGGAGTTATCTCCATTAGAAACGCAATAAAACGGGATTCCTTTGAAGTTTCCAAACTTCGAAAAAATTTTTTTTTCTTTTCGAGATTCTTTGCGCAGAATATGCCTTTCTAAGGCTATCAAAGTAGAAAAATGAAAGAGAACCAGTTATCTCAAATAAGAACGGAAAGAAAGTGATTCAAATGAAGTTTCCAACCATCGAAATAAATGTTTTCTTTTCGCGAATCTATCTTCATTTTATGGTATTCTAAGGCTACCAAACTGGAATACTGAAGGAGAAATAGTTATCTCCAGTTCAAACGCCACAATGCGGGATTTTTTTGAAGATTCCAAATTTCGAAAAATGTTTTTCATTCTTTTCGAGATTCTTTGCGCAGAATATACTTTTATAAGGCTATCAAATTAGGAAAATGAAAGGGAACCTGTTATCTCAAATAAGAACGGAAAAAAAGGGATTATAATGAAGTTTCCAACCATCGAAATAAATCTTTTCTTTTCGCGAATCTTTCTTCAAGTTATGGTATTCTAAAGCTATCAAACTAGAATATTGAAGGAGAAAAAGTTATCTCCATTTGAAACGCAACAAAACGGGATTCTTTTGAAGTTTCGAAACTTCGAAAAAAATTTTTTTTCTTTTCGAGATTCTTTGCGCAGAATATGTTTTTAAAGGCTATCAAAGTAGAAAAATGAAAGAGAACAAGTTATCTCAAATAAGAACGGAAAAAAGTTATTCTACTAAAGTTTCAAACCATCGAAATAAATCTTTTCTTTTCGCGAATCTTTCTCCATTGTATGGTTTTTAAGGCTGTCAAACTAGAATATTGAAGGAGAAATAGTTATATCCATTTGAACCGCAACAAAAGGGGATTCCTTTGAAGTTTCCAAAGTTCGAAAAAAAATTTTTTTCATTTCGAGATTCCTAGCGCACAATATGCATTTCTAAGGCTATCAAAGTGGAAAAATGAAAGAGAACCAGTTATCTCAAATAAGAACGGACAAAAATCAAATTCTAATGAAGTTTCCAACCATCGAAATAAATGTTTTCTTTTCGCGAATCTTTCTTCATGTTATGATTTTCTAAGGCTATCAAACTAGAATAATTAAGGAGAAATACTTATCTCCATTTGAAACGCAACAAAACGCGATTCTTTTCACGTTTCCAAATTTCGAAAAAATTTTTTTTTCTTTTCGAGATTCTTTGCGCATAATATACTTTTCTAAGGCTATGAAATTAGAAATATGAAAGAGAACCAGTTATCTCAAATAAGAACGTAGAAAAAGCGATTCTAATGAAGATTCCAACCATCGAAATAAATCTTTTAATTTCGCGAATATTTCTTCATGTTATGGTATTCTATGGCTATCAAACTATAATATTGAAGGAGATAAAGTTATCTCCATTTGAAACGCTAAAAACGGGATTCTTTTGAAGTTTCGAAACTAAGAAAAAAAATTTTTTTCTTATCGAGATTCTTTGCGCAGAATATGCTTTTCCCTGGCTATCAAAGTAGAAAAATGAAAGCGAACAAGTTATCTCAAATAAGAACGGAAAAAGTGATTCTAATGAAGTTTCAAACCATCGAAATAATTCTTTTCTTTTCGCGAATCTGTCTTCATTTTATGGTTTTCTAAGGCTATCAAAATAGAATAATGAAGCAAAAACAGTTATCTCCATTTGAAACGCAACAAAACGGGATTCCTTAGAAGTTTTCCAAAATTCTAAAAATTTTTTTTTGCCTTTCGAGATTCATTGCGCAGAATATGCGTTTCTAAGCATATCAAAGTACAAAAATGAATAGAACCAGTTATCTCAAATAAGAATGGAAAAAAAGTGATTCTAATGAAGTTTCCAACCATTGAAATAAATGTTTTCTTTTCGCGAATCTTTCTTCATTTTATGGTATTCTAAGGTTATCAAACTAGAATAATGACGGAGAAATAGTAAAATCCATTTGAAATGCTACAAAACGCGATTCTTTTGATGTTTCCAAAGTTCGAAAAAAATTTTTTTTCTTTATGAGATTCTTTCCGCATTATATGCTTTTCTAAGGCTATCAAAGTGGAAAAATGAAAGAGAACCAGTTATATCAAATAAGAACGGAAAAAAAGTGATTATATTGAAGTTTCCAACCATCGAAATAAATCTTTTCTTTTCGCGAATCCTTCTTCATTTTATGGTTTTCTAAAGCCATGAAACTAGAATAATGAAGGAGAAATAGTTATCTCCATTTGAAACGACACAAAACGGGATTCCTTTGAAGTTTCCAAACTTCTAAAAATATTTTTTTTCTTTTCGAGATTCTTTGCGCAGAATATGCTTTTCTAAGGCTATCAAAGTAGAAAAAAGAAAGAGAACCAGTTATCTCAAATAAGAACGAACAAATGGCGATTCTAATGAAGTTTCAAACCATCGAAATAAATCTTTTTTTTTGCGAATCTTTCTTCATTTTATGGTTTTCTAAGGCTATCAAACTAGAATAATGAAGGAGAAACAGTTATCTCCATTTCGAACGCAAAAAAACGCGATTCTTTTGAAGTTTCAGCACTTCGAAAAAAATTGTTTTTATTTTCCAGATTCTTTCCGCATAATATGCTTTTCTAAGGCTATCAAAGTAGAAAAGTTAAAGAGAACCAGTTATCTCAAATAACAACGGAAAAAAAGTGATTTTAATAAAGTTTCAAACCATCGAAATAAATCATTTATTTTCGCCAATCTTTCTTCATTGTATGGTTTTCTAAGGCTATCAAACTAGCATATTAAATGAGAAATAGTTATCTCCATTTGAAACGCAACAAAACGGGATTTCTTTGAAGTTTCCAAAGTTCGAAAAAAAATTTTTATCTTTATGAGATTCTTTCCGCATAGTATGCTTTTCTAAGGGTATCAAAGTGGAAAAATGAAAGAGAACCAGTTATGTCAAATAACAACGGAAGAAAAGTGATTTTAATGAAGATTCCAACCATCGAAGTAAATCTTTTCTTTTTGCGAATCTTTCTTCACTTTATGGTTTTCTAAGCCTATCAAACTAGAATAATGAAGGAGTTATCTCCATTAGAAACGCAATAAAACGGGATTCCTTTGAAGTTTCCAAACTTCGAAAAAATTTTTTTTTCTTTTCGAGATTCTTTGCGCAGAATATACCTTTCAAAGGCTATCAAAGTAGAAAAATGAAAGAGAACCAGTTATCTCAAATAAGAACGGAAAGAAAGTGATTCTAATGAAGTTTCCAACCATCGAAATAAATGTTTTCTTTTCGCGAATCTATCTTCATTTTATGGTATTCTAAGGCTACCAAACTGGAATAATGAAGGAGAAATAGTTATCTCCATTTCAAACCAAAAAAAACGGCATTTTTTTGAAGATTCCAAATTTAGAAAATTTTTTTTATTCTTTTCGAGATTCTTTCCGCATAATATGGTTTCCTAAGGCAATCAAAGTGGAAAAATGAAAGAGAAGCAGTTATCTCAAATAAGAACGGACAAAAAGTGATTCTAATGAAGTTTCCTACCATCGAAGTAAATCTTTTCTTTACGCGAATCTTTGTTCATTTTATGGTTTTCTAAGGGTATCAAGGAGAATAGTTATCTCCATTTGATACGCAACAAAACGCGATTCCTTTGAAGTATCCAAACTTCTAAAAAATTTTTTTTCTTTTCGAGATTCTTTGCGCAGAATATGCATTTCTAAGGCTATCAAAGTAGAAAAATGAAAGAGAACCAGTTATCTCAATAAACAACGGACAAAAAGCGATTCAAATGACGTTTCCAACCTTCGAAATAAATGTTTTCTTTTCGCGAAACTTTCTTCATGTTATGGCTTCTAAGGCTATCAAACTAGAATAATGAAGGAGAAATAGTTATCTCCATTTGAAACGCATAAAACGGGATTCCTTTGAAGTTTCCAAACTTCGAAATAAAATTTTTTTCTTTTCGAGATTGTTTGCGCAGAATATGCTTTTCTAAGGCTATGAAAGTAGAAAAATGAAGGAGAATCAGTTATCTGAAATAAAAACGGAAAAAAAGCGATTCTAATGAAGTTTCCAACCATCGAAATAAATCTTTTCTTTTCGCGAATATTTCTTCATGTTATGGTATTCTAAGGCTATCAAACTAGATTATTGAAGGACAAAAATTTATCTTATTTGAAACGGAACAAAACTGGATTCTTTTGAACTTTCGAGACTTCGAAAAATTTTTTTTTCTTTTCGAGATTCTTTGTGCAGAATATGCTTTTCTAAGGCTATCAAAGTGAAAAATGAAAGAGAACAAGTTATGTCAAATAAGAACGGAAAAAAAGTCATTCTAATGAAGATTCAAACCATCGAAATAAATCTTTTCTCTTCCAGAATCCTTCTTCATTTTATGTTTTTCTAAGGCTATAAAACTAGGAGAATGAAGGAGAAATAGTTATCTCCATTTGAAACGCAACAAAACGGGATTATTTTGAAGTTTTGAAACTACGAAAAAAATTTTTTTTCTTTTCCAGATTCATTGCGCAGGATATGCTTTTCTAAGGCTATCAAAGTAGAAAAATGAAAGAGAACAAATTATGTCAAATAAGAACGGACAAAAAGTGAATCTAATGAAGTTCCCAACCATGGAAATAAATCTCTTCTTTTCGCGAATCTTTCTTCATTTTATGGTTTTCTAAGTCTATCAAACTAGAATTATGAAGGAGAAATAGTTATCTCCATTTGAAACGCAACAAAACGGGATTCCTTTGAAGTTTCCAAACTGCGAAAAATAATTTTTTTCTTTTCGTGATTCTTTGCGCAGAATATGCATTTCTAAGTCTATCAAAGTAGAAAAATGAAGGAGTATCAGTTACTTCAAATACAAACGGAAAAAAAGTGATTCTAATAAAGTTTCCAACCATGGAAATAAATTTTTTCTTTTCGCGAATCTTTCTTCATTTTATGGTATTCTAAGGCTATCAAACTAGAATAATGAATGAGAAACAGTTATCTCCATTTCGAACGCAAAAAAAAAAGGGATTCTTTTGAAGTTTCAAAACTTCGAAAAAAATTCTTTTTTTTCCAGATTCTTTCCGCATAATATGCTTTTCTAAGGCTATCAAAGTGGAAAAGTGAAAGAGAACCAGTTATCTCAAATAACAACGGAAAAAAAGTGATTTTAATAAAGTTTCAAACCATCGAAATAAATCATTTATTTTCGCGAATCTTTATTCATTGTATGGTTTTCTAAGGCTATCAACTAGAATAATGAAGGAGTTATCTCCATTAGAAACGCAATAAAACGGGATTCCTTTGAAGTTTCCAAACTTGGAAAAATTTTTTTTTTCTTTTCGAGATTCTTTGCGCAGAATACGGCTTTCTAAGTCTATCAAAGTAGAAAAATTAAAGAGAACTAGTTAAATCAAATAAGAACGGACAAAAAGCGATTCTAATGACGTTTCCAACCTTCGAAATAAATGTTTTTTATTCGCGAATCTTTCTTCATGTTATGGTTTTCTAAGGCTATCAAACTAGAATAATGAAGGAGAAATAGTTATCTCCATTTGAAACGCAACAAAACGGGATTCTTTTGAAGTTTCCAAACTTCTAAAAAATTTTTTTTTCTTTTCGAGATTCTTTGCGCAGAATATGCTTTACTAAGACTATCAAGGTAGGAAAATGAAAGAGAACCAGTTATCTCAAATAAGAACGGAAAAAAAGCGAGTATAATGAAGTTTCCAACCATCGAAATAAATCTTTTCTTTTCGCGAATCTTTCTTCATGTTATGGTATTCTAAGGCTATCAAACTAGAATATTGAAGGAGAAAAAGTTATCTCCATTTGAAACGCAACAAAACGGGATTCTTTTGAAGTTTCGAAACTTGAAAAAAAATTTTTTTTCTTTTCGAGATTCCTAGCGCAGAATATGCATTTCTAAGGCTATCAAAGTACAAAAATGAAAGAGAACCAGTTATCTCAAACAAGAACAGACAAAAAGCGATTCTAATGACGTTTCCAACCTTCGAAATAAATGCTCTCTTTTTGCGAAACTTTCTTCATTGTATGGTTTTTAAGGCTATCAAACTAGAATATTGAAGGAGAAATAGTTATATCCACTTGAAACGCAACAATCGGGATTCCTTTGAAGTTTCCAAATTTCGAAAAAAAGTTTTTTCTTTTCGAGATTCTTTGCGCAGAATTTGCATTTCTAAGGCTATCAAAGTGGAAAAATGAAAGAGAAGCAGTTATGTCAAATATGAACGGAAAAGAAGTGATCCTAATGAAGTTTCCTACCATCGAAGTAAATCTTTTCTTTACGCGAATCTTCCTTCATGTTATGGTTTTCCAAGGCTATCAAACTAGAATAATGGAGAAATAGTTATCTACATTTGAAACGCAACAAAAAGCGATTCTTTTGATGTTTCCAAACTTCAAAAAAATTTTTTTTTCATTTCGAGATTCTTTGCGCAGAATAAGCTTATCTAAGGCTATCAAGGTAGGGAAATGAAAGAGAACCAGTTATCTCAAATAATAACGGAAAAAAGTGATTCTAATCGAGTTACCAACCATCGAAATAAATGTTTTCTTTTCGCGAATCTTTCTTCATTTTATGGTATTCTAAGGCTATCAAAGTAGAATAACGAAGGAGAAATAGTTATCTCCATTTGATACGCAACAAAACGGGATTCTTTTGAAATTTCGAGACTTCGAAAATTTTTTTTTTCTTTTCGAGATTCTTTGCGCAGAATATGCTTTTCTAAGCCTATTAAGTAGAAAAATGAAAGAGAACAAGTTATCTTAAATAAGAACGGAAAAAAAATCATTCTAATGGACTTACCAACCATCGAAATAAATGTTTTCTTTTCGCGAATATTTCTTCATTTTATGGTTTTCTAAAGGTATCACACTAGAATAATTGAGAAATAATTATCTCCATTTGAAACGCAACAAAACGCGATTCCTTTAAAGTTTCCAATCTTCTAAAAAAATTTTTTTTCTTTTCGAGATTCTTTGCGCAGAATATGCTTTTCTAATTCTATCAAGGTAAGAAAATGAAATAGAACCAGTTATCTCAAATAAGAACGGAAAGAAAGTGATTCTAATGGAGTTACCAACCATCGAAATAAATGTTTTCTTTTCGCGAATCTTTCTTCATTTTATGGTATTCTAAAGCTATCAAACTAGAATTATGAAGGAGAAATAGTTATCTCCATTTCAAACGCAATTAAACGTGAAGCTTTTGAAGTTTCCAAACTTCGAAAAAAAATTTTTTCTTTTCGATTTTCTTTCCGCATAATATACTTTCCTAAGGCTATCAAAGTGGATAAATGAAAATGAACCAGTTGTCTCAAATAAGAACGAAAAGTAAGTGATTCTAATGAAGTTTCAAACCATCGAAATAAATCTTTCCTTTTCGTGAATCTTTCTTCATTTTATGGTTTTCTAAGGCTATCAAACTGGAATAATGAAGGAGAATTAGTTATCTTCATTTGAAACGCAACAAAACGGGATTCCTTTGAAGTTTCCAATGTTCGAAAAACATTTTTTTCTTTTCGAGATTATTTGCGCAGAATATGCTTTTCTAATTCTATCAAGGTAAGAAAATGAAAGAGAACCAGTTATCTCAAATAAGAACGGAAAGAAAGTGATTCTAATGAAGTTTCCAACCATCGAAATAAATGTTTTCTTTTCGCGAATCCATCTTCATTTTATGGTATTCTAAGGCTACCAAACTGGAATAATGAAGGAGAAATAGTTTTCTCCATTTCAAACGCAACAAAACGGGATTTTTTTGAAGATTCCCAATTTCGAAAAAATTTTTTTATTCTTTTCCAGATTCTTTCCGCATAATATGCTTTCCTAAGGCAATCAAAGTTGAAAAATGAAAGAGAAGCATTTATCTCAAATAAGAACGGAAAAAAAGTGATTCTAATGAAGTTTCCTACCATCGAAGTAAATCTTTTCTTTACGCAAATCTTTGTTCATTTTATGGTTTTCTAAGGCTATCAAGGAGAATAGTTATCTCCATTAGATAGGCAACAAAACGCGATTCCTTCCAAGTTTCCAAACTTCTAAAAAAAGTTTTTTTCTTTTCGAGATTGTTTGCGCAGCATATGCATTTCTTAGGCTATCAAAGTAGAAAGATGAAAGAGAACATGTTATCTCAAACAAGAACGGACCAAAAGCGATTCTAATGACGCTTCCATCCTTCGAAATATATGTTTTCTTTTTGCGAAACTTTCTTCATGTTTTGGTTTTCTAAGGCTATCAAAATAAAATAATGAAGGAGAAATAGTTATCTCCATTTAAAACACAACAAAACGGGATTCCTTTGAAGCTTCCAAACTTCGAAATAAAATTTTTTTCTTTTCGAGATTCTTTGCGCAGAATATGCTTTTATAAGGCTATCAAAGTAGGAAAATGAAAGAGAAACTGTTATCTCAAATAAGAACGGAAAAAAAAGCGATTATAATGTAGTTTCCAACCATCGAAATAAATCTTTTCTTTTCGCGAATCTTTCTTCATGTTATGGTATTCTAAGGCTATCAAACTAGAATATTGAAGGAGAAAAAGTTATCTCCATTTGAAACGCAACAAAACGGGATTCTTTTGAAGTTTCCAAAGTTCGAAAAAAAATTTTTTTCTTTTCGAGATTCTTTGCGCAGAATATGCATTTCTAAGGCTATCAAAGTAGAAAAATGGAAGAGAACCAGTTATCTCAAATAAGAACGGACAAAAAGCGATTCTAATGAAGTTTCCAACCATGGAAAGAAATGCTTTATTTTCGCGAATCTTTCTTCATGTTATGGTTTTCTAAGGCTATCAAACTAGAATAATGAAGGAGAAATAGTTATCTCCATTTGAAACGCAACAATCGGGATTCCTTTGAAGTTTCGAACCTTCGAAAAAACTTTTTTTCTTTTCGAGATTCTTTGCGCAGTATATGCTTTTCTAAGGCTATCAAAGTAGAAAAATGAAGGAGAATCAGTTATCTCAAATAAAAACGGAAAAAAAGCGATTCTACAGGAGTTACCAACCATCGAAATAAATGTTTTCTTTTCGCTAATCTTTCTTCATTTTATGGTTTTCTAAAGGTATCACACTAGAATATTGGAAAAATAGTTATCTCATTTTGAAACGCAACAAAACGGGATTCCTTTGAAGTTACAAAACTTCGAAAAAAATTCTTTTTCTTTTCGAGATTATTTCCGCATAATATGCTTTTCTAAGGCTATCAAGGTGGAAAAATGAAAGAGAACCAGTTATCTCAAATAACAACGGAACAAAGTGATTCTAATGAAGTTTCCAACCATCGAAATAACTGTTTTCTTTTCGCGAATCCATCTTCATTTTATGGTATTCTAAGGCTACCAAACTGGAATAATGAAGGAGAAATAGATTTCTCCATTTCAAACGCAACAAAACGGGATTTTTTTGAAGATTCCCAATTTCGAAAAAATTTTTTTGTTCTTTTCCAGATTCTTTCCGCATAATATGCTTTCCTAAGGCAATCAAAGTTGAGAAATGAAAGAGAAGCATTTATCTCAAATAAGAACGGAAAAAAAGTGATTCTAATGAAGTTTCCTACCATCGAAGTAAATCTTTTCTTTACGCAAATCTTTGTTCATTTTATGGTTTTCTAAGGCTATCAAGGAGAATAGTTATCTCCATTTGATACGCAACAAAACGCGATTCCTTCCAAGTTTCCAAACTTCTAAAAAAATTTTTTTTCTTTTCGAGATTGTTTGCCCAGCATTTTCATTTCTTGGGCTATCAAAGTAGAAAGATGAAAGAGAACCAGTTATCTCAAACAAGAACGGACAAAAAGCGATTCTAATGACGCTTCCATCCTTCGAAATATATGTTTACTTTTCGCGAAACTTTCTTCATGTTATGGTTTTCTAAGGCTATCAAACTAGAATAATGAAGGAGAAATAGTTATCTCCATTTAAAACACAACAATACGGGATTCCTTTGAAGCTTCCAAACTTCGAAATAAAATTTTTTTCTTTTCGAGATTCTTTGCGCAGAATATGGTTTTATAAGGCTATCAAAGTAGGAAAATGAAAGAGAAACTGTTATCTCAAATAAGAACGGAAAAAAAGCGATTATAATGAAGTTTCCAACCATCGAAATAAATCTTTTATTTTCGCGAATCTTTCTTCATGTTATGGTATTTTAAGGCTATCAAACTAGAATATTGTAGGAGAAAAAGTTATCTCCATTTGAAACGCAACAAAACGGGATTCTTTTGAAGTTTCGAAACTTGAAAAAAAAATTTTTTTTTCGAGATTCTTTGCGCAGAATATGCTTTTCTAAGGCTATCAAAGTAGAAAAATGAAAGAGAACAAGTTATCTCAAATAAGAACGGAAAAAAATTGATTCTACTAAAATTTCAAACCATCAAAATACATCTTTTCTTTTCGGGAATCTTTCTTCATTGTGTGGTTTTTAAGGCTATCAAACTAGAATATTGAAGGAGAAAAAGTTATCTCCATTTGAAACGCAACAAAACGGGATTCCATTGAAGTTTCCAAACTTGAAAAAAAATTTTTTTTTTCGAGATTCTTTGCGCAGAATATGCTTTTCTAAGGCTATCAAAGTAGAAAAATGAAAGAGAACAAGTTTTCTCATATAAGAACGGAAAAAAATTGATTCTACTAAAGTTTCAAACCATCGAAATACATCTTTTCTTTTCGGGAATCTTTCTTCATTGTATGGTTTTTAAGGCTATTTAACTAGAATATTGAAGGAGAAATAGATATATCCATTTGAAACGCAACAAAACGGGATTCCTTTGAAGTTTCCAAAGTTCGAAAAAAATTTTTTTTTCTTTTCGAGATTCTTTGCGCAGAATATGCATTTCTAAGGCTATCAAAGTACAAAAATGAAAGAGAACCAGTTATCTCAAACAAGAACGGACAAAAAGCGATTCTAATGACGTTTCCAACCTTTGAAATAAATGCTCTCTTTTCGCGAAACTTTCTTCATTGTATGGTTTTTAAGGCTATCAAACTAAAATATTGAAGGAGAAATAGTTATATCCATTTGAAACGCAACAATCGGGATTACTTTGAAGTTTCCAAATTTCGAAAAAAAGTTTTTTCTTTTCGAGATTCTTTGCGCAGAATTTGCATTTCTAAGGCTATCAAAGTGGAAAAATGAAAGAGAAGCAGTTATGTCAAATATGAACGGAAAAGAAGTGATCCTAATGAAGTTTCCTACCATCGAAGTAAATCTTTTCTTTACGCGAATCTTCCTTCATGTTATGGTTTTCCAAGGCTATCAAACTAGAATAATGGAGAAATAGTTATCTCCATTTGAAACGCAACAAAAAGGGATTCTTTTGATGTTTCCAAACTTCAAAAAAAATTTTTTTTCATTTCGATATTCTTTGCGCAGAATATGCTTATCTAAGGCTATCAAGGTAGGGAAATGAAAGAGAACCAGTTATCTCAAATAATAACGGAAAAAAAAGTGATTCTAATCGAGTTACCAACCATCGAAATAAATGTTTTCTTTTCGCGAATCTTTCTTCATTTTATGGTATTCTAAGGCTATCAAAGTAGAATAACGAAGGAGAAATAGTTATCTCCATTTGATACGCAACAAAACGGGATTCTTTTGAAATTTCGAGACTTCGAAAATTTTTTTTTTCTTTTCGAGATTCTTTGCGCAGAATATGCTTTTCTAAGCCTATTAAGTAGAAAAATGAAAGAGAACAAGTTATCTTAAATAAGAACGGAAAAAAAATCATTCTAATGGAGTTACCAACCATCGAAATAAATGTTTTCTTTTCGCGAATATTTCTTTATTTATGGTTTTCTAAAGGTATCACACTAGAATAATTGAGAAATAGTTATCTCCATTTGAAACGGAACAAAACGCGATTCCTTTAAAGTTTCCAAACTTCTAAAAAAATTTTTTTTCTTTTCGAGATTCTTTGCGCAGAATATGCTTTTCTAATTCTATCAAGGTAAGAAAATGAAAGAGAACCAGTTATCTCAAATAAGAACGGAAAGAAAGTGATTCTAATGGAGTTACCAACCATTGAAATAAATGTTTTCTTTTCGCGAATCTTTCTTCATTTTATGGTATTCTAAGGCTATCAAACTAGAATTATGAAGGAGAAATAGTTATCTCCATTTCAAACGCAATTAAACGTGAAGCTTTTGAAGTTTTGAAACTTCGAAAAAGAAATTTTTCTTTTCGATTTTCTTTCCGCATAATATACTTTCCTAAGGCTATCAAAGTGGATAAATGAAAATGAACCAGTTATCTCAAATAAGAACGAAAAGAAAGTGATTCTAATGAAGTTTCAAACCATCGAAATAAATCTTTCCTTGTCGTGAATCTTTCTTCATTTTATGGTTTTCTAAGGCTATCAAACTAGAATAATGAAGGAGAATTAGTTATCTTCATTTGAAACGCAACAAAACGGGGTTCCTTTGAAGTTTCCAAAGTTCGAAAAAAATTTTTTTTCTTTTCGAGATTATTTGCGCAGAATATGCATTTCTAAGGCTATCAAAGTAGAAAAATGGAAGAGAACCAGTTATCTCAAATAAGAACGGACAAAAAGCGATTCTAATGAAGTTTCCAACCATCAAAATAAATGTTTTTTTTCGCGAACCTTTCTTCATGTTATGGTTTTCTAAGGCTATGAAACTAGAATAATGAAGGAGAAATAGTTATCTCCATTTGAAACGCCACAAAACGGGATTCCTTTGAAGTTTCCAAACTTGTATAAAAATTTTTTTTCTTTTCGAGATTCTTTGCGCAGAATATATATTTCTAAGGCTAACAAAGTAGAAAAATGAAAGAGAACAAGTTATCTCAAATAAGAACGGAAAATAAGTCATTCTAATAAATTTTCAAACCATCGAAATAGATCTTTTCTTTTCGCGAATGTTTCTTCATTTTATGGTTTTATAAGGCTATCAAACTAGCATATTGAAGGAGAAATAGTTATCTCCATTTGAAACGCATCAAAACGGGATTCCTTTGAAGTTTCCAAACTTTGAAAAAAATTTTTTTTCCTTTTCGAGTTTCTTTGCGCATAATATTCCTTTCTAAGGCTATGAAAGTAGAAAAATGAAAAGGAACAAGTTATCTCAAATAAGTACGGAAAAAAGTCATTCGAATGAAGTTTCCAACCATCGAAATAAATGTTTTCTTTTCGCGAATCCATCTTAATTTTCTGGTATTCTAAGGCTACCAAACTGGAATAATGAAGGAGAAATAGTTTTCTCCATTTCAAACGCAACAAAACGGGATTTTTTTGAAGATTCCCAATTTCGAAAAAAATTTTTTATTCTTTTCCAGATTCTTTCCGCATAATATGCTTTCCTAAGGCAATCAAAGTTGAAAAATGAAAGAGAAGCATTTATCTCAAATAAGAACGGAAAAAAAGTGATTCTAATGAAGTTTCCTACCATCGAAGTAAATCTTTTCTTTACGCAAATCTTTGTTTATTTTATGGTTTTCTAAGGCTATCAAGGAGAATAGTTATCTCCATTTGATACGCAACAAAACGCGATTCCTTCGAAGTTTCCTAACTTCTAAAAAATTTTTTTTTCTTTTCGAGATTCTTTGCGCAGCATATGCATTTCTTAGGCTATCAAAGTAGAAAGATGAAAGAGAACCAGTTATCTCGAACAAGAACGGACAAAAAGCGATTCTAATGACGCTTCCATCCTTCGAAATATATCTTTTCTTTTCGCGAAACTTTCTTCATGTTATGGTTTTCTAAGGCTATCAAACTAGAATAATGAAGGAGAAATAGTTATCTCCATTTAAAACACAACAAAACGGGATTCCTTTGAAGCTTCCAAACTTCGAAATAAAATTTTTTTCTTTTCGAGATTCTTTGCGGAGAATATGCTTTTATAAGGCTATCAAAGTAGGAAAATTAAAGAGAAACTGTTATCTCAAATAAGAACGGAAAAAAATTGATTCTACTAAAGTTTCAAACCATCGAAATAAATCTTTTCTTTTCGCGAATCTTTCTTCATGTTATGGTATTCTAAGGCTATCAAACTAGAATATTGAAGGAGAAAAAGTTATCTCCATTTGAAACGCAACAAAACGGGATTCCATTGAAGTTTCCAAACTTGAAAAAAAAATTTTTTTTTCGAGATTCTTGGCGCAGAATATGCTTTTCTAAGGCTATCAAAGTAGAAAAATGAAAGAGAACAAGATTTCTCATATAAGAACGGAAAAAAGTTGATTCTACTAAAGTTTCAAACCATCGAAATACATCTTTTCTTTTCGCGAATCTTTCTTCATTGTATGGTTTTTAAGGCTATCAAACTAGAATATTGAAGGAGAAATAGATATATGCATTTGAAACGCAACAAAACGGGATTCCATTGAAGTTTCCAAACTTCGAAAAAAAATTTTTTCTTTTAAAAATTCTTTGCGCAGAATTTGCATTTCTAAGGCTATCAAAGTGGAAAAATGAAAGAGAAGGAGTTATGTCAAATATGAATGGAAAAGAAGTGATTAAAATGAAGTTTCCTACCATCGAAGTAAATCTTTTCTTTACGCGAATCTTTCTTCATTTTATGGTTTTCCAAGGCTATCAAACTAGAATAATGGAGAAATAGTTATCTCCATTTGAAACGCAACAAAACGCGATTCTTTTGAAGTATCCAAACTTCAAAAAAAAATTTTTTTTCGAGATTCTTTGCGCAGAATATGCTTATCTAAGGCTATCAAGGTAGGAAAATGAAAGAGAACCAGTTATCTCAAATAAGAACGGAAAAAATGTGTTTCTAATGGAGTTACCAACCATCGAAATAAATGTTTTCTTTTCGCGAATCTTTCTTCATTTTATGGTTTTCTAAGGCTATCAAACTAGAAGAATGAAGGAGAAATTGTTATCTCCATTTGAAACGCAACAAAACGGGATTCTTTTGAAGTTTCGAACCTTCGAAAAAACTTTCTTTCTTTTCGAGATTCTTTGCGCAAAATATGCATTTCTAAGGCTATAAAAGTAGAAAAATGAAAGAGAACCAGTTATCTCAAATAAGAACGGAAAAAAAGTGATTCTATTGAAGTTTCCAACCATCGAAATAAATCTTTTCTTTTCGCGAATCTTTCTTAATGTTATGGTATTCTAAGGCTATCAAACTAGAATATTGAAGGAGAAAAAGTTATCTCCATTTGAAACGCAACAAAACGGGATTCCTTTGAAGTTTCCAAACTTCGAAAAATAATTTTTTTCTTTTCGAGATTCTTTGCGCAGAATATGCTTTTCTAAGGCTAATAAAGTAGAAAAATGAAGGAAAATTAGTTATCTCAAATAAAAACGGAAAAAAAGTGATTCTAATAAAGTTTCCAACCATCGAAATAAATTTTTTCTTTTCATGAATCTTTCTTCATTTTATGGTATTCTAAGGCTATCAAACTAGAATAATGAAGGAGAAACAGTTATCTCCATTTCGAACGCAAAAAACGCGATTCTTTTGAAGTTTCAAAACTTCGAAAAAAATTCTTTTTCTTTTCGAGATTCTTTTCGCATAATATGCTTTTCTAAGGCTATCAAAGTGGAAAAATGAAAGAGTACCAGTTAACTCAAATAACAACGGAAAAAAAGTGATTCTAATGAAGTTTCCAACCATCGAAATAAATGTTTTCTTTTCGCGAATCCATCTTCATTTTATGGTATCCTAAGGCCGCCAAACTGGAATAATGATGGAGAAATAGTTTTCTCCATTTCAAACGCAACAAAACGGGATTTTTTTGAAGATTCCCAAATCCGAAAAATTTTTTTTATTCTTTTCCAGATTCTTTCCGCATAATATGCTTTCGTAAGGCAATCAAAGTTGAAAAATGAAAGAGAAGCATTTATCTCAAATAAGAACGGAAAAAAAGTGATTCTAATGAAGTTTCCTACCATCGAAGTAAATCTTTTCTTTACGCAAATCTTTGTTCATTTTATGGTTTTCTAAGGCTATCAAGGAGAATAGTTATCTCCATTTGATACGCAACAAAACGCGATTCCTTCCAAGTTTCCAAACTTCTAAAAAAATTTTTTTTCTTTTCGAGATTCTTTGCGCAGCATTTTCATTTCTTAGGCTATCAAAGTAGAAAGATGAAAGAGAACCAGTTATCTCAAACAAGAACGGACAAAAAGCGATTCTAATGACGCTTCCATCCTTCGAAATATATGTTTTCTTTTCGCGAAACTTTCTTCATGTTATGGTTTTCTAAGGCTATCAAACTAGAATAATGAAGGAGAAATAGTTATCTCCATTTAAAACACAACAATACGGGATTCCTTTGAAGCTTCCAAACTTCGAAATAAAATTTTTTTCTTTTCGAGATTCTTTGCGCAGAATATGGTTTTATAAGGCTATCAAAGTAGGAAAATGAAAGAGAAACTGTTATCTCAAATAAGAACGGAAAAAAAGCGATTATAATGAAGTTTCCAACCATCGAAATAAATCTTTTCTTTTCGCGAATCTTTCTTCATGTTATGGTATTCTAAGGCTATCAAACTAGAATATTGTAGGAGAAAAAGTTATCTCCATTTGAAACGCAACAAAACGGGATTCTTTTAGAGTTTCGAAACTTGAAAAAAAAAATTTTTTTTTCGAGATTCTTTGCGCAGAATATGCTTTTCTAAGGCTATCAAAGTAGAAAAATGAAAGAGAACAAGTTATCTCAAATAAGAACGGAAAAAAATTGATTCTACTAAAATTTCAAACCATCAAAATACATCTTTTCTTTTCGCGAATCTTTCTTCATTGTGTGGTTTTTAAGGCTATCAAACTAGAATATTGAAGGAGAAAAAGTTATCTCCATTTGAAACGCAACAAAACGGGATTCCATTGAAGTTTCCAAACTTGAAAAAAAATTTTTTTTTTCGAGATTCTTTGCGCAGAATATGCTTTTCTAAGGCTATCAAAGTAGAAAAATGAAAGAGAACAAGTTTTCTCATATAAGAACGGAAAAAAATTGATTCTACTAAAGTTTCAAACCATCGAAATACATCTTTTCTTTTCGGGAATCTTTCTTCATTGTATGGTTTTTAAGGCTATTTAACTAGAATATTGAAGGAGAAATAGATATATCCATTTGAAACGCAACAAAACGGGATTCCTTTGAAGTTTCCAAAGTTCGAAAAAAATTTTTTTTTCTTTTCGAGATTCTTTGCGCAGAATATGCATTTCTAAGGCTATCAAAGTACAAAAATGAAAGAGAACCAGTTATCTCAAACAAGAACGGACAAAAAGCGATTCTAATGACGTTTCCAACCTTTGAAATAAATGCTCTCTTTTCGCGAAACTTTCTTCATTGTATGGTTTTTAAGGCTATCAAACTAAAATATTGAAGGAGAAATAGTTATATCCATTTGAAACGCAACAATCGGGATTACTTTGAAGTTTCCAAATTTCGAAAAAAAGTTTTTTCTTTTCGAGATTCTTTGCGCAGAATTTGCATTTCTAAGGCTATCAAAGTGGAAAAATGAAAGAGAAGCAGTTATGTCAAATATGAACGGAAAAGAAGTGATCCTAATGAAGTTTCCTACCATCGAAGTAAATCTTTTCTTTACGCGAATCTTCCTTCATGTTATGGTTTTCCAAGGCTATCAAACTAGAATAATGGAGAAATAGTTATCTCCATTTGAAACGCAACAAAAAGGGATTCTTTTGATGTTTCCAAACTTCAAAAAAAATTTTTTTTCATTTCGATATTCTTTGCGCAGAATATGCTTATCTAAGGCTATCAAGGTAGGGAAATGAAAGAGAACCAGTTATCTCAAATAATAACGGAAAAAAAAGTGATTCTAATCGAGTTACCAACCATCGAAATAAATGTTTTCTTTTCGCGAATCTTTCTTCATTTTATGGTATTCTAAGGCTATCAAAGTAGAATAACGAAGGAGAAATAGTTATCTCCATTTGATACGCAACAAAACGGGATTCTTTTGAAATTTCGAGACTTCGAAAATTTTTTTTTTCTTTTCGAGATTCTTTGCGCAGAATATGCTTTTCTAAGCCTATTAAGTAGAAAAATGAAAGAGAACAAGTTATCTTAAATAAGAACGGAAAAAAAATCATTCTAATGGAGTTACCAACCATCGAAATAAATGTTTTCTTTTCGCGAATATTTCTTTATTTATGGTTTTCTAAAGGTATCACACTAGAATAATTGAGAAATAGTTATCTCCATTTGAAACGGAACAAAACGCGATTCCTTTAAAGTTTCCAAACTTCTAAAAAAATTTTTTTTCTTTTCGAGATTCTTTGCGCAGAATATGCTTTTCTAATTCTATCAAGGTAAGAAAATGAAAGAGAACCAGTTATCTCAAATAAGAACGGAAAGAAAGTGATTCTAATGGAGTTACCAACCATTGAAATAAATGTTTTCTTTTCGCGAATCTTTCTTCATTTTATGGTATTCTAAGGCTATCAAACTAGAATTATGAAGGAGAAATAGTTATCTCCATTTCAAACGCAATTAAACGTGAAGCTTTTGAAGTTTTGAAACTTCGAAAAAGAAATTTTTCTTTTCGATTTTCTTTCCGCATAATATACTTTCCTAAGGCTATCAAAGTGGATAAATGAAAATGAACCAGTTATCTCAAATAAGAACGAAAAGAAAGTGATTCTAATGAAGTTTCAAACCATCGAAATAAATCTTTCCTTGTCGTGAATCTTTCTTCATTTTATGGTTTTCTAAGGCTATCAAACTAGAATAATGAAGGAGAATTAGTTATCTTCATTTGAAACGCAACAAAACGGGGTTCCTTTGAAGTTTCCAAAGTTCGAAAAAAATTTTTTTTCTTTTCGAGATTATTTGCGCAGAATATGCATTTCTAAGGCTATCAAAGTAGAAAAATGGAAGAGAACCAGTTATCTGAAATAAGAACGGACAAAAAGCGATTCTAATGAAGTTTCCAACCATCAAAATGAATGTTTTTTTTCGCGAACCTTTCTTCATGTTATGGTTTTCTAAGGCTATGAAACTAGAATAATGAAGGAGAAATAGTTATCTCCATTTGAAACGCCACAAAACGGGATTCCTTTGAAGTTTCCAAACTTGTATAAAAATTTTTTTTCTTTTCGAGATTCTTTGCGCAGAATATATATTTCTAAGGCTAACAAAGTAGAAAAATGAAAGAGAACAAGTTATCTCAAATAAGAACGGAAAAAAAGTCATTCTAATAAATTTTCAAACCATCGAAATAGATCTTTTCTTTTCGCAAATGTTTCTTCATTTTATGGTTTTATAAGGCTATCAAACTAGCATATTGAAGGAGAAATAGTTATCTCCATTTGAAACGCATCAAAACGGGATTCCTTTGAAGTTTCCAAACTTTGAAAAAAATTTTTTTTCCTTTTCGAGTTTCTTTGCGCATAATATTCCTTTCTAAGGCTATGAAAGTAGAAAAATGAAAAGGAACAAGTTATCTCAAATAAGTACGGAAAAAAGTCATTCGAATGAAGTTTCCAACCATCGAAATAAATGTTTTCTTTTCGCGAATCCATCTTAATTTTCTGGTATTCTAAGGCTACCAAACTGGAATAATGAAGGAGAAATAGTTTTCTCCATTTCAAACGCAACAAAACGGGATTTTTTTGAAGATTCCCAATTTCGAAAAAAATTTTTTATTCTTTTCCAGATTCTTTCCGCATAATATGCTTTCCTAAGGCAATCAAAGTTGAAAAATGAAAGAGAAGCATTTATCTCAAATAAGAACGGAAAAAAAGTGATTCTAATGAAGTTTCCTACCATCGAAGTAAATCTTTTCTTTACGCAAATCTTTGTTTATTTTATGGTTTTCTAAGGCTATCAAGGAGAATAGTTATCTCCATTTGATACGCAACAAAACGCGATTCCTTCGAAGTTTCCAAACTTCTAAAAAATTTTTTTTTCTTTTCGAGATTCTTTGCGCAGCATATGCATTTCTTAGGCTATCAAAGTAGAAAGATGAAAGAGAACCAGTTATCTCGAACAAGAACGGACAAAAAGCGATTCTAATGACGCTTCCATCCTTCGAAATATATCTTTTCTTTTCGCGAAACTTTCTTCATGTTATGGTTTTCTAAGGCTATCAAACTAGAATAATGAAGGAGAAATAGTTATCTCCATTTAAAACACAACAAAACGGGATTCCTTTGAAGCTTCCAAACTTCGAAATAAAATTTTTTTCTTTTCGAGATTCTTTGCGGAGAATATGCTTTTATAAGGCTATCAAAGTAGGAAAATTAAAGAGAAACTGTTATCTCAAATAAGAACGGAAAAAAATTGATTCTACTAAAGTTTCAAACCATCGAAATAAATCTTTTCTTTTCGCGAATCTTTCTTCATGTTATGGTATTCTAAGGCTATCAAACTAGAATATTGAAGGAGAAAAAGTTATCTCCATTTGAAACGCAACAAAACGGGATTCCATTGAAGTTTCCAAACTTGAAAAAAAAATTTTTTTTTCGAGATTCTTGGCGCAGAATATGCTTTTCTAAGGCTATCAAAGTAGAAAAATGAAAGAGAACAAGATTTCTCATATAAGAACGGAAAAAAGTTGATTCTACTAAAGTTTCAAACCATCGAAATACATCTTTTCTTTTCGCGAATCTTTCTTCATTGTATGGTTTTTAAGGCTATCAAACTAGAATATTGAAGGAGAAATAGATATATGCATTTGAAACGCAACAAAACGGGATTCCATTGAAGTTTCCAAACTTCGAAAAAAAATTTTTTCTTTTAAAAATTCTTTGCGCAGAATTTGCATTTCTAAGGCTATCAAAGTGGAAAAATGAAAGAGAAGGAGTTATGTCAAATATGAATGGAAAAGAAGTGATTAAAATGAAGTTTCCTACCATCGAAGTAAATCTTTTCTTTACGCGAATCTTTCTTCATTTTATGGTTTTCCAAGGCTATCAAACTAGAATAATGGAGAAATAGTTATCTCCATTTGAAACGCAACAAAACGCGATTCTTTTGAAGTATCCAAACTTCAAAAAAAAATTTTTTTTCGAGATTCTTTGCGCAGAATATGCTTATCTAAGGCTATCAAGGTAGGAAAATGAAAGAGAACCAGTTATCTCAAATAAGAACGGAAAAAATGTGTTTCTAATGGAGTTACCAACCATCGAAATAAATGTTTTCTTTTCGCGAATCTTTCTTCATTTTATGGTTTTCTAAGGCTATCAAACTAGAAGAATGAAGGAGAAATTGTTATCTCCATTTGAAACGCAACAAAACGGGATTCTTTTGAAGTTTCGAACCTTCGAAAAAACTTTCTTTCTTTTCGAGATTCTTTGCGCAAAATATGCATTTCTAAGGCTATAAAAGTAGAAAAATGAAAGAGAACCAGTGATCTCAAATAAGAACGGAAAAAAAGTGATTCTATTGAAGTTTCCAACCATCGAAATAAATCTTTTCTTTTCGCGAATCTTTCTTAATGTTATGGTATTCTAAGGCTATCAAACTAGAATATTGAAGGAGAAAAAGTTATCTCCATTTGAAACGCAACAAAACGGGATTCCTTTGAAGTTTCCAAACTTCGAAAAATAATTTTTTTCTTTTCGAGATTCTTTGCGCAGAATATGCTTTTCTAAGGCTAATAAAGTAGAAAAATGAAGGAAAATTAGTTATCTCAAATAAAAACGGAAAAAAAGTGATTCTAATAAAGTTTCCAACCATTGAAATAAATTTTTTCTTTTCATGAATCTTTCTTCATTTTATGGTATTCTAAGGCTATCAAACTAGAATAATGAAGGAGAAACAGTTATCTCCATTTCGAACGCAAAAAACGCGATTCTTTTGAAGTTTCAAAACTTCGAAAAAAATTCTTTTTCTTTTCGAGATTCTTTTCGCATAATATGCTTTTCTAAGGCTATCAAAGTGGAAAAATGAAAGAGTACCAGTTAACTCAAATAACAACGGAAAAAAAGTGATTCTAATGAAGTTTCCAACCATCGAAATAAATGTTTTCTTTTCGCGAATCCATCTTCATTTTATGGTATCCTAAGGCCGCCAAACTGGAATAATGATGGAGAAATAGTTTTCTCCATTTCAAACGCAACAAAACGGGATTTTTTTGAAGATTCCCAAATCCGAAAAATTTTTTTTATTCTTTTCCAGATTCTTTCCGCATAATATGCTTTCGTAAGGCAATCAAAGTTGAAAAATGAAAGAGAAGCATTTATCTCAAATAAGAACGGAAAAAAAGTGATTCTAATGAAGTTTCCTACCATCGAAGTAAATCTTTTCTTTACGCAAATCTTTGTTCATTTTATGGTTTTCTAAGGCTATCAAGGAGAATAGTTATCTCCATTTGATACGCAACAAAACGCGATTCCTTCCAAGTTTCCAAACTTCTAAAAAAATTTTTTTTCTTTTCGAGATTCTTTGCGCAGCATATGCATTTCTTAGGCTATCAAAGTAGAAAGATGAAAGAGAACCAGTTGTCTCAAACTAGAACGGACAAAAAGCGATTCTAATGACGCTTCCATCCTTCGAAATATATGTTTTCTTTTCGCGAAACTTTCTTCATGTTATGTTTTCTAAGGCTATCAAACTAGAATAATGAAGGAGAAATAGTTATCTCCATTTAAAACACAACAAAACGGGATTCCTTTGAAGCTTCCAAACATCGAAATAAATTTTTTTTCTTTTCGATATTCTTTGCGCAGAATATGCTTTTATAAGGCTATCAAAGTAGGAAAATTAAAGAGAAACTGTTATCTCAAATAATAACGGAAAAAAAGCGATTATAATGAAGTTTCCAACCTTCGAAATAAATCTTTTCTTTTCGTGAATCTTTCTTCATGTTATGGTATTCTAAGGCTATCAAACTAGAATATTGAAGGAGAAAAAGCTATCTCCATTTGAAACGCAACAAAACGGGATTCTTTTGAAATTTCGAAACTTGAAAAAAAAATTTTTTTTTTCGAGATTCTTTGCGCAGAATATGCTTTTCTAAGGCTATCAAAGTAGAAAAATGAAAGAGAACAAGTTATCTCAAATAAGAACGGAAAAAAATTGATTCTACTAAAGTTTCAAACCATCGAAATACATCTTTTCTTTTCGCGAATCTTTCTTCATTGTATGGTTTTTAAGGCTATCAAATTAGAATATTGAAGGAGAAATAGATATATCCATTTGAAACGCAACAAAACGGGATTCCTTTGAAGTTTCCAAACTTCGAAAAAAATTTTTTCTTTTCGAGATTCTTTGCGCAGAATTTGCAATTCTAAGGCTATCAAAGTGGAAAAATGAAAGAGAAGCAGTTATGTCAAATATGAATGGAAAAGAAGTGATTCAAATGAAGTTTCCTACCATCGAAGTAAATCTTTTCTTTACGCGAATCTTTCTTCATTTTATGGTTTTCCAAGGCTATCAAACTAGAATAATGGAGAAATAGTTATCTCCATTTGAAACGCAACAAAACGCGATTCTTTTGAAGTTTCCAAACTTCAAAAAAAATTTTTTTTTTTTGAGATTCTTTGCGCAGAATATTCTTATCTAAGGCTATTAAGGTAGGAAAATGAAAGAGAACCAGTTATCTCAAATAAGAACGGAAAAAAAGTGTTTCTAATGGAGTTACCAACCATCGAAATAAATGTTTTCTTTTCGCGAATCTTTCTTCATTTTATGGTTTTCTAAAGCTATCAAACTAGAAGAATGAAGGAGAAATTGTTATCTCCATTTGAAACCCAACAATCGGGATTCCTTTGAAGTTTCCAAACTTCGAAAAATAATTTTTTTCTTTTCGAGATTCTTTGCGCAGAATATGCTTTTCTAAGGCTATCAAAGTGGAAAAATGAAGGAAAATTAGTTATCTCAAATAAAAACTGAAAAATAGTGATTCTAATAAAGTTTCCAACCATCGAAACAAATTTTGTCTTTTCGTGAATCTTTCTTCATTTTATGGTATTCTAAGGCTATCAAACTAGAATAATGAAGGAGAAACAGTTATCTCCATTTCGAACGCAAAAAACGCGATTCTTTTGAAGTTTCAAAACTTCGAAAAAAATTCTTTTTCTTTTCGAAATTCTTTCCGCATAATATGCTTTTCTAAGGCTATCAAGGTGGAAAAATGAAAGAGAACCAGTTATCTCAAATAACAACGGAAAAAAAGTGATTCTAATGAAGTTTCCAACCATCGAAATAAATGTTTTCTTTTCGCGAATCCATCTTCATTTTATGGTATTCTAAGGCTACCAAACTGGAATAATGAAGGAGAAATAGTTTTCTCCATTTCAAACGCAACAAAACGGGATTTTTTTGAAGATTCCCAATTTCGAAAAAATTTTTTTATTCTTTTCCAGATTCTTTCCCCATAATATGCTTTCCTAAGGCAATCAAAGTTGAAAAATGAAAGAGAAGCATTTATCTCAAATAAGAACGGAAAAAAAGTGATTCTAATGAAGTTTCCTACCATCGAAGTAAATCTTTTCTTTACGCAAATCTTTGTTCATTTTATGGTTTTCTAAGGCTATCAAGGAGAATAGTTATCTCCATTTGATACGCAACAAAACGCGATTCCTTCCAAGTTTCCAAACTTCTAAAAAATTTTTTTTTCTTTTCGAGATTGTTTGCGCAGCATATGCATTTCTTAGGCTATCAAAGTAGAAAGATGAAAGAGAACCAGTTATCTCAAACAAGAACGGACCAAAAGCGATTCTAATGACGCTTCCATCCTTCGAAATATATGTTTTCTTTTCGCGAAACTTTCTTCATGTTATGGTTTTCTAAGGCTATCAAAATAGAATAATGAAGGAGAAATAGTTATCTCCATTTAAAACACAACAAAACGGGATTCCTTTGAAGCTTCCAAACTTCGAAATAAAATTTTTTTCTTTTCGAGACTTTGCGCAGAATATGCTTTTATAAGGCTATCAAAGTAGGAAAATGAAAGAGAAACTGTTATCTCAAATAAGAACGGAAAAAAAGCGATTATAATGAAGTTTCCAACCATCGAAATAAATCTTATCTTTTCGCGAATCTTTCTTCATGTTATGGTATTCTAAGGCTATCAAACTAGAATATTGAAGGAGAAAAAGTTATCTCCATTTGAAACGCAACAAAACGGGATTATTTTGAAGTTTCGAAACTTGAAAAAAAATTTTTTTTTTCGAGATTCTTTGCGCAGAATATGCTTTTCTAAGGCTATCAAAGTAGAAAAATGAAAGACAACAAGTTATTTCAAATAAGAACGGAAAAAAATTGATTCTACTAAAGTTTCAAACCATCAAAATACATCTTTTCTTTTCGCGAATCTTTCTTCATTGTATGGTTTTTAAGGCTATCAAACTAGAATATTGAAGGAGAAATAGATATATCCATTTGAAACGCAACAAAACGGGATTCCTTTGAACTTTCCAAACTTCGAAAAAAAATTTTTTCTTTTCGAGATTCTTGCGCAGAATATGCTTATTTAAGGCTATCAAGGTAGGAAAATGAAAGAGAACCAGTTATCTCAAATACGAACGGAAAAAAAGTGTTTCTAATGGAGTTACCAACCATCGAAATAAATGTTTTCTTTTCGCGAATCTTTCTTCATTTTATGGTTTTCTAAGGCTATCAAACTAGAAGAATGAAGGAGAAATTGTTATCTCCATTTGAAACGCAACAAAACGGGATTCTTTTGAAGTTTCGAACCTTCGAAAAAACTTTTTTTCTTTTCGAGATTCTTTGCGCAGAATATGCTTATCTAAGGCTATCAGGGTAGGAAAATGAAAGAGAACCAGCTATCTCAAATACGAACGGAAAAAAAGTGTTTCTAATGGAGTTACCAACCATCGAAATAAATGTTTTATTTTCGCGAATCTTTCTTCATTTTATGGTTTTCTAAGGCTATCAAACTAGAATAATGAAGGAGAAATAGTTATCTCCATTTGAAACGCAAAAAAACGGGATTCCTTTGAAGTTTCCAAAGTTCGAAAAAACTTTTTTTCTTTTCGAGATTCTTTGCGCAGTATATGCTTTTCTAAGGCTATCAAAGTAGAAAAATGAAGGAGAATCAGTTATCTCAAATAAAAACGGAAAAAAAGCGATTCTACAGGAGTTACCAACCATCGAAATATATGTTTTCTTTTCGCTAATCTTTCTTCATTTTATGGTTTTCTAAAGGTATCACACTAGAATAATGGAGAAATAGTTATCTCTATTTGAAACGCAACAAAACGGGATTCCTTTGAAGTTTCAAAACTTCGAAAAAAATTCTTTTTCTTTTCGAGATTCTTTCCGCATAATATGCTTTTCTAAGGCTATCAAGGTGGAAAAATGAAAGAGAACCAGTTATCTCAAATAACAACGGAAAAAAAGTGATTCTAATGAAGTTTCCAACCATCGAAATAAATGTTTTCTTTTCGCGAATCCATCTTCATTTTATGGTATTCTAAGGCTACCAAACTGGAATAATGAAGGAGAAATAGATTTCTCCATTTCAAACGCAACAAAACGGGATTTTTTTGAAGATTCCCAATTTCGAAAAAATTTTTTTATTCTTTTCCAGATTCTTTCCGCATAATATGCTTTCCTAAGGCAATCAAAGTTGAGAAATGAAAGAGAAGCATTTATCTCAAATAAGAACGGAAAAAAAGTGATTCTAATGAAGTTTCCTACCATCGAAGTAAATCTTTTCTTTACGCAAATCTTTGTTCATTTTATGGTTTTCTAAGGCTATCAAGGAGAATAGTTATCTCCATTTGATACGCAACAAAACGCGATTCCTTCCAAGTTTCCAAACTTCTAAAAAAATTTTTTTTCTTTTCGAGATTGTTTGCGCAGCATATGCATTTCTTAGGCTATCAAAGTAGAAAGATGAAAGAGAACCAGTTATCTCAAACAAGAACGGACAAAAAGCGATTCTAATGACGCTTCCATCCTTCGAAATATATGTTTTCTTTTCGCGAAACTTTCTTCATTTTATGGTTTTCTAAGGCTATCAAACTAGAAGAATGAAGGAGAAATTGTTATCTCCATTTGAAACGCAACAAAACGGGATTCTTTTGAAGTTTCGAACCTTCGAAAAAACTTTTTTTCTTTTCGAGATTCTTTGCGCAGAATATGCTTATCTAAGGCTATCAGGGTAGGAAAATGAAAGAGAACCAGCTATCTCAAATACGAACGGAAAAAAAGTGTTTCTAATGGAGTTACCAACCATCGAAATAAATGTTTTATTTTCGCGAATCTTTCTTCATTTTATGGTTTTCTAAGGCTATCAAACTAGAATAATGAAGGAGAAATAGTTATCTCCATTTGAAACGCAAAAAAACGGGATTCCTTTGAAGTTTCCAAAGTTCGAAAAAACTTTTTTTCTTTTCGAGATTCTTTGCGCAGTATATGCTTTTCTAAGGCTATCAAAGTAGAAAAATGAAGGAGAATCAGTTATCTCAAATAAAAACGGAAAAAAAGCGATTCTACAGGAGTTACCAACCATCGAAATATATGTTTTCTTTTCGCTAATCTTTCTTCATTTTATGGTTTTCTAAAGGTATCACACTAGAATAATGGAGAAATAGTTATCTCTATTTGAAACGCAACAAAACGGGATTCCTTTGAAGTTTCAAAACTTCGAAAAAAATTCTTTTTCTTTTCGAGATTCTTTCCGCATAATATGCTTTTCTAAGGCTATCAAGGTGGAAAAATGAAAGAGAACCAGTTATCTCAAATAACAACGGAAAAAAAGTGATTCTAATGAAGTTTCCAACCATCGAAATAAATGTTTTCTTTTCGCGAATCCATCTTCATTTTATGGTATTCTAAGGCTACCAAACTGGAATAATGAAGGAGAAATAGATTTCTCCATTTCAAACGCAACAAAACGGGATTTTTTTGAAGATTCCCAATTTCGAAAAAATTTTTTTATTCTTTTCCAGATTCTTTCCGCATAATATGCTTTCCTAAGGCAATCAAAGTTGAGAAATGAAAGAGAAGCATTTATCTCAAATAAGAACGGAAAAAAAGTGATTCTAATGAAGTTTCCTACCATCGAAGTAAATCTTTTCTTTACGCAAATCTTTGTTCATTTTATGGTTTTCTAAGGCTATCAAGGAGAATAGTTATCTCCATTTGATACGCAACAAAACGCGATTCCTTCCAAGTTTCCAAACTTCTAAAAAAATTTTTTTTCTTTTCGAGATTGTTTGCGCAGCATATGCATTTCTTAGGCTATCAAAGTAGAAAGATGAAAGAGAACCAGTTATCTCAAACAAGAACGGACAAAAAGCGATTCTAATGACGCTTCCATCCTTCGAAATATATGTTTTCTTTTCGCGAAACTTTCTTCATGTTATGGTTTTCTAAGGCTATCAAACTAGAATAATGAAGGAGAAATAGTTATCTCCATTTAAAACACAACCAAACGGGATTGCTTTGAAGCTTCCAAACTTCGAAATAAAATTTTTTTCTTTTCGAGATTCTTTGCGCAGAATATGGTTTTATAAGGCTATCAAAGTAGGAAAATGAAAGAGAAACTGTTATCTCAAATAAGAACGGAAAAAAAGCGATTATAATGAAGTTTCCAACCATCGAAATAAATCTTTTCTTTTCGCGAATCTTTCTTCATGTTATGGTATTCTAAGGCTATCAAACTAGAATATTGTAGGAGAAAAAGTTATCTCCATTTGAAACGCAACAAAATGGGATTCTTTTGAAGTTTCGAAACTTGAAAAAAAATTTTTTTTTTTCGAGATTCTTTGCGCAGAATATGCTTTTCTAAGGCTATCAAAGTAGAAAAATGAAAGAGAACAAGTTTTCTCATATAAGAACGGAAAAAAATTGATTCTACTAAAGTTTCAAACCATCGAAATACATCTTTTCTTTTCGGGAATCTTTCTTCATTATATGGTTTTTAAGGCTATCAAACTAGAATATTGAAGGAGAAATAGATATATCCATTTGAAACGCAACAAAACGGGATTCTTTGAAGTTTCCAAAGTTCGAAAAAATTTTTTTTTTCTTTTCGAGATTCTTTGCGCAGAATATGCATTTCTAAGGCTATCAAAGTACAAAAATGAAAGAGAACCAGTTATCTCAAACAAGAACGGACAAAAAGCGATTCTAATGACGTTTCCAACCTTCGAAATAAATGCTCTCTTTTCGCGAAACTTTCTTCATTGTATGGTTTTTAAGGCTATCAAACTAGAATATTGAAGGAGAAATAGTTATATCCATTTGAAACGCAACAATCGGGATTCCTTTGAAGTTTCCAAATTTCGAAAAAAAGTTTTTTCTTTTCGAGATTCTTTGCGCAGAATTTGCATTTCTAAGGCTATCAAAGTGGAAAAATGAAAGAGAAGCAGTTATGTCAAATATGAACGGAAAAGAAGTGATCCTAATGAAGTTTCCTACCATCGAAGTAAATCTTTTCTTTACGCGAATCTTCCTTCATGTTATGGTTTTCCAAGGCTATCAAACTAGAATAATGGAGAAATAGTTATCTCCATTTGAAACGCAACAAAAAGGGATTCTTTTGATGTTTCCAAACTTCAAAAAAATTTTTTTTCATTTCGAGATTCTTTGCGCAGAATATGCTTATCTAAGGCTATCAAGGTAGGGAAATGAAAGAGAACCAGTTATCTCAAATAATAACGGAAAAAAAGTGATTCTAATCGAGTTACCAACCATCGAAATAAATGTTTTCTTTTCGCGAATCTTTCTTCATTTTATGGTATTCTAAGGCTATCAAAGTAGAATAACGAAGGAGAAATAATTATCTCCATTTGATACGCAACAAAACGGGATTCTTTTGAAATTTCGAGACTTCGAAAATTTTTTTTTTCTTTTCGAGATTCTTTGCGCAGAATATGCTTTTCTAAGCCTATTAAGTAGAAAAATGAAAGAGAACAAGTTATCTTAAATAAGAACGGAAAAAAAATCATTCTATTGGAGTTACCAACCATCGAAATAAATGTTTTCTTTTCGCGAATATTTCTTCATTTTATGGTTTTCTAAAGGTATCACACTAGAATAATTGAGAAATAGTTATCTCCATTTGAAACGCAACAAAACGCGATTCCTTTAAAGTTTCCAAACTTCTAAAAAAATTTTTTTTCTTTTCGAGATTCTTTGCGCAGAATATGCTTTTCTAATTCTATCAAGGTAAGAAAATGAAAGAGAACCAATTATCTCAAATAAGAACGGAAAGAAAGTGATTCTAATGGAGTTACCAACCTTTGAAATAAATGTTTTCTTTTCGCGAATCTTTCTTCATTTTATGGTATTCTAAGGCTATCAAACTAGAATTATGAAGGAGAAATAGTTATCTCCATTTCAAACGCAATTAAACGTGAAGCTTTTGAAGTTTCCAAACTTCGAAAAAAAAATTTTTCTTTTCGATTTTCTTTCCGCATAATATACTTTCCTAAGGCTATCAAAGTGGATAAATGAAAATGAACCAGTTATCTCAAATAAGAACGAAAAGAAAGTGATTCTAAGGAAGTTTCAAACCATCGAAATAAATCTTTCCTTTTCGTGAATCTTTCTTCATTTTATGGTTTTCTAAGGCTATCAAACTAGAATAATGAAGGAGAATTAGTTATCTTCATTTGAAACGCAACAAAACGGGATTCCTTTGAAGTTTCCAAAGTTCGAAAAAAATTTTTTTTCTTTTCGAGATTATTTGCGCAGAATATGCATTTCTAAGGCTATCAAAGTAGAAAAATGGAAGAGAACCAGTTATCTCAAATAAGAACGGACAAAAAGCGATTCTAATGAAGTTTCCAACCATCGAAATAAATGTTTTTTTTCGCGAATCTTTCTTCATGTTATGGTTTTCTAAGGCTATGAAACTAGAATAATGAAGGAGAAATAGTTATCTCCATTTGAAACGCCACAAAACGGGATTCCTTTGAAGTTTCCAAACTTCTATAAAATTTTTTTTTCTTTTCGAGATTCTTTGCGCAGAATATATATTTCTAAGGCTAACAAAGTAGAAAAATGAAAGAGAACAAGTTATCTCAAATAAGAACGGAAAAAAAGTCATTCTAATAAATTTTCAAACCATCGAAATAGATCTTTTCTTTTCGCGAATGTTTCTTCATTTTATGGTTTTATAAGGCTATCAAACTAGCAAATTGAAGAGAAATAGTTATCTCCATTTGAAACGCATCAAAACGGGATTCCTTTGAAGTTTCCAAACTTTGAAAAATTTTTTTTTTCCTTTTCGAGATTCTTTGCGCATAATATTCCTTTCTAAGGCTATGAAAGTAGAAAAATGAAAAGGAACAAGTTATCTCAAATAAGTACGGAAAAAAGTCATTCGAATGAAGTTTCCAACCATCGAAATAAATGTTTTCTTTTCGCGAATCCATCTTCATTTTATGGTATTCTAAGGCTACCAAACTGGAATAATGAAGGAGAAATAGTTTTCTCCATTTCAAACGCAACAAAACGGGATTTTTTTGAAGATTCCCAATTTCGAAAAAAATTTTTTATTCTTTTCCAGATTCTTTCCGCATAATATGCTTTCCTAAGGCAATCAAAGTTGAAAAATGAAAGAGAAGCATTTATCTCAAATAAGAACGGAAAAAAAGTGATTCTAATGAAGTTTGCTACCATCGAAGTAAATCTTTTCTTTACGCAAATCTTTGTTTATTTTATGGTTTTCTAAGGCTATCAGGGAGAATAGTTATCTCCATTTGATACGCAACAAAACGCGATTCCTTCGAAGTTTCCAAACTTCTAAAAAAATTTTTTTTCTTTTCGAGATTCTTTGCGCAGCATATGCATTTCTTAGGCTATCAAAGTAGAAAGATGAAAGAGAACCATTTATCTCGAACAAGAACGGACAAAAAGCGATTCTAATGACGCTTCCATCCTTCGAAATATATGTTTTCTTTTCGCGAAACTTTCTTCATGTTATGGTTTTCTAAGACTATCAAACTAGAATAATGAAGGAGAAATAGTTATCTCCATTTAAAACACAACAAAACGGGATTCCTTTGAAGCTTCCAAACTTCGAAATAAATTTTTTTTCTTTTCGAGATTCTTTGCGGAGAATATGCTTTTATAAGGCTATCAAAGTAGGAAAATTAAAGAGAAACTGTTATCTCAAATAAGAACGGAAAAAAATTGATTCTACTAAAGTTTCAAACCATCGAAATAAATCTTTTCTTTTCTCGAATCTTTCTTCATGTTATGGTATTCTAAGGCTATCAAACTAGAATATTGAAGGAGAAAAAGTTATCTCCATTTGAAACGCAACAAAACGGGATTCCATTGAAGTTTCCAAACTTGAAAAAAAATTTTTTTTTCCAGATTCTTTTCGCAGAATATGCTTTTCTAAGGCTATCAAAGTAGAAAAATGAAAGAGAACAAGTTTTCTCATATAAGAACGGAAAAAAGTTGATTCTACTAAAGTTTCAAACCATCGAAATACATCTTTTCTTTTCGCGAATCTTTCTTCATTGTATGGTATTTAAGGCTATCAAACTAGAATATTGAAGGAGAAATAGATATATCCATTTGAAACGCAACAAAACGGGATTCCATTGAAGTTTCCAAACTTCGAAAAAAAATTTTTTCTTTTAAAAATTCTTTGCGCAGAATTTGCATTTCTAAGGCTATCAAAGTGGAAAAATGAAAGAGAAGGAGTTATGTCAAATATGAATGGAAAAGAAGTGATTAAAATGAAGTTTCCTACCATCGAAGTAAATCTTTTCTTTACGCGAATCTTTCTTCATTTTATGGTTTTCCAAGGCTATCAAACTAGAATAATGGAGAAATAGTTATCTCCATTTGAAACGCAACAAAACGCGATTCTTTTGAAGTATCCAAACTTCAAAAAAATTTTTTTTTTCGAGATTCTTTGCGCAGAATATGCTTATCTAAGGCAATCAAGGTAGGAAAATGAAAGAGAACCAGTTATCTCAAATAAGAACGGAAAAAATGTGTTTCTAATGGAGTTACCAACCATCGAAATAAATGTTTTCTTTTCGCGAATCTTTCTTCATTTTATGGTTTTCTAAGGCTATCAAACTAGAAGAATGAAGGAGAAATTGTTATCTCTATTTGAAACGCAACAAAACGGGATTCTTTTGAAGTTTCGAACCTTCGAAAAAACTTTCTTTCTTTTCCAGATTCTTTGCGCAAAATATGCTTTTCTAAGGCTATCAAAGTAGAAAAATGAAGGAGAACCAGTTATCTCAAATAAGAACGGAAAAAATGTGTTTCTAATGGAGTTACCAACCATCGAAATAAATGTTTTCTTTTCGCGAATCTTTCTTCATTTTATGGTTTTCCAAGGCTATCAAACTAGAATAATGGAGAAATAGTTATCTCTATTTGAAACGCAACAAAACGCGATTCCTTTGAAGTTTCCAAACTTCGAAAAAAATTTTTTTCTTTTCGATTTTCTTTCCGCATAATATACTTTCCTAAGGCTATCAAAGTGGAAAAATGAAAATGAACCAGTTATCTCAAATAAGAACGGAAAGAAAGGGATTCTAATGAAGTTTCAAACCATCGAAATAAATCTTTTCTTTTCGCGAATCTTTCTTCATTTATGGTTTTCTAAGGCTATCAAACTAGAATAATGAAGGAGAAATAGTTATCTCCATTTGAAACGCAACAAAACGGTATTCCTTTGAAGTTTCCAAAGTTAGAAAAAAATTTTTTTCTTTTCGAGATTCTTTGCGCAGAATATGCATTTCTAAGGCTATAAAAGTAGAAAAATGAAAGAGAACCAGTTATCTCAAATAAGAACGGAAAAAAAGTGATTCTATTGAAGTTTCCAACCATCGAAATAAATATTTTCTTTTCGCGAATCTTTCTTAATGTTATGGTATTCTAAGGCTATCAAACTAGAATATTGAAGGAGAAAAAGTTATCTCCATTTGAAACGCAACAAAACGGGATTCCATTGAAGTTTCCAAACTTGAAAAAAAATTTTTTTTCGAGATTCTTTTCGCAGAATATGCTTTTCTAAGGCTATCAAAGTAGAAAAATGAAAGAGAACAAGTTTTCTCATATAAGAACGGAAAAAAGTTGATTCTACTAAAGTTTCAAACCATCGAAATACATCTTTTCTTTTCGCGAATCTTTCTTCATTGTATGGTTTTTAAGGCTATCAAACTAGAATATTGAAGGAGAAATAGATATATCCATTTGAAACGCAACAAAACGGGATTCCATTGAAGTTTCCAAACTTCGAAAAAAAAATTTTTCTTTTAAAAATTCTTTGCGCAGAATTTGCATTTCTAAGGCTATCAAAGTGGAAAAATGAAAGAGAAGGAGTTATGTCAAATATGAATGGAAAAGAAGTGATTAAAATGAAGTTTCCTACCATCGAAGTAAATCTTTCCTTTACGCGAATCTTTCTTCATTTTATGGTTTTCCAAGGCTATCAAACTAGAATAATGGAGAAATAGTTATCTCCATTTGAAACGCAAAAAAAGCGATTCTTTTGAAGTATCCAAACTTCAAAAAAAATTTTTTTTTCGAGATTCTTTGCGCAGAATATGCTTATCTAAGGCAATCAAGGTAGGAAAATGAAAGAGAACCAGTTATCTCAAATAAGAACGGAAAAAATGTGTTTCTAATGGAGTTACCAACCATCGAAATAAATGTTTTCTTTTCGCGAATCTTTCTTCATTTTATGGTTTTCTAAGGCTATCAAACTAGAAGAATGAAGGAGAAATTGTTATCTCTATTTGAAACGCAACAAAACGGGATTCTTTTGAAGTTTCGAACCTTCGAAAAAACTTTCTTTCTTTTCCAGATTCTTTGCGCAAAATATGCTTTTCTAAGGCTATCAAAGTAGAAAAATGAAGGAGAACCAGTTATCTCAAATAAGAACGGAAAAAATGTGTTTCTAATGGAGTTACCAACCATCGAAATAAATGTTTTCTTTTCGCGAATCTTTCTTCATTTTATGGTTTTCCAAGGCTATCAAACTAGAATAATGGAGAAATAGTTATCTCTATTTGAAACGCAACAAAACGCGATTCCTTTGAAGTTTCCAAACTTCGAAAAAAAATTTTTTCTTTTCGATTTTCTTTCCGCATAATATACTTTCCTAAGGCTATCAAAGTGGAAAAATGAAAATGAACCAGTTATCTCAAATAAGAACGGAAAGAAAGGGATTCTAATGAAGTTTCAAACCATCGAAATAAATCTTTTCTTTTCGCGAATCTTTCTTCATTTATGGTTTTCTAAGGCTATCAAACTAGTATAATGAAGGAGAAATAGTTATCTCCATTTGAAACGCAACAAAACGGTATTCCTTTGAAGTTTCCAAAGTTAGAAAAAAATTTTTTCTTTTCGAGATTCTTTGCGCAGAATATGCATTTCTAAGGCTATAAAAGTAGAAAAATGAAAGAGAACCAGTTATCTCAAATAAGAACGGAAAAAAAGTGATTCTATTGAAGTTTCCAACCATCGAAATAAATCTTTTCTTTTCGCGAATCTTTCTTAATGTTATGGTATTCTAAGGGTATCAAACTAGAATATTCAAGGAGAAAAAGTTATCTCCATTTGAAACGCAACAAAACGGGATTCCTTTGAAGTTTCCAAACTTCGAAAAATAATTTTTTTCTTTTCGAGATTCTTTGCGCAGAATATGCTTTTCTAAGGCTATCAAAGTAGAAAAATGAAGGAAAATTAGTTATCTCAAATAAAAACGGAAAAAAAGTGATTCTAATAAAGTTTCCAACCATCGAAATAAATTTTTTCTTTTCGTGAATCTTTCTTCATTTTATGGTATTCTAAGGCTATCAAACTAGAATAATGAAGGAGAAACAGTTATCTCCATTTCGAACGCAAAAAACGCCATTCTTTTGAAGTTTCAAAACTTCGAAAAAAATTCTTTTTCTTTTCGAGATTCTTTCCGCATAATATGCTTTTCTAAGGCTATCAAAGTGGAAAAATGAAAGAGAACCAGTTATCTCAAATAAGAACGGAAAAAAAGTGATTCTAATGAAGTTTCCTACCATCGAAGTAAATCTTTTCTTTACGCAAATCTTTGTTCATTTTATGGTTTTCTAAGGCTATCAAGGAGAATAGTTATCTCCATTTGATACGCAACAAAACGCGATTCCTTCCAAGTTTCCAAACTTCTAAAAAAATTTTTTTTTTTTTCGAGATTGTTTGCGCAGCATATGCATTTTTAGGCTATCAAAGTAGAAAGATGAAAGAGAATCAGTTATCTCAAATAAGAACGGACAAAAAGCGATTCTAATGACGCTTCCATCCTTCTTTTCGCGAAACTTTCTTCATGTTATGGTTTTCTAAGGCTATCAAACTAGAATAATGAAGGAGAAATAGTTATCTCCATTTAAAACACAACAAAACGGGATTCCTTTGAAGCTTCCAAACTTCGAAATAAAATTTTTTCTTTTCGAGATTCTTTGCGCAGAATATGCTTTTATAAGGCTATCAAAGTAGGAAAATGAAAGAGAAACTGTTATCTCAAATAAGAACGGAAAAAAAGCGATTATAATGAAGTTTCCAACCATCCAAATAAATCTTATCTTTTCGCGAATCTTTCTTCGTGTTATGGTATTCTAAGGCTATCAAACTAGAATATTGAAGGAGAAAAAGTTATCTCCATTTGAAACGACACAAAACGGGATTCTTTTGAAGTTTCGAAACTTGAAAAAAAAATTTTTTTTTTTCGTGATTCTTTGCGCAGAATTTGCTTTTCGAAGGCTATCAAGGTAGGAAAATGAAAGAGAACCAGTTATCTCAAATAAGAACGGAAAAAAAGTGTTTCTAATGGAGCTACCAACCATCGAAATAAATGTTTTCTTTTCGCGAATCTTTCTTCATTTTATGGTTTTCTAAGGCTATCAAACTAGAAGAATGAAGGAGAAATTGTTATCTCCATTTGAAACGCAACAAAACGGGATTCTTTTGAAGTTTCGAACCTTCGAAAAAACTTTTTTCCTTTTCGAGATTCTTTGCGCAGAATATGCTTTTCTAAGGCTATCAAAGTAGAAAAATTAAGGAGAATCAGTTATCTCAAATAAAAACGGAAAAAAAGCGATTCTACAGGAGTTACCAACCATCGAAATAAATGTTTTCTTTTCGCTAATCTTTCTTCACTTTATGGTTTTCTAAAGGTATCACACTAGAATAATGGAGAAATAGTTATCTCTATTTGAAACGCAACAAAACGCGATTCCTTTGAAGTTTCCAAACTTCGAAAAAAAAAATTTTCTTTTCAATGTTCTTCCGGCATAATATAGTTTCCTAAGGCTATCAAAATGGAAAAATGAAAATGAACCAGTTATCTCAAATAAGAACGGAAAGAAAGTGATTCTAATGAAGTTTGAAACCATCGAAATAAATCTTTTCTTTTCGCGAATCTTTCTTCATGTTATGGTTTTCTAAGGCTATCAAACTAGAATAATGAAGGAGAAATAGTTATCTCCATTTGAAACGCAACAAAACGGGATTCCTTTGAAGTTTCCAAAGTTCGAAAAAAAATTTTTTTTCTTTTCGAGATTCTTTGCGCAGAATATGCATTTCTAAGGCTAACAAAGTACAAAAATGAAAGAGAACCAGTTATCTCAAACAAGAACGGACAAAAAGCGATTCTAATGACGTTTCCAAACTTCGAAATAAATGCTCTCTTTTCGCGAAACTTTCTTCATTGTATGGTTTTTAAGGCTATCAAACTAGAATATTGAAGGAGAAATAGTTATATATATTTGAAACGCAACAAAACAGGATTCCTTTGAAGTTTCCAAACTTCGAAGAAAGTTTTTTCTTTTCGAGATTCTTTGCGTAGAATATGCTTTTCTAAGGCTATCAAAGTAGAAAAATGAAACAGAACAAGTTATCTCAAATAAGAACGGAAAAAAAATCATTCTAATGAAGTTTCAAACCATCGAAATAAATCTTTTCTTTTCGCGAATGTTTCTTCATTTTATGGTTTTCTAAGGCTATCAAACTAGCATATTGAAGGAGAAATAGTTATCTCCATTTGAAACGCAACAAAACGGGATTCCTTTGAAGTTTCCAAAGTTCGAAAAAAATTTTTTTTCTTTATGAGATTCTTTCCGCATAATATGCTTTTCTAAGGCTATCAAAGTGGAAAAATGAAAGAGAACCAGTTATCTCAAATAAGAACGGAAAGAATGTGATTCTAATAAAGCTTCCAACCATGGAAATAAATGTTTTCTTTTCGCGGATCTTTCTTCATATTATGGTTTTCTAAGGCTATCAAACTAGAATAATGAAGGAGAAATAGTTATCTCCATTTGAAACGCAACAAAACAGGATTCTTTTGAAGTTTCTAAACATGGAAAAAATTTTTGTTTCTTTGCGAGATTCTTTGCGCATAATATACTTTTGTAAGGCTATGAAAGTAGAAAAATGAAAAGGAACAAGTTATCTCAAATAAGTACGGAAAAAAAGTCATTCGAATGAAGTTTCAAACCATCGAAATACATCTTTTCTTTTCGCGAATCTTTCTTCATTTTATGGTATTCTAATGCTATCAAACTAGAATAATGAAGGAGAAATAGTAATCTCCATTTGAAACGCAACAAAACGGGATTCCTTTGAAGTTTCCAAACTTCGAAAAAAATGTTTTTTCTTTTCGAGATTCTTTGCTCATAATATACTTTTCTAAGGCTATCAAAGTAGAAAAAGGAAAGAGAACCAGTTATCTCAAATAAGAACGTACAAAAAGCGATTCTAATGAAGTTTCAAACCATCGAAATAATACTTTTTTTTCGCGAATCTTTCTTCATTTTATGGTTTTCTAAGGCTATCAAACTAGAATAATGAAGGAGAAATAGTAATCTCCATTTGAAACGCAACAAAACGGGATTCCTTTGAAGTTTCCAAAGTTCGAAAAAATTTTTTTTTCTTTTCGGGATCCTTTGCGCAGAATATGCATTTCTAAGGCTATAAAAGTAGAAAAATGAAAGAGAACCAGTTATCTCAAATAAGAAAGGAAAAAAAGTGATTCTTTTAAAGTTTCCAAGCATCGAAATAAATCCTTTCTTTTCGCGAATCTTTCTTCATGTTATGTTATTCTAAGGCTATCAAACTAGAATATTGAAGGAGAAAAAGTTATCTCCATTTGAAACGCAACAAAACGGGATTCCTTTGAAGTTTCCAAACTTCGAAAAATAATTTTTTTCTTTTCGAGATTCTTTGCGCAGAATATGCTTTTCTAAGGCTATCAAAGTAGAAAAATGAAGGAAAATTAGTTATCTCAAATAAAAACGGAAAAAAAGTGATTCTAATAAAGTTTCCAACCATCGAAATAAATTTTTTCTTATCGCGAATCTTTCTTCATTTTATGGTATTCTAAGGCTATCAAACTAGAATAATGAAGGAGAAACAGTTATCTCCATTTCGAACGCAAAAAAACGCGATTTTTTTGAAGATTCCAAATTTCGAAAAAAAATTTTTATTCTTTTCAAGATTCTTTCCGCATAATATGCTTTCCTAAGGCAATCAAAGTTGAAAAATGAAAGAGAAGCAGTTATCTCAAATAAGAACGGAAAAAAAGTCATTCTAATGAAGTTTCAAACCATGGAAATAATTCTTCTCTTTTCGCGAATCTTTCTTCATTTTATGGTATTCTAAGGCTATCGAATTAGAATAATGCAGGAGAAACAGTTATCTCCATTTCCAACGCAACAAAACGCGATTCTTTGAAGTTTCGAATCTTCGAAAAACATTTTTTTACTTTTCGAGATTCTTTGCTCAGAATATGCATTTCTAAGGCTATCAAAGTAGAAAAATGAAAGAGAACAAGTTATCTCAAATAAGAACGGAAAAAAAGTGATTCTAATATAGTTTCTAACCATCGAAATAAATCTTTTATTTTCGCGAATCTTTCTTCATTGTATGGTTTTCTAACGCTATCAAACTAGCATATTGAAGGAGAAATAGTTATCTCCATTTGAAACGCAAGAAAACGGGATTCCTTTGAAGTTTCCAAAGTTCCAAAAAAATTTTTTTTCTTTATTACATTCTTTCCGCATAATATGCTTTTTTAAGGCTATCAAAGTGGAAAAATGAAAGAGAACAAGTTATCTCAAATAAGAACGGAAAAAAAGTCATTGTAATGAAGTTTCAAACCATGGAAATAAATCTTTTCTTTTCGCGTATCTTTCTTCATTTTATGGTTTTCTAAGGCTATCAAACTAGAAGAATGAAGGAGAAATTGTTATCTCCATTTGAAACGCAACAAAACGGGATTCCTTTGAAGTTTCCAAAGTTCGAAAAAAATTTTTTTTCTTTATGGGATTCTTTCCGCATAATATGCTTTTTTAAGGCTATCAAAGTGAAAAAATGAAAGAGAACAAGTTATCTTGAAAAGTGATTCTAATGGAGTTACCAACCATCGAAATAAATGTTTTCTTTTTGCGAATCTTTCTTCATTTTATGGTTTTCTAAAGGTATCACACTAGAATAATGGAGAAATAGTTATCTCCATTGGAAACGCAACCAAACGCGATTCCTTTGAAGTTTCCAAACTTCTAAAAAAATTTTTTTTCTTTTCGAGATTCTTTGCGCAGAATATACTTTTCTAATTCTATCAATGTAGGAAAATGAAAGAGAACCAGTTATCTCAAATAAGAACGGAAAAAAAGTTTTTCTAATGGAGTTACCAACCATCGAAATAAATGTTTTCTTTTCGCGAATCTTTCTTCATTTTATGGTATTCTAAGGCTATCAAACTACAATTATGAAGGAGAAATAGTTATCTCCATTTCAAACGCAATTAAACGCAATGCTTTTGAAGTTTCCAAACTTCGAAAAAAAATTTTTTCTTTTCGATTTTCTTTCCGCATAATATACTTTCCTAAGGCTATCAAAGTGGAAAAATGAAAATGAACCAGTTATCTCAAATAAGAACGGAAAGAAAGTGATTCTAATGAAATTTCAAACCATGGAAATAAATCTTTTCTTTTCGCGAATCTTTCTTCATGTTATGGTTTTCTAAGGCTATCAAACTAGAATAATGAAGGAGAAATAGTTATCTCCATTTGAAACGCAACAAAACAGGATTCTTTTGAAGTTTCTAAACATGGAAAAAATTTTTGTTTCTTTGCGAGATTCTTTGCGCATAATATACTTTTGTAAGGCTATGAAAGTAGAAAAATGAAAAGGAACAAGTTATCTCAAATAAGTACGGAAAAAAAGTCATTCGAATGAAGTTTCAAACCATCGAAATACATCTTTTCTTTTCGCGAATCTTTCTTCATTTTATGGTATTCTAATGCTATCAAACTAGAATAATGAAGGAGAAATAGTAATCTCCATTTGAAACGCAACAAAACGGGATTCCTTTGAAGTTTCCAAACTTCGAAAAAAATGTTTTTTCTTTTCGAGATTCTTTGCTCATAATATACTTTTCTAAGGCTATCAAAGTAGAAAAAGGAAAGAGAACCAGTTATCTCAAATAAGAACGTACAAAAAGCGATTCTAATGAAGTTTCAAACCATCGAAATAATACTTTTTTTTCGCGAATCTTTCTTCATTTTATGGTTTTCTAAGGCTATTAAACTAGAATAATGAAGGAGAAATAGTAATCTCCATTTGAAACGCAACAAAACGGGATTCCTTTGAAGTTTCCAAAGTTCGAAAAAATTTTTTTTTCTTTTCGGGATCCTTTGCGCAGAATATGCATTTCTAAGGCTATAAAAGTAGAAAAATGAAAGAGAACCAGTTATCTCAAATAAGAAAGGAAAAAAAGTGATTCTTTTAAAGTTTCCAAGCATCGAAATAAATCCTTTCTTTTCGCGAATCTTTCTTCATGTTATGTTATTCTAAGGCTATCAAACTAGAATATTGAAGGAGAAAAAGTTATCTCCATTTGAAACGCAACAAAACGGGATTCTTTTGAAGTTTCCAAACTTCGAAAAATAATTTTTTTCTTTTCGAGATTCTTTGCGCAGAATATGCTTTTCTAAGGCTATCAAAGTAGAAAAATGAAGGAAAATTAGTTATCTCAAATAAAAACGGAAAAAAAGTGATTCTAATTAAGTTTCCAACCATCGAAATAAATTTTTTCTTATCGCGAAACTTTCTTCATTTTATGGTATTCTAAGGCTATCAAACTAGAATAATGAAGGAGAAACAGTTATCTCCATTTCGAACGCAAAAAACGCGATTTTTTTGAAGATTCCAAATTTCGAAAAAAAATTTTTATTCTTTTCAAGATTCTTTCCGCATAATATGCTTTCCTAAGGCAATCAAAGTTGAAAAATGAAAGAGAAGCAGTTATCTCAAATAAGAACGGAAAAAAAGTCATTCTAATGAAGTTTCAAACCATGGAAATAATTCTTCTCTTTTCGCGAATCTTTCTTCATTTTATGGTATTCTAAGGCTATCGAATTAGAATAATGCAAGAGAAACAGTTATCTCCATTTCCAACGCAACAAAACGCGATTCTTTGAAGTTTCGAATCTTCGAAAAACATTTTTTTACTTTTCGAGATTCTTTGCTCAGAATATGCATTTCTAAGGCTATCAAAGTAGAAAAATGAAAGAGAACAAGTTATCTCAAATAAGAACGGAAAAAAAGTGATTCTAATATAGTTTCTAACCATCGAAATAAATCTTTTATTTTCGCGAATCTTTCTTCATTGTATGGTTTTCTAACGCTATCAAACTAGCATATTGAAGGAGAAATAGTTATCTCCATTTGAAACGCAAGAAAACGGGATTCCTTTGAAGTTTCCAAAGTTCCAAAAAAAATTTTTTTCTTTATTACATTCTTTCCGCATAATATGCTTTTTTAAGGCTATCAAAGTGGAAAAATGAAAGAGAACAAGTTATCTCAAATAAGAACGGAAAAAAGTCATTGTAATGAAGTTTCAAACCATGGAAATAAAACTTTTCTTTTCGCGAATCTTTCTTCATTTTATGGTTTTCTAAGGCTATCAAACTAGAAGAATGAAGGAGAAATTGTTATCTCCATTTGAAACGCAACAAAACGGGATTCCTTTGAAGTTTCCAAAGTTCGAAAAAAATTTTTTTTCTTTATGGGATTCTTTCCGCATAATATGCTTTTTTAAGGCTATCAAAGTGGAAAAATGAAAGAGAACAAGTTATCTTGAAAAGTGATTCTAATGGAGTTACCAACCATCGAAATAAATGTTTTCTTTTTGCGAATCTTTCTTCATTTTATGGTTTTCTAAAGGTATCACACTAGAATAATGGAGAAATAGTTATCTCCATTTGAAACGCAACCAAACGCGATTCCTTTGAAGTTTCCAAACTTCCAAAAAAATTTTTTTTCTTTTCGAGATTCTTTGCGCAGAATATACTTTTCTAATTCTATCAATGTAGGAAAATGAAAGAGAACCAGTTATCTCAAATAAGAACGGAAAAAAAGTTTTTCTAATGGAGTTACCAACCATCGAAATAAATGTTTTCTTTTCGCGAATCTTTCTTCATTTTATGGTATTCTAAGGCTATCAAACTACAATTATAAAGGAGAAATAGTTATCTCCATTTCAAACGCAATTAAACGCAATGCTTTTGAAGTTTCCAAACTTCGAAAAAAAATTTTTTCTTTTCGATTTTCTTTCCGCATAATATACTTTCCTAAGGCTATCAAAGTGGAAAAATGAAAATGAACCAGTTATCTCAAATAAGAACGGAAAGAAAGTGATTCTAATGAAATTTCAAACCATGGAAATAAATCTTTTCTTTTCGCGAATCTTTCTTCATGTTATGGTTTTCTAAGGCTATCAAACTAGAATAATGAAGGAGAAAAATTTATCTCCATTTGAAACGCAACAAAACGGGATTCATTTGAAGTTTCCAAACTTCTAAAAAAATTTTTTTTCTTTTTGAGATTCTTTGCGCAGAATATGCATTTCTAAGGCTATCAAAGTAGAAAAATGAAAGAGAACCAGTTCTCTCAAACAAGAACGGACAAAAAGCGATTCTAATGACGTTTCCAACCTTCGATATATATGCTTTCTTTTCGCGAAACTTTCTTCATTGTATGGTTTTTAAGGCTATCAAACTAGAATATTGAAGGAGAAATAGTTATATCCATTTGAAACGCAACAAAACGGGATTCCATTGAAGTTTCCAAACTTCGAGAAAAAATTTTTTTCTTTTCGAGATTCTTTGCGCAGAATTTGCATTTCTAGGGCTATCAAAGTGGAAAAATGAAAGAGAAGCAGTTATGTCAAATATGAACGGAAAAGAAGTGATTCTAATGATGTTCCCTACCATCGAAGTAAATTTTTCTTTACTCGAATCTTTCTTCATGTTATGGTTTTCCAAGGCTATCAAACTAGAATAATGGAGAAATAGTTATCTCCATTTGAAACGCAACAAAACGCGATTCTTTTGAAATCTAAACTTCTAAAAATTTTTTTTTCTTTTCGAGATTCTTTGCGCAGAATATGCTTATCTAAGGCTATCAAGGTAGGGAAATGAAAGAGAACCAGTTATCTCAAATAAGAAAGGAAAAAAAGTGATTCTAATCGAGTTACTAACCATGGAAATAAATGTTTTCTTTTCGCGAATCTTTCTTCATGTTATGGTATTCTAAGGCTATCGAATTAGAATAATGAAGGAGAAACAGTTATCTCCATTTCAAACGCAACAAAACGCGATTCTTTTGAAGTTTCGAAACTTCGAAAAAATTTTTTTTTACTTTTCGAGATTCTTTGCTCAGAATATGCATTTCTAAGGATATCAAAGTAGAAAAATGAAACAGAACAAGTTATCTCAAATAAGAACGGAAAACAAGTGATTTTATAAAGTTTCAAACCATCGAAATAAATCTTTTATTTTCGCGAATCTTTCTTCATTGTATTGTTTTCTAAGGCTATCAAACTAGCATATTGAAGGAGAAATAGTTATCTCCATTTGAAACGCAAAAAAACGGGATTCCTTTGAAGTTTCCAAAGTTCGAAAAAAATTTTTTTTCTTTTCGAGATTCTTTGCGCACAATATGCGTTTCTAAGGCTATCAAAGTAGAAAAATGAAAGAGAACCAGTTATCTCAAATAAGAACGGACAAAAGCGATTCTAATGAAGTTTCCAACCATCGAAATAAATGTTTTCTTTTCGCGAATCTTTCTTCATGTTATGGTTTTCTAAGACTATCAAACTAGAATAGTGAAGGAGAAATAGTTATCTCCATTTGAAACGCAACAAAACGGGTTTTATTTGAATATTCCAAACTTCATAATAAATTTTTTTCTTTTCGAGATTCTTTCCGCATAATATGCTTTTCTAAGACTATCGACGAAGAAAAAGGAAAGAGAACCAGTTATCTCAAATAAGAACGGAAAAACAGCGATTCTAATGAAGTTTCCAACCATCGAAATAAATGTTTTCTTTTTGCGAATCTTTCTTCATTTTATGGTATTCTAAGGCTATCAAACTAGAATAATGAAGGAGAAATAGTTATCTCCATTTGAAACGCAACAAAACGCGATTCTTTTCAAGTTTCGAAACTTCGAAAATTTTTTTTTTACTTTTCGACATTCTTTGCTCAGAATATGCATTTCTAAGGATATCAAAGTAGAAAAATGAAAGAGAACAAGTTATCTCAAATAAGAACGGAAAAAAAGTGATTCTAATAAAGTTTCAAACCAACGAAATAAATCTTTTATTTTCGCGAACCTTTCTTCATTGTATTGCTTTCTAAGGCTATTAAACTAGCATATTGAAGGAGAAATAGTTATCTCCATTTGAAACGCAACAAAACGGGATTCCTTTGAAGTTTCCAAAGTTCGAAAAAAAAATTTTTTCTTTTCGAGATTCTTTGCGCAAAATATGCATTTCTAAGGCTATCAAAGTAGAAAAATTAAAGAGAACCAGTTATCTCAAATAAGAACGGACAAAAGCAATTCTAATGAAGTTTCCAACCATCGAAATAAATGTTTTCTTTTCGCGAATGTTTCTTCATGTTATGGTTTTCTAAGGCTATTAAACTAGAATAATGAAGGAGAAATAGTTATCTCCATTTGAAACGCAAGAAAACGGGATTCATTTGAATATTCCAAAGTTCATAATACATTTTTTTTTCTTTTCGAGATTCTTTCCGCATAATATGCTTTTCTAAGACTATCAAAGAAGAAAAATGAAAGAGAAAAAGTTATCTCAAATAAGAACGGAAAAACAGCGATTCTAATGAAGTTGCCAACCATCGAAATAAATGTTTTCTTTTGGCGAATCTTTCTTCATTTTATGGTATTCTAAGGCTATCAAACTAGAATAATGAAGGAGAAATAGTTATCTCCATTTCAAACGCAACAAATCGGGATTCCTTTGAAGTTTCCAAACTTCGAAAAAAAATGTATTCTTTTCGAGATTCTTTCCGCTTAATATGCTTTTCTAAAGCTATCAAAGTGGAAAAATGAAAATGAACCAGTTATCTCAAATAAGAACGGAAAGAAAGTGAATCTAATTAAGTTTCCAACCATCGAAATAAATCTTTTCTTTTCGCGAATCTTTCTACATTTTATGGTTTTCTAAGGCTATCAAAATAGAATAATGAAGGAAAAATAGTTATCTCCATTTGAAACGCAACAAAACGGGATTCCTTTGAAGATTCCAAACTTCTAAAAAAATTTGTTTTCCTCTCGAGATTCTTTGCGCAGAATATGCGTTTCTAAGGCTATCAAAGTAGAAAAATGAAGAGAACCAGTTATCTCAAATAATAATGGAAAAAAAGTGATTCTAATGAAGTTTCCAACCATTGAAATAAATTTTTTCTTTTCGCGAATCTTTCTTCATTTTATGGTATTCTAAGGCTCTCAAACTAGAATAATGAAGGAAAAATAGTTAAATCCATTTGAAACGCTACAAAACGCGAATCTTTTGATGTTTCCAAAGTTCGAAAAAAATTTTTTTTCTTTATGAGATTCTTTCCGAATAATATGCTTTTCTAAGGCTATCAAAGTGGAAATATGAAAGAGAACCAGTTATCTCAAATAAGAACGGAAAAAAAGTGATTCTGTTGAAGTTTCCAACCATCGAAATAAATCTTTTCTTTTCGCGAATCTTTCTTCATTTTATGGTATTCTAAGGCCATCAAACTAGAATAATGAAGGAGAAATAGTTATCTCCATTTGAAACGCAACAAAACGGGATTCCTTTGAAGTTTCCAAAGTTCGAAAAATAATTTTTTTCTTTTCGAGATTCTTTGCGCAGAATATGCTTTTCTAAGGCTATCAAAGTAGAAAAATGAAGGAGTATCAGTTATCTCAAATAAAAACGGAAAAAAAGTGATTCCAAGAAAGTTTCCAACCATCGAAATAAATTTTTTCTTTTCGGGAATCTTTCTTAATTTTATGGTATTCTAAGGCTATCAAACTAGAATAATGAAGGAATACAGTTATCTCCATTTCGAACGCAAAAAAACGCGATTTTTTGAAGTTTCAAAACTTCGAAAAAAATTCTTTTTCTTTTCCAAATTCTTTCCGCATAATATGCTTTTCTAAGGCTATCAAAGTGGAAAAGTGAAAGATAACCAGTTATCTCAAATAACAAGGGAAAAAAAGTGATTTTAATGAAGATTCCAACCATCGAAATAAATCTTTTCTTTTCGCGAAACTTTCTTCTCTTTATGGTTTTCTAAGCCTATCAAACTAGAATAATAAAGGAGAAATAGTTATCTCCATTAGAAACGCAATAAAACGGGATTGCTTTGAAGTTTCCAAACTTCGAAAAAAGTTTTTTTTCTTTTCGAGATTCTTTGCGCAGAATATGCCTTTCTAAGGTTATCAAAGTAGAAAAATGAAAGAGAACCATTTATCTCAAATAAGAACGGAAAGAATGTGATTCTAATGAAGTTTCCAACCATCGAAATAAATGTTTTCTTTTCGCGAATCTATCTGCATTTTATGGTATTCTAAAGCTATCAAACTAGAATAATGAAGGAAAAATAGTTATCTCCATTTCAAACGCTACAAAACGCGATTTTTTTGAATATTCCAAATTTCGAAAATTTTTTGTTATTCTTTTCGAGATTCTTTCTGCATAATATGGTTTCTAAGGCAATCAAAGTAAAAAAATGAAAGAGAAGCAGTTATCTCAAATAAGAACGGAAAAAAAGTGATTCTAATAAAGTTTCCTACCATCCAAGTAAATCTTTTCTTTACGCGAATCTTTGTTCATTTTATGGTTTTCTAAGGCTATCAAGGAGAATAGTTATCTCCATTTGATAGGCAACAAATCGCTAATCCTTCGAAGTTTCCAAACTTCTAAAACTTTTTTTTTCTTTTCGAGATTCTTTGTGCAGAATATGCTTTTATAAGTCTATCAAAGTAGGAAAATGAAAGAGAACAAGTTATCTCAAATAAGAACGGAAAAAAAGTGATTCTACTAAAGTTCCAAACCATCGAAATAAATCTTTTCTTTTCGCGAATCTTTCTTCATTGTATGGTTTTTAAGGCTATCAAACTAGAATATTGAAGGAGAAAAAGTTATCTCCATTTGAAACGCAACAAAACGGGATTCTTTTGAAGTTTCGAAATTTCGAAAAAAAATTTTTTTCTTTTCGAGATTCTTTGCGCAGAATATGTTATTAAAGGCTATCAAAGTAGAAAAATGAAATAGAACAAGTTATCTCAAATAAGAATGGAAAAAAAGTGATTCTACTAAAGTTTCAAACCATCGAAATAAATCTTTTCTTTTCGCGAATCTTTCTTCATTGTATGCTTTTTAAGGCTATCAAACTAGAAGAATGAAGGAGAAATTGTTATCTCCATTTGAAACGCAACAAAACGGGATTCCTTTGAAGTTTCCAAAGTTCGAAAAAAAATTTTTTTCTTTTCGAGATTCTTTGCGCAGAATATGCACTTCTAAGGCTATCAAAGTAGAAAAATGAAAGAGAACTAGTTATCTCAAATATGAACGGAAAAGAAGTGATTCTAATGAAGTTCCCTACCATCGAAGTAAATTTTTCTTTACGCGAATCTTTCTTCTGTTATGGTTTTCCAAGGCTATCAAACTAGAAAAATGGAGAAATAGTTATCTCCATTTGAAACGCAACAAAACGCGATTCTTTTGAAATCTAAACTTTTAAAAAAATTTTTTTCTATTCGAGATTCTTTGCGCAGAATATGCTTATCTAAGGCTATCAAGGTAGGGAAATGAAAGAGAACCAGTTATCTCAAATAAGAACGGAAAAAAAGTGATTCTAATCGAGTTACCAACCATCGAAATAAATGTTTTCTTTTCGCGAATCTTTGTTGATGTTATGGTTTTCTAAGGCTATTAAACAAGAATAATGAAGGAGAAATAGTTATCTCCATTTGAAACGCAACAAAACGAGATTCATTTGAATATTCCAAACTTCATAATAATTTTTTTTTCTTTTCGAGATTCTTTCCGCATAATATGCTTTTCTAAGATTATCAAAGAAGAAAAATGAAAGAGAACCAGTTATCTCAAATAAGAACGGAAAAACAGCGATTCTAATGATGTTTCCAACCATCGAAATAAATGTTTTCTTTTGGCGAATCTTTCTTCATTTTATGGTATTCTAAGGCTATCAAACTAGAATAATGAAGGAGAAATAGTTATCTCCATTTCAAACGCAACAAAACGGGATTCCTTTGAAGTTTCCAAACTTCGAAACAAAATTTATTCTTTTCGATGTTCTTTCCGCTTTATATGCTTTTCTAAGGCTATCAAAATAGTATAATGAAAGAGAACCAGTTATCTCAAAGAAGAACAGAAAGAAAGTGATTCTTATGAAGTTTCCAACCATGGAAATAAATCTTTTCTTTTCGCGAATCTTTCTTCATTTTGTGGTTTTCTATGGCTATCAAACTAGTATAATGAAAGAGAATCAGTTATCTCAAATAAGAATGGAAAAATATTGATTCATATAGATTTTCCAAACAACAACAAAAAATTTTTTTTCTCTTCGAGATTCCTTCCGCATAGTGCCCTTCTACAGCTATGAAACTAGCAAAATGAAAGAGAAACAGTTATCTCAAATAAGAACGGAAAAAAGGTGATTCTAAAGAAGTTTCCAACCTTCGAAAAATTTTTTTTTTCTTTTTGAGATTCTTTCCGCATAATATGCTTTTCTACAGCTATCAAACTAGCAAAATGAAGGAGAACCAGTTATCTCAAATAACAACGGAAAAAATGCGATTCTGATGAAGTTTCCAACCATCGAAATAAATCTTTCTTTTCGCGAATCTTTCTTCATTTTATGGTTTTCTATGGCTACCAAACTAGTATAATGAAAGAGAACCAGTTATTTCAAATAAGAATGGAAAAAAAATTGATTCATAAGGATTTTTAAAACAACAAAAAAAAATTTTTTTTCTTTTCGAGATTCTTTCCGCATAATATGCTTTTCTAAGGCTATCAAACTAGTATAATGAAAAAGAACCAGTTTTCTCAAATAAGAACGGAAAAAAAAGTGATTCTAATGAAGTTTCCAACCATCGAAATAAATCTTTTCTTTTCGCGAATATTACTTCATTTTATGGTTTTCTATGGCTATCAAACTAGTATAATGAAAGAGAACCAGTTATCTCAAATAAGTACGGAGAAAAAGTGATTCTAATGAAGATTCCAACCATCGAAATAAATCTTTTCTTTTCGCGAATATTTCTTCATTTTATAGTTTTCTATGGCTATCAATCTAGTACAATGAAAGACAACCAGTTATCTCAAATAAGAATGGAAAAAATTGATTCATAACGATTTTCCAAACATTAAAAAAATTTTTTTTTTCTTTTCGAGATTCTTTCGGCATAATATGCTTTTCTAAGGATATCAAAATAGTATAATGAAAGAGAACCAGTTATCTCAAATAAGAACAGAAAAAAAGTGATTCTAATGAAGTTTCCAACCATCGAAATAAATCTTTTCTTTTCGCGAATCTTTCTTCATTTTATGCTTTTCTACAGCTATCAAACTAGCAAAATGAAAGAGAACCAGTTATCTCAAGTAAGAATGGAAAAAAAAAAATGATTCATAGGTATTTTCCAAACAACAAAAAAAATTTTTTTTTCTTTTCGAGATTCTTTCCGCATAATATGCTTTTCTAAGGCTATCAAACTAGTATAATGAAAGAGAACCAGTTATCTCAAATAAGAACGGGAAAAAAGTGATTCTAATGGGGTTTCCAAACTTCGCAAAAAATTTTTTTTTCTTTTCGAGATTATTTCCGCATAATATGCTTTTCTACAGCTATCAAACTAGCAAAATGAAAGAGAACCAGTTATCTCAAATAAGAACGGAAAAAAAGTGTTTTTAATGAAGTTCACAACCATCGAAATAAATATTTTCTTTTCGCGAATCTTTCTTCATTTTATGGTTTTCTATGGCTATCAAACTAGTATAATGAAAGAGAACCTGTTATTTCAAATAAGAATGGAAAAAAATTGATTCTCTTGGATTTTCCAACCTTCGAAAAATTTTTTTTTTCTTTTCGAGATTCTTTGCGCATAATATGCTTTTCTACAGCTATCAAACTAGCAAAATGAAAGAGAACCAGTTATCATAAATAAGAACGGAAAAAAAGAGATTCTAATGAAGTTTCCAACCATCGAAATAAATCTTTTCTTTTCGCGAATATTTCTTTATTTTATAGTTTTCTATGGCTATCAAACTAGTTTAATGAAAGAGAACCAGTTATCTCAAATAAGAATGGAAAAAAATTGAGTCATAAGGATTTTCCAAACATCAAAAATTTTTTTTTTCTTTTCAAGATTCTTTCCGCATAATATGCTTTTCTAAGGCTATCAAACTAGTATACTGAAAGAGAACCAGTTATCTCAAATAAGAATGGAAAAAATTGATTCATAAGGATTTTCCAAACATCAAAAAATTTTTTTTTCTTTTCGAGATTCTTTCCGCATAATATGCTTTTCTAAGGCTATCAAACTAGTATAATGAAAGAGAACCAGTTATCTCAAATAAGAACGGAAAAAAAGTGATTCTAACGAAGATTCCAACCATCAAAAGAAATCTTTTCTTTTCGCGAATCTTTCTTCATTTTATAGTTTTCTATGGCTATCAAACTAGTACAATGAAAGACAACCTGTTATCTCAAATAAGAATGGAAAAAAATTGATTCATAAGGATTTTCCAAACATCAAAAAAAATTTTTTTTCTTTTCGAGATTCTTTCCGCATAATATGCTTTTCTAAGGCTATCACAATAGTATAATGAAAGAGAACCAGTTATCTCAAAGAAGAACGGAAAAGAAAAATTCTAATGAAGTTTCCAACCATCGAAATAAATCTTTTCTTTTCGCGAATCTTTCTTCATTTTATGTTATTCTATGGCTATCAAACTAGTATAATGAAAGAGAACCAGTTATCTCAAATAAGAATGGGAAAAAAATGATTTATAAGTGTTTTCCAAACAAAAAAAAAATTTTTTTTCTTTTCGAGATTCTTTCCGCATAATATGCTTTTCTAAGGCTATCAAACTAGTATAATGAAAGAGAAAAAGTTATCTCAAATAAAAAAGGAAAAAAAGTGATTCTAATGGGGTTTCCAAACCTCGAAAAATTTTTTTTTTTCTTTTCGAGATTCTTTCCGCATAATATACTTTTCTACAGCTATCAAACTAGCAAAATGAATTATCACAAATTAGAACGGAAAAAAAGTGATTCTAATAAAGTTTCAAACCATCGAAATAAATCTTTTATTTTCGCGAATCTTTCTTCATTGTATTGTTTTCTAAGGCTATCAAACTGGCATATTGAAGGAGAAATAGTTATCTCCATTTGAAACGCAACAAAACGGGAAACCTTTGAAGTTTGCAAAGTTCGAAAAAAAATTTTTTTCTTGTCGAGATTCTTTGCGCAGAATATGCATTCCTAAGGCTATCAAAGTAGAAAAATGAAAGAGAACCAGTTATCTCAAATAAGAACGGACAAAAGCGATTATAATGAAGTTTCCAACCATCGAAATAAATGTTTTCTTTTCGCGAATCTTTGTTGATGTTATGGTTTTCTAAGGCTATTAAACAAGAATAATGAAGGAGAAGTAGTTATCTCCATTTGAAACGCAACAAAACGGGATTCATTTGAATATTGCAAACTTCATAATAAATTTTTTTTCTTTTCGAGATTCTTTCCGCATAATATGCTTTTCTAAGACTATCAAAGAAGAAAAATGAAAGAGAACCAGTTATCTCAAATAAGAACGGAAAAACAGGGATTCTAATGAAGTTTCCAACAATCGAAATAAATGTTTTCTTTTGGCGAATCTTTCTTCATTTTATGGTATTCTAAGGCTATCAAACTAGAATAATGAAGGAGAAACAGTTATCTCCATTTCAAACGCAACAAAACGGGATTCCTTTGAAGTTTCCAAACTTCGAAACAAAATTTATTCTTTTCGATGTTCTTTCAGCATTATATGCTATTCTAAAGCTATCAAACTGGCAAAATCAAAGAGAACCAGTTATCTCAAATAAGAACGGAAAAAAAGTGATTCTAATGGGGTTTCCAAACTTCGAAAAAAAATTTTTTTTTCTTTTCGAGATTCTTTCCGCATAATATGCTTTTCTAATGCTATCAAACTAGCAAAATGAATTATCACAAATAAGAACGGAAAAAAAGAGATTCTAATGAAGTTTCGAACCATCGAAATAAATCTTTTCTTTTCGCGAATATTTCTTTATTTTATAGTTTTGTATGGCTATCAAACTAGTTTAATGAAAAAGAACCAGTTATCTCAAAAAAGAATGGAAATAAATTGATTCAAAAGGATTTTCCAAACATGAAAAGAAAATTTTTTTCTTTTCGAGATTCTTTCCGCATAATGTGCTTTTCTAAGGCTATCAAAATAGTATAATGAAAGAGAACCAGTTATCTCAAAGAAGAACAGAAAAAAAGTGATTCTTATGAAGTTTCCAACCATCGAAATAAATCTTTTCTTTTCGCGAATCTTTCTTCATTTTATGGTTTTCTATGGCTATCAAACTAGTATAATGAAAGAGAACCAGTTATCTCAAATAAGAATGGAAAAATATTGATTCATAAAGATTTTCCAAACAACAACAAAAAAATTTTTTTCTCTTCGAGATTCCTTCCGCATAATATGCTCTTCTACAGCTATGAAACTAGCAAAATGAAAGAGAAACAGTTATCTCAAATAAGAACGGAAAAAAGGTGATTCTAAAGAAGTTTCCAACCTTCGAAAAAATTTTTTTTTCTTTACGAGATTCTTTCCGCATAATATGCTTTTCTACAGCTATCAAACTAGCAAAATGAAGGAGAACCAGTTATCTCAAATAACAACGGAAAAAATGCGATTCTGATGAAGTATCCAACCATCGAAATAAATCTTTCTTTTCGCGAATCTTTCTTCATTTTATGGTTTTCTATGGCTACCAAACTAGTATAATGAAAGAGAACCAGTTATCTCAAATAAGAATGGAAAAAAATTGATTCATAAGGATTTTTAAAACAACAAAAAAAAAATTTTTTTTCTTTTCGAGATTCTTTCCGCATAATATGCTTTTCCAAGGCTATCAAACTAGTATAATGAAAAAGAACCAGTTTTCTCAAATAAGAACGGAAAAAAAAGTGATTCTAATGAAGTTTCCAACCATCGAAATAAATCTTTTCTTTTCGCGAATATTACTTCATTTTATGGTTTTCTATGGCTATCAAACTAGTATAATGAAAGAGAACCAGTTATCTCAAAGAAGAACAGAAAAAAAGTGATTCATATGAAGTTTCCAACCAACGAAATAAATCTTTTCTTTTCGCGAATCTTTCTTCATTTTATGGTTTTCTATGGCTATCAAACTAGTATAATGAAAGAGAACCAGTTATCTCAAATAAGAATGGAAAAATATTGATTCATAAAGATGTTCCAAACAACAAAAAAAATTTTTTTTTCTCTTCGAGATTCCTTCGGCATAATATGCTCTTCTACAGCTATGAAACTAGCAAAATGAAAGAGAAACAGTTATCTCAAATAAGAACGGAAAAAAAGTGATTCTAAAGAAGTTTCCAACCTTCGAAAATTTTTTTTTTTTCATTTCGAGATTCTTTCCGCATAATATGCTTTTCTACAGCTATCAAACTAGTATAATGAAAGAGAAAAAGTTATCTCAAAAAAGAACGGAAAAAAAGTGATTCTAATGGGGTTTCCAAACTTCGAAAAATTTGTTTTTTCTTTTCGAGATTCTTTCTGCATAATATACTTTTCTACAGCTATCAAACTAGCAAAATGAATTATCACAAATTAGAACGGAAAAAAAATAATTCTAATGAAGATTCCAACCATCGAAATAAATCTTTTCTTTTCGCGAATCCTTCTTCATTTTATAGTTTTCTATGGCTATCAATCTAGTACAATGAAAGACAACCAGTTATCTCAAATAAGAATGGAAAAAATTGATTCATAACGATTTTCCAAATATCAAAATAATTTTTTTTTTCTTTTCGAGATTCTTTCTGCATAATATGCTTTTCTAAGGATATCAAACTAGTATAATTAAAGAGAACCAGTTATCTCAAATAAGAACAGAAAAAAAGTGATTCTAAAGAAGTTTCCAACCTTCGAAAAAAATTTTTTTTCTTTTCGAGATTCTTTCCGCATAATATGCTTTTCTACAGCTATCAAACTAGCAAAATGAAGGAGAACCAGTTATCTCAAATAAAAACGGAAAAAAAGCGATTCTAATGAAGTTTCCAACCATCGAAATAAATCTTTCTTATCGCGAATCTTTCTTCATTTTATGGTTTTCTATGCCTACCATATTAGTATAATGAAAGAGAACCAGTTATCTCAAATGAGAATGGAAAAAAATTGATACATAAGGATTTTTAAAACAACAAAAAAAAATTTTTTTTCTTTTCGAGATTCTTTCCGCATAATATGCTTTTCTAGGGCTATCAAACTAGTATAATGAAAGAGAACCAGTTTTCTCAAATAAGAACGGAAAAAAAGTGATTCTAATGAAGTTTCCAACCATCGAAATAAATCTTTTCTTTTCGCGAATATTACTTCATTTTATGGTTTTCTATGGCTATCAAACTAGTATAATGAAAGAGAACCAGTTATCTCAAATAAATACGGAGAAAAAGTGATTCTAATGAAGATTCCAACCATCGAAATAAATCTTTTCTTTTCGCGAATGTTTCTTCATTTTATAGTTTTCTATGGCTATCAATCTAGTACAATGAAAGACAACCAGTTATCTCAAATAAGAATGGAAAAAATTGATTCATAACGATTTTCCAAACATCAAAAAAAATTTTTTTTTCTTTTCGAAATTCTTTCGGCATAATATGCTTTTCTAAGGATATCAAACTAGTATAATGAAAGAGAACCAGTTATCTCAAATAAGAACGGAAAAAAAGTGATTCTAATGAAGTTGCCAACCTACGAAAAATTTTTTTATTCTTTTCGAAAATCTTACCGCATGATATGCTTTTCTACAGCTATCAAACTAGGAAAATGAAAGAGAACCAGTTATCTCAAATAAGAACGGAAAAAAAGTGATTCTAATGAAGATTCCAACCATCGAAAGAAATATTTTCTTTTCGCGAATCTTTTTTCATTTTATAGTTTTCTATGTCTATCAAACTAGTACAAAGAAAGACAACCAGTTATCTCAAATAAGAATGGAAAAGAATTGATTCATAAGGATTTTCCAAACATCAAAAAAATTTTTTTTTCTTTTCGAGATTCTTTCCGCATAATATGCTTTTCTAAGGCTATCACAATAGTATAATGAAAGAGAACCAGTTATCTCAAAGAAGAACAGAAAAAAAAAATTCTAATGAAGTTTCCAACCATCGAAATAAATCTTTTCTTTTCGCGAATCTTTCTTCATTTTATGGTATTCTGTGGCTATCAAACTAGTATAATGAAAGAGAACCAGTTATCTCAAATAAGAATGGGAAAAAAATGATTCATAAGTATTTTCCAAACAAAAAAAAAATTTTTTTTCTTTTCGAGATTCTTTCCGCATAATATGCTTTTCTAAGGCTATCAAACTAGTATAATGAAAGAGAAAAAGTTATCTCAAATAAGAACGGAAAAAAAGTGATTCTAATGGGGTTTCCAAACTTCGAAAAATTTTTTTTTTTCTTTTCGAGATTCTTTCTGCATAATATACTTTTCTACAGCTATCAAACTAGCAAAATGAATTATCACAAATTAGAACGGAAAAAAAGTGATTCTAATGAAGATTCCAACCATCGAAATAAATCTTTTCTTTTCGCGAATCTTTCTTCATTTTATGGTTTTCTATGCCTACCAACCTAGTATAATGAAAGAGAACCAGTTATCTCAAATAAGAATGGAAAAAAATTGATACATAAGGATTTTTAAAACAACAAAAAAAAATTTTTTTTCTTTTCGAGATTCTTTCCGCATAATATGCTTTTCTAAGGCTATCAAACTAGTATAATGAAAGAGAACCAGTTATCTCAAATAAATACGGAGAAAAAGTGATTCTAAAGAAGATTCCAACCATCGAAATAAATCTTTTCTTTTCGCGAATGTTTCTTCATTTTATAGTTTTCTATGGCTATCAATCTAGTACAATGAAAGACAACCAGTTATCTCAAATAAGAATGGAAAAAATTGATTCATAACGATTTTCCAAACATCAAAAAAAATTTTTTTTTCTTTTCGAAATTCTTTCGGCATAATATGCTTTTCTAAGGATATCAAACTAGTATAATGAAAGAGAACCAGTTATCTCAAATAAGAACGGAAAAAAAGTGATTCTAATGAAGTTGCCAACCTACGAAAATTTTTTTTATTCTTTTCGAAAATCTTACCGCATGATATGCTTTTCTACAGCTATCAAACTAGGAAAATGAAAGAGAACCAGTTATCTCAAATAAGAACGGAAAAAAAGTGATTCTAATGAAGATTCCAACCATCGAAAGAAATATTTTCTTTTCGCGAATCTTTTTTCATTTTATAGTTTTCTATGTCTATCAAACTAGTACAAAGAAAGACAACCAGTTATCTCAAATAAGAATGGAAAAGAATTGATTCATAAGGATTTTCCAAACATCAAAAAAATTTTTTTTTCTTTTCGAGATTCTTTCCGCATAATATGCTTTTCTAAGGCTATCACAATAGTATAATGAAAGAGAACCAGTTATCTCAAAGAAGAACAGAAAAAAAAAATTCTAATGAAGTTTCCAACCATCGAAATAAATCTTTTCTTTTCGCGAATCTTTCTTCATTTTATGGTATTCTATGGCTATCAAACTAGTATAATGAAAGAGAACCAGTTATCTCAAATAAGAATGGGAAAAAAATGATTCATAAGTATTTTCCAAACAAAAAAAAAAATTTTTTTTCTTTTCGAGATTCTTTCCGCATAATATGCTTTTCTAAGGCTATCAAACTAGTATAATGAAAGAGAAAAAGTTATCTCAAATAAGAACGGAAAAAAAGTGATTCTAATGGGGTTTCCAAACTTCGAAAATTTTTTTTTTTTCTTTTCGAGATTCTTTCTGCATAATATACTTTTCTACAGCTATCAAACTAGCAAAATGAATTATCACAAATTAGAACGGAAAAAAAGTGATTCTAATGAAGATTCCAACCATCGAAATAAATCTTTTCTTTTCGCGAATCTTTCTTCATTTTATGGTTTTCTATGCCTACCAAACTAGTATAATGAAAGAGAACCAGTTATCTCAAATAAGAATGGAAAAAAATTGATACATAAGGATTTTTAAAACAAAAAAAAAAAATTTTTTTTCTTTTCGAGATTCTTTCCGCATAATATGCTTTTCTAAGGCTATCAAACTAGTATAATGAAAGAGAACCAGTTTTCTCAAATAAGAACGGAAAAAAAGTGATTCTAATGAAGTTTCCAACCATCGAAATAAATCTTTTCTTTTCGCGAATATTACTTCATTTTATGGTTTTCTATGGCTATCAAACTAGTATAATGAAAGAGAACCAGTTATCTCAAATAAATACGGAGAAAAAGTGATTCTAATGAAGATTCCAACCATCGAAATAAATCTTTTCTTTTCGCGAATGTTTCTTCATTTTATAGTTTTCTATGGCTATCAATCTAGTACAATGAAAGACAACCAGTTATCTCAAATAAGAATGGAAAAAATTGATTCATAACGATTTTCCAAACATCAAAAAAAATTTTTTTTTCTTTTCGTGATTCTTTCGGCATAATATGCTTTTCTAAGGATATCAAACTAGTATAATGAAAGAGAACCAGTTATCTCAAATAAGAACAGAAAAAAAGTGATTCTAATGAAGTTTCCAACCATCGAAATAAATCTTTTCTTTTCGCGAATCTTTCTTCATTTTATAGTTTTCTATGGCTATCAAACTAGTACAATGAAAGACAACCAGTTATCTCAAATAAGAATGGAAAAAAATTGATTCATAAGGATTTTCCAAACATCAAAAAAAAATTTTTTTTCATTTCGAGATTCTTTCCGCATAATATGCTTTTCTAAGGCTATCAAACTAGTATAATGAAAGAGAAGTAGTTATCTCAAATAAGAATGGAAAAAAATTGATTCATAAGGATTTTCCAAACATCAAAAAAATTTTTTTTTCTTTTCGAGATTCTTTCCGCATAATATGCTTCTCTAAGGCTTTCAAACTAGTATAATGAAAGAGAACCAGTTATCTCAAATAAGAACGGAAAAAAAGTGATTCTAATGAAGTTGCCAACCTACGAAAAATTTTTTTATTCTTTTCGAGAATCTTACCGCATGATATGCTTTTCTACAGCTATCAAACTAGGAAAATGAAAGAGAACCAGTTATCTCAAATAAGAACGGAAAAAAAGTGATTCTAATGAAGATTCCAACCATCGAAAGAAATATTTTCTTTTCGCGAATCTTTTTTCATTTTATAGTTTTCTATGTCTATCAAACTAGTACAAAGAAAGACAACCAGTTATCTCAAATAAGAATGGAAAAGAATTGATTCATAAGGATTTTCCAAACATCAAAAACATTTTTTTTTCTTTTCGAGATTCTTTCCGCATAATATGCTTTTCTAAGGCTATCACATTAGTATAATGAAAGAGAACCAGTTATCTGAAAGAAGAACAGAAAAAAAAAATTCTAATGAAGTTTCCAACCATCGAAATAAATCTTTTCTTTTCGCGAATCTTTCTTCATTTTATGGTATTCTATGGCTATCAAACTAGTATAATGAAAGAGAACCAGTTATCTCAAATAAGAATGGGAAAAAAATGATTCATAAGTATTTTCCAAACAAAAAAAAAAAAATTTTTTTTCTTTTCGAAGTTCTTTCCGCATAATATGCTTTTCTAAGGCTATCAAACTAGTATAATGAAAGAGAAAAAGTTATCTCAAATAAGAACGGAAAAAAAGTGATTCTAATGGGGTTTCCAAACTTCGAAAATTTTTTTTTTTTCTTTTCGAGATTCTTTCCGCATAATATACTTTTCTACAGCTATCAAACTAGCAAAATGAATTATCACAAATTAGAACGGAAAAAAAGTGATTCTAATGAAGATTCCAACCATCGAAATAAATCTTTTCTTTTCGCGAATCTTTCTTCATTTTATGGTTTTCTATGCCTACCAAACTAGTATAATGAAAGAGAACCAGTTATCTCAAATAAGAATGGAAAAAAATTGATACATAAGGATTTTTAAAACAACAAAAAAAAATTTTTTTTCTTTTCGAGATTCTTTCCGCATAATATGCTTTTCTAAGGCTATCAAACTAGTATAATGAAAGAGAACCAGTTTTCTCAAATAAGAACGGAAAAAAAGTGATTCTAATGAAGTTTCCAACCATCGAAATAAATCTTTTCTTTTCGCGAATATTACTTCATTTTATGGTTTTCTATGGCTATCAAACTAGTATAATGAAAGAGAACCAGTTATCTCAAATAAATACGGAGAAAAAGTGATTCTAATGAAGATTCCAACCATCGAAATAAATCTTTTCTTTTCGCGAATGTTTCTTCATTTTATAGTTTTCTATGGCTATCAATCTAGTACAATGAAAGACAACCAGTTATCTCAAATAAGAATGGAAAAAATTGATTCATAACGATTTTCCAAACATCAAAAAAAATTTTTTTTTCTTTTCGAGATTCTTTCGGCATAATATGCTTTTCTAAGGATATCAAACTAGTATAATGAAAGAGAACCAGTTATCTCAAATAAGAACGGACAAAAAGCGATTCTAATGAAGTTTCCAACCATCGAAATAAATGTTTTCTTTTGGCGAATCTTTCTTCATGTTATGGTTTTCTAGGGCTATCAAACTAGAATAATGAAGGAGAAATAGTTATCTCCATTTGAAACGCAACAAAAGGGGATTCATTTTAAGTTTCCAAACTTCTAAAAAAATTTTTTTTCTTTTCGAGATTCTTTGCGCAGAATATGCATTTCTAAGGCTATCAAAGTGGAAAAATGAAAGAGAAGCAGTTATGTCAAATATGAACGGAAAAAAAGTGATTATAATGAAGTTCCCTACCATCGAAGTAAATTTTTCTTTACGCGAATCTTTCTTCTGTTATGGTTTTCCAAGGCTATCAAACTAGAAAAATGGAGAAATAGTTATCTCCATTTGAAACGCAACAAAACGCGATTATTTTGAAATCTAAACTTCTAAAAAAATTTTTTTTCTATTCGAGATTCTTTGCGCAGAATATGCTTATCTAAGGCTATCAAAGTGGAAAAATGAAAGAGAAGCAGTTATCTCAAATAAGAACGGACAAAAGCGATTCTAATGAAGTTTCCAACCATCGAAATAAATGTTTTATTTTCGCGAAACTTTCTTCATGTTATGGTTTTCTAAGGCTATCAAACTAGAATAATGAAGGAGAAATAGTTATATCCATTTGAAACGCAACAAAACGGGATTCATTTGAATATTCCAAACTTCATAATACATTTTTTTCTTTTCGAGATTCTTTCCGCATAATATGCTTTTCTAAGACTATCAAAGAAGAAAAATGAAAGGGAACCAGTTATCTCAAATAAGAACGGAAAAACAGCGATTCTAATGAAGTTTCCAGCCATCGAAATAAATATTTTTTTTGGCGAATCTTTCTTGTTTTATGGTGTTCTAAGGCTATCAAACTAGAATAATGAAGGAGAAATAGTTATCTCCATTTCAAACGCAACAAAACGCGATTCTTTTGAAGTTTCGAAGCTTCGAAATAATTTTTTTTACTTTTCGAGATTCTTTGCTCAGAATATGCATTTCTAAGGATATCAAAGTAGAAAAATGAAAGAGAACAAGTTATCTCAAATAAGAACGGAAAAAAAGTGATTCTAATAAAGTTTCAAACCATCGAAATAAATCTTTTATTTTCGCGAATCTTTCTTCATTGTATTGTTTTCTAAGGCTATCAAACTAGCATATTGAAGGAGAAATAGTTATCTCCATTTGAAACGCAACAAAACGGGATTTTTTTGAAGTTTGCAAAGTTCGAAAAAAAATTTTTTTCTTTTCGAGGATCTTTGCGCAGAATATGCATTCCAAAGGCTATCAAAGTAGAAAAATGAAAGAGAACCAGTTATCTCAAATAAGAACGCACAAAAGCGATTCTAATGAAGTTTCCAACCATCAAAATAAATGATTTCTTTTCGCGAATCTTTGTTGATGTTATGGTTTTCTAAGGCTATTAAACAAGAATAATGAAGGAGAAATAGTTATCTCCATTTGAAACGCAACAAAACGGGATTCATTTGAATATTCCAAACTTCATAATAAATTTTTTTTCTTTTCGAGATTCTTTCCGCATAATATGCTTTTCTAAGACTATCAAAGAAGAAAAATGAAAGAGAACCAGTTATCTCAAATAAGAACGGAAAAACAGCGATTCTAATGAAGTTTCCAACAATCGAAATAAATGTTTTCTTTTGGCGAATCTTTCTTCATTTTATAGTATTCTAAGGCTATCAAACTAGAATAATGAAGGAGAAATAGTTATCTCCATTTCAAACGCAACAAAACGGGATTCCTTTGAAGTTTTCAAACTTCGAAACAAAATTTATTCTTTTCGATGTTCTTTCCGCATTATATGCTCTTCTAAAGCTATCAAACTGGCAAAATCAAAGAGAACCAGTTATCTCAAATAAGAACGGAAAAAAAAGTGATTTAATGGGGTTTCCAAACTTCGAAAAAAATTTTTTTTTCTTTTCGAGATTCTTTCCGCATAATATGCTTTTCTAATGCTATCAAACTAGCAAAATGAATTATCACAAATAAAAACGGAAAAAAAGAGATTCCAATGAAGTTTCGAACAATCGAAATAAATCTTTTCTTTTCGCGAATATTTCTTTATTTTATAGTTTTGTATGGCTATCAAACTAGTTTAATGAAAAAGAACCAGTTATCTCAAATAAGAATGGAAATAAATTGATTCATAAGGATTTTCCAAACATGAAAAAAAAATTTTTTTCTTTTCGAGATTCTTTCCGCATAATATGCTTTTCTAAGGCTATCAAAATAGTATAATGAAAGAGAACCAGTTATCTCAAAGAAGAACAGAAAAAAAGTGAATCCTATGAAGTTTCCAACCATCGAAATAAATCTTTTCTTTTCGCGAATCTTTCTTCATTTTATGGTTTTCTATGGCTATCAAACTAGTATAATGAAAGAGAACCAGTTATCTCAAATAAGAATGGAAAAATATTGATTCATAAAGATTTTCCAAACAACAACAAAAAAATTTTTTTCTCTTCGAGATTCCTTCCGCATAATATGCTCTTCTACAGCTATGAAACTAGCAAAATGAAAGAGAAACAGTTATCTCAAATAAGAACGGAAAAAAGGTGATTCTAAAGAAGTTTCCAACCTTCGAAAAAATTTTTTTTTCTTTTCGAGATTCTTTCCGCATAATATGCTTTTCTACAGCTATCAAACTAGCAAAATGAAGGAGAACCAGTTATCTCAAATAACAACGGAAAAAATGCGATTCTGATGAAGTTTCCAACCATCGAAATGAATCTTTCTTTTTGCGAATCTTTCTTCATTTTATGGTTTTCTATGCCTACCAAACTAGTATAATGAAAGAGAACCAGTTATCTCAAATAAGAATGGAAAAAAATTGATACATAAGGATTTTTAAAACAACAAAAAAAAATTTTTTTTCTTTTCGAGATTCTTTCCGCATAATATGCTTTTCTAAGGCTATCAAACTAGTATAATGAAAGAGAACCAGTTTTCTCAAATAAGAACGGAAAAAAAGTGATTCTAATGAAGTTTCCAACCATCGAAATAAATCTTTTCTTTTCGCGAATATTACTTCATTTTATGGTTTTCTATGGCTATCAAACTAGTATAATGAAAGAGAACCAGTTATCTCAAATAAATACGGAGAAAAAGTGATTCTAATGAAGATTCCAACCATCGAAATAAATCTTTTCTTTTCGCGAATGTTTCTTCATTTTATAGTTTTCTATGGCTATCAATCTAGTACAATGAAAGACAACCAGTTATCTCAAATAAGAATGGAAAAAATTGATTCATAACGATTTTCCAAACATCAAAAAAAATTTTTTTTTCTTTTCGAGATTCTTTCGGCATAATATGCTTTTCTAAGGATATCAAACTAGTATAATGAAAGAGAACCAGTTATCTCAAATAAGAACGGACAAAAAGCGATTCTAATGAAGTTTCCAACCATCGAAATAAATGTTTTCTTTTGGCGAATCTTTCTTCATGTTATGGTTTTCTAGGGCTATCAAACTAGAATAATGAAGGAGAAATAGTTATCTCCATTTGAAACGCAACAAAAGGGGATTCATTTTAAGTTTCCAAACTTCTAAAAAAATTTTTTTTCTTTTCGAGATTCTTTGCGCAGAATATGCATTTCTAAGGCTATCAAAGTGGAAAAATGAAAGAGAAGCAGTTATGTCAAATATGAACGGAAAAAAAGTGATTATAATGAAGTTCCCTACCATCGAAGTAAATTTTTCTTTACGCGAATCTTTCTTCTGTTATGGTTTTCCAAGGCTATCAAACTAGAAAAATGGAGAAATAGTTATCTCCATTTGAAACGCAACAAAACGCGATTCTTTTGAAATCTAAACTTCTAAAAAAATTTTTTTTCTATTCGAGATTCTTTGCGCAGAATATGCTTATCTAAGGCTATCAAAGTGGAAAAATGAAAGAGAAGCAGTTATCTCAAATAAGAACGGACAAAAGCGATTCTAATGAAGTTTCCAACCATCGAAATAAATGTTTTATTTTCGCGAAACTTTCTTCATGTTATGGTTTTCTAAGGCTATCAAACTAGAATAATGAAGGAGAAATAGTTATATCCATTTGAAACGCAACAAAACGGGATTCATTTGAATATTCCAAACTTCATAATACATTTTTTTCTTTTCGAGATTCTTTCCGCATAATATGCTTTTCTAAGACTATCAAAGAAGAAAAATGAAAGGGAACCAGTTATCTCAAATAAGAACGGAAAAACAGCGATTCTAATGAAGTTTCCAGCCATCGAAATAAATATTTTTTTTGGCGAATCTTTCTTGTTTTATGGTGTTCTAAGGCTATCAAACTAGAATAATGAAGGAGAAATAGTTATCTCCATTTCAAACGCAACAAAACGCGATTCTTTTGAAGTTTCGAAGCTTCGAAATAATTTTTTTTACTTTTCGAGATTCTTTGCTCAGAATATGCATTTCTAAGGATATCAAAGTAGAAAAATGAAAGAGAACAAGTTATCTCAAATAAGAACGGAAAAAAAGTGATTCTAATAAAGTTTCAAACCATCGAAATAAATCTTTTATTTTCGCGAATCTTTCTTCATTGTATTGTTTTCTAAGGCTATCAAACTAGCATATTGAAGGAGAAATAGTTATCTCCATTTGAAACGCAACAAAACGGGATTTTTTTGAAGTTTGCAAAGTTCGAAAAAAAATTTTTTTCTTTTCGAGGATCTTTGCGCAGAATATGCATTCCAAAGGCTATCAAAGTAGAAAAATGAAAGAGAACCAGTTATCTCAAATAAGAACGCACAAAAGCGATTCTAATGAAGTTTCCAACCATCAAAATAAATGATTTCTTTTCGCGAATCTTTGTTGATGTTATGGTTTTCTAAGGCTATTAAACAAGAATAATGAAGGAGAAATAGTTATCTCCATTTGAAACGCAACAAAACGGGATTCATTTGAATATTCCAAACTTCATAATAAATTTTTTTTCTTTTCGAGATTCTTTCCGCATAATATGCTTTTCTAAGACTATCAAAGAAGAAAAATGAAAGAGAACCAGTTATCTCAAATAAGAACGGAAAAACAGCGATTCTAATGAAGTTTCCAACAATCGAAATAAATGTTTTCTTTTGGCGAATCTTTCTTCATTTTATAGTATTCTAAGGCTATCAAACTAGAATAATGAAGGAGAAATAGTTATCTCCATTTCAAACGCAACAAAACGGGATTCCTTTGAAGTTTTCAAACTTCGAAACAAAATTTATTCTTTTCGATGTTCTTTCCGCATTATATGCTCTTCTAAAGCTATCAAACTGGCAAAATCAAAGAGAACCAGTTATCTCAAATAAGAACGGAAAAAAAAGTGATTTAATGGGGTTTCCAAACTTCGAAAAAAATTTTTTTTTTCTTTTCGAGATTCTTTCCGCATAATATGCTTTTCTAATGCTATCAAACTAGCAAAATGAATTATCACAAATAAAAACGGAAAAAAAGAGATTCCAATGAAGTTTCGAACAATCGAAATAAATCTTTTCTTTTCGCGAATATTTCTTTATTTTATAGTTTTGTATGGCTATCAAACTAGTTTAATGAAAAAGAACCAGTTATCTCAAATAAGAATGGAAATAAATTGATTCATAAGGATTTTCCAAACATGAAAAAAAAATTTTTTTCTTTTCGAGATTCTTTCCGCATAATATGCTTTTCTAAGGCTATCAAAATAGTATAATGAAAGAGAACCAGTTATCTCAAAGAAGAACAGAAAAAAAGTGAATCCTATGAAGTTTCCAACCATCGAAATAAATCTTTTCTTTTCGCGAATCTTTCTTCATTTTATGGTTTTCTATGGCTATCAAACTAGTATAATGAAAGAGAACCAGTTATCTCAAATAAGAATGGAAAAATATTGATTCATAAAGATTTTCCAAACAACAACAAAAAAATGTTTTTCTCTTCGAGATTCCTTCCGCATAATATGCTCTTCTACAGCTATGAAACTAGCAAAATGAAAGAGAAACAGTTATCTCAAATAAGAACGGAAAAAAGGTGATTCTAAAGAAGTTTCCAACCTTCGAAAAATTTTTTTTTTCTTTTCGAGATTCTTTCCGCATAATATGCTTTTCTACAGCTATCAAACTAGCAAAATGAAGGAGAACCAGTTATCTCAAATAACAACGGAAAAAATGCGATTCTGATGAAGTTTCCAACCATCGAAATGAATGTTTCTTTTTGCGAATCTTTCTAGATTTTATGGATTTCTATGGCTACCAAACTAGTATAATGAAAGAGAACCAGTTATCTCAAATAAGAATGGAAAAAAATTGATTCATAAGGATTTTTAAAACAAAAAAAAAATTTTTTTTCCTTTCGAGGTTCTTTCCGCATAATATGCTTTTCTAAGGCTATCAAACTAGTATAATGAAAAAGAACCAGTTTTCTCAAATAAGAACGGAAATAAAAGTGATTCTAATGAAGTTTCCAACCATCGAAATAAATCTTTTCTTTTCGCGAATATTACTTCATTTTATGGTTTTCTATGGCTATCAAACTAGTATAATGAAAGAGAACCAGTTATCTCAAATAAGTACGGAGAAAAAGTGATTCTAATGAAGATTCCAACCATCGAAATAAATCTTTTCTTTTCGCGAATATTTCTTTATTTTATAGTTTTGTATGGCTATCAAACTAGTTTAATGAAAGAGAACCAGTTATCTCAAATAAGAATGGAAAAAAATTGATTCATATGGATTTTCCAAACATGAAAAAAAAATTTTTTTCTTTTCGAGATTCTTTCCGCATAATATGCTTTTCTACAGCTATCAAACTAGCAAAATGAAGGAGAACCAGTTATCTCAAATAACAACGGAAAAAATGCGATTCTGATGAAGTTTCCAACCATCGAAATGAATCTTTCTTTTTGCGAATCTTTCTTCATTTTATGGTTTTCTATGCCTACCAAACTAGTATAATGAAAGAGAACCAGTTATCTCAAATAAGAATGGAAAAAAATTGATACATAAGGATTTTTAAAACAACAAAAAAAAATTTTTTTTCTTTTCGAGATTCTTTCCGCATAATATGCTTTTCTAAGGCTATCAAACTAGTATAATGAAAGAGAACCAGTTTTCTCAAATAAGAACGGAAAAAAAGTGATTCTAATGAAGTTTCCAACCATCGAAATAAATCTTTTCTTTTCGCGAATATTACTTCATTTTATGGTTTTCTATGGCTATCAAACTAGTATAATGAAAGAGAACCAGTTATCTCAAATAAATACGGAGAAAAAGTGATTCTAATGAAGATTCCAACCATCGAAATAAATCTTTTCTTTTCGCGAATGTTTCTTCATTTTATAGTTTTCTATGGCTATCAATCTAGTACAATGAAAGACAACCAGTTATCTCAAATAAGAATGGAAAAAATTGATTCATAACGATTTTCCAAACATCAAAAAAAATTTTTTTTTCTTTTCGAGATTCTTTCGGCATAATATGCTTTTCTAAGGATATCAAACTAGTATAATGAAAGAGAACCAGTTATCTCAAATAAGAACGGACAAAAAGCGATTCTAATGAAGTTTCCAACCATCGAAATAAATGTTTTCTTTTGGCGAATCTTTCTTCATGTTATGGTTTTCTAGGGCTATCAAACTAGAATAATGAAGGAGAAATAGTTATCTCCATTTGAAACGCAACAAAAGGGGATTCATTTTAAGTTTCCAAACTTCTAAAAAAATTTTTTTTCTTTTCGAGATTCTTTGCGCAGAATATGCATTTCTAAGGCTATCAAAGTGGAAAAATGAAAGAGAAGCAGTTATGTCAAATATGAACGGAAAAAAAGTGATTATAATGAAGTTCCCTACCATCGAAGTAAATTTTTCTTTACGCGAATCTTTCTTCTGTTATGGTTTTCCAAGGCTATCAAACTAGAAAAATGGAGAAATAGTTATCTCCATTTGAAACGCAACAAAACGCGATTCTTTTGAAATCTAAACTTCTAAAAAAATTTTTTTTCTATTCGAGATTCTTTGCGCAGAATATGCTTATCTAAGGCTATCAAAGTGGAAAAATGAAAGAGAAGCAGTTATCTCAAATAAGAACGGACAAAAGCGATTCTAATGAAGTTTCCAACCATCGAAATAAATGTTTTATTTTCGCGAAACTTTCTTCATGTTATGGTTTTCTAAGGCTATCAAACTAGAATAATGAAGGAGAAATAGTTATATCCATTTGAAACGCAACAAAACGGGATTCATTTGAATATTCCAAACTTCATAATACATTTTTTTCTTTTCGAGATTCTTTCCGCATAATATGCTTTTCTAAGACTATCAAAGAAGAAAAATGAAAGGGAACCAGTTATCTCAAATAAGAACGGAAAAACAGCGATTCTAATGAAGTTTCCAGCCATCGAAATAAATATTTTTTTTGGCGAATCTTTCTTGTTTTATGGTGTTCTAAGGCTATCAAACTAGAATAATGAAGGAGAAATAGTTATCTCCATTTCAAACGCAACAAAACGCGATTCTTTTGAAGTTTCGAAGCTTCGAAATAATTTTTTTTACTTTTCGAGATTCTTTGCTCAGAATATGCATTTCTAAGGATATCAAAGTAGAAAAATGAAAGAGAACAAGTTATCTCAAATAAGAACGGAAAAAAAGTGATTCTAATAAAGTTTCAAACCATCGAAATAAATCTTTTATTTTCGCGAATCTTTCTTCATTGTATTGTTTTCTAAGGCTATCAAACTAGCATATTGAAGGAGAAATAGTTATCTCCATTTGAAACGCAACAAAACGGGATTTTTTTGAAGTTTGCAAAGTTCGAAAAAAAATTTTTTTCTTTTCGAGGATCTTTGCGCAGAATATGCATTCCAAAGGCTATCAAAGTAGAAAAATGAAAGAGAACCAGTTATCTCAAATAAGAACGCACAAAAGCGATTCTAATGAAGTTTCCAACCATCAAAATAAATGATTTCTTTTCGCGAATCTTTGTTGATGTTATGGTTTTCTAAGGCTATTAAACAAGAATAATGAAGGAGAAATAGTTATCTCCATTTGAAACGCAACAAAACGGGATTCATTTGAATATTCCAAACTTCATAATAAATTTTTTTTCTTTTCGAGATTCTTTCCGCATAATATGCTTTTCTAAGACTATCAAAGAAGAAAAATGAAAGAGAACCAGTTATCTCAAATAAGAACGGAAAAACAGCGATTCTAATGAAGTTTCCAACAATCGAAATAAATGTTTTCTTTTGGCGAATCTTTCTTCATTTTATAGTATTCTAAGGCTATCAAACTAGAATAATGAAGGAGAAATAGTTATCTCCATTTCAAACGCAACAAAACGGGATTCCTTTGAAGTTTTCAAACTTCGAAACAAAATTTATTCTTTTCGATGTTCTTTCCGCATTATATGCTCTTCTAAAGCTATCAAACTGGCAAAATCAAAGAGAACCAGTTATCTCAAATAAGAACGGAAAAAAAAGTGATTTAATGGGGTTTCCAAACTTCGAAAAAAATTTTTTTTTTCTTTTCGAGATTCTTTCCGCATAATATGCTTTTCTAATGCTATCAAACTAGCAAAATGAATTATCACAAATAAAAACGGAAAAAAAGAGATTCCAATGAAGTTTCGAACAATCGAAATAAATCTTTTCTTTTCGCGAATATTTCTTTATTTTATAGTTTTGTATGGCTATCAAACTAGTTTAATGAAAAAGAACCAGTTATCTCAAATAAGAATGGAAATAAATTGATTCATAAGGATTTTCCAAACATGAAAAAAAAATTTTTTTCTTTTCGAGATTCTTTCCGCATAATATGCTTTTCTAAGGCTATCAAAATAGTATAATGAAAGAGAACCAGTTATCTCAAAGAAGAACAGAAAAAAAGTGAATCCTATGAAGTTTCCAACCATCGAAATAAATCTTTTCTTTTCGCGAATCTTTCTTCATTTTATGGTTTTCTATGGCTATCAAACTAGTATAATGAAAGAGAACCAGTTATCTCAAATAAGAATGGAAAAATATTGATTCATAAAGATTTTCCAAACAACAACAAAAAAATGTTTTTCTCTTCGAGATTCCTTCCGCATAATATGCTCTTCTACAGCTATGAAACTAGCAAAATGAAAGAGAAACAGTTATCTCAAATAAGAACGGAAAAAAGGTGATTCTAAAGAAGTTTCCAACCTTCGAAAAATTTTTTTTTTCTTTTCGAGATTCTTTCCGCATAATATGCTTTTCTACAGCTATCAAACTAGCAAAATGAAGGAGAACCAGTTATCTCAAATAACAACGGAAAAAATGCGATTCTGATGAAGTTTCCAACCATCGAAATGAATGTTTCTTTTTGCGAATCTTTCTAGATTTTATGGATTTCTATGGCTACCAAACTAGTATAATGAAAGAGAACCAGTTATCTCAAATAAGAATGGAAAAAAATTGATTCATAAGGATTTTTAAAACAAAAAAAAAATTTTTTTTCCTTTCGAGGTTCTTTCCGCATAATATGCTTTTCTAAGGCTATCAAACTAGTATAATGAAAAAGAACCAGTTTTCTCAAATAAGAACGGAAATAAAAGTGATTCTAATGAAGTTTCCAACCATCGAAATAAATCTTTTCTTTTCGCGAATATTACTTCATTTTATGGTTTTCTATGGCTATCAAACTAGTATAATGAAAGAGAACCAGTTATCTCAAATAAGTACGGAGAAAAAGTGATTCTAATGAAGATTCCAACCATCGAAATAAATCTTTTCTTTTCGCGAATATTTCTTTATTTTATAGTTTTGTATGGCTATCAAACTAGTTTAATGAAAGAGAACCAGTTATCTCAAATAAGAATGGAAAAAAATTGATTCATATGGATTTTCCAAACATGAAAAAAAAATTTTTTTCTTTTCGAGATTCTTTCCGCATAATATGCTTTTCTAAGGCTATCAAAATAGTATAATGAAAGAGAACCAGTTATCTCAAAGAAGAACAGAAAAAAAGTGATTCTTATGAAGTTTCCAACCATCGAAATAAATCTTTTCTTTTCGCGAATCTTTCTTCATTTTATGGTTTTCTATGGCTATCAAACTAGTATAATGAAAGAGAACCAGTTATCTCAAATAAGAATGGAAAAATATTGATTCATAAAGATGTTCCAAACAACAAAAAAAAATTTTTTTTCTCTTCGAGATTCCTTCCGCATAATATGCTCTTCTACAGCTATGAAACTAGCAAAATGAAAGAGAAACAGTTATCTCAAATAAGAACGGAAAAAAAGTGATTCTAAAGAAGTTTCCAACCTTCAAAAAAAATTTTTTTTTCATTTCGAGATTCTTTCCGCATAATATGCTTTTCTACAGCTATCAAACTAGCAAAATGAAGGAGAACCAGTTATCTCCAATAAAAACGGAAAAAAAGCGATTCTAATGAAATTTCCAACCATCGAAATAAATCTTTCTTTTCGCGAATCTTTCTTCATTTTATTTTATTCTATGGCTATCAAACTAGTATAATGAAAGAGAACCAGTTATCTCAAATAAGAATGGGAAAAAAGTGATTCTAATGAAGTTTCCAACCATCGAAATAAATCTTTTCTTTTCGCGAATCTTTCTTCATTTTATAGTTTTCTATGGCTATCAATCTAGTACAATGAAAGACAACCAGTTATCTCAAATAAGAATGGAAAAAATTGATTCATAACGACTTTCCAAATATCAAAATAATTTTTTTTTCTTTTCGAGATTCTTTTTGCATAATATGCTTTTCTAAGGATATCAAACTAGTATAATTAAAGAGAACCAGTTATCTCAAATAAGAACAGAAAAAAAGTGATTCTAAAGAAGTTTCCAACCTTCGAAAAAATTTTTTTTTCTTTTCGGGATTCTTTCCGCATAATATGCTTTTCTACAGCTATCAAACTAGCAAAATGAAGGAGAACCAGTTATCTCAAATAAAAACAGAAAAAAAGCGATTCTAATGAAGTTTCCAACCATCGAAATAAATCCTTCTTTTCGCGAATCTTTCTTCATTTTATGGTTTTCTATGCCTACCAAACTAGTATAATGAAAGAGAACCAGTTATCTCAAATAAGAATGGAAAAAAATTGATACATAAGGATTTTTAAAACAACAAAAAAAATTTTTTTTCTTTTCGAGATTCTTTCCGCATAATATGCTTTTCTAAGCTATCAAACTAGTATAATGAAAGAGAACCAGTTTTCTCAAATAAGAACGGAAAAAAAGTGATTCTAATGAAGTTTCCAACCATCGAAATAAATCTTTTCTTTTCGCGAATATTACTTCATTTTATGGTTTTCTATGGCTATCAAACTAGTATAATGAAAGAGAACGAGTTATCTCAAATAAATACGGAGAAAAAGTGATTCTAATGAAGATTCCAACCATCGAAATAAATCTTTTCTTTTCGCGAATGATTCTTCATTTTATAGTTTTCTATGGCTATCAATCTAGTACAATGAAAGACAACCAGTTATCTCAAATAAGAATGGAAAAAATTGATTCATAACGATTTTCCAAAAATCAAAAAAATTTTTTTTTTTCTTTTCGAGATTCTTTCGGCATAATATGCTTTTCTAAGGATATCAAACTAGTATAATGAAAGAGAACCAGTATCTCAAATAAGAACAGAAAAAAAGTGATTCTAATGAAGTTTCCAACCATCGAAATAAATCTTTTCTTTTCGCGAATCTTTCTTCATTTTATAGTTTTCTATGGCTATCAATCTAGTACAATGAAAGACAACCGGTTATCTCAAATAAGAATGGAAAAAATTGATTCATAACGATTTTCCAAACATCAAAAAAATTTTTTTTTCTTTTCGAGATTCTTTCTGCATAATATGCTTTTCTAAGGATATCAAACTAGTATAATGAAAGAGAACCAGTTATCTCAAATAAGAACAGAAAAAAAGTGATTCTAATGAAGTTTCCAACCATCGAAATAAATCTTTTCTTTCCGCGAATCTTTCTTCATTTTATGCTTTTCTACAGCTATCAAACTAGCAAAATGAAAGAGAACCAGTTATCTCAAGTAAGAATGGAAAAAAAAAAAATAATTCATAAGTATTTTCCAAAAAAAAAAAAAAAATTTTTTCTTTTCGAGATTCTTTCCGCATAACATGCTTTTCTAAGGCTATCAAACTAGTATAATGAAAGAGAACCAGTTATCTCAAATAAGAACGGAAAAAAAGTGATTCTAATGGGGTTTCCAAACTTCGCAAAAAATTTTTTTTTCTTTTCGAGATTATTTCCGCATAATATGCTTTTCTACAGCTATCAAACTAGCAAAATGAAAGAGAACCAGTTATCTCAAATAAGAACGGAAAAAAAGTGATTCTACTAAAGTTTCAAACCATAGAAATAAATGTTTTCTTTTGGCGAATCTTTCTTCATGTTATGGTTTTCTAAGGCTATCAAACTAGAATAATGAAGGAGAAATAGTTATCTCCATTTGAAACGCAACAAAACGGGATTCATTTGAAGTTTCCAAACTTCTAATAAAATTTTTTTTCTTTTCGAGATTCTTTGCGCAGAATATGCATTTCTAAGGCTATCAAAGTGGAAAAATGAAAGAGTAGCAGTTATGTCAAATATGAACGGAAAAAAAGTGATTCTAATGAAGTTCCCTACCATCGAAGTAAATTTTTCTTTACGCGAATCTTTCTTCTGTTATGGTTTTCCAAGGCTATCAAACTAGAAAAATGGAGAAATAGTTATCTCCATTTGAAACGCAACAAAACGCGATTCTTTTGAAATCTAAACTTCTAAAAAAATTTTTTTTCTATTCGAGATTCTTTGCGCAGAATATGCTTATCTAAGGCTATCAAGGTAGGGAAATGAAAGAGAACCAGTTATCTCAAATAAGAACGGAAAAAAAGTGATTCTAATCGAGTTACCAACCATCGAAATAAATGTTTTCTTTTCGCGAATCTTTCTTCATGTTATGGTATTCTAAGGCTATCGAATTAGAATAATGAAGGAGAAACAGTTATCTCCATTTCAAACGCAACAAAACGCGATTCTTTTGAAGTTTCGAAACTTCGAAAAAATTTTTTTTACTTTTCGAGATTCTTTGCTCAGAATATGCATTTCTAAGGATATCAGAGTAGAAAAATGAAAGAGAACAAGTTATCTCAAATGAGAACGGAAAAAAAGTGTTTCTAATAAAGTTTCAAACCATCGAAATAAATCTTTTATTTTCGCGAAACTTTCTTCATTGTATTGTTTTCTAAGGCTATCAAACTAGCATATTGAAGGAGAAATAGTTATCTCCATTTGAAACTCAACAAAACGGGATTCCTTTGAAGTTTCCAAAGTTCGAAAAAAAATTTTTTTCTTTTCGAGATTCTTTGCGCAGAATATGCATTTCTAAGGCTATCAAAGTAGAAAAATGAAAGAGAACCAGTTATCTCAAATAAGAACGGACAAAAGCGATTCTAATGAAGTTTCCAACCATCGAAATAAATGTTTTTTTTCGCGAAACTTTCTTCATGTTATGGTTTTCTAAGGCTATCAAACTAGAATAATGAAGGAGAAATAGTTATCTCCATTTGAAACGCAACAAAACGGGATTCATTTGAATATTCCAAACTTCATAATAAATTTTTTTTCTTTTCGAGATTCTTTCCGCATAATATGCTTTTCTAAGACTATCAAAGAAGAAAAATGAAAGAGAACAAGTTATCTCAAATAAGAACGGAAAAAAAGTGATTCTAATAAAGTTTCAAACCATCGAAATAAATCTTTTATTTTCGCGAATCTTTCTTCATTGTATTGTTTTCTAAGGCTATCAAACTAGCATATTGAAGGAGAAATAGTTATCTCCATTTGAAACGCAACAAAACGGGATTCCTTTGAAGTTTGCAAAGTTCGAAAAAAAATTTTTTTCCTTTCGAGGTTCTTTCCGCATAATATGCTTTTCTAAGGCTATCAAACTAGTATAATGAAAAAGAACCAGTTTTCTCAAATAAGAACGGAAAAAAAAGTGATTCTAATGAAGTTTCCAACCATCGAAATAAATCTTTTCTTTTCGCGAATATTACTTCATTTTATGGTTTTCTATGGCTATCAAACTAGTATAATGAAAGAGAACCAGTTATCTCAAATAAGTACGGAGAAAAAGTGATTCTAATGAAGATTCCAACCATCGAAATAAATCTTTTCTTTTCGCGAATATTTCTTTATTTTATAGTTTTGTATGGCTATCAAACTAGTTTAATGAAAGAGAACCAGTTATCTCAAATAAGAATGGAAAAAAATTTATTCATATGGATTTTCCAAACATGAAAAAAAATTTTTTTTCTTTTCGAGATTCTTTCCGCATAATATGCTTTTCTAAGGCTATCAAAATAGTATAATGAAAGAGAACCAGTTATCTCAAAGAAGAACAGAAAAAAAGTGATTCTTATGAAGTTTCCAACCATCGAAATAAATCTTTTCTTTTCGCGAATCTTTCTTCATTTTATGGTTTTCTATGGCTATCAAACTAGTATAATGAAAGAGAACCAGTTATCTCAAATAAGAATGGAAAAATATTGATTCATAAAGATGTTCCAAACAACAAAAAAAAATTTTTTTTCTCTTCGAGATTCCTTCCGCATAATATGCTCTTCTACAGCTATGAAACTAGCAAAATGAAAGAGAAACAGTTATCTCAAATAAGAACGGAAAAAAAGTGATTCTAAAGAAGTTTCCAACCTTCGAAAAAAATTTTTTTTTCATTTCGAGATTCTTTCCGCATAATATGCTTTTCTACAGCTATCAAACTAGCAAAATGAAGGAGAACCAGTTATCTCCAATAAAAACGGAAAAAAAGCGATTCTAATGAAATTTCCAACCATCGAAATAAATCTTTCTTTTCGCGAATCTTTCTTCATTTTATTTTATTCTATGGCTATCAAACTAGTATAATGAAAGAGAACCAGTTATCTCAAATAAGAATGGGAAAAAAATGATTCATAAATATTTTCCAAACAAAAAAAAATTTTTTTTTCTTTTCGAGATTCTTTCCGCATAATATGCTTTTCTAAGGCTATCAAAATAGTATAATGAAAGAGAAAAAGTTATCTCAAATAAGAACGGAAAAAAAGTGATTCTAATGGGGTTTCCAAACTTCGAAAATTTTTTTTTTTTCTTTTCGATATTCTTTCCGCATAATATACTTTTCTACAGCTATCAAACTAGCAAAATGAATTATCACAAATTAGAACGGAAAAAAAAATGATTCTAATGAAGATTCCAACCATCGAAATAAATCTTTTCTTTTCGCGAATCTTTCTTCATTTTATAGTTTTCTATGGCTATCAATCTAGTACAATGAAAGACAACCAGTTATCTCAAATAAGAATGGAAAAAATTGATTCATAACGATTTTCCAAATATCAAAATAATTTTTTTTTCTTTTCGAGATTCTTTTTGCATAATATGCTTTTCTAAGGATATCAAACTAGTATAATTAAAGAGAACCAGTTATCTCAAATAAGAACAGAAAAAAAGTGATTCTAAAGAAGTTTCCAACCTTCGAAAAAATTTTTTTTTCTTTTCGAGATTCTTTCCGCATAATATGCTTTTCTACAGCTATCAAACTAGCAAAATGAAGGAGAACCAGTTATCTCAAATAAAAACAGAAAAAAAGCGATTCTAATGAAGTTTCCAACCATCGAAATAAATCTTTCTTTTCGCGAATCTTTCTTCATTTTATGGTTTTCTATGCCTACCAAACTAGTATAATGAAAGAGAACCAGTTATCTCAAATAAGAATGGAAAAAAATTGATACATAAGGATTTTTAAAACAACAAAAAAAAATTTTTTTCTTTTCGAGATTCTTTCCGCATAATATGCTTTTCTAAGCTATCAAACTAGTATAATGAAAGAGAACCAGTTTTCTCAAATAAGAACGGAAAAAAAGTGATTCTAATGAAGTTTCCAACCATCGAAATAAATATTTTCTTTTCGCGAATATTACTTCATTTTATGGTTTTCTATGGCTATCAAACTAGTATAATGAAAGAGAACGAGTTATCTCAAATAAATACGGAGAAAAAGTGATTCTAATGAAGATTCCAACCATCGAAATAAATCTTTTCTTTTCGCGAATGTTTCTTCATTTTATAGTTTTCTATGGCTATCAATCTAGTACAATGAAAGACAACCAGTTATCTCAAATAAGAATGGAAAAAATTGATTCATAACGATTTTCCAAAAATCAAAAAAAATTTTTTTTTCTTTTCGAGATTCTTTCGGCATAATATGCTTTTCTAAGGATATCAAACTAGTATAATGAAAGAGAACCAGTTATCTCAAATAAGAACAGAAAAAAAGTGATTCTAATGAAGTTTCCAACCATCGAAATAAATCTTTTCTTTCCGCGAATCTTTCTTCATTTTATGCTTTTCTACAGCTATCAAACTAGCAAAATGAAAGAGAACCAGTTATCTCAAGTAAGAATGGAAAAAAAAAAAAAAATAATTCATAAGTATTTTCCAAAAAAAAAAAAAAATTTTTTTCTTTTCGAGATTCTTTCCGCATAATATGCTTTTCTAAGGCTATAAAACTAGTATAATGAAAGAGAACCAGTTATCTCAAATAAGAACGGAAAAAAAGTGATTCTAATGGGGTTTCCAAACTTCGCAAAAAATTTTTTTTTCTTTTCGAGATTATTTCCGCATAATATGCTTTTCTACAGCTATCAAACTAGCAAAATGAAAGAGAACCAGTTATGTCAAATAAGAACGGAAAAAAAGTGATTCTACTAAAGTTTCAAACCATAGAAATAAATGTTTTCTTTTGGCCAATCTTTCTTCATGTTATGGTTTTCTAAGGCTATCAAACTAGAATAATGAAGGAGAAATAGTTATCTCCATTTGAAACGCAACAAAACGGGATTCATTTGAAGTTTCCAAACTTCTAATAAAATTTTTTTTCTTTTCGAGATTCTTTGCGCAGAATATGCATTTCTAAGGCTATCAAAGTGGAAAAATGTCAAATATGAACGGAAAAAAAGTGATTCTAATGAAGTTCCCTACCATCGAAGTAAATTTTTCTTTACGCGAATCTTTCTTCTGTTATGGTTTTCCAAGGCTATCAAACTAGAAAAATGGAGAAATAGTTATCTCCATTTGAAACGCAACAAAACGCGATTCTTTTGAAATCTAAACTTCTAAAAAAATTTTTTTTCTATTCGAGATTCTTTGCGCAGAATATGCTTATCTAAGGCTATCAAGGTAGGGAAATGAAAGAGAGCCAGTTATCTCAAATAAGAACGGAAAAAAAGTGATTCTAATCGAGTTACCAACCATCGAAATAAATGTTTTCTTTTCGCGAATCTTTCTTCATGTTATGGTATTCTAAGGCTATCGAATTAGAATAATGAAGGAGAAACAGTTATCTCCATTTCAAACGCAACAAAACGCGATTCTTTTGAAGTTTCGAAACTTCGAAAAAATTTTTTTTACTTTTCGAGATTCTTTGCTCAGAATATGCATTTCTAAGGATATCAGAGTAGAAAAATGAAACAGAACAAGTTATCTCAAATAAGAACGGAAAAAAAGTGTTTCTAATAAAGTTTCAAACCATCGAAATAAATCTTTTATTTTCGCGAAACTTTCTTCATTGTATTGTTTTCTAAGGCTATCAAACTAGCATATTGAAGGAGAAATAGTTATCTCCATTTGAAACTCAACAAAACGGGATTCCTTTGAAGTTTCCAAAGTTCGAAAAAAAATTTTTTTCTTTTCGAGATTCTTTGCGCAGAATATGCATTTCTAAGGCTATCAAAGTAGAAAAATGAAAGAGAACCAGTTATCTCAAATAAGAACGGACAAAAGCGATTCTAATGAAGTTTCCAACCATCGAAATAAATGTTTTTTTTCGCGAAACTTTCTTCATGTTATGGTTTTCTAAGGCTATCAAACTAGAATAATGAAGGAGAAATAGTTATCTCCATTTGAAACGCAACAAAACGGGATTCATTTGAATATTCCAAACTTCATAATAAATTTTTTTTCTTTTCGAGATTCTTTCCGCATAATATGCTTTTCTAAGACTATCAAAGAAGAAAAATGAAAGGGAACCAGTTATCTCAAATAAGAACGGAAAAACAGCGATTCTAATGAAGTTTCCAGCCATCGAAATAAATATTTTTTTTGGCGAATCTTTCTTGTTTTATGGTATTCTAAGGCTATCAAACTAGAATAATGAAGGAGAAATAGTTATCTCATTTCAAACGCAACAAAACGCGATTCTTTTGAAGTTTCGAAGCTTCGAAATAATTTTTTTTACTTTTCGAGATTCTTTGCTCAGAATATGCATTTCTAAGGATATCAAAGTAGAAAAATGAAAGAGAACAAGTTATCTCAAATAAGAACGGAAAAAAAGTGATTCTAATAAAGTTTCAAACCATCGAAATAAATCTTTTATTTTCGCGAATCTTTCTTCATTGTATTGTTTTCTAAGGCTATCAAACTAGCATATTGAAGGAGAAATAGTTATCTCCATTTGAAACGCAACAAAACGAAATTCCTTTGAAGTTTGCAAAGTTCGAAAAAAAATTTTTTTCTTTTCGAGATTCTTTGCGCAGAATATGCATTTCTAAGGCTATGAAAGTAGAAAAATGAAAGAGAACCAGTTATCTCAAATAAGAACGGACAAAAGCGATTCTAATGAAGTTACCAACCATCGAAATAAATGTTTTCTTTTCGCGAATCTTTGTTGATGTTATGGTTTTCTAAGGCTATTAAACGAGAATAATGAAGGAGAAATAGTTATCTCCATTTGAAACGCAACAAAACGGGATTCATTTGAATATTCCAAACTTCATAATAAATTTTTTTTCTTTTTGAGATTCTTTCCGCATAATATGCTTTTCTAAGACTATCAAAGAAGAAAAATGAAAGAGAACCAGTTATCTCAAATAAGAACGGAAAAACAGCGATTCTAATGAAGTTTCCAACAATCGAAATTAATGTTTTCTTTTGGCGAATCTTTCTTCATTTTATGGTATTCTAAGGCTATCAAACTAGAATAATGAAGGAGAAATAGTTATCTCCATTTCAAACGCAACAAAACGGGATTCCTTTGAAGTTTCCAAACTTCGAAACAAAATTTATTCTTTTCGATGTTCTTTCCGCATTATATGCTCTTCTAAAGCTATCAAACTGGCAAAATCAAAGAGAACCAGTTATCTCAAATAAGAACGGAAAAAAGTGATTCTAATGGGGTTTCCAAACTTCGAAAAAAAATTTTTCTTTTCTTTTCGAGATTCTTTCCGCATAATATGCTTTTCTAATGCTATCAAACTAGCAAAATGAATTATCACAAATAAGAACGGAAAAAAAGAGATTCTAATGAAGTTTCGAACCATCGAAATAAATCTTTTCTTTTCACGAATCTTTCTTCATTTTATGGTTTTCTATGGCTATCAAACTAGTATAATGAAAGAGAACCAGTTATCTCAAATAAGAATGGAAAAATATTGATTCATAAAGATTTTCCAAACAACAACAAAAAATTTTTTTTCTCTTCGAGATTCCTTCCGCATAATATGCTCTTCTACAGCTATGAAACTAGCAAAATGAAAGAGAAACAGTTATCTCAAATAAGAACGGAAAAAAGGTGATTCTAAAGAAGTTCCCAACCTTCGAAAAATATTTGTTTCTTTTCGAGATTCTTTCCGCATAATATGCTTTTCTACAGCTATCAAACTAGCAAAATGAAGGAGAACCAGTTATCTCAAATAACAACGGAAAAAATGCGATTCTGATGAAGTTTCCAACCATCGAAATAAATCTTTCTTTTCGCGAATCTTTCTTCATTTTATGGTTTTCTATGGCTACCAAACTAGTATAATGAAAGAGAACCAGTTATCTCAAATAAGAATGGAAAAAAATTGATTCATAAGGATTTTTAAAACAACAAAAAAAAATTTTTTTTCTTTTCGAGATTCTTTCCGCATAATATGCTTTTCTAAGGCTATCAAACTAGTATAATGAAAAAGAACCAGTTTTCTCAAATAAGAACGGAAAAAAAAGTGATTCTAATGAAGTTTCCAACCATCGAAATAAATCTTTTCTTTTCGCGAATATTACTTCATTTTATGGTTTTCTATGGCTATTAACTAGTATAATGAAAGAGAACCAGTTATCTCAAATAAGAATGGAAATAATTGATTCATAACGATTTTCCAAACATCAAAAAAATTTTTTTTTTCTTTTCGAGATTCTTTCGGCATAATATGCTTTTCTAAGGATATCAAAAATAGTATAATGAAAGAGAACCAGTTATCTCAAATAAGAACAGAAAAAAAGTGATTCTAATGAAGTTTCCAACCATCGAAATAAATCTTTTCTTTTCGCGAATCTTTCTTCATTTTATGCTTTTCTACAGCTATCAAACTAGCAAAATGAAAGAGAACCAGTTATCTCAAGTAGGAATGGAAAAAAAAATGATTCATAAGTATTTTCCAAACCAAAAAAAATTTTTTTTTTCTTTTCGAGATTCTTTCCGCATAATATGCTTTTCTAAGGCTTTGAAACTAGCAAAATGAAAGAGAAACAGTTATCTCAAATAAGAACGGAAAAAAGGTGATTCTAAAGAAGTTTCCAACCTTCGAAAAAATTTTTTTTTCTTTTCGAGATTCTTTCCGCATAATATGCTTTTCTACAGCTATCAAACTAGCAAAATGAAGGAGAACCAGTTATCTCAAATAACAACGGAAAAAATGCGATTCTGATGAAGTTTCCAACCATCGAAATGAATCTTTCTTTTTGCGAATCGTTCTAGATTTTATGGATTTCTATGGCTACCAAACTAGTATAATGAAAGAGAACCAGTTATCTCAAATAAGAATGGAAAAAAATTGATTCATAAGGATTTTTAAAACAAAAAAAAAAAAAATTTTTTTCCTTTCGAGGTTCTTTCCGCATAATATGCTTTTCTAAGGCTATCAAACTAGTATAATGAAAAAGAACCAGTTTTCTCAAATAAGAACGGAAAAAAAAGTGATTCTAATGAAGTTTCCAACCATCGAAATAAATCTTTTCTTTTCGCGAATATTACTTCATTTTATGGTTTTCTATGGCTATCAAACTAGTATAATGAAAGAGAACCAGTTATCTCAAATAAGTACGGAGAAAAAGTGATTCTAATGAAGATTCCAACCATCGAAATAAATCTTTTCTTTTCGCGAATATTTCTTTATTTTATAGTTTTGTATGGCTATCAAACTAGTTTAATGAAAGAGAACCAGTTATCTCAAATAAGAATAGAAAAAAATTGATTCATATGGATTTTCCAAACATGAAAAAAAAATTTTTTTCTTTTCGAGATTCTTTCCGCATAATATGCTTTTCTAAGGCTATCAAAATAGTATAATGAAAGAGAACCATTTATCTCAAAGAAGAACAGAAAAAAAGTGATTCTTATGAAGTTTCCAACAATCGAAATAAATCTTTTCTTTTCGCGAATCTTTCTTCATTTTATGGTTTTCTATGGCTATCAAAATAGTATAATGAAAGAGAACCAGTTATCTCAAATAAGAATGGAAAAATATTGAATCATAAAGATGTTCCAAACAAAAAAAAAAATTTTTTTTCTCTTCGAGATTCCTTCCGCATAATATGCTCTTCTACAGCTATGAAACTAGCAAAATGAAAGAGAAACAGTTATCTCAAATAAGAACGGAAAAAAAGTGATTCTAAAGAAGTTTCCAACCTTCGAAAAAAATTTTTTTTTCATTTCGTGATTCTTTCCGCATAATATGCTTTTCTACAGCTATCAAACTAGCAAAATGAAGGAGAACCAGTTATCTCCAATAAAAACGGAAAAAAAGCGATTCTAATGAAATTTCCAACCATCGAAATAAATCTTTCTTTTCGCGAATCTTTCTTCATTTTATTTTATTCTATGGCTATCAAACTAGTATAATGAAAGAGAACCAGTTATCTCAAATAAGAATGGGAAAAAAATGATTCATAAATATTTTCCAAACAAAAAAAAATTTTTTTTTCTTTTCGAGATTCTTTCCGCATAATATGCTTTTCTAAGGCTATCAAAAACGTATAATGAAAGAGAAAAAGTTATCTCAAATAAGAACGGAAAAAAAGTGATTCTAATGGGGTTTCCAAACTTCGAAAAATTTTTTTTTTTCTTTTCGCGAATATTACTTCATTTTATGGTTTTCTATGGCTATCAAACTAGTATAATGAAAGAGAACGAGTTATCTCAAATAAATACGGAGAAAAAGTGATTCTAATGAAGATTCCAACCATCGAAATAAATCTTTTCTTTTCGCGAATGTTTCTTCATTTTATAGTTTTCTATGGCTATCAATCTAGTACAATGAAAGACAACCAGTTATCTCAAATAAGAATGGAAAAAATTGATGCATAACGATTTTCCAAAAATCAAAAAAAATTTTTTTTTCTTTTCGAGATTCTTTCGGCATAATATGCTTTTCTAAGGATATCAAACTAGTATAATGAAAGAGAACCAGTATCTCAAATAAGAACAGAAAAAAAGTGATTCTAATGAAGTTTCCAACCATCGAAATAAATCTTTTCTTTTCGCGAATCTTTCTTCATTTTATAGTTTTCTATGGCTATCAATCTAGTACAATGAAAGACAACCGGTTATCTCAAATAAGAATGGAAAAAATTGATTCATAACGATTTTCCAAACATCAAAAAAAATTTTTTTTCTTTTCGAGATTCTTTCTGCATAATATGCTTTTCTAAGGATATCAAACTAGTATAATGAAAGAGAACCAGTTATCTCAAATAAGAACAGAAAAAAAGTGATTCTAATGAAGTTTCCAACCATCGAAATAAATCTTTTCTTTCCGCGAATCTTTCTTCATTTTATGCTTTTCTACAGCTATCAAACTAGCAAAATGAAAGAGAACCAGTTATCTCAAGTAAGAATGGAAAAAAAAAAAATAATTCATAAGTATTTTCCAAAAAAAAAAAAAATTTTTTTCTTTTCGAGATTCTTTCCGCATAATATGCTTTTCTAAGGCTATCAAACTAGTATAATGAAAGAGAACCAGTTATCTCAAATAAGAACGGAAAAAAAGTGATTCTAATGGGGTTTCCAAACTTCGCAAAAAATTTTTTTTTCTTTTCGAGATTATTTCCGCATAATATGCTTTTCTAAGGCTATCAAACTAGCAAAATGAAAGAGAACCAGTTATCTCAAATAAGAACGGAAAAAAAGTGATTCTACTAAAGTTTCAAACCATAGAAATAAATGTTTTCTTTTGGCGAATCTTTCTTCATGTTATGGTTTTCTAAGGCTATCAAACTAGAATAATGAAGGAGAAATAGTTATCTCCATTTGAAACGCAACAAAACGGGATTCATTTGAAGTTTCCAAACTTCTAATAAAATTTTTTTTCTTTTCGAGATTCTTTGCGCAGAATATGCATTTCTAAGGCTATCAAAGTGGAAAAATGAAAGAGAAGCAGTTATGTCAAATATGAACGGAAAAAAAGTGATTCTAATGAAGTTCCCTACCATCGAAGTAAATTTTTCTTTACGCGAATCTTTCTTCTGTTATGGTTTTCCAAGGCTATCAAACTAGAAAAATGGAGAAATAGTTATCTCCATTTGAAACGCAACAAAACGCGATTCTTTTGAAATCTAAACTTCTAAAAAAATTTTTTTTCTATTCGAGATTCTTTGCGCAGAATATGCTTATCTAAGGCTATCAAGGTAGGGAAATGAAAGAGAACCAGTTATCTCAAATAAGAACGGAAAAAAAGTGATTCTAATCGAGTTACCAACCATCGAAATAAATGTTTTCTTTTCGCGAATATTACTTCATTTTATGGTTTTCTATGGCTATCAAACTAGTATAATGAAAGAGAACCAGTTATCTCAAATAAGAATGGAAATAATTGATTCATAACGATTTTCCAAACATCAAAAAATTTTTTTTTTTCTTTTCGAGATTCTTTCGGCATAATATGCTTTTCTAAGGATATCAAACTAGTATAATGAAAGAGAACCAGTTATCTCAAATAAGAACAGAAAAAAAGTGATTCTAATGGGGTTTCCAAACTTCGCAAAAAAATTTTTTTTTTCTTTTCGAGATTATTTCCGCATAATATGGTTTTCTACAGCTATCAAACTAGCAAAATGAAAGAGAACCAGTTATCTCAAATAAGAACGGAAAAAAAGTGTTTTTAATGAAGTTCACAACCATTGAAATAAATATTTTCTTTACGCGAATCTTTCTTCATTTTATGGTTTTCTATGGCTATCAAACTAGTACAATGAAAGAGAACCTGTTATTTCAAATAAGAATGGAAAGAAATTGATTCTCTTGGATTTTCCAACCTTCGAAAATTTTTTTTTTTTTTTTCGAGATTCTTTGCGCATAATATGCTTTTCTACAACTATCAAACTAGCAAAATGAAAGAGAACCAGTTATCATAAATAAGAACGGAAAAAAAGAGATTCTAATGAAGTTTCCAACCATCGAAATAATACTTTTCTTTTGGCGAATATTTCTTTATTTTATAGTTTTCTATGGCTATCAAACTAGTTTAATGAAAGAGAACCAGTTATCTCAAATAAGAATGGAAAAAAATTGAGTCATAAGGATTTTCCAAATATTAAAAAAATTTTTTTTTTCTTTTCGATATTCTTTCCGCATAATATGCTTTTCTAAGGCTATCAAACTAGTATAATGAAAGAGAACCAGTTATCTCAAATAAGAATGGAAAAAAATTGATTCATAAGGATTTTCCAAACATCAAAAAAAATTTTTTTTCTTTTCGAGATTCTTTCCGCATAATTTGCTTTTCTAAGGCTATCAAACTAGTATAATGAAAGAGAACCAGTTATCTCAAATAAGAACGGAAAAAAAGTGATTCTAATGAAGTTTGCAACCTACGAAAATTTTTTTTATTCTTTTCGATAATCTTTCCGCATGATATGCTTTTCTACAACTATCAAACTAGGAAAATGAAAGAGAACCAGTTATCTCAAATAAGAACGTAAAAAAAGCGATTCTAATGAAGATTCCAACCATCGAAAGAAATCTTTTCTTTTCGCGAATCTTGCTTCATTTTATAGTTTTCTATGGCTATCAAACTAGTACAATGAAAGACAACCAGTTATCTCAAATTAGAATGGAAAGAAATTGATTCATAAGGATTTTCCAAACATCAAAAAAAATTTTTTTTCTTTTCGAGATTCTTTCCGCATAATATGCTTTTCTAAGGCTATCACAATAGTATAATGAAAGAGAACCAGTTATCTCAAAGAAGAACAGAAAAAAAAAATTCTAATGAAGTTTCCAACCATCGAAATAAATCTTTTCTTTTCGCGAATCTTTCTTCATTTTATGGTATTCTATGGCTATCAAACTAGTATAATGAAAGAGAACCAGTTATCTCAAATAAGAATGGGAAAAAAATGATTCATAAGTGTTTTCCAAACAAAAAAAAATTTTTTTTCTTTTCGAGATTCTTTCCGCATAATATGCTTTTCTAAGGCTATCAAACTAGTATAATGAAAGAGAAAAAGTTATCTCAAATAAGAAAGGAAAAAAAGTGATTCTAATGGGGTTTCCAAACCTCGAAAAAATTTTTTTTTTCTTTTCGAGATTCTTTCCGCATAATATACTTTTCTACAGCTATCAAACTAGCAAAATGAATTATCACAAATTAGAACGGAAAAAAAGTGATTCTAATGAAGATTCCAACCATCGAAATAAATCTTTTCTTTTCGCGAATCTTTCTTCATTTTATAGTTTTCTATGGCTATCAATCTAGTACAATGAAAGACAACCGGTTATCTCAAGTAAGAATGGAAAAAAAAAAAATGATTCATAAGTATTTTCCAAAAAAAAAAAAATTTTTTTCTTTTCGAGATTCTTTCCGCATAATATGCTTTTCTAAGGCTATCAAACTAGTATAACGAAAGAGAACCAGTTATCTCAAATAAGAACGGAAAAAAAGTGATTCTAATGGGGTTTCCAAACTTCGCAAAAATTTTTTTTTTTCTTTTCGAGATTATTTCCGCATAATATGCTTTTCTACAGCTATCAAACTAGCAAAATGAAAGAGAACCAGTTATCTCAAATAAGAACGGAAAAAAAGTGTTTCTAATGAAGTTTACAACCATAGAAATAAATATTTTCTTTTCGCGAATCTTTCTTCATTTTATGGTTTTCTATGGCTATCAAACTAATATAATGAAAGAGAACCTGTTATTTCAAATAAGAATGTAAAAAAATTGATTCTCTTGGATTTTCCAACCTTCGAAAATTTTTTTTTTCTTTTCGAGATTCTTTGCGCATAATATGCTTTTCTACAGCTATCAAACTAGCAAAATGAAAGAGAAACAGTTATCATAAATAAGAACGGAAAAAAAGAGATTCTAATGAAGTTTCCAACCATCGAAATAAATCTTTTCTTTTCGCGAATATTTCTTTATTTTATAGTTTTCTATGGCTATCAAACTAGTTTAATGAAAGAGAACCAGTTATCTCAAATAAGAATGGAAAAAAATTCAGTCATTAGGATTTTCCAAACATCAAAAAATTTTTTTTTTCTTTTCGAGATTCTTTCCGCATAATATGCTTTTCTGAGGCTATCAAACTAGTATAATGAAAGAGAACCAGTTATCTCAAAGAAGAACAGAAAAAAAAAATTCTAATGAAGTTTCCAACCATCGAAATAAATCTTTTCTTTTCGCGAATCTTTCTTCATTTTATGGTATTCTATGGCTATGAAACTTGTTGAATGAAAGAGAACCAGTTATTTCAAATAAGAATGGGGAAAAAGTGATTCATAAGTATTTTTCAAACAAAAAAAAAAAATTTTTTTCTTTTCTTGATTCTTTCCGCATAATATGCTTTTCTAAGGCTATCAAACTAGTATAATGAAAGAGAACCAGTTATCTCAAATAAGAACGGGAAAAAAGTGATTTTAATGGGGTTTACAAACTTCGAAAATTTTTTTTTTTCTTTTCGAGATTCTTTCCGCATAATATACTTTTCATACAGCTATCAAACTAGCAAAATGAATTATCACAAATAAGAACGGAAAAAAAGAGATTCTAATGAAGTATCCAACCATCGAAATAAATCTTTTCTTTTCGCGAATATTTCTTTATTTTATAGTTTTCTATGGCTATCAAACTAGTTTAATGAAAGAGAACCAGTTATCTCAAATAAGGATGGAAAAAAATTGATTCATAAGGATTTTCCAAAAATCAAAAAAAATTTTTTTTCTTTTCGAGATTCTTTCCGCATAATATGCTTTTCTAAGGCTATCAAACTAGTATAATGAAAGAGAACCAGTTATCTCAAATAAGAATGGAAAAAAAATTGATTCATAAGGATTTTCCAAACATCAAAAAAAAATTTTTTTCTTTTCGAGATTCTTTCCGCATAATATGCTTTTCTAAGGCTATCAAACTAGTATAATGAAAGAGAACCAGTTATCTCAAATAAGAACGGAAAAAAAGTGATTCTAATGAAGTTTCAAACCTTCGAAAAATTATTTTTTTCTTTTCGAGATTCTTTCCGCATAATATGCTTTTCTACAGCTATCAAACTAGGAAAATGAAAGAGAACCAGTTATCTCAAATAAGAACGGCAAAAAGTGATTCTAATGAAGATTCCAACCATCGAAAGAAATCTTTTCTTTTCGCGAATCTTTCTTCATTTTATAGTTTTTTATGGCTATCAAACTAGTACAATGAAAGACAACCAGTTATCTATAAATAAGAATTGAAAAAAATTGATTCATAAGGATTTTCCAAACATCAAAAAAAATTTTTTTTCTTTTCCTGATTCTTTCCGCATAATATGCTTTTCTAAGGCTATCAAAATAGTATAATGAAAGAGAACCAGTTATCTCAAAGAAGAACAGAAAAAAAGTGATTCTTATGAAGTGTTCAACCATCGAAATAAATCTTTTCTTTTCGCGAATCTTTCTTCCTTTTATGGTTTTCTATGGCTATCAAACTAGTATAATGAAAGAGAACGAGTTATCTCAAATAAGAATGGAAAAATATTGATTCATAAAGATCTTCCAAACAACAAAAAAATTTTTTTTTTCTTTTCGAGATTCTTTCCGCATAATATGCTCTTCTACAGCTATGAAACTAGCAAAATGAAAGAGAATCAGTTATCTCAAATAAGAACGGAAAAAAGGTGATTCTAATGAAGTTTCCAACCTTGGAAAAATTTTTTTTTCTTTTCGAGATTCTTTCCGCATAATATGCTTTTCTACAGCTATCAAACTACACAAATGAAGGGGAACCAGTTATCTCAAATAAAAACGGAAAAAAAGAGATTCTAATGAAGTTTCCAACCATCGAAATAAATATTTCTTTTCGCGAATCTTTCTTCATTTTACCCTTTTCTATGGCTACCAAACTAGTATAATGAAAGAGAACCAGTTATCTCAAATAAGAATGGAAAAAAATTGATTCATAAGGATTTTTAAAACAACAAAAAAAATTTTTTTTTCTTTTCGTGATTATTTCCGCATAATATGCTTTTCTAAGGCTATCAAACTAGTATAATGAAAGAGAACCAGTTTTATCAAATAGAACGGAAAAAAAGTGATTCTAATGAAGTTTCCAACCATCGAAATAAATCTTTTCTTTTCGCGAATATTACTTCATTTTATGGTTTTCTATGGCTATCAAACTAATATAATGAAAGAGAACCAGTTATCTCAAATAAAAATGGAAAAAATTGATTCATAAGGATTTTCCAAAAAACAAAAAAATTTTTTTTTTCTTTTCGAGATTCTTTCCGCATAATATGCTCTTCTACAGCTATGAAACTAGCAAAATAAAAGAGAACCAGTTATCTCAAATAAGAACGGAAAAAAGGTGATTCTAATGAAGTTTCCAACCTTCGAAAAAATTTTTTTTCTTTTCGAGATTCTTTCCGCATAATATGCTTTTCTACAGCTATCAAACTAGACAAATGAAGGAGAAACAGTTATCTCAAATAAAAAGGGAAAAAAAGAGATTTTAATGAAGTTTCCAACCATCGAAATAAATCTTTCTTTTCGCGAATCTTTCTTCATTTTACGGTTTTCTATGGCTACCAAACTAGTATAATGAAAGAGAACCAGTTATCTCAAATAAGAATGGAAAAAAATTTATTCATAAGAATTTTCCAAACATCAAAAAAAAATTTTTTTCTTTTCGAAATTCTTTCCGCATAATATGCTTTTCTAAGGCTATCAAACTAGTATAATGAAAGAGAACCAGTTATCTCAAATAAGAACGGAAAAAAAGTGATTCTAATGAAGTTTCCAACCTTCGAAAAAAAATTTTTTCTTTTCGAGAATCTTTCTGCATAATATGCTTTTCTAAGGATATCAAACTAGTATAATGAAAGAGAACCAGTTATCTCAAATAAGAACAGAAAAAAAGTGATTCTAATGAAGTTTCCAACCTTCGAAATAAATCATTTCTTTTAGCAAATCTTTCTTCATTTTATGGTTTTCTATGGCTATCAAACTAGTATAATGAAAGAGAACCAGTTATCTCAAATATGAATGGAATAAAATTGATTCATAAAGATTTTCCAAATAACAAAAAAATTTTTTATTCTTTTCGAGATTCTTTCCGCATAATATGCTTTTCTAATGCTATCAAACTAGTATAATGAAAGAGAACCAGTTATCTCAAATAAGAACGGAAAAAAAGTGATTCTAATGGGGTTTCCAAACTTCGAAAAATTTTTTTTTTTATTTTCGAGATTCTTTCCGCATAATATGCTTTTCTACAGCTATCAAACCAGGAAAATAAAAGAGAACCAGTTATCTCAAATAAGAACGGAAAAAAAGTGATTCTAATGAAGATTCCAACCATCGAAAGAAATCTTTTCTTTTCGCGAATCTTTCTTCATTTTATAGTTTTCTATGGCTATCAAACTAGTACAATGAAAGACAACCAGTTATCTCAAATAAGAATGGAAAAAAATTCATTCATAAAGATTTTCCAAACAACAAAAACAAATTTTTTTTCTTTTCGAGATTCTTTCCGCATAATATGCTCTTCTACAGCTATGAAACTAGCAAATTGAAAGAGAACCAGTTATCTCAAATAAGAACGGAAAAAAAGTGATTCTAATGAAGTTTCCAACCTTCGAAAAATTTTTTTTTTCTTTTCGAGATTCTTTCCGCATAATATGCTCTTCTACAGCTATGAAACTAGCAAATTGAAAGAGAAGCAGTTATCTCAAATAACTACGGAAAAAAAGCGATTCTAATGAAGTTTCCAACCATCGAAATAAATCTTTCTTTTCCTGAACCTTTCTTCAACTTATGGTTTTCTATGGCTATCAAACTAGTATAATGAAAGAGAACCAGTTATCTCAAATAAGAATGGGAAAAAAATGATTCATAAGTATTTTCCAAACAACAAAAAAAAAATTTTTTTCTTTTCAAATTTCTTTCCGCATAATATGCTTTTCTACAGTTTTCAAACTAGCAAAATGAAAGAGAACCAGTTATCTCAAATAAGAACGGAGAAAGTGTTTCTAATGAAGGTTACACCCATCGAAATAAATATTTTCTTTTCGCGAATCTTTCTTCATTTTATGGTTTTCTATGGCTATCAAACTAGTATAATGAAAGAGAACCTGTTATTTCAAATAAGAATGGAAAAAAATTGATTCATAAGGATTTTCCAAACATCAAAAAAAAATTTTTTTTTTCGAGATTCTTTCTGCATAATATGCTTTTCTAAGGCTATCAAACTAGTATAATGAAAGACAACCAGTTATCTGAAATAAGAATGGAAAAAAATTGATTCATAAGGATTTTCCAAACATCAAAAAAAAATTTTTTTCTTTTCGAAATTCTTTCCGCATAATATGCTTTTCTAAGGCTATCAAACTAGTATAATGAAAGAGAACCAGTTATCTCAAATAAGAACGGAAAAAAAGTGATTCTAAAGAAGTTTCCATCCTTCGAAAAATTTTTTTTTTCTTTTTGTGATTCTTTCCTTATAATATGCTTTTCTACAGCTATCAAACTAGGAAAATGAAAGAGAACCAGTTATCTCAATTAAGAACCGAGAAAAAGTGATTCTAATGAAGATTCCAACCATCGAAATAAATGTTTTATTTTCGCGAATCTTTCTTCATTTTATAGTTTTCTATGGCTATCAAACTAGTACAATGAAAGACAACCAGTTTTCTCAAATAAGAATGGAAATGAAATAATTGATAACGATTTTCCAAACATCAAAAAAAAAATTTTTTTTCTTTTCCAGATTCTTTCTGCATAATATGCTTTTCTAAGGATATCAAACTAGTATAATGAAAGAGAACCAGTTATCTCAAATATGAACAGAAAAAAAGTGATTCTAATGAAGTTTCCAACCATCGAAATAAATCTATTCTTTTAGCGAATCTTTCTTCATTTTATGGTTTTCTATGGCTATCAAACTAGTATAATGAAAGAGAACCAGTTATCTCAAATAAGAATGGAAAATAATTGATTCATAAAGATTTTCCAAAAATCAGAAAATTTTTTTATTCTTTTCGAGATTCTTTCCGCATAATATGCTTTTCTAAGAGTATCAAACTAGTATAATGAAAGAGAACCAGTTGTCTCAAATAAGAACGGAAAAAAAGTGATTCTAATGAAGTTTCCAACCTTCGAAAATTTTTTTTTTTCCTTTCGACATTCTTTCCGCATAATATGCTTTTCTACAGCTATCAAACTGGCAAAATGAAAGAGAACCAGTTATCTCAAATAACAACGGAAAAAAAGGGATTCTAATGAAGTTTCCAACCATCGAAATAAATCTTTCTTTTCGCGAATCTTTCTTCATTTATGGTTTTCTATGGCTATCAAACTAGAATAATGAAAGAGAACCAGTTATCTCAAATAAGAATGGAAAAAAATTTATTCATAAGTATTTTCCAAACATCAAAAAAAATTTTTTGCTTTTCGAGATTCTTTCCGCATGAAATGCTTTTCTAAGGCTATCAAACTAGTATAATGAAAGAGAACCAGTTATCTCAAATATGAACGGAAAAAAAGTGATTCTAATGGGGTTTCCAAACTTAAAGTATTTTTTTTTTTCTTTTCGAGAATCTTTGCGCATAATATGCTTTTCTACAGCTATCAAACTAGCAAAATGAAGGAGAACCAGTTATCTCAAATAACAACGGAAAAAAAGCGATTCTAATGAAGTTTCCAACCATCGAAATAAATCTTTCTTTTTGCGAATCTTTCTTCATTTATGGTTTTCTAAGGCTATCAAACTAGTATAATGAAAGAGAACCAATTATCTCAAATAAGAATGGAAAAAAATTGATTCATAAGGATTTTTAAAACAAAAAAAAAAAAATTTTTTTCTTTTCCAGATTCTCTCTGCATAATATGCTTTTCTAAGGCCATCAAACTAGTATAATGAAACAGAAACAGTTTTCTCAAATAAGAACGGAAAAAAAGTGATTCTAATGAAGTTTCCAACCATCGAAATAAATCTTTTCTTTTCGCGAATATTACTTCATTATATGGTTTTCTATGGCTATCAAACTAGTATAATGAAAGAGAACCAGTTATCTCAAATAAGAGTGGAAAAAAATTGATTCATAAGGATTTTCCAAACATCAAAAAAATTTTTTTTTCTTATCGAGATTCTTTCTGCATAATATGCTTTTCTAAGGCTATCAAACTAGTATAATGAAAGAGAACCAGTTATCTCAAATAAGAATGGAAAAAAATTGATTCATAAGGATTCTCCAAACATCAAAAAAAAAATTTTTTTCTTTTCGAAATTCTTTCCGCATAATATGCTTTTCTAAGGCTATCAAACTAGTATAATGAAAGAGAACCATTTATCTCAAATAAGAACGGAAAAAAAGTGATTATAACGAAGTTGCCAACCATCGAAATAAATCTGTTCTTTTCGCGAATATTTCTTTATTTTATATTTTTCTATGGCTATCAAACTAGTTTAATGAAAGAGAACCAGTTATCTCAAATAAGAATGGAAAAAAATTGATTCATAAGGATTTTTAAAACAACAAAAAAAATTTTTTTTTCTGTTCGAGATTCTTTCCGCATAATATTCTTTTCTAAGGCTATCAAACTAGTATAATGAAAGAGAACCAGTTTTCTCAAATAAGAACAGAAAAAAAGTGATTCTAATGAAGTTTCCAATCATCGAAATAAATCTTTCCTTTTCGCGAATATTACTTCATTTTATGGTTTTCTATGGCTATCAAACTAGTATAATGAAACAGAACCAGTTATCTCAAATAAGAAAGGAAAAAAATTGATTCATAAGGATTTTCCAATCATCAAAAAAAAAAAAATTTATTCGTCTCGAGAGTCATTCCGCATAATATGCCTTTCTAAGGCTATCAAACTAGTATAATGAAAGAGAACCAGTTATCTCCAAAAAGAACGGAAAAAAGTGATTCTAATGACGTTTCCAAAATTTGAAAAAAAATTTTTTTCTTTTCGAGATTCCTTCCGCATAATATGCTTTTCTAATGCTCTAAAACTAGCAAAAAGGAAGAGAACCAGTTATCTCAAATAAGAACGGAAAAAAAGGGATTCTAATGAAGTTTCCCTCCATTGAAATAAATCTTTCCTTTTCGCGAATCTTTCTTCATTTTATGGTTTTCTACGGCAATCAAACTAGTATAATAAAAGAGAACCAGTTATCTCAAATAAGAATGGAAAAAAATTGATTCATAAGGATTTTCCAATCATCAAAAAAAAAAAAATTTATTCGTCTCGAGAGTCATTCCGCATAATATGCCTTTCTAAGGCTATCAAACTAGTATAATGAAAGAGAACCAGGTATCTCAAATAAGAACGGAAAAAAGTGATTCTAATGACGTTTCCAAAATTTGAAAAATTTTTTTTTGTTTTCAAGATACTTTCCGCATAATATGCTTTTCTACTGCTATCAAACTAGCAAAATGAAAGAGAACCAGGTATCTCAAATAAGAACGGAGAAAAAGTTATTCTAATAAAGTCTCCAACGATCAAAATAAATCTTTTCTTTTCGGGAATCATTCTTCATTTTATGGTTTTCTAAGGCTATCAAACTAGTATAATGAAAGAGAACCAGTTATCTCAAATAAGAACGGAAAAAAGTGATTCTAATGGTGTTTCCAAACTTCGAAAAATTTTTTTTTTTCTTTTCGAGATTCTTTCCGCATAATATGCTTTTCTATAGCTATCAAACTGGCAAAATGAAAGAGAACCAGTTATCTCAAATAAGAACAGAAAAAAAGAGATTCTAATTAAGTTTCCAACCATCGAAAGAAATCTTTTCTTTTCGCGAATCTTTCTTCATTTTATAGTTTTGTATGGCTATCAAACTAGTACAATGAAAGACAACCAGTTATCTGAAATATGAAAGGAAAAAAAAAATTATTCATAAGGACTTTCCAAACATCAAAAAAAATTTTTTTTCTTTTCGAGATTCTTTCCGCATAATATGCTTTTCTAAGGCTATCAAAATAGTATAATGAAAGAGAACCAGTTATCTCAAAGAAGAACAGAAAAAAAGGGATTCTCATGAAGTTTCCAACCATCGAAATAAATCTTTTCTTTTCGCGAATCTTTCTTCATTTTATGGTATTCAATGGCTATCAAACTAGTATAATGAAAGGGAACCAGTTATCTCAAATAAGAATGGAAAAAAATTGATTCATAAGGATTTTCCAAACATCAAAAAAAATTTTTTTCTTTTCGAGATTCTTTGTGCATAATATGCTTTTCTAAGGCTATCAAACTAGTATAATGAAAGAGAACCATTTATCTCAAATAAGAACGGAAAAAAAGTGATTCTAACGAAGTTGCCAACCATCGAAATAAATCTGTTCTTTTCGCGAATATTTCTTTATTTTATATTTTTCTATGGCTATCAAACTAGTTTAATGAAAGAGAACCAGTTATCTCAAATAAGAATGGAAAAAAATTGATTCATAAGGATTTTTAAAACAACAAAAAAAATTTTTTTTTCTGTTCGAGATTCTTTCCGCATAATATTCTTTTCTAAGGCTATCAAACTAGTATAATGAAAGAGAACCAGTTTTCTCAAATAAGAACGGAAAAAAAGTGATTCTAATGAAGTTTCCAATCATCGAAATAAATCTTTCCTTTTCGCGAATATTACTTCATTTTATGGTTTTCTATGGCTATCAAACTAGTATAATGAAACAGAACCAGTTATCTCAAATAAGAATGGAAAAAAATTGATTCATAAGGATTTTCCAATCATCAAAAAAAAAAAAAATTATTCGTCTCGAGAGTCATTCCGCATAATATGCCTTTCTAAGGCTATCAAACTAGTATAATGAAAGAGAACCAGTTATCTCCAATAAGAACGGAAAAAAGTGATTCTAATGACGTTTCCAAAATTTGAAAAAAAATTTTTTTCTTTTCGAGATTCCTTCCGCATAATATGCTTTTCTAATGCTCTAAAACTAGCAAAAAGGAAGAGAACCAGTTATCTCAAATAAGAACGGAAAAAAAGGGATTCTAATGAAGTTTCCCTCCATTGAAATAAATCTTTCCTTTTCGCGAATCTTTCTTCATTTTATGGTTTTCTACGGCAATCAAACTAGTATAATGAAAGAGAACCAGTTATCTCAAATAAGAATGGAAAAAAATTGATTCATAAGGATTTTCCAATCATCAAAAAAAAAAAAAATTTATTCGTCTCGAGAGTCATTCCGCATAATATGCCTTTCTAAGGCTATCAAACTAGTATAATGAAAGAGAACCAGTTATCTCAAATAAGAACGGAAAAAAGTGATTCTAATGACGTTTCCAAAATTTGAAAATTTTTTTTTTGTTTTCAAGATACTTTCCGCATAATATGCTTTTCTACTGCTATCAAACTAGCAAAATGAAAGAGAACCAGGTATCTCAAATAAGAACGGAGAAAAAGTTATTCTAATAAAGTCTCCAACGATCAAAATAAATCTTTTCTTTTCGCGAATCATTCTACATTTTATGGTTTTCTAAGGCTATCAAACTAGTATAATGAAAGAGAACCAGTTATCTCAAATAAGAACGGAAAAAAAGTGATTCTAATGGTGTTTCCAAACTTCGAAAAATTTTTTTTTTTCTTTTCGAGATTCTTTCCGCTTAATATGCTTTTCTATAGCTATCAAACTGGCAAAATGAAAGAGAACCAGTTATCTCAAATAAGAACAGAAAAAAAGAGATTCTAATTAAGTTTCCAACCATCGAAAGAAATCTTTTCTTTTCGCGAATCTTTCTTCATTTTATAGTTTTGTATGGCTATCAAACTAGTACAATGAAAGACAACCAGTTATCTGAAATATGAAAGGAAAAAAAAAATTATTCATAAGGACTTTCCAAACATCAAAAAAAATTTTTTTTCTTTTCGAGATTCTTTCCGCATAATATGCTTTTCTAAGGCTATCAAAATAGTATAATGAAAGAGAACCAGTTATCTCAAAGAAGAACAGAAAAAAAGGGATTCTCATGAAGTTTCCAACCATCGAAATAAATCTTTTCTTTTCGCGAATCTTTCTTCATTTTATGGTATTCAATGGCTATCAAACTAGTATAATGAAAGGGAACCAGTTATCTCAAATAAGAATAGAAAAAAAATTGATTCATAAGGATTTTCCAAACATCAAAAAAAATTTTTTTCTTTTCGAGATTCTTTGTGCATAATATGCTTTTCTAAGGCTATCAAACTAGTATAATGAAAGAGAACCAGTTATCTTAAATAAGAATGTAAAAAAATTGATTCATAAGGATTTTCCAAACATCAAAAAAAAATTTTTTTCTTTTCGAAATTCTTTCCGCATAATATGCTTTTCTAAGGCTATCAAACTAGTATAATGAAAGAGAACCAGTTATCTCAAATAAGAACGGCAAAAAAGTGATTCTAATGGGGTTTCCAAACTTCGAAATTTTTTTTTTTTTTTTTCGAGATTCTTTCCGCATAATATGATTTTCTACAGCTATCAAACTACCTAATGAAAGAGAACCAGTTATCACAAATAAGAACGGAAAAAAAGAGATTCTAATTAAGTTTCCAACCATCGAAATAAATCTTTTCTTTTCGCGAATATTTCTTTATTTTATAGTTTTCTATGGCTATCAAACTAGTATAATGAAAGAGAACCAGATATCTCAAATAAGAACGGCAAAAAAGTGATTCTAATGGGGTTTCCAAACTTCGAAAAAATTTTTTTCTTCTTTTCGAGATTCTTTCCGCATAATATGCTCTTCTACAGCTATCAAACTGGCAAAATGAAAGAGAACCAGTTATCTCAAATAAGAACGGAAAAAAAAAATTGATTCATAAGGATTTTCCAAACATCAAAAAATTTTTTTTTTCTTTTCGAGATTCTTTCCGCATAAAATGCTTTTCTAAGGTTATCAAACTAGTATAATGAAAGAGAACCAGTTATCTCAAATAAGAACGGAAAAAAAGTGATTCTAATGGGGTTTCCAAACTTCGAAAATTTTTTTTTTTTTTTTTTCGAGGTTCTTTCCGCATAATATGCTTTTCTACAGCTATCAAACTAGGAAAATGAAAGAGAACCAGTTATCTCAAATAAGAATGGAAAAATATTGATTCATAAAGATTTTCCAAACAAAAAATTTTTTTTTTCTTTTCGAGATTCTTTCCGCATAATACGCTCTTCTGCAGCTATGAAACTGGCAAAATGAAACACAACCAGTTATCTCAAATAAGAACGGAAAAAAAGTGATTCTAAAGAAGTTTCCAACCTTCGAAAAATTTTTTTTTTCTTTTCGAGATTCTTTTAGCATTATATGCTTTTCTACAGCTATCAAACTAGCAAAATGAAGGAGAACCAGTTATCTCAAATAAAAAAGGAAAAAAAGCGATTCTAATGAAGTTTCCAACCATCGAAATAATTCTTTCTTTTCGCGAAACTTTCTTCATTTTATGGCTTTCTATGGCTATCAAACTGGTATAATGAAAGAGAACCAGTTATTTCAAATAAGAATGGAAAAAAATTGATTCATAAGGATTTTTAAAACAACAAAAAAAAAAAAATTTTTTTTCTTTTCGAGATTCTTTCCGCATAATATGCTTTTCTAAGGCTATCAAACTAGTATAATGGAAGAGAACCAGTTTTCTCAAATAAGATCGGAAAAAAAGTGATTCTAATGAAGTTTCCAACCATCGAAATAAATCTTTTCTTTTCGCGAATATTACTTCATTTTATGGTTTTCTATGGCTATCAAACTAGTATAATGAAAGAGAACCAGTTATCTCAAATAAGAATGGAAAAAAATTGATTCATAAGTATTTTCCAAACATCAAAAAAAATTTTTTTTCTTTTGGAGATTCTTTCTGCGTAATATGCTTTTCTAAGGCTATCAAACTAGTATAATGAAAGAGAACCAGTTATCTCAAATAAGAACAGAAAAAAAGTAATTCTAATGAAGTTTCCAACCATCGAAATAAATCTTTTCTTTTAGCGAATCTTTATTCATTTTATGGTTTTCTATGGCTATCATACTAGTATATTGAAAGAGAACCAGTTATCTCAAATAAGAATGGAAAAAAATTGATTCATAAAGATTTTCTAAACAACAAAAAAAAATTTTTTTCCTTTTCGAGATTCTTTCCGCATAATATGCTCTTCTACAGTTATGAAACTAGCAAAATGAAAGAGAACCAGTTATCTCAAAAAAGAACGGAAAAAAAGTGATTCTAATGAAGTTTCCAACCTTCGAAAAAAATTTTTTTTCTTTTCGAGATTCTTTCCGCATAATATTCTTTTCTACGGCTATCAAACTAGTTGAATGAAAGAGAACAAGTTATCTCAAATAAGAACGGAAAAAAAGAGATTCTAATGAAGTTTACAAGCATCGAAATAAATATTTTCTTTTCGCGAATCTTTCTTCATTTTATGGTTTTCTATGACTATCAAACTAGTATAATGAAAGAGAACCTGTTATTTGAAATAAGAATGGAAAAAAAAAGATTCCCTTGGATTTTCCAACCTTCGAAAAAATTTTTTTTTTTCGAGATTCTTTCCGCATAATATGATTTTCTACAGCTATCAAACTAGCAAAATGAAAGAGAACCAGTTATCACAAGTAAGAACGGAAAAAAAGAGATTCTAATGAAGTTTCCAACAATCGAAATAAATCTTTTCTTTTCGCAAATATTTCTTTTTTTTATGGGTTTCTATGGCTATCAAACTGGTATAATGAAAGAGAACTAGTTATCTCAAATAAGAATGGAAAAAAATTGATTCGTAAGGATTTTCCAAACATCAAAAAAAAAATTTTTTTCTTTTCGAGATTCTTTCTGCATAATATGCTTTTCTAAGGCTATCAAACTAGTATAATGAAAGAGTATTATGCGCAAAGAATCTCGAAATGAAAAAAAAATTTTTTCGAAGTTTGGAAACTTCCTTAGAATCACTTTTTTTCCATTCTTATTTGAGATAACTGGTTCTCTTTCATTATACTAGTTTGATAGCCTCAGAAAAGCATATTATGCGCATAGAATCTCGAAAAGAAAAAAAAATTTTTTTTAATTTTGGAAACTTCTTTAGAATCACTTTTTTTCCGTTCTTATTTGAGATAACTGGTTCTCTTTCATTATACTATTTTGATAGCCTCAGTAAAGCATATTATGCGCAAGGAATCTCGAAATGATAAAAAATTTTTTTCAAAGTTTGGAAACTTCCTTAGAATCACTTTTTTTCCAATCTTATTTGAGATAACTGGTTCTCTTTCATTATACTAGTTTGATAGCCTCAGAAAAGCATATTATGCGCAAAGAATCTCGAAAAGAAAAAAAATTTTTTTTTGAAGTTTGGAAACTTCTTTAGAATCACTTTTTTTCCGTTCTTATTTGAGATAACTGGTTCTCTTTCATTATACTAGTTTGATAGCCTCAGAAAAGCATATTATGCGCAAACAATCTCGAAAAGAATAAAATTTTTTTTCGAAGTTTGGAAACTTCATTAGAATCACTTTTTTTCCATTCTTATTTGAGATAACTGGTAATCTCTCATTATACTAGTTTGATAGCCTCAGACAAGCATATGATGCGCAAAGAATCTCGAAAAGAAAAAAAAAAATTTTTCGCAGTTTGGAAACTTGATTAGATTCACTTTTTTTCCGTTCTTATTCGAGATAACTGGTTCTCTTTCATTTTACTAGTTTGATAGCCTCAGTAAACCATATTATGCGCAAAGAATCTCGATAAGAAAAAATTATTTTCGATGTTCGGAAACTTCGTTAGAATCACCTTTTTTCCATTATTATTTGAGATAAATGGTAATCTCTCATTATACTAGTTTGATAGCCTCAGAAAAGCATATTATGCGCAAAGAATCTCGAAATGAAAAAAATTTTTTTTCGAAGTTTGGAAACTTCATTAGAATCACTTTTTTTCCATTCTTATTTGAGATAACTGGTTCTCTTTCATTATACTAGTTTGATAGCCTCAGAAAAGGATATTTAGCGCAAAGAATCACGAAAAGAAAAAAAAAAATTTTCGAAGTTTGGAAACTTCGTTAGAATCACTTTTTTCCCGTTCTTATTTGAGATAACTGGCTCTCTTTCATTATACTAGTTTGATAGCCTCAGAAAAGCATATTATGCGCAAAGAATCTCGAAAAGAAAAAAAATTTTTTTCGAAGTTTGGAAACATCGTTTGAATCACTTTTTTCCCTTTCTTATTTGAGATAACTGGTTCTCTTTCATTATAGTAGTTTGATAGCCTCAGAAAAGCATATTATGCGCAAAGAATCTCGAAATTAAAAAAAAATTTTTTCGAAGTTTGGAAACTTCCTTAGAATCACTTTTTTTCCAATCTTATTTGAGATAACTGGTTCTCTTTCATTATACTAGTTTGATAGCCTCAGAAAAGCATATTATGCTCAAAGAATCTCGAAAAGAAAAAAATTTTTTTTTTGAAGTTTGGAAACTTCTTTAGAATCACTTTTTTTCCGTTCTTATTTGAGATAACTGGTTCTCTTTCATTATACTAGTTTGATAGCCTCAGAAAAGCATATTATGCGCAAAGAATCTCGAAAAGAAAAAAATTTTTTTCGAAGTTTGGAAACTTCGTTAGAATTCTTTTTTTTTCCGTTCTTAATTGAGATAACTGGTTCTCTTTCATTATACTAGTTTGATAGCCTCAGTAAAGCATATTATGCGCAAAGAATCTCGAAATGAAAAAAAATTTTTTTCGAAGTTTGGAAACTTCCTTAGAATCACTTTTTTTCCATTCTCATTTGAGATAACTGGTTCTCTTTCATTATACTAGTTTGATAGCCTCAGAAAAGCATATTATGCGCAAGGAATCTCGAAAAGAAAAAATTTTTTTTTCGAAGTTTGGAAACTTCGTTAGAATCACTTTTTTTCCGTTCTTATTTGAGATAACTGGTTCTCTTTCATTATACTAGTTTGATAGCCTTAGAAAAGCATATTATGCTCAAAGAATCTCGAAAAGAAAAAAAATTTTTTCGAAGTTTGGAAACTTCGTTAGAATCACTTTTATTCTGTTCTTATTTGACATAACTGGTTATCTTTCATTATACTAGTTTGATAGCCTCAGAAAAGCATATTATGCGCAAAGAATCTCGAAAAGAAAAACATTTTTTTTCGAAGTTTGGAAACTTCATTAGAATCACTTTTTTTGCATTCTTATTTGAGATAAATGGTAATCTCTCATTATACTAGTTTGATAGCCTCAGAAAAGCATATTATGCGCAAAGAATCTCGAAAAGAAAACAATTTTTTTTCGATGTTCGGAAACTTCGTTAGAATCACTTTTTTTCCATTATTATTTGAGATAAATGGTAATCTCTCATTATACTAGTTTGATAGCCTCAGAAAAGCATATTATGCGCAAAGAATCTCGAAAAGAAAAAAAATTTTTTTCGATGTTTGGAAACTTCGTTAGAATCACTTTTTTTCCGTTCTTATTTGAGATAACTGGTTCTCTTTCATTATACTAGTTTGATAGCCTCAGAAAAGCATATTATGCGCAAAGAATCTCGAAAAGAGAAAATTTTTTTTCCAAGTTTGGAAACTTCATTAGAAGCACTTTTTTCCATTCTTATTTGAGATAACTGGTAATCTCTCATTATACTAATTTGATAGCCTCAGAAAATCATATTATGCGCAAAGAATCTTGAAAAGAAAAAAATTTTTTTTCGATGTTCGGAAACTTCATTAGAATCACTTTTTTTCCATTCTTATTTGAGATAACTGGTTCTCTTTCATTATACTAGTTTGATAGCCTCAGAAAAGGATATTTAGCGCAAAGAATCACGAAAAGAAAAAAAAATTTTTCGAAGTTTGGAAACTTCGTTAGAATCACTTTTTTCCCGTTCTTATTTGAGATAACTGGTTCTCTTTCATTATACTAGTTTGATTACCTCAGAAAAGCATATTATGCGCAAGGAATCTCGAAAAGAAAAAAAATTTTTTCGAAATTTGGAAACTTCGTTAGAATCACTTTTATTCCGTTCTTATTTGACATAACTGGTTCTCTGTCATTATACTAGTTTGATAGCCTTAGAAAAGCATATTATGCGCAAAGAATCTCGAAAAGAAAAAAAATTTTTTCGAAGTTTGGAAACTTCATTAGAATCACTTTTTTTCCATTCTTATTTGAGATAAATGGTAATCTCCCATTATACTAGTTTGATAGCCTCAGAAAAGCATATTATGCGCAAATAATCTGGAAAAGAAGAAATTTTTTTTTCGAAGTTTGGAAACTTCGTTAGAATCACTTTTTTTCCGTTGTTATTTGAGATAACTGGTTCTCTTTCATTATACTAGTTTGAAGGCCTCAGTAAAGCATATTATGCGCAAAGAATCTCGAAAAGAAAAAAAAGGTTTTTCGAAGTTTGGAAACTTTGTTAGAATCAGTTTTTTTCCGTTTTTATTTGAGATAACTAGTTCTCTTTCATTATAGTAGTTTGATAGCCTCAGAAAAGCATATTATGCGCAAAGAATCTCGAAATGAAAAAAATTTTTTTTCGAAGTTTGGAAACTTCTTTAGAATCACTTTTTTTCCATTCTTATTTGAGTTAACTGGTTCTCTTTCATTATACTAGTTTGATAGCCTCAGAAAAGCATATTACGCGCATAGAATCTCGAAAAGAAAAAAATTTTTTTTTTGAACTTTGGAAACTCCTTTAGAATCACTTTTTTCCGTTCTTATTTGAGATATCTGGTTCTCTTTCATTATACTAGTTTGATAGCCTCAGAAAATCATATAATGCGCAAAGAATCTCGAAAAGAAAAAAATTTTTTTTCGAAGGTTGGAAACTTCATTAGAATCACTTTTTTTCCATTCTTATTTGAGATAAATGGTAATCTCTCATTATACTAGTTTGATAGCCTCAGAAAAGCATATTATGCGCAAAGAATCTCGAAAAGAAGAAATTTTTTTTTTTCGAAGTTTGGAAACTTCGTTAGAATCACTTTTTTTCCGTTGTTATTTGAGATAACTGGTTCTCTTTCATTATACTAGTTTGATAGCCTCAGTAAAGCATATTATGCGCAAAGAATCTCGAAAAGAAAAAAAATTTTTTTGAAGTTTGGAAACATCGTTTGAATCACTTTTTTTCCTTTCTTATTTGTGATAACTGGTTCTCTTTCATTATAGTAGTTTGATAGCCTCAGAAAAGCATATTATGCGCAAAGAATCTCGAAATGAAAAAAAATTTTTTTCGAAGTATGGAAACTTCCTTAGAATCACTTTTTTTCCAATCTTATTTGAGATAACTGGTTCTCTTTCATTATACTAGTTTGATAGCCTCAGAAAAGCATATTATGCTCAAAGAATCTCGAAAAGAAAAAAAATTTTTTTTGAAGTTTGGAAACTTCTTTAGAATCTTTTTTTTTCCGTTCTTATTTGAGATAACTGGTTCTCTTTCACTATACTAGTTTGATAGCCTCAGAAAAGCATATTATGCGCAAAGAATCTCGAAAAGAAAAAAATTTTTTTCGAAGTTTGGAAACTTCGTTAGAATCACTTTTTTTCCGTTCTTATTTGAGATAACTGGTTCTCTTTCATTATACTAGTTTGATAGCCTCAGAAAAGCATATTATGCGCAAAGATTCTCGAAAAGAAAAAAATTTTTTTTCGTAGTTTGGATACATCATTAGAAGTACTTTTTTCCATTCTTATTTGAGATAACTGGTAATCTCTCATTATACTGGTTTGATAGCCTCAGAAAATCATATTATGCGCAAAGAATCTCGAAAAGAAAAAAATTTTTTTTCGATGTTCGGAAACTTCGTTAGAATCACTTTTTTTCCATTATTATTTGAGATAAATGGTAATCTCTCATTATACTAGTTTGATAGCCTCAGAAAAGCATATTATGCGCAAAGAATCTCGAAAAGAAAAAAAATTTTTTCGATGTTTGGAAACTTCGTTAGAATCACTTTTTTTCCGTTCTTATTTGAGATAACTGGTTCTCTTTCATTATACTAGTTTGATAGCCTCAGTAAAGCATATTATGCGCAAAGAATCTCGAAAAGAAAAAAATATTCTTTCGAAGTTTGGAAACTTCGTTTGAATCACTTTTTTCCATTCTTATTTGAGATAACTGGTTCTCTTTCATTATAGTAGTTTGATAGCCTCAGAAAAGCATATTATGCGCAAAGAATCTCGAAATGAAAAAAATTTTTTTTCGAAGTTTGGAAACTTCCTTAGAATCACTTTTTTTCCATTCTCATTTGAGATAACTGGTTCTCTTTCATTATACTAGTTTGATAGCCTCCGAAAAGCATATTATGCGCAAGGAATCTCGAAAAGAAAAAAATTTTTTTTCGAAGTTTGGAAACTTCGTTAGAATCACTTTTTTTCCGTTCTTATTTGAGATAACTGGTTCTCTTTCATTATACTAGTTTGATAGCCTTAGAAAAGCATATTATGCTCAAAGAATCTCGAAAAGAAAAAAATTTTTTTCGAAGTTTGGAAACTTCGTTAGAATCACTTTTATTCTGTTCTTATTTGACATAACTGGTTATCTTTCATTATACTAGTTTGATAGCCTCAGAAAAGCATATTATGCGCAAAGAATCTCGAAAAGAAAAAACTTTTTTTTCGAAGTTTGGAAACTTCATTAGAATCACTTTTTTTCCATTCTTATTTGAGATAAATGGTAATCTCTCATTATACTAGTTTGATAGCCTCAGAAAAGCATATTATGCGCAAAGAATCTCGAAAAGAAAAAAAATTTTTTTCGATGTTCGGAAACTTCGTTAGAATCACTTTTTTTCCATTATTATTTGAGATAAATGGTAATCTCTCATTGTACTAGTTTGATAGCCTCAGAAAAGCATATTATGCGCAAAGAATCTCGAAAAGAAAAAAATTTTTTTTCGATGTTTGGAAACTTCGTTAGAATCACTTTTTTTCCGTTCTTATTTGAGATAACTGGTTCTCTTTCATTATACTAGTTTGATAGCCTCAGAAAAGCATATTATGCGCAAAGAATCTCGAAAAGAGAAAATTTTTTTTCGAAGTTTGGAAACTTCGTTAGAATCACTTTTTTTCCGTTCTTATTTGAGATAACTGGTTCTCTTACATTATACTAGTTTGATAGCCTCAGAAAAGCATATTATGCGCAAAGAATCTCGAAAAGAAAAAAGTTTTTTTTCGAAGTTTGGAAACTTCATTAGAAGCACTTTTTTCCATTCTTATTTGAGATAACTGGTAATCTCTCATTATACTAGTTTGATAGCCTCAGAAAATCATATTATGCGCAAAGAATCTCGAAAAGAAAAAATTTTTTTTTCGATTTTCAATAACTTCGTTAGAATCACTTTTTTTCCATTATTATATGAGATAAATGGTAATTTCTCATTATACTAGTTTGATAGCCTCAGAAAAGCATATTATGCGCAAAGAATCTCGAAAAGAAAAAAAATTTTTTTCGATGTTTGAAAACTTCGTTAGAATCACTTTTTTTCCGTTCTAATTTGAGATAACTGGTTCTCTTTCATTATACTAGTTTGATAGCCTGAGTAAAGCATATTATGCGCAAAGAATCTCGAAAAGAAAAAAATATTTTTTCTTGGTTTGGAAACTTCGTTTGAATCACTTTTTTCCGTTCTTATTTGAGATAACTGGTTCTCTTTCATTATAGTAGTTTGATAGCCTCAGAAAAGCATATTATGCGCAAAGAATCTCGAAATGAAAAAAATTTTTTTTCGAAGTTTGGAAACTTCATTAGAATCACTTTTTTTCCATTCTTATTTGAGATAACTGGTTCTCTTTCATTATACTAGTTTGATAGCCTCAGAAAAGGATATTTAGCGCAAAGAATCACGAAAAGAAAAAAAAATTTTTCGAAGTTTGGAAACTTCGTTAGAATCACTTTTTTCCCGTTCTTATTTGAGATAACTGGTTCTCTTTCATTATACTAGTTTGATAGCCTCAGAAAAGCATATTATGCGCAAAGAATCTCGAAAAGAAAAATTTTTTTTAGAAGTTCGGAAACTTCGTTAGAATCACTTTTATTCCGTTCTTATTTGACATAACTGGTTCTCTTCCATTATACTAGTTTGATAGCCTCAGAAAAGCATATTATGCGCAAAGAATCTCGAAAAGAAAAAAAATTATTTCGAAGTTTGGAAACTTCGTTAGAATCACTTTTTTTCCGTTCTTATTTGAGATAACTGGTTCTCTTTCATTATACTAGTTTGATAGCCTTAGAAAAGCATATTATGCGCAAAGAATCTAGAAAAGAAAAAAAATTTTTTCGAAGTTTGGAAACTTCGTTAGAATCACGTTTATTCTGTTCTTATTTGACATAACTGGTTCTCTTTCATTATACTAGTTTGATAGCCTCAGAAAAGCACATTATGCGCAAAGAATCTCGAAAAGAAAAAAATTTTTTTTCGAAGTTTGGAAACTTCATTAGAATCACTTTTTTTCCATTCTTATTTGAAATAAATGGTAATCTCTCATTATACTAGTTTGATAGCCTCAGAAAAGCATATTATGCGCAAATAATCTGGAAAAGAAGAAATTTTTTTTTCGAAGTTTGGAAACTTCGTTAGAATCACTTTTTTTCCGTTGTTATTTGAGATAACTGGTTCTCTTTCATTATACTAGTTTGAAGGCCTCAGTAAAGCATATTATGCGCAAAGAATCTCGAAAAGAAAAAAATTTTTTTGAAGTTTGGAAACTTTGTTAGAATCACTTTTTTTCCGTTTTTATTTGAGATAACTGGTTCTCTTTCATTATAGTAGTTTGATAGCCTCAGAAAAGCATATTATGCGCAAAGAATCTCGAAATGAAAAATTTTTTTTTCGAAGTTTGGAAACTTCTTTAGAATCACTTTTTTCCATTCTTATTTTAGATAATGGGTTCTCTTTCATTATAGTAGTTTGATAGCCTCAGAAAAGCATATTATGCGCAAAGAATCTCGAAATGAAAAAAATTTTTTTCGAAGTTTGGAAACTTCCTTAGAATCACTTTTTTTCCATTCTCATTTGAGATAACTGGTTCTCTTTCATTATACTAGTTTGATAGCCTCAGAAAAGGATATTTAGCGGAAAGAATCACGAAAAGAAAAAAATTTTTTTCGAAGTTTGGAATCTTCGTTAGAATCACTTTTTTCCCGTTCTTATTTGAGATAACTGGTTCTCTTTCATTATACTAGTCTGATAGCCTCAGAAAAGCGTATTATGCGCAAGGAATCTCGAAAAGAAAAAAAATTTTTTTCGAAGTTTGGAAACTTCGTTAGAATCACTTTTTTTCCGTTCTTATTTGAGATAACTGGTTCTCTTTCTTTATAATAGTTTGATAGCCTCAGAAAAGCATATTATGCGCAAAGAATCTCGAAATGAAAAAAATTTTTTTTCGAAGTATGGAAACTTCCTTAGAATCACTTTTTTTCCATTCTTATTTGAGATAACTGGTTCTCTTTCATTATACTAGTTTGATAGCCTCAGAAAAGCATATTATGCGCAAAGAATCTCGAAAAGAAAAAAATTTTTTTTTTTGAAGTTTGGAAACTTCTTTAGAATCACTTTTTTTCCGTTCTTATTTGAGATAACTGGTTCTCTTTCATTATACTAGTTTGATAGCCTCAGAAAAGCATATTATGCGCAAAGAATCTCGAAAAGAAAAAAATTTTTTTTCGAAGTTTGGAAACTTCATTAGAATCACTTTTTTTCCATTCTGATTTGAGATAACTTGTAATCTCTCATTATACTAGTTTGATAGCCTCAGAAAATCATATTATGCGCAAAGAATCTCGAAAAGAATAAAATTTTTTTTCGATGTTCGGAAAATTCGTTAGAATCACTTTTTTTCCGTTCTTATTTGAGATAACTGGTTGTCTTTCATTGTACCAATTAGATAGCCTCAGAAAAGCATATTATGCGCATAGAATCTCGAAAATAAAAAAAATTTTTTTAGAAGTTTGGAAACTTCGTTAGAATCACTTTTTTTCCGTTCTTATTTGAGATAACTGGTGCTCTTTCATTATACTAGTTTGATAGCCTCAGAAAAGCATATTATGCGCAAAGAATCTCGAAAAGAAATAATTTTTTTTTCGAAGTTTGGAAGCTTCATTGGAATAACTTTTTTTCTATTCTTATTTGAGATAACTGGTAATCTCTCATTATACTAGTTTGATAGCCTCAGAAAAGCATATTATGCGCGAGAATCTCGAAAAGAAAAACATTTTTTTTCGAAGTTACGAAACTTCCTTAGAATCACTTTTTTTCCGTTCTTATTTGAGATAACTCTCTTTCATTATACTAGTTTGATAGCCTCAGAAAAGCATATTATGCGCAGAGAATCTCGAAAAGAAAAAAAAATTTTTTTCGAAGTTTGGAAACGTCGTTTGAATCACTTTTTTCCGTTCTTATTTGAGATAACTGGTTCTCTTTCATTATAGTAGTTTGATAGCCTCAGAAAAGCATATTATGCGCAAAGAATCTCGAAAAGAAAAAATTTTTTTTTTGAAGTTTGGAAACTTCTTTAGAATCACTTTTTTTCCGTTCTTATTTGAGATAACTGGTTCTCTTTCATTATACTAGTTTGATAGCCTCAAAAAGGATATTATGCGCAAAGAATCTCGAAAAGAAAAAAAAATCTTTTTTCAAAGTTTGGAAATTTCCTTAAAAAACACTTTTTTTCCATTCTTATTTGAGTTAACTGGTTCTCTTTCATTATACTAGTTTGATAGCCTCAGAAAAGCATATTATGCGCAAAGAATCTCGAAAATAAAAAAAAAAATTTTCGAAGTTTGAAACTTCGTTAGAATCACTTTTTTTCCGTTCTTATTTGAGATAACTGGTTCTGTTTCATTATACTAGTTTGATAGCCTCAGAAAAGCATATTATGCGCAAAGAATCTCGAAAAGAAAAAAAATTTTTTTCGAAGTTTGGAAACGTCGTTAGAATCACTTTTTTCCGTTCTTATTTGAGATAACTAGTTCTCTTTCATTATACAGTTTGGTAGCCTCAGAAAAGCATATTATGCGCAAAGAATCTCGAAAAGAAAAAAAAAATTTTTCGAAGTTTGGAAACTTCATTAGAATCACTTTTTTTCCGTTCTTATTTGAGATAACTGGTTCTCTTTCATTATACTAGCTTGATAGCCTCAGAAAAGCATATTATGCGCAAAGAATCTCGAAAAGAAAAAAATTTTTTTCGAAATTTGGAAACTTCGTTAGAATCACTTTTACTCCGTTCTTATTTGAGATAACTGGTTCTCCTTCATTATACTAGTTTGATAGCCTCAGAAAAGCATATTATGCGCAAAGAATCTCGAAAAGAAAAAAATTTTTTTTCGAAGTTTGGAAACTTCGTTAGAATCACTTTTTTTCCGTTCTTATTTGAGATAACTGGTTCTCTCTCATTATACTAGTTTGATAGCCTTAGGAAAGCATATTATGCACAAAGAATCTCGAAAAGAAAAAAAAATTTTTCCAAGTTTGGAAACTTCGTTACAATCACTTTTATTCTGTTCTTATTTGACATAACTGGTTCTCTTTCATTATACTAGTTTGATAGCCTCAGAAAAGCATATTATGCGCAAAGAATCTCGAAATGAAAAAAATTTTTTTTCGAAGTTTGGAAACTTACTTAGAATCATTTTTTTTCCATTCTAATTTGAGATAACTGGTTCTCTTTCATTATACTAGTTTGATAGCCTCAGAAAAGCATATTATGCGCAAAGAATCTCGAAAAGAAAAAAATTTTTTTTCGAAGTTTGGAAACTTCGTTAGAATCACTTTTTTTCCGTTCTTATTTGAGATAAGTGGTTCTCTTTCATTATACTAGTTTGATACACTCAGAAAAGCATATTATGCGCAAAGAATCTCGAAAAGAAAAAAATTTTTTTTCGAAGTTTGGAAACTTCATTAGAAGTACTTTTTTTCCATTCATATTTGAGATAACTGGTAATCTCTCATTATCTAGTTTGATAGCCTCAGAAAATCATATTATGCGCAAAGAATCTCGAAAAGAAAAAAAATTTTTTTCGAAGTTCGGAAACCTTGTTAGAATCACTTTTTTTCCGTTCTTATTTGAGATAACTGGTTCTCTTTCATTATACTAATTAGATAGCCTCAGAAAAGCATATTATGCGCAAAGAATCTCGAAAATAAAAAAAATTTTGTTAGAAGTTTGGAAACTTCGTTAGAATCACTTTTTTTCCGTTCTTATTTGAGATAACTGGTTCTCTTTCATTATACTAGTTTGATAGCCTCAGAAAAGCATATTATACGGTGAGAATCTGGAAAAGAAAAAAAACTTTTTTCGAAGTTTGGAAACTTCATTAGAATCACTTTTTTTCCGTTCTTATTTGAGATAACTGGTTCTCTTTCATTATACTAGTTTGATAGCCTCAGTAAAGCATATTATGCGCAAAGAATCTCGAAAAAAAATTTTTTTTTCGAAGTTTGGAAACTTCGTTCGAATCACTTTATTTCCGTTCTTATTTGAGATAACTGGTTCTCTTTCATTATACTAGTTTGATACCCTCAGTAAAGCATATTATGCGCAAAGAATCTCGAAAAGAAAAAAAATTTTTTCGAAGTTTGGAAACGTCGTTTGAATCACTTTTTTCCGTTCTTATTTGAGAAAACTGGTTCTCTTTCATTATAGTAGTTTGATAGCCTCAGAAAAGCATATTATGTGCAAAGAATATCGAAAAGAAAAAAAATTTTTTCGAAATTTGGAAACTTCGTTAGAATCACTTTTATTCCGTTCTTATTTGAGATAACTGGTTCTCTTTCATTATACTAATTTGATAGCCTCAGAAAAGCATATTATGCGCAAAGAATCTCGAAAAGAAAAAATTTTTTTTTCGAAGTTTGGAAACTTCGTTAGAATCACTTTTTTTCCGTTCTTATTTGATATAACTGGTTCTCTTTCATTATACTAGTTTACTAGTTTGATAGCCTCAGAAAAGCATATTATGCGCAAAGAATCCCGAAAAGAAAAAAATTTTTTTTCGAAGTTTGGAAATTTCATTATCATCACTTTTTTTCCATTCTTATTTGAGATAAATGGTAATCTCTCAGTATACTAGTTTGATAGCCTCAGAAAAGCATATTATGCGCAAAGAATCTCGAAAAGAAGAAATTTTTTTTTCGAAGTTTGGAAACTTCTTTAGAATCACTTTTTTCCCGTTGTTATTTGAGATAACTGGTTCTCTTTCATTATACTAATTTGACAGCCTCAGAAAAGCATATTATGCGCAAAGAATCTCGAAAAGAAAAAATTTTTTCCTCGAAGTTTGGAAACTTCGTTAGAATCACTTTTTTTCCATTCTTATTTGAGATAACTGGTAATCTCTCATTATACTAGTTTGATAGCCTCAGTAAAGCATATTATGCGCAAAGAATCTCGAAAAGAAAAAAAATTTTTTCGAAGTTTGGAAACGTCGTTTGAATCACTTTTTTCCGTTCTTATTTGAGATAACTGGTTCTCTTTCATTATAGTAGTTTGATAGCCTCAGAAAAGCATATTATGCGCGAGAATCTCGAAAAGAAAAAATTTTTTTTTCGAAGTTACGAAACTTCCTTAGAATCACTTTTTTTCCGTTCTTATTTGAGATAACTGTCTTTCATTATACTAGTTTGATAGCCTCAGAAAAGCGTATTATGCGCAAAGAATCTCGAAAAGAAAAAAATTTTTTTTCGAAGGTTGGAAACGTCGTTTGAATCACTTTTTTCCGTTCTTATTTGAGATAACTGGTTCTCTTTCATTATAGTAGTTTGATAGCCTCAGAAAAGCATATTATGCGCAAAGAATCTCGAAAGAAAAAAATTTTTTGTTGAAGTTTGGATACTTCTTTAGAATCACTTTTTTTCCGTTCTTATTTGAGATAACTGGTTCTCTTTCATTATACTAGTTTGATAGCCTCAGAAAAGCATATTATGCGCAAAGAATCTCGAAAAGAAAAAAAATCTTTTTTCAAAATTTGGAAACTTCCTTAAAAAACACTTTTTTTCCATTCTTATTTGAGTTAACTGGTTCTCTTTCATTATACTAGTTTGATAGCCTCAGAAAAGCATATTATGCGCAAAGAATCTCGAAAATAAAAAAAAAAATTTTCGAAGTTTGAAACTTCGTTAGAATCACTTTTTTCCGTTCTTATTTGAGATAACTGGTTCTCTTTCATTATACTAGTTTGATAGCCTCAGAAAAGCATATTATGCGCAAAGAATCTCGCAAAGAAAAAAAAATTTTTTCGAATTTTGGAAACGTCGTTAGAATCACTTTTTTCCGTTCTTATTTGAGATAACTAGTTATCTTTCATTATACAGTTTGATAGCCTCAGAAAAGCATATTATGCGCAAAGAATCTCGAAAGAAAAAAATTTTTTTTCGAAGTTTGGAAACTTCATTAGAATCACTTTTTTTCCGTTCTTATTTGTGATAACTGGTTCTCTTTCATTATACTAGTTTGATAGCCTCAGAAAAGCATATTATGCGCAAAGAATCTCGAAAATAAAAAAAAAAAATTATCGAAGTTTGAAACTTCGTTAGAATCACTTTTTTTCCCTTCTTATTTGAGATAACTGGTTCTCTTTCATTATACTAGTTTGATAGCCTCAGAAAAGCATATTATACGCAAGGAATCTGGAAAAGAAAAAAAATTTTTTTCGAAGTTTGGAAACTTCGTTAGAATCACTTTTTTTCCGTTCTTATTTGAGATAACTGGTTCTCTTTCATTTTACTAGTTTGATAGCCTCAGAAAAGCATATTATGCGCAAAGAATCTCGAAAAGAAAAAAAATTTGTTCGAAATTTGGAAACTTCGTTAGAATCACTTTTACTCCGTTCTTATTTGAGATAACTGGTTCTCCTTCATTATACTAGTTTGATAGCCTCAGAAAAGCATATTATGCGCAAAGAATCTCGAAATGAAAAAATTTTTTTTTCGAAGTTTGGAAACTTCCTTAGAATCACTTTTTTTCCATTCTTATTTGAGATAACTGGTTCTCTTTCATTATACTAGTTTGATAGCCTCAGAAAAGCATATTTATTATACGGTGAGAATCTCCAAAAGAAAAAAAACTTTTTTCGAAGTTTGGAAACTTCGTTAGAATCACTTTTTTTTTCGTTATTATTTGAGATAACTGGTTCTCTTTCATTTGATAGCCTCAGAAAAGCATATTATGCGCAAAGAATCTCGAAAAAAAAAATTTTTTTCGAAGTTTGAAAACTTCGTTCGAATCACTTTATTTCCGTTCTTATTTGAGATAACTGGTTCTCTTTCATTATACTAGTTTGATAGCCTCAGTAAAGCATATAATGCGCAAAGAATCTCGAAAAGAAAAAAATTTTTTTCGAAGTTTGGAAACGTCGTTTGAACCACTTTTTTCCGTTCTTATTTGAGATAACTGGTTCTCTTTCATTATAGTAGTTTGATAGCCTCAGAAAAGCATATTATGCGCAAAGAATCTCGAAAAGAAAAAAAAAATTTTCGAAATTTGGAAACTTCGTTAGAATTACTTTTTTTCCGTTCTTATTTGAGATAACTGGTTCTCTTTCATTATACTAGTTTACTAGTTTGATAGCCTCAGAAAAGCATATTATGCGCAAAGAATCCCGAAAAGAAAAAAATTTTTTTTCGAAGTTTGGAAATTTCATTATCATCACTTTTTTTCCATTCTTATTTGAGATAAATGGTAATCTCTCATTATACTAGTTTGATAGCCTCAGAAAAGCATATTATGCGCAAAGAATCTCGAAAAGAAGAAATTTTTTTTTCGAAGTTTGGAAACTTCGTTAGAATCACTTTTTTCCCGTTGTTATTTGAGATAACTGGTTCTCTTTCATTATACTAATTTTACAGTCTCAGAAAAGCATATTATGCGCAAAGAATCTCGAAAAGAAAAAATTTTTTCCTCGAAGTTTGGAAACTTCGTTAGAATCACTTTTTTTCCATTCTTATTTGAGATAACTGGTAATCTCTCATTATACTAGTTTGATAGCCTCAGAAAATCATATTATGCGCAAAGAATCTCGAAAAGAAAAAAAATTTTTTTCGATGTTCGGAAACTTCGTTAGAATCACTTTTTTTCCGTTCTTATTTGAGATAACTGGTTCTCTTTCATTATACTAATTGGATAGCCTCAGAAAAGCATATTACGCGCAAAGAATCTCGAAAATAAAAAAATTTTTTTAGAACTTTGGAAACTTCGTTAGAATCACTTTTTTTCCATTCTTATTTGAGATAACTGGTTCTCTTTCATTATACTAGTTTGATAGCCTCAGAAAAGCATATTATGCGCAAAGAATATCGAAAAGAAAAAAAATTTTTTTCGAAGTTTGGAAACTTCATTAGAATCACTTTTTTTACATTCTTATTTGAGATAACTGGTAATCTCCCATTATACTAGTTTGATAGCCTCAGAAAAGCATATTATGCGCGAGAATCTCGAAAAGAAAAAAAATTTTTTTCGAAGTTTGGAAACGTCTTTTGAATCACTTTTTTCCGTTCTTATTTGAGATAACTGGTTCTCTTTCATTATAGTAGTTTGATAGCCTCAGAAAAGCATATTATGCGCATAGAATCTCGAAATGAAAAAAAAATTTTTTCGAAGTTTGGAATCTTCCTTAGAATCACTTTTTTTCCATTCTAATTTGAGATAACTGGTTCTCTTTCATTATACTAGTTTGATAGCCTCAGAAAAGCATATTATGCGCAAAGAATCTCGAAAAGAAAAAATTTTTTTTTCGAAGTTTGGAAACTTCTTTAGAATCACTTTTTTTCCGTTCTTATTTGAGATAACTGTTTCTCTTTTTTATACTAGTGTGATAGCCTCAGAAAAGCATATTATGCGCAAAGAATCTCGAAAAGAAAAAAAAAATTTTTCGAAATTTGCAAACTTCCTTAGAAACAGTTTTTTTCCATTCTTATTTGAGTTAACTGGTTCTCTTTCATTATACTAGTTTGATATCCTGAGAAAAGCATATTATGCGCAAAGAATCTCGAAAAGAAAAAAATTTCTTTCGAAGTTTGGAAACTTCATTAGAAGCACTTTTTTCCATTTTTATTTGAGATAACTGGTAATCTCTCATTATACTAGTTTGATAGCCTCAGAAAATCATATTATGCGCAAAGAATCTGGAAAAGAAAAAATTATTTTCGATGTTCGGAAACTTCGTTAGAATCACCTTTTTTCCATTATTATTTGAGATAAATGGTAATCTCTCATTATACTAGTTTGATAGCCTCAGAAAAGCATATTATGCGCAAAGAATCTCGAAATGAAAAAAATTTTTTTTCGAAGTTTGGAAACTTCATTAGAATCACTTTTTTCCATTCTTATTTGAGATAACTGGTTATCTTTCATTATACTAGTTTGATAGCCTCAGAAAAGGATATTTAGCGCAAAGAATCACGAAAAGAAAAAAAAAAATTTCGAAGTTTGGAAACTTCGTTAGAATCACTTTTTTCCCGTTCTTATTTGAGATAACTGGTTGTCTTTCATTATACTAGTTTGATAGCCTCAGAAAAGCATATTATGCGCAAGGAATCTCGAAAAGAAAAAAAAATTTTTTTCGAAGTTTGGAAACTTCGTTGGAATCACTTTTTTTCCGTTCTTATTTGAGATAACTGGTTCTCTTTCATTATACTAGTTTGATAGCCTCGGAAAAGCATATTATGCGCAAAGAATCTTGAAAAGAAAAAAATTTTTTTCGAAATTTGGAAACTTCGTTAGAATCACTTTTATTCCGTTCTTATTTCACATAAGTGGTTCTCTTTCATTATACTAGTTTGATAGCCTCAGAAAAGCATATTATGCGCAAAGAATCTCGAAAAGAAAAAAAATTTTTTTCGAAGTTTGGAAACTTCGTTAGAATCACTTTTTTTCCGTTCTTATTTGAGATAACTGGTTCTCTTTCATTATACTAGTTTGATAGCCTTAGAAAAGCATATTATGCGCAAAGAATCTCGAAAAGAAAAATTTTTTTTTTTGAAGTTTGGAAACTTCTTTAGAATCACTTTTTTTCCGTTCTTATTTGAGATAACTGGTTCTCTTTCATTATACTAGTTTGATAGCCTCAGAAAAGCATATTATGCGCAAAGAATCTCGAAAAGAAAAAAATTTTTTTCCAAGTTTGGAAACTTCGTTAGAATCACTTTTTTTCCGTTCTTATTTGAGATAACTGGTTCTCTTTCATTATACTAGTTTGATAGCCTCAGTAAAGCATATTATGCGCAAAGAATCTCGAAATGAAAAAAAAATTTTTTCGAAGTTTGGAAACTTCCTTAGAATCACTTTTTTTCCATTCTCATTTGAGATAACTGGTTCTCTTTCATTATACTAGTTTGATTGCCTCAGAAAAGCATATTATGCGCAAGGAATCTCGAAAAGAAAAAATTTTTTTTTCGAAGTTTGGAAACTTCGTTAGAATCACTTTTTTTCCGTTCTTATTTGAGATAACTGGTTCTCTTTCATTATACTAGTTTGATAGCCTTAGAAAAGCATATTATGCTCAAAGAGTCTCGAAAAGAAAAAAAATTTTTTCGAAGTTTGGAAACTTCGTTAGAATCACTTTTATTCTGTTCTTATTTGACATAACTGGTTATCTTTCATTATACTAGTTTGATAGCCTCAGAAAAGCATATTATGCGCAAAGAATCTCGAAAAGAAAAAAATTTTTTTTCGGAGTTTGGAAACTTCATAAGAATCACTTTTTTTCCATTCTTATTTGAGATAAATGGTAATCTCTCATTATACTAGTTTGATAGCCTCAGAAAAGCATATTATGCGCAAAGAATCTCGAAAAGAAAAAAAAAATTTTCGAAATATGGAAACTTCGTTAGAATCACTTTTATTCCGTTCTTATTTGACATAACTGGTTCTCTGTCATTATACTAGTTTGATAGCCTCACAAAAGCATATTATGCGCAAAGAATCTCGATAAGAAAAAAATTTTTTTCCGAAGTTTGGAAACTTCGTTAGAATCACTTTTTTTCCGTTCTTATTTGAGATAACTGGTTCTCTTTCATTATACTAGTTTGATAGCGTCAGAAAAGCATATTATGCGCAAATAATCTGGAAAAGAAGAAATTTTTTTTTCGAAGTTTGGAAACTTCGTTAGAATCACTTTTTTCCGTTGTTATTTGAGATAACTGGTTCTCTTTCATTATACTAGTTTGAAGGCCTCAGTAAAGCATATTATGCGCAAAGAATCTCGAAAAGAAAAAAAAGTTTTTTCGAAGTTTGGAACCTTTGTTAGAATCACTTTTTTTCCGTTTTTATTTGAGATAACTAGTTCTCTTTCATTATAGTAGTTTGATAGCCTCAGAAAAGCATATTATGCGCAAAGAATCTCGAAATGAAAAAAATTTTTTTTCGAAGTTTATAAACTTCTTTAGAATCACTTTTTTTCCATTCTTATTTGAGATAACTGGTTCTCTTTAATTATACTAGTTTGATAGCCTCAGAAAAGCATATTACGCGCATAGAATCTCGAAAAGAAAAAAATTTTTTTTTTGAACTTTGGAAACTTCTTTAGAATCACTTTTTTTCCGTTCTTATTTGAGATATCTGGTTCTCTTTCATTATACTAGTTTGATAGCCTCAGAAAATCATATAATGCGCAAAGAATCTCGAAAAGAAAAAAATTTTTTTTCGAAGTTTGGAAACTTCATTAGAATCACTTTTTTTCCATTCTTATTTGAGATAACTGGTAATCTCTCATTATACTAGTTTGATAGCCTCAGAAAAGCATATTATGCTCAAAGAATCTCGAAAAGAAAAAAATATTTTTTCGAAGTTACGAAACTTCCTTAGAATCACTTTTTTTCCGTTCTTATTTGAGATAACTCTCTTTCATTATACTAGTTTGATAGCCTCAGAAAAGCATATTATGCGCAAAGAATCTCGAAAAGAAAAAAAATTTTTTTCGAAGTTTGGAAACGTCGTTTGAATCACTTTTTTCCGTTCTTATTTGAGATAACTGGTTCTCTTTCATTATAGTAGTTTGATAGCCTCAGAAAAGCATATTATGCGCAAAGAATCTCGAAAAGGAAAAAAATTTTTTTTGAAGTTTGGAAACTTCTTTGGAATCACTTTTTTTCCGTTCTTATTTGAGATAACTGGTTCTCTTTCATTATACTAGTTTGATAGCCTCAGAAAAGCATATTATGCGCAAAGAATCTCGAAAAGAAAAAAAATCTTTTTTCAAAGTTTGGAAACTTCCTTAAAAAACACTTTTTTTCCATTCTTATTTGAGTTAACTGGTTCTCTTTCATTATACTAGTTTGATAGCCTCAGAAAAGCATATTATGCGCAAAGAATCTCGAAATGAAAAAAATTTTTTTTCGAATTTTGGAATCTTCCTTAGAATCACTTTTTTTCCATTCTTATTTGAGATAACGGGTTCTCTTTCATTATACTAGTTTGATAGCCTCAGAAAAGCATATTATGCGCAAAGAATCTCGAAAAGAAAAAATTTTTTTTCGAAGTTTGGAAACTTCGTTAGAATCACTTTTTTTCCGTTCTTATTTGAGATAACTGGTTCTCTTTCATTATACTAGTTTGATAGCCTCAGAAAAGCATATTTATTATACGGTGAGAATCTCCAAAAGAAAAAAAACTTTTTTCGAAGTTTGGAAACTTCGTTAGAATCACTTTTTTTTCGTTATTATTTGAGATAACTGGTTCTCTTTCATTTGATAGCCTCAGAAAAGCATATTATGCGCAAAGAATCTCGAAAAAAAAAAATTTTTTTCGAAGTTTGAAAACTTCGTTCGAATCACTTTATTTCCGTTCTTATTTGAGATAACTGGTTCTCTTTCATTATACTAGTTTGATAGCCTCAGTAAAGCATATTATGCGCAAAGAATCTCGAAAAGAAAAAAATTTTTTTCGAAGTTTGGAAACGTCGTTTGAACCACTTTTTTCCGTTCTTATTTGAGATAACTGGTTCTCTTTCATTATAGTAGTTTGATAGCCTCAGAAAAGCATATTATGCGCAAAGAATCTCGAAAAGAAAAAAAAAATTTTCGAAATTTGGAAACTTCGTTAGAATTACTTTTTTTCCGTTCTTATTTGAGATAACTGGTTCTCTTTCATTATACTAGTTTACTAGTTTGATAGCCTCAGAAAAGCATATTATGCGCAAAGAATCCCGAAAAGAAAAAAATTTTTTTTCGAAGTTTGGAAATTTCATTATCATCACTTTTTTTCCATTCTTATTTGAGATAAATGGTAATCTCTCATTATACTAGTTTGATAGCCTCAGAAAAGCATATTATGCGCAAAGAATCTCGAAAAGAAGAAATTTTTTTTTCGAAGTTTGGAAACTTCGTTAGAATCACTTTTTTCCCGTTGTTATTTGAGATAACTGGTTCTCTTTCATTATACTAATTTTACAGTCTCAGAAAAGCATATTATGCGCAAAGAATCTCGAAAAGAAAAAATTTTTTCCTCGAAGTTTGGAAACTTCGTTAGAATCACTTTTTTTCCATTCTTATTTGAGATAACTGGTAATCTCTCATTATACTAGTTTGATAGCCTCAGAAAATCATATTATGCGCAAAGAATCTCGAAAAGAAAAAAAATTTTTTTCGATGTTCGGAAACTTCGTTAGAATCACTTTTTTTCCGTTCTTATTTGAGATAACTGGTTCTCTTTCATTATACTAATTGGATAGCCTCAGAAAAACATATTACGCGCAAAGAATCTCGAAAATAAAAAAATTTTTTTAGAACTTTGGAAACTTCGTTAGAATCACTTTTTTTCCATTCTTATTTGAGATAACTGGTTCTCTTTCATTATACTAGTTTGATAGCCTCAGAAAAGCATATTATGCGCAAAGAATATCGAAAAGAAAAAAAATTTTTTTCGAAGTTTGGAAACTTCATTAGAATCACTTTTTTTACATTCTTATTTGAGATAACTGGTAATCTCCCATTATACTAAATTGATAGCCTCAGAAAAGCATATTATGCGCGAGAATCTCGAAAAGAAAAAAATTTTTTTTCGAAGTTTGGAAACGTCTTTTGAATCACTTTTTTCCGTTCTTATTTGAGATAACTGGTTCTCTTTCATTATAGTAGTTTGATAGCCTCAGAAAAGCATATTATGCGCATAGAATCTCGAAATGAAAAAAAAATTTTTTCGAAGTTTGGAATCTTCCTTAGAATCACTTTTTTTCCATTCTAATTTGAGATAACTGGTTCTCTTTCATTATACTAGTTTGATAGCCTCAGAAAAGCATATTATGCGCAAAGAATCTCGAAAAGAAAAAATTTTTTTTTCGAAGTTTGGAAACTTCTTTAGAATCACTTTTTTTCCGTTCTTATTTGAGATAACTGTTTCTCTTTTTTATACTAGTGTGATAGCCTCAGAAAAGCATATTATGCGCAAAGAATCTCGAAAAGAAAAAAAAAATTTTTCGAAATTTGCAAACTTCCTTAGAAACAGTTTTTTTCCATTCTTATTTGAGTTAACTGGTTCTCTTTCATTATACTAGTTTGATATCCTGAGAAAAGCATATTATGCGCAAAGAATCTCGAAAAGAAAAAAATTTCTTTCGAAGTTTGGAAACTTCATTAGAAGCACTTTTTTCCATTTTTATTTGAGATAACTGGTAATCTCTCATTATACTAGTTTGATAGCCTCAGAAAATCATATTATGCGCAAAGAATCTGGAAAAGAAAAAATTATTTTCGATGTTCGGAAACTTCGTTAGAATCACCTTTTTTCCATTATTATTTGAGATAAATGGTAATCTCTCATTATACTAGTTTGATAGCCTCAGAAAAGCATATTATGCGCAAAGAATCTCGAAATGAAAAAAATTTTTTTTCGAAGTTTGGAAACTTCATTAGAATCACTTTTTTCCTTTCTTATTTGAGATAACTGGTTATCTTTCATTATACTAGTTTGATAGCCTCAGAAAAGGATATTTAGCGCAAAGAATCACGAAAAGAAAAAAAAAAATTTCGAAGTTTGGAAACTTCGTTAGAATCACTTTTTTCCCGTTCTTATTTGAGATAACTGGTTGTCTTTCATTATACTAGTTTGATAGCCTCAGAAAAGCATATTATGCGCAAGGAATCTCGAAAAGAAAAAAAAATTTTTTTCGAAGTTTGGAAACTTCGTTGGAATCACTTTTTTTCCGTTCTTATTTGAGATAACTGGTTCTCTTTCATTATACTAGTTTGATAGCCTCGGAAAAGCATATTATGCGCAAAGAATCTTGAAAAGAAAAAAATTTTGTTCGAAATTTGGAAACTTCGTTAGAATCACTTTTATTCCGTTCTTATTTCACATAAGTGGTTCTCTTTCATTATACTAGTTTGATAGCCTCAGAAAAGCATATTATGCGCAAAGAATCTCGAAAAGAAAAAAAATTTTTTTCGAAGTTTGGAAACTTCGTTAGAATCACTTTTTTTCCGTTCTTATTTGAGATAACTGGTTCTCTTTCATTATACTAGTTTGATAGCCTTAGAAAAGCATATTATGCGCAAAGAATCTCGAAAAGAAAAATTTTTTTTTTTTTGAAGTTTGGAAACTTCTTTAGAATCACTTTTTTTCCGTTCTTATTTGAGATAACTGGTTCTCTTTCATTATACTAGTTTGATAGCCTCAGAAAAGCATATTATGCGCAAAGAATCTCGAAAAGAAAAAAATTTTTTTCGAAGTTTGGAAACTTCGTTAGAATCACTTTTTTTCCGTTCTTATTTGAGATAACTGGTTCTCTTTCATTATACTAGTTTGATAGCCTCAGTAAAGCATATTATGCGCAAAGAATCTCGAAATGAAAAAAAAATTTTTTCGAAGTTTGGAAACTTCCTTAGAATCACTTTTTTTCCATTCTCATTTGAGATAACTGGTTCTCTTTCATTATACTAGTTTGATTGCCTCAGAAAAGCATATTATGCGCAAGGAATCTCGAAAAGAAAAAAATTTTTTTTTCGAAGTTTGGAAACTTCGTTAGAATCACTTTTTTTCCGTTCTTATTTGAGATAACTGGTTCTCTTTCATTATACTAGTTTGATAGCCTTAGAAAAGCATATTATGCTCAAAGAGTCTCGAAAAGAAAAAAAATTTTTTCGAAGTTTGGAAACTTCGTTAGAATCACTTTTATTCTGTTCTTATTTGACATAACTGGTTATCTTTCATTATACTAGTTTGATAGCCTCAGAAAAGCATATTATGCGCAAAGAATCTCGAAAAGAAAAAAATTTTTTTTCGGAGTTTGGAAACTTCATAAGAATCACTTTTTTTCCATTCTTATTTGAGATAAATGGTAATCTCTCATTATACTAGTTTGATAGCCTCAGAAAAGCATATTATGCGCAAAGAATCTCGAAAAGAAAAAAAAAATTTTCGAAATTTGGAAACTTCGTTAGAATCACTTTTATTCCGTTCTTATTTGACATAACTGGTTCTCTGTCATTATACTAGTTTGATAGCCTCACAAAAGCATATTATGCGCAAAGAATCTCGATAAGAAAAAAATTTTTTTCCGAAGTTTGGAAACTTCGTTAGAATCACTTTTTTTCCGTTCTTATTTGAGATAACTGGTTCTCTTTCATTATACTAGTTTGATAGCGTCAGAAAAGCATATTATGCGCAAATAATCTGGAAAAGAAGAAATTTTTTTTTCGAAGTTTGGAAACTTCGTTAGAATCACTTTTTTCCGTTGTTATTTGAGATAACTGGTTCTCTTTCATTATACTAGTTTGAAGGCCTCAGTAAAGCATATTATGCGCAAAGAATCTCGAAAAGAAAAAAAAGTTTTTTCGAAGGTTGGAAACTTTGTTAGAATCACTTTTTTTCCGTTTTTATTTGAGATAACTAGTTCTCTTTCATTATAGTAGTTTGATAGCCTCAGAAAAGCATATTATGCGCAAAGAATCTCGAAATGAAAAAAATTTTTTTTCGAAGTTTATAAACTTCTTTAGAATCACTTTTTTTCCATTCTTATTTGAGATAACTGGTTCTCTTTAATTATACTAGTTTGATAGCCTCAGAAAAGCATATTACGCGCATAGAATCTCGAAAAGAAAAAAATTTTTTTTTTGAACTTTGGAAACTTCTTTAGAATCACTTTTTTTCCGTTCTTATTTGAGATATCTGGTTCTCTTTCATTATACTAGTTTGATAGCCTCAGAAAATCATATAATGCGCAAAGAATCTCGAAAAGAAAAAAATTTTTTTTCGAAGTTTGGAAACTTCATTAGAATCACTTTTTTTCCATTCTTATTTGAGATAACTGGTAATCTCTCATTATACTAGTTTGATAGCCTCAGAAAAGCATATTATGCTCAAAGAATCTCGAAAAGAAAAAAATATTTTTTCGAAGTTACGAAACTTCCTTAGAATCACTTTTTTTCCGTTCTTATTTGAGATAACTCTCTTTCATTATACTAGTTTGATAGCCTCAGAAAAGCATATTATGCGCAAAGAATCTCGAAAAGAAAAAAAATTTTTTTCGAAGTTTGGAAACGTCGTTTGAATCACTTTTTTCCGTTCTTATTTGAGATAACTGGTTCTCTTTCATTATAGTAGTTTGATAGCCTCAGAAAAGCATATTATGCGCAAAGAATCTCGAAAAGGAAAAAAATTTTTTTTGAAGTTTGGAAACTTCTTTAGAATCACTTTTTTTCCGTTCTTATTTGAGATAACTGGTTCTCTTTCATTATACTAGTTTGATAGCCTCAGAAAAGCATATTATGCGCAAAGAATCTCGAAAAGAAAAAAAATCTTTTTTCAAAGTTTGGAAACTTCCTTAAAAAACACTTTTTTTCCATTCTTATTTGAGTTAACTGGTTCTCTTTCATTATACTAGTTTGATAGCCTCAGAAAAGCATATTATGCGCAAAGAATCTCGAAAATAAAAAAAAAAATTTTCGAAGTTTGAAACTTCGTTAGAATCACTTTTTTTCCGTTCTTATTTGAGATAACTGGTTCTCTTTCATTATACTAGTTTGATAACCTCAGAAAAGCATATTATGCGCAAAGAATCTCGAAAATAAAAAAAACAATTTTCGAAGTTTGAAACTTCGTTAGAATCACTTTTTTTCCCTTCTTATTTGAGATAACTGGTTCTCTTTCATTATACTAGTTTGATAGCCTCAGAAAAGCATATTATACGCAAGGAATCTCGAAAAGAAAAAAAAAATTTTTCGAAGTTTGGAAACTTCGTTAGAATCACTTTTTTTCCGTTCTTATTTGAGATAACTGGTTCTCTTTCATTTTACTAGTTTGATAGCCTCAGAAAAGCATATTATGCGCAAAGAATCTCGAAAAGAAAAAAAAAATTTTCGAAATTTGGAAACTTCGTTAGAATCACTTTTACTCCGTTCTTATTTGAGATAACTGGTTCTCCTTCATTATACTAAATTGATAGCCTCAGAAAAGCATATTATGCGCAAAGAATCTCGAAAAGAAAAAAATTTTTTTTCGAAGTTTGGAAACTTCGTTAGAATCACTTTTTTTCCGTTCTTATTTGAGATAACTGGTTCTCTTTCATTATACTAATTTGATAGCCTTAGGAAAGCATATTATGCACAAAGAATCTCGAAAAGAAAAAAATTTTTTTCCAAGTTTGGAAACTTCGTTACAATCACTTTTATTCTGTTCTTATTTGACATAACTGGTTCTCTTTCATTATACTAGTTTGATAGCCTCAGAAAAGCATATTATGCGCAAAGAATCTCGAAATGAAAAAAATTTTTTTTCGAATTTTGGAATCTTCCTTAGAATCACTTTTTTTCCATTCTTATTTGAGATAACGGGTTCTCTTTCATTATACTAGTTTGATAGCCTCAGAAAAGCATATTATGCGCAAAGAATCTCGAAAAGAAAAAATTTTTTTTTCGAAGTTTGGAAACTTCGTTAGAATCACTTTTTTTCCGTTCTTATTTGAGATAACTGGTTCTCTTTCATTATACTAGTTTGATACACTCAGAAAAGCATATTATGCGCAAAGAATCTCGAAAAGAAAAAAAATTTTTTTCGAAGTTTGGAAACTTCATTAGAAGTACTTTTTTTCCATTCTTATTTGAGATAACTGGTAATGTCTCTTTATACTAGTTTGATAGCCTCAGAAAATCATATTATGCGCAAAGAATCTCGAAAAGAAAAAAAATTTTTTTCGAAGTTCGGAAACTTCGTTAGAATCACTTTTTTTCCGTTCTTATTTGAGATAACTGGTTCTCTTTCATTATACTAGTTTGATAGCCTCAGTAAAGCATATTATGCGCAAAGAATCTCGAAAAGAAAAAAAAATTTTTTCGAAGTTTGGAAACGTCGTTTGAATCACTTTTTTCCGTTCTTATTTGAGATAACTGGTTCTCTTTCATTATAGTAGTTTGATAGCCTCAGAAAAGCATATTATGCGCAAAGAATCTCGAAAAAAAAAAAAAAATTTTCGAAATTTGGAAACTTCGTTAGAATCACTTTTATTCCGTTCTTATTTGAGATAACTGGTTCTCTTTCAATATACTAGTTTGATAGCCTCAGAAAAGCATATTATGCGCAAAGAATCTCGAAAAGAAAAAAATTTTTTTTCGAAGTTTGGAAACTTCGTTAGAATCACTTTTTTTCCGTTCTTATTTGAGATAAACTGGTTCTCTTTCATTATACTAGTTTGATAGCCTCAGTAAAGCATATTATGCGCAAAGAATCTCGAAATGAAAAAAATTTTTTTTCGAAGTTTGGAAACTTCCTTAGAATCATTTTTTTTCCATTCTCATTTGAGATAACTGGTTCTCTTTCATTATACTAGTTTGATAGCCTCAGAAAAGCATATTATGCGCAAGGAATCTCGAAAAGAAAAAATTTTTTTTTCGAAGTTTGGAAACTTCGTTAGAATCACTTTTTTTCCGTTCTTATTTGAGATAACTGGTTCTCTTTCATTATACTAGTTTGATAGCCTTAGAAAAGCATATTATGCTCAAAGAATCTCGAAAAGAAAAAAATTTTTTTTCGAAGTTTGGAAACTTCATTAGAATCACTTTTTTTCCATTCTTATTTGAGATAAATGGTAATCTCTCATTATACTAGTTTGATAGCCTCAGAAAAGCATATTATGCGCAAAGAATCTCGAAAAGAAAAAAAAAATTTTCGAAATTTGGAAACTTCGTTAGAATCACTTTTATTCCGTTCTTATTTGACATAACTGGTTCTCTGTCATTATACTAGTTTGATAGCCTCACAAAAGCATATTATGCGCAAAGAATGTCGAAAAGAAAAAATTTTTTTTTCGAAGTTTGGAAACTTCGTTAGAATCACTTTTTTTCCGTTCTTATTTGAGATAACTGGTTCTCTTTCATTATACTAGTTTGATAGCCTTAGAAAAGCATATTATGCGCAAAGAATCTCGAAAAGAAAAAAAATTTTTTCGAAGTTTGGAAACTTCGTTAGAATCACGTTTATTCTGTTCTTATTTGACATAACTGGTTCTCTTTCATTATACTAGTTTGATAGCCTCAGAAAAGCATATAATGCGCAAAGAATCTCGAAAAGAAAAAAATTTTTTTCAAAGTTTGGGAACTTCATTAGAATCACTTTTTTTTCATTCTTATTTGAGATAAATGGTAATCTCTCATTATACTAGTTTGATAGCGTCAGAAAAGCATATTATGCGCAAATAATCTGGAAAAGAAGAAATTTTTTTTTCGAAGTTTGTTAACTTCGTTAGAATCACTTTTTTCCGTTGTTATTTGTGATAACTGGTTCTCTTTCATTATACTAGTTTGAAGGCCTCAGTAAAGCATATTATGCGCAAAGAATCTCGAAAAGAAAAAAAAGTTTTTTCGAAGTTTGGAAACTTTGTTAGAATCACTTTTTTTCCGTTTTTATTTGAGATAACTAGTTCTCTTTCATTATAGTAATTTGATAGCCTCAGAAAAGCATATTATGCGCAAAGAATCTCGAAATGAAAAAAATTTTTTTTCGAAGTTTGGAAACTTCTTTAGAATCACTTTTTTTCCATTCTTATTTGAGATAACTGGTTCTCTTTCATTATACTAGTTTGATAGCCTCAGAAAAGCATATTATGCGCAAAGAATCTCGAAAAGAGAAAATTTTTTTTCGAAGTTTGGAAACTTCGTTAGAATCACTTTTTTCCGTTCTTATTTGAGATAACTGGTTCTCTTTCATTATACTAGTTTGATAGCCTCAGAAAAGCATATTATGCGCAAAGAATCTCGAAAAGAAAAAAGTTTTTTTTCGAAGTTTGGAAACTTTATTAGAAGCACTTTTTCCCATTCTTATTTGAGATAACTGGTAATCTCTCATTATACTAGTTTGATAGCCTCAGAAAATCATATTATGCGCAAAGAATCTCGAAAAGAAAAAAATTTTTTTTCGATGTTCGGAAACTTCGTTAGAATCACTTTTTTTCCGTTCTTATTTGAGATAACTGGTTCTCTTTCATTATACTAATTAGATAGCCTCAGAAAAGCATATTATGCGCAAAGAATCTCGAAAATAAAAAAAACTTACTTAGAAGTTTGGAAACTTCGTTAGAATCACTTTTTTTCCGTTCTTATTTGAGATAACTGGTTATCTTTCATTATACTAATTAGATAGCCTCAGAAAAGCATATTATAAGCAAAGAATCTCGAAAATAAAAAAAATTTTTTTCGAAGTTTGGAAACTTCGTTAGAATCACTTTTTTTCCGTTCTTATTTGAGATAACTGGTTCTCTTTCATTATATTAGTTTGATAGCCTCAGAAAAGCATATTATGCGCAAAGAATCTCGAAAAGAAAAAAATTTTTTTTCGAAGTTTGGAAACTTCATTAGAATCACTTTTTTTCATTCTTATTTGAGATAACTGGTAATCTCTCATTATACTAGTTTGGTAGACTCAGAAAACCATATTATGCGCAAAGAATCTCGAAAAGAAAAAAATTTTTTTTCGATGTTTGGAAACTTCGTTAGAATCACTTTTTTTCCGTTCTTATTTGAGATAACTGGTTCTCTTTCATTATACTAAATAGATAGCCTCAGAAAAGCATATTACGCGCAAAGAATCTCGAAAATAAAAAAATTTTTTTAGAACTTTGGAAACTTCGTTAGAATCACTTTTTTTCCGTTCTTATTTGAGATAATTGGTTCTCTTTCATTATACTAATTAGATAGCCTCAGAAAAGCACATTATGCGCAAAGAATCTCGAAAATAAAAAAAACTTACTTAGAAGTTTGGAAACTTCGTTAGAATCACTTTTTTTCCGTTCTTATTTGAGATAACTGGTTCTCTTTCATTATACTAGTTAATAGTCTCAGAAAAGCATATTATAAGCAAAAAATCTCGAAAAGAAAATTTTTTTTTTTCGAAGTTTGGAAACTTCGTTAGAATCACTTTTTTTCCGTTCTTATTTGAGATAACTGGTTCTCTTTCATTATATTAGTTTGATAGCCTCAGAAAAGCATATTATGCGCAAAGAATCTCGAAAAGAAAAAAATTTTTTTTCGAAGTTTGGAAACTTCATTGGAATCACTTTTTTCATTCTTATTTGAGATAACTGGTAATCTCTCATTATACTAGTTTGGTAGACTCAGAAAACCATATTATGCGCAAAGAATCTCGAAAAGAAAAAAATTTTTTTTCGATGTTTGGAAACTTCGTTAGAATCACTTTTTTTCCGTTCTTATTTGAGATAACTGGTTCTCTTTCATTATACTAATTAGATAGCCTCAGAAAAGCATATTACGCGCAAAGAATCTCGAAAATAAAAAAAATTTTTTAGAACTTTGGAAACTTCGTTAGAATCACTTTTTTTCCGTTCTTATTTGAGATAACTGGTTCTCTTTCATTATACTAGTTTGATAGCCTCAGAAAAGCATATTATGCGCAAAGAATATCGAAAAGAAAAAAATTTTTTTTCGAAGTTTGGAAACTTCATTAGAATCACTTTTTTTACATTCTTATTTGAGATAACTGGTAATCTCCCATTATACTAGTTTGATAGCCTCAGAAAAGCATATTATGCGCAAAGAATCTCGAAAAGAAAAAAATTTTTTTTCGAAGTTTGGAAACGTCTTTTGAATCATTTTTTTCCGTTCTTATTTGAGATAACTGGTTCTCTTTCATTATAGTAGTTTGATAGCCTCAGAAAAGCATATCATGCGCATAGAATCTCGAAATGAAAAAAAATTTTTTTCGAAGTTTGGAAACTTCGTTAGAATCACTTTTTTTCCATTCTTATTTGAGATAACTGGTTCTCTTTCATTATACTAGTTTGATAGCCTCAGAAAAGCATATTATGCGCAAAGAATCTCGAAAAGAGAAAATTTTTTTTCGAAGTTTGGAAACTTCGTTAGAATCACTTTTTTCCGTTCTTATTTGAGATAACTGGTTCTCTTTCATTATACTAGTTTGATAGCCTCAGAAAAGCATATTATGCGCAAAGAATCTCGAAAAGAAAAAAGTTTTTTTTCGAAGTTTGGAAACTTTATTAGAAGCACTTTTTCCCATTCTTATTTGAGATAACTGGTAATCTCTCATTATACTAGTTTGATAGCCTCAGAAAATCATATTATGCGCAAAGAATCTCGAAAAGAAAAAAATTTTTTTTCGATGTTCGGAAACTTCGTTAGAATCACTTTTTTTCCGTTCTTATTTGAGATAACTGGTTCTCTTTCATTATACTAATTAGATAGCCTCAGAAAAGCATATTATGCGCAAAGAATCTCGAAAATAAAAAAAACTTACTTAGAAGTTTGGAAACTTCGTTAGAATCACTTTTTTTCCGTTCTTATTTGAGATAACTGGTTATCTTTCATTATACTAATTAGATAGCCTCAGAAAAGCATATTATAAGCAAAGAATCTCGAAAATAAAAAAAATTTTTTTCGAAGTTTGGAAACTTCGTTAGAATCACTTTTTTTCCGTTCTTATTTGAGATAACTGGTTCTCTTTCATTATATTAGTTTGATAGCCTCAGAAAAGCATATTATGCGCAAAGAATCTCGAAAAGAAAAAAATTTTTTTTCGAAGTTTGGAAACTTCATTAGAATCACTTTTTTTCATTCTTATTTGAGATAACTGGTAATCTCTCATTATACTAGTTTGGTAGACTCAGAAAACCATATTATGCGCAAAGAATCTCGAAAAGAAAAAAATTTTTTTTCGATGTTTGGAAACTTCGTTAGAATCACTTTTTTTCCGTTCTTATTTGAGATAACTGGTTCTCTTTCATTATACTAAATAGATAGCCTCAGAAAAGCATATTACGCGCAAAGAATCTCGAAAATAAAAAAAATTTTTTAGAACTTTGGAAACTTCGTTAGAATCACTTTTTTTCCGTTCTTATTTGAGATAATTGGTTCTCTTTCATTATACTAATTAGATAGCCTCAGAAAAGCACATTATGCGCAAAGAATCTCGAAAATAAAAAAAACTTACTTAGAAGTTTGGAAACTTCGTTAGAATCACTTTTTTTCCGTTCTTATTTGAGATAACTGGTTCTCTTTCATTATACTAGTTAATAGTCTCAGAAAAGCATATTATAAGCAAAAAATCTCGAAAAGAAAATTTTTTTTTTTCGAAGTTTGGAAACTTCGTTAGAATCACTTTTTTTCCGTTCTTATTTGAGATAACTGGTTCTCTTTCATTATATTAGTTTGATAGCCTCAGAAAAGCATATTATGCGCAAAGAATCTCGAAAAGAAAAAAATTTTTTTTCGAAGTTTGGAAACTTCATTGGAATCACTTTTTTCATTCTTATTTGAGATAACTGGTAATCTCTCATTATACTAGTTTGGTAGACTCAGAAAACCATATTATGCGCAAAGAATCTCGAAAAGAAAAAAATTTTTTTTCGATGTTTGGAAACTTCGTTAGAATCACTTTTTTTCCGTTCTTATTTGAGATAACTGGTTCTCTTTCATTATACTAATTAGATAGCCTCAGAAAAGCATATTACGCGCAAAGAATCTCGAAAATAAAAAAAATTTTTTAGAACTTTGGAAACTTCGTTAGAATCACTTTTTTTCCGTTCTTATTTGAGATAACTGGTTCTCTTTCATTATACTAGTTTGATAGCCTCAGAAAAGCATATTATGCGCAAAGAATATCGAAAAGAAAAAAATTTTTTTTCGAAGTTTGGAAACTTCATTAGAATCACTTTTTTTACATTCTTATTTGAGATAACTGGTAATCTCCCATTATACTAGTTTGATAGCCTCAGAAAAGCATATTATGCGCAAAGAATCTCGAAAAGAAAAAAATTTTTTTTCGAAGTTTGGAAACGTCTTTTGAATCATTTTTTTCCGTTCTTATTTGAGATAACTGGTTCTCTTTCATTATAGTAGTTTGATAGCCTCAGAAAAGCATATCATGCGCATAGAATCTCGAAATGAAAAAAAATTTTTTTCGAAGTTTGGAAACTTCGTTAGAATCACTTTTTTTCCATTTTTATTTGAGATAACTGGTTCTCTTTCATTATACTAGTTTGATAGCCTCAGAAAAGCATATTATGCGCAAAGAATCTCGAAAAGAAAAAAAAATTTTTTCGAAGTTTGGAAACTTCTTTAGAATCACTTTTTTTCCGTTCTTATTTGAGATAACTGGTTCTCTTTTTTATACTAGTGTGATAGCCTCAGAAAAGCATATTATGCGCAAAGAATCTCGAAAAGAAAAAAAAAATTTTTCGAAGTTTGGAAACTTCCTTAGAAACAGTTTTTTTCCATTCTTATTTGAGTTAACTGGTTCTCTTTCATTATACTAGTTTGATAGCCTGAGAAAAGCATATTATGCGCAAAGAATCTCGAAAGAAAAAATTTTTTTTTCGTAGTTTGGAATCTTCTTTAGAATCACTTTTTTCCGTTTTAATTTGACATAACTGGTTCTCTTTCATTATACTAGTTTGATAGCCTCAGAAAAGCATATTATGCGCAAAGAATCTGGAAAATAAAAAAAAAAAATTTCGAAGTTTGAAACTTCGTTAGAATCACTTTTTTTCCGTTCTTATTTGAGATAACTGGTTCTCTTTCATTTTACTAGTTTGATAGCCTCAGAAAAGCATATTATGCGCAAAGAATCTCGAAAAGAAAAAAATTTTTTTCGAAATTTGGAAACTTCGTTAGAATCACTTTTATTCCGTTCTTATTTGAGATAACTGGTTCTCTTTCATTATACTAGTTTGATAGCCTCAGAAAAGCATATTATGCGCAAAGAATCTCGAAAAGAAAAAAAATTTTTTTCGAAGTTTGGAAACTTCGTTAGAATCACTTTTTTTCCGTTCTTATTTGAGATAACTGGTTCTCTTTCATTATACTAAATAGATAGCCTCAGAAAAGCATATTACGCGCAAAGAATATCGAAAATAAAAAAATTTTTTTAGAACTTTGGAAACTTCGTTAGAATCACTTTTTTTCCGTTCTTATTTGAGATAATTGGTTCTCTTTCATTATACTAATTAGATAGCCTCAGAAAAGCACATTATGCGCAAAGAATCTCGAAAATAAAAAAAACTTACTTAGAAGTTTGGAAACTTCGTTAGAATCACTTTTTTTCCGTTCTTATTTGAGATAACTGGTTCTCTTTCATTATACTAGTTAATAGCCTCAGAAAAGCATATTATAAGCAAAAAATCTCGAAAAGAAAATTTTTTTTTTTCGAAGTTTGGAAACTTCGTTAGAATCACTTTTTTCCGTTCTTATTTGAGATAACTGGTTCTCTTTCATTATATTAGTTTGATAGCCTCAGAAAAGCATATTATGCGCAAAGAATCTCGAAAAGAAAAAAATTTTTTTTCGAAGTTTGGAAACTTCATTAGAATCACTTTTTTTCATTCTTATTTGAGATAACTGGTAATCTCTCATTATACTAGTTTGGTAGACTCAGAAAACCATATTATGCGCAAAGAATCTCGAAAAGAAAAAAATTTTTTTTCGATGTTTGGAAACTTCGTTAGAATCACTTTTTTTCCGTTCTTATTTGAGATAACTGGTTCTCTTTCATTATACTAATTAGATAGCCTCAGAAAAGCATATTACGCGCAAAGAATCTCGAAAATAAAAAAAAATTTTTAGAACTTTGGAAACTTCGTTAGAATCACTTTTTTTCGGTTATTATTTGAGATAACTGGTTCTCTTTCATTATACTAGTTTGATAGCCTCAGAAAAGCATATTATGCGCAAAGAATATCGAAAAGAAAAAAATTTTTTTTCGAAGTTTGGAAACTTCATTAGAATCACTTTTTTTACATTCTTATTTGAGATAACTGGTAATCTCCCATTATACTAGTTTGATAGCCTCAGAAAAGCATATTATGCGCAAAGAATCTCGAAAAGAAAAAAATTTTTTTTCGAAGTTTGGAAACGTCTTTTGAATCACTTTTTTCCGTTCTTATTTGAGATAACTGGTTCTCTTTCATTATAGTAGTTTGATAGCCTCAGAAAAGCATATCATGCGCATAGAATCTCGAAATGAAAAAAAATTTTTTTCGAAGTTTGGAAACTTCGTTAGAATCACTTTTTTTCCATTTTTATTTGAGATAACTGGTTCTCTTTCATTATACTAGTTTGATAGCCTCAGAAAAGCATATTATGCGCAAAGAATCTCGAAAAGAAAAAATTTTTTTTTCGAAGTTTGGAAACTTCTTTATAATCATTTTTTTCCGTTCTTATTTGAGATAACTGGTTCTCTTTTTTATACTAGTGTGATAGCCTCAGAAAAGCATATTATGCGCAAAGAATCTCGAAAAGAAAAAAAAAATTTTTCGAAGTTTGGAAACTTCCTTAGAAACAGTTTTTTTCCATTCTTATTTGAGTTAACTGGTTCTCTTTCATTATACTAGTTTGATAGCCTGAGAAAAGCATATTATGCGCAAAGAATCTCGAAAGAAAAAATTTTTTTTTCGTAGTTTGGAATCTTCTTTAGAATCACTTTTTTCCGTTCTAATTTGACATAACTGGTTCTCTTTCATTATACTAGTTTGATAGCCTCAGAAAAGCATATTATGCGCAAAGAATCTCGAAAATAAAAAAAAAAAAATTTCGAAGTTTGAAACTTCGTTAGAATCACTTTTTTTCAGTTCTTATTTGAGATAACTGGTTCTCTTTCATTTTACTAGTTTGATAGCCTCAGAAAAGCATATTATGCGCAAAGAATCTCGAAAAGAAAAAAAATTTTTTCGAAATTTGGAAACTTCGTTAGAATCACTTTTATTCCGTTCTTATTTGAGATAACTGGTTCTCTTTCATTATACTAGTTTGATAGCCTCAGAAAAGCATATTATGCGCAAAGAATCTCGAAAAGAAAAAAATTTTTTTTCGAAGTTTGGAAACTTCGTTAGAATCACTTTTTTTCCGTTCTTATTTGAGATAACTGGTTCTCTTTCATTATACTAGTTTGATAGCCTTAGAAAAGCATATTATGCACAAAGAATCTCGAAAAGAAAAAAAAAATTTTCCAATTTTGGAAACTTCGTTACAATCACTTTTATTCTGTTCTTATTTGACATAACTGGTTCTCTTTCATTATACTAGTTTGATAGCCTCAGAAAAGCATATTATGCGCAAAGAATCTCGAAATGAAAAAATTTTTTTTTCGAAGTTTGGAAACTTCCTTAGAATCACTTTTTTTCCATTCTTATTTGAGATAACTGGTTCTCTTTCATTATACTAGTTTGATAGCCTCAGAAAGGAATATTATACGGTGAGAATCTCGAAAAGAAAAAAAACTTTTTTCGAAGTTTGGAAACTTCGTTAGAATCACTTTTTTTCCGTTCTTATTTGAGATAACTGGTTCTCTTTCATTATACTAGTTTGATAGCCTCAGAAAAGCATATTATGCTCAAAGAATCTCGAAAAGAAAAAAAAATTTTTTCGAAGTTTGGAATCTTCGTTAGAATCACTTTTTTTCCGTTCTTATTTGAGATAACTGGTTGTCTTTCATTATACTAGTTTGATAGCCTCAGTAAAGCATATTATGCGGAAAGAATCTCGAAAAGAAAAAAAAATTTTTTCGAAGTTTGGAAACTTCGTTTGAATCACTTTTATTCCGTTCTTATTTGAGATAACTGGTTCTCTTTCATTATACTAGTTTGATAACCTCAGTAAAGCATATTATGCGCAATGTATCTCGAAAAAAAAAATTTTTTTTCGAAGTTTGGAAACTTCGTTAGAATCACTTTTTTTCCGTTCTTATTTGAGATAACTGGTTCTCTTTCATTATACTAGTTTGATAGCCTCAGAAAAGCATATTATGCGCAAAGAATCTCGAAAAAAAAAAAAAATTTTTTCGAAGTTTGGAAACTTCGTTAGAATCACTTTATTTCCGTTCTTATTTGAGATAACTGGTTCTCTTTCATTATACTAGTTTGATAGCCTCAGTAGAGCATATTATGCGCAAAGAATCTCGAAAAGAAAAAAAAATTTTTTCGAAGTTTGGAAACGTCGTTTGAATCACTTTTTTCCGTTCTTATTTGAGATAACTGGTTCTCTTTCATTATACTAGTTTGATAGCCTCAGAAAAGCATATTATGCGCAAAAAATCTCGAAAAGAAAAAAATTTCTTTTTTCGAAGTTTGGAAACTTCGTTAGAATCACTTTTTTTCCGTTCTTATTTGAGATAACTGGTTCTCTTTCATTATACTAGTTTACTAGTTTGATAGCCTCAGAAAAGCATATTATGCGCAAAGAATCCCGAAAAGAAAAAAATTTTTTTTCGAAGTTTGGAAATTTCATTATCATCACTTTTTTTCCATTCTTATTTGAGATAAATGGTAATCTCTCATTATACTAGTTTGATAGCCTCAGAAAAGCATATTATGCGCAAAGAATCTCGAAAAGAAGAAAATGTTTTTTCGAAGTTTGGAAACTTTGTTAGAATCACTTTTTTTCCGTTGTTATTTGAGATAACTGGTTCTCTTTCATTATACTAATTTGACAGCCTCAGAAAAGCATATTATGCGCAAAGAATCTCGAAAAGAAAAAGTTTTTTCCTCGAAGTTTGGAAACTTCGTTAGAATCACTTTTTTCCCATTCTTATTTGAGATAACTGGTAATATCTCATTATACTAGTTTGATAGCCTCAGAAAATCATATTATGCGCAAAGAATCTCAAAAAGAAAAAAATTTTTTTTCGATGTTCGGAAACTTCGTTAGAATCACTTTTTTTCCGTTCTTATTTGAGATAACTGGTTCTCTTTCATTATACTAATTAGATAGCCTCAGAAAAGCATATTATGCGCAAAGAATCTCGAAAATAAAAAAAACTTACTTAGAAGTTTGGAAACTTCGTTAGAATCACTTTTTTTCCGTTCTTACTTGAGATAACTGGTTCTCTTTCATTATACTAGTTTGATAGCCTCAGAAAAGCATATTATGCGCAAAGAATCTCGAAAAGAAAAAAATTTTTTTTCGAAGTTTGGAAACTTCATTAGAATCACTTTTTTTCATTCTTATTTGAGATAACTGGTAATCTCTCATTATACTAGTTTGATAGACTCAGAAAACCATATTATGCGCAAAGAATCTCGAAAAGAAAAAAATTTTTTTTCGATGTTTGGAAACTTCGTTAGAATCACTTTTTTTCCGTTCTTATTTGAGATAACTGGTTCTCTTTCATTATACTAATTAGATAGCCTTAGAAAGCATATTACGCGCAAAGAATCTCGAAAATAAAAAAATTTTTTTAGAACTTTGGAAACTTCGTTAGAATCACTTTTTTTCCGTTCTTATTTGAGATAACTGGTTCTCTTTCATTAAACTAGTTTGATAGCCTCAGAAAAGCATATTATGCGCAAATAATATCGAAAAGAAAAAAATTTTTTTTCGAAGTTTGGAAACTTCATTAGAATCACTTTTTTTCCATTCTTATTTGAGATAACTGGTAATCTCCCATTATACTAGTTTGATAGCCTCAGAAAAGCATATTATGCGCAAAGAATCTCGAAAATAAAAAAAACTTACTTAGAAGTTTGGAAACTTCGTTAGAATCACTTTTTTTCCGTTCTTATTTGAGATAACTGGTTCTCTTTCATTATACTAGTTTGATAGCCTCAGTAAAGCATATTATGCGCAAAGAATCTCGAAAAGAAAAAAAATTTTTTTCGAAGTTTGGAAACGTCGTTTGAATCACTTTTTTCCGTTCTTATTTGAGATAACTGGTTCTCTTTCATTATAGTAGTTTGATAGCCTCAGAAAAGCATATTATGCGCAAAGAATCTCGAAAAGAAAAAAAATTTTTTCGAAAATTGGAAACTTCGTTAGAATCACTTTTATTCCGTTCTTATTTGAGATAACTGGTTCTTTTTCATTATACTAGTTTGATAGCCTCAGTAAAGCATATTATGCGCAAAGAATCTCGAAAAGAAAAAAATTTTTTTTCGAAGTTCGGAAACTTCGTTAGAATCACTTTTTTTCCGTTCTTATTTGAGATAACTGGTTCTCTTTCATTATACTAGTTTACTAGTTTGATAGCCTCAGAAAAGCATATTATGCGCAAAGAATCCCGAAAAGAAAAAAATTTTTTTTCGAAGTTTGGAAATTTCATTAGAATCACTTTTTTTCCATTCTTATTTGAGATAAATGGTAATCTCTCATTATACTAGTTTGATAGCCTCAGAAAAGCATATTATGCGCAAAGAATCTCGAAAAGAAGAAATTTTTTTTTCGAAGTTTGGAAACTTCGTTAGAATCACTTTTTTTCCGTTGTTATTTGAGGAAAACGGTTCTCTTTCATTATACTAATTTGACAGCCTCAGAAAAGCATATTATGCGCAAAGAATCTCGAAAAGAAAAAATTTTTTCCTCGAAGTTTGGAAATTTCGTTAGAATCACTTTTTTTCCATTCTTATTTGAGATAACTGGTAATCTCTCATTATACTAGTTTGATAGCCTCAGAAAATCATATTATGCGCAAAGAATCTCGAAAAGAAAAAAATTTTTTTTCGATGTTCGGAAACTTCGTTAGAATCACTTTTTTTCCGTTCTTATTTGAGATAACTGGTTCTCTTTCATTATACTAATTAGATAGCCTCAGAAAAGCATATTATGCGCAAAGAATCTCGAAAATAAAAAAAATTTACTTAGAAATTTGGAATCTTCGTTAGAATCACTTTTTTTCCGTTCTTATTTGAGATAACTGGTTCTCTTTCATTATACTAGTTTGATAGACTCAGAAAACCATATTATGCGCAAAGAATCTCGAAAAGAAAAAAATTTTTTTTCGATGTTTGGAAACTTCGTTAGAATCACTTTTATTCCGTTCTTATTTGAGATAACTGGTTCTCTTTCATTATACTAGTTTGATAGCCTCAGAAAAGCATATTATGCGCAAAGAATCTCGAAAAGAAAAAAATTTTTTTTCGAAGTTTGGAAACGTCTTTTGAATCACTTTTTTCCGTTCTTATTTGAGATAACTGGTTCTCTTTCATTATAGTAGTTTGATAGCCTCAGAAAAGCATATTATGCGCATAGAATCTCGAAATGAAAAAAATTTTTTTTCGAAGTTTGGAAACTTCCTTAGAATCACTTTTTTTCCATTCTTATTTGAGATAACTGGTTCTATTTCATTATACTAGTTTGATAAGCTCAGAAAAGCATATTATGCGCAAAGAATCTCGAAAGAAAAAATTTTTTTTTCGTAGTTTGGAATCTTCGTTAGAATTACTTTTTTTCCGTTCTAATTTGACATAACTGGTTCTCTTTCATTATACTAGTTTGATAGCCTCAGAAAAGCATATTATGCGCAAAGAATCTCGAAAATAAAAAAAAAATTTTTCGAAGTTTGAAACTTCGTTAGAATCACTTTTTTTCCGTTCTTATTTGAGATAACTGGTTCTCTTTCATTATACTAGTTTGATAGCCTCAGAAAAGCATATTATGCGCAAGGAATCTCGAAAAGAAAAAAATTTTTTTTCGAAGTTTGGCAACTTCGTTAGAATCACTTTTTTTCCGTTCTTATTTGAGATAACTGGTTCTCTTTCATTTTACTAGTTTGATAGCCTCAGAAAAGCATATTATGCGCAAAGAATCTCGAAAAGAAAAAAATTTTTTTCGAAATTTGGAAACTTCGTTAGAATCACTTTTATTCCGTTCTTATTTGAGATAACTGGTTCTCTTTCATTATACTAGTTTGATAGCCCCAGAAAAGCATATTATGCGCAAAGAATCTCGAAAAGAAAAAAAATTTTTTCGAAAATTGGAAACTTCGTTAGAATCACTTTTATTCCGTTCTTATTTGAGATAACTGGTTCTTTTTCATTATACTAGTTTGATAGCCTCAGTAAAGCATATTATGCGCAAAGAATCTCGAAAAGAAAAAAATTTTTTTTCGAAGTTCGGAAACTTCGTTAGAATCACTTTTTTTCCGTTCTTATTTGAGATAACTGGTTCTTTTTCATTATACTAGTTTGATAGCCCCAGAAAAGCATATTATGCGCAAAGAATCTCGAAAAGAAGAAATTTTTTTTCGAAGTTTGGAAACTTCGTTAGAATCACTTTTTTTCCGTTGTTATTTGAGAAAAACGGTTCTCTTTCATTATACTAATTTGACAGCCTCAGAAAAGCATATTATGCGCAAAGAATCTCGAAAAGAAAAAATTTTTTCCTCGAAGTTTGGAAATTTCGTTAGAATCACTTTTTTTCCATTCTTATTTGAGATAACTGGTAATCTCTCATTATACTAGTTTGATAGCCTCAGAAAATCATATTATGCGCAAAGAATCTCGAAAAGAAAAAAATTTTTTTTCGATGTTCGGAAACTTCGTTAGAATCACTTTTTTTCCGTTCTTATTTGAGATAACTGGTTCTCTTTCATTATACTAATTAGATAGCCTCAGAAAAGCATATTATGCGCAAAGAATCTCGAAAATAAAAAAAATTTACTTAGAAATTTGGAAACTTCGTTAGAATCACTTTTTTTCCGTTCTTATTTGAGATAACTGGTTCTCTTTCATTATACTAGTTTGATAGACTCAGAAAACCATATTATGCGCAAAGAATCTCGAAAAGAAAAAAATTTTTTTTTCGTTGTTTGGAAACTTCGTTAGAATCACTTTTTTACCGTTCTTATTTGAGATAACTGGTTCTCTTTCATTATACTAATTAGATAGCCTCAGAAAAGCATATTACACGCAAAGAATCTCGAAAATAAAAAAATTTTTTTAGAACTTTGGAAACTTCGTTAGAATCACTTTTTTTCCGTTCTTATTTGAGATAACTGGTTCTCTTTCATTATACTAGTTTGATAGCCTCAGAAAAGCATATTATGCGCAAAGAATCTCGAAAAGAAAAAAATTTTTTTTCGAAGTTTGGAAACGTCTTTTGAATCACTTTTTTCCGTTCTTATTTGAGATAACTGGTTCTCTTTCATTATACTAGTTTGATAGCCTCAGAAAAGCATATTATGCGCATAGAATCTCGAAATGAAAAAATTTTTTTTCGAAGTTTGGAAACTTCCTTAGAATCACTTTTTTTCCATTCTTATTTGAGATAACTGGTTCTCTTTCATTATACTAGTTTGATAAGCTCAGAAAAGCATATTATGCGCAAAGAATCTCGAAAAGAAAAAAATTTTTTTTCGAAGTTTGGAAACTTCTTTAGAATCACTTTTTTTCCGTTCTTATTTGAGATAACTGGTTCTCTTTTTTATACTAGTGTGATAGCCTCAGAAAAGCATATTATGCGCAAAGAATCTCGAAAAGAAAAAAAAAATTTTTCGAATTTTGGAAACTTCCTTAGAAACACTTTTTTTCCATTCTTATTTGAGTTAACTGGTTCTCTTTCATTATACTAGTTTGATAGCATGAGAAAAGCATATTATGCGCAAAGAATCTCGAAAGAAAAAATTTTTTTTTCGTAGTTTGGAATCTTCGTTAGAATTACTTTTTTTCCGTTCTAATTTGACATAACTGGTTCTCTTTCATTATACTAGTTTGATAGCCTCAGAAAAGCATATTATGCGCAAATAATCTGGAAAAGAAGAAATTTTTTTTTCGAAGTTTGGAAACTTCGTTAGAATCACTTTTTTTCCGATGTTATTTGAGATAACTGGTTCTCTTTCATTATACTAGTTTGAAGGCCTCAGTAAAGCATATTATGCGCAAAGAATCTCGAAAAGAAAAAAAAGGTTTTTAGAAGTTTGGAAACTTTGTTAGAATCACTTTTTTTCCGTTTTTATTTGAGATAACTAGTTCTCTTTCATTATAGTAGTTTGATAGCCTCAGAAAAGCATATTATGCGCAAAGAATCTCGAAATGAAAAAAAATTTTTTTCGAAGTTTGGAAACTTCTTTAGAATCACTTTTTTTCCATTCTTATTTGAGTTAACTGGTTCTCTTTCATTATACTAGTTTGATAGCCTCAGAAAAGCATATTACGCGCATAGAATCTCGAAAAGAAAAAAATTTTTTTTTTGAACTTTGGAAACTTCTTTAGAATCACTTTTTTTCCGTTCTTATTTGAGATATCTGGTTCTCTTTCATTATACTAGTTTGATAGCCTCAGAAAATCATATAATGCGCAAAGAATCTCGAAAAGAAAAAAATTTTTTTTCGAAGGTTGGAAACTTCATTAGAATCACTTTTTTTCCATTCTTATTTGAGATAAATGGTAATCTCTCATTATACTAGTTTGATAGCCTCAGAAAAGCATATTATGCGCAAAGAATCTCGAAAAGAAAAAAATTTTTTTTGAAGTTTGGAAACATCGTTTGAATCACTTTGTTTCCTTTCTTATTTGAGATAACATGTTCTCTTTCATTATAGTAGTTTGATAGCCTCAGAAAAGCATATTATGCGCAAAGAATCTCGAAATGAAAAAAAATTTTTTTCGAAGTATGGAAACTTCCTTAGAATCACTTTTTTTCCAATCTTATTTGAGATAACTGGTTCTCTTTCATTATACTAGTTTGATAGCCTCAGAAAAGCATATTATGCTCAAAGAATCTCGAAAAGAAAAAAAATTTTTTTTGAAGTTTGGAAACTTCTTTAGAATCACTTTTTTTCCGTTCTTATTTGAGATAACTGGTTCTCTTTCATTATACTAGTTTGATAGCCTCAGAAAAGCATATTATGCGCAAAGAATCTCGAAAAGAAAAAAATTTTTTTCGAAGTTTGGAAACTTCGTTAGAATCACTTTTTTCCGTTCTTATTTGAGATAACTGGTTCTCTTTCATTATACTAGTTTGATAGCGTCAGAAAAGCATATTATGCGCAAAGATTCTCGAAAAGAAAAAAATTTTTTTTCGAAGTTTGGATACATCATTAGAAGTACTTTTTTCCATTCTTATTTGAGATAACTGGTAATCTCTCATTATACTGGTTTGATAGCCTCAGAAAATCATATTATGCGCAAAGAATCTCGAAAAGAAAAAAATTTTTTTTCGATGTTCGGAAACTTCGTTAGAATCACTTTTTTTCCATTATTATTTGAGATAACTGGTTCTCTTTCATTATAGTAGTTTGATAGCCTCAGAAAAGCATATTATGCGCAAAGAATCTCGAAATGAAAAAAATTTTTTTTCGAAGTTTGGAAACTTCATTAGAATCACTTTTTTTCCATTCTTATTTGAGATAACTGGTTCTCTTTCATTATACTAGTTTGATAGCCTCAGAAAAGGATATTTAGCGCAAAGAATCACGAAAAGAAAAAAAATTTTTTCGAAGTTTGGAAACTTCGTTAGAATCACTTTTTTCCCGTTCTTATTTGAGATAACTGGTTCTCTTTCATTATACTAGTTTGATAGCCTCAGAAAAGCATATTATGCGCAAAGAATCTCGAAAAGAAAAATTTTTTTTAGAAGTTCGGAAACTTCGTTAGAATCACTTTTATTCCGTTCTTATTTGACATAACTGGTTCTCTTCCATTATACTAGTTTGATAGCCTCACAAAAGCATATTATGCGCAAAGAATCTCGAAAAGAAAAAAAATTATTTCGAAGTTTGGAAACTTCGTTAGAATCACTTTTTTTCCGTTCTTATTTAAGATAACTGGTTCTCTTTCATTATACTAGTTTGATAGCCTTAGAAAAGCATATTATGCGCAAAGAATCTAGAAAAGAAAAAAAATTTTTTCGAAGTTTGGAAACTTCGTTAGAATCACGTTTATTCTGTTCTTATTTGACATAACTGGTTCTCTTTCATTATACTAGTTTGATAGCCTCAGAAAAGCACATTATGCGCAAAGAATCTCGAAAAGAAAAAAATTTTTTTTCGAAGTTTGGAAACTTCATTAGAATCACTTTTTTTCCATTCTTATTTGAAATAAATGGTAATATCTCATTATACTAGTTTGATAGCCTCAGAAAAGCATATTATGCGCAAATAATCTGGAAAAGAAGAAATTTTTTTTTCGAAGTTTGGAAACTTCGTTAGAATCACTTTTTTTCCGTTGTTATTTGAGATAACTGGTTCTCTTTCATTATAGTAGTTTGATAGCCTCAGAAAAGCATATTATGCGCAAAGAATCTCGAAATGAAAAATTTTTTTTTCGAAGTTTGGAAACTTCTTTAGAATCATTTTTTTCCATTCTTATTTTAGATAACTGGTTCTCTTTCATTATAGTAGTTTGATAGCCTCAGAAAAGCATATTATGCGCAAAGAATCTCGAAATGAAAAAAATTTTTTTCGAAGTTTGGAAACTTCCTTAGAATCACTTTTTTTCCATTCTTATTTGAGATAACTGGTTCTCTTTCATTATACTAGTTTGATAGCCTCAGAAAAGGATATTTAGCGGAAAGAATCACGAAAAGAAAAAAATTTTTTTCGAAGTTTGGAATCTTCGTTAGAATCACTTTTTTCCCGTTCTTATTTGAGATAACTGGTTCTCTTTCATTATACTAGTCTGATAGCCTCAGAAAAGCGTATTATGCGCAAGGAATCTCGAAAAGAAAAAAATTTTTTTTCGAAGTTTGGAAACTTCGTTAGAATCACTTTTTTCCCGTTCTTATTTGAGATAACTGGTTCTCTTTCTTTATAATAGTTTGATAGCCTCAGAAAAGCATATTATGCGCAAAGAATCTCGAAATGAAAAACATTTTTTTTCGAAGTATGGAAACTTCCTTAGAATCAATTTTTTTCCATTCTTATTTGAGATAACTGGTTCTCTTTCATTATACTAGTTTGATAGCCTCAGAAAGGCATATTATGCGCAAAGAATCTCGAAAAGAAAAAAAATTTTTTTTTTTGAAGTTTGGAAACTTCTTTAGAATCACTTTTTTTCCGTTCTTATTTGAGATAACTGGTTCTCTTTCATTATACTAGTTTGATAGCCTCAGAAAATCATATTATGCGCAAAGAATCTCGAAAAGAAAAAAATTTTTTTTCGAAGTTTGGAAACTTCATTAGAATCACTTTTTTTCCATTCTGATTTGAGATAACTTGTAATCTCTGATTATACTAGTTTGATAGCCTCAGAAAATCATATTATGCGCAAAGAATCTCGAAAAGAATAAAATTTTTTTTCGATGTTCGGAAAATTCGTTAGAATCACTTTTTTTCCGTTCTTATTTGAGATAACTGGTTGTCTTTCATTGTACCAATTAGATAGCCTCAGAAAAGCATATTATGCGCATAGAATCTCGAAAATAAAAAAAATTTTTTTAGAAGTTTGGAAACTTCGTTAGAATCACTTTTTTTCCGTTCTTATTTGAGATAACTGGTGCTCTTTCATTATACTAGTTTGATAGCCTCAGAAAAGCATATTATGCGCAAAGAATCTCGAAAAGAAATAAATTTTTTTTCGAAGTTTGGAAGCTTCATTGGAATAACTTTTTTTCTATTCTTATTTGAGATAACTGGTAATCTCTCATTATACTAGTTTGATAGCCTCAGAAAAGCATATTATGCGCGAGAATCTCGAAAAGAAAAAAATTTTTTTTCGAAGTTACGAAACTTCCTTAGAATCACTTTTTTTCCGTTCTTATTTGAGATAACTCTCTTTCATTATACTAGTTTGATAGCCTCAGAAAAGCATATTATGCGCAAAGAATCTCGAAAAGAAAAAAAATTTTTTTTCGAAGTTTGGAAACGTCGTTTGAATCACTTTTTTCCCGTTCTTATTTGAGATAACTGGTTCTCTTTCATTATACTAGTTTGATAGCCTCAAAAAGGATATTATGCGCAAAGAATCTCGAAAAGAAAAAAAAATCTTTTTTCAAAGTTTGGAAACTTCCTTAAAAACACTTTTTTTCCATTCTTATTTGAGTTAACTGGTTCTCTTTCATTATACTAGTTTGATAGCCTCAGAAAAGCATATTATGCGCAAAGAATCTCGAAAATAAAAAAAAAATTTTCGAAGTTTGAAACTTCGTTAGAATCACTTTTTTTCCGTTCTTATTTGAGATAACTGGTTCTGTTTCATTATACTAGTTTGATAGCCTCAGAAAAGCATATTATGCGCAAAGAATCTCGAAAAGAAAAAAAATTTTTTTCGAAGTTTGGAAACGTCGTTAGAATCACTTTTTTCCGTTCTTATTTGAGATAACTAGTTCTCTTTCATTATACAGTTTGGTAGCCTCAGAAAAGCATATTATGCGTAAAGAATCTCGAAAAGAAAAAAAAATTTTTTCGAAGTTTGGAAACTTCATTAGAATCACTTTTTTTCCGTTCTTATTTGAGATAACTGGTTCTCTTTCATTATACTAGCTTGATAGCCTCAGAAAAGCATATTATGCGCAAAGAATCTCGAAAATAAAAAAAAAAAATTTCGAAGTTTGAAACTTCGTTAGAATCACTTTTTTTTCCCTTCTTATTTGAGATAACTGGTTCTCTTTCATTATACTAGTTTGATAGCCTCAGAAAAGCATATTATACGCAAAGAATCTCGAAAAAAAAAAAAAAAATTTTTCGAAGTTTTGAAACTTCGTTAGAATCACTTTTTTTCCGTTCTTATTTGAGATAACTGGTTCTCTTTCATTTTACTAGTTTGATAGCCTCAGAAAAGCATATTATGCGCAAAGAATCTCGAAAAGAAAAAAAATTTTTTCGAAATTTGGAAACTTCGTTAGAATCACTTTTACTCCGTTCTTATTTGAGATAACTGGTTCTCCTTCATTATACTAGTTTGATAGCCTCAGAATAGCATATTATGCGCAAAGAATCTCGAAAAGAAAAAAATTTTTTTTCGAAGTTTGGAAACTTCGTTAGAATCACTTTTTTTCCGTTCTTATTTGAGATAACTGGTTCTCTTTCATTATACTAGTTTGATAGCCTTAGGAAAGCATATTATGCACAAAGAATCTCGAAAAGAAAAAAAAATTTTTCCAAGTTTGGAAACTTCGTTACAATCACTTTTATTCTGTTCTTATTTGACATAACTGGTTCTCTTTGATTATACTAGTTTGATAGCCTCAGAAAAGCATATTATGCGCAAAGAATCTCGAAATGAAAAAAATTTTTTTTCGAAGTTTGGAAACTTCCTTAGAATCATTTTTTTTCCATTCTAATTTGAGATAACTGGTTCTCTTTCATTATACTAGTTTGATAGCCTCAGAAAAGCATATTATGCGCAAAGAATCTCGAAAAGAAAAACTTTTTTTTTCGAAGTTTGGAAACTTCGTTAGAATCACTTTTTTTCCGTTCTTATTTGAGATAAGTGGTTCTCTTTCATTATACTAGTTTGATACACTCAGAAAAGCATATTATGCGCAAAGAATCTCGAAAAGAAAAAAAATTTTTTTCGAAGTTTGGAAACTTCATTAGAAGTACTTTTTTTCCATTCTTATTTGAGATAACTGGTAATCTCTCATTATCTAGTTTGATAGCCTCAGAAAATCATATTATGCGCAAAGAATCTCGAAAAGAAAAAAAATTTTTTTCGAAGTTCGGAAACCTTGTTAGAATCACTTTTTTTCCGTTCTTATTTGAGATAAATGGTTCTCTTTCATTATACTAGTTAGATAGCCTCAGAAAAGCATATTATGCGCAAAGAATCTCGAAAATATAAAAAATTTTGTTAGAAGTTTGGAAACTTCATTAGAATCACTTTTTTTCCGTTCTTATTTGAGATAACTGGTTCTCTTTCATTATACTATTTTGATAGCCTCAGTAAAGCATATTATGCGCAAAGAATCTCGAAAAAAAATTTTTTTTTCGAAGTTTGGAAACTTCGTTCCAATCACTTTATTTCCGTTCTTATTTGAGATAACTGGTTCTCTTTCATTATACTAGTTTGATACCCTCAGTAAAGCATATTATGCGCAAAGAATCTCGAAAAGAAAAAAAATTTTTTCGAAGTTTGGAAACGTCGTTTGAATCACTTTTTTCCGTTCTTATTTGAGAAAACTGGTTCTCTTTCATTATAGTAGTTTGATAGCCTCAGAAAAGCATATTATGTGCAAAGAATCTCGAAAAGAAAAAAAATTTTTTCGAAATTTGGAAACTTCGTTAGAATCACTTTTATTCCGTTCTTATTTGAGATAACTGGTTCTCTTTCATTATACTAATTTGATAGCCTCAGAAAAGCATATTATGCGCAAAGAATCTCGAAAAGAAAAGATTTTTTTTTCGAAGTTTGTAAACTTCGTTAGAATCACTTTTTTTCCGTTCTTATTTGATATAACTGGTTCTCTTTCATTATACTAGTTTACTAGTTTGATAGCCTCAGAAAAGCATATTATGCGCAAAGAATCCCGAAAAGAAAAAAATTTTTTTTCGAAGTTTGGAAATTTCATTATCATCACTTTTTTTCCATTCTTATTTGAGATAAATGGTAATCTCTCAGTATACTAGTTTGATAGCCTCAGAAAAGCATATTATGCGCAAAGAATCTCGAAAAGAAGAAATTTTTTTTTCGAAGTTTGGAAACTTCTTTAGAATCACTTTTTTCCCGTTGTTATTAGAGATAACTGGTTCTCTTTCATTATACTAATTTGACAGCCTCAGAAAAGCATATTATGCGCAAAGAATCTCGAAAAGAAAAAATTTTTTCCTCGAAGTTTGGAAACTTCGTTACAATCACTTTTTTTCCATTCTTATTTGAGATAACTGGTAATCTCTCATTATACTAGTTTGATAGCCTCAGTAAAGCATATTATGCGCAAAGAATCTCGAAAAGAAAAAAAATTTTTTCGAAGTTTGGAAACGTCGTTTGAATCACTTTTTTCCGTTCTTATTTGAGATAACTGGTTCTCTTTCATTATAGTAGTTTGATAGCCTCAGAAAAGCATATTATGCGCGAGAATCTCGAAAAGAAAAAATTTTTTTTTCGAAGTTACGAAACTTCCTTAGAATCACTTTTTTTCCGTTCTTATTTGAGATAACTGTCTTTCATTATACTAGTTTGATAGCCTCAGAAAAGCATATTATGCGCAAAGAATCTCGAAAAGAAAAAAAATTTTTTTCGAAGTTTGGAAACGTCGTTTGAATCACTTTTTTTCGTTCTTATTTGAGATAACTGGTTCTCTTTCATTATAGTAGTTTGATAGCCTCAGAAAAGCATATTATGCGCAAAGAATCTCGAAAGAAAAAAATTTTTTGTTGAAGTTTGGATACTTCTTTAGAATCACTTTTTTTCCGTTCTTATTTGAGATAACTGGTTCTCTTTCATTATACTAGTTTGATAGCCTCAGAAAAGCATATTATGCGCAAAGAATCTCGAAAAGAAAAAAAATCTTTTTTCAAAGTTTGGAAACTTCCTTAAAAAACACTTTTTTTCCATTCTTATTTGAGTTAACTGGTTCTCTTTCATTATACTAGTTTGATAGCCTCAGAAAAGCATATTATGCGCAAAGAATCTCGAAAATAAAAAAAAAAATTTTCGAAGTTTGAAACTTCGTTAGAATCACTTTTTTCCGTTCTTATTTGAGATAACTGGTTCTCTTTCATTATACTAGTTTGATAGCCTCAGAAAAGCATATTATGCGCAAAGAATCTCGCAAAGAAAAAAAAAATTTTTCGAAGTTTGGAAACGTCGTTAGAATCACTTTTTTCCGTTCTTATTTGAGATAACTAGTTCTCTTTCATTATACAGTTTGATAGCCTCAGAAAAGCATATTATGCGCAAAGAATCTCGAAAAGAAAAAAATTTTTTTTCGAAGTTTGGAAACTTCATTAGAATCACTTTTTTTCCGTTCTTATTTGAGATAACTGGTTCTCTTTCATTATACTAGTTTGATAGCCTCAGAAAAGCATATTATGCGCAAAGAATCTCGAAAATAAAAAAAAAAATTATCGAAGTTTGAAACTTCGTTAGAATCACTTTTTTTCCCTTCTTATTTGAGATAACTGGTTCTCTTTCATTATACTAGTTTGATAGCCTCAGAAAAGCATATTATGCGCAAAGAATCTCGAAAAGAAAAAAAATTTGTTCGAAATTTGGAAACTTCGTTAGAATCACTTTTACTCCGTTCTTATTTGAGATAACTGGTTCTCCTTCATTATACTAGTTTGATAGCCTCAGAAAAGCATATTATGCGCAAAGAATCTCGAAATGAAAAAAAATTTTTTTCGAAGTTTGGAAACTTCCTTAGAATCACTTTTTTTCCATTCTTATTTGAGATAACTGGTTCTCTTTCATTATACTAGTTTGATAGCCTCAGAAAAGCATATTTATTATACGGTGAGAATCTCCAAAAGAAAAAAAACTTTTTTCGAAGTTTGGAAACTTCGTTAGAATCACTTTTTTTTCGTTATTATTTGAGATAACTGGTTCTCTTTCATTTGATAGCCTCAGAAAAGCATATTATGCGCAAAGAATCTCGAAAAAAAAAATTTTTTTTCGAAGTTTGCAAACTTCGTTCGAATCACTTTATTTCCGTTCTTATTTGAGATAACTGGTTCTCTTTCATTATACTAGTTTGATAGCCTCAGTAAAGCATATTATGCGCAAAGAATCTCGAAAAGAAAAAAAATTTTTTCGAAGTTTGGAAACGTCGTTTGAACCACTTTTTTCCGTTCTTATTTGAGATAACTGGTTCTCTTTCATTATAGTAGTTTGATATCCTCAGAAAAGCATATTATGCGCAAAGAATCTCGAAAAGAAAAAAAATTTTTTCGAAATTTGGAAACTTCGTTAGAATTACTTTTTTTCCGTTCTTATTTGAGATAACTGGTTCTCTTTCATTATACTAGTTTACTAGTTTGATAGCCTCAGAAAAGCATATTATGCGCAAAGAATCCCGAAAAGAAAAAAATTTTTTTTCGAAGTTTGGAAATTTCATTATCATCACTTTTTTTCCATTCTTATTGAGATAAATGGTAATCTCTCATTATACTAGTTTGATAGCCTCAGAAAAGCATATTATGCGCAAAGAATCTCGAAAAGAAGACATTTTTTTTTCGAAGTTTGGAAACTTCGTTAGAATCACTTTTTTCCCGTTGTTATTTGAGATAACTGGTTCTCTTTCATTATACTAATTTTACAGTCTCAGAAAAGCATATTATGCGCAAAGAATCTCGAAAAGAAAAAATTTTTTCCTCGAAGTTTGGAAACTTCGTTAGAATCACTTTTTTTCCATTCTTATTTGAGATAACTGGTAATCTCTCATTATACTATTTTGATAGCCTCAGAAAATCATATTATGCGCAAAGAATCTCGAAAAGAAAAAAAATTTTTTTCGATGTTCGGAAACTTCGTTAGAATCACTTTTTTTCCGTTCTTATTTGAGATAACTGGTTCTCTTTCATTATACTAATTGGATAGCCTCAGAAAAGCATATTACGCGCAAAGAATCTCGAAAATAAAAAAATTTTTTAGAACTTTGGAAACTTCGTTAGAATCACTTTTTTTCCATTCTTATTTGAGATAACTGGTTCTCTTTCATTATACTAGTTTGATAGCCTCAGAAAAGCATATTATGCGCAAAGAATCTCGAAAAGAAAAACTTTTTTTTTCGAAGTTTGGAAACTTCGTTAGAATCACTTTTTTTCCGTTCTTATTTGAGATAAGTGGTTCTCTTTCATTATACTAGTTTGATACACTCAGAAAAGCATATTATGCGCAAAGAATCTCGAAAAGAAAAAAAATTTTTTTCGAAGTTTGGAAACTTCATTAGAAGTACTTTTTTTCCATTCTTATTTGAGATAACTGGTAATCTCTCATTATCTAGTTTGATAGCCTCAGAAAATCATATTATGCGCAAAGAATCTCGAAAAGAAAAAAAATTTTTTTCGAAGTTCGGAAACCTTGTTAGAATCACTTTTTTTCCGTTCTTATTTGAGATAAATGGTTCTCTTTCATTATACTAGTTAGATAGCCTCAGAAAAGCATATTATGCGCAAAGAATCTCGAAAATATAAAAAATTTTGTTAGAAGTTTGGAAACTTCATTAGAATCACTTTTTTTCCGTTCTTATTTGAGATAACTGGTTCTCTTTCATTATACTATTTTGATAGCCTCAGTAAAGCATATTATGCGCAAAGAATCTCGAAAAAAAATTTTTTTTTCGAAGTTTGGAAACTTCGTTCCAATCACTTTATTTCCGTTCTTATTTGAGATAACTGGTTCTCTTTCATTATACTAGTTTGATACCCTCAGTAAAGCATATTATGCGCAAAGAATCTCGAAAAGAAAAAAAATTTTTTCGAAGTTTGGAAACGTCGTTTGAATCACTTTTTTCCGTTCTTATTTGAGAAAACTGGTTCTCTTTCATTATAGTAGTTTGATAGCCTCAGAAAAGCATATTATGTGCAAAGAATCTCGAAAAGAAAAAAAATTTTTTCGAAATTTGGAAACTTCGTTAGAATCACTTTTTTTCCGTTCTTATTTGAGATAACTGGTTCTCTTTCATTATACTAGTTTGATAGCCTTAGGAAAGCATATTATGCACAAAGAATCTCGAAAAGAAAAAAAAATTTTTCCAAGTTTGGAAACTTCGTTACAATCACTTTTATTCTGTTCTTATTTGACATAACTGGTTCTCTTTGATTATACTAGTTTGATAGCCTCAGAAAAGCATATTATGCGCAAAGAATCTCGAAATGAAAAAAATTTTTTTTCGAAGTTTGGAAACTTCCTTAGAATCATTTTTTTTCCATTCTAATTTGAGATAACTGGTTCTCTTTCATTATACTAGTTTGATAGCCTCAGAAAAGCATATTATGCGCAAAGAATCTCGAAAAGAAAAACTTTTTTTTTCGAAGTTTGGAAACTTCGTTAGAATCACTTTTTTTCCGTTCTTATTTGAGATAAGTGGTTCTCTTTCATTATACTAGTTTGATACACTCAGAAAAGCATATTATGCGCAAAGAATCTCGAAAAGAAAAAAAATTTTTTTCGAAGTTTGGAAACTTCATTAGAAGTACTTTTTTTCCATTCTTATTTGAGATAACTGGTAATCTCTCATTATCTAGTTTGATAGCCTCAGAAAATCATATTATGCGCAAAGAATCTCGAAAAGAAAAAAAATTTTTTTCGAAGTTCGGAAACCTTGTTAGAATCACTTTTTTTCCGTTCTTATTTGAGATAAATGGTTCTCTTTCATTATACTAGTTAGATAGCCTCAGAAAAGCATATTATGCGCAAAGAATCTCGAAAATATAAAAAATTTTGTTAGAAGTTTGGAAACTTCATTAGAATCACTTTTTTTCCGTTCTTATTTGAGATAACTGGTTCTCTTTCATTATACTATTTTGATAGCCTCAGTAAAGCATATTATGCGCAAAGAATCTCGAAAAAAAATTTTTTTTTCGAAGTTTGGAAACTTCGTTCCAATCACTTTATTTCCGTTCTTATTTGAGATAACTGGTTCTCTTTCATTATACTAGTTTGATACCCTCAGTAAAGCATATTATGCGCAAAGAATCTCGAAAAGAAAAAAAATTTTTTCGAAGTTTGGAAACGTCGTTTGAATCACTTTTTTCCGTTCTTATTTGAGAAAACTGGTTCTCTTTCATTATAGTAGTTTGATAGCCTCAGAAAAGCATATTATGTGCAAAGAATCTCGAAAAGAAAAAAAATTTTTTCGAAATTTGGAAACTTCGTTAGAATCACTTTTATTCCGTTCTTATTTGAGATAACTGGTTCTCTTTCATTATACTAATTTGATAGCCTCAGAAAAGCATATTATGCGCAAAGAATCTCGAAAAGAAAAGATTTTTTTTTCGAAGTTTGTAAACTTCGTTAGAATCACTTTTTTTCCGTTCTTATTTGATATAACTGGTTCTCTTTCATTATACTAGTTTACTAGTTTGATAGCCTCAGAAAAGCATATTATGCGCAAAGAATCCCGAAAAGAAAAAAATTTTTTTTCGAAGTTTGGAAATTTCATTATCATCACTTTTTTTCCATTCTTATTTGAGATAAATGGTAATCTCTCAGTATACTAGTTTGATAGCCTCAGAAAAGCATATTATGCGCAAAGAATCTCGAAAAGAAGAAATTTTTTTTTCGAAGTTTGGAAACTTCTTTAGAATCACTTTTTTCCCGTTGTTATTAGAGATAACTGGTTCTCTTTCATTATACTAATTTGACAGCCTCAGAAAAGCATATTATGCGCAAAGAATCTCGAAAAGAAAAAATTTTTTCCTCGAAGTTTGGAAACTTCGTTACAATCACTTTTTTTCCATTCTTATTTGAGATAACTGGTAATCTCTCATTATACTAGTTTGATAGCCTCAGTAAAGCATATTATGCGCAAAGAATCTCGAAAAGAAAAAAAATTTTTTCGAAGTTTGGAAACGTCGTTTGAATCACTTTTTTCCGTTCTTATTTGAGATAACTGGTTCTCTTTCATTATAGTAGTTTGATAGCCTCAGAAAAGCATATTATGCGCGAGAATCTCGAAAAGAAAAAATTTTTTTTTCGAAGTTACGAAACTTCCTTAGAATCACTTTTTTTCCGTTCTTATTTGAGATAACTGTCTTTCATTATACTAGTTTGATAGCCTCAGAAAAGCATATTATGCGCAAAGAATCTCGAAAAGAAAAAAAATTTTTTTCGAAGTTTGGAAACGTCGTTTGAATCACTTTTTTTCGTTCTTATTTGAGATAACTGGTTCTCTTTCATTATAGTAGTTTGATAGCCTCAGAAAAGCATATTATGCGCAAAGAATCTCGAAAGAAAAAAATTTTTTGTTGAAGTTTGGATACTTCTTTAGAATCACTTTTTTCCGTTCTTATTTGAGATAACTGGTTCTCTTTCATTATACTAGTTTGATAGCCTCAGAAAAGCATATTATGCGCAAAGAATCTCGAAAAGAAAAAAAATCTTTTTTCAAAGTTTGGAAACTTCCTTAAAAAACACTTTTTTTCCATTCTTATTTGAGTTAACTGGTTCTCTTTCATTATACTAGTTTGATAGCCTCAGAAAAGCATATTATGCGCAAAGAATCTCGAAAATAAAAAAAAAAATTTTCGAAGTTTGAAACTTCGTTAGAATCACTTTTTTCCGTTCTTATTTGAGATAACTGGTTCTCTTTCATTATACTAGTTTGATAGCCTCAGAAAAGCATATTATGCGCAAAGAATCTCGCAAAGAAAAAAAAAATTTTTCGAAGTTTGGAAACGTCGTTAGAATCACTTTTTTCCGTTCTTATTTGAGATAACTAGTTCTCTTTCATTATACAGTTTGATAGCCTCAGAAAAGCATATTATGCGCAAAGAATCTCGAAAAGAAAAAAATTTTTTTTCGAAGTTTGGAAACTTCATTAGAATCACTTTTTTTCCGTTCTTATTTGAGATAACTGGTTCTCTTTCATTATACTAGTTTGATAGCCTCAGAAAAGCATATTATGCGCAAAGAATCTCGAAAATAAAAAAAAAAATTATCGAAGTTTGAAACTTCGTTAGAATCACTTTTTTTCCCTTCTTATTTGAGATAACTGGTTCTCTTTCATTATACTAGTTTGATAGCCTCAGAAAAGCATATTATGCGCAAAGAATCTCGAAAAGAAAAAAAATTTGTTCGAAATTTGGAAACTTCGTTAGAATCACTTTTACTCCGTTCTTATTTGAGATAACTGGTTCTCCTTCATTATACTAGTTTGATAGCCTCAGAAAAGCATATTATGCGCAAAGAATCTCGAAATGAAAAAAAATTTTTTTCGAAGTTTGGAAACTTCCTTAGAATCACTTTTTTTCCATTCTTATTTGAGATAACTGGTTCTCTTTCATTATACTAGTTTGATAGCCTCAGAAAAGCATATTTATTATACGGTGAGAATCTCCAAAAGAAAAAAAACTTTTTTCGAAGTTTGGAAACTTCGTTAGAATCACTTTTTTTTCGTTATTATTTGAGATAACTGGTTCTCTTTCATTTGATAGCCTCAGAAAAGCATATTATGCGCAAAGAATCTCGAAAAAAAAAATTTTTTTTCGAAGTTTGCAAACTTCGTTCGAATCACTTTATTTCCGTTCTTATTTGAGATAACTGGTTCTCTTTCATTATACTAGTTTGATAGCCTCAGTAAAGCATATTATGCGCAAAGAATCTCGAAAAGAAAAAAAATTTTTTCGAAGTTTGGAAACGTCGTTTGAACCACTTTTTTCCGTTCTTATTTGAGATAACTGGTTCTCTTTCATTATAGTAGTTTGATATCCTCAGAAAAGCATATTATGCGCAAAGAATCTCGAAAAGAAAAAAAATTTTTTCGAAATTTGGAAACTTCGTTAGAATTACTTTTTTTCCGTTCTTATTTGAGATAACTGGTTCTCTTTCATTATACTAGTTTACTAGTTTGATAGCCTCAGAAAAGCATATTATGCGCAAAGAATCCCGAAAAGAAAAAAATTTTTTTTCGAAGTTTGGAAATTTCATTATCATCACTTTTTTTCCATTCTTATTGAGATAAATGGTAATCTCTCATTATACTAGTTTGATAGCCTCAGAAAAGCATATTATGCGCAAAGAATCTCGAAAAGAAGAAATTTTTTTTTCGAAGTTTGGAAACTTCGTTAGAATCACTTTTTTCCCGTTGTTATTTGAGATAACTGGTTCTCTTTCATTATACTAATTTTACAGTCTCAGAAAAGCATATTATGCGCAAAGAATCTCGAAAAGAAAAAATTTTTTCCTCGAAGTTTGGAAACTTCGTTAGAATCACTTTTTTTCCATTCTTATTTGAGATAACTGGTAATCTCTCATTATACTATTTTGATAGCCTCAGAAAATCATATTATGCGCAAAGAATCTCGAAAAGAAAAAAAATTTTTTTCGATGTTCGGAAACTTCGTTAGAATCACTTTTTTTCCGTTCTTATTTGAGATAACTGGTTCTCTTTCATTATACTAATTGGATAGCCTCAGAAAAGCATATTACGCGCAAAGAATCTCGAAAATAAAAAAATTTTTTAGAACTTTGGAAACTTCGTTAGAATCACTTTTTTTCCATTCTTATTTGAGATAACTGGTTCTCTTTCATTATACTAGTTTGATAGCCTCAGAAAAGCATATTATGCGCAAAGAATATCGAAAAGAAAAAAAATTTTTTTCGAATTTTGGAAACTTCATTAGAATCACTTTTTTTACATTCTTATTTGAGATAACTGGTAATCTCCCATTATACTAGTTTGATAGCCTCAGAAAAGCATATTATGCGCAAAGAATCTCGAAAAGAAAAAAATTTTTTTTCGAAGTTTGGAAACGTCTTTTGAATCACTTTTTTCCGTTCTTATTTGAGATAACTGGTTCTCTTTCATTATAGTAGTTTGATAGCCTCAGAAAAGCATATTATGCGCATAGAATCTCGAAATGAAAAAAAAATTTTTTCGAAGTTTGGAAACTTCCTTAGAATCACTTTTTTTCCATTCTTATTTGAGATAACTGGTTCTCTTTCATTATACTAGTTTGATAGCCTCAGAAAAGCATATTATGCGCAAAGAATCTCGAAAAGAAAAAAAAAATTTTTCGAAATTTGCAAACTTCCTTAGAAACAGTTTTTTTCCATTCTTATTTGAGTTAACTAGTTCTCTTTCATTATACTAGTTTGATATCCTGAGAAAAGCATATTATGCGCAAAGAATCTCGAAAAGAAAAAAATTTCTTTCGAAGTTTGGAAACTTCATTAGAAGCACTTTTTTCCATTTTTATTTGAGATAACTGGTAATCTCTCATTATACTAGTTTGATAGCCTCAGAAAATCATATTATGCGCAAAGAATCTGGAAAAGAAAAAATTATTTTCGATGTTCGGAAACTTCGTTAGAATCACCTTTTTTCCATTATTATTTGAGATAAATGGTAATCTCTCATTATACTAGTTTGATAGCCTCAGAAAAGCATATTATGCGCAAAGAATCTCGAAATGAAAAAATTTTTTTTTCGAAGTTTGGAAACTTCATTAGAATCACTTTTTTCCATTCTTATTTGAGATAACTGGTTCTCTTTCATTATACTAGTTTGATAGCCTCAGAAAAGGATATTTAGCGCAAAGAATCACGAAAAGAAAAAAAAAAAAATTTCGAAGTTTGGAAACTTCGTTTGAATCACTTTTTTCCCGTTCTTATTTGAGATAACTGGTTGTCTTTAATTATACTAGTTTGATAGCCTCAGAAAAGCATATTATGCGCAAGGAATCTCGAAAAGAAAAAAAAAATTTTTTCGAAGTTTGGAAACTTCGTTGGAATCACTTTTTTTCCGTTCTTATTTGAGATAACTGGTTCTCTTTCATTATACTAGTTTGATAGCCTCGGAAAAGCATATTATGCGCAAAGAATCTTGAAAAGAAAAAAATTTTTTTCGAAATTTGGAAACTTCGTTAGAATCACTTTTATTCCGTTCTTATTTCACATAAGTGGTTCTCTTTCATTATACTAGTTTGATAGCCTCAGAAAAGCATATTATGCGCAAAGAATCTCGAAAAGAAAAAAAATTTTTTTCGAAGTTTGGAAACTTCGTTAGAATCACTTTTTTTCCGTTCTTATTTGAGATAACTGGTTCTCTTTCATTATACTAGTTTGATAGCCTTAGAAAAGCATATTATGCGCAAAGAATCTCGAAAAGAAAAAATTTTTTTTTTTGAAGTTTGGAAACTTCTTTAGAATCACTTTTTTTCCGTTCTTATTTGAGATAACTGGTTCTCTTTCATTATACTAGTTTGATAGCCTCAGAAAAGCATATTATGCGCAAAGAATCTCGAAAAGAAAAAAATTTTTTTCGAAGTTTGGAAACTTCGTTAGAATCACTTTTTTTCCGTTCTTATTTGAGATAACTGGTTCTCTTTCATTATACTAGTTTGATAGCCTCAGTAAAGCATATTATGCGCAAAGAATCTCGAAATGAAAAAAAATTTTTTTCGAAGTTTGGAAACTTCATAAGAATCACTTTTTTTCCATTCTTATTTGAGATAAATGGTAATCTCTCATTATACTAGTTTGATAGCCTCAGAAAAGCATATTATGCGCAAAGAATCTCGAAAAGAAAAAAAAATTTTTCGAAATTTGGAAACTTCGTTAGAATCACTTTTATTCCGTTCTTATTTGACATAACTGGTTCTCTGTCATTATACTAGTTTGATAGCCTGACAAAAGCATATTATGCGCAAAGAATCTCGATAAGAAAAAAATTTTTTTCCGAAGTTTCGAAACTTCGTTAGAATCACTTTTTTTCCGTTCTTATTTGAGATAACTGGTTCTCTTTCATTATACTAGTTTGATAGCGTCAGAAAAGCATATTATGCGCAAATAATCTGGAAAAGAAGAAATTTTTTTTTCGAAGTTTGGAAACTTCGTTAGAATCACTTTTTTCCGTTGTTATTTGAGATAACTGGTTCTCTTTCATTATACTAGTTTGAAGGCCTCAGTAAAGCATATTATGCGCATAGAATCTCGAAAAGAAAAAAAAGTTTTTTCGAAGTTTGGAAACTTTGTTAGAATCACTTTTTTTCCGTTTTTATTTGAGATAACTAGTTCTCTTTCATTATAGTAGTTTGATAGCCTCAGAAAAGCATATTATGCGCAAAGAATCTCGAAATGAAAAAAATTTTTTTTCGAAGTTTAGAAACTTCTTTAGAATCACTTTTTTTCCATTCTTATTTGAGATAACTGGTTCTCTTTCATTATACTAGTTTGATAGCCTCAGAAAAGCATATTACGCGCATAGAATCTCGAAAAGAAAAAAATTTTTTTTTTGAACTTTGGAAACTTCTTTAGAATCACTTTTTTTCCGTTCTTATTTGAGATATCTGGTTCTCTTTCATTATACTAGTTTGATAGCCTCAGAAAATCATATAATGCGCAAAGAATCTCGAAAAGAAAAAAATTTTTTTTCGAAGTTTGGAAACTTCATTAGAATCACTTTTTTTCCATTCTTATTTGAGATAACTGGTAATCTCTCATTATACTAGTTTGATAGCCTCAGAAAAGCATATTATGCTCAAAGAATCTCGAAAAGAAAAAAATTTTTTTTCGAAGTTACGAAACTTCCTTAGAATCACTTTTTTTCCGTTCTTATTTGAGATAACTCTCTTTCATTATACTAGTTTGATAGCCTCAGAAAAGCATATTATGCGCAAAGAATCTCGAAAAGAAAAAAAATTTTTTTCGAAGTTTGGAAACGTCGTTTGAATCACTTTTTTCCGTTCTTATTTGAGATAACTGGTTCTCTTTCATTATAGTAGTTTGATAGCCTCAGAAAAGCATATTATGCGCAAAGAATCTCGAAAAGGAAAAAAATTTTTTTTGAAGTTTGGAAACTTCTTTAGAATCACTTTTTTTCCGTTCTTATTTGAGATAACTGGTTCTCTTTCATTTTACTAGTTTGATAGCCTCAGAAAAGCATATTATGCGCAAAGAATCTCGAAAAGAAAAAAAATTTTTTCGAAATTTGGAAACTTCGTTAGAATCACTTTTACTCCGTTCTTATTTGAGATAACTGGTTCTCCTTCATTATACTAAATTGATAGCCTCAGAAAAGCATATTATGCGCAAAGAATCTCGAAAAGAAAAAAATTTTTTTTCGAAGTTTGGAAACTTCGTTAGAATCACTTTTTTTCCGTTCTTATTTGAGATAACTGGTTCTCTTTCATTATACTAGTTTGATAGCCTTAGGAAAGCATATTATGCACAAAGAATCTCGAAAAGAAAAAAATTTTTTTCCAAGTTTGGAAACTTCGTTACAATCACTTTTATTCTGTTCTTATTTGACATAACTGGTTCTCTTTCATTATACTAGTTTGATAGCCTCAGAAAAGCATATTATGCGCAAAGAATCTCGAAATGAAAAATTTTTTTTTCGAATTTTGGAATCTTCCTTAGAATCACTTTTTTTCCATTCTTATTTGAGATAACGGGTTCTCTTTCATTATACTAGTTTGATAGCATCAGAAAAGCATATTATGCGCAAAGAATCTCGAAAAGAAAAAAATTTTTTTTCGAAGTTTGGAAACTTCGTTAGAATCACTTTTTTTCCGTTCTTATTTGAGATAACTGGTTCTCTTTCATTATACTAGTTTGATACACTCAGAAAAGCATATTATGCGCAAAGAATCTCGAAAAGAAAAAAAATTTTTTTCCAAGTTTGGAAACTTCATTAGAAGTACTTTTTTTCCATTCTTATTTGAGATAACTGGTAATCTCTCATTATACTAGTTTGATAGCCTCAGAAAATCATATTATGCGCAAAGAATCTCGAAAAGAAAAAAATTTTTTTTCGAAGTTCGGAAACTTCGTTAGAATCACTTTTTTTCCGTTCTTATTTGAGATAACTGGTTCTCTTTCATTATAGTAGTTTGATAGCCTCAGAAAAGCATATTATGCGCAAAGAATCTCGAAAAAAAAAAAAAAATTTTCGAAATTTGGAAACTTCGTTAGAATCACTTTTATTCCGTTCTTATTTGAGATAACTGGTTCTCTTTCAATATACTAGTTTGATAGCCTCAGAAAAGCATATTATGCGCAAAGAATCTCGAAAAGAAAAAAATTTTTTTTCGAAGTTTGGAAACTTCGTTAGAATCACTTTTTTTCCGTTCTTGTTTGAGATAACTGGTTCTCTTTCATTATACTAGTTTGATAGCCTCAGTAAAGCATATTATGCGCAAAGAATCTCGAAATGAAAAAAATTTTTTTTCGAAGTTTGGAAACTTCCTTAGAATCATTTTTTTTCCATTCTCATTTGAGATAACTGGTTCTCTTTCATTATACTAGTTTGATAGCCTCAGAAAAGCATATTATGCGCAAGGAATCTCGAAAAGAAAAAATTTTTTTTTCGAAGTTTGGAAACTTCGTTAGAATCACTTTTTTTCCGTTCTTATTTGAGATAACTGGTTCTCTTTCATTATACTAGTTTGATAGCCTTAGAAAAGCATATTATGCTCAAAGAATCTCGAAAAGAAAAAAAATTTTTTCGAAGTTTGGAAACTTCGTTAGAATCACTTTTATTCTGTTCTAATTTGACATAACTGGTTATCTTTCATTATACTAGTTTAATAGCCTCAGAAAAGCATATTATGCGCAAAGAATCTCGAAAAGAAAAAAATTTTTTTTCGAAGTTTGGAAACTTCATTAGAATCACTTTTTTTCCATTCTTATTTGAGATAAATGGTAATCTCTCATTATACTAGTTTGATAGCCTCAGAAAAGCATATTATGCGCAAAGAATCTCGAAAAGAAAAAAAAATTTTCGAAATTTGGAAACTTCGTTAGAATCACTTTTATTCCGTTCTTATTTGACATAACTGGTTCTCTGTCATTATACTAGTTTGATAGCCTCAGAAAAGCATATTATGCGCAAAGAATGTCGAAAAGAAAAAAAATTTTTTTCGAAGTTTGGAAACTTCGTTAGAATCACTTTTTTTCCGTTCTTATTTGAGATAACTGGTTCTCTTTCATTATACTAGTTTGATAGCCTTAGAAAAGCATATTATGCGCAAAGAATCTCGAAAAGAAAAAAAATTTTTTCGAAGTTTGGAAACTTCGTTAGAATCACGTTTATTCTGTTCTTATTTGACATAACTGGTTCTCTTTCATTATACTAGTTTGATAGCCTCAGAAAAGCATATTATGCGCAAAGAATCTCGAAAAGAAAAAAATTTTTTTCGAAGTTTGGGAACTTCATTAGAATCACTTTTTTTTCATTCTTATTTGAGATAAATGGTAATCTCTCATTATACTAGTTTGATAGCGTCAGAAAAGCATATTATGCGCAAATAATCTGGAAAAGAAGAAATTTTTTTTTCGAAGTTTGTTAACTTCGTTAGAATCACTTTTTTCCGTTGTTATTTGTGATAACTGGTTCTCTTTCATTATACTAGCTTGAAGGCCTCAGTAAAGCATATTATGCGCAAAGAATCTCGAAAAGAAAAAAAAGTTTTTTCGAAGTTTGGAAACTTTGTTAGAATCACTTTTTTTCTGTTTTTATTTGAGATAACTAGTTCTCTTTCATTATAGTAGTTTGATAGCCTCAGAAAAGCATATTATGCGCAAAGAATCTCGAAATGAAAAAAATTTTTTTTCGAAGTTTGGAAACTTCTTTAGAATCACTTTTTTTCCATTCTTATTTGAGATAACTGGTTCTCTTTCATTATACTAGTTTGATAGCCTCAGAAAAGCATATTATGCGCAAAGAATCTCGAAATGAAAAAAATTTTTTTTCGAAGTTTGGAAACTTCTTTAGAATCACTTTTTTTCCATTCTTATTTGAGATAACTGGTTCTCTTTCATTATACCAGTTTGATAGCCTCAGAAAAGCATATTATGCGCAAAGAATCTCGAAAAGAAAAAAATTTTTTCGATGTTCGGAAACTTCGTTAGAATCACTTATTTTCCATTATTAATTGAGATAAATGGTAATCTCTCATTATACTAGTTTGATAGCCTCAGAAAAGCATATTATGCGCAAAGAATCTCGAAAAGAAAAAAAATTTTTTCGATGTTTGGAAACTTCGTTAGAATCACTTTTTTTCCGTTCTTATTTGAGATAACTGGTTCTCTTTCATTATACTAGTTTGATAGCCTCAGAAAAGCATATTATGCGCAAAGAATCTCGAAAAGAGAAAATTTTTTTTCGAAGTTTGGAAACTTCGTTAGAATCACTTTTTTCCGTTCTTATTTGAGATAACTGGTTCTCTTTCATTATACTAGTTTGATAGCCTAAGAAAAGCATATTATGCGCAAAGAATCTCGAAAAGAAAAAAGTTTTTTTTCGAAGTTTGGAAACTTCATTAGAAGCACTTTTTTCCATTCTTATTTGAGTTAACTGGTAATCTCTCATTATACTAGTTTGATAGCCTCAGAAAATCATATTATGCGCAAAGAATCTCGAAAAGAAAAAAATTTTTTTTCGATGTTCGGAAACTTCGTTAGAATCACTTTTTTTCCGTTCTTATTTGAGATAACTGGTTCTCTTTCATTATACTAATTAGATAGCCTCAGAAAAGCATATTATGCGCAAAGAATCTCGAAAATAAAAAAAACTTACTTAGAAGTTTGGAAACTTCGTTAGAATCACTTTTTTTCCGTTCTTATTTGAGATAACTGGTTCTCTTTCATTATACTAGTTTGATAGCCTCAGAAAAGCATATTATAAGCAAAGAATCTCGAAAAGAAAAATTTTTTTTTTCGAAGTTTGGAAACTTCGTTAGAATCACTTTTTTTCCGTTCTTATTTGAGATAACTGGTTCTCTTTCATTATATTAGTTTGATAGCCTCAGAAAAGCATATTATGCGCAAAGAATCTCGAAAAGAAAAAAATTTTTTTTCGAAGTTTGGAAACTTCATTAGAATCACTTTTTTTCATTCTTATTTGAGATAACTGGTAATCTCTCATTATACTAGTTTGGTAGACTCAGAAAACCATATTATGCGCAAAGAATCTCGAAAAGAAAAAAAATTTTTTTCGATGTTTGGAAACTTCGTTAGAATCACTTTTTTTCCGTTCTTATTTGAGATAACTGGTTCTCTTTCATTATACTAATTAGATAGCCTCAGAAAAGCATATTACGCGCAAAGAATCTCGAAAATAAAAAAATTTTTTTAGAACTTTGGAAACTTCGTTAGAATCACTTTTTTTCCGTTCTTATTTGAGATAATTGGTTCTCTTTCATTATACTAATTAGATAGCCTCAGAAAAGCACATTATGCGCAAAGAATCTCGAAAATAAAAAAAACTTACTTAGAAGTTTGGAAACTTCGTTAGAATCACTTTTTTTCCGTTCTTATTTGAGATAACTGGTTCTCTTTCATTATACTAGTTTGATAGCCTCAGAAAAGCATATTATAAGCAAAAAATCTCGAAAAGAAAATTTTTTTTTTTCGAAGTTTGGAAACTTCGTTAGAATCACTTTTTTTCCGTTCTTATTTGAGATAACTGGTTCTCTTTCATTATATTAGTTTGATAGCCTCAGAAAAGCATATTATGCGCAAAGAATCTCGAAAAGAAAAAAATTTTTTTTCGAAGTTTGGAAACTTCATTAGAATCACTTTTTTTCATTCTTATTTGAGATAACTGGTAATCTCTCATTATACTAGTTTGGTAGACTCAGAAAACCATATTATGCGCAAAGAATCTCGAAAAGAAAAAAATTTTTTTTCGATGTTTGGAAACTTCGTTAGAATCACTTTTTTTCCGTTCTTATTTGAGATAACTGGTTCTCTTTCATTATACTAATTAGATAGCCTCAGAAAAGCATATTACGCGCAAAGAATCTCGAAAATAAAAAAAATTTTTTAGAACTTTGGAAACTTCGTTAGAATCACTTTTTTTCCGTTCTTATTTGAGATAACTGGTTCTCTTTCATTATACTAGTTTGATAGCCTCAGAAAAGCATATTATGCGCAAAGAATATCGAAAAGAAAAAAATTTTTTTTCGAAGTTTGGAAACTTCGTTAGAATCACTTTTTTTCCATTTTTATTTGAGATAACTGGTTCTCTTTCATTATACTAGTTTGATAGCCTCAGAAAAGCATATTATGCGCAAAGAATCTCGAAAAGAAAAAATTTTTTTTCGAAGTTTGGAAACTTCTTTAGAATCACTTTTTTTCCGTTCTTATTTGAGATAACTGGTTCTCTTTTTTATACTAGTGTGATAGCCTCAGAAAAGCATATTATGCGCAAAGAATCTCGAAAAGAAAAAAAAAATTTTTCGAAGTTTGGAAACTTCCTTAGAAACAGTTTTTTTCCATTCTTATTTGAGTTAACTGGTTCTCTTTCATTATACTAGTTTGATAGCCTGAGAAAAGCATATTATGCGCAAAGAATCTCGAAAGAAAAAATTTTTTTTTCGTAGTTTGGAATCTTCGTTAGAATCACTTTTTTCCGTTCTAATTTGACATAACTGGTTCTCTTTCATTATACTAGTTTGATAGCCTCAGAAAAGCATATTATGCGCAAAGAATCTCGAAAATAAAAAAAAAAAATTTCGAAGTTTGAAACTTCGTTAGAATCACTTTTTTTCCGTTCTTATTTGAGATAACTGGTTCTCTTTCATTTTACTAGTTTGATAGCCTCAGAAAAGCATATTATGCGCAAAGAATCTCGAAAAGAAAAAAAATTTTTTCGAAATTTGGAAACTTCTTTTGAATCACTTTTATTCCGTTCTTATTTGAGATAACTGGTTCTCTTTCATTATACTAGTTTGATAGCCTCAGAAAAGCATATTATGCGCAAAGAATCTCGAAAAGAAAAAAATTTTTTTTCGAAGTTTGGAAACTTCGTTAGAATCACTTTTTTTCCGTTCTTATTTGAGATAACTGGTTCTCTTTCATTATACTAGTTTGATAGCCTTAGAAAAGCATATTATGCACAAAGAATCTCGAAAAGAAAAAAAAATTTTTCCAATTTTGGAAACTTCGTTACAATCACTTTTATTCTGTTCTTATTTGACATAACTGGTTCTCTTTCATTATACTAGTTTGATAGCCTCAGAAAAGCATATTATGCGCAAAGAATCTCGAAATGAAAAAAATTTTTTTTCGAAGTTTGGAAACTTCCTTAGAATCACTTTTTTTCCATTCTTATTTGAGATAACTGGTTCTCTTTCATTATACTAGTTTGATAGCCTCAGAAAAGAATATTATACGGTGAGAATCTCGAAAAGAAAAAAAACTTTTTTCGAAGTTTGGAAACTTCGTTAGAATCACTTTTTTTCCGTTCTTATTTGAGATAACTGGTTCTCTTTCATTATACTAGTTTGATAGCCTCAGAAAAGCATATTATGCTCAAAGAATCACGAAAAGAAAAAAAAATTTTTTCGAAGTTTGGAAACTTTGTTTGAATCACTTTTATTCCGTTCTTATTTGAGATAACTGGTTCTCTTTCATTATACTAATTTGATAGCCTCAGTAAAGCATATTATGCGCAAAGAATCTCGAATAGAAAAAAAAATTTTTTCGAAGTTTGGAATCTTCGTTAGAATCACTTTTTTCCCGTTCTTATTTGAGATAACTGGTTGTCTTTCATTATACTAGTTTGATAGCCTCAGTAAAGCATATTATGCGGAAAGAATCTCGAAAAGAAAAAAAAATTTTTTCGAAGTTTGGAAACTTCGTTTGAATCACTTTTATTCCGTTCTTATTTGAGATAACTGGTTCTCTTTCATTATACTAGTTTGATAGCCTCAGTAAAGCATATTATGCGCAATGTATCTCGAAAAAAAAAATTTTTTTTCGAAGTTTGGAAACTTCGTTAGAATCACTTTTTTTCCGTTCTTATTTGAGATAACTGGTTCTCTTTCATTATACTAGTTTGATAGCCTCAGAAAAGCATATTATGCGCAAAGAATCTCGAAAAAAAAAAATTTTTTTCGAAGTTTGGAAACTTCGTTAGAATCACTTTATTTCCGTTCTTATTTGAGATAACTGGTTCTCTTTCATTATACTAGTTTGATAGCCTCAGTAGAGCATATTATGCGCAAAGAATCTCGAAAAGAAAAAAAATTTTTTTCGAAGTTTGGAAACGTCGTTTGAATCACTTTTTTCCGTTCTTATTTGAGATAACTGGTTCTCTTTCATTATACTAGTTTGATAGCCTCAGAAAAGCATATTATGCGCAAAAAATCTCGAAAAGAAAAAAATTTCTTTTTTCGAAGTTTAGAAACTTCGTTAGAATCACTTTTTTTCCATTCTTATTTGAGATAAATGGTAATCTCTCATTATACTAGTTTGATAGCCTCAGAAAAGCATATTATGCGCAAAGAATCTCGAAAAGAAGAAAATTTTATTTCGAAGTTTGGAAACTTCGTTAGAATCACTTTTTTTCCGTTGTTATTTGAGATAACTGGTTCTCTTTCATTATACTAATTTGACAGCCTCAGAAAAGCATATTATGCGCAAAGAATCTCGAAAAGAAAAAGTTTTTTCCTCGAAGTTTGGAAACTTCGTTAGAATCACTTTTTTCCCATTCTTATTTGAGATAACTGGTAATATCTCATTATACTAGTTTGATAGCCTCAGAAAATCATATTATGCGCAAAGAATCTCGAAAAGAAAAAAATTTTTTTTCGATGTTCGGAAACTTCGTTAGAATCACTTTTTTTCCGTTCTTATTTGAGATAACTGGTTCTCTTTCATTATACTAATTAGATAGCCTCAGAAAAGCATATTATGCGCAAAGAATCTCGAAAATAAAAAAAAACTTACTTAGAAGTTTGGAAACTTCGTTAGAATCACTTTTTTTCCGTTCTTACTTGAGATAACTGGCTCTCTTTCATTATACTAGTTTGATAGCCTCAGAAAAGCATATTATAAGCAAAGAATCTCGAAAAGAAAAAAAATTTTTTTCGAAGTTTGGAAACTTCATTAGAATCACTTTTTTTCATTCTTATTTGAGATAACTGGTAATCTCTCATTATACTAGTTTGATAGACTCAGAAAACCATATTATGCGCAAAGAATCTCGAAAAGAAAAAAATTTTTTTTCGATGTTTGGAAACTTCGTTAGAATCACTTTTTTTCCGTTCTTATTTGAGATAACTGGTTCTCTTTCATTATACTAATTAGATAGCCTTAGAAAGCATATTACGCGCAAAGAATCTCGAAAATAAAAAAATTTTTTTAGAACTTTGGAAACTTCGTTAGAATCACTTTTTTTCCGTTCTTATTTGAGATAACTGGTTCTCTTTCATTATACTAGTTTGATAGCCTCAGAAAAGCATATTATGCGCAAAGAATATCGAAAAGAAAAAAATTTTTTTTCGAAGTTTGGAAACTTCATTAGAATCACTTTTTTTCCATTCTTATTTGAGATAACTGGTAATCTCCCATTATACTAGTTTGATAGCCTCAGAAAAGCATATTATGCGCAAAGAATCTCGAAAAGAAAAAAATTTTTTTTCGAAGTTCGGAAACTTCGTTAGAATCACTTTTTTTCCGTTCTTATTTGAGATAACTGGTTCTCTTTCATTATACTAGTTTACTAGTTTGATAGCCTCAGAAAAGCATATTATGCGCAAAGAATCCCGAAAAGAAAAAAATTTTTTTTCGAAGTTTGGAAATTTCATTAGAATCACTTTTTTTCCATTCTTATTTGAGATAAATGGTAATCTCTCATTATACTAGTTTGATAGCCTCAGAAAAGCATATTATGCGCAAAGAATCTCGAAAAGAAGAAATTTTTTTTTCGAAGTTTGGCAACTTCGTTAGAATCACTTTTTTTCCGTTGTTATTTGAGAAAAACGGTTCTCTTTCATTATACTAATTTGACAGCCTCAGAAAAGCATATTATGCGCAAAGAATCTGGAAAAGAAAAAATTTTTTCCTCGAAGTTTGGAAATTTCGTTAGAATCACTTTTTTTCCATTCTTATTTGAGATAACTGGTAATCTCTCATTATACTAGTTTGATAGCCTCAGAAAATCATATTATGCGCAAAGAATCTCGAAAAGAAAAAAATTTTTTTTCGATGTTCGGAAACTTCGTTAGAATCACTTTTTTTCCGTTCTTATTTGAGATAACTGGTTCTCTTTCATTATACTAATTAGATAGCCTCAGAAAAGCATATTATGCGCAAAGAATCTCGAAAATAAAAAAAATTTACTTAGAAATTTGGAAACTTCGTTAGAATCACTTTTTTTCCGTTCTTATTTGAGATAACTGGTTCTCTTTCATTATACTAGTTTGATAGACTCAGAAAACCATATTATGCGCAAAGAATCTCGAAAAGAAAAAAATTTTTTTTCGATGTTTGGAAACTTCGTTAGAATCACTTTTTTTCCGTTCTTATTTGAGATAACTGGTTCTCTTTCATTATACTAATTAGATAGCCTCAGAAAAGCATATTACGCGCAAAGAATCTCGAAAATAAAAAAATTTTTTTAGAACTTTGGAAACTTCGTTAGAATCACTTTTTTTCCGTTCTTATTTGAGATAACTGGTTCTCTTTCATTATACTAGTTTGATAGCCTCAGAAAAGCATATTATGCGCAAAGAATCTCGAAAAGAAAAAAATTTTTTTTCGAAGTTTGGAAACGTCTTTTGAATCACTTTTTTCCGTTCTTATTTGAGATAAATGGTTCTCTTTCATTATAGTAGTTTGATAGCCTCAGAAAAGCATATTATGCGCATAGAATCTCGAAATGAAAAAAATTTTTTTTCGAAGTTTGGAAACTTCCTTAGAATCACTTTTTTTCCATTCTTATTTGAGATAACTGGTTCTCTTTCATTATACTAGTTTGATAAGCTCAGAAAAGCATATTATGCGCAAAGAATCTCGAAAAGAAAAAAATTTTTTTTCGAAGTTTGGAAACTTCTTTAGAATCACTTTTTTTCCGTTCTTATTTGAGATAACTGGTTCTCTTTTTTATACTAGTGTGATAGCCTCAGAAAAGCATATTATGCGCAAAGAATCTCGAAAAGAAAAAAAAAATTTTTCGAAATTTGGAAACTTCCTTAGAAACACTTTTTTTCCATTCTTATTTGAGTTAACTGGTTCTCTTTCATTATACTAGTTTGATAGCATGAGAAACGCATATTATGCGCAAAGAATCTCGAAAGAAAAAATTTTTTTTTCGTAGTTTGGAATCTTCGTTAGAATTACTTTTTTTCCGTTCTAATTTGACATAACTGGTTCTCTTTCATTATACTAGTTTGATAGCCTCAGAAAAGCATATTATGCGCAAAGAATCTCGAAAATTAAAAAAAATTTTTTCGAAGTTTGAAACTTCGTTAGAATCACTTTTTTTCCGTTCTTATTTGAGATAACTGGGTCTCTTTCATTATACTAGTTTGATAGCCTCAGAAAAGCATATTATGCGCAAGGAATCTCGAAAAGAAAAAAATTTTTTTTCGAAGTTTGGCAACTTCGTTAGAATCACTTTTTTTCCGTTCTTATTTGAGATAACTGGTTCTCTTTCATTTTACTAGTTTGATAGCCTCAGAAAAGCATATTATGCGCAAAGAATCTCGAAAAGAAAAAAAATTTTTTCGAAATTTGGAAACTTCGTTAGAATCACTTTTATTCCGTTCTTATTTGAGATAACTGGTTCTCTTTCATTATACTAGTTTGATAGCCTCAGAAAAGCATATTATGCGCAAAGAATCTCGAAAAGAAAAAAAATTTTTTCGAAAATTGGAAACTTCGTTAGAATCACTTTTATTCCGTTCTTATTTGAGATAACTGGTTCTTTTTCATTATACTAGTTTGATAGCCTCAGTAAAGCATATTATGCGCAAAGAATCTCGAAAAGAAAAAAATTTTTTTTCGAAGTTCGGAAACTTCGTTAGAATCACTTTTTTTCCGTTCTTATTTGAGATAACTGGTTCTCTTTCATTATACTAGTTTACTAGTTTGATAGCCTCAGAAAAGCATATTATGCGCAAAGAATCCCGAAAAGAAAAAAATTTTTTTTCGAAGTTTGGAAATTTCATTAGAATCACTTTTTTTCCATTCTTATTTGAGATAAATGGTAATCTCTCATTATACTAGTTTGATAGCCTCAGAAAAGCATATTATGCGCAAAGAATCTCGAAAAGAATAAATTTTTTTTTCGAAGTTTGGAAACTTCGTTAGAATCACTTTATTTCCGTTGTTATTTGAGAAAAACGGTTCTCTTTCATTATACTAATTTGACAGCCTCAGAAAAGCATATTATGCGCAAAGAATCTCGAAAAGAAAAAATTTTTTCCTCGAAGTGTGGAAATTTCGTTAGAATCACTTTTTTTCCATTCTTATTTGAGATAACTGGTAATCTCTCATTATACTAGTTTGATAGCCTCAGAAAATCATATTATGCGCAAAGAATCTCGAAAAGAAAAAAATTTTTTTTCGATGTTCGGAAACTTCGTTAGAATCACTTTTTTTCCGTTCTTATTTGAGATAACTGGTTCTCTTTCATTATACTAATTAGATAGCCTCAGAAAAGCATATTATGCGCAAAGAATCTCGAAAATAAAAAAAATTTACTTAGAAATTTGGAAACTTCGTTAGAATCACTTTTTTTCCGTTCTTATTTGAGATAACTGGTTCTCTTTCATTATACTAGTTTGATAGACTCAGAAAACCATATTATGCGCAAAGAATCTCGAAAAGAAAAAAATTTTTTTTCGATGTTTGGAAACTTCGTTAGAATCACTTTTTTTCCGTTCTTATTTGAGATAACTGGTTCTCTTTCATTATACTAATTAGATAGCCTCAGAAAAGCATATTACGCGCAAAGAATCTCGAAAATAAAAAAATTTTTTTAGAACTTTGGAAACTTCGTTAGAATCACTTTTTTTCCGTTCTTATTTGAGATAACTGGTTCTCTTTCATTATACTAGTTTGATAGCCTCAGAAAAGCATATTATGCGCAAAGAATCTCGAAAAGAAAAAAATTTTTTTTCGAAGTTTGGAAACGTCTTTTGAATCACTTTTTTCCGTTCTTATTTGAGATAACTGGTTCTCTTTCATTATAGTAGTTTGATAGCCTCAGAAAAGCATATTATGCGCATAGAATCTCGAAATGAAAAAAATTTTTTTTCGAAGTTTGGAAACTTCCTTAGAATCACTTTTTTTCCATTCTTATTTGAGATAACTGGTTCTCTTTCATTATACTAGTTTGATAAGCTCAGAAAAGCATATTATGCGCAAAGAATCTCGAAAAGAAAAAATTTTTTTTTCGTAGTTTGGAATCTTCGTTAGAATTACTTTTTTTCCGTTCTAATTTGACATAACTGGTTCTCTTTCATTATACTAGTTTGATAGCCTCAGAAAAGCATATTATGCGCAAAGAATCTCGAAAATAAAAAAAAAATTTTTCGAAGTTTGAAACTTCGTTAGAATCACTTTTTTTCCGTTCTTATTTGAGATAACTGGTTCTCTTTCATTATACTAGTTTGATAGCCTCAGAAAAGCATATTATGCGCAAGGAATCTCGAAAAGAAAAAAATTTTTTTTCGAAGTTTGGCAACTTCGTTAGAATCACTTTTTTTCCGTTCTTATTTGAGATAACTGGTTCTCTTTCATTTTACTAGTTTGATAGCCTCAGAAAAGCATATTATGCGCAAAGAATCTCGAAAAGAAAAAAAATTTTTTCGAAATTTGGAAACTTCGTTAGAATCACTTTTATTCCGTTCTTATTTGAGATAACTGGTTCTCTTTCATTATACTAGTTTGATAGCCTCAGAAAAGCATATTATACGGTGAGAATCTCGAAAAGAAAAAAAACTTTTTTCGAAGTTTGGAAACTTCGTTAGAATCACTTTTTTTCCGTTCTTATTTGAGATAACTGGTTCTCTTTCATTATACTAGTTTGATAGCCTCAGAAAAGCATATTATGCGCAAAGAATCACGAAAAGAAAAAAAAAATTTTTCGAAGTTTGGAAACTTTGTTTGAATCACTTTTTTTCCGTTCTTATTTGAGATAACTGGTTCTCTTTCATTATACTAATTTGATAGCCTCAGTAAAGCATATTATGCGCAAAGAATCTCGAAAAGAAAAAAAAAATTTTTCGAAGTTTGGAATCTTCGTTAGAATCACTTTTTTTCCGTTCTTATTTGAGATAACTGGTTCTCTTTCATTATACTAGTTTGATAGCCTCAGTAAAGCATATTATGCGCAAAGAATCTCGAAAAGAAAAAAAATTTTTTTCGAAGTTTGGAAACTTCGTTTGAATCACTTTTTTTCCGTTCTTATTTGAGATAACTGGTTCTCTTTCATTATACTAGTTTGATAGCCTCAGTAAAGCATATTATGCGCAAAGAATCTCGAAAAAAAAATTTTTTTTTCGAAGTTTGGAAACTTCGTTAGAATCACTTTATTTCCGTTCTTATTTGAGATAACTGGTTCTCTTTCATTATAGTAGTTTGATAGCCTCAGAAAAGCATATTATGCGCATAGAATCTCCAAATGAAAAAAAATTTTTTTCGAAGTTTGAAAACTTCCTTAGAAACACTTTTTTTCCATTCTTATTTGAGTTAACTGGTTCTCTTTCATTATACTAGTTTGATAGCCTGAGAAAAGCATATTATGCGCAAAGAATCTCGAAAGAAAAAATTTTTTTTTCGTAGTATGGAAACTTCGTTAGAATCACTTTTTTTCCGTTCTAATTTGACATAACTGGTTTCTTTCGTTATACTAGTTTGATAGCCTCAGAAAAGCATATTATGCGCAAAGAATCTCGAAAATAAAAAAAAAAATTTTCGAAGTTTGAAACTTCGTTAGAATCACTTTTTTTCCGTTCTTATTTGAGATAACTGGTTCTCTTTCATTTTACTAGTTTGATAGCCTCAGAAAAGCATATTATGCGCAAAGAATCTCGAAAGAAAAAATTTTTTTTTCGTAGTATGGAAACTTCGTTAGAATCACTTTTTTTCCGTTCTAATTTGACATAACTGGTTCTCTTTCGTTATACTAGTTTGATAGCCTCAGAAAAGCATATTATGCGCAAAGAATCTCGAAAATAAAAAAAAAAAATTTCGAAGTTTGAAACTTCGTTAGAATCACTTTTATTCCGTTCTTATTTGAGATAACTGGTTCTCTTTCATTTTACTAGTTTGATAGCCTCAGAAAAGCATATTATGCGCAAAGAATCTCGAAAAGAAAAAAAAATTTTTCGAAATTTGGAAACTTCGTTAGAATCACTTTTATTCCGTTCTTATTTGAGATAACTGGTTCTCTTTCATTATACTAGTTTGATAGCCTCAGAAAAGCATATTATGTGCAAAGAATCTCGAAAAGAAAAAAAATTTTTTTCGAAGTTTGGAAACTTCGTTAGAATCACTTTTTTTCCGTTCTTATTTGTGATAACTGGTTCTCTTTCATTATACTAGTTTGATAGCCTTAGAAAAGCATATTATGCACAAAGGATCTCGAAAAGAAAAAAAATTTTTTCCAAGTTTGGAAACTTCGTTACAATCACTTTTATTCTGTTCTTATTTGACATAACTGGTTCTCTTTCATTATACTAGTTTGATAGCCTCAGAAAAGCATATTATGCGCAAAGAATCTCGAAATGAAAAAAATTTTTTTTCGAAGTTTGGAAACTTCCTTAGAATCACTTTTTTTCCATTCTTATTTGAGATAACTGGTTCTCTTTCATTATACTAGTTTGATAGCCTCAGAAAAGCATATTATGCGCAAAGAATCTCGAAAAGAAAAAAAATTTTTTTCGAAGTTCGGAAACTTCGTTAGAATCACTTTTTTTCCGTTCTTATTTGATATAACTGGTTCTCTTTCATTATACTAATTAGATGGCCTCAGAAAAGCATATTATGCGCAAAGAATCTCGAAAGAAAAAATTTTTTTTTCGTAGTATGGAAACTTCGTTAGAATCACTTTTTTTCCGTTCTAATTTGACATAACTGGTTCTCTTTCATTATACTAGTTTGATAGCCTCAGAAAAGCATATTATGCGCAAAGAATCTCGAAAATAAAAAAAAAATTTTTCGAAGTTTGAAACTTAGTTAGAATCACTTTTTTCCGTTCTTATTTGAGATAACTGGTTCTCAGTTTGATAGCCTCAGAAAAGCATATAATGCGCAAGGAATCTCGAAAAGAAAAAAAATTTTTTTCGAAGTTTGGAAACTTCGTTAGAATCATTTTTTTTCCGTTCTTATTTGAGATAACTGGTTCTCTTTCATTTTACTAGTTTGATAGCCTCAGAAAAGCATATTATGCGCAAAGAATCTCGAAAGAAAAAATTTTTTTTTCGTAGTTTGGAATCTTCGTTAGAATTACTTTTTTTCCGTTCTAATTTGACATAACTGGTTCTCTTTTATTATACTAGTTTGATAGCCTCAGAAAAGCATATTATGCGCAAAGAATCTCGAAAATAAAAAAAAAAATTTCGAAGTTTGAAACTTCGTTAGAATCACTTTTTTTCCGTTCTTATTTGAGATAACTGGTTCTCTTTCATTTTACTATTTTGATAACCTCAGAAAAGCATATTATGCCCAAAGAATCTCGAAAAGAAAAAAATTTTTTTCGAAATTTGGAAACTTCGTTAGAATCACTTTTATTCCGTTCATATTTGAGATAACTGGTTCTCTTTCATTATACTAGTTTGATAGCCTCAGAAAAGCATATTATGCGCAAAGAATCTCGAAAAGAAAAAAATTTTTTTTCGAAGTTTGGAAACTTCGTTAGAATCACTTTTTTTCCGTTCTTATTTGAGATAACTGGTTCTCTTTCATTATACTAGTTTGATAGCCTTAGAAAAGCATATTATGCACAAAGAATCTCGAAAAGAAAAAAAAATTTTTCCAAGTTTGGAAACTTCGTTACAATCACTTTTATTCTGTTCTTATTTAACATAACTGGTTCTCTTTCATTATACTAGTTTGATAGCCTCAGAAAAGCATATTATGTGCAAAGAATCTCGAAATGAAAAATTTTTTTTTTCGAAGTTTGGAAACTTCCTTAGAATCACTTTTTTTCCATTCTTATTTGAGATAACTGGTTCTCTTTCATTATACTAGTTTGATAGCCTCAGAAAAGCATATTATACGGTGAGAATCTCGAAATGAAAAAAAACTTTTTTCGAAGTTTGGAAACTTCGTTAGAATCACTTTTTTTCCGTTCTTATTTGAGATAACTGGTTCTCTTTCATTATACTAATTTGATAGCCTCAGTAAAGCATATTATGCGCAAAGAATCTCGAAAAGAAAAAAAAATTTTTTTCGAAGTTTGGAATCTTCGTTAGAATCACTTTTTTTCCGTTCTTATTTGAGATAACTGGTTCTCTTTCATTATACTATTTTGATAGCCTCAGTAAAGCATATTATGCGCAAAGAATCTCGAAAAGAAAAAAAAAATTTTTCGAAGTTTGGAAACTTCGTTTGAATCACTTTTTTTCCGTTCTTATTTGAGATAACTGGTTCTCTTTCATTATACTAGTTTGATAGCCTCAGTAAAGCATATTATGCGCGAGGAATCTCGAAAAAAAAAATTTTTTTTCGAAGTTTGGAAACTTCGTTAGAATCACTTTATTTCCGTTCTTATTTGAGATAACTGGTTCTCTTTCATTATACTAGTTTGATAGCCTCAGTAAAGCATATTATGCGCAAAGAATCTCGAAAAGAAAAAAAAAATTTTTCGAAGTTTGGAAACGTCGTTTGAATCACTTTTTTCCGTTCTTATTTGAGATAACTGGTTCTCTTTCATTATAGTAGTTTGATAGCCTGAGAAAAGCATATTATGCGCAAAGAATCTCGAAAAGAAAAAAAAATTTTTCGAAATTTGGAAACTTCGTTAGAATCACTTTTATTCCCGTCTTATTTGAGATAACTGGTTCTCTTTCATTATACAAGTTTGATAGCCTCAGAAAAGCATATTATGCGCAAAGAATCTCGAAAAGAAAAAAATTTTTTTTCGAAGTTTGGAAACTTCGTTAGAATCACTTTTTTTCCGTTCTTATTTGAGATAACTGGTTCTCTTTCATTATACTAGTTTGATAGCCTTAGAAAAGCATTTTATGCACAAAGAATCTCGAAAAGAAAAAAAATTTTTCCAAGTTTGGAAACTTCGTTACAATCACTTTTATTCTGTTCTTATTTGACATAACTGGTTCTCTTTCATTATACTAGTTTGATAGCCTCAGAAAAGCATATTATGCGCAAAGAATCTCGAAATGAAAAAAATTTTTTTTCGAAGTTTGGAAACTTCCTTAGAATCACTTTTTTTCCATTCTTATTTGAGATAACTGGTTCTCTTTCATTATACTAGTTTGATAGCCTCAGAAAAGCATATTATACGGTGAGAATCTCGAAAAGAAAAAAAACTTTTTTCGAAGTTCGGAAACTTCGTTAGAATCACTTTTTTTCCGTTCTTATTTGAGATAACTGGTTCTCTTTCATTATACTAATTAGATAGCCTCAGAAAAGCATATTATGCGCAAAGAATCTCGAAAATAAAAAAAATTTTTTTAGAAGTTTAGAAACTTCGTTAGAATCCCTTTTTTTCCGTTCTTATTTGAGATAACTGGTTCTTTTCATTATACTAGTTTGATAGCCTCAGGAAAGCATATTATACGGTGAGAATCTCGAAAACAAAAAAAACTTTTTTCGAAGTTTGGAAACTTCGTTAGAATCACTTTTTTCCGTTCTTATTTGAGATAACTGGTTCTCTTTCATTATACTAATTTGATAGCCTCAGTAAAGCATATTATGCGCAAAGAATCTCGAAAAGAAAAAAAAATTTTTTCGAAGTTTGGAATCTTCGTTAGAATCACTTTTTTTCCGTTCTTATTTGAGATAACTGGTTCTCTTTCATTATACTAGTTTGATAGCCTCAGTAAAGCATATTATGCGCAAAGAATCTCGAAAAGAAAAAAAATTTTTTTCGAAGTTTGGAAACTTCGTTTGAATCACTTTTTTTCCGTTCTTATTTGAGATAACTGGTTCTCTTTCATTATACTAGTTTGATAGCCTCAGTAAAGCATATTATGCGCAAAGAATCTCAAAAAAAAAAATTTTTTTTCGAAGTTTGGAAATTTCTTTAGAATCACTTTATTTCCGTTCTTATTTCAGATAACTGGTTGCCTTTCATTATACTAGTTTAATAGCCTCAGAAAAGCATATTATGCGCAAAGAATCTCGAAAAGAAAAAAAAATTTTTTCGAAGTTTGGAAAGGTCGTTTGAATCACTTTTTTCCGTTCTTATTTGAGATAACTGGTTCTCTTTCATTATAGTAGTTTGATAGCCTCAGAAAAGCATATTATGCGCAAAGAATCTCGAAAAGAAAAAAAAATTTTTCGAAATTTGGAAACTTCGTTAGAATCACTTTTTTTCCGTTCTTATTTGAGATAACTAGTTCTCTTTCATTATACTAGTTTGATAGCCTCAGAAAAGCATATTATGCGCAAAGAATCTCGAAAAGAAAAAAATTTTTTTTCGAAGTACGGAAACTTCGTTAGAATCACTTTTTTTCCGTTCTTATTTGAGATAACTGGTTCTCTTTCATTATACTAGTTTAGTAGTTTGATAGCCTCAGAAAAGCATATTATGCGCAAAGAATCCCGAAAAGAAAAAAATTTTTTTTCGAAGTTTGGAAATTTCATTAGAATCACTTTTTTTCCATTCTTATTTGAGATAAATGGTAATCTCTCATTATACTAGTTTGATAGACTCAGAAAACCATATTATGCGCAAGAAATCTCGAAAGGAAAAAAATTTTTTTTCGATGTTTGGAAACTTCGTTAGAATCACTTTTTTTCCGTTCTTATTTGAGATAACTGGTTCTCTTTCATTATACTAATTAGATAGCCTCAGAAAAGCATATTACGCGCAAAGAATCTCGAAAATAAAAAAAATTTTTTAGAACTTTGGAAACTTCGTTAGAATCACTTTTTTTCCGTTCTTATTTGAGATAACTGGTTCTCTTTCATTATACTAGTTTGATAGCCTCAGAAAAGCATATTATGTGCAAAGAATATCGAAAAGAAAAATTTTTTTTTTCGAAGTTTGGAAACTTCATTAGAATCACTTTTTTTCCATTCTTATTTGAGATAACTGGTAATCTCTCATTATACTAGTTTGATAGCCTCAGAAATGCATATTATGCGCAAAGAATCTCGAAAAGAAAAAAAATTTTTTTCGAAGTTTGGAAACGTCTTTTGAATCACTTTTTTCCGTTCTTATTTGAGATAACTGGTTCTCTTTCATTATAGTAGTTTGATAGCCTCAGAAAAGCATATTATGCGCATAGAATCTCCAAATGAAAAAAAATTTTTTTCGAAGTTTGGAAACTTCCTTAGAATCACTTTTTTTCCATTCTTATTTGAGATAACTGGTTCTCTTTTTTATACTAGTGTGATAGCCTCAGAAAAGCATATTATGCGCAAAGAATCTCGAAAAGAAAAAAAAATTTTTTCGAAGTTTGGAAACTTCGTTAGAATCTCTTTTTTTCCGTTCTTATTTGAGATAACTGGTTCTCTTTCATTATACTAGTTTGATAGCCTTAGAAAAGCATATTATGCGCAAAGAATCTCGAAAAGAAAAAAATTTTTTTTTTGAAGTTTGGAAACTTCTTTAGAATCATTTTTTTCCGTTCTTATTTGAGATAACTGGTTCTCTTACATTATACTAGTTTGATAGCCTCAGAAAAGCATATTATGCGCAAAGAATCTCGAAAAGAAAAAAATTTTTTTCGAAGTTTGGAAACTTCGTTAGAATCACTTTTTTTCCGTTCTTATTTGAGATAACTGGTTCTCTTTCATTATACTAGTTTGATAGCCTCAGTAAAGCATATTATGCGCAAAGAATCTCGAAATGAAAAAAAATTATTTTCGAAGTTTGGAAACTTCCTTAGAATCACTTTTTTTTCATTCTCATTTGAGATAACTGGTTCTCTTTCATTATACTAGTTTGATAGCCTCAGAAAAGCATATTATGCGCAAGGAATCTCGAAAAGAAAAAATTTTTTTTTCGAAGTTTGGAAACTTCGTTAGAATCACTTTTTTTCCGTTCTTATTTGAGATAACTGGTTCTCTTTCATTATACTAGTTTGATAGCCTTAGAAAAGCATATTATGCTCAAAGAATCTCGAAAAGAAAAAAAATTTTTTCGAAGTTTGGAAACTTCGTTAGAATCACTTTTATTCTGTTCTTATTTGACATAACTGGTTATCTTTCATTATACTAGTTTGATAGCCTCAGAAAAGCATATTATGCGCAAAGAATCTCGAAAAGAAAAACATTTTTTTTCGAAGTTTGGAAACTTCATAAGAATCACTTTTTTCCATTCTTATTTGAGATAAATGGTAATCTCTCATTATACTAGTTTGATAGCCTCAGAAAAGCATATTATGCGCAAAGAATCTCGAAAAGAAAAAAAAAATTTTTCGAAATTTGGAAACTTCGTTAGAATCACTTTTATTCCGTTCTTATTTGACATAACTGGTTCTCTGTCATTATACTAGTTTGATAGCCTCACAAAAGCATATTATGCGCAAAGAATCTCGAAAAGAAAAAAATTTTTTTTCGAAGTTTGGAAACTTCGTTAGAATCACTTTTTTTCCGTTCTTATTTGAGATAACTGGTTTTCTTTCATTATACTAGTTTGATAGCGTCAGAAAAGCATATTATGCGCAAATAATCTGGAAAAGAAGAAATTTTTTTTTCGAAGTTTGGAAACTTCGTTAGAATCACTTTTTTCCGTTGTTATTTGAGATAACTGGTTCTCTTTCATTATACTAGTTTGAAGGCCTCAGTAAAGCATATTATGCGCAAAGAATCTCGAAAAGAAAAAAAATTTTTTTCGATGTTCGGAAACTTCGTTAGAATCACTTTTTTTCCGTTCTTATTTGAGATAACTGGTTCTCTTTCATTATACTAGTTTACTAGTTTGATAGCCTCAGAAAAGCATATTATGCGCAAAGAATCCCGAAAAGAAAAAAATTTTTTTTCGAAGTTTGGAAATTTCATTAGAATCACTTTTTTTCCATTCTTATTTGAGATAAATGGTAATCTCTCATTATGCTAGTTTGATAGCCTCAGAAAAGCATATTATGCGAAAAGAATCTCGAAAAGAAGAAATTTTTTTTTCGAAGTTTGGAAACTTCGTTAGAATCACTTTTTTTCCGTTGTTATTTGAGAAAAATGGTTCTCTTTCATTATACTAATTTGACAGCCTCAGAAAAGCATATTATGCGCAAAGAATATCGAAAAGAAAAAAATTTTTTTTCGAAGTTTGGAAACTTCATTAGAATCACTTTTTTTTCCATTCTTATTTGAGATAACTGGTAATCTCTCATTATACTAGTTTGATAGCCTCAGAAAAGCATATTATGCGGAAAGAATCTCGAAAAGAAAAAAATTTTTTTTCGAAGTTTGGAAACGTCTTTTGAATCACTTTTTTCCGTTCTAATTTGAGATAACTGGTTCTCTTTCATTATAGTAGTTTGATAGCCTCAGAAAAGCATATTATGCGCATAGAATCTCCAAATGAAAAAAAATTTTTTTCGAAGTTTGGAAACTTCCTTAGAATCACTTTTTTTCCATTCTTATTTGAGATAACTGGTTCTCTTTTTTATACTAGTGTGATAGCCTCAGAAAAGCATATTATGCGCAAAGAATCTCGAAAAGAATAAAACTTTTTTTCGAAGTTTGGAAACTTCCTTAGAAACACTTTTTTTCCATTCTTATTTGAGTTAACTGGTTCTCTTTCATTATACTATTTTGATAGCCTGAGAAAAGCATATTATGCGCAAAGAATCTCGAAAGAAAAAATTTTTTTTTCGTAGTATGGAAACTTCGTTAGAATCACTTTTTTCCGTTCTAATTTGACATAACTGGTTCTCTTTCGTTATACTAGTTTGATAGCCTCAGAAAAGCATATTATGCGCAAAGAATCTCGAAAATAAAAAAAAAAAATTTTCGAAGTTTGAAACTTCGTTAGAATCACTTTTTTTCCGTGCTTATTTGAGATAACTGGTTCTCTTTCATTATACTAGTTTGATAGCCTCAGAAAAGCATATTATGCGCAAGGAATCTCGAAAAGAAAAAAAATTTTTTTCGAAGTTTGGAAACTTCGTTAGAATCACTTTTTTTCCGTTCTTATTTGAGATAACTGGTTCTCTTTCATTTTACTTGTTTGATAGCCTCAGAAAAGCATATTATGCGCAAAGAATCTCGAAAAGAAAAAAAAATTTTTCGAAATTTGGAAACTTCGTTAGAATCACTTTTATTCCGCTCTTATTTGAGATAACTAGTTCTCTTTCATTATACTAGTTTGATAGCCTCAGAAAAGCATATTATGCGCAAAGAATCTCGAAAAGAAAAAAATTTTTTTTCGAAGTTTGGAAACTTCGTTAGAATCACTTTATTTCCGTTCTTATTTGAGATAACTGGTTCTCTTTCATTATACTAGTTTGATAGCCTTAGAAAAGCATATTATGCACAAAGAATCTCGAAAAGAAAAAAAATTTTTTCCAAGTTTGGAAACTTCGTTACAATCACTTTTATTCTGTTCTTATTTGACATAACTGGTTCTCTTTCATTATACTAGTTTGATAGCCTCAGAAAAGCATATTATGCGGAAAGAATCTCGAAATGAAAAAATTTTTTTTTCGAAGTTTGGAAACTTCCTTAGAATCACTTTTTTTCCATTCTTATTTGAGATAACTGGTTCTCTTTCATTATACTAGTTTGATAGCCTCAGAAAAGCATATTATGCGCAAAGAATCTCGAAAAGAAAAAAAATTTTTTTCGAAGTTCGGAAACTTCGTTAGAATCACTTTTTTTCCGTTCTTATTTGAGATAACTGGTTCTCTTTCATTATACTAATTAGATAGCCTCAGAAAAGCATATTATGCGCAAAGAATCTCGAAAGTAAAAAAAAAATTTTTAGAAGTTTAGAAACTTCGTTAGAATCCCTTTTTTTCCGTTCTTATTTGAGATAACTGGTTCTTTTCATTATACTAGTTTGATAGCCTCAGGAAAGCATATTATACGGTGAGAATCTCGAAAACAAAAAAAACTTTTTTCGAAGTTTGGAAACTTCGTTAGAATCACTTTTTTCCGTTCTTATTTGAGATAACTGGTTCTCTTTCATTATACTAATTTGATAGCCTCAGTAAAGCATATTATGCGCAAAGAATCTCGAAAAGAAAAAAAAATTTTTTCGAAGTTTGGAAACTTTGTTAGAATCACTTTTTTTCCGTTTTTATTTGAGATAACTAGTTCTCTTTCATTATAGTAGGTTGATAGCCTCAGAAAAGCATATTATGCGCAAAGAATCTCGAAATGAAAAAAATTTTTTTTCGAAGTTTAGAAACTTCTTTAGAATCACTTTTTTTCCATTCTTATTTGAGATAACTGGTTCTCTTTCATTATACTAGTTTGATAGCCTCAGAAAAGCATATTACGCGCATAGAATCTCGAAAAGAAAAAAATTTTTTTTTTGAACTTTGGAAACTTCTTTAGAATCACTTTTTTTCCGTTCTTATTTGAGATATCTGGTTCTCTTTCATTATACTAGTTTGATAGCCTCAGAAAATCATATAATGCGCAAAGAATCTCGAAAAGAAAAAAATTTTTTTTCGAAGTTTGGAAACTTCATTAGAATCACTTTTTTTCCATTCTTATTTGAGATAACTGGTAATCTCTCATTATACTAGTTTGATAGCCTCAGAAAAGCATATTATGCGCAAAGAATCTCGAAAAGAAAAAAAAATTTTTTCGAAGTTTGGAAACGTCGTTTGAATCACTTTTTTCCGTTCTTATTTGATACCTGGTTCTCTTTCATTATAGTAGTTTGATAGCCTCAGAAAAGCATATTATGCGCAAAGAATCTCGAAAAGAAAAAAAATTTTTTTTGAAGTTTGGAAACTTCTTTAGAATCACTTTTTTTCCGTTCTTATTTGAGATAACTGGTTCTCTTTCATTATACTAGTTTGATAGCCTCAGAAAAGCATATTATGCGCAAAGAATCTCGAAAAGAAAAAAACTTTTTTTCGAAGTTTGGAAACTTCCTTAGAAACACTTTTTTTCCATTCTTATTTGAGTTAACTGGTTCTCTTTCATTATACTAGTTTGATAGCATGAGAAAAGCATATTATGCGCAAAGAATCTCGAAAGAAAAAATTTTTTTTTCGTAGTATGGAAACTTCGTTAGAATCACTTTTTTCCGTTCTAATTTGACATAACTGGTTCTCTTTCGTTATACTAGTTTGATAGCCTCAGAAAAGCATATTATGCGCAAAGAATCTCGAAAATAAAAAAAAAAATTTTCGAATTTTGAAACTTCGTTAGAATCACTTTTTTTCCGTGCTTATTTGAGATAACTGGTTCTCTTTCATTATACTAGTTTGATAGCCTCAGAAAAGCATATTATGCGCAAGGAATCTCGAAAAGAAAAAAAATTTTTTTCAAAGTTTGGAAACTTCGTTAGAATCACTTTTTTTCCGTTCTTATTTGAGATAACTGGTTCTCTTTCATTTTACTAGTTTGATAGCCTCAGAAAAGCATATTATGCGCAAAGAATCTCGAAAAGAAAAAAAAAATTTTCGAAATTTGGAAACTTCGTTAGAATCACTTTTATTCCGTTCTTATTTGAGATAACTGGTTCTCTTTCATTATACTAGTTTGATAGCCTCAGAAAAGCATATTATGCGCAAAGAATCTCGAAAAGAAAAAAATTTTTTTTCGAAGTTTGGAAACTTCGTTAGAATCACTTTATTTCCGTTCTTATTTGAGATAACTGGTTCTCTTTCATTATACTAGTTTGATAGCCTTAGAAAAGCATATTATGCACAAAGAATCTCGAAAAGAAAAAAAATTTTTTCCAAGTTTGGAAACTTCGTTACAATCACTTTTATTCTGTTCTTATTTGACATAACTGGTTCTCTTTCATTATACTAGTTTGATAGCCTCAGAAAAGCATATTATGCGCAAAGAATCTCGAAATGAAAAAATTTTTTTTTCGAAGTTTGGAAACTTCCTTAGAATCACTTTTTTTCCATTCTTATTTGAGATAACTGGTTCTCTTTCATTATACTAGTTTGATAGCCTCAGAAAAGCATATTATGCGCAAAGAATCTCGAAAAGAAAAAAAATTTTTTTCGAAGTGCGGAAACTTCGTTAGAATCACTTTTTTTCCGTTCTTATTTGAGATAACTGGTTCTCTTTCATTATACTAATTAGATAGCCTCAGAAAAGCATATTATGCGCAAAGAATCTCGAAAATAAAAAAAATTTTTTTAGAAGTTTGGAAACTTCGTTAGAATCCCTTTTTTTCCGTTCTTATTTGAGATCTGGTTCTTTTCATTATACTAGTTTGATAGCCTCAGGAAAGCATATTATACGGTGAGAATCTCGAAAAGAAAAAAAACTTTTTTCGAAGTTTGGAAACTTCGTTAGAATCACTTTTTTCCGTTCTTATTTGAGATAACTGGTTCTCTTTCATTATACTAATTTGATAGCCTCAGTAAAGCAAATTATGCGCAAAGAATCTCGAAAAGAAAAAAAATTTTTTTCGAAGTTTGGAATCTTCGTTAGAATCACTTTTTTTCCGTTCTTATTTGAGATAACTGGTTCTCTTTCATTATACTAGTTTGATAGCCTCAGTAAAGCATATTATGCGCAAAGAATCTCGAAAAGAAAAAAAATTTTTTTCGAAGTTTGGAAACTTCGTTTGAATCACTTTTTTTCCGTTCTTATTTGAGATAACTGGTTCTCTTTCATTATACTAGTTTGATAGCCTCAGTAAAGCATATTATGCGCAAAGAATCTCAAAAAAAAAAATTTTTTGTCGAAGTTTGGAAATTTCTTTCGAATCACTTTATTTCCGTTCTTATTTGAGATAACTGGTTGCCTTTCATTATACTAGTTTGATAGCCTCAGTAAAGCATATTATGCGCAAAGAATCTCGAAAAGAAAAAAAAATTTTTTCGAAGTTTGGAAAGGTCGTTTGAATCACTTTTTTCCGTTCTTATTTGAGATAACTGGTTCTCTTTCATTATAGTAGTTTGATAGCCTCAGAAAAGCATATTATGCGCAAAGAATCTCAAAAAGAAAAAAAAATTTTTCGAAATTTGGAAACTTCGTTAGAATCACTTTTTTTCCGTTCTTATTTGAGATAACTAGTTCTCTTTCATTATACTAGTTTGATAGCCTCAGAAAAGCATATTATGCGCAAAGAATCTCGAAAAGAAAAAAATTTTTTTTCGAAGTACGGAAACTTCGTTAGAATCACTTTTTTTCCGTTCTTATTTGAGATAACTGGTTCTCTTTCATTATACTAGTTTACTAGTTTGATAGCCTCAGAAAAGCATATTATGCGCAAAGAATCCCGAAAAGAAAAAAATTTTTTTTCGAAGTTTGGAAATTTCATTAGAATCACTTTTTTTCCATTCTTATTTGAGATAAATGGTAATCTCTCATTATACTAGTTTGATAGACTCAGAAAACCATATTATGCGCAAGAAATCTCGAAAAGAAAAAAATTTTTTTTCGATGTTTGGAAACTTCGTTAGAATCACTTTTTTTCCATTCTTATTTGAGATAACTGGTTCTCTTTCATTATACTAATTAGATAGCCTCAGAAAAGCATATTACGCGCAAAGAATCTCGAAAATAAAAAAATTTTTTTAGAACTTTGGAAACTTCGTTAGAATCACTTTTTTTCCGTTCTTATTTGAGATAACTGGTTCTCTTTCATTATACTAGTTTGATAGCCTCAGAAAAGCATATTATGTGCAAAGAATATCGAAAAGAAAAAATTTTTTTTTCGAAGTTTGGAAACTTCATTAGAATCACTTTTTTTCCATTCTTATTTGAGATAACTGGTAATCTCTCATTATACTAGTTTGATAGCCTCAGAAATGCATATTATGCGCAAAGAATCTCGAAAAGAAAAAAAATTTTTTTCGAAGTTTGGAAACGTCTTTTGAATCACTTTTTTCCGTTCTTATTTGAGATAACTGGTTCTCTTTCATTATAGTAGTTTGATAGCCTCAGAAAAGCATATTATGCGCATAGAATCTCCAAATGAAAAAAAATTTTTTTCGAAGTTTGGAAACTTCCTTAGAATCACTTTTTTTCCATTCTTATTTGAGATAACTGGTTCTCTTTTTTATACTAGTGTGATAGCCTCAGAAAAGCATATTATGCGCAAAGAATCTCAAAAAGAAAAAAAATTTTTTTCGAAGTTTGGAAACTTCGTTAGAATCACTTTTTTTCCGTTCTTATTTGAGATAACTGGTTCTCTTTCATTATACTAGTTTGATAGTCTTAGAAAAGCATATTATGCGCAAAGAATCTCGAAAAGAAAAAAATTTTTTTTTTGAAATTTGGAAACTTCTTTAGAATCACTTTTTTTCCGTTCTTATTTGAGATAACTGTTTCTCTTTCATTATACTAGTTTGATAGCCTCAGTAAAGCATATTATGCGCAAAGAATCTCGAAAAGAAAAAAAATTTTTTTCGAAGTTTGGAAACTTCGTTTGAATCACTTTTTTTCCGTTCTTATTTGAGATAACTGGTTCTCTTTCATTATACTAGTTTGATAGCCTCAGTAAAGCATATTATGCGCAAAGAATCTCAAAAAAAAAAAATTTTTTTCGAAGGTAGGAAATTTCTTTAGAATCACTTTATTTCCGTTCTTATTTGAGATAACTGGTTGCCTTTCATTATACTAGTTTGATAGCCTCAGTAAAGCATATTATGCGCAAAGAATCTCGAAAAGAAAAAAAATTTTTTTCGAAGTTTGGAAACTTCCTTAGAATCACTTTTTTTCCATTCTTATTTGAGATAACTGGTTCTCTATTTTATACTAGTGTGATAGCCTCAGAAAAGCATATTATGCGCAAAGAATCTCGAAAAGAAAAAAAATTTTTTTCGAAGTTTGGAAACTTCGTTAGAATCACTTTTTTTCCGTTCTTATTTGAGATAACTGGTTCTCTTTCATTATACTAGTTTGATAGCCTTAGAAAAGCATATTATGCGCAAAGAATCTCGAAAAGAAAAAAATTTTTTTTTTGAAGTTTGGAAACTTCTTTAGAATCACTTTTTTTCCGTTCTTATTTGAGATAACTGGTTCTCTTTCATTATACTAGTTTGATAGCCTCAGAAAGCATATTATGCGCAAAGAATCTCGAAAAGAAAAATTTTTTTTTCGAAGTTTGGAAACTTCGTTAGAATCACTTTTTTTCCGTTCTTATTTGAGATAACTGGTTCTCTTTCATTATACTAGTTTGATAGCGTCAGAAAAGCATATTATGCGCAAATAATGTGGAAAAGAAGAAATTTTTTTTTCGAAGTTTGGAAACTTCGTTAGAATCACTTTTTTCCGTTGTTATTTGAGATAACTGGTTCTCTTTCATTATACTAGTTTGAAGGCCTCAGTAAAGCATATTATGCGCAAAGAATCTCGAAAAGAAAAAAAAGTTTTTTCGAAGTTTGGAAACTTTGTTAGAATCACTTTTTTTCCGTTTTTATTTGAGATAACTAGTTCTCTTTCATTATAGTAGTTTGATAGCCTCAGAAAAGCATATTATGCGCAAAGAATCTCGAAATGAAAAAAATTTTTTTTCGAAGTTTAGAAACTTCTTTAGAATCACTTTTTTTCCATTCTTATTTGAGATAACTGGTTCTCTTTCATTATACTAGTTTGATAGCCTCAGAAAAGCATATTACGCGCATAGAATCTCGAAAAGAAAAAAAATTTTTTTTTGAACTTTGGAAACTTCTTTAGAATCACTTTTTTTCCGTTCTTATTTGAGATATCTGGTTCTCTTTCATTATACTAGTTTGATAGCCTCAGAAAATCATATAATGCGCAAAGAATCTCGAAAAGAAAAAAATTTTTTTTCGAAGTTTGGAAACTTCATTAGAATCACTTTTTTTCCATTCTTATTTGAGATAACTGGTAATCTCTCATTATACTAGTTTGATAGCCTCAGAAAAGCATATTATGCTCAAAGAATCTCGAAAAGAAAAAAATTTTTTTTCGAAGTTACGAAACTTCCTTAGAATCACTTTTTTTCCGTTCTTATTTGAGATAACTGGTTCTCTTTCATTATACTAGTTTGATAGCCTCAGAAAAGCATATTATGCGCAAAGAATCTCGAAAAGAAAAAAAATTTTTTTCGAAGTTTGGAAACGTCGTTTGAATCACTTTTTTCGGTTCTTATTTGAGATAACTGGTTCTCTTTCATTATAGTAGTTTGATAGCCTCAGAAAAGCATATTATGCGCAAAGAATCTCGAAAAGAAAAAAAATTTTTTTTGAAGTTTGGAAACTTCTTTAGAATCACTTTTTTTCCGTTCTTATTTGAGATAACTGGTTCTCTTTCATTATACTAGTTTGATAGCCTCAGAAAAGCATATTATGCGCAAAGAATCTCGAAAAGAAAAAAAATCTTTTTTCAAAGTTTGGAAACTTCCTTAAAAAACACTTTTTTTCCATTCTTATTTGAGTTAACTGGTTCTCTTTCATTATACTAGTTTGATAGCCTCAGAAAAGCATATTATGCGCAAAGAATCTCGAAAATAAAAAAAAAATTTTCGAAGTTTGAAACTTCGTTAAAATCACTTTTTTTCCGTTCTTATTTGAGATAACTGGTTCTCTTTCATTATACTAGTTTGATAGCCTCAGAAAAGCATATTATGCGCAAAGAATCTCGAAAATAAAAAAAACAATTTTCGAAGTTTGAAACTTCGTTAGAATCACTTTTTTTCCCTTCTTATTTGAGATAACTGGTTCTCTTTCATTATACTAGTTTGATAGCCTCAGAAAAGCATATTATACGCAAGGAATCTCGAAAAGAAAAAAAATTTTTTTCGAAGTTTGGAAACTTCGTTAGAATCACTTTTTTTCCGTTCTTATTTGAGATAACTGGTTCTCTTTCATTTTACTATTTTGATAGCCTCAGAAAAGCATATTATGCGCAAAGAATCTCGAAAAGAAAAAAAAAATTTTCGAAATTTGGAAACTTCGTTAGAATCACTTTTACTCCGTTCTTATTTGAGATAACTGGTTCTCCTTCATTATACTAAATTGATAGCCTCAGAAAAGCATATTATGCGCAAAGAATCTCGAAAAGAAAAAAATTTTTTTTCGAAGTTTGGAAACTTCGTTAGAATCACTTTTTTTCCGTTCTTATTTGAGATAACTGGTTCTCTTTCATTATACTAGTTTGATAGCCTTAGGAAAGCATATTATGCACAAAGAATCTCGAAAAGAAAAAATTTTTTTTCCAAGTTTGGAAACTTCGTTACAATCACTTTTATTCTGTTCTTATTTGACATAACTGGTTCTCTTTCATTATACTAGTTTGATAGCCTCAGAAAATCATATTATGCGCAAAGAATTTCGAAAAGAAAAAAAATTTTTTTCGAAGTTTGGAAACGTCTTTTGAATCACTTTTTTCCGTTCTTATTTGAGATAACTGGTTCTCTTTCATTATAGTAGTTTGATAGCCTCAGAAAAGCATATTATGCGCATAGAATCTCCAAATGAAAAAAATTTTTTTTCGAAGTTTGGAAACTTCCTTAGAATCACTTTTTTTCCATTCTTATTTGAGATAACTGGTTCTCTTTTTTATACTAGTGTGATAGCCTCAGAAAAGCATATTATGCGCAAAGAATCTCGAAAAGAAAAAAAATTTTTTTCGAAGTTTGGAAACTTCGTTAGAATCACTTTTTTTCCGTTCTTATTTGAGATAACTGGTTCTCTTTCATTATACTAGTTTGATAGCCTTAGAAAAGCATATTATGCGCAAAGAATCTCGAAAAGAAAAAAATTTTTTTTTTGAAGTTTGGAAACTTCTTTAGAATCACTTTTTTTCCGTTCTTATTTGAGATAACTGGTTCTCTTTCATTATACTAGTTTGATAGCCTCAGAAAAGCATATTATGCGCAAAGAATCTCGAAAAGAAAAAAATTTTTTTCGAAGTTTGGAAACTTCGTTAGAATCACTTTTTTTCCGTTCTTATTTGAGATAACTGGTTCTCTTTCATTATACTAGTTTGATAGCCTCAGTAAAGCATATTATGCGCAAAGAATCTCGAAATGAAAAAAATTTTTTTTCGAAGTTTGGAAACTTCCTTAGAATCACTTTTTTTCCATTCTCATTTGAGATAACTGGTTCTCTTTCATTATACTAGTTTGATAGCCTCAGAAAATCATATTATGCGCAAGGAATCTCGAAAAGAAAAAAATTTTTTTTCGAAGTTTGGAAACTTCGTTAGAATCACTTTTTTTCCGTTCTTATTTGAGATAACTGGTTCTCTTTCATTATACTAGTTTGATAGCCTTAGAAAAGCATATTATGCTCAAAGAATCTCGAAAAGAAAAAAAAATTTTTCGAAGTTTGGAAACTTCGTTAGAATCACTTTTATTCTGTTCTTATTTGACATAACTGGTTATCTTTCATTATACTAGTTTGATAGCCTCAGAAAAGCATATTATGCGCAAAGAATCTCGAAAAGAAAAAAATTTTTTTTTTGAAGTTTGGAAACTTCTTTAGAATCATTTTTTTCCGTTCTTATTTGAGATAACTGGTTCTCTTACATTATACTAGTTTGATAGCCTCAGAAAAGCATATTATGCGCAAAGAATCTCGAAAAGAAAAAAATTTTTTTCGAAGTTTGGAAACTTCGTTAGAATCACTTTTTTTCCGTTCTTATTTGAGATAACTGGTTCTCTTTCATTATACTGGTTTGATAGCCTCAGTAAAGCATATTATGCGCAAAGAATCTCGAAATGAAAAAAAATTATTTTCGAAGTTTGGAAACTTCCTTAGAATCACTTTTTTTTCATTCTCATTTGAGATAACTGGTTCTCTTTCATTATACTAGTTTGATAGCCTCAGAAAAGCATATTATGCGCAAGGAATCTCGAAAAGAAAAAATTTTTTTTTCGAAGTTTGGAAACTTCGTTAGAATCACTTTTTTTCCGTTCTTATTTGAGATAACTGGTTCTCTTTCATTATACTAGTTTGATAGCCTTAGAAAAGCATATTATGCTCAAAGAATCTCGAAAAGAAAAAAAATTTTTTCGAAGTTTGGAAACTTCGTTAGAATCACTTTTATTCTGTTCTTATTTGACATAACTGGTTATCTTTCATTATACTAGTTTGATAGCCTCAGAAAAGCATATTATGCGCAAAGAATCTCGAAAAGAAAAACATTTTTTTTCGAAGTTTGGAAACTTCATAAGAATCACTTTTTTCCATTCTTATTTGAGATAAATGGTAATCTCTCATTATACTAGTTTGATAGCCTCAGAAAAGCATATTATGCGCAAAGAATCTCGAAAAGAAAAAAAAAATTTTTCGAAATTTGGAAACTTCGTTAGAATCACTTTTATTCCGTTCTTATTTGACATAACTGGTTCTCTGTCATTATACTAGTTTGATAGCCTCACAAAAGCATATTATGCGCAAAGAATCTCGAAAAGAAAAAAATTTTTTTTCGAAGTTTGGAAACTTCGTTAGAATCACTTTTTTTCCGTTCTTATTTGAGATAACTGGTTTTCTTTCATTATACTAGTTTGATAGCGTCAGAAAAGCATATTATGCGCAAATAATCTGGAAAAGAAGAAATTTTTTTTTCGAAGTTTGGAAACTTCGTTAGAATCACTTTTTTCCGTTGTTATTTGAGATAACTGGTTCTCTTTCATTATACTAGTTTGAAGGCCTCAGTAAAGCATATTATGCGCAAAGAATCTCGAAAAGAAAAAAAATTTTTTTCGATGTTCGGAAACTTCGTTAGAATCACTTTTTTTCCGTTCTTATTTGAGATAACTGGTTCTCTTTCATTATACTAGTTTACTAGTTTGATAGCCTCAGAAAAGCATATTATGCGCAAAGAATCCCGAAAAGAAAAAAATTTTTTTTCGAAGTTTGGAAATTTCATTAGAATCACTTTTTTTCCATTCTTATTTGAGATAAATGGTAATCTCTCATTATGCTAGTTTGATAGCCTCAGAAAAGCATATTATGCGAAAAGAATCTCGAAAAGAAGAAATTTTTTTTTCGAAGTTTGGAAACTTCGTTAGAATCACTTTTTTTCCGTTGTTATTTGAGAAAAATGGTTCTCTTTCATTATACTAATTTGACAGCCTCAGAAAAGCATATTATGCGCAAAGAATATCGAAAAGAAAAAAATTTTTTTTCGAAGTTTGGAAACTTCATTAGAATCACTTTTTTTTCCATTCTTATTTGAGATAACTGGTAATCTCTCATTATACTAGTTTGATAGCCTCAGAAAAGCATATTATGCGGAAAGAATCTCGAAAAGAAAAAAATTTTTTTTCGAAGTTTGGAAACGTCTTTTGAATCACTTTTTTCCGTTCTAATTTGAGATAACTGGTTCTCTTTCATTATAGTAGTTTGATAGCCTCAGAAAAGCATATTATGCGCATAGAATCTCCAAATGAAAAAAAATTTTTTTCGAAGTTTGGAAACTTCCTTAGAATCACTTTTTTTCCATTCTTATTTGAGATAACTGGTTCTCTTTTTTATACTAGTGTGATAGCCTCAGAAAAGCATATTATGCGCAAAGAATCTCGAAAAGAAAAAAACTTTTTTTCGAAGTTTGGAAACTTCCTTAGAAACACTTTTTTTCCATTCTTATTTGAGTTAACTGGTTCTCTTTCATTATACTATTTTGATAGCCTGAGAAAAGCATATTATGCGCAAAGAATCTCGAAAGAAAAAATTTTTTTTTCGTAGTATGGAAACTTCGTTAGAATCACTTTTTTCCGTTCTAATTTGACATAACTGGTTCTCTTTCGTTATACTAGTTTGATAGCCTCAGAAAAGCATATTATGCGCAAAGAATCTCGAAAATAAAAAAAAAAAATTTTCGAAGTTTGAAACTTCGTTAGAATCACTTTTTTTCCGTGCTTATTTGAGATAACTGGTTCTCTTTCATTATACTAGTTTGATAGCCTCAGAAAAGCATATTATGCGCAAGGAATCTCGAAAAGAAAAAAAATTTTTTTCGAAGTTTGGAAACTTCGTTAGAATCACTTTTTTTCCGTTCTTATTTGAGATAACTGGTTCTCTTTCATTTTACTTGTTTGATAGCCTCAGAAAAGCATATTATGCGCAAAGAATCTCGAAAAGAAAAAAAAATTTTTCGAAATTTGGAAACTTCGTTAGAATCACTTTTATTCCGCTCTTATTTGAGATAACTAGTTCTCTTTCATTATACTAGTTTGATAGCCTCAGAAAAGCATATTATGCGCAAAGAATCTCGAAAAGAAAAAAATTTTTTTTCGAAGTTTGGAAACTTCGTTAGAATCACTTTATTTCCGTTCTTATTTGAGATAACTGGTTCTCTTTCATTATACTAGTTTGATAGCCTTAGAAAAGCATATTATGCACAAAGAATCTCGAAAAGAAAAAAAATTTTTTCCAAGTTTGGAAACTTCGTTACAATCACTTTTATTCTGTTCTTATTTGACATAACTGGTTCTCTTTCATTATACTAGTTTGATAGCCTCAGAAAAGCATATTATGCGGAAAGAATCTCGAAATGAAAAAATTTTTTTTTCGAAGTTTGGAAACTTCCTTAGAATCACTTTTTTTCCATTCTTATTTGAGATAACTGGTTCTCTTTCATTATACTAGTTTGATAGCCTCAGAAAAGCATATTATGCGCAAAGAATCTCGAAAAGAAAAAAAATTTTTTTCGAAGTTCGGAAACTTCGTTAGAATCACTTTTTTTCCGTTCTTATTTGAGATAACTGGTTCTCTTTCATTATACTAATTAGATAGCCTCAGAAAAGCATATTATGCGCAAAGAATCTCGAAAGTAAAAAAAAAATTTTTAGAAGTTTAGAAACTTCGTTAGAATCCCTTTTTTTCCGTTCTTATTTGAGATAACTGGTTCTTTTCATTATACTAGTTTGATAGCCTCAGGAAAGCATATTATACGGTGAGAATCTCGAAAACAAAAAAAACTTTTTTCGAAGTTTGGAAACTTCGTTAGAATCACTTTTTTCCGTTCTTATTTGAGATAACTGGTTCTCTTTCATTATACTAATTTGATAGCCTCAGTAAAGCATATTATGCGCAAAGAATCTCGAAAAGAAAAAAAAATTTTTTCGAAGTTTGGAAACTTTGTTAGAATCACTTTTTTTCCGTTTTTATTTGAGATAACTAGTTCTCTTTCATTATAGTAGGTTGATAGCCTCAGAAAAGCATATTATGCGCAAAGAATCTCGAAATGAAAAAAATTTTTTTTCGAAGTTTAGAAACTTCTTTAGAATCACTTTTTTTCCATTCTTATTTGAGATAACTGGTTCTCTTTCATTATACTAGTTTGATAGCCTCAGAAAAGCATATTACGCGCATAGAATCTCGAAAAGAAAAAAATTTTTTTTTTGAACTTTGGAAACTTCTTTAGAATCACTTTTTTTCCGTTCTTATTTGAGATATCTGGTTCTCTTTCATTATACTAGTTTGATAGCCTCAGAAAATCATATAATGCGCAAAGAATCTCGAAAAGAAAAAAATTTTTTTTCGAAGTTTGGAAACTTCATTAGAATCACTTTTTTTCCATTCTTATTTGAGATAACTGGTAATCTCTCATTATACTAGTTTGATAGCCTCAGAAAAGCATATTATGCGCAAAGAATCTCGAAAAGAAAAAAAAATTTTTTCGAAGTTTGGAAACGTCGTTTGAATCACTTTTTTCCGTTCTTATTTGATACCTGGTTCTCTTTCATTATAGTAGTTTGATAGCCTCAGAAAAGCATATTATGCGCAAAGAATCTCGAAAAGAAAAAAAATTTTTTTTGAAGTTTGGAAACTTCTTTAGAATCACTTTTTTTCCGTTCTTATTTGAGATAACTGGTTCTCTTTCATTATACTAGTTTGATAGCCTCAGAAAAGCATATTATGCGCAAAGAATCTCGAAAAGAAAAAAACTTTTTTTCGAAGTTTGGAAACTTCCTTAGAAACACTTTTTTTCCATTCTTATTTGAGTTAACTGGTTCTCTTTCATTATACTAGTTTGATAGCATGAGAAAAGCATATTATGCGCAAAGAATCTCGAAAGAAAAAATTTTTTTTTCGTAGTATGGAAACTTCGTTAGAATCACTTTTTTCCGTTCTAATTTGACATAACTGGTTCTCTTTCGTTATACTAGTTTGATAGCCTCAGAAAAGCATATTATGCGCAAAGAATCTCGAAAATAAAAAAAAAAATTTTCGAATTTTGAAACTTCGTTAGAATCACTTTTTTTCCGTGCTTATTTGAGATAACTGGTTCTCTTTCATTATACTAGTTTGATAGCCTCAGAAAAGCATATTATGCGCAAGGAATCTCGAAAAGAAAAAAAATTTTTTTCAAAGTTTGGAAACTTCGTTAGAATCACTTTTTTTCCGTTCTTATTTGAGATAACTGGTTCTCTTTCATTTTACTAGTTTGATAGCCTCAGAAAAGCATATTATGCGCAAAGAATCTCGAAAAGAAAAAAAAAATTTTCGAAATTTGGAAACTTCGTTAGAATCACTTTTATTCCGTTCTTATTTGAGATAACTGGTTCTCTTTCATTATACTAGTTTGATAGCCTCAGAAAAGCATATTATGCGCAAAGAATCTCGAAAAGAAAAAAATTTTTTTTCGAAGTTTGGAAACTTCGTTAGAATCACTTTATTTCCGTTCTTATTTGAGATAACTGGTTCTCTTTCATTATACTAGTTTGATAGCCTTAGAAAAGCATATTATGCACAAAGAATCTCGAAAAGAAAAAAAATTTTTTCCAAGTTTGGAAACTTCGTTACAATCACTTTTATTCTGTTCTTATTTGACATAACTGGTTCTCTTTCATTATACTAGTTTGATAGCCTCAGAAAAGCATATTATGCGCAAAGAATCTCGAAATGAAAAAATTTTTTTTTCGAAGTTTGGAAACTTCCTTAGAATCACTTTTTTTCCATTCTTATTTGAGATAACTGGTTCTCTTTCATTATACTAGTTTGATAGCCTCAGAAAAGCATATTATGCGCAAAGAATCTCGAAAAGAAAAAAAATTTTTTTCGAAGTGCGGAAACTTCGTTAGAATCACTTTTTTTCCGTTCTTATTTGAGATAACTGGTTCTCTTTCATTATACTAATTAGATAGCCTCAGAAAAGCATATTATGCGCAAAGAATCTCGAAAATAAAAAAAATTTTTTTAGAAGTTTGGAAACTTCGTTAGAATCCCTTTTTTTCCGTTCTTATTTGAGATCTGGTTCTTTTCATTATACTAGTTTGATAGCCTCAGGAAAGCATATTATACGGTGAGAATCTCGAAAAGAAAAAAAACTTTTTTCGAAGTTTGGAAACTTCGTTAGAATCACTTTTTTCCGTTCTTATTTGAGATAACTGGTTCTCTTTCATTATACTAATTTGATAGCCTCAGTAAAGCAAATTATGCGCAAAGAATCTCGAAAAGAAAAAAAATTTTTTTCGAAGTTTGGAATCTTCGTTAGAATCACTTTTTTTCCGTTCTTATTTGAGATAACTGGTTCTCTTTCATTATACTAGTTTGATAGCCTCAGTAAAGCATATTATGCGCAAAGAATCTCGAAAAGAAAAAAAATTTTTTTCGAAGTTTGGAAACTTCGTTTGAATCACTTTTTTTCCGTTCTTATTTGAGATAACTGGTTCTCTTTCATTATACTAGTTTGATAGCCTCAGTAAAGCATATTATGCGCAAAGAATCTCAAAAAAAAAAATTTTTTGTCGAAGTTTGGAAATTTCTTTCGAATCACTTTATTTCCGTTCTTATTTGAGATAACTGGTTGCCTTTCATTATACTAGTTTGATAGCCTCAGTAAAGCATATTATGCGCAAAGAATCTCGAAAAGAAAAAAAAATTTTTTCGAAGTTTGGAAAGGTCGTTTGAATCACTTTTTTCCGTTCTTATTTGAGATAACTGGTTCTCTTTCATTATAGTAGTTTGATAGCCTCAGAAAAGCATATTATGCGCAAAGAATCTCAAAAAGAAAAAAAAATTTTTCGAAATTTGGAAACTTCGTTAGAATCACTTTTTTTCCGTTCTTATTTGAGATAACTAGTTCTCTTTCATTATACTAGTTTGATAGCCTCAGAAAAGCATATTATGCGCAAAGAATCTCGAAAAGAAAAAAATTTTTTTTCGAAGTACGGAAACTTCGTTAGAATCACTTTTTTTCCGTTCTTATTTGAGATAACTGGTTCTCTTTCATTATACTAGTTTACTAGTTTGATAGCCTCAGAAAAGCATATTATGCGCAAAGAATCCCGAAAAGAAAAAAATTTTTTTTCGAAGTTTGGAAATTTCATTAGAATCACTTTTTTTCCATTCTTATTTGAGATAAATGGTAATCTCTCATTATACTAGTTTGATAGACTCAGAAAACCATATTATGCGCAAGAAATCTCGAAAAGAAAAAAATTTTTTTTCGATGTTTGGAAACTTCGTTAGAATCACTTTTTTTCCATTCTTATTTGAGATAACTGGTTCTCTTTCATTATACTAATTAGATAGCCTCAGAAAAGCATATTACGCGCAAAGAATCTCGAAAATAAAAAAATTTTTTTAGAACTTTGGAAACTTCGTTAGAATCACTTTTTTTCCGTTCTTATTTGAGATAACTGGTTCTCTTTCATTATACTAGTTTGATAGCCTCAGAAAAGCATATTATGTGCAAAGAATATCGAAAAGAAAAAATTTTTTTTTCGAAGTTTGGAAACTTCATTAGAATCACTTTTTTTCCATTCTTATTTGAGATAACTGGTAATCTCTCATTATACTAGTTTGATAGCCTCAGAAATGCATATTATGCGCAAAGAATCTCGAAAAGAAAAAAAATTTTTTTCGAAGTTTGGAAACGTCTTTTGAATCACTTTTTTCCGTTCTTATTTGAGATAACTGGTTCTCTTTCATTATAGTAGTTTGATAGCCTCAGAAAAGCATATTATGCGCATAGAATCTCCAAATGAAAAAAAATTTTTTTCGAAGTTTGGAAACTTCCTTAGAATCACTTTTTTTCCATTCTTATTTGAGATAACTGGTTCTCTTTTTTATACTAGTGTGATAGCCTCAGAAAAGCATATTATGCGCAAAGAATCTCAAAAAGAAAAAAAATTTTTTTCGAAGTTTGGAAACTTCGTTAGAATCACTTTTTTTCCGTTCTTATTTGAGATAACTGGTTCTCTTTCATTATACTAGTTTGATAGTCTTAGAAAAGCATATTATGCGCAAAGAATCTCGAAAAGAAAAAAATTTTTTTTTTGAAATTTGGAAACTTCTTTAGAATCACTTTTTTTCCGTTCTTATTTGAGATAACTGTTTCTCTTTCATTATACTAGTTTGATAGCCTCAGTAAAGCATATTATGCGCAAAGAATCTCGAAAAGAAAAAAAATTTTTTTCGAAGTTTGGAAACTTCGTTTGAATCACTTTTTTTCCGTTCTTATTTGAGATAACTGGTTCTCTTTCATTATACTAGTTTGATAGCCTCAGTAAAGCATATTATGCGCAAAGAATCTCAAAAAAAAAAAATTTTTTTCGAAGGTAGGAAATTTCTTTAGAATCACTTTATTTCCGTTCTTATTTGAGATAACTGGTTGCCTTTCATTATACTAGTTTGATAGCCTCAGTAAAGCATATTATGCGCAAAGAATCTCGAAAAGAAAAAAAATTTTTTTCGAAGTTTGGAAACTTCCTTAGAATCACTTTTTTTCCATTCTTATTTGAGATAACTGGTTCTCTATTTTATACTAGTGTGATAGCCTCAGAAAAGCATATTATGCGCAAAGAATCTCGAAAAGAAAAAAAATTTTTTTCGAAGTTTGGAAACTTCGTTAGAATCACTTTTTTTCCGTTCTTATTTGAGATAACTGGTTCTCTTTCATTATACTAGTTTGATAGCCTTAGAAAAGCATATTATGCGCAAAGAATCTCGAAAAGAAAAAAATTTTTTTTTTGAAGTTTGGAAACTTCTTTAGAATCACTTTTTTTCCGTTCTTATTTGAGATAACTGGTTCTCTTTCATTATACTAGTTTGATAGCCTCAGAAAGCATATTATGCGCAAAGAATCTCGAAAAGAAAAATTTTTTTTTCGAAGTTTGGAAACTTCGTTAGAATCACTTTTTTTCCGTTCTTATTTGAGATAACTGGTTCTCTTTCATTATACTAGTTTGATAGCGTCAGAAAAGCATATTATGCGCAAATAATGTGGAAAAGAAGAAATTTTTTTTTCGAAGTTTGGAAACTTCGTTAGAATCACTTTTTTCCGTTGTTATTTGAGATAACTGGTTCTCTTTCATTATACTAGTTTGAAGGCCTCAGTAAAGCATATTATGCGCAAAGAATCTCGAAAAGAAAAAAAAGTTTTTTCGAAGTTTGGAAACTTTGTTAGAATCACTTTTTTTCCGTTTTTATTTGAGATAACTAGTTCTCTTTCATTATAGTAGTTTGATAGCCTCAGAAAAGCATATTATGCGCAAAGAATCTCGAAATGAAAAAAATTTTTTTTCGAAGTTTAGAAACTTCTTTAGAATCACTTTTTTTCCATTCTTATTTGAGATAACTGGTTCTCTTTCATTATACTAGTTTGATAGCCTCAGAAAAGCATATTACGCGCATAGAATCTCGAAAAGAAAAAAAATTTTTTTTTGAACTTTGGAAACTTCTTTAGAATCACTTTTTTTCCGTTCTTATTTGAGATATCTGGTTCTCTTTCATTATACTAGTTTGATAGCCTCAGAAAATCATATAATGCGCAAAGAATCTCGAAAAGAAAAAAATTTTTTTTCGAAGTTTGGAAACTTCATTAGAATCACTTTTTTTCCATTCTTATTTGAGATAACTGGTAATCTCTCATTATACTAGTTTGATAGCCTCAGAAAAGCATATTATGCTCAAAGAATCTCGAAAAGAAAAAAATTTTTTTTCGAAGTTACGAAACTTCCTTAGAATCACTTTTTTTCCGTTCTTATTTGAGATAACTGGTTCTCTTTCATTATACTAGTTTGATAGCCTCAGAAAAGCATATTATGCGCAAAGAATCTCGAAAAGAAAAAAAATTTTTTTCGAAGTTTGGAAACGTCGTTTGAATCACTTTTTTCGGTTCTTATTTGAGATAACTGGTTCTCTTTCATTATAGTAGTTTGATAGCCTCAGAAAAGCATATTATGCGCAAAGAATCTCGAAAAGAAAAAAAATTTTTTTTGAAGTTTGGAAACTTCTTTAGAATCACTTTTTTTCCGTTCTTATTTGAGATAACTGGTTCTCTTTCATTATACTAGTTTGATAGCCTCAGAAAAGCATATTATGCGCAAAGAATCTCGAAAAGAAAAAAAATCTTTTTTCAAAGTTTGGAAACTTCCTTAAAAAACACTTTTTTTCCATTCTTATTTGAGTTAACTGGTTCTCTTTCATTATACTAGTTTGATAGCCTCAGAAAAGCATATTATGCGCAAAGAATCTCGAAAATAAAAAAAAAATTTTCGAAGTTTGAAACTTCGTTAAAATCACTTTTTTTCCGTTCTTATTTGAGATAACTGGTTCTCTTTCATTATACTAGTTTGATAGCCTCAGAAAAGCATATTATGCGCAAAGAATCTCGAAAATAAAAAAAACAATTTTCGAAGTTTGAAACTTCGTTAGAATCACTTTTTTTCCCTTCTTATTTGAGATAACTGGTTCTCTTTCATTATACTAGTTTGATAGCCTCAGAAAAGCATATTATACGCAAGGAATCTCGAAAAGAAAAAAAATTTTTTTCGAAGTTTGGAAACTTCGTTAGAATCACTTTTTTTCCGTTCTTATTTGAGATAACTGGTTCTCTTTCATTTTACTATTTTGATAGCCTCAGAAAAGCATATTATGCGCAAAGAATCTCGAAAAGAAAAAAAAAATTTTCGAAATTTGGAAACTTCGTTAGAATCACTTTTACTCCGTTCTTATTTGAGATAACTGGTTCTCCTTCATTATACTAAATTGATAGCCTCAGAAAAGCATATTATGCGCAAAGAATCTCGAAAAGAAAAAAATTTTTTTTCGAAGTTTGGAAACTTCGTTAGAATCACTTTTTTTCCGTTCTTATTTGAGATAACTGGTTCTCTTTCATTATACTAGTTTGATAGCCTTAGGAAAGCATATTATGCACAAAGAATCTCGAAAAGAAAAAATTTTTTTTCCAAGTTTGGAAACTTCGTTACAATCACTTTTATTCTGTTCTTATTTGACATAACTGGTTCTCTTTCATTATACTAGTTTGATAGCCTCAGAAAATCATATTATGCGCAAAGAATTTCGAAAAGAAAAAAAATTTTTTTCGAAGTTTGGAAACGTCTTTTGAATCACTTTTTTCCGTTCTTATTTGAGATAACTGGTTCTCTTTCATTATAGTAGTTTGATAGCCTCAGAAAAGCATATTATGCGCATAGAATCTCCAAATGAAAAAAATTTTTTTTCGAAGTTTGGAAACTTCCTTAGAATCACTTTTTTTCCATTCTTATTTGAGATAACTGGTTCTCTTTTTTATACTAGTGTGATAGCCTCAGAAAAGCATATTATGCGCAAAGAATCTCGAAAAGAAAAAAAATTTTTTTCGAAGTTTGGAAACTTCGTTAGAATCACTTTTTTTCCGTTCTTATTTGAGATAACTGGTTCTCTTTCATTATACTAGTTTGATAGCCTTAGAAAAGCATATTATGCGCAAAGAATCTCGAAAAGAAAAAAATTTTTTTTTTGAAGTTTGGAAACTTCTTTAGAATCACTTTTTTTCCGTTCTTATTTGAGATAACTGGTTCTCTTTCATTATACTAGTTTGATAGCCTCAGAAAAGCATATTATGCGCAAAGAATCTCGAAAAGAAAAAAATTTTTTTCGAAGTTTGGAAACTTCGTTAGAATCACTTTTTTTCCGTTCTTATTTGAGATAACTGGTTCTCTTTCATTATACTAGTTTGATAGCCTCAGTAAAGCATATTATGCGCAAAGAATCTCGAAATGAAAAAAATTTTTTTTCGAAGTTTGGAAACTTCCTTAGAATCACTTTTTTTCCATTCTCATTTGAGATAACTGGTTCTCTTTCATTATACTAGTTTGATAGCCTCAGAAAATCATATTATGCGCAAGGAATCTCGAAAAGAAAAAAATTTTTTTTCGAAGTTTGGAAACTTCGTTAGAATCACTTTTTTTCCGTTCTTATTTGAGATAACTGGTTCTCTTTCATTATACTAGTTTGATAGCCTTAGAAAAGCATATTATGCTCAAAGAATCTCGAAAAGAAAAAAAAATTTTTCGAAGTTTGGAAACTTCGTTAGAATCACTTTTATTCTGTTCTTATTTGACATAACTGGTTATCTTTCATTATACTAGTTTGATAGCCTCAGAAAAGCATATTATGCGCAAAGAATCTCGAAAAGAAAAAAATTTTTTTTCGAAGTTTGGAAACTTCATAAGAATCACTTTTTTTCCATTCTTATTTGAGATAAATGGTAATCTCTCATTATACTAGTTTGATAGCCTCAGAAAAGCATATTATGCGCAAAGAATCTCGAAAAGAAAAAAAAATTTTTCGAAATTTGGAAACTTCGTTAGAATCACTTTTATTCCGTTCTTATTTGACATAACTGGTTCTCTGTCATTATACTAGTTTGATAGCCTCAGAAAAGCATATTATGCGCAAAGAATCTCGAAAAGAAAAAAATTTTTTTTCGAAGTTTGGAAACTTCGTTAGAATCACTTTTTTTCCGTTCTTATTTGAGATAACTGGTTCTCTTTCATTATACTAGTTTGATAGCGTCAGAAAAGCATATTATGCGCAAATAATCTGGAAAAGAAGAAATTTTTTTTTCGAAGTTTGGAAACTTCGTTAGAATCACTTTTTTCCGTTGTTATTTGAGATAACTGGTTCACTTTCATTATACTAGTTTGAAGGCCTCAGTAAAGCATATTATGCGCAAAGAATCTCGAAAAGAAAAAAAAGTTTTTTCGAAGTTTGGAAACTTTGTTAGAATCACTTTTTTTCCGTTTTTATTTGAGATAACTAGTTCTCTTTCATTATAGTAGTTTGATAGCCTCAGAAAAGCATATTATGCGCAAAGAATCTCGAAATGAAAAAAAATTTTTTTCGAAGTTTAGAAACTTCTTTAGAATCACTTTTTTTCCATTCTTATTTGAGATAACTGGTTCTCTTTCATTATGCTAGTTTGATAGCCTCAGAAAAGCATATTACGCGCATAGAATCTCGAAAAGAAAAAAATTTTTTTTTTGAACTTTGGAAACTTCTTTAGAATCACTTTTTTTCCGTTCTTATTTGAGATATCTGGTTCTCTTTCATTATACTAGTTTGATAGCCTCAGAAAGCATATTATGCGCAAAGAATCTCGAAAAGAAAAATTTTTTTTTCGAAGTTTGGAAACTTCGTTAGAATCACTTTTTTTCCGTTCTTATTTGAGATAACTGGTTCTCTTTCATTATACTAGTTTGATAGCCTCAGTAAAGCATATTATGCGCAAAGAATCTCGAAATGAAAAAAAATTTTTTTCGAAGTTTGGAAACTTCCTTAGAATCACTTTTTTTCCATTCTCATTTGAGATAACTGGTTCTCTTTCATTATACTAGTTTGATAGCCTTAGAAAAGCATATTATGCTCAAAGAATCTCGAAAAGAAAAAAAAATTTTTCGAAGTTTGGAAACTTCGTTAGAATCACTTTTATTCTGTTCTTATTTGACATAACTGGTTATCTTTCATTATACTAGTTTGATAGCCTCAGAAAAGCATATTATGCGCAAAGAATCTCGAAAAGAAAAAAATTTTTTTTCGAAGTTTGGAAACTTCATAAGAATCACTTTTTTCCATTCTTATTTGAGATAAATGGTAATCTCTCATTATACTAGTTTGATAGCCTCAGAAAAGCATATTATGCGCAAAGAATCTCGAAAAGAAAAAAAAATTTTTCGAAATTTGGAAACTTCGTTAGAATCACTTTTATTCCGTTCTTATTTGACATAACTGGTTCTCTGTCATTATACTAGTTTGATAGCCTCACAAAAGCATATTATGCGCAAAGAATCTCGAAAAGAAAAAAATTTTTTTTCGAAGTTTGGAAACTTCGTTAGAATCACTTTTTTTCCGTTCTTATTTGAGATAACTGGTTCTCTTTCATTATACTAGTTTGATAGCGTCAGAAAAGCATATTATGCGCAAATAATGTGGAAAAGAAGAAATTTTTTTTTCGAAGTTTGGAAACTTCGTTAGAATCACTTTTTTCCGTTGTTATTTGAGATAACTGGTTCTCTTTCATTATAGTAGTTTGAAGGCCTCAGTAAAGCATATTATGCGCAAAGAATCTCGAAAAGAAAAAAAAGTTTTTTCGAAGTTTGGAAACTTTGTTAGAATCACTTTTTTTCCGTTTTTATTTGAGATAACTAGTTCTCTTTCATTATAGTAGTTTGATAGCCTCAGAAAAGCATATTATGCGCAAAGAATCTCGAAATGAAAAAAATTTTTTTTCGAAGTTTAGAAACTTCTTTAGAATCACTTTTTTTCCATTCTTATTTGAGATAACTGGTTCTCTTTCATTATACTAGTTTGATAGCCTCAGAAAAGCATATTACGCGCATAGAATCTCGAAAAGAAAAAAATTTTTTTTTTGAACTTTGGAAACTTCTTTAGAATCACTTTTTTTCCGTTCTTATTTGAGATATCTGGTTCTCTTTCATTATACTAGTTTGATAGCCTCAGAAAATCATATAATGCGCAAAGAATCTCGAAAAGAAAAAAATTTTTTTTCGAAGTTTGGAAACTTCATTAGAATCACTTTTTTTCCATTCTTATTTGAGATAACTGGTAATCTCTCATTATACTAGTTTGATAGCCTCAGAAAAGCATATTATGCTCAAAGAATCTCGAAAAGAAAAAAATTTTTTTTCGAAGTTACGAAACTTCCTTAGAATCACTTTTTTTCCGTTCTTATTTGAGATAACTGGTTCTCTTTCATTATACTAGTTTGATAGCCTCAGAAAAGCATATTACGCGCAAAGAATCTCGAAAAGAAAAAAAATTTTTTTCGAAGTTTGGAAACGTCGTTTGAATCACTTTTTTCGGTTCTTATTTGAGATAACTGGTTCTCTTTCATTATAGTAGTTTGATAGCCTCAGAAAAGCATATTATGCGCAAAGAATCTCGAAAAGAAAAAAAATTTTTTTTGAAGTTTGGAAACTTCTTTAGAATCACTTTTTTTCCGTTCTTATTTGAGATAACTGGTTCTCTTTCATTATACTAGTTTGATAGCCTCAGAAAAGCATATTATGCGCAAAGAATCTCGAAAAGAAAAAAAATCTTTTTTCAAAGTTTGGAAACTTCCTTAAAAAACACTTTTTTTCCATTCTTATTTGAGTTAACTGGTTCTCTTTCATTATACTAGTTTGATAGCCTCAGAAAAGCATATTATGCGCAAAGAATCTCGAAAATAAAAAAAAAATTTTCGAAGTTTGAAACTTCGTTAAAATCACTTTTTTTCCGTTCTTATTTGAGATAACTGGTTCTCTTTCATTATACTAGTTTGATAGCCTCAGAAAAGCATATTATGCGCAAAGAATCTCGAAAATAAAAAAAACAATTTTCGAAGTTTGAAACTTCGTTAGAATCACTTTTTTTCCCTTCTTATTTGAGATAACTGGTTCTCTTTCATTATACTAGTTTGATAGCCTCAGAAAAGCATATTATACGCAAGGAATCTCGAAAAGAAAAAAAATTTTTTTCGAAGTTTGGAAACTTCGTTAGAATCACTTTTTTTCCGTTCTTATTTGAGATAACTGGTTCTCTTTCATTTTACTAGTTTGATAGCCTCAGAAAAGCATATTATGCGCAAAGAATCTCGAAAAGAAAAAAAAAATTTTCGAAATTTGGAAACTTCGTTAGAATCACTTTTACTCCGTTCTTATTTGAGATAACTGGTTCTCCTTCATTATACTAAATTGATAGCCTCAGAAAAGCATATTATGCGCAAAGAATCTCGAAAAGAAAAAAATTTTTTTTCGAAGTTTGGAAACTTCGTTAGAATCACTTTTTTTCCGTTCTTATTTGAGATAACTGGTTCTCTTTCATTATACTAGTTTGATAGCCTTAGGAAAGCATATTATGCACAAAGAATCTCGAAAAGAAAAAATTTTTTTTCCAAGTTTGGAAACTTCGTTACAATCACTTTTATTCTGTTCTTATTTGACATAACTGGTTCTCTTTCATTATACTAGTTTGATAGCCTCAGAAAATCATATTATGCGCAAAGAATCTCGAAAAGAAAAAAAATTTTTTTCGAAGTTTGGAAACGTCTTTTGAATCACTTTTTTCCGTTCTTATTTGAGATAACTGGTTCTCTTTCATTATAGTAGTTTGATAGCCTCAGAAAAGCATATTATGCGCATAGAATCTCCAAATGAAAAAAATTTTTTTTCGAAGTTTGGAAACTTCCTTAGAATCACTTTTTTTCCATTCTTATTTGAGATAACTGGTTCTCTTTTTTATACTAGTGTGATAGCCTCAGAAAAGCATATTATGCGCAAAGAATCTCGAAAAGAAAAAAAAATTTTTTCGAAGTTTGGAAACTTCGTTAGAATCACTTTTTTTCCGTTCTTATTTGAGATAACTGGTTCTCTTTCATTATACTAGTTTGATAGCCTTAGAAAAGCATATTATGCGCAAAGAATCTCGAAAAGAAAAAAATTTTTTTTTTGAAGTTTGGAAACTTCTTTAGAATCACTTTTTTTCCGTTCTTATTTGAGATAACTGGTTCTCTTTCATTATACTAGTTTGATAGCCTCAGAAAAGCATATTATGCGCAAAGAATCTCGAAAAGAAAAAAATTTTTTTCGAAGTTTGGAAACTTCGTTAGAATCACTTTTTTTCCGTTCTTATTTGAGATAACTGGTTCTCTTTCATTATACTAGTTTGATAGCCTCAGTAAAGCATATTATGCGCAAAGAATCTCGAAATAAAAAAAATTTTTTTTCGAAGTTTGGAAACTTCCTTAGAATCACTTTTTTTCCATTCTCATTTGAGATAACTGGTTCTCTTTCATTATACTAGTTTGATAGCCTCAGAAAAGCATATTATGCGCAAGGAATCTCGAAAAGAAAAAAATTTTTTTTCGAAGTTTGGAAACTTCGTTAGAATCACTTTTTTTCCGTTCTTATTTGAGATAACTGGTTCTCTTTCATTATACTAGTTTGATAGCCTTAGAAAAGCATATTATGCTCAAAGAATCTCGAAAAGAAAAAAAAATTTTTCGAAGTTTGGAAACTTCGTTAGAATCACTTTTATTCTGTTCTTATTTGACATAACTGGTTATCTTTCATTATACTAGTTTGATAGCCTCAGAAAAGCATATTATGCGCAAAGAATCTCGAAAAGAAAAAAATTTTTTTTCGAAGTTTGGAAACTTCATAAGAATCACTTTTTTTCCATTCTTATTTGAGATAAATGGTAATCTCTCATTATACTAGTTTGATAGCCTCAGAAAAGCATATTATGCGCAAAGAATCTCGAAAAGAAAAAAAAATTTTTCGAAATTTGGAAACTTCGTTAGAATCACTTTTATTCCGTTCTTATTTGACATAACTGGTTCTCTGTCATTATACTAGTTTGATAGCCTCAGAAAAGCATATTATGCGCAAAGAATCTCGAAAAGAAAAAAATTTTTTTTCGAAGTTTGGAAACTTCGTTAGAATCACTTTTTTTCCGTTCTTATTTGAGATAACTGGTTCTCTTTCATTATACTAGTTTGATAGCGTCAGAAAAGCATATTATGCGCAAATAATCTGGAAAAGAAGAAATTTTTTTTTCGAAGTTTGGAAACTTCGTTAGAATCACTTTTTTCCGTTGTTATTTGAGATAACTGGTTCACTTTCATTATACTAGTTTGAAGGCCTCAGTAAAGCATATTATGCGCAAAGAATCTCGAAAAGAAAAAAAAGTTTTTTCGAAGTTTGGAAACTTTGTTAGAATCACTTTTTTTCCGTTTTTATTTGAGATAACTAGTTCTCTTTCATTATAGTTGTTTGATAGCCTCAGAAAAGCATATTATGCGCAAAGAATCTCGAAATGAAAAAAATTTTTTTTCGAAGTTTAGAAACTTCTTTAGAATCACTTTTTTTCCATTCTTATTTGAGATAACTGGTTCTCTTTCATTATGCTAGTTTGATAGCCTCAGAAAAGCATATTACGCGCATAGAATCTCGAAAAGAAAAAAATTTTTTTTTTGAACTTTGGAAACTTCTTTAGAATCACTTTTTTTCCGTTCTTATTTGAGATATCTGGTTCTCTTTCATTATACTAGTTTGATAGCCTCAGAAAATCATATAATGTGCAAAGAATCTCGAAAAGAAAAAAATTTTTTTTCGCAGTTTGGAAACTTCATTAGAATCACTTTTTTTCCATTCTTATTTGAGATAACTGGTTCTTTTCATTATACTAGTTTGATAGCCTCAGGAAAGCATATTATACGGTGAGAATCTCGAAAAGAAAAAAAACTTTTTTCGAAGTTTGGAAACTTCGTTAGAATCACTTTTTTCCGTTCTTATTTGAGATAACTGGTTCTCTTTCATTATACTAATTTGATAGCCTCAGTAAAGCAAATTATGCGCAAAGAATCTCGAAAAGAAAAAAAATTTTTTTCGAAGTTTGGAATCTTCGTTAGAATCACTTTTTTTCCGTTCTTATTTGAGATAACTGGTTCTCTTTCATTATACTAGTTTGATAGCCTCAGTAAAGCATATTATGCGCAAAGAATCTCGAAAAGAAAAAAAATTTTTTTCGAAGTTTGGAAACTTCGTTTGAATCACTTTTTTTCCGTTCTTATTTGAGATAACTGGTTCTCTTTCATTATACTAGTTTGATAGCCTCAGTAAAGCATATTATGCGCAAAGAATCTCAAAAAAAAAAATTTTTTTTCGAAGTTTGGAAATTTCTTTCGAATCACTTTATTTCCGTTCTTATTTGAGATAACTGGTTGCCTTTCATTATACTAGTTTGATAGCCTCAGTAAAGCATATTATGCGCAAAGAATCTCGAAAAGAAAAAAAAATTTTTTCGAAGTTTGGAAAGGTCGTTTGAATCACTTTTTTCCGTTCTTATTTGAGATAACTGGTTCTCTTTCATTATAGTAGTTTGATAGCCTCAGAAAAGCATATTATGCGCAAAGAATCTCGAAAAGAAAAAAAAATTTTTCGAAATTTGGAAACTTCGTTAGAATCACTTTTTTTCCGTTCTTATTTGAGATAACTAGTTCTCTTTCATTATACTAGTTTGATAGCCTCAGAAAAGCATATTATGCGCAAAGAATCTCGAAAAGAAAAAAATTTTTTTTCGAAGTACGGAAACTTCGTTAGAATCACTTTTTTTCCGTTCTTATTTGAGATAACTGGTTCTCTTTCATTATACTAGTTTACTAGTTTGATAGCCTCAGAAAAGCATATTATGCGCAAAGAATCCCGAAAAGAAAAAAATTTTTTTTCGAAGTTTGGAAATTTCATTAGAATCACTTTTTTTCCATTCTTATTTGAGATAAATGGTAATCTCTCATTATACTAGTTTGATAGACTCAGAAAACCATATTATGCGCAAGAAATCTCGAAAAGAAAAAAATTTTTTTTCGATGTTTGGAAACTTCGTTAGAATCACTTTTTTTCCGTTCTTATTTGAGATAACTGGTTCTCTTTCATTATACTAATTAGATAGCCTCAGAAAAGCATATTACGCGCAAAGAATCTCGAAAATAAAAAAATTTTTTTAGAACTTTGGAAACTTCGTTAGAATCACTTTTTTTCCGTTCTTATTTGAGATAACTGGTAATCTCTCATTATACTAGTTTGATAGCCTCAGAAATGCATATTATGCGCAAAGAATCTCGAAAAGAAAAAAAATTTTTTTCGAAGTTTGGAAACGTCTTTTGAATCACTTTTTTCCGTTCTTATTTGAGATAACTGGTTCTCTTTCATTATAGTAGTTTGATAGCCTCAGAAAAGCATATTATGCGCATAGAATCTCCAAATGAAAAAAAATTTTTTTCGAAGTTTGGAAACTTCCTTAGAATCACTTTTTTTCCATTCTTATTTGAGATAACTGGTTCTCTTTTTTATACTAGTGTGATAGCCTCAGAAAAGCATATTATGCGCAAAGAATCTCGAAAAGAAAAAAAATTTTTTTCGAAGTTTGGAAACTTCGTTAGAATCACTTTTTTTCCGTTCTTATTTGAGATAACTGGTTCTCTTTCATTATACTAGTTTGATAGCCTTAGAAAAGCATATTATGCGCAAAGAATCTCGAAAAGAAAAAAATTTTTTTTTTGAAATTTGGAAACTTCTTTAGAATCACTTTTTTTCCGTTCTTATTTGAGATAACTGTTTCTCTTTCATTATACTAGTTTGATAGCCTCAGTAAAGCATATTATGCGCAAAGAATCTCGAAAAGAAAAAAAATTTTTTTCGAAGTTTGGAAACTTCGTTTGAATCACTTTTTTTCCGTTCTTATTTGAGAAACTGGTTCTCTTTCATTATACTAGTTTGATAGCCTCAGTAAAGCATATTATGCGCAAAGAATCTCAAAAAAAAAAATTTTTTTTCGAAGGTAGGAAATTTCTTTAGAATCACTTTATTTCCGTTCTTATTTGAGATAACTGGTTGCCTTTCATTATACTAGTTTGATAGCCTCAGTAAAGCATATTATGCGCAAAGAATCTCGAAAAGAAAAAAAATTTTTTTCGAAGTTTGGAAACTTCCTTAGAATCACTTTTTTTCCATTCTTATTTGAGATAACTGGTTCTCTATTTTATACTAGTGTGATAGCCTCAGAAAAGCATATTATGCGCAAAGAATCTCGAAAAGAAAAAAAATTTTTTTCGAAGTTTGGAAACTTCGTTAGAATCACTTTTTTTCCGTTCTTAATTGAGATAACTGGTTCTCTTTCATTATACTAGTTTGATAGCCTTAGAAAAGCATATTATGCGCAAAGAATCTCGAAAAGAAAAAAATTTTTTTTTTGAAGTTTGGAAACTTCTTTAGAATCACTTTTTTTCCGTTCTTATTTGAGATAACTGGTTCTCTTTCATTATACTAGTTTGATAGCCTCAGAAAAGCATATTATGCGCAAAGAATCTCGAAAAGAAAAAATTTTTTTTCGAAGTTTGGAAACTTCGTTAGAATCACTTTTTTTCCGTTCTTATTTGAGATAACTGGTTCTCTTTCATTATACTAGTTTGATAGCCTCAGTAAAGCATATTATGCGCAAAGAATCTCGAAATGAAAAAAAAATTTTTTCGAAGTTTGGAAACTTCCTTAGAATCACTTTTTTTCCATTCTCATTTGAGATAACTGGTTCTCTTTCATTATACTAGTTTGATAGCCTCAGAAAAGCATATTATGCGCAAGGAATCTCGAAAAGAAAAAATTTTTTTTTCGAAGTTTGGAAACTTCTTTAGAATCACTTTTTTTCCGTTCTTATTTGAGATAACTGGTTCTCTTTCATTATACTAGTTTGATAGCCTTAGAAAAGCATATTATGCTCAAAGAATCTCGAAAAGAAAAAAAATTTTTTCGAAGTTTGGAAACTTCGTTAGAATCACTTTTATTCTGTTCTTATTTGACATAACTGGTTATCTTTCATTATACTAGTTTGATAGCCTCAGAAAAGCATATTATGCGCAAAGAATTTCGAAAAGAAAAAAATTTTTTTTCGAAGTTTGGAAACTGCATAAGAATCACTTTTTTCCATTCTTATTTGAGATAAATGGTAATCTCTCATTATACTAGTTTGATAGCCTCAGAAAAGCATATTATGCGCAAAGAATCTCGAAAAGAAAAAAAAATTTTTCGAAATTTGGAAACTTCGTTAGAATCACTTTTATTCCGTTCTTATTTGACATAACTGGTTCTCTGTCATTATACTAGTTTGATAGCCTCACAAAAGCATATTATGCGCAAAGAATCTCGAAAAGAAAAAAATTTTTTTTCGAAGTTTGGAAACTTCGTTAGAATGACTTTTTTTCCGTTCTTATTTGAGATAACTGGTTCTCTTTCATTATACTAGTTTGATAGCCTCAGAAAAGCATATTATGCGCAAAGAATCTCGAAATGAAAAATTTTTTTTTTCGAAGTTTGGAAACTTCCTTGGAATCACTTTTTTTCCATTCTTATTTGAGATAACTGGTTCTCTTTCATTATACTAGTTTGATAGCCTCAGAAAAGCATATTATACGGTGAGAATCTCGAAAAGAAAAAAAACTTTTTTCGAAGTTTGGAAACTTCGTTAGAATCACTTTTTTTCCGTTCTTATTTGAGATAACTGGTTCTCTTTCATTATACTAGTTTGATAGCCTCAGAAAAGCATATTATGCGCAAAGAATCACGAAAAGAAAAAAAAATTTTTTCGAAGTTTGGAAACTTTGTTTGAATCACTTTTTTTCCGTTCTTATTTGAGATAACTGGTTCTCTTTCATTATACTAATTTGATAGCCTCAGTAAAGCATATTATGCGCAAAGAATCTCGAAAAGAAAAAAAATTTTTTTCGAAGTTTGGAAACTTCGTTAGAATCACTTTTTTTCCGTTCTTATTTGAGATAACTGGTTCTCTTTCATTATACTAGTTTGATAGCCTTAGAAAAGCATATTATGCGCAAAGAATCTCGAAAAGAAAAAAATTTTTTTTTTGAAATTTGGAAACTTCTTTAGAATCACTTTTTTTCCGTTCTTATTTGAGATAACTGTTTCTCTTTCATTATACTAGTTTGATAGCCTCAGTAAAGCATATTATGCGCAAAGAATCTCGAAAAGAAAAAAAATTTTTTTCGAAGTTCGGAAACTTCGTTTGAATCACTTTTTTTCCGTTCTTATTTGAGATAACTGGTTCTCTTTCATTATACTAGTTTGATAGCCTCAGTAAAGCATATTATGCGCAAAGAATCTCAAAAAAAAAAATTTTTTTTCGAAGGTAGGAAATTTCTTTAGAATCACTTTATTTCCGTTCTTATTTGAGATAACTGGTTGCCTTTCATTACACTAGTTTGATAGCCTCAGTAAAGCATATTATGCGCAAAGAATCTCGAAAAGAAAAAAAATTTTTTTCGAAGTTTGGAAACTTCCTTAGAATCACTTTTTTTCCATTCTTATTTGAGATAACTGGTTCTCTATTTTATACTAGTGTGATAGCCTCAGAAAAGCATATTATGCGCAAAGAATCTCGAAAAGAAAAAAAATTTTTTTCGAAGTTTGGAAAATTCGTTAGAATCACTTTTTTTCCGTTCTTATTTGAGATAACTGGTTCTCTTTCATTATACTAGTTTGATAGCCTTAGAAAAGCATATTATGCGCAAAGAATCTCGAAAAGAAAAAAATTTTTTTTTTGAAGTTTGGAAACTTCTTTAGAATCACTTTTTTCCGTTCTTATTTGAGATAACTGGTTCTCTTTCATTATACTAGTTTGATAGCCTCAGAAAAGCATATTATGCGCAAAGAATTTCGAAAAGAAAAAATTTTTTTTCGAAGTTTGGAAACTTCGTTAGAATCACTTTTTTTCCGTTCTTATTTGAGATAACTGGTTCTCTTTCATTATACTAGTTTGATAGCCTCAGTAAAGCATATTATGCGCAAAGAATCTCGAAATGAAAAAAAATTTTTTTCGAAGTTTGGAAACTTCCTTAGAATCACTTTTTTTCCATTCTCATTTGAGATAACTGGTTCTCTTTCATTATACTAGTTTGATAGCCTCAGAAAAGCATATTATGCGCAAGGAATCTCGAAAAGAAAAAATTTTTTTTTCGAAGTTTGGAAACTTCTTTAGAATCACTTTTTTTCCGTTCTTATTTGAGATAACTGGTTCTCTTTCATTATACTAGTTTGATAGCCTTAGAAAAGCATATTATGCTCAAAGAATCTCGAAAAGAAAAAAAATTTTTTCGAAGTTTGGAAACTTCGTTAGAATCACTTTTATTCTGTTCTTATTTGACATAACTGGTTATCTTTCATTATACTAGTTTGATAGCCTCAGAAAAGCATATTATGCGCAAAGAATTTCGAAAAGAAAAAAATTTTTTTTCGAAGTTTGGAAACTTCATAAGAATCACTTTTTTCCATTCTTATTTGAGATAAATGGTAATCTCTCATTATACTAGTTTGATAGCCTCAGAAAAGCATATTATGCGCAAAGAATCTCGAAAAGAAAAAAAAATTTTTCGAAATTTGGAAACTTCGTTAGAATCACTTTTATTCCGTTCTTATTTGACATAACTGGTTCTCTGTCATTATACTAGTTTGATAGCCTCACAAAAGCATATTATGCGCAAAGAATCTCGAAAAGAAAAAAATTTTTTTTCGAAGTTTGGAAACTTCGTTAGAATGACTTTTTTTCCGTTCTTATTTGAGATAACTGGTTCTCTTTCATTATACTAGTTTGATAGCCTCAGAAAAGCATATTATGCGCAGAGAATCTCGAAATGAAAAATTTTTTTTTTCGAAGTTTGGAAACTTCCTTGGAATCACTTTTTTTCCATTCTTATTTGAGATAACTGGTTCTCTTTCATTATACTAGTTTGATAGCCTCAGAAAAGCATATTATACGGTGAGAATCTCGAAAAGAAAAAAAACTTTTTTCGAAGTTTGGAAACTTCGTTAGAATCACTTTTTTTCCGTTCTTATTTGAGATAACTGGTTCTCTTTCATTATACTAGTTTGATAGCCTCAGAAAAGCATATTATGCGCAAAGAATCACGAAAAGAAAAAAAAATTTTTTCGAAGTTTGGAAACTTTGTTTGAATCACTTTTTTTCCGTTCTTATTTGAGATAACTGGTTCTCTTTCATTATACTAATTTGATAGCCTCAGTAAAGCATATTATGCGCAAAGAATCTCGAAAAGAAAAAAAAATTTTTCGAAGTTTGGAATCTTCGTTAGAATCACCTTTTTTCCGTTCTTATTTGAGATAACTGGTTCTCTTTCATTATACTATTTTGATAGCCTCAGTAAAGCATATTATGCGCAAAGAATCTCGAAAAGAAAAAAATTTTTTTTCGAAGTTTGGAAACTTCGTTTGAATCACTTTTTTTCCGTTCTTATTTGAGATAACTGGTTCTCTTTCATTATACTAGTTTGATAGCCTCAGTAAAGCATATTATGCGCAAAGAATCTCGAAAAAAAAATTTTTTTTTCGAAGTTTGGAAACTTCGTTAGAATCACTTTATTTCCGTTCTTGTTTGAGATAACTGGTTCTCTTTCATTATACTAGTTTGATAGCCTCAGTAAAGGATATTATGCGCAAAGAATCTCGAAAAGAAAAAAAAAATTTTTCGAAGTTTGGAAACGTCGTTTGAATCACTTTTTTCCGTTCTTATTTGAGATAACTGGTTCTCTTTCATTATACTAGTTTGATAGCCTCAGAAAAGCATATTATGCGCAAAGAATCTCGAAAAGAAAAAAAAATTTTTCGAAATTTTGAAACTTCGTTAGAATCACTTTTATTCCGTTCTTATTTGAGATAACTGGTTCTCTTTCATTATACTAGTTTGATAGCCTCAGAAAAGCATATTATGCGCAAAGAATCTCGAAAAGAAAAAAATTTTTTTTCGAAGTTTGGAAACTTCGTTAGAATCACTTTTTTTCCGTTCTTATTTGAGATAACTGGTTCTCTTTCATTATACTAGTTTGATAGCCTTAGAAAAGCATTTTATGCACAAAGAATCTCGAAAAGAAAAAAAAATTTTTCCAAGTTTGGAAACTTCGTTACAATCACTTTTATTCTGTTCTTATTTGACATAACTGGTTCTCTTTCATTATACTAGTTTGATAGCCTCAGAAAAGCATATTATGCGCAAAGAATCTCGAAATGAAAAAAATTTTTTTTCGAAGTTTGGAAACTTCCTTAGAATCACTTTTTTTCCATTCTTATTTGAGATAACTGGTTCTCTTTCATTATACTAGTTTGATAGCCTCAGAAAAGCATATTATACGGTGAGAATCTCGAAAAGAAAAAAAACTTTTTTCGAAGTTTGGAAACTTCGTTAGAATCACTTTTTTTCCGTTCTTATTTGAGATAACTGGTTCTCTTTCATTATACTAGTTTGATAGCCTCAGAAAAGCATATTATGCGCAAAGAATCTTGAAAAGAAAAAAAAATTTTTTCGAAGTTTGGAAACTTTGTTTGAATCACTTTTTTTCCGTTCTTATTTGAGATAACTGGTTCTCTTTCATTATACTAATTTGATAGCCTCATTAAAGCATATTATGCGCAAAGAATCTCGAAAAGAAAAAAAAATTTTTTCGAAGTTTGGAAACTTCGTTAGAATCACTTTTTTTCCGTTCTTATTTGAGATAACTGGTTCTCTTTCATTATACTAGTTTGATAGGCTCAGTAAAGCATATTATGCGCAAAGAATCTCGAAAAAAAAAAAAAAATTTTTCGAAGTTTGGAATCTTCGTTAGAATCACTTTTTTTCCGTTCTTATTTGAGATAACTGGTTCTCTTTCATTATACTAGTTTGATAGCCTCAGAAAAGCATATTATGCGCAAAGAATCTCGAAAAGAAAAAAATTTTTTTTCGATGTTCGGAAACTTCGTTAGAATCACTTTTTTTCCGTTCTTATTTGAGATAACTGGTTCTCTTTCATTATACTAGTTTACTAGTTTGATAGCCTCAGAAAAGCATATTATGCGCAAAGAATCCCGAAAAGAAAAAAATTTTTTTTCGAAGTTTGGAAATTTCATTAGAATCACTTTTTTTCCATTCTTATTTGAGATAAATGGTAATCTCTCATTATACTAGTTTGATAGCCTCAGAAAAGCATATTATGCGCAAAGAATCTCGAAAAGAAGAAATTTTTTTTTCGAAGTTTGGAAACTTCGTTAGAATCACTTTTTTTCCGTTGTTATTTGAGAAAAATGGTTCTCTTTCATTATACTAATTTGACAGCCTCAGAAAAGCATATTATGCGCAAAGAATATCGAAAAGAAAAAAATTTTTTTTCGAAGTTTGGAAACTTCATTAGAATCACTTTTTTTTCCATTCTTATTTGAGATAACTGGTAATCTCTCATTATACTAGTTTGATAGCCTCAGAAAAGCATATTATGCGGAAATAATCTCGAAAAGAAAAAAATTTTTTTTCGAAGTTTGGAAACGTCTTTTGAATCACTTTTTTCCGTTCTAATTTGAGATAACTGGTTCTCTTTCATTATAGTAGTTTGATAGCCTCAGAAAAGCATATTATGCGCATAGAATCTCCAAATGAAAAAAAAATTTTTTCGAAGTTTGGAAACTTCCTTAGAATCACTTTTTTTCCATTCTTATTTGAGATAACTGGTTCTCTTTTTTATACTAGTGTGATAGCCTCAGAAAAGCATATTATGCGCAAAGATTCTCGAAAAGAAAAAAACTTTTTTTCGAAGTTTGGAAACTTCCTTAGAAACACTTTTTTTCCATTCTTATTTGAGTTAACTGGTTCTCTTTCATTATACTAGTTTGATAGCCTGAGAAAAGCATATTATGCGCAAAGAATCTCGAAAGAAAAAAATTTTTTTTCGTAGTATGGAAACTTCGTTAGAATCACTTTTTTTCCGTTCTAATTTGACATAACTGGTTCTCTTTCGTTATACTAGTTTGATAGCCTCAGAAAAGCATATTATGCGCAAAGAATCTCGAAAATAAAAAAAAAAATTTTCGAAGTTTGAAACTTCGTTAGAATCACTTTTTTTCCGTGCTTATTTGAGATAACTGGTTCTCTTTCATTATACTAGTTTGATAGCCTCAGAAAAGCATATTATGCGCAAGGAATCTCGAAAAGAAAAAAAATTTTTTTCGAAGTTTGGAAACTTCGTTAGAATCACTTTTTTTCCGTTCTTATTTGAGATAACTGGTTCTCTTTCATTTTACTAGTTTGATAGCCTCAGAAAAGGGTATTATGCGCAAAGAATCTCGAAGAGAAAAAAAAAATTTTCGAAATTTGGAAACTTCGTTAGAATCACTTTTATTCCGTTCTTATTTGAGATAACTGGTTCTCTTTCATTATACTAGTTTGATAGCGTCAGAAAAGCATATTATGCGCAAAGAATCTCGAAAAGAAAAAAATTTTTTTTCGAAGTTTGGAAACTTCGTTAGAATCACTTTATTTCCGTTCTTATTTGAGATAACTGGTTCTCTTTCATTATACTAGTTTGATAGCCTTAGAAAAGCATATTATGCACAAAGAATCTCGAAAAGAAAAAAAATTTCTTCCAAGTTTGGAAACTTCGTTACAATCACTTTTATTCTGTTCTTATTTGACATAACTGGTTCTCTTTCATTATACTAGTTTGATAGCCTCAGAAAGCATATTATGCGCAAAGAATCTCGAAATGAAAAAATTTTTTTTTCGAAGTTTGGAAACTTCCTTAGAATCACTTTTTTTCCATTCTTATTTGAGATAACTGGTTCTCTTTCATTATACTAGTTTGATAGCCTCAGAAAAGCATATTATGCGCAAAGAATCTCGAAAAGAAAAAAAAATTTTTTCGAAGTTCGGAAACTTCGTTAGAATCACTTTTTTTCCGTTCTTATTTGAGATAACTGGTTATCTTTCATTATACTAATTAGATAGCCTCAGAAAAGCATATTATGCGCAAAGAATCTCGAAAATAAAAAAAATTTTTTTAGAAGTTTGGAAACTTCGTTAGGATCTTTTTTTTTCCGTTCTTATTTGAGATAACTGGTTCTTTTCATTATACTAGTTTGATAGCCTCAGGAAAGCATATTATACGGTGAGAATCTCGAAAAGAAAAAAAACTTTTTTCGAAGTTTGGAAACTTCGTTAGAATCACTTTTTTTCCGTTCTTATTTGAGATAACTGGTTCTCTTTCATTATACTAGTTTGATAGCCTCAGTAAAGTATATTATGCGCAAAGAATCTCGAAAAGAAAAAAAATTTTTTTCGAAGTTTGGAAACTTCGTTTGAATCACTTTTTTTCCGTTCTTATTTGAGATAACTGGTTCTCTTTCATTATACTAGTTTGATAGCCTCAGTAAAGCATATTATGCGCAAAGAATCTCAAAAAAAAAATTTTTTTTCGAAGTTTGGAAATTTCGTTAGAATCACTTTATTTCCGTTCTTATTTGAGATAACTGGTTGCCTTTCATTATACTAGTTTGATAGCCTCAGTAAAGCATATTATGCGCAAAGAATCTCGAAAAGAAAAAAAAATTTTTTCGAAGTTTGGAAAGGTCGTTTGAATCACTTTTTTCCGTTCTTATTTGAGATAACTGGTTCTCTTTCATTATAGTAGTTTGATAGCCTCAGAAAAGCATATTATGCGCAAAGAATCTCGAAAAGAAAAAAAAAATTTTCGAAATTTGGAAACTTCGTTAGAATCACTTTTTTTCCGTTCTTATTTGAGATAACTAGTTCTCTTTCATTATACTAGTTTGATAGCCTCAGAAAAGCATATTATGCGCAAAGAATCTCGAAAAGAAAAAATTTTTTTTTCGAAGTACGGAAACTTCGTTAGAATCACTTTTTTTCCGTTCTTATTTGAGATAACTGGTTCTCTTTCATTATACTAGTTTACTAGTTTGATAGCCTCAGAAAAGCATATTATGCGCAAAGAATCCCGAAAAGAAAAACATTTTTTTTCGAAGTTTGGAAATTTCATTAGAATCACTTTTTTTCCATTCTTATTTGAGATAAATGGTTCTCTTTCATTATACTAATTAGATAGCCTCAGAAAAGCATATTACGCGCAAAGAATCTCGAAAATAAAAAAATTTTTTTAGAACTTTGGAAACTTCGTTAGAATCACTTTTTTTCCGTTCTTATTTGAGATAACTGGTTCTCTTTCATTATACTAGTTTGATAGCTTCAGAAAAGCATATTATGTGCAAAGAATATCGAAAAGAAAAAATTTTTTTTTCGAAGTTTGGAAACTTCATTAGAATCACTTTTTTTCCATTCTTATTTGAGATAACTGGTAATCTCTCATTATACTAGTTTGATAGCCTCAGAAATGCATATTATGCGCAAAGAATCTCGAAAAGAAAAAAAATTTTTTTCGAAGTTTGGAAACGTCTTTTGAATCACTTTTTTCCGTTCTTATTTGAGATAACTGGTTCTCTTTCATTATAGTAGTTTGATAGCCTCAGAAAAGCATATTATGCGCATAGAATCTCCAAATGAAAAAAAAATTTTTTCGAAGTTTGGAAACTTCCTTAGAATCACTTTTTTTCTATTCTTATTTGAGATAACTGGTTCTCTTTTTTATACTAGTGTGATAGCCTCAGAAAAGCATATTATGCGCAAAGAATCTCGAAAAGAAAAAAACTTTTTTTCGAAGTTTGGAAACTTCCTTAGAAACACTTTTTTTCCATTCTTATTTGAGTTAACTGGTTCTCTTTCATTATACTAGTTTGATAGCCTGAGAAAAGCATATTATGCGCAAAGAATCTCGAAAGAAAAAATTTTTTTTTCGTAGTATGGAAATTTCGTTAGAATCACTTTTTTTCCGTTCTAATTTGACATAACTGGTTCTCTTTCATTATACTAGTTTGATAGCCTCAGAAAAGCATATTATGCGCAAAGAATCTCGAAAATAAAAAAAAAAATTTTCGAAGTTTGAAACTTCGTTAGAATCACTTTTTTTCCGTTCTTATTTGAGATAACTGGTTCTCTTTCATTATACTAGTTTGATAGCCTCAGAAAAGCATATTATGCGCAAGGAATCTCGAAATGAAAAAAAATTTTTTTCGAAGTTTGGAAACTTCGTTAGAATCACTTTTTTTCCGTTCTTATTTGAGATAACTGGTTCTCTTTCATTTTACTAGTTTGATAGCCTCAGAAAAGCATATTATGCGCAAAGAATCTCGAAAAGAAAAAAAAAATTTTCGAAATTTGGAAACTTCGTTAGAATCACTTTTATTCCTTTCTTATTTGAGATAACTGGTTCTCTTTCATTATACTAGTTTGATAGCCTCAGAAAACCATATTATGCGCAAAGAATCTCGAAAAGAAAAAAAATTTTTTTTGAAGTTTGGAAACTTCGTTAGAATCACTTATTTTCCGTTCTTATTTGAGATAACTGGTTCTCTTTTATTATACTAGTTTGATAGCCTTAGAAAAGCATATTATGCACAAAGAATCTCGAAAAGAAAAAAAATTTTTTCCAAGTTTGGAAACTTCGTTACAATCACTTTTATTCTGTTCTTATTTGACATAACTGGTTCTCTTTCATTATACTAGTTTGATAGCCTCAGAAAAGCATATTATGCGCAAAGAATCTCGAAATGAAAAAAGTTTTTTTCGAAGTTTGGAAACTTCCTTAGAATCACTTTTTTTCCATTCTTATTTGAGATAACTGGTTCTCTTTCATTATACTAGTTTGATAGCCTCAGAAAAGCATATTATGCGCAAAGAATCTCCAAAAGAAAAAAAAATTTTTTCGAAGTTCGGAAACTTTTTAGAATCACTTTTTTTCCGTTCTTATTTGAGATAACTGGTTCTCTTTCATTATACTAATTAGATAGCCTCAGAAAAGCATATTATGCGCAAAGAATCTCGAAAAAAAAAAAATTTTTTTAGAAGTTTGGAAACTTCGTTAGAATCACTTTTTTTCCGTTCTTATTTGAGATAACTGGTTCTCTTTCATTATACTAGTTTGATAGCCTCAGAAAAGCATATTATACGGTGAGAATCTCGAAAAGAAAAAAAAAATTTTTCGAAGTTTGGAATCTTCGTTAGAATCACTTTTTTTCCGTTCTTATTTGAGATAACTGGTTCTCTTTCATTATACTAGTTTGATAGCCTCAGTAAAGCATATTATGCGCAAAGAATCTCGAAAAGAAAAAAATTTTTTTTCGAATTTTGGAATCTTCGTTAGAATCACTTTTTTTCCGTTCTTATTTGATATAACTGGTTCTCTTTCATTATACTAGTTTGATAGCCTCAGTAAAGTATATTATGCGCAAAGAATCTCGAAAAGAAAAAAAATTTTTTTCGAAGTTTGGAAACTTCGTTTGAATCACTTTTTTTCCGTTCTTATTTGAGATAACTGGTTCTCTTTCATTATACTAGTTTGATAGCCTCAGTAAAGCATATTATGCGCAAAGAATCTCAAAAAAAAAATTTTTTTTCGAAGTTTGGAAATTTCGTTAGAATCACTTTATTTCCGTTCTTATTTGAGATAACTGGTTGCCTTTCATTATACTAGTTTGATAGCCTCAGTAAAGCATATTATGCGCAAAGAATCTCGAAAAGAAAAAAAAATTTTTTCGAAGTTTGGAAAGGTCGTTTGAATCACTTTTTTCCGTTCTTATTTGAGATAACTGGTTCTCTTTCACTATAGTAGTTTGATAGCCTCAGAAAAGCATATTATGCGCAAAGAATCTCGAAAAGAAAAAAAAATTTTTCGAAATTTGGAAACTTCGTTAGAATCACTTTTTTTCCGTTCTTATTTGAGATAACTAGTTCTCTTTCATTATACTAGTTTGATAGCCTCAGAAAAGCATATTATGCGCAAAGAATCTCGAAAAGAAAAAATTTTTTTTTCGAAGTACGGAAACTTCGTTAGAATCACTTTTTTTCCGTTCTTATTTGAGATAACTGGTTCTCTTTCATTATACTAGTTTACTAGTTTGATAGCCTCAGAAAAGCATATTATGCGCAAAGAATCCCGAAAAGAAAAAAATTTTTTTCCGAAGTTTGGAAATTTCATTAGAATCACTTTTTTTCCATTCTTATTTGAGATAAATGGTTGTCTTTCATTATACTAATTAGATAGCCTCAGAAAAGCATATTACGCGCAAAGAATCTGGAAAATAAAAAAATTTTTTTAGAACTTTGGAAACTTCGTTAGAATCACTTTTTTTCCGTTCTTATTTGAGATAACTGGTTCTCTTTCATTATACTAGTTTGATAGCTTCAGAAAAGCATATTATGTGCAAAGAATATCGAAAAGAAAAAATTTTTTTTTCGAAGTTTGGAAACTTCATTAGAATCACTTTTTTTCCATTCTTATTTGAGATAACTGGTAATCTCTCATTATACTAGTTTGATAGCCTCAGAAATGCATATTATGCGCAAAGAATCTCGAAAAGAAAAAAAATTTTTTTCGAAGTTTGGAAACGTCTTTTGAATCACTTTTTTCCGTTCTTATTTGAGATAACTGGTTCTTTTTCATTATAGTAGTTTGATAGCCTCAGAAAAGCATATTATGCGCATAGAATCTCCAAATGAAAAAAAAATTTTTTCGAAGTTTGGAAACTTCCTTAGAATCACTTTTTTTCCTTCTTATTTGAGATAACTGGTTCTCTTTTTTATACTAGTGTGATAGCCTCAGAAAAGCATATTATGCGCAAAGAATCTCGAAAAGAAAAAAACTTTTTTTCGAAGTTTGGAAACTTCCTTAGAAACACTTTTTTTCCATTCTTATTTGAGTTAACTGGTTCTCTTTCATTATACTAGTTTGATAGCCTGAGAAAAGCATATTATGCGCAAAGAATCTCGAAAGAAAAAATTTTTTTTTCGTAGTATGGAAATTTCGTTAGAATCACTTTTTTTCCGTTCTAATTTGACATAACTGGTTCTCTTTCATTATACTAGTTTGATAGCCTCAGAAAAGCATATTATGCGCAAGGAATCTCGAAATGAAAAAAAATTTTTTTCGAAGTTTGGAAACTTCGTTAGAATCACTTTTTTTCCGTTCTTATTTGAGATAACTGGTTCTCTTTCATTTTACTAGTTTGATAGCCTCAGAAAAGCATATTATGCGCAAAGAATCTCGAAAAGAAAAAAAAAATTTTCGAAATTTGGAAACTTCGTTAGAATCACTTTTATTCCTTTCTTATTTGAGATAACTGGTTCTCTTTCATTATACTAGTTTGATAGCCTCAGAAAACCATATTATGCGCAAAGAATCTCGAAAAGAAAAAAAATTTTTTTTGAAGTTTGGAAACTTCGTTAGAATCACTTTTTTTCCGTTCTTATTTGAGATAACTGGTTGTCTTTTATTATACTAGTTTGATAGCCTTAGAAAAGCATATTATGCACAAAGAATCTCGAAAAGAAAAAAAATTTTTTCCAAGTTTGGAAACTTCGTTACAATCACTTTTATTCTGTTCTTATTTGACATAACTGGTTCTCTTTCATTATACTAGTTTGATAGCCTCAGAAAAGCATATTATGCGCAAAGAATCTCGAAATGAAAAAAGTTTTTTTCGAAGTTTGGAAACTTCCTTAGAATCACTTTTTTTCCATTCTTATTTGAGATAACTGGTTCTCTTTCATTATACTAGTTTGATAGCCTCAGAAAAGCATATTATGCGCAAAGAATCTCCAAAAGAAAAAAAAATTTTTTCGAAGTTCGGAAACTTTTTTAGAATCACTTTTTTTCCGTTCTTATTTGAGATAACTGGTTCTCTTTCATTATACTAATTAGATAGCCTCAGAAAAGCATATTATGCGCAAAGAATCTCGAAAAAAAAAAATTTTTTTTAGAAGTTTGGAAACTTCGTTAGAATCACTTTTTTTCCGTTCTTATTTGAGATAACTGGTTCTCTTTCATTATACTAGTTTGATAGCCTCAGAAAAGCATATTATACGGTGAGAATCAGGAAAAGAAAAAAAAAATTTTTCGAAGTTTGGAATCTTCGTTAGAATCACTTTTTTTCCGTTCTTATTTGAGATAACTGGTTCTCTTTCATTATACTAGTTTGATAGCCTCAGGAAAGCATATTATACGGTGAGAATCTCGAAAAGAAAAAAAATTTTTTTCGAAGTTTGGAAACTTCGTTTGAATCACTTTTTTTCCGTTCTTATTTGAGATAACTGGTTCTCTTTCATTATACTAGTTTGATAGCCTCAGTAAAGCATATTATGCGCAAAGAATCTCAAAAAAAAAAAAATTTTTTCGAAGTTTGGAAACTTCGTTAGAATCACTTTATTTCCGTTCTTATTTGAGATAACTGGTTCTCTTTCATTATTGATAGCCTCAGTAAAGCATATTATGCGCAAAGAATCTCGAAAAGAAAAAAAATTATTTTCGAAGTTTGGAAACGTCGTTTGAATCACTTTTTTTCCGTTCTTATTTGAGATAACTGGTTCTCTTTCATTATACTAGTTTGATAGCCTCAGAAAAGCATATTATAAGCAAAGAATCTCGAAAAGAAAAAAATTTTTTTTCGAAGTTTGGAAACTTCGTGAGAATCACTTTTTTTCCGTTCTTATTTGAGATAACTGGTTCTCTTTCATTATATTAGTTTGATAGCCTCAGAAAAGCATATTATGCGCAAAGAATCTCGAAATAAAAAAATTATTTTTCGAAGTTTGGAAACTTCATTAGAATCACTTTTTTTCATTCTTATTTGAGATAACTGGTAATCTCTCATTATACTAGTTTGATAGACTCAGAAAACCATATTATGCGCAAAGAATCTCGAAAAGAAAAAATTTTTTTTCGATGTTTGGAAACTTGGTTTGAATCACTTTTTTTCCGTTCTTATTTCAGATAACTGGTTCTCTTTCATTATACTAATTAGATAGCCTCAGAAAAGCATATTACGCGCAAAGAATCTCGAAAATAAAAAAATTTTTTTAGAACTTTGGAAACTTCGTTAGAATCACTTTTTTTCCGTTCTTATTTGAGATAACTGGTTTTCTTTCATTATACTTGTTTGATAGCCTCAGAAAAGCATATTATGCGCAAAGAATATCGAAAAGAAAAAAATTTTTTTTCGAAGTTTGGAAACTTCATTAGAATCACTTTTTTTCCATTCTTATTTGAGATAACTGGTAATCTCTCATTATACTAGTTTAATAGCCTCAGAAAAAATATTATGCGCAAAGAATCTCGAAAAGAAAAAAAATTTTTTTCGAAGTTTGGAAACGTCTTTTGAATCACTTTTTTCCGTTCTTATTTGAGATAACTGGTTCTCTTTCATTATAGTAGTTTGATAGCCTCAGAAAAGCATATTATGCGCATAGAATCTCCAAATGAAAAAAAATTTTTTTCGAAGTTTGGAAACTTCCTTAGAATCACTTTTTTTCCATTCTTATTTGAGATAACTGGTTCTCTTTTTTATACTAGTGTGATAGCCTCAGAAAAGCATATTATGCGCAAAGAATCTCGAAAAGAAAAAAATTTTTTTTCGAAGTTTGGAAACTTCCTTAGAAACACTTTTTTTCCATTCTTATTTGAGTTAACTGGTTCTCTTTCATTATACTAGTTTGATAGCCTGAGAAAAGCATATTATGCGCAAAGAATCTCGAAAGAAAAAATTTTTTTTTCGTAGTTTGGAAACTTCGTTAGAATCACTTTTTTTCCGTTCTTATTTGAAATTACTGGTTCTCTTTCATTATAATAGTTTGATAGCCTCAGAAAAGCATATTATGCGCAAGGAATGTAGAAAAAAAAAATTTTTTTCGAAGTTTGGAAACTTCGTTAGAATCACTTTTTTTCCGTTCTTATTTGAGATAACTGGTTCTCTTTCATTATACTAGTTTGATAGCCTCAGAAAAGCATATTATGCGCAAAGAATCTCGAAAAGAAAAAAAATTTTTTTCGAAGTTTGGAAACTTCGTTAGAATCACTTTTTTTCCGTTCTTATTTGAGATAACTGGTTCTCTTTCATTATACTAGTTTGATAGCCTTAGAAAAGCATATTATGCACAAAGAATCTCGAAAAGAAAAAAAATTTTTTCCAAGTTTGGAAACTTCGTTACAATCACTTTTATTCTGTTCTTATTTGACATAACTGGTTCTCTTTCATTATACTAGTTTGATAGCCTCAGAAAAGCATATTATGCGCAAAGAATCTCGAAAATAAAAAAAATTTTTTTAGAAGTTTGGAAACTTCGTTAGAATCACTTTTTTTCCGTTCTTATTTGAGATAACTGGTTCTCTTTCATTATACTAGTTTGATAGCCTCAGAAAAGCATATTATACGGTGAGAATCTCGAAAAGAAAAAAAAAATTTTTCGAAGTTTGGAATCTTCGTTAGAATCACTTTTTTTCCGTTCTTATTTGAGATAACTGGTTCTCTTTCATTATACTAGTTTGATAGCCTCAGGAAAGCATATTATACGGTGAGAATCTCGAAAAGAAAAAAAAATTTTTTCGAAGTTTGGAAACTTCGTTTGAATCACTTTTTTTCCGTTCTTATTTGAGATAACTGGTTCTCTTTCATTATACTAGTTTGATAGCCTCAGTAAAGCATATTATGCGCAAAGAATCTCAAAAAAAAAAAAAATTTTTCGAAGTTTGGAAACTTCGTTAGAATCACTTTATTTCCGTTCTTATTTGAGATAACTGGTTCTCTTTCATTATTGATAGCCTCAGTAAAGCATATTATGCGCAAAGAATCTCGAAAAGAAAAAAAATTTTTTTCGAAGTTTGGAAACGTCGTTTGAATCACTTTTTTTCCGTTCTTATTTGAGATAACTGGTTCTCTTTCATTATACTAGTTTGATAGCCTCAGAAAAGCATATTATAAGCAAAGAATCTCGAAAAGAAAAAAATTTTTTTTCGAAGTTTGGAAACTTCGTGAGAATCACTTTTTTTCCGTTCTTATTTGAGATAACTGGTTCTCTTTCATTATATTAGTTTGATAGCCTCAGAAAAGCATATTATGCGCAAAGAATCTCGAAATAAAAAAATTATTTTTCGAAGTTTGGAAACTTCATTAGAATCACTTTTTTTCATTCTTATTTGAGATAACTGGTAATCTCTCATTATACTAGTTTGATAGACTCAGAAAACCATATTATGCGCAAAGAATCTCGAAAAGAAAAAAATTTTTTTTCGATGTTTGGAAACTTGGTTTGAATCACTTTTTTTCCGTTCTTATTTCAGATAACTGGTTCTCTTTCATTATACTAATTAGATAGCCTCAGAAAAGCATATTACGCGCAAAGAATCTCGAAAATAAAAAAATTTTTTTAGAACTTTGGAAACTTCGTTAGAATCACTTTTTTTCCGTTCTTATTTGAGATAACTGGTTTTCTTTCATTATACTTGTTTGATAGCCTCAGAAAAGCATATTATGCGCAAAGAATATCGAAAAGAAAAAAATTTTTTTTCGAAGTTTGGAAACTTCATTAGAATCACTTTTTTTCCATTCTTATTTGAGATAACTGGTAATCTCTCATTATACTAGTTTGATAGCCTCAGAAAAAATATTATGCGCAAAGAATCTCGAAAAGAAAAAAAAATTTTTTCGAAGTTTGGAAACGTCTTTTGAATCACTTTTTTCCGTTCTTATTTGAGATAACTGGTTCTCTTTCATTATAGTAGTTTGATAGCCTCAGAAAAGCATATTATGCGCATAGAATCTCCAAATGAAAAAAAATTTTTTTCGAAGTTTGGAAACTTCCTTAGAATCACTTTTTTTCCATTCTTATTTGAGATAACTGGTTCTCTTTTTTATACTAGTGTGATAGCCTCAGAAAAGCATATTATGCGCAAAGAATCTCGAAAAGAAAAAAATTTTTTTTCGAAGTTTGGAAACTTCCTTAGAAACACTTTTTTTCCATTCTTATTTGAGTTAACTGGTTCTCTTTCATTATACTAGTTTGATAGCCTGAGAAAAGCATATTATGCGCAAAGAATCTCGAAAGAAAAAATTTTTTTTTCGTAGTTTGGAAACTTCGTTAGAATCACTTTTTTTCCGTTCTTATTTGAAATTACTGGTTCTCTTTCATTATAATAGTTTGATAGCCTCAGAAAAGCATATTATGCGCAAGGAATGTAGAAAAAAAAAATTTTTTTCGAAGTTTGGAAACTTCGTTAGAATCACTTTTTTTCCGTTCTTATTTGAGATAACTGGTTCTCTTTCATTTTACTAGTTTGATAGCCTCAGAAAAGCATATTGTGCGCAAAGAATCTCGAAAAGAAAAAAATTTTTTTCGAAATTTGGAAACTTCGTTAGAATCACTTTTATTCCGTTCTTATTTGAGATAACTGGTTCTCTTTCATTATACTAGTTTGATAGCCTCAGAAAAGCATATTATGCGCAAAGAATCTCGAAAAGAAAAAAAATTTTTTTCGAAGTTTGGAAACTTCGTTAGAATCACTTTTTTTCCGTTCTTATTTGAGATAACTGGTTCTCTTTCATTATACTAGTTTGATAGCCTTAGAAAAGCATATTATGCACAAAGAATCTCGAAAAGAAAAAAAATTTTTTCCAAGTTTGGAAACTTCGTTACAATCACTTTTATTCTGTTCTTATTTGACATAACTGGTTCTCTTTCATTATACTAGTTTGATAGCCTCAGAAAAGCATATTATGCGCAAAGAATCTCGAAAATAAAAAAAAATTTTTTAGAAGTTTGGAAACTTCGTTAGAATCACTTTTTTTCCGTTCTTATTTGAGATAACTGGTTCTTTTCATTATACTAGTTTGATAGCCTCAGGAAAGCATATTATACGGTGAGAATCTCGAAAAGAAATAAAACTTTTTTCGAAGTTCTGAAACTTCGTTAGAATCACTTTTTTCCGTTCTTATTTGAGATAACTGGTTCTCTTTCATTATACTAATTTGATAGCCTCAGTAAACTATATTATGCGCAAAGAATCTCGAAAAGAAAAAAAATTTTTTTCGAATTTTGGAATCTTCGTTAGAATCACTTTTTTTCCGTTCTTATTTGAGATAACTGGTTCTCTTTCATTATACTAGTTTGATAGCCTCAGTAAAGTATATTATGCGCAAAGAATCTCGAAAAGAAAAAAAATTTTTTTCGAAGTTTGGAAACTTCGTTTGAATCACTTTTTTTCCGTTCTTATTTGAGATAACTGGTTCTCTTTCATTATACTAGTTTGATAGCCTCAGTAAAGCATATTATGCGCAAAGAATCTCAAAAAAAAAATTTTTTTTCGAAGTTTGGAAATTTCGTTAGAATCACTTTATTTCCGTTCTTATTTGAGATAACTGGTTGCCTTTCATTATACTAGTTTGATAGCCTCAGTAAAGCATATTATGCGCAAAGAATCTCGAAAAGAAAAAAAAATTATTTCGAAGTTTGGAAAGGTCGTTTGAATCACTTTTTTCGGTTCTTATTTGAGATAACTGGTTCTCTTTCATTATAGTAGTTTGATAGCCTCAGAAAAGCATATTATGCGCAAAGAATCTCGAAAAGAAAAAAAAATTTTTCGAAATTTGGAAACTTCGTTAGAATCACTTTTTTTCCGTTCTTATTTGAGATAACTAGTTCTCTTTCATTATACTAGTTTGATAGCCTCAGAAAAGCATATTATGCGCAAAGAATCTCGAAAAGAAAACATTTTTTTTTCGAAGTACGGAAACTTCGTTAGAATCACTTTTTTTCCGTTCTTATTTGAGATAACTGGTTCTCTTTCATTATACTAGTTTACTAGTTTGATAGCCTCAGAAAAGCATATTATGCGCAAAGAATCCCGAAAAGAAAAAAATTTTTTTTCGAAGTTTGGAAATTTCATTAGAATCACTTTTTTTCCATTCTTATTTGAGATAAATGGTTCTCTTTCATTATACTAATTAGATAGCCTCAGAAAAGCATATTACGCGCAAAGAATCTCGAAAATAAAAAAATTTTTTTAGAACTTTGGAAACTTCGTTAAAATCACTTTTTTTCCGTTCTTATTTGAGATAACTGGTTCTCTTTCATTATACTAGTTTGATAGCTTCAGAAAAGCATATTATGTGCAAAGAATATCGAAAAGAAAAAATTTTTTTTTCGAAGTTTGGAAACTTCATTAGAATCACTTTTTTTCCATTCTTATTTGAGATAACTGGTAATCTCTCATTATACTAGTTTGATAGCCTCAGAAATGCATATTATGCGCAAAGAATCTCGAAAAGAAAAAAAATTTTTTTCGAAGTTTGGAAACGTCTTTTGAATCACTTTTTTCCTTTCTTATTTGAGATAACTGGTTCTCTTTCATTATAGTAGTTTGATAGCCTCAGAAAAGCATATTATGCGCATAGAATCTCCAAATGAAAAAAAAATTTTTTCGAAGTTTGGAAACTTCCTTAGAATCACTTTTTTTCCATTCTTATTTGAGATAACTGGTTCTCTTTTTTATACTAGTGTGATAGCCTCAGAAAAGCATATTATGCGCAAAGAATCTCGAAAAGAAAAAAACTTTTTTTCGAAGTTTGGAAACTTCCTTAGAAACACTTTTTTTCCATTCTTATTTGAGTTAACTGGTTCTCTTTCATTATACTAGTTTGATAGCCTGAGAAAAGCATATTATGCGCAAAGAATCTCGAAAATAAAAAAAATTTTTTTAGAAGTTCTGAAACTTCGTTAGAATCACTTTTTTCCGTTCTTATTTGAGATAACTGGTTCTCTTTCATTATACTAATTTGATAGCCTCAGTAAAGCATATTATGCGCAAAGAATCTCGAAAAGAAAAAAAATTTTTTTCGAATTTTGGAATCTTCGTTAGAATCACTTTTTTTCCGTTCTTATTTGAGATAACTGGTTCTCTTTCATTATACTAGTTTGATAGCCTCAGTAAAGTATATTATGCGCAAAGAATCTCGAAAAGAAAAAAAATTTTTTTCGAAGTTTGGAAACTTCGTTTGAATCACTTTTTTTCCGTTCTTATTTGAGATAACTGGTTCTCTTTCATTATACTAGTTTGATAGCCTCAGTAAAGCATATTATGCGCAAAGAATCTCAAAAAAAAAATTTTTTTTCGAAGTTTGGAAATTTCGTTAGAATCACTTTATTTCCGTTCTTATTTGAGATAACTGGTTGCCTTTCATTATACTAGTTTGATAGCCTCAGTAAAGCATATTATGCGCAAAGAATCTCGAAAAGAAAAAAAAATTATTTCGAAGTTTGGAAACTTCGTTAGAATCACTTTTTTTCCGTTCTTATTTGAAATTACTGGTTCTCTTTCATTATAATAGTTTGATAGCCTCAGAAAAGCATATTATGCGCAAGGAATGTAGAAAAAAAAAATTTTTTTCGAAGTTTGGAAACTTCGTTAGAATCACTTTTTTTCCGTTCTTATTTGAGATAACTGGTTCTCTTTCATTATACTAGTTTGATAGCCTCAGAAAAGCATATTATGCGCAAAGAATCTCGAAAAGAAAAAAAATTTTTTTCGAAGTTTGGAAACTTCGTTAGAATCACTTTTTTTCCGTTCTTATTTGAGATAACTGGTTCTCTTTCATTATACTAGTTTGATAGCCTTAGAAAAGCATATTATGCACAAAGAATCTCGAAAAGAAAAAAAATTTTTTCCAAGTTTGGAAACTTCGTTACAATCACTTTTATTCTGTTCTTATTTGACATAACTGGTTCTCTTTCATTATACTAGTTTGATAGCCTCAGAAAAGCATATTATGCGCAAAGAATCTCGAAAATAAAAAAAATTTTTTTAGAAGTTTGGAAACTTCGTTAGAATCACTTTTTTTCCGTTCTTATTTGAGATAACTGGTTCTCTTTCATTATACTAGTTTGATAGCCTCAGAAAAGCATATTATACGGTGAGAATCTCGAAAAGAAAAAAAAATTTTTTCGAAGTTTGGAATCTTCGTTAGAATCACTTTTTTTCCGTTCTTATTTGAGATAACTGGTTCTCTTTCATTATACTAGTTTGATAGCCTCAGGAAAGCATATTATACGGTGAGAATCTCGAAAAGAAAAAAAATTTTTTTCGAAGTTTGGAAACTTCGTTTGAATCACTTTTTTTCCGTTCTTATTTGAGATAACTGGTTCTCTTTCATTATACTAGTTTGATAGCCTCAGTAAAGCATATTATGCGCAAAGAATCTCAAAAAAAAAAAAAAATTTTTCGAAGTTTGGAAACTTCGTTAGAATCACTTTATTTCCGTTCTTATTTGAGATAACTGGTTCTCTTTCATTATTGATAGCCTCAGTAAAGCATATTATGCGCAAAGAATCTCGAAAAGAAAAAAAATTTTTTTCGAAGTTTGGAAACGTCGTTTGAATCACTTTTTTTCCGTTCTTATTTGAGATAACTGGTTCTCTTTCATTATACTAGTTTGATAGCCTCAGAAAAGCATATTATAAGCAAAGAATCTCGAAAAGAAAAAAATTTTTTTTCGAAGTTTGGAAACTTCGTGAGAATCACTTTTTTTCCGTTCTTATTTGAGATAACTGGTTCTCTTTCATTATATTAGTTTGATAGCCTCAGAAAAGCATATTATGCGCAAAGAATCTCGAAATAAAAAAATTATTTTTCGAAGTTTGGAAACTTCATTAGAATCACTTTTTTTCATTCTTATTTGAGATAACTGGTAATCTCTCATTATACTAGTTTGATAGACTCAGAAAACCATATTATGCGCAAAGAATCTCGAAAAGAAAAAAATTTTTTTTCGATGTTTGGAAACTTGGTTTGAATCACTTTTTTTCCGTTCTTATTTCAGATAACTGGTTCTCTTTCATTATACTAATTAGATAGCCTCAGAAAAGCATATTACGCGCAAAGAATCTCGAAAATAAAAAAATTTTTTTAGAACTTTGGAAACTTCGTTAGAATCACTTTTTTTCCGTTCTTATTTGAGATAACTGGTTTTCTTTCATTATACTTGTTTGATAGCCTCAGAAAAGCATATTATGCGCAAAGAATATCGAAAAGAAAAAAATTTTTTTTCGAAGTTTGGAAACTTCATTAGAATCACTTTTTTTCCATTCTTATTTGAGATAACTGGTAATCTCTCATTATACTAGTTTGATAGCCTCAGAAAAAATATTATGCGCAAAGAATCTCGAAAAGAAAAAAAAATTTTTTCGAAGTTTGGAAACGTCTTTTGAATCACTTTTTTCCGTTCTTATTTGAGATAACTGGTTCTCTTTCATTATAGTAGTTTGATAGCCTCAGAAAAGCATATTATGCGCATAGAATCTCCAAATGAAAAAAAATTTTTTTCGAAGTTTGGAAACTTCCTTAGAATCACTTTTTTTCCATTCTTATTTGAGATAACTGGTTCTCTTTTTTATACTAGTGTGATAGCCTCAGAAAAGCATATTATGCGCAAAGAATCTCGAAAAGAAAAAAATTTTTTTTCGAAGTTTGGAAACTTCCTTAGAAACACTTTTTTTCCATTCTTATTTGAGTTAACTGGTTCTCTTTCATTATACTAGTTTGATAGCCTGAGAAAAGCATATTATGCGCAAAGAATCTCGAAAGAAAAAATTTTTTTTTCGTAGTTTGGAAACTTCGTTAGAATCACTTTTTTTCCGTTCTTATTTGAAATTACTGGTTCTCTTTCATTATAATAGTTTGATAGCCTCAGAAAAGCATATTATGCGCAAGGAATGTAGAAAAAAAAAATTTTTTTCGAAGTTTGGAAACTTCGTTAGAATCACTTTTTTTCCGTTCTTATTTGAGATAACTGGTTCTCTTTCATTTTACTAGTTTGATAGCCTCAGAAAAGCATATTGTGCGCAAAGAATCTCGAAAAGAAAAAAATTTTTTTCGAAATTTGGAAACTTCGTTAGAATCACTTTTATTCCGTTCTTATTTGAGATAACTGGTTCTCTTTCATTATACTAGTTTGATAGCCTCAGAAAAGCATATTATGCGCAAAGAATCTCGAAAAGAAAAAAAATTTTTTTCGAAGTTTGGAAACTTCGTTAGAATCACTTTTTTTCCGTTCTTATTTGAGATAACTGGTTCTCTTTCATTATACTAGTTTGATAGCCTTAGAAAAGCATATTATGCACAAAGAATCTCGAAAAGAAAAAAAATTTTTTCCAAGTTTGGAAACTTCGTTACAATCACTTTTATTCTGTTCTTATTTGACATAACTGGTTCTCTTTCATTATACTAGTTTGATAGCCTCAGAAAAGCATATTATGCGCAAAGAATCTCGAAAATAAAAAAAATTTTTTTAGAAGTTTGGAAACTTCGTTAGAATCACTTTTTTTCCGTTCTTATTTGAGATAACTGGTTCTTTTCATTATACTAGTTTGATAGCCTCAGGAAAGCATATTATACGGTGAGAATCTCGAAAAGAAATAAAACTTTTTTCGAAGTTCTGAAACTTCGTTAGAATCACTTTTTTCCGTTCTTATTTGAGATAACTGGTTCTCTTTCATTATACTAATTTGATAGCCTCAGTAAACTATATTATGCGCAAAGAATCTCGAAAAGAAAAAAAATTTTTTTCGAATTTTGGAATCTTCGTTAGAATCACTTTTTTTCCGTTCTTATTTGAGATAACTGGTTCTCTTTCATTATACTAGTTTGATAGCCTCAGTAAAGTATATTATGCGCAAAGAATCTCGAAAAGAAAAAAAATTTTTTTCGAAGTTTGGAAACTTCGTTTGAATCACTTTTTTTCCGTTCTTATTTGAGATAACTGGTTCTCTTTCATTATACTAGTTTGATAGCCTCAGTAAAGCATATTATGCGCAAAGAATCTCAAAAAAAAAATTTTTTTTCGAAGTTTGGAAATTTCGTTAGAATCACTTTATTTCCGTTCTTATTTGAGATAACTGGTTGCCTTTCATTATACTAGTTTGATAGCCTCAGTAAAGCATATTATGCGCAAAGAATCTCGAAAAGAAAAAAAAATTATTTCGAAGTTTGGAAAGGTCGTTTGAATCACTTTTTTCGGTTCTTATTTGAGATAACTGGTTCTCTTTCATTATAGTAGTTTGATAGCCTCAGAAAAGCATATTATGCGCAAAGAATCTCGAAAAGAAAAAAAAATTTTTCGAAATTTGGAAACTTCGTTAGAATCACTTTTTTTCCGTTCTTATTTGAGATAACTAGTTCTCTTTCATTATACTAGTTTGATAGCCTCAGAAAAGCATATTATGCGCAAAGAATCTCGAAAAGAAAACATTTTTTTTTCGAAGTACGGAAACTTCGTTAGAATCACTTTTTTTCCGTTCTTATTTGAGATAACTGGTTCTCTTTCATTATACTAGTTTACTAGTTTGATAGCCTCAGAAAAGCATATTATGCGCAAAGAATCCCGAAAAGAAAAAAATTTTTTTTCGAAGTTTGGAAATTTCATTAGAATCACTTTTTTTCCATTCTTATTTGAGATAAATGGTTCTCTTTCATTATACTAATTAGATAGCCTCAGAAAAGCATATTACGCGCAAAGAATCTCGAAAATAAAAAAATTTTTTTAGAACTTTGGAAACTTCGTTAAAATCACTTTTTTTCCGTTCTTATTTGAGATAACTGGTTCTCTTTCATTATACTAGTTTGATAGCTTCAGAAAAGCATATTATGTGCAAAGAATATCGAAAAGAAAAAATTTTTTTTTCGAAGTTTGGAAACTTCATTAGAATCACTTTTTTTCCATTCTTATTTGAGATAACTGGTAATCTCTCATTATACTAGTTTGATAGCCTCAGAAATGCATATTATGCGCAAAGAATCTCGAAAAGAAAAAAAATTTTTTTCGAAGTTTGGAAACGTCTTTTGAATCACTTTTTTCCGTTCTTATTTGAGATAACTGGTTCTCTTTCATTATAGTAGTTTGATAGCCTCAGAAAAGCATATTATGCGCATAGAATCTCCAAATGAAAAAAAAATTTTTTCGAAGTTTGGAAACTTCCTTAGAATCACTTTTTTTCCATTCTTATTTGAGATAACTGGTTCTCTTTTTTATACTAGTGTGATAGCCTCAGAAAAGCATATTATGCGCAAAGAATCTCGAAAAGAAAAAAACTTTTTTTCGAAGTTTGGAAACTTCCTTAGAAACACTTTTTTTCCATTCTTATTTGAGTTAACTGGTTCTCTTTCATTATACTAGTTTGATAGCCTGAGAAAAGCATATTATGCGCAAAGAATCTCGAAAATAAAAAAAATTTTTTTAGAAGTTTGGAAACTTCGTTAGAATCACTTTTTTTCCGTTCTTATTTGAGATAACTGGTTCTTTTCATTATACTAGTTTGATAGCCTCAGGAAAGCATATTATACGGTGAGAATCTCGAAAAGAAAAAAAACTTTTTTCGAAGTTCTGAAACTTCGTTAGAATCACTTTTTTCCGTTCTTATTTGAGATAACTGGTTCTCTTTCATTATACTAATTTGATAGCCTCAGTAAAGCATATTATGCGCAAAGAATCTCGAAAAGAAAAAAAATTTTTTTCGAATTTTGGAATCTTCGTTAGAATCACTTTTTTTCCGTTCTTATTTGAGATAACTGGTTCTCTTTCATTATACTAGTTTGATAGCCTCAGTAAAGTATATTATGCGCAAAGAATCTCGAAAAGAAAAAAAATTTTTTTCGAAGTTTGGAAACTTCGTTTGAATCACTTTTTTTCCGTTCTTATTTGAGATAACTGGTTCTCTTTCATTATACTAGTTTGATAGCCTCAGTAAAGCATATTATGCGCAAAGAATCTCAAAAAAAAAATTTTTTTTCGAAGTTTGGAAACTTCGTGAGAATCACTTTTTTTCATTCTTATTTGAGATAACTGATAATCTCTCATTATACTAGTTTGATAGACTCAGAAAACCATATTATGCGCAAAGAATCTCGAAAAGAAAAAAATTTTTTTTCGATGTTTGGAAACTTGGTTTGAATCACTTTTTTTCCGTTCTTATTTCAGATAACTGGTTCTCTTTCATTATACTAATTAGATAGCCTCAGAAAAGCATATTACGCGCAAAGAATCTCGAAAATAAAAAAATTTTTTTAGAACTTTGGAAACTTCGTTAGAATCACTTTTTTTCCGTTCTTATTTGAGATAACTGGTTTTCTTTCATTATACTAGTTTGATAGCCTCACTAAAGCATATTATGCGCAAAGAATATCGAAAAGAAAAAAATTTTTTTTCGAAGTTTGGAAACTTCATTAGAATCACTTTTTTTCCATTCTTATTTGAGATAACTGGTAATCTCTCATTATACTAGTTTGATAGCCTCAGAAAAAATATTATGCGCAAAGAATCTCGAAAAGAAAAAAAAAATTTTTCGAAGTTTGGAAACGTCTTTTGAATCACTTTTTTCCGTTCTTATTTGAGATAACTGGTTCTCTTTCATTATACTAGTTTGATAGCCTCAGAAAAGCATATTATGCGCAAAGAATCTCGAAATGAAAAAAGTTTTTTTCGAAGTTTGGAAACTTCCTTAGAATCACTTTTTTTCCATTCTTATTTGAGATAACTGGTTCTCTTTCATTATACTAGTTTGATAGCCTCAGAAAAGCATATTATGCGCAAAGAATCTCCAAAAGAAAAAAAAATTTTTTCGAAGTTCGGAAACTTTTTTAGAATCACTTTTTTTCCGTTCTTATTTGAGATAACTGGTTCTCTTTCATTATACTAATTAGATAGCCTCAGAAAAGCATATTATGCGCAAAGAATCTCGAAAAAAAAAAATTTTTTTAGAAGTTTGGAAACTTCGTTAGAATCACTTTTTTTCCGTTCTTATTTGAGATAACTGGTTCTCTTTCATTATACTAGTTTGATAGCCTCAGAAAAGCATATTATACGGTGAGAATCTCGAAAAGAAAAAAAAAAATTTTCGAAGTTTGGAATCTTCGTTAGAATCACTTTTTTTCCGTTCTTATTTGAGATAACTGGTTCTCTTTCATTATACTAGTTTGATAGCCTCAGGAAAGCATATTATACGGTGAGAATCTCGAAAAGAAAAAAAATTTTTTTCGAAGTTTGGAAACTTCGTTTGAATCACTTTTTTTCCGTTCTTATTTGAGATAACTGGTTCTCTTTCATTATACTAGTTTGATAGCCTCAGTAAAGCATATTATGCGCAAAGAATCTCAAAAAAAAAATTTTTTTTTCGAAGTTTGGAAACTTCGTTAGAATCACTTTATTTCCGTTCTTATTTGAGATAACTGGTTCTCTTTCATTATTGATAGCCTCAGTAAAGCATATTATGCGCAAAGAATCTCGAAAAGAAAAAAAATTTTTTTCGAAGTTTGGAAACGTCGTTTGAATCACTTTTTTTCCGTTCTTATTTGAGATAACTGGTTCTCTTTCATTATACTAGTTTGATAGCCTCAGAAAAGCATATTATAAGCAAAGAATCTCGAAAAGAAAAAATTTTTTTTCGAAGTTTGGAAACTTCGTGAGAATCACTTTTTTTCCGTTCTTATTTGAGATAACTGGTTCTCTTTCATTATATTAGTTTGATAGCCTCAGAAAAGCATATTATGCGCAAAGAATCTCGAAATAAAAAAATTATTTTTCGAAGTTTGGAAACTTCATTAGAATCACTTTTTTTCATTCTTATTTGAGATAACTGGTAATCTCTCATTATACTAGTTTGATAGACTCAGAAAACCATGTTATGCGCAAAGAATCTCGAAAAGAAAAAAATTTTTTTTCGATGTTTGGAAACTTGGTTTGAATCACTTTTTTTCCGTTCTTATTTCAGATAACTGGTTCTCTTTCATTATACTAATTAGATAGCCTCAGAAAAGCATATTACGCGCAAAGAATCTCGAAAATAAAAAAATTTTTTTAGAACTTTGGAAACTTCGTTAGAATCACTTTTTTTCCGTTCTTATTTGAGATAATTGGTTCTCTTTCATTATAATAATTTGATAGCCTCAGTAAAGCATATTATGCGCAAAGAATCTCGAAAAGAAAAAAAAAATTTTTCGAAGTTTGGAATCTTCGTTAGAATCACTTTTTTTCCGTTCTTATTTGAGATAACTGGTTCTCTTTCATTATACTAGTTTGATAGCCTCAGTAAAGCATATTATGCGCAAAGAATCTCGAAAAGAAAAAAAATTTTTTTCGAAGTTTGGAAACTTCGTTTGAATCACTTTTTTTCCGTTCTTATTTGAGATAACTGGTTCTCTTTCATTATACTAGTTTGATAGCCTCAGTAAAGCATATTATGCGCAATGAATCTCAAAAAAAAAAAAATTTTTTTCGAAGTTTGGAAACTTCGTTAGAATCACTTTATTTCCGTTCTTATTTGAGATAACTGGTTCTCTTTCATTATACTAGTTTGATAGACTCAGTAAAGCATATTATGCGCAAAGAATCTCGAAAAGAAAAAAAAATTTTTTTCGAAGTTTGGAAACGTCGTTTGAATCACTTTTTTCCGTTCTTATTTGAGATAACTGGTTCTCTTTCATTATAGTAGTTTGATAGCCTCAGAAAAGCATATTATGCGCAAAGAATCTCGAAAAGAAAAAAAAATTTTTCGAAATTTGGAAACTTCGTTAGAATCACTTTTATTCCGTTCTTATTTGAGATAACTGGTTCTCTTTCATTATACTGGTTTGATAGCCTCAGAAAGGCATATTATGCGCAAAGAATCTGGAAAAGAAAAAAAATTTTTTTCGAAGTTTGGAAACTTCGTTAGAATCACTTTTTTCCCGTTCTTATTTGAGATAACTGGTTCTCTTTCATTATACTAGTTTACTAGTTTGATAGCCTCAGAAAAGCATATTATGCGCAAAGAATCCCGAAAAGAAAAAAATTTTTTTTCGAAGTTTGGAAACTTCATTAGAATCACTTTTTTTCCATTCTTATTTGAGATAAATGGTAATCTCTCATTATACTAGTTTGATAGCCTCAGAAAAGCATATTATGCGCAAATAATCTCGAAAAGAAGAAATTTTTTTTTCGAAGTTTGGAAACTTCGTTAGAATCACTTTTTTTCCGTTGTTATTTGAGATAACTGGTTCTCTTTCATTATACTAATTTGACAGCCTCAGAAAAGCATATTATGCGCAAAGAATCTCGAAAAGAAAAAAAATTTTTTTCGAAGTTTGGAAACTTCGTTAGAATCACTTTTTTTCCGTTCTTATTTGAGATAACTGGTTCTCTTTCATTATACTAGTTTGATAGCCTCAGTAAACATATTATGCGCAAAGAATCTCGAAAAGAAAAAACATTTTTTTCGAAGTTTGGAAACTTCTTTAGAATCACTTTTTTTCCGTACTTATTTGAGATAACTGGTTCTCTTTCATTATACTAGTTTGATAGCTTCAGAAAAGCATATTATGCGCAAAGAATCTCGAAAACAAAAAAATTTTTTTTTTGAAGTTTGGAAACTTCTTTAGAATCACTTTTTTTCCGTTCTTATTTGAGATAACTGGTTCTCTTTCATTATACTAGTTTGATAGCCTCAGAAAAGCATATTATGCGCAAAGAATCTCGAAAAGAAAAAATTTTTTCTTCGAAGTTTGGAAACTTCGTTAGAATCACTTTTTTTCCATTCTTATTTGAGATAACTGGTAATCTCTCATTATACTAGTTTGATAGCCTCAGAAAATCATATTATGCGCAAAGTATCTCGAAAAGAAAAAATTTTTTTTTCGATGTTTGGAAACTTTGTTAGAATCACTTTTTTTCCGTTCTTATTTGAGATAACTGGTTCTCTTTCATTATACTAATTAGATAGCCTCAGAAAAGCATATTACGCGCAAAGAATCTCGAAAATAAAAAATTTTTTTTAGAACTTTGGAAACTTCGTTAGAATCACTTTTACTCCGTTCTTATTTGAGATAACTGGTTCTCCTTCATTATACTAGTTTGATAGCCTCAGAAAAGCATATTATGCGCAAAGAATCTCGAAATGAAAAAAATTTTTTTTCGAAGTTTGGAAACTTCCTTAGAATCACTTTTTTTCCATTCTTATTTGAGATAACTGGTTCTCTTTCATTATACTAGTTTGATAGCCTCAGAAAAGCATATTTATTATACGGTGAGAATCTCCAAAAGAAGAAAAACTTTTTTCGAAGTTTGGAAACTTCGTTAGAATCACTTTTTTTTCGTTATTATTTGAGATAACTGGTTCTCTTTCATTTGATAGCCTCAGAAAAGCATATTATGCGCAAAGAATCTCGAAAAAAAAAAATTTTTTTCGAAGTTTGGAAACTTCGTTCGAATCACTTTATTTCCGTTCTTATTTGAGATAACTGGTTCTCTTTCATTATACTAGTTTGATAGCCTCAGTAAAGCATATTATGCGCAAAGAATCTCGAAAAGAAAAAAAATTTTTTCGAAGTTTGGAAACGTCGTTTGAATCACTTTTTTCCGTTCTTATTTGAGATAACTGGTTCTCTTTCATTATACTAGTTTACTAGTTTGATAGCCTCAGAAAAGCATATTATGCGCAAAGAATCCCGAAAAGAAAAAAATTTTTTTTCGAAGTTTGGAAATGTCATTATCATCACTTTTTTTCCATTCTTATTTGAGATAAATGGTAATCTCTCATTATACTAGTTTGATAGCCTCAGAAAAGCATATTATGCGCAAAGAATCTCGAAAAGAAGAAATTTTTTTTTCGAAGTTTGGAAACTTCGTTAGAATCACTTTTTTCCCGTTGTTATTTGAGATAACTGGTTCTCTTTCATTATACTAATTTTACAGTCTGAGAAAAGCATATTATGCGCAAAGAATCTCGAAAAGAAAAAATTTTTTCCTCGAAGTTTGGAAACTTCGTTAGAATCACTTTTTTTCCATTCTTATTTGAGATAACTGGTAATCTCTCATTATACTAGTTTGATAGCCTCAGAAAATCATATTATGCGCAAAGAATCTCGAAAAGAAAAAAAATTTTTTTCGATGTTCGGAAACTTCGTTAGAATCACTTTTTTTCCGTTCTTATTTGAGATAACTGGTTCTCTTTCATTATACTAATTGGATAGCCTCAGAAAAGCATATTACGCGCAAAGAATCTCGAAAATAAAAAATTTTTTTTAGAACTTTGGAAACTTCGTTAGAATCACTTTTTTTCCATTCCTATTTGAGATAACTGGTTCTCTTTCATTATACTAGTTTGAAAGCCTCAGAAAAGCATATTATGCGCAAAGAATATCGAAAAGAAAAAAATTTGTTTTCGAAGTTTGGAAACTTCATTAGAATCACTTTTTTTACATTCTTATTTGAGATAACTGGTAATCTCCCATTATACTAGTTTGATAGCCTCAGAAAAGCATATTATGCGCAAAGAATCTCGAAAAGAAAAAAATTTTTTTTCGAAGTTTGGAAACGTCTTTTGAATCACTTTTTTCCGTTCTTATTTGAGATAACTGGTTCTCTTTCATTATAGTAGTTTGATAGCCTCAGAAAAGCATATTATGCGCATAGAATCTCGAAATGAAAAAAAAATTTTTTCGAAGTTTGGAAACTTCCTTAGAATCACTTTTTTTCCATTCTTATTTGAGATAACTGGTTCTCTTTCATTATACTAGTTTGATAGCCTCAGAAAAGGATATTTAGCGCAAAGAATCACGAAAAGAAAAAAAAAATTTCGAAGTTTGGAAACTTCGTTAGAATCACTTTTTTCCCGTTCTTATTTGAGATAACTGGTTGTCTTTCATTATACTAGTTTGATAGCCTCAGAAAAGCATATTATGCGCAAGGAATCTCGAAAAGAAAAAAAAATTTTTTTCGAAGTTTGGAAACTTCGTTGGAATCACTTTTTTTCCGTTCTTATTTGAGATAACTGGTTCTCTTTCATTATACTAGTTTGATAGCCTCGGAAAAGCATATTATGCGCAAAGAATCTTGAAAAGAAAAAAATTATTTTCGAAATTTGGAAACTTCGTTAGAATCACTTTTATTCTGTTCTTATTTCACATAACTGGTTCTCTTTCATTATACTAGTTTGATAGCCTCAGAAAAGCATATTATGCGCAAAGAATCTCGAAAAGAAAAAAAATTTTTTTCGAAGTTTGGAAACTTCGTTAGAATCACTTTTTTTCCGTTCTTATTTGAGATAACTGGTTCTCTTTCATTATACTAGTTTGATAGCCTTAGAAAAGCATATTATGCGCAAAGAATCTCGAAAAGAAAAAATTTTTTTTTTTTGAAGTTTGGAAACTTCTTTAGAATCACTTTTTTTCCGTTCTTATTTGAGATAACTGGTTCTCTTTCATTATACTAGTTTGATAGCCTCAGAAAAGCATATTATGCGCAAAGAATCTCGAAAAGAAAAAAAATTTTTTCGAAGTTTGGAAACTTCGTTAGAATCACTTTTTTTCCGTTCTTATTTGAGATAACTGGTTCTCTTTCATTATACTAGTTTGATAGCCTCAGTAAAGCATATTATGCGCAAAGAATCTCGAAATGAAAAAAAATTTTTTTCGAAGTTTGGAAACTTCCTTAGAATCACTTTTTTTCCATTCTCATTTGAGATAACTGGTTCTCTTTCATTATACTAGTTTGATAGCCTCAGAAAAGCATATTATGCGCAAGGAATCTCGAATAGAAAAAAATTTTTTTTCGAAGTTTGGAAACTTCGTTAGAATCACTTTTTTTCCGTTCTTATTTGAGATAACTGGTTCTCTTTCATTATACTAGTTTGATAGCCTTAGAAAAGCATATTATGCTCAAAGAATCTCGAAAAGAAAAAAAATTTTTTCGAAGTTTGGAAACTTCGTTAGAATCACTTTTATTCTGTTCTTATTTGACATAACTGGTTATCTTTCATTATACTAGTTTGATAGCCTCAGAAAAGCATATTATGCGCAAAGAATCTCGAAAAGAAAAAAAATTTTTTTCGGAGTTTGGAAACTTCATAAGAATCACTTTTTTTCCATTCTTATTTGAGATAAATGGTAATCTCTCATTATACTAGTTTGATAGCCTCACAAAAGCATATTATGCGCAAAGAATCTCGATAAGAAAAAAATTTTTTTTCGAAGTTTGGAAACTTCTTTAGAATCACTTTTTTTCCATTCTTATTTGAGATAACTGGTTCTCTTTCATTATACTAGTTTGATAGCCTCAGAAAAGCATATTACGCGCATAGAATCTCGAAAAGAAAAAAATTTTTTTTTTGAACTTTGGAAACTTCTTTAGAATCACTTTTTTTCCGTTCTTATTTGAGATATCTGGTTCTCTTTCATTATACTAGTTTGATAGCCTCAGAAAATCATATAATGCGCAAAGAATCTCGAAAAGAAAAAAATTTTTTTTCGAAGTTTGGAAACTTCATTAGAATCACTTTTTTTCCATTCTTATTTGAGATAACTGGTAATCTCTCATTATACTAGTTTGATAGCCTCAGAAAAGCATATTATGCTCAAAGAATCTCGAAAAGAAAAAATTTTTTTTTCGAAGTTACGAAACTTCCTTAGAATCACTTTTTTTCCGTTCTTATTTGAGATAACTCTCTTTCATTATACTAGTTTGATAGCCTCAGAAAAGCATATTATGCGCAAAGAATCTCGAAAAGAAAAAAAAATTTTTTCGAAGTTTGGAAACGTCGTTTGAATCACTTTTTTCCGTTCTTATTTGAGATAACTGGTTCTCTTTCATTATAGTAGTTTGATAGCCTCAGAAAAGCATATTATGCGCAAAGAATCTCGAAAAGAAAAAAAATTTTTTTTGAAGTTTGGAAACTTCTTTAGAATCACTTTTTTTCCGTTCTTATTTGAGATAACTGGTTCTCTTTCATTATACTAGTTTGATAGCCTCAGAAAAGCATATTATGCGCAAAGAATCTCGAAAAGAAAAAAAATCTTTTTTCAAAGTTTGGAAACTTCCTTAAAAAACACTTTTTTTCCATTCTTATTTGAGTTAACTGGTTCTCTTTCATTATACTAGTTTGATAGCCTCAGAAAAGCATATTATGCGCAAAGAATCTCGAAAATAAAAAAAAAAATTTCGAAGTTTGAAACTTCGTTAGAATCACTTTTTTTCCGTTCTTATTTGAGATAACTGGTTCTCTTTCATTATACTAGTTTGATAGCCTCAGAAAAGCATATTATGCGCAAAGAATCTCGAAAATAAAAAAAACAATTTTCGAAGTTCGAAACTTCGTTAGAATCACTTTTTTTCCCTTCTTATTTGAGATAACTGGTTCTCTTTCATTATACTAGTTTGATAGCCTTAGAAAGGCATATTATGTGCAAAGAATATCGAAAAGAAAAAAAATTTTTTTCGAAGTTTGGAAACTTCGTTAGAATCACTTTTTTTCCGTTCTTATTTGAGATAACTGGTTCTCTTTCATTTTACTAGTTTGATAGCCTCAGAAAAGCATATTATGCGCAAAGAATCTCGAAAAGAAAAAAAAATTTTTCGAAATTTGGAAACTTCGTTAGAATCACTTTTACTCCGTTCTTATTTGAGATAACTGGTTCTCCTTCATTATACTAAATTGATAGCCTCAGAAAAGCATATTATGCGCAAAGAATCTCGAAAAGAAAAAAATTTTTTTTCGAAGTTTGGAAACTTCGTTAGAATCCCTTTTTTTCCGTTCTTATTTGAGATAACTGGTTCTCTTTCATTATACTAGTTTGATAGCCTTAGGAAAGCATATTATGCACAAAGAATCTCGAAAAGAAAAAAATTTTTTTCCAAGTTTGGAAACTTCGTTACAATCACTTTTATTCTGTTCTTATTTGACATAACTGGTTCTCTTTCATTATACTAGTTTGATAGCCTCAGAAAAGCATATTATGCGCAAAGAATCTCGAAATGAAAAAAATTTTTTTTCGAATTTTGGAATCTTCCTTAGAATCACTTTTTTTCCATTCTTATTTGAGATAACTGGTTCTCTTTCATTATACTAGTTTGATAGCCTCAGAAAAGCATATTATGCGCAAAGAATCTCGAAAAGAAAAAATTTTTTTTTCGAAGTTTGGAAACTTCGTTAGAATCACTTTTTTTCCGTTCTTATTTGAGATAACTGGTTCTCTTTCATTATACTAGTTTGATACACTCAGAAAAGCATATTATGCGCAAAGAATCTCGAAAAGAAAAAAAAAATTTTTCGAAGTTTGGAAACTTCATTAGAAGTACTTTTTTTCCATTCTTATTTGAGATAACTGGTAATCTCTCATTATACTAGTTTGATAGCCTCAGAAAATCATATTATGCGCAAAGTATCTCGAAAAGAAAAAAAATTTTTTTCGAAGTTCGGAAACGTCGTTAGAATCACTTTTTTTCCGTTCTTATTTGAGATAACTGGTTCTCTTTCATTATACTAGTTTGATAGCCTCAGTAAAGCATATTATGCGCAAAGAATCTCGAAAAGAAAAAAAATTTTTTTCGAAGTTTGGAAACGTCGTTTGAATCACTTTTTTCCGTTCTTATTTGAGATAACTGGTTCTCTTTCATTATAGTAGTTTGATAGCCTCAGAAAAGCATATTATGCGCAAAGAATCTCGAAAAAAAAAAAAAAAAATTCGAAATTTGGAAACATCTTTAGAATCACTTTTATTCCGTTCTTATTTGAGATAACTGGTTCTCTTTCAATATACTAGTTTAATAGCCTCAGAAAAGCATATTATGCGCAAAGAATCTCGAAAAGAAAAAAATTTTTTTTCGAAGTTTGGAAACTTCGTTAGAATCACTTTTTTTCCGTTCTTATTTGAGATAACTGGTTCTCTTTCATTATACTAGTTTGATAGCCTCAGTAAAGCATATTATGCGCAAAGGATCTCGAAATGAAAAAAATTTTTTTTCGAAGTTTGGAAACTTCCTTAGAATCATTTTTTTTCCATTCTCATTTGAGATAACTGGTTCTCTTTCATTATACTAGTTTGATAGCCTCAGAAAAGCATATTATGCGCAAGGAATCTCGAAAAGAAAAAATTTTTTTTTCGAAGTTTGGAAACTTCGTTAGAATCACTTTTTTTCCGTTCTTATTTGAGATAACTGGTTGTCTTTCATTATACTAGTTTGATAGCCTTAGAAAAGCATATTATGCTCAAAGAATCTCGAAAAGAAAAAAAATTTTTTCGAAGTTTGGAAACTTCGTTAGAATCACTTTTATTCTGTTCTTATTTGACATAACTGGTTATCTTTCATTATACTAGTTTGATAGCCTCAGAAAAGCATATTATGCGCAAAGAATCTCGAAAAGAAAAAAAATTTTTTTCGAAGTTTGGAAACTTCATTAGAATCACTTTTTTTCCATTCTTATTTGAGATAAATGGTAATCTCTCATTATACTAGTTTGATAGCCTCAGAAAAGCATATTATGCGCAAAGAATCTCGAAAAGAAAAAAAAAATTTTCGAAATTTGGAAACTTCGTTAGAATCACTTTTATTCCGTTCTTATTTGACATAACTGGTTCTCTGTCATTATGCTAGTTTGATAGCCTCAGAAAAGCATATTATGCGCAAAGAATGTCGAAAAGAAAAAAATTTTTTTTCGAAGTTTGGAAACTTCGTTAGAATCACTTTTTTTCCGTTCTTATTTGAGATAACTGGTTCTCTTTCATTATACTAGTTTGATAGCCTTAGAAAAGCATATTATGCGCAAAGAATCTCGAAAAGAAAAAAAAATTTTTCGAAGTTTGGAAACTTCGTTAGAATCACGTTTATTCTGTTCTTATTTGACATAACTGGTTCTCTTTCATTATACTAGTTTGATAGCCTCAGAAAAGCATATTATGCGCAAAGAATCTCGAAAAGAAAAAAATTTCTTTTCGAAGTTTGGAAACTTCATTAGAATCACTTTTTTTCCATTCTTATTTGAGATAAATGGTAATCTCTCATTATACTAGTTTGATAGCGTCTGAAAAGCATATTATGCGCAAATAATCTGGAAAAGAAGAAATTTTTTTTTCGAAGTTTGGAAACTTCGTTAGAATCACTTATTTTCCATTATTAATTGAGATAAATGGTAATCTCTCATTATACTAGTTTGATAGCCTCAGAAAAGCATATTATGCGCAAAGAATCTCGAAAAGAAAAAAAATTTTTTTCGATGTTTGGAAACTTCGTTAGAATCACTTTTTTTCCGTTCTTATTTGAGATAACTGGTTCTCTTTCATTATACTAGTTTGATAGCCTCAGAAAAGCATATTATGCGCAAAGAATCTCGAAAAGAGAAAATTTTTTTTCGAAGTTTGGAAACTTCGTTAGAATCACTTTTTTCCGTTCTTATTTGAGATAACTGGTTCTCTTTCATTATACTAGTTTGATAGCCTCGGAAAAGCATATTATGCGCAAAGAATCTCGAAAAGAAAAAAGTTTTTTTTCGAAGTTTGGAAACTTCATTACAAGCACTTTTTTCCATTCTTATTTGAGATAACTGGTAATCTCTCATTATACTAGTTTGATAGCCTCAGAAAATCATATTATGCGCAAAGAATCTCGAAAAGAAAAAAATTTTTTTTCGATGTTCGGAAACTTCGTTAGAATCACTTTTTTTCCGTTCTTATTTGAGATAACTGGTTCTCTTTCATTATACTAATTAGATAGCCTCAGAAAAGTATATTATGCGCAAAGAATCTCGAAAATAAAAAAAACTTACTTAGAAGTTTGGAAACTTCGTTAGAATCACTTTTTTTCCGTTCTTATTTGAGATAACTGGTTCTCTTTCATTATACTAGTTTGATAGCCTCAGAAAAGCATATTATAAGCAAAGAATCTCGAAAAGAAAAATTTTTTTTTTCGAAGTTTGGAAACTTCGTTAGAATCACTTTTTTTCGTTCTTATTTGAGATAACTGGATCTCTTTCATTATATTAGTTTGATAGCCTCAGAAAAGCATATTATGCGCAAAGAATCTCGAAAAGAAAAAAATTTTTTTTCGAAGTTTGGAAACTTCATTAGAATCACTTTTTTTCATTCTTATTTGAGATAACTGGTAATCTCTCATTATACTAGTTTGGTAGACTCAGAAAACCATATTATGCGCAAAGAATCTCGAAAAGAAAAAAATTTTTTTTCGATGCTTGGAAACTTCGTTAGAATCACTTTTTTTCCGTTCTTATTTGAGATAACTGGTTCTCTTTCATTATACTAATTAGATAGCCTCAGAAAAGCATATTACGCGCAAAGAATCTCGAAAATAAAAAAATTTTTTTAGAACTTTGGAAACTTCGTTAGAATCACTTTTTTTCCGTTCTTATTTGAGATAATTGGTTCTCTTTCATTATACTAGTTTGATAGCCTCAGAAAAGCATATTATGCGCAAAGAATATCGAAAAGAAAAAAATTTTTTTTCGAAGTTTGGAAACTTCATTAGAATCACTTTTTTTACATTCTTATTTGAGATAACTGGTAATCTCCCATTATACTAGTTTGATAGCCTCAGAAAAGCATATTATGCGCAAAGAATCTCGAAAAGAAAAAAATTTTTTTTCGAAGTTTGGAAACGTCTTTTGAATCACTTTTTTCCGTTCTTATTTGAGATAACTGGTTCTCTTTCATTATAGTAGTTTGATAGCCTCAGAAAAGCATATTATGCGCATAGAATCTCGAAATGAAAAAAAAATTTTTTCGAAGTTTGGAAACTTCCTTAGAATCACTTTTTTTCCATTCTTATTTGAGATAACTGGTTCTCTTTCATTATACTAGTTTGATAGCCTCAGAAAAGCATATTATGCGCAAAGAATCTCGAAAAGAAAAAATTTTTTTTTCGAAGTTTGGAAACTTCTTTAGAATCACTTTTTTTCCGTTCTTATTTGAGATAATTGGTTCTCTTTTTTATACTAGTGTGATAGCCTCAGAAAAGCATATTATGCGCAAAGAATCTCGAAAAGAAAAAAAAAATTTTTCGAAATTTGGAAACTTCCTTAGAAACAGTTTTTTTCCATTCTTATTTGAGTTAACTGGTTCTCTTTCATTATACTAGTTTGATATCCTGAGAAAAGCATATTATGCGCAAAGAATCTCGAAAAGAAAAAATTTTTTTTCGAAGTTTGGAAACTTCATTAGAAGCACTTTTTTCCATTTTTATTTGAGATAACTGGTAATCTCTCATTATACTAGTTTGATAGCCTCAGAAAATCATATTATGCGCAAAGAATCTGGAAAAGAAAAAATTATTTTCGATGTTCGGAAACTTCGTTAGAATCACCTTTTTTCCATTATTATTTGAGATAAATGGTAATCTCTCATTATACTAGTTTGATAGCCTCAGAAAAGCATATTATGCGCAAAGAATCTCGAAATGAAAAAAATTTTTTTTCGAAGTTTGGAAACTTCATTAGAATCACTTTTTTCCATTCTTATTTGAGATAACTGGTTCTCTTTCATTATACTAGTTTGATAGCCTCAGAAAAGGATATTTAGCGCAAAGAATCACGAAAAGAAAAAAAAAATTTCGAAGTTTGGAAACTTCGTTAGAATCACTTTTTTCCCGTTCTTATTTGAGATAACTGGTTGTCTTTCATTATACTAGTTTGATAGCCTCAGAAAAGCATATTATGCGCAAGGAATCTCGAAAAGAAAAAAAAAATTTTTTCGAAGTTTGGAAACTTCGTTGGAATCACTTTTTTTCCGTTCTTATTTGAGATAACTGGTTCTCTTTCATTATACTAGTTTGATAGCCTCGGAAAAGCATATTATGCGCAAAGAATCTTGAAAAGAAAAAAATTTTTTTCGAAATTTGGAAACTTCGTTAGAATCACTTTTATTCCGTTCTTATTTCACATAACTGGTTCTCTTTCATTATACTAGTTTGATAGCCTCAGAAAAGCATATTATGCGCAAAGAATCTCGAAAAGAAAAAAAATTTTTTTCGAAGTTTGGAAACTTCGTTAGAATCACTTTTTTTCCGTTCTTATTTGAGATAACTGGTTCTCTTTCATTATACTAGTTTGATAGCCTTAGAAAAGCATATTATGCGCAAAGAATCTCGAAAAGAAAAAAATTTTTTTTTGAAGTTTGGAAACTTCTTTAGAATCACTTTTTTTCCGTTCTTATTTGAGATAACTGGTTCTCTTTCATTATACTAGTTTGATAGCCTCAGAAAAGCATATTATGCGCAAAGAATCTCGAAAAGAAAAAATTTTTTTTCGAAGTTTGGAAACTTCGTTAGAATCACTTTTTTTCCGTTCTTATTTGAGATAACTGGTTCTCTTTCATTATACTAGTTTGATAGCCTCAGTAAAGCATATTATGCGCAAAGAATCTCGAAATGAAAAAAAAATTTTTTCGAAGTTTGGAAACTTCCTTTGAATCACTTTTTTTCCATTCTCATTTGAGATAACTGGTTCTCTTTCATTATACTAGTTTGATAGCCTCAGAAAAGCATATTATGCGCAAGGAATCTCGAAAAGAAAAAAATTTTTTTTCGAAGTTTGGAAACTTCGTTAGAATCACTTTTTTTCCGTTCTTATTTGAGATAACTGGTTCTCTTTCATTATACTAGTTTGATAGCCTTAGAAAAGCATATTATGCTCAAAGAATCTCGAAAAGAAAAAAAAATTTTTCGAAGTTTGGAAACTTCGTTAGAATCACTTTTATTCTGTTCTTATTTGACATAACTGGTTATCTTTCATTATACTAGTTTGATAGCCTCAGAAAAGCATATTATGCGCAAAGAATCTCGAAAAGAAAAAATTTTTTTTTCGGAGTTTGGAAACTTCATAAGAATCACTTTTTTTCCATTCTTATTTGAGATAAATGGTAATCTCTCATTATACTAGTTTGATAGCCTCACAAAAGCATATTATGCGCAAAGAATCTCGATAAGAAAAAAATTTTTTTTCGAAGTTTGGAAACTTCTTTAGAATCACTTTTTTTCCATTCTTATTTGAGATAACTGGTTCTCTTTCATTATACTAGTTTGATAGCCTCAGAAAAGCATATTACGCGCATAGAATCTCGAAAAGAAAAAAATTTTTTTTTTGAACTTTGGAAACTTCTTTAGAATCACTTTTTTTCCGTTCTTATTTGAGATATCTGGTTCTCTTTCATTATACTAGTTTGATAGCCTCAGAAAATCATATAATGCGCAAAGAATCTCGAAAAGAAAAAAATTTTTTTTCGAAGTTTGGAAACTTCATTAGAATCACTTTTTTTCCATTCTTATTTGAGATAACTGGTAATCTTTCATTATACTAGTTTGATAGCCTCAGAAAAGCATATTATGCTCAAAGAATCTCGAAAAGAAAAAAATTTTTTTTCGAAGTTACGAAACTTCCTTAGAATCACTTTTTTTTCGTTCTTATTTGAGATAACTCTCTTTCATTATACTAGTTTGATAGCCTCAGAAAAGCATATTATGCGCAAAGAATCTCGAAAAGAAAAAAAATTTTTTTCGAAGTTTGGAAACGTCGTTTGAATCACTTTTTTCCGTTCTTATTTGAGATAACTGGTTCTCTTTCATTATAGTAGTTTGATAGCCTCAGAAAAGCATATTATGCGCAAAGAATCTCGAAAAGAAAAAAAATTTTTTTTGAAGTTTGGAAACTTCTTTAGAATCACTTTTTTTCCGTTCTTATTTGAGATAACTGGTTCTCTTTCATTATACTAGTTTGATAGCCTCAGAAAAGCATATTATGCGCAAAGAATCTCGAAAAGAAAAAAAATCTTTTTTCAAAGTTTGGAAACTTCCTTAAAAAACACTTTTTTTCCATTCTTATTTGAGTTAACTGGTTCTCTTTCATTATACTAGTTTGATAGCCTCAGAAAAGCATATTATGCGCAAAGAATCTCGAAAATAAAAAAAAAAATTTCGAAGTTTGAAACTTCGTTAGAATCACTTTTTTTCCGTTCTTATTTGAGATAACTGGTTCTCTTTCATTATACTAGTTTGATAGCCTCAGAAAAGCATATTATGCGCAAAGAATCTCGAAAATAAAAAAAACAATTTTCGAAGTTTGAAACTTCGTTAGAATCACTTTTTTTCCCTTCTTATTTGAGATAACTGGTTCTCTTTCATTATACTAGTTTGATAGCCTCAGAAAAGCATATTATACGCAAGGAATCTCGAAAAGAAAAAAAATTTTTTTCGAAGTTTGGAAACTTCGTTAGAATCACTTTTTTTCCGTTCTTATTTGAGATAACTGGTTCTCTTTCATTTTACTAGTTTGATAGCCTCAGAAAAGCATATTATGCGCAAAGAATCTCGAAAAGAAAAAAAAATTTTTCGAAATTTGGAAACTTCGTTAGAATCACTTTTACTCCGTTCTTATTTGAGATAACTGGTTCTCCTTCATTATACTAAATTGATAGCCTCAGAAAAGCATATTATGCGCAAAGAATCTCGAAAAGAAAAAAATTTTTTTTCGAAGTTTGGAAACTTCGTTAGAATCACTTTTTTTCCGTTCTTATTTGAGATAACTGGTTCTCTTTCATTATACTAGTTTGATAGCCTTAGGAAAGCATATTATGCACAAAGAATCTCGAAAAGAAAAAAATTTTTTTCTAAGTTTGGAAACTTCGTTACAATCACTTTTATTCTGTTCTTATTTGACATAACTGGTTCTCTTTCATTATACTAGTTTGATAGCCTCAGAAAAGCATATTATGCGCAAAGAATCTCGAAAAAAAAAAAAAATTTCGAAATTTGGAAACTTCTTTAGAATCACTTTTATTCCGTTCTTATTTGAGATAACTGGTTCTCTTTCAATATACTAGTTTGATAGCCTCAGAAAAGCATATTATGCGCAAAGAATCTCGAAAAGAAAAAATTTTTTTTTCGAAGTTTGGAAACTTCGTTAGAATCACTTTTTTTCCGTTCTTATTTGAGATAACTGGTTCTCTTTCATTATACTAGTTTGATAGCCTTAGAAAAGCATATTATGCCCAAAGAATCTCGAAAAGAAAAAAAATTTTTTCGAAGTTTGGAAACTTCGTTAGAATCACTTTTATTCTGTTCTTATTTGACATAACTGGTTATCTTTCATTATACTAGTTTGATAGCCTCAGAAAAGCATATTATGCGCAAAGAATCTCGAAAAGAAAAAATTTTTTTTTCGAAGTTTGGAAACTTCATTAGAATCACTTTTTTTCCATTCTTATTTGAGATAAATGGTAATCTCTCATTATACTAGTTTGATAGCCTCAGAAAAGCATATTATGCGCAAAGAATCTCTAAAAGAAAAAAAAAATTTTCGAAATTTGGAAACTTCGTTAGAATCACTTTTATTCCGTTCTTATTTGACATAACTGGTTCTCTGTCATTATACTAGTTTGATAGCCTCACAAAAGCATATTATGCGCAAAGAATGTCGAAAAGAAAAAAATTTTTTTTCGAAGTTTGGAAACTTCGTTAGAATCACTTTTTTTCCGTTCTTATTTGAGATAACTGGTTCTCTTTCATTATACTAGTTTGATAGCCTTAGAAAAGCATATTATGCGCAAAGAATCTCGAAAAGAAAAAAAATTTTTTCGAAGTTTAGAAACTTCGTTAGAATCACGTTTATTCTGTTCTCATTTGAGATAACTGGTTCTCTTTCATTATACTAGTTTGATAGCCTCAGAAAAGCATATTATGCGCAAGGAATCTCGAAAAGAAAAAAATTTTTTTTCGAAGTTTGGAAACTTCGTTAGAATCACTTTTTTTCCGTTCTTATTTGAGATAACTGGTTCTCTTTCATTATACTAGTTTGATAGCCTCAGAAAAGCATATTATGCGCAAAGAATCTCGAAAAGAAAAAATTTTTTTTTCGAAGTTTGGAAACTTCTTTAGAATCACTTTTTTTCCGTTCTTATTTGAGATAACTGGTTCTCTTTTTTATACTAGTGTGATAGCCTCAGAAAAGCATATTATGCGCAAAGAATCTCGAAAAGAAAAAAAAAATTTTTCGAAATTTGGAAACTTCCTTAGAAACAGTTTTTTTCCATTCTTATTTGAGTTAACTGGTTCTCTTTCATTATACTAGTTTGATATCCTGAGAAAGGCATATTATGCGCAAAGAATCTCGAAAAGAAAAAAATTTTTTTCGAAGTTTGGAAACTTCATTAGAAGCACTTTTTTCCATTTTTATTTGAGATAACTGGTAATCTCTCATTATACTAGTTTGATAGCCTCAGAAAATCATATTATGCGCAAAGAATCTGGAAAAGAAAAAATTATTTTCGATGTTCGGAAACTTCGTTAGAATCACCTTTTTTCCATTATTATTTGAGATAAATGGTAATCTCTCATTATACTAGTTTGATAGCCTCAGAAAAGCATATTATGCGCAAAGAATCTCGAAATGAAAAAAATTTTTTTTCGAAGTTTGGAAACTTCATTAGAATCACTTTTTTCCATTCTTATTTGAGATAACTGGTTCTCTTTCATTATACTAGTTTGATAGCCTCAGAAAAGGATATTTAGCGCAAAGAATCACGAAATGAAAAAAAAAATTTCGAAGTTTGGAAACTTCGTTAGAATCACTTTTTTCCCGTTCTTATTTGAGATAACTGGTTGTCTTTCATTATACTAGTTTGATAGCCTCAGAAAAGCATATTATGCGCAAGGAATCTCGAAAAGAAAAAAAAAATTTTTTCGAAGTTTGGAAACTTCGTTGGAATCACTTTTTTTCCGTTCTTATTTGAGATAACTGGTTCTCTTTCATTATACTAGTTTGATAGCCTCGGAAAAGCATATTATGCGCAAAGAATCTTGAAAAGAAAAAAATTTTTTTCGAAATTTGGAAACTTCGTTAGAATCACTTTTATTCCGTTCTTATTTCACATAACTGGTTCTCTTTCATTATACTAGTTTGATAGCCTCAGAAAAGCATATTATGCGCAAAGAATCTCGAAAAGAAAAAAAATTTTTTTCGAAGTTTGGAAACTTCGTTAGAATCACTTTTTTTCCGTTCTTATTTGAGATAACTGGTTCTCTTTCATTATAGTAGTTTGATAGCCTCAGAAAAGCATATTATGCGCAAAGAATCTCGAAAAAAAAAAAAAAAATTTCGAAATTTGGAAACTTCTTTAGAATCACTTTTATTCCGTTCTTATTTGAGATAACTGGTTCTCTTTCAATATACTAGTTTGATAGCCTCAGAAAAGCATATTATGCGCAAAGAATCTCGAAAAGAAAAATTTTTTTTTTCGAAGTTTGGAAACTTCGTTAGAATCACTTTTTTTCGTTCTTATTTGAGATAACTGGATCTCTTTCATTATATTAGTTTGATAGCCTCAGAAAAGCATATTATGCGCAAAGAATCTCGAAAAGAAAAAAATTTTTTTTCGAAGTTTGGAAACTTCATTAGAATCACTTTTTTTCATTCTTATTTGAGATAACTGGTAATCTCTCATTATACTAGTTTGGTAGACTCAGAAAACCATATTATGCGCAAAGAATCTCGAAAAGAAAAAAATTTTTTTTCGATGCTTGGAAACTTCGTTAGAATCACTTTTTTTCCGTTCTTATTTGAGATAACTGGTTCTCTTTCATTATACTAATTAGATAGCCTCAGAAAAGCATATTACGCGCAAAGAATCTCGAAAATAAAAAAATTTTTTTAGAACTTTGGAAACTTCGTTAGAATCACTTTTTTTCCGTTCTTATTTGAGATAATTGGTTCTCTTTCATTATACTAGTTTGATAGCCTCAGAAAAGCATATTATGCGCAAAGAATATCGAAAAGAAAAAAATTTTTTTTCGAAGTTTGGAAACTTCATTAGAATCACTTTTTTTACATTCTTATTTGAGATAACTGGTAATCTCCCATTATACTAGTTTGATAGCCTCAGAAAAGCATATTATGCGCAAAGAATCTCGAAAAGAAAAAAATTTTTTTTCGAAGTTTGGAAACGTCTTTTGAATCACTTTTTTCCGTTCTTATTTGAGATAACTGGTTCTCTTTCATTATAGTAGTTTGATAGCCTCAGAAAAGCATATTATGCGCATAGAATCTCGAAATGAAAAAAAAATTTTTTCGAAGTTTGGAAACTTCCTTAGAATCACTTTTTTTCCATTCTTATTTGAGATAACTGGTTCTCTTTCATTATACTAGTTTGATAGCCTCAGAAAAGCATATTATGCGCAAAGAATCTCGAAAAGAAAAAATTTTTTTTTCGAAGTTTGGAAACTTCTTTAGAATCACTTTTTTTCCGTTCTTATTTGAGATAATTGGTTCTCTTTTTTATACTAGTGTGATAGCCTCAGAAAAGCATATTATGCGCAAAGAATCTCGAAAAGAAAAAAAAAATTTTTCGAAATTTGGAAACTTCCTTAGAAACAGTGTTTTTCCATTCTTATTTGAGTTAACTGGTTCTCTTTCATTATACTAGTTTGATATCCTGAGAAAAGCATATTATGCGCAAAGAATCTCGAAAAGAAAAAAATTTTTTTCGAAGTTTGGAAACTTCATTAGAAGCACTTTTTTCCATTTTTATTTGAGATAACTGGTAATCTCTCATTATACTAGTTTGATAGCCTCAGAAAATCATATTATGCGCAAAGAATCTGGAAAAGAAAAAATTATTTTCGATGTTCGGAAACTTCGTTAGAATCACCTTTTTTCCATTATTATTTGAGATAAATGGTAATCTCTCATTATACTAGTTTGATAGCCTCAGAAAAGCATATTATGCGCAAAGAATCTCGAAATGAAAAAAATTTTTTTTCGAAGTTTGGAAACTTCATTAGAATCACTTTTTTCCATTCTTATTTGAGATAACTGGTTCTCTTTCATTATACTAGTTTGATAGCCTCAGAAAAGGATATTTAGCGCAAAGAATCACGAAAAGAAAAAAAAAATTTCGAAGTTTGGAAACTTCGTTAGAATCACTTTTTTCCCGTTCTTATTTGAGATAACTGGTTGTCTTTCATTATACTAGTTTGATAGCCTCAGAAAAGCATATTATGCGCAAGGAATCTCGAAAAGAAAAAAAAAATTTTTTCGAAGTTTGGAAACTTCGTTGGAATCACTTTTTTTCCGTTCTTATTTGAGATAACTGGTTCTCTTTCATTATACTAGTTTGATAGCCTCGGAAAAGCATATTATGCGCAAAGAATCTTGAAAAGAAAAAAATTTTTTTCGAAATTTGGAAACTTCGTTAGAATCACTTTTATTCCGTTCTTATTTCACATAACTGGTTCTCTTTCATTATACTAGTTTGATAGCCTCAGAAAAGCATATTATGCGCAAAGAATCTCGAAAAGAAAAAAAATTTTTTTCGAAGTTTGGAAACTTCGTTAGAATCACTTTTTTTCCGTTCTTATTTGAGATAACTGGTTCTCTTTCATTATACTAGTTTGATAGCCTTAGAAAAGCATATTATGCGCAAAGAATCTCGAAAAGAAAAAATTTTTTTTTTGAAGTTTGGAAACTTCTTTAGAATCACTTTTTTTCCGTTCTTATTTGAGATAACTGGTTCTCTTTCATTATACTAGTTTGATAGCCTCAGAAAAGCATATTATGCGCAAAGAATCTCGAAAAGAAAAAATTTTTTTTCGAAGTTTGGAAACTTCGTTAGAATCACTTTTTTTCCGTTCTTATTTGAGATAACTGGTTCTCTTTCATTATACTAGTTTGATAGCCTCAGTAAAGCATATTATGCGCAAAGAATCTCGAAATGAAAAAAAAATTTTTTCGAAGTTTGGAAACTTCCTTTGAATCACTTTTTTTCCATTCTCATTTGAGATAACTGGTTCTCTTTCATTATACTAGTTTGATAGCCTCAGAAAAGCATATTATGCGCAAGGAATCTCGAAAAGAAAAAAATTTTTTTTCGAAGTTTGGAAACTTCGTTAGAATCACTTTTTTTCCGTTCTTATTTGAGATAACTGGTTCTCTTTCATTATACTAGTTTGATAGCCTTAGAAAAGCATATTATGCTCAAAGAATCTCGAAAAGAAAAAAAAATTTTTCGAAGTTTGGAAACTTCGTTAGAATCACTTTTATTCTGTTCTTATTTGACATAACTGGTTATCTTTCATTATACTAGTTTGATAGCCTCAGAAAAGCATATTATGCGCAAAGAATCTCGAAAAGAAAAAATTTTTTTTTCGGAGTTTGGAAACTTCATAAGAATCACTTTTTTTCCATTCTTATTTGAGATAAATGGTAATCTCTCATTATACTAGTTTGATAGCCTCACAAAAGCATATTATGCGCAAAGAATCTCGATAAGAAAAAAATTTTTTTTCGAAGTTTGGAAACTTCTTTAGAATCACTTTTTTTCCATTCTTATTTGAGATAACTGGTTCTCTTTCATTATACTAGTTTGATAGCCTCAGAAAAGCATATTACGCGCATAGAATCTCGAAAAGAAAAAAATTTTTTTTTTGAACTTTGGAAACTTCTTTAGAATCACTTTTTTTCCGTTCTTATTTGAGATATCTGGTTCTCTTTCATTATACTAGTTTGATAGCCTCAGAAAATCATATAATGCGCAAAGAATCTCGAAAAGAAAAAAATTTTTTTTCGAAGTTTGGAAACTTCATTAGAATCACTTTTTTTCCATTCTTATTTGAGATAACTGGTAATCTTTCATTATACTAGTTTGATAGCCTCAGAAAAGCATATTATGCTCAAAGAATCTCGAAAAGAAAAAAATTTTTTTTCGAAGTTACGAAACTTCCTTAGAATCACTTTTTTTTCGTTCTTATTTGAGATAACTCTCTTTCATTATACTAGTTTGATAGCCTCAGAAAAGCATATTATGCGCAAAGAATCTCGAAAAGAAAAAAAATTTTTTTCGAAGTTTGGAAACGTCGTTTGAATCACTTTTTTCCGTTCTTATTTGAGATAACTGGTTCTCTTTCATTATAGTAGTTTGATAGCCTCAGAAAAGCATATTATGCGCAAAGAATCTCGAAAAGAAAAAAAATTTTTTTTGAAGTTTGGAAACTTCTTTAGAATCACTTTTTTTCCGTTCTTATTTGAGATAACTGGTTCTCTTTCATTATACTAGTTTGATAGCCTCAGAAAAGCATATTATGCGCAAAGAATCTCGAAAAGAAAAAAAATCTTTTTTCAAAGTTTGGAAACTTCCTTAAAAAACACTTTTTTTCCATTCTTATTTGAGTTAACTGGTTCTCTTTCATTATACTAGTTTGATAGCCTCAGAAAAGCATATTATGCGCAAAGAATCTCGAAAATAAAAAAAAAAATTTCGAAGTTTGAAACTTCGTTAGAATCACTTTTTTTCCGTTCTTATTTGAGATAACTGGTTCTCTTTCATTATACTAGTTTGATAGCCTCAGAAAAGCATATTATGCGCAAAGAATCTCGAAAATAAAAAAAACAATTTTCGAAGTTTGAAACTTCGTTAGAATCACTTTTTTTCCCTTCTTATTTGAGATAACTGGTTCTCTTTCATTATACTAGTTTGATAGCCTCAGAAAAGCATATTATACGCAAGGAATCTCGAAAAGAAAAAAAATTTTTTTCGAAGTTTGGAAACTTCGTTAGAATCACTTTTTTTCCGTTCTTATTTGAGATAACTGGTTCTCTTTCATTTTACTAGTTTGATAGCCTCAGAAAAGCATATTATGCGCAAAGAATCTCGAAAAGAAAAAAAAATTTTTCGAAATTTGGAAACTTCGTTAGAATCACTTTTACTCCGTTCTTATTTGAGATAACTGGTTCTCCTTCATTATACTAAATTGATAGCCTCAGAAAAGCATATTATGCGCAAAGAATCTCGAAAAGAAAAAAATTTTTTTTCGAAGTTTGGAAACTTCGTTAGAATCACTTTTTTTCCGTTCTTATTTGAGATAACTGGTTCTCTTTCATTATACTAGTTTGATAGCCTTAGGAAAGCATATTATGCACAAAGAATCTCGAAAAGAAAAAAATTTTTTTCTAAGTTTGGAAACTTCGTTACAATCACTTTTATTCTGTTCTTATTTGACATAACTGGTTCTCTTTCATTATACTAGTTTGATAGCCTCAGAAAAGCATATTATGCGCAAAGAATCTCGAAATGAAAAAAATATTTTTTCGAATTTTGGAATCTTCCTTAGAATCACTTTTTCCATTCTTATTTGAGATAACTGGTTCTCTTTCATTATACTAGTTTGATAGCCTCAGAAAAGCATATTATGCGCAAAGAATCTCGAAAAGAAAAAATTTTTTTTTCGAAGTTTGGAAACTTCGTTAGAATCACTTTTTTTCCGTTCTTATTTGAGATAACTGGTTCTCTTTCATTATACTAGTTTGATACACTCAGAAAAGGATATTATGCGCAAAGAATCTCGAAAAGAAAAAATTTTTTTTCGAAGTTTGGAAACTTCATTAGAAGTACTTTTTTTCCATTCTTATTTGAGATAACTGGTAATCTCTCATTATACTAGTTTGATAGCCTCAGAAAATCATATTATGCGCAAAGAATCTCGAAAAGAAAAACAATTTTTTTCGAAGTTCGGAAACTTCGTTAGAATCACTTTTTTTCCGTTCTTATTTGAGATAACTGGTTCTCTTTCATTATACTAGTTTGATAGCCTCAGTAAAGCATATTATGCGCAAAGAATCTCGAAAAGAAAAAACATTTTTTTCGAAGTTTGGAAACGTCGTATGAATCACTTTTTTCCGTTCTTATTTGAGATAACTGGTTCTCTTTCATTATAGTAGTTTGATAGCCTCAGAAAAGCATATTATGCGCAAAGAATCTCGAAAAAAAAAAAAAAATTTCGAAATTTGGAAACTTCTTTAGAATCACTTTTATTCCGTTCTTATTTGAGATAACTGGTTCTCTTTCAATATACTAGTTTGATAGCCTCAGAAAAGCATATTATGCGCAAAGAATCTCGAAAAGAAAAAATTTTTTTTTCGAAGTTTGGAAACTTCGTTAGAATCACTTTTTTTCCGTTCTTATTTGAGATAACTGGTTCTCTTTCATTATACTAGTTTGATAGCCTTAGAAAAGCATATTATGCCCAAAGAATCTTGAAAAGAAAAAAAATTTTTTCGAAGTTTGGAAACTTCGTTAGAATCACTTTTATTCTGTTCTTATTTGACATAACTGGTTATCTTTCATTATACTAGTTTGATAGCCTCAGAAAAGCATATTATGCGCAAAGAATCTCGAAAAGAAAAAATTTTTTTTTCGAAGTTTGGAAACTTCATTAGAATCACTTTTTTTCCATTCTTATTTGAGATAAATGGTAATCTCTCATTATACTAGTTTGATAGCCTCAGAAAAGCATATTATGCGCAAAGAATCTCTAAAAGAAAAAAAAAATTTTCGAAATTTGGAAACTTCGTTAGAATCACTTTTATTCCGTTCTTATTTGACATAACTGGTTCTCTGTCATTATACTAGTTTGATAGCCTCACAAAAGCATATTATGCGCAAAGAATGTCGAAAAGAAAAAAATTTTTTTTCGAAGTTTGGAAACTTCGTTAGAATCACTTTTTTTCCGTTCTTATTTGAGATAACTGGTTCTCTTTCATTATACTAGTTTGATAGCCTTAGAAAAGCATATTATGCGCAAAGAATCTCGAAAAGAAAAAAAATTTTTTCGAAGTTTAGAAACTTCGTTAGAATCACGTTTATTCTGTTCTCATTTGAGATAACTGGTTCTCTTTCATTATACTAGTTTGATAGCCTCAGAAAAGCATATTATGCGCAAGGAATCTCGAAAAGAAAAAAATTTTTTTTCGAAGTTTGGAAACTTCGTTAGAATCACTTTTTTTCCGTTCTTATTTGAGATAACTGGTTCTCTTTCATTATACTAGTTTGATAGCCTCAGAAAAGCATATTATGCGCAAAGAATCTCGAAAAGAAAAAATTTTTTTTTCGAAGTTTGGAAACTTCTTTAGAATCACTTTTTTTCCGTTCTTATTTGAGATAACTGGTTCTCTTTTTTATACTAGTGTGATAGCCTCAGAAAAGCATATTATGCGCAAAGAATCTCGAAAAGAAAAAAAAAATTTTTCGAAATTTGGAAACTTCCTTAGAAACAGTTTTTTTCCATTCTTATTTGAGTTAACTGGTTCTCTTTCATTATACTAGTTTGATATCCTGAGAAAGGCATATTATGCGCAAAGAATCTCGAAAAGAAAAAAATTTTTTTCGAAGTTTGGAAACTTCATTAGAAGCACTTTTTTCCATTTTTATTTGAGATAACTGGTAATCTCTCATTATACTAGTTTGATAGCCTCAGAAAATCATATTATGCGCAAAGAATCTGGAAAAGAAAAAATTATTTTCGATGTTCGGAAACTTCGTTAGAATCACCTTTTTTCCATTATTATTTGAGATAAATGGTAATCTCTCATTATACTAGTTTGATAGCCTCAGAAAAGCATATTATGCGCAAAGAATCTCGAAATGAAAAAAATTTTTTTTCGAAGTTTGGAAACTTCATTAGAATCACTTTTTTCCATTCTTATTTGAGATAACTGGTTCTCTTTCATTATACTAGTTTGATAGCCTCAGAAAAGGATATTTAGCGCAAAGAATCACGAAATGAAAAAAAAAATTTCGAAGTTTGGAAACTTCGTTAGAATCACTTTTTTCCCGTTCTTATTTGAGATAACTGGTTGTCTTTCATTATACTAGTTTGATAGCCTCAGAAAAGCATATTATGCGCAAGGAATCTCGAAAAGAAAAAAAAAATTTTTTCGAAGTTTGGAAACTTCGTTGGAATCACTTTTTTTCCGTTCTTATTTGAGATAACTGGTTCTCTTTCATTATACTAGTTTGATAGCCTCGGAAAAGCATATTATGCGCAAAGAATCTTGAAAAGAAAAAAATTTTTTTCGAAATTTGGAAACTTCGTTAGAATCACTTTTATTCCGTTCTTATTTCACATAACTGGTTCTCTTTCATTATACTAGTTTGATAGCCTCAGAAAAGCATATTATGCGCAAAGAATCTCGAAAAGAAAAAAAATTTTTTTCGAAGTTTGGAAACTTCGTTAGAATCACTTTTTTTCCGTTCTTATTTGAGATAACTGGTTCTCTTTCATTATAGTAGTTTGATAGCCTCAGAAAAGCATATTATGCGCAAAGAATCTCGAAAAAAAAAAAAAAAATTTCGAAATTTGGAAACTTCTTTAGAATCACTTTTATTCCGTTCTTATTTGAGATAACTGGTTCTCTTTCAATATACTAGTTTGATAGCCTCAGAAAAGCATATTATGCGCAAAGAATCTCGAAAAGAAAAAATTTTTTTTTCGAAGTTTGGAAACTTCGTTAGAATCACTTTTTTTCCGTTCTTATTTGAGATAACTGGTTCTCTTTCATTATACTAGTTTGATAGCCTTAGAAAAGCATATTATGCCCAAAGAATCTCGAAAAGAAAAAAAATTTTTTCGAAGTTTGGAAACTTCGTTAGAATCACTTTTATTCTGTTCTTATTTGACATAACTGGTTATCTTTCATTATACTAGTTTGATAGCCTCAGAAAAGCATATTATGCGCAAAGAATCTCGAAAAGAAAAAATTTTTTTTTCGAAGTTTGGAAACTTCATTAGAATCACTTTTTTTCCATTCTTATTTGAGATAAATGGTAATCTCTCATTATACTAGTTTGATAGCCTCAGAAAAGCATATTATGCGCAAAGAATCTCTAAAAGAAAAAAAAAATTTTCGAAATTTGGAAACTTCGTTAGAATCACTTTTATTCCGTTCTTATTTGACATAACTGGTTCTCTGTCATTATACTAGTTTGATAGCCTCACAAAAGCATATTATGCGCAAATAATGTCGAAAAGAAAAAAAATTTTTTTCGAAGTTTGGAAACTTCGTTAGAATCACTTTTTTTCCGATCTTATTTGAGATAACTGGTTCTCTTTCATTATACTAGTTTGATAGCCTTAGAAAAGCATATTATGCGCAAAGAATCTCGAAAAGAAAAAAAATTTTTTCGAAGTTTGGAAACTTCGTTAGAATCACGTTTATTCTGTTCTCATTTGAGATAACTGGTTCTCTTTCATTATACTAGTTTGATAGCCTCAGAAAAGCATATTATGCGCAAGGAATCTCGAAAAGAAAAAATTTTTTTTTCGAAGTTTGGAAACTTCGTTAGAATCACTTTTTTTCCGTTCTTATTTGAGATAACTGGTTCTCTTTCATTATACTAGTTTGATAGCCTCAGAAAAGCATATTATGCGCAAAGAATCTCGAAAAGAAAAAATTTTTTTTTCGAAGTTTGTAAACTTCTTTAGAATCACTTTTTTTCCGTTCTTATTTGAGATAACTGGTTCTCTTTTTTATACTAGTGTGATAGCCTCAGAAAAGCATATTATGCGCAAAGAATCTCGAAAAGAAAAAAAAAATTTTTCGAAATTTGGAAACTTCCTTAGAAACAGTTTTTTTCCATTCTTATTTGAGTTAACTGGTTCTCTTTCATTATACTAGTTTGATATCCTGAGAAAGGCATATTATGCGCAAAGAATCTCGAAAAGAAAAAAATTTTTTTCGAAGTTTGGAAACTTCATTAGAAGCACTTTTTTCCATTTTTATTTGAGATAACTGGTAATCTCTCATTATACTAGTTTGATAGCCTCAGAAAATCATATTATGCGCAAAGAATCTGGAAAAGAAAAAATTATTTTCGATGTTCGGAAACTTCGTTAGAATCACCTTTTTTCCATTATTATTTGAGATAAATGGTAATCTCTCATTATACTAGTTTGATAGCCTCAGAAAAGCATATTATGCGCAAAGAATCTCGAAATGAAAAAAATTTTTTTTCGAAGTTTGGAAACTTCATTAGAATCACTTTTTTCCATTCTTATTTGAGATAACTGGTTCTCTTTCATTATACTAGTTTGATAGCCTCAGAAAAGGATATTTAGCGCAAAGAATCACGAAATGAAAAAAAAAATTTCGAAGTTTGGAAACTTCGTTAGAATCACTTTTTTCCCGTTCTTATTTGAGATAACTGGTTGTCTTTCATTATACTAGTTTGATAGCCTCAGAAAAGCATATTATGCGCAAGGAATCTCGAAAAGAAAAAAAAAATTTTTTCGAAGTTTGGAAACTTCGTTGGAATCACTTTTTTTCCGTTCTTATTTGAGATAACTGGTTCTCTTTCATTATACTAGTTTGATAGCCTCGGAAAAGCATATTATGCGCAAAGAATCTTGAAAAGAAAAAATTTTTTTTCGAAATTTGGAAACTTCGTTAGAATCACTTTTATTCCGTTCTTATTTCACATAACTGGTTCTCTTTCATTATACTAGTTTGATAGCCTCAGAAAAGCATATTATGCGCAAAGAATCTCGAAAAGAAAAAAAATTTTTTTCGAAGTTTGGAAACTTCGTTAGAATCACTTTTTTCCGTTCTTATTTGAGATAACTGGTTCTCTTTCATTATACTAGTTTGATAGCCTTAGAAAAGCATATTATGCGCAAAGAATCTCGAAAAGAAAAAATTTTTTTTTTTGAAGTTTGGAAACTTCTTTAGAATCACTTTTTTTCCGTTCTTATTTGAGATAACTGGTTCTCTTTCATTATACTAGTTTGATAGCCTCAGAAAAGCATATTATGCGCAAAGAATCTCGAAAAGAAAAAAATTTTTTTCGAAGTTTGGAAACTTCGTTAGAATCACTTTTTATCCGTTCTTATTTGAGATAACTGGTTCTCTTTCATTATACTAGTTTGATAGCCTCAGTAAAGCATATTATGCGCAAAGAATCTCGAAATGAAAAAAAATTTTTTTCGAAGTTTGGAAACTTCCTTAGAATCACTTTTTTTCCATTCTCATTTGAGATAACTGGTTCTCTTTCATTATACTAGTTTGATAGCCTCAGAAAAGCATACTATGCGCAAGGAATCTCGAAAAGAAAAAATTTTTTTTTCGAAGTTTGGAAACTTCGTTAGAATCACTTTTTTTCCGTTCTTATTTGAGATAACTGGTTCTCTTTCATTATACTAGTTTGATAGCCTTAGAAAAGCATATTATGCTCAAAGAATCTCGAAAAGAAAAAAAATTTTTTCGAAGTTTGGAAACTTCGTTAGAATCACTTTTATTCTGTTCTTATTTGACATAACTGGTTATCTTTCATTATACTAGTTTGATAGCCTCAGAAAAGCATATTATGCGCAAAGAATCTCGAAAAGAAAAAAATTTTTTTTCGGAGTTTGGAAACTTCATAAGAATCACTTTTTTTCCATTCTTATTTGAGATAAATGGTAATCTCTCATTATACTAGTTTGATAGCCTCACAAAAGCATATTATGCGCAAAGAATCTCGATAAGAAAAAAATTTTTTTTCGAAGTTTGGAAACTTCTTTAGAATCACTTTTTTTCCATTCTTATTTGAGATAACTGGTTCTCTTTCATTATACTAGTTTGATAGCCTCAGAAAAGCATATTACGCGCATATAATCTCGAAAAGAAAAAAATTTTTTTTTTGAACTTTGGAAACTTCTTTAGAATCACTTTTTTTCCGTTCTTATTTGAGATATCTGGTTCTCTTTCATTATACTAGTTTGATAGCCTCAGAAAATCATATAATGCGCAAAGAATCTCGAAAAGAAAAAAATTTTTTTTCGAAGTTTGGAAACTTCATTAGAATCACTTTTTTTCCATTCTTATTTGAGATAACTGGTAATCTCTCATTATACTAGTTTGATAGCCTCAGAAAAGCATATTATGCTCAAAGAATCTCGAAAAGAAAAAAAATTTTTTTCGAAGTTACGAAACTTCCTTAGAATCACTTTTTTTCCGTTCTTAATTGAGATAACTCTCTTTCATTATACTAGTTTGATAGCCTCAGAAAAGCATATTATGCGCAAAGAATCTCGAAAAGAAAAAAAATTTTTTTCGAAGTTTGGAAACGTCGTTTGAATCACTTTTTTCCGTTCTTATTTGAGATAACTGGTTCTCTTTCATTATAGTAGTTTGATAGCCTCAGAAAAGCATATTATGCGCAAAGAATCTCGAAAAGAAAAAAAATTTTCTTTGAAGTTTGGAAACTTCTTTAGAATCACTTTTTTTCCGTTCTTATTTGAGATAACTGGTTCTCTTTCATTATACTAGTTTGATAGCCTCAGAAAAGCATATTATGCGCAAAGAATCTCGAAAAGAAAAAAAATCTTTTTTCAAAGTTTGGAAACTTCCTTAAAAAACACTTTTTTTCCATTCTTATTTGAGTTAACTGGTTCTCTTTCATTATACTAGTTTGATAGCCTCAGAAAAGCATATTATGCGCAAAGAATCTCCAAAATAAAAAAAAAAATTTCGAAGTTTGAAACTTCGTTAGAATGACTTTTTTTCCGTTCTTATTTGAGATAACTGGTTCTCTTTCATTATACTAGTTTGATAGCCTCAGAAAAGCATATTATGCGCAAAGAATCTCGAAAATAAAAAAAACAATTTTCGAAGTTTGAAACTTCGTTAGAATCACTTTTTTTCCCTTCTTATTTGAGATAACTGGTTCTCTTTCATTATACTAGTTTGATAGCCTCAGAAAAGCATATTATACGCAAGGAATCTCGAAAAGAAAAAAAATTTTTTTCGAAGTTTGGAAACTTCGTTAGAATCACTTTTTTTCCGTTCTTATTTGAGATAACTGGTTCTCTTTCATTTTACTAGTTTGATAGCCTCAGAAAAGCATATTATGCGCAAAGAATCTCGAAAAGAAAAAAAAATTTTTCGAAATTTGGAAACTTGGTTAGAATCACTTTTACTCCGTTCTTATTTGAGATAACTGGTTCTCCTTCATTATACTAAATTGATAGCCTCAGAAAAGCATATTATGCGCAAAGAATCTCGAAAAGAAAAAAATTTTTTTTCGAAGTTTGGAAACTTCGTTAGAATCACTTTTTTTCCGTTCTTATTTGAGATAACTGGTTCTCTTTCATTATACTAGTTTGATAGCCTTAGGAAAGCATATTATGCACAAAGAATCTCGAAAAGAAAAAAATTTTTTTCCAAGTTTGGAAACTTCGTTACAATCACTTTTATTCTGTTCTTATTTGACATAACTGGTTCTCTTTCATTATACTAGTTTGATAGCCTCAGAAAAGCATATTATGCGCAAAGAATCTCGAAATGAAAAACATTTTTTTTCGAATTTTGGAATCTTCCTTAGAATCACTTTTTTTCCATTCTTATTTGAGATAACTGGTTCTCTTTCATTATACTAGTTTGATAGCCTCAGAAAAGCATATTATGCGCAAAGAATCTCGAAAAGAAAAAATTTTTTTTTCGAAGTTTGGAAACTTCGTTAGAATCACTTTTTTTCCGTTCTTATTTGAGATAACTGGTTCTCTTTCATTATACTAGTTTGATACACTCAGAAAAGCATATTATGCGCAAAGAATCTCGAAAAGAAAAAAAATTTTTTTCGAAGTTTGGAAACTTCATTAGAAGTACTTTTTTTCCATTCTTATTTGAGATAACTGGTAATCTCTCATTATACTAGTTTGATAGCCTCAGAAAATCATATTATGCGCAAAGAATCTCGAAAAGAAAAAAAATTTTTTTCGAAGTTCGGAAACTTCGTTAGAATCACTTTTTTTCCGTTCTTATTTGAGATAACTGGTTCTCTTTCATTATACTAGTTTGATAGCCTCAGTAAAGCATATTATGCGCAAAGAATCTCGAAAAGAAAAAAAATTTTTTTCGAAGTTTGGAAACGTCGTTTGATTCACTTTTTTCTGTTCTTATTTGAGATAACTGGTTCTCTTTCATTATAGTAGTTTGATAGCCTCAGAAAAGCATATTATGCGCAAAGAATCTCGAAAAAAAAAAAAAAAAATTCGAAATTTGGAAACTTCTTTAGAATCACTTTTATTCCGTTCTTATTTGAGATAACTGGTTCTCTTTCAATATACTAGTTTGATAGCCTCAGAAAAGCATATTATGCGCAAAGAATCTCGAAAAGAAAAAAATTTTTTTTCGAAGTTTGGAAACTTCGTTAGAATCACTTTTTTTCCGTTCTTATTTGAGATAACTGGTTCTCTTTCATTATACTAGTTTGATAGCCTCAGTAAAGCATATTATGCGCAAAGAATCTCGAAATGAAAAAAATTTTTTTTCGAAGTTTGGAAACTTCCTTAGAATCATTTTTTTTCCATTCTCATTTGAGATAACTGGTTCTCTTTCATTATACTAGTTTGATAGCCTCAGAAAAGCATATTATGCGCAAGGAATCTCGAAAAGAAAAAATTTTTTTTCGAAGTTTGGAAACTTCGTTAGAATCACTTTTTTTCCGTTCTTATTTGAGATAACTGGTTCTCTTTCATTATACTAGTTTGATAGCCTTAGAAAAGCATATTATGCTCAAAGAATCTCGAAAAGAAAAAAAATTTTTTCGAAGTTTGGAAACTTCGTTAGAATCACTTTTATTCTGTTCTTATTTGACAGAACTGGTTATCTTTCATTATACTAGTTTGATAGCCTCAGAAAAGCATATTATGCGCAAAGAATCTCGAAAAGAAAAAAATTTTTTTTCGAAGTTTGGAAACTTCATTAGAATCACTTTTTTTCCATTCTTATTTGAGATAAATGGTAATCTCTCATTATACTAGTTTGATAGCCTCAGAAAAGCATATTATGCGCAAAGAATCTCGAAAAGAAAAAAAAATTTTCGATATTTGGAAACTTCGTTAGAATCACTTTTATTCCGTTCTTATTTGACATAACTGGTTCTCTGTCATTATACTAGTTTGATAGCCTCACAAAAGCATATTATGCGCAAAGAATGTCGAAAAGAAAAAAATTTTTTTTCGAAGTTTGGAAACTTCGTTAGAATCACTTTTTTTCCGTTCTTATTTGAGATAACTGGTTCTCTTTCATTATACTAGTTTGATAGCCTTAGAAAAGCATATTATGCGCAAAGAATCTCGAAAAGAAAAAAAAATTTTTCGAAGTTTGGAAACTTCGTTAGAATCACGTTTATTCTGTTCTTATTTGACATAACTGGTTCTCTTTCATTATACTAGTTTCATAGCCTCAGAAAAGCATATTATGCGCAAAGAATCTCGAAAAGAAAAAAATTTTTTTTCGAAGTTTGGAAACTTCATTAGAATCACTTTTTTTCCATTCTTATTTGAGATAAATGGTAATCTCTCATTATACTAGTTTGATAGCGTCAGAAAAGCATATTATGCGCAAATAATCTGGAAAAGAAGAAATTTTTTTTCGAAGTTAAGAAACTTCGTTAGAATCACTTTTTTCCGTTGTTATTTGTGATAACTGGTTCTCTTTCATTATACTAGTTTGAAGGCCTCAGTAAAGCATATTATGCGCAAAGAATCTCGAAAAGAAAAAAAAGTTTTTTCGAAGTTTGGAAACTTTGTTAGAATCACTTTTTTTCCGTTTTTATTTGAGATAACTAGTTCTCTTTCATTATAGTAGTTTGATAGCCTCAGAAAAGCATATTATGCGCAAAGAATCTCGAAATGAAAAAAATTTTTTTTCGAAGTTTGGAAACTTCTTTAGAATCACTTTTTTTCCATTCTTATTTGAGATAACTGGTTCTCTTTCATTATACTAGTTTGATAGCCTCAGAAAAGCATATTATGCGCAAAGAATCTCGAAATGAAAAAAATTTTTTTCGAACTTTGGAAACTTCTTTAGAATCACTTTTTTTCCATTCTTATTTGAGATAACTGGTTCTCTTTCATTATACCAGTTTGATAGCCTCAGAAAAGCATATTATGCGCAAAGAATCTCGAAAAGAAAAAAAATTTTTTTCCATGTTCGGAAACTTCGTTAGAATCACTTATTTTCCATTATTAATTGAGATAAATGGTAATCTCTCATTATACTAGTTTGATAGCCTCAGAAAAGCATATTATGCGCAAAGAATCTCGAAAAGAAAAAAAATTTTTTTCGATGTTTGGAAACTTCGTTAGAATCACTTTTTTTCCGTTCTTATTTGAGATAACTGGTTCTCTTTCATTATACTAGTTTGATAGCCTCAGAAAAGCATATTATGCGCAAAGAATCTCGAAAAGAGAAAATTTTTTTTCGAAGTTTGGAAACTTCGTTAGAATCACTTTTTTCCGTTCTTATTTGAGATAACTGGTTCTCTTTCATTATACTAGTTTGATAGCCTCAGAAAAGCATATTATGCGCAAAGAATCTCGAAAAGAAAAAATTTTTTTTCGAAGTTTGGAAACTTCATTAGAAGCACTTTTTTCCATTCTTATTTGAGATAACTGGTAATCTCTCATTATACTAGTTTGATAGCCTCAGAAAATCATATTATGCGCAAAGAATCTGGAAAAGAAAAAAATTTTTTTTCGATGTTCGGAAACTTCGTTAGAATCACTTTTTTTCCGTTCTTATTTGAGATAACTGGTTCTCTTTCATTATACTAATTAGATAGCCTCAGAAAAGCATATTATGCGCAAAGAATCTCGAAAATAAAAAAAACTTACTTAGAAGTTTGGAAACTTCGTTAGAATCACTTTTTTTCCGTTCTTATTTGAGATAACTGGTTCTCTTTCATTATACTAGTTTGATAGCCTCAGAAAAGCATATTATAGGCAAAGAATCTCGAAAAGAAAAATTTTTTTTTTCGAAGTTTGGAAACTTCGTTAGAATCACTTTTTTTCCGTTCTTATTTGAGATAACTGGTTCTCTTTCATTATATTAGTTTGATAGCCTCAGAAAAGCATATTTTGCGCAAAGAATCTCGAAAAGAAAAAAATTTTTTTTCGAAGTTTGGAAACTTCATTAGAATCACTTTTTTTCATTCTTATTTGAGATAACTGGTAATCTCTCATTATACTAGTTTGGTAGACTCAGAAAACCATATTATGCGCAAAGAATCTCGAAAAGAAAAAAATTTTTTTTCGATGTTTGGAAACTTCGTTAGCATCACTTTTTTTCCGTTCTTATTTGAGATAACTGGTTCTCTTTCATTATACTAATTAGATAGCCTCAGAAAAGCATATTACGCGCAAAGAATCTCGAAAATAAAAAAAATTTTTTAGAACTTTGGAAACTTCGTTAGAATCACTTTTTTTCCGTTCTTATTTGAGATAACTGGTTCTCTTTCATTATACTAGTTTGATAGCCTCAGAAAAGCATATTATGCGCAAAGAATATCGAAAAGAAAAAAATTTTTTTTCGAAGTTTGGAAAGTTCATTAGAATCACTTTTTTTACATTCTTATTTGAGATAACTGGTAATCTCCCATTATACTAGTTTGATAGCCTCAGAAAAGCATATTATGCGCAAAGAATCTCGAAAAGAAAAAAATTTTTTTTCGAAGTTTGGAAACGTCTTTTGAATCACTTTTTTCCGTTCTTATTTGAGATAACTGGTTCTCTTTCATTATAGTAGTTTGATAGCCTCAGAAAAGCATATCATGCGCATAGAATCTCGAAATGAAAAAAAATTTTTTTCGAAGTTTGGAAACTTCGTTAGAATCACTTTTTTTCCATTCTTATTTGAGATAACTGGTTCTCTTTCATTATACTAGTTTGATAGCCTCAGAAAAGCATATTATGCGCAAAGAATCTCGAAAAGAAAAAAATTTTTTTTCGAAGTTTGGAAACTTCTTTAGAATCACTTTTTTTCCGTTCTTATTTGAGATAACTGGTTCTCTTTTTTATACTAGTGTGATAGCCTCAGAAAAGCATATTATGCGCAAAGAATCTCGAAAAGAAAAAAAAAATTTTTCGAAGTTTGGAAACTTCCTTAGAAACAGTTTTTTTCCATTCTTATTTGAGTTAACTGGTTCTCTTTCATTATACTAGTTTGATAGCCTGAGAAAAGCATATTATGCGCAAAGAATCTCGAAAGAAAAAAATTTTTTTTCGTAGTTTGGAATCTTCGTTAGAATCACTTTTTTTCCGTTCTAATTTGACATAACTGGTTCTCTTTCATTATACTAGTTTGATAGCCTCAGAAAAGCATATTATGCGCAAAGAATCTCGAAAATAAAAAAAAAAAATTTCGAAGTTTGAAACTTCGTTAGAATCACTTTTTTTCCGTTCTTATTTGAGATAACTGGTTCTCTTTCATTTTACTAGTTTGATAGCCTCAGAAAAGCATATTATGCGCAAAGAATCTCGAAAAGAAAAAAAATTTTTTCGAAATTTGGAAACTTCGTTAGAATCACTTTTATTCCGTTCTTATTTGAGATAACTGGTTCTCTTTCATTATACTAGTTTGATAGCCTCAGAAAAGCATATTATGCGCAAAGAATCTCGAAAAGAAAAAAATTTTTTTTCGAAGTTTGGAAACTTCGTTAGAATCACTTTTTTTCCGTTCTTATTTGAGATAACTGGTTCTCTTTCATTATACTAGTTTGATAGCCTTAGAAAAGCATATTATGCACAAAGAATCTCGAAAAGAAAAAAAAAATTTTCCAATTTTGGAAACTTCGTTACAATCACTTTTATTCTGTTCTTATTTGACATAACTGGTTCTCTTTCATTATACTAGTTTGATAGCCTCAGAAAAGCATATTATGCGCAAAGAATCTCGAAATGAAAAAAATTTTTTTTCGAAGTTTGGAATCTTCCTTAGAATCACTTTTTTTCCATTCTTATATGAGATAACTGGTTCTCTTTCATTATACCAGTTTGATAGCCTCAGAAAAGAATATTATACGGTGAGAATCTCGAAAAGAAAAAAAACTTTTTTCGAAGTTTGGAAACTTCGTTAGAATCACTTTTTTTCCGTTCTTATTTGAGATAACTGGTTCTCTTTCATTATACTAGTTTGATAGCCTCAGAAAAGCATATTATGCTCAAAGAATCACGAAAAGAAAAAAAAAATTTTTCGAAGTTTGGAAACTTTGTTTGAATCACTTTTTTTCCGTTCTTATTTGAGATAACTGGTTCTCTTTCATTATACTAATTTGATAGCCTCAGTAAAGCATATTATGCGCAAAGAATCTCGAAAAGAAAAAAAAATTTTTTCGAAGTTTGGAATCTTCGTTAGAATCACTTTTTTTCCGTTCTTATTTGAGATAACTGGTTGTCTTTCATTATACTAGTTTGATAGCCTCAGTAAAGCATATTATGCGGAAAGAATCTCGAAAAGAAAAAAAAATTTTTCGAAGTTTGGAAACTTCGTTTGAATCACTTTTATTCCGTTCTTATTTGAGATAACTGGTTCTCTTTCATTATACTAGTTTGATAGCCTCAGTAAAGCATATTATGCGCAATGTATCTCGAAAAAAAAAATTTTTTTTCGAAGTTTGGAAACTTCGTTAGAATCACTTTTTTTCCGTTCTTATTTGAGATAACTGGTTCTCTTTCATTATACTAGTTTGATAGCCTCAGAAAAGCATATTATGCGCAAAGAATCTCGAAAAAAAAAAAAAATTTTTCGAAGTTTGGAAACTTCGTTAGAATCACTTTATTTCCGTTCTTATTTGAGATAACTGGTTCTCTTTCATTATACTAGTTTGATAGCCTCAGTAGAGCATATTATGCGCAAAGAATCTCGAAAAGAAAAAAAATTTTTTTCGAAGTTTGGAAACGTCGTTTGAATCACTTTTTTCCGTTCTTATTTGAGATAACTGGTTCTCTTTCATTATACTAGTTTGATAGCCTCAGAAAAGCATATTATGCGCAAAAAATCTCGAAAAGAAAAAAATTTCTTTTTTCGAAGTTTGGAAACTTCGTTAGAATCACTTTTTTTCCGTTCTTATTTGAGATAACTGGTTCTCTTTCATTATACTAGTTTACTAGTTTGATAGCCTCAGAAAAGCATATTATGCGCAAAGAATCCCGAAAAGAAAAAAATTTTTTTTCGAAGTTTGGAAATTTCATTATCATCACTTTTTTTCCATTCTTATTTGAGATAAATGGTAATCTCTCATTATACTAGTTTGATAGCCTCAGAAAAGCATATTATGCGCAAAGAATCTCGAAAAGAAGAAAATTTTTTTTCGAAGTTTGGAAACTTCGTTAGAATCACTTTTTTTCCGTTGTTATTTGAGATAACTGGTTCTCTTTCATTATACTAATTAGATAGCCTTAGAAAGCATATTACGCGCAAAGAATCTCGAAAATAAAAAAATTTTTTTAGAACTTTGGAAACTTCGTTAGAATCACTTTTTTTCCGTTCTTATTTGAGATAACTGGTTCTCTTTCATTATACTAGTTTGATAGCCTCAGAAAAGCATACTATGCGCAAAGAATATCGAAAAGAAAAAAATTTTTTTTCGAAGTTTGGAAACTTCATTAGAATCACTTTTTTTCCATTCTTATTTGAGATAACTGGTAATCTCCCATTATAGTAGTTTGATAGCCTCAGAAAAGCATATTATGCGCAAAGAATCTCGAAAAGAAAAAAAATTTTATCGAAAATTGGAAACTTCGTTAGAATCACTTTTATTCCGTTCTTATTTGAGATAACTGGTTCTTTTTCATTATACTAGTTTGATAGCCTCAGTAAAGCATATTATGCGCAAAGAATCTCGAAAAGAAAAAAAATTTTTTTCGAAGTTCGGAAACTTCGTTAGAATCACTTTTTTTCCGTTCTTATTTGAGATAACTGGTTCTCTTTCATTATACTAGTTTACTAGTTTGATAGCCTCAGAAAAGCATATTATGCGCAAAGAATCCCGAAAAGAAAAAAATTTTTTTCTAAGTTTGGAAATTTCATTAGAATCACTTTTTTTCCATTCTTATTTGAGATAAATGGTAATCTCTCATTATACTAGTTTGATAGCCTCAGAAAAGCATATTATGCGCAAAGAATCTCGAAAAGAAGAAATTTTTTTTTCGAAGTTTGGAAACTTCGTTAGAATCACTTTTTTTCCGTTGTTATTTGAGAAAAACGGTTCTCTTTCATTATACTAATTTGACAGCCTCAGAAAAGCATATTATGCGCAAAGAATCTCGAAAAGAAAAAATTTTTTCCTCGAAGTTTGGAAATTTCGTTAGAATCACTTTTTTTCCATTCTTATTTGAGATAACTGGTAATCTCTCATTATACTAGTTTGATAGCCTCAGAAAATCATATTATGCGCAAAGAATCTCGAAAAGAAAAAAATTTTTTTTCGATGTTCAGAAACTTCGTTAGAATCACTTTATTTCCGTTCTTATTTGAGATAACTGGTTCTCTTTCATATACTAATTAGATAGCCTCAGAAAAGCATATTATGCGCAAAGAATCTCGAAAATAAAAAAAATTTACTTAGAAATTTGGAAACTTCGTTAGAATCACTTTTTTTCCGTTCTTATTTGAGATAACTGGTTCTCTTTCATTATACTAGTTTGATAGACTCAGAAAACCATATTATGCGCAAAGAATCTCGAAAAGAAAAAAATTTTTTTTCGATGTTTGGAAACTTCGTTAGAATCACTTTTTTTCCGTTCTTATTTGAGATAACTGGTTCTCTTTCATTATACTAATTAGATAGCCTCAGAAAAGCATATTACGCGCAAAGAATCTCGAAAATAAAAAAATTTTTTTAGAACTTTGGAAACTTCGTTAGAATCACTTTTTTTCCGTTCTTATTTGAGATAACTGGTTCTCTTTCATTATACTAGTTTGATAGCCTCAGAAAAGCATATTATGCGCAAAGAATCTCGAAAAGAAAAAAATTTTTTTTCGAAGTTTGGAAACGTCTTTTGAATCACTTTTTTCCGTTCTTATTTGAGATAACTGGTTCTCTTTCATTATAGTAGTTTGATAGCCTCAGAAAAGCATATTATGCGCATAGAATCTCGAAATGAAAAAAAATTTTTTTCGAAGTTTGGAAACTTCCTTAGAATCACTTTTTTTCCATTCTTATTTGAGATAACTGGTTCTCTTTCATTATACTAGTTTGATAGCCTCAGAAAAGCATATTATGCGCAAAGAATCTCGAAAAGAAAAAAATTTTTTTTCGATGTTTGGAAACTTCTTTAGAATCACTTTTTTTCCGTTCTTATTTGAGATAACTGGTTCTCTTTTTTATACTAGTGTGATAGCCTCAGAAAAGCATATTATGCGCAAAGAATCTCGAAAAGAAAAAAAAAATTTTTCGAAATTTGGTAACTTCCTTAGAAACACTTTTTTTCCATTCTTATTTGAGTTAACTGGTTCTCTTTCATTATAATAGTTTGATAGCATGAGAAAAGCATATTATGCGCAAAGAATCTCGAAAGAAAAAATTTTTTTTTCGTAGTTTGGAATCTTCGTTGGAATTACTTTTTTTCCGTTCTAATTTGACATAACTGGTTCTCTTTCATTATACTAGTTTGATAGCCTCAGAAAAGCATATTATGCGCAAAGAATCTCGAAAATAAAAAAAAAAATTTTCGAAGTTTGAAACTTCGTTAGAATCACTTTTTTTCCGTTCTTATTTGAGATAACTGGTTCTCTTTCATTATACTAGTTTGATATCCTCAGAAAAGCATATTATGCGCAAGGAATCTCGAAAAGAAAAAAATTTTTTTTCGAAGTTTGGCAACTTCGTTAGAATCACTTTTTTTCCGTTCTTATTTGAGATAACTGGTTCTCTTTCATTTTACTAGTTTGATAGCCTCAGAAAAGCATATTATGCGCAAAGAATCTCGAAAAGAAAAAAAAATTTTTCGAAATTTGGAAACTTCGTTAGAATCACTTTTATTCCGTTCTTATTTGAGATAACTGGTTCTCTTTCATTATACTAGTTTGATAGCCTCAGAAAAGCATATTATGCGCAAAGAATCTCGAAAAGAAAAAAAATTTTTTTCGAAGTTTGGAAACTTCGTTAGAATCACTTTTTTTCCGTTCTTATTTGAGATAACTGGTTCTCTTTCATTATACTAGTTTGATAGCCTTAGAAAAGCATATTATGCACAAAGAATCTCGAAAAGAAAAAAAAATTTTTCCAAGTTTGGAAACTTCGTTACAATCACTTTTATTCTGTTCTTATTTGACATAACTGGTTCTCTTTCATTATACTAGTTTGATAGCCTCAGAAAAGGATATTATGCGCAAAGAATCTCGAAATGAAAAAATTTTTTTTCGAAGTTTGGAAACTTCCTTAGAATCACTTTTTTTCCATTCTTATTTGAGATAACTGGTTCTCTTTCATTATACTAGTTTGATAGCTTCAGAAAAGCATATTATACGGTGAGAATCTCGAAAAGAAAAAAAACTTTTTTCGAAGTTTGGAAACTTCGTTAGAATCACTTTTTTTCCGTTCTTATTTGAGATAACTGGTTCTCTTTCATTATACTAGTATGATAGCCTCAGAAAAGCATATTATGCGCAAAGAATCACGAAAAGAAAAAAAAATTTTTTCGAAGTTTGGAAACTTTGTTTGAATCACTTTTTTTCCGTTCTTATTTGAGATAACTGGTTCTCTTTCATTATACTAATTTGATAGCCTCAGTAAAGCATATTATGCGCAAAGAATCTCGAAAAGAAAAAAAAATTTTTTCGAAGTTTGGAATCTTCGTTAGAATCACTTTTTTTCCGTTCTTATTTGAGATAACTGGTTCTCTTTCATTATACTAGTTTGATAGCCTCAGTAAAGCATATTATGCGCAAAGAATCTCGAAAAGAAAAAAAAATTTTTTCGAAGTTTGGAAACTTCGTTAGAATCACTTTATTTCCGTTCTTATTTGAGATAACTGGTTATCTTTCATTATACTAGTTTGATAGCCTCAGTAAAGCATATTATGCGCAAAGAATCTCGAAAAAAAAAAATTTTTTTTCGAAGTTTGGAAACGTCGTTTGAATCACTTTTTTCCGTTCTTATTTGAGATAACTGGTTCTCTTTAATTATAGTAGTTTGATAGCCTCAGAAAATCATATTATGCGCAAAAAATCTCGAAAAGAAAAAAGAAATTTTCGAAATTTGGAAACTTCGTTAGAATCACTTTTATTCCGTTCTTATTTGAGATAACTGGTTCTCTTTCATTATACTAGTTTGATAGCCTCAGAAAAGCATATTATGCGCAAAGAATCTCGAAAATAAAAAAAATTTACTTAGAAGTTTGGAAACCTCGTTAGAATCACTTTTTTTCCGTTCTTATTTGAGATAACTGGTTCTCTTTCATTATATTAGTTTGATAGCCTCAGAAAAGCATATTATGCGCAAAGAATCTCGAAAAGAAAAAAATTATTTTTCGAAGTTTGGAAACTTCATTAGAATCACTTTTTTTCATTCTTATTTGAGATAACTGGTAATCTCTCATTATACTAGTTTGATAGACTCAGAAAACCATATTATGCGCAAGAAATCTCGAAAAGAAAAAATTTTTTTTCGATGTTTGGATACTTCGTTGGAATCACTTTTTTTCCGTTCTTATTTGAGATAACTGGTTCTCTTTCATTATACTAATTAGATAGCCTCAGAAAAGCATATTACGCGCAAAGAATCTCGAAAATAAAAAAATTTTTTTAGAACTTTGGAAACTTCGTTAGAATCACTTTTTTTCCGTTCTTATTTGAGATAACTGGTTCTCTTTCATTATACTAGTTTGATAGCCTCAGAAAAGCATATTATGCGCAAATAATATCGAAAAGAAAAAAATTTTTTTTCGAAGTTTGGAAACTTCATTAGAATCACTTTTTTTCCATTCTTATTTGAGATAACTGGTAATCTCTCATTATACTAGTTTGATAGCCCCTGAAAAGCATATTATGCGCAAAGAATCTCGAAAAGAAAAAAAATTTTTTTCGAAGTTTGGAAACGTCTTTTGAATCACTTTTTTCCGTTCTTATTTGAGATAACTGGTTCTCTTTCATTATAGTAGTTTGATAGCCTCAGAAAAGCATATTATGCGCATAGAATCTCAAATGATTAAAAAATTTTTTCGAAGTTTGGAAACTTCCTTAGAATCACTTTTTTTCCATTCTTATTTGAGATAACTGGTTCTCTTTTTTATACTAGTGTGATAGCCTCAGAAAAGCATATTTTGCGCAAAGAATCTCGAAAAGAAAAAAACTTTTTTTCGAAGTTTGGAAACTTCCTTAGAAACACTTTTTTTCCATTCTTATTTGAGTTAACTGGTTCTCTTTCATTATACTAGTTTGATAGCCTGAGAAAAGCATATTATGCGCAAAGAATCTCGAAAGAAAAAATTTTTTTATGTAGTATGGAAACTTCGTTAGAATCACTTTTTTTCCGTTCTAATTTGACATAACTGGTTCTCTTTCGTTATACTAGTTTGATAGCCTCAGAAAAGCATATTATGCGCAAAGAATCTCGAAAATAAAAAAAAAATTTTCGAAGTTTGAAACTTCGTTAGAATCACTTTTTTTCCGTTCTTATTTGAGATAACTGGTTCTCTTTCATTTTACTAGTTTGATAGCCTCAGAAAAGCATATTATGCGCAAAGAATCTCGAAAGAAAAAAATTTTTTTTCGTAGTATGGAAACTTCGTTAGAATCACTTTTTTTCCGTTCTAATTTGACATAACTGGTTCTCTTTCGTTATACTAGTTTGATAGCCTCAGAAAAGCATATTATGCGCAAAGAATCTCGAAAATAAAAAAAAATTTTTTCGAAGTTTGAAACTTCGTTAGAATCACTTTTATTCCGTTCTTATTTGAGATAACTGGTTCTCTTTCATTTTACTAGTTTGATAGCCTCAGAAAAGCATATTATGCGCAAAGAATCTCGAAAAGAAAAAAAAAATTTTCGAAATTTGGAAACTTCGTTAGAATCACTTTTATTCCGTTCTTATTTGAGATAACTGGTTCTCTTTCATTATACTAGTTTGATAGCCTCAGAAAAGCATATTATGTGCAAAGAATCTCGAAAAGAAAAAAAATTTTTTTCGAAGTTTGGAAACTTCGTTAGAATCACTTTTTTTCCGTTCTTATTTGAGATAACTGGTTCTCTTTCATTATACTAGTTTGATAGCCTTAGAAAAGCATATTATGCACAAAGAATCTCGAAAAGAAAAAAAATTTTTTCCAAGTTTGGAAACTTCGTTACAATCACTTTTATTCTGTTCTTATTTGACATAACTGGATCTCTTTCATTATACTAGTTTGATAGCCTCAGAAAAGCATATTATGCGCAAAGAATCTCGAAATTAAAAAAATTTTTTTTCGAAGTTTGGAAACTTCCTTAGAATCACTTTTTTTCCATTCTTATTTGAGATAACTGGTTCTCTTTCATTATACTACTTTGATAGCCTCAGAAAAGCATATTATGCGCAAAGAATCTCGAAAAGAAAAAAAATTTTTTTCGAAGTTCGGAAACTTCGTTAGAATCACTTTTTTTCCGTTCTTATTTGAGATAACTGGTTCTCTTTCATTATACTAATTAGATAGCCTCAGAAAAGCATATTATGCGCAAAGAATCTCGAAAGAAAAAATTTTTTTTTCGTAGTATGGAAACTTCGTTAGAATCACTTTTTTTCCGTTCTAATTTGACATAACTGGTTCTCTTCCATTATACTAGTTTGATAGCCTCAGAAAAGCATATTATGCGCAAAGAATCTCGAAAATAAAAAAAAAAATTTTCGAAGTTTGAAACTTAGTTAGAATCACTTTTTTCCGTTCTTATTTGAGATAACTGGTTCTCAGTTTGATAGCCTCAGAAAAGCATATTATGCGCAAGGAATCTCGAAAAGAAAAAAAATTTTTTTCGAAGTTTGGAAACTTCGTTAGAATCACTTTTTTTCCGTTCTTATTTGAGATAACTGGTTCTCTTTCATTTTACTAGTTTGATAGCCTCAGAAAAGCATATTATGCGCAAAGAATCTGGAAAGAAAAAATTTTTTTTTCGTAGTTTGGAATCTTCGTTAGAATTACTTTTTTTCCGTTCTAATTTGACATAACTGGTTCTCTTTCATTATACTAGTTTGATAGCCCCAGAAAAGCATATTATGCGCAAGGAATCTCGAAAAGAAAAAAAACTTTTTTCGAAGTTTGGAAACTTCGTTAGAATCACTTTTTTTCCGTTCTTATTTGAGATAACTGGTTCTCTTTCATTTTACTATTTTGATAGCCTCAGAAAAGCATATTATGCCCAAAGAATCTCGAAAAGAAAAAAAATTTTTTCGAAATTTGGAAACTTCGTTAGAATCACTTTTATTCCGTTCTTATTTGAGATAACTGGTTCTCTTTCATTATACTAGTTTGATAGCCTCAGAAAAGCATATTATGCGCAAAGAATCTCGAAAAGAAAAAAAATTTTTTTCGAAGTTTGGAAACTTCGTTAGAATCACTTTTTTTCCGTTCTTATTTGAGATAACTGGTTCTCTTTCATTATACTAGTTTGATAGCCTTAGAAAAGCATATTATGCACAAAGAATCTCGAAAAGAAAAAAAAATTTTTCCAAGTTTGGAAACTTCGTTACAATCACTTTTATTCTGTTCTTATTTAACATAACTGGTTCTCTTTCATTATACTAGTTTGATAGCCTCAGAAAAGCATATTATGCGCAAAGAATCTCGAAATGAAAAATTTTTTTTTTCGAAGTTTGGAAACTTCCTGAGAATCACTTTTTTTCCATTCTTATTTGAGATAACTGGTTCTCTTTCATTATACTAGTTTGATAGCCTCAGAAAAGCATATTATACGGTGAGAATCTCGAAAAGAAAAAAAAGTTTTTTCGAAGTTTGGAAACTTCGTTAGAATCACTTTTTTTCCGTTCTTATTTGAGATAACTGGTTCTCTTTCATTATACTAATTTGATAGCCTCAGTAAAGCATATTATGCGCAAAGAATCTCGAAAAGAAAAAAAATTTTTTTCGAAGTTTGGAAACTTCGTTTGAATCACTTTTTTTCCGTTCTTATTTGAGATAACTGGTTCTCTTTCATTATCCTAGTTTGATAGCCTCAGTAAAGCATATTATGCGCAAAGAATCTCGAAAAGAAAAAAAAAATTTTTCGAAGTTTGGAAACGTCGTTTGAATCACTTTTTTCCGTTCTTATTTGAGATAACTGGTTCTCTTTCATTATAGTAGTTTGATAGCCTCAGAAAAGCATATTATGCGCAAAGAATCTCGAAAAGAAAAAAAAATTTTTCGAAATTTGGAAACTTCGTTAGAATCACTTTTATTCCGTTCTTATTTGAGATAACTGGTTCTCTTTCATTATACTAGTTTGATAGCCTCAGAAAAGCATATTATGCGCAAAGAATCTCGAAAAGAAAAAAATTTTTTTTCGAAGTTTGGAAACTTCGTTAGAATCACTTTTTTTCCGTTCTTATTTGAGATAACTGGTTCTCTTTCATTATACTAGTTTGATAGCCTTAGAAAAGCATTTTATGCACAAAGAATCTCGAAAAGAAAAAAAAAATTTTCCAAGTTTGGAAACTTCGTTACAATCACTTTTATTCTGTTCTTATTTGACATAACTGGTTCTCTTTCATTATACTAGTTTGATAGCCTCAGAAAAGCATATTATGCGCACAGAATCTCGAAATGAAAAAAATTTTTTTTCGAAGTTTGGAAACTTCCTTAGAATCACTTTTTTCCATTCTTATTTGAGATAACTGATTCTCTTTCATTATACTAGTTTGATAGCCTCAGAAAAGCATTTTATACGGTGAGAATCTCGAAAAGAAAAAAACTTTTTTCGAAGTTTGGAAACTTCGTTAGAATCACTTTTTTTCCGTTCTTATTTGAGATAACTGGTTCTCTTTCATTATACTAGTTTGATAGCCTCAGAAAAGCATATTATCCGCAAAGAATCACGAAAAGAAAAAAAAAATTTTTCGAAGTTTGGAAACTTTGTTTGAATCACTTATTTTCCGTTCTTATTTGAGATAACTGGTTCTCTTTCATTATACTAATTTGATAGCCTCAGTAAAGCATATTATGCGCAAAGAATCTCGAAAAGAAAAAAAAATTTTTTCGAAGTTTGGAAACTTCGTTAGAATCACTTTTTTCCGTTCTTATTTGAGATAACTGGTTCTCTTTCATTATACTAGTTTGATAGGCTCAGTAAAGCATATTATGCGCAAAGAATCTCGAAAAAAAAAAAATTTTTTTTCGAAGTTTGGAATCTTCGTTAGAATCACTTTTTTTCCGTTCTTATTTGAGATAACTGGTTCTCTTTCATTATACTAGTTTGATAGCCTCAGTAAAGCATATTATGCGCAAAGAATCTCGAAAAGAAAAAAATTTTTTTTCGATGTTCGGAAACTTCGTTAGAATCACTTTTATTCCGTTCTTATTTGAGATAACTGGTTCTCTTTCATTATACTAGTTTACTAGTTTGATAGCCTCAGAAAAGCATATTATGCGCAAAGAATCCCGAAAAGAAAAAAAATTTTTTTCGAAGTTTGGAAATTTCATTAGAATCACTTTTTTTCCATTCTTATTTGAGATAAATGGTAATCTCTCATTATGCTAGTTTGATAGCCTCAGAAAAGCATATTATGCGCAAAGAATCTCGAAAAGAAGAATTTTTTTTTTCGAAGTTTGGAAACTTCGTTAGAATCACTTTTTTTCCGTTGTTATTTGAGAAAAATGGTTCTCTTTCATTATACGAATTTGACAGCCTCAGAAAAGCATATTATGCGCAAAGAATATCGAAAAGAAAAACATTTTTTTTCGAAGTTTGGAAACTTCATTAGAATCACTTTTTTTTCCATTCTTATTTGAGATAACTGGTAATCTCTCATTATACTAGTTTGATAGCCTCAGAAAAGCATATTATGCGGAAAGAATCTCGAAAAGAAAAAAATTTTTTTTCGAAGTTTGGAAACGTCTTTTGAATCACTTTTTTCCGTTCTAATTTGAGATAACTGGTTCTCTTTCATTATAGTAGTTTGATAGCCTCAGAAAAGCATATTATGCGCATAGAATTTCCAAATGAAAAAAAATTTTTTTCGAAGTTTGGAAACTTCCTTAGAATCACTTTTTTTCCATTCTTATTTGAGATAACTGGTTCTCTTTTTTATACTAGTGTGATAGCCACAGAAAAGCATATTATGCGCAAAGAATCTCGAAAAGAAAAAAACTTTTTTTCGAAGTTTGGAAACTTCCTTAGAAACACTTTTTTTCCATTCTTATTTGAGTTAACTGGTTCTCTTTCATTATACTAGTTTGATAGCCTGAGAAAAGCATATTATGCGCAAAGAATCTCGAAAGAAAAAATTTTTTTTTCGTAGTATGGAAACTTCGTTAGAATCACTTTTTTCCGTTCTAATTTGACATAACTGGTTCTGTTTCGTTATACTAGTTTGATAGCCTCAGAAAAGCATATTATGCGCAAAGAATCTCGAAAATAAAAAAAAAAATTTTCGAAGTTTGAAACTTCGTTAGAATCACTTTTTTTCCGTGCTTATTTGAGATAACTGGTTCTCTTTCATTATACTAGTTTGATAGCCTCAGAAAAGCATATTATGCGCAAGGAATCTCGAAAAGAAAAAAAATTTTTTTCGAAGTTTGGAAACTTCGTTAGAATCACTTTTTTTCCGTTCTTATTTGAGATAACTGGTTCTCTTTCATTTTACTAGTTTGATAGCCTCAGAAAAGCATATTATGCGCAAAGAATCTCGAAAAGAAAAAAAAATTTTTCGCAATTTGGAAACTTCGTTAGAATCACTTTTATTCCGTTCTTATTTGAGATAACTGGTTCTCTTTCATTATACTAGTTTGATAGCCTTAGAAAAGCATATTATGCACAAAGAATCTCGAAAAGAAAAAAAATTTTTTCCAAGTTTGGAAACTTCGTTACAATCACTTTTATTCTGTTCTTATTTGACATAACTGGTTCTCTTTCATTATACTAGTTTGATAGCCTCAGAAAAGCATATTATGCGCAAAGAATCTCGAAATGAAAAAATTTTTTTTTCGAAGTTTGGAAACTTCCTTAGAATCACTTTTTTTCCATTCTCATTTGAGATAACTGGTTCTCTTTCATTATACTAGTTTGATAGCCTCAGAAAAGCATATTATGCGCAAGGAATCTCGAAAAGAAAAAAAAATTTTTTCGAAGTTCGGAAACTTCGTTAGAATCACTTTTTTTCCGTTCTTATTTGAGATAACTGGTTCTCTTTCATTATACTAATTAGATAGCCTCAGAAAAGCATATTATGCGCAAAGAATCTCGAAAATAAAAAAAATTTTTTTAGAAGTTTGGAAACTTCGTTAGAATCCCTTTTTTTCCGTTCTTATTTGAGATAACTGGTTCTTTTCATTATACTAGTTTGATAGCCTCAGGAAAGCATATTATACGGTGAGAATCTCGAAAAGAAAAAAAACCTTTTTCGAAGTTTGGAAACTTCGTTAGAATCACTTTTTTCCGTTCTTATTTGAGATAACTGGTTCTCTTTCATTATACTAATTTGATAGCCTCAGTAAAGCATATTATGCGCAAAGAATCTCGAAAAGAAAAAAAATTTTTTTCGAAGTTTGGAATCTTCGTTAGAATCACTTTTTTTCCGTTCTTATTTGAGATAACTGGTTCTCTTTCATTATACTAGTTTGATAGCCTCAGTAAAGCATATTATGCGCAAAGAATCTCGAAAAGAAAAAAAATTTTTTTCGAAGTTTGGAAACTTCGTTTGAATCACTTTTTTTCCGTTCTTATTTGAGATAACTGGTTCTCTTTCATTATACTAGTTTGATAGCCTCAGTAAAGCATATTATGCGCAAAGAATCTCAAAAAAAAAAATTTTTTTTCGAAGTTTGGAAATTTCTTTAGAATCAATTTATTTCCGTTCTTATTTGAGATAACTGGTTGCCTTTCATTATACTAGTTTGATAGCCTCAGTAAAGCATATTATGCGCAAAGAATCTCGAAAAGAAAAAAAAAATTTTTCGAAGTTTGGAAAGGTCGTTTGAATCACTTTTTTCCGTTCTTATTTGAGATAAAAAGCTCTCTTTCATTATAGTAGTTTGATAGCCTCAGAAAAGCATATTATGCGCAAAGAATCTCGAAAAGAAAAAAAAATTTTTCGAAATTTGGAAACTTCGTTAGAATCACTTTTTTTCCGTTCTTATTTGAGATAACTAGTTCTCTTTCATTATACTAGTTTGATAGCCTCAGAAAAGCATATTATGCGCAAAGAATCTCGAAAAGAAAAAAATTTTTTTTCGAAGTACGGAAACTTCGTTAGAATCACTTTTTTTCCGTTCTTATTTGAGATAACTGGTTCTCTTTCATTATACTAGTTTACTAGTTTGATAGCCTCAGAAAAGCATATTATGCGCAAAGAATCCCGAAAAGAAAAAAATTTTTTTTCGAAGTTTGGAAATTTCATTAGAATCACTTTTTTTCCATTCTTATTTGAGATAAATGGTAATCTCTCATTATACTAGTTTGATAGACTCAGAAAACCATATTATGCGCAAGAAATCTCGAAAAGAAAAAAATTTTTTTTCGATGTTTGGAAACTTCGTTAGAATCACTTTTTTTCCGTTCTTATTTGAGATAACTGGTTCTCTTTCATTATACTAATTAGATAGCCTCAGAAAAGCATATTACGCGCAAAGAATCTCGAAAATAAAAAAATTTTTTTAGAACTTTGGAAACTTCGTTAGAATCACTTTTTTTCCGTTCTTATTTGAGATAACTGGTTCTCTTTCATTATACTAGTTTGATAGCCTCAGAAAAGCATATTATGTGCAAAGAATATCGAAAAGAAAAAATTTTTTTTTCGAAGTTTGGAAACTTCATTAGAATCACTTTTTTTCCATTCTTATTTGAGATAACTGGTAATCTCTCATTATACTAGTTTGATAGCCTCAGAAATGCATATTATGCGCAAAGAATCTCGAAAAGAAAAAAAATTTTTTTCGAAGTTTGGAAACGTCTTTTGAATCACTTTTTTCCGTTCTTATTTGAGATAACTGGTTCTCTTTCATTATAGTAGTTTGATAGCCTCAGAAAAGCATATTATGCGCATAGAATCTCGAAAAGAAAAAAAATTTTTTTCGAAGTTTGGAAACTTCGTTAGAATCACTTTTTTTCCGTTCTTATTTGAGATAAATGGTTCTCTTTCATTATACTAGTTTGATAGCTTTAGAAAAGCATATTATGCGCAAAGAATCTCGAAAAGAAAAAAATTTTTTTTTTGAAGTTTGGAAACTTCTTTAGAATCACTTTTTTTCCGTTCTTATTTGAGATAACTGGTTCTCTTTCATTATACTAGTTTGATAGCCTCAGAAAAGCATATTATGCGCAAAGAATCTCGAAAAGAAAAAAAAATTTTTCGAATTTTGGAAACTTCGTTAGAATCACTTTTTTTCCGTTCTTATTTGAGATAACTGGTTCTCTTTCATTATACTAGTTTGATAGCCTCAGTAAAGCATATTATGCGCAAAGAATCTCGAAATGAAAAAAAATTTTTTTCGAAGTTTGGAAACTTCCTTAGAATCACTTTTTTTCCATTCTCATTTGAGATAACTGGTTCTCTTTCATTATACTAGTTTGATAGCCTCAGAAAAGCATATTATGCGCAAGGAATCTCGAAAAGAAAAAATTTTTTTTTCGAAGTTTGGAAACTTCGTTAGAATCACTTTTTTTCCGTTCTTATTTGAGATAACTGGTTCTGTTTCATTATACTAGTTTGATAGCCTTAGAAAAGCATATTATGCTCAAAGAATCTCGAAAAGAAAAAAAATTTTTTCGAAGTTTGGAAACTTCGTTAGAATCACTTTTATTCTGTTCTTATTTGACATAACTGGTTATCTTTCATTATACTAGTTTGATAGCCTCACAAAAGCATATTATGCGCAAAGAATCTCGAAAAGAAAAAAATTTTTTTTCGAAGTTTGGAAACTTCATAAGAATCACTTTTTTCCATTCTTATTTGAGATAAATGGTAATCTCTCATTATACTAGTTTGATAGCCTCAGAAAAGCATATTATGCGCAAAGAATCTCGAAAAGAAAAAAAAATTTTTCGAAATTTGGAAACTTCGTTAGAATCACTTTTATTCCGTTCTTATTTGACATAACTGGTTCTCTGTCATTATACCAGTTTGATAGCGTCAGAAAAGCATATTATGCGCAAATAATCTGGAAAAGAAGAAATTTTTTTTTCGTAATTTGGAAACTTCGTTAGAATAACTTTTTTCCGTTGTTATTTGAGATTACTGGTTCTCTTTCATTATACTAGTTTGAAGGCCTCAGTAAAGCATATTATGCGCAAAGAATCTCGAAAAGAAAAAAAAGTTTTTTCGAAGTTTGGAAACTTTGTTAGAATCACTTTTTTCCGTTTTTATTTGAGATAACTAGTTCTCTTTCATTATAGTAGTTTGATAGCCTCAGAAAAGCATATTATGCGCAAAGAATCTCGAAATGAAAAAAATTTTTTTTCGAAGTTTAGAAACTTCTTTAGAATCACTTTTTTTCCATTCTTATTTGAGATAACTGGTTCTCTTTCATTATACTAGTTTGATAGCCTCAGAAAAGCATATTACGCGCATAGAATCTCGAAAAGAAAAAAATTTTTTTTTTGAACTTTGGAAACTTCTTTAGAATCACTTTTTTTCCGTTCTTATTTGAGATATCTGGTTCTCTTTCATTATACTAGTTTGATAGCCTCAGAAAATCATATAATGCGCAAAGAATCTCGAAAAGAAAAAAATTTTTTTTCGAAGTTTGGAAACTTCATTAGAATCACTTTTTTTCCATTCTTATTTGAGATAACTGGTAATCTCTCATTATACTAGTTTGATAGCCTCAGAAAAGCATATTATGCTCAAAGAATCTCGAAAAGAAAAAAATTTTTTTTCGAAGTTACGAAACTTCCTTAGAATCACTTTTTTTCCGTTCTTATTTGAGATAACTCTCTTTCATTATACTAGTTTGATAGCCTCAGAAAAGCATATTATGCGCAAAGAATCTCGAAAAGAAAAAAAATTTTTTTCGAAGTTTGGAAACGTCGTTTGAATCACTTTTTTCCGTTCTTATTTGAGATAACTGGTTCTCTTTCATTATAGTAGTTTGATAGCCTCAGAAAAGCATATTATGCGCAAAGAATCTCGAAAAGAAAAAAAATTTTTTTTGAAGTTTGGAAATTTCTTTAGAATCACTTTTTTTCCGTTCTTATTTGAGATAACTGGTTCTCTTTCATTATACTAGTTTAATAGCCTCAGAAAAGCATATTATGCGCAAAGAATCTCGAAAAGAAAAAAACTTTTTTTCGAAGTTTGGAAACTTCCTTAGAAACACTTTTTTTCCATTCTTATTTGAGTTAACTGGTTCTCTTTCATTATACTAGTTTGATAGCCTGAGAAAAGCATATTATGCGCAAAGAATCTCGAAAGAATAAATTTTTTTTTCGTAGTATGGAAACTTCGTTAGAATCACTTTTTTCCGTTCTAATTTGACATAACTGGTTCTCTTTCGTTATACTAGTTTGATAGCCTCAGAAAAGCATATTATGCGCAAAGAATCTCGAAAATAAAAAAAAAAATTTTCGAAGTTTGAAACTTCGTTAGAATCACTTTTTTTCCGTGCTTATTTGAGATAACTGGTTCTCTTTCATTATACTAGTTTGATAGCCTCAGAAAAGCATATTATGCGCAAGGAATCTCGAAAAGAAAAAAATTTTTTTTCGAAGTTTGGAAACTTCGTTAGAATCACTTTTATTCCGTTCTTATTTGAGATAACTGGTTCTCTTTCATTATACTAGTTTCATAGCCTCAGAAAAGCATATTATGCGCAAAGAATCTCGAAAAGAAAAAATTTTTTTTTCGAAGTTTGGAAACTTCGTTAGAATCACTTTATTTCCGTTCTTATTTGAGATAACTGGTTCTCTTTCATTATACTAGTTTGATAGCCTTAGAAAAGCATATTATGCACAAAGAATCTCGAAAAGAAAAAAAATTTTTTCCAAGTTTGGAAACTTCGTTACAATCACTTTTATTCTGTTCTTATTTGACATAACTGGTTCTCTTTCATTATACTAGTTTGATAGCCTCAGAAAAGCATATTATGCGCAAAGAATCTCGAAATGAAAAAAATTTTTTTTCGAAGTTTGGAAACTTCCTTAGAATCACTTTTTTTCCATTCTTATTTGAGATAACTGGTTCTCTTTCATTATACTAGTTTGATAGCCTCAGAAAAGCATATTATGCGCAAAGAATCTCGAAAAGAAAAAAAATTTTTTTCGAAGTTCGGAAACTTCGTTAGAATCACTTTTTTTCCGTTCTTATTTGAGATAACTGGTTCTCTTTCATTATACTAATTAGATAGCCTCAGAAAAGCATATTAAGCGCAAAGAATCTCGAAAATAAAAAAAATTTTTTTAGAAGTTTGGGAACTTCGTTAGAATCCCTTTTTTTCCGTTCTTATTTGAGATAACTGGTTCTTTTCATTATACTAGTTTGATAGCCTCAGGAAAGCATATTATACGGTGAGAATCTCGAAAAGAAAAAAATTTTTTTTCGAAGTTTGGAAATTTCATTATCATCACTTTTTTTCCATTCTTATTTGAGATAAATGGTAATCTCTCATTATACTAGTTTGATAGCCTCAGAAAAGCATATTATGCGCAAAGAATCTCGAAAAGAAGAAAATTTTTTTTCGAAGTTTGGAAACTTCGTTAGAATCACTTTTTTTCCGTTGTTATTTGAGATAACTGGTTCTCTTTCATTATACTAATTAGATAGCCTTAGAAAGCATATTACGCGCAAAGAATCTCGAAAATAAAAAAATTTTTTTAGAACTTTGGAAACTTCGTTAGAATCACTTTTTTTCCGTTCTTATTTGAGATAACTGGTTCTCTTTCATTATACTAGTTTGATAGCCTCAGAAAAGCATACTATGCGCAAAGAATATCGAAAAGAAAAAAATTTTTTTTCGAAGTTTGGAAACTTCATTAGAATCACTTTTTTTCCATTCTTATTTGAGATAACTGGTAATCTCCCATTATACTAGTTTGATAGCCTCAGAAAAGCATATTATGCGCAAAGAATCTCGAAAATAAAAAAAACTTACTTAGAAGTTTGGAAACTTCGTTAGAATCACTTTTTTTCCGTTCTTATTTGAGATAACTGGTTCTCTTTCATTATACTAGTTTGATAGCCTCAGTAAAGCATATTATGCGCAAAGAATCTCGAAAAGAAAAAAAAATTTTTTCGAAGTTTGGAAACGTCGTTTGAATCACTTTTTTCCGTTCTTATTTGAGATAACTGGTTCTCTTTCATTATAGTAGTTTGATAGCCTCAGAAAAGCATATTATGCGCAAAGAATCTCGAAAAGAAAAAAAATTTTTTCGAAAATTGGAAACTTCGTTAGAATCACTTTTATTCCGTTCTTATTTGAGATAACTGGTTCTTTTTCATTATACTAGTTTGATAGCCTCAGAAAAGCATATTATGCGCAAAGAATCTCGAAAAGAAAAAAAATTTTTTTAGAAGTTTGGGAACTTCGTTAGAATCCCTTTTTTTCCGTTCTTATTTGAGATAACTGGTTCTTTTCATTATACTAGTTTGATAGCCTCAGGAAAGCATATTATACGGTGAGAATCTCGAAAAGAAAAAAATTTTTTTTCGAAGTTTGGAAATTTCATTATCATCACTTTTTTTCCATTCTTATTTGAGATAAATGGTAATCTCTCATTATACTAGTTTGATAGCCTCAGAAAAGCATATTATGCGCAAAGAATCTCGAAAAGAAGAAAATTTTTTTTCGAAGTTTGGAAACTTCGTTAGAATCACTTTTTTTCCGTTGTTATTTGAGATAACTGGTTCTCTTTCATTATACTAATTAGATAGCCTTAGAAAGCATATTACGCGCAAAGAATCTCGAAAATAAAAAAATTTTTTTAGAACTTTGGAAACTTCGTTAGAATCACTTTTTTTCCGTTCTTATTTGAGATAACTGGTTCTCTTTCATTATACTAGTTTGATAGCCTCAGAAAAGCATACTATGCGCAAAGAATATCGAAAAGAAAAAAATTTTTTTTCGAAGTTTGGAAACTTCATTAGAATCACTTTTTTTCCATTCTTATTTGAGATAACTGGTAATCTCCCATTATACTAGTTTGATAGCCTCAGAAAAGCATATTATGCGCAAAGAATCTCGAAAATAAAAAAAACTTACTTAGAAGTTTGGAAACTTCGTTAGAATCACTTTTTTTCCGTTCTTATTTGAGATAACTGGTTCTCTTTCATTATACTAGTTTGATAGCCTCAGTAAAGCATATTATGCGCAAAGAATCTCGAAAAGAAAAAAAAATTTTTTCGAAGTTTGGAAACGTCGTTTGAATCACTTTTTTCCGTTCTTATTTGAGATAACTGGTTCTCTTTCATTATAGTAGTTTGATAGCCTCAGAAAAGCATATTATGCGCAAAGAATCTCGAAAAGAAAAAAAATTTTTTCGAAAATTGGAAACTTCGTTAGAATCACTTTTATTCCGTTCTTATTTGAGATAACTGGTTCTTTTTCATTATACTAGTTTGATAGCCTCAGTAAAGCATATTATGCGCAAAGAATCTCGAAAAGAAAAAAATTTTTTTTCGAAGTTCGGAAACTTCGTTAGAATCACTTTTTTTCCGTTCTTATTTGAGATAACTGGTTCTCTTTCATTATACTAGTTTACTAGTTTGATAGCCTCAGAAAAGCATATTATGCGCAAAGAATCCCGAAAGAAAAAAATTTTTTTTCGAAGTTTGGAAATTTCATTAGAATCACTTTTTTTCCATTCTTATTTGAGATAAATGGTAATCTCTCATTATACTAGTTTGATAGCCTCAGAAAAGCATATTATGCGCAAAGAATCTCGAAAAGAAGAAATTTTTTTTTCGAAGTTTGGAAACTTCGTTAGAATCACTTTTTTTCCGTTGTTATTTGAGAAAAACGGTTCTCTTTCATTATACTAATTTGACAGCCTCAGAAAAGCATATTATGCGCAAAGAATCTCGAAAAGAAAAAATTTTTTCCTCGAAGTTTGGAAATTTCGTTAGAATCACTTTTTTTCCATTCTTATTTGAGATAACTGGTAATCTCTCATTATACTAGTTTGATAGCCTCAGAAAATCATATTATGCGCAAAGAATCTCGAAAAGAAAAAAATTTTTTTTCGATGTTCGGAAACTTCGTTAGAATCACTTTATTTCCGTTCTTATTTGAGATAACTGGTTCTCTTTCATTATACTAATTAGATAGCCTCAGAAAAGCATATTATGCGCAAAGAATCTCGAAAATAAAAAAAATTTACTTAGAAATTTGGAAACTTCGTTAGAATCACTTTTTTTCCGTTCTTATTTGAGATAACTGGTTCTCTTTCATTATACTAGTTTGATAGACTCAGAAAACCATATTATGCGCAAAGAATCTCGAAAAGAAAAAAATTTTTTTTCGATGTTTGGAAACTTCGTTAGAATCACTTTTTTTCCGTTCTTATTTGAGATAACTGGTTCTCTTTCATTATACTAATTAGATAGCCTCAGAAAAGCATATTACGCGCAAAGAATCTCGAAAATAAAAAAATTTTTTTAGAACTTTGGAAACTTCGTTAGAATCACTTTTTTTCCGTTCTTATTTGAGATAACAGGTTCTCTTTCATTTTACTAGTTTGATAGCCTCAGAAAAGCATATTATGCGCAAAGAATCTCGAAAAGAAAAAAATTTTTTTTCGAAGTTTGGAAACGTCTTTTGAATCACTTTTTTCCGTTCTTATTTGAGATAACTGGTTCTCTTTCATTATAGTATTTTGATAGTCTCAGAAAAGCATATTATGCGCATAGAATCTCGAAATGAAAAAAAAATTTTTTCGAAGTTTGGAAACTTCCTTAGAATCACTTTTTTTCCATTCTTATTTGAGATAACTGGTTCTGTTTCATTATACTAGTTTGATAGCCTCAGAAAAGCATATTATGCGCAAAGAATCTCGAAAAGAAAAAAAAAATTTTTCGAAATTTGGAAACTTCCTTAGAAACACTTTTTTTCCATTCTTATTTGAGTTAACTGGTTCTCTTTCATTATAATAGTTTGATAGCATAAGAAAAGCATATTATGCGCAAAGAATCTCAAAAAAAAATTTTTTTTTCGTAGTTTGGAATCTTCGTTAGAATTACTTTTTTTCCGTTCTAATTTGACATAACTGGTTCTCTTTCATTATACTAGTTTGATAGCCTCAGAAAAGCATATTATGCGCAAAGAATCTCGAAAATAAAAAAAAAATTTTTCGAAGTTTGAAACTTCGTTAGAATCACTTTTTTTCCGTTCTTATTTGAGATAACTGGTTCTCTTTCATTATACTAGTTTGATAGCCTCAGAAAAGCATATTATGCGCAAGGAATCTCGAAAAGAAAAAATTTTTTTTCGAAGTTTGGCAACTTCGTTAGAATCACTTTTTTTCCGTTCTTATTTGAGATAACTGGTTCTCTTTCATTTTACTAGTTTGATAGCCTCAGAAAAGCATATTATGCGCAAAGAATCTCGAAAAGAAAAAAAATTTTTTCGAAATTTGGAAACTTCGTTAGAATCACTTTTATTCCGTTCTTATTTGAGATAACTGGTTCTCTTTCATTATACTAGTTTGATAGCCTCAGAAAAGCATATTATGCGCAAAGAATCTCGAAAAGAAAAAAATTTTTTTTCGAAGTTTGGAAACTTCGTTAGAATCACTTTTTTTCCGTTCTTATTTGAGATAACTGGTTCTCTTTCATTATACTAGTTTGATAGCCTTAGAAAAGCATATTATGCACAAAGAATCTCGAAAAGAAAAAAAAATTTTTCCAAGTTTGGAAACTTCGTTACAATCACTTTTATTCTGTTCTTATTTGAGATAACTGGTTCTCTTTCATTATACTAGTTTGATAGCCTCAGAAAAGCATATTATGCGCAAGGAATCTCGAAAAGAAAAATTTTTTTTTTCGAAGTTTGGAAACTTCGTTAGAATCACTTTTTTTCCGTTCTTATTTGAGATAACAGGTTCTCTTTCATTTTACTAGTTTGATAGCCTCAGAAAAGCATATTATGCGCAAAGAATCTCGAAAAGAAAAAAAAATTTTTCGAAATTTGGAAACTTCGTTAGAATCACTTTTATTCCGTTCTTATTTGAGATAACTGGTTCTCTTTCATTATACTAGTTTCATAGCCTCAGAAAAGCATATTATGCGCAAAGAATCTCGAAAAGAAAAAATTTTTTTTTCGAAGTTTGGAAACTTCGTTATAATCACTTTATTTCCGTTCTTATTTGAGATAACTGGTTCTCTTTCATTATACTAGTTTGATAGCCTTAGAAAAGCATATTATGCACAAAGAATCTCGAAAAGAAAAAAAATTTTTTCCAAGTTTGGAAACTTCGTTACAATCACTTTTATTCTGTTCTTATTTGACATAACTGGTTCTCTTTCATTATACTAGTTTGATAGCCTCAGAAAAGCATATTATGCGCAAAGAATCTCGAAATGAAAAAAATTTTTTTTCGAAGTTTGGAAACTTCCTTAGAATCACTTTTTTTCCATTCTTATTTGAGATAACTGGTTCTCTTTCATTATACTAGTTTGATAGCCTCAGAAAAGCATATTATGCGCAAAGAATCTCGAAAAGAAAAAAAATTTTTTTCGAAGTTCGGAAACTTCGTTAGAATCACTTTTTTTCCGTTCTTATTTGAGATAACTGGTTCTCTTTCATTATACTAATTAGATAGCCTCAGAAAAGCATATTATGCGCAAAGAATCTCGAAAATAAAAAAAATTTTTTTAGAAGTTTGGGAACTTCGTTAGAATCCCTTTTTTTCCGTTCTTATTTGAAATAACTGGTTCTTTTCATTATACTAGTTTGATAGCCTCAGGAAAGCATATTATACGGTGAGAATCTCGAAAAGAAAAAAATTTTTTTTCGAAGTTTGGAAATTTCATTATCATCACTTTTTTTCCATTCTTATTTGAGATAAATGGTAATCTCTCATTATACTAGTTTGATAGCCTCAGAAAAGCATATTATGCGCAAAGAATCTCGAAAAGAAGAAAATTTTTTTTCGAAGTTTGGAAACTTCGTTAGAATCACTTTTTTTCCGTTGTTATTTGAGATAACTGGTTCTCTTTCATTATACTAATTAGATAGCCTTAGAAAGCATATTACGCGCAAAGAATCTCGAAAATAAAAAAATTTTTTTAGAACTTTGGAAACTTCGTTAGAATCACTTTTTTTCCGTTCTTATTTGAGATAACTGGTTCTCTTTCATTATACTAGTTTGATAGCCTCAGAAAAGCAATGCGCAAAGAATATCGAAAAGAAAAAATTTTTTTTCGAAGTTTGGAAACTTCATTAGAATCACTTTTTTTCCATTCTTATTTGAGATAACTGGTAATCTCCCATTATACTAGTTTGATAGCCTCAGAAAAGCATATTATGCGCAAAGAATCTCGAAAATAAAAAAAACTTACTTAGAAGTTTGGAAACTTCGTTAGAATCACTTTTTTTCCGTTCTTATTTGAGATAACTGGTTCTCTTTCATTATACTAGTTTGATAGCCTCAGTAAAGCCATATTATGCGCAAAGAATCTCGAAAAGAAAAAAAATTTTTTTCGAAGTTTGGAAACGTCGTTTGAATCACATTTTTCCGTTCTTATTTGAGATAACTGGTTCTCTTTCATTATAGTAGTTTGATAGCCTCAGAAAAGCATATTATGCGCAAAGAATCTCGAAAAGAAAAAAAATTTTTTCGAAAATTGGAAACTTCGTTAGAATCACTTTTATTCCGTTCTTATTTGAGATAACTGGTTCTTTTTCATTATACTAGTTTGATAGCCTCAGTAAAGCATATTATGCGCAAAGAATCTCGAAAAGAAAAAAATTTTTTTTCGAAGTTCGGAAACTTCGTTAGAATCACTTTTTTTCCGTTCTTATTTGAGATAACTGGTTCTCTTTCATTATACTAGTTTACTAGTTTGATAGCCTCAGAAAAGCATATTATGCGCAAAGAATACCGAAAAGAAAAAAATTTTTTTTCGAAGTTTGGAAATTTCATTAGAATCACTTTTTTTCCATTCTTATTTGAGATAAATGGTAATCTCTCATTATACTAGTTTGATAGCCTCAGAAAAGCATATTATGCGCAAAGAATCTCGAAAAGAAGAAAATTTTTTTTCGAAGTTTGGAAACTTCGTTAGAATCACTTTTTTTCCGTTGTTATTTGAGAAAAACGGTTCTCTTTCATTATACTAATTTGACAGCCTCAGAAAAGCATATTATGCGCAAAGAATCTCGAAAAGAAAAAAATTTTTCCTCGAAGTTTGGAAATTTCGTTAGAATCACTTTTTTTCCATTCTTATTTGAGATAACTGGTAATCTCTCATTATACTAGTTTGATAGCCTCAGAAAATCATATTATGCGCAAAGAATCTCGAAAAGAAAAAAATTTTTTTTCGATGTTCGGAAACTTCGTTAGAATCACTTTATTTCCGTTCTTATTTGAGATAACTGGTTCTCTTTCATTATACTAATTAGATAGCCTCAGAAAAGCATATTATGCGCAAAGAATCTCGAAAATAAAAAAAATTTACTTAGAAATTTGGAAACTTCGTTAGAATCACTTTTTTTCCGTTCTTATTTGAGATAACTGGTTCTCTTTCATTATACTAGTTTGATAGACTCAGAAAACCATATTATGCGCAAAGAATCTCGAAAAGAAAAAAATTTTTTTTCGATGTTTGGAAACTTCGTTAGAATCACTTTTTTTCCGTTCTTATTTGAGATAACTGGTTCTCTTTCATTATACTAATTAGATAGCCTCAGAAAAGCATATTACGCGCAAAGAATCTCGAAAATAAAAAAATTTTTTTAGAACTTTGGAAACTTCGTTAGAATCACTTTTTTTCCGTTCTTATTTGAGATAACTGGTTCTCTTTCATTATACTAGTTTGATAGCCTCAGAAAAGCATATTATGCGCAAAGAATCTCGAAAAGAAAAAAATTTTTTTTCGAAGTTTGGAAACGTCTTTTGAATCACTTTTTTCCGTTCTTATTTGAGATAACTGGTTCTCTTTCATTATAGTAGTTTGATAGCCTCAGAAAAGCATATTATGCGCATAGAATCTCGAAATGAAAAAAAATTTTTTTCGAAGTTTGGAAACTTCCTTAGAATCACTTTTTTTCCATTCTTATTTGAGATAACTGGTTCTCTTTCATTATACTAGTTTGATAGCCTCAGAAAAGCATATTATGCGCAAAGAATCTCGAAAAGAAAAAAATTTTTTTTCGAAGTTTGGAAACTTCTTTAGAATCACTTTTTTTCCGTTCTTATTTGAGATAACTGGTTCTCTTTTTTATACTAGTGTGATAGCCTCAGAAAAGCATATTATGCGCAAAGAATCTCGAAAAGAAAAAAAAAATTTTTCGAAATTTGGAAACTTCCTTAGAAACACTTTTTTTCCATTCTTATTTGAGTTAACTGGTTCTCTTTCATTATAATAGTATGATAGCATAAGAAAAGCATATTATGCGCAAAGAATCTCGAAAGAAAAAATTTTTTTTTCGTAGTTTGGAATCTTCGTTAGAATTACTTTTTTTCCGTTCTAATTTGACATAACTGGTTCTCTTTCATTATACTAGTTTGATAGCCTCAGAAAAGCATATTATGCGCAAAGAATCTCGAAAATAAAAAAAAATTTTTTCGAAGTTTGAAACTTCGTTAGAATCACTTTTTTTCCGTTCTTATTTGAGATAACTGGTTCTCTTTCATTATACTAATTTGATAGCCTCAGAAAAGCATATTATGCGCAAGGAATCTCGAAAAGAAAAAATTTTTTTTCGAAGTTTGGCAACTTCGTTAGAATCACTTTTTTTCCGTTCTTATTTGAGATAACTGGTTCTCTTTCATTTTACTACTTTGATAGCCTCAGAAAAGCATATTATGCGCAAAGAATCTCGAAAAGAAAAAAAAATTTTTCGAAATTTGGAAACTTCGTTAGAATCACTTTTATTCCGTTCTTATTTGAGATAACTGGTTCTCTTTCATTATACTAGTTTGATAGCCTCAGAAAAGCATATTATGCGCAAAGAATCTCGAAAAGAAAAAAAATTTTTTTCGAAGTTTGGAAACTTCGTTAGAATCACTTTTTTTCCGTTCTTATTTGAGATAACTGGTTATCTTTCATTATACTAGTTTGATAGCCTTAGAAAAGCATATTATGCACAAAGAATCTCGAAAAGAAAAAAAAATTTTTCCAAGTTTGGAAACTTCGTTACAATCACTTTTATTCTGTTCTTATTTGACATAACTGGTTCTCTTTCATTATACTAGTTTGATAGCCTCAGAAAAGGATATTATGCGCAAAGAATCTCGAAATGAAAAAATTTTTTTTCGAAGTTTGGAAACTTCCTTAGAATCACTTTTTTTCCATTCTTATTTGAGATAACTGGTTCTCTTTCATTATACTAGTTTGATAGCCTCAGAAAAGCATATTATACGGTGAGAATCTCGAAAAGAAAAAAAACTTTTTTCGAAGTTTGGAAACTTCGTTAGAATCACTTTTTTTCCGTTCTTATTTGAGATAACTGGTTCTCTTTCATTATACTAGTTTGATAGCCTCAGAAAAGCATATTATGCGCAAAGAATCACGAAAAGAAAAAAAATTTTTTTCGAAGTTTGGAAACTTTGTTTGAATCACTTTTTTTCCGTTCTTATTTGAGATAACTGGTTCTCTTTCATTATACTAATTTGATAGCCTCAGTAAAGCATATTATGCGCAAAGAATCTCGAAAAGAAAAAAAAATTTTTTCGAAGTTTGGAATCTTCGTTAGAATCACTTTTTTTCCGTTCTTATTTGAGATAACTGGTTCTCTTTCATTATACTAGTTTGATAGCCTCAGTAAAGCATATTATGCGCAAAGAATCTCGAAAAGAAAAAAAAAAATTTTCGAAGTTTGGAAACTTCGTTTGAATCACTTTTTTTCCGTTCTTATTTGAGATAACTGGTTCTCTTTCATTATACTAGTTTGATAGCCTCAGTAAAGCATATTATGCGCAAAGAATCTCGAAAAAAATTTTTTTTTTCGAAGTTTGGAAACTTCGTTAGAATCACTTTATTTCCGTTCTTATTTGAGATAACTGGTTCTCTTTCATTATACTAGTTTGATAGCCTCAGTAAAGCATATTATGCGCAAAGAATCTCGAAAAAAAAAATTTTTTTTCGAAGTTTGAAAACGTCGTTTGAATCACTTTTTTCCGTTCTTATTTGAGATAACTGGTTCTCTTTCATTATAGTAGTTTGATAGCCTCAGAAAAGCATATTATGCGCAAAAAATCTCGAAAAGAAAAAAGAAATTTTCGAAATTTGGAAACTTCGTTAGAATCACTTTTATTCCGTTCTTATTTGAGATAACTGGTTCTCTTTCATTATACTAGTTTGATAGCCTCAGAAAAGCATATTATGCGCAAAGAATCTCGAAAATAAAAAAAATTTACTTAGAAGTTTGGAAACCTCGTTAGAATCACTTTTTTTCCGTTCTTATTTGAGATAACTGGTTCTCTTTCATTATATTAGTTTGATAGCCTCAGAAAAGCATATTATGCGCAAAGAATCTCGAAAAGAAAAAAATTATTTTTCGAAGTTTGGAAACTTCATTAGAATCACTTTTTTTCATTCTTATTTGAGATAACTGGTAATCTCTCATTATACTAGTTTGATAGACTCAGAAAACCATATTATGCGCAAGAAATCTCGAAAAGAAAAAATTTTTTTTTCGATGTTTGGATACTTCGTTGGAATCACTTTTTTTCCGTTCTTATTTGAGATAACTGGTTCTCTTTCACTATACTAATTAGATAGCCTCAGAAAAGCATATTACGCGCAAAGAATCTCGAAAATACAAAAATTTTTTTAGAACTTTGGAAACTTCGTTAGAATCACTTTTTTTCCGTTCTTATTTGAGATAACTGGTTCTCTTTCATTATACTAGTTTGATAGCCTCAGAAAAGCATATTATGCGCAAATAATATCGAAAAGAAAAAAATTTTTTTTCGAAGTTTGGAAACTTCATTAGAATCACTTTTTTTCCATTCTTATTTGAGATAACTGGTAATCTCTCATTATACTAGTTTGATAGCCCCTGAAAAGCATATTATGCGCAAAGAATCTCGAAAAGAAAAAAAATTTTTTTCGAAGTTTGGAAACGTCTTTTGAATCACTTTTTTCCGTTCTTATTTGAGATAACTGGTTCTCTTTCATTATAGTAGTTTGATAGCCTCAGAAAAGCATATTATGCGCATAGAATCTCCAAATGAAAAAAAAATTTTTTCGTAGTTTGGAAACTTCCTTAGAATCACTTTTTTTCCATTCTTATTTGAGATAACTGGTTCTCTTTTTTATACTAGTGTGATAGCCTCAGAAAAGCATATTATGCGCAAAGAATCTCGAAAAGAAAAAAACTTTTTTTCGAAGTTTGGAAACTTCCTTAGAAACACTTTTTTTCCATTCTTATTTGAGTTAACTGGTTCTCTTTCATTATACTAGTTTGATAGCCTGAGAAAAGCATATTATGCGCAAAGAATCTCGAAAGAAAAAATTTTTTTTTCGTAGTATGGAAACTTCGTTAGAATCACTTTTTTTCCGTTCTAATTTGACATAACTGGTTCTCTTTCGTTATACTAGTTTGATAGCCTCAGAAAAGCATATTATGCGCAAAGAATCTCGAAAATAAAAAAAAAATTTTGGAAGTTTGAAACTTCGTTAGAATCACTTTTTTTCCGTTCTTATTTGAGATAACTGGTTCTCTTTCATTTTACTAGTTTGATAGCCTCAGAAAAGCATATTATGCGCAAAGAATCTCGAAAAGAAAAAAAATTTTTTTCGAAGTTTGGAAACTTCGTTAGAATCACTTTTTTTCCGTTCTTATTTGAGATAACTGGTTCTCTTTCATTATACTAGTTTGATAGCCTTAGAAAAGCATATTATGCACAAAGAATCTCGAAAAGAAAAAAAATTTTTTCCAAGTTTGGAAACTTCGTTACAATCACTTTTATTCTGTTCTTATTTGACATAACTGGTTCTCTTTCATTATACTAGTTTGATAGCCTCAGAAAAGCATATTATGCGCAAAGAATCTCGAAATGAAAAAAATTTTTTTTCGAAGTTTGGAAACTTCCTTAGAATCACTTTTTTTCCATTCTTATTTGAGATAACTGGTTCTCTTTCATTATACTAGTTTGATAGCCTCAGAAAAGCATATTATGCGCAAAGAATCTCGAAAAGAAAAAAAAAATTTTCGAAATTTGGAAACTTCGTTAGAATCACTTTTATTCCGTTCTTATTTGAGATAACTGGTTCTCTTTCATTATACTAGTTTGATAGCCTCAGAAAAGCATATTATGCGCAAAGAATCTCGAAAAGAAGAAATTTTTTTTTCGAAGTTTGGAAACTTCGTTAGAATCACTTTTTTTCCGTTGTTATTTGAGAAAAACGGTTCTCTTTCATTATACTAATTTGACAGCCTCAGAAAAGCATATTATGCGCAAAGAATCTCGAAAAGAAAAAAATTTTTCCTCGAAGTTTGGAAATTTCGTTAGAATCACTTTTTTTCCATTCTTATTTGAGATAACTGGTAATCTCTCATTATACTAGTTTGATAGCCTCAGAAAATCATATTATGCGCAAAGAATCTCGAAAAGAAAAAAATTTTTTTTCGATGTTCGGAAACTTCGTTAGAATCACTTTATTTCCGTTCTTATTTGAGATAACTGGTTCTCTTTCATTATACTAATTAGATAGCCTCAGAAAAGCATATTATGCGCAAAGAATCTCGAAAATAAAAAAAATTTACTTAGAAATTTGGAAACTTCGTTAGAATCACTTTTTTTCCGTTCTTATTTGAGATAACTGGTTCTCTTTCATTATACTAGTTTGATAGACTCAGAAAACCATATTATGCGCAAAGAATCTCGAAAAGAAAAAAATTTTTTTTCGATGTTTGGAAACTTCGTTAGAATCACTTTTTTTCCGTTCTTATTTGAGATAACTGGTTCTCTTTCATTATACTAATTAGATAGCCTCAGAAAAGCATATTACGCCCAAAGAATCTCGAAAATAAAAAAATTTTTTTAGAACTTTGGAAACTTCGTTAGAATCACTTTTTTTCCGTTCTTATTTGAGATAACTGGTTCTCTTTCATTATACTAGTTTGATAGCCTCAGAAAAGCATATTATGCGCAAAGAATCTCGAAAAGAAAAAAATTTTTTTTCGAAGTTTGGAAACGTCTTTTGAATCACTTTTTTCCGTTCTTATTTGAGATAACTGGTTCTCTTTCATTATAGTAGTTTGATAGCCTCAGAAAAGCATATTATGCGCATAGAATCTCGAAATGAAAAAAAATTTTTTTCGAAGTTTGGAAACTTCCTTAGAATCACTTTTTTTCCATTCTTATTTGAGATAACTGGTTCTCTTTCATTATACTAGTTTGATAGCCTCAGAAAAGCATATTATGCGCAAAGAATCTCGAAAAGAAAAAAATTTTTTTTCGAAGTTTGGAAACTTCTTTAGAATCACTTTTTTTCCGTTCTTATTTGAGATAACTGGTTCTCTTTTTTATACTAGTGTGATAGCCTCAGAAAAGCATATTATGCGCAAAGAATCTCGAAAAGAAAAAAAAAATTTTTCGAAATTTGGAAACTTCCTTAGAAACACTTTTTTTCCATTCTTATTTGAGTTAACTGGTTCTCTTTCATTATAATAGTTTGATAGCATAAGAAAAGCATATTATGCGCAAAGAATCTCGAAAGAAAAAATTTTTTTTTCGTAGTTTGGAATCTTCGTTAGAATTACTTTTTTTCCGTTCTAATTTGACATAACTGGTTCTCTTTCATTATACTAGTTTGATAGCCTCAGAAAAGCATATTATGCGCAAAGAATCTCGAAAATAAAAAAAAATTTTTTCGAAGTTTGAAACTTCGTTAGAATCACTTTTTTTCCGTTCTTATTTGAGATAACTGGTTCTCTTTCATTATACTAATTTGATAGCCTCAGAAAAGCATATTATGCGCAAGGAATCTCGAAAAGAAAAAATTTTTTTTCGAAGTTTGGCAACTTCGTTAGAATCACTTTTTTTCCGTTCTTATTTGATATAACTGGTTCTCTTTCATTTTACTAGTTTGATAGCCTCAGAAAAGCATATTATGCGCAAAGAATCTCGAAAAGAAAAAAAAATTTTTCGAAATTTGGAAACTTCGTTAGAATCACTTTTATTCCGTTCTTATTTGAGATAACTGGTTCTCTTTCATTATACTAGTTTGATAGCCTCAGAAAAGCATATTATGCGCAAAGAATCTCGAAAAGAAAAAAAATTTTTTTCGAAGTTTGGAAACTTCGTTAGAATCACTTTTTTTCCGTTCTTATTTGAGATAACTGGTTCTCTTTCATTATACTAGTTTGATAGCCTTAGAAAAGCATATTTTGCACAAAGAATCTCGAAAAGAAAAAAAAATTTTTCCAAGTTTGGAAACTTCGTTACAATCACTTTTATTCTGTTCTTATTTGACATAACTGGTTCTCTTTCATTATACTAGTTTGATAGCCTCAGAAAAGGATATTATGCGCAAAGAATCTCGAAATGAAAAAATTTTTTTTCGAAGTTTGGAAACTTCCTTAGAATCACTTTTTTTCCATTCTTATTTGAGATAACTGGTTCTCTTTCATTATACTAGTTTGATAGCCTCAGAAAAGCATATTATACGGTGAGAATCTCGAAAAGAAAAAAAACTTTTTTCGAAGTTTGGAAACTTCGTTAGAATCACTTTTTTTCCGTTCTTATTTGAGATAACTGGTTCTCTTTCATTATACTAGTTTGATAGCCTCAGAAAAGCATATTATGCGCAAAGAATCACGAAAAGAAAAAAAATTTTTTTCGAAGTTTGGAAACTTTGTTTGAATCACTTTTTTTCCGTTCTTATTTGAGATAACTGGTTCTCTTTCATTATACTAATTTGATAGCCTCAGTAAAGCATATTATGCGCAAAGAATCTCGAAAAGAAAAAAAAATTTTTTCGAAGTTTGGAATCTTCGTTAGAATCACTTTTTTTCCGTTCTTATTTGAGATAACTGGTTCTCTTTCATTATACTAGTTTGATAGCCTCAGTAAAGCATATTATGCGCAAAGAATCTCGAAAAGAAAAAAAAAAATTTTCGAAGTTTGGAAACTTCGTTTGAATCACTTTTTTTCCGTTCTTATTTGAGATAACTGGTTCTCTTTCATTATACTAGTTTGATAGCCTCAGTAAAGCATATTATGCGCAAAGAATCTCGAAAAATTTTTTTTTTTCGAAGTTTGGAAACTTCGTTAGAATCACTTTATTTCCGTTCTTATTTGAGATAACTGGTTCTCTTTCATTATACTAGTTTGATAGCCTCAGTAAAGCATATTATGCGCAAAGAATCTCGAAAAAAAAAATTTTTTTTCGAAGTTTGAAAACGTCGTTTGAATCACTTTTTTCCGTTCTTATTTGAGATAACTGGTTCTCTTTCATTATAGTAGTTTGATAGCCTCAGAAAAGCATATTATGCGCAAAAAATCTCGAAAAGAAAAAAGAAATTTTCGAAATTTGGAAACTTCGTTAGAATCACTTTTATTCCGTTCTTATTTGAGATAACTGGTTCTCTTTCATTATACTAGTTTGATAGCCTCAGAAAAGCATATTATGCGCAAAGAATCTCGAAAATAAAAAAAATTTACTTAGAAGTTTGGAAACCTCGTTAGAATCACTTTTTTTCCGTTCTTATTTGAGATAACTGGTTCTCTTTCATTATATTAGTTTGATAGCCTCAGAAAAGCATATTATGCGCAAAGAATCTCGAAAAGAAAAAAATTATTTTTCGAAGTTTGGAAACTTCATTAGAATCACTTTTTTTCATTCTTATTTGAGATAACTGGTAATCTCTCATTATACTAGTTTGATAGACTCAGAAAACCATATTATGCGCAAGAAATCTCGAAAAGAAAAAATTTTTTTTTCGATGTTTGGATACTTCGTTGGAATCACTTTTTTTCCGTTCTTATTTGAGATAACTGGTTCTCTTTCACTATACTAATTAGATAGCCTCAGAAAAGCATATTACGCGCAAAGAATCTCGAAAATACAAAAATTTTTTTAGAACTTTGGAAACTTCGTTAGAATCACTTTTTTTCCGTTCTTATTTGAGATAACTGGTTCTCTTTCATTATACTAGTTTGATAGCCTCAGAAAAGCATATTATGCGCAAATAATATCGAAAAGAAAAAAATTTTTTTTCGAAGTTTGGAAACTTCATTAGAATCACTTTTTTTCCATTCTTATTTGAGATAACTGGTAATCTCTCATTATACTAGTTTGATAGCCCCTGAAAAGCATATTATGCGCAAAGAATCTCGAAAAGAAAAAAAATTTTTTTCGAAGTTTGGAAACGTCTTTTGAATCACTTTTTTCCGTTCTTATTTGAGATAACTGGTTCTCTTTCATTATAGTAGTTTGATAGCCTCAGAAAAGCATATTATGCGCATAGAATCTCCAAATGAAAAAAAAAATTTTTCGTAGTTTGGAAACTTCCTTAGAATCACTTTTTTTCCATTCTTATTTGAGATAACTGGTTCTCTTTTTTATACTAGTGTGATAGCCTCAGAAAAGCATATTATGCGCAAAGAATCTCGAAAAGAAAAAAACTTTTTTTCGAAGTTTGGAAACTTCCTTAGAAACACTTTTTTTCCATTCTTATTTGAGTTAACTGGTTCTCTTTCATTATACTAGTTTGATAGCCTGAGAAAAGCATATTATGCGCAAAGAATCTCGAAAGAAAAAATTTTTTTTTCGTAGTATGGAAACTTCGTTAGAATCACTTTTTTTCCGTTCTAATTTGACATAACTGGTTCTCTTTCGTTATACTAGTTTGATAGCCTCAGAAAAGCATATTATGCGCAAAGAATCTCGAAAATAAAAAAAAAATTTTGGAAGTTTGAAACTTCGTTAGAATCACTTTTTTTCCGTTCTTATTTGAGATAACTGGTTCTCTTTCATTTTACTAGTTTGATAGCCTCAGAAAAGCATATTATGCGCAAAGAATCTCGAAAAGAAAAAAAATTTTTTTCGAAGTTTGGAAACTTCGTTAGAATCACTTTTTTTCCGTTCTTATTTGAGATAACTGGTTCTCTTTCATTATACTAGTTTGATAGCCTTAGAAAAGCATATTATGCACAAAGAATCTCGAAAAGAAAAAAAATTTTTTCCAAGTTTGGAAACTTCGTTACAATCACTTTTATTCTGTTCTTATTTGACATAACTGGTTCTCTTTCATTATACTAGTTTGATAGCCTCAGAAAAGCATATTATGCGCAAAGAATCTCGAAATGAAAAAAATTTTTTTTCGAAGTTTGGAAACTTCCTTAGAATCACTTTTTTTCCATTCTTATTTGAGATAACTGGTTCTCTTTCATTATACTAGTTTGATAGCCTCAGAAAAGCATATTATGCGCAAAGAATCTCGAAAAGAAAAAAAAATTTTTCGAAATTTGGAAACTTCGTTAGAATCACTTTCATTCCGTTCTTATTTGAGATAACTGGTTCTCTTTCATTATACTAGTTTCATAGCCTCAGAAAAGCATATTATGCGCAAAGAATCTCGAAAAGAAAAAATTTTTTTTTCGAAGTTTGGAAACTTCGTTATAATCACTTTATTTCCGTTCTTATTTGAGATAACTGGTTCTCTTTCATTATACTAGTTTGATAGCCTTAGAAAAGCATATTATGCACAAAGAATCTCGAAAAGAAAAAAAATTTTTTCCAAGTTTGGAAACTTCGTTACAATCACTTTTATTCTGTTCTTATTTGACATAACTGGTTCTCTTTCATTATACTAGTTTGATAGCCTCAGAAAAGCATATTATGCGCAAAGAATCTCGAAATGAAAAAAATTTTTTTTCGAAGTTTGGAAACTTCCTTAGAATCACTTTTTTTCCATTCTTATTTGAGATAACTGGTTCTCTTTCATTATACTAGTTTGATAGCCTCAGAAAAGCATATTATGCGCAAAGAATCTCGAAAAGAAAAAAAATTTTTTTCGAAGTTCGGAAACTTCGTTAGAATCACTTTTTTTCCGTTCTTATTTGAGATAACTGGTTCTCTTTCATTATACTAATTAGATAGCCTCAGAAAAGCATATTATGCGCAAAGAATCTCGAAAATAAAAAAAATTTTTTAGAAGTTTGGGAACTTCGTTAGAATCCCTTTTTTTCCGTTCTTATTTGAAATAACTGGTTCTTTTCATTATACTAGTTTGATAGCCTCAGGAAAGCATATTATACGGTGAGAATCTCGAAAATAAAAAAATTTTTTTAGAACTTTGGAAACTTCGTTAGAATCACTTTTTTTCCGTTCTTATTTGAGATAACTGGTTCTCTTTCATTATACTAGTTTGATAGCCTCAGAAAAGCATACTATGCGCAAAGAATATCGAAAAGAAAAAATTTTTTTTCGAAGTTTGGAAACTTCATTAGAATCACTTTTTTTCCATTCTTATTTGAGATAACTGGTAATCTCCCATTATACTAGTTTGATAGCCTCAGAAAAGCATATTATGCGCAAAGAATCTCGAAAATAAAAAAAACTTACTTAGAAGTTTGGAAACTTCGTTAGAATCACTTTTTTTCCGTTCTTATTTGAGATAACTGGTTCTCTTTCATTATACTAGTTTGATAGCCTCAGTAAAGCATATTATGCGCAAAGAATCTCGAAAAGAAAAAAAATTTTTTTCGAAGTTTGGAAACGTCGTTTGAATCACTTTTTTCCGTTCTTATTTGAGATAACTGGTTCTCTTTCATTATAGTAGTTTGATAGCCTCAGAAAAGCATATTATGCGCAAAGAATCTCGAAAAGAAAAAAATTTTTTTCGAAAATTGGAAACTTCGTTAGAATCACTTTTATTCCGTTCTTATTTGAGATAACTGGTTCTTTTTCATTATACTAGTTTGATAGCCTCAGTAAAGCATATTATGCGCAAAGAATCTCGAAAAGAAAAAAATTTTTTTTCGAAGTTCGGAAACTTCGTTAGAATCACTTTTTTTCCGTTCTTATTTGAGATAACTGGTTCTCTTTCATTATACTAGTTTACTAGTTTGATAGCCTCAGAAAAGCATATTATGCGCAAAGAATACCGAAAAGAAAAAAATTTTTTTTCGAAGTTTGGAAATTTCATTAGAATCACTTTTTTTCCATTCTTATTTGAGATAAATGGTAATCTCTCATTATACTAGTTTGATAGCCTCAGAAAAGCATATTATGCGCAAAGAATCTCGAAAAGAAGAAATTTTTTTTTCGAAGTTTGGAAACTTCGTTAGAATCACTTTTTTTCCGTTGTTATTTGAGAAAAACGGTTCTCTTTCATTATACTAATTTGACAGCCTCAGAAAAGCATATTATGCGCAAAGAATCTCGAAAAGAAAAAAATTTTTCCTCGAAGTTTGGAAATTTCGTTAGAATCACTTTTTTTCCATTCTTATTTGAGATAACTGGTAATCTCTCATTATACTAGTTTGATAGCCTCAGAAAATCATATTATGCGCAAAGAATCTCGAAAAGAAAAAAATTTTTTTTCGATGTTCGGAAACTTCGTTAGAATCACTTTATTTCCGTTCTTATTTGAGATAACTGGTTCTCTTTCATTATACTAATTAGATAGCCTCAGAAAAGCATATTATGCGCAAAGAATCTCGAAAATAAAAAAAATTTACTTAGAAATTTGGAAACTTCGTTAGAATCACTTTTTTTCCGTTCTTATTTGAGATAACTGGTTCTCTTTCATTATACTAGTTTGATAGACTCAGAAAACCATATTATGCGCAAAGAATCTCGAAAAGAAAAAAATTTTTTTTCGATGTTTGGAAACTTCGTTAGAATCACTTTTTTTCCGTTCTTATTTGAGATAACTGGTTCTCTTTCATTATACTAATTAGATAGCCTCAGAAAAGCATATTACGCGCAAAGAATCTCGAAAATAAAAAAATTTTTTTAGAACTTTGGCAACTTCGTTAGAATCACTTTTTTTCCGTTCTTATTTGAGATAACTGGTTCTCTTTCATTATACTAGTTTGATAGCCTCAGAAAAGCATATTATGCGCAAAGAATCTCGAAAAGAAAAAAATTTTTTTTCGAAGTTTGGAAACGTCTTTTGAATCACTTTTTTCCGTTCTTATTTGAGATAACTGGTTCTCTTTCATTATAGTAGTTTGATAGCCTCAGAAAAGCATATTATGCGCATAGAATCTCGAAATGAAAAAAAATTTTTTTCGAAGTTTGGAAACTTCCTTAGAATCACTTTTTTTCCATTCTTATTTGAGATGACTGGTTCTCTTTCATTATACTAGTTTGATAGCCTCAGAAAAGCATATTATGCGCAAAGAATCTCGAAAAGAAAAAAATTTTTTTTCGAAGTTTGGAAACTTCTTTAGAATCACTTTTTTTCCGTTCTTATTTGAGATAACTGGTTCTCTTTTTTATACTAGTGTGATAGCCTCAGAAAAGCATATTTTGCGCAAAGAATCTCGAAAAGAAAAAAAAAATTTTTCGAAATTTGGAAACTTCCTTAGAAACACTTTTTTTCCATTCTTATTTGAGTTAACTGGTTCTCTTTCATTATAATAGTTTGATAGCATAAGAAAAGCATATTATGCGCAAAGAATCTCGAAAGAAAAAATTTTTTTTTCGTAGTTTGGAATCTTCGTTAGAATTACTTTTTTTCCGTTCTAATTTGACATAACTGGTTCTCTTTCATTATACTAGTTTGATAGCCTCAGAAAAGCATATTATGCGCAAAGAATCTCGAAAATAAAAAAAAATTTTTTCGAAGTTTGAAACTTCGTTAGAATCACTTTTTTTCCGTTCTTATTTGAGATAACTGGTTCTCTTTCATTATACTAATTTGATAGCCTCAGAAAAGCATATTATGCGCAAGGAATCTCGAAAAGAAAAAATTTTTTTTCGAAGTTTGGCAACTTCGTTAGAATCACTTTTTTTCCGTTCTTATTTGAGATAACTGGTTCTCTTTCATTTTACTAGTTTGATAGCCTCAGAAAAGCATATTATGCGCAAAGAATCTCGAAAAGAAAAAAAAATTTTTCGAAATTTGGAAACTTCGTTAGAATCACTTTTATTCCGTTCTTATTTGAGATAACTGGTTCTCTTTCATTATACTAGTTTGATAGCCTCAGAAAAGCATATTATGCGCAAAGAATCTCGAAAAGAAAAAAAATTTTTTTCGAAGTTTGGAAACTTCGTTAGAATCACTTTTTTTCCGTTCTTATTTGAGATAACTGGTTCTCTTTCATTATACTAGTTTGATAGCCTTAGAAAAGCATATTATGCACAAAGAATCTCGAAAAGAAAAAAAAATTTTTCCAAGTTTGGAAACTTCGTTACAATCACTTTTATTCTGTTCTTATTTGACATAACTGGTTCTCTTTCATTATACTAGTTTGATAGCCTCAGAAAAGGATATTATGCGCAAAGAATCTCGAAATGAAAAAATTTTTTTTCGAAGTTTGGAAACTTCCTTAGAATCACTTTTTTTCCATTCTTATTTGAGATAACTGGTTCTCTTTCATTATACTAGTTTGATAGCCTCAGAAAAGCATATTATACGGTGAGAATCTCGAAAAGAAAAAAAACTTTTTTCGAAGTTTGGAAACTTCGTTAGAATCACTTTTTTTCCGTTCTTATTTGAGATAACTGGTTCTCTTTCATTATACTAGTTTGATAGCCTCAGAAAAGCATATTATGCGCAAAGAATCACGAAAAGAAAAAAAATTTTTTTCGAAGTTTGGAAACTTTGTTTGAATCACTTTTTTTCCGTTCTTATTTGAGATAACTGGTTCTCTTTCATTATACTAATTTGATAGCCTCAGTAAAGCATATTATGCGCAAAGAATCTCGAAAAGAAAAAAAAATTTTTTCGAAGTTTGGAATCTTCGTTAGAATCACTTTTTTTCCGTTCTTATTTGAGATAACTGGTTCTCTTTCATTATACTAGTTTGATAGCCTCAGAAAAGCATATTATGCGCAAAGAATCTCGAAAAGAAAAAAAATTTTTTTCGAAGTTTGGAAACTTCGTTAGAATCACTTTTTTTCCGTTCTTATTTGAGATAACTGGTTCTCTTTCATTATACTAGTTTGATAGCCTTAGAAAAGCATATTATGCACAAAGAATCTCGAAAAGAAAAAAAAAATTTTCCAAGTTTGGAAACTTCGTTACAATCACTTTTATTCTGTTCTTATTTGACATAACTGGTTCTCTTTCATTATACTAGTTTGATAGCCTCAGAAAAGGATATTATGCGCAAAGAATCTCGAAATGAAAAATTTTTTTTTCGAAGTTTGGAAACTTCCTTAGAATCACTTTTTTTCCATTCTTATTTGAGATAACTGGTTCTCTTTCATTATACTAGTTTGATAGCCTCAGAAAAGCATATTATACGGTGAGAATCTCGAAAAGAAAAAAAACTTTTTTCGAAGTTTGGAAACTTCGTTAGAATCACTTTTTTTCCGTTCTTATTTGAGATAACTGGTTCTCTTTCATTATACTAGTTTGATAGCCTCAGAAAAGCATATTATGCGCAAAGAATCACGAAAAGAAAAAAAATTTTTTTCGAAGTTTGGAAACTTTGTTTGAATCACTTTTTTTCCGTTCTTATTTGAGATAACTGGTTCTCTTTCATTATACTAATTTGATAGCCTCAGTAAAGCATATTATGCGCAAAGAATCTCGAAAAGAAAAAAAAATTTTTTCGAAGTTTGGAATCTTCGTTAGAATCACTTTTTTTCCGTTCTTATTTGAGATAACTGGTTCTCTTTCATTATACTAGTTTGATAGCCTCAGTAAAGCATATTATGCGCAAAGAATCTCGAAAAGAAAAAAAATTTTTTTCGAAGTTTGGAAACATCGTTTGAATCACTTTTTTTCCGTTCTTATTTGAGATAACTGGTTCTCTTTCATTATACTAGTTTGATAGCCTCAGTAAAGCATATTATGCGCAAAGAATCTCGAAAAAAATTTTTTTTTTCGAAGTTTGGAAACTTCGTTAGAATCACTTTATTTCCGTTCTTATTTGAGATAACTGGTTCTCTTTCATTATACTAGTTTGATAGCCTCAGTAAAGCATATTATGCGCAAAGAATCTCGAAAAAAAAAAATTTTTTTCGAAGTTTGAAAACGTCGTTTGAATCACTTTTTTCCGTTCTTATTTGAGATAACTGGTTCTCTTTCATTATAGTAGTTTGATAGCCTCAGAAAAGCATATTATGCGCAAAAAATCTCGAAAAGAAAAAAGAAATTTTCGAAATTTGGAAACTTCGTTAGAATCACTTTTATTCCGTTCTTATTTGAGATAACTGGTTCTCTTTCATTATACTAGTTTGATAGCCTCAGAAAAGCATATTATGCGCAAAGAATCTCGAAAATAAAAAAAATTTACTTAGAAGTTTGGAAACCTCGTTAGAATCACTTTTTTTCCGTTCTTATTTGAGATAACTGGTTCTCTTTCATTATATTAGTTTGATAGCCTCAGAAAAGCATATTATGCGCAAAGAATCTCGAAAAGAAAAAAATTATTTTTCGAAGTTTGGAAACTTCATTAGAATCACTTTTTTTCATTCTTATTTGAGATAACTGGTAATCTCTCATTATACTAGTTTGATAGACTCAGAAAACCATATTATGCGCAAGAAATCTCGAAAAGAAAAAATTTTTTTTTCGATGTTTGGATACTTCGTTGGAATCACTTTTTTTCCGTTCTTATTTGAGATAACTGGTTCTCTTTCACTATACTAATTAGATAGCCTCAGAAAAGCATATTACGCGCAAAGAATCTCGAAAATACAAACATTTTTTTAGAACTTTGGAAACTTCGTTAGAATCACTTTTTTTCCGTTCTTATTTGAGATAACTGGTTCTCTTTCATTATACTAGTTTGATAGCCTCAGAAAAGCATATTATGCGCAAATAATATCGAAAAGAAAAAAAATTTTTTTCGAAGTTTGGAAACTTCATTAGAATCACTTTTTTTCCATTCTTATTTGAGATAACTGGTAATCTCTCATTATACTAGTTTGATAGCCCCTGAAAAGCATATTATGCGCAAAGAATCTCGAAAAGAAAAAAAATTTTTTTCGAAGTTTGGAATCGTCTTTTGAATCACTTTTTTCCGTTCTTATTTGAGATAACTGGTTCTCTTTCATTATAGTAGTTTGATAGCCTCAGAAAAGCATATTATGCGCATAGAATCTCCAAATGAAAAAAAAATTTTTTCGAAGTTTGGAAACTTCCTTAGAATCACTTTTTTTCCATTCTTATTTGAGATAACTGGTTCTCTTTTTTATACTAGTGTGATAGCCTCAGAAAAGCATATTATGCGCAAAGAATCTCGAAAAGAAAAAAACTTTTTTTCGAAGTTTGGAAACTTCCTTAGAAACACTTTTTTTCCATTCTTATTTGAGTTAACTGGTTCTCTTTCATTATACTAGTTTGATAGCCTGAGAAAAGCATATTATGCGCAAAGAATCTCGAAAGAAAAAATTTTTTTTTCGTAGTATGGAAACTTCGTTAGAATCACTTTTTTTCCGTTCTAATTTGACATAACTGGTTCTCTTTCGTTATACTAGTTTGATAGCCTCAGAAAAGCATATTATGCGCAAAGAATCTCGAAAATAAAAAAAAAATTTTGGAAGTTTGAAACTTCGTTAGAATCACTTTTTTTCCGTTCTTATTTGAGATAACTGGTTCTCTTTCATTTTACTAGTTTGATAGCCTCAGAAAAGCATATTATGCGCAAAGAATCTCGAAAGAAAAAATTTTTTTTTCGTAGTATGGAAACTTCGTTAGAATCACTTTTTTTCCGTTCTAATTTGACATAACTGGTTCTCTTTCGTTATACTAGTTTGATAGCCTCAGAAAAGCATATTATGCGCAAAGAATCTCGAAAATAAAAAAAAAATTTTTCGAAGTTTGAAACTTCGTTAGAATCACTTTTATTCCGTTCTTATTTGAGATAACTGGTTCTCTTTCATTTTACTAGTTTGATAGCCTCAGAAAAGCATATTATGCGCAAAGAATCTCGAAAAGAAAAAAAAATTTTTCGAAATTTGGAAACTTCGTTAGAATCACTTTTATTCCGTTCTTATTTGAGATAACTGGTTCTCTTTCATTATACTAGTTTGATAGCCTCAGAAAAGCATATTATGTGCAAAGAATCTCGAAAAGAAAAAAAATTTTTTTCGAAGTTTGGAAACTTCGTTAGAATCACTTTTTTTCCGTTCTTATTTGAGATAACTGGTTCTCTTTCATTATACTAGTTTGATAGCCTTAGAAAAGCATATTATGCACAAAGAATCTCGAAAAGAAAAAAAATTTTTTCCAAGTTTGGAAACTTCGTTACAATCACTTTTATTCTGTTCTTATTTGACATAACTGGTTCTCTTTCATTATACTAGTTTGATAGCCTCAGAAAAGCATATTATGCGCAAAGAATCTCGAAATGAAAAAAATTTTTTTTCGAAGTTTGGAAACTTCCTTAGAATCACTTTTTTTCCATTCTTATTTGAGATAACTGGTTCTCTTTCATTATACTAGTTTGATAGCCTCAGAAAAGCATATTATGCGCAAAGAATCTCGAAAAGAAAAAAAATTTTTTTCGAAGTTCGGAAACTTCGTTAGAATCACTTTTTTTCCGTTCTTATTTGAGATAACTGGTTCTCTTTCATTATACTAATTAGATAGCCTCAGAAAAGCATATTATGCGCAAAGAATCTCGAAAGAAAAAATTTTTTTTTCGTAGAATGGAAACTTCGTTAGAATCACTTTTTTTCCGTTCTAATTTGACATAACTGGTTCTCTTTCATTATACTAGTTTGATAGCCTCAGAAAAGCATATTATGCGCAAAGAATTTCGAAAATTAAAAAAAAAAATTTTCGAAGTTTGAAACTTAGTTAGAATCACTTTTTTCCGTTCTTATTTGAGATAACTGGTTCTCAGTTTGATAGCCTCAGAAAAGCATATTATGCGCAAGGAATCTCGAAAAGAAAAAAAATTTTTTTCGAAGTTTGGAAACTTCGTTAGAATCACTTTTTTTCCGTTCTTATTTGAGATAACTGGTTCTCTTTCATTTTACTAGTTTGATAGCCTCAGAAAAGCATATTATGCGCAAAGAATCTCGAAAGAAAAAATTTTTTATTCGTAGTTTGGAATCTTCGTTAGAATTACTTTTTTTCCGTTCTAATTTGACATAACTGGTTCTCTTTCATTATACTAGTTTGATAGCCTCAGAAAAGCATATTATGCGCAAAGAATCTCGAAAATAAAAAAAAAATTTTCGAAGTTTGAAACTTCGTTAGAATCACTTTTTTCCGTTCTTATTTGAGATAACTGGTTCTCTTTCATTATACTAGTTTGATAGCCCCAGAAAAGCATATTATGCGCAAGGAATCTCGAAAAGAAAAAAAACTTTTTTCGAAGTTTGGAAACTTCGTTAGAATCACTTTTTTTCCGTTCTTATTTGAGATAACTGGTTCTCTTTCATTTTACTATTTTGATAGCCTCAGAAAAGCATATTATGCCCAAAGAATCTCGAAAAGAAAAAAAATTTTTTCGAAATTTGGAAACTTCGTTAGAATCACTTTTATTCCGTTCTTATTTGAGATAACTGGTTCTCTTTCATTATACTAGTTTGATAGCCTCAGAAAAGCATATTATGCGCAAAGAATCTCGAAAAGAAAAAAAATTTTTTTCGAAGTTTGGAAACTTCGTTAGAATCACTTTTTTTCCGTTCTTATTTGAGATAACTGGTTCTCTTTCATTATACTAGTTTGATAGCCTTAGAAAAGCATATTATGCACAAAGAATCTCGAAAAGAAAAAAAAATTTTTCCAAGTTTGGAAACTTCGTTACAATCACTTTTATTCTGTTCTTATTTAACATAACTGGTTCTCTTTCATTATACTAGTTTGATAGCCTCAGAAAAGCATATAATGCGCAAAGAATCTCGAAATGAAAAATTTTTTTTTTCGAAGTTTGGAAACTTCCTTAGAATCACTTTTTTTCCATTCTTATTTGAGATAACTGGTTCTCTTTCATTATACTAGTTTGATAGCCTCAGAAAAGCATATTATACAGTGAGAATCTCGAAAAGAAAAAAAAGTTTTTTCGAAGTTTGGAAACTTCTTTAGAATCACTTTTTTTCCGTTCTTATTTGAGATAACTGGTTCTCTTTCATTATACTAATTTGATAGCCTCAGTAAAGCATATTATGCGCAAAGAATCTCGAAAAGAAAAAAAATTTTTTTCGAAGTTTGGAAACTTCGTTTGAATCACTTTTTTTCCGTTCTTATTTGAGATAACTGGTTCTCTTTCATTATAGTAGTTTGATAGCCTCAGAAAAGCATATTATGCGCAAAGAATCTCGAAAAGAAAAAAAAATTTTTCGAAATTTGGAAACTTCGTTAGAATCACTTTTATTCCGTTCTTATTTGAGATAACTGGTTCTCTTTCATTATACTAGTTTGATAGCCTCAGAAAAGCATATTATGCGCAAAGAATCTCGAAAAGAAAAAAATTTTTTTTCGAAGTTTGGAAACTTCGTTAGAATCACTTTTTTTCCGTTCTTATTTGAGATAACTGGTTCTCTTTCATTATACTAGTTTGATAGCCTTAGAAAAGCATTTTATGCACAAAGAATCTCGAAAAGAAAAAAAAAATTTTCCAAGTTTGGAAACTTCGTTACAATCACTTTTATTCTGTTCTTATTTGACATAACTGGTTCTCTTTCATTATACTAGTTTGATAGCCTCAGAAAAGCATATTATGCGCAAAGAATCTCGAAATGAAAAAAATTTTTTTTCTAAGTTTGGAAACTTCCTTAGAATCACTTTTTTCCATTCTTATTTGAGATAACTGGTTCTCTTTCATTATACTAGTTTGATAGCCTCAGAAAAGCATTTTATACGGTGAGAATCTCGAAAAGAAAAAAAACTTTTTTCGAAGTTTGGAAACTTCGTTAGAATCACTTTTTTTCCGTTCTTATTTGAGATAACTGGTTCTCTTTCATTATACTAATTTGATAGCCTCAGTAAAGCATATTATGCGCAAAGAATCTCGAAAAGAAAAAAAAATTTTTTCGAAGTTTGGAAACTTCGTTAGAATCACTTTTTTCCGTTCTTATTTGAGATAACTGGTTCTCTTTCATTATACTAGTTTGATAGGCTCAGTAAAGCATATTATGCGCAAAGAATCTCGAAAAAAAAAAAATTTTTTTTCGATGTTCGGAAACTTCGTTAGAATCACTTTTTTTCCGTTCTTATTTGAGATAACTGGTTCTCTTTCATTATACTAGTTTACTAGTTTGATAGCCTCAGAAAAGCATATTATGCGCAAAGAATCCCGAAAAGAAAAAAATTTTTTTTCGAAGTTTGGAAATTTCATTAGAATCACTTTTTTTCCATTCTTATTTGAGATAAATGGTAATCTCGCATTATGCTAGTTTGATAGCCTCAGAAAAGCATATTATGCGCAAAGAATCTGGAAAAGAAGAAATTTTTTTTTCGAAGTTTGGAAACTTCGTTAGAATCACTTTTTCTCCGTTTTTATTTGAGAAAAATGGTTCTCTTTCATTATACTAATTTGACAGCCTCAGAAAAGCATATTATGCGCAAAGAATATCGAAAAGAAAAAAATTTTTTTTCGAAGTTTGGAAACTTCATTAGAATCACTTTTTTTTCCATTCTTATTTGAGATAACTGGTAATCTCTCATTATACTAGTTTGATAGCCTCAGAAAAGCATATTATGCGGAAAGAATCTCGAAAAGAAAAAAATTTTTTTTCGAAGTTTGGAAACGTCTTTTGAATCACTTTTTTCCATTCTAATTTGAGATAACTGGTTCTCTTTCATTATAGTAGTTTGATAGCCTCAGAAAAGCATATTATGCGCATAGAATCTCCAAATGAAAAAAAATTTTTTTCGAAGTTTGGAAACTTCCTTAGAATCACTTATTTTCCATTCTTATTTGAGATAACTGGTTCTCTTTTTTATACTAGTGTGATAGCCTCAGAAAAGCATATTATGCGCAAAGAATCTCGAAAAGAAAAAAACTTTTTTTCGAAGTTTGGAAACTTCCTTAGAAACACTTTTTTTCCATTCTTATTTGAGTTAACTGGTTCTCTTTCATTATACTAGTTTGATAGCCTGAGAAAAGCATATTATGCGCAAAGAATCTCGAAAGAAAAAATTTTTTTTTCGTAGTATGGAAACTTCGTTAGAATCACTTTTTTCCGTTCTAATTTGACATAACTGGTTCTCTTTCGTTATACTAGTTTGATAGCCTCAGAAAAGCATATTATGCGCAAAGAATCTCGAAAATAAAAAAAAAAATTTTCGAAGTTTGAAACTTCGTTAGAATCACTTTTTTTCCGTGCTTATTTGAGATAACTGGTTCTCTTTCATTATACTAGTTAATAGCCTCAGAAAAGCATATTATGCGCAAGGAATCTCGAAAAGAAAAAAAATTTTTTTCGAAGTTTGGAAACTTCGTTAGAATCACTTTTTTTCCGTTCTTATTTGAGATAACTGGTTCTCTTTCATTTTACTAGTTTGATAGCCTCAGAAAAGCATATTATGCGCAAAGAATCTCGAAAAGAAAAAAAAATTTTTCGCAATTTGGAAACTTCGTTAGAATCACTTTTATTCCGTTCTTATTTGAGATAACTGGTTCTCTTTCATTATACTAGTTTGATAGCCTTAGAAAAGCATATTATGCACAAAGAATCTCGAAAAGAAAAAAAATTTTTTCCAAGTGTGGAAACTTCGTTACAATCACTTTTATTCTGTTCTTATTTGACATAACTGGTTCTCTTTCATTATACTAGTTTGATAGCCTCAGAAAAGCATATTATGCGCAAAGAATCTCGAAATGAAAAAATTTTTTTTTCGAAGTTTGGAAACTTCCTTAGAATCACTTTTTTTCCATTCTCATTTGAGATAACTGGTTCTCTTTCATTATACTAGTTTGATAGCCTCAGAAAAGCATATTATGCGCAAAGAATCTCGAAAAGAAAAAAAATTTTTTTCGAAGTTCGGAAACTTCGTTAGAATCACTTTTTTTCCGTTCTTATTTGAGATAACTGGTTCTCTTTCATTATACTAATTAGATAGCCTCAGAAAAGCATATTATGCGCAAAGAATCTCGAAAATAAAAAAAATTTTTTTAGAAGTTTGGAAACTTCCTTAGAATCACTTTTTTCCATTCTTATTTGAGATAACTGGTTCTCTTTCATTATACTAGTTTGATAGCCTCAGAAAAGCATTTTATACGGTGAGAATCTCGAAAAGAAAAAAAACTTTTTTCGAAGTTTGGAAACTTCGTTAGAATCACTTTTTTTCCGTTCTTATTTGAGATAACTGGTTCTCTTTCATTATACTAATTTGATAGCCTCAGTAAAGCATATTATGCGCAAAGAATCTCGAAAAGAAAAAAAAATTTTTTCGAAGTTTGGAAACTTCGTTAGAATCACTTTTTTCCGTTCTTATTTGAGATAACTGGTTCTCTTTCATTATACTAGTTTGATAGGCTCAGTAAAGCATATTATGCGCAAAGAATCTCGAAAAAAAAAAAATTTTTTTTCGAAGTTTGGAATCTTCGTTAGAATCACTTTTTTTCCGTTCTTATTTGAGATAACTGGTTCTCTTTCATTATACTAGTTTGATAGCCTCAGTAAAGCATATTATGCGCAAAGAATCTCGAAAAGAAAAAAATTTTTTTTCGATGTTCGGAAACTTCGTTAGAATCACTTTTTTTCCGTTCTTATTTGAGATAACTGGTTCTCTTTCATTATACTAGTTTACTAGTTTGATAGCCTCAGAAAAGCATATTATGCGCAAAGAATCCCGAAAAGAAAAAAATTTTTTTTCGAAGTTTGGAAATTTCATTAGAATCACTTTTTTTCCATTCTTATTTGAGATAAATGGTAATCTCGCATTATGCTAGTTTGATAGCCTCAGAAAAGCATATTATGCGCAAAGAATCTGGAAAAGAAGAAATTTTTTTTTCGAAGTTTGGAAACTTCGTTAGAATCACTTTTTCTCCGTTTTTATTTGAGAAAAATGGTTCTCTTTCATTATACTAATTTGACAGCCTCAGAAAAGCATATTATGCGCAAAGAATATCGAAAAGAAAAAAATTTTTTTTCGAAGTTTGGAAACTTCATTAGAATCACTTTTTTTTCCATTCTTATTTGAGATAACTGGTAATCTCTCATTATACTAGTTTGATAGCCTCAGAAAAGCATATTATGCGGAAAGAATCTCGAAAAGAAAAAAATTTTTTTTCGAAGTTTGGAAACGTCTTTTGAATCACTTTTTTCCATTCTAATTTGAGATAACTGGTTCTCTTTCATTATAGTAGTTTGATAGCCTCAGAAAAGCATATTATGCGCATAGAATCTCCAAATGAAAAAAAATTTTTTTCGAAGTTTGGAAACTTCCTTAGAATCACTTTTTTTCCATTCTTATTTGAGATAACTGGTTCTCTTTTTTATACTAGTGTGATAGCCTCAGAAAAGCATATTATGCGCAAAGAATCTCGAAAAGAAAAAAACTTTTTTTCGAAGTTTGGAAACTTCCTTAGAAACACTTTTTTTCCATTCTTATTTGAGTTAACTGGTTCTCTTTCATTATACTAGTTTGATAGCCTGAGAAAAGCATATTATGCGCAAAGAATCTCGAAAGAAAAAATTTTTTTTTCGTAGTATGGAAACTTCGTTAGAATCACTTTTTTCCGTTCTAATTTGACATAACTGGTTCTCTTTCGTTATACTAGTTTGATAGCCTCAGAAAAGCATATTATGCGCAAAGAATCTCGAAAATAAAAAAAATTTTTTTCGAAGTTTGGAAACTTCGTTAGAATCACTTTTTTTCCGTTCTTATTTGAGATAACTGGTTCTCTTTCATTTTACTAGTTTGATAGCCTCAGAAAAGCATATTATGCGCAAAGAATCTCGAAAAGAAAAAAAAATTTTTCGCAATTTGGAAACTTCGTTAGAATCACTTTTATTCCGTTCTTATTTGAGATAACTGGTTCTCTTTCATTATACTAGTTTGATAGCCTTAGAAAAGCATATTATGCACAAAGAATCTCGAAAAGAAAAAAAATTTTTTCCAAGTGTGGAAACTTCGTTACAATCACTTTTATTCTGTTCTTATTTGACATAACTGGTTCTCTTTCATTATACTAGTTTGATAGCCTCAGAAAAGCATATTATGCGCAAAGAATCTCGAAATGAAAAAATTTTTTTTTCGAAGTTTGGAAACTTCCTTAGAATCACTTTTTTCCATTCTCATTTGAGATAACTGGTTCTCTTTCATTATACTAGTTTGATAGCCTCAGAAAAGCATATTATGCGCAAAGAATCTCGAAAAGAAAAAAAATTTTTTTCGAAGTTCGGAAACTTCGTTAGAATCACTTTTTTTCCGTTCTTATTTGAGATAACTGGTTCTCTTTCATTATACTAATTAGATAGCCTCAGAAAAGCATATTATGCGCAAAGAATCTCGAAAATAAAAAAAATTTTTTTAGAAGTTTGGAAACTTCGTTAGAATCCCTTTTTTTCCGTTCTTATTTGAGATAACTGGTTCTTTTCATTATACTAGTTTGATAGCCTCAGGAAAGCATATTATACGGTGAGAATCTCGAAAAGAAAAAAAACTTTTTTCGAAGTTTGGAAACTTCGTTAGAATCACTTTTTTCCGTTCTTATTTGAGATAACTGGTTCTCTTTCATTATACTAATTTGATAGCCTCAGTAAAGCATATTATGCGCAAAGAATCTCGAAAAGAAAAAAAATTTTTTTCGAAGTTTGGAATCTTCGTTAGAATCACTTTTTTTCCGTTCTTATTTGAGATAACTGGTTCTCTTTCATTATACTAGTTTGATAGCCTCAGTAAAGCATATTATGCGCAAAGAATCTCGAAAAGAAAAAAAATTTTTTTCGAAGTTTGGAAACTTCGTTTGAATCACTTTTTTTCCGTTCTTATTTGAGATAACTGGTTCTCTTTCATTATACTAGTTTGATAGCCTCAGTAAAGCATATTATGCGCAAAGAATCTCAAAAAAAAAAATTTTTTTTCGAAGTTTGGAAATTTCTTTAGAATCACTTTATTTCCGTTCTTATTTGAGATAACTGGTTGCCTTTCATTATACTAGTTTGATAGCCCCAGTAAAGCATATTATGCGCAAAGAATATCGAAAAGAAAAAAAATTTTTTTCGAAGTTTGGAAAGGTCGTTTGAATCACTTTTTTCCGTTCTTATTTGAGATAAAAAGTTCTCTTTCATTATAGTAGTTTGATAGCCTCAGAAAAGCATATTATGCGCAAAGAATCTCGAAAAGAAAAAAAAAATTTTCGAAATTTGGAAACTTCGTTAGAATCACTTTTTTTCCGTTCTTATTTGAGATAACTAGTTCTCTTTCATTATACTAGTTTGATAGCCTCAGAAAAGCATATTATGCGCAAAGAATCTCGAAAAGAAAAAAATTTTTTTTCGAAGTACGGAAACTTCGTTAGAATCACTTTTTTTCCGTTCTTATTTGAGATAACTGGTTCTCTTTCATTATACTAGTTTACTAGTTTGATAGCCTCAGAAAAGCATATTATGCGCAAAGAATCCCGAAAAGAAAAAAATTTTTTTTCGAAGTTTGGAAATTTCATTAGAATCACTTTTTTTCCATTCTTATTTGAGATAAATGGTAATCTCTCTTTATACTAATTTGATAGACTCAGAAAACCATATTATGCGCAAGAAATCTCGAAAAGAAAAAAATTTTTTTTCGATGTTTGGAAACTTCGTTAGAATCACTTTTTTTCCGTTCTTATTTGAGATAACTGGTTCTCTTTCATTATACTAATTAGATAGCCTCAGAAAAGCATATTACGCGCAAAGAATCTCGAAAATAAAAAATTTTTTTTAGAACTTTGGAAACTTCGTTAGAATCACTTTTTTTCCGTTCTTATTTGAGATAACTGGTTCTCTTTCATTATACTAGTTTGATAGCCTCAGAAAAGCATATTATGTGCAAAGAATATCGAAAAGAAAAAATTTTTTTTTCGAAGTTTGGAAACTTCATTAGAATCACTTTTTTTCCATTCTTATTTGAGATAACTGGTAATCTCTCATTATACTAGTTTGATAGCCTCAGAAATGCATATTATGCGCAAAGAATCTCGAAAAGAAAAAAAATTTTTTTCGAAGTTTGGAAACGTCTTTTGAATCACTTTTTTCCGTTCTTATTTGAGATAACTGGTTCTCTTTCATTATAGTAGTTTGATAGCCTCAGAAAAGCATATTATGCGCATAGAATCTCGAAAAGAAAAAAAATTTTTTTCGAAGTTTGGAAACTGAGTTAGAATCACTTTTTTTCCGTTCTTATTTGAGATAACTGGTTCTCTTTCATTATACTAGTTTGATAGCCTTAGAAAAGCATATTATGCGCAAAGAATCTCGAAAAGAAAAAAATTTTTTTTTTGAAGTTTGGAAACTTCTTTAGAATCACTTTTTTTCCGTTCTTATTTGAGATAACTGGTTCTCTTTCATTATACTAGTTTGATAGCCTCAGAAAAGCATATTATGCGCAAAGAATCTCGAAAAGAAAAAAATTTTTTTCGAAGTTTGGAAACTTCGTTAGAATCACTTTTTTTCCGTTCTTATTTGAGATAACTGGTTCTCTTTCATTATACTAGTTTGATAGCCTCAGTAAAGCATATTATGCGCAAAGAATCTCGAAATGAAAAAAAATTTTTTTCGAAGTTTGGAAACTTCCTTAGAATCACTTTTTTTCCATGCTCATTTGAGATAACTGGTTCTCTTTCATTATACTAGTTTGATAGCCTCACAAAAGCATATTATGCGCAAGGAATCTCGAAAAGAAAAAATTTTTTTTTCGAAGTTTGGAAACTTCGTTAGAATCACTTTTTTTCCGTTCTTATTTGAGATAACTGGTTCTCTTTCATTATACTAGTTTGATAGCCTTAGAAAAGCATATTATGCTCAAAGAATCTCGAAAAGAAAAAAATTTTTTTCGAAGTTTGGAAACTTCATAAGAATCACTTTTTTCCATTCTTATTTGAGATAAATGGTAATCTCTCATTATACTAGTTTGATAGCCTCAGAAAAGCATATTATGCGCAAAGAATCTCGAAAAGAAAAAAAAATTTTTCGAAATTTGGAAACTTCGTTAGAATCACTTTTATTCCGTTCTTATTTGACATAACTGGTTCTCTGTCATTATACTAGTTTGATAGCCTCACAAAAGCATATTATGCGCAAAGAATCTCGAAAAGAAAAAAATTTTTTTTCGAAGTTTGGAAACTTCGTTAGAATCACTTTTTTTCCGTTCTTATTTGAGATAACTGGTTCTCTTTCATTATACTAGTTTGATAGCGTCAGAAAAGCATATTATGCGCAAATAATCTGGAAAAGAAGAAATTTTTTTTTCGAAGTTTGGAAACTTCGTTAGAATCACTTTTTTCCGTTGTTATTTGAGATAACTGGTTCTCTTTCATTATACTAGTTTGAAGGCCTCAGTAAAGCATATTATGCGCAAAGAATCTCGAAAAGAAAAAAAAGTTTTTTCGAAGTTTGGAAACTTTGTTAGAATCACTTTTTTTCCGTTTTTATTTGAGATAACTAGTTCTCTTTCATTATAGTAGTTTGATAGCCTCAGAAAAGCATATTATGCGCAAAGAATCTCGAAATGAAAAAAATTTTTTTTCGAAGTTTAGAAACTTCTTTAGAATCACTTTTTTTCCATTCTTATTTGAGATAACTGGTTCTCTTTCATTATACTAGTTTGATAGCCTCAGAAAAGCATATTACGCGCATAGAATCTCGAAAAGAAAAAAATTTTTTTTTTGAACTTTGGAAACTTCTTTAGAATCACTTTTTTTCCGTTCTTATTTGAGATATCTGGTTCTCTTTCATTATACTAGTTTGATAGCCTCAGAAAATCATATAATGCGCAAAGAATCTCGAAAAGAAAAAAATTTTTTTTCGAAGTTTGGAAACTTCATTAGAATCACTTTTTTTCCATTCTTATTTGAGATAACTGGTAATCTCTCATTATACTAGTTTGATAGCCTCAGAAAAGCATATTATGCTCAAAGAATCTCGAAAAGAAAAAAATTTTTTTTCGAAGTTACGAAACTTCCTTAGAATCACTTTTTTTCCGTTCTTATTTGAGATAACTCTCTTTCATTATACTAGTTTGATAGCCTCAGAAAAGCATATTATGCGCAAAGAATCTCGAAAAGAAAAAAAATTTTTTTCGATGTTTGGAAACGTCGTTTGAATCACTTTTTTCCGTTCTTATTTGAGATAACTGGTTCTCTTTCATTATAGTAGTTTGATAGCCTCAGAAAAGCATATTATGCGCAAAGAATCTCGAAAAGAAAAAAAAATTTTTTTGAAGTTTGGAAACTTCTTTAGAATCACTTTTTTTCCGTTCTTATTTGAGATAACTGGTTCTCTTTCATTATACTAGTTTGATAGCCTCAGAAAAGCATATTATGCGCAAAGAATCTCGAAAAGAAAAAAACTTTTTTTCGAAGTTTGGAAACTTCCTTAGAAACACTTTTTTTCCATTCTTATTTGAGTTAACTGGTTCTCTTTCATTATACTAGTTTGATAGCCTGAGAAAAGCATATTATGCGCAAAGAATCTCGAAAGAAAAAAATTTTTTTTCGTAGTATGGAAACTTCGTTAGAATCACTTTTTTCCGTTCTAATTTGACATAACTGGTTCTCTTTCGTTATACTAGTTTGATAGCCTCAGAAAAGCATATTATGCGCAAAGAATCTCGAAAATAAAAAAAAAAATTTTCGAAGTTTGAAACTTCGTTAGAATCACTTTTTTTCCGTGCTTATTTGAGATAACTGGTTCTCTTTCATTATACTAGTTTGATAGCCTCAGAAAAGCATATTATGCGCAAGGAATCTCGAAAAGAAAAAAATTTTTTTTCGAAGTTTGGAAACTTCGTTAGAATCACTTTTTTTCCGTTCTTATTTGAGATAACTGGTTCTCTTTCATTTTACTAGTTTGATAGCCTCAGAAAAGCATATTATGCGCAAAGAATCTCGAAAAGAAAAAAAAAATTTTCGAAATTTGGAAACTTCGTTAGAATCACTTTTATTCCGTTCTTATTTGAGATAACTGGTTCTCTTTCATTATACTAGTTTCATAGCCTCAGAAAAGCATATTATGCGCAAAGAATCTCGAAAAGAAAAAAATTTTTTTTCGAAGTTTGGAAACTTCGTTAGAATCACTTTATTTCCGTTCTTATTTGAGATAACTGGTTCTCTTTCATTATACTAGTTTGATAGCCTCAGAAAAGCATATTATGCGCAAAGAATCTCGAAAGAAAAAATTTTTTTTTCGTAGTTTGGAATCTTCGTTAGAATTACTTTTTTTCCGTTCTAATTTGACATAACTGGTTCTCTTTCATTATACTAGTTTGATAGCCTCAGAAAAGCATATTATGCGCAAAGAATCTCGAAAATAAAAAAAAAATTTTCGAAGTTTGAAACTTCGTTAGAATCACTTTTTTTCCGTTCTTATTTGAGATAACTGGTTCTCTTTCATTATACTAGTTTGATAGCCCCAGAAAAGCATATTATGCGCAAGGAATCTCGAAAAGAAAAAAAACTTTTTTCGAAGTTTGGAAACTTCGTTAGAATCACTTTTTTTCCGTTCTTATTTGAGATAACTGGTTCTCTTTCATTTTACTATTTTGATAGCCTCAGAAAAGCATATTATGCCCAAAGAATCTCGAAAAGAAAAAAAATTTTTTCGAAATTTGGAAACTTCGTTAGAATCACTTTTATTCCGTTCTTATTTGAGATAACTGGTTCTCTTTCATTATACTAGTTTGATAGCCTCAGAAAAGCATATTATGCGCAAAGAATCTCGAAAAGAAAAAAATTTTTTTTCGAAGTTTGGAAACTTCGTTAGAATCACTTTTTTTCCGTTCTTATTTGAGATAACTGGTTCTCTTTCATTATACTAGTTTGATAGCCTTAGAAAAGCATATTATGCACAAAGAATCTCGAAAAGAAAAAAAAAATTTTCCAAGTTTGGAAACTTCGTTACAATCACTTTTATTCTGTTCTTATTTAACATAACTGGTTCTCTTTCATTATATTAGTTTGATAGCCTCAGAAAAGCATATTATGCGCAAAGAATCTCGAAATGAAAAATTTTTTTTTTCGAAGTTTGGAAACTTCCTTAGAATCACTTTTTTTCCATTCTTATTTGAGATAACTGGTTCTCTTTCATTATACTAGTTTGATAGCCTCAGAAAAGCATATTATACGGTGAGAATCTCGAAAAGAAAAAAAAGTTTTTTCGAAGTTTGGAAACTTCGTTAGAATCACTTTTTTTCCGTTCTTATTTGAGATAACTGGTTCTCTTTCATTATACTAATTTGATAGCCTCAGTAAAGCATATTATGCGCAAAGAATCTCGAAAAGAAAAAAAATTTTTTTCGAAGTTTGGAAACTTCGTTTGAATCACTTTTTTTCCGTTCTTATTTGAGATAACTGGTTCTCTTTCATTATACTAGTTTGATAGCCTCAGTAAAGCATATTATGCGCAAAGAATCTCGAAAAAAAAAATTTTTTTTCGAAGTTTGGAAACTTCGTTAGAATCACTTTATTTCCGTTCTTATTTGAGATAACTGGTTCTCTTTCATTATACTAGTTTGATAGCCTCAGTAAAGCATATTATGCGCAAAGAATCTCGAAAAGAAAAAAAAAAATTTTCGAAGTTTGGAAACGTCGTTTGAATCACTTTTTTCCGTTCTTATATGAGATAACTGGTTCTCTTTCATTATAGTAGTTTGATAGCCTCAGAAAAGCATATTATGCGCAAAGAATCTCGAAAAGAAAAAAAAATTTTTCGAAATTTGGAAACTTCGTTAGAATCACTTTTATTCCGTTCTTATTTGAGATAACTGGTTCTCTTTCATTATACTAGTTTGATAGCCTCAGAAAAGCATATTATGCGCAAAGAATCTCGAAAAGAAAAAAATTTTTTTTCGAAGTTTGGAAACTTCGTTAGAATCACTTTTTTTCCGTTCTTATTTGAGATAACTGGTTTTCTTTCATTATACTAGTTTGATAGCCTTAGAAAAGCATTTTATGCACAAAGAATCTCGAAAAGAAAAAAAAAATTTTCCAAGTTTGGAAACTTCGTTACAATCACTTTTATTCTGTTCTTATTTGACATAACTGGTTCTCTTTCATTATACTAGTTTGATAGCCTCAGAAAAGCATATTATGCGCAAAGAATCTCGAAATGAAAAAAATTTTTTTTCGAAGTTTGGAAACTTCCTTAGAATCACTTTTTTCCATTCTTATTTGAGATAACTGGTTCTCTTTTATTATACTAGTTTGATAGCCTCAGAAAAGCATTTTATACGGTGAGAATCTCGAAAAGAAAAAAAACTTTTTTCGAAGTTTGGAAACTTCGTTAGAATCACTTTTTTTCCGTTCTTATTTGAGATAACTGGTTCTCTTTCATTATACTAGTTTGATAGCCTCAGAAAAGCATATTATGCGCAAAGAATCACGAAAAGAAAAAAAAATTTTTTCGAAGTTTGGAAACTTTGTTTGAATCACTTTTTTTCCGTTCTTATTTGAGATAACTGGTTCTCTTTCATTATACTAATTTGATAGCCTCAGTAAAGCATATTATGCGCAAAGAATCTCGAAAAGAAAAAAAAAATTTTTCGAAGTTTGGAAACTTCGTTAGAATCACTTTTTTCCGTTCTTATTTGAGATAACTGGTTCTCTTTCATTATACTAGTTTGATAGGCTCAGTAAAGCATATTATGCGCAAAGAATCTCGAAAAAAAAAAAATTTTTTTTCGAAGTTTGGAATCTTCGTTAGAATCACTTTTTTTCCGTTCTTATTTGAGATAACTGGTTCTCTTTCATTATACTAGTTTGATAGCCTCAGTAAAGCATATTATGCGCAAAGAATCTCGAAAAGAAAAAAATTTTTTTTCGATGTTCGGAAACTTCGTTAGAATCACTTTTTTTCCGTTCTTATTTGAGATAACTGGTTCTCTTTCATTATACTAGTTTACTAGTTTGATAGCCTCAGAAAAGCATATTATGCGCAAAGAATCCCGAAAAGAAAAAAATTTTTTTTCGAAGTTTGGAAATTTCATTAGAATCACTTTTTTTCCATTCTTATTTGAGATAAATGGTAATCTCTCATTATGCCAATTTGATAGCCTCAGAAAAGCATATTATGCGCAAAGAATCTCGAAAAGAAGAAATTTTTTTTTCGAAGTTTGGAAACTTCGTTAGAATCACTTTTTTTCCGTTGTTATTTGAGAAAAATGGTTCTCTTTCATTATACTAATTTGACAGCCTCAGAAAGCATATTATGCGCAAAGAATATCGAAAAGAAAAAAATTTTTTTTCGAAGTTTGGAAACTTCATTAGAATCACTTTTTTTTCCATTCTTATTTGAGATAACTGGTAATCTCTCATTATACTAGTTTGATAGCCTCAGAAAAGCATATTATGCGGAAAGAATCTCGAAAAGAAAAAAATTTTTTTTCGAAGTTTGGAAACGTCTTTTGAATCACTTTTTTCCGTTCTAATTTGAGATAACTGGTTCTCTTTCATTATAGTAGTTTGATAGCCTCAGAAAAGCATATTATGCGCATAGAATCTCCAAATGAAAAAAAATTTTTTTCGAAGTTTGGAAACTTCCTTAGAATCACTTTTTTTCCATTCTTATTTGAGATAACTGGTTCTCTTTTTTATACTAGTGTGATAGCCTCAGAAAAGCATATTATGCGCAAAGAATCTCGAAAAGAAAAAAAATTTTTTTCGATGTTTGGAAACGTCGTTTGAATCACTTTTTTCCGTTCTTATTTGAGATAACTGGTTCTCTTTCATTATAGTAGTTTGATAGCCTCAGAAAAGCATATTATGCGCAAAGAATCTCGAAAAGAAAAAAAAATTTTTTTGAAGTTTGGAAACTTCTTTAGAATCACTTTTTTTCCGTTCTTATTTGAGATAACTGGTTCTCTTTCATTATACTAGTTTGATAGCCTCAGAAAAGCATATTATGCGCAAAGAATCTCGAAAAGAAAAAAACTTTTTTTCGAAGTTTGGAAACTTCCTTAGAAACACTTTTTTTCCATTCTTATTTGAGTTAACTGGTTCTCTTTCATTATACTAGTTTGATAGCCTGAGAAAAGCATATTATGCGCAAAGAATCTCGAAAGAAAAAAATTTTTTTTCGTAGTATGGAAACTTCGTTAGAATCACTTTTTTCCGTTCTAATTTGACATAACTGGTTCTCTTTCGTTATACTAGTTTGATAGCCTCAGAAAAGCATATTATGCGCAAAGAATCTCGAAAATAAAAAAAAAAATTTTCGAAGTTTGAAACTTCGTTAGAATCACTTTTTTTCCGTGCTTATTTGAGATAACTGGTTCTCTTTCATTATACTAGTTTGATAGCCTCAGAAAAGCATATTATGCGCAAGGAATCTCGAAAAGAAAAAAATTTTTTTTCGAAGTTTGGAAACTTCGTTAGAATCACTTTTTTTCCGTTCTTATTTGAGATAACTGGTTCTCTTTCATTTTACTAGTTTGATAGCCTCAGAAAAGCATATTATGCGCAAAGAATCTCGAAAAGAAAAAAAAAATTTTCGAAATTTGGAAACTTCGTTAGAATCACTTTTATTCCGTTCTTATTTGAGATAACTGGTTCTCTTTCATTATACTAGTTTCATAGCCTCAGAAAAGCATATTATGCGCAAAGAATCTCGAAAAGAAAAAAATTTTTTTTCGAAGTTTGGAAACTTCGTTAGAATCACTTTATTTCCGTTCTTATTTGAGATAACTGGTTCTCTTTCATTATACTAGTTTGATAGCCTCAGAAAAGCATATTATGCGCAAAGAATCTCGAAAGAAAAATTTTTTTTTTCGTAGTTTGGAATCTTCGTTAGAATTACTTTTTTTCCGTTCTAATTTGACATAACTGGTTCTCTTTCATTATACTAGTTTGATAGCCTCAGAAAAGCATATTATGCGCAAAGAATCTCGAAAATAAAAAAAAAATTTTCGAAGTTTGAAACTTCGTTAGAATCACTTTTTTTCCGTTCTTATTTGAGATAACTGGTTCTCTTTCATTATACTAGTTTGATAGCCCCAGAAAAGCATATTATGCGCAAGGAATCTCGAAAAGAAAAAAAACTTTTTTCGAAGTTTGGAAACTTCGTTAGAATCACTTTTTTTCCGTTCTTATTTGAGATAACTGGTTCTCTTTCATTTTACTATTTTGATAGCCTCAGAAAAGCATATTATGCCCAAAGAATCTCGAAAGAAAAAAAATTTTTTCGAAATTTGGAAACTTCGTTAGAATCACTTTTATTCCGTTCTTATTTGAGATAACTGGTTCTCTTTCATTATACTAGTTTGATAGCCTCAGAAAAGCATATTATGCGCAAAGAATCTCGAAAAGAAAAAAATTTTTTTTCGAAGTTTGGAAACTTCGTTAGAATCACTTTTTTTCCGTTCTTATTTGAGATAACTGGTTCTCTTTCATTATACTAGTTTGATAGCCTTAGAAAAGCATATTATGCACAAAGAATCTCGAAAAGAAAAAAAAATTTTTCCAAGTTTGGAAACTTCGTTACAATCACTTTTATTCTGTTCTTATTTAACATAACTGGTTCTCTTTCATTATATTAGTTTGATAGCCTCAGAAAAGCATATTATGCGCAAAGAATCTCGAAATGAAAAATTTTTTTTTTCGAAGTTTGGAAACTTCCTTAGAATCACTTTTTTTCCATTCTTATTTGAGATAACTGGTTCTCTTTCATTATACTAGTTTGATAGCCTCAGAAAAGCATATTATACGGTGAGAATCTCGAAAAGAAAAAAAAGTTTTTTCGAAGTTTGGAAACTTCGTTAGAATCACTTTTTTTCCGTTCTTATTTGAGATAACTGGTTCTCTTTCATTATACTAATTTGATAGCCTCAGTAAAGCATATTATGCGCAAAGAATCTCGAAAAGAAAAAAAATTTTTTTCGAAGTTTGGAAACTTCGTTTGAATCACTTTTTTTCCGTTCTTATTTGAGATAACTGGTTCTCTTTCATTATACTAGTTTGATAGCCTCAGTAAAGCATATTATGCGCAAAGAATCTCGAAAAAAAAAATTTTTTTTCGAAGTTTGGAAACTTCGTTAGAATCACTTTATTTCCGTTCTTATTTGAGATAACTGGTTCTCTTTCATTATACTAGTTTGATAGCCTCAGTAAAGCATATTATGCGCAAAGAATCTCGAAAAGAAAAAAAAAAATTTTCGAAGTTTGGAAACGTCGTTTGAATCACTTTTTTCCGTTCTTATATGAGATAACTGGTTCTCTTTCATTATAGTAGTTTGATAGCCTCAGAAAAGCATATTATGCGCAAAGAATCTCGAAAAGAAAAAAAAATTTTTCGAAATTTGGAAACTTCGTTAGAATCACTTTTATTCCGTTCTTATTTGAGATAACTGGTTCTCTTTCATTATACTAGTTTGATAGCCTCAGAAAAGCATATTATGCGCAAAGAATCTCGAAAAGAAAAAAATTTTTTTTCGAAGTTTGGAAACTTCGTTAGAATCACTTTTTTTCCGTTCTTATTTGAGATAACTGGTTTTCTTTCATTATACTAGTTTGATAGCCTTAGAAAAGCATTTTATGCACAAAGAATCTCGAAAAGAAAAAAAAAATTTTCCAAGTTTGGAAACTTCGTTACAATCACTTTTATTCTGTTCTTATTTGACATAACTGGTTCTCTTTCATTATACTAGTTTGATAGCCTCAGAAAAGCATATTATGCGCAAAGAATCTCGAAATGAAAAAAATTTTTTTTCGAAGTTTGGAAACTTCCTTAGAATCACTTTTTTCCATTCTTATTTGAGATAACTGGTTCTCTTTTATTATACTAGTTTGATAGCCTCAGAAAAGCATTTTATACGGTGAGAATCTCGAAAAGAAAAAAAACTTTTTTCGAAGTTTGGAAACTTCGTTAGAATCACTTTTTTTCCGTTCTTATTTGAGATAACTGGTTCTCTTTCATTATACTAGTTTGATAGCCTCAGAAAAGCATATTATGCGCAAAGAATCACGAAAAGAAAAAAAAATTTTTTCGAAGTTTGGAAACTTTGTTTGAATCACTTTTTTTCCGTTCTTATTTGAGATAACTGGTTCTCTTTCATTATACTAATTTGATAGCCTCAGTAAAGCATATTATGCGCAAAGAATCTCGAAAAGAAAAAAAAAAATTTTCGAAGTTTGGAAACTTCGTTAGAATCACTTTTTTCCGTTCTTATTTGAGATAACTGGTTCTCTTTCATTATACTAGTTTGATAGGCTCAGTAAAGCATATTATGCGCAAAGAATCTCGAAAAAAAAAAAATTTTTTTTCGAAGTTTGGAATCTTCGTTAGAATCACTTTTTTTCCGTTCTTATTTGAGATAACTGGTTCTCTTTCATTATACTAGTTTGATAGCCTCAGTAAAGCATATTATGCGCAAAGAATCTCGAAAAGAAAAAAATTTTTTTTCGATGTTCGGAAACTTCGTTAGAATCACTTTTTTTCCGTTCTTATTTGAGATAACTGGTTCTCTTTCATTATACTAGTTTACTAGTTTGATAGCCTCAGAAAAGCATATTATGCGCAAAGAATCCCGAAAAGAAAAAAATTTTTTTTCGAAGTTTGGAAATTTCATTAGAATCACTTTTTTTCCATTCTTATTTGAGATAAATGGTAATCTCTCATTATGCCAATTTGATAGCCTCAGAAAAGCATATTATGCGCAAAGAATCTCGAAAAGAAGAAATTTTTTTTTCGAAGTTTGGAAACTTCGTTAGAATCACTTTTTTTCCGTTGTTATTTGAGAAAAATGGTTCTCTTTCATTATACTAATTTGACAGCCTCAGAAAGCATATTATGCGCAAAGAATATCGAAAAGAAAAAAATTTTTTTTCGAAGTTTGGAAACTTCATTAGAATCACTTTTTTTTCCATTCTTATTTGAGATAACTGGTAATCTCTCATTATACTAGTTTGATAGCCTCAGAAAAGCATATTATGCGGAAAGAATCTCGAAAAGAAAAAAATTTTTTTTCGAAGTTTGGAAACGTCTTTTGAATCACTTTTTTCCGTTCTAATTTGAGATAACTGGTTCTCTTTCATTATAGTAGTTTGATAGCCTCAGAAAAGCATATTATGCGCATAGAATCTCCAAATGAAAAAAAATTTTTTTCGAAGTTTGGAAACTTCCTTAGAATCACTTTTTTTCCATTCTTATTTGAGATAACTGGTTCTCTTTTTTATACTAGTGTGATAGCCTCAGAAAAGCATATTATGCGCAAAGAATCTCGAAAAGAAAAAAACTTTTTTTCGAAGTTTGGAAACTTCCTTAGAAACACTTTTTTTCCATTCTTATTTGAGTTAACTGGTTCTCTTTCATTATACTAGTTTGATAGCCTGAGAAAAGCATATTATGCGCAAAGAATCTCGAAAGAAAAAATTTTTTTTTCGTAGTATGGAAACTTCGTTAAAATCACTTTTTTCCGTTCTAATTTGACATAACTGGTTCTCTTTCGTTATACTAGTTTGATAGCCTCAGAAAAGCATATTATGCGCAAAGAATCTCGAAAATAAAAAAAAAATTTTTCGAAGTTTGAAACTTCGTTAGAATCACTTTTTTTCCGTGCTTATTTGAGATAACTGGTTCTCTTTCATTATACTAGTTTGATAGCCTCAGAAAAGCATATTATGCGCAAGGAATCTCGAAAAGAAAAAAAATTTTTTTCGAAGTTTGGAAACTTCGTTAGAATCACTTTTTTTCCGTTCTTATTTGAGATAACTGGTTCTCTTTCATTTTACTAGTTTGATAGCCTCAGAAAAGCATATGATGCGCAAAGAATCTCGAAAAGAAAAAAAAATTTTTCGCAATTTGGAAACTTCGTTAGAATCACTTTTATTCCGTTCTTATTTGAGATAACTGGTTCTCTTTCATTATACTAGTTTGATAGCCTTAGAAAAGCATATTACGCACAAAGAATCTCGAAAAGAAAAAAAATTTTTTCCAAGTTTGGAAACTTCGTTACAATCACTTTTATTCTGTTCTTATTTGACATAACTGGTTCTCTTTCATTATACTAGTTTGATAGCCTCAGAAAAGCATATTATGCGCAAAGAATCTCGAAATGAAAAAATTTTTTTTTCGAAGTTTGGAAACTTCCTTAGAATCACTTTTTTTCCATTCTCATTTGAGATAACTGGTTCTCTTTCATTATACTAGTTTGATAGCCTCAGAAAAGCATATTATGCGCAAAGAATCTCGAAAAGAAAAAAAATTTTTTTCGAAGTTCGGAAACTTCGTTAGAATCACTTTTTTTCCGTTTTTATTTGAGATAACTGGTTCTCTTTCATTATACTAATTAGATAGCCTCAGAAAAGCATATTATGCGCAAAGAATCTCGAAAATAAAAAAAAATTTTTTAGAAGTTTGGAAACTTCGTTAGAATCCCTTTTTTTCCGTTCTTATTTGAGATAACTGGTTCTTTTCATTATACTAGTTTGATAGCCTCAGGAAAGCATATTATACGGTGAGAATCTCGAAAAGAAAAAAAACTTTTTTCGAAGTTTGGAAACTTCGTTAGAATCACTTTTTTCCGTTCTTATTTGAGATAACTGGTTCTCTTTCATTATACTAATTTGATAGCCTCAGTAAAGCATATTATGCGCAAAGAATCTCGAAAAGAAAAAAAATTTTTTTCGAAGTTTGGAATCTTCGTTAGAATCACTTTTTTTCCGTTCTTATTTGAGATAACTGGTTCTCTTTCATTATACTAGTTTGATAGCCTCAGTAAAGCATATTATGCGCAAAGAATCTCGAAAAGAAAAAAAATTTTTTTCGAAGTTTGGAAACTTCGTTTGAATCACTTTTTTTCCGTTCTTATTTGAGATAACTGGTTCTCTTTCATTATACTAGTTTGATAGCCTCAGTAAAGCATATTATGCGCAAAGAATCTCAAAAAAAAAAATTTTTTTTCGAAGTTTGGAAATTTCTTTAGAATCACTTTATTTCCGTTCTTATTTGAGATAACTGGTTGCCTTTCATTATACTAGTTTGATAGCCTCAGTAAAGCATATTATGCGCAAAGAATCTCGAAAAGAAAAAAAAAATTTTTCGAAATTTGGAAAGGTCGTTTGAATCACTTTTTTCCGTTCTTATTTGAGATAAAAAGTTCTCTTTCATTATAGTAGTTTGATAGCCTCAGAAAAGCATATTATGCGCAAAGAATCTCGAAAAGAAAAAAAAAATTTTCGAAATTTGGAAACTTCGTTAGAATCACTTTTTTTCCGTTCTTATTTGAGATAACTAGTTCTCTTTCATTATACTAGTTTGATAGCCTCAGAAAAGCATATTATGCGCAAAGAATCTCGAAAAGAAAAAAATTTTTTTTCGAAGTACGGAAACTTCGTTAGAATCACTTTTTTTCCGTTCTTATTTGAGATAACTGGTTCTCTTTCATTATACTAGTTTACTAGTTTGATAGCCTCAGAAAAGCATATTATGCGCAAAGAATCCCGAAAAGAAAAAAATTTTTTTTCGAAGTTTGGAAATTTCATTAGAATCACTTTTTTTCCATTCTTATTTGAGATAAATGGTAATCTCTCATTATACTAGTTTGATAGACTCAGAAAACCATATTATGCGCAAGAAATCTCGAAAAGAAAAAAATTTTTTTTCGATGTTTGGAAACTTCGTTAGAATCACTTTTTTTCCGTTCTTATTTGAGATAACTGGTTCTCTTTCATTATACTAATTAGATAGCCTCAGAAAAGCATATTACGCGCAAAGAATCTCGAAAATAAAAAAATTTTTTTAGAACTTTGGAAACTTCGTTAGAATCACTTTTTTTCCGTTCTTATTTGAGATAACTGATTCTCTTTCATTATACTAGTTTGATAGCCTCAGAAAAGCATATTATGTGCAAAGAATATCGAAAAGAAAAAATTTTTTTTTCGAAGTTTGGAAACTTCATTAGAATCACTTTTTTTCCATTCTTATTTGAGATAACTGGTAATCTCTCATTATACTAGTTTGATAGCCTCAGAAAAGCATATTATGCGCAAAGAATCTCGAAAAGAAAAAAATTTTTTTCGAAGTTTGGAAACTTCGTTAGAATCACTTTTTTTCCGTTCTTATTTGAGATAACTGGTTCTCTTTCATTATACTAGTTTGATAGCCTCAGTAAAGCATATTATGCGCAAAGAATCTCGAAATGAAAAAAAATTTTTTTCGAAGTTTGGAAACTTCCTTAGAATCACTTTTTTTCCATTCTCATTTGAGATAACTGGTTCTCTTTCATTATACTAGTTTGATAGCCTCAGAAAAGCATATTATGCGCAAGGAATCTCGAAAAGAAAAAATTTTTTTTTCGAAGTTTGGAAACTTCGTTAGAATCACTTTTTTTCCGTTCTTATTTGAGATAACTGGTTCTCTTTCATTATACTAGTTTGATAGCCTTAGAAAAGCATATTATGCGCAAAGAATCTCGAAAAGAAAAAATTTTTTTTTCGAAGTTTGGAAACTTCATAAGAATCACTTTTTTCCATTCTTATTTGAGATAAATGGTAATCTCTCATTATACTAGTTTGATAGCCTCAGAAAAGCATATTATGCGCAAAGAATCTCGAAAAGAAAAAAAAAATTTTTCGAAATTTGGAAACTTCGTTAGAATCACTTTTATTCCGTTCTTATTTGACATAACTGGTTCTCTGTCATTATACTAGTTTGATAGCCTCACAAAAGCATATTATGCGCAAAGAATCTCGAAAAGAAAAAAAATTTTTTTCGAAGTTTGGAAACTTCGTTAGAATCACTTTTTTTCCGTTCTTATTTGAGATAACTGGTTCTCTTTCATTATACTAGTTTGATAGCGTCAGAAAAGCATATTATGCGCAAATAATCTGGAAAAGAAGAAATTTTTTTTTCGAAGTTTGGAAACTTCGTTAGAATCACTTTTTTCCGTTGTTATTTGAGATAACTGGTTCTCTTTCATTATACTAGTTTGAAGGCCTCAGTAAAGCATATTATGCGCAAAGAATCTCGAAAAGAAAAAAAAGTTTTTTCGAAGTTTGGAAACTTTGTTAGAATCACTTTTTTTCCGTTTTTATTTGAGATAACTAGTTCTCTTTCATTATAGTAGTTTGATAGCCTCAGAAAAGCATATTATGCGCAAAGAATCTCGAAATGAAAAAAATTTTTTTTCGAAGTTTAGAAACTTCTTTAGAATCACTTTTTTTCCATTCTTATTTGAGATAACTGGTTCTCTTTCATTATACTAGTTTGATAGCCTCAGAAAAGCATATTACGCGCATAGAATCTCGAAAAGAAAAAAATTTTTTTTTTGAACTTTGGAAACTTCTTTAGAATCACTTTTTTTCCGTTCTTATTTGAGATATCTGGTTCTCTTTCATTATACTAGTTTGATAGCCTCAGAAAATCATATAATGCGCAAAGAATCTCGAAAAGAAAAAAATTTTTTTTCGAAGTTTGGAAACTTCATTAGAATCACTTTTTTTCCATTCTTATTTGAGATAACTGGTAATCTCTCATTATACTAGTTTGATAGCCTCAGAAAAGCATATTATGCTCAAAGAATCTCGAAAAGAAAAAAATTTTTTTTCGAAGTTACGAAACTTCCTTAGAATCACTTTTTTTCCGTTCTTATTTGAGATAACTCTCTTTCATTATACTAGTTTGATAGCCTCAGAAAAGCATATTATGCGCAAAGAATCTCGAAAAGAAAAAAAATTTTTTTCGAAGTTTGGAAACGTCGTTTGAATCACTTTTTTCCGTTCTTATTTGAGATAACTGGTTCTCTTTCATTATAGTAGTTTGATAGCCTCAGAAAAGCATATTATGCGCAAGGAATCTCGAAAAGAAAAAAAAATTTTTTTTGAAGTTTGGAAACTTCTTTAGAATCACTTTTTTTCCGTTCTTATTTGAGATAACTGGTTCTCTTTCATTATACTAGTTTGATAGCCTCAGAAAAGCATATTATGCGCAAAGAATCTCGAAAAGAAAAAAACTTTTTTTCGAAGTTTGGAAACTTCCTTAGAAACACTTTTTTTCCATTCTTATTTGAGTTAACTGGTTCTCTTTCATTATACTAGTTTGATAGCCTGAGGAAAGCATATTATGCGCAAAGAATCTCGAAAGAAAAAATTTTTTTTTCGTAGTATGGAAACTTCGTTAGAATCACTTTTTTCCGTTCTAATTTGACATAACTGGTTCTCTTTCGTTATACTAGTTTGATAGCCTCAGAAAAGCATATTATGCGCAAAGAATCTCGAAAATAAAAAAAAAAATTTTCGAAGTTTGAAACTTCGTTAGAATCACTTTTTTTCCGTGTTTATTTGAGATAACTGGTTCTCTTTCATTATACTAGTTTCATAGCCTCAGAAAAGCATATTATGCGCAAAGAATCTCGAAAAGAAAAAATTTTTTTTTCGAAGTTTGGAAACTTCGTTAGAATCACTTTATTTCCGTTCTTATTTGAGATAACTGGTTCTCTTTCATTATACTAGTTTGATAGCCTTAGAAAAGCATATTATGCACAAAGAATCTCGAAAAGAAAAAAAATTTTTTCCAAGTTTGGAAACTTCGTTACAATCACTTTTATTCTGTTCTTATTTGACATAACTGGTTCTCTTTCATTATACTAGTTTGATAGCCTCAGAAAAGCATATTATGCGCAAAGAATCTCGAAATGAAAAAATTTTTTTTTCGAAGTTTGGAAACTTCCTTAGAATCACTTTTTTTCCATTCTTATTTGAGATAACTGGTTCTCTTTCATTATACTAATTTGATAGCCTCAGTAAAGCATATTATGCGCAAAGAATCTCGAAAAGAAAAAAAATTTTTTTCGAAGTTTGGAATCTTCGTTAGAATCACTTTTTTTCCGTTCTTATTTGAGATAACTGGTTCTCTTTCATTATACTAGTTTGATAGCCTCAGTAAAGCATATTATGCGCAAAGAATCTCGAAAAGAAAAAAAATTTTTTTCGAAGTTTGGAAACTTCGTTTGAATCACTTTTTTTCCGTTCTTATTTGAGATAACTGGTTCTCTTTCATTATACTAGTTTGATAGCCTCAGTAAAGCATATTATGCGCAAAGAATCTCAAAAAAAAATTTTTTTTCGAAGTTTGGAAATTTCTTTAGAATCACTTTATTTCCGTTCTTATTTGAGATAACTGGTTGCCTTTCATTATACTAGTTTGATAGCCTCAGTAAAGCATATTATGCGCAAAGAATCTGGAAAAGAAAAAAAAATTTTTTCGAAGTTTGGAAAGGTCGTTTGAATCACTTTTTTCCGTTCTTATTTGAGATAACTGGTTCTCTTTCATTATAGTAGTTTGATAGCCTCAGAAAAGCATATTATGCGCAAAGAATCTCGAAAAGAAAAAAAAATTTTTCGAAATTTGGAAACCCTGTTAGAATCACTTTTTTTCCGTTCTTATTTGAGATAACTAGTTCTCTTTCATTATACTAGTTTGATAGCCTCAGAAAAGCATATTATGCGCAAAGAATCTCGAAAAGAAAAAAATTTTTTTTCGAAGTACGGAAACTTCGTTAGAATCACTTTTTTTCCGTTCTTATTTGAGATAACTGGTTCTCTTTCATTATACTAGTTTACTAGTTTGATAGCCTCAGAAAAGCATATTATGCGCAAAGAATCCCGAAAAGAAAAAAATTTTTTTTCGAAGTTTGGAAATTTCATTAGAATCACTTTTTTTCCATTCTTATTTGAGATAAATGGTAATCTCTCATTATACTAGATTGATAGACTCAGAAAACCATATTATGCGCAAGAAATCTCGAAAAGAAAAAAATTTTTTTTCGATGTTTGGAAACTTCGTTAGAATCACTTTTTTTCCGTTCTAATTTGAGATAACTGGTTCTCTTTCATTATACTAATTAGATAGCCTCAGAAAAGCATATTACGCGCAAAGAATCTCGAAAATAAAAAAATTTTTTTAGAACTTTGGAAACTTCGTTAGAATCACTTTTTTTCCGTTCTTATTTGAGATAACTGGTTCTCTTTCATTATACTAGTTTGATAGCCTCAGAAAAGCATATTATGTGCAAAGAATATCGAAAAGAAAAAATTTTTTTTTCGAAGTTTGAAAACTTCATTAGAATCACTTTTTTTCCATTCTTATTTGAGATAACTGGTAATCTCTCATTATACTAGTTTGATAGCCTCAGAAATGCATATTATGCGCAAAGAATCTCGAAAAGAAAAAAAAATTTTTTCGAAGTTTGGAAACGTCTTTTGAATCACTTTTTTCCGTTCTTATTTGAGATAACTGGTTCTCTTTCATTATAGTAGTTTGATAGCCTCAGAAAAGCATATTATGCGCATAGAATCTCCAAATGAAAAAAAATTTTTTTCGAAGTTTGGAAACTTCCTTAGAATCACTTTTTTTCCATTCTTATTTGAGATAACTGGTTCTCTTTTTTATACTAGTGTGATAGCCTCAGAAAAGCATATTATGCGCAAAGAATCTCGAAAAGAAAAAAAATTTTTTTCGAAGTTTGGAAACTTCGTTAGAATCACTTTTTTTCCGTTCTTATTTGAGATAACTGGTTCACTTTCATTATACTAGTTTGATAGCCTTAGAAAAGCATATTATGCGCAAAGAATCTCGAAAAGAAAAAAATTTTTTTTTTGAAGTTTGGAAACTTCTTTAGAATCACTTTTTTTCCGTTCTTATTTGAGATAACTGGTTCTCTTTCATTATACTAGTTTGATAGCCTCAGAAATGCATATTATGCGCAAAGAATCTCGAAAAGAAAAAAATTTTTTTCGAAGTTTGGAAACTTCGTTAGAATCACTTTTTTTCCGTTCTTATTTGAGATAACTGGTTCTCTTTCATTATACTAGTTTGATAGCCTCAGTAAAGCATATTATGCGCAAAGAATCTCGAAATGAAAAAAATTTTTTTTCGAAGTTTGGAAACTTCCTTAGAATCACTTTTTTTCCATTCTCATTTGAGATAACTGGTTCTCTTTCATTATACTAGTTTGATAGCCTCAGAAAAGCATATTTTGCGCAAGGAATCTCGAAAAGAAAAAAATTTTTTTTCGAAGTTTGGAAACTTCGTTAGAATCACTTTTTTTCCGTTCTTATTTGAGATAACTGGTTCTCTTTCATTATACTAGTTTGATAGCCTTAGAAAAGCATATTATGCTCAAAGAATCTCGAAAAGAAAAAAAATTTTTTCGAAGTTTGGAAACTTCGTTAGAATCACTTTTATTCTGTTCTTATTTGACATAACTGGTTATCTTTCATTATACTAGTTTGATAGCCTCAGAAAAGCATATTATGCGCAAAGAATCTCGAAAAGAAAAAAATTTTTTTTCGAAGTTTGGAAACTTCATAAGAATCACTTTTTTCCATTCTTATTTGAGATAAATGGTAATCTCTCATTATACTAGTTTGATAGCCTCAGAAAAGCATATTATGCGCAAAGAATCTCGAAAAGAAAAAAAAATTTTTCGAAATTTGGAAACTTCGTTAGAATCACTTTTATTCCGTTCTTATTTGACATAACTGGTTCTCTGTCATTATACTAGTTTGATAGCCTCACAAAAGCATATTATGCGCAAAGAATCTCGAAAAGAAAAAAATTTTTTTTCGAAATTTGGAAACTTCGTTAGAATCACTTTTTTTCCGTTCTTATTTGAGATAAGTGGTTTTCTTTCATTATACTAGTTTGATAGCGTCAGAAAAGCATATTATGCGCAAATAATCTGGAAAAGAAGAAATTTTTTTTTCGAAGTTTGGAAACTTCGTTAGAATCACTTTTTTCCGTTGTTATTTGAGATAACTGGTTCTCTTTCATTATACTAGTTTGAAGGCCTCAGTAAAGCATATTATGCGCAAAGAATCTCGAAAAGAAAAAAAAGTTTTTTCGAAGTTTGGAAACTTTGTTAGAATCACTTTTTTTCCGTTTTTATTTGAGATAACTAGTTCTCTTTCATTATAGTAGTTTGATAGCCTCAGAAAAGCATATTATGCGCAAAGAATCTCGAAATGAAAAAAATTTTCTTTCGAAGTTTAGAAACTTCTTTAGAATCACTTTTTTTCCATTCTTATTTGAGATAACTGGTTCTCTTTCATTATACTAGTTTGATAGCCTCAGAAAAGCATATTACGCGCATAGAATCTCGAAAAGAAAAAAATTTTTTTTTTGAACTTTTGAAACTTCTTTAGAATCACTTTTTTTCCGTTCTTATTTGAGATATCTGGTTCTCTTTCATTATACTAGTTTGATAGCCTCAGAAAATCATATAATGCGCAAAGAATCTCGAAAAGAAAAAAATTTTTTTTCGAAGTTTGGAAACTTCATTAGAATCACTTTTTTTCCATTCTTATTTGAGATAACTGGTAATCTCTCATTATACTAGTTTGATAGCCTCAGAAAAGCATATTATGCTCAAAGAATCTCGAAAAGAAAAACATTTTTTTTCGAAGTTACGAAACTTCCTTAGAATCACTTTTTTCCGTTCTTATTTGAGATAACTCTCTTTCATTATACTAGTTTGATAGCCTCAGAAAAGCATAATATGCGCAAAGAATCTCGAAAAGAAAAAAAATTTTTTTCGAAGTTTGGAAACGTCGTTTGAATCACTTTTTTCCGTTCTTATTTGAGATAACTGGTTCTCTTTCATTATAGTAGTTTGATAGCCTCAGAAAAGCATATTATGCGCAAAGAATCTCGAAAAGAAAAAAAATTTTTTTTGAAGTTTGGAAACTTGTTTAGAATCACTTTTTTTCCGTTCTTATTTGAGATAACTGGTTCTCTTTCATTATACTAGTTTGATAGCCTCAGAAAAGCATATTATGCGCAAAGAATCTCGAAAAGAAAAAAAATCTTTTTTCAAAGTTTGGAAACTTCCTTAAAAAACACTTTTTTTCCATTCTTATTTGAGTTAACTGGTTCTCTTTCATTATACTAGTTTGATAGCCTCAGAAAAGCATATTATGCGCAAAGAATCTCGAAAATAAAAAAAAAAATTTCGAAGTTTGAAACTTCGTTAGAATCACTTTTTTTCCGTTCTTATTTGAGATAACTGGTTCTCTTTCATTATACTAGTTTGATAGCCTCAGAAAAGCATATTATGCGCAAAGAATCTCGAAAATAAAAAAAACAATTTTCGAAGTTTGAAACTTCGTTAGAATCACTTTTTTTCCCTTCTTATTTGAGATAACTGGTTCTCTTTCATTATACTAGTTTGATAGCCTCAGAAAAGCATATTATACGCAAGGAATCTCGAAAAGAAAAAAAATTTTTTTCGAAGTTTGGAAACTTCGTTAGAATCACTTTTTTTCCGTTCTTATTTGAGATAACTGGTTCTCTTTCATTTTACTAGTTTGATAGCCTCAGAAAAGCATATTATGCGCAAAGAATCTCGAAAAGAAAAAAAAAATTTTCGAAATTTGGAAACTTCGTTAGAATCACTTTTACTCCGTTCTTATTTGAGATAACTGGTTCTCCTTCATTATACTAAATTGATAGCCTCAGAAATGCATATTATGCGCAAAGAATCTCGAAAAGAAAAAAATTTTTTTCGAAGTTTGGAAACTTCGTTAGAATCACTTTTTTTCCGTTCTTATTTGAGATAACTGGTTCTCTTTCATTATACTAGTTTGATAGCCTCAGTAAAGCATATTATGCGCAAAGAATCTCGAAATGAAAAAAATTTTTTTCGAAGTTTGGAAACTTCCTTAGAATCACTTTTTTTCCATTCTCATTTGAGATAACTGGTTCTCTTTCATTATACTAGTTTGATAGCCTCAGAAAAGCATATTATGCGCAAGGAATCTCGAAAAGAAAGAATTTTTTTTTCGAAGTTTGGAAACTTCGTTAGAATCACTTTTTTTCCGTTCTTATTTGAGATAACTGGTTCTCTTTCATTATACTAGTTTGATAGCCTTAGAAAAGCATATTATGCTCAAAGAATCTCGAAAAGAAAAAAAATTTTTTCGAAGTTTGGAAACTTCGTTAGAATCACTTTTATTCTGTTCTTATTTGACATAACTGGTTATCTTTCATTATACTAGTTTGATAGCCTCAGAAAAGCATATTATGCGCAAAGAATCTCGAAAAGAAAAAAATTTTTTTTCGAAGTTTGGAAACTTCATAAGAATCACTTTTATTCCGTTCTTATTTGACATAACTGGTTCTCTGTCATTATACTAGTTTGATAGCCTCACAAAAGCATATTATGCGCAAAGAATCTCGAAAAGAAAAAAATTTTTTTTCGAAGTTTGGAAACTTCGTTAGAATCACTTTTTTTCCGTTCTTATTTGAGATAACTGGTTTTCTTTCATTATACTAGTTTGATAGCGTCAGAAAAGCATATTATGCGCAAATAATCTGGAAAAGAAGAAATTTTTTTTTCGAAGTTTGGAAACTTCGTTAGAATCACTTTTTTCCGTTGTTATTTGAGATAACTGGTTCTCTTTCATTATACTAGTTTGAAGGCCTCAGTAAAGCATATTATGCGCAAAGAATCTCGAAAAGAAAAAAAAGTTTTTTCGAAGTTTGGAAACTTTGTTAGAATCACTTTTTTTCCGTTTTTATTTGAGATAACTAGTTCTCTTTCATTATAGTAGTTTGATAGCCTCAGAAAAGCATATTATGCGCAAAGAATCTCGAAATGAAAAAAATTTTTTTTCGAAGTTTAGAAACTTCTTTAGAATCACTTTTTTTCCATTCTTATTTGAGATAACTGGTTCTCTTTCATTATACTAGTTTGATAGCCTCAGAAAAGCATATTACGCGCATAGAATCTCGAAAAGAAAAAAATTTTTTTTTTGAACTTTTGAAACTTCTTTAGAATCACTTTTTTTCCGTTCTTATTTGAGATATCTGGTTCTCTTTCATTATACTAGTTTGATAGCCTCAGAAAATCATATAATGCGCAAAGAATCTCGAAAAGAAAAAAAATTTTTTTCGAAGTTTGGAAACTTCATTAGAATCACTTTTTTTCCATTCTTATTTGAGATAACTGGTAATCTCTCATTATACTAGTTTGATAGCCTCAGAAAAGCATATTATGCTCAAAGAATCTCGAAAAGAAAAAAATTTTTTTTCGAAGTTACGAAACTTCCTTAGAATCACTTTTTTTCCGTTCTTATTTGAGATAACTCTCTTTCATTATACTAGTTTGATAGCCTCAGAAAAGCATAATATGCGCAAAGAATCTCGAAAAGAAAAAAAATTTTTTTCGAAGTTTGGAAACGTCGTTTGAATCACTTTTTTCCGTTCTTATTTGAGATAACTGGTTCTCTTTCATTATAGTAGTTTGATAGCCTCAGAAAAGCATATTATGCGCAAAGAATCTCGAAAAGAAAAAAAATTTTTTTTGAAGTTTGGAAACTTGTTTAGAATCACTTTTTTTCCGTTCTTATTTGAGATAACTGGTTCTCTTTCATTATACTAGTTTGATAGCCTCAGAAAAGCATATTATGCGCAAAGAATCTCGAAAAGAAAAAAAATCTTTTTTCAAAGTTTGGAAACTTCCTTAAAAAACACTTTTTTTCCATTCTTATTTGAGTTAACTGGTTCTCTTTCATTATACTAGTTTGATAGCCTCAGAAAAGCATATTATGCGCAAAGAATCTCGAAAATAAAAAAAAAATTTTCGAAGTTTGAAACTTCGTTAGAATCACTTTTTTTCCGTTCTTATTTGAGATAACTGGTTCTCTTTCATTATACTAGTTTGATAGCCTCAGAAAAGCATATTATGCGCAAAGAATCTCGAAAATAAAAAAAACAATTTTCGAAGTTTGAAACTTCGTTAGAATCACTTTTTTTCCCTTCTTATTTGAGATAACTGGTTCTCTTTCATTATACTAGTTTGATAGCCTCAGAAAAGCATATTATACGCAAGGAATCTCGAAAAGAAAAAAAATTTTTTTCGAAGTTTGGAAACTTCGTTAGAATCACTTTTTTTCCGTTCTTATTTGAGATAACTGGTTCTCTTTCATTTTACTAGTTTGATAGCCTCAGAAAAGCATATTATGCGCAAAGAATCTCGAAAAGAATAAAAAAATTTTCGAAATTTGGAAACTTCGTTAGAATCACTTTTACTCCGTTCTTATTTGAGATAACTGGTTCTCCTTCATTATACTAAATTGATAGCCTCAGAAATGCATATTATGCGCAAAGAATCTCGAAAAGAAAAAAATTTTTTTCGAAGTTTGGAAACTTCGTTAGAATCACTTTTTTTCCGTTCTTATTTGAGATAACTGGTTCTCTTTCATTATACTAGTTTGATAGCCTCAGTAAAGCATATTATGCGCAAAGAATCTCGAAATGAAAAAAATTTTTTTCGAAGTTTGGAAACTTCCTTAGAATCACTTTTTTTCCATTCTCATTTGAGATAACTGGTTCTCTTTCATTATACTAGTTTGATAGCCTCAGAAAAGCATATTATGCGCAAGGAATCTCGAAAAGAAAAAAATTTTTTTTCGAAGTTTGGAAACTTCGTTAGAATCACTTTTTTTCCGTTCTTATTTGAGATAACTGGTTCTCTTTCATTATACTAGTTTGATAGCCTTAGAAAAGCATATTATGCTCAAAGAATCTCGAAAAGAAAAAAAATTTTTTCGAAGTTTGGAAACTTCGTTAGAATCACTTTTATTCTGTTCTTATTTGACATAACTGGTTATCTTTCATTATACTAGTTTGATAGCCTCAGAAAAGCATATTATGCGCAAAGAATCTCGAAAAGAAAAAAATTTTTTTTCGAAGTTTGGAAACTTCATAAGAATCACTTTTTTCCATTCTTATTTGAGATAAATGGTAATCTCTCATTATACTAGTTTGATAGCCTCAGAAAAGCATATTATGCGCAAAGAATCTCGAAAAGAAAAAAAAATTTTTCGAAATTTGGAAACTTCGTTAGAATCACTTTTATTCCGTTCTTATTTGACATAACTGGTTCTCTGTCATTATACTAGTTTGATAGCCTCACAAAAGCATATTATGCGCAAAGAATCTCGAAAAGAAAAAAATTTTTTTTCGAAGTTTGGAAACTTCGTTAGAATCACTTTTTTTCCGTTCTTATTTGAGATAACTGGTTTTCTTTCATTATACTAGTTTGATAGCGTCAGAAAAGCATATTATGCGCAAATAATCTGGAAAAGAAGAAATTTTTTTTTCGAAGTTTGGAAACTTCGTTAGAATCACTTTTTTCCGTTGTTATTTGAGATAACTGGTTCTCTTTCATTATACTAGTTTGAAGGCCTCAGTAAAGCATATTATGCGCAAAGAATCTCGAAAAGAAAAAAAAGTTTTTTCGAAGTTTGGAAACTTTGTTAGAATCACTTTTTTTCCGTTTTTATTTGAGATAACTAGTTCTCTTTCATTATAGTAGTTTGATAGCCTCAGAAAAGCATATTATGCGCAAAGAATCTCGAAATGAAAAAAATTTTTTTTCGAAGTTTAGAAACTTCTTTAGAATCACTTTTTTTCCATTCTTATTTGAGATAACTGGTTCTCTTTCATTATACTAGTTTGATAGCCTCAGAAAAGCATATTACGCGCATAGAATCTCGAAAAGAAAAAAATTTTTTTTTTGAACTTTTGAAACTTCTTTAGAATCACTTTTTTTCCGTTCTTATTTGACATATCTGGTTCTCTTTCATTATACTAGTTTGATAGCCTCAGAAAATCATATAATGCGCAAAGAATCTCGAAAAGAAAAAAAATTTTTTTCGAAGTTTGGAAACTTCATTAGAATCACTTTTTTTCCATTCTTATTTGAGATAACTGGTAATCTCTCATTATACTAGTTTGATAGCCTCAGAAAAGCATATTATGCTCAAAGAATCTCGAAAAGAAAAAAATTTTTTTTCGAAGTTACGAAACTTCCTTAGAATCACTTTTTTTCCGTTCTTATTTGAGATAACTCTCTTTCATTATACTAGTTTGATAGCCTCAGAAAAGCATATTATGCGCAAAGAATCTCGAAAATAAAAAAAAAATTTTCGAAGTTTGAAACTTCGTTAGAATCACTTTTTTTCCGTTCTTATTTGAGATAACTGGTTCTCTTTCATTATACTAGTTTGATAGCCTCAGCAAAGCATATTATGCGCAAAGAATCTCGAAAATAAAAAAAACAATTTTCGAAGTTTGAAACTTCGTTAGAATCACTTTTTTTCCCTTCTTATTTGAGATAACTGGTTCTCTTTCATTATACTAGTTTGATAGCCTCAGAAAAGCATATTATACGCAAGGAATCTCGAAAAGAAAAAAAATTTTTTTCGAAGTTTGGAAACTTCGTTAGAATCACTTTTTTTCCGTTCTTATTTGAGATAACTGGTTCTCTTTCATTTTACTAGTTTGATAGCCTCAGAAAAGCATATTATGCGCAAAGAATCTCGAAAAGAAAAAAAAAATTTTCGAAATTTGGAAACTTCGTTAGAATCACTTTTACTCCGTTCTTATTTGAGATAACTGGTTCTCCTTCATTATACTAAATTGATAGCCTCAGAAAAGCATATTATGCGCAAAGAATCTCGAAAAGAAAAAAATTTTTTTTCGAAGTTTGGAAACTTCGTTAGAATCACTTTTTTTCCGTTCTTATTTGAGATAACTGGTTCTCTTTCATTATACTAGTTTGATAGCCTTAGGAAAGCATATTATGCACAAAGAATCTCGAAAAGAAAAAAATTTTTTTCCAAGTTTGGAAACTTCGTTACAATCACTTTTATTCTGTTCTTATTTGACATAACTGGTTCTCTTTCATTATACTAGTTTGATAGCCTCAGAAAAGCATATTATGCGCAAAGAATCTCGAAATGAAAAAAATTTATTTTCGAAGTTTGGAATCTTCCTTAGAATCACTTTTTTTCCATTCTTATTTGAGATAACTGGTTCTCTTTCATTATACTAGTTTGATAGCCTCAGAAAAGCATATTATGCGCAAAGAATCTCGAAAAGAAAAAAAATTTTTTTCGAAGTTCGGAAACTTCGTTAGAATCACTTTTTTTCCGTTCTTATTTGAGATAACTGGTTCTCTTTCATTATACTAGTTTGATAGCCTCAGAAAATCATATTATGCGCAAAGAATCTCGAAAAGAAAAAAAATTTTTTTCGAAGTTTGGAAACGTCTTTTGAATCACTTTTTTCCGTTCTTATTTGAGATAACTGGTTCTCTTTCATTATAGTAGTTTGATAGCCTCAGAAAAGCATATTATGCGCATAGAATCTCCAAATGAAAAAAAATTTTTTTCGAAGTTTGGAAACTTCCTTAGAATCACTTTTTTTCCATTCCTTTTTGAGATAACTGGTTCTCTTTTTTATACTAGTGTGATAGCCTCAGAAAAGCATATTATGCGCAAAGAATCTCGAAAAGAAAAAAAATTTTTTTCGAAGTTTGGGAAACTTCGTTAGAATCACTTTTTTTCCGTTCTTATTTGAGATAACTGGTTCTCTTTCATTATACTAGTTTGATAGCCTTAGAAAAGCATATTATGCGCAAAGAATCTCGAAAAGAAAAAAATTTTTTTTTTGAAGTTTGGAAACTTCCTTAGAATCACTTTTTTTCCATTCTTATTTGAGATAACTGGTTCTCTTTCATTATACTAGTTTGATAGCCTCAGAAAAGCATTTTATACGGTGAGAATCTCGAAAAGAAAAAAAACTTTTTTCGAACTTTGGAAACTTCGTTAGAATCACTTTTTTTCCGTTCTTATTTGAGATAACTGGTTCTCTTTCATTATACTAGTTTGATAGCCTCAGAAAAGCATATTATGCGCAAAGAATCACGAAAAGAAAAAAAAATTTTTTCGAAGTTTGGAAACTTTGTTTGAATCACTTTTTTTCCGTTCTTATTTGAGATAACTGGTTCTCTTTCATTATACTAATTTGATAGCCTCAGTAAAGAATATTATGCGCAAAGAATCTCGAAAAGAAAAAAAAATTTTTTCGAAGTTTGGAAACTTCGTTAGAATCACTTTTTTCCGTTCTTATTTGAGATAACTGGTTCTCTTTCATTATACTAGTTTGATAGGCTCAGTAAAGCATATTATGCGCAAAGAATCTCGAAAAAAAAAAATTTTTTTTCGAAGTTTGGAATCTTCGTTAGAATCACTTTTTTTCCGTTCTTATTTGAGATAACTGGTTCTCTTTCATTATACTAGTTTGATAGCCTCAGTAAAGCATATTATGCGCAAAGAATCTCGAAAAGAAAAAAATTTTTTTTCGATGTTCGGAAACTTCGTTAGAATCACTTTTTTTCCGTTCTTATTTGAGATAACTGGTTCTCTTTCATTATACTAGTTTACTAGTTTGATAGCCTCAGAAAAGCATATTATGCGCAAAGAATCCCGAAAAGAAAAAAATTTTTTTTCGAAGTTTGGAAATTTCATTAGAATCACTTTTTTTCCATTCTTATTTGAGATAAATGGTAATCTCTCATTATGCTAGTTTGATAGCCTCAGAAAAGCATATTATGCGCAAAGAATCTCGAAAAGAAGAAATTTTTTTTTCGAAGTTTGGAAACTTCGTTAGAATCACTTTTTTTCCGTTGTTATTTGAGAAAAATGGTTCTCTTTCATTATACTAATTTGACAGCCTCAGAAAAGCATATTATGCGCAAAGAATATCGAAAAGAAAAAAATTTTTTTTCGAAGTTTGGAAACTTCATTAGAATCACTTTTTTTCCATTCTTATTTGAGATAACTGGTAATCTCTCATTATACTAGTTTGATAGCCTCAGAAAAGCATATTATGCGGAAAGAATCTCGAAAAGAAAAAAATTTTTTTTCCTAGTTTGGAAACGTCTTTTGAATCACTTTTTTCCGTTCTAATTTGAGATAACTGGTTCTCTTTCATTATAGTAGTTTGATAGCCTCAGAAAAGCATATTATGCGCATAGAATCTCCAAATGAAAAAAAAATTTTTTCGAAGTTTGGAAACTTCCTTAGAATCACTTTTTTTCCATTCTTATTTGAGATAACTGGTTCTCTTTTTTATACTAGTGTGATAGCCTCAGAAAAGCATATTATGCGCAAAGAATCTCGAAAAGAAAAAAACTTTTTTTCGAAGTTTGGAAACTTCCTTAGAAACACTTTTTTTCCATTCTTATTTGAGTTAACTGGTTCTCTTTCATTATACTAGTTTGATAGCCTCAGAAAAGCATATTATGCGCAAGGAATCTCGAAAAGAAAAAAAATTTTTTTCGAAGTTTGGAAACTTCGTTAGAATCACTTTTTTTCCGTTCTTATTTGAGATAACTGGTTCTCTTTCATTTTACTAGTTTGATAGCCTCAGAAAAGCATATTATGCGCAAAGAATCTCGAAAAGAAAAAAAAATTTTTCGCAATTTGGAAACTTCGTTAGAATCACTTTTATTCCGTTCTTATTTGAGATAACTGGTTCTCTTTCATTATACTAGTTTGATAGCCTCAGAAAAGCATATTATGCGCAAAGAATCTCGAAAAGAAAAAAATTTTTTTTCGAAGTTTGGAAACTTCGTTAGAATCACTTTATTTCCGTTCTTATTTGAGATAACTGGTTCTCTTTCATTATACTAGTTTGATAGCCTTAGAAAAGCATATTATGCACAAAGAATCTCGAAAAGAAAAAAAATTTTTTCCAAGTTTGGAAACTTCGTTACAATCACTTTTATTCTGTTCTTATTTGACATAACTGGTTCTCTTTCATTATACTAGTTTGATAGCCTCAGAAAAGCATATTATGCGCAAAGAATCTCGAAATGAAAAAATTTTTTTTTCGAAGTATGGAAACTTCCTTAGAATCACTTTTTTTCCATTCTTATTTGAGATAACTGGTTCTCTTTCATTATACTAGTTTGATAGCCTCAGAAAAGCATATTATGCGCAAAGAATCTCGAAAAGAAAAAAAATTTTTTTCGAAGTTCGGAAACTTCGTTAGAATCACTTTTTTTCCGTTCTTATTTGAGATAACTGGTTCTCTTTCATTAAAATAATTAGATAGCCTCAGAAAAGCATATTATGCGCAAAGAATCTCGAAAACAAAAAAAATTTTTTTAGAAGTTTGGAAACTTCGTTAGAATCCCTTTTTTTCCGTTCTTATTTGAGATAACTGGTTCTTTTCATTATACTAGTTTGATAGCCTCAGGAAAGCATATTATACGGTGAGAATCTCGAAAAGATAAAAAACTTTTTTCGAAGTTTGGAAACTTCGTTAGAATCACTTTTTTCCGTTCTTATTTGAGATAACTGGTTCTCTTTCATTATACTAATTTGATAGCCTCAGTAAAGCATATTATGCGCAAAGAATCTCGAAAAGAAAAAAAATTTTTTTCGAAGTTTGGAATCTTCGTTAGAATCACTTTTTTTCCGTTCTTATTTGAGATAACTGGTTCTCTTTCATTATACTAGTTTGATAGCCTCAGTAAAGCATATTATGCGCAAAGAATCTCGAAAAGAAAAAAAATTTTTTTCGAAGTTTGAAAACTTTGTTTGAATCACTTTTTTTCCGTTCTTATTTGAGATAACTGGTTCTCTTTCATTATACTAGTTTGATAGCCTCAGTAAAGCATATTATGCGCAAAGAATCTCAAAAAAAAAAAATTTTTTTCGAAGTTTGGAAATTTCTTTAGAATCACTGTATTTCCGTTCTTATTTGAGATAACTGGTTGCCTTTCATTATACTAGTTTGATAGCCTCAGTAAAGCATATTATGCGCAAAGAATCTCGAAAAGAAAAAAAATTTTTTCGAATTTTGGAAAGGTCGTTTGAATCACTTTTTTCCGTTCTTATTTGAGATAAAAAGTTCTCTTTCATTATAGTAGTTTGATAGCCTCAGAAAAGCATATTATGCGCAAAGAATCTCGAAAAGAAAAAAAATTTTTTTCGAAGTACGGAAACTTCGTTAGAATCACTTTTTTTCCGTTCTTATTTGAGATAACTGGTTCTCTTTCATTATACTAGTTTACTAGTTTGATAGCCTCAGAAAAGCATATTATGCGCAAAGAATCCCGAAAAGAAAAAAATTTTTTTTCGAAGTTTGGAAATTTCATTAGAATCACTTTTTTTCCATTCTTATTTGAGATAAATGGTAATCTCTCATTATACTAGTTTGATAGACTCAGAAAACCATATTATGCGCAAGAAATCTCGAAAAGAAAAAAATTTTTTTTCGATGTTTGGAAACTTCGTTAGAATCACTTTTTTTCCGTTCTTATTTGAGATAACTGGTTCTCTTTCATTATAATAATTAGATAGCCTCAGAAAAGCATATTACGCGCAAAGAATCTCGAAAATAAAAAAATTTTTTTAGAACTTTGGAAACTTCGTTAGAATCACTATTTTTCCGTTCTTATTTGAGATAACTGGTTCTCTTTCATTATACTAGTTTGATAGCCTCAGAAAAGCATATTATGTGCAAAGAATATCGAAAAGAAAAAAATTTTTTTTCGAAGTTTGGAAACTTCATTAGAATCACTTTTTTTCCATTCTTATTTGAGATAACTGGTAATCTCTCATTATACTAGTTTGATAGCCTCAGAAATGCATATTATGCGCAAAGAATCTCGAAAAGAAAAAAAATTTTTTTCGAAGTTTGGAAACGTCTTTTGAATCACTTTTTTCCGTTCTTATTTGAGATAACTGGTTCTCTTTCATTATAGTAGTTTGATAGCCTCAGAAAAGCATATTATGCTCAAAGAATCTCGAAAAGAAAAAAAATTTTTTTCGAAGTTACACACTTCCTTAGAATCACTTTTTTTCCGTTCTTATTTGAGATAACTCTCTTTCATTATACTAGTTTGATAGCCTCAGAAAAGCATATTATGCGCAAAGAATCTCGAAAAGAAAAAAAATTTTTTTTGAAGTTTGGAAACTTCTTTAGAATCACTTTTTTTCCGTTCTTATTTGAGATAACTGGTTCTCTTTCATTATACTAGTTTGATAGCCTCAGAAAAGCCTATTATGCGCAAAGAATCTCGAAAAGAAAAAAACTTTTTTTCGAAGTTTGGAAACTTCCTTAGAAACACTTTTTTTCCATTCTTATTTGAGTTAACTGGTTCTCTTTCATTATACTAGTTTGATAGCCTGAGAAAAGCATATTATGCGCAAAGAATCTCGAAAGAAAAAATTTTTTTTTCGTAGTATGGAAACTTCGTTAGAATCACTTTTTTCCGTTCTAATTTGACATAACTGGTTCTCTTTCGTTATACTAGTTTGATAGCCTCAGAAAAGCATATTATGCGCAAAGAATCTCGAAAATAAAAAAATTTTTTTTCGAAGTTTGGAAACGTCTTTTGAATCACTTTTTTCCGTTCTAATTTGAGATAACTGGTTCTCTTTCATTATAGTAGTTTGATAGCCTCAGAAAAGCATATTATGCGCATAGAATCTCCAAATGAAAAAAAATTTTTTTCGAAGTTTGGAAACTTCCTTAGAATCACTTTTTTTCCGTTCTTATTTGAGATAACTGGTTCTCTTTCATTTTACTAGTTTGATAGCCTCAGAAAAGCATATTATGCGCAAAGAATCTCGAAAAGAAAAAAAAATTTTTCGCAATTTGGAAACTTCGTTAGAATCACTTTTATTCCGTTCTTATTTGAGATAACTGGTTCTCTTTCATTATACTAGTTTGATAGCCTCAGAAAAGCATATTATGCGCAAAGAATCTCGAAAAGAAAAAATTTTTTTTTCGAAGTTTGGAAACTTCGTTAGAATCACTTTATTTCCGTTCTTATTTGAGATAACTGGTTCTCTTTCATTATACTAGTTTGATAGCCTTAGAAAAGCATATTATGCACAAAGAATCTCGAAAAGAAAAAAAATTTTTTCCAAGTTTGGAAACTTCGTTACAATCACTTTTATTTTGTTCTTATTTGACATAACTGGTTCTCTTTCATTATACTAGTTTGATAGCCTCAGAAAAGCATATTATGCGCAAAGAATCTCGAAATGAAAAAATTTTTTTTTCGAAGTTTGGAAACTTCCTTAGAATCATTTTTTCCCATTCTTATTTGAGATAACTGGTTCTCTTTCATTATACTAGTTTGGTAGCCTCAGAAAAGCATATTATGCGCAAAGAATCTCGAAAAGAAAAAAAATTTTTTTCGAAGTTCGGAAACTTCGTTAGAATCACTTTTTTTCCGTTCTTATTTGAGATAACTGGTTCTCTTTCATTATACTAATTGGATAGCCTCAGAAAAGCATATTATGCGCAAAGAATCTCGAAAATAAAAAAAATTTTTTTAGAAGTTTGGGAACTTCGTTAGAATCCCTTTTTTTCCGTTCTTATTTGAGATAACTGGTTCTTTTCATTATACTAGTTTGATAGCCTCAGGAAAGCATATTATACGGTGAGAATCTCGAAAAGAAAAAAAACTTTTTTCGAAGTTTGGAAACTTCGTTAGAATCACTTTTTTCCGTTCTTATTTGAGATAACTGGTTCTCTTTCATTATACTAATTTGATAGCCTCAGTAAAGCATATTATGCGCAAAGAATCTCGAAAAGAAAAAAAATTTTTTTCGAAGTTTGGAAACTTCGTTAGAATCACTTTTTTTCCGTTCTTATTTGAGATAACTGGTTCTCTTTCATTATACTAGTTTGATAGCCTTAGAAAAGCATATTATGCGCAAAGAATCTCGAAAAGAAAATAATTTTTTTTTTGAAGTTTGGAAACTTCTTTAGAATCACTTTTTTTCCGTTCTTATTTGAGATAACTGGTTCTATTTCATTATACTAGTTTGATAGCCTCAGAAAAGCATATTATGCGCAAAGAATCTCGAAAAGAAAAAAATTTTTTTCGAAGTTTGGAAACTTCGTTAAAATCACTTTTTTTCCGTTCTTATTTGAGATAACTGGTTCTCTTTCATTATACTAGTTTGATAGCCTCAGTAAAGCATATTATGCGCAAAGAATCTCGAAATGAAAAAAAATTTTTTTCGAAGTTTGGAAACTTCCTTAGAATCACTTTTTTTCCATTCTCATTTGAGATAACTGGTTCTCTTTCATTATACTAGTTTGATAGCCTCAGAAAAGCATATTATGCGCAAGGAATCTCGAAAAGAAAAATTTTTTTTTTCGAAGTTTGGAAACTTCGTTAGAATCACTTTTTTTCCGTTCTTATTTGAGATAACTGGTTCTCTTTCATTATACTAGTTTGATAGCCTTAGAAAAGCATATTATGCTCAAAGAATCTCGAAAAGAAAAAAAATTTTTTCGAAGTTTGGAAACTTCGTTAGAATCACTTTTATTCTGTTCTTATTTGACATAACTGGTTATCTTTCATTATACTAGTTTGATAGCCTCAGAAAAGCATATTATGCGCAAAGAATCTCGAAAAGAAAAAAATTTTTTTTCGAAGTTTGGAAACTTCATAAGAATCACTTTTTTCCATTCTTATTTGAGATAAATGGTAATCTCTCATTATACTAGTTTGATAGCCTCAGAAAAGCATATTATGCGCAAAGAATCTCGAAAAGAAAAAAAAATTTTTCGAAATTTGGAAACTTCGTTAGAATCACTTTTATTCCGTTCTTATTTGACATAACTGGTTATCTGTCATTATACTAGTTTGATAGCCTCACAAAAGCATATTATGCGCAAAGAATCTCGAAAAGAAAAAAAATTTTTTTCGAAGTTTGGAAACTTCGTTAGAATCACTTTTTTTCCGTTCTTATTTGAAATAACTGGTTCTTTTTCATTATACTAGTTTGATAGCGTCAGAAAAGCATATTATGCGCAAATAATCTGGAAAAGAAGAAATTTTTTTTTCGAAGTTTGGAAACTTCGTTAGAATCACTTTTTTCCGTTGTTATTTGAGATAACTGGTTCTCTTTCATTATACTAGTTCGAAGGCCTCAGTAAAGCATATTATGCGCAAAGAATCTCGAAAAGAAAAAAAAGTTTTTTCGAAGTTTGGAAACTTTGTTAGAATCACTTTTTTTCCGTTTTTATTTGAGATAACTAGTTCTCTTTCATTATAGTAGTTTGATAGCCTCAGAAAAGCATATTATGCGCAAAGAATCTCGAAATGAAAAAAATTTTTTTTCGAAGTTTAGAAACTTCTTTAGAATCACTTTTTTTCCATTCTTATTTGAGATAACTGGTTCTCTTTCATTATACTAGTTTGATAGCCTCAGAAAAGCATATTACGCGCATAGAATCTCGAAAAGAAAAAAATTTTTTTTTTGAACTTTGGAAACTTCTTTAGAATCACTTTTTTTCCGTTCTTATTTGAGATATCTGGTTCTCTTTCATTATACTAGTTTGATAGCCTCAGAAAAGCATATTATGCTCAAAGAATCTCGAAAAGAAAAAAATTTTTTTTCGAAGTTACGAAACTTCCTTAGAATCACTTTTTTTCCGTTCTTATTTGAGATAACTCTCTTTCATTATACTAGTTTGATAGCCTCAGAAAAGCATATTATGCGCAAAGAATCTCGAAAAGAAAAAAAATTTTTTTCGAAGTTTGGAAACGTCGTTTGAATCACTTTTTTCCGTTCTTATTTGAGATAACTGGTTCTCTTTCATTATAGTAGTTTGATAGCCTCAGAAAAGCATATTATGCGCAAAGAATCTCGAAAAGAAAAAAAATTTTTTTTGAAGTTTGGAAACTTCTTTAGAATCACTTTTTTTCCGTTCTTATTTGAGATAACTGGTTCTCTTTCATTATACTAGTTTGATAGCCTCAGAAAAGCCTATTATGCGCAAAGAATCTCGAAAAGAAAAAAACTTTTTTTCGAAGTTTGGAAACTTCCTTAGAAACACTTTTTTTCCATTCTTATTTGAGTTAACTGGTTCTCTTTCATTATACTAGTTTGATAGCCTGAGAAAAGCATATTATGCGCAAATAATCTCGAAAGAAAAAATTTTTTTTTCGTAGTATGGAAACTTCGTTAGAATCACTTTTTTCCGTTCTAATTCGACATAACTGGTTCTCTTTCGTTATACTAGTTTGATAGCCTCAGAAAAGCATATTATGCGCAAAGAATCTCGAAAATAAAAAAAAAAATTTTCGAAGTTTGAAACTTCGTTAGAATCACTTTTTTTCCGTGCTTATTTGAGATAACTGGTTCTCTTTCATTATACTAGTTTGATAGCCTCAGAAAAGCATATTATGCGCAAGGAATCTCGAAAAGAAAAAAATTTTTTTTCGAAGTTTGGAAACTTCGTTAGAATCACTTTTTTTCCGTTCTTATTTGAGATAACTGGTTCTCTTTCATTTTACTAGTTTGATAGCCTCAGAAAAGCATATTATGCGCAAAGAATCTCGAAAAGAAAAAAAAATTTTTCGAAATTTGGAAACTTCGTTAGAATCACTTTTATTCCGTTCTTATTTGAGATAACTGGTTCTCTTTCATTATACTAGTTTCATAGCCTCAGAAAAGCATATTATGCGCAAAGAATCTCGAAAAGAAAAAATTTTTTTTTCGAAGTTTGGAAACTTCGTTAGAATCACTTTATTTCCGTTCTTATTTGAGATAACTGGTTCTCTTTCATTATACTAGTTTGATAGCCTTAGAAAAGCATATTATGCACAAAGAATCTCGAAAAGAAAAAAAATTTTTTCCAAGTTTGGAAACTTCGTTACAATCACTTTTATTCTGTTCTTATTTGACAAACTGGTTCTCTTTCATTATACTAGTTTGATAGCCTCAGAAAAGCATATTATGCGCAAAGAATCTCGAAATGAAAAAATTTTTTTTTCGAAGTTTGGAAACTTCCTTAGAATCACTTTTTTTCCATTCTTATTTGAGATAACTGGTTCTCTTTCATTATACTAGTTTGATAGCCTCAGAAAAGCATATTATGCGCAAAGAATCTCGAAAAGAAAAAAAATTTTTTTCGAAGTTCGGAAACTTCGTTAGAATCACTTTTTTTCCGTTCTTATTTGAGATAACTGGTTCTTTTCATTATACTAATTAGATAGCCTCAGAAAAGCATATTATGCGCAAAGAATCTCGAAAATAAAAAAAATTTTTTTAGAAGTTTGGGAACTTCGTTAGAATCCCTTTTTTTCCGTTCTTATTTGAGATAACTGGTTCTTTTCATTATACTAGTTTGATAGCCTCAGGAAAGCATATTATACGGTGAGAATCTCGAAAAGAAAAAAAACTTTTTTCGAAGTTTGGAAACTTCGTTAGAATCACTTTTTTCCGTTCTTATTTGAGATAACTGGTTCTCTTTCATTATACTAATTTGATAGCCTCAGTAAAGCATATTATGCGCAAAGAATCTCGAAAAGAAAAAAAATTTTTTTCGAAGTTTGGAATCTTCGTTAGAATCACTTTTTTTCCGTTCTTATTTGAGATAACTGGTTCTCTTTCATTATACTAGTTTGATAGCCTCAGTAAAGCATATTATGCGCAAAGAATCTCGAAAAGAAAAAAAATTTTTTTCGAAGTTTGGAAACTTCGTTTGAATCACTTTTTTTCCGTTCTTATTTGAGATAACTGGTTCTCTTTCATTATACTAGTTTGATAGCCTCAGTAAAGCATATTATGCGCAAAGAATCTCGAAAAGAAAAAAAAAATTTTTTCGAAGTTTGGAAAGGTCGTTTGAATCACTTTTTTCCGTTCTTATTTGAGATAACTGGTTCTCTTTCATTATAGTAGTTTGATAGCCTCAGAAAAGCATATTATGCGCATAGAATCTCCAAATGAAAAAAAATTTTTTTCGAAGTTTGGAAACTTCCTTAGAATCACTTTTTTTCCATTCTTATTTGAGATAACTGGTTCTCTTTTTTATACTAGTGTGATAGCCTCAGAAAAGCATATTATGCGCAAAGAATCTCGAAAAGAAAAAAAATTTTTTTCGAAGTTTGGAAACTTCGTTAGAATCACTTTTTTTCCGTTCTTATTTGAGATAACTGGTTCTCTTTCATTATACTAGTTTGATAGCTTTAGAAAAGCATATTATGCGCAAAGAATCTCGAAAAGAAAAAAAATTTTTTTTTGAAGTTTGGAAACTTCTTTAGAATCACTTTTTTTCCGTTCTTATTTGAGATAACTGGTTCTCTTTCATTATACTAGTTTGATAGCCTCAGTAAAGCATATTATGCGCAAAGAATCTCGAAAAGAAAAAAAATTTTTTTCGAAGTTTGGAAACTTCGTTTGAATCACTTTTTTTCCGTTCTTATTTGAGATAACTGGTTCTCTTTCATTATACTAGTTTGATAGCCTCAGTAAAGCATATTATGCGCAAAGAATCTCAAAAAAAAATTTTTTTTTCGAAGTTTGGAAATTTCTTTAGAATCACTTTATTTCCGTTCTTATTTTAGATAACTGGTTGCCTTTCATTATACTAGTTTGATAGCCTCAGTAAAGCATATTATGCGCAAAGAATCTCGAAAAGAAAAAAAAAATTTTTCGAAGTTTGGAAAGGTCGTTTGAATCACTTTTTTCCGTTCTTATTTGAGATAACTGGTTCTCTTTCATTATAGTAGTTTGATAGCCTCAGAAAAGCATATTATGCGCAAAGAATCTCGAAAAGAAAAAAAAATTTTTCGAAATTTGGAAACTTCGTTAGAATCACTTTTTTTCCGTTCTTATTTGAGATAACTAGTTCTCTTTCATTATACTAGTTTGATAGCCTCAGAAAAGCATATTATGCGCAAAGAATCTCGAAAAGAAAAAAATTTTTTTTCGAAGTACGGAAACTTCGTTAGAATCACTTTTTTTCCGTTCTTATTTGAGATAACTGGTTCTCTTTCATTATACTAGTTTACTAGTTTGATAGCCTCAGAAAAGCATATTATGCGCAAAGAATCCCGAAAAGAAAAAAATTTTTTTTCGAAGTTTGGAAATTTCATTAGAATCACTTTTTTTCCATTCTTATTTGAGATAACTGGTTCTCTTTCATTATACTAGTTTGATAGCCTCAGAAAAGCATATTATGTGCAAAGAATATCGAAAAGAAAAAATTTTTTTTTCGAAGTTTGGAAACTTCATTAGAATCACTTTTTTTCCATTCTTATTTGAGATAACTGGTAATCTCTCATTATACTAGTTTGATAGCCTCAGAAATGCATATTATGCGCAAAGAATCTCGAAAAGAAAAAAAATTTTTTTCGAAGTTTGGAAACGTCTTTTGAATCACTTTTTTCCGTTCTTATTTGACATAACTGGTTATCTTTCATTATACTAGTTTGATAGCCTCAGAAAAGCATATTATGCGCAAAGAATCTCGAAAAGAAAAAAATTTTTTTTCGAAGTTTGGAAACTTCATAAGAATCACTTTTTTCCATTCTTATTTGAGATAAATGGTAATCTCTCATTATACTAGTTTGATAGCCTCAGAAAAGCATATTATGCGCAAAGAATCTCGAAAAGAAAAAAAATTTTTTCGAAATTTGGAAACTTCGTTAGAATCACTTTTATTCCGTTCTTATTTGACATAACTGGTTCTCTGTCATTATACTAGTTTGATAGCCTCACAAAAGCATATTATGCGCAAAGAATCTCGAAAAGAAAAAAATTTTTTTTCGAAGTTTGGAAACTTCGTTAGAATCACTTTTTTTCCGTTCTTATTTGAGATAACTGGTTTTCTTTCATTATACTAGTTTGATAGCGTCAGAAAAGCATATTATGCGCAAATAATCTGGAAAAGAAGAAATTTTTTTTTCGAAGTTTGGAAACTTCGTTAGAATCACATTTTTCCGTTGTTATTTGAGATAACTGGTTCTCTTTCATTATACTAGTTTGAAGGCCTCAGTAAAGCATATTATGCGCAAAGAATCTCGAAAAGAAAAAAAAGTTTTTTCGAAGTTTGGAAACTTTGTTAGAATCACTATTTTTCCGTTTTTATTTGAGATAACTAGTTCTCTTTCATTATAGTAGTTTGATAGCCTCAGAAAAGCATATTATGCGCAAAGAATCTCGAAATGAAAAAAATTTTTTTTCGAAGTTTAGAAACTTCTTTAGAATCACTTTTTTTCCATTCTTATTTGAGATAACTGGTTCTCTTTCATTATACTAGTTTGATAGCCTCAGAAAAGCATATTACGCGCATAGAATCTCGAAAAGAAAAAAAATTTTTTTTTGAACTTTGGAAACTTCTTTAGAATCACTTTTTTTCCGTTCTTATTTGAGATATCTGGTTCTCTTTCATTATACTAGTTTGATAGCCTCAGAAAATCATATAATGCGCAAAGAATCTCGAAAAGAAAAAAATTTTTTTTCGAAGTTTGGAAACTTCATTAGAATCACTTTTTTTCCATTCTTATTTGAGATAACTGGTAATCTCTCATTATACTAGTTTGATAGCCTCAGAAAAGCATATTATGCGCAAAGAATCTCGAAAAGAAAAAAAATTTTTTTTGAAGTTTGGAAACTTCTTTAGAATCACTTTTTTTCCGTTCTTATTTGAGATAACTGGTTCTCTTTCATTATACTAGTTTGATAGCCTCAGAAAAGCCTATTATGCGCAAAGAATCTCGAAAAGAAAAAAACTTTTTTTCGAAGTTTGGAAACTTCCTTAGAAACACTTTTTTTCCATTCTTATTTGAGTTAACTGGTTCTCTTTCATTATACTAGTTTGATAGCCTGAGAAAAGCATATTATGCGCAAAGAATCTCGAAAGAAAAAAATTTTTTTTCGTAGTATGGAAACTTCGTTAGAATCACTTTTTTCCGTTCTAATTTGACATAACTGGTTCTCTTTCGTTATACTAGTTTGATAGCCTCAGAAAAGCATATTATGCGCAAAGAATCTCGAAAATAAAAAAAAAAATTTTCGAAGTTTGAAACTTCGTTAGAATCACTTTTTTTCCGTGCTTATTTGAGATAACTGGTTCTCTTTCATTATACTAGTTTGATAGCCTCAGAAAAGCATATTATGCGCAAGGAATCTCGAAAAGAAAAAAATTTTTTTTCGAAGTTTGGAAACTTCGTTAGAATAACTTTTTTTCCGTTCTTATTTGAGATAACTGGTTCTCTTTCATTTTACTAGTTTGATAGCCTCAGAAAAGCATATTATGCGCAAAGAATCTCGAAAAGAAAAAAAAATTTTTCGAAATTTGGAAACTTCGTTAGAATCACTTTTATTCCGTTCTTATTTGAGATAACTGGTTCTCTTTCATTATACTAGTTTCATAGCCTCAGAAAAGCATATTATGCGCAAAGAATCTCGAAAAGAAAAAATTTTTTTTTCGAAGTTTGGAAACTTCGTTAGAATCACTTTATTTCCGTTCTTATTTGAGATAACTGGTTCTCTTTCATTATACTAGTTTGATAGCCTTAGAAAAGCATATTATGCACAAAGAATCTCGAAAAGAAAAAAAATTTTTTCCAAGTTTGGAAACTTCGTTACAATCACTTTTATTCTGTTCTTATTTGACATAACTGGTTCTCTTTCATTATACTAGTTTGATAGCCTCAGAAAAGCATATTATGCGCAAAGAATCTCGAAATGAAAAAATTTTTTTTTCGAAGTTTGGAAACTTCCTTAGAATCACTTTTTTTCCATTCTTATTTGAGATAACTGGTTCTCTTTCATTATACTAGTTTGATAGCCTCAGAAAAGCATATTATGCGCAAAGAATCTCGAAAAGAAAAAAAATTTTTTTCGAAGTTCGGAAACTTCGTTAGAATCACTTTTTTTCCGTTCTTATTTGAAATAACTGGTTCTCTTTCATTATACTAATTAAATAGCCTCAGAAAAGCATATTATGCGCAAAGAATCTCGAAAATAAAAAAAATTTTTTTAGAAGTTTGGGAACTTCGTTAGAATCCCTTTTTTTCCGTTCTTATTTGAGATAACTGGTTCTTTTCATTATACTAGTTTGATAGCCTCAGGAAAGCATATTATACGGTGAGAATATCGAAAAGAAAAAAAACTTTTTTCGAAGTTTGGAAACTTCGTTAGAATCACTTTTTTCCGTTCTTATTTGAGATAACTGGTTCTCTTTCATTATACTAATTTGATAGCCTCAGTAAAGCATATTATGCGCAAAGAATCTCGAAAAGAAAAAAAATTTTTTTCGAAGTTTGGAATCTTCGTTAGAATCACTTTTTTTCCGTTCTTATTTGAGATAACTGGTTCTCTTTCATTATACTAGTTTGATAGCCTCAGTAAAGCATATTATGCGCAAAGAATCTCGAAAAGAAAAAAAATTTTTTTCGAAGTTTGGAAACTTCGTTTGAATAACTTTTTTTCCGTTCTTATTTGAGATAACTGGTTCTCTTTCATTATACTAGTTTGATAGCCGCAGTAAAGCATATTATGCGCAAAGAATCTCAAAAAAAAAAATTTTTTTTCGAAGTTTGGAAATTTCTTTAGAATCACTTTATTTCCGTTCTTATTTGAGATAACTGGTTGCCTTTCATTATACTAGTTTGATAGCCTCAGTAAAGCATATTATGCGCAAAGAATCTCGAAAAGAAAAAAAATTTTTTCGAAGTTTGGAAAGGTCGTTTGAATCACTTTTTTCCGTTCTTATTTGAGATAACTGGTTCTCTTTCATTATAGTAGTTTGATAGCCTCAGAAAAGCATATTATGCGCAAAGAATCTCGAAAAGAAAAAAAATTTTTTTCGAAGTACGGAAACTTCGTTAGAATCACTTTTTTTCCGTTCTTATTTGAGATAACTGGTTCTCTTTCATTATACTAGTTTACTAGTTTGATAGCCTCAGAAAAGCATGTTATGCGCAAAGAATCCCGAAAAGAAAAAAATTTTTTTCGAAGTTTGGAAATTTCATTAGAATCACTTTTTTTCCATTCTTATTTGAGATAAATGGTAATCTCTCATTATACTAGTTTGATAGACTCAGAAAACCATATTATGCGCAAGAAATCTCGAAAAGAAAAAAATTTTTTTTCGATGTTTGGAAACTTCCTTAGAATCACTTTTTTTCCATTCTTATTTGAGATAACTGGTTCTCTTTCATTATACTAGTTTGATAGCCTCAGAAAAGCATATTATGCGCAAAGAATCTCGAAAAGAAAAAAAATTTTTTTCGAAGTTCGGAAACTTCGTTAGAATCACTTTTTTTCCGTTCTTATTTGAGATAACTGGTTCTCTTTCATTATACTAATTAGATAGCCTCAGAAAAGCATATTATGCGCAAAGAATCTCGAAAATAAAAAAAATTTTTTTAGAAGTTTGGGAACTTCGTTAGAATCCCTTTTTTTCCGTTCTTATTTGAGATAACTGGTTCTTTTCATTATACTAGTTTGATAGCCTCAGGAAAGCATATTATACGGTGAGAATCTCGAAAAGAAAAAAAACTTTTTTCGAAGTTTGGAAACTTCGTTAGAATCACTTTTTTCCGTTCTTATTTGAGATAACTGGTTCTCTTTCATTATACTAATTTGATAGCCTCAGTAAAGCATATTATGCGCAAAGAATCTCGAAAAGAAAAAAAATTTTTTTCGAAGTTTGGAATCTTCGTTAGAATCACTTTTTTTCCGTTCTTATTTGAGATAACTGGTTCTCTTTCATTATACTAGTTTGATAGCCTCAGTAAAGCATATTATGCGCAAAGAATCTCGAAAAGAAAAAAAAATTTTTTCGAAGTTTGGAAACTTCGTTTGAATCACTTTTTTTCCGTTCTTATTTGAGATAACTGGTTCTCTTTCATTATACTAGTTTGATAGCCTCAGTAAAGCATATTATGCGCAAAGAATCTCAAAAAAAAAATTTTTTTTCGAAGTTTGGAAATTTCTTTAGAATCACTTTATTTCCGTTCTTATTTGAGATAACTGGTTGCCTTTCATTATACTAGTTTGATAGCCTCAGTAAAGCATATTATGCGCAAAGAATCTCGAAAAGAAAAAAAAATTTTTTCGAAGTTTGGAAAGGTCGTTTGAATCACTTTTTTCCGTTCTTATTTGAGATAACTGGTTCTCTTTCATTATAGTAGTTTGATAGCCTCAGAAAAGCATATTATGCGCAAAGAATCTCGAAAAGAAAAAAAAATTTTTCGAAATTTGGAAACCCTGTTAGAATCACTTTTTTTCCGTTCTTATTTGAGATAACTAGTTCTCTTTCATTATACTAGTTTGATAGCCTCAGAAAAGCATATTATGCGCAAAGAATCTCGAAAAGAAAAAAATTTTTTTTCGAAGTACGGAAACTTCGTTAGAATCACTTTTTTTCCGTTCTTATTTGAGATAACTGGTTCTCTTTCATTATACTAGTTTACTAGTTTGATAGCCTCAGAAAAGCATATTATGCGCAAAGAATCCCGAAAAGAAAAAAATTTTTTTCGAAGTTTGGAAATTTCATTAGAATCACTTTTTTTCCATTCTTATTTGAGATAAATGGTAATCTCTCATTATACTAGTTTGATAGACTCAGAAAACCATATTATGCGCAAGAAAACTCGAAAAGAAAAAAATTTTTTTTCGATGTTTGGAAACTTCGTTAGAATCACTTTTTTTCCGTTCTTATTTGAGATAACTGGTTCTCTTTCATTATACTAATTAGATAGCCTCAGAAAAGCATATTACGCGCAAAGAATCTCGAAAATAAAAAAATTTTTTTAGAACTTTGGAAACTTCGTTAGAATCACTTTTTTTCCGTTCTTATTTGAGATAACTGGTTCTCTTTCATTATACTAGTTTGATAGCCTCAGTAAAGCATATTATGCGCAAAGAATCTCGAAAAGAAAAAAAAAATTTTTCGAAGTTTGGAAACTTCCTTAGAATCACTTTTTTTCCATTCTTATTTGAGATAACTGGTTCTCTTTCATTATACTAGTTTGATAGCCTCAGAAAAGCATATTATGCGCAAAGAATCTCGAAAATAAAAAAAAAAATTTTCGAAGTTTGAAACTTCGTTAGAATCACTTTTTTTCCGTGCTTATTTGAGATAACTGGTTCTCTTTCATTATACTAGTTTGATAGCCTCAGAAAAGCATATTATGCGCAAGGAATCTCGAAAAGAAAAAAATTTTCTTTCGAAGTTTGGAAACTTCGTTAGAATCACTTTTTTTCCGTTCTTATTTGAGATAACTGGTTCTCTTTCATTTTACTAGTTTGATAGCCTCAGAAAAGCATATTATGCGCAAAGAATCTCGAAAAGAAAAAAAAATTTTTCGAAATTTGGAAACTTCGCTAGAATCACTTTTATTCCGTTCTTATTTGAGATAACTGGTTCTCTTTCATTATACTAGTTTCGTAGCCTCAGAAAAGCATATTATGCGCAAAGAATCTCGAAAAGAAAAAATTTTTTTTTCGAAGTTTGGAAACTTCGTTAGAATCACTTTATTTCCGTTCTTATTTGAGATAACTGAATCTCTTTCATTATACTAGTTTGATAGCCTCAGTAAAGCATATTATGCGCAAAGAATCTCGAAAAGAAAAAAAATTTTTTTCGAAGTTTGGAAACTTCGTTTGAATCACTTTTTTTCCGTTCTTATTTGAGATAACTGGTTCTCTTTCATTATACTAGTTTGATAGCCTCAGTAAAGCATATTATGCGCAAAGAATCTCAAAAAGAAAAAAAATTTTTTTTCGAAGTTTGGAAATTTCTTTAGAATCACTTTATTTCCGTTCTTATTTGAGATAACTGGTTGCCTTTCATTATACTAGTTTGATAGCCTCAGTAAAGCATATTATGCGCAAAGAATCTCAAAAAGAAAAAAAAAATTTTTCGAAGTTTGGAAAGGTCGTTTGAATCACTTTTTTCCGTTCTTATTTGAGATAACTGGTTCTCTTTCATTATAGTAGTTTGATAGCCTCAGAAAAGCATATTATGCGCAAAGAATCTCGAAAAGAAAAAAAAATTTTTCGAAATTTGGAAACTTCGTTAGAATCACTTTTTTTCCGTTCTTATTTGAGATAACTAGTTCTCTTTCATTATACTAGTTTGATAGCCTCAGAAAAGCATATTATGCGCAAAGAATCTCGAAAAGAAAAAAAATTTTTTTCGAAGTACGGAAACTTCGTTAGAATCACTTTTTTTCCGTTCTTATTTGAGATAACTGGTTCTCTTTCATTATACTAGTTTACTAGTTTGATAGCCTCAGAAAAGCATATTATGCGCAAAGAATCCCGAAAAGAAAAAAATTTTTTTTCGAAGTTTGGAAATTTCATTAGAATCACTTTTTTTCCATTCTTATTTGAGATAAATGGTAATCTCTCATTATACTAGTTTGATAGACTCAGAAAACCATATTATGCGCAAGAAATCTCGAAAAGAAAAAAATTTTTTTTCGATGTTTGGAAACTTCGTTAGAATCACTTTTTTTCCGTTCTTATTTGAGATAACTGGTTCTCTTTCATTATACTAATTAGATAGCCTCAGAAAAGCATATTACGCGCAAAGAATCTCGAAAATAAAAAAATTTTTTTAGAACTTTGGAAACTTCGTTAGAATCACTTTTTTTCCGTTCTTATTTGAGATAACTGGTTCTCTTTCATTATACTAGTTTGATAGCCTCAGAAAAGCATATTATGTGCAAAGAATATCGAAAAGAAAAAATTTTTTTTTCGAAGTTTGGAAACTTCATTAGAATCACTTTTTTTCCATTCTTATTTGAGATAACTGGTAATCTCTCATTATACTAGTTTGATAGCCTCAGAAATGCATATTATGCGCAAAGAATCTCGAAAAGAAAAAAAATTTTTTTCGAAGTTTGGAAACGTCTTTTGAATCACTTTTTTCCGTTCTTATTTGAGATAACTGGTTCTCTTTCATTATAGTAGTTTGATAGCCTCAGAAAAGCATATTATGCGCATAGAATCTCCAAATGAAAAAAAATTTTTTTCGAAGTTTGGAAACTTCCTTAGAATCACTTTTTTTCCATTCTTATTTGAGATAACTGGTTCTCTTTTTTATACTAGTGTGATAGCCTCAGAAAAGCATATTATGCGCAAAGAATCTCGAAAAGAAAAAAAATTTTTTTCGAAGTTTGGAAACATCGTTAGAATCACTTTTTTTCCGTTCTTATTTGAGATAACTGGTTCTCTTTCATTATACTAGTTTGATAGCCTTAGAAAAGCATATTATGCGCAAAGAATCTCGAAAAGAAAAAAATTTTTTTTTTGAAGTTTGGAAACTTCTTTAGAATCACTTTTTTTCCGTTCTTATTTGAGATAACTGGTTCTCTTTCATTATACTAGTTTGATAGCCTCAGAAATGCATATTATGCGCAAAGAATCTCGAAAAGAAAAAAATTTTTTTCGAAGTTTGGAAACTTCGTTAGAATCACTTTTTTTCCGTTCTTATTTGAGATAACTGGTTCTCTTTCATTATACTAGATTGATAGCCTCAGTAAAGCATATTATGCGCAAAGAATCTCGAAATGAAAAAAATTTTTTTTCGAATTTTGGAAACTTCCTTAGAATCACTTTTTTTCCATTCTCATTTGAGATAACTGGTTCTCTTTCATTATACTAGTTTGATAGCCTCAGAAAAGCATATTATGCGCAAGGAATCTCGAAAAGAAAAAATTTTTTTTTCGAAGTTTGGAAACTTCGTTAGAATCACTTTTTTTCCGTTCTTATTTGAGATAACTGGTTCTCTTTCATTATACTAGTTTGATAGCCTTAGAAAAGCATATTATGCTCAAAGAATCTCGAAAAGAAAAAAAATTTTTTCGAAGTTTGGAAACTTCGTTAGAATCACTTTTATTCTGTTCATATTTGACATAACTGGTTATCTTTCATTATACTAGTTTGATAGCCTCAGAAAAGCATATTATGCGCAAAGAATCTCGAAAAGAAAAAAACTTTTTTTCGAAGTTTGGAAACTTCATAAGAATCACTTTTTTCCATTCTTATTTGAGATAAATGGTAATCTCTCATTATACTAGTTTGATAGCCTCAGAAAAGCATATTATGCGCAAAGAATCTCGAAAAGAAAAAAATTTTTTTTCGAAGTTTGGAAACTTCGTTAGAATCACTTTTTTTCCGTTCTTATTTGAGATAACTGGTTTTCTTTCATTATACTAGTTTGATAGCGTCAGAAAAGCATATTATGCGCAAATAATCTGGAAAAGAAGAAATTTTTTTTTCGAAGTTTGGAAACTTCGTTAGAATCACTTTTTTCCGTTGTTATTTGAGATAACTGGTTCTCTTTCATTATACTAGTTTGAAGGCCTCAGTAAAGCATATTATGCGCAAAGAATCTCGAAAAGAAAAAAAAGTTTTTTCGAAGTTTGGAAACTTTGTTAGAATCACTTTTTTCCGTTTTTATTTGAGATAACTAGTTCTCTTTCATTATAGTAGTTTGATAGCCTCAGAAAAGCATATTATGCGCAAAGAATCTCGAAATGAAAAAAAATTTTTTTCGAAGTTTAGAAACTTCTTTAGAATCACTTTTTTTCCATTCTTATTTGAGATAACTGGTTCTCTTTCATTATACTAGTTTGATAGCCTCAGAAAAGCATATTACGCGCATAGAATCTCGAAAAGAAAAAAATTTTTTTTTTGAACTTTGGAAACTTCTTTAGAATCACTTTTTTTCCGTTCTTATTTGAGATATCTGGTTCTCTTTCATTATACTAGTTTGATAGCCTCAGAAAATCATATAATGCGCAAAGAATCTCGAAAAGAAAAAAATTTTTTTTCGAAGTTTGGAAACTTCATTAGAATCACTTTTTTTCCATTCTTATTTGAGATAACTGGTAATCTCTCATTATACTAGTTTGATAGCCTCAGAAAAGCATATTATGCTCAAAGAATCTCGAAAAGAAAAAAATTTTTTTTCGAAGTTACGAAACTTCCTTAGAATCACTTTTTTTCCGTTCTTATTTGAGATAACTCTCTTTCATTATACTAGTTTGATAGCCTCAGAAAAGCATATTATGCGCAAAGAATCTCGAAAAGAAAAAAAATTTTTTTCGAAGTTTGGAAACGTCGTTTGAATCACTTTTTTCCGTTCTTATTTGAGATAACTGGTTCTCTTTCATTATAGTAGTTTGATAGCCTCAGAAAAGCATATTATGCGCAAAGAATCTCGAAAAGAAAAAAAATTTTTTTTGAAGTTTGGAAACTTCTTTAGAATCACTTTTTTTCCGTTCTTATTTGAGATAACTGGTTCTCTTTCATTATACTAGTTTGATAGCCTCAGAAAAGCATATTATGCGCAAAGAATCTCGAAAATAAAAAAAAAATTTTCGAAGTTTGAAACTTCGTTAGAATCACTTTTTTTCCGTTCTTATTTGAGATAACTGGTTCTCTTTCATTATACTAGTTTGATAGCCTCAGAAAAGCATATTATGCGCAAAGAATCTCGAAAATAAAAAAAACAATTTTCGAAGTTTGAAACTTCGTTAGAATCACTTTTTTTCCCTTCTTATTTGAGATAACTGGTTCTCTTTCATTATACTAGTTTGATAGCCTCAGAAAAGCATATTATACGCAAGGAATCTCGAAAAGAAAAAAAATTTTTTTCGAAGTTTGGAAACTTCGTTAGAATCACTTTTTTTCCGTTCTTATTTGAGATAACTGGTTCTCTTTCATTTTACTAGTTTGATAGCCTCAGAAAAGCATATTATGCGCAAAGAATCTCGAAAAGAAAAAAAAATTTTTCGAAATTTGGAAACTTCGTTAGAATCACTTTTACTCCGTTCTTATTTGAGATAACTGGTTCTCCTTCATTATACTAAATTGATAGCCTCAGAAAAGCATATTATGCGCAAAGAATCTCGAAAAGAAAAAAATTTTTTTTCGAAGTTTGGAAACTTCGTTAGAATCACTTTTTTTCCGTTCTTATTTGAGATAACTGGTTCTCTTTCATTATACTAGTTTGATAGCCTTAGGAAAGCATATTATGCACAAAGAATCTCGAAAAGAAAAAAATTTTTTTCCAAGTTTGGAAACTTCGTTACAATCACTTTTATTCTGTTCTTATTTGACATAACTGGTTCTCTTTCATTATACTAGTTTGATAGCCTCAGAAAAGCATATTATGCGCAAAGAATCTCGAAATGAAAAAAATTTTTTTTCGAAGTTTGGAATCTTCCTTAGAATCACTTTTTTTCCATTCTTATTTGAGATAACTAGTTCTCTTTCATTATACTAGTTTGATAGCCTCAGAAAAGCATATTATGCGCAAAGAATCTCGAAAAGAAAAAATTTTTTTTTCGAAGTTTGGAAACTTCGTTAGAATCACTTTTTTCCGTTCTTATTTGAGATAACTGGTTCTCTTTCATTATACTAGTTTGATACACTCAGAAAAGCATATTATGCGCAAAGAATCTCGAAAAGAAAAAAAATTTTTTTCGAAGTTTGGAAACTTCATTAGAAGTACTTTTTTTCCATTCTTATTTGAGATAACTGGTAATCTCTCATTATGCTAGTTTGATAGCCTCAGAAAATCATATTATGCGCAAAGAATCTCGAAAAGAAAAAAAATTTTTTTCGAAGTTCGGAAACTTCGTTAGAATCACTTTTTTTCCGTTCTTATTTGAGATAACTGGTTCTCTTTCATTATACTAGTTTGATAGCCTCAGAAAATCATATTATGCGCAAAGAATCTCGAAAAGAAAAAAAATTTTTTTCGAAGTTTGGAAACGTCTTTTGAATCACTTTTTTCCGTTCTTATTTGAGATAACTGGTTCTCTTTCATTGTAGTAGTTTGATAGCCTCAGAAAAGCATATTATGCGCATAGAATCTCCAAATGAAAAAAAAATTTTTTCGAAGTTTGGAAACTTCCTTAGAATCACTTTTTTTCCATTCTTATTTGAGATAACTGGTTCTCTTTTTTATACTAGTGTGATAGCCTCAGAAAAGCATATTATGCGCAAAGAATCTCGAAAAGAAAAAAAATTTTTTTCGAAGTTTGGAAACTTCGTTAGAATCACTTTTTTTCCGTTCTTATTTGAGATAACTGGTTCTCTTTCATTATACTAGTTTGATAGCCTTAGAAAAGCATATTATGCGCAAAGAATCTCGAAAAGAAAAAAATTTTTTTTTTTGAAGTTTGGAAACTTCTTTAGAATAACTTTTTTTCCGTTCTTATTTGAGATAACTGGTTCTCTTTCATTATACGAGTTTGATAGCCTCAGAAAAGCATATTATGCGCAAAGAATCTCGAAAAGAAAAAATTTTTTTTCGAAGTTTGGAAACTTCGTTAGAATCACTTTTTTTCCGTTCTTATTTGAGATAACTGGTTCTCTTTCATTATACTAGTTTGATAGCCTCAGTAAAGCATATTATGCGCAAAGAATCTCGAAAAGAAAAAAATTTTTTTTCGAAGTTTGGAAACTTCATAAGAATCACTTTTTTTCCATTCTTATTTGAGATAAATGGTTGTCTCTCATTATACTAGTTTGATAGCCTCAGAAAAGCATATTATGCGCAAAGAATCTCGAAAAGAAAAAAAAATTTTTCGAAATTTGGAAACTTCGTTAGAATCACTTTTATTCCGTTCTTATTTGACATAACTGGTTCTCTGTCATTATACTAGTTTGATAGCCTCACAAAAGCATATTATGCGCAAAGAATCTCGAAAAGAAAAAAAATTTTTTTCGAAGTTTGGAAACTTCGTTAGAATCACTTTTTTTCCGTTCTTATTTGAGATAACTGGTTCTCTTTCATTATACTAGTTTGATAGCGTCAGAAAAGCATATTATGCGCAAATAATCTGGAAAAGAAGAAATTTTTTTTTCGAAGTTTGGAAACTTCGTTAGAATCACTTTTTTCCGTTGTTATTTGAGATAACTGGTTCTCTTTCATTATACTAGTTTGAAGGCCTCAGTAAAGCATATTATGCGCAAAGAATCTCGAAAAGAAAAAAAAGTTTTTTCGAAGTTTGGAAACATTGTTAGAATCACTTTTTTCCGTTTTTATTTGAGATAACTAGTTCTCTTTCATTATAGTAGTTTGATAGCCTCAGAAAAGCATATTATGCGCAAAGAATCTCGAAATGAAAAAAATTTTTTTTCGAAGTTTAGAAACTTCTTTAGAATCACTTTTTTTCCATTCTTATTTGAGATAACTGGTTCTCTTTCATTATACTAGTTTGATAGCCTCAGAAAAGCATATTACGCGCATAGAATCTCGAAAAGAAAAAAATTTTTTTTTTGAACTTTGGAAACTTCTTTAGAATCACTTTTTTTCCGTTCTTATTTGAGATATCTGGTTCTCTTTCATTATACTAGTTTGATAGCCTCAGAAAATCATATAATGCGCAAAGAATCTCGAAAAGAAAAAAATTTTTTTTCGAAGTTTGGAAACTTCATTAGAATCACTTTTTTTCCATTCTTATTTGAGATAACTGGTAATCTCTCATTATACTAGTTTGATAGCCTCAGAAAAGTATATTATGCTCAAAGAATCTCGAAAAGAAAAAATTTTTTTTTCGAAGTTACGAAACTTCCTTAGAATCACTTTTTTTCCGTTCTTATTTGAGATAACTCTCTTTCATTATACTAGTTTGATAGCCTCAGAAAAGCATATTATGCGCAAAGAATCTCGAAAAGAAAAAAAATTTTTTTCGAAGTTTGGAAACGTCGTTTGAATCACTTTTTTCCGTTCTTATTTGAGATAACTGGTTCTCTTTCATTATAGTAGTTTGATAGCCTCAGAAAAGCATATTATGCGCAAAGAATCTCGAAAAGAAAAAAAAAAATTTTTTTTGAAGTTTGGAAACTTCTTTAGAATCACTTTTTTTCCGTTCTTATTTGAGATAACTGGTTCTCTTTCATTATACTAGTTTGATAGCCTCAGAAAAGCATATTATGCGCAAAGAATCTCGAAAAGAAAAAAAATCTTTTTTCAAAGTTTGGAAACTTCCTTAAAAAACACTTTTTTTCCATTCTTATTTGAGTTAACTGGTTCTCTTTCATTATACTAGTTTGATAGCCTCAGAAAAGCATATTATGCGCAAAGAATCTCGAAAATAAAAAAAAAAATTTCGAAGTTTGAAACTTCGTTAGAATCACTTTTTTTCCGTTCTTATTTGAGATAACTGGTTGTCTTTCATTATACTAGTTTGATAGCCTCAGAAAAGCATATTATGCGCAAAGAATCTCGAAAATAAAAAAAACAATTTTCGAAGTTTGAAACTTCGTTAGAATCACTTTTTTTCCCTTCTTATTTGAGATAACTGGTTCTCTTTCATTATAGTAGTTTGATAGCCTCAGAAAAGCATATTATGCGCAAAGAATCTCGAAAAGAAAAAAAAATTTTTCGAAATTTGGAAACTTCGTTAGAATCACTTTTACTCCGTTCTTATTTGAGATAACTGGTTCTCCTTCATTATACTAAATTGATAGCCTCAGAAAAGCATATTATGCGCAAAGAATCTCGAAAAGAAAAAAATTTTTTTTCGAAGTTTGGAAACTTCGTTAGAATCACTTTTTTTCCGTTCTTATTTGAGATAACTGGTTCTCTTTCATTATATTAGTTTGATAGCCTTAGGAAAGTATATTATGCACAAAGAATCTCGAAAAGAAAAAAATTTTTTTCCAAGTTTGGAAACTTCGTTACAATCACTTTTATTCTGTTCTTATTTGACATAACTGGTTCTCTTTCATTATACTAGTTTGATAGCCTCAGAAAAGCATATTATGCGCAAAGAATCTCGAAATGAAAAAAATTTTTTTTCGATGTTTGGAATCTTCCTTAGAATCACTTTTTTTCCATTCTTATTTGAGATAACTGGTTCTCTTTCATTATACTAGTTTGATAGCCTCAGAAAAGCATATTATGCGCAAAGAATCTCGAAAAGAAAAAATTTTTTTTTCGAAGTTTGGAAACTTCGTTAGAATCACTTTTTTTCCGTTCTTATTTGAGATAACTGGTTCTCTTTCATTATACTAGTTTGATACACTCAGAAAAGCATATAATGCGCAAAGAATCTCGAAAAGAAAAAAAAATTTTTTCGAAGTTTGAAAACTTCATTAGAAGTACTTTTTTTCCATTCTTATTTGAGATAACTGGTAATCTCTCATTATACTAGTTTGATAGCCTCAGAAAATCATATTATGCGCAAAGAATCTCGAAAAGAAAAAAAAATTTTTTCGAAGTTCGGAAACTTCGTTAGAATCACTTTTTTTCCGATCTTATTTGAGATAACTGGTTCTCTTTCATTATACTAGTTTGACAGCCTCAGTAAAGCATATTATGCGCAAAGAATCTCGAAAAGAAAAAAAATTTTTTTCGAAGTTTGGAAACGTCGTTTGAATCACTTTTTTCCGTTCTTATTTGAGATAACTGGTTCTCTTTCATTATAGTAGTTTGATAGCCTGAGAAAAGCATATTATGCGCAAAGAATCTCGAAAAAAAAAAAATATTTTCGAAATTTGGAAACTTCGTTAGAATCACTTTTATTCCGTTCTTATTTGAGATAACTGGTTCTCTTTCAATATACTAGTTTGATAGCCTCAGAAAAGCATATTATGCGCAAAGAATCTCGAAAAGAAAAAACTTTTTTTTCGAAGTTTGGAAACTTCGTTAGAATCACTTTTTTTCCGTTCTTATTTGAGATAACTGGTTCTCTTTCATTATACTAGTTTGATAGGCTCAGTAAAGCATATTATGCGCAAAGAATCTCGAAATGAAAAAAATTTTTTTTCGAAGTTTGGAAACTTCCTTAAAATCACTTTTTTTCCATTCTCATTTGAGATAACTGGTTCTCTTTCATTATACTAGTTTGATAGCCTCAGAAAAGCATATTATGCGAGAGGAATCTCGAAAAGAAAAAATTTTTTTTTCGAAGTTTGGAAACTTCGTTAGAATCACTTTTTTTCCGTTCTTATTTGAGATAACTGGTTCTCTTTCATTATACTAGTTTGATAGCCTTAGAAAAGCATATTATGCTCAAAGAATCTCGAAAAGAAAAAAAATTTTTTCCAAGTTTGGAAACTTCGTTACAATCACTTTTTTTCCGTTCTTATTTGAGATAACTGGTTCTCTTTCATTATACTAGTTTGATAGCCTCAGAAAAGCATATTATGCGCAAAGAATCTCGAAAATAAAAAAAACAATTTTCGAAGTTTGAAACTTCGTTAGAATCACTTTTTTTCCCTTCTTATTAGAGATAACTGGTTCTCTTTCATTATACTAGTTTGATAGCCTCAGAAAAGCATATTATACGCAAGGAATCGCGAAAAGAAAAAAAATTTTTTTCGAAGTTTGGAAACTTCGTTAGAATCACTTTTTTTCCGTTCTTATTTGAGATAACTGGTTCTCTTTCATTTTACTAGTTTGATAGCCTCAGAAAAGCATATTATGCGCAAAGAATCTCGAAAAGAAAAAAAAAATTTTTCGAAATTTGGAAACTTCGTTAGAATCACTTTTACTCCGTTCTTATTTGAGATAACTGGTTCTCCTTCATTATACTAAATTGATAGCCTCAGAAAAGCATATTATGCGCAAAGAATCTCGAAAAGAAAAAAATTTTTTTTCGAAGTTTGGAAACTTCGTTAGAATCACTTTTTTTCCGTTCTTATTTGAGATAACTGGTTCTCTTTCATTATACTAGTTTGATAGCCTTAGGAAAGCATATTATGCACAAAGAATCTCGAAAAGAAAAAAATTTTTTTCCAAGTTTGGAAACTTCGTTACAATCACTTTTATTCTGTTCTTATTTGACATAACTGGTTCTCTTTCATTATACTAGTTTGATAGCCTCAGAAAAGCATATTATGCGCAAAGAATCTCGAAATGAAAAAAATTTTTTTTCGAAGTTTGGAATCTTCTTTAGAATCACTTTTTTTCCATTCTTATTTGAGATAACTGGTTCTCTTTCATTATACTAGTTTGATAGCCTCAGAAAAGCATATTATGCGCAAAGAATCTCGAAAAGAAAAAATTTTTTTTTCGAAGTTTGGAAACTTCGTTAGAATCACTTTTTTTCCGTTCTTATTTGAGATAACTGGTTCTCTTTCATTATACTAGTTTGATACACTCAGAAAAAGCATATTATGCGCAAAGAATCTCGAAAAGAAAAAAAATTTTTTTCGAAGTTTGGAAACTTCATTAGAAGTACTTTTTTTCCATTCTTATTTGAGATAACTGGTAATCTCTCATTATACTAGTTTGATAGCCTCAGAAAATCATATTATGCGCAAAGAATCTCGAAAAGAAAAAAAATTTTTTTCGAATTTCGGAAACTTCGTTAGAATCACTTTTTTCCGTTCTTATTTGAGATAACTGGTTCTCTTTCATTATACTAGTTTGATAGCCTCAGTAAAGCATATTATGCGCAAAGAATCTCGAAAAGAAAAAAAATTTTTTTCGAAGTTTGGAAACGTCGTTTGAATCACTTTTTTCCGTTCTTATTTGAGATAACTGGTTCTCTTTCATTATAGTAGTTTGATAGCCTCAGAAAAGCATATTATGCGCAAAGAATCTCGAAAAAAAAAAAAATTTTCGAAATTTGGAAACTTCGTTAGAATCACTTTTATTCCGTTCTTATTTGAGATAACTGGTTCTCTTTCAATATACTAGTTTGATAGCCTCAGAAAAGCATATTATGCGCAAAGAATCTCGAAAAGAAAAAAATTTTTTTTCGAAGTTTGGAAACTTCGTTAGAATCACTTTTTTCCGTTCTTATTTGAGATAGCTGGTTCTCTTTCATTATACTAGTTTGATAGCCTCAGTAAAGCATATTATGCGCAAAGAATCTCGAAATGAAAAAAATTTTTTTTCGAAGTTTGGAAACTTCCTTAGAATCACTTTTTTTCCATTCTCATTTGAGATAACTGGTTCTCTTTCATTATACTAGTTTGATAGCCTCAGAAAAGCATATTATGCGCAAGGAATCTCGAAAAGAAAAAAATTTTTTTTCGAAGTTTGGAAACTTCGTTAGAATCACTTTTTTTCCGTTCTTATTTGAGATAACTGGTTCTCTTTCATTATACTAGTTTGATAGCCTTAGAAAAGCATATTATGCTCAAAGAATCTCGAAAAGAAAAAAAATTTTTTCGAAGTTTGGAAACTTCGTTAGAATCACTTTTATTCTGTTCTTATTTGACATAACTGGTTATCTTTCATTATACTAGTTTGATAGCCTCAGAAAAGCATATTATGCGCAAAGAATCTCGAAAAGAAAAAAATTTTTTTTCGAAGTTTGGAAACTTCATTAGAATCACTTTTTTTCCATTCTTATTTGAGATAAATGGTAATCTCTCATTATACTAGTTTGATAGCCTCAGAAAAGCATATTATGCGCAAAGAATCTCGAAAAGAAAAAAAAAATTTTCGAAATTTGGAAACTTCGTTAGAATCACTTTTATTCCGTTCTTATTTGACATAACTGGTTCTCTGTCATTATACTAGTTTGACAGCCTCACAAAAGCATCCTATGCGCAAAGAATCTCGAAAAGAAAAAAATTTTTTTTCGAAGTTTGGAAACTTCGTTAGAATCACTTTTTTTCCGTTCTTATTTGAGATAACTGGTTCTCTTTCATTATACTAGTTTGATAGCCTTAGAAAAGCATATTATGCGCAAAGAATCTCGAAAAGAAAAAAATTTTTTTCGAAGTTTGGAAACTTCGTTAGAATCACGTTTATTCTCTTCTTATTTGACATAACTGGTTCTCTTTCATTATACTAGTTTGATAGCCTCAGAAAAGCATATTATGCGCAAAGAATCTCGAAAAGAAAAAAATTTTTTTTCGAAGTTTGGAAACTTCATTAGAATCACTTTTTTTTCCATTCTTATTTGAGATAAATGGTAATCACTCATTATACTAGTTTGATAGCGTCAGAAAAGCATATTATGCGCAAAGAATCTCGAAAATAAAAAAAACAATTTTCGAAGTTTGAAACTTCGTTAGAATCACTTTTTTTCCCTTCTTATTAGAGATAACTGGTTCTCTTTCATTATACTAGTTTGATAGCCTCAGAAAAGCATATTATACGCAAGGAATCTCGAAAAGAAAAAAAATTTTTTTCGAAGTTTGGAAACTTCGTTAGAATCACTTTTTTTCCGTTCTTATTTGAGATAACTGGTTCTCTTTCATTTTACTAGTTTGATAGCCTCAGAAAAGCATATTATGCGCAAAGAATCTCGAAAAGAAAAAAAAATTTTTCGAAATTTGGAAACTTCGTTAGAATCACTTTTACTCCGTTCTTATTTGAGATAACTGGTTCTCCTTCATTATACTAAATTGATAGCCTCAGAAAAGCATATTATGCGCAAAGAATCTCGAAAAGAAAAAAATTTTTTTTCGAAGTTTGGAAACTTCGTTAGAATCACTTTTTTTCCGTTCTTATTTGAGATAACTGGTTCTCTTTCATTATACTAGTTTGATAGCCTTAGGAAAGCATATTATGCACAAAGAATCTCGAAAAGAAAAAAATTTTTTTCCAAGTTTGGAAACTTCGTTACAATCACTTTTATTCTGTTCTTATTTGACATAACTGGTTCTCTTTCATTATACTAGTTTGATAGCCTCAGAAAAGCATATTATGCGCAAAGAATCTCGAAATGAAAAAAATTTTTTTTCGAAGTTTGGAATCTTCCTTAGAATCACTTTTTTTCCATTCTTATTTGAGATAACTGGTTCTCTTTCATTATACTAGTTTGATAGCCTCAGAAAAGCATATTATGCGCAAAGAATCTCGAAAAGAAAAAATTTTTTTTTCGAAGTTTGGAAACTTCGTTAGAATCACTTTTTTTCCGTTCTTATTTGAGATAACTGGTTCTCTTTCATTATACTAGTTTGATACACTCAGAAAAAGCATATTATGCGCAAAGAATCTCGAAAAGAAAAAAAATTTTTTTCGAAGTTTGGAAACTTCATTAGAAGTACTTTTTTTCCATTCTTATTTGAGATAACTGGTAATCTCTCATTATACTAGTTTGATAGCCTCAGAAAATCATATTATGCGCAAAGAATCTCGAAAAGAAAAAAAATTTTTTTCGAATTTCGGAAACTTCGTTAGAATCACTTTTTTCCGTTCTTATTTGAGATAACTGGTTCTCTTTCATTATACTAGTTTGATAGCCTCAGTAAAGCATATTATGCGCAAAGAATCTCGAAAAGAAAAAAAAATTTTTTCGAAGTTTGGAAACGTCGTTTGAATCACTTTTTTCCGTTCTTATTTGAGATAACTGGTTCTCTTTCATTATAGTAGTTTGATAGCCTCAGAAAAGCATATTATGCGCAAAGAATCTCGAAAAGAAAAAAATTTTTTTTCGAAGTTTGGAAACTTCATTAGAATCACTTTTTTTCCATTCTTATTTGAGATAAATGGTAATCTCTCATTATACTAGTTTGATAGCCTCAGAAAAGCATATTATGCGCAAAGAATCTCGAAAAGAAAAAAAAAATTTTCGAAATTTGGAAACTTCGTTAGAATCACTTTTATTCCGTTCTTATTTGACATAACTGGTTCTCTGTCATTATACTAGTTTGACAGCCTCACAAAAGCATACTATGCGCAAAGAATCTCGAAAAGAAAAAAATTTTTTTTCGAAGTTTGGAAACTTCGTTAGAATCACTTTTTTTCCGTTCTTATTTGAGATAACTGGTTCTCTTTCATTATACTAGTTTGATAGCCTTAGAAAAGCATATTATGCGCAAAGAATCTCGAAAAGAAAAAAATTTTTTTCGAAGTTTGGAAACTTCGTTAGAATCACGTTTATTCTGTTCTTATTTGACATAACTGGTTCTCTTTCATTATACTAGTTTGATAGCCTCAGAAAAGCATATTATGCGCAAAGAATCTCGAAAAGAAAAAAATTTTTTTTCGAAGTTTGGAAACTTCATTAGAATCACTTTTTTTTCCATTCTTATTTGAGATAAATGGTAATCACTCATTATACTAGTTTGATAGCGTCAGAAAAGCATATTATGCGCAAATAATCTGGAAAAGAAGAAATTTTTTTTTCGAAGTTTAGAAACTTCGTTAGAATCACTTTTTTTCCGTTGTTATTTGTGATAACTGGTTCTCTTTCATTATACTAGTTTGAAGGCCTCAGTAAAGCATATTATGCGCAAAGAATCTCGAAAAGGAAAAAAAGTTTTTTCGAAGTTTGGAAACTATGTTAGAATCACTTTTTTTCCGTTTTTATTTGAGATAACTAGTTCTCTTTCATTATAGTAGTTTGATAGCCTCAGAAAAGCATATTATGCGCAAAGAATCTCGAAATGAAAAAAATTTTTTTTCGAAGTTTGGAAACTTCTTTAGAATCACTTTTTTCCATTCTTATTTGAGATAACTGGTTCTCTTTCATTATACTAGTTTGATAGCCTCAGAAAAGCATATTATGCGCAAAGAATCTCGAAATGAAAAAAATTTTTTTTCGAAGTTTGGAAACTTCTTTAGAATCACTTTTTTTCCATTCTTATTTGAGATAACTGGTTCTCTTTCATTATACCAGTTTGATAGCCTCAGAAAAGCATATTATGCGCAAAGAATCTCGAAAAGAAAAAAATTTTTTTTCGATGTTCGGAAACTTCGTTAGAATCACTTATTTTCCATTATTAATTGAGATAAATGGTAATCTCTCATTATACTAGTTTGATAGCCTCAGAAAAGCATATTATGCGCAAAGAATCTCGAAAAGAAAAAAAATTTTTTTCGATTTTTGGAAACTTCGTTAGAATCTCTTTTTTTCCGTTCTTATTTGAGATAACTGGTTCTCTTTCATTATACTAGTTTGATAGCCTCAGAAAAGCATATTATGCGCAAAGAATCTCGAAAAGAGAAAATTTTTTTTCGAAGTTTGGAAACTTCGTTAGAATCACTTTTTTCCGTTCTTATTTGAGATAACTGGTTCTCTTTCATTATACTAGTTTGATAGCCTCAGAAAAGCATATTATGCGCAAAGAATCTCGAAAAGAAAAAAGTTTTTTTTCGAAGTTTGGAAACTTCATTAGAAGCACTTTTTTCCATTCTTATTTGAGATAACTGGTAATCTCTCATTATACTAGTTTGATAGCCTCAGAAATCATATTAGGCGCAAAGAATCTCGAAAAGAAAAAAATTTTTTTTCGATGTTCGGAAACTTCGTTAGAATCACTTTTTTTCCGTTCTTATTTGAGATAACTGGTTCTCTTTCATTATACTAATTAGATAGCCTCAGAAAAGCATATTATGCGCAAAGAATCTCGAAAATAAAAAAAACTTACTTAGAAGTTTGGAAACTTCGTTAGAATCACTTTTTTTCCGTTCTTATTTGAGATAACTGGTTCTCTTTCATTATACTAGTTTGATAGCCTCAGAAAAGCATATTATAAGCAAAGAATTTCGAAAAGAAAAATTTTTTTTTTCGAAGTTTGGAAACTTCGTTAGAATCACTTTTTTTCCGTTCTTATTTGAGATAACTGGTTCTCTTTCATTATATTAGTTTGATAGCCTCAGAAAAGCATATTATGCGCAAAGAATCTCGAAAAGAAAAAAATTTTTTTTCGAAGTTTGGAAACTTCATTAGAATCACTTTTTTTCATTCTTATTTGAGATAACTGGTAATCTCTCATTATACTAGTTTGGTAGACTCAGAAAACCATATTATGCGCAAAGAATCTCGAAAAGAAAAAAATTTTTTTTCGATGTTTGGAAACTTCGTTAGAATCACTTTTTTTCCGTTCTTATTTGAGATAACTGGTTCTCTTTCATTATACTAATTAGATAGCCTCAGAAAAGCATATTACGCGCAAAGAATCTCGAAAATAAAAAAAATTTTTTAGAACTTTGGAAACTTCGTTAGAATCACTTTTTTTCCGTTCTTATTTGAGATAACTGGTTCTCTTTCATTATACTAGTTTGATAGCCTCAGAAAAGCATATTATGCGCAAAGAATATCGAAAAGAAAAAAATTTTTTTTCGAAGTTTGGAAACTTCATTAGAATCACTTTTTTTACATTCTTCTTTGAGATAACTGGTAATCTCCCATTATACTAGTTTGATAGCCTCAGAAAAGCATATTATGCGCAAAGAATCTCGAAAAGAAAAAAATTTTTTTTCGAAGTTTGGAAACGTCTTTTGAATCACTTTTTTCCGTTCTTATTTGAGATAACTGGTTCTCTTTCATTATAGTAGTTTGATAGCCTCAGAAATGCATATCATGCGCATAGAATCTCGAAATGAAAAAAAAATTTTTTCGAAGTTTGGAAACTTCGTTAGAATCACTTTTTTTCCATTCTTATTTGAGATAACTGGTTCTCTTTCATTATACTAGTTTGATAGCCTCAGAAAAGCATATTATGCGCAAAGAATCTCGAAAAGAAAAAAATTTTTTTTCGAAGTTTGGAAACTTCTTTAGAATCACTTTTTTTCCGTTCTTATTTGAGATAACTGGTTCTCTTTTTTATACTAGTGTGATAGCCTCAGAAAAGCATATTATGCGCAAAGAATCTCGAAAAGAAAAAAATTTTTTTTCGAAGTTTGGAAACGTCTTTTGAATCACTTTTTTCCGTTCTTATTTGAGATAACTGGTTCTCTTTCATTATAGTAGTTTGATAGCCTCAGAAAAGCATATTATGCGCAAAGAATCTCGAAAAGAAAAAAAAAATTTTTCGAAGTTTGGAAACTTCCTTAGAAACAGTTTTTTTCCATTCTTATTTGAGTTAACTGGTTCTCTTTCATTATACTAGTTTGATAGCCTGAGAAAAGCATATTATGCGCAAAGAATCTCGAAAGAAAAATTTTTTTTTTCGTAGTTTGGAATCTTCGTTAGAATCACTTTTTTTCCGTTCTAATTTGACATAACTGGTTCTCTTTCATTATACTAGTTTGATAGCCTCAGAAAAGCATATTATGCGCAAAGAATCTCGAAAATAAAAAAAAAAAAATTCGAAGTTTGAAACTTCGTTGGAATCACTTTTTTTCCGTTCTTATTTGAGATAACTGGTTCTCTTTCATTTTACTAGTTTGATAGCCTCAGAAAAGCATATTATGCGCAAAGAATCTCGAAAAGAAAAAAAATTTTTTCGAAATTGGGAAACTTCGTTAGAATCACTTTTATTCCGTTCTTATTTGAGATAACTGGTTCTCTTTCATTATACTAGTTTGATAGCCTCAGTAAAGCATATTATGCGCAATGTATCTCGAAAAAAAAAATTTTTTTTCGAAGTTTGGAAACTTCGTTAGAATCACTTTTTTTCCGTTCTTATTTGAGATAACTGGTTCTCTTTCATTATACTAGTTTGATAGCCTCAGAAAAGCATATTATGCGCAAAGAATCTCGAAAAAAAAAAATTTTTTTCGAAGTTTGGATACTTCGTTAGAATCACTTTATTTCCGTTCTTATTTGAGATAACTGGTTCTCTTTCATTATGCTAGTTTGATAGCCTCAGTAGAGCATATTATGCGCAAAGAATCTCGAAAAGAAAAAAAATTTTTTTCGAAGTTTGGAAACGTCGTTTGAATCACTTTTTTCCGTTCTTATTTGAGATAACTGGTTCTCTTTCATTATACTAGTTTGATAGCCTCAGAAAAGCATATTATGCGCAAAAAATCTCGAAAAGAAAAAAATTTCTTTTTTCGAAGTTTGGAAACTTCGTTAGAATCACTTTTTTTCCGTTCTTATTTGAGATAACTGGTTCTCTTTCATTATACTAGTTTACTAGTTTGATAGCCTCAGAAAAGCATATTATGCGCAAAGAATCCCGAAAAGAAAAAAATTTTTTTTCGAAGTTTGGAAATTTCATTATCATCACTTTTTTTCCATTCTTATTTGAGATAAATGGTAATCTCTCATTAAACTAGTTTGATAGCCTCAGAAAAGCATATTATGCGCAAAGAATCTCGAAAAGAAGAAAATTTTTTTTCGAAGTTTGGAAACTTCGTTAGAATCACTTTTTTCCGTTCTTATTTGAGATAACTGGTTCTCTTTCATTATACTAGTTTGATAGCCTCAGAAAAGCATATTATGCGCAAAGAATCTCGAAAAGAAAAAAGTTTTTTTTCGAAGTTTGGAAACTTCATTAGAAGCACTTTTTTCCATTCTTATTTGAGATAACTGGTAATCTCTCATTATACTAGTTTGATAGCCTCAGAAATCATATTAGGCGCAAAGAATCTCGAAAAGAAAAAAATTTTTTTTCGATGTTCGGAAACTTCGTTAGAATCACTTTTTTTCCGTTCTTATTTGAGATAACTGGTTCTCTTTCATTATACTAATTAGATAGCCTCAGAAAAGCATATTATGCGCAAAGAATCTCGAAAATAAAAAAAACTTACTTAGAAGTTTGGAAACTTCGTTAGAATCACTTTTTTTCCGTTCTTATTTGAGATAACTGGTTCTCTTTCATTATACTAGTTTGATAGCCTCAGAAAAGCATATTATAAGCAAAGAATTTCGAAAAGAAAAATTTTTTTTTTCGAAGTTTGGAAACTTCGTTAGAATCACTTTTTTTCCGTTCTTATTTGAGATAACTGGTTCTCTTTCATTATATTAGTTTGATAGCCTCAGAAAAGCATATTATGCGCAAAGAATCTCGAAAAGAAAAAAATTTTTTTTCGAAGTTTGGAAACTTCATTAGAATCACTTTTTTTCATTCTTATTTGAGATAACTGGTAATCTCTCATTATACTAGTTTGGTAGACTCAGAAAACCATATTATGCGCAAAGAATCTCGAAAAGAAAAAAATTTTTTTTCGATGTTTGGAAACTTCGTTAGAATCACTTTTTTTCCGTTCTTATTTGAGATAACTGGTTCTCTTTCATTATACTAATTAGATAGCCTCAGAAAAGCATATTACGCGCAAAGAATCTCGAAAATAAAAAAAATTTTTTAGAACTTTGGAAACTTCGTTAGAATCACTTTTTTTCCGTTCTTATTTGAGATAACTGGTTCTCTTTCATTATACTAGTTTGATAGCCTCAGAAAAGCATATTATGCGCAAAGAATATCGAAAAGAAAAAAATTTTTTTTCGAAGTTTGGAAACTTCATTAGAATCACTTTTTTTACATTCTTCTTTGAGATAACTGGTAATCTCCCATTATACTAGTTTGATAGCCTCAGAAAAGCATATTATGCGCAAAGAATCTCGAAAAAAAAAAATTTTTTTTCGAAGTTTGGAAACGTCTTTTGAATCACTTTTTTCCGTTCTTATTTGAGATAACTGGTTCTCTTTCATTATAGTAGTTTGATAGCCTCAGAAAAGCATATCATGCGCATAGAATCTCGAAATGAAAAAAAAATTTTTTCGAAGTTTGGAAACTTCGTTAGAATCACTTTTTTTCCATTCTTATTTGAGATAACTGGTTCTCTTTCATTATACTAGTTTGATAGCCTCAGAAAAGCATATTATGCGCAAAGAATCTCGAAAAGAAAAACATTTTTTTTCGAAGTTTGGAAACTTCTTTAGAATCACTTTTTTTCCGTTCTTATTTGAGATAACTGGTTCTCTTTTTTATACTAGTGTGATAGCCTCAGAAAAGCATATTATGCGCAAAGAATCTCGAAAAGAAAAAAATTTTTTTTCGAAGTTTGGAAACGTCTTTTGAATCACTTTTTTCCGTTCTTATTTGAGATAACTGGTTCTCTTTCATTATAGTAGTTTGATAGCCTCAGAAAAGCATATCATGCGCATAGAATCTCGAAATGAAAAAAAAATTTTTTCGAAGTTTGGAAACTTCGTTAGAATCACTTTTTTTCCATTCTTATTTGAGATAACTGGTTCTCTTTCATTATACTAGTTTGATAGCCTCAGAAAAGCATATTATGCGCAAAGAATCTCGAAAAGAAAAAAATTTTTTTTCGAAGTTTGGAAACTTCTTTAGAATCACTTTTTTTCCGTTCTTATTTGAGATAACTGGTTCTCTTTTTTATACTAGTGTGATAGCCTCAGAAAAGCATATTATGCGCAAAGAATCTCGAAAAGAAAAAAATTTTTTTTCGAAGTTTGGAAACGTCTTTTGAATCACTTTTTTCCGTTCTTATTTGAGATAACTGGTTCTCTTTCATTATAGTAGTTTGATAGCCTCAGAAAAGCATATTATGCGCAAAGAATCTCGAAAAGAAAAAAAAAATTTTTCGAAGTTTGGAAACTTCCTTAGAAACAGTTTTTTTCCATTCTTATTTGAGTTAACTGGTTCTCTTTCATTATACTAGTTTGATAGCCTGAGAAAAGCATATTATGCGCAAAGAATCTCGAAAGAAAAATTTTTTTTTTCGTAGTTTGGAATCTTCGTTAGAATCACTTTTTTTCCGTTCTAATTTGACATAACTGGTTCTCTTTCATTATACTAGTTTGATAGCCTCAGAAAAGCATATTATGCGCAAAGAATCTCGAAAATAAAAAAAAAAAATTTCGAAGTTTGAAACTTCGTTGGAATCACTTTTTTTCCGTTCTTATTTGAGATAACTGGTTCTCTTTCATTTTACTAGTTTGATAGCCTCAGAAAAGCATATTATGCGCAAAGAATCTCGAAAAGAAAAAAATTTTTTTCGAAATTGGGAAACTTCGTTAGAATCACTTTTATTCCGTTCTTATTTGAGATAACTGGTTCTCTTTCATTATACTAGTTTGATAGCCTCAGTAAAGCATATTATGCGCAATGTATCTCGAAAAAAAAAATTTTTTTTCGAAGTTTGGAAACTTCGTTAGAATCACTTTTTTTCCGTTCTTATTTGAGATAACTGGTTCTCTTTCATTATACTAGTTTGATAGCCTCAGAAAAGCATATTATGCGCAAAGAATCTCGAAAAAAAAAATTTTTTTTCGAAGTTTGGATACTTCGTTAGAATCACTTTATTTCCGTTCTTATTTGAGATAACTGGTTCTCTTTCATTATGCTAGTTTGATAGCCTCAGTAGAGCATATTATGCGCAAAGAATCTCGAAAAGAAAAAAAATTTTTTTCGAAGTTTGGAAACGTCGTTTGAATCACTTTTTTCCGTTCTTATTTGAGATAACTGGTTCTCTTTCATTATACTAGTTTGATAGCCTCAGAAAAGCATATTATGCGCAAAAAATCTCGAAAAGAAAAAAATTTCTTTTTTCGAAGTTTGGAAACTTCGTTAGAATCACTTTTTTTCCGTTCTTATTTGAGATAACTGGTTCTCTTTCATTATACTAGTTTACTAGTTTGATAGCCTCAGAAAAGCATATTATGCGCAAAGAATCCCGAAAAGAAAAAAATTTTTTTTCGAAGTTTGGAAATTTCATTATCATCACTTTTTTTCCATTCTTATTTGAGATAAATGGTAATCTCTCATTAAACTAGTTTGATAGCCTCAGAAAAGCATATTATGCGCAAAGAATCTCGAAAAGAAGAAAATTTTTTTTCGAAGTTTGGAAACTTCGTTAGAATCACTTTTTTTCCGTTGTTATTTGAGATAACTGGTTCTCTTTCATTATACTAATTTGACAGCCTCAGAAAAGCATATTATGCGCAAAGAATCTCGAAAAGAAAAAGTTTTTTCCTCGAAGTTTGGAAACTTCGTTAGAATCACTTTTTTCCCATTCTTATTTGAGATAACTGGTAATCTCTCATTATACTAGTTTGATAGCCTCAGAAAATCATATTATGCGCAAAGAATCTCGAAAAGAAAAAAATTTTTTTTCGATGTTCGGAAACTTCGTTAGAATCACTTTTTTTCCGTTCTTATTTGAGATAACTGGTTCTCTTTCATTATACTAATTAGATAGCCTCAGAAAGCATATTACGCGCAAAGAATCTCGAAAATAAAAAAATTTTTTTAGAACTTTGGAAACTTCGTTAGAATCACTTTTTTTCCGTTCTTATTTGAGATAACTGGTTCTCTTTCATTATACTAGTTTGATAGCCTCAGAAAAGCATATTATGCGCAAAGAATATCGAAAAGAAAAAAATTTTTTTTCGAAGTTTGGAAACTTCATTAGAATCACTTTTTTTCCATTCTTATTTGAGATAACTGGTAATCTCCCATTATACTAGTTTGATAGCCTCAGAAAAGCATATTATGCGCAAAGAATCTCGAAAAGAAAAAAAATTTTTTCGAAAATTGGAAACTTCGTTAGAATCACTTTTATTCCGTTCTTATTTGAGATAACTGGTTCTTTTTCATTATACTAGTTTGATAGCCTCAGTAAAGCATATTATGCGCAAAGAATCTCGAAAAGAAAAAAATTTTTTTTCGAAGTTCGGAAACTTCGTTAGAATCACTTTTTTTCCGTTCTTATTTGAGATAACTGGTTCTCTTTCATTATACTAGTTTACTATTTTGATAGCCTCAGAAAAGCATATTATGCGCAAAGAATCCCGAAAAGAAAAACATTTTTTTTCGAAGTTTGGAAATTTCATTAGAATCACTTTTTTTCCATTCTTATTTGAGATAAATGGTAATCTCTCATTATACTAGTTTGATAGCCTCAGAAAAGCATATTATGCGCAAAGAATCTCGAAAAGAAGAAATTTTTTTTTCGAAGTTTGGAAACTTCGTTAGAATCACTTTTTTTCCGTTGTTATTTGAGAAAAACGGTTCTCTTTCATTATACTAATTTGACAGCCTCAGAAAAGCATATTATGCGCAAAGAATCTCGAAAAAAAAAAATTTTTTTCGAAGTTTGGATACTTCGTTAGAATCACTTTATTTCCGTTCTTATTTGAGATAACTGGTTCTCTTTCATTATGCTAGTTTGATAGCCTCAGTAGAGCATATTATGCGCAAAGAATCTCGAAAAGAAAAAAAATTTTTTTCGAAGTTTGGAAACGTCGTTTGAATCACTTTTTTCCGTTCTTATTTGAGATAACTGGTTCTCTTTCATTATACTAGTTTGATAGCCTCAGAAAAGCATATTATGCGCAAAAAATCTCGAAAAGAAAAAAATTTCTTTTTTCGAAGTTTGGAAACTTCGTTAGAATCACTTTTTTTCCGTTCTTATTTGAGATAACTGGTTCTCTTTCATTATACTAGTTTACTAGTTTGATAGCCTCAGAAAAGCATATTATGCGCAAAGAATCCCGAAAAGAAAAAAATTTTTTTTCGAAGTTTGGAAATTTCATTATCATCACTTTTTTTCCATTCTTATTTGAGATAAATGGTAATCTCTCATTAAACTAGTTTGATAGCCTCAGAAAAGCATATTATGCGCAAAGAATCTCGAAAAGAAGAAAATTTTTTTTCGAAGTTTGGAAACTTCGTTAGAATCACTTTTTTCCGTTCTTATTTGAGATAACTGGTTCTCTTTCATTATACTAGTTTGATAGCCTCAGAAAAGCATATTATGCGCAAAGAATCTCGAAAAGAAAAAAGTTTTTTTTCGAAGTTTGGAAACTTCATTAGAAGCACTTTTTTCCATTCTTATTTGAGATAACTGGTAATCTCTCATTATACTAGTTTGATAGCCTCAGAAATCATATTAGGCGCAAAGAATCTCGAAAAGAAAAAAATTTTTTTTCGATGTTCGGAAACTTCGTTAGAATCACTTTTTTTCCGTTCTTATTTGAGATAACTGGTTCTCTTTCATTATACTAATTAGATAGCCTCAGAAAAGCATATTATGCGCAAAGAATCTCGAAAATAAAAAAAACTTACTTAGAAGTTTGGAAACTTCGTTAGAATCACTTTTTTTCCGTTCTTATTTGAGATAACTGGTTCTCTTTCATTATACTAGTTTGATAGCCTCAGAAAAGCATATTATAAGCAAAGAATTTCGAAAAGAAAAATTTTTTTTTTCGAAGTTTGGAAACTTCGTTAGAATCACTTTTTTTCCGTTCTTATTTGAGATAACTGGTTCTCTTTCATTATATTAGTTTGATAGCCTCAGAAAAGCATATTATGCGCAAAGAATCTCGAAAAGAAAAAAATTTTTTTTCGAAGTTTGGAAACTTCATTAGAATCACTTTTTTTCATTCTTATTTGAGATAACTGGTAATCTCTCATTATACTAGTTTGGTAGACTCAGAAAACCATATTATGCGCAAAGAATCTCGAAAAGAAAAAAATTTTTTTTCGATGTTTGGAAACTTCGTTAGAATCACTTTTTTTCCGTTCTTATTTGAGATAACTGGTTCTCTTTCATTATACTAATTAGATAGCCTCAGAAAAGCATATTACGCGCAAAGAATCTCGAAAATAAAAAAAATTTTTTAGAACTTTGGAAACTTCGTTAGAATCACTTTTTTTCCGTTCTTATTTGAGATAACTGGTTCTCTTTCATTATACTAGTTTGATAGCCTCAGAAAAGCATATTATGCGCAAAGAATATCGAAAAGAAAAAAATTTTTTTTCGAAGTTTGGAAACTTCATTAGAATCACTTTTTTTACATTCTTCTTTGAGATAACTGGTAATCTCCCATTATACTAGTTTGATAGCCTCAGAAAAGCATATTATGCGCAAAGAATCTCGAAAAAAAAAAATTTTTTTTCGAAGTTTGGAAACGTCTTTTGAATCACTTTTTTCCGTTCTTATTTGAGATAACTGGTTCTCTTTCATTATAGTAGTTTGATAGCCTCAGAAAAGCATATCATGCGCATAGAATCTCGAAATGAAAAAAAAATTTTTTCGAAGTTTGGAAACTTCGTTAGAATCACTTTTTTTCCATTCTTATTTGAGATAACTGGTTCTCTTTCATTATACTAGTTTGATAGCCTCAGAAAAGCATATTATGCGCAAAGAATCTCGAAAAGAAAAACATTTTTTTTCGAAGTTTGGAAACTTCTTTAGAATCACTTTTTTTCCGTTCTTATTTGAGATAACTGGTTCTCTTTTTTATACTAGTGTGATAGCCTCAGAAAAGCATATTATGCGCAAAGAATCTCGAAAAGAAAAAAATTTTTTTTCGAAGTTTGGAAACGTCTTTTGAATCACTTTTTTCCGTTCTTATTTGAGATAACTGGTTCTCTTTCATTATAGTAGTTTGATAGCCTCAGAAAAGCATATTATGCGCAAAGAATCTCGAAAAGAAAAAAAAAATTTTTCGAAGTTTGGAAACTTCCTTAGAAACAGTTTTTTTCCATTCTTATTTGAGTTAACTGGTTCTCTTTCATTATACTAGTTTGATAGCCTGAGAAAAGCATATTATGCGCAAAGAATCTCGAAAGAAAAATTTTTTTTTTCGTAGTTTGGAATCTTCGTTAGAATCACTTTTTTTCCGTTCTAATTTGACATAACTGGTTCTCTTTCATTATACTAGTTTGATAGCCTCAGAAAAGCATATTATGCGCAAAGAATCTCGAAAATAAAAAAAAAAAATTTCGAAGTTTGAAACTTCGTTGGAATCACTTTTTTTCCGTTCTTATTTGAGATAACTGGTTCTCTTTCATTTTACTAGTTTGATAGCCTCAGAAAAGCATATTATGCGCAAAGAATCTCGAAAAGAAAAAAATTTTTTTCGAAATTGGGAAACTTCGTTAGAATCACTTTTATTCCGTTCTTATTTGAGATAACTGGTTCTCTTTCATTATACTAGTTTGATAGCCTCAGTAAAGCATATTATGCGCAATGTATCTCGAAAAAAAAAATTTTTTTTCGAAGTTTGGAAACTTCGTTAGAATCACTTTTTTTCCGTTCTTATTTGAGATAACTGGTTCTCTTTCATTATACTAGTTTGATAGCCTCAGAAAAGCATATTATGCGCAAAGAATCTCGAAAAAAAAAATTTTTTTTCGAAGTTTGGATACTTCGTTAGAATCACTTTATTTCCGTTCTTATTTGAGATAACTGGTTCTCTTTCATTATGCTAGTTTGATAGCCTCAGTAGAGCATATTATGCGCAAAGAATCTCGAAAAGAAAAAAAATTTTTTTCGAAGTTTGGAAACGTCGTTTGAATCACTTTTTTCCGTTCTTATTTGAGATAACTGGTTCTCTTTCATTATACTAGTTTGATAGCCTCAGAAAAGCATATTATGCGCAAAAAATCTCGAAAAGAAAAAAATTTCTTTTTTCGAAGTTTGGAAACTTCGTTAGAATCACTTTTTTTCCGTTCTTATTTGAGATAACTGGTTCTCTTTCATTATACTAGTTTACTAGTTTGATAGCCTCAGAAAAGCATATTATGCGCAAAGAATCCCGAAAAGAAAAAAATTTTTTTTCGAAGTTTGGAAATTTCATTATCATCACTTTTTTTCCATTCTTATTTGAGATAAATGGTAATCTCTCATTAAACTAGTTTGATAGCCTCAGAAAAGCATATTATGCGCAAAGAATCTCGAAAAGAAGAAAATTTTTTTTCGAAGTTTGGAAACTTCGTTAGAATCACTTTTTTTCCGTTGTTATTTGAGATAACTGGTTCTCTTTCATTATACTAATTTGACAGCCTCAGAAAAGCATATTATGCGCAAAGAATCTCGAAAAGAAAAAGTTTTTTCCTCGAAGTTTGGAAACTTCGTTAGAATCACTTTTTTCCCATTCTTATTTGAGATAACTGGTAATCTCTCATTATACTAGTTTGATAGCCTCAGAAAATCATATTATGCGCAAAGAATCTCGAAAAGAAAAAAATTTTTTTTCGATGTTCGGAAACTTCGTTAGAATCACTTTTTTTCCGTTCTTATTTGAGATAACTGGTTCTCTTTCATTATACTAATTAGATAGCCTCAGAAAGCATATTACGCGCAAAGAATCTCGAAAATAAAAAAATTTTTTTAGAACTTTGGAAACTTCGTTAGAATCACTTTTTTTCCGTTCTTATTTGAGATAACTGGTTCTCTTTCATTATACTAGTTTGATAGCCTCAGAAAAGCATATTATGCGCAAAGAATATCGAAAAGAAAAAAATTTTTTTTCGAAGTTTGGAAACTTCATTAGAATCACTTTTTTTCCATTCTTATTTGAGATAACTGGTAATCTCCCATTATACTAGTTTGATAGCCTCAGAAAAGCATATTATGCGCAAAGAATCTCGAAAAGAAAAAAAATTTTTTCGAAAATTGGAAACTTCGTTAGAATCACTTTTATTCCGTTCTTATTTGAGATAACTGGTTCTTTTTCATTATACTAGTTTGATAGCCTCAGTAAAGCATATTATGCGCAAAGAATCTCGAAAAGAAAAAAATTTTTTTTCGAAGTTCGGAAACTTCGTTAGAATCACTTTTTTTCCGTTCTTATTTGAGATAACTGGTTCTCTTTCATTATACTAGTTTACTATTTTGATAGCCTCAGAAAAGCATATTATGCGCAAAGAATCCCGAAAAGAAAAACATTTTTTTTCGAAGTTTGGAAATTTCATTAGAATCACTTTTTTTCCATTCTTATTTGAGATAAATGGTAATCTCTCATTATACTAGTTTGATAGCCTCAGAAAAGCATATTATGCGCAAAGAATCTCGAAAAGAAGAAATTTTTTTTTCGAAGTTTGGAAACTTCGTTAGAATCACTTTTTTTCCGTTGTTATTTGAGAAAAACGGTTCTCTTTCATTATACTAATTTGACAGCCTCAGAAAAGCATATTATGCGCAAAGAATCTCGAAAAGAAAAAATTTTTTCCTCGAAGTTTGGAAATTTCGTTAGAATCACTTTTTTTCCATTCTTATTTGAGATAACTGGTAATCTCTCATTATACTAGTTTGATAGCCTCAGAAAATCATATTATGCGCAAAGAATCTCGAAAAGAAAAAAATTTTTTTTCGATGTTCGGAAACTTCGTTAGAATCACTTTTTTTCCGTTCTTATTTGAGATAACTGGTTCTCTTTCATTATACTAATTAGATAGCCTCAGAAAAGCATATTATGCGCAAAGAATCTCGAAAATAAAAAAAATTTACTTAGAAATTTGGAAACTTCGTTAGAATCACTTTTTTTCCGTTCTTATTTGAGATAACTGGTTCTCTTTCATTATACTAGTTTGATAGACTCAGAAAACCATATTATGCGCAAAGAATCTCGAAAAGAAAAAAATTTTTTTTCGATGTGTGGAAACTTCGTTAGAATCACTTTTTTTCCGTTCTTATTTGAGATAACTGGTTCTCTTTCATTATACTAATTAGATAGCCTCAGAAAAGCATATTACGCGCAAAGAATCTCGAAAATAAAAAAATTTTTTTAGAACTTTGGAAACTTCGTTTGAATCACTTTTTTTCCGTTCTTATTTGAGATAACTGGTTCTCTTTCATTATACTAGTTTGATAGCCTCAGAAAAGCATATTATGCGCAAAGAATCTCGAAAAGAAAAATTTTTTTTTTCGAAGTTTGGAAACTTCCTTAGAATCACTTTTTTTCCATTCTTATTTGAGATAACTGGTTCTCTTTCATTATACTAGTTTGATAGCCTCAGAAAAGCATATTATGCGCAAAGAATCTCGAAAAGAAAAAAATTTTTTTTCGAATTTTGGAAACTTCTTTAGAATCACTTTTTTTCCGTTCTTATTTGAGATAACTGGTTCTCTTTTTTATACTAGTGTCATAGCCTCAGAAAAGCATATTATGCGCAAAGAATCTCGAAATGAAAAAAAAAATTTTTCGAAATTTGGAAACTTCCTTAGAAACACTTTTTTTCCATTCTTATTTGAGTTAACTGGTTCTCTTTCATTATACTAGTTTGATAGCCTGAGAAAAGCATATTATGCGAAAAGAATCTCGAAAGAAAAAATTTTTTTTTCGTAGTTTGGAATCTTCGTTAGAATTACTTTTTTTCCGTTCTAATTTGACATAACTGGTTCTCTTTCATTATACTAGTTTGATAGCCTCAGAAAAGCATATTATGCGCAAAGAATCTCGAAAAAAAAAAAAAAAAATTTTCGAAGTTTGAAACTTCGTTAGAATCACTTTTTTTCCGTTCTTATTTGAGATGACTGGTTCTCTTTCATTATACTAGTTTGATAGCCTCAGAAAAGCATATTATGCGCAAGGAATCTCGAAAAGAAAAAAAATTTTTTTCGAAGTTTGGCAACTTCGTTAGAATCACTTTTTTTCCGTTCTTATTTGAGATAACTGGTTCTCTTTCATTTTACTAGTTTGATAGCCTCAGAAAAGAATATTATGCGCAAAGAATCTCGAAAAGAAAAAAAATTTTTTCGAAATTTGGAAACTTCGTTAGAATCACTTTTATTCCGTTCTTATTTGAGATAACTGGTTCTCTTTTAATTATACTAGTTTGATAGCCTCAGAAAAGCATATTATGCGCAAAGAATCTCGAAAAGAAAAAAAAATTTTTTCGAAGTTTGGAAACTTCGTTAGAATCACTTTTTTTCCGTTCTTATTTGAGATAACTGGTTCTCTTTCATTATACTAGTTTGATAGCCTTAGAAAAGCATATTATGCACAAAGAATCTCGAAAAGAAAAAAAAATTTTTCCAAGTTTGGAAACTTCGTTACAATCACTTTTATTCTGTTCTTATTTGACATAACTGGTTCTCTTTCATTATACTAGTTTGATAGCCTCAGAAAAGGATATTATGCGCAAAGAATCTCGAAATGAAAAAAAATTTTTTCGAAGTTTGGAAACTTCCTTAGAATCACTTTTTTTCCATTCTTATTTGAGATAACTGGTTCTCTTTCATTATACTAGTTTGATAGCCTCAGAAAAGCATATTATACGGTGAGAATCTCGAAAAGAAAAAAAACTTTTTTCGAAGTTTGGAAACTTCGTTAGAATCACTTTTTTTCCGTTCTTATTTGAGATAACTGGTTCTCTTTCATTATACTAGTTTGATAGCCTCAGTAAAGCATATTATGCGCAAAGAATCTCGAAAAAAAAATTTTTTTTTCGAAGTTTGGAAACTTCGTTAGAATCACTTTATTTCCGTTCTTATTTGAGATAACTGGTTCTCTTTCATTATACTAGTTTGATAGCCTCAGTAAAGCATATTATGCGCAAAGAATCTCGAAAAAAAAATTTTTTTTCGAAGTTTGGAAACGTCGTTTGAATCACTTTTTTCCGTTCTTATTTGAGATAACTGGTTCTCTTTCATTATAGTAGTTTGATAGCCTCAGAAAAGCATATTATGCGCAAAGAATCTCGAAAAGAAAAAAAAAATTTTCGAAATTTGGAAACTTCGTTAGAATCACTTTTATTCCGTTCTTATTTGAGATAACTGGTTCTCTTTCATTATACTAGTTTGATAGCCTCAGAAAAGCATATTATGCGCAAAGAATCTCGAAAATAAAAAAAATTTACTTAGAAGTTTGGAAACTTCGTTAGAATCACTTTTTTTCGCTTCTTAGTTGAGATAACTGGTTCTCTTTCATTATATTAGTTTGATAGCCTCAGAAAAGCATATTATGCGCAAAGAATCTCGAAAAGAAAAAAATTATTTTTCGAAGTTTGGAAACTTCATTAGAATCACTTTTTTTCATTCTTATTTGAGATAACTGGTAATCTCTCATTATACTAGTTTGATAGACTCAGAAAACCATATTATGCGCAAGAAATCTCGAAAAGAAAAAATTTTTTTTTCGATGTTTGGATACTTCGTTGGAATCACTTTTTTTCCGTTCTTATTTGAGATAACTGGTTCTCTTTCATTATACTAATTAGATAGCCTCAGAAAAGCATATTACGCGCAAAGAATCTCGAAAATAAAAAAATTTTTTTAGAACTTTGGAAACTTCGTTAGAATCACTTTTTTTCCGTTCTTATTTGAGATAACTGGTTCTCTTTCATTATACTAGTTTGATAGCCTCAGAAAAGCATATTATGCGCAAATAATATCGAAAAGAAAAAAATTTTTTTTCGAAGTTTGGAAACTTCATTAGAATCACTTTTTTTCCATTCTTATTTGAGATAACTGGTAATCTCTCATTATACTAGTTTGATAGCCCCTGAAAAGCATATTATGCGCAAAGAATCTCGAAAAGAAAAAAAATTTTTTTCGAAGTTTGGAAACGTCTTTTGAATCACTTTTTTCCGTTCTTATTTGAGATAACTGGTTCTCTTTCATTATAGTAGTTTGATAGCCTCAGAAAAGCATATTATGCGCATAGAATCTCCAAATGAAAAAAAATTTTTTTCGAAGTTAGGAAACTTCCTTAGAATCACTTTTTTTCCATTCTTATTTGAGATAACTGGTTCTCTTTTTTATACTAGTGTGATAGCCTCAGAAAAGCATATTATGCGCAAAGAATCTCGAAAAGAAAAAAACTTTTTTTCGAAGTTTGGAAACTTCCTTAGAAACACTTTTTTTCCATTCTTATTTGAGTTAACTGGTTCTCTTCCATTATACTAGTTTGATAGCCTGAGAAAAGCATATTATGCGCAAAGAATCTCGAAAGAAAAAATTTTTTTTTCGTAGTATGGAAACTTCGTTAGAATCACTTTTTTTCCGTTCTAATTTGACATAACTGGTTCTCTTTCGTTATACTAGTTTGATAGCCTCAGAAAAGCATATTATGCGCAAAGAATCTCGAAAAAAAAAAAAAAAAAAAATTTCGAAGTTTGAAACTTCGTTAGAATCACTTTTTTTCCGTTCTTATTTGAGATAACTGGTTCTCTTTCATTTTACTAGTTTGATAGCCTCAGAAAAGCATATTATGCGCAAAGAATCTCGAAAAAAAAATTTTTTTTTCGTAGTATGGAAACTTCGTTAGAATCACTTTTTTTCCGTTCTAATTTGACATAACTGGTTCTCTTTCGTTATACTAGTTTGATAACCTCAGAAAAGCATATTATGCGCAAAAAATCTCGAAAATAAAAAAAAAAATTTTCGAAGTTTGAAACTTCGTTAGAATCACTTTTATTCCGTTCTTATTTGAGATAACTGGTTCTCTTTCATTTTACTAGTTTGATAGCCTCAGAAAAGCATATTATGCGCAAAGAATCTCGAAAAGAAAAAAAAAAATTTCGAAATTTGGAAACTTCGTTAGAATCACTTTTATTCCGTTCTTATTTGAGATAACTGGTTCTCTTTCATTATACTAGTTTGATAGCCTCAGAAAAGCATATTATGTGCAAAGAATCTCGAAAAGAGAAAAAATTTTTTTCGAAGTTTGGAAACTTCGTTAGAATCACTTTTTTTCCGTTCTTATTTGAGATAACTGGTTCTCTTTCATTATACTAGTTTGATAGCCTTAGAAAAGCATATTATGCACAAAGAATCTCGAAAAGAAAAAAAATTTTTTCCAAGTTTGGAAACTTCGTTACAATCACTTTTATTCTGTTCTTATTTGACATAACTGGTTCTCTTTCATTATAGTAGTTTGATAGCCTCAGAAAAGCATATTATGCGCAAAGAATCTCGAAAAGAAAAAAAAAATTTTCGAAATTTGGAAACTTCGTTAGAATCACTTTTATTCCGTTCTTATTTGAGATAACTGGTTCTCTTTCATTATACTAGTTTGATAGCCTCAGAAAAGCATATTATGCGCAAAGAATCTCGAAAATAAAAAAAATTTACTTAGAAGTTTGGAAACTTCGTTAGAATCACTTTTTTTCGCTTCTTAGTTGAGATAACTGGTTCTCTTTCATTATATTAGTTTGATAGCCTCAGAAAAGCATATTATGCGCAAAGAATCTCGAAAAGAAAAAAATTATTTTTCGAAGTTTGGAAACTTCATTAGAATCACTTTTTTTCATTCTTATTTGAGATAACTGGTAATCTCTCATTATACTAGTTTGATAGACTCAGAAAACCATATTATGCGCAAGAAATCTCGAAAAGAAAAAATTTTTTTTTCGATGTTTGGATACTTCGTTGGAATCACTTTTTTTCCGTTCTTATTTGAGATAACTGGTTCTCTTTCATTATACTAATTAGATAGCCTCAGAAAAGCATATTACGCGCAAAGAATCTCGAAAATAAAAAAATTTTTTTAGAACTTTGGAAACTTCGTTAGAATCACTTTTTTTCCGTTCTTATTTGAGATAACTGGTTCTCTTTCATTATACTAGTTTGATAGCCTCAGAAAAGCATATTATGCGCAAATAATATCGAAAAGAAAAAAATTTTTTTTCGAAGTTTGGAAACTTCATTAGAATCACTTTTTTTCCATTCTTATTTGAGATAACTGGTAATCTCTCATTATACTAGTTTGATAGCCCCTGAAAAGCATATTATGCGCAAAGAATCTCGAAAAGAAAAAAAATTTTTTTCGAAGTTTGGAAACGTCTTTTGAATCACTTTTTTCCGTTCTTATTTGTGATAACTGGTTCTCTTTCATTATAGTAGTTTGATAGCCTCAGAAAAGCATATTATGCGCATAGAATCTCCAAATGAAAAAAAATTTTTTTCGAAGTTAGGAAACTTCCTTAGAATCACTTTTTTTCCATTCTTATTTGAGATAACTGGTTCTCTTTTTTATACTAGTGTGATAGCCTCAGAAAAGCATATTATGCGCAAAGAATCTCGAAAAGAAAAAAACTTTTTTTCGAAGTTTGGAAACTTCCTTAGAAACACTTTTTTTCCATTCTTATTGGAGTTAACTGGTTCTCTTCCATTATACTAGTTTGATAGCCTGAGAAAAGCATATTATGCGCAAAGAATCTCGAAAGCAAAAATTTTTTTTTCGTAGTATGGAAACTTCGTTAGAATCACTTTTTTTCCGTTCTAATTTGACATAACTGGTACTCTTTCGTTATACTAGTTTGATAGCCTCAGAAAAGCATATTATGCGCAAAGAATCTCGAAAAAAAAAAAAAAAAAAATTTCGAAGTTTGAAACTTCGTTAGAATCACTTTTTTTCCGTTCTTATTTGAGATAACTGGTTCTCTTTCATTTTACTAGTTTGATAGCCTCAGAAAAGCATATTATGCGCAAAGAATCTCGAAAGAAAAAATTTTTTTTTCGTAGTATGGAAACTTCGTTAGAATCACTTTTTTTCCGTTCTAATTTGACATAACTGGTTCTCTTTCGTTATACTAGTTTGATAGCCTCAGAAAAGCATATTATGCGCAAAAAATCTCGAAAATAAAAAAAAAAATTTTCGAAGTTTGAAACTTCGTTAGAATCACTTTTATTCCGTTCTTATTTGAGATAACTGGTTCTCTTTCATTTTACTAGTTTGATAGCCTCAGAAAAGCATATTATGCGCAAAGAATCTCGAAAAGAAAAAAAAAAATTTCGAAATTTGGAAACTTCGTTAGAATCACTTTTATTCCGTTCTTATTTGAGATAACTGGTTCTCTTTCATTATACTAGTTTGATAGCCTCAGAAAAGCATATTATGTGCAAAGAATCTCGAAAAGAGAAAAAATTTTTTTCGAAGTTTGGAAACTTCGTTAGAATCACTTTTTTTCCGTTCTTATTTGAGATAACTGGTTCTCTTTCATTATACTAGTTTGATAGCCTTAGAAAAGCATATTATGCACAAAGAATCTCGAAAAGAAAAAAAATTTTTTCCAAGTTTGGAAACTTCGTTACAATCACTTTTATTCTGTTCTTATTTGACATAACTGGTTCTCTTTCATTATACTAGTTTGATAGCCTCAGAAAAGCATATTATGCGCAAAGAATCTCGAAATGAAAAAATTTTTTTTTCGAAGTTTGGAAACTTCCTTAGAATCACTTTTTTTCCATTCTTATTTGAGATAACTGGTTCTCTTTCATTTTACTAGTTTGATAGCCTCAGAAAAGCATATTATGCGCAAAGAATCTCGAAAGAAACAATTTTTTTTTCGTAGTATGGAAACTTCGTTAGAATCACTTTTTTTCCGTTCTAATTTGACATAACTGGTTCTCTTTCGTTATACTAGTTTGATAGCCTCAGAAAAGCATATTATGCGCAAAAAATCTCGAAAATAAAAAAAAAATTTTTCGAAGTTTGAAACTTCGTTAGAATCACTTTTATTCCGTTCTTATTTGAGATAACTGGTTCTCTTTCATTTTACTAGTTTGATAGCCTCAGAAAAGCATATTATGCGCAAAGAATCTCGAAAAGAAAAAAAAAAATTTCGAAATTTGGAAACTTCGTTAGAATCACTTTTATTCCGTTCTTATTTGAGATAACTGGTTCTCTTTCATTATACTAGTTTGATAGCCTCAGAAAAGCATATTATGTGCAAAGAATCTCGAAAAGAGAAAAAATTTTTTTCGAAGTTTGGAAACTTCGTTAGAATCACTTTTTTTCCGTTCTTATTTGAGATAACTGGTTCTCTTTCATTATACTAGTTTGATAGCCTTAGAAAAGCATATTATGCACAAAGAATCTCGAAAAGAAAAAAAAATTTTTCCAAGTTTGGAAACTTCGTTACAATCACTTTTATTCTGTTCTTATTTAACATAACTGGTTCTCTTTCATTATACTAGTTTGATAGCCTCAGAAAAGCATATTATGCGCAAAGAATCTCGAAATGAAAAATTTTTTTTTTCGAAGTTTGGAAACTTCCTTGGAATCACTTTTTTTCCATTCTTATTTGAGATAACTGGTTCTCTTTCATTATACTAGTTTGATAGCCTCAGAAAAGCATATTATACGGTGAGAATCTCGAAAAGAAAAAAAACTTTTTTCGAAGTTTGGAAACTTCGTTAGAATCACTTTTTTTCCGTTCTTATTTGAGATAACTGGTTCTCTTTCATTATACTAGTTTGATAGCCTCAGAAATGCATATTATGCGCAAAGAATCACGAAAAGAAAAAAAAAATTTTTTCGAAGTTTGGAAACTTTGTTTGAATCACTTTTTTTCCGTTCTTATTTGAGATAACTGGTTCTCTTTCATTATACTATTTTGATAGCCTCAGTAAAGCATATTATGCGCAAAGAATCTCGAAAAGAAAAAAAATTTTTTTCGAAGTTTGGAAACTTCGTTTGAATCACTTTTTTTCCGTTCTTATTTGAGATAACTGGTTCTCTTTCATTATACTAGTTTGATAGCCTCAGTAAAGCATATTATGCGCAAAGAATCTCGAAAAAAAAAATTTTTTTTCGAAGTTTGGAAACTTCGTTAGAATCACTTTATTTCCGTTCTTATTTGAGATAACTGGTTCTCTTTCATTATACTAGTTTGATAGCCTCAGTAAAGGATATTATGCGCAAAGAATCTCGAAAAGAAAAAAAAAATTTTTCGAAGTTTGGAAACTTCGTTTGAATCACTTTTTTCCGTTCTTATTTGAGCTAACTGGTTTCTTTCATTATAGTAGTTTGATAGCCTCAGAAAAGCATATTATGCGCAAAGAATCTCGAAAAGAAAAAAAAAATTTTCGAAATTTGGAAACTTCGTTAGAATCACTTTTATTCCGTTCTTATTTGAGATAACTGGTTCTCTTTCATTATACTAGTTTGATAGCCTCAGAAAAGCATATTATGCGCAAAGAATCTCGAAAAGAAAAAAATTTTTTTTCGAAGTTTGGAAACTTCGTTAGAATCACTTTTTTTCCGTTCTTATTTGAGATAACTGGTTCTCTTTCATTATACTAGTTTGATAGCCTTAGAAAAGCATTTTATGCACAAAGAATCTCGAAAAGAAAAAAAAATTTTTCCAAGTTTGGAAACTTTGTTACAATCACTTTTATTCTGTTCTTATTTGACATAAATGGTTCTCTTTCATTATACTAGTTTGATAGCCTCAGAAAAGCATATTATGCGCAAAGAATCTCGAAATGAAAAAATTTTTTTTTCGAAGTTTGGAAACTTCCTTAGAATCACTTTTTTCCATTCTTATTTGAGATAACTGGTTCTCTTTCATTATACTAGTTTGATAGCCTCAGAAAAGCATATTATACGGTGAGAATCTCGAAAAGAAAAAAAACTTTTTTCGAAGTTCGGAAACTTCGTTAGAATCACTTTTTTTCCGTTCTTATTTGAGATAACTGGTTCTCTTTCATTATACTAGTTTGATAGCCTCAGAAAAGCATATTATGCGCAAAGAATCACGAAAAGAAAAAAAAAATTTTTCGAAGTTTGGAAACTTTGTTTGAATCACTTTTTTTCCGTTCTTATTTGAGATAACTAGTTCTCTTTCATTATACTAATTTGATAGCCTCAGTAAAGCATATTATGCGCAAAGAATCTCGAAAAGAAAAAAAAATTTTTTCGAAGTTTGGAAACTTCGTTAGAATCACTTTTTTTCCGTTCTTATTTGAGATAACTGGTTCTCTTTCATTATACTAGTTTGATAGGCTCAGTAAAGCATATTATGCGCAAAGAATCTCGAAAAAAAAAAAAATTTTTTTCGAAGTTTGGAATCTTCGTTAGAATCACTTTTTTTCCGTTCTTATTTGAGATAACTGGTTCTCTTTCATTATACTAGTTTGATAGCCTCAGTAAACCATATTATGCGCAAAGAATCTCGAAAAGAAAAAAATTTTTTTTCGATGTTCGGAAACTTCGTTAGAATCACTTTTTTTCCGTTCTTATTTGAGATAACTGGTTCTCTTTCATTATACTAGTTTACTAGTTTGATAGCCTCAGAAAAGCATATTATGCGCAAAGAATCCCGAAAAGAAAAAAATTTTTTTTCGAAGTTTGGAAATTTCATTAGAATCACTTTTTTTCCATTCTTATTTGAGATAAATGGTTATCTCTCATTATACTAGTTTGATAGCCTCAGAAAAGCATATTATGCGCAAAGAATCTCGAAAAGAAGAAATTTTTTTTTCGAAGTTTGGAAACTTCGTTAGAATCACTTTTTTTCCGTTGTTATTTGAGAAAAATGGTTCTCTTTCATTATACTAATTTGACAGCCTCAGAAAAGCATATTATGCGCAAAGAATATCGAAAAGAAAAAAATTTTTTTTCGAAGTTTGGAAACTTCATTAGAATCACTTTTTTTTCCATTCTTATTTGAGATAACTGGTAATATCTCATTATACTAGTTTGATAGCCTCAGAAAAGCATATTATGCGGAAAGAATCTCGAAAAGAAAAAAATTTTTTTTCGAAGTTTGGAAACGTCTTTTGAATCACTTTTTTCCGTTCTAATTTGAGATAACTGGTTCTCTTTCATTATAGTAGTTTGATAGCCTCAGAAAAGCATATTATGCGCGTAGAATCTCCAAATGAAAAAAAAATTTTTTCGAAGTTTGGAAACTTCCTTAGAATCACTTTTTTTCCATTCTTATTTGAGATAACTGGTTCTCTTTTTTATACTAGTGTGATAGCCTCAGAAAAGCATATTATGCGCAAAGAATCTCGAAAATAAAAAAAAAATTTTTCGAAGTTTGAAACTTCGTTAGAATCACTTTTTTTCCGTGCTTATTTGAGATAACTGGTTCTCTTTCATTATACTAGTTTGATAGCCTCAGAAAAGCATATTATGCGCAAGGAATCTCGAAAAGAAAAAAAATTTTTTTCGAAGTTTGGAAACTTCGTTAGAATCACTTTTTTCCGTTCTTATTTGAGATAACTGGTTCTCTTTTATTTTACTAGTTTGATAGCCTCAGAAAAGCGTATTATGCGCAAAGAATCTCGAAAAAAAAAAAAAATTTTCGAAATTTGGAAACTTCGTTAGAATCACTTTTATTCCGTTCTTATTTGAGATAACTGGTTCTCTTTCATTATACTAGTTTGATAGCCTCAGAAAAGCATATTATGCGCAAAGAATCTCGAAAAGAAAAAAATTTTTTTTCGAAGTTTGGAAACTTCGTTAGAATCACTTTATTTCCGTTCTTATTTGAGATAACTGGTTCTCTTTCATTATACTAGTTTGATAGCCTTAGAAAAGCATATTATGCACAAAGAATCTCGAAAAGAAAAAAAATTTCTTCCAAGTTTGGAAACTTCGTTACAATCACTTTTATTCTGTTCTTATTTGACATAACTGGTTCTTTTCATTATACTAGTTTGATAGCCTCAGAAAAGCATATTATGCGCAAAGAATCTCGAAATGAAAAAATTTTTTTTTCGAAGTTTGGAAACTTCCTTAGAATCACTTTTTTTCCATTCTTATTTGAGATAACTGGTTCTCTTTCATTATACTAGTTTGATAGCCTCAGAAAAGCATATTATACGGTGAGAATCTCGAAAAGAAAAAAAACTTTTTTCGAAGTTTGGAAACTTCGTTAGAATCACTTTTTTTCCGTTCTTATTTGAGATAACTGGTTCTCTTTCATTATACTAGTTTGATAGCCTCAGAAAAGCATATTATGCGCAAAGAATCACGAAAAGAAAAAAAAATTTTTTCGAAGTTTGGAAACTTTGTTTGAATCACTTTTTTTCCGTTCTTATTTGAGATAACTGGTTCTCTTTCATTATACTAATTTGATAGCCTCAGTAAAGCTAATTATGCGCAAAGAATCTCGAAAAGAAAAAAAAATTTTTTCGAAGTTTGGAAACTTCGTTAGAATCACTTTTTTTCCGTTCTTATTTGAGATAACTGGTTCTCTTTCATTATACTAGTTTGATAGGCTCAGTAAAGCATATTATGCGCAAAGAATCTCGAAAAAAAAAAAAATTTTTTTCGAAGTTTGGAATCTTCGTTAGAATCACTTTTTTTCCGTTCTTATTTGAGATAACTGGTTCTCTTTCATTATACTAGTTTGATAGCCTCAGTAAAGCATATTATGCGCAAAGAATCTCGAAAAGAAAAAAAATTTTTTTCGATGTTCGGAAACTTCGTTAGAATCACTTTTTTTCCGTTCTTATTTGAGATAACTGGTTCTCTTTCATTATACTAGTTTACTAGTTTGATAGCCTCAGAAAAGCATATTATGCGCAAAGAATCCCGAAAAGAAAAAAATTTTTTTTCGAAGTTTGGAAATTTCATTAGAATCACTTTTTTTCCATTCTTATTTGAGATAAATGGTAATCTCTCATTATACTAGTTTGATAGCCTCAGAAAAGCATATTATGCGCAAAGAATCTCGAAAAGAAGAAATTTTTTTTTCGAAGTTTGGAAACTTCGTTAGAATCACTTATTTTCCGTTGTTATTTGAGAAAAATGGTTCTCTTTCATTATACTAATTTGACAGCCTCAGAAAAGCATATTATGCGCAAAGAATATCGAAAAGAAAAAATTTTTTTTTCGAAGTTTGGAAACTTCATTAGAATCACTTTTTTTTCCATTCTTATTTGAGATAACTGGTAATCTCTCATTATACTAGTTTGATAGCCTCAGAAAAGCATATTATGCGGAAAGAATCTCGAAAAGAAAAAAATTTTTTTTCGAAGTTTGGAAACGTCTTTTGAATCACTTTTTTCCGTTCTAATTTGAGATAACTGGTTCTCTTTCATTATAGTAGTTTGATAGCCTCAGAAAAGCATATTATGCGCATAGAATCTCCAAATGAAAAAAAATTTTTTTCGAAGTTTGGAAACTTCCTTAGAATCACTTTTTTTCCATTCTTATTTGAGATAACTGGTTCTCTTTTTTATACTAGTGTGATAGCCTCAGAAAAGCATATTATGCGCAAAGAATCTCGAAAATAAAAAAAAAAATTTTCGAAGTTTGAAACTTCGTTAGAATCACTTTTTTTCCGTGCTTATTTGAGATAACTGGTTCTCTTTCATTATACTAGTTTGATAGCCTCAGAAAAGCATATTATGCGCAAGGAATCTCGAAAAGAAAAAAAAAATTTTTCGAAGTTTGGAAACTTCGTTAGAATCACTTTTTTTCCGTTCTTATTTGAGATAACTGGTTCTCTTTCATTTTACTAGTTTGATAGCCTCAGAAAAGCGTATTATGCGCAAAGAATCTCGAAAAGAAAAAAAATTTTTTCGAAATTTGGAAACTTCGTTAGAATCACTTTTATTCCGTTCTTATTTGAGATAACTGGTTCTCTTTCATTATACTAGTTTGATAGCCTCAGAAAAGCATATTATGCGCAAAGAATCTCGAAAAGAAAAAAATTTTTTTTCGAAGTTTGGAAACTTCGTTAGAATCACTTTATTTCCGTTCTTATTTGAGATAACTGGTTCTCTTTCATTATACTAGTTTGATAGCCTTAGAAAAGCATATTATGCACAAAGAATCTCGAAAAGAAAAAAAATTTCTTCCAAGTTTGGAAACTTCGTTACAACCACTTTTATTCTGTTCTTATTTGACATAACTGGTTCTCTTTCATTATACTAGTTTGATAGCCTCAGTAAAGCATATTATGCGCAAAGAATCTCGAAAAGAAAAAAATTTTTTTCGAAGTTCGGAAACTTCGTTAGAATCACTTTTTTTCCGTTCTTATTTGAGATAACTGGTTATCTTTCATTATACTAATTAGATAGCCTCAGAAAAGCATATTATGCGCAAAGAATCTCGAAAATAAAAAAAATTTTTTTAGAAGTTTGGAAACTTCGTTAGAATCACTTTTTTTCCGTTCTTATTTGAGATAACTGGTTCTTTTCATTATACTAGTTTGATAGCCTCAGGAAAGCATATTATACGGTGAGAATCTCGAAAAGAAAAAAAACTTTTTTCGAAGTTTGGAAACTTCGTTAGAATCACTTTTTTCCGTTCTTATTTGAGATAACTGGTTCTCTTTCATTATACTAATTTGATAGCCTCAGTAAAGCATATTATGCGCAAAGAATCTCGAAAAGAAAAAAATTTTTTTTCGAATTTTGGAATCTTCGTTAGAATCACTTTTTTTCCGTTCTTATTTGAGATAACTGGTTCTCTTTCATTATACTAGTTTGATAGCCTCAGTAAAGCATATTATGCGCAAAGAATCTCGAAAAGAAAAAAAAATTTTTTCGAAGTTTGGAAACTTCGTTTGAATCACTTTTTTTCCGTTCTTATTTGAGATAACTGGTTCTCTTTCATTATACTAGTTTGATAGCCTCAGTAAAGCATATTATGCGCAAAGAATCTCAAAAAAAAAAAATTTTTTTCGAAGTTTGGAAATTTCGTTAGAATCACTTTATTTCCGTTCTTATTTGAGATAACTGGTTGCCTTTCATTATACTAGTTTGATAGCCTCAGTAAAGCATATTATGCGCAAAGAATCTCGAAAAGAAAAAAAATTTTTTTCGAAGTTTGGAAAGGTCGTTTGAATCACTTTTTTCCGTTCTTATTTGAGATAACTGGTTCTCTTTCATTATAGTAGTTTGATAGCCTCAGAAAAGCATATTATGCGCAAAGAATCTCGAAAAGAAAAAAAAAATTTTCGAAATTTGGAAACTTCGTTAGAATCACTTTTTTTCCGTTCTTATTTGAGATAACTAGTTCTCTTTCATTATACTAGTTTGATAGCCTCAGAAAAGCATATTATGCGCAAAGAATCTCGAAAAGAAAAAATTTTTTTTTCGAAGTACGGAAACTTCGTTAGAATCACTTTTTTTCCGTTCTTATTTGAGATAACTGGTTCTCTTTCATTATACTAGTTTACTAGTTTGATAGCCTCAGAAAAGCATATTATGCGCAAAGAATCCCGAAAAGAAAAAAATTTTTTTTCGAAGTTTGGAAATTTCATTAGAATCACTTTTTTTCCATTCTTATTTGAGATAAATGGTTCTCTTTCATTATACTAATTAGATAGCCTCAGAAAAGCATATTACGCGCAAAGAATCTCGAAAATAAAAAAAATTTTTTAGAACTTTGGAAACTTCGTTAGAATCACTTTTTTTCCGTTCTTATTTGAGATAACTGGTTCTCTTTCATTATACTAGTTTGATAGCTTCAGAAAAGCATATTATGTGCAAAGAATATCGAAAAGAAAAAATTTTTTTTTCGAAGTTTGGAAACTTCATTAGAATCACTTTTTTTCCATTCTTATTTGAGATAACTGGTAATCTCTCATTATACTAGTTTGATAGCCTCAGAAATGCATATTATGCGCAAAGAATCTCGAAAAGAAAAAAAATTTTTTTCGAAGTTTGGAAACGTCTTTTGAATCACTTTTTTCCGTTCTTATTTGAGATAACTGGTTCTCTTTCATTTTACTAGTTTGATAGCCTCAGAAAAGCGTATTATGCGCAAAGAATCTCGAAAAGAAAAAAATTTTTTTTCGAAGTTTGGAAACTTCGTTAGAATCACTTTATTTCCGTTCTTATTTGAGATAACTGGTTCTCTTTCATTATACTAGTTTGATAGCCTTAGAAAAGCATATTATGCACAAAGAATCTCGAAAAGAAAAAAAATTTCTTCCAAGTTTGGAAACTTCGTTACAATCACTTTTATTCTGTTCTTATTTGACATAACTGGTTCTTTTCATTATACTAGTTTGATAGCCTCAGAAAAGCATATTATGCGCAAAGAATCTCGAAATGAAAAAATTTTTTTTTCGAAGTTTGGAAACTTCCTTAGAATCACTTTTTTTCCATTCTTATTTGAGATAACTGGTTCTCTTTCATTATACTAGTTTGATAGCCTCAGAAAAGCATATTATACGGTGAGAATCTCGAAAAGAAAAAAAACTTTTTTCGAAGTTTGGAAACTTCGTTAGAATCACTTTTTTTCCGTTCTTATTTGAGATAACTGGTTCTCTTTCATTATACTAGTTTGATAGCCTCAGAAAAGCATATTATGCGCAAAGAATCACGAAAAGAAAAAAAAATTTTTTCGAAGTTTGGAAACTTTGTTTGAATCACTTTTTTTCCGTTCTTATTTGAGATAACTGGTTCTCTTTCATTATACTAATTTGATAGCCTCAGTAAAGCATATTATGCGCAAAGAATCTCGAAAAGAAAAAAAAATTTTTTCGAAGTTTGGAAACTTCGTTAGAATCACTTTTTTTCCGTTCTTATTTGAGATAACTGGTTCTCTTTCATTATACTAGTTTGATAGGCTCAGTAAAGCATATTATGCGCAAAGAATCTCGAAAAAAAAAAAAAATTTTTTCGAAGTTTGGAATCTTCGTTAGAATCACTTTTTTTCCGTTCTTATTTGAGATAACTGGTTCTCTTTCATTATACTAGTTTGATAGCCTCAGTAAAGCATATTATGCGCAAAGAATCTCGAAAAGAAAAAAATTTTTTTTCGATGTTCGGAAACTTCGTTAGAATCACTTTTTTTCCGTTCTTATTTGAGATAACTGGTTCTCTTTCATTATACTAGTTTACTAGTTTGATAGCCTCAGAAAAGCATATTATGCGCAAAGAATCCCGATAAGAAAAAAATTTTTTTTCGAAGTTTGGAAATTTCATTAGAATCACTTTTTTTCCATTCTTATTTGAGATAAATGGTAATCTCTCATTATACTAGTTTGATAGCCTCAGAAAAGCATATTATGCGCAAAGAATCTCGAAAAGAAGAAATTTTTTTTTCGAAGTTTGGAAACTTCGTTAGAATCACTTATTTTCCGTTGTTATTTGAGAAAAATGGTTCTCTTTCATTATACTAATTTGACAGCCTCAGAAAAGCATATTATGCGCAAAGAATATCGAAAAGAAAAAAATTTTTTTTCGAAGTTTGGAAACTTCATTAGAATCACTTTTTTTTCCATTCTTATTTGAGATAACTGGTAATCTCTCATTATACTAGTTTGATAGCCTCAGAAAAGCATATTATGCGGAAAGAATCTCGAAAAGAAAAAAATTTTTTTTCGAAGTTTGGAAACGTCTTTTGAATCACTTTTTTCCGTTCTAATTTGAGATAACTGGTTCTCTTTCATTATAGTAGTTTGATAGCCTCAGAAAAGCATATTATGCGCAAAGAATCTCGAAATGAAAAAAGTTTTTTTCGAAGTTTGGAAACTTCCTTAGAATCACTTTTTTTCCATTCTTATTTGAGATAACAGGTTCTCTTTCATTATACTAGTTTGATAGCCTCAGAAAAGCATATTATGCGCAAAGAATCTCCAAAAGAAAAAAAAATTTTTTCGAAGTTCGGAAACTTTTTTAGAATCACTTTTTTTCCGTTCTTATTTGAGATAACTGGTTCTCTTTCATTATACTAATTAGATAGCCTCAGAAAAGCATATTATGCGCAAAGAATCTCGAAAAAAAAAAATTTTTTTAGAAGTTTGGAAACTTCGTTAGAATCACTTTTTTTCCGTTCTTATTTGAGATAACTGGTTCTCTTTCATTATACTAGTTTGATAGCCTCAGAAAAGCATATTATACGGTGAGAATCTCGAAAAGAAAAAAAAAATTTTTCGAAGTTTGGAATCTTCGTTAGAATCATTTTTTTCCCGTTATTATTTGAGATAACTGGTTCTCTTTCATTATACTAGTTTGATAGCCTCAGTAAAGCATATTATGCGCAAAGAATCTCAAAAAAAAAAATTTTTTTCGAAGTTTGGAAACTTCGTTAGAATCACTTTATTTCCGTTCTTATTTGAGATAACTGGTTCTCTTTCATTATTGATAGCCTCAGTAAAGCATATTATGCGCAAAGAATCTCGAAATGAAAAAAAATTTTTTTCGAAGTTTGGAAACGTCGTTTGAATCACTTTTTTTCCGTTCTTATTTGAGATAACTGGTTCTCTTTCATTATACTAATTAGATAGCCTCAGAAAAGCATATTACGCGCAAAGAATCTCGAAAATAAAAAAATTTTTTTAGAACTTTGGAAACTTCGTTAGAATCACTTTTTTTCCGTTCTTATTTGAGATAACTGGTTTTCTTTCATTATACTAGTTTGATAGCCTCAGAAAAGCATATTATGCGCAAAGAATATCGAAAAGAAAAAAATTTTTTTTCGAAGTTTGGAAACTTCATTAGAATCACTTTTTTTCCATTCTTATTTGAGATAACTGGTAATCTCACATTATACTAGTTTGATAGCCTCAGAAAAAATATTATGCGCAAAGAATCTCGAAAAGAAAAAAAAATTTTTTCGAAGTTTGGAAACGTCTTTTGAATCACTTTTTTCCGTTCTTATTTGAGATAACTGGTTCTCTTTCATTATAGTAGTTTGATAGCCTCAGAAAAGCATATTATGCGCATAGAATCTCCAAATGAAAAAAAATTTTTTTCGAAGTTTGGAAACTTCCTTAGAATCACTTTTTTTCCATTCTTATTTGAGATAACTGGTTCTCTTTTTTATACTAGTGTGATAGCCTCAGAAAAGCATATTATGCGCAAAGAATCTCGAAAAGAAAAAAATTTTTTTTCGAAGTTTGGAAACTTCCTTAGAAACACTTTTTTTCCATTCTTATTTGAGTTAACTGGTTCTCTTTCATTATACTAGTTTGATAGCCTGAGAAAAGCATTTTATGCGCAAAGAATCTCGAAAGAAAAAATTTTTTTTTCGTAGTTTGGAAACTTCGTTAGAATCACTTTTTTTCCGTTCTAATTTGACATAACTGGTTCTCTTTCATTATACTAGTTTGATAGCCTCAGAAAAGCATATTATGCGCAAAGAATCTCGAAAATAAAAAAAAAAATTTTCGAAGTTTGAAACTTCGTTAGAATCACTTTTTTTCCGTTCTTATTTGAAATTACTGGTTCTCTTTGATTATAATAGTTTGATAGCCTCAGAAAAGCATATTATGCGCAAGGAATGTAGAAAAAAAAAATTTTTTTCGAAGTTTGGAAACTTCGTTAGAATCACTTTTTTTCCGTTCTTATTTGAGATAACTGGTTCTCTTTCATTTTACTAGTTTGATAGCCTCAGAAAAGCATATTATGCGCAAAGAATCTCGAAAAGAAAAAATTTTTTTTCGAAATTTGGAAACTTCGTTAGAATCACTTTTATTCCGTTCTTATTTGAGATAACTGGTTCTCTTTCATTATACTAGTTTGATAGCCTCAGAAAAGCATATTATGCGCAAAGAATCTCGAAAAGAAAAAAATTTTTTTTCGAAGTTTGGAAACTTCGTTAGAATCACTTTTTTTCCGTTCTTATTTGAGATAACTGGTTCTCTTTCATTATACTAGTTTGATAGCCTTAGAAAAGCATATTATGCACAAAGAATCTCGAAAAGAAAAAAAATTTTTTCCAAGTTTGGAAACTTCGTTACAATCACTTTTATTCTGTTCTTTTTTGACATAACTGGTTCTCTTTCATTATACTAGTTTGATAGCCTCAGAAAAGCATATTATGCGCAAAGAATCTCGAAATGAAAAAAATTTTTTTTCGAAGATTGGAAACTTCCTTAGAATCACTTTTTTTCCATTCTTATTTGAGACAACTGGTTCTCTTTCATTATACTAGTTTGATAGCCTCAGAAAAGCATATTATGCGCAAAGAATCTCGAAAAGAAAAAAAATTTTTTTCGAAGTTCGGAAACTTCTTTAGAATCACTTTTTTTCCGTTCTTATTTGAGATAACTGGTTCTCTTTCATTATACTAATTAGATAGCCTCAGAAAAGCATATTATGCGCAAAGAATCTCGAAAATAAAAAAAATTTTTTTAGAAGTTTGGAAACTTCGTTAGAATCACTTTTTTTCCGTTCTTATTTGAGATAACTGGTTCTCTTTCATTATACTAGTTTGATAGCCTCAGAAAAGCATATCATACGGTGAGAATCTCGAAAAGAAAAAAAAATTTTTTCGAAGTTTGGAATCTTCGTTAGAATCACTTTTTTTCCGTTCTTATTTGAGATAACTGGTTCTCTTTCATTATACTAGTTTGATAGCCTCAGTAAAGCATATTATGCGCAAAGAATCTCGAAAAGAAAAAAAATTTTTTTCGAAGTTTGGAAACTTCGTTTGAATCACTTTTTTTCCGTTCTTATTTGAGATAACTGGTTCTCTTTCATTATACTAGTTTGATAGCCTCAGTAAAGCATATTATGCGCAAAGAATCTCGAAAAGAAAAAAAAATTTTTTTCGAAGTTTGGAAACTTCGTTAGAATCACTTTATTTCCGTTTTTATTTGAGATAACTGGTTCTCTTTCATTATACTAATTTGATAGACTCAGTAAAGCATATTATGCGCAAAGAATCTCGAAAAGAAAAAAAAAAATTTTTCGAAGTTTGGAAACGTCGTTTGAATCACTTTTTTCCGTTCTTATTTGAGATAACTGGTTCTCTTTCATTATAGTAGTTTGATAGCCTCAGAAAAGCATATTATGCGCAAAGAATCTCGAAAAGAAAAAAAATTTTTTCGAAATTTGGAAACTTCGTTAGAATCACTTTTATTCCGTTCTTATTTGAGATAACTGGTTCTCTTTCATTATACTAGTTTACTAGTTTGATAGCCTCAGAAAAGCATATTATGCGCAAAGAATCCCGAAAAGAAAAAAATTTTTTTTCGAAGTTTGGAAACTTCATTAGAATCACTTTTTTTCCATTCTTATTTGAGATAAATGGTAATCTCTCATTATAATAGTTTGATAGCCTCAGAAAAGCATATTATGCGCAAATAATCTCGAAAGGAGAAATTTTTTTTTCGAAGTTTGGAAACTTCGTTAGAATCACTTTTTTTCCGTTGTTATTTGAGATAACTGGTTCTCTTTCATTATACTAATTTGACAGCCTCAGAAAAGCATATTATGCGCAAAGAATCTCGAAAAGAAAAAAATTTTTTTTCGAAGTTTGGAAACTTCGTTAGAATCACTTTTTTTCCGTTCTTATTTGAGATAACTGGTTCTCTTTCATTATACTAGTTTGATAGCCTCAGTAAACATATTATGCGCAAAGAATCTCGAAGAGAAAAAACATTTTTTTCGAAGTTTGGAAACTTCTTTAGAATCACTTTTTTTCCGTACTTATTTGAGATAACTGGTTCTCTTTCATTATACTAGTTTGATAGCCTCAGAAAAGCATATTATGCGCAAAGAATCTCGAAAACAAAAAAATTTTCTTTTTGAAGTTTGGAAACTTCTTTAGAATCACTTTTTTTCCGTTCTTATTTGAGATAACTGGTTCTCTTTCATTATACTAGTTTGATAGCCTCAGAAAAGCATATTATGCGCAAAGAATCTCGAAAAGAAAAAATTTTTTCTTCGAAGTTTGGAAACTTCGTTAGAATCACTTTTTTTCCATTCTTATTTGAGATAACTGGTAATCTCTCATTATACTAGTTTGATAGCCTCAGAAAATCATATTATGCGCAAAGTATCTCGAAAAGAAAAAATTTTTTTTTCGATGTTTGTAAACTTTGTTAGAATCACTTTTTTTCCGTTCTTATTTGAGATAACTGGTTCGCTTTCATTATACTAATTAGATAGCCTCAGAAAAGCATATTACGCGCAAAGAATCTCGAAAATAAAAAATTTTTTTTAGAACTTTGGAAACTTCGTTAGAATCACTTTTTTTCTGTTCTTATTTGAGATAACTGGTTCTCTTTCATTATACTAGTTTGATAGCCTCAGAAAAGCATATTATGCGCAAAGAATATCGAAAAGAAAAAAATTTTTTTTCGAAGTTTGGAAACTTCATTAGAATCACTTTTTTTTAATTCTTATTTGAGATAACTGGTAATCTCTCATTATACTAGTTTGATAGCCTCAGAAAAGCATATTATGCGCAAAGAATCTCAAAAAAAAAAAATTTTTTCGAAGTTTGGAAACTTCGTTAGAATCACTTTATTTCCGTTCTTATTTGAGATAACTGGTTCTCTTTCATTATACTAGTTTGATAGCCTCAGAAAAGCATATTATGCGCAAAGAATCTCGAAAAGAAAAAATTTTTTCCTCGAAGTTTGGAAACTTCGTTAGAATCACTTTTTTCCGTTCTTATTTGAGATAACTGGTTCTCTTTCATTATACTAGTTTGATAGCCTGAGAAAAGCATATTATGCGCAAAGAATCTCGAAAGAAAAAATTTTTTTTTCGTAGTTTGGAAACTTCGTTAGAATCACTTTTTTTCCGTTCTAATTTGACATAACTGGTTCTCTTTCATTATACTAGTTTGATAGCCTCAGAAAAGCATATTATGCGCAAAGAATCTCGAAAATAAAAAAAAAATTTTTCGAAGTTTGAAACTTCGTTAGAATCACTTTTTTTCCGTTCTTATTTGAAATTACTGGTTCTCTTTCATTATAATAGTTTGATAGCCTCAGTAAAGCATATTATGCGCAAGGAATGTAGAAAAAAAAAAATTTTTTTTCGAAGTTTGGAAACTTCGTTAGAATCAATTTTTTTCCGTTCTTATTTGAGATAACTGGTTCTCTTTCATTTTACTAGTTTGATAGCCTCAGAAAAGCATATTATGCGCAAAGAATCTCGAAAAGAAAAAATTTTTTTTCGAAATTTGGAAACTTCGTTAGAATCACTTTTATTCCGTTCTTATTTGAGATAACTGGTTCTCTTTCATTATACTAGTTTGATAGCCTCAGAAAAGCATATTATGCGCAAAGAATCTCGAAAAGAAAAAAAATTTTTTTCGAAGTTTGGAAACTTCGTTAGAATCACTTTTTTTCCGTTCTTATTTGAGATAACTGGTTCTCTTTCATTATACTAGTTTGATAGCCTTAGAAAAGCATATTATGCACAAAGAATCTCGAAAAGAAAAAAAATTTTTTCCAAGTTTGGAAACTTCGTTACAATCACTTTTATTCTGTTCTTATTTGACATAACTGGTTCTCTTTCATTATACTAGTTTGATAGCCTCAGAAAAGCATATAATGCGCAAAGAATCTCGAAATGAAAAAAATTTTTTTTCGAAGATTGGAAACTTCCTTAGAATCACTTTTTTTCCATTCTTATTTGAGACAACTGGTTCTCTTTCATTATACTAGTTTGATAGCCTCAGAAAAGCATATTATGCGCAAAGAATCTCGAAAAGAAAAAAAATTTTTTTCGAAGTTCGGAAACTTTTTTAGAATCACTTTTTTTCCGTTCTTATTTGAGATAACTGGTTCTCTTTCATTATACTAATTAGATAGCCTCAGAAAAGCAGTTATGCGCAAAGAATCTCGAAAATAAAAAAAATTTTTTTAGAAGTTTGGAAACTTCGTTAGAATCACTTTTTTTCCGTTCTTATTTGAGATAACTGGTTCTCTTTCATTATACTAGTTTGATAGCCTCAGAAAAGCATATCATACGGTGAGAATCTCGAAAAGAAAAAAAACTTTTTTCGAAGTTTGGAAACTTCGTTAGAATCACTTTTTTTCCGTTCTTATTTGAGATAATTGGTTCTCTTTCATTATACTAATTTGATAGCCTCAGTAAAGCATATTATGCGCAAAGAATCTCGAAAAGAAAAAAAATTTTTTTCGAAGTTTGGAATCTTCGTTAGAATCACTTTTTTTCCGTTCTTATTTGAGATAACTGGTTCTCTTTCATTATACTAGTTTGATAGCCTCAGTAAAGCATATTATGCGCAAAGAATCTCGAAAAGAAAAAAAATTTTTTTCGAAGTTTGGAAACTTCGTTTGAATCACTTTTTTCCGTTCTTATTTGAGATAACTGGTTCTCTTTCATTATACTAGTTTGATAGCCTCAGTAAAGCATATTATGCGCAAAGAATCTCAAAAAAAAAAAAAAATTTTTTCGAAGTTTGGAAACTTCGTTAGAATCACTTTATTTCCGTTCTTATTTGAGATAACTGGTTCTCTTTCATTATACTAGTTTACTAGTTTGATAGCCTCAGAAAAGCATATTATGCGCAAAGAATCTCGAAAAGAAAAAACATTTTTTTCGAAGTTTGGAAACTTCTTTAGAATCACTTTTTTTCCGTACTTATTTGAGATAACTGGTTCTCTTTCATTATACTAGTTTGATAGCCTCAGAAAAGCATATTATGCGCAAAGAATCTCGAAAACAAAAAAAATTTTTTTTTGAAGTTTGGAAACTTCTTTAGAATCACTTTTTTTCCGTTCTTATTTGAGATAACTGGTTGTCTTTCATTATACTAGTTTGATAGCCTCAGAAAAGCATATTATGCGCAAAGAATCTCGAAAAGAAAAAATTTTTTCTTCGAAGTTTGGAAACTTCGTTAGAATCACTTTTTTTCCATTCTTATTTGAGATAACTGGTAATCTCTCATTATACTAGTTTGATAGCCTCAGAAAATCATATTATGCGCAAAGTATCTCGAAAAGAAAAAATTTTTTTTTCGATGTTTGGAAACTTTGTTAGAATCACTTTTTTTCCGTTCTTATTTGAGATAACTGGTTCTCTTTCATTATACTAATTAGATAGCCTCAGAAAAGCATATTACGCGCAAAGAATCTCGAAAATAAAAAATTTTTTTTAGAACTTTGGAAACTTCGTTAGAATCACTTTTTTTCTGTTCTTATTTGAGATAACTGGTTCTCTTTCATTATACTAGTTTGATAGCCTCAGAAAAGCATATTATGCGCAAAGAATATCGAAAAGAAAAAAATTTTTTTTCGAAATTTGGAAACTTCATTAGAATCACTTTTTTTTAATTCTTATTTGAGATAACTGGTAATCTCTCATTATACTAGTTTGATAGCCTCAGTAAAGCATATTATGCGCAAAGAATCTCGAAAAGAAAAAATTTTTTCCTCGAAGTTTGGAAACTTCGTTAGAATCACTTTTTTCCGTTCTTATTTGAGATAACTGGTTCTCTTTCATTATACTAGTTTGATAGCCTCAGAAAAGCATATTATGCGCAAGGAATCTCGAAAAGAAAAAAAATTTTTTTCGAAGTTTGGAAACTTCGTTAGAATCACTTTTTTTCCGTTCTTATTTGAGATAACTGGTTCTCTTTCATTTTACTAGTTTGATAGCCTCAGAAAAGCATATTATGCGCAAAGAATCTCGAAAAGAAAAAAAAATTTTTCGAAATTTGGAAACTTCGTTAGAATCACTTTTATTCCGTTCTTATTTGAGATAACTGGTTCTCTTTCATTATACTAGTTTGATAGCCTCAGAAAAGCATATTATGCGCAAAGAATCTCGAAATGAAAAAAAATTTTTTTCGAAGTTTGGAAACTTCCTTAGAATCACTTTTTTTCCATTCTTATTTGAGATAACTGGTTCTCTTTCATTATACTAGTTTGATAGCCTCAGAAAAGCATATTATGCGCAAAGAATCTCGAAAAGAAAAAAAATTTTTTTCGAAGTTCGGAAACTTCGTTAGAATCACTTTTTTTCCGTTCTTATTTGAGATAACTGGTTCTCTTTCATTATACTAATTAGATAGCCTCAGAAAAGCATGTTATGCGCAAAGAATCTCGAAAATAAAAAAAATTTTTTTAGAAGTTTGGAAACTTCTTTAGAATCACTTTTTTCCCGTTGTTATTTGAGAAAAATGGTTCTCTTTCATTATACTAACTTGACAGCCTCAGAAAAGCATATTATGCGCAAAGAATCTCTAAAAGAAAAAAATTTTTTTCGAAGTTTGGAAACTTCGTTAGAATCACTTTTTTTCCGTTCTTATTTGAGATAACTGGTTCTCTTTCATTATACTAGTTTGATAGCCTTAGAAAAGCATATTATGCACAAAGAATCTCGAAAAGAAAAAAAACTTTTTTCGAAGTTTGGAAACTTCGTTAGAATCACTTTTTTTCCGTTCTTATTTGAGATAACTGGTTCTCTTTCATTATACTAATTTGATAGCCTCAGTAAAGCATATTATGCGCAAAGAATCTCGAAAAGAAAAAAAAATTTTTTCGAAGTTTGGAATCTTCGTTAGAATCACTTTTTTTCCGTTCTTATTTGAGATAACTGGTTCTCTTTCATTATACTAGTTTGATAGCCTCAGTAAAGCATATTATGCGCAAAGAATCTCGAAAAGAAAAAAAATTTTTTTCGAAGTTTGGAAACTTCGTTTGAATCACTTTTTTTCCGTTCTTATTTGAGATAACTGGTCCTCTTTCATTATACTAGTTTGATAGCCTCAGTAAAGCATATTATGCGCAAAGAATCTCAAAAAAAAAAAAATTTTTTTCGAAGTTTGGAAACTTCGTTAGAATCACTTTATTTCCGTTCTTATTTGAGATAACTGGTTCTCTTTCATTATACTAGTTTGATAGCCTCAGTAAAGCATATTATGCGCAAAGAATCTCGAAAAGAAAAAAAATTTTTTTTCGAAGTTTGGAAACGTCGTTTGAATCACTTTTTTCCGTTCTTATTTGAGATAACTGGTTCTCTTTCATTATAGTAGTTTGATAGCCTCTGAAAAGCATATTATGCGCAAAGAATCTCGAAAAGAAAAAAAAATTTTTCGAAATTTGGAAACTTCGTTAGAATCACTTTTATTCCGTTCTTATTTGAGATAACTGGTTCTCTTTCATTATACTGGTTTGATAGCCTCAGAAAGGCATATTATGCGCAAAGAATCTCGAAAAGAAAAAAAATTTTTTTCGAAGTTTGGAAACTTCGTTAGAATCACTTTTTTTCCGTTCTTATTTGAGATAACTGGTTCTCTTTCATTATACTAGTTTACTAGTTTGATAGCCTCAGAAAAGCATATTATGCGCAAAGAATCCCGAAAAGAAAAAAATTTTTTTTCGAAGTTTGGAAACTTCATTAGAATCACTTTTTTTCCATTCTTATTTGAGATAAATGGTAATCTCTCATTATACTAGTGTGATAGCCTCAGAAAAGCATATTATGCGCAAAGAATCTCGAAAAGAAGAAATTTTTTTTTCGAAGTTTGGAAACTTCGTTAGAATCACTTTTTTTCCGTTGTTATTTGAGATAACTGGTTCTCTTTCATTATACTAATTTGACAGCCTCAGAAAAGCATATTATGCGCAAAGAATCTCGAAAAGAAATAAATTTTTTTTCGAAGTTTGGAAACTTCATTAGAATCACTTTTTTTCCGTTCTTATTTGAGATAACTGGTTCTCTTTCATTATACTAGTTTGATAGCCTCAGTAAACATATTATGCGCAAAGAATCTCGAAAAGAAAAAACATTTTTTTCGAAGTTTGGAAACTTCTTTAGAATCACTTTTTTTCCGTACTTATTTGAGATAACTGGTTGTCTTTCATTATACTAGTTTGATAGCCTCAGAAAAGCATATTATGCGCAAAGAATCTCGAAAACAAAAAAAATTTTTTTTTGAAGTTTGGAAACTTCTTTAGAATCACTTTTTTTCCATTCTTATTTGAGATAACTGGTTCTCTTTCATTATACTAGTTTGATAGCCTCAGAAAAGCATATTATGCGCAAAGAATCTCGAAAAGAAAAAATTTTTTCTTCGAAGTTTGGAAACTTCGTTAGAATCACTTTTTTCCATTCTTATTTGAGATAACTTGTAATCTCTCATTATACTAGTTTGATAGCCTCAGAAAATCATATTATGCGCAAAGAATCTCGAAAAGAAAAAATTTTTTTTTCGATGTTTGGAAACTTTGTTAGAATCACTTTTTTTCCGTTGTTATTTGAGAAAAATGGTTCTCTTTCATTATACTAATTTGACAGCCTCAGAAAAGCATATTATGCGCAAAGAATCTCGAAAAGAAAAAATTTTTTCCTCGAAGTTTGGAAATTTCGTTAGAATCACTTTTTTTCTATTCTTATTTGAGATAACTGGTAATCTCTCATTATACTAGTTTGATAGACTCAGAAAACCATATTATGCGCAAGAAATCTCGAAAAGAAAAAATTTTTTTTTCGATGTTTGGAAACTTCGTTAGAATCACTTTTTTTCCGTTCTTATTTGAGATAACTGGTTCTCTTTCATTATACTAATTAGATAGCCTCAGAAAAGCATATTACGCGCAAAGAATCTCGAAAATAAAAAAATTTTTTTAGAACTTTGGAAACTTCGTTAGAATCACTTTTTTTCCGTTCTTATTTGAGATAACTGGTTCTCTTTCATTATACTAGTTTGATAGCCTCAGAAAAGCATATTATGCGCAAAGAATCTCGAAAAGAAAAAAACTTTTTTTCGAAGTTTGGAAACTTCCTTAGAAACACTTTTTTTCCATTCTTATTTGGGTTAACTGGTTCTCTTTCATTATACTAGTTTGATAGCCTCAGAAAAGCATATTATGCGCAAGGAATCTCGAAATGAAAAAAAATTTTTTTCGAAGTTTGGCAACTTCGTTAGAATCACTTTTTTTCCGTTCTTATTTGAGATAACTGGTTCTCTTTCATTTTACTAGTTTGATAGCCTCAGAAAAGCATATTATGCGCAAAGAATCTCCAAAAGAAAAAAAAAAATTTTCGAAATTTGGAAACTTCGTTAGAATCACTTTTATTCCTTTCTTATTTGAGATAACTGGTTCTCTTTCATTATACTAGTTTGATAGCCTCAGAAAACCATATTATGCGCAAAGAATCTCGAAAAGAAAAAAATTTTTTTTCGAAGTTTGGAAACTTCGTTAGAATCACTTTTTTTCCGTTCTTATTTGAGATAACTGGTTCTCTTTCATTATACTAGTTTGATAGCCTTAGAAAAGCATATTATGCACAAAGAATCTCGAAAAGAAAAAAAATTTTTTCCAAATTTGGAAACTTCGTTACAATCACTTTTATTCTGTTCTTATTTGACATAACTGGTTCTCTTTCATTATACTAGTTTGCTAGCCTCAGAACAGCATATTATGCGCAAAGAATCTCGAAATGAAAAAAGTTTTTTTCGAAGTTTGGAAACTTCGTTAGAATCACTTTTTTTCCGTTCTTATTTGAGATAACCGGTTCTCTTTCATTATACTAATTAGATAGCCTCAGAAAAGCATATTATGCGCAAAGAATCTCGAAAAAAAAAAAAAAATTTTTAGAAGTTTGGAAACTTCGTTAGAATCACTTTTTTTCCGTTCTTATTTGAGATAACTGGTTCTCTTTCATTATACTAGTTTGATAGCCTCAGAAAAGCATATTATACGGTGAGAATCTCGAAAAGAAAAAAAAATTTTTTCGAAGTTTGGAATCTTCGTTAGAATCACTTTTTTTCCGTTCTTATTTGAGATAACTGGTTCTCTTTCATTATACTAGTTTGATAGCCTCAGTAAAGCATATTATGCGCAAAGAATCTCGAAAAGAAAAAAAATTTTTTTCGAAGTTTGGAAACTTCGTTTGAATCACTTTTTTTCCGTATTTATTTGAGATAACTGGTTCTCTTTCATTATACTAGTTTGATAGCCTCAGAAAAGCATATTATGCGCAAAGAATCTCGAAAAGAAAAAAATTTTTTTTCGATGTTTGGAAACTTTGTTAGAATCACTTTTTTTCCGTTCTTATTTGAGATAACTGGTTCTCTTTCATTATAAGAATTAGATAGCCTCAGAAAAGCATATTACGCGCAAAGAATCTCGAAAATAAAAAATTTTTTTTAGAACTTTGGAACCTTCGTTAGAATCACTTTTTTTCTGTTCTTATTTCAGATAACTGGTTCTCTTTCATTATACTAGTTTGATAGCCTCAGAAAAGCATATTATGCGCAAAGAATATCGAAAAGAAAAAAATTTTTTTTCGAAGTTTGGAAACTTCATTAGAATCACTTTTTTTTAATTCTTATTTGAGATAACTGGTAATCTCTCATTATACTAGTTTGATAGCCTCAGAAAAGCATATTATGCGCAAAGAATCTCGAAAAAAAAAAATTTTTCGAAGTTTGGAAACTTCGTTAGAATCACTTTATTTCCGTTCTTGTTTGAGATAACTGGTTCTCTTTCATTATACTAGTTTGATAGCCTCAGAAAAGCATATTATGCGCAAAGAATCTCGAAAAGAAAAAATTTTTTCCTCGAAGTTTGGAAACTTCGTTAAAATCACTTTTTTTCCATTCTTATTTGAGATAACTGGTAATCTCTCATTATACTAGTTTGATAGCCTCAGAAAATCATATTATGCTCAAAGAATCTCGAAAAGAAAAAAATTTTTTTTCGATGTTCGGTAACTTCGTTAGAATCACTTTTTTTCCGTTCTTATTTGAGATAACTGGTTCTCTTTCATTATACTAATTAGATAGCCTCAGAAAAGCATATTATGCGCAAAGAATCTCGAAAATAAAAAAAATTTACTTAGAAGTTTGGAAACTTCGTTAGAATCACATTTTTTCCGTTCTTATTTGAGATAACTGGTTCTCTTTCATTATACTAGTTTGATAGCCTCACAAAAGCATATTATAAGCAAAGAATCTCGAAAAGAAAATTTTTTTTTTTCGAAGTTTGGAAACTTCGTTAGAATCACTTTTTTTCCGTTCTTATTTGAGATAACTGGTTCTCTTTCATTATATTAGTTTGATAGCCTCAGAAAAGCATATTATGCGGAAAGAATCTCGAAAATAAAAAAATTATTTTTCGAAGTTTGGAAACTTCATTAGAATCACTTTTTTTCATTCTTATTTGAGATAACTGGTAATCTCTCATTATACTAGTTTGATAGACTCAGAAAACCATATTATGCGCAAAGAATCTCGAAAAGAAAAAAATTTTTTTTCGATGTTTGGAAACTTCGTTAGAATCACTTTTTTTCCGTTCTTATTTCAGATAACTGGTTCTCTTTCATTATACTAATTAGATAGCCTCAGAAAAGCATATTACGCGCAAAGAATCTCGAAAATAAAAAAATTTTTTTAGAACTTTGGAAACTTCGTTAGAATCACTTTTTTTCCGTTCTTATTTGAGATAACTGGTTCTCTTTCATTATACTAGTTTGATAGCCTCAGAAAAGCATATTATGCGCAAAGAATATCGAAAAGAAAAAAAATTTTTTCCGAAGTTTGGAAACTTCATTAGAATTACTTTTTTTCCATTCTTATTTGAGATAACTGGTAATCTCTCATTATACTAGTTTGATAGCCTCAGAAAAGCATATTATGCGCAAAGAATCTCGAAAAGAAAAAAAATTTTTTCGAAGTTTGGAAACGTCTTTTGAATCACTTTTTTCCGTTCTTATTTGAGATAACTGGTTCTCTTTCATTATAGTAGTTTGATAGCCTCAGAAAAGCATATTATGCTCATAGAATCTCCAAATGAAAAAAAATTTTTTTCGAAGTTTGGAAACTTCCTTAGAATCACTTTTTTTCCATTCTTATTTGAGATAACTGGTTCTCTTTTTTATACTAGTGTGATAGCCTCAGAAAAGCATATTATGCGCAAAGAATCTCGAAAAGAAAAAAATTTTTTTTCGAAGTTTGGAAACTTCCTTAGAAACACATTTTTTCCATTCTTATTTGAGTTAACTGGTTCTCTTTCATTATACTAGTTTGATAGCCTGAGAAAAGCATATTATGCGCAAAGAATCTCGAAAGAAAAAAATTTTTTTTCGTAGTTTGGAAACTTCGTTAGAATCACTTTTTTTCCGTTCTAATTTGACATAACTGGTTCTCTTTCATTATACTAGTTTGATAGCCTCAGAAAAGCATATTATGCGCAAAGAATCTCGAAAATAAAAAAAAAATTTTTCGAAGTTTGAAACTTCGTTAGAATCACTTTTTTTCCGTTCTTATTTAAGATAACTGGTTTTCTTTCATTATAGTAGTTTGATAGCCTCAGAAAAGCATATTATGCGCATAGAATCTCCAAATGAAAAAAAATTTTTTCGAAGTTTGGAAACTTCCTTAGAATCACTTTTTTTCCATTCTTATTTGAGATAACTGGTTCTCTTTTTTATGCTAGTGTGATAGCCTCAGAAAAGCATATTATGCGCAAAGAATCTCGAAAAGAAAAAAACTTTTTTTCGAAGTTTGGAAACTTCCTTAGAAACACTTTTTTTCCATTCTTATTTGAGTTAACTGGTTCTCTTTCATTATACTAGTTTGATAGCCTGAGAAAAGCATATTATGCGCAAAGAATCTCGAAAGAAAAAATTTTTTTTTCGTAGTATGGAAATTTCGTTAGAATCACTTTTTTTCCGTTCTTATTTGACATAACTGGTTCTCTTTCATTATACTAGTTTGATAGCCTCAGAAAAGCGTATTATGGGCAAAGAATCTCGAAAATAAAAAAAAAAATTTTCGAAGTTTGAAACTTCGTTAGAATCACTTTTTTTCCGTTCTTATTTAAGATAACTGGTTCTCTTTCATTATACTAGTTTGATAGCCTCAGAAAAGCATATTATGCGCAAGGAATCTCGAAATGAAAAAAAATTTTTTTCGAAGTTTGGCAACTTCGTTAGAATCACTTTTTTTCCGTTCTTATTTGAGATAACTGGTTCTCTTTCATTTTACTAGTTTGATAGCCTCAGAAAAGCATATTATGCGCAAAGAATCTCCAAAAGAAAAAAAAAATTTTCGAAATTTGGAAACTTCGTTAGAATCACTTTTATTCCTTTCTTATTTGAGATAACTGGTTCTCTTTCATTATACTAGTTTGATAGCCTCAGAAAAGCATATTATGCGCAAAGAATCTCGAAAAGAAAAAAATTTTTTTTCGATGTTTGGAAACTTTGTTAGAATCACTTTTTTTCCGTTCTTATTTGAGATAACTGGTTCTCTTTCATTATAAGAATTAGATAGCCTCAGAAAAGCATATTACGCGCAAAGAATCTCGAAAATAAAAAATTTTTTTTAGAACTTTGGAACCTTCGTTAGAATCACTTTTTTTCTGTTCTTATTTGAGATAACTGGTTCTCTTTCATTATACTAGTTTGATAGCCTCAGAAAAGCATATTATGTGCAAAGAATATGGAAAAGAAAAAATTTTTTTTTCGAAGTTTGGAAACTTCATTAGAATCACTTTTTTTCCATTCTTATTTGAGATAACTGGTAATCTCTCATTATACTAGTTTGATAGCCTCAGAAAAGCATATTATGCGCAAAGAATCTCGAAAAGAAAAAAAATTTTTTTCGAAGTTTGGAAACGTATTTGAATCACTTTTTTCCGTTCTTATTTGAGATAACTGGTTCTCTTTCATTATAGTAGTTTGATAGCCTCAGAAAAGCATATTATGCGCATAGAATCTCCAAATGAAAAAAAATTTTTTCGAAGTTTGGAAACTTCCTTAGAATCACTTTTTTTCCATTCTTATTTGAGATAACTGGTTCTCTTTTTTATACTAGTGTGATAGCCTCAGAAAAGCATATTATGCGCAAAGAATCTCGAAAAGAAAAAAACTTTTTTTCGAAGTTTGGAAACTTCCTTAGAAACACTTTTTTTCCATTCTTATTTGGGTTAACTGGTTCTCTTTCATTATACTAGTTTGATAGCCTCAGAAAAGCATATTATGCGCAAGGAATCTCGAAATGAAAAAAAATTTTTTTCGAAGTTTGGCAACTTCGTTAGAATCACTTTTTTTCCGTTCTTATTTGAGATAACTGGTTCTCTTTCATTTTACTAGTTTGATAGCCTCAGAAAAGCATATTATGCGCAAAGAATCTCCAAAAGAAAAAAAAAAATTTTCGAAATTTGGAAACTTCGTTAGAATCACTTTTATTCCTTTCTTATTTGAGATAACTGGTTCTCTTTCATTATACTAGTTTGATAGCCTCAGAAAACCATATTATGCGCAAAGAATCTCGAAAAGAAAAAAATTTTTTTTCGAAGTTTGGAAACTTCGTTAGAATCACTTTTTTTCCGTTCTTATTTGAGATAACTGGTTCTCTTTCATTATACTAGTTTGATAGCCTTAGAAAAGCATATTATGCACAAAGAATCTCGAAAAGAAAAAAAATTTTTTCCAAATTTGGAAACTTCGTTACAATCACTTTTATTCTGTTCTTATTTGACATAACTGGTTCTCTTTCATTATACTAGTTTGCTAGCCTCAGAACAGCATATTATGCGCAAAGAATCTCGAAATGAAAAAAGTTTTTTTCGAAGTTTGGAAACTTCGTTAGAATCACTTTTTTTCCGTTCTTATTTGAGATAACCGGTTCTCTTTCATTATACTAATTAGATAGCCTCAGAAAAGCATATTATGCGCAAAGAATCTCGAAAAAAAAAAAAAATTTTTAGAAGTTTGGAAACTTCGTTAGAATCACTTTTTTTCCGTTCTTATTTGAGATAACTGGTTCTCTTTCATTATACTAGTTTGATAGCCTCAGAAAAGCATATTATACGGTGAGAATCTCGAAAAGAAAAAAAAATTTTTTCGAAGTTTGGAATCTTCGTTAGAATCACTTTTTTTCCGTTCTTATTTGAGATAACTGGTTCTCTTTCATTATACTAGTTTGATAGCCTCAGTAAAGCATATTATGCGCAAAGAATCTCGAAAAGAAAAAAAATTTTTTTCGAAGTTTGGAAACTTCGTTTGAATCACTTTTTTTCCGTATTTATTTGAGATAACTGGTTCTCTTTCATTATACTAGTTTGATAGCCTCAGAAAAGCATATTATGCGCAAAGAATCTCGAAAAGAAAAAAATTTTTTTTCGATGTTTGGAAACTTTGTTAGAATCACTTTTTTTCCGTTCTTATTTGAGATAACTGGTTCTCTTTCATTATAAGAATTAGATAGCCTCAGAAAAGCATATTACGCGCAAAGAATCTCGAAAATAAAAAATTTTTTTTAGAACTTTGGAACCTTCGTTAGAATCACTTTTTTTCTGTTCTTATTTCAGATAACTGGTTCTCTTTCATTATACTAGTTTGATAGCCTCAGAAAAGCATATTATGCGCAAAGAATATCGAAAAGAAAAAAATTTTTTTTCGAAGTTTGGAAACTTCATTAGAATCACTTTTTTTTAATTCTTATTTGAGATAACTGGTAATCTCTCATTATACTAGTTTGATAGCCTCAGAAAAGCATATTATGCGCAAAGAATCTCGAAAAAAAAAAATTTTTCGAAGTTTGGAAACTTCGTTAGAATCACTTTATTTCCGTTCTTGTTTGAGATAACTGGTTCTCTTTCATTATACTAGTTTGATAGCCTCAGAAAAGCATATTATGCGCAAAGAATCTCGAAAAGAAAAAATTTTTTCCTCGAAGTTTGGAAACTTCGTTAAAATCACTTTTTTTCCATTCTTATTTGAGATAACTGGTAATCTCTCATTATACTAGTTTGATAGCCTCAGAAAATCATATTATGCTCAAAGAATCTCGAAAAGAAAAAAATTTTTTTTCGATGTTCGGTAACTTCGTTAGAATCACTTTTTTTCCGTTCTTATTTGAGATAACTGGTTCTCTTTCATTATACTAATTAGATAGCCTCAGAAAAGCATATTATGCGCAAAGAATCTCGAAAATAAAAAAAATTTACTTAGAAGTTTGGAAACTTCGTTAGAATCACATTTTTTCCGTTCTTATTTGAGATAACTGGTTCTCTTTCATTATACTAGTTTGATAGCCTCACAAAAGCATATTATAAGCAAAGAATCTCGAAAAGAAAAATTTTTTTTTTCGAAGTTTGGAAACTTCGTTAGAATCACTTTTTTTCCGTTCTTATTTGAGATAACTGGTTCTCTTTCATTATATTAGTTTGATAGCCTCAGAAAAGCATATTATGCGGAAAGAATCTCGAAAATAAAAAAATTATTTTTCGAAGTTTGGAAACTTCATTAGAATCACTTTTTTTCATTCTTATTTGAGATAACTGGTAATCTCTCATTATACTAGTTTGATAGACTCAGAAAACCATATTATGCGCAAAGAATCTCGAAAAGAAAAAAATTTTTTTTCGATGTTTGGAAACTTCGTTAGAATCACTTTTTTTCCGTTCTTATTTCAGATAACTGGTTCTCTTTCATTATACTAATTAGATAGCCTCAGAAAAGCATATTACGCGCAAAGAATCTCGAAAATAAAAAAATTTTTTTAGAACTTTGGAAACTTCGTTAGAATCACTTTTTTTCCGTTCTTATTTGAGATAACTGGTTCTCTTTCATTATACTAGTTTGATAGCCTCAGAAAAGCATATTATGCGCAAAGAATATCGAAAAGAAAAAAAATTTTTTCCGAAGTTTGGAAACTTCATTAGAATTACTTTTTTTCCATTCTTATTTGAGATAACTGGTAATCTCTCATTATACTAGTTTGATAGCCTCAGAAAAGCATATTATGCGCAAAGAATCTCGAAAAGAAAAAAAATTTTTTCGAAGTTTGGAAACGTCTTTTGAATCACTTTTTTCCGTTCTTATTTGAGATAACTGGTTCTCTTTCATTATAGTAGTTTGATAGCCTCAGAAAAGCATATTATGCTCATAGAATCTCCAAATGAAAAAAAATTTTTTTCGAAGTTTGGAAACTTCCTTAGAATCACTTTTTTTCCATTCTTATTTGAGATAACTGGTTCTCTTTTTTATACTAGTGTGATAGCCTCAGAAAAGCATATTATGCGCAAAGAATCTCGAAAAGAAAAAAATTTTTTTTCGAAGTTTGGAAACTTCCTTAGAAACACATTTTTTCCATTCTTATTTGAGTTAACTGGTTCTCTTTCATTATACTAGTTTGATAGCCTGAGAAAAGCATATTATGCGCAAAGAATCTCGAAAGAAAAAAATTTTTTTTCGTAGTTTGGAAACTTCGTTAGAATCACTTTTTTTCCGTTCTAATTTGACATAACTGGTTCTCTTTCATTATACTAGTTTGATAGCCTCAGAAAAGCATATTATGCGCAAAGAATCTCGAAAATAAAAAAAAAATTTTTCGAAGTTTGAAACTTCGTTAGAATCAATTTTTTTCCGTTCTTATTTAAGATAACTGGTTTTCTTTCATTATAGTAGTTTGATAGCCTCAGAAAAGCATATTATGCGCATAGAATCTCCAAATGAAAAAAAATTTTTTCGAAGTTTGGAAACTTCCTTAGAATCACTTTTTTTCCATTCTTATTTGAGATAACTGGTTCTCTTTTTTATACTAGTGTGATAGCCTCAGAAAAGCATATTATGCGCAAAGAATCTCGAAAAAAAAAATTTTTTTCGAAGTTTGGAAACTTCGTTAGAATCACTTTATTTCCGTTCTTGTTTGAGATAACTGGTTCTCTTTCATTATACTAGTTTGATAGCCTCAGAAAAGCATATTATGCGCAAAGAATCTCGAAAAGAAAAAATTTTTTCCTCGAAGTTTGGAAACTTCGTTAAAATCACTTTTTTTCCATTCTTATTTGAGATAACTGGTAATCTCTCATTATACTAGTTTGATAGCCTCAGAAAATCATATTATGCTCAAAGAATCTCGAAAAGAAAAAAATTTTTTTTCGATGTTCGGTAACTTCGTTAGAATCACTTTTTTTCCGTTCTTATTTGAGATAACTGGTTCTCTTTCATTATACTAATTAGATAGCCTCAGAAAAGCATATTATGCGCAAAGAATCTCGAAAATAAAAAAAATTTACTTAGAAGTTTGGAAACTTCGTTAGAATCACTTTTTTCCGTTCTTATTTGAGATAACTGGTTCTCTTTCATTATACTAGTTTGATAGCCTCACAAAAGCATATTATAAGCAAAGAATCTCGAAAAGAAAAAATTTTTTTTTCGAAGTTTGGAAACTTCGTTAGAATCACTTTTTTTCCGTTCTTATTTTAGATAACTGGTTCTCTTTCATTATATTAGTTTGATAGCCTCAGAAAAGCATATTATGCGGAAAGAATCTCGAAAATAAAAAAATTATTTTTCGAAGTTTGGAAACTTCATTAGAATCACTTTTTTTCATTCTTATTTGAGATAACTGGTAATCTCTCATTATACTAGTTTGATAGACTCAGAAAACCATATTATGCGCAAAGAATCTCGAAAAGAAAAAAATTTTTTTTCGATGTTTGGAAACTTCGTTAGAATCACTTTTTTTCCGTTCTTATTTCAGATAACTGGTTCTCTTTCATTATACTAATTAGATAGCCTCAGAAAAGCATATTACGCGCAAAGAATCTCGAAAATAAAAAAATTTTTTTAGAACTTTGGAAACTTCGTTAGAATCACTTTTTTTCCGTTCTTATTTGAGATAACTGGTTCTCTTTCATTATACTAGTTTGATAGCCTCAGAAAAGCATATTATGCGCAAAGAATATCGAAAAGAAAAAAAATTTTTTCCGAAGTTTGGAAACTTCATTAGAATCACTTTTTTTCCATTCTTATTTGAGATAACTGGTAATCTCTCATTATACTAGTTTGATAGCCTCAGAAAAGCATATTATGCGCAAAGAATCTCGAAAAGAAAAAAAAAATTTTTCGAAGTTTGGAAACGTCTTTTGAATCACTTTTTTCCGTTCTTATTTGAGATAACTGGTTCTCTTTCATTATAGTAGTTTGATAGCCTCAGAAAAGCATATTATGCGCATAGAATCTCCAAATGAAAAAAAATTTTTTTCGAAGTTTGGAAACTTCCTTAGAATCACTTTTTTTCCATTCTTATTTGAGATAACTGGTTCTCTTTTTTATACTAGTGTGATAGCCTCAGAAAAGCATATTATGCGCAAAGAATCTCGAAAAGAAAAAAATTTTTTTTCGTAGTTTGGAAACTTCGTTAGAATCACTTTTTTTCCGTTCTAATTTGACATAACTGGTTCTCTTTCATTATACTAGTTTGATAGCCTCAGAAAAGCATATTATGCGCAAAGAATCTCGAAAATAAAAAAAAAATTTTTCGAAGTTTGAAACTTCGTTAAAATCACTTTTTTTCCGTTCTTATTTAAGATAGCTGGTTTTCTTTCATTATAGTAGTTTGATAGCCTCAGAAAAGCATATTATGCGCAAATAATCTCCAAATGAAAAACAATTTTTTCGAAGTTTGGAAACTTCCTTAGAATCACTTTTTTTCCATTCTTATTTGAGATAACTGGTTCTCTTTTTTATACTAGTGTGATAGCCTCAGAAAAGCATATTATGCGCAAAGAATCTCGAAAAGAAAAAAACTTTTTTTCGAAGTTTGGAAACTTCCTTAGAAACACTTTTTTTCCATTCTTATTTGAGTTAACTGGTTCTCTTTTATTATACTAGTTTGATAGCCTGAGAAAAGCATATTATGCGCAAAGAATCTCGAAAGAAAAAATTTTTTTTTCGTAGTATGGAAATTTCGTTAGAATCACTTTTTTTCCGTTCTTATTTGACATAACTGGTTCTCTTTCATTATACTAGTTTGATAGCCTCAGAAAAGCATATTATGGGCAAAGAATCTCGAAAATAAAAAAAAAAATTTTCGAAGTTTGAAACTTCGTTAGAATCACTTTTTTTCCGTTCTTATTTAAGATAACTGGTTCTCTTTCAATATACTAGTTTGATAGCCTCAGAAAAGCATATTATGCGCAAGGAATCTCGAAATGAAAAAAAATTTTTTTTTAAGTTTGGCAACTTCGTTAGAATCACTTTTTTTCCGTTCTTATTTGAGATAACTGGTTCTCTTTCATTTTACTAGTTTGATAGCCTCAGAAAAGCATATTATGCGCAAAGAATCTCCAAAAGAAAAAAAAAATTTTCGAAATTTGGAAACTTCGTTAGAATCACTTTTATTCCTTTCTTATTTGAGATAACTGGTTCTCTTTCATTATACTAGTTTGATAGCCTCAGAAAACCATATTATGCGCAAAGAATCTCGAAAAGAAAAAAATTTTTTTTCGAAGTTTGGAAACTTCGTTAGAATCACTTTTTTTCCGTTCTTATTTGAGATAACTGGTTCTCTTTCATTATACTAGTTTGATAGCCTTAGAAAAGCATATTATGCACAAACAATCTCGAAAAGAAAAAAAATTTTTTCCAAATTTGGAAACTTCGTTACAATCACTTTTATTCTGTTCTTATTTGACATAACTGGTTCTCTTTCATTATACTAGTTTGCTAGCCTCAGAACAGCATATTATGCGCAAAGAATCTCGAAATGAAAAAAGTTTTTTTCGAAGTTTGGAACGTTCCTTAGAATTACTTTTTTTCCATTCTTATTTGAGATAACTGGTTGTCTTTCATTATACTAGTTTGATAGCCTCAGAAAAGCATATTATGCACAAAGAATCTCGAAAAGAAAAAAATTTTTTTCGAAGTTCGGAAACTTCGTTAGAATCACTTTTTTTCCGTTCTTATTTGAGATAACTGGTTCTCTTTCATTATACTAATTAGATAGCCTCAGAAAAGCATATTATGCGCAAAGAATCTCGAAAAAAAAAAAATTTTTTTAGAAGTTTGGAAACTTCGTTAGAATCACTTTTTTTCCGTTCTTATTTGAGATAACTGGTTCTCTTTCATTATACTAGTTTGATAGCCTCAGAAAAGCATAATATACGGTGAGAATCTCGAAAAGAAAAAAAAATGTTTTCGAAGTTTGGAATCTTCGTTAGAATCACTTTTTTTCCGTTCTTATTTGAGATAACTGGTTCTCTTTCATTATACTAGTTTGATAGCCTCAGTAAAGCATATTATGCGCAAAGAATCTCGAAAAGAAAAAAAATTTTTTTCGAAGTTTGGAAACTTCGTTTGAATCACTTTTTTTCCGTTCTTATTTGAGATAACTGGTTCTCTTTCATTATACTAGTTTGATAGCCTCAGTAAAGCATATTATGCGCAAAGAATCTCAAAAAAAAAAATTTTTTTTCGAAGTTTGGAAACTTCGTTAGAATCACATTATTTCCGTTCTTATTTGAGATAACTGGTTCTCTTTCATTATTGATAGCCTCAGTAAAGCATATTATGCGCAAAGAATCTCGAAAAGAAAAAAAAAATTTTTCGAAATTTGGAAACGTCGTTTGAATCACTTTTTTCCGTTCTTATTTGAGATAACTGGTTCTCTTTCATTATAGTAGTTTGATAGCCTCAGAAAAGCATATTATGCGCAAAGAATCTCGAAAAGAAAAAAATTTTTTTCGAAATTTGGAAACTTCGTTAGAATCACTTTTATTCCGTTCTTATTTGAGATAAATGGTAATCTCTCATTATACTAATTAGATAGCCTCAGAAAAGCATATTATGCGCAAAGAATCTCGAAAAGAAAAAACATTTTTTTCGAAGTTTGGAAACTTCTTTAGAATCACTTTTTTTCCGTACTTATTTGAGATAATTGGTTCTCTTTCATTATACTAGTTTGATAGCCTCAGAAAAGCATATTATGCGCAAAGAATCTCGAAAACAAAAAAATTTTTTTTTTGAAGTTTGGAAACTTCTTTAGAATCACTTTTTTTCCGTTCTTATTTGAGATAACTGGTTCTCTTTCATTATACTAGTTTGATAGCCTCAGAAAAGCATATTATGCGCAAAGAATCTCGAAAAGAAAAAATTTTTTCTTCGAAGTTTGGAAACTTCGTTAGAATCACTTTTTTTCCATTCTTATTTGAGATAACTGGTAATCTCTCATTATACTAGTTTGATAGCCTCAGAAAATCATATTATGCGCAAAGACTCTCGAAAAGAAAAAAATTTTTTTTCGATGTTTGGAAACTTTGTTAGAATCACTTTTTTTCCGTTCTTATTTGAGATAACTGGTTCTCTTTCATTATACTAATTAGATAGCCTCAGAAAAGCATATTACGCGCAAAGAATCTCGAAAATAAAAAATTTTTTTTAGAACTTTGGAACCTTCGTTAGAATCACTTTTTTTCTGTTCTTATTTGAGATAACTGGTTCTCTTTCATTATACTAGTTTGATAGCCTCAGAAAAGCATATTATGCGCAAAGAATATCGAAAAGAAAAAAATTTTTTTTCGAAGTTTGGAAACTTCATTAGAATCACTTTTTTTTAATTCTTATTTGAGATAACTGGTTCTCTTTCATTATACTAGTTTGATAGCCTCAGAAAAGCATATTATGCGCAAAGAATCTCGAAAAGAAAAAATTTTTTCGAACTTTGGAAACTTCGTTAAAATCACTTTTTTTCCATTCTTATTTGAGATAACTGGTAATCTCTCATTATACTAGTTTGATAGCCTCAGAAAATCATATTATGCTCAAAGAATCTCGAAAAGAAAAAAATTTTTTTTCGATGTTCGGTAACTTCGTTAGAATCACTTTTTTTCCGTTCTTATTTAAGATAACTGGTTCTCTTTCATTATACTAATTAGATAGCCTCAGAAAAGCATATTATGCGCAAAGAATCTCGAAAATAAAAAAAATTTACTTAGAAGTTTGGAAACTTCGTTAGAATCACTTTTTTTCCGTTCTTATTTGAGATAACTGGTTCTCTTTCATTATACTAGTTTGATAGCCTCACAAAAGCATATTATAAGCAAAGAATCTCGAAAAGAAAAAATTTTTTTTTCGAAGTTTGGAAACTTCGTTAGAATCACTTTTTTTCCGTTCTTATTTGAGATAACTGGTTCTCTTTCATTATATTAGTTTGATAGCCTCAGAAAAGCATATTATGCGGAAAGAATCTCGAAAAGAAAAAAATTATTTTTCGAAGTTTGGAAACTTCATTAGAATCACTTTTTTTCATTCTTATTTGAGATAACTGGTAATCTCTCATTATACTAGTTTGATAGACTCAGAAAACCATATTATGCGCAAAGAATCTCGAAAAGAAAAAAAATTTTTTTCGATGTTTGGAAACTTCGTTAGAATCACTTTTTTTCCGTTCTTATTTCAGATAACTGGTTCTCTTTCATTATACTAATTAGATAGCCTCAGAAAAGCATATTACGCGCAAAGAATCTCGAAAATAAAAAAATTTTTTTAGAACTTTGGAAACTTCGTTAGAATCACTTTTTTTCCGTTCTTATTTGAGATAACTGGTTCTCTTTCATTATACTAGTTTGATAGCCTCAGAAAAGCATATTATGCGCAAAGAATATCGAAAAGAAAAAAATTTTTTTTCGAAGTTTGGAAACTTCATTAGAATCACTTTTTTTCCATTCTTAAATTAGATAACTGGTAATCTCTCATTATACTAGTTTGATAGCCTCAGAAAAGCATATTATGCGCAAAGAATCTCGAAAAGAAAAAAAAATTTTTTCGAAGTTTGGAAACGTCTTTTGAATCACTTTTTTCCGTTCTTATTTGAGATAACTGGTTCTCTTTCATTATAGTAGTTTGATAGCCTCAGAAAAGCATATTATGCGCATAGAATCTCCAAATGAAAAAAAAATTTTTTCGTAGTTTGGAAACTTCGTTAGAATCACTTTTTTTCCGTTCTAATTTGACATAACTGGTTCTCTTTCATTATACTAGTTTGATAGCCTTAGAAAAGCATATTATGCACAAAGAATCTCGAAAAGAAAAAAAATTTTTTCCAAGTTTGGAAACTTCGTTACAATCACTTTTATTCTGTTCTTATTTGACATAATTGGTTCTCTTTCATTATACTAGTTTGATAGCCTCAGAAAAGCATATTATGCGCAAAGAATCTCGAAATGAAAAAAAATTTTTTTCGAAGTTTGGAAACTTCCTTAGAATCACTTTTTTTCCATTCTTATTTGAGATAACTGGTTCTCTTTCATTATACTAGTTTGATAGCCTCAGAAAAGCATATTATGCGCAAAGAATCTCGAAAAGAAAAAAAATTTTTTTCGAAGTTGGGAAACTTCGTTAGAATCACTTTTTTTCCGTTCTTATTTGAGATAACTGGTTCTCTTTCATTATACTAATTACATAGCCTCAGATAAGCATATTATGCGCAAAGAATCTCGAAAATAAAAAAAAATTTTTTAGAAGTTTGGAAACTTCGTTAGAATCACTTTTTTTCCGTTGTTATTTGAGAAAAATGGTTCTCTTTCATTATACTAATTTGACAGCCTCAGAAAAGCATATTATGCGCAAAGAATCTCGAAAAGAAAAAATTTTTTCCTCGAAGTTTGGAAATTTCGTTAGAATCACTTTTTTTCTATTCTTATTTGAGATAACTGGTAATCTCTCATTATACTAGTTTGATAGACTCAGAAAACCATATTATGCGCAAGAAATCTCGTGAAGAAAAAATTTTTTTTTCGATGTTTGGAAACTTCGTTAGAATCACTTTTTTTCCGTTCTTATTTGAGATAACTGGTTCTCTTTCATTACACTAATTAGATAGCCTCAGAAAAGCATATTACGCGCAAAGAATCTCGAAAATAAAAAAAATTTTTTAGAACTTTGGAAACTTCGTTAGAATCACTTTTTTTCCGTTCTTATTTGAGATAACTGGTTCTCTTTCATTATACTAGTTTGATAGCCTCAGAAAAGCATATTATGTGCAAAGAATATCGAAAAGAAAAAATTTTTTTTTCGAAGTTTGGAAACTTCATTAGAATCACTTTTTTTCCATTCTTATTTGAGATAACTGGTAATCTCTCATTATACTAGTTTGATAGCCTCAGAAAAGCATATTATGCGCAAAGAATCTCGAAAAGAAAAAAAATTTTTTTCGAAGTTTGGAAACGTCTTTTGAATCACTTTTTTCCGTTCTTATTTGAGATAACTGGTTCTCTTTCATTATAGTAGTTTGATAGCCTCAGAAAAGCATATTATGCGCATAGAATCTCCACATGAAAAAAAATTTTTTCGAAGTTTGGAAACTTCCTTAGAATCACTTTTTTTCCATTCTTATTTGAGATAACTGGTTCTCTTTTTTATACTAGTGTGATAGCCTCAGAAAAGCATATTATGCGCAAAGAATCTCGAAAAGAAAAAAACTTTTTTTCGAAGTTTGGAAACTTCCTTAGAAACACTTTTTTTCCGTTCTTATTTGAGATAACTGGTTCTCTTTCATTATACTAGTTTGATAGCCTCAGTAAAGCATATTATGCGCAAAGAATCTCAAAAAAAAAAATTTTTTTCGAAGTTTGGAAACTTCGTTAGAATCACTTTATTTCCGTTCTTATTTGAGATAACTGGTTCTCTTTCATTATTGATAGCCTCAGTAAAGCATATTATGCGCAAAGAATCTCGAAATGAAAAAAAATTTTTTTCGAAGTTTGGAAACGTCGTTTGAATCACTTTTTTTCCGTTCTTATTTGAGATAACTGGTTCTCTTTCATTATACTAGTTTGATCGCCTCAGAAAAGCATATTATAAGCAAAGAATCTCGAAAAGAAAAAAATTTTTTTTCGAAGTTTGGAAACTTCGTGAGAATCACTTTTTTTCCGTTCTTATTTGAGATAACTGGTTCTCTTTCATTATATTAGTTTGATAGCCTCAGAAAAGCATATTATGCGCAAAGAATCTCGAAAAGAAAAAAATTATTTTTCGAAGTTTGGAAACTTCATTAGAATCATTTTTTTCATTCTTATTTGAGATAACTGGTAATCTCTCATTATACTAGTTTGATAGACTCAGAAAACCATATTATGCGCAAAGAATCTCGAAAAGAAAAAAATTTTTTTTCGATGTTTGGAAACTTCGTTTGAATCACTTTTTTTCCGTTCTTATTTCAGATAACTGGTTCTCTTTCATTATACTAATTAGATAGCCTCAGAAAAGCATATTACGCGCAAAGAATCTCGAAAATAAAAAAATTTTTTTAGAACTTTGGAAACTTCGTTAGAATCACTTTTTTTCCGTTCTTATTTGAGATAACTGGTTTTCTTTCATTATACTAGTTTGATAGCCTCAGAAAAGCATATTATGCGCAAAGAATATCGAAAAGAAAAAAATTTTTTTTCGAAGTTTGGAAACTTCATTAGAATCACTTTTTTTCCATTCTTATTTGAGATAACTGGTAATCTCTCATTATACTAGTTTGATAGCCTCAGAAAAAATATTATGCGCAAAGAATCTCGAAAAGAAAAAAAAATTTTTTCGAAGTTTGGAAACGTCTTTTGAATCACTTTTTTCCGTTCTTATTTGAGATAACTGGTTCTCTTTCATTATAGTAGTTTGATAGCCTCAGAAAAGGATATTATGCGCATAGAATCTCCAAATGAAAAAAAATTTTTTTCGAAGTTTGGAAACTTCCTTAGAATCACTTTTTTTCCATTCTTATTTGAGATAACTGGTTCTCTTTTTTATACTAGTGTGATAGCCTCAGAAAAGCATATTATGCGCAAAGAATCTCGAAAAGAAAAAAATTTTTTTTCGAAGTTTGGAAACTTCCTTAGAAACACTTTTTTTCCATTCTTATTTGAGTTAACTGGTTCTCTTTCATTATACTAGTTTGATAGCCTGAGAAAAGCATATTATGCGCAAAGAATCTCGAAAGAAAAAATTTTTTTTTCGTAGTTTGGAAACTTCGTTAGAATCACTTTTTTTCCGTTCTAATTTGACATAACTGGTTCTCTTTCATTATACTAGTTTGATAGCCTCAGAAAAGCATATTATGCGCAAGGAATGTAGAAAAAAAAAAATTTTTTTCGAAGTTTGGAAACTTCGTTAGAATCACTTTTTTTCCGTTCTTATTTGAGATAACTGGTTCTCTTTCATTTTACTAGTTTGATAGCCTCAGAAAAGCATATTATGCGCAAAGAATCTCGAAAAGAAAAAATTTTTTTTCGAAATTTGGAAACTTCGTTAGAATCACTTTTATTCCGTTCTTATTTGAGATAACTGGTTCTCTTTCATTATACTAGTTTGATAGCCTCAGAAAAGCATATTATGCGCAAAGAATCTCGAAAAGAAAAAAATTTTTTTTCGAAGTTTGGAAACTTCGTTAGAATCACTTTTTTTCCGTTCTTATTTGAGATAACTGGTTCTCTTTCATTATACTAGTTTGATAGCCTTAGAAAAGCTATTATGCACAAAGAATCTCGAAAAGAAAAAAAATTTTTTCCAAGTTTGGAAACTTCGTTACAATCACTTTTATTCTGTTCTTATTTGACATAACTGGTTCTCTTTCATTATACTAGTTTGATAGCCTCAGAAAAGCATATTATGCGCAAAGAATCTCGAAATGAAAAAACTTTTTTTTCGAAGATTGGAAACTTCCTTAGAATCACTTTTTTTCCATTCTTATTTGAGACAACTGGTTCTCTTTCATTATACTAGTTTGATAGCCTCAGAAAAGCATATTATGCGCAAAGAATCTCGAAAAGAAAAAAAATTTTTTTCGAAGTTCGGAAACTTTTTTAGAATCACTTTTTTTCCGTTCTTATTTGAGATAACTGGTTCTCTTTCATTATACTAATTAGATAGCCTCAGAAAAGCATATTATGCGCAAAGAATCTCGAAAATAAAAAAAATTTTTTTAGAAGTTTGGAAACTTCGTTAGAATCACTTTTTTTCCGTTCTTATTTGAGATAACTGGTTCTCTTTCATTATACTAGTTTGATAGCCTCAGAAAAGCATATCATACGGTGAGAATCTCGAAAAGAAAAAAAACTTTTTTCGAAGTTTGGAAACTTCGTTAGAATCACTTTTTTTCCGTTCTTATTTGAGATAATTGGTTCTCTTTCATTATACTAATTTGATAGCCTCAGTAAAGCATATTATGCGCAAAGAATCTCGAAAAGAAAAAAAAATTTTTTCGAAGTTTGGAATCTTCGTTAGAATCACTTTTTTTCCGTTCTTATTTGAGATAACTGGTTCTCTTTCATTATACTAGTTTGATAGCCTCAGTAAAGCATATTATGCGCAAAGAATCTCGAAAAGAAAAAAAATTTTTTTCGAAGTTTGGAAACTTCGTTTGAATCACTTTTTTTCCGTTCTTATTTGAGATAACTGGTTCTCTTTCATTATACTAGTTTGATAGCCTCAGTAAAGCATATTATGCGCAAAGAATCTCAAAAAAAAAAATTTTTTTTCGAAGTTTGGAAACTTCGTTAGAATCACTTTATTTCCGTTCTTATTTGAGATAACTGGTTCTCTTTCATTATACTAGTTTGATAGACTCAGTAAAGCATATTATGCGCAAAGAATCTCGAAAAGAAAAAAAAAAATTTTTTCGAAGTTTGGAAACGTCGTTTGAATCACTTTTTTCCGTTCTTATTTGAGATAACTGGTTCTCTTTCATTATAGTAGTTTGATAGCCTCAGAAAAGCATATTATGCGCAAAGAATCTCGAAAAGAAAAAAAATTTTTTCGAAATTTGGAAACTTCGTTAGAATCACTTTTATTCCGTTCTTATTTGAGATAACTGGTTCTCTTTCATTATACTGGTTTACTAGTTTGATAGCCTCAGAAAAGCATATTATGCGCAAAGAATCCCGAAAAGAAAAAAATTTTTTTTCGAAGTTTGGAAACTTCATTAGAATCACTTTTTTTCCATTCTTATTTGAGATAAATGGTAATCTCTCATTATACTAGTTTGATAGCCTCAGAAAAGCATATTATGCGCAAATAATCTCGAAAGGAGAAATTTTTTTTTCGAAGTTTGGAAACTTCGTTAGAATCACTTTTTTTCCGTTGTTATTTGAGATAACTGGTTCTCTTTCATTATACTAATTTGACAGCCTCAGAAAAGCATATTATGCGCAAAGAATCTCGAAAAGAAAAAAATTTTTTTTCGAAGTTTGGAAACTTCGTTAGAATCACTTTTTTTCCGTTCTTATTTGAGATAACTGGTTCTCTTTCATTATACTAGTTTGATAGCCTCAGTAAACATATTATGCGCAAAGAATCTCGAAGAGAAAAAACATTTTTTTCGAAGTTTGGAAACTTCTTTAGAATCACTTTTTTTCCGTACTTATTTGAGATAACTGGTTCTCTTTCATTATACTAGTTTGATAGCCTCAGAAAAGCATATTATGCGCAAAGAATCTCGAAAACAAAAAAATTTTCTTTTTGAAGTTTGGAAACTTCTTTAGAATCACTTTTTTTCCGTTCTTATTTGAGATAACTGGTTCTCTTTCATTATACTAGTTTGATAGCCTCAGAAAAGCATATTATGCGCAAAGAATCTCGAAAAGAAAAAATTCTTTCTTCGAAGTTTGGAAACTTCGTTAGAATCACTTTTTTTCCATTCTTATTTGAGATAACTGGTAATCTCTCATTATACTAGTTTGATAGCCTCAGAAAATCATATTATGCGCAAAGTATCTCGAAAAGAAAAAATTTTTTTTTCGATGTTTGTAAACTTTGTTAGAATCACTTTTTTTCCGTTCTTATTTGAGATAACTGGTTCTCTTTCATTATACTAATTAGATAGCCTCAGAAAAGCATATTACGCGCAAAGAATCTCGAAAATAAAAAATTTTTTTTAGAACTTTGGAAACTTCGTTAGAATCACTTTTTTTCTGTTCTTATTTGAGATAACTGGTTCTCTTTCATTATACTAGTTTGATAGCCTCAGAAAAGCATATTATGCGCAAAGAATATCGAAAAGAAAAAAATTTTTTTTCGAAGTTTGGAAACTTCATTAGAATCACTTTTTTTAAATTCTTATTTGAGATAACTGGTAATCTCTCATTATACTAGTTTGATAGCCTCAGAAAAGCATATTAAGCGCAAAGAATCTCAAAAAAAAAAATTTTTTTCGAAGTTTGGAAACTTCGTTAGAATCACTTTATTTCCGTTCTTATTTGAGATAACTGGTTCTCTTTCATTATACTAGTTTGATAGCCTCAGAAAAGCATATTATGCGCAAAGAATCTCGAAAGAAAAAATTTTTTTTTCGTAGTTTGGAAACTTCGTTAGAATCACTTTTTTTCCGTTCTAATTTGACATAACTGGTTCTCTTTCATTATACTAGTTTGATAGCCTCAGAAAAGCATATTATGCGCAAAGAATCTCGAAAATAAAAAAAAAATTTTTCGAAGTTTGAAACTTCGTTAGAATCACTTTTATTCCGTTCTTATTTGAAATTACTGGTTCTCTTTCATTATAATAGTTTGATAGCCTCAGAAAAGCATATTATGCGCAAGGAATGTAGAAAAAAAAAAATTTTTTTTCGAAGTTTGGAAACTTCGTTAGAATCAATTTTTTTCCGTTCTTATTTGAGATAACTGGTTCTCTTTCATTTTACTAGTTTGATAGCCTCAGAAAAGCATATTATGCGCAAAGAATCTCCAAAAGAAAAAATTTTTTTTCGAAATTTGGAAACTTCGTTAGAATCACTTTTATTCCGTTCTTATTTGAGATAACTGGTTCTCTTTCATTATACTAGTTTGATAGCCTCAGAAAAGCATATTATGCGCAAAGAATCTCGAAAAGAAAAAAATTTTTTTTCGAAGTTTGGAAACTTCGTTAGAATCACTTTTTTTCCGTTCTTATTTGAGATAACTGGTTCTCTTTCATTATACTAGTTTGATAGCCTTAGAAAAGCATATTATGCACAAAGAATCTCGAAAAGAAAAAAAATTTTTTCCAAGTTTGGAAACTTCGTTACAATCACTTTTATTCTGTTCTTATTTGACATAACTGGTTCTCTTTCATTATACTAGTTTGATAGCTTCAGAAAAGCATATTATGCGCAAAGAATCTCGAAATGAAAAAAATTTTTTTTCGAAGATTGGAAACTTCCTTAGAATCACTTTTTTTCCATTCTTATTTGAGACAACTGGTTCTCTTTCATTATACTAGTTTGATAGCCTCAGAAAAGCATATTATGCGCAAAGAATCTCGAAAAGAAAAAAAATTTTTTTCGAAGTTCGGAAACTTTTTTAGAATCACTTTTTTTCCGTTCTTATTTGAGATAACTGGTTCTCTTTCATTATACTAATTAGATAGCCTCAGAAAAGCAGTTATGCGCAAAGAATATCGAAAATAAAAAAAATTTTTTTAGAAGTTTGGAAACTTCGTTAGAATCACTTTTTTTCCGTTCTTATTTGAGATAACTGGTTCTCTTTCATTATACTAGTTTGATAGCCTCAGAAAAGCATATCATACGGTGAGAATCTCGAAAAGAAAAAAAACTTTTTTCGAAGTTTGGAAACTTCGTTAGAATCACTTTTTTTCCGTTCTTATTTGAGATAATTGGTTCTCTTTCATTATACTAATTTGATAGCCTCAGTAAAGCATATTATGCGCAAAGAATCTCGAAAAGAAAAAAAAAATTTTTCGAAGTTTGGAATCTTCGTTAGAATCACTTTTTTTCCGTTCTTATTTGAGATAACTGGTTCTCTTTCATTATACTAGTTTGATAGCCTCAGTAAAGCATATTATGCGCAAAGAATCTCGAAAAGAAAAAAAATTTTTTTCGAAGTTTGGAAACTTCGTTTGAATCACTTTTTTCCGTTCTTATTTGAGATAACTGGTTCTCTTTCATTATACTAGTTTGATAGCCTCAGTAAAGCATATTATGCGCAAAGAATCTCAAAAAAAAAAAAAATTTTTTCGAAGTTTGGAAACTTCGTTAGAATCACTTTATTTCCGCTCTTATTTGAGATAACTGGTTCTCTTTCATTATACTAGTTTGATAGACTCAGTAAAGCATATTATGCGCAAAGAATCTCGAAAAGAAAAAAAAATTTTTTTCGAAGTTTGGAAACGTCGTTTGAATCACTTTTTTCCGTTCTTATTTGAGATAACTGGTTCTCTTTCATTATAGTAGTTTGATAGCCTCAGAAAAGCATATTATGCGCAAAGAATCTCGAAAAGAAAAAAAATTTTTTCGAAATTTGGAAACTTCCTTAGAATCACTTTTATTCCGTTCTTATTTGAGATAACTGGTTCTCTTTCATTATACTGGTTTGATAGCCTCAGAAAGGCATATTATGCGCAAAGAATCTCCAAAAGAAAAAAAATTTTTTTCGAAGTTTGGAAACTTCGTTAGAATCACTTTTTTTCCGTTCTTATTTGAGATAACTGGTTCTCTTTCATTATACTAGTTTACTAGTTTGATAGCCTCAGAAAAGCATATTATGCGCAAAGAATCTCGAAAAGAAAAAACATTTTTTTCGAAGTTTGGAAACTTCTTTAGAATCACTTTTTTTCCGTACTTATTTGAGATAACTGGTTCTCTTTCATTATACTAGTTTGATAGCCTCAGAAAAGCATATTATGCGCAAAGAATCTCGAAAACAAAAAAAATTTTTTTTTGAAGTTTGGAAACTTCTTTAGAATCACTTTTTTTCCGTTCTTATTTGAGATAACTGGTTCTCTTTCATTATACTAGTTTGATAGCCTCAGAAAAGCATATTATGCGCAAAGAATCTCGAAAAGAAAAAATTTTTTCTTCGAAGTTTGGAAACTTCGTTAGAATCACTTTTTTTCCATTCTTATTTGAGATAACTGGTAATCTCTCATTATACTAGTTTGATAGCCTCAGAAAATCATATTATGCGCAAAGTATCTCTTAAAGAAAAAATTTTTTTTTCGATGTTTGGAAACTTTGTTAGAATCACTTTTTTTCCGTTCTTATTTGAGATAACTGGTTCTCTTTCATTATACTAATTAGATAGCCTCAGAAAAGCATATTACGCGCAAAGAATCTCGAAAATAAAAAATTTTTTTTAGAACTTTGGTAACTTCGTTAGAATCACTTTTTTTCTGTTCTTATTTGAGATAACTGGTTCTCTTTCATTATACTAGTTTGATAGCCTCAGAAAAGCATATTATGCGCAAAGAATATCGAAAAGAAAAAAATTTTTTTTCGAAGTTTGGAAACTTCATTAGAATCACTTTTTTTTAATTCTTATTTGAGATAACTGGTAATCTCTCATTATACTAGTTTGATAGCCTCAGTAAAGCATATTATGCGCAAAGAATCTCGAAAAGAAAAAATTTTTTCCTCGAAGTTTGGAAACTTCGTTAGAATCACTTTTTTCCGTTCTTATTTGAGATAACTGGTTCTCTTTCATTATACTAGTTTGATAGCCTCAGAAAAGCATATTATGCGCAAGGAATCTCGAAAAGAAAAAAAATTTTTTTCGAAGTTTGGAAACTTCGTTAGAATCACTTTTTTTCCGTTCTTATTTGAGATAACTGGTTCTCTTTCATTTTACTAGTTTGATAGCCTCAGAAAAGCATATTATGCGCAAAGAATCTCGAAAAGAAAAAAAAATTTTTCGAAATTTGGAAACTTCGTTAGAATCACTTTTATTCCGTTCTTATTTTTGATAACTGGTTCTCTTTCATTATACTAGTTTGATAGCCTCAGAAAAGCATATTATGCGCAAAGAATCTCGAAATGAAAAAAATTTTTTTTCGAAGTTTGGAAACTTCCTTAGAATCACTTTTTTTCCATTCTTATTTGAGATAACTGGTTCTCTTTCATTATACTAGTTTGATAGCCTCAGAAAAGCATATTATGCGCAAAGAATCTCGAAAAGAAAAAAAATTTTTTTCGAAGTTCGGAAACTTCGTTAGAATCACTTTTTTTCCGTTCTTATTTGAGATAACTGGTTCTCTTTCATTATACTAATTAGATAGCCTCAGAAAAGCATGTTATGCGCAAAGAATCTCGAAAATAAAAAAAATTTTTTTAGAAGTTTGGAAACTTCTTTAGAATCACTTTTTTCCCGTTGTTAATTGAGAAAAATGGTTCTCTTTCATTATACTAATTTGACAGCCTCAGAAAAGCATATTATGCGCAAAGAATCTCGAAAAGAAAAAAATTTTTTTCGAAGTTTGGAAACTTCGTTAGAATCACTTTTTTTCCGTTCTTATTTGAGATAACTGGTTCTCTTTCATTATACTAGTTTGATAGCCTTAGAAAAGCATATTATGCACAAAGAATCTCGAAAAGAAAAAAAATTTTTTCCAAGTTTGGAAACTTCGTTACAATCACTTATATTCTGTTCTTATTTGACATAACTGGTTCTCTTTCATTATACTAGTTTGATAGCATCAGAAAAGCATATTATGCGCAAAGAATCTCGAAATGAAAAAAATTTTTTTTCGAAGATTGGAAACTTCCTTAGAATCACTTTTTTTCCATTCTTATTTGAGACAACTGGTTCTCTTTCATTATACTAGTTTGATAGCCTCAGAAAAGCATATTATGCGCAAAAAATCTCGAAAAGAAAAAAAAATTTTTTCGAAGTTCGGAAACTTTTTTAGAATCACTTTTTTCCGTTCTTATTTGAGATAACTGGTTCTCTTTCATTATACTAATTAGATAGCCTCAGAAAAGCATATTATGCGTAAAGAATCTCGAAAATAAAAAAAATTTTTTTAGAAGTTTGGAAACTTCGTTAGAATCACTTTTTTTCCGTTCTTATTTGAGATAACTGGTTCTCTTTCATTATACTAGTTTGATAGCCTCAGAAAAGCATATTATACGGTGAGAATCTCGAAAAGAAAAAAAACTTTTTTCGAAGTTTGGAAACTTCGTTAGAATCACTTTTTTTCCGTTCTTATTTGAGATAACTGGTTCTCTTTCATTATACTAATTTGATAGCCTCAGTAAAGCATATTATGCGCAAAGAATCTCGAAAAGAAAAAAAAATTTTTTCGAAGTTTGGAATCTTCGTTAGAATCACTTTTTTTCCGTTCTTATTTGAGATAACTGGTTCTCTTTCATTATACTAGTTTGATAGCCTCAGTAAAGCATATTATGCGCAAAGAATCTCGAAAAGAAAAAAAATTTTTTTCGAAGTTTGGAAACTTCGTTTGAATCACTTTTTTTCCGTTCTTATTTGAGATAACTGGTCCTCTTTCATTATACTAGTTTGATAGCCTCAGTAAAGCATATTATGCGCAAAGAATCTCAAAAAAAAAAAATTTTTTTCGAAGTTTGGAAACTTCGTTAGAATCACTTTATTTCCGTTCTTATTTGAGATAACTGGTTCTCTTTCATTATACTAGTTTGATAGCCTCAGTAAAGCATATTATGCGCAAAGAATCTCGAAACGAAAAAAAAATTTTTTTCGAAGTTTGGAAACGTCGTTTGAATCACTTTTTTCCGTTCTTATTTGAGATAACTGGTTCTCTTTCATTATAGTAGTTTGATAGCCTCAGAAAAGCATATTATGCGCAAAGAATCTCGAAAAGAAAAAAAATTTTTTCGAAATTTGGAAACTTCGTTAGAATCACTTTTATTCCGTTCTTATTTGAGATAACTGGTTCTCTTTCATTATACTGGTTTGATAGCCTCAGAAAGGCATATTATGCGCAAAGAATCTCGAAAAGAAAAAAAATTTTTTTCGAAGTTTGGAAACTTCGTTAGAATCACTTTTTTTCCGTTCTTATTTGAGATAACTGGTTCTCTTTCATGATACTAGTTTACTAGTTTGATAGCCTCAGAAAAGCATATTATGCGCAAAGAATCCCGAAAAGAAAAAAATTTTTTTTCGAAGTTTGGAAACTTCATTAGAATCACTTTTTTTCCATTCTTATTTGAGATAAATGGTAATCTCTCATTATACTAGTGTGATAGCCTCAGAAAAGCATATTATGCGCAAAGAATCTCGAAAAGAAGAAATTTTTTTTTCGAAGTTTGGAAACTTCGTTAGAATCACTTTTTTTCCGTTGTTATTTGAGATAACTGGTTCTCTTTCATTATACTAATTTGACAGCCTCAGAAAAGCATATTATGCGCAAAGAATCTCGAAAAGAAATAAATTTTTTTTCGAAGTTTGGAAACTTCGTTAGAATCACTTTTTTTCCGTTCTTATTTGAGATAACTGGTTCTCTTTCATTATACTAGTTTGATAGCCTCAGTAAACATATTATGCGCAAAGAATCTCGAAAAGAAAAAACATTTTTTTCGAAGTTTGGAAACTTCTTTAGAATCACTTTTATTCCGTACTTATTTGAGATAACTGGTTCTCTTTCATTATACTAGTATGATAGCCTCAGAAAAGCATATTATGCGCAAAGAATCTCGAAAACAAAAAAAATTTTTTTTTGAAGTTTGGAAACTTCTTTAGAATCACTTTTTTTCCATTCTTATTTGAGATAACTGGTTCTCTTTCATTATACTAGTTTGATAGCCTCAGAAAAGCATATTATGCGCAAAGAATTACGAAAAGAAAAAATTTTTTCTTCGAAGTTTGGAAACTTCGTTAGAATCACTTTTTTTCCATTCTTATTTGAGATAACTTGTAATCTCTCATTATACTAGTTTGATAGCCTCAGAAAATCATATTATGCGCAAAGAATCTCGAAAAGAAAAAATTTTTTTTTCGATGTTTGGAAACTTTGTTAGAATCACTTTTTTTCCGTTCTTATTTGAGATAACTGGTTCTCTTTCATTATACTAATTAGATAGCCTCAGAAAAGCATATTACGCGCAAAGAATCTCGAAAATAAAAAATTTTTTTTAGAACTTTGGAAACTTGGTTAGAATCACTTTTTTTCTGTTCTTATTTGAGATAACTGGTTCTCTTTCATTATACTAGTTTGATAGCCTCAGAAAAGCATATTATGCGCAAAGAATATCGAAAAGAAAAAAATTTTTTTTCGAAGTTTGGAAACTTCATTAGAATCACTTTTTTTTAATTCTTATTTGAGATAACTTGTAATCTCTCATTATACTAGTTTGATAGCCTCAGAAAAGCATATTATGCGCAAAGAATCTCAAAAAAAAAAATTTTTTTCGTAGTTTGGAAACTTCGTTAGAATCACTTTATTTCCGTTCTTATTTGAGATAACTGGTTCTCTTTCATTATACTAGTTTGATAGCCTCAGAAAAGCATATTATGCGCAAAGAATCTCGAAAAGAAAAAAATTTTTCCTCGAAGTTTGGAAACTTCGTTAGAATCACTTTTTTCCGTTCTTATTTGAGATAACTGGTTCTCTTTCATTATACTAGTTTGATAGCCTCAGAAAAGCATATTATGCGCAAAGAATCTCGAAAAGAAAAAAAAAAATTTCGAAATTTGGAAACTTCGTTAGAATCACTTTTATTCCGTTCTTATTTGAGATAACTGGTTCTCTTTCATTTAACTAGTTTGATAGCCTCAGAAAAGCATATTATGCTCAAAGAATCTCGAAAAGAAAAAAATTTTTTTTCGAAGTTTGGAAACTTCGTTAGAATCACTTTTTTTCCGTTCTTATTTGAGATAACTGGTTCTCTTTCATTATACTAGTTTGATAGCCTTAGAAAAGCATATTATGCACAAAGAATCTCGAAAAGAAAAAAAATTTTTTCCAAGTTTGGAAACTTCGTTACAATCACTTTTATTCTGTTCTTATTTGACATAACTGGTTCTCTTTCATTATACTAGTTTGATAGCCTCAGAAAAGCATATTATGCGCAAAGAATCTCGAAATGAAAAAAAAATTTTTTCGAAGTTTGGAAACTTCCTTAGAATCACTTTTTTTCCATTCTTATTTGAGATAACTGGTTCTCTTTCATTATACTAGTTTGATAGCCTCAGAAAAGCATATTATGCGCAAAGAATCTCGAAAAGAAAAAAAATTTTTTTCGAAGTTCGGAAACTTCGTTAGAATCACTTTTTTTCCGTTCTTATTTGAGATAACTGGTTCTCTTTCATTATACTAATTAGATAGCCTCAGAAAAGCATATTATGCGCAAAGAATCTCGAAAATAAAAAAAATTTTTTTAGAAGTTTGGAAACTTCGTTAGGATCACTTTTTTTCCGTTGTTATTTGAGAAAAATGGTTCTCTTTCATTATACTAATTTGACAGCCTCAGAAAAGCATATTATGCGCAAAGAATCTCGAAAAGAAAAAATTTTTTCCTCGAAGTTTGGAAATTTCGTTAGAATCACTTTTTTTCTATTCTTATTTGAGATAACTGGTAATCTCTCATTATACTAGTTTGATAGACTCAGAAAACCATATTATGCGCAAGAAATCTCGAAAAGAAAAAATTTTTTTTTCGATGTTTGGAAACTTCGTTAGAATCACTTTTTTTCCGTTCTTATTTGAGATAACTGGTTCTCTTTCATTATACTAGTTTGATAGCCTCAGAAAAGCATATTATGTGCAAAGAATATCGAAAAGAAAAAATTTTTTTTTCGAAGTTTGGAAACTTCATTAGAATCACTTTTTTTCCATTCTTATTTGAGATAACTGGTAATCTCTCATTATACTAGTTTGATAGCCTCAGAAAAGCATATTATGCGCAAAGAATCTCGAAAAGAAAAAAAATTTTTTTCGAAGTTTGGAAACGTATTTGAATCACTTTTTTCCGTTCTTATTTGAGATAACTGGTTCTCTTTCATTATAGTAGTTTGATAGCCTCAGAAAAGCATATTATGCGCATAGAATCTCCAAATGAAAAAAAATTTTTTCGAAGTTTGGAAACTTCCTTAGAATCACTTTTTTTCCATTCTTATTTGAGATAACTGGTTCTCTTTTTTATACTAGTGTGATAGCCTCAGAAAAGCATATTATGCGCAAAGAATCTCGAAAAGAAAAAAACTTTTTTTCGAAGTTTGGAAACTTCCTTAGAAACACTTTTTTTCCATTCTTATTTGGGTTAACTGGTTCTCTTTCATTATACTAGTTTGATAGCCTGAGAAAAGCATATTATGCGCAAAGAATCTCGAAAGAAAAAATTTTTTTTTCGTAGTATGGAAATTTCGTTAGAATCACTTTTTTTCCGTTCTTATTTGACATAACTGGTTCTCTTTCATTATACTAGTTTGATAGCCTCAGAAAAGCATATTATGCGCAAAGAATCTCGAAAATAAAAAAAAAATTTTTCGAAGTTTGAAACTTCGTTAGAATCACTTTTTTTCCGTTCTTATTTAAGATAACTGGTTCTCTTTCATTATACTAGTTTGATAGCCTCAGAAAAGCATATTATGCGCAAGGAATCTCGAAATGAAAAAAAATTTTTTTCGAAGTTTGGCAACTTCGTTAGAATCACTTTTTTTCCGTTCTTATTTGAGATAACTGGTTCTCTTTCATTTTACTAGTTTGATAGCCTCAGAAAAGCATATTATGCGCAAAGAATCTCCAAAAGAAAAAAAAAATTTTCGAAATTTGGAAACTTCGTTAGAATCACTTTTATTCCTTTCTTATTTGAGATAACTGGTTCTCTTTCATTATACTAGTTGGATAGCCTCAGAAAACCATATTATGCGCAAAGAATCTCGAAAAGAAAAAAATTTTTTTTCGAAGTTTGGAAACTTCGTTAGAATCACTTTTTTTCCGTTCTTATTTGAGATAACTGGTTCTCTTTCATTATACTAGTTTGATAGCCTTAGAAAAGCATATTATGCACAAAGAATCTCGAAAAGAAAAAAAATTTTTTCCAAATTTGGAAACTTCGTTACAATCACTTTTATTCTGTTCTTATTTGACATAACTGGTTCTCTTTCATTATACTAGTTTGCTAGCCTCAGAACAGCATATTATGCGCAAAGAATCTCGAAATGAAAAAAGTTTTTTTCGAAGTTTGGAAACTTCCTTAGAATAACTTTTTTTCCATTCTTATTTGAGATAACTGGTTGTCTTTCATTATACAAGTTTGATAGCCTCATAAAAGCATATTATGCGCAAAGAATCTCGAAAAGAAAAAAATTTTTTTTCGAAGTTCGGAAACTTCGTTAGAATCACTTTTTTTCCGTTCTTATTTGAGATAACCGGTTCTCTTTCATTATACTAATTAGATAGCCTCAGAAAAGCATATTATGCGCAAAGAATCTCGAAAAAAAAAAAAAAAAAATTTTTTAGAAGTTTGGAAACTTCGTTAGAATCACTTTTTTTCCGTTCTTATTTGAGATAACTGGTTCTCTTTCATTATACTAGTTTGATAGCCTCAGAAAAGCATATTATACGGTGAGAATCTCGAAAAGAAAAAAAAATTTTTTCGAAGTTTGGAATCTTCGTTAGAATCACTTTTTTTCCGTTCTTATTTGAGATAACTGGTTCTCTTTCATTATACTAGTTTGATAGCCTCAGTAAAGCATATTATGCGCAAAGAATCTCGAAAAGAAAAAAAATTTTTTTCGAAGTTTGGAAACTTCGTTTGAATCACTTTTTTTTCCGTATTTATTTGAGATAACTGGTTCTCTTTCATTATACTAGTTTGATAGCCTCAGAAAAGCATATTATGCGCAAAGAATCTCGAAAAGAAAAAAATTTTTTTTCGATGTTTGGAAACTTTGTTAGAATCACTTTTTTTCCGTTTTTATTTGAGATAACTGGTTCTCTTTCATTATAAGAATTAGATAGCCTCAGAAAAGCATATTACGCGCAAAGAATCTCGAAAATAAAAAATTTTTTTTAGAACTTTGGAACCTTCGTTAGAATCACTTTTTTTCTGTTCTTATTTGAGATAACTGGTTCTCTTTCATTATACTAGTTTGATAGCCTCAGAAAAGCATATTATGCGCAAAGAATATCGAAAAGAAAAAAATTTTTTTTCGAAGTTTGGAAACTTCATTAGAATCACTTTTTTTTAATTCTTATTTGAGATAACTGGTAATCTCTCATTATACTAGTTTGATAGCCTCAGAAAAGCATATTATGCGCAAAGAATCTCGAAAAAAAAAAATTTTTCGAAGTTTGGAAACTTCGTTAGAATCACTTTATTTCCGTTCTTGTTTGAGATAACTGGTTCTCTTTCATTATACTAGTTTGATAGCCTCAGAAAAGCATATTATGCGCAAAGAATCTCGAAAAGAAAAAATTTTTTCCTCGAAGTTTGGAAACTTCGTTAAAATCACTTTTTTTCCATTCTTATTTGAGATAACTGGTAATCTCTCATTATACTAGTTTGATAGCCTCAGAAAATCATATTATGCTCAAAGAATCTCGAAAAGAAAAAAATTTTTTTTCGATGTTCGGTAACTTCGTTAGAATCACTTTTTTTCCGTTCTTATTTGAGATAACTGGTTCTCTTTCATTATACTAATTAGATAGCCTCAGAAAAGCATATTATGCGCAAAGAATCTCGAAAATAAAAAAAATTTACTTAGAAGTTTGGAAACTTCGTTAGAATCACTTTTTTTCCGTTCTTATTTGAGATAACTGGTTCTCTTTCATTATACTAGTTTGATAGCCTCACAAAAGCATATTATAAGCAAAGAATCTCGAAAAGAAAAATTTTTTTTTTCGAAGTTTGGAAACTTCGTTAGAATCACTTTTTTTCCGTTCTTATTTGAGATAACTGGTTCTCTTTCATTATATTAGTTTGATAGCCTCAGAAAAGCATATTATGCGGAAAGAATCTCGAAATTAAAAAAATTATTTTTCGAAGTTTGGAAACTTCATTAGAATCACTTTTTTTCATTCTTATTTGAGATAACTGGTAATCTCTCATTATACTAGTTTGATAGACTCAGAAAACCATATTATGCGCAAAGAATCTCGAAAAGAAAAAAATTTTTTTTCGATGTTTGGAAACTTCGTTAGAATCACTTTTTTTCCGTTCTTATTTCAGATAACTGGTTCTCTTTCATTATACTAATTAGATAGCCTCAGAAAAGCATATTACGCGCAAAGAATCTCGAAAATAAAAAAATTTTTTTAGAACTTTGGAAACTTCGTTAGAATCACTTTTTTTCCGTTCTTATTTGAGATAACTGGTTCTCTTTCATTATACTAGTTTGATAGCCTCAGAAAAGCATATTATGCGCAAAGAATATCGAAAAGAAAAAAAATTTTTTCCGAAGTTTGGAAACTTCATTAGAATCACTTTTTTTCCATTCTTATTTGAGATAACTGGTAATCTCTCATTATACTAGTTTGATAGCCTCAGAAAAGCATATTATGCGCAAAGAATCTCGAAAAGAAAAAAAAAATTTTTCGAAGTTTGGAAACGTCTTTTGAATCACTTTTTTCCGTTCTTATTTGAGATAACTGGTTCTCTTTCATTATAGTAGTTTGATAGCCTCAGAAAAGCATATTATGCGCATAGAATCTCCAAATGAAAAAAAATTTTTTTCGAAGTTTGGAAACTTCCTTAGAATCACTTTTTTTCCATTCTTATTTGAGATAACTGGTTCTCTTTTTTATACTAGTGTGATAGCCTCAGAAAAGCATATTATGCGCAAAGAATCTCGAAAAGAAAAAAATTTTTTTTCGAAGTTTGGAAACTTCCTTAGAAACACTTTTTTTCCATTCTTATTTGAGTTAACTGGTTCTCTTTCATTATACTAGTTTGATAGCCTGAGAAAAGCATATTATGCGCAAAGAATCTCGAAAGAAAAAAATTTTTTTTCGTAGTTTGGAAACTTCGTTAGAATCACTTTTTTTCCGTTCTAATTTGACATAACTGGTTCTCTTTCATTATACTAGTTTGATAGCCTCAGAAAAGCATATTATGCGCAAAGAATCTCGAAAATAAAAAAAAAATTTTTCGAAGTTTGAAACTTCGTTAGAATCACTTTTTTTCCGTTCTTATTTAAGATAACTGGTTTTCTTTCATTATAGTAGTTTGATAGCCTCAGAAAAGCATATTATGCGCATAGAATCTCCAAATGAAAAAAAAATTTTTCGAAGTTTGGAAACTTCCTTAGAATCACTTTTTTTCCATTCTTATTTGAGATAACTGGTTCTCTTTTTTATACTAGTGTGATAGCCTCAGAAAAGCATATTATGCGCAAAGAATCTCGAAAAGAAAAAAACTTTTTTTCGAAGTTTGGAAACTTCCTTAGAAACACTTTTTTTCCATTCTTATTTGAGTTAACTGGTTCTCTTTCATTATACTAGTTTGATAGCCTGAGAAAAGCATATTATGCGCAAAGAATCTCGAAAGAAAAAATTTTTTTTTCGTAGTATGGAAATTTCGTTAGAATCACTTTTTTTCCGTTCTTATTTGACATAACTGGTTCTCTTTCATTATACTAGTTTGATAGCCTCAGAAAAGCATATTATGGGCAAAGAATCTCGAAAATAAAAAAAAAAATTTTCGAAGTTTGAAACTTCGTTAGAATCACTTTTTTTCCGTTCTTATTTAAGATAACTGGTTCTCTTTCATTATACTAGTTTGATAGCCTCAGAAAAGCATATTATGCGCAAGGAATCTCGAAATGAAAAAAAATTTTTTTCGAAGTTTGGCAACTTCGTTAGAATCACTTTTTTTCCGTTCTTATTTGAGATAACTGGTTCTCTTTCATTTTACTAGTTTGATAGCCTCAGAAAAGCATATTATGCGCAAAGAATCTCCAAAAGAAAAAAAAAATTTTCGAAATTTGGAAACTTCGTTAGAATCACTTTTATTCCTTTCTTATTAGAGATAACTGGTTCTCTTTCATTATACTAGTTTGATAGCCTCAGAAAAGCATATTATGCGCAAAGAATCTCGAAAAGAAAAAAATTTTTTTTCGATGTTTGGAAACTTTGTTAGAATCACTTTTTTTCCGTTCTTATTTGAGATAACTGGTTCTCTTTCATTATAAGAATTAGATAGCCTCAGAAAAGCATATTACGCGCAAAGAATCTCGAAAATAAAAAATTTTTTTTAGAACTTTGGAACCTTCGTTAGAATCACTTTTTTTCTGTTCTTATTTGAGATAACTGGTTCTCTTTCATTATACTAGTTTGATAGCCTCAGAAAAGCATATTATGCGCAAAGAATATCGAAAAGAAAAAAAATTTTTTTCGAAGTTTGGAAACTTCATTAGAATCACTTTTTTTTAATTCTTATTTGAGATAACTGGTAATCTCTCATTATACTAGTTTGATAGCCTCAGAAAAGCATATTATGCGCAAAGAATCTCGAAAAAAAAAAAAATTTTCGAAGTTTGGAAACTTCGTTAGAATCACTTTATTTCCGTTCTTGTTTGAGATAACTGGTTCTCTTTCATTATACTAGTTTGATAGCCTCAGAAAAGCATATTATGCGCAAAGAATCTCGAAAAGAAAAAATTTTTTCCTCGAAGTTTGGAAACTTCGTTAAAATCACTTTTTTTCCATTCTTATTTGAGATAACTGGTAATCTCTCATTATACTAGTTTGATAGCCTCAGAAAATCATATTATGCTCAAAGAATCTCGAAAAGAAAAAAATTTTTTATCGATGTTCGGTAACTTCGTTAGAATCACTTTTTTTCCGTTCTTATTTGAGATAACTGGTTCTCTTTCATTATACTAATTAGATAGCCTCAGAAAAGCATATTATGCGCAAAGAATCTCGAAAATAAAAAAAATTTACTTAGAAGTTTGGAAACTTCGTTAGAATCACTTTTTTTCCGTTCTTATTTGAGATAACTGGTTCTCTTTCATTATACTAGTTTGATAGCCTCACAAAAGCATATTATAAGCAAAGAATCTCGAAAAGAAAAAATTTTTTTTTCGAAGTTTGGAAACTTCGTTAGAATCACTTTTTTTCCGTTCTTATTTGAGATAACTGGTTCTCTTTCATTATATTAGTTTGATAGCCTCAGAAAAGCATATTATGCGGAAAGAATCTCGAAAATAAAAAAATTATTTTTCGAAGTTTGGCAACTTCATTAGAATCACTTTTTTTCATTCTTATTTGGGATAACTGGTAATCTCTCATTATACTAGTTTGATAGAGTCAGAAAACCATATTATGCGCAAAGAATCTCGAAAAGAAAAAAATTTTTTTTCGATGTTTGGAAACTTCGTTAGAATCACTTTTTTTCCGTTCTTATTTCAGATAACTGGTTCTCTTTCATTATACTAATTAGATAGCCTCAGAAAAGCATATTACGCGCAAAGAATCTCGAAAATAAAAAAATTTTTTTAGAACTTTGGAAACTTCGTTAGAATCACTTTTTTTTCCGTTCTTATTTGAGATAACTGGTTCTCTTTCATTATACTAGTTTGATAGCCTCAGAAAAGCATATTATGCGCAAAGAATATCGAAAAGAAAAAAAATTTTTTCCGAAGTTTGGAAACTTCATTAGAATCACTTTTTTTCCATTCTTATTTGAGATAACTGGTAATCTCTCATTATACTAGTTTGATAGCCTCAGAAAAGCATATTATGCGCAAAGAATCTCGAAAAGAAAAAAAAAATTTTTCGAAGTTTGGAAACGTCTTTTGAATCACTTTTTTCCGTTCTTATTTGAGATAACTGGTTCTCTTTCATTATAGTAGTTTGATAGCCTCAGAAAAGCATATTATGCGCATAGAATCTCCAAATGAAAAAAAATTTTTTTCGAAGTTTGGAAACTTCCTTAGAATCACTTTTTTTCCATTCTTATTTGAGATAACTGGTTCTCTTTTTTATACTAGTGTGATAGCCTCAGAAAAGCATATTATGCGCAAAGAATCTCGAAAAGAAAAAAATTTTTTTTCGAAGTTTGGAAACTTCCTTAGAAACACTTTTTTTCCATTCTTATTTGAGTTAACTGGTTCTCTTTCATTATACTAGTTTGATAGCCTGAGAAAAGCATATTATGCGCAAAGAATCTCGAAAGAAAAAATTTTTTTTTCGTAGTATGGAAATTTCGTTAGAATCACTTTTTTTCCGTTCTTATTTGACATAACTGGTTCTCTTTCATTATACTAGTTTGATAGCCTCAGAAAAGCATATTATGGGCAAAGAATCTCGAAAATAAAAAAAAAAATTTTCGAAGTTTGAAACTTCGTTAGAATCACTTTTTTTCCGTTCTTATTTAAGATAACTGGTTCTCTTTCATTATACTAGTTTGATAGCCTCAGAAAAGCATATTATGCGCAAGGAATCTCGAAATGAAAAAAAATTTTTTTCGAAGTTTGGCAACTTCGTTAGAATCACTTTTTTTCCGTTCTTATTTGAGATAACTGGTTCTCTTTCATTTTACTAGTTTGATAGCCTCAGAAAAGCATATTATGCGCAAAGAATCTCCAAAAGAAAAAAAAAATTTTCGAAATTTGGAAACTTCGTTAGAATCACTTTTATTCCTTTCTTATTTGAGATAACTGGTTCTCTTTCATTATACTAGTTTGATAGCCTCAGAAAACCATATTATGCGCAAAGAATCTCGAAAAGAAAAAAATTTTTTTTCGAAGTTTGGAAACTTCGTTAGAATCACTTTTTTTCCGTTCTTATTTGAGATAACTGGTTCTCTTTCATTATACTAGTTTGATAGCCTTAGAAAAGCATATTATGCACAAAGAATCTCGAAAAGAAAAAAAATTTTTTCCAAATTTGGAAACTTCGTTACAATCACTTTTATTCTGTTCTTATTTGACATAACTGGTTCTCTTTCATTATACTAGTTTGCTAGCCTCAGAACAGCATATTATGCGCAAAGAATCTCGAAATGAAAAAAGTTTTTTCGAAGTTTGGAACGTTCCTTAGAATCACTTTTTTTCCATTCTTATTTGAGATAACTGGTTGTCTTTCATTATACTAGTTTGATAGCCTCAGAAAAGCATATTATGCACAAAGAATCTCGAAAAGAAAAAAATTTTTTTTCGAAGTTCGGAAACTTCGTTAGAATCACTTTTTTTCCGTTCTTATTTGAGATAACTGGTTCTCTTTCATTATACTAATTAGATAGCCTCAGAAAAGCATATTATGCGCAAAGAATCTCGAAAAAAAAAAAAAATTTTTTAGAAGTTTGGAAACTTCGTTAGAATCACTTTTTTTCCGTTCTTATTTGAGATAACTGGTTCTCTTTCATTATACTAGTTTGATAGCCTCAGAAAAGCATATTATACGGTGAGAATCTCGAAAAGAAAAAAAAATGTTTTCGAAGTTTGGAATCTTCGTTAGAATCACTTTTTTTCCGTTCTTATTTGAGATAACTGGTTCTCTTTCATTATACTAGTTTGATAGCCTCAGTAAAGCATATTATGCGCAAAGAATCTCGAAAAGAAAAAAAATTTTTTTCGAAGTTTGGAAACTTCGTTTGAATCACTTTTTTTCCGTTCTTATTTGAGATAACTGGTTCTCTTTCATTATACTAGTTTGATAGCCTCAGTAAAGCATATTATGCGCAAAGAATCTCAAAAAAAAAAAAAATTTTTTTCGAAGTTTGGAAACTTCGTTAGAATCACATTATTTCCGTTCTTATTTGAGATAACTGGTTCTCTTTCATTATTGATAGCCTCAGTAAAGCATATTATGCGCAAAGAATCTCGAAAAGAAAAAAAAAATTTTTCGAAATTTGGAAACGTCGTTTGAATCACTTTTTTCCGTTCTTATTTGAGATAACTGGTTCTCTTTCATTATAGTAGTTTGATAGCCTCAGAAAAGCATATTATGCGCAAAGAATCTCGAAAAGAAAAAAATTTTTTTCCAAATTTGGAAACTTCGTTAGAATCACTTTTATTCCGTTCTTATTTGAGATAAATGGTAATCTCTCATTATACTAATTAGATAGCCTCAGAAAAGCATATTATGCGCAAAGAATCTCGAAAAGAAAAAACATTTTTTTCGAAGTTTGGAAACTTCTTTAGAATCACTTTTTTTCCGTACTTATTTGAGATAATTGGTTCTCTTTCATTATACTAGTTTGATAGCCTCAGAAAAGCATATTATGCGCAAAGAATCTCGAAAACAAAAAAATTTTTTTTTTGAAGTTTGGAAACTTCTTTAGAATCACTTTTTTTCCGTTCTTATTTGAGATAACTGGTTCTCTTTCATTATACTAGTTTGATAGCCTCAGAAAAGCATATTATGCGCAAAGAATCTCGAAAAGAAAAAATTTTTTCTTCGAAGTTTGGAAACTTCGTTAGAATCACTTTTTTTCCATTCTTATTTGAGATAACTGGTAATCTCTCATTATACTAGTTCGATAGCCTCAGAAAATCATATTATGCGCAAAGACTCTCGAAAAGAAAAAAATTTTTTTTCGATGTTTGGAAACTTTGTTAGAATCACTTTTTTTCCGTTCTTATTTGAGATAACTGGTTCTCTTTCATTATACTAATTAGATAGCCTCAGAAAAGCATATTACGCGCAAAGAATCTCGAAAATAAAAAATTTTTTTTAGAACTTTGGAACCTTCGTTAGAATCACTTTTTTTCTGTTCTTATTTGAGATAACTGGTTCTCTTTCATTATACTAGTTTGATAGCCTCAGAAAAGCATATTATGCGCAAAGAATATCGAAAAGAAAAAAATTTTTTTTCGAAGTTTGGAAACTTCATTAGAATCACTTTTTTTTAATTCTTATTTGAGATAACTGGTTCTCTTTCATTATACTAGTTTGATAGCCTCAGAAAAGCATATTATGCGCAAAGAATCTCGAAAAGAAAAAATTTTTTCCTCGAAGTTTGGAAACTTCGTTAAAATCACTTTTTTTCCATTCTTATTTGAGATAACTGGTAATCTCTCATTATACTAGTTTGATAGCCTCAGAAAATCATATTATGCTCAAAGAATCTCGAAAAGAAAAAAATTTTTTTTCGATGTTCGGTAACTTCGTTAGAATCACTTTTTTTCCGTTCTTATTTAAGATAACTGGTTCTCTTTCATTATACTAATTAGATAGCCTCAGAAAAGCATATTATGCGCAAAGAATCTCGAAAATAAAAAAAATTTACTTAGAAGTTTGGAAACTTCGTTAGAATCACTTTTTTTCCGTTCTTATTTGAGATAACTGGTTCTCTTTCATTATACTAGTTTGATAGCCTCAGAAAAGCATATTATGCGCAAAGAATATCGAAAAGAAAAAAATTTTTTTTCGAAGTTTGGAAACTTCATTAGAATCACTTTTTTTCCATTCTTATTTGAGATAACTGGTAATCTCTCATTATACTAGTTTGATAGCCTCAGAAAAGCATATTATGCGCAAAGAATCTCGAAAAGAAAAAAAAATTTTTTCGAAGTTTGGAAACGTCTTTTGAATCACATTTTTCCGTTGTTATTTGAGATAACTGGTTCTCTTTCATTATAGTAGTTTGATAGCCTCAGAAAAGCATATTATGCGCATAGAATCTCCAAATGAAAAAAAAATTTTTTCGTAGTTTGGAAACTTCGTTAGAATCACTTTTTTTCCGTTCTAATTTGACATAACTGGTTCTCTTTCATTATACTAGTTTGATAGCCTTAGAAAAGCATATTATGCACAAAGAATCTCGAAAAGAAAAAAAATTTTTTCCAAGTTTGGAAACTTCGTTACAATCACTTTTATTCTGTTCTTATTTGACATAATTGGTTCTCTTGAATTATACTAGTTTGATAGCCTCAGAAAAGCATATTATGCGCAAAGAATCTCGAAATGAAAAAAAATTTTTTTCGAAGTTTGGAAACTTCCTTAGAATCACTTTTTTTCCATTCTTATTTGAGATAACTGGTTCTCTTTCATTATACTAGTTTGATAGCCTCAGAAAAGCATATTATGCGCAAAGAATCTCGAAAAGAAAAAAAAATTTTTTCGAAGTTCGGAAACTTCGTTAGAATCACTTTTTTTCCGTTCTTATTTAAGATAACTGGTTCTCTTTCATTATACTAATTAGATAGCCTCAGAAAAGCATATTATGCGCAAAGAATCTCGAAAATAAAAAAAAATTTTTTAGAAGTTTGGAAACTTCGTTAGAATCACTTTTTTTCCGTTGTTATTTGAGAAAAATGGTTCTCTTTCATTATACTAATTTGACAGCCTCAGAAAAGCATATTATGCGCAAAGAATCTCGAAAAGAAAAAATTTTTTCCTCGAAGTTTGGAAATTTCGTTAGAATCACTTTTTTTCTATTCTTATTTGAGATAACTGGTAATCTCTCATTATACTAGTTTGATAGACTCAGAAAACCATATTATGCGCAAGAAATCTCGTGAAGAAAAAATTTTTTTTTCGATGTTTGGAAACTTCGTTAGAATCACTTTTTTTCCGTTCTTATTTGAGATAACTGGTTCTCTTTCATTATACTAATTAGATAGCCTCAGAAAAGCATATTACGCGCAAAGAATCTCGAAAATAAAAAAAATTTTTTAGAACTTTGGAAACTTCGTTAGAATCACTTTTTTTCCGTTCTTATTTGAGATAACTGGTTCTCTTTCATTATACTAGTTTGATAGCCTCAGAAAAGCATATTATGTGCAAAGAATATCGAAAAGAAAAAATTTTTTTTTCGAAGTTTGGAAACTTCATTAGAATCACTTTTTTTCCATTCTTATTTGAGATAACTGGTAATCTCTCATTATACTAGTTTGATAGCCTCAGAAAAGCATATTATGCGCAAAGAATCTCGAAAAGAAAAAAAATTTTTTTCGAAGTTTGGAAACGTCTTTTGAATCACTTTTTTCCGTTCTTATTTGAGATAACCGGTTCTCTTTCATTATAGTAGTTTGATAGCCTCAGAAAAGCATATTATGCGCATAGAATCTCCAAATGAAAAAAAATTTTTTCGAAGTTTGGAAACTTCCTTAGAATCACTTTTTTTCCATTCTTATTTGAGATAACTGGTTCTCTTTTTTATACTAGTGTGATAGCCTCAGAAAAGCATATTATGCGCAAAGAATCTCGAAAAGAAAAAAACTTTTTTTCGAAGTTTGGAAACTTCCTTAGAAACACTTTTTTTCCATTCTTATTTGAGTTAACTGGTTCTCTTTCATTATACTAGTTTGATAGCCTGAGAAAAGCATATTATGCGCAAAGAATCTCGAAAGAAAAAATTTTTTTTTCGTAGTATGGAAATTTCGTTAGAATCACTTTTTTTCCGTTCTTATTTGACATAACTGGTTCTCTTTCATTATACTAGTTTGATAGCCTCAGAAAAGCATATTATGCGCAAAGAATCTCGAAAATAAAAAAAAAAATTTTCGAAGTTTGAAACTTCGTTAGAATCACTTTTTTTCCGTTCTTATTTAAGATAACTGGTTCTCTTTCATTATACTAGTTTGATAGCCTCAGAAAAGCATATTATGCGCAAGGAATCTCGAAATGAAAAAAAATTTTTTTCGAAGTTTGGCAACTTCGTTAGAATCACTTTTTTTCCGTTCTTATTTGAGATAACTGGTTCTCTTTCATTTTACTAGTTTGATAGCCTCAGAAAAGCATATTATGCGCAAAGAATCTCCAAAAGAAAAAAAAAATTTTCGAAATTTGGAAACTTCGTTAGAATCACTTTTATTCCTTTCTTATTTGAGATAACTGGTTCTCTTTCATTATACTAGTTTGATAGCCTCAGAAAACCATATTATGCGCAAAGAATCTCGAAAAGAAAAAAATTTTTTTTCGAAGTTTGGAAACTTCGTTAGAATCACTTTTTTTCCGTTCTTATTTGAGATAACTGGTTCTCTTTCATTATACTAGTTTGATAGCCTTAGAAAAGCATATTATGCACAAAGAATCTCGAAAAGAAAAAAAATTTTTTCCAAATTTGGAAACTTCGTTACAATCACTTTTATTCTGTTCTTATTTGACATAACTGGTTCTCTTTCATTATACTAGTTTGCTAGCCTCAGAACAGCATATTATGCGCAAAGAATCTCGAAATGAAAAAAGTTTTTTTCGAAGTTTGGAAACTTCCTTAGAATCACTTTTTTTCCATTCTTATTTGAGATAACTGGTTGTCTTTCATTATACTAGTTTGATAGCCTCAGAAAAGCATATTATGCGCAAAGAATCTCGAAAAGAAAAAAATTTTTTTTCGAAGTTCGGAAACTTCGTTAGAATCACTTTTTTTCCGTTCTTATTTGAGATAACCGGTTCTCTTTCATTATACTAATTAGATAGCCTCAGAAAAGCATATTATGCGCAAAGAATCTCGAAAAAAAAAAAAAATTTTTTAGAAGTTTGGAAACTTCGTTAGAATCACTTTTTTTCCGTTCTTATTTGAGATAACTGGTTCTCTTTCATTATACTAGTTTGATAGCCTCAGAAAAGCATATTATACGGTGAGAATCTCGAAAAGAAAAAAAAAATTTTTTCGAAGTTTGGAATCTTCGTTAGAATCACTTTTTTTCCGTTCTTATTTGAGATAACTGGTTCTCTTTCATTATACTAGTTTGATAGCCTCAGTAAAGCATATTATGCGCAAAGAATCTCGAAAAGAAAAAAAATTTTTTTCGAAGTTTGGAAACTTCGTTTGAATCACTTTTTTTCCGTATTTATTTGAGATAACTGGTTCTCTTTCATTATACTAGTTTGATAGCCTCAGAAAAGCATATTATGCGCAAAGAATCTCGAAAAGAAAAAAATTTTTTTTCGATGTTTGGAAACTTTGTTAGAATCACTTTTTTTCCGTTCTTATTTGAGATAACTGGTTCTCTTTCATTATACTAATTAGATAGCCTCAGAAAAGCATATTACGCGCAAAGAATCTCGAAAATAAAAAATTTTTTTTAGAACTTTGGAACCTTCGTTAGAATCACTTTTTTTCTGTTCTTATTTGAGATAACTGGTTCTCTTTCATTATACTAGTTTGATAGCCTCAGAAAAGCATATTATGCGCAAAGAATATCGAAAAGAAAAAAATTTTTTTTCGAAGTTTGGAAACTTCATTAGAATCACTTTTTTTTAATTCTTATTTGAGATAACTGGTAATCTCTCATTATACTAGTTTGATAGCCTCAGAAAAGCATATTATGCGCAAAGAATCTCGAAAAGAAAAAATTTTTTCCTCGAAGTTTGGAAACTTCGTTAAAATCACTTTTTTTCCATTCTTATTTGAGATAACTGGTAATCTCTCATTATACTAGTTTGATAGACTCAGAAAACCATATTATGCGCAAAGAATCTCGAAAAGAAAAAAATTTTTTTTCGATGTTTGGAAACTTCGTTAGAATCACTTTTTTTCCGTTCTTATTTGAGATAACTGGTTCTCTTTCATTATACTAATTAGATAGCCTCAGAAAAGCATATTATGCGCAAAGAATCTCGAAAATAAAAAAAATTTACTTAGAAGTTTGGAAACTTCGTTAGAATCACTTTTTTTCCGTTCTTATTTGAGATAACTGGTTCTCTTTCATTATACTAGTTTGATAGCCTCAGTAAAGCATATTATGCGCAAAGAATTTAAAAAAAAAAAAATTTTTTTCGAAGTTTGGAAACTTCGTTAGAATCACATTATTTCCGTTCTTATTTGAGATAACTGGTTCTCTTTCATTATTGATAGCCTCAGTAAAGCATATTATGCGCAAAGAATCTCGAAAAGAAAAAAAAAATTTTTCGAAATTTGGAAACGTCGTTTGAATCACTTTTTTCCGTTCTTATTTGAGATAACTGGTTCTCTTTCATTATAGTAGTTTGATAGCCTCAGAAAAGCATATTATGCGCAAAGAATCTCGAAAAGAAAAAATTTTTTTTCGAAATTTGGAAACTTCGTTAGAATCACTTTTATTCCGTTCTTATTTGAGATAAATGGTAATCTCTCATTATACTAATTAGATAGCCTCAGAAAAGCATATTATGCGCAAAGAATCTCGAAAAGAAAAAACATTTTTTTCGAAGTTTGGAAACTTCTTTAGAATCACTTTTTTTCCGTACTTATTTGAGATAATTGGTTCTCTTTCATTATACTAGTTTGATAGCCTCAGAAAAGCATATTATGCGCAAAGAATCTCGAAAACAAAAAAATTTTTTTTTTGAAGTTTGGAAACTTCTTTAGAATCACTTTTTTTCCGTTCTTATTTGAGATAACTGGTTCTCTTTCATTATACTAGTTTGATAGCCTCAGAAAAGCATATTATGCGCAAAGAATCTCGAAAAGAAAAAATTTTTTCTTCGAAGTTTGGAAACTTCGTTAGAATCACTTTTTTTCCATTCTTATTTGAGATAACTGGTAATCTCTCATTATACTAGTTCGATAGCCTCAGAAAATCATATTATGCGCAAAGACTCTCGAAAAGAAAAAAATTTTTTTTCGATGTTTGGAAACTTTGTTAGAATCACTTTTTTTCCGTTCTTATTTGAGATAACTGGTTCTCTTTCATTATACTAATTAGATAGCCTCAGAAAAGCATATTACGCGCAAAGAATCTCGAAAATAAAAAATTTTTTTTAGAACTTTGGAACCTTCGTTAGAATCACTTTTTTTCTGTTCTTATTTGAGATAACTGGTTCTCTTTCATTATACTAGTTTGATAGCCTCAGAAAAGCATATTATGCGCAAAGAATATCGAAAAGAAAAAAATTTTTTTTCGAAGTTTGGAAACTTCATTAGAATCACTTTTTTTTAATTCTTATTTGAGATAACTGGTTCTCTTTCATTATACTAGTTTGATAGCCTCAGAAAAGCATATTATGCGCAAAGAATCTCGAAAAGAAAAAATTTTTTCGAACTTTGGAAACTTCGTTAAAATCACTTTTTTTCCATTCTTATTTGAGATAACTGGTAATCTCTCATTATACTAGTTTGATAGCCTCAGAAAATCATATTATGCTCAAAGAATCTCGAAAAGAAAAAAATTTTTTTTCGATGTTCGGTAACTTCGTTAGAATCACTTTTTTTCCGTTCTTATTTAAGATAACTGGTTCTCTTTCATTATACTAATTAGATAGCCTCAGAAAAGCATATTATGCGCAAAGAATCTCGAAAATAAAAAAAAATTTACTTAGAAGTTTGGAAACTTCGTTAGAATCACTTTTTTTCCGTTCTTATTTGAGATAACTGGTTCTCTTTCATTATACTAGTTTGATAGCCTCACAAAAGCATATTATAAGCAAAGAATCTCGAAAAGAAAAATTTTTTTTTCGAAGTTTGGAAACTTCGTTAGAATCACTTTTTTTCCGTTCTTATTTGAGATAACTGGTTCTCTTTCATTATATTAGTTTGATAGCCTCAGAAAAGCATATTATGCGGAAAGAATCTCGAAAAGAAAAAAATTATTTTTCGAAGTTTGGAAACTTCATTAGAATCACTTTTTTTCATTCTTATTTGAGATAACTGGTAATCTCTCATTATACTAGTTTGATAGACTCAGAAAACCATATTATGCGCAAAGAATCTCGAAAAGAAAAAAATTTTTTTTCGATGTTTGGAAACTTCGTTAGAATCACTTTTTTTCCGTTCTTATTTCAGATAACTGGTTCTCTTTCATTATACTAATTAGATAGCCTCAGAAAAGCATATTACGCGCAAAGAATCTCGAAAATAAAAAAATTTTTTTTGAACTTTGGAAACTTCGTTAGAATCACTTTTTTTCCGTTCTTATTTGAGATAACTGGTTCTCTTTCATTATACTAGTTTGATAGCCTCAGAAAAGCATATTATGCGCAAAGAATATCGAAAAGAAAAAAATTTTTTTTCGAAGTTTGGAAACTTCATTAGAATCACTTTTTTTCCATTCTTATTTGAGATAACTGGTAATCTCTCATTATACTAGTTTGATAGCCTCAGAAAAGCATATTATGCGCAAAGAATCTCGAAAAGAAAAAAAAATTTTTTCGAAGTTTGGAAACGTCTTTTGAATCACATTTTTCCGTTCTTATTTGAGATAACTGGTTCTCTTTCATTATAGTAGTTTGATAGCCTCAGAAAAGCATATTATGCGCATAGAATCTCCAAATGAAAAAAAAATTTTTCGTAGTTTGGAAACTTCGTTAGAATCACTTTTTTTCCGTTCTAATTTGACATAACTGGTTCTCTTTCATTATACTAGTTTGATAGCCTTAGAAAAGCATATTATGCACAAAGAATCTCGAAAAGAAAAAAAATTTTTTCCAAGTTTGGAAACTTCGTTACAATCACTTTTATTCTGTTCTTATTTGACATAATTGGTTCTCTTTCATTATACTAGTTTGATAGCCTCAGAAAAGCATATTATGCGCAAAGAATCTCGAAATGAAAAAAATTTTTTTTCGAAGTTTGGAAACTTCCTTAGAATCACTTTTTTTCCATTCTTATTTGAGATAACTGGTTCTCTTTCATTATACTAGTTTGATAGCCTCAGAAAAGCATATTATGCGCAAAGAACCTCGAAAAGAAAAAAAATTTTTTTCGAAGTTCGGAAACTTCGTTAGAATCACTTTTTTTCCGTTCTTATTTGAGATAACTGGTTCTCTTTCATTATACTAATTAGATAGCCTCAGAAAAGCATATTATGCGCAAAGAATCTCGAAAATAAAAAAAAAATTTTTAGAAGTTTGGAAACTTCGTTAGAATCACTTTTTTTCCGTTGTTATTTGAGAAAAATGGTTCTCTTTCATTATACTAATTTGACAGCCTCAGAAAAGCATATTATGCGCAAAGAATCTCGAAAAGAAAAAATTTTTTCCTCGAAGTTTGGAAATTTCGTTAGAATCACTTTTTTTCTATTCTTATTTGAGATAACTGGTAATCTCTCATTATACTAGTTTGATAGACTCAGAAAACCATATTATGCGCAAGAAATCTCGTGAAGAAAAAATTTTTTTTTCGATGTTTGGAAACTTCGTTAGAATCACTTTTTTTCCGTTCTTATTTGAGATAACTGGTTCTCTTTCATTATACTAATTAGATAGCCTCAGAAAAGCATATTACGCGCAAAGAATCTTGAAAATAAAAAAAATTTTTTAGAACTTTGGAAACTTCGTTAGAATCACTTTTTTTCCGTTCTTATTTGAGATAACTGGTTCTCTTTCATTATACTAGTTTGATAGCCTCAGAAAAGCATATTATGTGCAAAGAATATCGAAAAGAAAAAATTTTTTTTTCGAAGTTTGGAAACTTCATTAGAATCACTTTTTTTCCATTCTTATTTGAGATAACTGGTAATCTCTCATTATACTAGTTTGATAGCCTCAGAAAAGCATATTATGCGCAAAGAATCTCGAAAAGAAAAAAAATTTTTTTCGAAGTTTGGAAACGTCTTTTGAATCACTTTTTTCCGTTCTTATTTGAGATAACTGGTTCTCTTTCATTATAGTAGTTTGATAGCCTCAGAAAAGCATATTATGCGCATAGAATCTCCAAATGAAAAAAAATTTTTTCGAAGTTTGGAAACTTCCTTAGAATCACTTTTTTTCCATTCTTATTTGAGATAACTGGTTCTCTTTTTTATACTAGTGTGATAGCCTCAGAAAAGCATATTATGCGCAAAGAATCTCGAAAAGAAAAAAACTTTTTTTCGAAGTTTGGAAACTTCCTTAGAAACACTTTTTTTCCATTCTTATTTGAGTTAACTGGTTCTCTTTCATTATACTAGTTTGATAGCCTGAGAAAAGCATATTATGCGCAAAGAATCTCGAAAGAAAAAAATTTTTTTTCGTAGTATGGAAATTTCGTTAGAATCACTTTTTTTCCGTTCTTTATTGACATAACTGGTTCTCTTTCATTATACTAGTTTGATAGCCTCAGAAAAGCATATTATGCGCAAAGAATCTCGAAAATAAAAAAAAAAATTTTCGAAGTTTGAAACTTCGTTAGAATCACTTTTTTTCCGTTCTTATTTAAGATAACTGGTTCTCTTTCATTATACTAGTTTGATAGCCTCAGAAAAGCATATTATGCGCAAGGAATCTCGAAATGAAAAAAAAATTTTTTCGAAGTTTGGCAACTTCGTTAGAATCACTTTTTTTCCGTTCTTATTTGAGATAACTGGTTCTCTTTCATTTTACTAGTTTGATAGCCTCAGAAAAGCATATTATGCGCAAAGAATCTCCAAAAGAAAAAAAAAATTTTCGAAATTTGGAAACTTCGTTAGAATCACTTTTATTCCTTTCTTATTTGAGATAACTGGTTCTCTTTCATTATACTAGTTTGATAGCCTCAGAAAACCATATTATGCGCAAAGAATCTCGAAAAGAAAAAAATTTTTTTTCGAAGTTTGGAAACTTCGTTAGAATCACTTTTTTTCCGTTCTTATTTGAGATAACTGGTTCTCTTTCATTATACTAGTTTGATAGCCTTAGAAAAGCATATTATGCACAAAGAATCTCGAAAAGAAAAAAAAATTTTTCCAAATTTGGAAACTTCGTTACAATCACTTTTATTCTGTTCTTATTTGACATAACTGGTTCTCTTTCATTATACTAGTTTGCTAGCCTCAGAACAGCATATTATGCGCAAAGAATCTCGAAATGAAAAAAGTTTTTTTCGAAGTTTGGAAACTTCCTTAGAATCACTTTTTTTCCATTCTTATTTGAGATAACTGGTTGTCTTTCATTATACTAGTTTGATAGCCTCAGAAAAGCATATTATGCGCAAAGAATCTCGAAAAGAAAAAAATTTTTTTTCGAAGTTCGGAAACTTCGTTAGAATCACTTTTTTTCCGTTCTTATTTGAGATAACCGGTTCTCTTTCATTATACTAATTAGATAGCCTCAGAAAAGCATATTATGCGCAAAGAATCTCGAAAAAAAAAAAAAAATTTTTTAGAAGTTTGGAAACTTCGTTAGAATCACTTTTTTTCCGTTCTTATTTGAGATAACTGGTTCTCTTTCATTATACTAGTTTGATAGCCTCAGAAAAGCATATTATACGGTGAGAATCTCGAAAAGAAAAAAAAATTTTTTCGAAGTTTCGAATCTTCGTTAGAATCACTTTTTTTCCGTTCTTATTTGAGATAACTGGTTCTCTTTCATTATACTAGTTTGATAGCCTCAGTAAAGCATATTATGCGCAAAGAATCTCGAAAAGAAAAAAAATTTTTTTCGAAGTTTGGAAACTTCGTTTGAATCACTTTTTTTCCGTATTTATTTGAGATAACTGGTTCTCTTTCATTATACTAGTTTGATAGCCTCAGAAAAGCATATTATGCGCAAAGAATCTCGAAAAGAAAAAAATTTTTTTTCGATGTTTGGAAACTTTGTTAGAATCACTTTTTTTCCGTTCTTATTTGAGATAACTGGTTCTCTTTCATTATACTAATTAGATAGCCTCAGAAAAGCATATTACGCGCAAAGAATCTCGAAAATAAAAAATTTTTTTTAGAACTTTGTAACCTTCGTTAGAATCACTTTTTTTCTGTTCTTATTTGAGATAACTGGTTCTCTTTCATTATACTAGTTTGATAGCCTCAGAAAAGCATATTATGCGCAAAGAATATCGAAAAGAAAAAAATTTTTTTTCGAAGTTTGGAAACTTCATTAGAATCACTTTTTTTTAATTCTTATTTGAGATAACTGGTAATCTCTCATTATACTAGTTTGATAGCCTCAGAAAAGCATATTATGCGCAAAGAATCTCGAAAAAAAAAAAAATTTTTCGAAGTTTGGAAACTTCGTTAGAATCACTTTATTTCCGTTCTTGTTTGAGATAACTGGTTCTCTTTCATTATACTAGTTTGATAGCCTCAGAAAAGCATATTATGCGCAAAGAATCTCGAAAAGAAAAAATTTTTTCCTCGAAGTTTGGAAACTTCGTTAAAATCACTTTTTTTCCATTCTTATTTGAGATAACTGGTAATCTCTCATTATACTAGTTTGATAGCCTCAGAAAATCATATTATGCTCAAAGAATCTCGAAAAGAAAAAAATTTTTTTTCGATGTTCGGTAACTTCGTTAGAATCACTTTTTTTCCGTTCTTATTTGAGATAACTGGTTCTCTTTCATTATAGTAATTAGATAGCCTCAGAAAAGCATATTATGCGCAAAGAATCTCGAAAATAAAAAAAATTTACTTAGAAGTTTGGAAACTTCGTTAGAATCACTTTTTTTCCGTTCTTATTTGAGATAACTGGTTCTCTTTCATTATACTAGTTTGATAGCCTCACAAAAGCATATTATAAGCAAAGAATCTCGAAAAGAAAAAATTTTTTTTTCGAAGTTTGGAAACTTCGTTAGAATCACTTTTTTTCCGTTCTTATTTGAGATAACTGGTTCTCTTTCATTATATTAGTTTGATAGCCTCAGAAAAGCATATTATGCGGAAAGAATCTCGAAAAGAAAAAAATTATTTTTCGAAGTTTGGAAACTTCATTAGAATCACTTTTTTTCATTCTTATTTGAGATAACTGGTAATCTCTCATTATACTAGTTTGATAGACTCAGAAAACCATATTATGCGCAAAGAATCTCGAAAAGAAAAAAATTTTTTTTCGATGTTTGGAAACTTCGTTAGAATCACTTTTTTTCCGTTCTTATTTCAGATAACTGGTTCTCTTTCATTATACTAATTAGATAGCCTCAGAAAAGCATATTACGCGCAAAGAATCTCGAAAATAAAAAAATTTTTTTAGAACTTTGGAAACTTCGTTAGAATCACTTTTTTTCCGTTCTTATTTGAGATAACTGGTTCTCTTTCATTATACTAGTTTGATAGCCTCAGAAAAGCATATTATGCGCAAAGAATATCGAAAAGAAAAAAATTTTTTTTCGAAGTTTGGAAACTTCATTAGAATCACTTTTTTTCCATTCTTATTTGAGATAACTGGTAATCTCTCATTATACTAGTTTGATAGCCTCAGAAAAGCATATTATGCGCAAAGAATCTCGAAAAGAAAAAAATTTTTTTTCGAAGTTTGGAAACTTCCTTAGAAACACTTTTTTTCCATTCTTATTTGAGTTAACTGGTTCTCTTTCATTATACTAGTTTGATAGCCTGAGAAAAGCATATTATGCGCAAAGAATCTCGAAAGAAAAAAATTTTTTTTCGTAGTTTGGAAACTTCGTTAGAATCACTTTTTTTCCGTTCTAATTTGACATAACTGGTTCTCTTTCATTATACTAGTTTGATAGCCTCAGAAAAGCATATTATGCGCAAAGAATCTCGAAAATAAAAAAAAATTTTTCGAAGTTTGAAACTTCGTTAGAATCACTTTTTTTCCGTTCTTATTTAAGATAACTGGTTCTCTTTCATTATAGTAGTTTGATAGCCTCAGAAAAGCATATTATGCGCATAGAATCTCCAAATGAAAAAAAATTTTTTCGAAGTTTGGAAACTTCCTTAGAATCACTTTTTTTCCATTCTTATTTGAGATAACTGGTTCTCTTTTTTATACTAGTGTGATAGCCTCAGAAAAGCATATTATGCGCAAAGAATCTCGAAAAGAAAAAAACTTTTTTTCGAAGTTTGGAAACTTCCTTAGAAACACTTTTTTTCCATTCTTATTTGAGTTAACTGGTTCTCTTTCATTATACTAGTTTGATAGCCTGAGAAAAGCATATTATGCGCAAAGAATCTCGAAAGAAAAAAATTTTTTTTCGTAGTATGGAAATTTCATTAGAATCACTTTTTTTCCGTTCTTATTTGACATAACTGGTTCTCTTTCATTATACTAGTTTGATAGCCTCAGAAAAGCATATTATGGGCAAAGAATCTCGAAAATAAAAAAAAAAATTTTCGAAGTTTGAAACTTCGTTAGAATCACTTTTTTTCCGTTCTTATTTAAGATAACTGGTTCTCTTTCATTATACTAGTTTGATAGCCTCAGAAAAGCATATTATGCGCAAGGAATCTCGAAATGAAAAAAAATTTTTTTCGAAGTTTGGCAACTTCGTTAGAATCACTTTTTTTCCGTTCTTATTTGAGATAACTGGTTCTCTTTCATTTTACTAGTTTGATAGCCTCAGAAAAGCATATTATGCGCAAAGAATCTCCAAAAGAAAAAAAAAATTTTCGAAATTTGGAAACTTCGTTAGAATCACTTTTATTCCTTTCTTATTTGAGATAACTGGTTCTCTTTCATTATACTAGTTTGATAGCCTCAGAAAACCATATTAAGCGCAAAGAATCTCGAAAAGAAAAAAATTTTTTTTCGAAGTTTGGAAACTTCGTTAGAATCACTTTTTTTCCGTTCTTATTTGAGATAACTGGTTCTCTTTCATTATACTAGTTTGATAGCCTTAGAAAAGCATATTATGCACAAAGAATCTCGAAAAGAAAAAAAATTTTTTCCAAATTTGGAAACTTCGTTACAATCACTTTTATTCTGTTCTTATTTGACATAACTGGTTCTCTTTCATTATACTAGTTTGCTAGCCTCAGAACAGCATATTATGCGCAAAGAATCTCGAAATGAAAAAAGTTTTTTTCGAAGTTTGGAACGTTCCTTAGAATCACTTTTTTTCCATTCTTATTTGAGATAACTGGTTGTCTTTCATTATACTAGTTTGATAGCCTCAGAAAAGCATATTATGCGCAAAGAATCTCGAAAAGAAAAAAATTTTTTTTCGAAGTTCGGAAACTTCGTTAGAATCACTTTTTTTCCGTTCTTATTTGAGATAACTGGTTCTCTTTCATTATACTAGTTTGATAGCCTCAGTAAAGCATATTATGCGCAAAGAATCTCAAAAAAAAAAAATTTTTTTCGAAGTTTGGAAACTTCGTTAGAATCACATTGTTTCCGTTCTTATTTGAGATAACTGGTTCTCTTTCATTATTGATAGCCTCAGTAAAGCATATTATGCGCAAAGAATCTCGAAAAGAAAAAAAAAATTTTTCGAAGTTTGGAAACGTCGTATGAATCACTTTTTTCCGTTCTTATTTGAGATAACTGGTTCTCTTTCATTATAGTAGTTTGATAGCCTCAGAAAAGCATATTATGCGCAAAGAATCTCGAAAAGAAAAAAAATTTTTTCGAAATTTGGAAACTTCGTTAGAATCACTTTTATTCCGTTCTTATTTGAGATAAATGGTAATCTCTCATTATACTAATTAGATAGCCTCAGAAAAGCATATTGTGCGCAAAGAATCTCGAAAAGAAAAAACATTTTTTTCGAAGTTTGGAAACTTCTTTAGAATCACTTTTTTTCCGTACTTATTTGAGATAACTGGTTCTCTTTCATTATACTAGTTTGATAGCCTCAGAAAAGCATATTATGCGCAAAGAATCTCGAAAACAAAAAAATTTTTTTTTTGAAGTTTGGAAACTTCTTTAGAATCACTTTTTTTCCGTTCTTATTTGAGATAACTGGTTCTCTTTCATTATACTAGTTTGATAGCCTCAGAAAAGCATATTATGCGCAAAGAATCTCGAAAAGAAAAAATTTTTTCTTCGAAGTTTGGAAACTTCGTTAGAATCACTTTTTTTCCATTCTTATTTGAGATAACTGGTAATCTCTCATTATACTAGTTTGATAGCCTCAGAAAATCATATTATGCGCAAACACTCTCGAAAAGAAAAAAATTTTTTTTCGATGTTTCGAAACTTTGTTAGAATCACTTTTTTTCCGTTCTTATTTGAGATAACTGGTTCTCTTTCATTATACTAATTAGATAGCCTCAGAAAAGCATATTACGCGCAAAGATTCTCGAAAATAAAAAATTTTTTTTAGAACTTTGGAACCTTCGTTAGAATCACTTTTTTTCTGTTCTTATTTGAGATAACTGGTTCTCTTTCATTATACTAGTTTGATAGCCTCAGAAAAGCATATTATGCGCAAAGAATCTCGAAAAGAAAAAATTTTTTCGAACTTTGGAAACTTCGTTAAAATCACTTTTTTTCCATTCTTATTTGAGATAACTGGTAATCTCTCATTATACTAGTTTGATAGCCTCAGAAAATCATATTATGCTCAAAGAATCTCGAAAAGAAAAAAATTTTTTTTCGATGTTCGGCAACTTCGTTAGAATCACTTTTTTTCCGTTCTTATTTAAGATAACTGGTTCTCTTTCATTATACTAATTAGATAGCCTCAGAAAAGCATATTATGCGCAAAGAATCTCGAAAATAAAAAAAATTTACTTAGAAGTTTGGAAACTTCGTTAGAATCGCTTTTTTTCCGTTCTTATTTGAGATAACTGGTTCTGTTTCATTATACTAGTTTGATAGCCTCACAAAAGCATATTATAAGCAAAGAATCTCGAAAAGAAAAAATTTTTTTTTCGAAGTTTGGATACTTCGTTAGAATCACTTTTTTTCCGTTCTTATTTGAGATAACTGGTTCTCTTTCATTATATTAGTTTGATAGCCTCAGAAAAGCATATTATGCGGAAAGAATCTCGAAAAGAAAAAAATTATTTTTCGAAGTTTGGAAACTTCATTAGAATCACTTTTTTTCATTCTTATTTGAGATAACTGGTAATCTCTCATTATACTAGTTTGATAGACTCAGAAAACCAAATTATGCGCAAAGAATCTCGAAAAGAAAAAAATTTTTTTTCGATGTTTGGAAACTTCGTTAGAATCACTTTTTTTCCGTTCTTATTTGAGATAACTGGTTCTCTTTTTTATACTAGTGTGATAGCCTCAGAAAAGCATATTATGCGCAAAGAATCTCGAAAATAAAAAAAAATTTTTCGAAGTTTGAAACTTCGTTAGAATCACTTTTTTTCCGTTCTTATTTAAGATAACTGGTTCTCTTTCATTATAGTAGTTCGATAGCCTCAGAAAAGCATATTATGCGCATAGAATCTCCAAATGAAAAAAATTTTTTTCGAAGTTTGGAAACTTCCTTAGAATCACTTTTTTTCCATTCTTATTTGAGATAACTGGTTCTCTTTTTTATACTAGTGTGATAGCCTCAGAAAAGCATATTATGCGCAAAGAATCTCGAAAAGAAAAAAACTTTTTTTCGAAGTTTGGAAACTTCCTTAGAAACACTTTTTTTCCATTCTTATTTGAGTTAACTGGTTCTCTTTCATTATACTAGTTTGATAGCCTGAGAAAAGCATATTATGCGCAAAGAATCTCGAAAGAAAAAAATTTTTTTTCGCAGTATGGAAATTTCGTTAGAATCACTTTTTTTCCGTTCTTAATTGACATAACTGGTTCTCTTTCATTATACTAGTTTGATAGCCTCAGAAAAGCATATTATGGGCAAAGAATCTCGAAAATAAAAAAAAAAATTTTCGAAGTTTGAAACTTCGTTAGAATCACTTTTTTTCCGTTCTTATTTAAGATAACTGGTTCTCTTTCATTATACTAGTTTGATAGCCTCAGAAAAGCATATTATGCGCAAGGAATCTCGAAATGAAAAAAAATTTTTTTCGAAGTTTGGCAACTTCGTTAGAATCACTTTTTTTCCGTTCTTATTTGAGATAACTGGTTCTCTTTCATTTTACTAGTTTGATAGCCTCAGAAAAGCATATTATGCGCAAAGAATCTCCAAAAGAAAAAAAAAATTTTCGAAATTTGGAAACTTCGTTAGAATCACTTTTATTCCTTTCTTATTTGAGATAACTGGTTCTCTTTCATTATACTAGTTTGATAGCCTCAGAAAACCATATTAAGCGCAAAGAATCTCGAAAAGAAAAAAATTTTTTTTCGAAGTTTGGAAACTTCGTTAGAATCACTTTTTTTCCGTTCTTATTTGAGATAACTGGTTCTCTTTCATTATACTAGTTTGATAGCCTTAGAAAAGCATATTATGCACAAAGAATCTCGAAAAGAAAAAAAATTTTTTCCAAATTTGGAAACTTCGTTACAATCACTTTTATTCTGTTCTTATTTGACATAACTGGTTCTCTTTCATTATACTAGTTTGCTAGCCTCAGAACAGCATATTATGCGCAAAGAATCTCGAAATGAAAAAAGTTTTTTTCGAAGTTTGGAACGTTCCTTAGAATCACTTTTTTTCCATTCTTATTTGAGATAACTGGTTGTCTTTCATTATACTAGTTTGATAGCCTCAGAAAAGCATATTATGCGCAAAGAATCTCGAAAAGAAAAAAATTTTTTTTCGAAGTTCGGAAACTTCGTTAGAATCACTTTTTTTCCGTTCTTATTTGAGATAACTGGTTCTCTTTCATTATACTAGTTTGATAGCCTCAGTAAAGCATATTATGCGCAAAGAATCTCAAAAAAAAAAAATTTTTTTCGAAGTTTGGAAACTTCGTTAGAATCACATTATTTCCGTTCTTATTTGAGATAACTGGTTCTCTTTCATTATTGATAGCCTCAGTAAAGCATATTATGCGCAAAGAATCTCGAAAAGAAAAAAAAAATTTTTCGAAGTTAGGAAACGTCGTTTGAATCACTTTTTTCCGTTCTTATTTGAGATAACTGGTTCTCTTTCATTATAGTAGTTTGATAGCCTCAGAAAAGCATATTATGCGCAAAGAATCTCGAAAAGAAAAAAATTTTTTTCGAAATTTGGAAACTTCGTTAGAATCACTTTTATTCCGTTCTTATTTGAGATAAATGGTAATCTCTCATTATACTAATTAGATAGCCTCAGAAAAGCATATTGTGCGCAAAGAATCTCGAAAAGAAAAAACATTTTTTTCGAAGTTTGGAAACTTCTTTAGAATCACTTTTTTTCCGTACTTATTTGAGATAAATGGTTCTCTTTCATTATACTAGTTTGATAGCCTCAGAAAAGCATATTATGCGCAAAGAATCTCGAAAACAAAAAAATTTTTTTTTTGAAGTTTGGAAACTTCTTTAGAATCACTTTTTTTCCGTTCTTATTTGAGATAACTGGTTCTCTTTCATTATACTAGTTTGATAGCCTCAGAAAAGCATATTATGCGCAAAGAATCTCGAAAAGAAAAAATTTTTTCTTCGAAGTTTGGAAACTTCGTTAGAATCACTTTTTTTCCATTCTTATTTGAGATAACTGGTAATCTCTCATTATACTAGTTTGATAGCCTCAGAAAATCATATTATGCGCAAAGACTCTCGAAAAGAAAAAAATTTTTTTTCGATGTTTCGAAACTTTGTTAGAATCACTTTTTTTCCGTTCTTATTTGAGATAACTGGTTCTCTTTCATTATACTAATTAGATAGCCTCAGAAAAGCATATTACGCGCAAAGAATCTCGAAAATAAAAAATTTTTTTTAGAACTTTGGAACCTTCGTTAGAATCACTTTTTTTCTGTTCTTATTTGAGATAACTGGTTCTCTTTCATTATACTAGTTTGATAGCCTCAGAAAAGCATATTATGCGCAAAGAATATCGAAAAGAAAAAAATTTTTTTTCGAAGTTTGGAAACTTCATTAGAATCAATTTTTTTTTAATTCTTATTTGAGATAACAGGTTCTCTTTCATTATACTAGTTTGATAGCCTCAGAAAAGCATATTATGCGCAAAGAATCTCGAAAAGAAAAAATTTTTTCGAACTTTGGAAACTTCGTTAAAATCACTTTTTTTCCATTCTTATTTGAGATAACTGGTAATCTCTCATTATACTAGTTTGATAGCCTCAGAAAATCATATTATGCTCAAAGAATCTCGAAAAGAAAAAAATTTTTTTTCGATGTTCGGCAACTTCGTTAGAATCACTTTTTTTCCGTTCTTATTTAAGATAACTGGTTCTCTTTCATTATACTAGTTTGATAGCCTCAGTAAAGCATATTATGCGCAAAGAATCTCAAAAAAAAAAAATTTTTTTCGAAGTTTGGAAACTTCGTTAGAATCACATTATTTCCGTTCTTATTTGAGATAACTGGTTCTCTTTCATTATTGATAGCCTCAGTAAAGCATATTATGCGCAAAGAATATCGAAAAGAAAAAAATTTTTTTTCGAAGTTTGGAAACTTCATTAGAATCAATTTTTTTTTAATTCTTATTTGAGATAACAGGTTCTCTTTCATTATACTAGTTTGATAGCCTCAGAAAAGCATATTATGCGCAAAGAATCTCGAAAAGAAAAAATTTTTTCGAACTTTGGAAACTTCGTTAAAATCACTTTTTTTCCATTCTTATTTGAGATAACTGGTAATCTCTCATTATACTAGTTTGATAGCCTCAGAAAATCATATTATGCTCAAAGAATCTCGAAAAGAAAAAAATTTTTTTTCGATGTTCGGCAACTTCGTTAGAATCACTTTTTTTCCGTTCTTATTTAAGATAACTGGTTCTCTTTCATTATACTAATTAGATAGCCTCAGAAAAGCATATTATGCGCAAAGAATCTCGAAAATAAAAAAAATTTACTTAGAAGTTTGGAAACTTCGTTAGAATCGCTTTTTTTCCGTTCTTATTTGAGATAACTGGTTCTGTTTCATTATACTAGTTTGATAGCCTCACAAAAGCATATTATAAGCAAAGAATCTCGAAAAGAAAAAATTTTTTTTTCGAAGTTTGGATACTTCGTTAGAATCACTTTTTTTCCGTTCTTATTTGAGATAACTGGTTCTCTTTCATTATATTAGTTTGATAGCCTCAGAAAAGCATATTATGCGGAAAGAATCTCGAAAAGAAAAAAATTATTTTTCGAAGTTTGGAAACTTCATTAGAATCACTTTTTTTCATTCTTATTTGAGATAACTGGTAATCTCTCATTATACTAGTTTGATAGACTCAGAAAACCAAATTATGCGCAAAGAATCTCGAAAAGAAAAAAATTTTTTTTCGATGTTTGGAAACTTCGTTAGAATCACTTTTTTTCCGTTCTTATTTGAGATAACTGGTTCTCTTTTTTATACTAGTGTGATAGCCTCAGAAAAGCATATTATGCGCAAAGAATCTCGAAAATAAAAAAAAATTTTTCGAAGTTTGAAACTTCGTTAGAATCACTTTTTTTCCGTTCTTATTTAAGATAACTGGTTCTCTTTCATTATAGTAGTTCGATAGCCTCAGAAAAGCATATTATGCGCATAGAATCTCCAAATGAAAAAAAATTTTTTCGAAGTTTGGAAACTTCCTTAGAATCACTTTTTTTCCATTCTTATTTGAGATAACTGGTTCTCTTTTTTATACTAGTGTGATAGCCTCAGAAAAGCATATTATGCGCAAAGAATCTCGAAAAGAAAAAAACTTTTTTTCGAAGTTTGGAAACTTCCTTAGAAACACTTTTTTTCCATTCTTATTTGAGTTAACTGGTTCTCTTTCATTATACTAGTTTGATAGCCTGAGAAAAGCATATTATGCGCAAAGAATCTCGAAAGAAAAAAATTTTTTTTCGCAGTATGGAAATTTCGTTAGAATCACTTTTTTTCCGTTCTTAATTGACATAACTGGTTCTCTTTCATTATACTAGTTTGATAGCCTCAGAAAAGCATATTATGGGCAAAGAATCTCGAAAATAAAAAAAAAAATTTTCGAAGTTTGAAACTTCGTTAGAATCACTTTTTTTCCGTTCTTATTTAAGATAACTGGTTTTCTTTCATTATACTAGTTTGATAGCCTCAGAAAAGCATATTATGCGCAAGGAATCTCGAAATGAAAAAAAATTTTTTTCGAAGTTGGCAACTTCGTTAGAATCACTTTTTTTCCGTTCTTATTTGAGATAACTGGTTCTCTTTCATTTTACTAGTTTGATAGCCTCAGAAAAGCATATTATGCGCAAAGAATCTCCAAAAGAAAAAAAAAATTTTCGAAATTTGGAAACTTCGTTAGAATCACTTTTATTCCTTTCTTATTTGATATAACTGGTTCTCTTTCATTATACTAGTTTGATAGCCTCAGAAAACCATATTAAGCGCAAAGAATCTCGAAAAGAAAAAAATTTTTTTTCGAAGTTTGGAAACTTCGTTAGAATCACTTTTTTTCCGTTCTTATTTGAGATAACTGGTTCTCTTTCATTATACTAGTTTGATAGCCTTAGAAAAGCATATTATGCACAAAGAATCTCGAAAAGAAAAAAAATTTTTTCCAAATTTGGAAACTTCGTTACAATCACTTTTATTCTGTTCTTATTTGACATAACTGGTTCTCTTTCATTATACTAGTTTGCTAGCCTCAGAACAGCATATTATGCGCAAAGAATCTCGAAATGAAAAAAGTTTTTTTCGAAGTTTGGAACGTTCCTTAGAATCACTTTTTTTCCATTCTTATTTGAGATAACTGGTTGTCTTTCATTATACTAGTTTGATAGCCTCAGAAAAGCATATTATGCGCAAAGAATCTCGAAAAGAAAAAAATTTTTTTTCGAAGTTCGGAAACTTCGTTAGAATCACTTTTTTTCCGTTCTTATTTGAGATAACTGGTTCTCTTTCATTATACTAGTTTGATAGCCTCAGTAAAGCATATTATGCGCAAAGAATCTCAAAAAAAAAAAATTTTTTTCGAAGTTTGGAAACTTCGTTAGAATCACATTATTTCCGTTCTTATTTGAGATAACTGGTTCTCTTTCATTATTGATAGCCTCAGTAAAGCATATTATGCGCAAAGAATCTCGAAAAGAAAAAAAAAAATTTTTCGAAGTTAGGAAACGTCGTTTGAATCACTTTTTTCCGTTCTTATTTGAGATAACTGGTTCTCTTTCATTATAGTAGTTTGATAGCCTCAGAAAAGCATATTATGCGCAAAGAATCTCGAAAAGAAAAAAATTTTTTTCGAAATTTGGAAACTTCGTTAGAATCACTTTTATTCCGTTCTTATTTGAGATAAATGGTAATCTCTCATTATACTAATTAGATAGCCTCAGAAAAGCATATTGTGCGCAAAGAATCTCGAAAAGAAAAAACATTTTTTTCGAAGTTTGGAAACTTCTTTAGAATCACTTTTTTTCCGTACTTATTTGAGATAAATGGTTCTCTTTCATTATACTAGTTTGATAGCCTCAGAAAAGCATATTATGCGCAAAGAATCTCGAAAACAAAAAAATTTTTTTTTTGAAGTTTGGAAACTTCTTTAGAATCACTTTTTTTCCGTTCTTATTTGAGATAACTGGTTCTCTTTCATTATACTAGTTTGATAGCCTCAGAAAAGCATATTATGCGCAAAGAATCTCGAAAAGAAAAAATTTTTTCTTCGAAGTTTGGAAACTTCGTTAGAATCACTTTTTTTCCATTCTTATTTGAGATAACTGGTAATCTCTCATTATACTAGTTTGATAGCCTCAGAAAATCATATTATGCGCAAAGACTCTCGAAAAGAAAAAAATTTTTTTTCGATGTTTCGAAACTTTGTTAGAATCACTTTTTTTCCGTTCTTATTTGAGATAACTGGTTCTCTTTCATTATACTAATTAGATAGCCTCAGAAAAGCATATTACGCGCAAAGAATCTCGAAAATAAAAAATTTTTTTTAGAACTTTGGAACCTTCGTTAGAATCACTTTTTTTCTGTTCTTATTTGAGATAACTGGTTCTCTTTCATTATACTAGTTTGATAGCCTCAGAAAAGCATATTATGCGCAAAGAATATCGAAAAGAAAAAAATTTTTTTTCGAAGTTTGGAAACTTCATTAGAATCAATTTTTTTTTAATTCTTATTTGAGATAACAGGTTCTCTTTCATTATACTAGTTTGATAGCCTCAGAAAAGCATATTATGCGCAAAGAATCTCGAAAAGAAAAAATTTTTTCGAACTTTGGAAACTTCGTTAAAATCACTTTTTTTCCATTCTTATTTGAGATAACTGGTAATCTCTCATTATACTAGTTTGATAGCCTCAGAAAATCATATTATGCTCAAAGAATCTCGAAAAGAAAAAAATTTTTTTTCGATGTTCGGCAACTTCGTTAGAATCACTTTTTTTCCGTTCTTATTTAAGATAACTGGTTCTCTTTCATTATACTAATTAGATAGCCTCAGAAAAGCATATTATGCGCAAAGAATCTCGAAAATAAAAAAAATTTACTTAGAAGTTTGGAAACTTCGTTAGAATCGCTTTTTTTCCGTTCTTATTTGAGATAACTGGTTCTGTTTCATTATACTAGTTTGATAGCCTCACAAAAGCATATTATAAGCAAAGAATCTCGAAAAGAAAAAATTTTTTTTTCGAAATTTGGATACTTCGTTAGAATCACTTTTTTTCCGTTCTTATTTGAGATAACTGGTTCTCTTTCATTATATTAGTTTGATAGCCTCAGAAAAGCATATTATGCGGAAAGAATCTCGAAAAGAAAAAAATTATTTTTCGAAGTTTGGAAACTTCATTAGAATCACTTTTTTTCATTCTTATTTGAGATAACTGGTAATCTCTCATTATACTAGTTTGATAGACTCAGAAAACCATATTATGCGCAAAGAATCTCGAAAAGAAAAAAATTTTTTTTCGATGTTTGGAAACTTCGTTAGAATCACTTTTTTTCCGTTCTTATTTCCGATAACTGGTTCTCTTTCATTATACTAATTAGATAGCCTCAGAAAAGCATATTACGCGCAAAGAATCTCGAAAATAAAAAAATTTTTTTAGAACTTTGGAAACTTCGTTAGAATCACTTTTTTTCCGTTCTTATTTGAGATAACTGGTTCTCTTTCATTATACTAGTTTGATAGCCTCAGAAAAGCATATTATGCGCAAAGAATATCGAAAAGAAAAAAATTTTTTTTCGAAGTTTGGAAACTTCATTAGAATCACTTTTTTTCCATTCTTATTTGAGATAACTGGTAATCTCTCATTATACTAGTTTGATAGCCTCAGAAAAGCATATTATGCGCAAAGAATCTCGAAAAGAAAAAAAAATTTTTTCGAAGTTTGGAAACGTCTTTTGAATCACTTTTTTCCGTTCTTATTTGAGATAACTGGTTCTCTTTCATTATAGTAGTTTGATAGCCTCAGAAAAGCATATTATGCGCATAGAATCTCCAAATGAAAAAAAAAATTTTTCGTAGTTTGGAAACTTCGTTAGAATCACTTTTTTTCCGTTCTAATTTGACATAACTGGTTCTCTTTCATTATACTAGTTTGATAGCCTCAGAAAAGCATATTATGCGCAAAGAATCTCGAAAATAAAAAAAAAAAATTTTCGAAGTTTGAAACTTCGTTAGAATCACTTTTTTTCCGTTCTTATTTGAGATTACTGGTTCTCTTTCATTATACTAGTTTGATAGCCTCAGAAAAGCATATTATGCGCAAAGAATCTCGAAAAGAAAAAAATTTTTTTTCGAAGTTTGGAAACTTCGTTAGAATCACTTTTTTTCCGTTCTTATTTGAGATAACTGGTTCTCTTTCATTATACTAGTTTGATAGCCTTAGAAAAGCATATTATGCACAAAGAATCTCGAAAAGAAAAAAAATTTTTTCCAAGTTTGGAAACTTCGTTACAATCACTTTTATTCTGTTCTTATTTGACATAACTGGTTCTCTTTCATTATACTAGTTTGATAGCCTCAGAAAAGCATATTATGCGCAAAGAATCTCGAAATGAAAAAAATTTTTTTTCGAAGATTGGAAACTTCCTTAGAATCACTTTTTTTCCATTCTTATTTGAGATAACTGGTTCTCTTTCATTATACTAGTTTGATAGCCTCAGAAAAGCATATTATGCGCAAAGAATCTCGAAAAGAAAAAAAATTTTTTTCGAAGTTCGGAAACTTTGTTAAAATCACTTTTTTTCCGTTCTTATTTCAGATAACTGGTTCTCTTTCATTATACTAATTAGATAGCCTCAGAAAAGCATATTTTGCGCAAAGAATCTCGAAAATAAAAAAAATTTTTTTAGAAGTTTGGAAACTTCGTTAGAATCACTTTTTTTCCGTTCTTATTTGAGATAACTGGTTCTCATTCATTATACTAGTTTGATAGACTCAGAAAAGCATATTATACGGTGAGAATCTCGAAAAGAAAAAAAACTTTTTTCGAAGTTTGGAAACTTCGTTAGAATCACTTTTTTTCCGTTCTTATTTGAGATAACTGGTTCTCTTTCATTATACTAATTTGATAGCCTCAGTAAAGCATATTATGCGCAAAGAATCTCGAAAAGAAAAAAAAAAATTTTTCGAAGTTTGGAATCTTCGTTAGAATCACTTTTTTTCCGTTCTTATTTGAGATAACTGGTTCTCTTTCATTATACTAGTTCGATAGCCTCAGTAAAGCATATTATGCGCAAAGAATCTCGAAAAGAAAAAAAAATTTTTTCGAAATTTGGAAACTTCGTTTGAATCACTTTTTTTCCGTTCTTATTTGAGATAACTGGTTCTCTTTCATTATACTAGTTTGATAGCCTCAGTAAAGCATATTATGCGCAAAGAATCTCAAAAAAAAAATTTTTTTTTCGAAGTTTGGAAACTTCGTTAGAATCACTTTATTTCCGTTCTTATTTGAGATAACTGGTTCTCTTTCATTATACTAGTTTGATAGCCTCAGTAAAGCATATTATGCGCAAAGAATCTCGAAAAGAAAAAAATTTTTTTCGAAATTTGGAAACTTCGTTAGAATCACTTTTATTCCGTTCTTATTTGAGATAACTGGTTCTCTTTCATTATAGTAGTTTGATAGCCTCAGAAAAGCATATTATGCGCAAAGAATCTCGAAAAGAAAAAAATTTTTTTCGAAATTTGGAAACTTCGTTAGAATCACTTTTATTCCGTTCTTATTTGAGATAACTGGTTCTCTTTCATTATACTAGTTTGATAGCCTCAGAAAAGCATATTATGCGCAAAGAATTTCGAAAAGAAAAAAAAATTTTTTCGAAGTTTGGAAACTTCGTTAGAATCACTTTTTTCCGTTCTTATTTGAGATAACTGGTTCTCTTTCATTATACTAGTTTACTAGTTTGATAGCCTCAGAAAAGCATATTATGCGCAAAGAATCCCGAAAAGAAAAAATTTTTTTTTCGAAGTTTGGAAACTTCGTTAGAATCACTTTTTTTCCGTTGTTATTTGAGATAACTGGTTCTCTTTCATTATACTAATTTGACAGCCTCAGAAAAGCATATTATGCGCAAAGAATCTCGAAAAGAAGAAATTTTTTTTTCGAAGTTTGGAAACTTCGTTAGAATCACTTTTTTTCCGTTCTTATTTGAGATAACTGGTTCTCTTTCATTATACTAGTTTGATAGCCTCAGTAAACATATTATGCGCAAAGAATCTCGAAAAGAAAAAACATTTTTTTCGAAGTTTGGAAACTTCTTTAGAATCACTTTTTTTCCGTACTTATTTGAGATAACTGGTTCTCTTTCATTATACTAGTTTGATAGCCTCAGAAAAGCATATTATGGGCAAAGAATCTCGAAAACAAAAAAATTTTTTTTTTGAAGTTTGGAAACTTCTTTAGAATCACTTGTTTTCCGTTCTTATTTGAGATAACTGGTTCTCTTTCATTATACTAGTTTGATAGCCTCAGAAAAGCATATTATGCGCAAAGAATCTCGAAAAGAAAAAATTTTTTCTTCGAAGTTTGGAAACTTCGTTAGAATCACTTTTTTTCCATTCTTATTTGAGATAACTGGTAATCTCTCATTATACTAGTTTGATAGCCTCAGAAAATCATATTATGCGCAAAGAATCTCGAAAAGAAAAAAATTATTTTTCGACGTTTGGAAACTTTGTTAGAATCACTTTTTTTCCGTTCTTATTTGAGATAACTGGTTCTCTTTCATTATACTAATTAGATAGCCTCAGAAAAGCATATTACGCGCAAAGAATCTCGAAAATAAAAAATTTTTTTTAGAACTTTGGAAACTTCGTTAGAATCACTTTTTTTCTGTTCTTATTTGAGATAACTGGTTCTCTTTCATTATACTAGTTTGATAGCCTCAGAAAAGCATATTATGCGCAAAGAATATCGAAAAGAAAAAAATTTTTTTTCGAAGTTTGGAAACTTCATTAGAATCACTTTTTTTTAATTCTTATTTGAGATAACTGGTAATCTCTCATTATACTAGTTTGATAGCCTCAGAAAAGCATATTATGCGCAAAGAATCTCGAAAAAAAAAAAAATTTTTTTTCGAAGTTTGGAAACGTCTTTTGAATCACTTTTTTCCGTTCTTATTTGAGATAACTGGTTCTCTTTCATTATAGTAGTTTGATAGCCTCAGAAAAGCATATTATGCGCATAGAATCTCGAAATGAAAAAAATTTTTTTTCGAAGTTTGGAAACTTCCTTAGAATCACTTTTTTTCCATTCTTATTTGAGATAACTGGTTCTCTTTCATTATACTAGTTTGATAGCCTCAGAAAAGCATATTATGCGCAAAGAATCTCGAAAAGAAAAAAAATTTTTTTGAAGTTTGGAAACTTCTTTAGAATCACTTTTTTTTCCGTTCTTATTTCAGATAACTGGTTCTCTTTCATTATACTAGTGTGATAGCCTCAGAAAAGCATATTATGCGCAAAGAATCTCGAAAAGAAAAAATTTTTTTTCGAAGTTTGGAAACTTCCTTAGAAACACTTTTTTTCTATTCTTATTTGAGTTAACTGGTTCTCTTTCATTATACTAGTTTGATAGCCTGAGAAAAGCATATTATGCGCAAAGAATCTCGAAAGAAAAATTTTTTTTTTCGTAGTTTGGAAACTTCGTTAGAATCACTTTTTTTCCGTTCTAATTTGACATAACTGGTTCTCTTTCATTATACTAGTTTGATAGCCTCAGAAAAGCATATTATGCGCAAAGAATCTCGAAAATAAAAAAAAAATTTTTTGAAGTTTGAAACTTCGTTAGAATCACTTTTTTTTCGTTCTTATTTGAGATAACTGGTTCTCTTTCATTATACTAGTTTGATAGCCTCAGAAAAGCATATTATGCGCAAAGAATCTCGAAAAGAAAAAAAAATTTTTTCGAAGTTTGGAAACGTCGTTAGAATCACTTTTTTCCGTTCTTATTTGAGATAACTAGTTCTCTTTCATTATACAGTTTGATAGCCTCAGAAAAGCATATTATGCGCAAAGAATCTCGAAAAGAATAAAAATTTTTTTCGAAGCTTGCAAACTTCGTTAGAATCACTTTTATTCCGTTCTTATTTGAGATAACTGGTTCTCTTTCATTATACTAGTTTGATAGCCTCAGAAAAGCATATTATACGGTGAGAATCTCGAAAAGAAAAAAAACTTTTTTCGAAGTTTGGAAACTTCGTTAGAATCACTTTTTTTCCGTTCTTATTTGAGATAACTGGTTCTCTTTCAATATACTAATTTGATAGCCTCAGTAAAGCATATTATGCGCAAAGAATCTCGAAAAGAAAAAAAAAATTTTTTCGAAGTTTGGAATCTTCGTTAGAATCACTTTTTTTCCGTTCTTATTTGAGATAACTGGTTCTCTTTCATTATACTAGTTTGATAGCCTCAGTAAAGCATATTATGCGCAAAGAATCTCGAAAAGAAAAAAAATTTTTTTCGAAGTTTGGAAACTTCGTTTGAATCACTTTTTTTCCGTTCTTATTTGAGATAACTGGTTCTCTTTCATTATACTAGTTTGATAGCCTCAGTAAAGCATATTATGCGCAAAGAATCTCAAAAAAAAATTTTTTTTCGAAGTTTGGAAACTTCGTTAGAATCACTTTATTTCCGTTCTTATTTGAGATAACTGGTTCTCTTTCATTATACTAGTTTGATAGCCTCAGTAAAGCATATTATGCGCAAAGAATCTCGAAAAGAAAAAAAATTTTTTTCGAAGTTTGTAAACGTCGTTTGAATCACTTTTTTCCGTTCTTATTTGAGATAACTGGTTCTCTTTCATTATACTAGTTTGATAGCCTCAGAAAAGCATATTATGCGCAAGGAATCTCGAAAAGAAAAAAAATTTTTTTCGAAGTTTGGAAACTTCGTTAGAATCACTTTTATTCCGTTCTTATTTGAGATAACTGGTTCTCTTTCATTATACTAGTTTGATAGCCTCAGAAAAGCACACTATGCGCAAAGAATCTCGAAAAGAAAAAAAATTTTTTTCGAAGTTTGGAAACTTCGTTAGAATCACTTTTTTTCCGTTCTTATTTGAGATAACTGGTTCTCTTTCATTATACTAGTTTGATAGCCTCAGTAAAGCATATTATGCGCAAAGAATCTCGAAAAGAAAAAAAATTTTTTTCGAAGTTTGGAAACGTCGTTTGAATCACTTTTTTCCGTTCTTATTTGAGATAACTGGTTCTCTTTCATTATACTAGTTTGATAGCCTCAGAAAAGCATATTATGCGCAAGGAATCTCGAAAAGAAAAAAAATTTTTTTCGAAGTTTGGAAACTTCGTTAGAATCACTTTTATTCCGTTCTTATTTGAGATAACTGGTTCTCTTTCATTATACTAGTTTGATAGCCTCAGAAAAGCATATTATGCGCAAAGAATCTCGAAAAGAAAAAAATTTTTTTTCGAAGTTTGGAAACTTCGTTAGAATCACTTTTTTTCCGTTCTTATTTGAGATAACTGGTTCTCTTTCATTATACTAGTTTGATAGCCTTAGAAAAGCATATTATGCACAAAGAATCTCGAAAAGAAAAAAAATTTTTTCCAAGTTTGGAAACTTCGTTACAATCACTTTTATTCTGTTCTTATTTGACATAACTGGTTCTCTTTCATTATACTAGTTTGATAGCCTCAGAAAAGCATATTATGCACAAAGAATCTCGAAAAGAAAAAAAATTTTTTCCAAGTTTGGAAACTTCGTTACAATCACTTTTATTCTGTTCTTATTTGACATAACTGGTTCTCTTTCATTATACTAGTTTGATAGCCTCAGAAAAGCATATTATGCGCAAAGAATCTCGAAATGAAAAAAATTTTTTTTCGAAGATTGGAAACTTCCTTAGAATCACTTTTTTTCCATTCTTATTTGAGATAACTGGTGCTCTTTCATTATACTAGTTTGATAGCCTCAGAAAAGCATATTATGCGCAAAGAATCTCGAAAAGAAAAAAAATTTTTTCGAAGTTCGGAAACTTTGTTAGAATCACTTTTTTCCATTCTTATTTCAGATAACTGGTTCTCTTTCATTATACTAATTAGATAGCCTCAGAAAAGCATATTTTGCGCAAAGAATCTCGAAAATAAAAAAAATTTTTTTAGAAGTTTGGAAACTTCGTTAGAATCACTTTTTTTCCGTTCTTATTTGAGATAAGTGGTTCTCTTTCATTATACTAGTTTGATAGCCTCACAAAAGCATATTATACGGTGAGAATCTCGAAAAGAAAAAAAACTTTTTTCGAAGTTTGGAAACTTCGTTAGAATCACTTTTTTTCCGTTCTTATTTGAGATAACTGGTTCTCTTTCATTATACTAATTTGATAGCCTCAGTAAAGCATATTATGCGCAAAGAATCTCGAAAAGAAAAAAAAAATTTTTTCGAAGTTTGGAATCTTCGTTAGAATCACTTTTTTTCCGTTCTTATTTGAGATAACTGGTTCTCTTTCATTATACTAGTTTGATAGCCTCAGTAAAGCATATTATGCGCAAAGAATCTCGAAAAGAAAAAAAATTTTTTTCGAAGTTTGGAAACTTCGTTTGAATCACTTTTTTTCCGTTCTTATTTGAGATAACTGGTTCTCTTTCATTATACTAGTTTGATAGCCTCAGTAAAGCATATTATGCGCAAAGAATCTCAAAAAAAAAAATTTTTTTTCGAAGTTTGGAAACTTCGTTAGAATCACTTTATTTCCGTTCTTATTTGAGATAACTGGTTCTCTTTCATTATACTAGTTTGATAGCCTCAGTAAAGCATATTATGCGCAAAGAATCTCGAAAAGAAAAAAAATTTTTTTCGAAGTTTGGAAACTTCGTTAGAATCACTTTTATTCCGTTCTTATTTGAGATAACTGGTTCTCTTTCATTATACTAGTTTGATAGCCTCAGAAAAGCATATTATGCGCAAAGAATTTCGAAAAGAAAAAAAATTTTTTTCGAAGTTGGAAACTTCGTTAGAATCACTTTTTTCCGTTCTAATTTGAGATAACTGGTTCTCTTTCATTATACTAGTTTACTAGTTTGATAGCCTCAGAAAAGCATATTATGCGCAAAGAATCCCGAAAAGAAAAAAATTTTTTTCGAAGTTTGGAAACTTCGTTAGAATCACTTTTTTTCCGTTGTTATTTGAGATAACTGGTTCTCTTTCATTATACTAATTTGACAGCCTCAGAAAAGCATATTATGCGCAAAGAATCTCGAAAAGAAGAAATTTTTTTTTCGAAGTTTGGAAACTTCGTTAGAATCACTTTTTTTTCCGTTGTTATTTGAGATAACTGGTTCTTTTTCATTATACTAATTTGACAGCCTCAGAAAAGCACATTATGCGCAAAGAATCTCGAAAAGAAAAAAATTTTTTTTCGAAGTTTGGAAACTTCGTTAGAATCACTTTTTTTCCGTTCTTATTTGAGATAACTGGTTCTTTTTCATTATACTAGTTTGATAGCCTCAGTAAACATATTATGCGCAAAGAATCTCGAAAAGAAAAAACATTTTTTTCGAAGTTTGGAAACTTCTTTAGAATCACTTTTTTTCCGTACTTATTTGAGATAACTGGTTCTCTTTCATTATACTAGTTTGATAGCCTCAGAAAAGCATATTATGGGCAAAGAATCTCGAAAACAAAAAATTTTTTTTTTTGAAGTTTGGAAACTTCTTTAGAATCACTTGTTTTCCGTTCTTATTTGAGATAACTGGTTCTCTTTCATTATACTAGTTTGATAGCCTCAGAAAAGCATATTATGCGCAAAGAATCTCGAAAAGAAAAAATTTTTTCTTCGAAGTTTGGAAACTTCGTTAGAATCACTTTTTTTCCATTCTTATTTGAGATAACTGGTAATCTCTCATTATACTAGTTTGATAGCCTCAGAAAATCATATTATGCGCAAAGAATCTCGAAAAGAAAAAAATTTTTTTTCGATGTTTGGAAACTTTGTTAGAATCACTTTTTTTCCGTTCTTATTTGAGATAACTGGTTCTCTTTCATTATACTAATTAGATAGCCTCAGAAAAGCATATTACGCGCAAAGAATCTCGAAAATAAAAAATTTTTTTTAGAACTTTGGAAACTTCGTTAGAATCACTTTTTTTCTGTTCTTATTTGAGATAACTGGTTCTCTTTCATTATACTAGTTTGATAGCCTCAGAAAAGCATATTATGCGCAAAGAATCTCGAAAAGAAAAAAAAAATTTTTCGAAGTTTGGAAACGTCGTTAGAATCACTTTTTTCCGTTCTTATTTGAGATAACTAGTTCTCTTTCATTATACAGTTTGATAGCCTCAGAAAAGCATATTATGCGCAAAGAATCTCGAAAAGAAGAAAAATTTTTTTCGAAGCTTGCAAACTTCGTTAGAATCACTTTTATTCCGTTCTTATTTGAGATAACTGGTTCTCTTTCATTATACTAGTTTGATAGCCTCAGAAAAGCATATTATGCGCAAAGAATCTCGAAAAGAAAATAATTTTTTTTCGAAGTTTGGAAACATCATTAGAATCACTTTTTTTCCGTTCTTATTTGAGATAACTGGTTCTCTTTCATTATACTAGTTTGATAGCCTCAGTAAAGCATATTATGCGCAAAGAATCTGGAAAAGAAAAAAATTTTTTTTCGAAGTTTGCAAACTTCTTTAGAATCACTTTTTTTCCGTTCTTATTTGAGATAACTGGTTCTCTTTCATTATACTAATTTGATACCCTCAGAAAAGCATATTTAGCGCAAAGAATCACGAAAAGAAAAAAAATTTTTTTTTAAGTTTGGAGACTTCGTTAGAATCACTTTTTTCCAGTTCTTATTTGATATAACTGGTTCTCTATCATTATACTAGTTTGATAGCCTCAGAAAAGCATATTATGCGCAAAGAATCTCGAAAAGAAAAAAAATTTTTTTCGAAGTTTGGAAACTTCGTTAGAATCACTTTTTTTCCATTCTTATTTTATATAACTGGTTCTCTTTCATTATACTAGTTTGATAGCCTCAGAAAAGCATATTATGCGCAAAGAATCTCGAGAAGAAGAAATTTTTTTTTCGAAGTTTGGAAACTTCGTTAGAATCACTTTTTTCCCGTTCTTATTTGAGATAACTAGTTCTCTATCATTATACTAGTTTGATAGCCTCAGTAAAGCATATTATGTGCAAAGAATCTTGAAAAGAAAAAAATTTTTTTTCGCAGTTTGGAAACTTCGTTAGAATCACTTTTTTTCCGTTCTTATTTGAGATAACTGGTTCTCATTCATTGTACTAGTTTGATAGCCTCAGTAAAGCATATTATCGTCAAAGAATCTCGAAAAGAAAAAAAATTTTTTTCGAAGTTTGGAAACTTCGTTAGAATCACTTTTTTTCCGATCTTATTTGAGATAACTGGTTCTCTTTCATTATACTAGTTTGATAGCCTCAGAAAAGCATATTATGCGCAAAGAATCTCGAAAAGAAAAAATTTTTTTTTCGAAGGTTGGAAACTTCTTTAGAATCACTTTTTTTCTGTTCTTATTTGAGATAACTGGTTCTCTTTCATTATACTAATTAGATAGCCTCAGAAAAGCATATTACGCGCAAAGAATCTCGAAAATAAAAAAATTTTTTTAGAACTTTGGAAACTTCGTTAGAATCACTTTTTTTCCGTTCTTATTTGAGATAACTGGTTCTCTTTCATTTTACTAGTTTGATAGCCTCAGAAAAGCATATTATGCGCAAAGAATCTCGAAAAGAAAAAAAATTTTTTTCGAAGTTGGAAACTTCATTAGAATCACTTTTTTTCCATTCTTATTTGAGATAACTGGTAATCTCTCATTATACTAGTTTGATAGCCTCAGAAAAGCATATTATGCCCAAAGAATCTCGAAAAGGAAAAAAATTTTTTTCGAAGTTTGGAAACGTCGTTTGAATCACTTTTTTCCGTTCTTATTTGAGATAACTGGTTCTCTTTCATTATACTAGTTTGATAGCCTCAGAAAAGCATATTATGCGCAAAGAATCTCGAAAAGAAAAAAATCTTTTTTCGAAGTTTGGAAACTTCCTTAGAAACACTTTTTTTCCATTCTTATTTGAGTTAACTGGTTCTCTTTCATTATAGTAGTTTGATAGACTCAAAAAAGCATATTATGCGCATAGAATCTCGAAATAAAAAAAAATTTTTTTCGAAGTTTGGAAACTTCCTTAGAATCACTTTGTTTCCGTTCTTATTTGAGATAACTGGTTCTCTTTCATTATACTAGTTTGATAGCCTCAGAAAAGCATAATATTATGCGCAAAGAATCTCGAAAATAAAAAAATTTTTTTTCGAAGTTTGAAACTTCGTTAGAATCACTTTTTTTTCATTCTTATTTGAGATAACTGGTTCTCTTTCATTATACTAGTTTGATAGCCTCAGAAAAGCATATTATGCGCAAAGAATCTCGAAAAGAAAAAAAATTTTTTTCGAAGTTTGGAAACGTCGTTTGAATCACTTTTTTTCCGTTCTTATTTGAGATAACTGGTTCTCTTTCATTATACTAGTTTGATAGCCTCAGAAAAGCATATTATGCGAATAGAATCTCGAAAAGAAAAAAAATTTTTTTCGAAGTTTGGAAACTTCTTTAGAATCACTTTTTTTCCGTTCTTATTTGAGATAACTGGTTCTCTTTCATTATACTAGTTTGATAGCCTGAGAAAAGCATATTTAGCGCAAAGAATCACGAAAAGAAAAAAAATTTTTTCGAACTTTGGAAACTTCGTTAGAATCACTTTGTTCCCGTTCTTATTTGAGATAACTGGTTCTCTTTCATTATACTAGTTTGATTGCCTCAGAAAAGCATATTATGGGCAAAGAATCTCGAAAAGAAAAAAAATTTTTTTCGAAGTTTGGAAACTTTGTTAGAATCACTTTTTTTCCGTTCTTATTTGAGATAACTGGTTCTCTTTCATTATACTAGTTTGATAGCCTCAGAAAAGCATATTATGCGCAAAGAATCTCGAAAAGATTAAAAAAATTTTCGAAATTTGGAAACTTCGTTAGAATCACTTTTATTCCGTTCTTAATTGAGATAACTGGTTCTGTTTCATTATACTAGTTTGATAGCCTCAGAAAAGCATACTATGCCCAAAGAATCTCGAAAAGAAGAAATTTTTTTTTCGAAGTTTTGAAACTTCGTTAGAATCACTTTTTTCCGTTCTTATTTGAGATAACTAGTTCTCTTTCATTATACAGTTTGATACCCTCAGAAAAGCATATTATGCGCAAAGAATCTCGAAAAGAAGAAAAATTTTTTACGAAGTTTGGAAACTTCGTTAGAATCACTTTTATTCCGTTCTTATTTGAGATAACTGGTTCTCTTTCATTATACTAGTTTGATAGCCTCAGAAAAGCATATTATGCGCAAAGAATCTCGAAAAGAAAAAAATTTTTTTTCGAAGTTTGGAAACTTCTATAGAATCACTTTTTTTCCGTTCTTATTTGAGATAACTGGTTCTCTTTCATTATACTAATTAGATAGCCTCAGAAAAGCATATTACGCGCAAAGAATCTCGAAAATAAAAAATTTTTTTTAGAACATTGGAAACTTCGTTAGAATCACTTTTTTTCCGTTCTTATTTGAGATAACTGGTTCTCTTTCATTATACTAGTTTGATAGCCTCAGAAAAGCATATTATGCGCAAAGAATCTCGAAAAGAAAAAAAAAATTTTTCGAAGTTTGGAAACGTCGTTAGAATCACTTTTTTCCGTTCTTATTTGAGATAACTAGTTCTCTTTCATTATACAGTTTGATAGCCTCAGAAAAGCATATTATGCGCAAAGAATCTCGAAAAGAATAAAAATTTTTTTCGAAGCTTGCAAACTTCGTTAGAATCACTTTTATTCCGTTCTTATTTGAGATAACTGGTTCTCTTTCATTATACTAGTTTGATAGCCTCAGAAAAGCATATTATACGGTGAGAATCTCGAAAAGAAAAAAAACTTTTTTCGAAGTTTGGAAACTTCGTTAGAATCACTTTTTTTCCGTTCTTATTTGAGATAACTGGTTCTCTTTCAATATACTAATTTGATAGCCTCAGTAAAGCATATTATGCGCAAAGAATCTCGAAAAGAAAAAAAAAAATTTTTCGAAGTTTGGAATCTTCGTTAGAATCACTTTTTTTCCGTTCTTATTTGAGATAACTGGTTCTCTTTCATTATACTAGTTTGATAGCCTCAGTAAAGCATATTATGCGCAAAGAATCTCGAAAAGAAAAAAAATTTTTTTCGAAGTTTGGAAACTTCGTTTGAATCACTTTTTTTCCGTTCTTATTTGAGATAACTGGTTCTCTTTCATTATACTAGTTTGATAGCCTCAGTAAAGCATATTATGCGCAAAGAATCTCAAAAAAAAAATTTTTTTTCGAAGTTTGGAAACTTCGTTAGAATCACTTTATTTCCGTTCTTATTTGAGATAACTAGTTCTCTTTCATTATACTAGTTTGATAGCCTCAGTAAAGCATATTATGCGCAAAGAATCTCGAAAAGAAAAAAAATTTTTTTCGAAGTTTGGAAACGTCGTTTGAATCACTTTTTTCCGTTCTTATTTGAGATAACTGGTTCTCTTTCATTATACTAGTTTGATAGCCTCAGAAAAGCATATTATGCGCAAGGAATCTCGAAAAGAAAAAAAATTTTTTTCGAAGTTTGGAAACTTCGTTAGAATCACTTTTATTCCGTTCTTATTTGAGATAACTGGTTCTCTTTCATTATACTAGTTTGATAGCCTCAGAAAAGCACACTATGCGCAAAGAATCTCGAAAAGAAAAAAATTTTTTTTCGAAGTTTGGAAACTTCGTTAGAATCACTTTTTTTCCGTTCTTATTTGAGATAACTGGTTCTCTTTCATTATACTAGTTTGATAGCCTCAGTAAAGCATATTATGCGCAAAGAATCTCGAAAAGAAAAAAAATTTTTTTCGAAGTTTGGAAACGTCGTTTGAATCACTTTTTTCCGTTCTTATTTGAGATAACTGGTTCTCTTTCATTATACTAGTTTGATAGCCTCAGAAAAGCATATTATGCGCAAGGAATCTCGAAAAGAAAAAAAATTTTTTTCGAAGTTTGGAAACTTCGTTAGAATCACTTTTATTCCGTTCTTATTTGAGATAACTGGTTCTCTTTCATTATACTAGTTTGATAGCCTCAGAAAAGCATATTATGCGCAAAGAATCTCGAAAAGAAAAAAATTTTTTTTCGAAGTTTGGAAACTTCGTTAGAATCACTTTTTTTCCGTTCTTATTTGAGATAACTGGTTCTCTTTCATTATACTAGTTTGATAGCCTTAGAAAAGCATATTATGCACAAAGAATCTCGAAAAGAAAAAAAATTTTTTCCAAGTTTGGAAACTTCGTTACAATCACTTTTATTCTGTTCTTATTTGACATAACTGGTTCTCTTTCATTATACTAGTTTGATAGCCTCAGAAAAGCATATTATGCACAAAGAATCTCGAAAAGAAAAAAAATTTTTTCCAAGTTTGGAAACTTCGTTACAATCACTTTTATTCTGTTCTTATTTGACATAACGGGTTCTCTTTCATTATACTAGTTTGATAGACTCAGAAAAGCATATTATGCGCAAAGAATCTCGAAATGAAAAAAAATTTTTTTCGAAGATTGGAAACTTCCTTAGAATCACTTTTTTTCCATTCTTATTTGAGATAACTGGTGCTCTTTCATTATACTAGTTTGATAGCCTCAGAAAAGCATATTATGCGCAAAGAATCTCGAAAAGAAAAAAAATTTTTTCGAAGTTCGGAAACTTTGTTAGAATCACTTTTTTCCATTCTTATTTCAGATAACTGGTTCTCTTTCATTATACTAATTAGATAGCCTCAGAAAAGCATATTTTGCGCAAAGAATCTCGAAAATAAAAAAAATTTTTTTAGAAGTTTGGAAACTTCGTTAGAATCACTTTTTTTCCGTTCTTATTTGAGATAAGTGGTTCTCTTTCATTATACTAGTTTGATAGCCTCACAAAAGCATATTATACGGTGAGAATCTCGAAAAGAAAAAAAACTTTTTTCGAAGTTTGGAAACTTCGTTAGAATCACTTTTTTTCCGTTCTTATTTGAGATAACTGGTTCTCTTTCATTATACTAATTTGATAGCCTCAGTAAAGCATATTATGCGCAAAGAATCTCGAAAAGAAAAAAAAAAATTTTTCGAAGTTTGGAATCTTCGTTAGAATCACTTTTTTTCCGTTCTTATTTGAGATAACTGGTTCTCTTTCATTATACTAGTTTGATAGCCTCAGTAAAGCATATTATGCGCAAAGAATCTCGAAAAGAAAAAAAAATTTTTTCGAAGTTTGGAAACTTCGTTTGAATCACTTTTTTTCCGTTCTTATTTGAGATAACTGGTTCTCTTTCATTATACTAGTTTGATAGCCTCAGTAAAGCATATTATGCGCAAAGAATCTCAAAAAAAAAAATTTTTTTTCGAAGTTTGGAAACTTCGTTAGAATCACTTTATTTCCGTTCTTATTTGAGATAACTGGTTCTCTTTCATTATACTAGTTTGATAGCCTCAGTAAAGCATATTATGCGCAAAGAATCTCGAAAAGAAAAAAAATTTTTTTCGAAGTTTGGAAACTTCGTTAGAATCACTTTTATTCCGTTCTTATTTGAGATAACTGGTTCTCTTTCATTATACTAGTTTGATAGCCTCAGAAAAGCATATTATGCGCAAAGAATTTCGAAAAGAAAAAAAATTTTTTTCGAAGTTGGAAACTTCGTTAGAATCACTTTTTTCCGTTCTAATTTGAGATAACTGGTTCTCTTTCATTATACTAGTTTACTAGTTTGATAGCCTCAGAAAAGCATATTATGCGCAAAGAATCCCGAAAAGAAAAAAATTTTTTTCCAAGTTTGGAAACTTCGTTAGAATCACTTTTTTTCCGTTGTTATTTGAGATAACTGGTTCTCTTTCATTATACTAATTTGACAGCCTCAGAAAAGCATATTATGCGCAAAGAATCTCGAAAAGAAGAAATTTTTTTTTCGAAGTTTGGAAACTTCGTTAGAATCACTTTTTTTTCCGTTGTTATTTGAGATAACTGGTTCTTTTTCATTATACTAATTTGACAGCCTCAGAAAAGCACATTATGCGCAAAGAATCTCGAAAAGAAAAAAATTTTTTTTCGAAGTTTGGAAACTTCGTTAGAATCACTTTTTTTCCGTTCTTATTTGAGATAACTGGTTCTTTTTCATTATACTAGTTTGATAGCCTCAGTACACATATTATGCGCAAAGAATCTCGAAAAGAAAAAACATTTTTTTCGAAGTTTGGAAACTTCTTTAGAATCACTTTTTTTCCGTACTTATTTGAGATAACTGGTTCTCTTTCATTATACTAGTTTGATAGCCTCAGAAAAGCATATTATGGGCAAAGAATCTCGAAAACAAAAAATTTTTTTTTTTGAAGTTTGGAAACTTCTTTAGAATCACTTGTTTTCCGTTCTTATTTGAGATAACTGGTTCTCTTTCATTATACTAGTTTGATAGCCTCAGAAAAGCATATTATGCGCAAAGAATCTCGAAAAGAAAAAATTTTTTCTTCGAAGTTTGGAAACTTCGTTAGAATCACTTTTTTTCCATTCTTATTTGAGATAACTGGTAATCTCTCATTATACTAGTTTGATAGCCTCAGAAAATCATATTATGCGCAAAGAATCTCGAAAAGAAAAAAATTTTTTTTCGATGTTTGGAAACTTTGTTAGAATCACTTTTTTTCCGTTCTTATTTGAGATAACTGGTTCTCTTTCATTATACTAATTAGATAGCCTCAGAAAAGCATATTACGCGCAAAGAATCTCGAAAATAAAAAATTTTTTTTAGAACTTTGGAAACTTCGTTAGAATCACTTTTTTTCTGTTCTTATTTGAGATAACTGGTTCTCTTTCATTATACTAGTTTGATAGCCTCAGAAAAGCATATTATGCGCAAAGAATCTCGAAAAGAAAAAAAAAATTTTTCGAAGTTTGGAAACGTCGTTAGAATCACTTTTTTCCGTTCTTATTTGAGATAACTAGTTCTCTTTCATTATACAGTTTGATAGCCTCAGAAAAGCATATTATGCGCAAAGAATCTCGAAAAGAAGAAAAATTTTTTTCGAAGCTTGCAAACTTCGTTAGAATCACTTTTATTCCGTTCTTATTTGAGATAACTGATTCTCTTTCATTATACTAGTTTGATAGCCTCAGAAAAGCATATTATGCGCAAAGAATCTCGAAAAGAAAATAATTTTTTTTCGAAGTTTGGAAACATCATTAGAATCACTTTTTTTCCGTTCTTATTTGAGATAACTGGTTCTCTTTCATTATACTAGTTTGATAGCCTCAGTAAAGCATATTATGCGCAAAGAATCTGGAAAAGAAAAAAATTTTTTTTCGAAGTTTGGAAACTTCGTTAGAATCACTTTTTTTCCGTTCTTATTTGAGATAACTGGTTCTCTTTCATTATACTAGTTTGATAGCCTCAGAAAAGCATATTATGCGCAAAGAATCTCGAAAAGAAAAAAATTTTTTTTCGAAGTTTGCAAACTTCTTTAGAATCACTTTTTTTCCGTTCTTATTTGAGATAACTGGTTCTCTTTCATTATACTAATTTGATACCCTCAGAAAAGCATATTTAGCGCAAAGAATCACGAAAAGAAAAAAAATTTTTTTTTAAGTTTGGAGACTTCATTAGAATCACTTTTTTCCAGTTCTTATTTGATATAACTGGTTCTCTATCATTATACTAGTTTGATAGCCTCAGAAAAGCATATTATGCGCAAAGAATCTCGAAAAGAAAAAAAATTTTTTTCGAAGTTTGGAAACTTCGTTAGAATCACTTTTTTTCCATTCTTATTTTATATAACTGGTTCTCTTTCATTATACTAGTTTGATAGCCTCAGAAAAGCATATTATGCGCAAAGAATCTCGAAAAGAAAAAAATTTTTTTCGAAGTTTGGGAACTTCGTTAGAATCACTTTTATTCCGTTCTTATTTGAGATAACTGGTTCTCTTTCATTATACTAGTTTGATAGCCTCAGAAAAGCATATTATGCGCAAAGAATCTCGAGAAGAAGAAATTTTTTTTTCGAAGTTTGGAAACTTCGTTAGAATCACTTTTTTCCCGTTCTTATTTGAGATAACTAGTTCTCTATCATTATACTAGTTTGATAGCCTCAGTAAAGCATATTATGTGCAAAGAATCTTGAAAAGAAAAAAATTTTTTTTCGCAGTTTGGAAACTTCGTTAGAATCACTTTTTTTCCGTTCTTATTTGAGATAACTGGTTCTCATTCATTGTACTAGTTTGATAGCCTCAGTAAAGCATATTATCGTCAAAGAATCTCGAAAAGAAAAAAAATTTTTTTCGAAGTTTGGAAACTTCGTTAGAATCACTTTTTTTCCGATCTTATTTGAGATAACTGGTTCTCTTTCATTATACTAGTTTGATAGCCTCAGAAAAGCATATTATGCGCAAAGAATCTCGAAAAGAAAAAATTTTTTTTTCGAAGGTTGGAAACTTCTTTAGAATCACTTTTTTTCTGTTCTTATTTGAGATAACTGGTTCTCTTTCATTATACTAATTAGATAGCCTCAGAAAAGCATATTACGCGCAAAGAATCTCGAAATGAAAAAAAATTTTTTTCGAAGATTGGAAACTTCCTTAGAATCACTTTTTTTCCATTCTTATTTGAGATAACTGGTGCTCTTTCATTATACTAGTTTGATAGCCTCAGAAAAGCATATTATGCGCAAAGAATCTCGAAAAGAAAAAAAATTTTTTCGAAGTTCGGAAACTTTGTTAGAATCACTTTTTTCCATTCTTATTTCAGATAACTGGTTCTCTTTCATTATACTAATTAGATAGCCTCAGAAAAGCATATTTTGCGCAAAGAATCTCGAAAATAAAAAAAATTTTTTTAGAAGTTTGGAAACTTCGTTAGAATCACTTTTTTTCCGTTCTTATTTGAGATAAGTGGTTCTCTTTCATTATACTAGTTTGATAGCCTCACAAAAGCATATTATACGGTGAGAATCTCGAAAAGAAAAAAAACTTTTTTCGAAGTTTGGAAACTTCGTTAGAATCACTTTTTTTCCGTTCTTATTTGAGATAACTGGTTCTCTTTCATTATACTAATTTGATAGCCTCAGTAAAGCATATTATGCGCAAAGAATCTCGAAAAGAAAAAAAAAAATTTTTCGAAGTTTGGAATCTTCGTTAGAATCACTTTTTTTCCGTTCTTATTTGAGATAACTGGTTCTCTTTCATTATACTAGTTTGATAGCCTCAGTAAAGCATATTATGCGCAAAGAATCTCGAAAAGAAAAAAAAATTTTTTCGAAGTTTGGAAACTTCGTTTGAATCACTTTTTTTCCGTTCTTATTTGAGATAACTGGTTCTCTTTCATTATACTAGTTTGATAGCCTCAGTAAAGCATATTATGCGCAAAGAATCTCAAAAAAAAAAATTTTTTTTCGAAGTTTGGAAACTTCGTTAGAATCACTTTATTTCCGTTCTTATTTGAGATAACTGGTTCTCTTTCATTATACTAGTTTGATAGCCTCAGTAAAGCATATTATGCGCAAAGAATCTCGAAAAGAAAAAAAATTTTTTTCGAAGTTTGGAAACTTCGTTAGAATCACTTTTATTCCGTTCTTATTTGAGATAACTGGTTCTCTTTCATTATACTAGTTTGATAGCCTCAGAAAAGCATATTATGCGCAAAGAATTTCGAAAAGAAAAAAAATTTTTTTCGAAGTTGGAAACTTCGTTAGAATCACTTTTTTCCGTTCTAATTTGAGATAACTGGTTCTCTTTCATTATACTAGTTTACTAGTTTGATAGCCTCAGAAAAGCATATTATGCGCAAAGAATCCCGAAAAGAAAAAAATTTTTTTCCAAGTTTGGAAACTTCGTTAGAATCACTTTTTTTCCGTTGTTATTTGAGATAACTGGTTCTCTTTCATTATACTAATTTGACAGCCTCAGAAAAGCATATTATGCGCAAAGAATCTCGAAAAGAAGAAATTTTTTTTTCGAAGTTTGGAAACTTCGTTAGAATCACTTTTTTTTCCGTTGTTATTTGAGATAACTGGTTCTTTTTCATTATACTAATTTGACAGCCTCAGAAAAGCACATTATGCGCAAAGAATCTCGAAAAGAAAAAAATTTTTTTTCGAAGTTTGGAAACTTCGTTAGAATCACTTTTTTTCCGTTCTTATTTGAGATAACTGGTTCTTTTTCATTATACTAGTTTGATAGCCTCAGTACACATATTATGCGCAAAGAATCTCGAAAAGAAAAAACATTTTTTTCGAAGTTTGGAAACTTCTTTAGAATCACTTTTTTTCCGTACTTATTTGAGATAACTGGTTCTCTTTCATTATACTAGTTTGATAGCCTCAGAAAAGCATATTATGGGCAAAGAATCTCGAAAACAAAAAATTTTTTTTTTTGAAGTTTGGAAACTTCTTTAGAATCACTTGTTTTCCGTTCTTATTTGAGATAACTGGTTCTCTTTCATTATACTAGTTTGATAGCCTCAGAAAAGCATATTATGCGCAAAGAATCTCGAAAAGAAAAAATTTTTTCTTCGAAGTTTGGAAACTTCGTTAGAATCACTTTTTTTCCATTCTTATTTGAGATAACTGGTAATCTCTCATTATACTAGTTTGATAGCCTCAGAAAATCATATTATGCGCAAAGAATCTCGAAAAGAAAAAAATTTTTTTTCGATGTTTGGAAACTTTGTTAGAATCACTTTTTTTCCGTTCTTATTTGAGATAACTGGTTCTCTTTCATTATACTAATTAGATAGCCTCAGAAAAGCATATTACGCGCAAAGAATCTCGAAAATAAAAAATTTTTTTTAGAACTTTGGAAACTTCGTTAGAATCACTTTTTTTCTGTTCTTATTTGAGATAACTGGTTCTCTTTCATTATACTAGTTTGATAGCCTCAGAAAAGCATATTATGCGCAAAGAATCTCGAAAAGAAAAAAAAAATTTTTCGAAGTTTGGAAACGTCGTTAGAATCACTTTTTTCCGTTCTTATTTGAGATAACTAGTTCTCTTTCATTATACAGTTTGATAGCCTCAGAAAAGCATATTATGCGCAAAGAATCTCGAAAAGAAGAAAAATTTTTTTCGAAGCTTGCAAACTTCGTTAGAATCACTTTTATTCCGTTCTTATTTGAGATAACTGATTCTCTTTCATTATACTAGTTTGATAGCCTCAGAAAAGCATATTATGCGCAAAGAATCTCGAAAAGAAAATAATTTTTTTTCGAAGTTTGGAAACATCATTAGAATCACTTTTTTTCCGTTCTTATTTGAGATAACTGGTTCTCTTTCATTATACTAGTTTGATAGCCTCAGTAAAGCATATTATGCGCAAAGAATCTGGAAAAGAAAAAAATTTTTTTTCGAAGTTTGGAAACTTCGTTAGAATCACTTTTTTTCCGTTCTTATTTGAGATAACTGGTTCTCTTTCATTATACTAGTTTGATAGCCTCAGAAAAGCATATTATGCGCAAAGAATCTCGAAAAGAAAAAAATTTTTTTTCGAAGTTTGCAAACTTCTTTAGAATCACTTTTTTTCCGTTCTTATTTGAGATAACTGGTTCTCTTTCATTATACTAATTTGATACCCTCAGAAAAGCATATTTAGCGCAAAGAATCACGAAAAGAAAAAAAATTTTTTTTTAAGTTTGGAGACTTCATTAGAATCACTTTTTTCCAGTTCTTATTTGATATAACTGGTTCTCTATCATTATACTAGTTTGATAGCCTCAGAAAAGCATATTATGCGCAAAGAATCTCGAAAAGAAAAAAAATTTTTTTCGAAGTTTGGAAACTTCGTTAGAATCACTTTTTTTCCATTCTTATTTTATATAACTGGTTCTCTTTCATTATACTAGTTTGATAGCCTCAGAAAAGCATATTATGCGCAAAGAATCTCGAAAAGAAAAAAATTTTTTTCGAAGTTTGGGAACTTCGTTAGAATCACTTTTATTCCGTTCTTATTTGAGATAACTGGTTCTCTTTCATTATACTAGTTTGATAGCCTCAGAAAAGCATATTATGCGCAAAGAATCTCGAGAAGAAGAAATTTTTTTTTCGAAGTTTGGAAACTTCGTTAGAATCACTTTTTTCCCGTTCTTATTTGAGATAACTAGTTCTCTATCATTATACTAGTTTGATAGCCTCAGTAAAGCATATTATGTGCAAAGAATCTTGAAAAGAAAAAAATTTTTTTTCGCAGTTTGGAAACTTCGTTAGAATCACTTTTTTTCCGTTCTTATTTGAGATAACTGGTTCTCATTCATTGTACTAGTTTGATAGCCTCAGTAAAGCATATTATCGTCAAAGAATCTCGAAAAGAAAAAAAATTTTTTTCGAAGTTTGGAAACTTCGTTAGAATCACTTTTTTTCCGATCTTATTTGAGATAACTGGTTCTCTTTCATTATACTAGTTTGATAGCCTCAGAAAAGCATATTATGCGCAAAGAATCTCGAAAAGAAAAAATTTTTTTTTCGAAGGTTGGAAACTTCTTTAGAATCACTTTTTTTCTGTTCTTATTTGAGATAACTGGTTCTCTTTCATTATACTAATTAGATAGCCTCAGAAAAGCATATTACGCGCAAAGAATCTCGAAAATAAAAAAATTTTTTTAGAACTTTGGAAACTTCGTTAGAATCACTTTTTTTCCGTTCTTATTTGAGATAACTGGTTCTCTTTCATTTTACTAGTTTGATAGCCTCAGAAAAGCATATTATGCGCAAAGAATCTCGAAAAGAAAAAAAATTTTTTTCGAAGTTGGAAACTTCATTAGAATCACTTTTTTTCCATTCTTATTTGAGATAACTGGTAATCTCTCATTATACTAGTTTGATAGCCTCAGAAAAGCATATTATGCCCAAAGAATCTCGAAAAGGAAAAAAATTTTTTTCGAAGTTTGGAAACGTCGTTTGAATCACTTTTTTCCGTTCTTATTTGAGATAACTGGTTCTCTTTCATTATACTAGTTTGATAGCCTCAGAAAAGCATATTATGCGCAAAGAATCTCGAAAAGAAAAAAATCTTTTTTCGAAGTTTGGAAACTTCCTTAGAAACACTTTTTTTCCATTCTTATTTGAGTTAACTGGTTCTCTTTCATTATAGTAGTTTGATAGACTCAAAAAAGCATATTATGCGCATAGAATCTCGAAATGAAAAAAAATTTTTTTCGAAGTTTGGAAACTTCCTTAGAATCACTTTGTCTCCGTTCTTATTTGAGATAACTGGTTCTCTTTCATTATACTAGTTTGATAGCCTCAGAAAAGCATAATATTATGCGCAAAGAATCTCGAAAATAAAAAAATTTTTTTTCGAAGTTTGAAACTTCGTTAGAATCACTTTTTTTTCATTCTTATTTGAGATAACTGGTTCTCTTTCATTATACTAGTTTGATAGCCTCAGAAAAGCATATTATGCGCAAAGAATCTCGAAAAGAAAAAAAATTTTTTTCGAAGTTTGGAAACGTCGTTTGAATCACTTTTTTTCCGTTCTTATTTGAGATAACTGGTTCTCTTTCATTATACTAGTTTGATAGCCTCAGAAAAGCATATTATGCGAATAGAATCTCGAAAAGAAAAAAAATTTTTTTCGAAGTTTGGAAACTTCTTTAGAATCACTTTTTTTCCGTTCTTATTTGAGATAACTGGTTCTCTTTCATTATACTAGTTTGATAGCCTGAGAAAAGCATATTTAGCGCAAAGAATCACGAAAAGAAAAAAAATTTTTTCGAAGTTTGGAAACTTCGTTAGAATCACTTTGTTCCCGTTCTTATTTGAGATAACTGGTTCTCTTTCATTATACTAGTTTGATTGCCTCAGAAAAGCATATTATGGGCAAAGAATCTCGAAAAGAAAAAAAATTTTTTTCGAAGTTTGGAAACTTTGTTAGAATCACTTTTTTTCCGTTCTTATTTGAGATAACTGGTTCTCTTTCATTATACTAGTTTGATAGCCTCAGAAAAGCATATTATGCGCAAAGAATCTCGAAAAGATAAAAAAAATTTTCGAAATTTGGAAACTTCGTTAGAATCACTTTTATTCCGTTCTTAATTGAGATAACTGGTTCTGTTTCATTATACTAGTTTGATAGCCTCAGAAAAGCATACTATGCCCAAAGAATCTCGAAAAGAAGAAATTTTTTTTTCGAAGTTTTGAAACTTCGTTAGAATCACTTTTTTCCGTTCTTATTTGAGATAACTAGTTCTCTTTCATTATACAGTTTGATACCCTCAGAAAAGCATATTATGCGCAAAGAATCTCGAAAAGAAGAAAAATTTTTTACGAAGTTTGGAAACTTCGTTAGAATCACTTTTATTCCGTTCTTATTTGAGATAACTGGTTCTCTTTCATTATACTAGTTTGATAGCCTCAGAAAAGCATATTATGCGCAAAGAATCTCGAAAAGAAAAAAATTTTTTTTCGAAGTTTGGAAACTTCTTTAGAATCACTTTTTTTCCGTTCTTATTTGAGATAACTGGTTCTCTTTCATTATACTAATTAGATAGCCTCAGAAAAGCATATTACGCGCAAAGAATCTCGAAAATAAAAAATTTTTTTTAGAACATTGGAAACTTCGTTAGAATCACTTTTTTTCCGTTCTTATTTCAGATAACTGGTTCTCTTTCATTATACTAGTTTGATAGCCTCAGAAAAGCATATTATGCGCAAAGAATCTCGAAAAAAAAAAATTTTTTTTCGTAGTTTGGAAACTTCTTAGAATCACTTTTTTTCCGTTCTTATTTGAGATAACTGGTTCTCTTTCATTATACTAATTAGATAGCCTCAGAAAAGCATATTATGCCCAAAGAATCTCGAAAAGAAAAAAAAATTTTTTCGAAGTTTGGAAACGTCGTTTGAATCACTTTTTTCCGTTCTTATTTGAGATAACTGGTTCTCTTTCATTATACTAGTTTGATAGCCTCAGAAAAGCATATTATGCGCAAAGAATCTCGAAAAGAATAAAATCTTTTTTCGAAGTTTGGAAACTTCCTTAGAAACACTTTTTTTCCATTCTTATTTGAGTTATCTGGTTCTCTTTCATTATAGTAGTTTGATAGCCTCAGAAAAGCATATTATGCGCATAGAATCTCGAAATGAAAAAAAATTTTTTTCGAGATTTGGAAACTTCCTTAGAATCACTTTTTTTCCGTTCTTATTTGAGATTACTGGTTCTCTTTCATTATACTAGTTTGATAGCCTCAGAAAAGCATATTATGCGCAAAGAATCTCGAAAAGAAAAAAATCTTTTTTCGAAGTTTGGAAACTTCGTTAGAATCACTTTTTTTCCGTTCTTATTTGAGATAACTGGTTCTCTTTCATTATACTAGTTTGATAGCCTCAGAAAAGCATATTATGCGCAAAGAATCTCGAAAATAAAAAAAAAATTTTTCGAAGTTTGAAACTTCGTTAGAATCACTTTTTTTTCGTTCTTATTTGAGATAAATGGTAATCTCTCATTATACTAGTTTGATACCCTCAGAAAGGCATATTATGCGCAAAGAATCTCGAAAAGAAGATATTTTTTTTCGAAGTTTGGAAACTTCGTTAGAATCACTTTTTTTCCGTTGTTATTTGAGATAACTGATTCTCTTTCATTATAGTAGTTTGATAGCCTCAGAAAAGCATATTATGCGCATAGAATCTCGAAATGAAGAACATTTTTTTTCGAAGTTTGGAAACTTCCTTAGAATCACTTTTTTTCCTTTCTTATTTGAGATAACTGGTTCTCTTTCATTATACTAGTTTGATAGCGTCAGAAAAGCATATTATGCGCAAAGAATCTCGAAAAGAAAAAAATCTTTTTTCGAAGTTTGGAAACTTCCTTAGAAACACTTATTTTCCATTCTTATTTGAGTTAACTGGTTCTCTTTCATTATACTAGTTTGATAGCCTGAGAAAAGCGTATTATGCGCAAAGTATCTCGAAAGAAAAAATTTTTTTTTCGAAGTTTGAAAACTTCGTTAGAATCACTTTTTTTCCGTTCTTATTTCAGATAACTGGTTCTCTTTCATTATACTAGTTTGATAGCCTCAGAAAAGCATATTATGCGCAAAGAATCTCGAAAATAAAAAAAAAATTTTTCGAAGTTTGAAACTTCGTTAGAATCACTTTTTTTTCGTTCTTATTTGAGATAACTGGTTCTCTTTCATTATACTAGTTTGATAGCCTCAGAAAAGCATACATATTATGCGCAAAGAATCTCGAAATGAAAAAAAAATTTTTTCGAAGTTTGGAAACTTCATTAGAATCACTTTTTTTCCGTTCTTATTTGAGATAACTGGTTCTCTTTCATTATACTAGTTTGATAGCCTCAGTAAAGCATATTATGCCCAAAGAATCCGGAAAAGAAAAAAAATTTTTTTCGAAGTTTGGAAACTTCGTTAGAATCACTTTTTTCCGTTCTTATTTGAGATAACTGGTTCTCTTTCATTATACTAGTTTACTAGTTTGATAGCCTCAGAAAAGCATATTAAGCGCAAAGAATCCCGAAAAGAAAAAAATTTTTTTTCGAAGTTTGGAAACTTCATTAGAATCACTTTTTTTCCATTCTTATTTGAGATAAATGGTAATCTCTCATTATACTAGTTTGATAGCCTCAGAAAAGCATATTATGCGCAAAGAATCTCGAAAAGAAGAAATTTTTTTTTCGAAGTTTGGAAACTTCGTTAGAATCACTTTTTTTCCGTTGTTATTTGAGATAACTGGTTCTCTTTCATTATACTAATTTGACAGCCTCAGAAAAGCATATTATGCGCAAAGAATCTCGAAAAGAAAAAAATTTTTTTTCGAAGTTTGGAAACTTCGTTATAATCACTTTTTTTCCGTTCTTATTTGAGATAACTGGTTCTCTTTCATTATACTAGTTTGATAGCCTCAGTAAACATATTATGCACAAAGAATCTCGAAAAGAAAAAACATTTTTTCGAAGTTTGGAAACTTCTTTAGAATCACTTTTTTTCCGTACTTATTTGAGATAACTGGTTCTCTTTCATTATACTAGTTTGATAGCCTCAGAAAAGCATATTATGCGCAAAGAATCTCGAAAACAAAAAAATTTTTTTTTTGAAGTTTGGAAACTTCTTTAGAATCACTTTTTTTCCGTTCTTATTTGAGATAACTGGTTCTCTTTCATTATACTAGTTTGATAGCCTCAGAAAAGCATATTATGCGCAAAGAATCTCGGAAAGAAAAAATTTTTTCTTCGAAGTTTGGAAACTTTGTTAGAATCACTTTTTTTCCATTCTTATTTGAGATAACTGGTAATCTCTCATTATACTAGTTTGATAGCCTCAGAAAATCATATTATGCGCAAAGAATCTCGAAAAGAAAAAAATTTTTTTTCGATGTTTGGAAACTTTGTTAGAATCACTTTTTTTCCGTTCTTATTTGAGATAACTGGTTCTCTTTCATTATACTAATTAGATAGCCTCAGAAAAGCATATTACGCGCAAAGAATCTCGAAAATAAAAATTTTTTTTTAGAACTTTGGAAACTTCGTTAGAATCACTTTTTTTCTGTTCTTATTTGAGATAACTGGTTCTCTTTCATTATACTAGTTTGATAGCGTCAGAAAAGCATATTATGCGCAAAGAATATCGAAAAGAAAAAAATTTTTTTTCGAAGTTTGGAAACTTCATTAGAATCACTTTTTTTTAATTCTTATTTGAGATAACTGGTAATCTCTCATTATACTAGTTTGATAGCCTCAGAAAAGCATATTATGCGCAAAGAATCTCGAAAAAAAAAAAAAATTTTTTCGAAGTTTGGAAACGTCTTTTGAATCACTTTTTTCCGTTCTTATTTGAGATAACTGGTTCTCTTTCATTATAGTAGTTTGATACCCTCAGAAAAGCATATTATGCGCATAGAATCTCGAAATGAAAAAAAATTTTTTTCGAAGTTTGGAAACTTCCTTAGAATCACTTTTTTTCCATTCTTATTTGAGATAACTGGTTGTCTTTCATTATACTAGTTTGATAGCCTCAGAAAAGCATATTATGCGCAAAGAATCTCGAAAAGAAAAAAAATTTTTTTGAAGTTTGGAAACTTCTTTAGAATCACTTTTTTTCCGTTCTTATTTCAGATAACTGGTTCTCTTTCATTATACTAGTGTGATAGCCTCAGAAAAGCATATTATGCGCAAAGAATCTCGAAAAGAAAAAAATTTTTTTTCGAAGTTTGGAAACTTCCTTAGAAACACTTTTTTTCTATTCTTGTTTGAGTTAACTGGTTCTCTTTCATATTACTAGTTTGATAGCCTGAGAAAAGCATATTATGCGCAAAGAATCTCGAAAGAAAATTTTTTTTTTTCGTAGTTTGGAAACTTCGTTAGAATCACTTTTTTTCCGTTCTAATTTGACATAACTGGTTCTCTTTCATTATACTAGTTTGATAGCCTCAGAAAAGCATATTATGCGCAAAGAATCTCGAAAATAAAAAAAAAAATTTTCGAAGTTTGAAACTTCGTTAGAATCACTTTTTTTTCGTTCTTATTTGAGATAACTGGTTCTCTTTCATTATACTAGTTTGATAGCCTCAGAAAAGCATATTATGCGCAAAGAATCTCGAAAATAAAGAAAATTTTTTCGAAGTTTGGAAACGTCGTTAGAATCAATTTTTTCCGTTCTTATTTGAGATAACTAGTTCTCTTTCATTATACAGTTTGATAGCCTCAGAAAAGCATATTATGCCCAAAGAATCTCGAAAAGAAGAAAAATTTTTTTCGAAGCTTGCAGACTTCGTTAGAATCACTTTTATTCCGTTCTTATTTGACATAACTGGTTCTCTTTCATTATACTAGTTTGATAGCCTCAGTAAAGCATATTATGCACAAAGAATCTCGAAAAGAAAATAATTTTTTTTCGAAGTTTGGAAACTTCGTTTGAATCACTTTTTTTCCGTTCTTATTTGACATAACTGGTTCTCTTTCATTATACTAGTTTGATAGCCTCAGTAAAGCATATTATGCACAAAGAATCTCGAAAAGAAAAAAAATTTTTTTCGAAGTTTGGAAACATCATTAGAATCACTTTTTTTCCGTTCTTATTTGAGATAACTGGTTCTCTTTCATTATACTAGTTTGATAGCCTCAGTAAAGCATATTATGCGCAAAGAATCTGGAAAAGAAAAAAAATTTTTTTCGAAGTTTGGAAACTTCGTTAGAATCACTCTTTTTCCGTTCTTATTTGAGATAACTGGTTCTCTTTCATTATACTAGTTTGATAGCCTCAGAAAAGCATATTATGCGCAAAGAATCTCGAAAAGAAAAAAATTTTTTTTCGAAGTTTGCAAACTTCTTTAGAATCACTTTTTTTCCGTTCTTATTTGAGATAACTGGTTCTCCTTCATTATACTAATTTGATACCCTCAGAAAAGCATATTTAGCGCAAAGAATCACGAAAAGAAAAAAAAATTTTTTCGAAGTTTGGAAACTTCGTTAGAATCACTTTTTTCCCGTTCTTATTTGATATAACTGGTTCTCTTTCATTATACTAGTTTGATAGCCTCAGAAAAGCATATTATGCGCAAAGAATCTCGAAAAGAAAAAAATTTTTTTTCGAAGTTTGGAAACTTCGTTAGAATCACTTTTTTTCCGTTCTTATTTGATATAACTGGTTCTCTTTCATTATACTAGTTTGATAGCCTCAGAAAAGCATATTATGCGCAAAGAATCTCGAAAAGAAAAAAAATTTTTTCGAAGTTTTTGAACTTCGTTAGAATCACTTTTATTCCGTTCTTATTTGAGATAACTGGTTCTCTTTCATTATACTAGTGTGATAGCCTCAGAAAAGCATATTATGCGCTAAGAATCTCGAAAAGAAGAATTTTTTTTTTCGAATTTCGGAAACTTCGTTAGAATCACTTTTTTCCCGTTCTTATTTGAGATAACTAGTTCTCTATCACTATACTAGTTTGATAGCCTCAGTAAAGCATATTATGCGCAAAGAATCTTGAAAAGAAAAAAAATAATTTTCGCAGTTTGGAAACTTCGTTAGAATCACTTTTTTTCCGTTCTTATTTGAGATAACTGGTTCTCATTCATTGTACTAGTTTGATAGCCTCAGTAAAGCATATTAGGGTCAAAGAATCTCGAAAAGAAAAAAAAAATTTTTCGAAGTTTGGAAACTTCGTTAGAATCACTTTTTTTCCGATCTTATTTGAGATAACTGGTTCTCTTTCATTATACTAGTTTGATAGCCTCAGAAAAGCATATTATGCGCAAAGAATCTCGAAAAGAAAAAATTTTTTTTTCGAAGGTTGGAAACTTCTTTAGAAACACTTTTTTTCCGTTCTTATTTGAGATAACTGGTTCTCTTTCATTATACTAATTAGATAGCCTCAGAAAAGCATATTACGCGCAAAGAATCTCGAAAATAAAAAAATTTTTTTTAGAACTTTGGAAACTTCGTTAGAATTACTTTTTTTCCGTTCTTATTTGAGATAACTGGTTCTCTTTCATTTTACTAGTTTGATAGCCTCAGAAAAGCATATTATGCGCAAAGAATCTCGAAAAGAAAAAAATTTTTTTTCGAAGTTTGGAAACTTCATTAGAATCACTTTTTTTCCATTCTTATTTGAGATAACTGGTAATCTCTCATTATAGTAGTTTGATAGCCTCAGAAAAGCATATTATGCGCAAAGAATCTCGAAAAAAAAAAAAAAATTTTTTTCGAAGTTTGGAAACGTCTTTTGAATCACTTTTTTCCGTTCTTATTTGAGATAACTGGTTCTCTTTCATTATAGTAGTTTGATAGCCTCAGAAAAGCATATTATGCGCATAGAATCTCCAAATGAAAAAAAATTTTTTTCGAAGTTTGGAAACTTCCTTAGAATCACTTTTTTTCCATTCTTATTTGAGATAACTGGTTCTCCTTTTTATACTAGTGTGATAGCCTCAGAAAAGCATATTATGCGCAAAGAATCTCGAAAAGAAAAAAATTTTTTTTCGAAGTTTGGAAACTTCCATAGAAACACTTTTTTCCCATTCTTATTTGAGTTAACTGGTTCTCTTTCATTATACTAGTTTGATAGCCTGAGAAAAGCATATTATGCGCAAAGAATCTCGAAAGAAAAAATTTTTTTTTCGTAGTTTGGAAACTTCGTTAGAATCACTTTTTTTCCGTTCTAATTTGACATAACTGGTTCTCTTTCATTATACTAGTTTGATAGCCTCAGAAAAGCATATTATGCGCAAAGAATCTCGAAAATAAAAAAAAAATTTTTCGAAGTTTGAAACTTCGTTAGAATCACTTTTTTTCCGTTCTTATTTGAGATTACTGGTTCTCTTTCATTATAATAGTTTGATAGCCTCAGAAAAGCATATTATGCGCAAGGAATCTCGAAAAGAAAAAAAATTTTTTTCGAAGTTTGGAAACTTCGTTAGAATCACTGTTTTTCCGTTCTTATTTGAGATAACTGGTTCTCTTTCATTTTACTAGTTTGATAGCCTCAGAAAAGCATATTATGCGCAAAGAATCTCGAAAAGAAAAAAAATTTTTTCGAAATTTGGAAACTTCGTTAGAATCACTTTTATTCCGTTCTTATTTGAGATAACTGGTTCTCTTTCATTATACTAGTTTGATAGCCTCAGAAAAGCATATTATGCGCAAAGAATCTCGAAAAGAAAAAAATTTTTTTTCGAAGTATGGAAACTTCGTTAGAATCACTTTTTTTCCGTTCTTATTTGAGATAACTGGTTCTCTTTCATTATACTAGTTTGATAGCCTTAGAAAAGCATATTATGCACAAAGAATCTCGAAAAGAAAAAAAATTTTTTCCAAGTTTGGAAACTTCGTTACAATCACTTTTATTCTGTTCTTATTTGACATAACTGGTTCTCTTTCATTACACTAGTTTGATAGCCTCAGAAAAGCATATTATGCGCAAAGAAGCTCGAAATGAAAAAAATTTTGTTTCGAAGATTGGAAACTTCCTTAGAATCACTTTTTTTCCATTCTTATTTGAGATAACTGGTTCTCTTTCATTATACTAGTTTGATAGCCTCAGAAAAGCATATTATGCGCAAAGAATCTCGAAAAGAAAAAAAATTTTTTTCGAAGTTCGGAAACTTTGTTAGAATCACTTTTTTTCCGTTCTTATTTGAGATAACTGGTTCTCTTTCATTATACTAATTAGATAGCCTCAGAAAAGCATATTATGCGCAAAGAATCTCGAAAATAAAAAAAATTTTTTTAGAAGTTTGGAAACTTCGTTAGAATCACTTTTTTTCCGTTCTTATTTGAGATAACTAGTTCTCTTTCATTATACTAGTTTGATAGCCACAGAAAAGCATATTATGCGCAAAGAATCTCGAAAAGAAAAAAAAAAATTTTTCGAAGTTTGGAATCTTCGTTAGAATCACTTTTTTTCCGTTCTTATTTGAGATAACTGGTTCTCTTTCATTATACTAGTTTGATAGCCTCAGTAAAGCATATTATGCGCAAAGAATCTCGAAAAGAAAAAAAATTTTTTTCGAAGTTTGGAAACGTCGTTTGAATCACTTTTTTCCGTTCTTATTTGAGATAACTGGTTCTCTTTCATTATAGTAGTTTGATAGCCTCGGAAAAGCATATTATGCGCAAAGAATCTCGAAAAGAAAAAATTTTATTTCGAAATTTGGAAACTTCGTTAGAATCACTTTTATTCCGTTCTTATTTGAGATAACTGGTTCTCTTTCATTATACTAGTTAGATAGCCTCAGAAAAGCATATTATGCGCAAAGAATCTCGAAAAGAAAAAAAATTTTTTTCGAAGTTTGGAAACTTCGTTAGAATCACTTTTTTCCGTTCTTATTTGAGATAACTGGTTCTCTTTCATTATACTAGTTTACTAGTTTGATAGCCTCAGAAAAGCATATTATGCGCAAAAAATCCCGAAAAGAAAAAAATTTTTTTTCGAAGTTTGGAAACTTCGTTAGAATCACTTTTTTTCCGTTGTTATTTGAGATAACTGGTTCTCTTTCATTATACTAATTTGACAGCCTCAGAAAAGCATATTATGCGCAAAGAATCTTGAAAAGAAGAAATTTTTTTTTCGGAGTTTGGAAACTTCGTTAGAATCACTTTTTTTCCGTTGTTATTTGAGATAACTGGTTCTTTTTCATTATACTAATTTGACAGCCTCAGAAAAGCGTATTATGCGCAAAGAATCTCGAAAAGAAAAAAATTTTTTTTCGAAGTTTTGAAACTTCGTTAGAATCACTTTTTTTCCGTTCTTATTTGAGATAACTGGTTCTCTTTCATTATACTAGTTTGATAGCCTCAGTAAACATATTATGCGCAAAGAATCTCGAAAAGAAAAAACATTTTTTTCGAAGTTTGGAAACTTCTTTAGAATCACTTTTTTTCCGTACTTATTTGAGATAACTGGTTCTCTTTCATTATACTAGTTTGATAGCCTCAGAAAAGCATATTATGGGCAAAGAATCTCGAAAACAAAAAAATTTTTTTTTGAAGTTTGGAAACTTCTTTAGAATCACTTTTTTTCCGTTCTTATTTGAGATAACTGGTTCTCTTTCATTATACTAGTTTGATAGCCTCAGAAAAGCATATTATGCGCAAAGAATCTCGAAAAGAAAAAAATTTTTTTTCGATGTTTGGAAACTTTGTTAGAATCACTTTTTTTCCGTTCTTATTTGAGATAACTGGTTCTCTTTCATTATACTAATTAGATAGCCTCATAAAAGCATATTACGCGCAAAGAATCTCGAAAATAAAAAATTTTTTTTAGAACTTTGGAAACTTCGTTAGAATCACTTTTTTTCTGTTCTTATTTGAGATAACTGGTTCTCTTTCATTATACCAGTTTGATAGCCTCAGAAAAGCATATTATGCGCAAAGAATATCGAAAAGAAAAAAATTTTTTTTCGAAGTTTGGAAACTTCATTAGAATCACTTTTTTTTCCATTCTTATTTGAGATAACTGGTTCTCTTTCATTATACTAGTTTGATAGCCTCAGAAAAGCATATTATGCGCAAAGAATCTCGAAAAGAAAAAAAATTTTTTTGAAGTTTGGAAACTTCTTTAGAATCACTTTTTTTCCGTTCTTATTTCAGATAACTGGTTCTCTTTCATTATACTAGTGTGATAGCCTCAGAAAAGCATATTATGCGCAAAGAATCTCGAAAAGAAAAAAAATTTTTTTTCGAAGTTTGGAAACTTCCTTAGAAACACTTTTTTTCTATTCTTATTTGAGTTAACTGGTTCTCTTTCATTATACTAGTTTGATAGCCTGAGAAAAGCATATTATGCGCAAAGAATCTCGAAAGAAACATTTTTTTTTTCGTAGTTTGGAAACTTCGTTAGAATCACTTTTTTTCCGTTCTAATTTGACATAACTGGTTCTCTTTCATTATACTAGTTTGATAGCCTCAGAAAAGCATATTATGCGCAAAGAATCTCGAAAATAAAAAAAAAATTTTTCCTAGTTTGAAACTTCGTTACAATCACTTTTTTTTCGTTCTTATTTGAGATAACTGGTTCTCTTTCATTATACTAGTTTGATAGCCTCAGAAAAGCATATTATGCGCAAAGAATCTCGAAAAGAAAAAAAAATTTTTTCGAAGTTTGGAAACGTCGTTAGAATCACTTTTTTCCGTTCTTATTTGAGATAACTAGTTCTCTTTCATTATACAGTTTGATAGCCTCAGAAAAGCATATTATGCGCAAAGAATCTCGAAAAGAAGAAAAATTTTTTTCGAAGCTTGCAAACTTCGTTAGAATCACTTTTATTCCGTTCTTATTTGAGATAACTGGTTCTCTTTCATTATACTAGTTTGATAGCCTCAGTAAAGCATATTATGCGCAAAGAATCTCGGAAAGAAAATAATTTTTTTTCGAAGTTTGGAAACTTCGTTTGAATCACTTTTATTCCGTTCTTATTTGACTAACTGGTTTTCTTTCATTATACTAGTTTGATAGCCTCAGTAAAGCATATTATGCACAAAGAATCTCGAAAGGAAAAAAAATTTTTCCAAGTTTGGAAACATCATTATAATCACTTTTTTTCCGTTCTTATTTGAGATAACTGGTTCTCTTTCATTATACTAGTTTGATAGCCTCAGTAAAGCATATTATGCGCAAACAATCTGGAAAAGAAAAAAATTTTTTTTCGAAGTTTGGAAACTTCGTTAGAATCACTTTTTTTCCGTTCTTATTTGAGATAACTGGTTCTCTTTCATTATACTAGTTTGATAGCCTCAGAAAAGCATATTATGCGCAAAGAATCTCGAAAAGAAAAAAAATTTTTTTCGAAGTTCGGAAACTTTGTTAGAATCACTTTTTTTCCGTTCTTATTTGAGATAACTGGTTCTCTTTCATTATACTAATTAGATAGCCTCAGAAAAGCATATTATGCGCAAAGAATCTCGAAAATAAAAAAAATTTTTTTAGAAGTTTGGAAACTTCGTTAGAATCACTTTTTTTCCGTTCTTATTTGAGATAACTGGTTCTCTTTCATTATACTAGTTTGATAGCCTCAGAAAAGCATATTATACGGTGAGAATCTCGAAAAGAAAAAAAACTTTTTTCGAAGTTTGGAAACTTCGTTAGAATCACTTTTTTTCCGTTCTTATTTGACATAACTGGTTCTCTTTCATTATACTAATTTGATAGCCTCAGTAAAGCATATTATGCACAAAGAATCTCGAAAAGAAAAAAAAAATTTTTCGAAGTTTGGAATCTTCGTTAGAATCACTTTTTTTCCGTTCTTATTTGAGATAACTGGTTCTCTTTCATTATACTAGTTTGATAGCCTCAGAAAAGCATATTATGCGCAAAGAATCTCGAAAAGAAAAAAATTTTTTTTCGAAGTTTGGAAACTTCATTAGAATCACTTTTTTTCCATTCTTATTTGAGATAACTGGTAATCTCTCATTATAGTAGTTTGATAGCCTCAGAAAAGCATATTATGCGCAAAGAATCTCGAAAAAAAAAAAAAATTTTTTTCGAAGTTTGGAAACGTCTTTTGAATCACTTTTTTCCGTTCTTATTTGAGATAACTGGTTCTCTTTCATTATAGTAGTTTGATATCCTCAGAAAAGCATATTATGCGCATAGAATCTCCAAATGAAAAAAAATTTTTTTCGAAGTTTGGAAACTTCCTTAGAATCACTTTTTTTCCATTCTTATTTGAGATAACTGGTTCTCCTTTTTATACTAGTGTGATAGCCTCAGAAAAGCATATTATGCGCAAAGAATCTCGAAAAGAAAAAAATTTTTTTTCGAAGTTTGGAAACTTCCATAGAAACACTTTTTTCCCATTCTTATTTGAGTTAACTGGTTCTCTTTCATTATACTAGTTTGATAGCCTGAGAAAAGCATATTATGCGCAAAGAATCTCGAAAGAAAAAAATTTTTTTTCGTAGTTTGGAAACTTCGTTAGAATCACTTTTTTTCCGTTCTAATTTGACATAACTGGTTCTCTTTCATTATACTAGTTTGATAGCCTCAGAAAAGCATATTATGCGCAAAGAATCTCGAAAATAAAAAAAAAATTTTTCGAAGTTTGAAACTTCGTTAGAATCACTTTTTTTCCGTTCTTATTTGAGATTACTGGTTCTCTTTCATTATAATAGTTTGATAGCCTCAGAAAAGCATATTATGCGCAAGGAATCTCGAAAAGAAAAAAAATTTTTTTCGAAGTTTGGAAACTTCGTTAGAATCACTGTTTTTCCGTTCTTATTTGAGATAACTGGTTCTCTTTCATTTTACTAGTTTGATAGCCTCAGAAAAGCATATTATGCGCAAAGAATCTCGAAAAGAAAAAAAATTTTTTCGAAATTTGGAAACTTCGTTAGAATCACTTTTATTCCGTTCTTATTTGAGATAACTGGTTCTCTTTCATTATACTAGTTTGATAGCCTCAGAAAAGCATATTATGCGCAAAGAATCTCGAAAAGAAAAAAATTTTTTTTCGAAGTATGGAAACTTCGTTAGAATCACTTTTTTTCCGTTCTTATTTGAGATAACTGGTTCTCTTTCATTATACTAGTTTGATAGCCTTAGAAAAGCATATTATGCACAAAGAATCTCGAAAAGAAAAAAAATTTTTTCCAAGTTTGGAAACTTCGTTACAATCACTTTTATTCTGTTCTTATTTGACATAACTGGTTCTCTTTCATTACACTAGTTTGATAGCCTCAGAAAAGCATATTATGCGCAAAGAAGCTCGAAATGAAAAAAATTTTGTTTCGAAGATTGGAAACTTCCTTAGAATCACTTTTTTTCCATTCTTATTTGAGATAACTGGTTCTCTTTCATTATACTAGTTTGATAGCCTCAGAAAAGCATATTATGCGCAAAGAATCTCGAAAAGAAAAAAAATTTTTTTCGAAGTTCGGAAACTTTGTTAGAATCACTTTTTTTCCGTTCTTATTTGAGATAACTGGTTCTCTTTCATTATACTAATTAGATAGCCTCAGAAAAGCATATTATGCGCAAAGAATCTCGAAAATAAAAAAAATTTTTTTAGAAGTTTGGAAACTTCGTTAGAATCACTTTTTTTCCGTTCTTATTTGAGATAACTAGTTCTCTTTCATTATACTAGTTTGATAGCCACAGAAAAGCATATTATGCGCAAAGAATCTCGAAAAGAAAAAAAAAAATTTTTCGAAGTTTGGAATCTTCGTTAGAATCACTTTTTTTCCGTTCTTATTTGAGATAACTGGTTCTCTTTCATTATACTAGTTTGATAGCCTCAGTAAAGCATATTATGCGCAAAGAATCTCGAAAAGAAAAAAAATTTTTTTCGAAGTTTGGAAACGTCGTTTGAATCACTTTTTTCCGTTCTTATTTGAGATAACTGGTTCTCTTTCATTATAGTAGTTTGATAGCCTCGGAAAAGCATATTATGCGCAAAGAATCTCGAAAAGAAAAAATTTTATTTCGAAATTTGGAAACTTCGTTAGAATCACTTTTATTCCGTTCTTATTTGAGATAACTGGTTCTCTTTCATTATACTAGTTAGATAGCCTCAGAAAAGCATATTATGCGCAAAGAATCTCGAAAAGAAAAAAAATTTTTTTCGAAGTTTGGAAACTTCGTTAGAATCACTTTTTTCCGTTCTTATTTGAGATAACTGGTTCTCTTTCATTATACTAGTTTACTAGTTTGATAGCCTCAGAAAAGCATATTATGCGCAAAAAATCCCGAAAAGAAAAAAATTTTTTTTCGAAGTTTGGAAACTTCGTTAGAATCACTTTTTTTCCGTTGTTATTTGAGATAACTGGTTCTCTTTCATTATACTAATTTGACAGCCTCAGAAAAGCATATTATGCGCAAAGAATCTCGAAAAGAAGAAATTTTTTTTTCGGAGTTTGGAAACTTCGTTAGAATCACTTTTTTTCCGTTGTTATTTGAGATAACTGGTTCTTTTTCATTATACTAATTTGACAGCCTCAGAAAAGCGTATTATGCGCAAAGAATCTCGAAAAGAAAAAAAATTTTTTTCGAAGTTTTGAAACTTCGTTAGAATCACTTTTTTTCCGTTCTTATTTGAGATAACTGGTTCTCTTTCATTATACTAGTTTGATAGCCTCAGTAAACATATTATGCGCAAAGAATCTCGAAAAGAAAAAACATTTTTTTCGAAGTTTGGAAACTTCTTTAGAATCACTTTTTTCCGTACTTATTTGAGATAACTGGTTCTCTTTCATTATACTAGTTTGATAGCCTCAGAAAAGCATATTATGGGCAAAGAATCTCGAAAACAAAAAAATTTTTTTTTGAAGTTTGGAAACTTCTTTAGAATCACTTTTTTTCCGTTCTTATTTGAGATAACTGGTTCTCTTTCATTATACTAGTTTGATAGCCTCAGAAAAGCATATTATGCGCAAAGAATCTCGAAAAGAAAAAAATTTTTTTTCGATGTTTGGAAACTTTGTTAGAATCACTTTTTTTCCGTTCTTATTTGAGATAACTGGTTCTCTTTCATTATACTAATTAGATAGCCTCATAAAAGCATATTACGCGCAAAGAATCTCGAAAATAAAAAATTTTTTTTAGAACTTTGGAAACTTCGTTAGAATCACTTTTTTTCTGTTCTTATTTGAGATAACTGGTTCTCTTTCATTATACTAGTTTGATAGCCTCAGAAAAGCATATTATGCGCAAAGAATATCGAAAAGAAAAAAATTTTTTTTCGAAGTTTGGAAACTTCATTAGAATCACTTTTTTTTCCATTCTTATTTGAGATAACTGGTTCTCTTTCATTATACTAGTTTGATAGCCTCAGAAAAGCATATTATGCGCAAAGAATCTCGAAAAGAAAAAAAATTTTTTTGAAGTTTGGAAACTTCTTTAGAATCACTTTTTTTCCGTTCTTATTTCAGATAACTGGTTCTCTTTCATTATACTAGTGTGATAGCCTCAGAAAAGCATATTATGCGCAAAGAATCTCGAAAAGAAAAAAAATTTTTTTTCGAAGTTTGGAAACTTCCTTAGAAACACTTTTTTTCTATTCTTATTTGAGTTAACTGGTTCTCTTTCATTATACTAGTTTGATAGCCTGAGAAAAGCATATTATGCGCAAAGAATCTCGAAAGAAAAATTTTTTTTTTCGTAGTTTGGAAACTTCGTTAGAATCACTTTTTTTCCGTTCTAATTTGACATAACTGGTTCTCTTTCATTATACTAGTTTGATAGCCTCAGAAAAGCATATTATGCGCAAAGAATCTCGAAAATAAAAAAAAAATTTTTCCTAGTTTGAAACTTCGTTACAATCACTTTTTTTTCGTTCTTATTTGAGATAACTGGTTCTCTTTCATTATACTAGTTTGATAGCCTCAGAAAAGCATATTATGCGCAAAGAATCTCGAAAAGAAAAAAAAATTTTTTCGAAGTTTGGAAACGTCGTTAGAATCACTTTTTTCCCGTTCTTATTTGAGATAACTGGTTCTCTTTCATTATACTAGTTTGATAGCCTCAGTAAAGCATATTATGCGCAAAGAATCTGGAAAAGAAAAAAATTTTTTTTCGAAGTTTGGAAACTTCGTTAGAATCACTTTTTTTCCGTTCTTATTTGAGATAACTGGTTCTCTTTCATTATACTAGTTTGATAGCCTCAGAAAAGCATATTATGCGCAAAGAATCTCGAAAAGAAAAAAAATTTTTTTCGAAGTTCGGAAACTTTGTTAGAATCACTTTTTTTCCGTTCTTATTTGAGATAACTGGTTCTCTTTCATTATACTAATTAGATAGCCTCAGAAAAGCATATTATGCGCAAAGAATCTCGAAAACAAAAAAAATATTTTTAGAAGTTTGGAAACTTCGTTAGAATCACTTTTTTTCCGTTCTTATTTGAGATAACTGCTTCTCTTTCATTATACTAGTTTGATAGCCTCAGAAAAGCATATTATACGGTGAGAATCTCGAAAAGAAAAAAAACTTTTTTCGAAGTTTGGAAACTTCGTTAGAATCACTTTTTTTCCGTTCTTATTTGACATAACTGGTTCTCTTTCATTATACTAATTTGATAGCCTCAGTAAAGCATATTATGCACAAAGAATCTCGAAAAGAAAAAAAAAATTTTTCGAAGTTTGGAATCTTCGTTAGAATCACTTTTTTTCCGTTCTTATTTGAGATAACTGGTTCTCTTTCATTATACTAGTTTGATAGCCTCAGTAAAGCATATTATGCGCAAAGAATCTCGAAAAGAAAAAAAATTTTTTTCGAAGTTTGGAAACTTCGTTTGAATCACTTTTTTTCCGTTCTTATTTGAGATAACTGGTTCTCTTTCATTATAGCCTCAGAAAAGCATATTATGCGCAAAGAATCTCGAAAAGAATAAATATTTTTTTCGAAGTTTGGAAACTTCGTTAGAATCACTTTTTTTCCGTTCTTATTTGAGATAACTGGTTCTCTTTCATTATACTAGTTTACTAGTTTGATAGCCTCAGAAAAGCATATTATGCGCAAAGAATCCCGAAAAGAAAAAAATTTTTTTTCGAAGTTTGCAAACTTCTTTAGAATCACTTTTTTTCCGTTCTTATTTGAGATAATTGGTTCTCTTTCATTATACTAATTTGATACCCTCAGAAAAGCATATTTAGCGCAAAGAATCACGAAAAAAAAAAAATTTTTTTTGAAGTTTGGAAACTTCGTTAGAATCACTTTTTTCCCGTTCTTATTTGATATAACTGGTTCTCTTTCATTATACTAGTTTGATAGCCTCAGAAAAGCATATTATGCGCAAAGAATCTCGAAAAAAAAAAAAATTTTTTTCGAAGTTTGGAAACTTCGTTAGAATCACTTTTTTTCCGTTCTTATTTGATATAACTGGTTCTCTTTCATTATACTAGTTTGATAGCCTCAGAAAAGCATATTATGCGCAAAGAATCTCGAAAAGAAAAAAATTTTTTTCGAAGTTTGGGAACTTCGTTAGAATCACTTTTATTCCGTTCTTATTTGAGATAACTGGTTCTCTTTCAATATACAAGTTTGATAGCCTCAGAAAAGCATATTATGCGCAAAGAATCTCGAAAAGAAGAAATTTTTTTTTCGAAGTTTGGAAACTTCGTTAGAATCACTTTTTTCCCATTCTTATTTGAGATAACTAGTTCTCTATCATTATACTATTTTGATAGCCTCAGTAAAGCATATTATGTGCAAAGAATCTTGAAAAGAAAAAAATTTTTTTTCGCAGTTTGGAAACTTCGTTAGAATCACTTTTTTTCCATTCTTATTTGAGATAACTGGTTCTCATTCATTGTACTAGTTTGATAGCCTCAGTAAAGCATATTATCGTCAAAGAATCTCGAAAAGAAAAAAAATTTTTTTCGAAGTTTGGAAACTTCGTTGGAATCACTTTTTTTCCGATCTTATTTGAGATAACTGGTTCTCTTTCATTATACTAGTTTGATAGCCTCAGAAAAGCATATTATGCGCAAAGAATCTCGAAAAGAAAAAAATTTTTTTTCGAAGGTTGGAAACTTCTTCAGAATCACTTTTTTTCCGTTCTTATTTGAGATAACTGGTTCTCTTTCATTATACTAGTTTGATAGCCTCAGAAAAGCATATTATGCGCAAAGAATCTCGAAAATAAAAAAAAAATTTTTCGAAGTTTGAAACTTCGTTAGAATCACTTTTTTTTCGTTCTTATTTGAGATAAATGGTAATCTCTCATTATACTAGTTTGATACCCTCAGAAAGGCATATTATGCGCAAAGAATCTCGAAAAGAAGATATTTTTTTTTCGAAGTTTGGAAACTTCGTTAGAATCACTTTTTTTCCGTTGTTATTTGAGATAACTGATTCTCTTTCATTATAGTAGTTTGATAGCCTCAGAAAAGCATATTATGCGCATAGAATCTCGAAATGAAGAACATTTTTTTTCGAAGTTTGGAAACTTCCTTAGAATCACTTTTTTTCCTTTCTTATTTGAGATAACTGGTTCTCTTTCATTATACTAGTTTGATAGCGTCAGAAAAGCATATTATGCGCAAAGAATCTCGAAAAGAAAAAAATCTTTTTTCGAAGTTTGGAAACTTCTTTAGAAACACTTATTTTCCATTCTTATTTGAGTTAACTGGTTCTCTTTCATTATACTAGTTTGATAGCCTGAGAAAAGCATATTATGCGCAAAGTATCTCGAAAGAAAAAATTTTTTTTTCGAAGTTTGAAAACTTCGTTAGAATCACTTTTTTTCCGTTCTTATTTCAGATAACTGGTTCTCTTTCATTATACTAGTTTGATAGCCTCAGAATAGCATATTATGCGCAAAGAATCTCGAAAATAAAAAAAAAATTTTTCGAAGTTTGAAACTTCGTTAGAATCACTTTTTTTTCGTTCTTATTTGAGATAACTGGTTCTCTTTCATTATACTAGTTTGATAGCCTCAGAAAAGCATACATATTATGCGCAAAGAATCTCGAAATGAAAAAAAAATTTTTTCGAAGTTTGGAAACTTCATTAGAATCACTTTTTTTCCGTTCTTATTTGAGATAACTGGTTCTCTTTCATTATACTAGTTTGATAGCCTCAGTAAAGCATATTATGCCCAAAGAATCCGGAAAAGAAAAAAAATTTTTTTCGAAGTTTGGAAACTTCTTTAGAATCACTTTTTTCCGTTCTTATTTGAGATAACTGGTTCTCTTTCATTATACTAGTTTGATAGCGTGAGAAAAGCATATTTAGCGCAAAGAATCACGAAAAGAAAAAAAAAATTTTTCCAAGTTTGGAAACTTCATTAGAATCAATTTTTCCCCGTTCTTATTTGAGATAACTGGTTCTCTTTCATTATACTAGTTTGATTGCCTCAGAAAAGCATATTATGCGCAAAGAATCTCGAAAAGAAAAAAAATTTTTTTCGAAGTTTGGAAACTTCCTTGGAATCACTTTTTTTCCGTTCTTATTTGAGATAACTGGTTCTCTTTCATTATACTAGTTTGATAGCCTCAGAAAAGCATATTATGCGCAAAGAATCTCGAAAAGATAAAAAAATTTTTCGAAGTTTGGGAACTTCGTTAGAATCAATTTTATTCCGTTCTTATTTGAGATAACTGGTTCTGTTTCATTATACTAGTTTGATAGCCTCAGAAAAGCATATTATGCGCAAAGAATCTCGAAAAGAAGAAATTTTTTTTTCGAAGTTTGGAAACTTCGTTAGAATCACTTTTTTCCGTTCTTATTTGAGATAACTAGTTCTCTTTCTTTATACAGTTTGATAGCCTCAGAAAAAGAGATGCGCAAAGAATCTCGAAAAGAAGAAAAATTTTTTACGAAGTTTGGAAACTTCGTTAGAATCACTTTTTTTCCGTTCTTATTTGAGATAACTGGTTCTCTTTCATTATACTAGTTTGATAGCCTCAGTAAAGCATATTATGCGCAAAGAATCTCGAAAAGAAAAAAAATTTTTTTCGAAGTTTGGAAACTTCGTTAGAATCACTTTTTTTCCGTTCTTATTTGAGATAACTGGTTCTCTTTCATTATTATAGTTTGATAGCCTCAGTAAAGCATATTATGCGCAAAGAAGCTTGAAAAGAAAAAAAAATTTTTTCGAAGTTTGGAAACGTCGTTTGGATCACTTTTTTCCGGTCTTATTTGAGATAACTGGTTCTCTTTCATTATAGTAGTTTGATAGCCTCAGAAAAGCATATTATGCGCAAAGAATCTCGAAAACAAAAAAATTTTTTTTTTGAAGTTTGGAAACTTCTTTACAATCACTTTTTTTCCGTTCTTATTTGAGATAACTGGTTCTCTTTCATTATACTAGTTTGATAGCCTCAGAAAAGCATATTATGCGCAAAGAATCTCGAAAAGAAAAAAATTTTTTTCGAAATTTGGAAACTTCGTTAGAATCACTTTTATTCCGTTCTTATTTGAGATAACTGGTTCTCTTTCATTATACTAGTTTGATAGCCTCAGAAAAGCATATTATGCGCAAAGAATCTCGAAAAGAAAAAACATTTTTTTCGAAGTTTGGAAACTTCGTTAGAATCACTTTTTTTCCGTTCTTATTTGAGATAACTGGTTCTCTTTCATTATACTAGTTTACTAGTTTGATAGCCTCAGAAAAGCATATTATGCGCAAAGAATCTCGAAAACAAAAAAATTTTTTTTTTGAAGTTTGGAAACTTCATTAGAATCACTTTTTTCCATTCTTATTTGAGATAAATGGTAATCTCTCATTATACTAGTTTGATAGCCTCAGAAAAGCATATTATGCGCAAAGAATCTCGAAAAGAAGAAATTTTTTTTTCGAAGTTTGGAAACTTCGTTAGAATCACTTTTTTTCCGTTGTTATTTGAGATAACTGGTTCTCTTTCATTATACTAATTTGACAGCCTCAGAAAAGCATATTATGCGCAAAGAATCTCGAAAAGGAAAAAATTTTTTTTCGAAGTTTGGAAACTTCGTTAGAATCACTTTTTTTCCGTTCTTATTTGAGATAACTGGTTCTCTTTCATTATACTAGTTTGATAGCCTCAGAAAAGCATATTATGCGCAAAGAATCTCGGAAAGAAAATAATTTTTTTTCGAAGTTTGGAAACTTCGTTTGAATCACTTTTATTCCGTTCTTATTTGACATAACTGGTTCTCTTTCATTATACTAGTTTGATAGCCTCAGTAAAGCATATTATGCACAAAGAATCTCGAAAGGAAAAAAATTTTTTTCGAAGTTTGGAAACATCATTAGAATCACTTTTTTTCCGTTCTTATTTGAGATAACTGGTTCTCTTTCATTATACTAGTTTGATAGCCTCAGTAAAGCATATTATGCGCAAAGAATCTGGAAAAGAAAAAAATTTTTTTTCGAAGTTTGGAAACTTCGTTAGAATCACTTTTTTTCCGTTCTTATTTGAGATAACTGGTTCTCTTTCATTATACTAGTTTGATAGCCTCAGAAAAGCATATTATGCGCAAAGAATCTCGAAAAGAAAAAAAATTTTTTTCGAAGTTCGGAAACTTTGTTAGAATCACTTTTTTTCCGTTCTTATTTGAGATAACTGGTTCTCTTTCATTATACTAATTAGATAGCCTCAGAAAAGCATATTATGCGCAAAGAATCTCGAAAATAAAAAAAAATTTTTTTAGAAGTTTGGAAACTTCGTTAGAATCACTTTTTTTCCGTTCTTATTTGAGATAACTGGTTCTCTTTCATTATACTAGTTTGATAGCCTCAGAAAAGCATATTATACGGTGAGAATCTCGAAAAGAAAAAAAACTTTTTTCGAAGTTTGGAAACTTCGTTAGAATCACTTTTTTTCCGTTCTTATTTGACATAACTGGTTCTCTTTCATTATACTAATTTGATAGCCTCAGTAAAGCATATTATGCACAAAGAATCTCGAAAAGAAAAAAAAAATTTTTCGAAGTTTGGAATCTTCGTTAGAATCACTTTTTTTCCGTTCTTATTTGAGATAACTGGTTCTCTTTCATTATACTAGTTTGATAGCCTCAGTAAAGCATATTATGCGCAAAGAATCTCGAAAAGAAAAAAAATTTTTTTCGAAGTTTGGAAACTTCGTTTGAATCACTTTTTTTCCGTTCTTATTTGAGATAACTGGTTCTCTTTCATTATAGCCTCAGAAAAGCATATTATGCGCAAAGAATCTCGAAAAGAATAAAAATTTTTTTCGAAGTTTGGAAACTTCGTTAGAATCACTTTTTTTCCGTTCTTATTTGAGATAACTGGTTCTCTTTCATTATACTAGTTTACTAGTTTGATAGCCTCAGAAAAGCATATTATGCGCAAAGAATCCCGAAAAGAAAAAATTTTTTTTCGAAGTTTGCAAACTTCTTTAGAATCACTTTTTTTCCGTTCTTATTTGAGATAATTGGTTCTCTTTCATTATACTAATTTGATACCCTCAGAAAAGCATATTTAGCGCAAAGAATCACGAAAAGAAAAAAAATTTTTTTTGAAGTTTGGAAACTTCGTTAGAATCACTTTTTTCCCTTTCTTATTTGATATAACTGGTTCTCTTTCATTATACTAGTTTGATAGCCTCAGAAAAGCATATTATGCGCAAAGAATCTCGAAAAGAAAAAAAATTTTTTTCGAAGTTTGGAAACTTCGTTAGAATCACTTTTTTTCCGTTCTTAATTGATATAACTGGTTCTCTTTCATTATACTAGTTTGATAGCCTCAGAAAAGCATATTATGCGCAAAGAATCTCGAAAAGAAAAAAATTTTTTTCGAAGTTTGGGAACTTCGTTAGAATCCCTTTTATTCCGTTCTTATTTGAGATAACTGGTTCTCTTTCAATATACAAGTTTGATAGCCTCAGAAAAGCATATTATGCGCAAAGAATCTCGAAAAGAAGAAATTTTTTTTTCGAAGTTTGGAAACTTCGTTAGAATCACTTTTTTCCCATTCTTATTTGAGATAACTAGTTCTCTATCATTATACTAGTTTGATAGCCTCAGTAAAGCATATTATGTGCAAAGAATCTTGAAAAGAAAAAAATTTTTTTTCGCAGTTTGGAAACTTCGTTAGAATCACTTTTTTTCCATTCTTATTTGAGATAACTGGTTCTCATTCATTGTACTAGTTTGATAGCCTCAGTAAAGCATATTATCGTCAAAGAATCTCGAAAAGAAAAAAAATTTTTTTCGAAGTTTGGAAACTTCGTTAGAATCACTTTTTTTCCGATCTTATTTGAGATAACTGGTTCTCTTTCATTATACTAGTTTGATAGCCTCAGAAAAGCATATTATGCGCAAAGAATCTCGAAAAGAAAAAAATTTTTTTTCGAAGGTTGGAAACTTCTTTAGAATCACTTTTTTTCCGTTCCTATTTGAGATAACTGGTTCTCTTTCATTATACTAGTTTGATAGCCTCAGAAAAGCATATTATGCGCAAAGAATCTCGAAAATAAAAAAAAAAATTTTCGAAGTTTGAAACTTCGTTAGAATCACTTTTTTTTCGTTCTTATTTGAGATAAATGGTAATCTCTCATTATACTAGTTTGATACCCTCAGAAAGGCATATTATGCGCAAAGAATCTCGAAAAGAAAATATTTTTTTTTCGAAGTTTGGAAACTTCGTTAGAATCACTTTTTTTCCGTTGTTATTTGAGATAACTGATTCTCTTTCATTATAGTAGTTTGATAGCCTCAGAAAAGCATATTATGCGCATAGAATCTCGAAATGAAGAACATTTTTTTTCGAAGTTTGGAAACTTACTTAGAATCACTTTTTTTCCTTTCTTATTTGAGATAACTGGTTCTCTTTCATTATACTAGTTTGATAGCGTCAGAAAAGCATATTATGCGCAAAGAATCTCGAAAAGAAAAAAATCTTTTTTCGAAGTTTGGAAACTTCTTTAGAAACACTTATTTTCCATTCTTATTTGAGTTAACTGGTTCTCTTTCATTATACTAGTTTGATAGCCTGAGAAAAGCATATTATGCGCAAAGTATCTCGAAAGAAAAAATTTTTTTTTCGAAGTTTGAAAACTTCGTTAGAATCACTTTTTTTCCGTTCTTATTTCAGATAACTGGTTCTCTTTCATTATACTAGTTTGATAGCCTCAGAATAGCATATTATGCGCAAAGAATCTCGAAAATAAAACAAAAATTTTTCGAAGTTTGAAACTTCGTTAGAATCACTTTTTTTTCGTTCTTATTTGAGATAACTGGTTCTCTTTCATTATACTAGTTTGATAGCCTCAGAAAAGCATACATATTATGCGCAAAGAATCTCGAAATGAAAAAAAAATTTTTTCGAAGTTTGGAAACTTCATTAGAATCACTTTTTTTCCGTTCTTATTTGAGATAACTGGTTCTCTTTCATTATACTAGTTTGATAGCCTCAGTAAAGCATATTATGCCCAAAGAATCCGGAAAAGAAAAAAATTTTTTTTCGAAGTTTGGAAACTTCTTTAGAATCACTTTTTTCCGTTCTTATTTGAGATAACTGGTTCTCTTTCATTATACTAGTTTGATAGCGTGAGAAAAGCATATTTAGCGCAAAGAATCACGAAAAGAAAAAAAAAAATTTTCCAAGTTTGGAAACTTCATTAGAATCAATTTTTCCCCGTTCTTATTTGAGATAACTGGTTCTCTTTCATTATACTAGTTTGATTGCCTCAGAAAAGCATATTATGCGCAAAGAATCTCGAAAAGAAAAAAAATTTTTTTCGAAGTTTGGAAACTTCCTTGGAATCACTTTTTTTCCGTTCTTATTTGAGATAACTGGTTCTCTTTCATTATACTAGTTTGATAGCCTCAGAAAAGCATATTATGCGCAAAGAATCTCGAAAAGATAAAAAAATTTTTCGAAGTTTGGGAACTTCGTTAGAATCACTTTTATTCCGTTCTTATTTGAGATAACTGGTTCTGTTTCATTATACTAGTTTGATAGCCTCAGAAAAGCATATTATGCGCAAAGAATCTCGAAAAGAAGAAATTTTTTTTTCGAAGTTTGGAAACTTCGTTAGAATCACTTTTTTCCGTTCTTATTTGAGATAACTAGTTCTCTTTCTTTATACAGTTTGATAGCCTCAGAAAAGCATATTATGCGCAAAGAATCTCGAATAGAAGAAAAATTTTTTACGAAGTTTGGAAACTTCGGTAGAATCACTTTTTTTCCGTTCTTATTTGAGATAACTGGTTCTCTTTCATTATACTAGTTTGATAGCCTCAGTAAAGCATATTATGCGCAAAGAATCTCGAAAAGAAAAAAAATTTTTTTCGAAGTTTGGAAACTTCGTTAGAATCACTTTTTTTCCGTTCTTATTTGAGATAACTGGTTCTCTTTCATTATTATAGTTTGATAGCCTCAGTAAAGCATATTATGCGCAAAGAAGCTTGAAAAGAAAAAAAATTTTTTTCGAAGTTTGGAAACGTCGTTTGAATCACTTTTTTCCGGTCTTATTTGAGATAACTGGTTCTCTTTCATTATAGTAGTTTGATAGCCTCAGAAAAGCATATTATGCGCAAAGAATCTCGAAAACAAAAAAATTTTTTTTTTGAAGTTTGGAAACTTCTTTACAATCACTTTTTTTCCGTTCTTATTTGAGATAACTGGTTCTCTTTCATTATACTAGTTTGATAGCCTCAGAAAAGCATATTATGCGCAAAGAATCTCGAAAAGAAAAAAAAATTTTTCGAAATTTGGAAACTTCGTTAGAATCACTTTTATTCCGTTCTTATTTGAGATAACTGGTTCTCTTTCATTATACTAGTTTGATAGCCTCAGAAAAGCATATTATGCGCAAAGAATCTCGAAAAGAAAAAAAATTTTTTTCGAAGTTTGGAAACTTCGTTAGAATCACTTTTTTTCCGTTCTTATTTGAGATAACTGGTTCTCTTTCATTATACTAGTTTACTAGTTTGATAGCCTCAGAAAAGCATATTATGCGCAAAGAATCTCGAAAACAAAAAAATTTTTTTTTTGAAGTTTGGAAACTTCATTAGAATCACTTTTTTCCATTCTTATTTGAGATAAATGGTAATCTCTCATTATACTAGTTTGATAGCCTCAGAAAAGCATATTATGCGCAAAGAATCTCGAAAAGAAGAAATTTTTTTTTCGAAGTTTGGAAACTTCGTTAGAATCACTTTTTTTCCGTTGTTATTTGAGATAACTGGTTCTCTTTCATTATACTAATTTGACAGCCTCAGAAAAGCATATTATGCGCAAAGAAACTCGAAAAGAAAAAAATTTTTTTTCGAAGTTTGGAAACTTCGTTAGAATCACTTTTTTTCCGTTCTTATTTGAGATAACTGGTTCTCTTTCATTATACTAGTTTGATAGCCTCAGAAAAGCATATTATGCGCAAAGAATCTCGAAAAGAAAAAATTTTTTCTTCGAAGTTTGGAATCTTCGTTAGAATCACTTTTTTTCCATTCTTATTTGAGATAACTGGTAATCTCTCATTATACTAGTTTGATAGCCTCAGAAAATCATATTATGCGCAAAGAATCTCGAAAAGAAAAAAATTTTTTTTCGATGTTTGGAAACTTTGTTAGAATCACTTTTTTTCCGTTCTTATTTGAGATAACTGGTTCTCTTTCATTATACTAATTAGATAGCCTCAGAAAAGCATATTACGCGCAAAGAATCTCGAAAATAAAAAATTTTTTTTAGAACTTTGGAAACTTCGTTAGAATCACTTTTTTTCTGTTCTTATTTGAGATAACTGGTTCTCTTTCATTATACTAGTTTGATAGCCTCAGAAAAGCATATTATGCGCAAAGAATATCGAAAAGAAAAAAATTTTTTTTCGAAGTTTGGAAACTTCATTAGAATCACTTTTTTTTAATTCTTATTTGAGATAACTGGTAATCTCTCATTATACTAGTTTGATAGCCTCAGAAAAGCATATTATGCGCAAAGAATCTCGAAAAAAAAAAATTTTTTTTCGAAGTTTGGAAACGTCTTTTGAATCACTTTTATCCGTTCTTATTTGAGATAACTGGTTCTCTTTCATTATAGTAGTTTGATAGCCTGAGAAATGCATATTATGCGCAAAGAATCTCGAAAGAAAAATTTTTTTTTTCGTAGTTTGGAAACTTCGTTAGAATCACTTTTTTTCCGTTCTAATTTGACATAACTGGTTCTCTTTCATTATACTAGTTTGATAGCCTCAGAAAAGCATATTATGCGCAAAGAATCTCGAAAATAAAAAAAAAATTTTTCGAAGTTTGAAACTTCGTTAAAATACTTTTTTTCGTTCTTATTTGAGATAACTGGTTCTCTTTCATTATACTAGTTTGATAGCCTCAGAAAAGCTTGTTATGCGCAAAGAATCTCGAAAAGAAAAAAAAAATTTTTCGAAGTTTGGAAACGTCGTTAGAATCACTTTTTTCCGTTCTTATTTGAGATAACTAGTTCTCTTTCATTATACAGTTTGATAGCCTCAGAAAAGCATATTATGCGCAAAGAATCTCGAAAAGAAGAAAAATTTTTTTCGAAGCTTGCAAACTTCGTTAGAATCACTTTTATTCCGTTCTTATTTGAGATAACTGGTTCTCTTTCATTATAGTAGTTTGATAGCCTCAGAAAAAGCATATAATGCGCAAAGAATCTCGAAAAGAAAAAAAATTTTTTCGAAATTTGGAAACTTCGTTAGAATCACTTTTATTCCGTTCTTATTTGAGATAACTGGTTCTCTTTCATTATACTAGTTTGATAGCCTCAGAAAAGCATATTATGCGCAAAGAATCTCGAAAAGAAAAAAAATTTTTTTCGAAGTTTGGAAACTTCGTTAGAATCACTTTTTTTCCGTTCTTATTTGAGATAACTGGTTCTCTTTCATTATACTAGTTTACTAGTTTGATAGCCTCAGAAAAGCATATTAAGCGCAAAGAATCCCGAAAAGAAAAAAATTTTTTTTCGAAGTTTGGAAACTTCATTAGAATCACTTTTTTTCCATTCTTATTTGAGATAAATGGTAATCTCTCATTATACTAGTTTGATAGCCTCAGAAAAGCATATTATGCGCAAAGAATCTCGAAAAGAAGAAATTTTTTTTTCGAAGTTTGGAAACTTCGTTAGAATCACTTTTTTTCCGTTGTTATTTGAGATAACTGGTTCTCTTTCATTATACTAATTTGACAGCCTCAGAAAAGCATATTATGCGCAAAGAATCTCGAAAAGAAAAAAATTTTTTTTCGAAGTTTGGAAACTTCGTTATAATCACTTTTTTTCCGTTCTTATTTGAGATAACTGGTTCTCTTTCATTATACTAGTTTGATAGCCTCAGTAAACATATTATGCGCAAAGAATCTCGAAAAGAAAAAACATTTTTTTCGAAGTTTGGAAACTTCTTTAGAATCACTTTTTTTCCGTACTTATTTGAGATAACTGGTTCTCTTTCATTATACTAGTTTGATAGCCTCAGAAAAGCATATTATGCGCAAAGAATCTCGAAAACAAAAAAATTTTTTTTTTGAAGTTTGGAAACTTCTTTAGAATCACTTTTTTTCCGTTCTTATTTGAGATAACTGGTTCTCTTTCATTATACTAGTTTGATAGCCTCAGAAAAGCATATTATGCGCAAAGAATCTCGAAAAGAAAAAATTTTTTCTTCGAAGTTTGGAAACTTTGTTAGAATCACTTTTTTTCCATTCTTATTTGAGATAACTGGTAATCTCTCATTATACTAGTTTGATAGCCTCAGAAAATCATATTATGCGCAAAGAATCTCGAAAAGAAAAAAATTTTTTTTCGATGTTTGGAAACTTTGTTAGAATCACTTTTTTTCCGTTCTTATTTGAGATAACTGGTTCTCTTTCATTATACTAATTAGATAGCCTCAGAAAAGCATATTACGCGCAAAGAATCTCGAAAATAAAAATTTTTTTTTAGAACTTTGGAAACTTCGTTAGAATCACTTTTTTTCTGTTCTTATTTGAGATAACTGGTTCTCTTTCATTATACTAGTTTGATAGCGTCAGAAAAGCATATTATGCGCAAAGAATATCGAAAAGAAAAAAATTTTTTTTCGAAGTTTGGAAACTTCATTAGAATCACTTTTTTTTAATTCTTATTTGAGATAACTGGTAATCTCTCATTATACTAGTTTGATAGCCTCAGAAAAGCATATTATGCGCAAAGAATCTCGAAAAAAAAAAAAATTTTTTCGAAGTTTGGAAACGTCTTTTGAATCACTTTTTTCCGTTCTTATTTGAGATAACTGGTTCTCTTTCATTATAGTAGTTTGATACCCTCAGAAAAGCATATTATGCGCATAGAATCTCGAAATGAAAAAAAATTTTTTTCGAAGTTTGGAAACTTCCTTAGAATCACTTTTTTTCCATTCTTATTTGAGATAACTGGTTGTCTTTCATTATACTAGTTTGATAGCCTCAGAAAAGCATATTATGCGCAAAGAATCTCGAAAAGAAAAAAAATTTTTTTGAAGTTTGGAAACTTCTTTAGAATCACTTTTTTTCCGTTCTTATTTCAGATAACTGGTTCTCTTTCATTATACTAGTGTGATAGCCTCAGAAAAGCATATTATGCGCAAAGAATCTCGAAAAGAAAAAAATTTTTTTTCGAAGTTTGGAAACTTCCTTAGAAACACTTTTTTTCTATTCTTATTTGAGTTAACTGGTTCTCTTTCATATTACTAGTTTGATAGCCTGAGAAAAGCATATTATGCGCAAAGAATCTCGAAAGAAAATTTTTTTTTTTCGTAGTTTGGAAACTTCGTTAGAATCACTTTTTTTCCGTTCTAATTTGACATAACTGGTTCTCTTTCATTATACCAGTTTGATAGCCTCAGAAAAGCATATTATGCGCAAAGAATCTCGAAAATAAAAAAAAAAATTTTCGAAGTTTGAAACTTCGTTAGAATCACTTTTTTTTCGTTCTTATTTGAGATAACTGGTTCTCTTTCATTATACTAGTTTGATAGCCTCAGAAAAGCATATTATGCGCAAAGAATCTCGAAAATAAAGAAAATTTTTTCGAAGTTTGGAAACGTCGTTAGAATCACTTTTTTCCGTTCTTATTTGAGATAACTAGTTCTCTTTCATTATACAGTTTGATAGCCTCAGAAAAGCATATTATGCGCAAAGAATCTCGAAAAGAAGAAAAATTTTTTTCGAAGCTTGCAAACTTCGTTAGAATCACTTTTATTCCGTTCTTATTTGAGATAACTGGTTCTCTTTCATTATACTAGTTTGATAGCCTCAGAAAAGCATATTATGCGCAAAGAATCTCGAAAAGAAAATAATTTTTTTTCGAAGTTTGGAAACTTCGTTTGAATCACTTTTTTTCCGTTCTTATTTGACATAACCGGTTCTCTTTCATTATACTAGTTTGATAGCCTCAGTAAAGCATATTATGCACAAAGAATCTCGAAAAGAAAAAAAATTTTTTTTTTAGTTTGGAAACATCATTAGAATCACTTTTTTTCCGTTCTTATTTGAGATAACTGGTTCTCTTTCATTATACTAGTTTGATAGCCTCAGTAAAGCATATTATGCGCAAAGAATCTGGAAAAGAAAAAAAATTTTTTTCGAAGTTTGGAAACTTCGTTAGAATCACTTTTTTTCCGTTCTTATTTGAGATAACTGGTTCTCTTTCATTATACTAGTTTGATAGCCTCAGAAAAGCATATTATGCGCAAAGAATCTCGAAAAGAAAAAAATTTTTTTTCGAAGTTTGCAAACTTCTTTAGAATCACTTTTTTTTCGTTCTTATTTGAGATAACTGGTTCTCCTTCATTATACTAATTTGATACCCTCAGAAAAGCATATTTAGCGCAAAGAATCACGAAAAGAAAAAAAATTTTTTTCGAAGTTTGGAAACTTCGTTAGAATCACTTTTTTCCCGTTCTTATTTGATATAACTGGTTCTCTTTCATTATACTAGTTTGATAGCCTCAGAAAAGCATATTATGCGCAAAGAATCTCGAAAAGAAAAAAATTTTTTTTCGAAGTTTGGAAACTTCGTTAGAATCACTTTTTTTCCGTTCTTATTTGATATAACTGGTTCTCTTTCATTATACTAGTTTGATAGCCTCAGAAAAGCATATTATGCGCAAAGAATCTCGAAAAGAAAAAAAATTTTTTCGAAGTTTGGGAACTTCGTTAGAATCACTTTTATTCCGTTCTTATTTGAGATAACTGGTTCTCTTTCATTATACTAGTGTGATAGCCTCAGAAAAGCATATTATGCGCAAAGAATCTCGAAAAGAAGAAATTTTTTTTTCGAAGTTCGGAAACTTCGTTAGAATCACTTTTTTCCCGTTCTTATTTGAGATAACTAGTTCTCTATCATTATACTAGTTTGATAGCCTCAGTAAAGCATATTATGCGCAAAGAATCTTGAAAAGAAAAAAAATTATTTTCGCGGTTTGGAAACTTCGTTAGAATCACTTTTTTTCCGTTCTTATTTGAGATAACTGGTTCTCATTCATTGTACTAGTTTGATAGCCTCAGTAAAGCATATTATCGTCAAAGAATCTCGAAAAGAAAAAAAAATTTTTTCGAAGTTTGGAAACTTCGTTAGAATCACTTTTTTTCCGATCTTATTTGAGATAACTGGTTCTCTTTCATTATACTAGTTTGATAGCCTCAGAAAAGCATATTATGCGCAAAGAATCTCGAAAAGAAAAAATTTTTTTTTCGAAGGTTGGAAACTTCTTTAGAAACACTTTTTTTCCGTTCTTATTTGAGATAACTGGTTCTCTTTCATTATACTAATTAGATAGCCTCAGAAAAGCATATTACGCGCAAAGAATCTCGAAAATAAAAAAATTTTTTTAGAACTTTGGAAACTTCGTTAGAATTACTTTTTTTCCGTTCTTATTTGAGATAACTGGTTCTCTTTCATTTTACTAGTTTGATAGCCTCAGAAAAGCATATTATGCGCAAAGAATCTCGAAAAGAAAAAAATTTTTTTTCGAAGTTTGGAAACTTCATTAGAATCACTTTTTTTCCATTCTTATTTGAGATAACTGGTAATCTCTCATTATAGTAGTTTGATAGCCTCAGAAAAGCATATTATGCGCAAAGAATCTCGAAAAAAAAAAATTTTTTTCGAAGTTTGGAAACGTCTTTTGAATCACTTTTTTCCGTTCTTATTTGAGATAACTGGTTCTCTTTCATTATAGTAGTTTGATAGCCTCAGAAAAGCATATTATGCGCATAGAATCTCCAAATGAAAAAAAATTTTTTTCGAAGTTTGGAAACTTCCTTAGAACCACTTTTTTTCCATTCTTATTTGAGATAACTGGTACTCTTTTTTATACTAGTGTGATAGCCTCAGAAAAGCATATTATGCGCAAAGAATCTCGAAAAGAAAAAAATTTTTTTTCGAAGTTTGGAAACTTCCATAGAAACACTTTTTTCCCATTCTTATTTGAGTTAACTGGTTCTCTTTCATTATACTAGTTTGATAGCCTGAGAAAAGCATATTATGCGCAAAGAATCTCGAAAGAAAAAATTTTTTTTTCGTAGTTTGGAAACTTCGTTAGAATCACTTTTTTTCCGTTCTAATTTGACATAACTGGTTCTCTTTCATTATACTAGTTTGATAGCCTCAGAAAAGCATATTATGCGCAAAGAATCTCGAAAATAAAAAAAAAATTTTTCGAAGTTTGAAACTTCGTTAGAATCACTTTTTTTCCGTTCTTATTTGAGATTACTGGTTCTCTTTCATTATAATAGTTTGATAGCCTCAGAAAAGCATATTATGCGCAAGGAATCTCGAAAAGAAAAAAAATTTTTTTCGAAGTTTGGAAACTTCGTTAGAATCACTGTTTTTCCGTTCTTATTTGAGATAACTGGTTCTCTTTCATTTTACTAGTTTGATAGCCTCAGAAAAGCATATTATGCGCAAAGAATCTCGAAAAGAAAAAAAATTTTTTCGAAATTTGGAAACTTCGTTAGAATCACTTTTATTCCGTTCTTATTTGAGATAACTGGTTCTCTTTCATTATACTAGTTTGATAGCCTCAGAAAAGCATATTATGCGCAAAGAATCTCGAAAAGAAAAAAATTTTTTTTCGAAGTATGGAAACTTCGTTAGAATCAATTTTTTTCCGTTCTTATTTGAGATAACTGGTTCTCTTTCATTATACTAGTTTGATAGCCTTAGAAAAGCATATTATGCACAAAGAATCTCGAAAAGAAAAAAAATTTTTTCCAAGTTTGGAAACTTCGTTACAATCACTTTTATTCTGTTCTTATTTGACATAACTGGTTCTCTTTCATTACACTAGTTTGATAGCCTCAGAAAAGCATATTATGCGCAAAGATGCTCGAAATGAAAAAAATTTTGTTTCGAAGATTGGAAACTTCCTTAGAATCACTTTTTTTCCATTCTTATTTGAGATAACTGGTTCTCTTTCATTATACTAGTTTGATAGCCTCAGAAAAGCATATTATGCCCAAAGAATCTCGAAAAGAAAAAAAATTTTTTTCGAAGTTCGGAAACTTTGTTAGAATCACTTTTTTTCCGTTCTTATTTGAGATAACTGGTTCTCTTTCATTATACTAATTAGATAGCCTCAGAAAAGCATATTATGCGCAAAGAATCTCGAAAATAAAAAAAATTTTTTTAGAAGTTTGGAAACTTGGTTAGAATCACTTTTTTTCCGTTCTTATTTGAGATAACTAGTTCTCTTTCATTATACTAGTTTGATAGCCACAGAAAAGCATATTATGCGCAAAGAATCTCGAAAAGAAAAAAAAAATTTTTTCGAAGTTTGGAATCTTCGTTAGAATCACTTTTTTTCCGTTCTTATTTGAGATAACTGGTTCTCTTTCATTATACTAGTTTGATAGCCTCAGTAAAGCATATTATGCGCAAAGAATCTCGAAAAGAAAAAAAATTTTTTTCGAAGTTTGGAAACGTCGTTTGAATCACTTTTTTCCGTTCTTATTTGAGATAACTGGTTCTCTTTCATTATAGTAGTTTGATAGCCTCAGAAAAGCATATTATGCGCAAAGAATCTCGAAAAGAAAAAAATTTTTTTCGAAATTTGGAAACTTCGTTAGAATCACTTTTATTCCGTTCTTATTTGAGATAACTGGTTCTCTTTCATTATACTAGTTAGATAGCCTCAGAAAAGCATATTATGCGCAAAGAATCTCGAAAAGAAAAAAAATTTTTTTCGAAGTTTGGAAACTTCGTTAGAATCACTTTTTTCCGTTCTTATTTGAGATAACTGGTTCTCTTTCATTATACTAGTTTACTAGTTTGATAGCCTCAGAAAAGCATATTATGCGCAAAAAATACCAAAAAGAAAAAATTTTTTTTTCGAAGTTTGGAAACTTCGTTAGAATCACTTTTTTTCCGTTGTTATTTGAGATAACTGGTTCTCTTTCATTATACTAATTTGACAGCCTCAGAAAAGCATATTATGCGCAAAGAATCTCGAAAAGAAGAAATTTTTTTTTCGGAGTTTGGAAACTTCGTTAGAATCACTTTTTTTCCGTTGTTATTTGAGATAACTGTTTCTTTTTCATTATACTAATTTGACAGCCTCAGAAAAGCATATTATGCGCAAAGAATCTCGAAAAGAAAAAAATTTTTTTTCGAAGTTTTGAAACTTCGTTAGAATCACTTTTTTTCCGTTCTTATTTGAGATAACTGGTTCTCTTTCATTATACTAGTTTGATAGCCTCAGTAAACATATTATGCGCAAAGAATCTCGAAAAGAAAAAACATTTTTTTCGAAGTTTGGAAACTTCTTTAGAATCACTTTTTTTCCGTACTTATTTGAGATAACTGGTTCTCTTTCATTATACTAGTTTGATAGCCTCAGAAAAGCATATTATGGGCAAAGAATCTCGAAAACAAAAAAATTTTTTTTTGAAGTTTGGAAACTTCTTTAGAATCACTTTTTTTCCGTTCTTATTTGAGATAACTGGTTCTCTTTCATTATACTAGTTTGATAGCCTCAGGAAAGCATATTATGCGCAAAGAATCTCGAAAAGAAAAAATTTTTTTTTCGAAGTTTGGAAACTTCGTTAGAATCACTTTTTTTCCATTCTTATTTGAGATAACTTGTAATCTCTCATTATACTATTTTGATAGCCTCAGAAAATCATATTATGCGCAAAGAATCTCGAAAAGAAAAAAATTTTTTTTCGATGTTTGGAAACTTTGTTAGAATCACTTTTTTTCCGTTCTTATTTGAGATAACTGGTTCTCTTTCATTATACTAATTAGATAGCCTCATAAAAGCATATTACGCGCAAAGAATCTCGAAAATAAAAAATTTTTTTTAGAACTTTGGAAACTTCGTTAGAATCACTTTTTTTCTGTTCTTATTTGAGATAACTGGTTCTCTTTCATTATACTAGTTTGATAGCCTCAGAAAAGCATATTATGCGCAAAGAATATCGAAAAGAAAAAAATTTTTTTTCGAAGTTTGGAAACTTCATTAGAATCACTTTTTTTTAATTCTTATTTGAGATAACTGGTAATCTCTCATTATACTAGTTTGATAGCCTCAGAAAAGCATATTATGCGCAAAGAATCTCGAAAAAAAAAAAATTTTTTCGAAGTTTGGAAACGTCTTTTGAATCACTTTTTTCCGTTCTTATTTGAGATAACTGGTTCTCTTTCATTATAGTAGTTTGATACCCTCAGAAAAGCATATTATGCGCATAGAATCTCGAAATGAAAAAAAATTTTTTTCGAAGTTTGGAAACTTCCTTAGAATCACTTTTTTTCCATTCTTATTTGAGATAACTGGTTCTCTTTCATTATACTAGTTTGATAGCCTCAGAAAAGCATATTATGCGCAAAGAATCTCGAAAAGAAAAAAAATTTTTTTGAAGTTTGGAAACTTCTTTAGAATCACTTTTTTTCCGTTCTTATTTCAGATAACTGGTTCTCTTTCATTATACTAGTGTGATAGCCTCAGAAAAGCATATTATGCGCAAAGAATCTCGAAAAGAAAAAAAATTTTTTTTCGAAGTTTGGAAACTTCCTTAGAAACACTTTTTTTCTATTCTTATTTGAGTTAACTGGTTCTCTTTCATTATACTAGTTTGATAGCCTGAGAAAAGCATATTATGCGCAAAGAATCTCGAAAGAAAAATTTTTTTTTTCGTAGTTTGGAAACTTCGTTAGAATCACTTTTTTTCCGTTCTAATTTGACATAACTGGTTCTCTTTCATTATACTAGTTTGATAGCCTCAGAAAAGCATATTATGCGCAAAGAATCTCGAAAATAAAAAAAAAATTTTTCCTAGTTTGAAACTTCGTTACAATCACTTTTTTTTCGTTCTTATTTGAGATAACTGGTTCTCTTTCATTATACTAGTTTGATAGCCTCAGAAAAGCATATTATGCGCAAAGAATCTCGAAAAGAAAAAAAAATTTTTTCGAAGTTTGGAAACGTCGTTAGAATCACTTTTTTCCGTTCTTATTTGAGATAACTAGTTCTCTTTCATTATACAGTTTGATAGCCTCAGAAAAGCATATTATGCGCAAAGAATCTCGAAAAGAAGAAAAATTTTTTTCGAAGCTTGCAAACTTCGTTAGAATCACTTTTATTCCGTTCTTATTTGAGATAACTGGTTCTCTTTCATTATACTAGTTTGATAGCCTCAGAAAAGCATATTATGCGCAAAGAATCTCGGAAAGAAAATAATTTTTTTTCGAAGTTTGGAAACTTCGTTTGAATCACTTTTATTCCGTTCTTATTTGACATAACCGGTTCTCTTTCATTATACTAGTTTGATAGCCTCAGTAAAGCATATTATGCACAAAGAATCTCGAAAGGAAAAAAAATTTTTTTCGAAGTTTGGAAACATCATTAGAATCACTTTTTTTCCGTTCTTATTTGAGATAACTGGTTCTCTTTCATTATACTAGTTTGATAGCCTCAGTAAAGCATATTATGCGCAAAGAATCTGGAAAAGAAAAAAATTTTTTTTCGAAGTTTGGAAACTTCGTTAGAATCACTTTTTTTCCGTTCTTATTTGAGATAACTGGTTCTCTTTCATTATACTAATTAGATAGCTTCAGAAAAGCATATTATGCGCAAAGAATCTCGAAAATAAAAAAAATTTTTTTAGAAGTTTGGAAACTTCGTTAGAATCACTTTTTTTCCGTTCTTATTTGAGATAACTGGTTCTCTTTCATTATACTAGTTTGATAGCCTCAGAAAAGCATATTATACGGTGAGAATCTCGAAAAGGAAAAAAACTTTTTTCGAAGTTTGGAAACTTCGTTAGAATCACTTTTTTTCCGTTCTTATTTGACATAACTGGTTCTCTTTCATTATACTAATTTGATAGCCTCAGTAAAGCATATTATGCACAAAGAATCTCGAAAAGAAAAAAAAATTTTTTCGAAGTTTGGAATCTTCGTTAGAATCACTTTTTTTCCGTTCTTATTTGAGATAACTGGTTCTCTTTCATTATACTAGTTTACTAGTTTGATAGCCTCAGAAAAGCATATTATGCGCAAAGAATCCCGAAAAGAAAAAAATTTTTTTTCGAAGTTTGCAAACTTCTTTAGAATCACTTTTTTTCCGTTCTTATTTGAGATAATTGGTTCTCTTTCATTATACTAATTTGATACCCTCAGAAAAGCATATTTAGCGCAAAGAATCACGAAAAGAAAAAAAATTTTTTTTGAAGTTTGGAAACTTCGTTAGAATCACTTTTTTCCCCTTCTTATTTGATATAACTGGTTCTCTTTCATTATACTAGTTTGATAGCCTCAGAAAAGCATATTATGCGCAAAGAATCTCGAAAAGAAAAAAAATTTTTTTCGAAGTTTGGAAACTTCGTTAGAATCACTTTTTTTCCGTTCTTATTTGATATAACTGGTTCTCTTTCATTATACTAGTTTGATAGCCTCAGAAAAGCATATTATGCGCAAAGAATCTCGAAAAGAAAAAAATTTTTTTCGAAGTTTGGGAACTTCGTTAGAATCACTTTTATTCCGTTCTTATTTGAGATAACTGGTTCTCTTTCAATATACTAGTTTGATAGCCTCAGAAAAGCATATTATGCGCAAAGAATCTCGAAAAGAAGAAATTTTTTTTTCGAAGTTTGGAAACTTCGTTAGAATCACTTTTTTCCCATTCTTATTTGAGATAACTAGTTCTCTATCATTATACTAGTTTGATAGCCTCAGTAAAGCATATTATGTGCAAAGAATCTTGAAAAGAAAAAAATTTTTTTTCGCAGTTTGGAAACTTCTTTAGAATCACTTTTTTTCCATTCTTATTTGAGATAACTGGTTCTCATTCATTGTACTAGTTTGATAGCCTCAGTAAAGCATATTATCGTCAAAGAATCTCGAAAAGAAAAAAAATTTTTTTCGAAGTTTGGAAACTTCGTTAGAATCACTTTTTTTCCGATCTTATTTGAGATAACTGGTTCTCTTTCATTATACTAGTTTGATAGCCTCAGAAAAGCATATTATGCGCAAAGAATCTCGAAAAGAAAAAAATTTTTTTTCGAAGGTTGGAAACTTCTTTAGAATCACTTTTTTTCCGTTCTTATTTGAGATAACTGGTTCTCTTTCATTATACTAATTAGATAGCCTCAGAAAAGCATATTACGCGCAAAGAATCTCGAAAATAAAAAAATTTTTTTAGAACTTTGGAAACTTCGTTAGAATCACTTTTTTTCCGTTCTTATTTGAGATAACTGGATCTCTTTCATTTTACTAGTTTGATAGCCTCAGAAAAGCATATTATGCGCAAAGAATCTCGAAAAGAAAAAAAATTTTTTTCGAAGTTTGGAAACTTCATTAGAATCACTTTTTTTCCATTCTTATTTGAGATAACTGGTAATCTCTCATTATACTAGTTTGATAGCCTCAGAAAAGCATATTATGCCCAAAGAATCTCGAAAAGAAAAAAAATTTTTTTCGAAGTTTGGAAACGTCGTTTGAATCACTTTTTTCCGTTCGTATTTGAGATAACTGGTTCTCTTTCATTATACTAGTTTGATAGCCTCAGAAAAGCATATTATGCGCAAAGAATCTCGAAAAGAAAAAAATCTTTTTTCGAAGTTTGGAAACTTCCTTAGAAACACTTTTTTTCCATTCTTATTTGAGTTAACTGGTTCTCTTTCATTATAGTAGTTTGATAGCCTCAGAAAAGCATATTATGCGCATAGAATCTCGAAATGAAAAAAAATTTTTTTCGAAGTTTGTAAACTTCCTTAGAATCACTTTTTTTCCGTTCTTATTTGAGATAACTGGTTCTCTTTCATTATACTAGTTTGATAGCCTCAGAAAAGCATATTATGCGCAAAGAATCTCGAAAAGAAAAAAATCTTTTTTCGAAGTTTGGAAACTTCGTTAGAATCACTTTTTTTCCGTTCTTATTTGAGATAACTGGTTCTCTTTCATTATACTAGTTTGATAGCCTCAGAAAAGCATATTATGCGCAAAGAATCTCGAAAATAAAAATTTTTTTTTTCGAATTTTGAAACTTCGTTAGAATCACTTTTTTTCGTTCTTATTTGAGATAACTGGTTCTCTTTCATTATACTAGTTTGATAGCCTCAGAATAGCATATTATGCGCAAAGAATCTCGAAAAGAAAAAAAATTTTTTTCGAAGTTTGGAAACGTCGTTTAAATCACTTTTTTCCGTTCTTATTTGAGATAACTGGTTCTCTTTCATTATAGTAGTTTGATAGCCTCAGTAAAGCATATTATGCGCAAAGAATATGGATAAGAAAAAAAATTTTTTTCGAAGTTTGGAAACTTCGTTAGAATCACTTTTTTTCCGTTCTTATTTGAGATAACTGGTTCTCTTTCATTATACTAGTTTGATAGTCTCAGAAAAGCATATTATGCGCAAAGAATCTCGAAAAGAAAAAAATTTTTTTTCGAAGTTTGGAAACTTCGTTTGAATCACTTTTTTTCCGTTCTTATTTGAGATAACTGGTTCTCTTTCATTATACTAGTTTGATAGCCTATGAAAAGCATATTATGCGAATAGAATCTCGAAAAGAAAAAAATTTTTTTTCGAAGTTTGGAAACTTCTTTAGAATCACTTTTTTTCCGTTCTTATTTGAGAAAACTGGTTCTCTTTCATTATACTAGTTTGATAGCCTGAGAAAAGCATATTTAGCGCAAAGAATCACGAAAAGAAAAAAAATTTTTTCGAAGTTTGGAAACTTCGTTAGAATCACTTTTTTCCCGTTCTTATTTGAGATAACTGGTTCTCTTTCATTATACTAGTTTGATTGCCTCAGAAAAGCATATTATGGGCAAAGAATCTCGAAAAGAAAAAAATTTTTTTTCGAAGTTTGGGAACTTTGTTAGAATCACTTTTTTTCCGTTCTTATTTGAGATAACTGGTTCTCTTTCATTATACTAGTTTGATTGCCTCAGAAAAGCATATTATGCGCAAAGAATCTCGAAAAGAAAAAAAATTTTTTTCGAAGTTTGGAAACATCCTTGGAATCACTTTTTTTCCGTTCTTATTTGAGATAACTGGTTCTCTTTCATTATACTAGTTTGATAGCCTCAGAAAAGCATATTATGCGCAAAGAATCTCGAAAAGATAAAAAAAATTTTCGAAGTTTGGGAACTTCGTTAGAATCACTTTTATTCCGTTCTTATTTGAGATAACTGGTTCTGTTTCATTATACTAGTTTGATAGCCTCAGAAAGGCATATTATGCGCAAAGAATCTCGAAAAGAAGAAATTTTTTTTTCGAAGTTTGGAAACTTCGTTAGAATCACTTTTTTCCGTTCTTATTTGAGATAACTAGTTCTCTTTCATTATACAGTTTGATAGCCTCAGAAAAGCATATTATGCGCAAAGAATCTCGAAAAGAAGAAAAATTTTTTACGAAGTTTGGTAACTTCGTTAGAATCACTTTTTTTCCGTTCTTATTTGAGATAACTGGTTCTCTTTCATTATACTAGTTTGATAGCCTCAGTAAAGCATATTATGCGCAAAGAATCTCGAAAAGAAAAAAAAATTTTTTCGAAGTTTGGAAACTTCGTTAGAATCACTTTTTTTCCGTTCTTATTTGAGATAACTGGTTCTCTTTCATTATTATAGTTTGATAGCCTCAGTAAGCATATTATGCGCAAAGAAGCTTGAAAAGAAAAAAAAATTTTTTCGAAGTTTGGAAACGTCGTTTGAATCACTTTTTTCCGTTCTTATTTGAGATAACTGGTTCTCTTTCATTATAGTAGTTTAATAGCCTCAGAAAAGCATATTATGCGCAAAGAATCTCGAAAACAAAAAAATTTTTTTTTTGAAGTTTGGAAACTTCTTTACAATCACTTTTTTTCCGTTCTTATTTGAGATAACTGGTTCTCTTTCATTATACTAGTTTGATAACCTCAGAAAAGCATATTATGCGCAAAGAATCTCGAAAAGAAAAAAAATTTTTTCGAAATTTGGAAACTTCGTTAGAATCACTTTTATTCCGTTCTTATTTGAGATAACTGGTTCTCTTTCATTATACTAGTTTGATAGCCTCAGAAAAGCATATTATGCGCAAAGAATCTGGAAAAGAAAAAAATCTTTTTTCGAAGTTTGGAAACTTCGTTAGAATCACTTTTTTTCCGTTCTTATTTGAGATAACTGGTTCTCTTTCATTATACTAGTTTGATAGCCTCAGAAAAGCATATTATGCGCAAAGAATCTCGAAAATAAAAAATTTTTTTTTCGAATTTTGAAACTTCGTTAGAATCACTTTTTTTCGTTCTTATTTGAGATAACTGGTTCTCTTTCATTATACTAGTTTGATAGCCTCAGAATAGCATATTATGCGCAAAGAATCTCGAAAAGAAAAAAAATTTTTTTCGAAGTTTGGAAACGTCGTTTGAATCACTTTTTTCCGTTCTTATTTGAGATAACTGGTTCTCTTTCATTATAGTAGTTTGATAGCCTCAGTAAAGCATATTATGCGCAAAGAATATGGATAAGAAAAAAAATTTTTTTCGAAGTTTGGAAACTTCGTTAGAATCACTTTTTTTCCGTTCTTATTTGAGATAACTGGTTCTCTTTCATTATACTAGTTTGATAGTCTCAGAAAAGCATATTATGCGCAAAGAATCTCGAAAAGAAAAAAATTTTTTTTCGAAGTTTGGAAACTTCGTTTGAATCACTTTTTTTCCGTTCTTATTTGAGATAACTGGTTCTCTTTCATTATACTAGTTTGATAGCCTATGAAAAGCATATTATGCGAATAGAATCTCGAAAAGAAAAAAAATTTTTTTCGAAGTTTGGAAACTTCTTTAGAATCACTTTTTTTCCGTTCTTATTTGAGAAAACTGGTTCTCTTTCATTATACTAGTTTGATAGCCTGAGAAAAGCATATTTAGCACAAAGAATCACGAAAAGAAAAAAAATTTTTTCGAAGTTTGGAAACTTCGTTAGAATCACTTTTTTCCCGTTCTTATTTGAGATAACTGGTTCTCTTTCATTATACTAGTTTGATTGCCTCAGAAAAGCATATTATGGGCAAAGAATCTCGAAAAGAAAAAAATTTTTTTTCGAAGTTTGGGAACTTTGTTAGAATCACTTTTTTTCCGTTCTTATTTGAGATAACTGGTTCTCTTTCATTATACTAGTTTGATTGCCTCAGAAAAGCATATTATGCGCAAAGAATCTCGAAAAGAAAAAAAATTTTTTTCGAAGTTTGGAAACATCCTTGGAATCACTTTTTTTCCGTTCTTATTTGAGATAACTGGTTCTCTTTCATTATACTAGTTTGATAGCCTCAGAAAAGCATATTATGCGCAAAGAATCTCGAAAAGATAAAAAAAATTTCGAAGTTTGGAAACTTCGTTAGAATCACTTTTATTCCGTTCTTATTTGAGATAACTGGTTCTGTTTCATTATACTAGTTTGATAGCCTCAGAAAAGCATATTATGCGCAAAGAATCTCGAAAAGAAGAAATTTTTTTTTCGAAGTTTGGAAACTTCGTTAGAATCACTTTTTTCCGTTCTTATTTGAGATAACTAGTTCTCTTTCATTATACAGTTTGATAGCCTCAGAAAAGCATATTATGCGCAAAGAATCTCGAAAAGAAGAAAAATTTTTTACGAAGTTTGGAAACTTCGTTAGAATCACTTTTTTTCCGTTCTTATTTGAGATAACTGGTTCTCTTTCATTATACTAGTTTACTAGTTTGATAGCCTCAGAAAAGCATATTATGCGCAAAGAATCTCGAAAACAAAAAAATTTTTTTTTTGAAGTTTGGAAACTTCATTAGAATTTCTTTTTTGCCATTCTTATTTGAGATAAATGGTAATCTCTCATTATACTAGTTTGATAGCCTCAGAAAAGCATATTATGCGCAAAGAATCTCGAAAAGAAGAAATTTTTTTTTCGAAGTTTGGAAACTTCGTTAGAATCACTTTTTTTCCGTTGTTATTTGAGATAACTGGTTCTCTTTCATTATACTAATTTGACAGCCTCAGAAAAGCATATTATGCGCAAAGAATCTCGAAAAGAAAAAAATTTTTTTTCGAAGTTTGGAAACTTCGTTAGAATCAATTTTTTTCCGTTCTTATTTGAGATAACTGGCTCTCTTTCATTATACTAGTTTGATAGCCTCAGTAAACATATTATGCGCAAAGAATCTCGAAAAGAAAAAACATTTTTTTCGAAGTTTGGAAACTTCTTTAGAATCACTTTTTTTCCGTACTTATTTGAGATAACTGGTTCTCTTTCATTATACTAGTTTGATAGCCTCAGAAAAGCATATTATGCGCAAAGAATCTCGAAAACAAAAAAATTTTTTTTTTTAAGTTTGGAAACTTCTTTAGAATCACTTTTTTTCCGTTCTTATTTGAGATAACTGGTTCTCTTTCATTATACTAGTTTGATAGCCTCAGAAAAGCATATTATGCGCAAAGAATCTCGAAAAGAAAAAATTTTTTCTTCGAAGTTTGGACACTTCGTTAGAATCACTTTTTTTCCATTCTTATTTGAGATAACTGGTAATCTCTCATTATACTAGTTTGATAGCCTCAGAAAATCATATTATGCGCAAAGAATCTCGAAAAGAATAAAATTTTTTTTCGATGTTTGGAAACTTTGTTAGAATCACTTTTTTTCCGTTCTTATTTGAGATAACTGGTTCTCTTTCATTATACTAATTAGATAGCCTCAGAAAAGCATACTACGCGCAAAGAATCTCGAAAATAAAAATTTTTTTTTAGAACTTTGGAAACTTCGTTAGAATCACTTTTTTTCTGTTCTTATTTGAGATAACTGGTTCTCTTTCATTATACTAGTTTGATAGCGTCAGAAAAGCATATTATGCGCAAAGAATATCTAAAAGAAAAAAATTTTTTTCGAAGTTTGGAAACTTCATTAGAATCACTTTTTTTTAATTCTTATTTAAATAACTGGTAATCTCTCATTTTACTAGTTTGATAGGCTCAGAAAAGCATATTATGCGCAAAGAATCTCGAAAAAAAAAATTTTTTTCGAAGTTTGGAAACGTCTTTTGAATCACTTTTTTCCGTTCTTATTTGAGATAACTGGTTCTCTTTCATTATAGTAGTTTGATACCCTCAGAAAAGCATATTATGCGCATAGAATCTCGAAATGAAAAAAAATTTTTTTCGAAGTTTGGAAACTTCCTTAGAATCACTTTTTTTCCATTCTTATTTGAGATAACTGGTACTCTTTCATTATACTAGTTTGATAGCCTCAGAAAAGCATATTATGCGCAAAGAATCTCGAAAAGAAAAAAATTTTTTTTGAAGTTTGGAAACTTCTTTAGAATCACTTTTTTTCCGTTCTTATTTCAGATAACTGGTTCTCTTTCATTATACTAGTGTGATAGCCTCAGAAAAGCATATTATGCGCAAAGAATCTCGAAAAGAAAAAAATTTTTTTCGAAGTTTGGAAACTTCCTTAGAAACACTTTTTTTCTATTCTTATTTGAGTTAACTGGTTCTCTTTCATTATACTAGTTTGATAGCCTGAGAAAAGCATATTATGCGCAAAGAATCTCGAAAGAAAAATTTTTTTTTCGTAGTTTGGAAACTTCGTTAGAATCACTTTTTTTCCGTTCTAATTTGACATAACTGGTTCTCTTTCATTATACTAGATTGATAGCCTCAGAAAAGCATATTATGCGCAAAGAATCTCGAAAAAAAAAAAAAATTTTTCGAAGTTTGAAACTTCGTTAGAATCACTTTTTTTTTGTTCTTATTTGAGATAACTGGTTCTCTTTCATTATACTAGTTTGATAGCCTCAGAAAAGCATATTATGCGCAAAGAATCTCGAAAATAAAAAAAAAATTTTTCGAAGTTTGGAAACGTCGTTAGATACACTTTTTTCCGTTCTTATTTGAGATAACTAGTTCTCTTTCATTATACAGTTTGATAGCCTCAGAAAAGCATATTATGCGCAAAGAATCTCGAAAAGAAGAAAATTTTTTTTCGAAGCTTGCAAACTTCGTTAGAATCACTTTTATTCCGTTCTTCTTTGAGATAACTGGTTCTCTTTCATTATACTAGTTTGATAGCCTCAGAAAAGCATATTATGCGCAAAGAATCTCGAAAAGAAAATAATTTTTTTTTGAAGTTTGGAAACTTCGTTTGAATCACTTTTTTTCCGTTCTTATTTGACATAACTGGTTCTCTTTCATTATACTAGTTTGATAGCCTCAGTAAAGCATATTATGCACAAAGAATCTCGAAAAGAAAAAAAATTTTTTTCGAAGTTTGGAAACATCATTAGAATCACTTTTTTTCCGTTCTTATTTGAGATAACTGGTTCTCTTTCATTATACTAAATTGATAGCCTCAGTAAAGCATATTATGGGCAAAGAATCTGGAAAAGAAAAAAAATTTTTTTCGAAGTTTGGAAACTTCGTTAGAATCACTTTTTTTCCGTTCTTATTTGAGATAACTGGTTCTCTTTCATTATACTAGTTTGATAGCCTCAGAAAAGCATATTATGCGCAAAGAATCTCGAAAAGAAAAAAAGTTTTTTTCGAAGTTTGGAAACTTCGCTTGAATCACTTTTTTTCCGTTCTTATTTGAGATAACTGGTTCTCTTTCATTATACTAGTTTGATAGCCTCAGAAAAGCATATTATGCGCAAAGAATCTCGAAAAGAAAAAAATTTTTTTTCGAAGTTTGCAAACTTCTTTAGAATCACTTTTTTTCCGTTCTTATTTGAGATAACTGGTTCTCTTTCATTATACTAATTTGATACCCTCAGAAAAGCATATTTAGCGCAAAGAATCACGAAAAGAAAAAAAATTTTTTTCGAAGTTTGGAAACTTCGTTAGAATCACTTTTTTCCCGTTCTTATTTGATATAACTGGTTCTCTTTCATTATACTAGTTTGATACCCTCAGAAAAGCATATTATGCGCAAAGAATCTCGAAAAGAAAAAAATTTTTTTTCGAAGTTTGGAAACTTCGTTAGAATCACTTTTTTTCCGTTCTTATTTGATATAACTGGTTCTCTTTCATTATACTAGTTTGATAGCCTCAGAAAAGCATATTATGCGCAAAGAATCTCGAAAAGAAAAAAAATTTTTTCGAAGTTTGGGAACTTCGTTAGAATCACTTTTATTCCGTTCTTATTTGAGATAACTGGTTCTCTTTCATTATACTAGTGTGATAGCCTCAGAAAAGCATATTATGCGCAAAGAATCTCGAAAAGAAGAAATTTTTTTTTCGAAGTTCGGAAACTTCGTTAGAATCACTTTTTTCCCGTTCTTATTTGAGATAACTAGTTCTCTATCATTATACTAGTTTGATAGCCTCAGTAAAGCATATTATGCGCAAAGAATCTTGAAAAGAAAAAAAATTTTTTTCGCAGTTTGGAAACTTCGTTAGAATCACTTTTTTTCCGTTCTTATTTGAGATAACTGGTTCTCATTCATTGTACTAGTTTGATAGCCTCAGTAAAGCATATTATCGTCAAAGAATCTCGAAAAGAAAAAAAAATTTTTTCGAAGTTTGGAAACTTCGTTAGAATCACTTTTTTTCCGATCCTATTTGAGATAACTGGTTCTCTTTCATTATACTAGTTTGATAGCCTCAGAAAAGCATATTATGCGCAAAGAATCTCGAAAAGAAAAAATTTTTTTTTCGAAGGTTGGAAACTTCTTTAGAATCACTTTTTTTCCGTTCTTATTTGAGATAACTGGTTCTCTTTCATTATACTAATTAGATAGCCTCAGAAAAGCATATTACGCGCAAAGAATCTCGAAAATAAAAAAAATTTTTTAGAACTTTGGAAACTTCGTTAGAATCACTTTTTTTCCGTTCTTATTTGAGATAACTGGTTCTCTTTCATTTTACTAGTTTGATAGCCTCAGAAAAGCATATTATGCGCAAAGAATCTCGAAAAGAAAAAAATTTTTTTTCGAAGTTTGGAAACTTCATTAGAATCACTTTTTTTCCATTCTTATTTGAGATAACTGGTAATCTCTCATTATACTACTTTGATAGCCTCAGAAAAGCATATTATGCCCAAAGAATCTCGAAAAGAAAAAAAAATTTTTTCGAAGTTTGGAAACGTCGTTTGAATCACTTTTTTCCGTTCCTATTTGAGATAACTGGTTCTCTTTCATTATAGTAGTTTGATAGCCTCAGAAAAGCATATTATGCGCAAAGAATCTCGAAAAGAAAAAAATCTTTTTTCGAAGTTTGGAAACTTCCTTAGAAACACTTTTTTTCCATTCTTATATAAGTTAACTGGTTCTCTTTCATTATAGTAGTTTGATAGCCTCAGAAAAGCATATTATGCGCATAGAATCTCGAAATGAAAAAAAATTTTTTTCGAAGTTTGGAAACTTCCTTAGAATCACTTTTTTTCCGTTCTTATTTGAGATAACTGGTTCTCTTTCATTATACTAGTTTGATAGCCTCAGAAAAGCATATTATGCGCAAAGAATCTCGAAAATAAAAAAATTTTTTTTCGAAGTTTGAAACTTCGTTAGAATCACTTTTTTCCCGTTCTTATTTGAGATAACTAGTTCTCTATCATTATACTAGTTTGATAGCCTCAGAAAAGCATATTATGCGCAAAGAATCTCGAAAAGAAAAAAAATTTTTTTCGAAGTTTGGAAACGTCGTTTGAATCACTTTTTTCCGTTCTTATTTGAGATAACTGGTTCTCTTTCATTATAGTAGTTTGATAGCCTCAGTAAAGCATATTATGCGCAAAGAATATGGAAAAGAAAAAAAAAATTTTTCGAAGTTTGGAAACTTCGTTAGAATCACTTTTTTTCCGTTCTTATTTGAGATAACTGGTTCTCTTTCATTATACTTGTTTGATAGTCTCAGAAAAGCATATTATGCGCAAAGAATCTCGAAAAGAAAAAATTTTTTTTTCGAAGTTTGGAAACTTCGTTTGAATCACTTTTTTTCCGTTCTTATTTGAGATAACTGGTTCTCTTTCATTATACTAGTTTGATAGCCTCAGAAAAGCATATTATGCGCAAAGAATCTCGAAAAGAAAAAAAATTTTTTTCGAAGTTTGAAAACTTCTTTAGAATCACTTTTTTTCCGTTCTTATTTGAGATAACTGGTTCTCTTTCATTATACTAGTTTGATAGCCTGAGAAAAGCATTTTTAGCGCAAAGAATCACGAAAAGAAAAAAAATTTTTTCGAAGTTTGGAAACTTTGTTAGAATCACTTTTTTTCCGTTCTTATTTGAGATAACTGGTTCTCTTTCATTATACTAGTTTGATAGCCTCAGAAAAGCATATTATGCGCAAAGAATCTCGAAAAGATAAAAAAAAAATTCGAAATTTGGAAACTTCGTTAGAATCACTTTTATTCCGTTCTTAATTGAGATAACTGGTTCTGTTTCATTATACTAGTTTGATAGCCTCAGAAAAGCATACTATGCCCAAAGAATCTCGAAAAGAAGAAATTTTTTTTTCGAAGTTTTGAAACTTCGTTAGAATCACTATTTTCCGTTCTTATTTGAGATAACTAGTTCTCTTTCATTATACAGTTTGATACCCTCAGAAAAGCATATTATGCGCAAAGAATCACGAAAAGAAGAAAAATTTTTTACGAAGTTTGAAAACTTCGTTAGAATCACTTTTATTCCGTTCTTATTTGAGATAACTGGTTCTCTTTCATTATACTAGTTTGATAGCCTCAGAAAAGCATATTATGCGCAAAGAATCTCGAAAAGAAAAAAAATTTTTTTCGAAGTTTGGAAACTTCTTTAGAATCACTTTTTTTCCGTTCTTATTTGAGATAACTGGTTCTCTTTCATTATACTAATTAGATAGCCTCAGAAAAGCATATTACGCGCAAAGAATCTCGAAACTAAAAAAATTTTTTTAGAACATTGGAGACTTCGTTAGAATCACTTTTTTTCCGTTCTTATTTCAGATAACTGGTTCTCTTTCATTATACTAGTTTGATAGCCTCAGAAAAGCATATTATGCGCAAAGAATCTCGAAAAGAAAAAAAATTTTTTTCGAAGTTTGGAAACTTCATTAGAATCACTTTTTTTCCATTTTTATTTGAGATAACTGGTAATCTCTCATTATACTAGTTTGATAGCCTCAGAAAAGCATATTATGCGCAAAGAATCTCGAAAAGATGAATTTTTTTTTCGAAGTTTGGAAACTTCGTTAGAATCACTTTTTTTCCGTTGTTATTTGAGATAACTGGTTCTCTTTCATTATACTAATTTGATAGCCTCAGTAAAGCATATTATGCGCAAAGAATCTCGAAAAGAAAAAAAAAATTTTTCGAAGTTTGGAAACTTCGTTAGAATCACTTTTTTTCCGTTCTTATTTGAGATAACTGGTTCTCTTTCATTATAGTAGTTTGATAGCCTCAGAAAAGCATATTATGCGCAAAGAATCTCGAAATGAAAAAAATTTTTTTTCGAAGTTTGGAAACTTCGTTAGAAGCACTTTTTTTCGGTTTTTATTTGAGATAACTGGTTCTCTTTCATTATACTAGTTTGATAGCCTCAGAAAAGCATATTATGCGCAAAGAATCTCGAAAAGAAAAAAATTGTTTTTCGAAGTTTGGAAACTTCTTTTGAATCACTTTTTTTCCATTCTTATTTGACATAACTGGTTCTCTTTCATTAAACTAGTTTGATAGCCTCAGTAAAGCATATTATGCACAAAGAATCTCGAAAAGAAAAAATTTTTTTTCGAAGTTTGCAAACTTCTTTAGAATGACTTTTTTTCCGTTCTTATTTGAGATAACTGGTTCTCTTTCATTATACTAATTTGATAGCCTCAGAAAAGCATATTTAGCGCAAAGAATCACGAAAAGAAAAAAAAATTTTTTCGAAGTTTGGAAACTTCGTTAGAATCACTTTTTTCCCGTTCTTATTTGAGATAAGTGGTTCTCTTTCATTATACTAGTTTGATAGCCTCAGAAAAGCATATTATGCGCAAAGAATCTCGAAAAGAAAAAAAATTTTTTTCGAAGTTTGGAAACTTCGTTAGAATCACTTTTTTTCCGTTCTTATTTGATATAACTGGTTCTCTTTCATTATACTAGTTTGATAGCCTATGAAAAGCATATTATGCGCAAAGAATCTCGAAAAGAAAAAAAATTTTTTCGAAGTTTGGGAACTTCGTTAGAATCACTTTTATTCCGTTCTTATTTGAGATAACTGGTTCTGTTTCATTATACTAGTTTGATAGCCTCAGAAAAGCATATTATGCGCAAAGGTTCTCGAAAAGAAGAACTTTTTTTTTCGAAGTTTGGAAACTTCTTTAGATTCACTTTTTTTCCGTTCTTATTTGAGATAACTGGTTCTCTTTCATTATACTAATTAGATAGCCTCAGAAAAGCATATTACGCGCAAAGAATCTCAAAAATAAAAAAATTTTTTTAGAACTTTGGAAACTTCGTTAGAATCACTTTTTTTCCGTTCTTATTTGAGATAACTGGTTCTCTTTCATTATACTAGTTTGATAGCCTCAGAAAAGCATATTATGTGCAAAGAATCTCGAAAAGAAAAAAATTTTTTTTCGAAGTTTGGAAACTTCATTAGAATCACTTTTTTTCCATTCTTATTTGAGATAACTGGTAATCTCTCATTATACTAGTTTGATAGCCTCAGAAAAGCATATTATGCCCAAAGAATCTCGAAAAGAAAAAAAATTTTTTTCGAAGTTTGGAAACGTTATTTGAATCATTTTTTTCCGTTCTTATTTGAGATAACTGGTTCTCTTTCATTATACTAGTTTGATAGCCTCAGAAAAGCATATTATGCGCAAAGTATCTCGAAAAGAAAAAAAATCTTTTTTCTAAGTTTGGAAACTTCCTTAGAAACACTTTTTTTCCATTCTTATTTTAGTTAACTGGTTCTCTTTCATTATAGTAGTTTGATAGCCTCAGAAAAGCATATCATGCGCATAGAATCTCGAAATGAAAAAAATTTTTTTTCGAAGTTTGGAAACTTCCTTAGAATCACTTTTTTTCCGTTCTTATTTGAGATAACTGGTTCTCTTTCATTATAGTAGTTTGATAGCCTCAGAAAAGCATATTATGCGCAAAGAATCTCGAAAAGAAAAAAAATTTTTTTCGAAGTTTGGAAACGTCGTTTGAATCACTTTTTTCCGTTCGTATTTGAGATAACTGGTTCTCTTTCATTATAGTAGTTTTATAGGCTCAGTAAAGCATATTATGCGCAAAGAATATGGAAAAGAAAAAAAAATTTTTTCGAAGTTTGGAAACTTCGTTAGAATCACTTTTTTTCCGTTCTTATTTGAGATAACTGGTTCTCTTTCATTATACTAGTTTGATAGTCTCGGAAAAGCATATTATGCGCAAAGAATCTCGAAAAGAAAAAAATTTTTTTTCGAAGTTTGGAAACTTCGTTTGAATCACTTTTTTTCCGTTCTTATTTGAGATAACTGGTTCTCTTTCATTATACTAGTTTGATAGCCTCAGAAATGCATATTATGCGCAAAGAATCTCGAAAAGAAAAAAATTTTTTTTCGAAGTTTGGGAACTTTGTTAGAATCACTTTTTTTCCGTTCTTATTTGAGATAACTGGTTCTCTTTCATTATACTAGTTTGATTGCCTCAGAAAAGCATATTATGCGCAAAGAATCTCGAAAAGAAAAAAAATTTTTTTCGAAGTTTGGAAACATCCTTGGAATCACTTTTTTTCCGTTCTTATTTGAGATAACTGGTTCTCTTTCATTATACTAGTTTGATAGCCTCAGAAAAGCATATTATGCGCAAAGAATCTCGAAAAGATAAAAAAAATTTTCGAAGTTTGGAAACTTCGTTAGAATCACTTTTATTCCGTTCTTATTTGAGATAACTGGTTCTGTTTCATTATACTAGTTTGATAGCCTCAGAAAAGCATATTATGCGCAAAGAATCTCGAAAAGAAGAAATTTTTTTTTCGAAGTTTGGAAACTTCGTTAGAATCACTTTTTTCCGTTCTTATTTGAGATAACTAGTTCTCTTTCATTATACAGTTTGATAGCCTCAGAAAAGCATATTATGCGCAAAGAATCTCGAAAAGAAGAAAAATTTTTTACGAAGTTTGGAAACTTCGTTAGAATCACTTTTTTTCCGTTCTTATTTGAGATAACTGGTTCTCTTTCATTATACTAGTTTACTAGTTTGATAGCCTCAGAAAAGCATATTATGCGCAAAGAATCTCGAAAACAAAAAAATTTTTTTTTTGAAGTTTGGAAACTTCATTAGAATTTCTTTTTTGCCATTCTTATTTGAGATAAATGGTAATCTCTCATTATACTAGTTTGATAGCCTCCGAAAAGCATATTATGCGCAAAGAATCTCGAAAAGAAGAAATTTTTTTTTCGAAGTTTGGAAACTTCGTTAGAATCACTTTTTTTCCGTTGTTATTTGAGATAACTGGTTCTCTTTCATTATACTAATTTGACAGCCTCAGAAAAGCATATTATGCGCAAAGAATCTCGAAAAGAAAAAAATTTTTTTTCGAAGTTTGGAAACTTCGTTAGAATCAATTTTTTTCCGTTCTTATTTGAGATAACTGGCTCTCTTTCATTATACTAGTTTGATAGCCTCAGTAAACATATTATGCGCAAAGAATCTCGAAAAGAAAAAACATTTTTTTCGAAGTTTGGAAACTTCTTTAGAATCACTTTTTTTCCGTACTTATTTGAGATAACTGGTTCTCTTTCATTATACTAGTTTGATAGCCTCAGAAAAGCATATTATGCGCAAAGAATCTCGAAAACAAAAAAATTTTTTTTTTGAAGTTTGGAAACTTCTTTAGAATCACTTTTTTTCCGTTCTTATTTGAGATAACTGGTTCTCTTTCATTATACTAGTTTGATAGCCTCAGAAAAGCATATTATGCGCAAAGAATCTCGAAAAGAAAAAATTTTTTCTTCGAAGTTTGGACACTTCGTTAGAATCACTTTTTTTCCATTCTTATTTGAGATAACTGGTAATCTCTCATTATACTAGTTTGATAGCCTCAGAAAATCATATTATGCGCAAAGAATCTCGAAAAGAAAAAAATTTTTTTTCGATGTTTGGAAACTTTGTTAGAATCACTTTTTTTCCGTTCTTATTTGAGATAACTGGTTCTCTTTCATTATACTAATTAGATAGCCTCAGAAAAGCATACTACGCGCAAAGAATCTCGAAAATAAAAATTTTTTTTTAGAACTTTGGAAACTTCGTTAGAATCACTTTTTTTCTGTTCTTATTTGAGATAACTGGTTCTCTTTCATTATACTAGTTTGATAGCGTCAGAAAAGCATATTATGCGCAAAGAATATCTAAAAGAAAAAAATTTTTTTCGAAGTTTGGAAACGTCTTTTGAATCACTTTTTTCCGTTCTTATTTGAGATAACTGGTTCTCTTTCATTATAGTAGTTTGATACCCTCAGAAAAGCATATTATGCGCATAGAATCTCGAAATGAAAAAAAATTTTTTTCGAAGTTTGGAAACTTCCTTAGAATCACTTTTTTTCCATTCTTATTTGAGATAACTGGTTCTCTTTCATTATACTAGTTTGATAGCCTCAGAAAAGCATATTATGCGCAAAGAATCTCGAAAAGAAAAAAATTTTTTTTGAAGTTTGGAAACTTCTTTAGAATCACTTTTTTTCCGTTCTTATTTCAGATAACTGGTTCTCTTTCATTATACTAGTGTGATAGCCTCAGAAAAGCATATTATGCGCAAAGAATCTCGAAAAGAAAAAAATTTTTTTCGAAGTTTGGAAACTTCCTTAGAAACACTTTTTTTCTATTCTTATTTGAGTTAACTGGTTCTCTTTCATTATACTAGTTTGATAGCCTGAGAAAAGCATATTATGCGCAAAGAATCTCGAAAGAAAAATTTTTTTTTCGTAGTTTGGAAACTTCGTTAGAATCACTTTTTTTCCGTTCTAATTTGACATAACTGGTTCTCTTTCATTATACTAGATTGATAGCCTCAGGAAAGCATATTATGCGCAAAGAATCTCGAAAAAAAAAAAAAATTTTTCGAAGTTTGAAACTTCGTTAGAATCACTTTTTTTTTGTTCTTATTTGAGATAACTGGTTCTCTTTCATTATACTAGTTTGATAGCCTCAGAAAAGCATATTATGCGCAAAGAATCTCGAAAATAAAAAAAAAATTTTTCGAAGTTTGGAAACGTCGTTAGATACACTTTTTTCCGTTCTTATTTGAGATAACTAGTTCTCTTTCATTATACAGTTTGATAGCCTCAGAAAAGCATATTATGCGCAAAGAATCTCGAAAAGAAAAAAATTTTTTTTCGAAGTTTGCAAACTTCTTTAGAATCACTTTTTTTCCGTTCTTATTTGAGATAACTGGTTCTCTTTCATTATACTAATTTGATACCCTCAGAAAAGCATATTTAGCGCAAAGAATCACGAAAAGAAAAAAAATTTTTTTCGAAGTTTGGAAACTTCGTTAGAATCACTTTTTTCCCGTTCTTATTTGATATAACTGGTTCTCTTTCATTATACTAGTTTGATACCCTCAGAAAAGCATATTATGCGCAAAGAATCTCGAAAAGAAAAAAAATTTTTTTCGAAGTTTGGAAACTTCGTTAGAATCACTTTTTTTCCGTTCTTATTTGATATAACTGGTTCTCTTTCATTATACTAGTTTGATAGCCTCAGAAAAGCATATTATGCGCAAAGAATCTCGAAAAGAAAAAAAATTTTTTCGAAGTTTGGGAACTTCGTTAGAATCACTTTTATTCCGTTCTTATTTGAGATAACTGGTTCTCTTTCATTATACTAGTGTGATAGCCTCAGAAAAGCATATTATGCGCAAAGAATCTCGAAAAGAAGAAATTTTTTTTTCGAAGTTCGGAAACTTCGTTAGAATCACTTTTTTCCCGTTCTTATTTGAGATAACTAGTTCTCTATCATTATACTAGTTTGATAGCCTCAGTAAAGCATATTATGCGCAAAGAATCTTGAAAAGAAAAAAAATTTTTTTCGCAGTTTGGAAACTTCGTTAGAATCACTTTTTTTCCGTTCTTATTTGAGATAACTGGTTTTTATTCATTGTACTAGTTTGATAGCCTCAGTAAAGCATATTATCGTCAAAGAATCTCGAAAAGAAAAAAAAATTTTTTCGAAGTTTGGAAACTTCGTTAGAATCACTTTTTTTCCGATCCTATTTGAGATAACTGGTTCTCTTTCATTATATTAGTTTGATAGCCTCAGAAAAGCATATTATGCGCAAAGAATCTCGAAAAGAAAAAATTTTTTTTTCGAAGGTTGGAAACTTCTTTAGAATCACTTTTTTTCCGTTCTTATTTGAGATAACTGGTTCTCTTTCATTATACTAATTAGATAGCCTCAGAAAAGCATATTACGCGCAAAGAATCTCGAAAATAAAAAAATTTTTTTAGAACTTTGGAAACTTCGTTAGAATCACTTTTTTTCCGTTCTTATTTGAGATAACTGGTTCTCTTTCATTTTACTAGTTTGATAGCCTCAGAAAAGCATATTATGCGCAAAGAATCTCGAAAAGAAAAAAATTTTTTTTCGAAGTTTGGAAACTTCATTAGAATCACTTTTTTTCCATTCTTATTTGAGATAACTGGTAATCTCTCATTATACTACTTTGATAGCCTCAGAAAAGCATATTATGCCCAAAGAATCTCGAAAAGAAAAAAAAATTTTTTCGAAGTTTGGAAACGTCGTTTGAATCACTTTTTTCCGTTCCTATTTGAGATAACTGGTTCTCTTTCATTATACTAGTTTGATAGCCTCAGAAAAGCATATTATGCGCAAAGAATCTCGAAAAGAAAAAAATCTTTTTTCGAAGTTTGGAAACTTCCTTAGAAACACTTTTTTTCCATTCTTATATGAGTTAACTGGTTCTCTTTCATTATAGTAGTTTGATAGCCTCAGAAAAGCATATTATGCGCATAGAATCTCGAAATGAAAAAAAATTTTTTTCGAAGTTTGGAAACTTCCTTAGAATCACTTTTTTTCCGTTCTTATTTGAGATAACTGGTTCTCTTTCATTATACTAGTTTGATAGCCTCAGAAAAGCATATTATGCGCAAAGAATCTCGAAAATAAAAAAATTTTTTTTCGAAGTTTGAAACTTCGTTAGAATCACTTTTTTCCCGTTCTTATTTGAGATAACTAGTTCTCTATCATTATACTAGTTTGATAGCCTCAGAAAAGCATATTATGCGCAAAGAATCTCGAAAAGAAAAAAAATTTTTTTCGAAGTTTGGAAACGTCGTTTGAATCACTTTTTTCCGTTCTTATTTGAGATAACTGGTTCTCTTTCATTATAGTAGTTTGATAGCCTCAGTAAAGCATATTATGCGCAAAGAATATGGAAAAGAAAAAAAAATTTTTTCGAAGTTTGGAAACTTCGTTAGAATCACTTTTTTTCCGTTCTTATTTGAGATAACTGGTTCTCTTTCATTATACTAGTTTGATAGTCTCAGAAAAGCATATTATGCGCAAAGAATCTCGAAAAGAAAAAAATTTTTTTTCGAAGTTTGGAAACTTCGTTTGAATCACTTTTTTTCCGTTCTTATTTGAGATAACTGGTTCTCTTTCATTATACTAGTTTGATAGCCTCAGAAAAGCATATTATGCGCAAAGAATCTCGAAAAGAAAAAAAATATTTTTCGAAGTTTGAAAACTTCTTTAGAATCACTTTTTTTCCGTTCTTATTTGAGATAACTGGTTCTCTTTCATTATACTAGTTTGATAGCCTGAGAAAAGCATTTTTAGCGCAAAGAATCACGAAAAGAAAAAAAATTTTTTCGAAGTTTGGAAACTTTGTTAGAATCACTTTTTTTCCGTTCTTATTTGAGATAACTGGTTCTCTTTCATTATACTAGTTTGATAGCCTCAGAAAAGCATATTATGCACAAAGAATCTCGAAAAGATAAAAAAAAAATTCGAAATTTGGAAACTTCGTTAGAATCACTTTTATTCCGTTCTTAATTGAGATAACTGGTTCTGTTTCATTATACTAGTTTGATAGCCTCAGAAAAGCATACTATGCCCAAAGAATCTCGAAAAGAAGAAATTTTTTTTTCGAAGTTTTGAAACTTCGTTAGAATCACTATTTTCCGTTCTTATTTGAGATAACTAGTTCTCTTTCATTATACAGTTTGATACCCTCAGAAAAGCATATTTTGCGCAAAGAATCACGAAAAGAAGAAAAATTTTTTACGAAGTTTGAAAACTTCGTTAGAATCACTTTTATTCCGTTCTTATTTGAGATAACTGGTTCTCTTTCATTATACTAGTTTGATAGCCTCAGAAAAGCATATTATGCGCAAAGAATCTCGAAAAGAAAAAAAATTTTTTTCGAAGTTTGGAAACTTCTTTAGAATCACTTTTTTTCCGTTCTTATTTGAGATAACTGGTTCTCTTTCATTATACTATTTAGATAGCCTCAGAAAAGCATATTACGCGCAAAGAATCTCGAAACTAAAAAAATTTTTTTAGAACATTGGAGACTTCGTTAGAATCACTTTTTTTCCGTTCTTATTTCAGATAACTGGTTCTCTTTCATTATACTAGTTTGATAGCCTCAGAAAAGCATATTATGCGCAAAGAATCTCGAAAAGAAAAAAAATTTTTTTCGAAGTTTGGAAACTTCATTAGAATCACTTTTTTTCCATTTTTATTTGAGATAACTGGTAATCTCTCATTATACTAGTTTGATAGCCTCAGAAAAGCATATTATGCGCAAAGAATCTCGAAAAGATGAATTTTTTTTTCGAAGTTTGGAAACTTCGTTAGAATCACTTTTTTTCCGTTGTTATTTGAGATAACTGGTTCTCTTTCATTATACTAGTTTGATAGCCTCAGTAAAGCATATTATGCGCAAAGAATCTCGAAAAGAAAAAAAAATTTTTTCGAAGTTTGGAAACTTCGTTAGAATCACTTTTTTTCCGTTCTTATTTGAGATAACTGGTTCTCTTTCATTATAGTAGTTTGATAGCCTCAGAAAAGCATATTATGCGCAAAGAATCTCGAAATGAAAAAAATTTTTTTTCGAAGTTTGGAAACTTCGTTAGAAGCACTTTTTTTCGGTTTTTATTTGAGATAACTGGTTCTCTTTCATTATACTAGTTTGATAGCCTCAGAAAAGCATATTATGCGCAAAGAATCTCGAAAAGAAAAAAATTGTTTTTCGAAGTTTGGAAACTTCTTTTGAATCACTTTTTTTCCATTCTTATTTGACATAACTGGTTCTCTCTCATTAAACTAGTTTGATAGCCTCAGTAAAGCATATTATGCACAAAGAATCTCGAAAAGAAAAAATTTTTTTTCGAAGTTTGCAAACTTCTTTAGAATGACTTTTTTTCCGTTCTTATTTGAGATAACTGGTTCTCTTTCATTATACTAATTTGATAGCCTCAGAAAAGCATATTTAGCGCAAAGAATCACGAAAAGAAAAAAAAATTTTTTCGAAGTTTGGAAACTTCGTTAGAATCACTTTTTTCCCGTTCTTATTTGAGATAAGTGGTTCTCTTTCATTATACTAGTTTGATAGCCTCAGAAAAGCATATTATGCGCAAAGAATCTCGAAAAGAAAAAAAATTTTTTTCGAAGTTTGGAAACTTCGTTAGAATCACTTTTTTTCCGTTCTTATTTGATATAACTGGTTCTCTTTCATTATACTAGTTTGATAGCCTATGAAAAGCATATTATGCGCAAAGAATCTCGAAAAGAAAAAAAATTTTTTCGAAGTTTGGGAACTTCGTTAGAATCACTTTTATTCCGTTCTTATTTGAGATAACTGGTTCTGTTTCATTATACTAGTTTGATAGCCTCAGAAAAGCATATTATGCGCAAAGGTTCTCGAAAAGAAGAACTTTTTTTTTCGAAGTTTGGAAACTTCTTTAGATTCACTTTTTTTCCGTTCTTATTTGAGATAACTGGTTCTCTTTCATTATACTAATTAGATAGCCTCAGAAAAGCATATTACGCGCAAAGAATCTCAAAAATAAAAAAATTTTTTTAGAACTTTGGAAACTTCGTTAGAATCACTTTTTTTCCGTTCTTATTTGAGATAACTGGTTCTCTTTCATTATACTAGTTTGATAGCCTCAGAAAAGCATATTATGTGCAAAGAATCTCGAAAAGAAAAAAATTTTTTTTCGAAGTTTGGAAACTTCATTAGAATCACTTTTTTTCCATTCTTATTTGAGATAACTGGTAATCTCTCATTATACTAGTTTGATAGCCTCAGAAAAGCATATTATGCCCAAAGAATCTCGAAAAGAAAAAAAATTTTTTTCGAAGTTTGGAAACGTTATTTGAATCATTTTTTTCCGTTCTTATTTGAGATAACTGGTTCTCTTTCATTATACTAGTTTGATAGCCTCAGAAAAGCATATTATGCGCAAAGTATCTCGAAAAGAAAAAAAATCTTTTTTCTAAGTTTGGAAACTTCCTTAGAAACACTTTTTTTCCATTCTTATTTTAGTTAACTGGTTCTCTTTCATTATAGTAGTTTGATAGCCTCAGAAAAGCATATCATGCGCATAGAATCTCGAAATGAAAAAAATTTTTTTTCGAAGTTTGGAAACTTCCTTAGAATCACTTTTTTTCCGTTCTTATTTGAGATAACTGGTTCTCTTTCATTATAGTAGTTTGATAGCCTCAGAAAAGCATATTATGCGCAAAGAATCTCGAAAAGAAAAAAAATTTTTTTCGAAGTTTGGAAACGTCGTTTGAATCACTTTTTTCCGTTCGTATTTGAGATAACTGGTTCTCTTTCATTATAGTAGTTTTATAGGCTCAGTAAAGCATATTATGCGCAAAGAATATGGAAAAGAAAAAAAATTTTTTTCGAAGTTTGGAAACTTCGTTAGAATCACTTTTTTTCCGTTCTTATTTGAGATAACTGGTTCTCTTTCATTATACTAGTTTGATAGTCTCGGAAAAGCATATTATGCGCAAAGAATCTCGAAAAGAAAAAAATTTTTTTTCGAAGTTTGGAAACTTCGTTTGAATCACTTTTTTTCCGTTCTTATTTGAGATAACTGGTTCTCTTTCATTATACTAGTTTGATAGCCTCAGAAATGCATATTATGCGCAAAGAATCTCGAAAAGAAAAAAAATTTTTTTCGAAGTTTGGAAACTTCTTTAGAATCACTTTTTTTCCGTTCTTATTTGAGATAACTAGTTCTCTTTCTTTATACTAGTTCGATAGCCTGAGAAAAGCATATTTAGCGCAAAGAATCACGAAAAGAAAAAAATTTTTTCGAAGTTTGGAAACTTCGTTAGAATCACTTTTTTCCCGTTCTTATTTGAGATAACTGGTTCTCTTTCATTATACTAGTTTGACAGCCTCAGAAAAGCATATTATGCGCAAAGAATCTCGAAATGAAAAAAAATTTTTTTCGAAGTTTGGAAACTTCCATAGAATCAGTTTTTTCCCGTTCTTATTTGAGATATATGGTTCTCTTTCATTATACTAATTTGATAGCCTCAGAAAAGCATTTTATGCGCAAAGAATCTTGAAAAGAAAAAAAATTTTTTTCGAAGTTTGGAAAGTTCGTTAGAATCACTTTTTTTCCGTTGTTAATTGAGATAACGGTTCTCTTTCATTATACTAGTTTGATAGCCTCAGAAAAGAATATTATGCGCAAAGGATCTCGAAATGAAAAAATTTTTTTTTCGAAGTTTGGAAACTTCCTTAGAATCACTTTTTTTCCATTCTTATTTGAGATAACTGGTTCTCTTTCATTATACTAGTTTGATAGCCTCAGAAAAGCATATTATGCGCATAGAATCGCGAAAAGAAAAAAATTTTTTTTTTTGAAGTTTGCAAACTTCTTTAGAATCACTTTTTTTCCGTTCTTATTTGAGATAACTGGTTCTCTTTCATTATACTAGTTTGATGGCCTCAGAAAAGCATATTATGCGCAAAGAATCTCGAAAAGAAAAAATTTTTTTTTCGAAGTTTGGAAACTTCGTTAGAATCACTTTTTTTCCGTTCTTATTTGAGATAACTGGTTCTCTTTCATTATACTAGTTTGATAGCCTCAGAAAAGCATATTATGCGCAAAGAATCTCGAAAAGAAAAAAATTTTTTTTCGAAATTTGGAAACTACATTAGAAGCACTTTTTTCCATTCTTATTTGAGATAAATGGTAATCTCTCATTATACTAGTTTGATAGCCTCAGAAAAGCATAATATGCGCAAAGAATCTCGAAAAGAAGATATTTTTTTTTCAAAGTTTGGAAACTTCTTTAGAATCACTTTTTTTCCGTTGTTATTTGAGATAACTGGTTCTCTTTCAGTATACTAGTTTGATAGCCTCATTAAAGCATATTATGCGCAAAGAATCTCAAAAAGAAAAAAATTTTTTTTCGAAGTTTGGAAACTTCATTAGAATCACTTTTTTTCCATTCTTATTTGAGATTACTGGTAATCTCTCATTATACTAGTTTGATAGCCTCAGAAAAGCATATTATGCCCAAAGAATCTCGAAAAGAAAAAAAAATTTTTTCGAAGTTTGGAAACGTCGTTTGAATCACTTTTTTCCGTTCTTATTTGAGATAACTGGTTCTCTTTCATTATAGTAGTTTGATAGCCTCAGTAAAGCATATTATGCCCAAAGAATCTGGAAAAGAAAAAAAATTTTTTTCGAAGTTTGGAAACTTCGTTAGAATCACTTTTTTTCCGTTCTTATTTGAGATAACTGGTTCTCTTTCATTATACTAGTTTGATAGCCTCAGAAAAGCATATTATGCGCAAAGAATCTCGAAAAGAAAAAAATTTTATTTCGAAGTTTGGAAACTTCGTTTGAATCACTTTTTTCCGTTCTTATTTGAGATAACTGGTTCTCTTTCATTATACTAGTTTGATAGCCTCAGAAAACCATATTATGCACAAAGAATTTCGAAAAGAAAAAAAATTTTTTTCGAAGTTTGGAAACTTCATTAAGATCACTTTTTTTCCGTTCTTATTTGAGATAACTGGTTCTCTTTCATTATACTAGTTTGATAGCCTCAGAAAAGCATATTATGCGCAAAGAATCTCGAAAAGAAAAAAAGTTTTTTTCGAAGTTTGGAAACTTCGCTTGAATCACTTTTTTTCCGTTCTTATTTGAGATAACTGGTTCTCTTTCATTATACTAGTTTGATAGCCTCAGAAAAGCATATTATGCGCAAAGAATCTCGAAAAGAAAAAAATTTTTTTTCGAAGTTTGCAAACTTCGTTAGAATCACTTTTTTCCCGTTCTTATTTGATATAACTGGTTCTCTTTCATTATACTAGTTTGATACCCTCAGAAAAGCATATTATGCGCAAAGAATCTCGAAAAGAAAAAAAATTTTTTTGAAGTTTGGAAACTTCTTTAGAATCACTTTTTTTCCGTTCTTATTTCAGATAACTGGTTCTCTTTCATTATACTAGTGTGATAGCCTCAGAAAAGCATATTATGCGCAAAGAATCTCGAAAAGAAAAAAATTTTTTTCGAAGTTTGGAAACTTCCTTAGAAACACTTTTTTTCTATTCTTATTTGAGTTAACTGGTTCTCTTTCATTATACTAGTTTGATAGCCTGAGAAAAGCATATTATGCGCAAAGAATCTCGAAAGAAAAATTTTTTTTTCGTAGTTTGGAAACTTCGTTAGAATCACTTTTTTTCCGTTCTAATTTGACATAACTGGTTCTCTTTCATTATACTAGATTGATAGCCTCAGAAAAGCATATTATGCGCAAAGAATCTCGAAAATAAAAAAAAAATTTTTCGAAGTTTGAAACTTCGTTAGAATCACTTTTTTTTTGTTCTTATTTGAGATAACTGGTTCTCTTTCATTATACTAGTTTGATAGCCTCAGAAAAGCATATTATGCGCAAAGAATCTCGAAAATAAAAAAAAATTTTTTCGAAGTTTGGAAACGTCGTTAGAATCACTTTTTTCCGTTCTTATTTGAGATAACTAGTTCTCTTTCATTATACAGTTTGATAGCCTCAGAAAAGCATATTATGCGCAAAGAATTTCGAAAAGAAGAAAAATTTTTTTCGAAGCTTGCAAACTTCGTTAGAATCACTTTTATTCCGTTCTTCTTTGAGATAACTGGTTCTCTTTCATTATACTAGTTTGATAGCCTCAGAAAAGCATATTATGCGCAAAGAATCTCGAAAAGAAAATAATTTTTTTTTGAAGTTTGGAAACTTCGTTTGAATCACTTTTTTTCCGTTCTTATTTGACATAACTGGTTCTCTTTCATTATACTAGTTTGATAGCCTCAGCAAAGCATATTATGCACAAAGAATCTCGAAAAGAAAAAAAATTTTTTTCGAAGTTTGGAAACATCATTAGAATCACTTTTTTTCCGTTCTTATTTGAGATAACTGGTTCTCTTTCATTATACTAGTTTGATAGCCTCAGTAAAGCATATTATGGGCAAAGAATCTGGAAAAGAAAAAAAATTTTTTTCGAAGTTTGGAAACTTCGTTAGAATCACTTTTTTTCCGTTCAAATTTGAGATAACTGGTTCTCTTTCATTATACTAGTTTGATAGCCTCAGAAAAGCATATTATGCGCAAAGAATCTCGAAAAGAAAAAAAGTTTTTTTCGAAGTTTGGAAACTTCGCTTGAATCACTTTTTTTCCGTTCTTATTTGAGATAACTGGTTCTCTTTCATTATACTAGTTTGATAGCCTCAGAAAAGCATATTATGCGCAAAGAATCTCGAAAAGAAAAAAAATTTTTTTCGAAGTTTGCAAACTTCGTTAGAATCACTTTTTTCCCGTTCTTATTTGATATAACTGGTTCTCTTTCATTATACTAGTTTGATACCCTCAGAAAAGCATATTATGCGCAAAGAATCTCGAAAAGAAAAAAATTTTTTTTCGAAGTTTGGAAACTTCGTTAGAATCACTTTTTTTCCGTTCTTATTTGATATAACTGGTTCTCTTTCATTATACTAGTTTGATAGCCTCAGAAAAGCATATTATGCGCAAAGAATCTCGAAAAGAAAAAAAATTTTTTCGAAGTTGGGAACTTCGTTAGAATCACTTTTTTTCCGTTCTTATTTGAGATAACTGGTTCTCTTTCATTATACTAGTGTGATAGCCTCAGAAAAGCATATTATGCGCAAAGAATCTCGAAAAGAAGAAATTTTTTTTTCGAAGTTCGGAAACTTCGTTAGAATCACTTTTTTCCCGTTCTTATTTGAGATAACTAGTTCTCTATCATTATACTAGTTTGATAGCCTCAGTAAAGCATATTATACGCAAAGAATCTTGAAAAGAAAAAAAATTTTTTTCGCAGTTTGGAAACTTCGTTAGAATCACTTTTTTTCCGTTCTTATTTGAGATAACTGGTTCTCATTCATTGTACTAGTTTGATAGCCTCAGTAAAGCATATTATCGTCAAAGAATCTCGAAAAGAAAAAAAAATTTTTTCGAAGGTTGGAAACTTCGTTAGAATCACTTTTTTTCCGATCCTATTTGAGATAACTGGTTCTCTTTCATTATACTAGTTTGATAGCCTCAGAAAAGCATATTATGCGCAAAGAATCTCGAAAAGAAAAAATTTTTTTTTCGAAGGTTGGAAACTTCTTTAGAATCACTTTTTTTCCGTTCTTATTTGAGATAACTGGTTGTCTTTCATTATACTAATTAGATAGCCTCAGAAAAGCATATTACGCGCAAAGAATCTCGAAAATAAAAAAATTTTTTTAGAACTTTGGAAACTTCGTTAGAATCACTTTTTTTCCGTTCTTATTTGAGATAACTGGTTCTCTTTCATTTTACTAGTTTGATAGCCTCAGAAAAGCATATTATGCGCAAAGAATCTCGAAAAGAAAAAAATTTTTTTTCGAGGTTTGGAAACTTCATTAGAATCACTTTTTTTCCATTCTTATTTGAGATAACTGGTAATCTCTCATTATACTACTTTGATAGCCTCAGAAAAGCATATTATGCCCAAAGAATCTCGAAAAGAAAAAAAAATTTTTTTCGAAGTTTGGAAACGTCGTTTGAATCACTTTTTTCCGTTCCTATTTGAGATAACTGGTTCTCTTTCATTATACTAGTTTGATAGCCTCAGAAAAGCATATTATGCGCAAAGAATCTCGAAAAGAAAAAAATCTTTTTTCGAAGTTTGGAAACTTCCTTAGAAACACTTTTTTTCCATTCTTATATGAGTTAACTGGTTCTCTTTCATTATAGTAGTTTTATAGCCTCAGAAATGCATATTATGCGCATAGAATCTCGAAATGAAAAAAAATTTTTTTCGAAGTTTGGAAACTTCCTTAGAATCACTTTTTTTCCGTTCTTATTTGAGATAACTGGTTCTCTTTCATTATAGTAGTTTGATAGCCTCAGTAAAGCATATTATGTGCAAAGAATATGGAAAAGAAAAAAAAATTTTTTCGAAGTTTGGAAACTTCGTTAGAATCACTTTTTTTCCGTTCTTATTTGAGATAACTGGTTCTCTTTCATTATACTAGTTTGATAGTCTCAGAAAAGCATATTATGCGCAAAGAATCTCGAAAAGAAAAAAATTTTTTTTCGAAGTTTGGAAACTTCGTTTGAATCACTTTTTTTCCGTTCTTATTTGAGATAACTGGTTCTCTTTCATTATACTAGTTTGATAGCCTCAGAAAAGCATATTATGCGCAAAGAATCTCGAAAAGAAAAAAAATTTTTTTCGAAGTTTGAAAACTTCTTTAGAATCACTTTTTTTCCGTTCTTATTTGAGATAACTGGTTCTCTTTCATTATACTAGTTTGATAGCCTGAGAAAAGCATTTTTAGCGCAAAGAATCACGAAAAGAAAAAAAAATTTTTCGAAGTTTGGAAACTTCGTTAGAATCACTTTTTTCCCGTTCTTATTTGAGATAACTGGTTCTCTTTCATTATACTAGTTTGATTGCCTCAGAAAAGCATATTATGGGCAAAGAATCTCGAAAAGAAAAAAAAATTTTTTCGAAGTTTGGAAACTTTGTTAGAATCACTTTTTTTCCGTTCTTATTTGAGATAACTGGTTCTCTTTCATTATACTAGTTTGATAGCCTCAGAAAAGCATATTATGCGCAAAGAATCTCGAAAAGATAAAAAAAATTTTCGAAATTTGGAAACTTCGTTAGAATCACTTTTATTCCGTTCTTAATTGAGATAACTGGTTCTGTTTCATTATACTAGTTTGATAGCCTCAGAAAAGCATACTATGCCCAAAGAATCTCGAAAAGAAGAAATTTTTTTTTCGAAGTTTTGAAACTTCGTTAGAATCACTATTTTCCGTTCTTATTTGAGATAACTAGTTCTCTTTCATTATACAGTTTGATACCCTCAGAAAAGCATATTATGCGCAAAGAATCACGAAAAGAAGAAAAATTTTTTACGAAGTTTGAAAACTTCGTTAGAATCACTTTTATTCCGTTCTTATTTGAGATAACTGGTTCTCTTTCATTATACTAGTTTGATAGCCTCAGAAAAGCATATTATGCGCAAAGAATCTCGAAAAGAAAAAAAATTTTTTTCGAAGTTTGGAAACTTCTTTAGAATCACTTTTTTTCCGTTCTTAATTGAGATAACTGGTTCTCTTTCATTATACTAATTAGATAGCCTCAGAAAAGCATATTACGCGCAAAGAATCTCGAAACTAAAAAAATTTTTTTAGAACATTGGAGACTTCGTTAGAATCACTTTTTTTCCGTTCTTATTTCAGATAACTGGTTCTCTTTCATTATACTAGTTTGATAGCCTCAGAAAAGCATATTATGCGCAAAGAATCTCGAAAAGAAAAAAAATTTTTTTCGAAGTTTGGAAACTTCATTAGAATCACTTTTTTTCCATTTTTATTTGAGATAACTGGTTCTCTTTCATTATACTAGTTTGATAGCCTCAGTAAAGCATATTATGCGCAAAGAATCTCGAAAAGAAAAAAAAATTTTTTCGAAGTTTGGAAACTTCGTTAGAATCACTTTTGTTCCGTTCTTATTTGAGATAACTGGTTCTCTTTCATTATAGTAGTTTGATAGCCTCAGAAAAGCATATTATGCGCAAAGAATCTCGAAATGAAAAAAATTTTTTTTCGAAGTTGGGAAACTTCGTTAGAAGCACTTTTTTTCGGTTTTTATTTGAGATAACTGGTTCTCTTTCATTATACTAGTTTGATAGCCTCAGAAAAGCATATTATGCGCAAAGAATCTCGAAAAGAAAAAAATTGTTTTTCGAAGTTTGGAAACTTCTTTTGAATCACTTTTTTTCCGTTCTTATTTGACATAACTGGTTCTCTTTCATTAAACTAGTTTGATAGCCTCAGTAAAGCATATTATGCACAAAGAATCTCGAAAAGAAAAAAAAATATTTTCGAAGTTTGGAAACATCATTAGAATCACCTTTTTTTCCGTTCTTATTTCAGATAACTGGTTCTCTTTCATTATACTAGTTTGATATCTCAGTAAAGCATTTTATGCGCAAAGAATCTGGAAAAGAAAAAAATTTTTTTTCGAAGTTTGGAAACTTCGTTAGAATCACTTTTTTTCCGTTCTTATTTGAGATAACTGGTTCTCTTTCATTATACTAGTTTGATAGCCTCAGAAAAGGATATTATGCGCAAAGAATCTCGAAAAGAAAAAATTTTTTTTCGAAGTTTGCAAACTTCTTTAGAATGACTTTTTTCCGTTCTTATTTGAGATAACTGGTTCTCTTTCATTATACTAATTTGATAGCCTCAGAAAAGCATATTTAGCGCAAAGAATCACGAAAAGAAAAAAAAATTTTTTCGAAGTTTGGAAACTTCGTTAGAATCACTTTTTTCCCGTTCTTATTTGAGATAAGTGGTTCTCTTTCATTATACTACTTTGATAGCCTCAGAAAAGCATATTATGCGCAAAGAATCTCGAAAAGAAAAAAAATTTTTTTCGAAGTTTGGAAACTTCGTTAGAATCACTTTTTTTCCGTTCTTATTTGATATAACTGGTTCTCTTTCATTATACTAGTTTGATAGCCTATGAAAAGCATATTATGCGCAAAGAATCTCGAAAAGAAAAAAAATTTTTTCGAAGTTTGGGAACTTCGTTAGAATCACTTTTATTCCGTTCTTATTTGAGATAACTGGTTCTGTTTCATTATACTAGTTTGATAGCCTCAGAAAAGCATATTATGCGCAAAGGTTCTCGAAAAGAAGAACTTTTTTTTTCGAAGTTTGGAAACTTCTTTAGATTAACTTTTTTTCCGTTCTTATTTGAGATAACTGGTTCTCTTTCATTATACTAATTAGATAGCCTCAGAAAAGCATATTACGCGCAAAGAATCTCAAAAATAAAAAAATTTTTTTAGAACTTTGGAAACTTCGTTAGAATCACTTTTTTTCCGTTCTTATTTGAGATAACTGGTTCTCTTTCATTATACTAGTTTGATAGCCTCAGAAAAGCATATTATGCGCAAAGAATCTCGAAAAGAAAAAAAATTTTTTCGAAGTTTGGGAACTTCGTTAGAATCACTTTTATTCCGTTCTTATTTGAGATAACTGGTTCTCTTTCATTATACTAGTGTGATAGCCTCAGAAAAGCATATTATGCGCAAAGAATCTCGAAAAGAAGAAATTTTTTTTTCGAAGTTCGGAAACTTCGTTAGAATCACTTTTTTCCCGTTCTTATTTGAGATAACTAGTTCTCTATCATTATACTAGTTTGATAGCCTCAGTAAAGCATATTATGCGCAAAGAATCTTGAAAAGAAAAAAAATTTTTTTCGCAGTTTGGAAACTTCGTTAGAATCACTTTTTTTCCGTTCTTATTTGAGATAACTGGTTCTCATTCATTGTACTAGTTTGATAGCCTCAGTAAAGCATATTATCGTCAAAGAATCTCGAAAAGAAAAAAAAATTTTTTCGAAGTTTGGAAACTTCGTTAGAATCACTTTTTTTCCGATCCTATTTGAGATAACTGGTTCTCTTTCATTATACTAGTTTGATAGCCTCAGAAAAGCATATTATGCGCAAAGAATCTCGAAAAGAAAAAATTTTTTTTTCGAAGGTTGGAAACTTCTTTAGAATCACTTTTTTTCCGTTCTTATTTGAGATAACTGGTTCTCTTTCATTATACTAATTAGATAGCCTCAGAAAAGCATATTAAGCGCAAAGAATCTCGAAAATAAAAAAATTTTTTTAGAACTTTGGAAACTTCGTTAGAATCACTTTTTTTCCGTTCTTATTTGAGATAACTGGTTCTCTTTCATTTTACTAGTTTGATAGCCTCAGAAAAGCATATTATGCGCAAAGAATCTCGAAAAGAAAAAAATTTTTTTTAGAAGTTTGGAAACTTCATTAGAATCACTTTTTTTCCATTCTTATTTGAGATAACTGGTAATCTCTCATTATACTACTTTGATAGCCTCAGAAAAGCATATTATGCCCAAAGAATCTCGAAAAGAAATTTCCGTTCCTATTTGAGATAACTGGTTCTCTTTCATTATACTAGTTTGATAGCCTCAGAAAAGCATATTATGCGCAAAGAATCTCGAAAAGAAAAAAATCTTTTTTCGAAGTTTGGAAACTTCCTTAGAAACACTTTTTTTCCATTCTTATATGAGTTAACTGGTTCTCTTTCATTATAGTAGTTTGATAGCCTCAGAAAAGCATATTATGCGCATAGAATCTCGAAATGAAAAAAAATTTTTTTCGAAGTTTGGAAACTTCCTTAGAATCACTTTTTTTCCGTTCTTATTTGAGATAACTGGTTCTCTTTCATTATACTAGTTTGATAGCCTCAGAAAAGCATATTATGCGCAAAGAATCTCGAAAAGAAAACAATCTTTTTTCGAAGTTTGGAAACTTCGTTAGAATCACTTTTTTTCCGTTCTTATTTGAGATAAATGGTTCTCTTTCATTATACTAGTTTGATAGCCTCAGAAAAGCATATTATGCGCAAAGAATCTCGAAAATAAAAAAATTTTTTTTCGAAGTTTGAAACTTCGTTAGAATCACTTTTTTTTCGTTCTTATTTGAGATAACTGGTTCTCTTTCATTATACTAGTTTGATATCCTCAGAAAAGCATATTATGCGCAAAGAATCTCGAAAAGAAAAAAAATTTTTTTCGAAGTTTGGAAACGTCGTTTGAATCACTTTTTTCCGTTCTTAATTGAGATAACTGGTTCTCTTTCATTATAGTAGTTTGATAGCCTCAGTAAAGCATATTATGCGCAAAGAATATGGAAAAGAAAAAAAAATTTTTTCGAAGTTTGGAAACTTCGTTAGAATCACTTTTTTTCCGTTCTTATTTGAGATAACTGGTTCTCTTTCATTATACTAGTTTGATAGTCTCAGAAAAGCATATTATGCGCAAAGAATCTCGAAAAGAAAAAAATTTTTTTTCGAAGTTTGGAAACTTCGTTTGAATCACTTTTTTCCCGTTCTTATTTGAGATAACTGGTTCTCTTTCATTATACTAGTTTGATAGCCTCAGAAAAGCATATTATGCGCAAAGAATCTCGAAAAGAAAAAAAATTTTTTTCGAAGTTTGAAAACTTCTTTAGAATCACTTTTTTTCCGTTCTTATTTGAGATAACTGGTTCTCTTTCATTATACTAGTTTGATAGCCTGAGAAAAGCATTTTTAGCGCAAAGAATCACGAAAAGAAAAAAAATTTTTTCGAAGTTTGGAAACTTCGTTAGAATCACTTTTTTCCCGTTCTTATTTGAGATAACTGGTTCTCTTTCATTATACTAGTTTGATAGCCTCAGAAAAGCATATTATGCGCAAAGAATCTCGAAAAGATAAAAAAAATTTTCGAAATTTGGAAACTTCGTTAGAATCACTTTTATTCCGTTCTTAATTGAGATAACTGGTTCTGTTTCATTATACTAGTTTGATAGCCTCAGAAAAGCATACTATGCCCAAAGAATCTCAAAAAGAAGAAATTTTTTTTTCGAAGTTTTGAAACTTCGTTAGAATCACTATTTTCCGTTCTTATTTGAGATAACTAGTTCTCTTTCATTATACAGTTTGATACCCTCAGAAAAGCATATTATGCGCAAAGAATCACGAAAAGAAGAAAAATTTTTTACGAAGTTTGAAAACTTCGTTAGAATCACTTTTATTCCGTTCTTATTTGAGATAACTGGTTCTCTTTCATTATACTAGTTTGATAGCCTCAGAAAAGCATATTATGCGCAAAGAATCTCGAAAAGAAAAAAAATTTTTTTCGAAGTTTGGAAACTTCTTTAGAATCACTTTTTTTCCGTTCTTATTTGAGATAACTGGTTCTCTTTCATTATACTAATTAGATAGCCTCAGAAAAGCATATTACGCGCAAAGAATCTCGAAACTAAAAAAATTTTTTTAGAACATTGGAGACTTCGTTAGAATCACTTTTTTTCCGTTCTTATTTCAGATAACTGGTTCTCTTTCATTATACTAGTTTGATAGCCTCAGAAAAGCATATTATGCGCAAAGAATCTCGAAAAGAAAAAAAATTTTTTTCGAAGTTTGGAAACTTCATTAGAATCACTTTTTTTCCATTTTTATTTGAGATAACTGGTTCTCTTTCATTATACTAGTTTGATAGCCTCAGTAAAGCATATTATGCGCAAAGAATCTCGAAAAGAAAAAAAAATTTTTTCGAAGCTTGGACACTTCGTTAGAATCACTTTTGTTCCGTTCTTATTTGAGATAACTGGTTCTCTTTCATTATAGTTGTTTGATAGCCTCAGAAAAGCATATTATGCGCAAAGAATCTCGAAATGAAAAAAATTTTTTTTCGAAGTTTGGAAACTTCGTTAGAAGCACTTTTTTTCGGTTTTTATTTGAGATAACTGGTTCTCTTTCATTATACTAGTTTGATAGCCTCAGAAAAGCATATTATGCGCAAAGAATCTCGAAAAGAAAAAAATTGTTTTTCGAAGTTTGGAAACTTCTTTTGAATCACTTTTTTTCCGTTCTTATTTGACATAACTGGTTCTCTTTCATTAAACTAGTTTGATAGCCTCAGTAAAGCATATTATGCACAAAGAATCTCGAAAAGAAAAAAAAATATTTTCGAAGTTTGGAAACATCATTAGAATCACCTTTTTTTCCGTTCTTATTTCAGATAACTGGTTCTCTTTCATTATACTAGTTTGATATCTCAGTAAAGCATTTTATGCGCAAAGAATCTGGAAAAGAAAAAAATTTTTTTTCGAAGTTTGGAAACTTCGTTAGAATCACTTTTTTTCCGTTCTTATTTGAGATAACTGGTTCTCTTTCATTATACTAGTTTGATAGCCTCAGAAAAGGATATTATGCGCAAAGAATCTCGAAAAGAAAAAATTTTTTTTCGAAGTTTGCAAACTTCTTTAGAATGACTTTTTTTCCGTTCTTATTTGAGATAACTGGTTCTCTTTCATTATACTAATTTGATAGCCTCAGAAAAGCATATTTAGCGCAAAGAATCACGAAAAGAAAAAAAAATTTTTTCGAAGTTTGGAAACTTCGTTAGAATCACTTTTTTCCCGTTCTTATTTGAGATAAGTGGTTCTCTTTCATTATACTAGTTTGATAGCCTCAGAAAAGCATATTATGCGCAAAGAATCTCGAAAAGAAAAAAAATTTTTTTCGAAGTTTGGAAACTTCGTTAGAATCACTTTTTTTCCGTTCTTATTTGATATAACTGGTTCTCTTTCATTATACTAGTTTGATAGCCTATGAAAAGCATATTATGCGCAAAGAATCTCGAAAAGAAAAAAAATTTTTTCGAAGTTTGGGAACTTCGTTAGAATCACTTTTATTCCGTTCTTATTTGAGATAACTGGTTCTGTTTCATTATACTAGTTTGATAGCCTCAGAAAAGCATATTATGCGCAAAGGTTCTCGAAAAGAAGAACTTTTTTTTTCGAAGTTTGGAAACTTCTTTAGATTCACTTTTTTTCCGTTCTTATTTGAGATAACTGGTTCTCTTTCATTATACTAATTAGATAGCCTCAGAAAAGCATATTACGCGCAAAGAATCTCAAAAATAAAAAAAATTTTTTAGAACTTTGGAAACTTCGTTAGAATCACTTTTTTTCCGTTCTTATTTGAGATAACTGGTTCTCTTTCATTATACTAGTTTGATAGCCTCAGAAAAGCATATTATGCGCAAAGTATCTCGAAAAGAAAAAAAATCTTTTTTCTAAGTTTGGAAACTTCCTTAGAAACACTTTTTTTCCATTCTTATTTTAGTTAACTGGTTCTCTTTCATTATAGTAGTTTGATAGCCTCAGAAAAGCATATCATGCGCATAGAATCTCGAAATGAAAAAATTTTTTTTTCGAAGTTTGGAAACTTCCTTAGAATCACTTTTTTTCCGTTCTTATTTGAGATAACTGGTTCTCTTTCATTATAGTAGTTTGATAGCCTCAGAAAAGCATATTATGCGCAAAGAATCTCGAAAAGAAAAAAAAATTTTTTCGAAGTTTGGAAACGTCGTTTGAATCACTTTTTTCCGTTCGTATTTGAGATAACTGGTTCTCTTTCATTATAGTAGTTTTATAGGCTCAGTAAAGCATATTATGCGCAAAGAATATGGAAAAGAAAAAAAAATTTTTTCGAAGTTTGGAAACTTCGTTAGAATCACTTTTTTTCCGTTCTTATTTGAGATAACTGGTTCTCTTTCATTATACTAGTTTGATAGTCTCGGAAAAGCATATTATGCGCAAAGAATCTCGAAAAGAAAAAAATTTTTTTTCGAAGTTTGGAAACTTCGTTTGAATCACTTTTTTTCCGTTCTTATTTGAGATAACTGGTTCTCTTTCATTATACTAGTTTACTAGTTTGATAGCCTCAGAAATGCATATTATGCGCAAAGAATCTCGAAAAGAAAAAAAATTTTTTTCGAAGTTTGGAAACTTCTTTAGAATCACTTTTTTTCCGTTCTTATTTGAGATAACTGGTTCTCTTTCTTTATACTAGTTCGATAGCCTGAGAAAAGCATATTTAGCGCAAAGAATCACGAAAAGAAAAAAAAAATTTTTCGAAGTTTGGAAACTTCTTTAGAATCACTTTTTTTCCGTACTTATTTGAGATAACTGGTTCTCTTTCATTATACTAGTTTGATAGCCTGAGAAAAGCATATTTAGCGCAAAGAATCACGAAAAGAAAAAAATTTTTTCGAAGTTTGGAAACTTCGTTAGAATCACTTTTTTCCCGTTCTTATTTGAGATAACTGGTTCTCTTTCATTATACTAGTTTGACAGCCTCAGAAAAGCATATTATGCGCAAAGAATCTCGAAATGAAAAAAAATTTTTTTCGAAGTTTGGAAACTTCCATAGAATCACTTTTTTCCCGTTCTTATTTGAGATATATGGTTCTCTTTCATTATACTAATTTGATAGCCTCAGAAAAGCATTTTATGCGCAAAGAATCTTGAAAAGAAAAAAAATTTTTTTCGAAGTTTGGAAAGTTCGTTAGAATCACTTTTTTTCCGTTGTTAATTGAGATAACGGTTCTCTTTCATTATACTAGTTTGATAGCCTCAGTAAAGCATATTATGCGCAAAGAATCTCGAAAAAAAAAAATTTTTTTCGAAGTTTGGAAACTTCGTTAGAATCACTTTTTTTCCGTTTATATTTGTGATAACTGGTTCTCTTTCATTATAGTAGTTTGATAGCCTCAGAAAAGCATATTATGCGCAAAGGATCTCGAAATGAAAAAATTTTTTTTTCGAAGTTTGGAAACTTCGTTAGAATCACTTTTTTTCCGTTCTTATTTGAGATAACTGGTTCTCTTTCATTATACTAGTTTGATAGCCTCAGAAAAGCATATTATGCGCAAAGAATCTCGAAAAGAAAAAAAATTTTTTTCGAAATTTGGAAACTACATTAGAAGCACTTTTTTCCATTCTTATTTGAGATAAATGGTAATCTCTCATTATACTAGTTTGATAGCCTCAGAAAAGCATAATATGCGCAAAGAATCTCGAAAAGAAGATATTTTTTTTTCAAAGTTTGGAAACTTCTTTAGAATCACTTTTTTTCCGTTGTTATTTGAGATAACTGGTTCTCTTTCATTATACTAGTTTGATAGCCTCATTAAAGCATATTATGCGCAAAGAATCTCAAAAAGAAAAAAATTTTTTTTCGAAGTTTGGAAACTTCATTAGAATCACTTTTTTTCCATTCTTATTTGAGATAACTGGTAATCTCTCATTATACTAGTTTGATAGCCTCAGAAAAGCATATTATGCCCAAAGAATCTCGAAAAGAAAAAAAATTTTTTTCGAAGTTTGGAAACGTCGTTTGAATCACTTTTTTCCGTTCTTATTTGAGATAACTGGTTCTCTTTCATTATAGTAGTTTGATAGCCTCAGTAAAGCATATTATGCCCAAAGAATCTGGAAAAGAAAAAAAATTTTTTTCGAAGTTTGGAAACTTCGTTAGAATCACTTTTTTTCCGTTCTTATTTGAGATAACTGGTTCTCTTTCATTATACTAGTTTGATAGCCTCAGAAAAGCATATTATGCGCAAAGAATCTCGAAAAGAAAAAAATTTTTTTTCGAAGTTTGGAAACTTCGTTTGAATCACTTTTTTCCGTTCTTATTTGAGATAACTGGTTCTCTTTCATTATACTAGTTTGATAGCCTCAGAAAAGCATATTATGCACAAAGAATTTCGAAAAGAAAAAAAATTTTTTTCGAAGTTTGGAAACTTCATTAAGATCACTTTTTTTCCGTTCTTATTTGAGATAACTGGTTCTCTTTCATTATACTATTTTTATAGCCTCAGTAAAGCACATTATGCGCAAAGAATCCGGAAAAGAAAAAAAATTTTTTTCGAAGTTTGGAAACTTCTTTAGAATCACATTTTTTTTTGTTCTTATTTGAGATAACTGGTTCTCTTTCATTATACTAGTTTGATAGCCTGAGAAAAGCATATTTAGCGCAAAGAATCACGAAAAGAAAAAAAATTTTTTCGAAGTTTGGAAACTTCGTTAGAATCACTTTTTTTCCGTTCTTATTTGAGATAACTGGTTCTCTTTCATTATACTAGTTTGATTGCCTCAGAAAAGCATATTATGCGCAAAGAATCTCGAAAAGAAAAAAATTTTTTTTCGAAGTTTGGAAACTTCCATAGAATCACTTTTTTTCCATTCTTATTTGTGATAACTGGTTCTCTTTCATTATACTAGTTTGATAGCCTCAGAAAAGCATATTATGCGCAAAGAATCTCGAAAAGAAAAAATTTTTTTTTCGAAGTTTGGAACTTCTTTGGATAAACTTTTTTTCCGTTTTTATTTGAGATAAGTGGTTCTCTTTCATTATACTACTTTGATAGCCTCAGCAAAGGATATTTAGCGCAAAGAATCACGAAAAGAAAAAAAAATTTTTTCGAAGTTTGGAAACTTCGTTAGAATCACTTTTTTCCCGTTCTTATTTGAGATAACTGGTTCTCTTTCATTATACTAATTTGATAGCCTCAGAAAAGCTATTATGCCCAAAGAATCTCCAATTGAAAAAAAATTTATTTTTGAAGTTTGGAAACTTCCATAGAATCACTTTTTTTCCATTCTTATTTGAGATAACTGGTTCTCTTTCATTATACTAATTTGATAGCCTCAGAAAAGCATATTATGCGCAAAGAATCTCGAAATGAAAAATATTTATTTTCGAAGTTTGGAAACTTCCATAGAATCACTTTTTTCCATTCTTATTTGAGATAACTGGTTCTCTTTCATTATACTAGTTTGATAGCCTCAGAAAAGCATATTATGAACATAGAATCTCGAAAAGAAAAAAATTTTTTTTTTGAAGTTTGCAAACTTCTTTAGAATCACTTTTTGTCCGTTCTTATTTGAAATAACTGGTTCTCTTTGATTATACTAGTTTGATAACCTCAGAAAAGCATATTATGCGCAAAGAATCTCGAAAAGAAAAAATTTTTTTTTCGAAGTTTGGAAACTTCGTTAGAATCACTTTTTTTCCGTTCTTATTTGAGATAACTAGTTCTCTTTCATTATACTAGTTTGATAGCCTCAGAAAAGCATTATATGCGCAAAGAATCTCGAAAAGAAAAAAATGTTTTTTTGAAATTTGGAAACTTCACTAGAAGCACTTTTTTTCCATTCTTATTTGAGATAACTGGTAATCTCTCATTATATTAGTTTGATAGCCTCAGAAATTCATATAATGCGCAAAGAATCTCTAAAAGAAAAAAATTTTTTTTCGAAGTTTGGAAACTTCATTAGAATCACTTTTTTTCCATTCTTATTTGAGATAAATGGCAATCTCTCATTATACTAGTTTGATAGCCTCAGAAAAGCATATTATGCGCAAAGAATCTCGAAAAGAAAAAATTTTTTTTTCGAAGTTTGGAAACTTCGTTAGAATCACTTTTTTTCCGTTGTTATTTGAGATAACTGGTTCTCTTTCATTATACTAGTTTGATAGCCTCAGTAAAGCATATAATGCGCAAAGAATCTCGAAAAGAAAAAAAATTTTTTTCGAAGTTTGGAAACTTCGTTAGAATCACTTTTTTTCCGTTCTTATTTGAGATAACTGGTTCTCTTTCATTATGGTAGTTTGATAGCCTCAGAAAAGCATATTATGCACAAAGAATCTCGAAATGAAAAAAATTTTTTTTCGAAGTTTGGAAACTTCCTTAGAATCACTTTTTTTCCAATTTTATTTGAGATAACTGGTTCTCTTTCATTATACTAGTTTGATAGCCTCAGAAAAGCATATTATGCGCAAAGAATCTCGAAAAGAAGAAATTTTTTTTTCGAAGTTTGGAAACTTCGTTAGAATCACTTTTTTTCCGTTGTTATTTGAGATAACTGCTTCTCTTTCATTATACTAGTTTGATAGCCTCAGTAAAGCATATTATGCGCAAAGAATCTCGAAAAGAAAAAAAAATTTTCTCGAAGTTTGGAAACTTCGTTACAATCACTTTTTTTCCGTTTTTATTTGAGATAACTGGTTCTCTTTCATTATACTAGTTTGATAGCCTCAGAAAAGCATATTATACGCAAAGAATCTCGAAAAGAAAAAAAAAATTTTTCGAAATTTGGAAACTTCACTAGAAGCACTTTTTTTCCATTCTTATTTGAGATAACTGGTAATCTCTCATTATATTAGTTTGATAGCCTCAGAAAATCATATAATGCGCTAAGAATCTCGAAAAGAAAAAATTTTTTTTTCGAAGTTTGGAAACTTCATTAGAATCACTTTTCTTCCATTCTTATTTGAGATAAATGGTAATCTCTCATTATACTAGTTTGAGAGCCTCAGAAAAGCATATTATGCGCAAAGAATCTCGAAAAGAAGAAATTTTTTTTTCGAAGTTTGGAAACTTCGTTAGAATCACGTTTTTTCCGTTGTTATTTGAGATAACTGGTTCTCTTTCATTATACTAGTTTGATAGCCTCAGTAAAGCATATTATGCGCAAAGAATCTTGAAAAGAAAAAAAATTTTTTTCGAAGTTTGGAAACTTCGTTAGAATCACTTTTTTTCCGTTCTTATTTGAGATAACTGGTTCTCTTTCATTATAGTAGTTTGATAGCCTCAGAAAAGCATATTATGCGCAAAGAATCTCGAAATGAACAAAATTTTTTTTCGAAGTTTGGAAACTTCCTTAGAATCACTTTTTTTCCATTCTTATTTGAGATAACTGGTTCTCTTTCATTATACTAGTTTGATAGCCTCAGAAAAGCATATTATGCGCAAAGAATCTCGAAAAGAACAATTTTTTTTTTTCGAAGTAAGGAAACTTGGTTGGAATCACTTTTTTTCCGTTCTTATTTGAGATAACTAGTTCTATTTCATTATACTAGTTTGATAGCCTCAGAAAAGCATATTATGCGCAAAGAATCTCGAAAAGAAGAAATTTTTTTTTCGAAGTTTGGAAACTTCGTTAGAATCACGTTTTTTCCGTTGTTATTTGAGATAACTGGTTCTCTTTCATTATACTAGTTTGATAGCCTCAGTAAAGCATATTATGCGCAAACAATCTCGAAAAGAAAAAAAATTTTTTTCGAAGTTTGGAAACTTCGTTAGAATCACTATTTTTCCGTTCTTATTTGAGATAACTGGTTCTCTTTCATTATAGTAGTTTGATAGCCTCAGAAAAGCATATTATGCGCAAAGAATCTCGAAATGAAAAAAATTTTTTTTCGAAGTTTGGAAACTTCCTTAGAATCACTTTTTTTCCATTCTTATTTGAGATAACTGGTTCTCTTTCATTATACTAGTTTGATAGCCTCAGAAAAGCATGTTATGCGCATAGAATCTCGAAAAGAAAAAATATTTTTTTTTGAAGTTTGGAAACTTCTTTAGAATCACTTTTTTTCCGTTCTTATTTGAGATAACTGGTTCTCTTTCATTATACTAGTTTGATAGCCTCTGAAAAGCTTATTATGCGCAAAGAATCTCGAAAAGAAAAAAAATTTTTTCGAAATTTGGAAACTTCATTAGAAGCACTTTTTTTCCATTCTTATTTGAGATAACTGGTAATCTCTCATTATACAAGTTTGATAGCCTCAGAAAAGCATATTATGCGCAAAGAATCTCGAAAAGAAGAATTTTTTTTTTCGAAGTTTGGAAACTTCGTTAGAATCACTTTTTTTCCGTTGTTATTTGAGATAACTGGTTCTCTTTCAATATACTAGTTTGATAGCCTCAGTAAAGCATATTATGCGCAAAGAATCTCGAAATGAAATAAAATTTTTTTCGAAGTTTGGAAACTTCTTTGAATCACTTTTTTTCCAATCTTATTTGAGATAACTGGTTCTCTTTCATTTAATTAGTTTAATAGCATCAGAAAAGCATATTATGAGCAAAGAATCTCGAAAAGAAAAAAATTTTTTTTTTGAAGTTTGGAAACTTCTTTAGAATCACTTTTTTTCCGTTCTTATTATAGATAACTGGTTCTCTTTCATTATACTAGTTTGATAGCCTCAGAAAAGCATATTATGCGCAAAGAATCTCGAAAAGAAAAAAATTTTTTTTCGAAGTTTGGAAACTTCATTAGAATCACTTTTTTTCCATTCTTATTTGAGATAACTGGTAATCTCTCATTATACTAGTTTGATAGCCTCAGACAAGCATATTATGCGCAAAGAATCTCGAAAAGAAAAAAATTTTTTTTCGAAGTTTGGAAACGTCGTTAAAATCAGTTTTTTCCGTTCTTATTTGAGATAACTAGTCCTCTTTCATTATACAGTTTGATAGCCTCAGAAAAGCATATTATGGGCAAAGAATGTCGAAAAGAAGAAAAATTTTTTACGAAGTGTGGAAACTTCGTTAGAATCACTTTTTTTCCGTTCTTATTTGAGATAACTGGTTCTCTTTCATTACACTAGTTTGATAGGCTTAGTAAAGCATATTATGCGCAAAGAATATCGAAAAGAAAAAAAATTTTTTTCTAAGTTTGGAAACGTCGTTTGAATCACTTTTTTCCGTTCTTATTTGAGATAACTGGTTCTCTTTCATTATAATAGTGTAATAGCCTCAGTAAAGCATATTATGCGCAAAGAATCTCGAAAAGAAAAAAAAATTTTTCCAAGTTTGGAAACTTCGTTAGAATCACTTTTATTCCGTTCTTATTTGAGATAACTGGTTCTCTTTCATTATACCAGTTTGATAGCCTCAGAAAAGCATATTATGCGCAAAGAATCTCGAAAAGAAAAAAATTTTTTTTCGAAGTTTGGAAACTTCATTAGAATCACTTTTTTTCCATTCTAATTTGAGATAAATGGTAATCTCTCATTATACTAGTTTGATAGCCTCAGAAAACCATATTATGCTCAAAGAATCTCGAAAAGAAGAAATTTTTTTTTGGAAGTTTGGAAACTTCGTTAGAATCACTTTTTTTCCGTTGTTATTTGAGATAACTGGTTCTCTTTCATTATACTAGTTTGATAGCCTCAGTAAAGCATATTATGCGCAAAGAATCTCGAAAAGAAAAAAATTTTTTTTCGAAGTTTGGAAACTTCGTTAGAATCACTTTTTTTCCGTTTTTATTTGAGATAACTGGTTCTCTTTCATTATAGTAATTTGATAGCCTCAGAAAAGCATATTATGCGCAAAGAATCTCGAAATGAAAAAATTTTTTTTTCGAAGTTTGGAAACATCCTTAGAATCACTTTTTTTCCATTCTTATTTGAGATAACTGGTTCTCTTTCATTATACTAGTTTGATAGCCTCAGAAAAGCATATTATGCGCATAGAATCTCGAAAAGAAAAAATTTTTTTTTTTGAACTTTGGAAACTTCTTTAGAATCACTTTTTTTCCGTTGTTATTTGAGATAACTGGTTCTCTTTCATTATACTAGTTTGATAGCCTCAGAAAAGCATATTATGCGCAAAGAATCTCCAAAAAAGAAGAAAAAATTTTTTCGAAGCTTGCAAACTTCGTTAGAATCACTTTTATTCCGTTCTTATTTGAGATAACTGGTTCTCTTTCATTATACTAGTTTGATAGACTCAGAAAAGCATATTATGCGCAAAGAATCTCGAAAAGAAAATAATTTTTTTTCGAAGTTTGGAAACTTCGTTTGAATCACTTTTTTTCCGTTCTTATTTGACATAACTGGTTCTCTTTCATTATACTAGTTTGATAGCCTCAGTAAAGCATATTATGCACAAAGAATCTTGAAAAGAAAAAAAATTTTTTTCGAAGTTTGGAAACATCATTAGAATCACTTTTTTTCCGTTCTTATTTGAGATAACTGGTTCTCTTTCATTATACTAGTTTGATAGCCTCAGTAAAGCATATTATGCGCAAAGAATCTGGAAAAGAAAAAAAATTTTTTTCGAAGTTTGGAAACTTCGTTAGAATCACTTTTTTTCCGTTCTTATTTGAGATAACTGGTTCTCTTTCATTATACTAGTTTGATAGCCTCAGAAAAGCATATTATGCTCAAAGAATCTCGAAAAGAAAAAAAATTTTTTTCGAAGTTTGGAAACTTCATTAGAATCACTTTTCTTCCATTCTTATTTGAGATAAATGAGAATCTCTCATTATACTAGTTTGAGAGCCTCAGAAAAGCATATTATGCGCAAAGAATCTCGAAAAGAAGAAATTTTTTTTTCGAAGTTTGGAAACTTCGTTAGAATCACGTTTTTTCCGTTGTTATTTGAGATAACTGGTTCTCTTTCATTATACTAGTTTGATAGCCTCAGTAAAGCATATTATGCGCAAAGAATCTTGAAAAGAAAAAAAAATTTTTTCGAAGTTTGGAAACTTCGTTAGAATCACTTTTTTTCCGTTCTTATTTGAGATAACTGGTTCTCTTTCATTATAGTAGTTTGATAGCCTCAGAAAAGCATATTATGCGCACAGAATCTCGAAATGAACAAAATTTTTTTTCGAATTTTGGAAACTTCCTTAGAATCACTTTTTTTCCATTCTTATTTGAGATAACAGGTTCTCTTTCATTATACTAGTTTGATAGCCTCAGAAAAGCATATTATGCGCAAAGAATCTCGAAAAGAACAATTTTTTTTTTTTCGAAGTAAGGAAACTTGGTTGGAATCACTTTTTTTCCGTTCTTATTTGAGATAACTAGTTCTCTTTCATTATACTAGTTTGATAGCCTCAGAAAAGCATATTATGCGCAAAGAATCTCGAAAAGAAAAAAAATTTTTTTCGAAATTTGGAAACTTCACCAGAAGCACTTTTTTTCCATTCTTATTTGAGATAACTGGTAATCTCTCATTATATTAGTTTGATAGCCTCAGAAAATCATATAATGCGCTAAGAATCTCGAAAAGAAAAAATTTTTTTTTCGAAGTTTGGAAACTTCATTAGAATCACTTTTCTTCCATTCTTATTTGAGATAAATGGTAATCTCTCATTATACTAGTTTGAGAGCCTCAGAAAAGCATATTATGCGCAAAGAATCTCGAAAAGAAGAAATTTTTTTTTCGAAGTTTGGAAACTTCGTTAGAATCACGTTTTTTCCGTTGTTATTTGAGATAACTGGTTCTCTTTCATTATACTAGTTTGATAGCCTCAGTAAAGCATATTATGCGCAAACAATCTCGAAAAGAAAAAAAATTTTTTTCGAAGTTTGGAAACTTCGTTAGAATCACTTTTTTTCCGTTCTTATTTGAGATAACTGATTCTCTTTCATTATAGTAGTTTGATAGCCTCAGAAAAGCATATTATGCGCAAAGAATCTCGAAATGAAAAAAATTTTTTTTCGAAGTTTGGAAACTTCCTTAGAATCACTTTTTTTCCATTCTTATTTGAGATAACTGGTTCTCTTTCATTATACTAGTTTGATAGCCTCAGAAAAGCATGTTATGCGCATAGAATCTCGAAAAGAAAAAATATTTTTTTTTGAAGTTTGGAAACTTCTTTAGAATCACTTTTTTTCCGTTCTTATTTGAGATAACTGGTTGTCTTTCATTATACTAGTTTGATAGCCTCTGAAAAGCTTATTATGCGCAAAGAATCTCGAAAAGAAAAAAATTTTTTTTCGAAATTTGGAAACTTCATTAGAAGCACTTTTTTTCCATTCTTATTTGAGATAACTGGTAATCTCTCATTATACAAGTTTGATAGCCTCAGAAAAGCATATTATGCGCAAAGAATCTCGAAAAGAAGAATTTTTTTTTTCGAAGTTTGGAAACTTCGTTAGAATCACTTTTTTTCCGTTGTTATTTGAGATAACTGGTTCTCTTTCAATATACTAGTTTGATAGCCTCAGTAAAGCATATTATGCGCAAAGAATCTCGAAATGAAAAAAATTTTTTTTCGAAGTTTGGAAACTTCCTTAGAATCACTTTTTTTCCAATCTTATTTGAGATAACTGGTTCTCTTTCATTTAATTAGTTTGATAGCATCAGAAAAGCATATTATGAGCAAAGAATCTCGAAAAGAAAAAAATTTTTTTTTTGAAGTTTGGAAACTTCTTTAGAATCACTTTTTTTCCGTTCTTATTTGAGATAACTGGTTCTCTTTCATTATACTAGTTTGATAGCCTCAGAAAAGCATATTATGCGCAAAGAATCTCGAAAAGAAAAAAATTTTTTTTCGAAGTTTGGAAACTTCATTAGAATCACTTTTTTTCCATTCTTATTTGAGATAACTGGTAATCTCTCATTATACTAGTTTGATAGCCTCAGACAAGCATATTATGCGCAAAGAATCTCGAAAAGAAAAAAAATTTTTTTCGAAGTTTGGAAACGTCGTTAAAATCAGTTTTTTCCGTTCTTATTTGAGATAACTAGTTCTCTTTCATTATACAGTTTGATAGCCTCAGAAAAGCATATTATGGGCAAAGAATGTCGAAAAGAAGAAAAATTTTTTACGAAGTGTGGAAACTTCGTTAGAATCACTTTTTTTCCGTTCTTATTTGAGATAACTGGTTCTCTTTCATTACACTAGTTTGATGGGCTTAGTAAAGCATATTATGCGCAAAGAATATCGAAAAGAAAAAAAAATTTTTTCGAAGTTTGGAAACGTCGTTTGAATCACTTTTTTCCGTTCTTATTTGAGATAACTGGTTCTCTTTCATTATAATAGTGTAATAGCCTCAGTAAAGCATATTATGCGCAAAGAATCTCGAAAAGAAAAAAAAATTTTTCCAAGTTTGGAAACATCGTTAGAATCACTTTTATTCCGTTCTTATTTGAGATAACTGGTTCTCTTTCATTATACCAGTTTGATAGCCTCAGAAAAGCATATTATGCCCAAAGAATCTCGAAAAGAAAAAATTTTTTTTCGAAGTTTGGAAACTTCATTAGAATCACTTTTTTTCCATTCTAATTTGAGATAAATGGTAATCTCTCATTATACTAGGTTGATAGCCTCAGAAAACCATATTATGCTCAAAGAATCTCGAAAAGAAGAAATTTTTTTTTGGAAGTTTGGAAACTTCGTTAGAATCACTTTTTTTCCGTTGTTATTTGAGATAACTGGTTCTCTTTCATTATACTAGTTTGATAGCCTCAGTAATGCATATTATGCGCAAAGAATCTCGAAAAGAAAAAAAATTTTTTTCGAAGTTTGGAAACTTCGTTAGAATCACTTTTTTCCGTTTTTATTTGAGATAACTGGTTCTCTTTCATTATAGTAGTTTGATAGCCTCAGAAAAGCATATTATGCGCAAAGAATCTCGAAATGAAAAAATTTTTTTTTCGAAGTTTGGAAACATCCTTAGAATCACTTTTTTTCCGTTGTTATTTGAGATAACTGGTTCTCTTTCATTATACTAGTTTGATAGCTTCAGAAAAGCATATTATGCGCAAAGAATCTCGAAAAGAAAAAAAATTTTTTCGAAGTTTGGGAACTTCGTTAGAATCACTTTTATTCCGTTCTTATTTGAGATAACTGGTTCTCTTTCATTATACTAGTTTGATAGCCTCAGAAAAGCATATTATGCGCAAAGAATCTCGAAAAGAAAAAAAATTTTTTTCGAAGTTTGGAAACGTCGTTTGAATCACTTTTTTCCGTTCTTATTTGAGATAACTGGTTCTCTTTCATAATAGTAGTTTGATAGCCTCAGTAAAGCATATTATGCGCAAAGAATATGGAAAAGAAAAAAAAAATTTTTCGAAGATTGGAAACTTCGTTAGAATCACTTTTTTTCCGTTCTTATTTGAGATAACTGGTTCTCTTTCATTATACTAGTTTGATAGTCTCAGAAAAGCATATTATGCGCAAAGAATCTCGAAAAGAAAAAAAATTTTTTTCGAAGTTTGGAAACTTCGTTTGAATCACTTTTTTCCGTTCTTATTTGAGATAATTGGATCTCTTTCATTATACTAGTTTGATAGCCTCAGAAAAGCATATTATGCGCAAAGAATCTCGAAAAGAATGAAAATTTTTTTCGAAGTTTGGAAACTTTTTAGAATCACTTTTTTTCCGTTCTTATTTGAGATAACTGGTTCTCTTTCATTATACTAGTTTGATAGCCTGAGAAAAGCCTATTTAGCGCAAAGAATCACGAAAAGAAAAAAAATTTTTTCGAAGTTTGGAAACTTCGTTAGAATCACTTTTTTCCCGTTCTTATTTGAGATAACTGGTTCTCTTTCATTATACTAGTTTGATTGCCTCAGAAAAGCATATTATGGGCAAAGAATCTCGAAAAGAAAAAAACTTTTTTTCGAAGTTTGGAAACTTTGTTAGAATCACTTTTTTTCCGTTCTTATTTGAGATAACTGGTTCTCTTTCATTATACTAGTTTGATAGCCTCAGGAAAGCATATTATGCGCAAAGAATCTCGAAAAGATAAAAAACATTTTCGAAGTTTGGAAACTTCGTTAGAATCACTTTTATTCCGTTCTTAATTGAGATAACTGGTTCTGTTTCATTATACTAGTTTGATAGCCTCAGAAAAGCATATTATGCCCAAAGAATCTCGAAAAGAAGAAATTTTTTTTTTCGAAGTTTTGAAACTTCGTTAGAATCACTTTTTTCCGTTCTTATTTGAGATAACTAGTTCTCTTTCATTATACAGTTTGATACCCTCAGAAAAGCATATTATGCGCAAAGAATCTCGAAAAGAAGAAAAATTTTTTACGAAGTTTGGAAACTTCCTTAGAATCACTTTTATTCCGTTCTTATTTGAGATAACTGGTTCTCTTTCATTATACTAGTTTGATAGCCTCAGAAAAGCATATTACGCGCAAAGAATCTGGAAAATAAAAAAATTTTTTTAGAACATTGGAAACTTCGTTAGAATCACTTTTTTTCCGTTCTTATTTGAGATAACTGGTTCTCTTTCATTATACTAGTTTGATAGCCTCAGAAAATATATTAGCGCAAAGAATCTCGAAAAGAAAAAAATTTTTTTTCGAAGTTTGGAAACTTCATTAGAATCACTTTTTTTCCATTCTTATTTGAGATAACTGGTAATCTCTCATTATACTAGTTTGATAGCCTCAGAAAAGCATATTATGCCGAAAGAATCTCGAAAAGAAAAAAAAATTTTTCGAAGTTTGGAAACGTCGTTTGAATCACTTTTTTCCTTTCTTATTTGAGATAACTGGTTCTCTTTCATTATAGTAGTTTGATAGCCTCTGAAAAGCATATTATGCGCATAGAATCTCGAAATGAAAAATTTTTTTTTCGAAGTTTGGAAACTTCCTTAGAATCACTTTTTTTCCTTTCTTATTTGAGATAACTGGTTCTCTTTCATTATACTAGTTCGATAGCCTCAGAAAAGCATATTATGCGCAAAGAATCTCGAAAAGAAAAAAATCTTTTTTCGAAGTTTGGAAACTTCCTTAGAAACACTTTTTTTCCATTCTTATTTGAGTTAACTGGTTCTCTTTCATTATAGTAGTTTGATAGCCTCAGAAAAGCATATTATGCGCATAGAATCTCTAAATGAAAAAAATTTTTTTTCGAAGTTTGGAAACTTCCTTAGAATCACTTATTTTCCGTTCTTATTTGAGATAACTGGTTCTCTTTCATTATACTAGTTTGATAGCCTCAGAAAAGCATATTATGCGCAAAGAATCTCGAAAAGAAGAAAATCTTTTTTCGAAGTTTGGAAACTTCGTTAGAATCACTTTTTTTCCGTTCTTATTTCAAATAACTGGTTCTCTTTCATTATACTAGTTTGATTGCCTCAGAAAAGCATATTATGGGCAAAGAATCTCGAAAAGAAAAAAAAATTTTTTCGAAGTTAGGAAACTTTGTTAGAATCACTTTTTTTCCGTTCTTATTTGAGATAACTGGTTCTCTTTCATTATACTAGTTTGATAGCCTCAGAAAAGCATATTATGCGCAAAGAATCTCGAAAAGATAAAAAAAATTTTCGAACTTTGGAAACTTCGTTAGAATCACTTTTATTCCGTTCTTAATTGAGATAACTGGTTCTGTTTCATCATACTAGTTTGATAGCCTCAGAAAAGCATATTATGCCCAAAGAATCTCGAAAAGAAGAAATTTTTTTTCGAAGTTTTGAAACTTCGTTAGAATCACTTTTTTCCGTTCTTATTTGAGATAACTAGTTCAATTTCATTATACAGTTTGATACCCTCAGAAAAGCATATTATGCGCAAAGAATCTCGAAAAGAAGAAAAATTTTTTACCAAGTTTGGAAACTTCGTTAGAATCACTTTTATTCCGTTCTTATTTGAGATAACTGGTTCTCTTTCATTATACTAGTTTGATAGCCTCAGAAAAGCATATTATGCGCAAAGATTCTCGAAAAGAAAAAAATTTTTTTTCGAAGTTTGGAAACTTCTTTAGAATCACTTTTTTTCCGTTCCTATTTGAGATAACTGGTTCTCTTTCATTATACTAATTAGATAGCCTCAGAAAAGCATATTACGCGCAAAGAATCTGGAAAATAAAAAAATTTTTTTAGAACATTGGAAACTTCGTTAGAATCACTTTTTTTCCGTTCTTATTTGAGATAACTGGTTCTCTTTCATTATACTAGTTTGATAGCCTCAGAAAAGCATATTAGCGCAAAGAATCTCGAAAAGAAAAAAATTTTTTTTCGAAGTTTGGAAACTTCATTAGAATCACTTTTTTTCCATTCTTATTTGAGATAACTGGTAATCTCTCATTATACTAGTTTGATAGCCTCAGAAAAGCATATTATGCCCAAAGAATCTCGAAAAGAAAAAAAATTTTTTTCGAAGTTTGGAAACGTCGTTTGAATCACTTTTTTTTGTTCTTATTTGAGATAACTGGTTCTCTTTCATTATACCAGTTTGATAGCCTCAGAAAAGCATATTATGCGCAAAGAATCTCGAAAAGAATAAAATCTTTTTTCGAAGTTTGGAAACTTCCTTAGAAACACTTTTTTTCCATTCTTATTTGAGTTAACTGGTTCTCTTTCATTATAGTTGTTTGATAGCCTCAGAAAAGCATATTATGCGCATAGAATTTCGAAATGAAAAAATTTTTTTTTCGAAGTTTGGAAACTTTCTAAGAATCACTTTTATTCCGTTCTTATTTGAGATTACTGGTTCTCTTTCATTATACTAGTATGATAGCCTCAGAAAAGCATATTATGCGCAAAGAATCTCGAAAAGAAAAAAATCTTTTTTCGAAGTTTGGAAACTTCGTTAGAATCACTTTTTTTCCGTTCTTATTTGAGATAACTGGTTCTCTTTCATTATACTAGTTTGATAGCCTCAGAAAAGCATATTATGCGCAAAGAATCTCGAAAATAAAAAAAAAATTTTTCGAAGTTTGAAACTTCGTTAGAATCACTTTTTTTCCGTTCTTATTTGAGATAAATGGTACTCTCTCATTATACTAGTTTGATACCCTCAGAAAGGCATATTATGCGCAAAGAATCTCGAAAAGAAAAAAAATTTTTTTTGAAGTTTGGAAACGTCGTTTGAATCACTTTTTTCCGTTCTTATTTGAGATAACTGGTTCTCTTTCATTATAGTAGTTTGATAGCCTCAGAAAAGCATATTATGCGCATAGAATCTCGAAATGAAGAACATTTTTTTTCGAAGTTTGGAAACTTCCTTAGAATCACTTTTTTCCTTTCTTATTTGAGATAACTGGTTCTCTTTCATTATACTAGTTTGATAGCCTCAGAAAAGCATATTATGCGCAAAGAATCTCGAAAAGAAAAAAATCTTTTTTCGAAGTTTGGAAACTTCCTTAGAAACACTTTTTTTCCATTCTTATTTGAGTTAACTGGTTCTCTTTCATTATACTAGTTTGATAGCCTGAGAAAGGCATATTATGCGCAAAGAATCTCGAAAGAAAAAAATTTTTTTTCGAAGTTTGGAAACTTCGTTAGAATCACTTTTTTTCCGTTCTTATTTCAGATAACTGGTTCTCTTTCATTATACTAGTTTGATAGCCTCAGTATTATGCGCAAAGAATCTCGAAAATAAAAAAAAAAATTTTCGAAGATTGAAACTTCGTTAGAATCACTATTTTTTCGTTCTTATTTGAGACAACTGGTTCTCTTTCATTATACTAGTTTGATAGCCTTAGAAAAGCATACATATTATGCGCAAAGAATCTCGAAATGAAAAAAAAATTTTTTCGAAGTTTGGAAACTTCATTAGAATCACTTTTTTTCCGTTCTTATTTGAGATAACTGGTTCTCTTTCATTATACTAGTTTGATAGCGTGAGAAAAGCATATTTAGCGCAAAGAATCACGAAAAGAAAAAAAAAATTTTTCGAAGTTTGGAAACTTCGTTAGAATCACTTTTTTCCCGTTCTTATTTGAGATAACTGGTTCTCTTTCATTATACTAGTTTGATTGCCTCAGAAAAGCATATTATGCGCAAAGAATTTCGAAAAGAAAAAAAATTTTTTTCGAAGTTTGGAAACTTCCTTGGAATCACTTTTTTTCCGTTCTTATTTCAGATAACTGGTTCTCTTTCATTATACTAGTTTGATAGCCTCAGAAAAGCATATTATGCGCAAAGAATCTCGAAATGAAAAAAAATTTTTTTCGAAGTTTGGAAACTTCATTAGAATCACTTTTTTTCCGTTCTTATTTGAGATAACTAGTTCTCTTTCATTATTCAGTTTGATAGCCTCAGAAAAGCATATTATGCGCAAAGAATCTCGAAAAAAAGAAAAATTTTTTACGAAGTTTGGAAACTTCGTTAGAATCACTTTTTTTCCGTTCTTATTTGAGATAACTGGTTCTCTTTCATTATACTAGTTTGATAGCCTCAGTAAAGCATATTATGCGCAAAGAATCTCGAAAAGAAAAAAATTTTTTTCGAAGTTTGGAAACTTCGTTAGAATCACTTTTTTTCCGTTCTTATTTGAGATAACTGGTTCTCTTTCATTATTATAGTTTGATAGCCTCAGTAAAGCATATTATGCGCAAAGAAGCTCGAAAAGAAAAAAAATTTTTTTCGAAGTTTGGAAACGTCGTTTGAATCACTTTTTTCCGTTCTTATTTAAGATAACTGGTTCTCTTTCATTATAGTAGTTTGATAGCCTCAGAAAAGCATATTATGCGCAAAGAATCTCGAAATGAAAAAAATTTATTTTCGAAGTTTGGAAACTTCCATAGAATCACTTTTTCCATTCTTTATTGAGATAACTGGTTCTCTTTCATTATACTAGTTTGATAGCCTCAGAAAAGCATATTATGCGCATAGAATCTCGTAAAGAAAAAAATTTTTTTTTATGAAGTTTGCAAACTTCTTTAGAATCACTTTTTTTCCGTTCTTATTTGAGATAACTGGTTCTCTTTCATTATACTAGTTTGATAGCCTCAGAAAAGCATATTATGCGCAAAGAATCTCGAAAAGAAAAAAATTTTTTTTCGAAATTTGGAAACTTCATTAGAAGCACTTTTTTTCCATTCTTATTTGAGATAACTGGTAATCTCTCATTATATTAGTTTGATAGCCTCAGAAAATCATATAATGGGCAAAGAATCTCGAAAAGAAAAAATTTTTTTTCGAAGTTTGGAAACTTCATTAGAATCACTTGTTTTCCATTCTTATTTGTGATAAATGGTAATCTCTCATTATACTAGTTTGATAGCCTCAGAAAAGCATATTACGCGCAAAGAATCTCGAAAAAAGAAATTTTTTTTTCGAAGTTTGGAAACTTCGTTAGAATCACTTTTTTTCCGTTGTTATTTGAGATAACTGGTTCTCTTTCATTATACTAGTTTGATAGCCTCAGTAAAGCATATTATGCGCAAAGAATCTCGAAAAGAAAAAAAATTTTTTTCGAAGTTTGGAAACTTCGTTAGAATCACTTTTTTTCCGTTCTTATTTGAGATAACTGGTTCTATTTCATTATAGTAGTTTGATAGCCTCAGAAAAGCATATTATGCGCAAAGAATCTCGAAATGAAAAAAATTTTTTTTCGAAGTTTGGAAACTTCATTAGAATCACTTTTTTTCGGTTTTTATTTGAGATAACTGGTTCTCTTTCATTATACTAGTTTGATAGCCTCAGAAAAGCATATTATGCGCAAAGAATCTCGAAAATAAAAAAATTGTTTTTCGAAGTTTGGAAACTTCTTTTGAATCACTTTTTTTCCGTTCTTATTTGACATAACTGGTTCTCTTTCATTATACTAGTTTGATAGCCTCAGTAAAGCATATTATGCACAAAGAATCTCGAAAAGAAAAAAAAAATTTTTCGAAGTTTGGAAACATCATTAGAATCACTTTTTTTTCCGTTCTTATTTGAGATAACTGGTTCTCTTTCATTATACTAGTTTGATAGCCTCAGTAAAGCATATTATGCGCAAAGAATCTGGAAAAGAAAAAAAATTTTTTTCGAAGTTTGGAAACTTCGTTTGAATCACTTTTTTTCCGTTCTTATTTCAGATAACTGGTTCTCTTTCATTATACTAGTTTAATAGCCTCAGAAAAGCATATTATGCGCAAAGAATCTCGAAAAGAAAAAAAGATTTTTTTCTAAGTTTGGAAACTTCGTTTGAAACACTTTTTTTCCGTTCTTATTTGAGATAACTGGTTCTCTTTCATTATACTAGTTTTATAGCCTCAGAAAAGCATATTATGCGCAAAGAATCTCGAAAAGAATAAAATCTTTTTTCGAAGTTTGGAAACTTCCTTAGAAACACTTTTTTTTCATTCTTATTTGAGTTAACTGGTTCTCTTTAATTATAGTAGTTTGATAGCCTCAGAAAAGCATATTATGCGCATAGAATCTCGAAATGAAAAAAATTTTTTTCGAAGTTTGGAAACTTCCTTAGAATCACTTTTTTTCCGTTCTTATTTGAGATAACTGGTTCTCTTTCATTATACTAGTTTTATAGCCTCAGAAAAGCATATTATGCGCAAAGAATCTCGAAAAGAATAAAATCTTTTTTCGAAGTTTGGAAACTTCCTTAGAAACACTTTTTTTCCATTCTTATTTGAGTTAACTGGTTCTCTTTCATTATACTAGTTTGATAGCCTGAGAAAGGCATATTATGCGCAAAGAATCTCGAAAGAAAAATTTTTTTTTTCGAAGTTTGGAAACTTCGTTAGAATCACTTTTTTTCCGTTCTTATTTCAGATAACTGGTTCTCTTTCATTATACTAGTTTGATAGCCTCAGAATAGCATATTATGCGCAAAGAATCTCGAAAATAAAAAAAAAAATTTTCGAAGTTTGAAACTTCGTTAGAATCACTATTTTTTCGTTCTTATTTGAGATAACTGGTTCTCTTTCATTATACTAGTTTGATAGCCTCAGAAAAGCATACATATTATGCGCAAAGAATCTCGAAATGAAAAAAAATTTTTTTCGAAGTTTGGAAACTTCATTAGAATCACTTTTTTTCCGTTCTTATTTGAGATAACTGGTTCTCTTTCATTATACTAGTTTGATAGCCTCAGTAAAGCATATTATGCGCAAAGAATCCGGAAAAGAAAAAAATTTTTTTCGAAGTTTGGAAACTTCTTTAGAATCACTTTTTTCCGTTCTTATTTGAGATAACTGGTTCTCTTTCATTATACTAGTTTGATAGCGTGAGAAAAGCATATTTAGCGCAAAGAATCACGAAAAGAAAAAAAAAATTTTTCGAAGTTTGGAAACTTCCTTGGAATCACTTTTTTTCCGTTCTTATTTCAGATAACTGGTTCTCTTTCATTATACTAGTTTGATAGCCTCAGAAAAGCATATTATGCGCAAAGAATCTCGAAATGAAAAAAAATTTTTTTCGAAGTTTGGAAACTTCATTAGAATCACTTTTTTTCCGTTCTTATTTGAGATAACTAGTTCTCTTTCATTATTCAGTTTGATAGCCTCAGAAAAGCATATTATGCGCAAAGAATCTCGAAAAAAAGAAAAATTTTTTACGAAGTTTGGAAACTTCGTTAGAATCACTTTTTTTCCGATCTTATTTGAGATAACTGGTTCTCTTTCATTATACTAGTTTGATAGCCTCAGTAAAGCATATTATGCGCAAAGAATCTCGAAAAGAAAAAAAATTTTTTTCGAAGTTTGGAAACTTCGTTAGAATCACTTTTTTTCCGTTCTTATTTGAGATAACTGGTTCTCTTTCATTATTATAGTTTGATAGCCTCAGTAAAGCATATTATGCGCAAAGAAGCTCGAAAAGAAAAAAAAATTTTTTCGAAGTTTGGAAACGTCGTTTGAATCACTTTTTTCCGTTCTTATTTAAGATAACTGGTTCTCTTTCATTATAGTAGTTTGATAGCCTCAGAAAAGCATATTATGCGCAAAGAATCTCGAAATGAAAAAAATTTATTTTCGAAGTTTGGAAACTTCCATAGAATCACTTTTTCCATTCTTTATTGAGATAACTGGTTCTCTTTCATTATACTAGTTTGATAGCCTCAGAAAAGCATATTATGCGCATAGAATCTCGTAAAGAAAAAAATTTTTTTTTATGAAGTTTGCAAACTTCTTTAGAATCACTTTTTTTCCGTTCTTATTTGAGATAACTGGTTCTCTTTCATTATACTAGTTTGATAGCCTCAGAAAAGCATATTATGCGCAAAGAATCTCGAAAAGAAAAAAATTTTTTTTCGAAATTTGGAAACTTCATTAGAAGCACTTTTTTTCCATTCTTATTTGAGATAACTGGTAATCTCTCATTATATTAGTTTGATAGCCTCAGAAAATCATATAATGGGCAAAGAATCTCGAAAAGAAAAAATTTTTTTTCGAAGTTTGGAAACTTCATTAGAATCACTTTTTTTCCATTCTTATTTGAGATAAATGGTAATCTCTCATTATACTACTTTGATAGCCTCAGAAAAGCATATTACGCGCAAAGAATCTCGAAAAAAGAAAATTTTTTTTCGAAGTTTGGAAACTTCGTTAGAATCACTTTTTTTCCGTTGTTATTTGAGATAACTGGTTCTCTTTCATTATACTAGTTTGATAGCCTCAGTAAAGCATATTATGCGCAAAGAATCTCGAAAAGAAAAAAAATTTTTTTCGAAGTTTGGAAACTTCGTTAGAATCACTTTTTTTCCGTTCTTATTTGAGATAACTGGTTCTATTTCATTATAGTAGTTTGATAGCCTCAGAAAAGCATATTATGCGCAAAGAATCTCGAAATGAAAAAAATTTTTTTTCGAAGTTTGGAAACTTCATTAGAATCACTTTTTTTCGGTTTTTATTTGAGATAACTGGTTCTCTTTCATTATACTAGTTTGATAGCCTCAGAAAAGCATATTATGCGCAAAGAATCTCGAAAATAAAAAAATTGTTTTTCGAAGTTTGGAAACTTCTTTTGAATCACTTTTTTTCCGTTCTTATTTGACATAACTGGTTCTCTTTCATTATACTAGTTTGATAGCCTCAGTAAAGCATATTATGCACAAAGAATCTCGAAAAGAAAAAAAAAATTTTTCGAAGTTTGGAAACATCATTAGAATCACTTTTTTTTCCGTTCTTATTTGAGATAACTGGTTCTCTTTCATTATACTAGTTTGATAGCCTCAGTAAAGCATATTATGCGCAAAGAATCTGGATAAGAAAAAAAATTTTTTTCGAAGTTTGGAAACTTCGTTTGAATCACTTTTTTTCCGTTCTTATTTGAGATAACTGGTTCTCTTTCATTATACTAGTTTAATAGCCTCAGAAAAGCATATTATGCGCAAAGAATCTCGAAAAGAAAAAAAGATTTTTTTCTAAGTTTGGAAACTTCGTTTGAAACACTTTTTTTCCGTTCTTATTTGAGATAACTGGTTCTCTTTCATTATACTAGTTTTATAGCCTCAGAAAAGCATATTATGCGCAAAGAATCTCGAAAAGAATAAAATCTTTTTTCGAAGTTTGGAAACTTCCTTAGAAACACTTTTTTTTCATTCTTATTTGAGTTAACTGGTTCTCTTTAATTATAGTAGTTTGATAGCCTCAGAAAAGCATATTATGCGCATAGAATCTCGAAATGAAAAAAATTTTTTTTCGAAGTTTGGAAACTTCCTTAGAATCACTTTTTTTCCGTTCTTATTTGAGATTGCTGGTTCTCTTTCATTATACTAGTTTGATAGCCTCAGAAAAGCATATTATGCGCAAAGAATCTCGAAAATAAAAAAAAAATTTATTTTCGAAGTTTGGAAACTTCATTAGAATCACTTTTTTTCCATTCTTATTTGAGATAAATGGTAATCTCTCATTATACTAGTTTGATACCCTTAGAAAGGCATATTATGCGCAAAGAATCTCGAAAAGAAGATATTTTTTTTTTCGAAGTTTGGAAACTTCATTAGAATCACTTTTTTTCCGTTCTTATTTGAGATAACTGGTTCTCTTTCATTATACTAGTTTGATAGCCTCAGTAAAGCATATTATGCGCAAAGAATCCGGAAAAGAAAAAAATTTTTTTCGAAGTTTGGAAACTTCTTTAGAATCACTTTTTTCCGTTCTTATTTGAGATAACTGGTTCTCTTTCATTATACTAGTTTGATAGCGTGAGAAAAGCATATTTAGCGCAAAGAATCACGAAAAGAAAAAAAAAATTTTTCGAAGTTTGGAAACTTCCTTGGAATCACTTTTTTTCCGTTCTTATTTCAGATAACTGGTTCTCTTTCATTATACTAGTTTGATAGCCTCAGAAAAGCATATTATGCGCAAAGAATCTCGAAATGAAAAAAAATTTTTTTCGAAGTTTGGAAACTTCATTAGAATCACTTTTTTTCCGTTCTTATTTGAGATAACTAGTTCTCTTTCATTATTCAGTTTGATAGCCTCAGAAAAGCATATTATGCGCAAAGAATCTCGAAAAAAAAGAAAAATTTTTTACGAAGTTTGGAAACTTCGTTAGAATCACTTTTTTTCCGTTCTTATTTGAGATAACTGGTTCTCTTTCATTATACTAGTTTGATAGCCTCAGTAAAGCATATTATGCGCAAAGAATCTCGAAAAGAAAAAAAATTTTTTTCGAAGTTTGGAAACTTCGTTAGAATCACTTTTTTTCCGTTCTTATTTGAGATAACTGGTTCTCTTTCATTATTATAGTTTGATAGCCTCAGTAAAGCATATTATGCGCAAAGAAGCTCGAAAAGAAAAAAAAATTTTTTCGAAGTTTGGAAACGTCGTTTGAATCACTTTTTTCCGTTCTTATTTAAGATAACTGGTTCTCTTTCATTATAGTAGTTTGATAGCCTCAGAAAAGCATATTATGCGCAAAGAATCTCGAAATGAAAAAAATTTATTTTCGAAGTTTGGAAACTTCCATAGAATCACTTTTTCCATTCTTTATTGAGATAACTGGTTCTCTTTCATTATACTAGTTTGATAGCCTCAGAAAAGCATATTATGCGCATAGAATCTCGTAAAGAAAAAAATTTTTTTTTATGAAGTTTGCAAACTTCTTTAGAATCACTTTTTTTCCGTTCTTATTTGAGATAACTGCTTCTCTTTCATTATACTAGTTTGATAGCCTCAGAAAAGCATATTATGCGCAAAGAATCTCGAAAAGAAAAAAATTTTTTTTCGAAATTTGGAAACTTCATTAGAAGCACTTTTTTTCCATTCTTATTTGAGATAACTGGTAATCTCTCATTATATTAGTTTGATAGCCTCAGAAAATCATATAATGGGCAAAGAATCTCGAAAAGAAAAAATTTTTTTTCGAAGTTTGGAAACTTCATTAGAATCACTTTTTTTCCATTCTTATTTGAGATAAATGGTAATCTCTCATTATACTATTTGATAGCCTCAGAAAAGCATATTACGCGCAAAGAATCTCGAAAAAAGAAATTTTTTTTTCGAAGTTTGGAAACTTCGTTAGAATCACTTTTTTTCCGTTGTTATTTGAGATAACTGGTTCTCTTTCATTATACTAGTTTGATAGCCTCAGTAAAGCATATTATGTGCAAAGAATCTCGAAAAGAAAAAAAAATTTTTTCGAAGTTTGGAAACTTCGTTAGAATCACTTTTTTTCCGTTCTTATTTGAGATAACTGGTTCTATTTCATTATAGTAGTTTGATAGCCTCAGAAAAGCATATTATGCGCAAAGAATCTCGAAATGAAAAAAATTTTTTTTCGAAGTTTGGAAACTTCATTAGAATCACTTTTTTTCGGTTTTTATTTGAGATAACTGGTTCTCTTTCATTATACTAGTTTGATAGCCTCAGAAAAGCATATTATGCGCAAAGAATCTCGAAAATAAAAAAATTGTTTTTCGAAGTTTGGAAACTTCGTTTGAAACACTTTTTTTCCGTTCTTATTTGAGATAACTGGTTCTCTTTCATTATACTAGTTTTATAGCCTCAGAAAAGCATATTATGCGCAAAGAATCTCGAAAAGAATAAAATCTATTTTCGAAGTTTGGAAACTTCCTTAGAAACACTTTTTTTTCATTCTTATTTGAGTTAACTGGTTCTCTTTAATTATAGTAGTTTGATAGCCTCAGAAAAGCATATTATGCGCATAGAATCTCGAAATGAAAAAAATTTTTTTTCGAAGTTTGGAAACTTCCTTAGAATCACTTTTTTTCCGTTCTTATTTGAGATTGCTGGTTCTCTTTCATTATACTAGTTTGATAGCCTCAGAAAAGCATATTATGCGCAAAGAATCTCGAAAAAAAAAAAAAATTTATTTTCGAAGTTTGGAAACTTCATTAGAATCACTTTTTTTCCATTCTTATTTGAGATAAATGGTAATCTCTCATTATACTAGTTTGATACCCTTAGAAAGGCATATTATGCGCAAAGAATCTCGAAAAGAAGATATTTTTTTTTTCGAAGTTTGGAAACTTCGTTAGAATCACTTTTTTTCCGTTGTTATTTGAGATAACTGGTTCTCTTTCATTATACTAGTTTGATAGCCTCAGTAAAGCATATTATGCACAAAGAATCTCGAAAAGAAAAAATTTTTTTTTCGAAGTTTGGAAACTTCATTAGAATCACTTTTTTTCCATTCTTATTTGAGATAACTGGTAATCTCTCATTATGCTAGTTTGATAGCCTCAGAAAAGCATATTATGCGCAAAGAATCTCGAAAAGAAAAAAAATTTTTTTTGAAGTTTGGAAACGTCGTTTGAATCACTTTTTTCCGTTCTTATTTGAGATAACTGGTTCTCTTTCATTGTAGTAGTTTGATAGCCTCAGAAAAGCATATTATGCGCATAGAATCTCGAAATGAAGAACATTTTTTTTCGAAGTTTGGAAACTTCCTTAGAATCACTTTTTTTCCTTTCTTATTTGAGATAACTGGTTCTCTTTCATTATACTAGTTTGATAGCCTGAGAAAAGCATATTATGCGCAAAGAATCTCGAAAGAAAAAATTGTTTTTTCGAAGTTTGGAAACGTCGTTAGAATCACTTTTTTTCCGTTCTTATTTCAGATAACTGGTTCTCTTTCATTATACTAGTTTGATAGCCTCAGAATAGCATATTATGCGCAAAGAATCTCGAAAATAAAAAAAAAAATTTTCGAAGTTTGAAACTTCGTTTGAATCACTTTTTTTTCGTTCTTATTTGAGATAACTGGTTCTCTTTCATTATACTAGTTTGATAGCCTCAGAAAAGCATACATATTATGCGCAAAGAATCTCGAAATGAAAAAAAATTTTTTCGAAGTTTGGAAACTTCATTAGAATCACTTTTTTTCCGTTCTTATTTGAGATAACTGGTTCTCTTTCATTATACTAGTTTGATAGCCTCAGTAAAGCATATTATGCGCAAAGAATCCGGAAAAGAAAAAAAATTTTTTTCGAAGTTTGGAAACTTCTTTAGAATCACTTTTTTCCGTTCTTATTTGAGATAACTGGTTCTCTTTCATTATACTAGTTTGATAGCGTGAGAAAAGCATATTTAGCGCAAAGAATCACGAAAAGAAAAAAAAAAATTTTCGAAGTTTGGAAACTTCGTTAGAATCACTTTTTTCCCGTTCTTATTTGAGATAACTGGTTCTCTTTCATTATACTAGTGTGATTGCCTCAGAAAAGCATATTATGCGCAAAGAATCTCGAAAAGAAAAAAAATTTTTTTCGAAGTTTGGAAACTTCCTTGGAATTACTTTTTTTCCGTTCTTATTTGAGATAACTGGTTCTCTTTCATTATACTAGTTTGATAGCCTCAGAAAAGAATATTATGCGCAAAGAATCTCGAAAAGATAAAAAAAATTTTGGAAGTTTGGGAACTTCGTTAGAATCACTTTTTTTCCGTTCTTATTTCAGATAACTGGTTCTCTTTCATTATACTAGTTTGATTGCCTAAGAAAAGCATATTATGGGCAAAGAATCTCGAAAAGAAAAAAAATTTTTTTCGAAGTTTGGAAATTTTGTTAGAATCACTTTTTTTCCGTTCTTATTTGAGATAACTGGTTCTCTTTCATTATACTAATTTGATAGCCTCAGAAAAGCATATTATGCGCAAAGAATCTCGAAAAGATAAAAATAATTTTCGAAGTTTGGAAACTTCGTTAGAATCACTTTTATTCCGTTCTTATTTGAGATAACTGGTTCTCTTTCATTATACTAATTAGATAGCCTCAGAAAAGCATATTACGCGCAAAGAATCTGGAAAATAAAAAAATTTTTTTAGAACATTGGAAACTTCGTTAGAATCACTTTTTTTCCGTTCTTATTTGAGATAACTGGTTCTCTTTCATTATACTAGTTTGATAGCCTCAGAAAAGCATATTAGCGCAAAGAATCTCGAAAAGAAAAAAATTTTTTTTCGAAGTTTGGAAACTTCATTAGAATCACTTTTTTTCCATTCTTATTTGAGATAACTGGTAATCTCTCATTATACTAGTTTGATAGCCTCAGAAAAGCATATTATGCCCAAAGAATCTCGAAAAGAAAAAAAATTTTTTTCGAAGTTTGGAATAGTCGTTTGAATCACTTTTTTCCGTTCTTATTTGAGATAACTGGTTCTCTTTCATTATATCAGTTTGATAGCCTCAGAAAAGCATATTATGCGCAAAGAATCTCGAAAAGAATAAAATCTTTTTTCGAAGTTTGGAAACTTCCTTAGAAACACTTTTTTTCCATTCTTATTTGAGTTAACTGGTTCTCTTTCATTATAGTAGTTTGATAGCCTCAGAAAAGCATATTATGCGCATAGAATCTCGAAATGAAAAAAATTTTTTTTCGAAGTTTGGAAACTTCCTTAGAATCACTTTTTTTCCGTTCTTATTTGAGATTACTGGTTCTCTTTCATTATACTAGTTTGATAGCCTCAGAAAAGCATATTATGCGCAAAGAATCTCGAAAAGAAGAAATTTTTTTTTCGAAGTTTGGAAACTTCGTTAGAATCACTTTTTTCCGTTCTTATTTGAGATAACTAGTTCTCTTTCATTATACAGTTTGATAGCCTCAGAAAAGCATATTATGCGCAAAGAATCTCGAAAAGAAGAAAAAATTTTTACGAAGTTTGGAAACTTCGTTAGAATCACTTTTTTTCCGTTCTTATTTGAGATAACTGGTTCTCTTTTATTATACTAGTTTGATAGCCTCAGTAAAGCATATTATGCGCAAAGAATCTCGAAAAGAAAAAAAATTTTTTTCGAAGTTTGGAAACTTCGTTAGAATCACTTTTTTTCCGTTCTTATTTGAGATAACTGGTTCTCTTTCATTATTATAGTTTGATAGCCTCAGTAAAGCATATTATGCGCAAAGAAGCTCGAAAAGAAAAAAAATTTTTTTCGAAGTTTGGAAACGTCGTTTGAATCACTTTTTTCCGTTCTTATTTAAGATAACTGGTTCTCTTTCATTATAGTAGTTTGATAGCCTCAGAAAAGCATATTATGCGCAAAGAATCTCGAAATGAAAAAAATTCATTTTCGAAGTTTGGAAAATTCCATAGAATCACTTTTTTTCCGTTCTTATTTGAGATAACTGGTTCTATTTCATTATAGTATTTTGATAGCCTCAGAAAAGCATATTATGCGCAAAGAATCTCGAAATGAAAAAATTTTTTTTTCGAAGTTTGGAAACTTCGTTAGAATCACTTTTTTTCGGTTTTTATTTGAGATAACTGGTTCTCTTTCATTATACTAGTTTGATAGCCTCAGAAAAGCATATTATGCGCAAAGAATCTCGAAAATAAAAAAATTGTTTTTCGAAGTTTGGAAACTTCTTTTGAATCACTTTTTTTCCGTTCTTATTTGACATAACTGGTTCTCTTTCATTATACTAGTTTGATAGCCTCAGTAAAGCATATTATGCACAAAGAATCTCGAAAAGAAAAAAAAAAATTTTCGAAGTTTGGAAACTTCGTTTGAAACACTTTTTTTCGGTTCTTATTTGAGATAACTGGTTCTCTTTCATTATACTAGTTTGATAGCCTCAGAAAAGCATATTATGCGCAAAGAATCTCGAAAAGAATAAAATCTTTTTTCGAAGTTTGGAAACTTCCTTAGAAACACTTTTTTTTCATTCTTATTTGAGTTAACTGGTTCTCTTTAATTATAGTAGTTTGATAGCCTCAGAAAAGCATATTATGCGCATAGAATCTCGAAATGAAAAAAATTTTTTTTTTAAGTTTGGAAACTTCCTTAGAATCACTTTTTTTCCGTTCTTATTTGAGATTGCTGGTTCTCTTTCATTATACTAGTTTGATAGCCTCAGAAAAGCATATTATGCGCAAAGAATCTCGAAAAGAAAAAAATCTTTTTCGAAGTTTGGAAACTTCGTTAAAATCACTTTTTTCCGTTCTTATTTGAGATAACTGGTTCTCTTTCATTATACTAGTTTGATAGCCTCAGAAAAGCATATTATGCGCAAAGAATCTCGAAAATAAAAAAAAATTTTTTTTCGAAGTTTGGAAACTTCATTAGAATCACTTTTTTTCCATTCTTATTTGAGATAAATGGTAATCTCTCATTATACTAGTTTGATACCCTCAGAAAGGCATATTATGCGCAAAGAATCTCGAAAAGAAGATATTTTTTTTTCGAAGTTTGGAAACTTCGTTAGAATCACTTTTTTTCCGTTGTTATTTGAGATAACTGGTTCTCTTTCATTATACTAGTTTGATAGCCTCAGTAAAGCATATTATGCACAAAGAATCTCGAAAAGAAAAAAAATTTTTTTCGAAGTTTGGAAACTTCATTAGAATCACTTTTTTTCCATTCTTATTTGAGATAACTGGTAATCTCTCATTATACTAGTTTGATAGCCTCAGAAAAGCAAATTATGCGCAAAGAATCTCGAAAAGAAAAAAAATTTTTTTTGAAGTTTGGAAACGTCGTTTGAATCACTTTTTTCCGTTCTTATTTGAGATAACTGGTTCTCTTTCATTGTAGTAGTTTGATAGCCTCAGAAAAGCATATTATGCGCATAGAATCTCGAAATGAAGAACATTTTTTTTCGAAGTTTGGAAACTTCCTTAGAATCACTTTTTTTCCTTTCTTATTTGAGATAACTGGTTCTCTTTCATTATACTAGTTTGATAGCCTCAGAAAAGCATATTATGCGCAAAGAATCTCTAAAAGAAAAAAATCTTTTTTCGAAGTTTGGAAACTTCCTTAGAAACACTTTTTTTCCATTCTTATTTGAGTTAACTGGTTCTCTTTCATTATACTAGTTTGATAGCCTGAGAAAAGCATATTATGCGCAAAGAATCTCGAAAGAAAAAATTTTTTTTTCGAAGTTTGGAAACGTCGTTAGAATCACTTTTTTTCCGTTCTTATTTCAGATAACTGGTTCTCTTTCATTATACTAGTTTGATAGCCTCAGAATAGCATATTATGCGCAAAGAATCTCGAAAATAAAAAAAAAATTTTTCGAAGTTTGAAACTTCGTTTGAATCACTTTTTTTTCGTTCTTATTTGAGATAACTGGTTCTCTTTCATTATACTAGTTTGATAGCCTCAGAAAAGCATACATATTATGCGCAAAGAATCTCGAAATGAAAAAAAATTTTTTCGAAGTTTGGAAACTTCATTAGAATCACTTTTTTTCCGTTCTTATTTGAGATAACTGGTTCTCTTTCATTATACTAGTTTGATAGCCTCAGTAAAGCATATTATGCGCAAAGAATCCGGAAAAGAAAAAAAATTTTTGCGAAGTTTGGAAACTTCTTTAGAATCACTTTTTTCCGTTCTTATTTGAGATAACTGGTTCTCTTTCATTATACTAGTTTGATAGCGTGAGAAAAGCATATTTAGCGCAAAGAATCACGAAAAGAAAAAAAAAAATTTTCGAAGTTTGGAAACTTCGTTAGAATCACTTTTTTCCCGTTCTTATTTGAGATAACTGGTTCTCTTTCATTATACTAGTTTGATTGCCTCAGAAAAGCATATTATGCGCAAAGAATCTCGAAAAGAAAAAAATTTTTTTTCGAAGTTTGGAAACTTCCTTGGAATTACTTTTTTTCCGTTCTTATTTGAGATAACTGGTTCTCTTTCATTATACTAGTTTGATAGCCTCAGAAAAGCATATTATGCGCAAAGAATCTCGAAAAGATAAAAAAAATTTTGGAAGTTAGGGAACTTCGTTAGAATCACTTTTTTTCCGTTCTTATTTGAGATAACTGGTTCTCTTTCATTATACTAGTTTGATTGCCTAAGAAAAGCATATTATGGGCAAAGAATCTCGAAAAGAAAAAAAATTTTTTTCGAAGTTTGGAAACTTTGTTAGAATCACTTTTTTTCCGTTCTTATTTGAGATAACTGGTTCTCTTTCATTATACTAGTTTGATAGCCTCAGAAAAGCATATTATGCGCAAAGAATCTCGAAAAGATAAAAAAAATTTTCGAAGTTTGGAAACTTCGTTAGAATCACTTTTATTCCGTTCTTAATTGAGATAACTGGTTCTGTTTCATTATACTAGTTTGATAGCCTCAGAAAAGCATATTATGCCCAAAGAATCTCGAAAAGAAGAAATTTTTTTTCGAAGTTTTGAAACTTCGTTAGAATCACTTTTATTCCGTTCTTATTTCAGATAACTGGTTCTCTTTCATTATACTAGTTTGATAGCCTCAGAAAAGCATATTATGCGCAAAGAATCTCGAAAAGAAAAAAATTTTTTTTCGAAGTTTGGAAACTTCTTTAGAATCACTTTTTTTCCGTTCTTATTTGAGATAACTGGTTCTCTTGCATTATACTAATTAGATAGCCTCAGAAAAGCATATTACGCGCAAAGAATCTGGAAAATAAAAAATTTTTTTAGAACATTGGAAACTTCGTTAGAATCATTTTTTTCCGTTCTTATTTGAGATAACTGGTTCTCTTTCATTATACTAGTTTGATAGCCTCAGAAAAGCATATTAGCGCAAAGAATCTCGAAAAGAAAAAAATTTTTTTTCGAAGTTTGGAAACTTCATTAGAATCACTTTTTTTCCATTCTTATTTGAGATAACTGGTAATCTCTCATTATACTAGTTTGATAGCCTCAGAAAAGCATATTATGCCTAAAGAATCTCGAAAAGAAAAAAAATTTTTTTCGAAGTTTGGAAACGTCGTTTGAATCACTTTTTTCCGTTCTTATTTGAGATAACTGGTTCTCTTTCATTATACCAGTTTGATAGCCTCAGAAAAGCATATTATGCGCAAAGAATCTCGAAAAGAATAAAATCTTTTTTCGAAGTTTGGAAACTTCCTTAGAAACACTTTTTTTCCATTCTTAATTGAGTTAACTGGTTCTCTTTCATTATAGTAGTTTGATAGCCTCAGAAAAGCATATTATGCGCATAGAATCTCGAAATGAAAAAATTTTTTTTTCGAAGTTTGGAAACTTCCTTAGAATCACTTTTTTTCCGTTCTTATTTGAGATTACTGGTTCTCTTTCATTATACTAGTTTGATAGCCTCAGAAAAGCATATTATGCGCAAAGAATCTCGAAAAGAAGAAATTTTTTTTTCGAAGTTTGGAAACTTCGTTAGAATCACTTTTTTCCGTTCTTATTTGAGATAACTAGTTCTCTTTCATTATACAGTTTGATAGCCTCAGAAAAGCATATTATGCGCAAAGAATCTCGAAAAGAAGAAAAATTTTTTACGAAGTTTGGAAACTTCGTTAGAATCACTTTTTTTCCGTTCTTATTTGAGATAACTGGTTCTCTTTCATTATACTAGTTTGATAGCCTCAGTAAAGCATATTATGCGCAAAGAATCTCGAAAAGAAAAAAAATTTTTTTCGAAGTTTGGAAACTTCGTTAGAATCACTTTTTTTCCGTTCTTATTTGAGATAACTGGTTCTCTTTCATTATTATAGTTTGATAGCCTCAGTAAAGCATATTATGCGCAAAGAAGCTCCAAAAGAAAAAAAATTTTTTTCGAAGTTTGGAAACGTCGTTTGAATCACTTTTTTCCGTTCTTATTTAAGATAACTGGTTCTCTTTCATTATAGTAGTTTGATAGCCTCAGAAAAGCATATTATGCGCAAAGAATCTCGAAATGAAAAAAATTCATTTTCGAAGTTTGGAAAATTCCATAGAATCACTTTTTTTCCATTCTTATTTGAGATAACTGGTTCTCTTTCATTATACTAGTTTGATAGCCTCAGAAAAGCATATTATGCGCATAGAAAATTCGAAAAGAAAAAAATTTTTTTTTTTGAAGTTTGCAAACTTCTTTAGAATCACTTTTTTTCCGTTCTTATTTGAGATAACTGGTTCTCTTTCATTATACTAGTTTGATAGCCTCAGAAAAGCATATTATGCGCAAAGAATCTCGAAAAGAAAAAAAATTTTTTTCGAAATTTGGAAACTTCATTAGAAGCACTTTTTTTCCATTCTTATTTGAGATAACTGGTAATCTCTCATTATATTAGTTTGATAGCCTCAGAAAATCATATAATGGGCAAAGAATCTCGAAAAGAAAAAAATTTTTTTTCGAAGTTTGGAAACTTCATTAGAATCACTTTTTTTCCATTCTTATTTGAGATAAATGGTAATCTCTCATTATACTACTTTGATAGCCTCAGAAAAGCATATTACGCGCAAAGAATCTCGAAAAAAGAAATTTTTTTTTCGAAGTTTGGAAACTTCGTTAGATTCACTTTTTTTCCGTTGTTATTTGAGATAACGTTTTCTCTTTCATTATACTAGTTTGATAGCCTCAGAAAAGCATATTATGCGCAAAGAATCTCGAAAAGATAAAAAAAATTTTCGAAGTTTGGGAACTTCGTTAGAATCACTTTTATTCCGTTCTTATTTGAGATAACTGGTTCTGTTTCATTATACTAGTTTGATAGCCTCAGAAAAGCATATTATGCGCAAAGAATCTCGAAAAGAAGAAATTTTTTTTTCGAAGTTTGGAAACTTCGTTAGAATCACTTTTTTTCGGTTTTTATTTGAGATAACTGGTTCTCTTTCATTATACTAGTTTGATAGCCTCAGAAAAGCATATTATGCGCAAAGAATCTCGAAAAGAAAAAAATTGTTTTTCGAAGTTTGGAATTTCTTTTGAATCACTTTTTTTCCGTTCTTATTTGACATAACTGGTTCTCTTTCATTATACTAGTTTGATAGCCTCAGTAAAGCATATTATGCACAAAGAATCTCGAAAAGAAAAAAAAAATTTTTCGAAGTTTGGAAACATCATTAGAATCACTTTTTTTTCCGTTCTTATTTGAGATAACTGGTTCTCTTTCATTATACTAGTTTGATAGCCTCAGTAAAGCATATTATGCGCAAAGAATCTGGAAAAGAAAAAAATTTTTTTTCGAAGTTTGGAAACTTCGTTAGAATCACTTTTTTTCCGTTCTTATTTGAGATAACTGGTTCTCTTTCATTATACTAGTTTAATAGCCTCAGAAAAGCATATTATGCGCAAAGAATCTCGAAAAGAAGAAAAGTTTTTTTTCTAAGTTTGGAAGCTTCGTTTGAAACACTTTTTTCCGTTCTTATTTGAGATAACTGGTTCTCTTTCATTATACTAGTTTGATAGCCTCAGAAAAGCATATTATGCGCAAAGAATCTCGAAAAGAATAAAATCTTTTTTCGAAGTTTGGAAACTTCCTTAGAAACACTTTTTTTCCATTCTTATTTGAGTTAACTGGTTCTCTTTAATTATAGTAGTTTGATAGCCTCAGAAAAGCATATTATGCGCATAGAATCTCGAAATGAAAAAAATTTTTTTTCGAAGTTTGGAAACTTCCTTAGAATCACTTTTTTTCCGTTCTTATTTGAGATTGCTGGTTCTCTTTCATTATACTAGTTTGATAGCCTCAGAAAAGCATACTATGCGCAAAGAATCTCGAAAAGAAAAAAATCTTTTTTCGAAGTTTGGAAACTTCGTTAGAATCACTTTTTTTCCGTTCTTATTTGAGATAACTGGTTCTCTTTCATTATACTAGTTTGATAGCCTCAGAAAAGCATATTATGCGCAAAGAATCTCGAAAATAAAAAAAAAATTTTTTTTCGAAGTTTGGAAACTTCATTAGAATCACTTTTTTTCCATTCTTATTTGAGATAAATGGTAATCTCTCATTATACTAGTTTGATACCCTCAGAAAGGCATATTATGCGCAAAGAATCTCGAAAAGAAGATTTTTTTTTTCGAAGTTTGGAAACTTCGTTAGAATCACTTTTTTTCCGTTGTTATTTGAGATAACTGGTTCTCTTTCATTATACTAGTTTGATAGCCTCAGTAAAGCATATTATGCACAAAGAATCTCGAAAAGAAAAAAATTTTTTTTCGAAGTTTGGAAACTTTATTAGAATCACTTTTTTTCCATTCTTATTTGAGATAACTGGTAATCTCTCATTATACTACATTGATAGCCTCAGAAAAGCATATTATGCGCAAAGAATCTCGAAAAGAAAAAAAATTTTTTTTGAAGTTTGGAAACGTCGTTTGAATCACTTTTTTCCGTTCTTATTTGAGATAACTGGCTCTCTTTCATTATAGTAGTTTGATAGCCTCAGAAAAGCATATTATGCGCATAGAATCTCGAAATGAAGAACATTTTTTTTCGAAGTTTGGAAACTTCCTTAGAATCACTTTTTTTCCTTTCTTATTTGAGATAACTGGTTCTCTTTCATTATACTAGTTTGATAGCCTCAGAAAAGCATATTATGCGCAAAGAATCTCTAAAAGAAAAAAATCTTTTTTCGAAGTTTGGAAACTTCCTTAGAAACACTTTTTTTCCATTTTTATTTGAGTTAACTGGTTCTCTTTCATTATACTAGTTTGATAGCCTGAGAAAAGCATATTATGCGCAAAGAATCTCGAAAGAAAAAATTTTTTTTTCGAAGTTTGGAAACGTCGTTAGAATCACTTTTTTCCGTTCTTATTTCAGATAACTGGTTCTCTTTCATTATACTAGTTTGATAGCCTCAGAATAGCATATTATGCGCAAAGAATCTCGAAAATAAAAAAAAAATTTTTCGAAGTTTGAAACTTCGTTTGAATCACTTTTTTTTCGTTCTTATTTGAGATAACTGGTTCTCTTTCATTATACTAGTTTGATAGCCTCAGAAAAACATACATATTATGCGCAAAGAATCTCGAAATGAAAAAAAATTTTTTCGAAGTTTGGAAACTTCATTAGAATCACTTTTTTTCCGTTCTTATTTGAGATAACTGGTTCTCTTTCATTATACTAGTTTGATAGCCTCAGTAAAGCATATTATGCGCAAAGAATCCGGAAAAGAAAAAAAAATTTTTTCGAAGTTTGGAAACTTCTTTAGAATCACTTTTTTCCGTTCTTATTTGAGATAACTGGTTCTCTTTCATTATACTAGTTTGATAGCGTGAGAAAAGCATATTTAGCGCAAAGAATCACGAAAAGAAAAAAAAATTTTTTCGAAGTTTGGAAACTTCGTTAGAAACACTTTTTTCCCGTTCTTATTTGAGATAACTGGTTCTCTTTCATTATTATAGTTTGATAGCCTCAGTAAAGCATATTATGCGCAAAGAAGCTCTAAAAGAAAAAAATTTTTTTTCGAAGTTTGGAAACGTCGTTTGAATCACTTTCTTCCGTTCTTATTTGAGATAACTGGTTCTCTTTCATTATAGTAGTTTGATAGCCTCAGAAAAGCATATTATGCGCAAAGAATCTCGAAATGAAAAAAATTTATTTTCGAAGTTTGGAAACTTCCATAGAATCACTTTTTTTCCATTCTTATTTGAGATAACTGGTTCTCTTTCATTATACTAGTTTGATAGCCTCAGAAAAGCATATTATGCGCATAGAATCTCGAAAAGAAAAAAAATTTTTTTTTTGAAGTTTGCAAACTTCTTTAGAATCACTTTTTTTCCGTTCTTATTTGAGTTAACTGGTTCTCTTTCATTATAGTAGTTTGATAGCCTCAGAAAAGCATATTATGCGCATAGAATCTCGAAATGAAAAAAATTTTTTTTCGAAGTTTGGAAACTTCCTTAGAATCACTTTTTTTCCGTTCTTATTTGAGATTACTGGTTCTCTTTCATTATAGTAGTTTGATAGCCTCAGAAAGGCATATTATGCGCAAAGAATCTCGAAAAGAAAAAAATCTTTTTTCGAAGTTTGGAAACTTCGTTAGAATCACTTTTTTTCCGTTCTTATTTGAGATAACTGGTTCTCTTTCATTATACTAGTTTGATAGCCTCAGAAAAGCATATTATGCGCAAAGAATCTCGAAAATAAAAAAAAAATTTTTTTTCGAAGTTTGGAAACTTCATTAGAATCACTTTTTTTCCATTCTTATTTGAGATAAATGGTAATCTCTCATTATACTAGTTTGATACCCTTAGAAAGGCATATTATGCGCAAAGAATCTCGAAAAGAAGATATTTTTTTTTCGAAGTTTGGAAACTTCGTTAGAATCACTTTTTTTCCGTTGTTATTTGAGATAACTGGTTCTCTTTCATTATACTAGTTTGATAGCCTCAGTAAAGCATATTATGCACAAAGAATCTCGAAAAGAAAAAAATTTTTTTTCGAAGTTTGGAAACTTCATTAAAATCACTTTATTTCCGTTCTTATTTGAGATAACTGGTTCTCTTTCATTATACTAGTTTGATAGCCTCAGTAAAGCATATTATGCGCAAAGAATCTCGAAAAGAAAAAAAATTTTTTTCGAAGTTTGGAAACTTCGTTAGAATCACTTTTTTTCCGTTCTTATTTGAGATAACTGGTTCTCTTTCATTATTATAGTTTGATAGCCTCAGTAAAGCATATTATGCGCAAAGAAGCTCGAAAAGAAAAAAAATTTTTTTCGAAGTTTGGAAACGTCGTTTGAATCACTTTTTTCCGTTCTTATTTAAGATAACTGGTTCTCTTTCATTATAGTAGTTTGATAGCCTCAGAAAAGCATATTATGCGCAAAGAATCTCGAAATGAAAAAAATTCATTTTCGAAGTTTGGAAAATTCCATAGAATCACTTTTTTTCCGTTCTTATTTGAGATAACTGGTTCTATTTCATTATAGTATTTTGATAGCCTCAGAAAAGCATATTATGCGCAAAGAATCTCGAAATGAAAAAAATTTTTTTTCCAAGTTTGGAAACTTCGTTAGAATCACTTTTTTTCGGTTTTTATTTGAGATAACTGGTTCTCTTTCATTATACTAGTTTGATAGCCTCAGAAAAGCATATTATGCGCAAAGAATCTCGAAAATAAAAAAATGGTTTTTCGAAGTTTGGAAACTTCTTTTGAATCACTTTTTTTCCGTTCTTATTTGACATAACTGGTTCTCTTTCATTATACTAGTTTGATAGCCTCAGTAAAGCATATTATGCACAAAGAATCTCGAAAAGAAAAAAAAAATTTTTCGAAGTTTGGAAACATCATTAGAATCACTTTTTTTTCCGTTCTTATTTGAGATAACTGGTTCTCTTTCATTATACTAGTTTGATAGCCTCAGTAAAGCATATTATGCGCAAAGAATCTGGAAAAGAAAAAAAATTTTTTTCGAAGTTTGGAAACTTCGTTAGAATCACTTTTTTTCCGTTCTTATTTGAGATAACTGGTTCTCTTTCATTATACTAGTTTAATAGCCTCAGAAAAGCATATTATGCGCAAAGAATCTCGAAAAGAAAAAAAGATTTTTTTCTAAGTTTGGAAACTTCGTTTGAAACACTTTTTTTCGGTTCTTATTTGAGATAACTGGTTCTCTTTCATTATACTAGTTTGATAGCCTCAGAAAAGCATATTATGCGCAAAGAATCTCGAAAAGAATAAAATCTTTTTTCGAAGTTTGGAAACTTCCTTAGAAACACTTTTTTTTTCATTCTTATTTGAGTTAACTGGTTCTCTTTAATTATAGTAGTTTGATAGCCTCAGAAAAGCATATTATGCGCAAAGAATCTCGAAAAGAAAAAAATTTTTTTCGAAGTTTGGAAACTTCGTTAGAATCACTTTTTTCCGTTCTTATTTGAGATAACTGGTTCTCTTTCATTATACTAGTTTGATAGCCTCAGAAAAGCATATTATGCGCAAAGAATCTCAAAAATAAAAAAAAATTTTTTTTCGAAGTTTGGAAACTTCATTAGAATCACTTTTTTTCCATTCTTATTTGAGATAAATGGTAATCTCTCATTATACTAGTTTGATACCCTCAGAAAGGCATATTATGCGCAAAGAATCTCGAAAAGAAGATATTTTTTTTTTCGAAGTTTGGAAACTTCGTTAGAATCACTTTTTTTCCGTTGTTATTTGAGATAACTGGTTCTCTTTCATTATACTAGTTTGATAGCCTCAGTAAAGCATATTATGCACAAAGAATCTCGAAAAGAAAAAAAATTTTTTTCGAAGTTTGGAAACTTCATTAGAATCACTTTTTTTCCATTCTTATTTGAGATAACTGGTAATCTCTCATTATACTAGTTTGATAGCCTCAGAAAAGCATATTATGCGCAAAGAATCTCGAAAAGAAAAAAAATTTTTTTTGAAGTTTGGAAACGTCGTTTGAATCACTTTTTTCCGTTCTTATTTGAGATAACTGGTTCTCTTTCATTGTAGTAGTTTGATAGCCTCAGAAAAGCATATTATGCGCATAGAATCTCGAAATGAAGAACATTTTTTTTCGAAGTTTGGAAACTTCCTTAGAATCACTTTTTTTCCTTTCTTATTTGAGATAACTGGTTCTCTTTCATTATACTAGTTTGATAGCCTCAGAAAAGCATATTATGCGCAAAGAATCTCTAAAAGAAAAAAATCTTTTTTCGAAGTTTGGAAACTTCCTTAGAAACACTTTTTTTCCATTCTTATTTGAGTTAACTGGTTCTCTTTCATTATACTAGTTTGATAGCCTGAGAAAAGCATATTATGCGCAAAGAATCTCGAAAGAAAAAATTTTTTTTTCGAAGTTTGGAAACGTCGTTAGAATCACTTTTTTTCCGTTCTTATTTCAGATAACTGGTTCTCTTTCATTATACTAGTTTGATAGCCTCAGAATAGCATATTATGCGCAAAGAATCTCGAAAATAAAAAAAAAATTTTTCGAAGTTTGAAACTTCGTTTGAATCACTTTTTTTTCGTTCTTATTTGAGATAACTGGTTCTCTTTCATTATACTAGTTTGATAGCCTCAGAAAAGCATACATATTATGCGCAAAGAATCTCGAAATGAAAAAAAATTTTTTCGAAGTTTGGAAACTTCATTAGAATCACTTTTTTTCCGTTCTTATTTGAGATAACTGGTTCTCTTTCATTATACTAGTTTGATAGCCTCAGTAAAGCATATTATGCGCAAAGACTCCGGAAAAGAAAAAAAATTTTTGCGAAGTTTGGAAACTTCTTTAGAATCACTTTATTCCGTTCTTATTTCAGATAACTGGTTCTCTTTGATTATACTAGTTTGATAGCGTGAGAAAAGCACATTTAGCGCAAAGAATCACGAAAAGAAAAAAAAAAATTTTCGAAGTTTGGAAACTTCGTTAGAATCACTTTTTTCCCGTTCTTATTTGAGATAACTGGTTCTCTTTCATTATACTAGTTTGATTGCCTCAGAAAAGCATATTATGCGCAAAGAATCTCGAAAAGAAAAAAAATTTTTTTCGAAGTTTGGAAACTTCCTTGGAATTACTTTTTTTCCGTTCTTATTTGAGATAACTGGTTCTCTTTCATTATACTAGTTTGATAGCCTCAGAAAAGCATATTATGCGCAAAGAATCTCGAAAAGATAAAAAAAATTTTGGAAGTTAGGGAACTTCGTTAGAATCACTTTTTTTCCGTTCTTATTTGAGATAACTGGTTCTCTTTCATTATACTAGTTTGATTGCCTAAGAAAAGCATATTATGGGCAAAGAATCTCGAAAAGAAAAAAATTTTTTTTCGAAGTTTGGAAACTTTGTTAGAATCACTTTTTTTCCGTTCTTATTTGAGATAACTGGTTCTCTTTCATTATACTAGTTTGATAGCCTCAGAAAAGCATATTATGCGCAAAGAATCTCGAAAAGATAAAAAAAATTTTCGAAGTTTGGAAACTTCGTTAGAATCACTTTTATTCCGTTCTTAATTGAGATAACTGGTTCTGTTTCATTATACTAGTTTGATAGCCTCAGAAAAGCATATTATGCCCAAAGAATCTCGAAAAGAAGAAATTTTTTTTCGAAGTTTTGAAACTTCGTTAGAATCACTTTTATTCCGTTCTTATTTCAGATAACTGGTTCTCTTTCATTATACTAGTTTGATAGCCTCAGAAAAGCATATTATGCGCAAAGAATCTCGAAAAGAAAAAAAATTTTTTTCGAAGTTTGGAAACTTCTTTAGAATCACTTTTTTTCCGTTCTTATTTGAGATAACTGGTTCTCTTTCATTATACTAATTAGATAGCCTCAGAAAAGCATATTACGCGCAAAGAATCTGGAAAATAAAAAAATTTTTTTAGAACATTGGAAACTTCGTTAGAATCATTTTTTTCCGTTCTTATTTGAGATAACTGGTTCTCTTTCATTATACTAGTTTGATAGCCTCAGAAAAGCATATTAGCGCAAAGAATCTCGAAAAGAAAAAAATTTTTTTTCGAAGTTTGGAAACTTCATTAGAATCACTTTTTTTCCATTCTTATTTGAGATAACTGGTAATCTCTCATTATACTAGTTTGATAGCCTCAGAAAAGCATATTATGCCCAAAGAATCTCGAAAAGAAAAAAAATTTTTTTCGAAGTTTGGAAACGTCGTTTGAATCACTTTTTTCCGTTCTTATTTGAGATAACTGGTTCTCTTTCATTATACCAGTTTGATAGCCTCAGAAAAGCATATTATGCGCAAAGAATCTCGAAAAGAATAAAATCTTTTTTCGAAGTTTGGAAACTTCCTTAGAAACACTTTTTTTCCATTCTTAATTGAGTTAACTGGTTCTCTTTCATTATAGTAGTTTGATAGCCTCAGAAAAGCATATTATGCGCATAGAATCTCGAAATGAAAAAAATTTTTTTTCGAAGTTTGGAAACTTCCTTAGAATCACTTTTTTTCCGTTCTTATTTGAGATTACTGGTTCTCTTTCATTATACTAGTTTGATAGCCTCAGAAAAGCATATTATGCGCAAAGAATCTCGAAAAGAAGAAATTTTTTTTTCGAAGTTTGGAAACTTCGTTAGAATCACTTTTTTCCGTTCTTATTTGAGATAACTAGTTCTCTTTCATTATACAGTTTGATAGCCTCAGAAAAGCATATTATGCGCAAAGAATCTCGAAAAGAAGAAAAATTTTTTACGAAGTTTGGAAACTTCGTTAGAATCACTTTTTTTCCGTTCTTATTTGAGATAACTGGTTCTCTTTCATTATACTAGTTTGATAGCCTCAGTAAAGCATATTATGCGCAAAGAATCTCGAAAAGAAAAAAAATTTTTTTCGAAGTTTGGAAACTTCGTTAGAATCACTTTTTTTCAGTTCTTATTTGAGATAACTGGTTCTCTTTCATTATTATAGTTTGATAGCCTCAGTAAAGCATATTATGCGCAAAGAAGCTCCAAAAGAAAAAAAATTTTTTTCGAAGTTTGGAAACGTCGTTTGAATCACTTTTTTCCGTTCTTATTTAAGATAACTGGTTCTCTTTCATTATAGTAGTTTGATAGCCTCAGAAAAGCATATTATGCGCAAAGAATCTCGAAATGAAAAAAATTCATTTTCGAAGTTTGGAAAATTCCATAGAATCACTTTTTTTCCATTCTTATTTGAGATAACTGGTTCTCTTTCATTATACTAGTTTGATAGCCTCAGAAAAGCATATTATGCGCATAGAAAATTCGAAAAGAAAAAAATTTTTTTTTTTGAAGTTTGCAAACTTCTTTAGAATCACTTTTTTTCCGTTCTTATTTGAGATAACTGGTTCTCTTTCATTATACTAGTTTGATAGCCTCAGAAAAGCATATTATGCGCAAAGAATCTCGAAAAGAAAAAAATTTTTTTTCGAAATTTGGAAACTTCATTAGAAGCACTTTTTTTCCATTCTTATTTGAGATAACTGGTTCTCTTTCATTATAGTAGTTTGATAGCCTCAGAAAAGCATATTATGCGCAAAGAATCTCGAAATGAAAAAAATTTATTTTCGAAGTTTGGAAACTTCCATAGAATCATTTTTTTTCCATTCTTATTTGAGATAACTGGTTCTCTTTCATTATACTAGTTTGATAGCCTCAGAAAAGCATATTATGCGCATAGAATCTCGAAAAGAAAAAAATCTTTTTTCGAAGTTTGGAAACTTCGTTAGAATCACTTTTTTTCCGTTCTTTAATGAGATAACTGGTTCTCTTTCATTATACTAGTTTGATAGCCTCAGAAAAGCATATTATGCGCAAAGAATCTCGAAAATAAAAAAAAAATTTTTTTTCGAAGTTTGGAAACTTCATTAGAATCACTTTTTTTCCATTCTTATTTGAGATAAATGGTAATCTCTCATTATACTAGTTTGATACCCTTAGAAAGGCGTATTATGCGCAAAGAATCTCGAAAAGAAGATATTTTTTTTTCGAAGTTTGGAAACTTCGTTAGAATCACTTTTTTTCCGTTGTTATTTGAGATAACTGGTTCTCTTTCATTATACTAGTTTGATAGCCTCAGTAAAGCATATTATGCACAAAGAATCTCGAAAAGAAAAAAAATTTTTTTCGAAGGTTGGAAACTTCATTAAAATCACTTTTTTTCCATTCTTATTTGAGATAACTGGTAATCTCTCATTATACTAGTTTGATAGCCTCAGAAAAGCATATTATGCGCAAAGAATCTCGAAAAGAAAAAAAAATTTTTTTGAAGTTTGGAAACGTCGTTTGAATCACTTTTTTCCGTTCTTATTTGAGATAACTGGTTCTCTTTCATTATAGTAGTTTGATAGCCTCAGAAAAGCATATTATGCGCATAGAATCTCGAAATGAAGAACATTTTTTTTCGAAGTTTGGAAACTTCCTTAGAATCACTTTTTTTCCTTTCTTATTTGAGATAACTGGTTCTCTTTCATTATACTAGTTTGATAGCCTCAGAAAAGCATATTATGCGCAAAGAATCTCGAAAGAAAAAAATCTTTTTTCGAAATTTGGAAACTTCCTTAGAAACACTTTTTTTCCATTCTTATTTGAGTTAACTGGTTCTCTTTCATTATACTAGTTTGATAGCCTGAGAAAAGCATATTATGCGCAAAGAATCTCGAAAGAAAAAATTTTTTTTTCGAAGTTTGGAAACTTCGTTAGAATCACTTTTTTTCCGTTCTTATTTCAGATAACTGGTTCTCTTTCATTATACTATTTTGATAGCCTCAGAATAGCATATTATGCGCAAAGAATCTCGAAAATAAAAAAAAAAAATTTCGAAGTTTGAAACTTCGTTAGAATCACTTTTTTTTCGTTCTTATTTGAGATAACTGGTTCTCTTTCATTATACTAGTTTGATAGCCTCAGAAAAGCATACATATTATGCGCAAAGAATCTCGAAAAGAAAAAAATTTTTTTTCGAAGTTTGGAAACTTCATTAGAATCACTTTTTTTCCATTCTTATTTGAGATAACTGGTAATCTCTCATTATACTACTTTGATAGCCTCAGAAAAGCATATTATGCCCAAAGAATCTCGAAAAGAAAAAAAAAATTTTTCGAAGTTTGGAAACGTCGTTTGAATCACTTTTTTCCGTTCCTATTTGAGATAACTGGTTCTCTTTCATTATACTAATTTGATAGCCTCAGAAAAGCATATTATGCGCAAAGAATCTCGAAAAGAAAAAAATCTTTTTTCGAAGTTTGGAAACTTCCTTAGAAACACTTTTTTTCCATTCTTATATGAGGTAACTGGTTCTCTTTCATTATAGTAGTTTGATAGCCTCAGAAAAGCATATTATGCGCATAGAATCTCGAAATGAAAAAAAATTTTTTTCGAAGTTTGGAAACTTCCTTAGAATCACTTTTTTTCCGTTCTTATTTGAGATAACTGGTTCTCTTTCATTATACTAGTTTGATAGCCTCAGAAAAGCATATTATGCGCAAAGAATCTCGAAAAGAAAACAATCTTTTTTCGAAGTTTGGAAACTTCGTTAGAATCACTTTTTTTCCGTTCTTATTTGAGATAACTGGTTCTCTTTCATTATACTAGTTTGATAGCCTCAGAAAAGCATATTATGCGCAAAGAATCTCGAAAATAAAAAAATTTTTTTTCGAAGTTTGAAACTTCGTTAGAATCACTTTTTTTTCGTTCATATTTGAGATAACTGGTTCTCTTTCATTATACTAGTTTGATAGCCTCAGAAAAGCATATTATGCGCAAAGAATCTCGAAAAGAAAAAAATTTTTTTTCGAAGTTTGGAAACGTCGTTTGAATCACTTTTTTCCGTTCTTATTTGAGATAACTGGTTCTCTTTCATTATAGTAGTTTGATAGCCTCAGTAAAGCATATTATGCGCAAAGAATATGGAAAAGAAAAAAAAATTTTTTCGAAGTTTGGAAACTTCGTTAGAATCATTTTTTTTCCGTTCTTATTTGAGATAACTGGTTCTCTTTCATTATACTAGTTTGATAGTCTCAGAAAAGCATATTATGCGCAAAGAATCTCGAAAAGAAAAAAATTTTTTTTCGAAGTTTGGAAACTTCGTTTGAATCACTTTTTTTCCGTTCTTATTTGAGATAACTGGTTCTCTTTCATTATACTAGTTTGATAGCCTCAGAAAAGCATATTATGCGCAAAGAATCTCGAAAAGAAAAAAAATTTTTTTCGAAGTTTGAAAACTTTTTTAGAATCACTTTTTTTCCGTTCTTATTTGAGATAACTGGTTCTCTTTCATTATACTAGTTTGATAGCCTGAGAAAAGCATTTTTAGCGCAAAGAATCACGAAAAGAAAAAAAATTTTTTCGAAGTTTGGAAACTTCGTTAGAATCACTTTTTTCCCGTTCTTATTTGAGATAACTGGTTCTCTTTCATTATACTAGTTTGATTGCCTCAGAAAAGCATATTATGGGCAAAGAATCTCGAAAAGAAAAAAAAATTTTTTCGAAGTTTGGAAACTTTGTTAGAATCACTTTTTTTCCGTTCTTATTTGAGATAACTGGTTCTCTTTCATTATACTAGTTTGATAGCCTCAGAAAAGCATATTATGCGCAAAGAATCTCGAAAAGATAAAAAAAAATTTCGAAATTTGGAAACTTCGTTAGAATCACTTTTATTCCGTTCTTAATTGAGATAACTGGTTCTGTTTCATTATACTAGTTTGATAGCCTCAGAAAAGCATACTATGCCCAAAGAATCTCGAAAAGAAGAAATTTTTTTTTCGAAGTTTTGAAACTTCGTTAGAATCACTATTTTCCGTTCTTATTTGAGATAACTAGTTCTCTTTCATTATACAGTTTGATACCCTCAGAGAAGCATATTATGCGCAAAGAATCACGAAAAGAAGAAAAATTTTTTACGAAGTTTGAAAACTTCGTTAGAATCACTTTTATTCCGTTCTTATTTGAGATAACTGGTTCTCTTTCATTATACTAGTTTGATAGCCTCAGAAAAGCATATTATGCGCAAAGAATCTGGAAAAGAAAAAAAATTTTTTTCGAAGTTTGGAAACTTCTTTAGAATCACTTTTTTTCCGTTCTTATTTGAGATAACTGGTTCTCTTTCATTATACTAATTAGATAGCCTCAGAAAAGCATATTACGCGCAAAGAATCTCGAAACTAAAAAAATTTTTTTAGAACATTGGAGACTTCGTTAGAATCACTTTTTTTCCGTTCTTATTTCAGATAACTGGTTCTCTTTCATTATACTAGTTTGATAGCCTCAGAAAAGCATATTATGCGCAAAGAATCTCGAAAAGAAAAAAAATTTTTTTCGAAGTTTGGAAACTTCATTAGAATCACTTTTTTTCCATTTTTATTTGAGATAACTGGTTCTCTTTCATTATACTAGTTTGATAGCCTCAGTAAAGCATATTATGCGCAAAGAATCTCGAAAAGAAAAAAAAATTTTTTCGAAGTTTGGAAACTTCGTTAGAATCACTTTTGTTCCGTTCTTATTTGAGATAACTGGTTCTCTTTCATTATAGTAGTTTGATAGCCTCAGAAAAGCATATTATGCGCAAAGAATCTCGAAATGAAAAAAATTTTTTTTCGAAGTTTGGAAACTTCGTTAGAAGCACTTTTTTCGGTTTTTATTTGAGATAACTGGTTCTCTTTCATTATACTAGTTTGATAGCCTCAGAAAAGCATATTATGCGCAAAGAATCTCGAAAAGAAAAAAATTGTTTTTCGAAGTTTGGAAACTTCTTTTGAATCACTTTTTTTCCGTTCTTATTTGACATAACTGGTTCTCTTTCATTAAACTAGTTTGATAGCCTCAGTAAAGCATATTATTCACAAAGAATCTCGAAAAGAAAAAAAAATATTTTCGAAGTTTGGAAACATCATTAGAATCACCTTTTTTTCCGTTCTTATTTCAGATAACTGGTTCTCTTTCATTATACTAGTTTGATATCTCAGTAAAGCATTTTATGCGCAAAGAATCTGGAAAAGAAAAAAATTTTTTTTCGAAGTTTGGAAACTTCGTTAGAATCACTTTTTTTCCGTTCTTATTTGAGATAACTGGTTCTCTTTCATTATACTAGTTTGATAGCCTCAGAAAAGGATATTATGCGCAAAGAATCTCGAAAAGAAAAAATTTTTTTTCGAAGTTTGCAAACTTCTTTAGAATGACTTTTTTTCCGTTCTTATTTGAGATAACTGGTTCCCTTTCATTATACTAATTTGATAGCCTCAGAAAAGCATATTTAGCGCAAAGAATCACGAAAAGAAAAAAAAAATTTTTCGAAGTTTGGAAACTTCGTTAGAATCACTTTTTTCCCGTTCTTATTTGAGATAAGTGGTTCTCTTTCATTATACTAGTTTGATAGCCTATGAAAAGCATATTATGCGCAAAGAATCTCGAAAAGAAAAAAAATTTTTTCGAAGTTTGGGAACTTCGTTAGAATCACTTTTATTCCGTTCTTATTTGAGATAACTGGTTCTGTTTCATTATACTAGTTTGATAGCCTCAGAAAAGCATATTATGCGCAAAGGTTCTCGAAAAGAAGAACTTTTTTTTTCGAAGTTTGGAAACTTCTTTAGATTCACTTTTTTTCCGTTCTTATTTGAGATAACTGGTTCTCTTTCATTATACTAATTAGATAGCCTCAGAAAAGCATATTACGCGCAAAGAATCTCAAAAATAAAAAAATTTTTTTAGAACTTTGGAAACTTCGTTAGAATCACTTTTTTTCCGTTCTTATTTGAGATAACTGGTTCTCTTTCATTATACTAGTTTGATAGCCTCAGAAAAGCATATTATGCGCAAAGTATCTCGAAAAGAAAAAAAATCTTTTTTCTAAGTTTGGAAACTTCCTTAGAAACACTTTTTTTCAATTCTTATTTTAGTTAACTGGTTCTCTTTCATTATAGTAGTTTGATAGCCTCAGAAAAGCATATCATGCGCATAGAATCTCGAAATGAAAGAAATTTTTTTTCGAAGTTTGGAAACTTCCTTAGAATCACTTTTTTTCCGTTCTTATTTGAGATAACTGGTTCTCTTTCATTATAGTAGTTTGATAGCCTCAGAAAAGCATATTATGCGCAAAGAATCTCGAAAAGAAAAAAAATTTTTTTCGAAGTTTGGAAACGTCGTTTGAATCACTTTTTTCCGTTCGTATTTGAGATAACTGGTTCTCTTTCATTATAGTAGTTTTATAGGCTCAGTAAAGCATATTATGCGCAAAGAATATGGAAAAGAAAAAAAAATTTTTTCGAAGTTTGGAAACTTCGTTAGAATCACTTTTTTTCCGTTCTTATTTGAGATAACTGGTTCTCTTTCATTATACTAGTTTGATAGTCTCGGAAAAGCATATTATGCGCAAAGAATCTCGAAAAGAAAAAAATTTTTTTTCGAAGTTTGGAAACTTCGTTTGAATCACTTTTTTTCCGTTCTTATTTGAGATAACTGGTTCTCTTTCATTATACTAGTTTACTAGTTTGATAGCCTCAGAAATGCATATTATGCGCAAAGAATCTCGAAAAGAAAAAAAATTTTTTTCGAAGTTTGGAAACTTCTTTAGAATCACTTTTTTTCCGTTCTTATTTGAGATAACTGGTTCTCTTTCTTTATACTAGTTCGATAGCCTGAGAAAAGCATATTTAGCACAAAGAATCACGAAAAGAAAAAAAAAAAATTTTCGAAGTTTGGAAACTTCTTTAGAATCACTTTTTTTCCGTACTTATTTGAGATAACTGGTTCTCTTTCATTATACTAGTTTGATAGCCTGAGAAAAGCATATTTAGCGCAAAGAATCACGAAAAGAAAAAAATTTTTTCGAAGTTTGGAAACTTCGTTAGAATCACTTTTTTCCCGTTCTTATTTGAGATAACTGGTTCTCTTTCATTATACTAGTTTGACAGCCTCAGAAAAGCATATTATGCGCAAAGAATCTCGAAATGAAAAAAAATTTTTTTCGAAGTTTGGAAACTTCCATAGAATCACATTTTTCCCGTTCTTATTTGAGATATATGGTTCTCTTTCATTATACTAATTTGATAGCCTCAGAAAAGCATTTTATGCGCAAAGAATCTTGAAAAGAAAAAAAATTTTTTTCGAAGTTTGGAAAGTTCGTTAGAATCACTTTTTTTCCGTTGTTAATTGAGATAACGGTTCTCTTTCATTATACTAGTTTGATAGCCTCAGTAAAGCATAGTATGCGCAAAGAATCTCGAAAAAAGAAAATTTTTTTCGAAGTTTGGAAACTTCGTTAGAATCACTTTTTTTCCGTTTATATTTGTGATAACTGGTTCTCTTTCATTATAGTAGTTTGATAGCCTCAGAAAAGCATATTATGCGCAAAGGATCTCGAAATGAAAAAATTTTTTTTTCGAAGTTTGGAAACTTCGTTAGAATCACTTTTTTTCCGTTCTTATTTGAGATAACTGGTTCTCTTTCATTATACTAGTTTGATAGCCTCAGAAAAGCATATTATGCGCAAAGAATCTCGAAAAGAAAAAAATTTTTTTTCGAAATTTGGAAACTACATTAGAAGCACTTTTTTCCATTCTTATTTGAGATAAATGGTAATCTCTCATTATACTAGTTTGATAGCCTCAGAAAAGCATAATATGCGCAAAGAATCTCGAAAAGAAGATATTTTTTTTTCAAAGTTTGGAAACTTCTTTAGAATCACTTTTTTTCCGTTGTTATTTGAGATAACTGGTTCTCTTTCATTAAACTAGTTTGATAGCCTCAGTAAAGCATATTATGCACAAAGAATCTCGAAAAGAAAAAAAAATATTTTCGAAGTTTGGAAACATCATTAGAATCACCTTTTTTTCCGTTCTTATTTCAGATAACTGGTTCTCTTTCATTATACTAGTTTGATATCTCAGTAAAGCATTTTATGCGCAAAGAATCTGGAAAAGAAAAAAATTTTTTTTCGAAGTTTGGAAACTTCGTTAGAATCACTTTTTTTCCGTTCTTATTTGAGATAACTGGTTCTCTTTCATTATACTAGTTTGATAGCCTCAGAAAAGGATATTATGCGCAAAGAATCTCGAAAAGAAAAATTTTTTTTTCGAAGTTTGCAAACTTCTTTAGAATGACTTTTTTTCCGTTCTTATTTGAGATAACTGGTTCTCTTTCATTATACTAATTTGATAGCCTCAGAAAAGCATATTTAGCGCAAAGAATCACGAAAAGAAAAAAAATTTTTTTCGAAGTTTGGAAACTTCGTTAGAATCACTTTTTTCCCGTTCTTATTTGAGATAAGTGGTTCTCTTTCATTATACTAGTTTAATAGCCTCAGAAAAGCATATTATGCGCAAAGAATCTCGAAAAGAAAAAAAATTTTTTCGAAGTTTGGAAACTTCGTTAGAATCACTTTTTTTCCGTTCTTATTTGATATAACTGGTTCTCTTTCATTATACTAGTTTGAGAGCCTATGAAAAGCATATTATGCGCAAAGAATCTCGAAAAGAAAAAAAATTTTTTCGAAGTTTGGGAACTTCGTTAGAATCACTTTTATTCCGTTCTTATTTGAGATAACTGGTTCTGTTTCATTATACTAGTTTGATAGCCTCAGAAAAGCATATTATGCGCAAAGGTTCTCGAAAAGAAGAACTTTTTTTTTCGAAGTTTGGAAACTTCTTTAGATTCACTTTTTTTCCGTTCTTATTTGAGATAACTGGTTCTCTTTCATTATACTAATTAGATAGCCTCAGAAAAGCATATTACGCGCAAAGAATCTCAAAAATAAAAAAATTTTTTTAGAACTTTGGAAACTTCGTTAGAATCACTTTTTTTCCGTTCTTATTTGAGATAACTGGTTCTCTTTCATTATACTAGTTTGATAGCCTCAGAAAAGCATATTATGCGCAAAGTATCTCGAAAAGAAAAAAAATCTTTTTTCTAAGTTTGGAAACTTCCTTAGAAACACTTTTTTTCCATTCTTATTTTAGTTAACTGGTTCTCTTTCATTATAGTAGTTTGATAGCCTCAGAAAAGCATATCATGCGCATAGAATCTCGAAATGAAAAAAATTTTTTTTCGAAGTTTGGAAACTTCCTTAGAATCACTTTTTTTCCGTTCTTATTTGAGATAACTGGTTCTCTTTCATTATAGTAGTTTGATAGCCTCAGAAAAGCATATTATGCGCAAAGAATCTCGAAAAGAAAAAAAATTTTTTTCGAAGTTTGGAAACGTCGTTTGAATCACTTTTTTCCGTTCGTATTTGAGATAACTGGTTCTCTTTCATTATAGTAGTTTTATAGGCTCAGTAAAGCATATTATGCGCAAAGAATATGGAAAAGAAAAAAAAATTTTTCGAAGTTTGGAAACTTCGTTAGAATCACTTTTTTTCCGTTCTTATTTGAGATAACTGGTTCTCTTTCATTATACTAGTTTGATAGTCTCGGAAAAGCATATTATGCGCAAAGAATCTCGAAAAGAAAAAAATTTTTTTTCGAAGTTTGGAAACTTCGTTTGAATCACTTTTTTTCCGTTCTTATTTGAGATAACTGGTTCTCTTTCATTATACTAGTTTACTAGTTTGATAGCCTCAGAAATGCATATTATGCGCAAAGAATCTCGAAAAGAAAAAAAATTTTTTTCGAAGTTTGGAAACTTCTTTAGAATCACTTTTTTTCCGTTCTTATTTGAGATAACTGGTTCTCTTTCTTTATACTAGTTCGATAGCCTGAGAAAAGCATATTTAGCGCAAATAATCACGAAAAGAAAAAAAAAATTTTTCGAAGTTTGGAAACTTCTTTAGAATCACTTTTTTTCCGTACTTATTTGAGATAACTGGTTCTCTTTCATTATACTAGTTTGATAGCCTGAGAAAAGCATATTTAGCGCAAAGAATCACGAAAAGAAAAAAATTTTTTCGAAGTTTGGAAACTTCGTTAGAATCACTTTTTTCCCGTTCTTATTTGAGATAACTGGTTCTCTTTCATTATACTAGTTTGACAGCCTCAGAAAAGCATATTATGCGCAAAGAATCTCGAAATGAAAAAAAATTTTTTTCGAAGTTTGGAAACTTCCATAGAATCACTTTTTTCCCGTTCTTATTTGAGATATATGGTTCTCTTTCATTATACTAATTTGATAGCCTCAGAAAAGCATTTTATGCGCAAAGAATCTTGAAAAGAAAAAAAATTTTTTTCGAAGTTTGGAAAGTTCGTTAGAATCACTTTTGTTCCGTTGTTAATTGAGATAACGGTTCTCTTTCATTATACTAGTTTGATAGCCTCAGTAAAGCATATTATGCGCAAAGAATCTCGAAAAAAGAAAATTTTTTTCGAAGTTTGGAAACTTCGTTAGAATCACTTTTTTTCCGTTTATATTTGTGATAACTGGTTCTCTTTCATTATAGTAGTTTGATAGCCTCAGAAAAGCATATTATGCGCAAAGGATCTCGAAATGAAAAAATTTTTTTTTCGAAGTTTGGAAACTTCGTTAGAATCACTTTTTTTCCGTTCTTATTTGAGATAACTGGTTCTCTTTCATTATACTAGTTTGATAGCCTCAGAAAAGCATATTATGCGCAAAGAATCTCGAAAAGAAAAAAATTTTTTTTCGAAATTTGGAAACTACATTAGAAGCACTTTTTTCCATTCTTATTTGAGATAAATGGTAATCTCTCATTATACTAGTTTGATAGCCTCAGAAAAGCATAATATGCGCAAAGAATCTCGAAAAGAAGATATTTTTTTTTCAAAGTTTGGAAACTTCTTTAGAATCACTTTTTTTCCGTTGTTATTTGAGATAACTGGTTCTCTTTCATTATACTAGTTTGATAGCCTCATTAAAGCATATTATGCGCAAAGAATCTCAAAAAGAAAAAAATTTTTTTTCGAAGTTTGGAAACTTCATTAGAATCACTTTTTTTCCATTCTTATTTGAGATAACTGGTTATCTCTCATTATACTAGTTTGATAGCCTCAGAAAAGCATATTATGCCCAAAGAATCTCGAAAAGAAAAAAAAATTTTTTCGAAGTTTGGAAACGTCGTTTGAATCACTTTTTTCCGTTCTTATTTGAGATAACTGGTTCTCTTTCATTATAGTAGTTTGATAGCCTCAGTAAAGCATATTATGCCCAAAGAATCTGGAAAAGAAAAAAAATTTTTTTCGAAGTTTGGAAACTTCGTTAGAATCACTTTTTTTCCGTTCTTATTTGAGATAACTGGTTCTCTTTCATTATACTAGTTTGATAGCCTCAGAAAAGCATATTATGCGCAAAGAATCTCGAAAAGAAAAAAATTTTTTTTCGAAGTTTGGAAACTTCGTTTGAATCACTTTTTTCCGTTCTTATTTGAGATAACTGGTTCTCTTTCATTATACTAGTTTGATAGCCTCAGAAAAGCATATTATGCACAAAGAATTTCGAAAAGAAAAAAATTTTTTTCCAAGTTTGGAAACTTCATTAAGATCACTTTTTTTCCGTTCTTATTTGAGATAACTGGTTCTCTTTCATTATACTATTTTTATAGCCTCAGTAAAGCACATTATGCGCAAAGAATCCGGAAAAGAAAAAAAATTTTTTTCGAAGTTTGGAAACTTCTTTAGAATCACATTTTTTTTTGTTCTTATTTGAGATAACTGGTTCTCTTTCATTATACTAGTTTGATAGCCTGAGAAAAGCATATTTAGCGCAAAGAATCACGAAAAGAAAAAAAATTTTTTCGAAGTTTGGAAACTTCGTTAGAATCACTTTTTTTCCGTTCTTATTTGAGATAACTGGTTCTCTTTCATTATACTAGTTTGATTGCCTCAGAAAAGCATATTATGCGCAAAGAATCTCGAAAAGAAAAAAAATTTTTTTCGAAGTTTGGAAACTTCGTTAGAATCACTTTTTTTCCGTTCTTATTTGAGATAACTGGTTCTCTTTCATTATACTAGTTTGACAGCCTCAGAAAAGCATATTATGCGCAAAGAATCTCGAAATGAAAAAAATTTTTTTTCGATGTTTGGAAACTTCCATAGAATCACTTTTTTTCCATTCTTATTTGTGATAACTGGTTCTCTTTCATTATACTAGTTTGATAGCCTCAGAAAAGCATATTATGCGCAAAGAATCTCGAAAAGAAAAAAATTTTTTTTCGAAGTTTGGAACTTCTTTGGAAAAACTTTTTTTCCGTTTTTATTTGAGATAAATGGATCTCTTTCATTATACTACTTTGATAGCCTCAGCAAAGGATATTTAGCGCAAAGAATCACGAAAAGAAAAAAAAATTTTTTCGAAGTTTGGAAACTTCGTTAGAATCACTTTTTTTCCGTTGTTATTTGAGATAACTGGTTCTCTTTCATTATACTAGTTTGATAGCCTCAGTAAAGCATATAATGCGCAAAGAATCTCGAAAAGAAAAAAAATTTTTTTCGAAGTTTGGAAACTTCGTTAGAATCACTTTTTTTCCGTTCTTATTTGAGATAACTGGTTCTCTTTCATTATGGTAGTTTGATAGCCTCAGAAAAGCATATTATGCACAAAGAATCTCGAAATGAAAAAAATTTTTTTTCGAAGTTTGGAAACTTCCTTAGAATCACTTTTTTTCCAATTTTATTTGAGATAACTGGTTCTCTTTCATTATACTAGTTTGATAGCCTCAGAAAAGCATATTATGCGCAAAGAATCTCGAAAAGAAGAAATTTTTTTTTCGAAGTTTGGAAACTTCTTTAGATTCACTTTTTTTCCGTTCTTATTTGAGATAACTGGTTCTCTTTCATTATACTAATTAGATAGCCTCAGAAAAGCATATTACGCGCAAAGAATCTCAAAAATAAAAAAATTTTTTTAGAACTTTGGAAACTTCGTTAGAATCACTTTTTTTCCGTTCTTATTTGAGATAACTGGTTCTCTTTCATTATACTAGTTTGATAGCCTCAGAAAAGCATATTATGCGCAAAGAATCTCGAAAAGAAAAAAAATCTTTTTTCTAAGTTTGGAAACTTCCTTAGAAACACTTTTTTTCAATTCTTATTTTAGTTAACTGGTTCTCTTTCATTATAGTAGTTTGATAGCCTCAGAAAAGCATATCATGCGCATAGAATCTCGAAATGAAAGAAATTTTTTTTCGAAGTTTGGAAACTTCCTTAGAATCACTTTTTTTCCGTTCTTATTTGAGATAACTGGTTCTCTTTCATTATAGTAGTTTGATAGCCTCAGAAAAGCATATTATGCGCAAAGAATCTCGAAAAGAAAAAAAATTTTTTTCGAAGTTCGGAAACGTCGTTTGAATCACTTTTTTCCGTTCGTATTTGAGATAACTGGTTCTCTTTCATTATAGTAGTTTTATAGGCTCAGTAAAGCATATTATGCGCAAAGAATATGGAAAAGAAAAAAAAATTTTTTCGAAGTTTGGAAACTTCGTTAGAATCACTTTTTTTCCGTTCTTATTTGAGATAACTGGTTCTCTTTCATTATACTAGTTTGATAGTCTCGGAAAAGCATATTATGCGCAAAGAATCTCGAAAAGAAAAAAATTTTTTTTCGAAGTTTGGAAACTTCGTTTGAATCACTTTTTTTCCGTTCTTATTTGAGATAACTGGTTCTCTTTCATTATACTAGTTTACTAGTTTGATAGCCTCAGAAATGCATATTATGCGCAAAGAATCTCGAAAAGAAAAAAAATTTTTTTCGAAGTTTGGAAACTTCTTTAGAATCACTTTTTTTCCGTTCTTATTTGAGATAACTGGTTCTCTTTCTTTATACTAGTTCGATAGCCTGAGAAAAGCATATTTAGCACAAAGAATCACGAAAAGAAAAAAAAAAATTTTCGAAGTTTGGAAACTTCTTTAGAATCACTTTTTTTCCGTACTTATTTGAGATAACTGGTTCTCTTTCATTATACTAGTTTGATAGCCTGAGAAAAGCATATTTAGCGCAAAGAATCACGAAAAGAAAAAAATTTTTTCGAAGTTTGGAAACTTCGTTAGAATCACTTTTTTCCCGTTCTTATTTGAGATAACTGGTTCTCTTTCATTATACTAGTTTGACAGCCTCAGAAAAGCATATTATGCGCAAAGAATCTCGAAATGAAAAAAAATTTTTTTCGAAGTTTGGAAACTTCCATAGAATCACTTTTTTCCCGTTCTTATTTGAGATATATGGTTCTCTTTCATTATACTAATTTGATAGCCTCAGAAAAGCATTTTATGCGCAAAGAATCTTGAAAAGAAAAAAAATTTTTTTCGAAGTTTGGAAAGTTCGTTAGAATCACTTTTTTTCCGTTGTTAATTGAGATAACGGTTCTCTTTCATTATACTAGTTTGATAGCCTCAGTAAAGCATATTATGCGCAAAGAATCTCGAAAAAAGAAAATTTTTTTCGAAGTTTGGAAACTTCGTTAGAATCACTTTTTTTCCGTTTATATTTGTGATAACTGGTTCTCTTTCATTATAGTAGTTTGATAGCCTCAGAAAAGCATATTATGCGCAAAGGATCTCGAAATGAAAAAATTTTTTTTTCGAAGTTTGGAAACTTCGTTAGAATCACTTTTTTTCCGTTCTTATTTGAGATAACTGGTTCTCTTTCATTATACTAGTTTGATAGCCTCAGAAAAGCATATTATGCGCAAAGAATCTCGAAAAGAAAAAAATTTTTTTTCGAAATTTGGAAACTACATTAGAAGCACTTTTTTCCATTCTTATTTGAGATAAATGGTAATCTCTCATTATACTAGTTTGATAGCCTCAGAAAAGCATAATATGCGCAAAGAATCTCGAAAAGAAGATATTTTTTTTTCAAAGTTTGGAAACTTCTTTAGAATCACTTTTTTTCCGTTGTTATTTGAGATAACTGGTTCTCTTTCATTATACTAGTTTGATAGCCTCATTAAAGCATATTATGCGCAAAGAATCTCAAAAAGAAAAAAATTTTTTTTCGAAGTTTGGAAACTTCATTAGAATCACTTTTTTTCCATTCTTATTTGAGATAACTGGTTATCTCTCATTATACTAGTTTGATAGCCTCAGAAAAGCATATTATGGCCAAAGAATCTCGAAAAGAAAAAAAAATTTTTTCGAAGTTTGGAAACGTCGTTTGAATCACTTTTTTCCGTTCTTATTTGAGATAACTGGTTCTCTTTCATTATAGTAGTTTGATAGCCTCAGTAAAGCATATTATGCCCAAAGAATCTGGAAAAGAAAAAAAATTTTTTTCGAAGTTTGGAAACTTCGTTAGAATCACTTTTTTTCCGTTCTTATTTGAGATAACTGGTTCTCTTTCATTATACTAGTTTGATAGCCTCAGAAAAGCATATTATGCGCAAAGAATCTCGAAAAGAAAAAATTTTTTTTTCGAAGTTTGGAAACTTCGTTTGAATCACTTTTTTCCGTTCTTATTTGAGATAACTGGTTCTCTTTCATTATACTAGTTTGATAGCCTCAGAAAAGCATATTATGCACAAAGAATTACGAAAAGAAAAAAATTTTTTTCCAAGTTTGGAAACTTCATTAAGATCACTTTTTTTCCGTTCTTATTTGAGATAACTGGTTCTCTTTCATTATACTATTTTTATAGGCTCAGTAAAGCACATTATGCGCAAAGAATCCGGAAAAGAAAAAAAATTTTTTTCGAAGTTTGGAAACTTCTTTAGAATCACATTTTTTTTTGTTCTTATTTGAGATAACTGGTTCTCTTTCATTATACTAGTTTGATAGCCTGAGAAAAGCATATTTAGCGCAAAGAATCACGAAAAGAAAAAAAATTTTTTCGAAGTTTGGAAACTTCGTTAGAATCACTTTTTTTCCGTTCTTATTTGAGATAACTGGTTCTCTTTCATTATACTAGTTTGATTGCCTCAGAAAAGCATATTATGCGCAAAGAATCTCGAAAAGAAAAAAAATTTTTTTCGAAGTTTGGAAACTTCGTTAGAATCACTTTTTTTCCGTTCTTATTTGAGATAACTGGTTCTCTTTCATTATACTAGTTTGACAGCCTCAGAAAAGCATATTATGCGCAAAGAATCTCGAAATGAAAAAAATTTTTTTTCGATGTTTGGAAACTTCCATAGAATCACTTTTTTTCCATTCTTATTTGTGATAACTGGTTCTCTTTCATTATACTAGTTTGATAGCCTCAGAAAAGCATATTATGCGCAAAGAATCTCGAAAAGAAAAAAATTTTTTTTCGAAGTTTGGAACTTCTTTGGAAAAACTTTTTTTCCGTTTTTATTTGAGATAAATGGATCTCTTTCATTATACTACTTTGATAGCCTCAGCAAAGGATATTTAGCGCAAAGAATCACGAAAAGAAAAAAAAATTTTTTCGAAGTTTGGAAACTTCGTTAGAATCACTTTTTTTCCGTTGTTATTTGAGATAACTGGTTCTCTTTCATTATACTAGTTTGATAGCCTCAGTAAAGCATATAATGCGCAAAGAATCTCGAAAAGAAAAAAAATTTTTTTCGAAGTTTGGAAACTTCGTTAGAATCACTTTTTTTCCGTTCTTATTTGAGATAACTGGTTCTCTTTCATTATGGTAGTTTGATAGCCTCAGAAAAGCATATTATGCACAAAGAATCTCGAAATGAAAAAAATTTTTTTTCGAAGTTTGGAAACTTCCTTAGAATCACTTTTTTTCCAATTTTATTTGAGATAACTGGTTCTCTTTCATTATACTAGTTTGATAGCCTCAGAAAAGCATATTATGCGCAAAGAATCTCGAAAAGAAGAAATTTTTTTTTCGAAGTTTGGAAACTTCGTTAGAATCACTTTTTTTCCGTTGTTATTTGAGATAACTGCTTCTCTTTCATTATACTAGTTTGATAGCCTCAGTAAAGCATATTATGCGCAAAGAATCTCGAAAAGAAAAAAAAATTTTCTCGAAGTTTGGAAACTTCGTTACAATCACTTTTTTTCCGTTTTTATTTGAGATAACTGGTTCTCTTTCATTATACTACTTTGATAGCCTCAGAAAAGCATATTATACGCAAAGAATCTCGAAAAGAAAAAAAAAATTTTTCGAAATTTGGAAACTTCACTAGAAGCACTTTTTTTCCATTCTTATTTGAGATAACTGGTAATCTCTCATTATATTAGTTTGATAGCCTCAGAAAATCATATAATGCGCTAAGAATCTCGAAAAGAAAAAATTTTTTTTTCGAAGTTTGGAAACTTCATTAGAATCACTTTTCTTCCATTCTTATTTGAGATAAATGGTAATCTCTCATTATACTAGTTTGAGAGCCTCAGAAAAGCATATTATGCGCAAAGAATCTCGAAAAGAAGAATTTTTTTTTTCGAAGTTTGGAAACTTCGTTAGAATCACGTTTTTTCCGTTGTTATTTGAGATAACTGGTTCTCTTTCATTATACTAGTTTGATAGCCTCAGTAAAGCATATTATGCGCAAAGAATCTTGAAAAGAAAAAAAATTTTTTTCGAAGTTTGGAAACTTCGTTAGAATCACTTTTTTTCCGTTCTTATTTGAGATAACTGGTTCTCTTTCATTATAGTAGTTTGATAGCCTCAGAAAAGCATATTATGCGCAAAGAATCTCGAAATGAACAAAATTTTTTTTTCGAAGTTTGGAAACTTCCTTAGAATCACTTTTTTTCCATTCTTATTTGAGATAACTGGTTCTCTTTCATTATACTAGTTTGATAGCCTCAGAAAAGCATATTATGCGCAAAGAATCTCGAAAAGAACAATTTTTTTTTTTCGAAGTAAGGAAACTTGGTTGGAATCACTTTTTTTCTGTTCTTATTTGAGATAACTAGTTCTCTTTCATTATACTAGTTTGATAGCCTCAGAAAAGCATATTATGCGCAAAGAATCTCGAAAAGAAGAAATTTTTTTTTCGAAGTTTGGAAACTTCGTTAGAATCACGTTTTTTCCGTTGTTATTTGAGATAACTGGTTCTCTTTCATTATACTAGTTTGATAGCCTCAGTAAAGCATATTATGCGCAAACAATCTCGAAAAGAAAAAAAATTTTTTTCGAAGTTTGGAAACTTCGTTAGAATCACTATTTTTCCGTTCTTATTTGAGATAACTGGTTCTCTTTCATTATAGTAGTTTGATAGCCTCAGAAAAGCATATTATGCGCAAAGAATCTCGAAATGAAAAAAATTTTTTTTCGAAGTTTGGAAACTTCCTTAGAATCACTTTTTTTCCATTCTTATTTGAGATAACTGGTTCTCTTTCATTATACTAGTTTGATAGCCTCAGAAAAGCATGTTATGCGCATAGAATCTCGAAAAGAAAAAATATTTTTTTTTGAAGTTTGGAAACTTCTTTAGAATCACTTTTTTTCCGTTCTTATTTGAGATAACTGGTTCTCTTTCATTATACTAGTTTGATAGCCTCTGAAAAGCTTATTATGCGCAAAGAATCTCGAAAAGAAAAAAAATTTTTTCGAAATTTGGAAACTTCATTAGAAGCACTTTTTTTCCATTCTTATTTGAGATAACTGGTAATCTCTCATTATACAAGTTTGATAGCCTCAGAAAAGCATATTATGCGCAAAGAATCTCGAAAAGAAGAATTTTTTTTTTCGAAGTTTGGAAACTTCGTTAGAATCACTTTTTTTCCGTTGTTATTTGAGATAACTGGTTCTCTTTCAATATACTAGTTTGATAGCCTCAGTAAAGCATATTATGCGCAAAGAATCTCGAAATGAAATAAAATTTTTTTCGAAGTTTGGAAACTTCCTTAGAATCACTTTTTTTCCAATCTTATTTGAGATAACTGGTTCTCTTTCATTTAATTAGTTTAATAGCATCAGAAAAGCATATTATGAGCAAAGAATCTCGAAAAGAAAAAAATTTTTTTTTTGAAGTTTGGAAACTTCTTTAGAATCACTTTTTTTCCGTTCTTATTTGAGATAACTGGTTCTCTTTCATTATAGTAGTTTGATAGCCTCAGAAAAGCATATTATGCGCACAGAATCTCGAAATGAACAAAATTTTTTTTCGAATTTTGGAAACTTCCTTAGAATCACTTTTTTTCCATTCTTATTTGAGATAACTGGTTCTCTTTCATTATACTAGTTTGATAGCCTCAGAAAAGCATATTATGCGCAAAGAATCTCGAAAAGAACAATTTTTTTTTTCGAAGTAAGGAAACTTGGTTGGAATCACTTTTTTTCCGTTCTTATTTGAGATAACTAGTTCTCTTTCATTATACTAGTTTGATAGCCTCAGAAAAGCATATTATGCGCAAAGAATCTCGAAAAGAAAAAAAATTTTTTTCGAAATTTGGAAACTTCACTAGAAGCACTTTTTTTCCATTCTTATTTGAGATAACTGGTAATCTCTCATTATATTAGTTTGATAGCCTCAGAAAATCATATAATGCGCTAAGAATCTCGAAAAGAAAAAATTTTTTTTTCGAAGTTTGGAAACTTCATTAGAATCACTTTTCTTCCATTCTTATTTGAGATAAATGGTAATCTCTCATTATACTAGTTTGAGAGCCTCAGAAAAGCATATTATGCGCAAAGAATCTCGAAAAGAAGAAATTTTTTTTTCGAAGTTTGGAAACTTCGTTAGAATCACGTTTTTTCCGTTGTTATTTGAGATAACTGGTTCTCTTTCATTATACTAGTTTGATAGCCTCAGTAAAGCATATTATGCGCAAAGAATCTTGAAAAGAAAAAAAATTTTTTTCGAAGTTTGGAAACTTCGTTAGAATCACTTTTTTTCCGTTCTTATTTGAGATAACTGGTTCTCTTTCATTATAGTAGTTTGATAGCCTCAGAAAAGCATATTATGCGCACAGAATCTCGAAAAGAAAAAAATTTTTTTTTTGAAGTTTGGAAACTTCTTTAGAATCACTTTTTTTCCGTTCTTATTTGAGATAACTGGTTCTCTTTCATTATACTAGTTTGATAGCCTCAGAAAAGCATGTTATGCGCATAGAATCTCGAAAAGAAAAAATATTTTTTTTTGAAGTTTGGAAACTTCTTTAGAATCACTTTTTTTCCGTTCTTATTTGAGATAACTGGTTGTCTTTCATTATACTAGTTTGATAGCCTCTGAAAAGCTTATTATGCGCAAAGAATCTCGAAAAGAAAAAAAATTTTTTTCGAAATTTGGAAACTTCATTAGAAGCACTTTTTTTCCATTCTTATTTGAGATAACTGGTAATCTCTCATTATACAAGTTTGAGAGCCTCAGAAAAGCATATTATGCGCAAAGAATCTCGAAAAGAAGAAATTTTTTTTTCGAAGTTTGGAAACTTCGTTAGAATCACTTTTTTTCCGTTGTTATTTGAGATAACTGGTTCTCTTTCATTATGTTATGCGCATAGAATCTCGAAAAGAAAAAATATTTTTTTTTGAAGTTTGGAAACTTCTTTAGAATCACTTTTTTTCCGTTCTTATTTGAGATAACTGGTTGTCTTTCATTATACTAGTTTGATAGCCTCTGAAAAGCTTATTATGCGCAAAGAATCTCGAAAAGAAAAAAATTTTTTTTCGAAATTTGGAAACTTCATTAGAATCACTTTTTTTCCGTTCTTATTTGAGATAACTGGTTCTCTTTCATTACACTAGTTTGATAGGCTTAATAAAGCATATTATGCGCAAAGAATATCGAAAAGAAAAAAAATTTTTTTCGAAGTTTGGAAACGTCGTTTGAATCACTTTTTTCCGTTCTTATTTGAGATAACTGGTTCTCTTTCATTATAATAGTGTAATAGCCTCAGTAAAGCATATTATGCGCAAAGAATCTCGAAAAGAAAAAAAAATTTTTCCAAGTTTGGAAACATCGTTAGAATCACTTTTATTCCGTTCTTATTTGAGATAACTGGTTCTCTTTCATTATACCAGTTTGATAGCCTCAGAAAAGCATATTATGCGCAAAGAATCTCGAAAAGAAAAAAATTTTTTTCGAAGTTTGGAAACTTCATTAGAATCACTTTTTTTCCATTCTAATTTGAGATAAATGGTAATCTCTCATTATACTAGGTTGATAGCCTCAGAAAACCATATTATGCTCAAAGAATCTCGAAAAGAAGAAATTTTTTTTTGGAAGTTTGGAAACTTCGTTAGAATCACTTTTTTTCCGTTGTTATTTGAGATAACTGGTTCTCTTTCATTATACTAGTTTGATAGCCTCAGTAAAGCATATTATGCGCAAAGAATCTCGAAAAGAAAAAAAATTTTTTTCGAAGTTTGGAAACTTCGTTAGAATCACTTTTTTTCCGTTGTTATTTGAGATAACTGGTTCTCTTTCATTATAGTAGTTTGATAGCCTCAGAAAAGCATATTATGCGCAAAGAATCTCGAAATGAAAAAATTTTTTTTTCGAAGTTTGGAAACATCCTTAGAATCACTTTTTTTCCATTCTTATTTGAGATAACTGGTTCTCTTTCATTATACTAGTTTGATAGCCTCAGAAAAGCATATTATGCGCATAGAATCTCGAAAAGAAAAAATTTTTTTTTATGAACTTTGGAAACTTCTTTAGAATCACTTTTTTTCCGTTGTTATTTGAGATAACTGGTTCTCTTTCATTATACTAGTTTGATAGCCTCAGAAAAGCATATTATGCGCAAAGAATCTCGAAAATAAAAAAAAAATTTTCGAAGTTTGAAACTTCGTTAGAATCACTTTTTTTTCGTTCTTATTTGAGATAACTGGTTCTCTTTCATTATACTAGTTTGATAGCTTCAGAAAAGCATATTATGCGCAAAGAATCTCGAAAAGAAAAAAAATTTTTTCGAAGTTTGGGAACTTCGTTAGAATCACTTTTATTCCGTTCTTATTTGAGATAACTGGTTCTCTTTCATTATACTAGTTTGATAGCCTCAGAAAAGCATATTATGCGCAAAGAATCTCGAAAAGAAAAAAATTTTTTTTCGAAGTTTGGAAACGTCGTTTGAATCACTTTTTTCCGTTCTTATTTGAGATAACTGGTTCTCTTTCATAATAGTAGTTTGATAGCCTCAGTAAAGCATATTATGCGCAAAGAATATGGAAAAGAAAAAAAAAATTTTTCGAAGATTGGAAACTTCGTTAGAATCACTTTTTTTCCGTTCTTATTTGAGATAACTGGTTCTCTTTCATTATACTAGTTTGATAGTCTCAGAAAAGCATATTATGCGCAAAGAATCTCGAAAAGAAAAAAAAATTTTTTCGAAGTTTGGAAACTTCGTTTGAATCACTTTTTTTCCGTTCTTATTTGAGATAACTGGTTCTCTTTCATTATACTAGTTTGATAGCCTCAGAAAAGCATATTATGCGCAAAGAATCTCGAAAAGAATGAAAATTTTTTTCGAAGTTTGGAAACTTTTTAGAATCACTTTTTTTCCGTTCTTATTTGAGATAACTGGTTCTCTTTCATTATACTAGTTTGATAGCCTGAGAAAAGCCTATTTAGCGCAAAGAATCACGAAAAGAAAAAAAATTTTTTCGAAGTTTGGAAACTTCGTTAGAATCACTTTTTTCCCGTTCTTATTTGAGATAACTGGTTCTCTTTCATTATACTAGTTTGATTGCCTCAGAAAAGCATATTATGGGCAAAGAATCTCGAAAAGAAAAAAACTTTTTTTCGAAGTTTGGAAACTTTGTTAGAATCACTTTTTTTCCGTTCTTATTTGAGATAACTGGTTCTCTTTCATTATACTAGTTTGATAGCCTCAGGAAAGCATATTATGCGCAAAGAATCTCGAAAAGATAAAAAACATTTTCGAAGTTTGGAAACTTCGTTAGAATCACTTTTATTCCGTTCTTAATTGAGATAACTGGTTCTGTTTCATTATACTAGTTTGATAGCCTCAGAAAAGCATATTATGCCCAAAGAATCTCGAAAAGAAGAAATTTTTTTTTTCGAAGTTTTGAAACTTCGTTAGAATCACTTTTTTCCGTTCTTATTTGAGATAACTAGTTCTCTTTCATTATACAGTTTGATACCCTCAGAAAAGCATATTATGCGCAAAGAATCTCGAAAAGAAGAAAAAATTTTTAGGAAGTTTGGAAACTTCGTTAGAATCACTTTTATTCCGTTCTTATTTGAGATAACTGGTTCTCTTTCATTATACTAGTTTGATAGCCTCAGAAAAGCATATTACGCGCAAAGAATCTGGAAAATAAAAAAATTTCTTTAGAACATTGGAAACTTCGTTAGAATCACTTTTTTTCCGTTCTTATTTGAGATAACTGGTTCTCTTTCATTATACTAGTTTGATAGCCTCAGAAAATATATTAGCGCAAAGAATCTCGAAAAGAAAAAAATTTTTTTTCGAAGTTTGGAAACTTCATTAGAATCACTTTTTTTCCATTCTTATTTGAGATAACTGGTAATCTCTCATTATACTAGTTTGATAGCCTCAGAAAAGCATATTATGCCGAAAGAATCTCGAAAAGAAAAAAAAATTTTTCGAAGTTTGGAAACGTCGTTTGAATCACTTTTTTCCTTTCTTATTTGAGATAACTGGTTCTCTTTCATTATAGTAGTTTGATAGCCTCTGAAAAGCATATTATGCGCATAGAATCTCGAAATGAAAAATTTTTTTTTCGAAGTTTGGAAACTTCCTTAGAAACACTTTTTTTCCATTCTTATTTGAGTTAACTGGTTCTCTTTCATTATAGTAGTTTGATAGCCTCAGAAAAGCATATTATGCGCATAGAATCTCTAAATGAAAAAAATTTTTTTTCGAAGTTTGGAAACTTCCTTAGAATCACTTATTTTCCGTTCTTATTTGAGATAACTGGTTCTCTTTCATTATACTAGTTTGATAGCCTCAGAAAAGCATATTATGCGCAAAGAATCTCGAAAAGAAGAAAATCTTTTTTCGAAGTTTGGAAACTTCGTTAGAATCACTTTTTTTCCGTTCTTATTTCAAATAACTGGTTCTCTTTCATTATACTAGTTTGATAGCCTCAGAAAAGCATATTATGCGCAAAGAATCTCTAAAATAAAAAAAAAAAATTTTCGAAGTTTGAAACTTCGTTAGAATCACTTTTTTTTCGTTCTTATTTGAGATAACTGGTTCTCTTTCATTATACTAGTTTGATAGCCTCAGAAAAGCATATTTAACGCAAAGAATCACGAAAAGAAAAAAAATTTTTTCGAAGTTTGGAAACTTCGTTAGAATCACTTTTTTCCCGTTCTTATTTGAGATAAGTGGTTCTCTTTCATTATACTAGTTTGATTGCCTCAGAAAAGCATATTATGGGCAAAGAATCTCGAAAAGAAAAAAAAATTTTTTCGAAGTTTGGAAACTTTGTTAGAATCACTTTTTTTCCGTTCTTATTTGAGATAACTGGTTCTCTTTCATTATACTAGTTTGATAGCCTCAGAAAAGCATATTATGCCCAAAGAATCTCGAAAAGAAAAAAAATTTTTTTCGAAGTTTGGAAACGTCGTTTGAATCACTTTTTTCCGTTCTTATTTGAGATAACTGGTTCTCTTTCATTATACCAGTTTGATAGCCTCAGAAAAGCATATTATGCGCAAAAATCTCGAAAAGAATAAAATCTTTTTTCGAAGTTTGGAAACTTCCTTAGAAACACTTTTTTTCCATTCTTATTTGAGTTTACTGGTTCTCTTTCATTATAGTTGTTTGATAGCCTCAGAAAAGCATATTATGCGCATAGAATCTCGAAATGAAAAAAATTTTTTTTCGAAGTTTGAAAACTTTCTAAGAATCACTTTTATTCCGTTCTTATTTGAGATTACTGGTTCTCTTTCATTATACTAGTATGATAGCCTCAGAAAAGCATATTATGCGCAAAGAATCTCGAAAAGAAAAAAATCTTTTTTCGAAGTTTGGAAACTTCGTTAGAATCACTTTTTTTCCGTTCTTATTTGAGATAACTGGTTCTCTTTCATTATACTAGTTTGATAGCCTCAGAAAAGCATATTATGCGCAAAGAATCTCGAAAATAAAAAAAAAATTTTTCGAAGTTTGAAACTTCGTTAGAATCACTTTTTTTCCGTTCTTATTTGAGATAAATGGTACTCTCTCATTATACTAGTTTGATACCCTCAGAAAGGCATATTATGCGCAAAGAATCTCGAAATGAAGATATTTTTTTTTCGAAGTTTGGAAACTTCGTTAGAATCACTTTTTTTCCGTTGTTATTTGAGATAACTGGTTCTCTTTCATTATACTAGTTTGATAGCCTCAGTAAAGCATATTATGCACAAAGAATCTCGAAAAGAAAAAAATTTTTTTTCGAAGTTTGGAAACTTCATTATAATCACTTTTTTTCCATTCTTATTTGAGATAACTGGTAATCTCTCATTATACTACTTTGATAGCCTCAGAAAATCATATTATGCGCAAAGAATCTCGAAAAGAAAAAAAATTTTTTTTGAAGTTTGGAAACGTCGTTTGAATCACTTTTTTCCGTTCTTATTTGAGATAACTGGTTCTCTTTCATTATAGTAGTTTGATAGCCTCAGAAAAGCATATTATGCGCATAGAATCTCGAAATGAAGAACATTTTTTTTCGAAGTTTGGAAACTTCCTTAGAATCACTTTTTTTCCTTTCTTATTTGAGATAACTGGTTCTCTTTCATTATACTAGTTTGATAGCCTCAGAAAAGCATATTATGCGCAAAGAATCTCGAAAAGAAAAAAATCTTTTTTCGAAGTTTGGAAACTTCCTTAGAAACACTTTTTTCCATTCTTATTTGAGTTAACTGGTTCTCTTTCATTATACTAGTTTGATAGCCTGAGAAAGGCATATTATGCGCAAAGAATCTCGAAAGAAAAAAATCTTTTTTCGAAGTTTGGAAACTTCGTTAGAATCACTTTTTTTCCGTTCTTATTTCAGATAACTGGTTCTCTTTCATTATACTAGTTTGATAGCCTCAGAATAGCATATTATGCGCAAAGAATCTCGAAAATAAAAAAAAAAATTTTCGAAGTTTGAAACTTCGTTAGAATCACTATTTTTTCGTTCTTATTTGAGATAACTGGTTCTCTTTCATTATACTAGTTTGATAGCCTTAGAAAAGCATACATATTATGCGCAAAGAATCTCGAAATGAAAAAAAATTTTTTTCGAAGTTTGGAAACTTCATTAGAATCACTTTTTTTCCGTTCTTATTTGAGATAACTGGTTCTCTTTCATTATACTAGTTTGATAGCCTCAGTAAAGCATATTATGCGCAAAGAATCCGGAAAAGAAAAAAATTTTTTTCGAAGTTTGGAAACTTCTTTAGAATCACTTTTTTCCGTTCTTATTTGAGATAACTGGTTCTCTTTCATTATACTAGTTTGATAGCGTGAGAAAAGCATATTTAGCGCAAAGAATCACGTAAAGAAAAAAAAAATTTTTCGAAGTTTGGAAACTTCGTTAGAATCACTTTTTTCCCGTTCTTATTTGAGATAACTGGTTCTCTTTCATTATACTAGTTTGATTGCCTCAGAAAAGCATATTATGCGCAAAGAATTTCGAAAAGAAAAAAAATTTTTTTCGAAGTTTGGAAACTTCCTTGGAATCACTTTTTTTCCGTTCTTATTTCAGATAACTGGTTCTCTTTCATTATACTAGTTTGATAGCCTCAGAAAAGCATATTATGCGCAAAGAATCTCGAAATGAAAAAAAATTTTTTTCGAAGTTTGGAAACTTCATTAGAATCACTTTTTTTCCGTTCTTATTTGAGATAACTAGTTCTCTTTCATTATTCAGTTTGATAGCCTCAGAAAAGCATATTATGCGCAAAGAATCTCGAAAAAAAGAAAAATTTTTTACGAAGTTTGGAAACTTCGTTAGAATCACTTTTTTTCCGTTCTTATTTGAGATAACTGGTTCTCTTTCATTATACTAGTTTGATAGCCTCAGTAAAGCATATTATGCGCAAAGAATCTCGAAAAGAAAAAAAATTTTTTTCGAAGTTTGGAAACTTCGTTAGAATCACTTTTTTTCCGTTCTTATTTGAGATAACTGGTTCTCTTTCATTATTATAGTTTGATAGCCTCAGTAAAGCATATTATGCGCAAAGAAGCTCGAAAGGAAAAAAAATTTTTTTCGAAGTTTGGAAACGTCGTTTGAATCACTTTTTTCCGTTCTTATTTAAGATAACTGGTTCTCTTTCATTATAGTAGTTTGATAGCCTCAGAAAAGCATATTATGCGCAAAGAATCTCGAAATGGAAAAAATTTATTTTCGAAGTTTGGAAACTTCCATATAATCACTTTTTCCATTCTTTATTGAGATAACTGGTTCTCTTTCATTATACTAGTTTGATAGCCTCAGAAAAGCATATTATGCGCATAGAATCTCGTAAAGAAAAAAATTTTTTTTTATGAAGTTTGCAAACTTCTTTAGAATCACTTTTTTTCCGTTCTTATTTGAGATAACTGGTTCTCTTTCATTATACTAGTTTGATAGCCTCAGAAAAGCATATTATGCGCAAAGAATCTCGAAAAGAAAAAAATTTTTTTTCGAAATTTGGAAACTTCATTAGAAGCACTTTTTTTCCATTCTTATTTGAGATAACTGGTAATCTCTCATTATATTAGTTTGATAGCCTCAGAAAATCATATAATGGGCAAAGAATCTCGAAAAGAAAAAATTTTTTTTCGAAGTTTGGAAACTTCATTAGAATCACTTGTTTTCCATTCTTATTTGAGATAAATGGTAATCTCTCATTATACTACTTTGATAGCCTCAGAAAAGCATATTACGCGCAAAGAATCTCGAAAAAAGAAATTTTTTTTTCGAAGTTTGGAAACTTCGTTAGAATCACTTTTTTTCCGTTGTTATTTGAGATAACTGGTTCTCTTTCATTATACTAGTTTGATAGCCTCAGTAAAGCATATTATGCGCAAAGAATCTCGAAAAGAAAAAAAATTTTTTTCGAAGTTTGGAAACTTCGTTAGAATCACTTTTTTTCCGTTCTTATTTGAGATAACTGGTTCTATTTCATTATAGTAGTTTGATAGCCTCAGAAAAGCATATTATGCGCAAAGAATCTCGAAATGAAAAAAATTTTTTTTCGAAGTTTGGAAACTTCATTAGAATCACTTTTTTTCGGTTTTTATTTGAGATAACTGGTTCTCTTTCATTATACTAGTTTGATAGCCTCAGAAAAGCATATTATGCGCAAAGAATCTCGAAAATAAAAAAATTGTTTTTCGAAGTTTGGAAACTTCTTTTGAATCACTTTTTTTCCGTTCTTATTTGACATAACTGGTTCTCTTTCATTATACTAGTTTGATAGCCTCAGTAAAGCATATTATGCACAAAGAATCTCGAAAAGAAAAAAAAAATTTTTCGAAGTTTGGAAACATCATTAGAATCACTTTTTTTTCCGTTCTTATTTGAGATAACTGGTTCTCTTTCATTATACTAGTTTGATAGCCTCAGTAAAGCATATTATGCGCAAAGAATCTGGAAAAGGAAAAAAATTTTTTTCGAAGTTTGGAAACATCGTTTGAATCACTTTTTTTCCGTTCTTATTTCAGATAACTGGTTCTCTTTCATTATACTAGTTTAATAGCCTCAGAAAAGCATATTATGCGCAAAGAATCTCGAAAAGAAAAAAAGATTTTTTTCTAAGTTTGGAAACTTCGTTTGAAACACTTTTTTTCCGTTCTTATTTGAGATAACTGGTTCTCTTTCATTATACTAGTTTTATAGCCTCAGAAAAGCATATTATGCGCAAAGAATCTCGAAAAGAATAAAATCTTTTTTCGAAGTTTGGAAACTTCCTTAGAAACACTTTTTTTTCATTCTTATTTGAGTTAACTGGTTCTCTTTAATTATAGTAGTTTGATAGCCTCAGAAAAGCATATTATGCGCATAGAATCTCGAAATGAAAAAAATTTTTTTTCGAAGTTTGGAAACTTCCTTAGAATCACTTTTTTTCCGTTCTTATTTGAGATAACTGGTTCTCTTTCATTATACTAGTTTTATAGCCTCAGAAAAGCATATTATGCGCAAAGAATCTCGAAAAGAATAAAATCTTTTTTCGAAGTTTGGAAACTTCCTTAGAAACACTTTCTTTCCATTCTTATTTGAGTTAACTGGTTCTCTTTCATTATACTAGTTTGATAGCCTGAGAAAGGCATATTATGCGCAAAGAATCTCGAAAGAAAAATTTTTTTTTTCGAAGTTTGGAAACTTCGTTAGAATCACTTTTTTTCCGTTCTTATTTCAGATAACTGGTTCTCTTTCATTATACTAGTTTGATAGCCTCAGTAAAGCATATTATGCACAAAGAATCTCGAAAAGAAAAAAAATTTTTTCGAAGTTTGGAAACTTCATTAGAATCACTTTTTTTCCATTCTTATTTGAGATAACTGGTAATCTCTCATTATACTAGTTTGATAGCCTCAGAAAAGCATATTATGCGCAAAGAATCTCGAAAAGAAAAAAAATTTTTTTTGAAGTTTGGAAACGTCGTTTGAATCACTTTTTTCCGTTCTTATTTGAGATAACTCGTTCTCTTTCATTGTAGTAGTTTGATAGCCTCAGAAAAGCATATTATGCGCATAGAATCTCGAAATGAAGAACATTTTTTTTCGAAGTTTGGAAACTTCCTTAGAATCACTTTTTTTCCTTTCTTATTTGAGATAACTGGTTCTCTTTCATTATACTAGTTTGATAGCCTCAGAAAAGCATATTATGCGCAAAGAATCTCTAAAAGAAAAAAATCTTTTTTCGAAGTTTGGAAACTTCCTTAGAAACACTTTTTTTCCATTCTTATTTGAGTTAACTGGTTCTCTTTCATTATACTAGTTTGATAGCCTGAGAAAAGCATATTATGCGCAAAGAATCTCGAAAGAAAAAATTTTTTTTTCGAAGTTTGGAAACGTCGTTAGAATCACTTTTTTTCCGTTCTTATTTCAGATAACTGGTTCTCTTTCATTATACTAGTTTGATAGCCTCAGAATAGCATATTATGCGCAAAGAATCTCGAAAATAAAAAAAAAAATTTTCGAAGTTTGAAACTTCGTTTGAATCACTTTTTTTTCGTTCTTATTTGAGATAACTGGTTCTCTTTCATTATACTAGTTTGATAGCCTCAGAAAAGCATACATATTATGCGCAAAGAATCTCGAAATGAAAAAAAATTTTTTCGAAGTTTGGAAACTTCATTAGAATCACTTTTTTTCCGTTCTTATTTGAGATAACTGTTCTCTTTCATTATACTAGTTTGATAGCCTCAGTAAAGCATATTATGCGCAAAGAATCCGGAAAAGAAAAAAAATTTTTGCGAAGTTTGGAAACTTCTTTAGAATCACTTTTTTCCGTTCTTATTTGAGATAACTGGTTCTCTTTCATTATACTAGTTTGATAGCGTGAGAAAAGCATATTTAGCGCAAAGAATCACGAAAAGAAAAAAAAAATTTTCGAAGTTTGGAAACTTCGTTAGAATCACTTTTTTCCCGTTCTTATTTGAGATAACTGGTTCTCTTTCATTATACTAGTTTGATTGCCTCAGAAAAGCATATTATGTCAAAGAATCTCGAAAAGAAAAAAAATTTTTTTCGAAGTTTGGAAACTTCCTTGGAATTACTTTTTTTCCGTTCTTATTTGAGATAACTGGTTCTCTTTCATTATACTAGTTTGATAGCCTCAGAAAAGCATATTATGCGCAAAGAATCTCGAAAAGATAAAAAAAATTTTGGAAGTTAGGGAACTTCGTTAGAATCACTTTTTTTCCGTTCTTATTTGAGATAACTGGTTCTCTTTCATTATACTAGTTTGATTGCCTAAGAAAAGCATATTATGGGCAAAGAATCTCGAAAAGAAAAAAAATTTTTTTCGAAGTTTGGAAACTTTGTTAGAATCACTTTTTTTCCGTTCTTATTTGAGATAACTGGTTCTCTTTCATTATACTAGTTTGATAGCCTCAGAAAAGCATATTATGCGCAAAGAATCTCGAAAAGATAAAAAAAATTTTCGAAGTTTGGAAACTTCGTTAGAATCACTTTTATTCCGTTCTTAATTGAGATAACTGGTTCTGTTTCATTATACTAGTTTGATAGCCTCAGAAAAGCATATTATGCCCAAAGAATCTCGAAAAGAAGAATTTTTTTTTCGAAGTTTTGAAACTTCGTTAGAATCACTTTTATTCCGTTCTTATTTCAGATAACTGGTTCTCTTTCATTATACTAGTTTGATAGCCTCAGAAAAGCATATTATGCGCAAAGAATCTCGAAAAGAAAAAAATTTTTTTTCGAAGTTTGGAAACTTCTTTAGAATCACTTTTTTTCCGTTCTTATTTGAGATAACTGGTTCTCTTTCATTATACTAATTAGATAGCCTCAGAAAAGCATATTACGCGCAAAGAATCTGGAAAATAAAAAAATGTTTTTAGAACATTGGAAACTTCGTTAGAATCATTTTTTTCCGTTCTTATTTGAGATAACTGGTTCTCTTTCATTATACTAGTTTGATAGCCTCAGAAAAGCATATTAGCGCAAAGAATCTCGAAAAGAAAAAAATTTTTTTTCGAAGTTTGGAAACTTCATTAGAATCACTTTTTTTCCATTCTTATTTGAGATAACTGGTAATCTCTCATTATACTAGTTTGATAGCCTCAGAAAAGCATATTATGCCCAAAGAATCTCGAAAAGAAAAAAAATTTTTTTCGAAGTTTGGAAACGTCGTTTGAATCACTTTTTTCCGTTCTTATTTGAGATAACTGGTTCTCTTTCATTATACCAGTTTGATAGCCTCAGAAAAGCATATTATGCGCAAAGAATCTCGAAAAGAATAAAATCTTTTTTCGAAGTTTGGAAACTTCCTTAGAAACACTTTTTTTCCATTCTTAATTGAGTTAACTGGTTCTCTTTCATTATAGTAGTTTGATAGCCTCAGAAAAGCATATTATGCGCATAGAATCTCGAAATGAAAAATTTTCGAAGTTTGGAAACGTCGTTAGAATCACTTTTTTTCCGTTCTTATTTGAGATTACTGGTTCTCTTTCATTATACTAGTTTGATAGCCTCAGAAAAGCATATTATGCGCAAAGAATCTCCAAAAGAAGAAATTTTTTTTTCGAAGTTTGGAAACTTCGTTAGAATCACTTTTTTCCGTTCTTATTTGAGATAACTAGTTCTCTTTCATTATACAGTTTGATAGCCTCAGAAAAGCATATTATGCGCAAAGAATCTCGAAAAGAAGAAAAATTTTTTACGAAGTTTGGAAACTTCGTTAGAATCACTTTTTTTCCGTTCTTATTTGAGATAACTGGTTCTCTTTCATTATACTTGTTTGATAGCCTCAGTAAAGCATATTATGCGCAAAGAATCTCGAAAAGAAAAAAAATTTTTTTCGAAGTTTGGGAACTTCGTTAGAATCACTTTTTTTCCGTTCTTATTTGAGATAACTGGTTCTCTTTCATTATTATAGTTTGATAGCCTCAGTAAAGCATATTATGCGCAAAGAAGCTCCAAAAGAAAAAAAATTTTTTTCGAAGTTTGGAAACGTCGTTTGAATCACTTTTTTCCGTTCTTATTTAAGATAACTGGTTCTCTTTCATTATAGTAGTTTGATAGCCTCAGAAAAGCATATTATGCGCAAAGAATCTCGAAATGAAAAAAATTCATTTTCGAAGTTTGGAAAATTCCATAGAATCACTTTTTTTCCGTTCTTATTTGAGATAACTGGTTCTATTTCATTATAGTATTTTGATAGCCTCAGAAAAGCATATTATGCGCAAAGAATCTCGAAATGAAAAAAATTTTTTTTCGAAGTTTGGAAACTTCGTTAGAATCACTTTTTTTCGGTTTTTATTTGAGATAACTGGTTCTCTTTCATTATACTAGTTTGATAGCCTCAGAAAAGCATATTATGCGCAAAGAATCTCGAAAATAAAAAAATTGTTTTTCGAAGTTTGGAAACTTCCTTAGAAACACTTTTTTTTTCATTCTTATTTGAGTTAACTGGTTCTCTTTAATTATAGTAGTTTGATAGCCTCAGAAAAGCATATTATGCGCATAGAATCTCGAAATGAAAAAAATTTTTTTTTTAAGTTTGGAAACTTCCTTAGAATCACTTTTTTTCCGTTCTTATTTGAGATTGCTGGTTCTCTTTCATTATACTAGTTTGATAGCCTCAGAAAAGCATATTATGCGCAAAGAATCTCGAAAAGAAAAAAATCTTTTTTCGAAGTTTGGAAACTTCGTTAGAATCACTTTTTTCCGTTCTTATTTGAGATAACTGGTTCTCTTTCATTATACTAGTTTGATAGCCTCAGAAAGGCATATTATGCGCAAAGAATCTCGAAAATAAAAAAAAAATTTTTTTCGAAGTTTGGAAACTTCATTAGAATCACTTTTTTTCCATTCTTATTTGAGATAAATGGTAATCTCTCATTATACTAGTTTGATACCCTCAGAAAGGCATATTATGCGCAAAGAATCTCGAAAAGAAGATATTTTTTTTTCGAAGTTTGGAAACTTCGTTAGAATCACTTTTTTTCCGTTGCTATTTGAGATAACTGGTTCTCTTTCATTATACTAGTTTGATAGCCTCAGTAAAGCATATTATGCACAAAGAATCTCGAAAAGAAAAAAAATTTTTTCGAAGTTTGGAAACTTCATTAGAATCACTTTTTTTCCATTCTTATTTGAGATAACTGGTAATCTCTCATTATACTAGTTTGATAGCCTCAGAAAAGCATATTATGCGCAAAGAATCTCGAAAAGAAAAAAAATTTTTTTTGAAGTTTGGAAACGTCGTTTGAATCACTTTTTTCCGTTCTTATTTGAGATAACTCGTTCTCTTTCATTGTAGTAGTTTGATAGCCTCAGAAAAGCATATTATGCGCATAGAATCTCGAAATGAAGAACATTTTTTTTCGAAGTTTGGAAACTTCCTTAGAATCACTTTTTTTCCTTTCTTATTTGAGATAACTGGTTCTCTTTCATTATACTAGTTTGATAGCCTCAGAAAAGCATATTATGCGCAAAGAATCTCTAAAAGAAAAAAATCTTTTTTCGAAGTTTGGAAACTTCCTTAGAAACACTTTTTTTCCATTCTTATTTGAGTTAACTGGTTCTCTTTCATTATACTAGTTTGATAGCCTGAGAAAAGCATATTATGCGCAAAGAATCTCGAAAGAAAAAATTTTTTTTTCGAAGTTTGGAAACGTCGTTAGAATCACTTTTTTTCCGTTCTTATTTCAGATAACTGGTTCTCTTTCATTATACTAGTTTGATAGCCTCAGAATAGCATATTATGCGCAAAGAATCTCGAAAATAAAAAAAAAATTTTTCGAAGTTTGAAACTTCGTTTGAATCACTTTTTTTTCGTTCTTATTTGAGATAACTGGTTCTCTTTCATTATACTAGTTTGATAGCCTCAGAAAAGCATACATATTATGCGCAAAGAATCTCGAAATGAAAAAAAATTTTTTCGAAGTTTGGAAACTTCATTAGAATCACTTTTTTTCCGTTCTTATTTGAGATAACTGGTTCTCTTTCATTATACTAGTTTGATAGCCTCAGTAAAGCATATTATGCGCAAAGAATCCGGAAAAGAAAAAAAATTTTTGCGAAGTTTGGAAACTTCTTTAGAATCACTTTTTTCCGTTCTTATTTGAGATAACTGGTTCTCTTTCATTATACTAGTTTGATAGCGTGAGAAAAGCGTATTTAGCGCAAAGAATCACGAAAAGAAAAAAAAAATTTTCGAAGTTTGGAAACTTCGTTAGAATCACTTTTTTCCCGTTCTTATTTGAGATAACTGGTTCTCTTTCATTATACTAGTTTGATTGCCTCAGAAAAGCATATTATGTCAAAGAATCTCGAAAAGAAAAAAAATTTTTTTCGAAGTTTGGAAACTTCCTTGGAATTACTTTTTTTCCGTTCTTATTTGAGATAACTGGTTCTCTTTCATTATACTAGTTTGATAGCCTCAGAAAAGCATATTATGCGCAAAGAATCTCGAAAAGATAAAAAAAATTTTGGAAGTTAGGGAACTTCGTTAGAATCACTTTTTTTCCGTTCTTATTTGAGATAACTGGTTCTCTTTCATTATACTAGTTTGATTGCCTAAGAAAAGCATATTATGGGCAAAGAATCTCGAAAAGAAAAAAAATTTTTTTCGAAGTTTGGAAACTTTGTTAGAATCACTTTTTTTCCGTTCTTATTTGAGATAACTGGTTCTCTTTCATTATACTAGTTTGATAGCCTCAGAAAAGCATATTATGCGCAAAGAATCTCGAAAAGATAAAAAAAATTTTCGAAGTTTGGAAACTTCGTTAGAATCACTTTTATTCCGTTCTTAATTGAGATAACTGGTTCTGTTTCATTATACTAGTTTGATAGCCTCAGAAAAGCATATTATGCCCAAAGAATCTCGAAAAGAAGAATTTTTTTTTCGAAGTTTTGAAACTTCGTTAGAATCACTTTTATTCCGTTCTTATTTCAGATAACTGGTTCTCTTTCATTATACTAGTTTGATAGCCTCAGAAAAGCATATTATGCGCAAAGAATCTCGAAAAGAAAAAAATTTTTTTTCGAAGTTTGGAAACTTCTTTAGAATCACTTTTTTTCCGTTCTTATTTGAGATAACTGGTTCTCTTTCATTATACTAATTAGATAGCCTCAGAAAAGCATATTACGCGCAAAGAATCTGGAAAATAAAAAAATGTTTTTAGAACATTGGAAACTTCGTTAGAATCATTTTTTTCCGTTCTTATTTGAGATAACTGGTTCTCTTTCATTATACTAGTTTGATAGCCTCAGAAAAGCATATTAGCGCAAAGAATCTCGAAAAGAAAAAAATTTTTTTTCGAAGTTTGGAAACTTCATTAGAATCACTTTTTTTCCATTCTTATTTGAGATAACTGGTAATCTCTCATTATACTAGTTTGATAGCCTCAGAAAAGCATATTATGCCCAAAGAATCTCGAAAAGAAAAAAAATTTTTTTCGAAGTTTGGAAACGTCGTTTGAATCACTTTTTTCCGTTCTTATTTGAGATAACTGGTTCTCTTTCATTATACCAGTTTGATAGCCTCAGAAAAGCATATTATGCGCAAAGAATCTCGAAAAGAATAAAATCTTTTTTCGAAGTTTGGAAACTTCCTTAGAAACACTTTTTTTCCATTCTTAATTGAGTTAACTGGTTCTCTTTCATTATAGTAGTTTGATAGCCTCAGAAAAGCATATTATGCGCATAGAATCTCGAAATGAAAAAAAATTTTTTTCGAAGTTTGGAAACTTCCTTAGAATCACTTTTTTTCCGTTCTTATTTGAGATTACTGGTTCTCTTTCATTATACTAGTTTGATAGCCTCAGAAAAGCATATTATGCACAAAGAATCTCCAAAAGAAGAAATTTTTTTTTCGAAGTTTGGAAACTTCGTTAGAATCACTTTTTTCCGTTCTTATTTGAGATAACTAGTTCTCTTTCATTATACAGTTTGATAGCCTCAGAAAAGCATATTATGCGCAAAGAATCTCGAAAAGAAAAAAAATTTTTTTCGAAGTTTGGGAACTTCGTTAGAATCACTTTTTTTCCGTTCTTATTTGAGATAACTGGTTCTCTTTCATTATTATAGTTTGATAGCCTCAGTAAAGCATATTATGCGCAAAGAAGCTCCAAAAGAAAAAAAATTTTTTTCGAAGTTTGGAAACGTCGTTTGAATCACTTTTTTCCGTTCTTATTTAAGATAACTGGTTCTCTTTCATTATAGTAGTTTGATAGCCTCAGAAAAGCATATTATGCGCAAAGAATCTCGAAATGAAAAAAATTCATTTTCGAAGTTTGGAAAATTCCATAGAATCACTTTTTTTCCATTCTTATTTGAGATAACTGGTTCTCTTTCATTATACTAGTTTGATAGCCTCAGAAAAGCATATTATGCGCATAGAAAATTCGAAAAGAAAAAAATTTTTTTTTTTGAAGTTTGCAAACTTCTTTAGAATCACTTTTTTTCCGTTCTTATTTGAGATAACTGGTTCTCTTTCATTATACTAGTTTGATAGCCTCAGAAAAGCATATTATGCGCAAAGAATCTCGAAAAGAAAAAAATTTTTTTTCGAAATTTGGAAACTTCATTAGAAGCACTTTTTTTCCATTCTTATTTGAGATAACTGGTAATCTCTCATTATATTAGTTTGATAGCCTCAGAAAAGCATATTACGCGCAAAGAATCTCGAAAAAAGAAATTTTTTTTTCGAAGTTTGGAAACTTCGTTAGAATCACTTTTTTTCCGTTGTTATTTGAGATAACGTTTTCTCTTTCATTATACTAGTTTGATAGCCTCAGTAAAGCATATTATGCGCAAAGAACCTCGAAAAGAAAAAAAATTTTTTTCGAAGTTTGGAAACTTGGTTAGAATCACTTTTTTTCCGTTCTTATTTGAGATAACTGGTTCTATTTCATTATAGTAGTTTGATAGCCTCAGAAAAGCATATTATGCGCAAAGAATCTCGAAATGAAAAAAATTTTTTTTCGAAGTTTGGAAACTTCGTTAGAATCACTTTTTTTCGGTTTTTATTTGAGATAACTGGTTCTCTTTCATTATACTAGTTTGATAGCCTCAGAAAAGCATATTATGCGCAAAGAATCTCGAAAAGAAAAAAATTGTTTTTCGAAGTTTGGAAACTTCTTTTGAATCACTTTTTTTCCGTTCTTATTTGACATAACTGGTTCTCTTTCATTATACTAGTTTGATAGCCTCAGTAAAGCATATTATGCACAAAGAATCTCGAAAAGAAAAAAAAATTTTTCGAAGTTTGGAAACATCATTAGAATCACTTTTTTTTCCGTTCTTATTTGAGATAACTGGTTCTCTTTCATTATACTAGTTTGATAGCCTCAGTAAAGCATATTATGCGCAAAGAATCTGGAAAAGAAAAAAAATTTTTTTCGAAGTTTGGAAACTTCGTTAGAATCACTTTTTTTCCGTTCTTATTTGAGATAACTGGTTCTCTTTCATTATACTAGTTTAATAGCCTCAGAAAAGCATATTATGCGCAAAGAATCTCGAAAAGAAGAAAAGTTTTTTTTCTAAGTTTGGAAGCTTCGTTTGAAACACTTTTTTTCCGTTCTTATTTGAGATAACTGGTTCTCTTTCATTATACTAGTTTGATAGCCTCAGAAAAGCATATTATGCGCAAAGAATCTCGAAAAGAATAAAATCTTTTTTCGAAGTTTGGAAACTTCCTTAGAAACACTTTTTTTCCATTCTTATTTGAGTTAACTGGTTCTCTTTAATTATAGTAATTTGATAGCCTCAGAAAAGCATATTATGCGCATAGAATCTCGAAATGAAAAAAATTTTTTTTCGAAGTTTGGAAACTTCCTTAGAATCACTTTTTTTCCGTTCTTATTTGAGATTGCTGGTTCTCTTTCATTATACTAGTTTGATAGCCTCAGAAAAGCATACTATGCGCAAAGAATCTCGAAAAGAAAAAAATCTTTTTTCGAAGTTTGGAAACTTCGTTAGAATCACTTTTTTTCCGTTCTTATTTGAGATAACTGGTTCTCTTTCATTATACTAGTTTGATAGCCTCAGAAAAGCATATTATGCGCAAAGAATCTCGAAAATAAAAAAAAAATTTTTTTTCGAAGTTTGGAAACTTCATTAGAATCACTTTCTTTCCATTCTTATTTGAGATAAATGGTAATCTCTCATTATACTAGTTTGATACCCTCAGAAAGGCATATTATGCGCAAAGAATCTCGAAAAGAAGATATTTTTTTTTCGAAGTTTGGAAACTTCGTTAGAATCACTTTTTTTCCGTTGTTATTTGAGATAACTGGTTCTCTTTCATTATACTAGTTTGATAGCCTCAGTAAAGCATATTATGCACAAAGAATCTCGAAAAGAAAAAAATTTTTTTTCGAAGTTTGGAAACTTCATTAGAATCACTTTTTTTCCATTCTTATTTGAGATAACTGGTAATCTCTCATTATACTAAATTGATAGCCTCAGAAAAGCATATTATGCGCAAAGAATCTCGAAAAGAAAAAAAATTTTTTTTGAAGTTTGGAAACGTCGTTTGAATCACTTTTTTCCGTTCTTATTTGAGATAACTGGCTCTCTTTCATTATAGTAGTTTGATAGCCTCAGAAAAGCATATAATGCGCATAGAATCTCGAAATGAAGAACATTTTTTTTCGAAGTTTGGAAACTTCCTTAGAATCACTTTTTTTCCTTTCTTATTTGAGATAACTGGTTCTCTTTCATTATACTAGTTTGATAGCCTCAGAAAAGCATATTATGCGCAAAGAATCTCTAAAAGAAAAAAATCTTTTTTCGAAGTTTGGAAACTTCCTTAGAAACACTTTTTTTCCATTTTTATTTGAGTTAACTGGTTCTCTTTCATTATACTAGTTTGATAGCCTGAGAAAAGCATATTATGCGCAAAGAATCTCGAAAGAAAAAATTTTTTTTTCGAAGTTTGGAAACGTCGTTAGAATCACTTTTTTCCGTTCTTATTTCAGATAACTGGTTCTCTTTCATTATACTAGTTTGATAGCCTCAGAATAGCATATTATGCGCAAAGAATCTCGAAAATAAAAAAAAAAATTTTCGAAGTTTGAAACTTCGTTTGAATCACTTTTTTTTCGTTCTTATTTGAGATAACTGGTTCTCTTTCATTATACTAGTTTGATAGCCTCAGAAAAACATACATATTATGCGCAAAGAATCTCGAAATGAAAAAAAATTTTTTCGAAGTTTGGAAACTTCATTAGAATCACTTTTTTTCCGTTCTTATTTGAGATAACTGGTTCTCTTTCATTATACTAGTTTGATAGCCTCAGTAAAGCATATTATGCGCAAAGAATCCGGAAAAGAAAAAAAAATTTTTTCGAAGTTTGGAAACTTCTTTAGAATCACTTTTTTCCGTTCTTATTTGAGATAACTGGTTCTCTTTCATTATACTAGTTTGATAGCGTGAGAAAAGCATATTTAGCGCAAAGAATCACGAAAAGAAAAAAAAAATTTTTCGAAGTTTGGAAACTTCGTTAGAAACACTTTTTTCCCGTTCTTATTTGAGATAACTGGTTCTCTTTCATTATTATAGTTTGATAGCCTCAGTAAAGCATATTATGCGCAAAGAAGCTCTAAAAGAAAAAAAATTTTTTTCGAAGTTTGGAAACGTCGTTTGAATCACTTTCTTCCGTTCTTATTTGAGATAACTGGTTCTCTTTCATTATAGTAGTTTGATAGCCTCAGAAAAGCATATTATGCGCAAAGAATCTCGAAAAATAAAAAATTTATTTTCGAAGTTTGGAAACTTCCATAGAATCACTTTTTTTCCATTCTTATTTGAGATAACTGGTTCTCTTTCATTATACTAGTTTGATAGCCTCAGAAAAGCATATTATGCGCATAGAATCTCGAAAAGAAAAAAAATTTTTTTTTTGAAGTTTGCAAACTTCTTTAGAATCACTTTTTTTCCGTTCTTATTTGAGTTAACTGGTTCTCTTTCATTATAGTAGTTTGATAGCCTCAGAAAAGCATATTATGCGCATAGAATCTCGAAATGAAAAAAATTTTTTTTCGAAGTTTGGAAACTTCCTTAGAATCACTTTTTTTCCGTTCTTATTTGAGATTACTGGTTCTCTTTCATTATAGTAGTTTGATAGCCTCAGAAAGGCATATTATGCGCAAAGAATCTCGAAAAGAAAAAAATCTTTTTTCGAAGTTTGGAAACTTCGTTAGAATCACTTTTTTTCCGTTCTTATTTGAGATAACTGGTTCTCTTTCATTATACTAGTTTGATAGCCTCAGTAAAGCATATTATGCGCAAAGAATCTGGAAAAGGAAAAAAATTTTTTTCGAAGTTTGGAAACATCGTTTGAATCACTTTTTTTCCGTTCTTATTTCAGATAACTGGTTCTCTTTCATTATACTAGTTTAATAGCCTCAGAAAAGCATATTATGCGCAAAGAATCTCGAAAAGAAAAAAAGATTTTTTTCTAAGTTTGGAAACTTCGTTTGAAACACTTTTGTTCCGTTCTTATTTGAGATAACTGGTTCTCTTTCATTATACTAGTTTTATAGCCTCAGAAAAGCATATTATGCGCAAAGAATCTCGAAAAGAATAAAATCTTTTTTCGAAGTTTGGAAACTTCCTTAGAAACACTTTTTTTTCATTCTTATTTGAGTTAACTGGTTCTCTTTAATTATAGTAGTTTGATAGCCTCAGAAAAGCATATTATGCGCATAGAATCTCGAAATGAAAAAAATTTTTTTTCGAAGTTTGGAAACTTCCTTAGAATCACTTTTTTTCCGTTCTTATTTGAGATAACTGGTTCTCTTTCATTATACTAGTTTTATAGCCTCAGAAAAGCATATTATGCGCAAAGAATCTCGAAAAGAATAAAATCTTTTTTCGAAGTTTGGAAACTTCCTTAGAAACACTTTCTTTCCATTCTTATTTGAGTTAACTGGTTCTCTTTCATTATACTAGTTTGATAGCCTGAGAAAGGCATATTATGCGCAAAGAATCTCGAAAGAAAAAATTTTTTTTTCGAAGTTTGGAAACTTCGTTAGAATCACTTTTTTTCCGTTCTTATTTCAGATAACTGGTTCTCTTTCATTATACTAGTTTGATAGCCTCAGAATAGCATATTATGCGCAAAGAATCTCGAAAATAAAAAAAAAAATTTTCGAAGTTTGAAACTTCGTTAGAATCACTATTTTTTCGTTCTTATTTGAGATAACTGGTTCTCTTTCATTATACTAGTTTGATAGCCTCAGAAAAGCATACATATTATGCGCAAAGAATCTCGAAATGAAAAAAAATTTTTTTCGAAGTTTGGAAACTTCATTAGAATCACTTTTTTTCCGTTCTTATTTGAGATAACTGGTTCTCTTTCATTATACTAGTTTGATAGCCTCAGTAAAGCATATTATGCGCAAAGAATCCGGAAAAGAAAAAAATTTTTTTCGAAGTTTGGAAACTTCTTTAGAATCACTTTTTTCCGTTCTTATTTGAGATAACTGGTTCTCTTTCATTATACTAGTTTGATAGCGTGAGAAAAGCATATTTAGCGCAAAGAATCACGAAAAGAAAAAAAAAATTTTTCGAAGTTTGGAAACTTCGTTAGAATCACTTTTTTCCCGTTCTTATTTGAGATAACTGGTTCTCTTTCATTATACTAGTTTGATTGCCTCTGAAAAGCATATTATGCGCAAAGAATTTCGAAAAGAAAAAAAATTTTTTTCGAAGTTTGGAAACTTCCTTGGAATCACTTTTTTTCCGTTCTTATTTCAGATAACTGGTTCTCTTTCATTATACTAGTTTGATAGCCTCAGAAAAGCATATTATGCGCAAAGAATCTCGAAATGAAAAAAAATTTTTTTCGAAGTTTGGAAACTTCATTAGAATCACTTTTTTTCCGTTCTTATTTGAGATAACTAGTTCTCTTTCATTATTCAGTTTGATAGCCTCAGAAAAGCATATTATGCGCAAAGAATCTCGAAAAAAAGAAAAATTTTTTACGAAGTTTGGAAACTTCGTTAGAATCACTTTTTTTCCGTTCTTATTTGAGATAACTGGTTCTCTTTCATTATACTAGTTTGATAGCCTCAGTAAAGCATATTATGCGCAAAGAATCTCGAAAAGAAAAAAAATTTTTTTCGAAGTTTGGAAACTTCGTTAGAATCACTTTTTTTCCGTTCTTATTTGAGATAACTGGTTCTCTTTCATTATTATAGTTTGATAGCCTCAGTAAAGCATATTATGCGCAAAGAAGCTCGAAAAGAAAAAAAAATTTTTTCGAAGTTTGGAAACGTCGTTTGAATCACTTTTTTCCGTTCTTATTTAAGATAACTGGTTCTCTTTCATTATAGTAGTTTGATAGCCTCAGAAAAGCATATTATGCGCAAAGAATCTCGAAATGAAAAAAATTTATTTTCGAAGTTTGGAAACTTCCATAGAATCACTTTTTCCATTCTTTATTGAGATAACTGGTTCTCTTTCATTATACTAGTTTGATAGCCTCAGAAAAGCATATTATGCGCATAGAATCTCGTAAAGAAAAAAATTTTTTTTTATGAAGTTTGCAAACTTCTTTAGAATCACTTTTTTTCCGTTCTTATTTGAGATAACTGGTTCTCTTTCATTATACTAGTTTGATAGCCTCAGAAAAGCATATTATGCGCAAAGAATCTCGAAAAGAAAAAAATTTTTTTTCGAAATTTGGAAACTTCATTAGAAGCACTTTTTTTCCATTCTTATTTGAGATAACTGGTAATCTCTCATTATATTAGTTTGATAGCCTCAGAAAATCATATAATGGGCAAAGAATCTCGAAAAGAAAAAATTTTTTTTCGAAGATTGGAAACTTCATTAGAATCACTTTTTTTCCATTCTTATTTGAGATAAATGGTAATCTCTCATTATACTACTTTGATAGCCTCAGAAAAGCATATTACGCGCAAAGAATCTCGAAAAAAGAATTTTTTTTTTCGAAGTTTGGAAACTTCGTTAGAATCACTTTTTTTCCGTTGTTATTTGAGATAACTGGTTCTCTTTCATTATACTAGTTTGATAGCCTCAGTAAAGCATATTATGCGCAAAGAATCTCGAAAAGAAAAAAAATTTTTTTCGAAGTTTGGAAACTTCGTTAGAATCACTTTTTTTCCGTTCTTATTTGAGATAACTGGTTCTATTTCATTATAGTAGTTTGATAGCCTCAGAAAAGCATATTATGCGCAAAGAATCTCGAAATGAAAAAAATTTTTTTTCGAAGTTTGGAAACTTCATTAGAATCACTTTTTTTCGGTTTTTATTTGAGATAACTGGTTCTCTTTCATTATACTAGTTTGATAGCCTCAGAAAAGCATATTATGCGCAAAGAATCTCGAAAATAAAAAAATTGTTTTTCGAAGTTTGGAAACTTCTTTTGAATGACTTTTTTTCCGTTCTTATTTGACATAACTGGTTCTCTTTCATTATACTAGTTTGATAGCCTCAGTAAAGCATATTATGCACAAAGAATCTCGAAAAGAAAAAAAAAATTTTTCGAAGTTTGGAAACATCATTAGAATCACTTTTTTTTCCGTTCTTATTTGAGATAACTGGTTCTCTTTCATTATACTAGTTTGATAGCCTCAGTAAAGCATATTATGCGCAAAGAATCTGGATAAGAAAAAAAATTTTTTTCGAAGTTTGGAAACTTCGTTTGAATCACTTTTTTTCCGTTCTTATTTGAGATAACTGGTTCTCTTTCATTATACTAGTTTAATAGCCTCAGAAAAGCATATTATGCGCAAAGAATCTCGAAAAGAAAAAAAGATTTTTTTCTAAGTTTGGAAACTTCGTTTGAAACACTTTTTTTCCGTTCTTATTTGAGATAACTGGTTCTCTTTCATTATACTAGTTTTATAGCCTCAGAAAAGCATATTATGCGCAAAGAATCTCGAAAAGAATAAAATCTTTTTTCGAAGTTTGGAAACTTCCTTAGAAACACTTTTTTTTCATTCTTATTTGAGTTAACTGGTTCTCTTTAATTATAGTAGTTTGATAGCCTCAGAAAAGCATATTATGCGCATAGAATCTCGAAATGAAAAAAATTTTTTTTCGAAGTTTGGAAACTTCCTTAGAATCACTTTTTTTCCGTTCTTATTTGAGATTGCTGGTTCTCTTTCATTATACTAGTTTGATAGCCTCAGAAAAGCATATTATGCGCAAAGAATCTCGAAAAGAAAAAAATCTTTTTTCGAAGTTTGGAAACTTCGTTAGAATCACTTTTTTCCGTTCTTATTTGAGATAACTGGTTCTCTTTCATTATACTAGTTTGATAGCCTCAGAAAAGCATATTATGCGCAAAGAATCTCGAAAATAAAAAAAAAATTTATTTTCGAAGTTTGGAAACTTCATTAGAATCACTTTTTTTCCATTCTTATTTGAGATAAATGGTAATCTCTCATTATACTAGTTTGATACCCTTAGAAAGGCATATTATGCGCAAAGAATCTCGAAAAGAAGATATTTTTTTTTTCGAAGTTTGGAAACTTCGTTAGAATCACTTTTTTTCCGTTGTTATTTGAGATAACTGGTTCTCTTTCATTATACTAGTTTGATAGCCTCAGTAAAGCATATTATGCACAAAGAATCTCGAAAAGAAAAAAATTTTTTTTCGAAGTTTGGAAACTTCATTAGAATCACTTTTTTTCCATTCTTATTTGAGATAACTGGTAATCTCTCATTATACTAGTTTGATAGCCTCAGAAAAGCATATTATGCGCAAAGAATCTCGAAAAGAAAAAAAATTTTTTTTGAAGTTTGGAAACGTCGTTTGAATCACTTTTTTCCGTTCTTATTTGAGATAACTGGTTCTCTTTCATTGTAGTAGTTTGATAGCCTCAGAAAAGCATATTATGCGCATAGAATCTCGAAATGAAGAACATTTTTTTTCGAAGTTTGGAAACTTCCTTAGAATCACTTTTTTTCCTTTCTTATTTGAGATAACTGGTTCCCTTTCATTATACTAGTTTGATAGCCTGAGAAAAGCATATTATGCGCAAAGAATCTCGAAAGAAAAAATTTTTTTTTCGAAGTTTGGAAACGTCGTTAGAATCACTTTTTTTCCGTTCTTATTTCAGATAACTGGTTCTCTTTCATTATACTAGTTTGATAGCCTCAGAATAGCATATTATGCGCAAAGAATCTCGAAAATAAAAAAAAAAATTTTCGAAGTTTGAAACTTCGTTTGAATCACTTTTTTTTCGTTCTTATTTGAGATAACTGGTTCTCTTTCATTATACTAGTTTGATAGCCTCAGAAAAGCATACATATTATGCGCAAAGAATCTCGAAATGAAAAAAAATTTTTTCGAAGTTTGGAAACTTCATTAGAATCACTTTTTTTCCGTTCTTATTTGAGATAACTGGTTCTCTTTCATTATACTAGTTTGATAGCCTCAGTAAAGCATATTATGCGCAAAGAATCCGGAAAAGAAAAAAAAATTTTTTCGAAGTTTCGAAACTTCTTTAGAATCACTTTTTTCCGTTCTTATTTGAGATAACTGGTTCTCTTTCATTATACTAGTTTGATAGCGTGAGAAAAGCATATTTAGCGCAAAGAATCACGAAAAGAAAAAAAAAAATTTTCGAAGTTTGGAAACTTCGTTAGAATCACTTTTTTCCCGTTCTTATTTGAGATAACTGGTTCTCTTTCATTATACTAGTTTGATTGCCTCAGAAAAGCATATTATGCGCAAAGAATCTCGAAAAGAAAAAAAAATTTTTTCGAAGTTTGGTTTCTTCCTTGGAATTACTTTTTTTCCGTTCTTATTTGAGATAACTGGTTCTCTTTCATTATACTAGTTTGATAGCCTCAGAAAAGAATATTATGCGCAAAGAATCTCGAAAAGATAAAAAAAATTTTGGAAGTTTGGGAACTTCGTTAGAATCACTTTTTTTCCGTTCTTATTTGAGATAACTGGTTCTCTTTCATTATACTAGTTTGATTGCCTAAGAAAAGCATATTATGGGCAAAGAATCTCGAAAAGAAAAAAAATTTTTTTCGAAGTTTGGAAATTTTGTTAGAATCACTTTTTTTCCGTTCTTATTTGAGATAACTGGTTCTCTTTCATTATACTAATTTGATAGCCTCAGAAAAGCATATTATGCGCAAAGAATCTCGAAAAGATAAAAAAAATTTTCGAAGTTTGGAAACTTCGTTAGAATCACTTTTATTCCGTTCTTAATTGAGATAACTGGTTCTGTTTCATTATACTAGTTTGATAGCCTCAGAAAAGCATATTATGCCCAAAGAATCTCGAAAATAAGAAATTTTTTTTCGAAGTTTTGAAACTTCGTTAGAATCACTTTTATTCCGTTCTTATTTGAGATAACTGGTTCTCTTTCATTATACTAGTTTGATAGCCTCAGAAAAGCATATTATGCGCAAAGAATCTCGAAAAGAAAAAAATTTTTTTTCGAAGTTTGGAAACTTCTTTAGAATCACTTTTTTTCCGTTCTTATTTGAGATAACTGGTTCTCTTTCATTATACTAATTAGATAGCCTCAGAAAAGCATATTACGCGCAAAGAATCTGGAAAATAAAAAAATTTTTTTAGAACATTGGAAACTTCGTTAGAATCACTTTTTTTCCGTTCTTGTTTGAGATAACTGGTTCTCTTTCATTATACTAGTTTGATAGCCTCAGAAAAGCATATTAGCGCAAAGAATCTCGAAAAGAAAAAAATTTTTTTTCGAAGTTTGGAAACTTCATTAGAATCACTTTTTTTCCATTCTTATTTGAGATAACTGGTAATCTCTCATTATACTAGTTTGATAGCCTCAGAAAAGCATATTATGCCCAAAGAATCTCGAAAAGAAAAAAAATTTTTTTCGAAGTTTGGAAACGTCGTTTGAATCACTTTTTTCCGTTCTTATTTGAGATAACTGGTTCTCTTTCATTATACCAGTTTGATAGCCTCAGAAAAGCATATTATGCGCAAAGAATCTCGAAAAGAATAAAATCTTTTTTCGAAGTTTGGAAACTTCCTTAGAAACACTTTTTTTCCATTCTTATTTGAGTTAACTGGTTCTCTTTCATTATAGTAGTTTGATAGCCTCAGAAAAGCATATTATGCGCATAGAATCTCGAAATGAAAAAAATTTTTTTTCGAAGTTTGGAAACTTCCTTAGAATCACTTTTTTTCCGTTCTTATTTGAGATTACTGGTTCTCTTTCATTATACTAGTTTGATAGCCTCAGAAAAGCATATTATGCGCAAAGAATCTCGAAAAGAAGAAATTTTTTTTTCGAAGTTTGGAAACTTCGTTAGAATCACTTTTTTCCGTTCTTATTTGAGATAACTAGTTCTCTTTCATTATACAGTTTGATAGCCTCAGAAAAGCATATTATGCGCAAAGAATCTCGAAAAAAAGAAAAATTTTTTACGAAGTTTGGAAACTTCGTTAGAATCACTTTTTTTCCGTTCTTATTTGAGATAACTGGTTCTCTTTTATTATACTAGTTTGATAGCCTCAGTAAAGCATATTATGCGCAAAGAATCTCGAAAAGAAAAAAAATTTTTTTCGAAGTTTGGAAACTTCGTTAGAATCACTTTTTTTCCGTTCTTATTTGAGATAACTGGTTCTCTTTCATTATTATAGTTTGATAGCCTCAGTAAAGCATATTATGCGCAAAGAAGCTCGAAAAGAAAAAAAATTTTTTTCGAAGTTTGGAAACGTCGTTTGAATCACTTTTTTCCGTTCTTATTTAAGATAACTGGTTCTCTTTCATTATAGTAGTTTGATAGCCTCGGAAAAGCATATTATGCGCAAAGAATCTCGAAATGAAAAAAATTCATTTTCGAAGTTTGGAAAATTCCATAGAATCACTTTTTTTCCGTTCTTATTTGAGATAACTGGTTCTATTTCATTATAGTGTTTTGATAGCCTCAGAAAAGTATATTATGCGCAAAGAATCTCGAAATGAAAAAAATTTTTTTTCGAAGTTTGGAAACTTCGTTAGAATCACTTTTTTTCGGCTTTTATTTGAGATAACTGGTTCTCTTTCATTATACTAGTTTGATAGCCTCAGAAAAGCATATTATGCGCAAAGAATCTCGAAAATAAAAAAATTGTTTTTCGAAGTTTGGAAACTTCTTTTGAATCACTTTTTTTCCGTTCTTATTTGACATAACTGGTTCTCTTTCATTATACTACTTTGATAGCCTCAGTAAAGCATATTATGCACAAAGAATCTCGAAAAGAAAAAAAAAATTTTTCGAAGTTTGGAAACATCATTAGAATCACTTTTTTTTCCGTTCTTATTTGAGATAACTGGTTCTCTTTCATTATACTAGTTTGATAGCCTCAGAAAAGCATATTATGCGCAAAGAATCTCGAAAAGAAAAAAAGATTTTTTTCTAAGTTTGGAAACTTCGTTTGAAACACTTTTTTTCGGTTCTTATTTGAGATAACTGGTTCTCTTTCATTATACTAGTTTGATAGCCTCAGAAAAGCATATTATGCGCAAAGAATCTCGAAAAGAATAAAATCTTTTTTCGAAGTTTGGAAACTTCCTTAGAAACACTTTTTTTTTCATTCTTATTTGAGTTAACTGGTTCTCTTTAATTATAGTAGTTTGATAGCCTCAGAAAAGCATATTATGCGCATAGAATCTCGAAATGAAAAAAATTTTTTTTTTAAGTTTGGAAACTTCCTTAGAATCACTTTTTTTCCGTTCTTATTTGAGATTGCTGGTTCTCTTTCATTATACTAGTTTGATAGCCTCAGAAAAGCATATTATGCGCAAAGAATCTCGAAAAGAAAAAAATCTTTTTTCGAAGTTTGGAAACTTCGTTAGAATCACTTTTTTCCGTTCTTATTTGAGATAACTGGTTCTCTTTCATTATACTAGTTTGATAGCCTCAGAAAGGCATATTATGCGCAAAGAATCTCGAAAATAAAAAAAAAATTTTTTTCGAAGTTTGGAAACTTCATTAGAATCACTTTTTTTCCATTCTTATTTGAGATAAATGGTAATCTCTCATTATACTAGTTTGATACCCTCAGAAAGGCATATTATGCGCAAAGAATCTCGAAAAGAAGATATTTTTTTTTCGAAGTTTGGAAACTTCGTTAGAATCACTTTTTTTCCGTTGTTATTTGAGATAACTGGTTCTCTTTCATTATACTAGTTTGATAGCCTCAGTAAAGCATATTATGCACAAAGAATCTCGAAAAGAAAAAAATTTTTTTCGAAGTTTGGAAACTTCATTAGAATCACTTTTTTTCCATTCTTATTTGAGATAACTGGTAATCTCTCATTATACTAGTTTGATAGCCTCAGAAAAGCATATTATGCGCAAAGAATCTCGAAAAGAAAAAAAATTTTTTTTGAAGTTTGGAAACGTCGTTTGAATCACTTTTTTCCGTTCTTATTTGAGATAACTCGTTCTCTTTCATTGTAGTAGTTTGATAGCCTCAGAAAAGCATATTATGCGCATAGAATCTCGAAATGAAGAACATTTTATTTCGAAGTTTGGAAACTTCCTTAGAATCACTTTTTTTCCTTTCTTATTTGAGATAACTGGTTCTCTTTCATTATACTAGTTTGATAGCCTCAGAAAAGCATATTATGCGCAAAGGATCTCTAAAAGAAAAAAATCTTTTTTCGAAGTTTGGAAACTTCCTTAGAAACACTTTTTTTCCATTCTTATTTGAGTTAACTGGTTCTCTTTCATTATACTAGTTTGATAGCCTGAGAAAAGCATATTATGCGCAAAGAATCTCGAAAGAAAAAATTTTTTTTTCGAAGTTTGGAAACGTCGTTAGAATCACTTTTTTTCCGTTCTTATTTCAGATAACAGGTTCTCTTTCATTATACTAGTTTGATAGCCTCAGAATAGCATATTATGCGCAAAGAATCTCGAAAATAAAAAAAAAATTTTTCGAAGTTTGAAACTTCGTTTGAATCACTTTTTTTTCGTTCTTATTTGAGATAACTGGTTCTCTTTCATTATACTAGTTTGATAGCCTCAGAAAAGCATACATATTATGCGCAAAGAATCTCGAAATGAAAAAAAATTTTTTCGAAGTTTGGAAACTTCATTAGAATCACTTTTTTTCCGTTCTTATTTGAGATAACTGGTTCTCTTTCATTATACTAGTTTGATAGCCTCAGTAAAGCATATTATGCGCAAAGAATCCGGAAAAGAAAAAAAATTTTTGCGAAGTTTGGAAACTTCTTTAGAATCACTTTTTTCCGTTCTTATTTGAGATAACTGGTTCTCTTTCATTATACTAGTTTGATAGCGTGAGAAAAGCATATTTAGCGCAAAGAATCACGAAAAGAAAAAAAAAATTTTCGAAGTTTGGAAACTTCGTTAGAATCACTTTTTTCCCGTTCTTATTTGAGATAACTGGTTCTCTTTCATTATACTAGTTTGATTGCCTCAGAAAAGCATATTATGTCAAAGAATCTCGAAAAGAAAAAAAATTTTTTTCGAAGTTTGGAAACTTCCTTGGAATTACTTTTTTTCCGTTCTTATTTGAGATAACTGGTTCTCTTTCATTATACTAGTTTGATAGCCTCAGAAAAGCATATTATGCGCAAAGAATCTCGAAAAGATAAAAAAAATTTTGGAAGTTAGGGAACTTCGTTAGAATCACTTTTTTTCCGTTCTTATTTGAGATAACTGGTTCTCTTTCATTATACTAGTTTGATTGCCTAAGAAAAGCATATTATGGGCAAAGAATCTCGAAAAGAAAAAAAATTTTTTTCGAAGTTTGGAAACTTTGTTAGAATCACTTTTTTTCCGTTCTTATTTGAGATAACTGGTTCTCTTTCATTATACTAGTTTGATAGCCTCAGAAAAGCATATTATGCGCAAAGAATCTCGAAAAGATAAAAAAAATTTTCGAAGTTTGGAAACTTCGTTAGAATCACTTTTATTCCGTTCTTAATTGAGATAACTGGTTCTGTTTCATTATACTAGTTTGATAGCCTCAGAAAAGCATATTATGCCCAAAGAATCTCGAAAAGAAGAAATTTTTTTTCGAAGTTTTGAAACTTCGTTAGAATCACTTTTATTCCGTTCTTATTTCAGATAACTGGTTCTCTTTCATTATACTAGTTTGATAGCCTCAGAAAAGCATATTATGCGCAAAGAATCTCGAAAAGAAAAAAATTTTTTTTCGAAGTTTGGAAACTTCTTTAGAATCACTTTTTTTCCGTTCTTATTTGAGATAACTGGTTCTCTTTCATTATACTAATTAGATAGCCTCAGAAAAGCATATTACGCGCAAAGAATCTGGAAAATAAAAAAATGTTTTTAGAACATTGGAAACTTCGTTAGAATCATTTTTTTCCGTTCTTATTTGAGATAACTGGTTCTCTTTCATTATACTAGTTTGATAGCCTCAGAAAAGCATATTAGCGCAAAGAATCTCGAAAAGAAAAAAATTTTTTTTCGAAGTTTGGAAACTTCATTAGAATCACTTTTTTTCCATTCTTATTTGAGATAACTGGTAATCTCTCATTATACTAGTTTGATAGCCTCAGAAAAGCATATTATGCCCAAAGAATCTCGAAAAGAAAAAAAATTTTTTTCGAAGTTTGGAAACGTCGTTTGAATCACTTTTTTCCGTTCTTATTTGAGATAACTGGTTCTCTTTCATTATACCAGTTTGATAGCCTCAGAAAAGCATATTATGCGCAAAGAATCTCGAAAAGAATAAAATCTTTTTTCGAAGTTTGGAAACTTCCTTAGAAACACTTTTTTTCCATTCTTAATTGAGTTAACTGGTTCTCTTTCATTATAGTAGTTTGATAGCCTCAGAAAAGCATATTATGCGCATAGAATCTCGAAATGAAAAAAATTTTTTTTCGAAGTTTGGAAACTTCCTTAGAATCACTTTTTTTCCGTTCTTATTTGAGATTACTGGTTCTCTTTCATTATACTAGTTTGATAGCCTCAGAAAAGCATATTATGCGCAAAGAATCTCCAAAAGAAGAAATTTTTTTTTCGAAGTTTGGAAACTTCGTTAGAATCACTTTTTTCCGTTCTTATTTGAGATAACTAGTTCTCTTTCATTATACAGTTTGATAGCCTCAGAAAAGCATATTATTTGCAAAGAATCTCGAAAAGAAGAAAAATTTTTTACGAAGTTTGGAAACTTCGTTAGAATCACTTTTTTTCCGTTCTTATTTGAGATAACTGGTTCTCTTTCATTATACTTGTTTGATAGCCTCAGTAAAGCATATTATGCGCAAAGAATCTCGAAAAGAAAAAAAATTTTTTTGAAGTTTGGGAACTTCGTTAGAATCACTTTTTTTCCGTTCTTATTTGAGATAACTGGTTCTCTTTCATTATTATAGTTTGATAGCCTCAGTAAAGCATATTATGCGCAAAGAAGCTCCAAAAGAAAAAAAATTTTTTTCGAAGTTTGGAAACGTCGTTTGAATCACTTTTTTCCGTTCTTATTTAAGATAACTGGTTCTCTTTCATTATAGTAGTTTGATAGCCTCAGAAAAGCATATTATGCGCAAAGAATCTCGAAATGAAAAAAATTCATTTTCGAAGTTTGGAAAATTCCATAGAATCACTTTTTTTCCATTCTTATTTGAGATAACTGGTTCTCTTTCATTATACTAGTTTGATAGCCTCAGAAAAGCATATTATGCGCATAGAAAATTCGAAAAGAAAAAAATTTTTTTTTTTGAAGTTTGCAAACTTCTTTAGAATCACTTTTTTTCCGTTCTTATTTGAGATAACTGGTTCTCTTTCATTATACTAGTTTGATAGCCTCAGAAAAGCATATTATGCGCAAAGAATCTCGAAAAGAAAAAAATTTTTTTTCGAAATTTGGAAACTTCATTAGAAGCACTTTTTTTCCATTCTTATTTGAGATAACTGGTAATCTCTCATTATATTAGTTTGATAGCCTCAGAAAAGCATATTACGCGCAAAGAATCTCGAAAAAAGAAATTTTTTTTTCGAAGTTTGGAAACTTCGTTAGAATCACTTTTTTTCCGTTGTTATTTGAGATAACGTTTTCTCTTTCATTATACTAGTTTGATAGCCTCAGTAAAGCATATTATGCGCAAAGAACCTCGAAAAGAAAAAAAATTTTTTTCGAAGTTTGGAAACTTCTTTTGAATCACTTTTTTTCCGTTCTTATTTGACATAACTGGTTCTCTTTCATTATACTAGTTTGATAGCCTCAGTAAAGCATATTATGCACAAAGAATCTCGAAAAGAAAAAAAAATTTTTCGAAGTTTGGAAACATCATTAGAATCACTTTTTTTTCCGTTCTTATTTGAGATAACTGGTTCTCTTTCATTATACTAGTTTGATAGCCTCAGTAAAGCATATTATGCGCAAAGAATCTGGAAAAGAAAAAAAATTTTTTTCGAAGTTTGGAAACTTCGTTAGAATCACTTTTTTTCCGTTCTTATTTGAGATAACTGGTTCTCTTTCATTATACTAGTTTAATAGCCTCAGAAAAGCATATTATGCGCAAAGAATCTCGAAAAGAAGAAAAGTTTTTTTTCTAAGTTTGGAAGCTTCGTTTGAAACACTTTTTTTCCGTTCTTATTTGAGATAACTGGTTCTCTTTCATTATACTAGTTTGATAGCCTCAGAAAAGCATATTATGCGCAAAGAATCTCGAAAAGAATAAAATCTTTTTTCGAAGTTTGGAAACTTCCTTAGAAACACTTTTTTTCCATTCTTATTTGAGTTAACTGGTTCTCTTTAATTATAGTAGTTTGATAGCCTCAGAAAAGCATATTATGCGCATAGAATCTCGAAATGAAAAAAAATTTTTTTTCGAAGTTTGGAAACTTCCTTAGAATCACTTTTTTTCCGTTCTTATTTGAGATTGCTGGTTCTCTTTCATTATACTAGTTTGATAGCCTCAGAAAAGCATACTATGCGCAAAGAATCTCGAAAAGAAAAAAATCTTTTTTCGAAGTTTGGAAACTTCGTTAGAATCACTTTTTTTCCGTTCTTATTTGAGATAACTGGTTCTCTTTCATTATACTAGTTTGATAGCCTCAGAAAAGCATATTATGCGCAAAGAATCTCGAAAATAAAAAAAAAATTTTTTTTCGAAGTTTGGAAACTTCATTAGAATCACTTTCTTTCCATTCTTATTTGAGATAAATGGTAATCTCTCATTATACTAGTTTGATACCCTCAGAAAGGCATATTATGCGCAAAGAATCTCGAAAAGAAGATATTTTTTTTTCGAAGTTTGGAAACTTCGTTAGAATCACTTTTTTTCCGTTGTTATTTGAGATAACTGGTTCTCTTTCATTATACTAGTTTGATAGCCTCAGTAAAGCATATTATGCACAAAGAATCTCGAAAAGAAAAAAATTTTTTTTCGAAGTTTGGAAACTTCATTAGAATCACTTTTTTTCCATTCTTATTTGAGATAACTGGTAATCTCTCATTATACTACATTGATAGCCTCAGAAAAGCATATTATGCGCAAAGAATCTCGAAAAGAAAAAAAATTTTTTTTGAAGTTTGGAAACGTCGTTTGAATCACTTTTTTCCGTTCTTATTTGAGGTAACTGGCTCTCTTTCATTATAGTAGTTTGATAGCCTCAGAAAAGCATATAATGCGCATAGAATCTCGAAATGAAGAACATTTTTTTTCGAAGTTTGGAAACTTCCTTAGAATCACTTTTTTTCCTTTCTTATTTGAGATAACTGGTTCTCTTTCATTATTCTAGTTTGATAGCCTCAGAAAAGCATATTATGCGCAAAGAATCTCTAAAAGAAAAAAATCTTTTTTCGAAGTTTGGAAACTTCCTTAGAAACACTTTTTTTCCATTTTTATTTGAGTTAACTGGTTCTCTTTCATTATACTAGTTTGATAGCCTGAGAAAAGCATATTATGCGCAAAGAATCTCGAAAGAAAAAATTTTTTTTTCGAAGTTTGGAAACGTCGTTAGAATCACTTTTTTCCGTTCTTATTTCAGATAACTGGTTCTCTTTCATTATACTAGTTTGATAGCCTCAGAATAGCATATTATGCGCAAAGAATCTCGAAAATAAAAAAAAAAAATTTCGAAGTTTGAAACTTCGTTTGAATCACTTTTTTTTCGTTCTTATTTGAGATAACTGGTTCTCTTTCATTATACTAGTTTGATAGCCTCAGAAAAACATACATATTATGCGCAAAGAATCTCGAAATGAAAAAAAATTTTTTGGAAGTTTGGAAACTTCATTAGAATCACTTTTTTTCCGTTCTTATTTGAGATAACTGGTTCTCTTTCATTATACTAGTTTGATAGCCTCAGTAAAGCATATTATGCGCAAAGAATCCGGAAAAGAAAAAAAAATTTTTTCGAAGTTTGGAAACTTCTTTAGAATCACTTTTTTCCGTTCTTATTTGAGATAACTGGTTCTCTTTCATTATACTAGTTTGATAGCGTGAGAAAAGCATATTTAGCGCAAAGAATCACGAAAAGAAAAAAAAAATTTTTCGAAGTTTGGAAACTTCGTTAGAAACACTTTTTTCCCGTTCTTATTTGAGATAACTGGTTCTCTTTCATTATTATAGTTTGATAACCTCAGTAAAGCATATTATGCGCAAAGAAGCTCTAAAAGAAAAAAAATTTTTTTCGAAGTTTGGAAACGTCGTTTGAATCACTTTCTTCCGTTCTTATTTGAGATAACTGGTTCTCTTTCATTATAGTAGTTTGATAGCCTCAGAAAAACATATTATGCGCAAAGAATCTCGAAATGAAAAAAATTTATTTTCGAAGTTTGGAAACTTCCATAGAATCACTTTTTTTCCATTCTTATTTGAGATAACTGGTTCTCTTTCATTATACTAGTTTGATAGCCTCAGAAAAGCATATTATGCGCATAGAATCTCGAAAAGAAAAAAAATTTTTTTTTTGAAGTTTGCAAACTTCTTTAGAATCACTTTTTTTCCGTTCTTATTTGAGTTAACTGGTTCTCTTTCATTATAGTAGTTTGATAGCCTCAGAAAAGCATATTATGCGCATAGAATCTCGAAATGAAAAAAATTTTTTTTCGAAGTTTGGAAACTTCCTTAGAATCACTTTTTTTCCGTTCTTATTTGAGATTACTGGTTCTCTTTCATTATAGTAGTTTGATAGCCTCAGAAAGGCATATTATGCGCAAAGAATCTCGAAAAGAAAAAAATCTTTTTTCGAAGTTTGGAAACTTCGTTAGAATCACTTTTTTTCCGTTCTTATTTGAGATAACTGGTTCTCTTTCATTATACTAGTTTGATAGCCTCAGAAAAGCATATTATGCGCAAAGAATCTCGAAAATAAAAAAAAAATTTTTTTTCGAAGTTTGGAAACTTCATTAGAATCACTTTTTTTCCATTCTTATTTGAGATAAATGGTAATCTCTCATTATACTAGTTTGATACCCTTAGAAAGGCATATTATGCGCAAAGAATCTCGAAAAGAAGATATTTTTTTTTCGAAGTTTGGAAACTTCGTTAGAATCACTTTTTTTCCGTTGTTATTTGAGATAACTGGTTCTCTTTCATTATACTAGTTTGATAGCCTCAGTAAAGCATATTATGCACAAAGAATCTCGAAAAGAAAAAAATTTTTTTTCGAAGTTTGGAAACTTCATTTAAATCACTTTTTTTCCGTTCTTATTTGAGATAACTGGTTCTCTTTCATTATACTAGTTTGATAGCCTCAGTAAAGCATATTATGCGCAAAGAATCTCGAAAAGAAAAAAAATTTTTTTCGAAGTTTGGAAACTTCGTTAGAATCACTTTTTTTCCGTTCTTATTTGAGATAACTGGTTCTCTTTCATTATTATAGTTTGATAGCCTCAGTAAAGCATATTATGCGCAAAGAAGCTCGAAAAGAAAAAAAATTTTTTTCGAAGTTTGGAAACGTCGTTTGAATCACTTTTTTCCGTTCTTATTTAAGATAACTGGTTCTCTTTCATTATAGTAGTTTGATAGCCTCAGAAAAGCATATTATGCGCAAAGAATCTCGAAATGAAAAAAATTCATTTTCGAAGTTTGGAAAATTCCATAGAATCACTTTTTTTCCGTTCTTATTTGAGATAACTGGTTCTATTTCATTATAGTATTTTGATAGCCTCAGAAAAGCATATTATGCGCAAAGAATCTCGAAATGAAAAAAATTTTTTTTCGAAGTTTGGAAACTTCGTTAGAATCACTTTTTTTCGGTTTTTATTTGAGATAACTGGTTCTCTTTCATTATACTAGTTTGATAGCCTCAGAAAAGCATATTATGCGCAAAGAATCTCGAAAATAAAAAAATTGTTTTTCGAAGTTTGGAAACTTCTTTTGAATCACTTTTTTTCGGTTTTTATTTGAGATAACTGGTTCTCTTTCATTATACTAGTTTGATAGCCTCAGAAAAGCATATTATGCGCAAAGAATCTCGAAAAGAAAAAAATTGTTTTTCGAAGTTTGGAAACTTCTTTTGAATCACTTTTTTTCCGTTCTTATTTGACATAACTGGTTCTCTTTCATTATACTAGTTTGATAGCCTCAGTAAAGCATATTATGCACAAAGAATCTCGAAAAGAAAAAAAAATTTTTCGAAGTTTGGAAACATCATTAGAATCACTTTTTTTTCCGTTCTTATTTGAGATAACTGGTTCTCTTTCATTATACTAGTTTGATAGCCTCAGTAAAGCATATTATGCGCAAAGAATCTGGAAAAGAAAAAAAATTTTTTTCGAAGTTTGGAAACTTCGTTAGAATCACTTTTTTTCCGTTCTTATTTGAGATAACTGGTTCTCTTTCATTATACTAGTTTAATAGCCTCAGAAAAGCATATTATGCGCAAAGAATCTCGAAAAGAAGAAAAGTTTTTTTTCTAAGTTTGGAAGCTTCGTTTGAAACACTTTTTTTCCGTTCTTATTTGAGATAACTGGTTCTCTTTCATTATACTAGTTTGATAGCCTCAGAAAAGCATATTATGCGCAAAGAATCTCGAAAAGAATAAAATCTTTTTTCGAAGTTTGGAAACTTCCTTAGAAACACTTTTTTTCCATTCTTATTTGAGTTAACTGGTTCTCTTTAATTATAGTAGTTTGATAGCCTCAGAAAAGCATATTATGCGCATAGAATCTCGAAATGAAAAAAAATTTTTTTCGAAGTTTGGAAACTTCCTTAGAATCACTTTTTTTCCGTTCTTATTTGAGATTGCTGGTTCTCTTTCATTATACTAGTTTGATAGCCTCAGAAAAGCATACTATGCGCAAAGAATCTCGAAAAGAAAAAAATCTTTTTTCGAAGTTTGGAAACTTCGTTAGAATCACTTTTTTTCCGTTCTTATTTGAGATAACTGGTTCTCTTTCATTATACTAGTTTGATAGCCTCAGAAAAGCATATTATGCGCAAAGAATCTCGAAAATAAAAAAAAAATTTTTTTTCGAAGTTTGGAAACTTCATTAGAATCACTTTCTTTCCATTCTTATTTGAGATAAATGGTAATCTCTCATTATACTAGTTTGATACCCTCAGAAAGGCATATTATGCGCAAAGAATCTCGAAAAGAAGATATTTTTTTTTCGAAGTTTGGAAACTTCGTTAGAATCACTTTTTTTCCGTTGTTATTTGAGATAACTGGTTCTCTTTCATTATACTAGTTTGATAGCCTCAGTAAAGCATATTATGCACAAAGAATCTCGAAAAGAAAAAAATTTTTTTTCGAAGTTTGGAAACTTCATTAGAATCACTTTTTTTCCATTCTTATTTGAGATAACTGGTAATCTCTCATTATACTAAATTGATAGCCTCAGAAAAGCATATTATGCGCAAAGAATCTCGAAAAGAAAAAAAATTTTTTTTGAAGTTTGGAAACGTCGTTTGAATCACTTTTTTCCGTTCTTATTTGAGATAACTGGCTCTCTTTCATTATAGTAGTTTGATAGCCTCAGAAAAGCATATAATGCGCATAGAATCTCGAAATGAAGAACATTTTTTTTCGAAGTTTGGAAACTTCCTTAGAATCACTTTTTTTCCTTTCTTATTTGAGATAACTGGTTCTCTTTCATTATACTAGTTTGATAGCCTCAGAAAAGCATATTATGCGCAAAGAATCTCTAAAAGAAAAAAATCTTTTTTCGAAGTTTGGAAACTTCCTTAGAAACACTTTTTTTCCATTTTTATTTGAGTTAACTGGTTCTCTTTCATTATACTAGTTTGATAGCCTGAGAAAAGCATATTATGCGCAAAGAATCTCGAAAGAAAAAATTTTTTTTTCGAAGTTTGGAAACGTCGTTAGAATCACTTTTTTCCGTTCTTATTTCAGATAACTGGTTCTCTTTCATTATACTAGTTTGATAGCCTCAGAATAGCATATTATGCGCAAAGAATCTCGAAAATAAAAAAAAAAATTTTCGAAGTTTGAAACTTCGTTTGAATCACTTTTTTTTCGTTCTTATTTGAGATAACTGGTTCTCTTTCATTATACTAGTTTGATAGCCTCAGAAAAACATACATATTATGCGCAAAGAATCTCGAAATGAAAAAAAATTTTTTCGAAGTTTGGAAACTTCATTAGAATCACTTTTTTTCCGTTCTTATTTGAGATAACTGGTTCTCTTTCATTATACTAGTTTGATAGCCTCAGTAAAGCATATTATGCGCAAAGAATCCGGAAAAGAAAAAAAAATTTTTTCGAAGTTTGGAAACTTCTTTAGAATCACTTTTTTCCGTTCTTATTTGAGATAACTGGTTCTCTTTCATTATACTAGTTTGATAGCGTGAGAAAAGCATATTTAGCGCAAAGAATCACGAAAAGAAAAAAAAAATTTTTCGAAGTTTGGAAACTTCGTTAGAAACACTTTTTTCCCGTTCTTATTTGAGATAACTGGTTCTCTTTCATTATTATAGTTTGATAGCCTCAGTAAAGCATATTATGCGCAAAGAAGCTCTAAAAGAAAAAAAATTTTTTTCGAAGTTTGGAAACGTCGTTTGAATCACTTTCTTCCGTTCTTATTTGAGATAACTGGTTCTCTTTCATTATAGTAGTTTGATAGCCTCAGAAAAGCATATTATGCGCAAAGAATCTCGAAAAATAAAAAATTTATTTTCGAAGTTTGGAAACTTCCATAGAATCACTTTTTTTCCATTCTTATTTGAGATAACTGGTTCTCTTTCATTATACTAGTTTGATAGCCTCAGAAAAGCATATTATGCGCATAGAATCTCGAAAAGAAAAAAAATTTTTTTTTTGAAGTTTGCAAACTTCTTTAGAATCACTTTTTTTCCGTTCTTATTTGAGTTAACTGGTTCTCTTTCATTATAGTAGTTTGATAGCCTCAGAAAAGCATATTATGCGCATAGAATCTCGAAATGAAAAAAATTTTTTTTCGAAGTTTGGAAACTTCCTTAGAATCACTTTTTTTCCGTTCTTATTTGAGATTACTGGTTCTCTTTCATTATAGTAGTTTGATAGCCTCAGAAAGGCATATTATGCGCAAAGAATCTCGAAAAGAAAAAAATCTTTTTTCGAAGTTTGGAAACTTCGTTAGAATCACTTTTTTTCCGTTCTTATTTGAGATAACTGGTTCTCTTTCATTATACTAGTTTGATAGCCTCAGTAAAGCATATTATGCGCAAAGAATCTGGAAAAGGAAAAAAATTTTTTTCGAAGTTTGGAAACATCGTTTGAATCACTTTTTTTCCGTTCTTATTTCAGATAACTGGTTCTCTTTCATTATACTAGTTTAATAGCCTCAGAAAAGCATATTATGCGCAAAGAATCTCGAAAAGAAAAAAAGATTTTTTTCTAAGTTTGGAAACTTCGTTTGAAACACTTTTGTTCCGTTCTTATTTGAGATAACTGGTTCTCTTTCATTATACTAGTTTTATAGCCTCAGAAAAGCATATTATGCGCAAAGAATCTCGAAAAGAATAAAATCTTTTTTCGAAGTTTGGAAACTTCCTTAGAAACACTTTTTTTTCATTCTTATTTGAGTTAACTGGTTCTCTTTAATTATAGTAGTTTGATAGCCTCAGAAAAGCATATTATGCGCATAGAATCTCGAAATGAAAAAAATTTTTTTTCGAAGTTTGGAAACTTCCTTAGAATCACTTTTTTTCCGTTCTTATTTGAGATAACTGGTTCTCTTTCATTATACTAGTTTTATAGCCTCAGAAAAGCATATTATGCGCAAAGAATCTCGAAAAGAATAAAATCTTTTTTCGAAGTTTGGAAACTTCCTTAGAAACACTTTCTTTCCATTCTTATTTGAGTTAACTGGTTCTCTTTCATTATACTAGTTTGATAGCCTGAGAAAGGCATATTATGCGCAAAGAATCTCGAAAGAAAAATTTTTTTTTTCGAAGTTTGGAAACTTCGTTAGAATCACTTTTTTTCCGTTCTTATTTCAGATAACTGGTTCTCTTTCATTATACTAGTTTGATAGCCTCAGAATAGCATATTATGCGCAAAGAATCTCGAAAATAAAAAAAAAAATTTTCGAAGTTTGAAACTTCGTTAGAATCACTATTTTTTCGTTCTTATTTGAGATAACTGGTTCTCTTTCATTATACTAGTTTGATAGCCTCAGAAAAGCATACATATTATGCGCAAAGAATCTCGAAATGAAAAAAAATTTTTTTCGAAGTTTGGAAACTTCATTAGAATCACTTTTTTTCCGTTCTTATTTGAGATAACTGGTTCTCTTTCATTATACTAGTTTGATAGCCTCAGTAAAGCATATTATGCGCAAAGAATCCGGAAAAGAAAAAAATTTTTTTCGAAGTTTGGAAACTTCTTTAGAATCACTTTTTTTCCGTTCTTATTTGAGATAACTGGTTCTCTTTCATTATACTAGTTTGATAGCGTGAGAAAAGCATATTTAGCGCAAAGAATCACGAAAAGAAAAAAAAAATTTTTCGAAGTTTGGAAACTTCGTTAGAATCACTTTTTTCCCGTTCTTATTTGAGATAACTGGTTCTCTTTCATTATACTAGTTTGATTGCCTCTGAAAAGCATATTATGCGCAAAGAATTTCGAAAAGAAAAAAAATTTTTTTCGAAGTTTGGAAACTTCCTTGGAATCACTTTTTTTCCGTTCTTATTTCAGATAACTGGTTCTCTTTCATTATACTAGTTTGATAGCCTCAGAAAAGCATATTATGCGCAAAGAATCTCGAAATGAAAAAAAATTTTTTTCGAAGTTTGGAAACTTCATTAGAATCACTTTTTTTCCGTTCTTATTTGAGATAACTAGTTCTCTTTCATTATTCAGTTTGATAGCCTCAGAAAAGCATATTATGCGCAAAGAATCTCGAAAAAAAGAAAAATTTTTTACGAAGTTTGGAAACTTCGTTAGAATCACTTTTTTTCCGTTCTTATTTGAGATAACTGGTTCTCTTTCATTATACTAGTTTGATAGCCTCAGTAAAGCATATTATGCGCAAAGAATCTCGAAAAGAAAAAAAATTTTTTTCGAAGTTTGGAAACTTCGTTAGAATCACTTTTTTTCCGTTCTTATTTGAGATAACTGGTTCTCTTTCATTATTATAGTTTGATAGCCTCAGTAAAGCATATTATGCGCAAAGAAGCTCGAAAAGAAAAAAAAATTTTTTCGAAGTTTGGAAACGTCGTTTGAATCACTTTTTTCCGTTCTTATTTAAGATAACTGGTTCTCTTTCATTATAGTAGTTTGATAGCCTCAGAAAAGCATATTATGCGCAAAGAATCTCGAAATGAAAAAAATTTATTTTCGAAGTTTGGAAACTTCCATAGAATCACTTTTTCCATTCTTTATTGAGATAACTGGTTCTCTTTCATTATACTAGTTTGATAGCCTCAGAAAAGCATATTATGCGCATAGAATCTCGTAAAGAAAAAAATTTTTTTTTATGAAGTTTGCAAACTTCTTTAGAATCACTTTTTTTCCGTTCTTATTTGAGATAACTGGTTCTCTTTCATTATACTAGTTTGATAGCCTCAGAAAAGCATATTATGCGCAAAGAATCTCGAAAAGAAAAAAATTTTTTTTCGAAATTTGGAAACTTCATTAGAAGCACTTTTTTTCCATTCTTATTTGAGATAACTGGTAATCTCTCATTATATTAGTTTGATAGCCTCAGAAAATCATATAATGGGCAAAGAATCTCGAAAAGAAAAAATTTTTTTTCGAAGTTTGGAAACTTCATTAGAATCACTTTTTTTCCATTCTTATTTGAGATAAATGGTAATCTCTCATTATACTACTTTGATAGCCTCAGAAAAGCATATTACGCGCAAAGAATCTCGAAAAAAGAATTTTTTTTTTCGAAGTTTGGAAACTTCGTTAGAATCACTTTTTTTCCGTTGTTATTTGAGATAACTGGTTCTCTTTCATTATACTAGTTTGATAGCCTCAGTAAAGCATATTATGCGCAAAGAATCTCGAAAAGAAAAAAAATTTTTTTCGAAGTTTGGAAACTTCGTTAGAATCACTTTTTTTCCGTTCTTATTTGAGATAACTGGTTCTATTTCATTATAGTAGTTTGATAGCCTCAGAAAAGCATATTATGCGCAAAGAATCTCGAAATGAAAAAAATTTTTTTTCGAAGTTTGGAAACTTCATTAGAATCACTTTTTTTCGGTTTTTATTTGAGATAACTGGTTCTCTTTCATTATACTAGTTTGATAGCCTCAGAAAAGCATATTATGCGCAAAGAATCTCGAAAATAAAAAAATTGTTTTTCGAAGTTTGGAAACTTCTTTTGAATGACTTTTTTTCCGTTCTTATTTGACATAACTGGTTCTCTTTCATTATACTAGTTTGATAGCCTCAGTAAAGCATATTATGCACAAAGAATCTCGAAAAGAAAAAAAAAATTTTTCGAAGTTTGGAAACATCATTAGAATCACTTTTTTTTCCGTTCTTATTTGAGATAACTGGTTCTCTTTCATTATACTAGTTTGATAGCCTCAGTAAAGCATATTATGCGCAAAGAATCTGGATAAGAAAAAAAATTTTTTTCGAAGTTTGGAAACTTCGTTTGAATCACTTTTTTTCCGTTCTTATTTGAGATAACTGGTTCTCTTTCATTATACTAGTTTAATAGCCTCAGAAAAGCATATTATGCGCAAAGAATCTCGAAAAGAAAAAAAGATTTTTTTCTAAGTTTGGAAACTTCGTTTGAAACACTTTTTTTCCGTTCTTATTTGAGATAACTGGTTCTCTTTCATTATACTAGTTTTATAGCCTCAGAAAAGCATATTATGCGCAAAGAATCTCGAAAAGAATAAAATCTTTTTTCGAAGTTTGGAAACTTCCTTAGAAACACTTTTTTTTCATTCTTATTTGAGTTAACTGGTTCTCTTTAATTATAGTAGTTTGATAGCCTCAGAAAAGCATATTATGCGCATAGAATCTCGAAATGAAAAAAATTTTTTTTCGAAGTTTGGAAACTTCCTTAGAATCACTTTTTTTCCGTTCTTATTTGAGATTGCTGGTTCTCTTTCATTATACTAGTTTGATAGCCTCAGAAAAGCATATTATGCGCAAAGAATCTCGAAAAGAAAAAAATCTTTTTTCGAAGTTTGGAAACTTCGTTAGAATCACTTTTTTCCGTTCTTATTTGAGATAACTGGTTCTCTTTCATTATACTAGTTTGATAGCCTCAGAAAAGCATATTATGCGCAAAGAATCTCGAAAATAAAAAAAAAATTTATTTTCGAAGTTTGGAAACTTCATTAGAATCACTTTTTTTCCATTCTTATTTGAGATAAATGGTAATCTCTCATTATACTAGTTTGATACCCTTAGAAAGGCATATTATGCGCAAAGAATCTCGAAAAGAAGATATTTTTTTTTTCGAAGTTTGGAAACTTCGTTAGAATCACTTTTTTTCCGTTGTTATTTGAGATAACTGGTTCTCTTTCATTATACTAGTTTGATAGCCTCAGTAAAGCATATTATGCACAAAGAATCTCGAAAAGAAAAAAATTTTTTTTCGAAGTTTGGAAACTTCATTAGAATCACTTTTTTTCCATTCTTATTTGAGATAACTGGTAATCTCTCATTATACTAGTTTGATAGCCTCAGAAAAGCATATTATGCGCAAAGAATCTCGAAAAGAAAAAAAATTTTTTTTGAAGTTTGGAAACGTCGTTTGAATCACTTTTTTCCGTTCTTATTTGAGATAACTGGTTCTCTTTCATTGTAGTAGTTTGATAGCCTCAGAAAAGCATATTATGCGCATAGAATCTCGAAATGAAGAACATTTTTTTTCGAAGTTTGGAAACTTCCTTAGAATCACTTTTTTTCCTTTCTTATTTGAGATAACTGGTTCCCTTTCATTATACTAGTTTGATAGCCTGAGAAAAGCATATTATGCGCAAAGAATCTCGAAAGAAAAAATTTTTTTTTCGAAGTTTGGAAACGTCGTTAGAATCACTTTTTTTCCGTTCTTATTTCAGATAACTGGTTCTCTTTCATTATACTAGTTTGATAGCCTCAGAATAGCATATTATGCGCAAAGAATCTCGAAAATAAAAAAAAAAATTTTCGAAGTTTGAAACTTCGTTTGAATCACTTTTTTTTCGTTCTTATTTGAGATAACTGGTTCTCTTTCATTATACTAGTTTGATAGCCTCAGAAAAGCATACATATTATGCGCAAAGAATCTCGAAATGAAAAAAAATTTTTTCGAAGTTTGGAAACTTCATTAGAATCACTTTTTTTCCGTTCTTATTTGAGATAACTGGTTCTCTTTCATTATACTAGTTTGATAGCCTCAGTAAAGCATATTATGCGCAAAGAATCCGGAAAAGAAAAAAAAATTTTTTCGAAGTTTCGAAACTTCTTTAGAATCACTTTTTTCCGTTCTTATTTGAGATAACTGGTTCTCTTTCATTATACTAGTTTGATAGCGTGAGAAAAGCATATTTAGCGCAAAGAATCACGAAAAGAAAAAAAAAATTTTCGAAGTTTGGAAACTTCGTTAGAATCACTTTTTTCCCGTTCTTATTTGAGATAACTGGTTCTCTTTCATTATACTAGTTTGATTGCCTCAGAAAAGCATATTATGCGCAAAGAATCTCGAAAAGAAAAAAAAATTTTTTCGAAGTTTGGTTTCTTCCTTGGAATTACTTTTTTTCCGTTCTTATTTGAGATAACTGGTTCTCTTTCATTATACTAGTTTGATAGCCTCAGAAAAGAATATTATGCGCAAAGAATCTCGAAAAGATAAAAAAAATTTTGGAAGTTTGGGAACTTCGTTAGAATCACTTTTTTTCCGTTCTTATTTGAGATAACTGGTTCTCTTTCATTATACTAGTTTGATTGCCTAAGAAAAGCATATTATGGGCAAAGAATCTCGAAAAGAAAAAAAATTTTTTTCGAAGTTTGGAAATTTTGTTAGAATCACTTTTTTTCCGTTCTTATTTGAGATAACTGGTTCTCTTTCATTATACTAATTTGATAGCCTCAGAAAAGCATATTATGCGCAAAGAATCTCGAAAAGATAAAAAAAATTTTCGAAGTTTGGAAACTTCGTTAGAATCACTTTTATTCCGTTCTTAATTGAGATAACTGGTTCTGTTTCATTATACTAGTTTGATAGCCTCAGAAAAGCATATTATGCCCAAAGAATCTCGAAAATAAGAAATTTTTTTTCGAAGTTTTGAAACTTCGTTAGAATCACTTTTATTCCGTTCTTATTTGAGATAACTGGTTCTCTTTCATTATACTAGTTTGATAGCCTCAGAAAAGCATATTATGCGCAAAGAATCTCGAAAAGAAAAAAATTTTTTTTCGAAGTTTGGAAACTTCTTTAGAATCACTTTTTTTCCGTTCTTATTTGAGATAACTGGTTCTCTTTCATTATACTAATTAGATAGCCTCAGAAAAGCATATTACGCGCAAAGAATCTGGAAAATAAAAAAATTTTTTTAGAACATTGGAAACTTCGTTAGAATCACTTTTTTTCCGTTCTTATTTGAGATAACTGGTTCTCTTTCATTATACTAGTTTGATAGCCTCAGAAAAGCATATTAGCGCAAAGAATCTCGAAAAGAAAAAAATTTTTTTTCGAAGTTTGGAAACTTCATTAGAATCACTTTTTTTCCATTCTTATTTGAGATAACTGGTAATCTCTCATTATACTAGTTTGATAGCCTCAGAAAAGCATATTATGCCCAAAGAATCTCGAAAAGAAAAAAAATTTTTTTCGAAGTTTGGAAACGTCGTTTGAATCACTTTTTTCCGTTCTTATTTGAGATAACTGGTTCTCTTTCATTATACCAGTTTGATAGCCTCAGAAAAGCATATTATGCGCAAAGAATCTCGAAAAGAATAAAATCTTTTTTCGAAGTTTGGAAACTTCCTTAGAAACACTTTTTTTCCATTCTTATTTGAGTTAACTGGTTCTCTTTCATTATAGTAGTTTGATAGCCTCAGAAAAGCATATTATGCGCATAGAATCTCGAAATGAAAAAAATTTTTTTTCGAAGTTTGGAAACTTCCTTAGAATCACTTTTTTTCCGTTCTTATTTGAGATTACTGGTTCTCTTTCATTATACTAGTTTGATAGCCTCAGAAAAGCATATTATGCGCAAAGAATCTCGAAAAGAAGAAATTTTTTTTTCGAAGTTTGGAAACTTCGTTAGAATCACTTTTTTCCGTTCTTATTTGAGATAACTAGTTCTCTTTCATTATACAGTTTGATAGCCTCAGAAAAGCATATTATGCGCAAAGAATCTCGAAAAAAAGAAAAATTTTTTACGAAGTTTGGAAACTTCGTTAGAATCACTTTTTTTCCGTTCTTATTTGAGATAACTGGTTCTCTTTTATTATACTAGTTTGATAGCCTCAGTAAAGCATATTATGCGCAAAGAATCTCGAAAAGAAAAAAAATTTTTTTCGAAGTTTGGAAACTTCGTTAGAATCACTTTTTTTCCGTTCTTATTTGAGATAACTGGTTCTCTTTCATTATTATAGTTTGATAGCCTCAGTAAAGCATATTATGCGCAAAGAAGCTCGAAAAGAAAAAAAATTTTTTTCGAAGTTTGGAAACGTCGTTTGAATCACTTTTTTCCGTTCTTATTTAAGATAACTGGTTCTCTTTCATTATAGTAGTTTGATAGCCTCGGAAAAGCATATTATGCGCAAAGAATCTCGAAATGAAAAAAATTCATTTTCGAAGTTTGGAAAATTCCATAGAATCACTTTTTTTCCGTTCTTATTTGAGATAACTGGTTCTATTTCATTATAGTGTTTTGATAGCCTCAGAAAAGTATATTATGCGCAAAGAATCTCGAAATGAAAAAAATTTTTTTTCGAAGTTTGGAAACTTCGTTAGAATCACTTTTTTTCGGTTTTTATTTGAGATAACTGGTTCTCTTTCATTATACTAGTTTGATAGCCTCAGAAAAGCATATTATGCGCAAAGAATCTCGAAAATAAAAAAATTGTTTTTCGAAGTTTGGAAACTTCTTTTGAATCACTTTTTTTCCGTTCTTATTTGACATAACTGGTTCTCTTTCATTATACTACTTTGATAGCCTCAGTAAAGCATATTATGCACAAAGAATCTCGAAAAGAAAAAAAAAATTTTTCGAAGTTTGGAAACATCATTAGAATCACTTTTTTTTCCGTTCTTATTTGAGATAACTGGTTCTCTTTCATTATACTAGTTTGATAGCCTCAGAAAAGCATATTATGCGCAAAGAATCTCGAAAAGAAAAAAAGATTTTTTTCTAAGTTTGGAAACTTCGTTTGAAACACTTTTTTTCGGTTCTTATTTGAGATAACTGGTTCTCTTTCATTATACTAGTTTGATAGCCTCAGAAAAGCATATTATGCGCAAAGAATCTCGAAAAGAATAAAATCTTTTTTGGAAGTTTGGAAACTTCCTTAGAAACACTTTTTTTTTCATTCTTATTTGAGTTAACTGGTTCTCTTTAATTATAGTAGTTTGATAGCCTCAGAAAAGCATATTATGCGCATAGAATCTCGAAATGAAAAAAATTTTTTTTTTAAGTTTGGAAACTTCCTTAGAATCACTTTTTTTCCGTTCTTATTTGAGATTGCTGGTTCTCTTTCATTATACTAGTTTGATAGCCTCAGAAAAGCATATTATGCGCAAAGAATCTCGAAAAGAAAAAAATCTTTTTTCGAAGTTTGGAAACTTCGTTAGAATCACTTTTTTCCGTTCTTATTTGAGATAACTGGTTCTCTTTCATTATACTAGTTTGATAGCCTCAGAAAGGCATATTATGCGCAAAGAATCTCGAAAATAAAAAAAAAATTTTTTTCGAAGTTTGGAAACTTCATTAGAATCACTTTTTTTCCATTCTTATTTGAGATAAATGGTAATCTCTCATTATACTAGTTTGATACCCTCAGAAAGGCATATTATGCGCAAAGAATCTCGAAAAGAAGATATTTTTTTTTCGAAGTTTGGAAACTTCGTTAGAATCACTTTTTTTCCGTTGTTATTTGAGATAACTGGTTCTCTTTCATTATACTAGTTTGATAGCCTCAGTAAAGCATATTATGCACAAAGAATCTCGAAAAGAAAAAAAATTTTTTCGAAGTTTGGAAACTTCATTAGAATCACTTTTTTTCCATTCTTATTTGAGATAACTGGTAATCTCTCATTATACTAGTTTGATAGCCTCAGAAAAGCATATTATGCGCAAAGAATCTCGAAAAGAAAAAAAATTTTTTTTGAAGTTTGGAAACGTCGTTTGAATCACTTTTTTCCGTTCTTATTTGAGATAACTCGTTCTCTTTCATTGTAGTAGTTTGATAGCCTCAGAAAAGCATATTATGCGCATAGAATCTCGAAATGAAGAACATTTTATTTCGAAGTTTGGAAACTTCCTTAGAATCACTTTTTTTCCTTTCTTATTTGAGATAACTGGTTCTCTTTCATTATACTAGTTTGATAGCCTCAGAAAAGCATATTATGCGCAAAGGATCTCTAAAAGAAAAAAATCTTTTTTCGAAGTTTGGAAACTTCCTTAGAAACACTTTTTTTCCATTCTTATTTGAGTTAACTGGTTCTCTTTCATTATACTAGTTTGATAGCCTGAGAAAAGCATATTATGCGCAAAGAATCTCGAAAGAAAAAATTTTTTTTTCGAAGTTTGGAAACGTCGTTAGAATCACTTTTTTTCCGTTCTTATTTCAGATAACAGGTTCTCTTTCATTATACTAGTTTGATAGCCTCAGAATAGCATATTATGCGCAAAGAATCTCGAAAATAAAAAAAAAATTTTTCGAAGTTTGAAACTTCGTTTGAATCACTTTTTTTTCGTTCTTATTTGAGATAACTGGTTCTCTTTCATTATACTAATTTGATAGCCTCAGAAAAGCATACATATTATGCGCAAAGAATCTCGAAATGAAAAAAAATTTTTTCGAAGTTTGGAAACTTCATTAGAATCACTTTTTTTCCGTTCTTATTTGAGATAACTGGTTCTCTTTCATTATACTAGTTTGATAGCCTCAGTAAAGCATATTATGCGCAAAGAATCCGGAAAAGAAAAAAAATTTTTGCGAAGTTTGGAAACTTCTTTAGAATCACTTTTTTCCGTTCTTATTTGAGATAACTGGTTCTCTTTCATTATACTAGTTTGATAGCGTGAGAAAAGCATATTTAGCGCAAAGAATCACGAAAAGAAAAAAAAATTTTCGAAGTTTGGAAACTTCGTTAGAATCACTTTTTTCCCGTTCTTATTTGAGATAACTGGTTCTCTTTCATTATACTAGTTTGATTGCCTCAGAAAAGCATATTATGTCAAAGAATCTCGAAAAGAAAAAAAATTTTTTTCGAAGTTTGGAAACTTCCTTGGAATTACTTTTTTTCCGTTCTTATTTGAGATAACTGGTTCTCTTTCATTATACTAGTTTGATAGCCTCAGAAAAGCATATTATGCGCAAAGAATCTCGAAAAGATAAAAAAAATTTTGGAAGTTAGGGAACTTCGTTAGAATCACTTTTTTTCCGTTCTTATTTGAGATAACTGGTTCTCTTTCATTATACTAGTTTGATTGCCTAAGAAAAGCATATTATGGGCAAAGAATCTCGAAAAGAAAAAAAATTTTTTTCGAAGTTTGGAAACTTTGTTAGAATCACTTTTTTTCCGTTCTTATTTGAGATAACTGGTTCTCTTTCATTATACTAGTTTGATAGCCTCAGAAAAGCATATTATGCGCAAAGAATCTCGAAAAGATAAAAAAAATTTTCGAAGTTTGGAAACTTCGTTAGAATCACTTTTATTCCGTTCTTAATTGAGATAACTGGTTCTGTTTCATTATACTAGTTTGATAGCCTCAGAAAAGCATATTATGCCCAAAGAATCTCGAAAAGAAGAAATTTTTTTTCGAAGTTTTGAAACTTCGTTAGAATCACTTTTATTCCGTTCTTATTTCAGATAACTGGTTCTCTTTCATTATACTAGTTTGATAGCCTCAGAAAAGCATATTATGCGCAAAGAATCTCGAAAAGAAAAAAATTTTTTTTCGAAGTTTGGAAACTTCTTTAGAATCACTTTTTTTCCGTTCTTATTTGAGATAACTGGTTCTCTTTCATTATACTAGTTTGATTGCCTAAGAAAAGCATATTATGGGCAAAGAATCTCGAAAAGAAAAAAAATTTTTTTCGAAGTTTGGAAACTTTGTTAGAATCACTTTTTTTCCGTTCTTATTTGAGATAACTGGTTCTCTTTCATTATACTAGTTTGATAGCCTCAGAAAAGCATATTATGCGCAAAGAATCTCGAAAAGATAAAAAAAATTTTCGAAGTTTGGAAACTTCGTTAGAATCACTTTTATTCCGTTCTTAATTGAGATAACTGGTTCTGTTTCATTATACTAGTTTGATAGCCTCAGAAAAGCATATTATGCCCAAAGAATCTCGAAAAGAAGAAATTTTTTTTCGAAGTTTTGAAACTTCGTTAGAATCACTTTTATTCCGTTCTTATTTCAGATAACTGGTTCTCTTTCATTATACTAGTTTGATAGCCTCAGAAAAGCATATTATGCGCAAAGAATCTCGAAAAGAAAAAAATTTTTTTTCGAAGTTTGGAAACTTCTTTAGAATCACTTTTTTTCCGTTCTTATTTGAGATAACTGGTTCTCTTTCATTATACTAATTAGATAGCCTCAGAAAAGCATATTACGCGCAAAGAATCTGGAAAATAAAAAAATGTTTTTAGAACATTGGAAACTTCGTTAGAATCATTTTTTTCCGTTCTTATTTGAGATAACTGGTTCTCTTTCATTATACTAGTTTGATAGCCTCAGAAAAGCATATTAGCGCAAAGAATCTCGAAAAGAAAAAAATTTTTTTTCGAAGTTTGGAAACTTCATTAGAATCACTTTTTTTCCATTCTTATTTGAGATAACTGGTAATCTCTCATTATACTAGTTTGATAGCCTCAGAAAAGCATATTATGCCCAAAGAATCTCGAAAAGAAAAAAAATTTTTTTCGAAGTTTGGAAACGTCGTTTGAATCACTTTTTTCCGTTCTTATTTGAGATAACTGGTTCTCTTTCATTATACCAGTTTGATAGCCTCAGAAAAGCATATTATGCGCAAAGAATCTCGAAAAGAATAAAATCTTTTTTCGAAGTTTGGAAACTTCCTTAGAAACACTTTTTTTCCATTCTTAATTGAGTTAACTGGTTCTCTTTCATTATAGTAGTTTGATAGCCTCAGAAAAGCATATTATGCGCATAGAATCTCGAAATGAAAAAAATTTTTTTTCGAAGTTTGGAAACTTCCTTAGAATCACTTTTTTTCCGTTCTTATTTGAGATTACTGGTTCTCTTTCATTATACTAGTTTGATAGCCTCAGAAAAGCATATTATGCGCAAAGAATCTCCAAAAGAAGAAATTTTTTTTTCGAAGTTTGGAAACTTCGTTAGAATCACTTTTTTCCGTTCTTATTTGAGATAACTAGTTCTCTTTCATTATACAGTTTGATAGCCTCAGAAAAGCATATTATTTGCAAAGAATCTCGAAAAGAAGAAAAATTTTTTACGAAGTTTGGAAACTTCGTTAGAATCACTTTTTTTCCGTTCTTATTTGAGATAACTGGTTCTCTTTCATTATACTTGTTTGATAGCCTCAGTAAAGCATATTATGCGCAAAGAATCTCGAAAAGAAAAAAAATTTTTTTCGAAGTTTGGGAACTTCGTTAGAATCACTTTTTTTCCGTTCTTATTTGAGATAACTGGTTCTCTTTCATTATTATAGTTTGATAGCCTCAGTAAAGCATATTATGCGCAAAGAAGCTCCAAAAGAAAAAAAATTTTTTTCGAAGTTTGGAAACGTCGTTTGAATCACTTTTTTCCGTTCTTATTTAAGATAACTGGTTCTCTTTCATTATAGTAGTTTGATAGCCTCAGAAAAGCATATTATGCGCAAAGAATCTCGAAATGAAAAAAATTCATTTTCGAAGTTTGGAAAATTCCATAGAATCACTTTTTTTCCATTCTTATTTGAGATAACTGGTTCTCTTTCATTATACTAGTTTGATAGCCTCAGAAAAGCATATTATGCGCATAGAAAATTCGAAAAGAAAAAAATTTTTTTTTTTGAAGTTTGCAAACTTCTTTAGAATCACTTTTTTTCCGTTCTTATTTGAGATAACTGGTTCTCTTTCATTATACTAGTTTGATAGCCTCAGAAAAGCATATTATGCGCAAAGAATCTCGAAAAGAAAAAAATTTTTTTTCGAAATTTGGAAACTTCATTAGAAGCACTTTTTTTCCATTCTTATTTGAGATAACTGGTAATCTCTCATTATATTAGTTTGATAGCCTCAGAAAAGCATATTACGCGCAAAGAATCTCGAAAAAAGAAATTTTTTTTTCGAAGTTTGGAAACTTCGTTAGAATCACTTTTTTTCCGTTGTTATTTGAGATAACGTTTTCTCTTTCATTATACTAGTTTGATAGCCTCAGTAAAGCATATTATGCGCAAAGAACCTCGAAAAGAAAAAAAATTTTTTTCGAAGTTTGGAAACTTCTTTTGAATCACTTTTTTTCCGTTCTTATTTGACATAACTGGTTCTCTTTCATTATACTAGTTTGATAGCCTCAGTAAAGCATATTATGCACAAAGAATCTCGAAAAGAAAAAAAAATTTTTCGAAGTTTGGAAACATCATTAGAATCACTTTTTTTTCCGTTCTTATTTGAGATAACTGGTTCTCTTTCATTATACTAGTTTGATAGCCTCAGTAAAGCATATTATGCGCAAAGAATCTGGAAAAGAAAAAAAATTTTTTTCGAAGTTTGGAAACTTCGTTAGAATCACTTTTTTTCCGTTCTTATTTGAGATAACTGGTTCTCTTTCATTATACTAGTTTAATAGCCTCAGAAAAGCATATTATGCGCAAAGAATCTCGAAAAGAAGAAAAGTTTTTTTTCTAAGTTTGGAAGCTTCGTTTGAAACACTTTTTTTCCGTTCTTATTTGAGATAACTGGTTCTCTTTCATTATACTAGTTTGATAGCCTCAGAAAAGCATATTATGCGCAAAGAATCTCGAAAAGAATAAAATCTTTTTTCGAAGTTTGGAAACTTCCTTAGAAACACTTTTTTTCCATTCTTATTTGAGTTAACTGGTTCTCTTTAATTATAGTAGTTTGATAGCCTCAGAAAAGCATATTATGCGCATAGAATCTCGAAATGAAAAAAAATTTTTTTTCGAAGTTTGGAAACTTCCTTAGAATCACTTTTTTTCCGTTCTTATTTGAGATTGCTGGTTCTCTTTCATTATACTAGTTTGATAGCCTCAGAAAAGCATACTATGCGCAAAGAATCTCGAAAAGAAAAAAATCTTTTTTCGAAGTTTGGAAACTTCGTTAGAATCACTTTTTTTCCGTTCTTATTTGAGATAACTGGTTCTCTTTCATTATACTAGTTTGATAGCCTCAGAAAAGCATATTATGCGCAAAGAATCTCGAAAATAAAAAAAAAATTTTTTTTCGAAGTTTGGAAACTTCATTAGAATCACTTTCTTTCCATTCTTATTTGAGATAAATGGTAATCTCTCATTATACTAGTTTGATACCCTCAGAAAGGCATATTATGCGCAAAGAATCTCGAAAAGAAGATATTTTTTTTTCGAAGTTTGGAAACTTCGTTAGAATCACTTTTTTTCCGTTGTTATTTGAGATAACTGGTTCTCTTTCATTATACTAGTTTGATAGCCTCAGTAAAGCATATTATGCACAAAGAATCTCGAAAAGAAAAAAATTTTTTTTCGAAGTTTGGAAACTTCATTAGAATCACTTTTTTTCCATTCTTATTTGAGATAACTGGTAATCTCTCATTATACTACATTGATAGCCTCAGAAAAGCATATTATGCGCAAAGAATCTCGAAAAGAAAAAAAATTTTTTTTGAAGTTTGGAAACGTCGTTTGAATCACTTTTTTCCGTTCTTATTTGAGGTAACTGGCTCTCTTTCATTATAGTAGTTTGATAGCCTCAGAAAAGCATATAATGCGCATAGAATCTCGAAATGAAGAACATTTTTTTTCGAAGTTTGGAAACTTCCTTAGAATCACTTTTTTTCCTTTCTTATTTGAGATAACTGGTTCTCTTTCATTATTCTAGTTTGATAGCCTCAGAAAAGCATATTATGCGCAAAGAATCTCTAAAAGAAAAAAATCTTTTTTCGAAGTTTGGAAACTTCCTTAGAAACACTTTTTTTCCATTTTTATTTGAGTTAACTGGTTCTCTTTCATTATACTAGTTTGATAGCCTGAGAAAAGCATATTATGCGCAAAGAATCTCGAAAGAAAAAATTTTTTTTTCGAAGTTTGGAAACGTCGTTAGAATCACTTTTTTCCGTTCTTATTTCAGATAACTGGTTCTCTTTCATTATACTAGTTTGATAGCCTCAGAATAGCATATTATGCGCAAAGAATCTCGAAAATAAAAAAAAAAAATTTCGAAGTTTGAAACTTCGTTTGAATCACTTTTTTTTCGTTCTTATTTGAGATAACTGGTTCTCTTTCATTATACTAGTTTGATAGCCTCAGAAAAACATACATATTATGCGCAAAGAATCTCGAAATGAAAAAAAATTTTTTGGAAGTTTGGAAACTTCATTAGAATCACTTTTTTTCCGTTCTTATTTGAGATAACTGGTTCTCTTTCATTATACTAGTTTGATAGCCTCAGTAAAGCATATTATGCGCAAAGAATCCGGAAAAGAAAAAAAAATTTTTTCGAAGTTTGGAAACTTCTTTAGAATCACTTTTTTCCGTTCTTATTTGAGATAACTGGTTCTCTTTCATTATACTAGTTTGATAGCGTGAGAAAAGCATATTTAGCGCAAAGAATCACGAAAAGAAAAAAAAAATTTTTCGAAGTTTGGAAACTTCGTTAGAAACACTTTTTTCCCGTTCTTATTTGAGATAACTGGTTCTCTTTCATTATTATAGTTTGATAACCTCAGTAAAGCATATTATGCGCAAAGAAGCTCTAAAAGAAAAAAAATTTTTTTCGAAGTTTGGAAACGTCGTTTGAATCACTTTCTTCCGTTCTTATTTGAGATAACTGGTTCTCTTTCATTATAGTAGTTTGATAGCCTCAGAAAAGCATATTATGCGCAAAGAATCTCGAAATGAAAAAAATTTATTTTCGAAGTTTGGAAACTTCCATAGAATCACTTTTTTTCCATTCTTATTTGAGATAACTGGTTCTCTTTCATTATACTAGTTTGATAGCCTCAGAAAAGCATATTATGCGCATAGAATCTCGAAAAGAAAAAAAATTTTTTTTTTGAAGTTTGCAAACTTCTTTAGAATCACTTTTTTTCCGTTCTTATTTGAGTTAACTGGTTCTCTTTCATTATAGTAGTTTGATAGCCTCAGAAAAGCATATTATGCGCATAGAATCTCGAAATGAAAAAAATTTTTTTTCGAAGTTTGGAAACTTCCTTAGAATCACTTTTTTTCCGTTCTTATTTGAGATTACTGGTTCTCTTTCATTATAGTAGTTTGATAGCCTCAGAAAGGCATATTATGCGCAAAGAATCTCGAAAAGAAAAAAATCTTTTTTCGAAGTTTGGAAACTTCGTTAGAATCACTTTTTTTCCGTTCTTATTTGAGATAACTGGTTCTCTTTCATTATACTAGTTTGATAGCCTCAGAAAAGCATATTATGCGCAAAGAATCTCGAAAATAAAAAAAAAATTTTTTTTCGAAGTTTGGAAACTTCATTAGAATCACTTTTTTTCCATTCTTATTTGAGATAAATGGTAATCTCTCATTATACTAGTTTGATACCCTTAGAAAGGCATATTATGCGCAAAGAATCTCGAAAAGAAGATATTTTTTTTTCGAAGTTTGGAAACTTCGTTAGAATCACTTTTTTTCCGTTGTTATTTGAGATAACTGGTTCTCTTTCATTATACTAGTTTGATAGCCTCAGTAAAGCATATTATGCACAAAGAATCTCGAAAAGAAAAAAATTTTTTTTCGAAGTTTGGAAACTTCATTAAAATCACTTTTTTTCCGTTCTTATTTGAGATAACTGGTTCTCTTTCATTATACTAGTTTGATAGCCTCAGTAAAGCATATTATGCGCAAAGAATCTCGAAAAGAAAAAAAATTTTTTTCGAAGTTTGGAAACTTCGTTAGAATCACTTTTTTTCCGTTCTTATTTGAGATAACTGGTTCTCTTTCATTATTATAGTTTGATAGCCTCAGTAAAGCATATTATGCGCAAAGAAGCTCGAAAAGAAAAAAAATTTTTTTCGAAGTTTGGAAACGTCGTTTGAATCACTTTTTTCCGTTCTTATTTAAGATAACTGGTTCTCTTTCATTATAGTAGTTTGATAGCCTCAGAAAAGCATATTATGCGCAAAGAATCTCGAAATGAAAAAAATTCATTTTCGAAGTTCGGAAAATTCCATAGAATCACTTTTTTTCCGTTCTTATTTGAGATAACTGGTTCTATTTCATTATAGTATTTTGATAGCCTCAGAAAAGCATATTATGCGCAAAGAATCTCGAAATGAAAAAAATTTTTTTTCGAAGTTTGGAAACTTCGTTAGAATCACTTTTTTTCGGTTTTTATTTGAGATAACTGGTTCTCTTTCATTATACTAGTTTGATAGCCTCAGAAAAGCATATTATGCGCAAAGAATCTCGAAAATAAAAAAATTGTTTTTCGAAGTTTGGAAACTTCTTTTGAATCACTTTTTTTCCGTTCTTATTTGACATAACTGGTTCTCTTTCATTATACTAGTTTGATAGCCTCAGTAAAGCATATTATGCACAAAGAATCTCGAAAAGAAAAAAAAATTTTTTCGAAGTTTGGAAACATCATTAGAATCACTTTTTTTTCTGTTCTTATTTGAGATAACTGGTTCTCTTTCATTATACTAGTTTGATAGCCTCAGTAAAGCATATTATGCGCAAAGAATCTGGAAAAGAAAAAAAATTTTTTTCGAAGTTTGGAAACTTCGTTAGAATCACTTTTTTTCCGTTCTTATTTGAGATAACTGGTTCTCTTTCATTATACTAGTTTAATAGCCTCAGAAAAGCATATTATGCGCAAAGAATCTCGAAAAGAAAAAAAGATTTTTTTCTAAGTTTGGAAACTTCGTTTGAAACACTTTTTTTCGGTTCTTATTTGAGATAACTGGTTCTCTTTCATTATACTAGTTTGATAGCCTCAGAAAAGCATATTATGCGCAAAGAATCTCAAAAAGAATAAAATCTTTTTTCGAAGTTTGGAAACTTCCTTAGAAACACTTTTTTTTTCATTCTTATTTGAGTTAACTGGTTCTCTTTAATTATAGTAGTTTGATAGCCTCAGAAAAGCATATTATGCGCATAGAATCTCGAAATGAAAAAAATTTTTTTTTTAAGTTTGGAAACTTCCTTAGAATCACTTTTTTTCCGTTCTTATTTGAGATTGCTGGTTCTCTTTCATTATACTAGTTTGATAGCCTCAGAAAAGCATATTATGCGCAAAGAATCTCGAAAAGAAAAAAATCTTTTTTCGAAGTTTGGAAACTTCGTTAGAATCACTTTTTTCCGTTCTTATTTGAGATAACTGGTTCTCTTTCATTATACTAGTTTGATAGCCTCAGAAAAGCATATTATGCGCAAAGAATCTCAAAAATAAAAAAAAATTTTTTTTCGAAGTTTGGAAACTTCATTAGAATCACTTTTTTTCCATTCTTATTTGAGATAAATGGTAATCTCTCATTATACTAGTTTGATACCCTCAGAAAGGCATATTATGCGCAAAGAATCTCGAAAAGAAGATATTTTTTTTTCGAAGTTTGGAAACTTCGTTAGAATCACTTTTTTTCCGTTGTTATTTGAGATAACTGGTTCTCTTTCATTATACTAGTTTGATAGCCTCAGTAAAGCATATTATGCACAAAGAATCTCGAAAAGAAAAAAAATTTTTTTCGAAGTTTGGAAACTTCATTAGAATCACTTTTTTTCCATTCTTATTTGAGATAACTGGTAATCTCTCATTATACTAGTTTGATAGCCTCAGAAAAGCATATTATGCGCAAAGAATCTCGAAAAGAAAAAAAATTTTTTTTGAAGTTTGGAAACGTCGTTTGAATCACTTTTTTCCGTTCTTATTTGAGATAACTGGTTCTCTTTCATTGTAGTAGTTTGATAGCCTCAGAAAAGCATATTATGCGCATAGAAGCTCGAAATGAAGAACATTTTTTTTCGAAGTTTGGAAACTTCCTTAGAATCACTTTTTTTCCTTTCTTATTTGAGATAACTGGTTCTCTTTCATTATACTAGTTTGATAGCCTCAGAAAAGCATATTATGCGCAAAGAATCTCTAAAAGAAAAAAATCTTTTTTCGAAGTTTGGAAACTTCCTTAGAAACACTTTTTTTCCATTCTTATTTGAGTTAACTGGTTCTCTTTCATTATACTAGTTTGATAGCCTGAGAAAAGCATATTATGCGCAAAGAATCTCGAAAGAAAAAATTTTTTTTTCGAAGTTTGGAAACGTCGTTAGAATCACTTTTTTTCCGTTCTTATTTCAGATAACTGGTTCTCTTTCATTATACTAGTTTGATAGCCTCAGAATAGCATATTATGCGCAAAGAATCTCGAAAATAAAAAAAAAAATTTTCGAAGTTTGAAACTTCGTTTGAATCACTTTTTTTTCGTTCTTATTTGAGATAACTGGTTCTCTTTCATTATACTAGTTTGATAGCCTCAGAAAAGCATACATATTATGCGCAAAGAATCTCGAAATGAAAAAAAATTTTTTCGAAGTTTGGAAACTTCATTAGAATCACTTTTTTTCCGTTCTTATTTGAGATAACTGGTTCTCTTTCATTATACTAGTTTGATAGCCTCAGTAAAGCATATTATGCGCAAAGAATCCGGAAAAGAAAAAAAATTTTTGCGAAGTTTGGAAACTTCTTTAGAATCACTTTTTTCCGTTCTTATTTGAGATAACTGGTTCTCTTTCATTATACTAGTTTGATAGCGTGAGAAAAGCATATTTAGCGCAAAGAATCACGAAAAGAAAAAAAAAAATTTTCGAAGTTTGGAAACTTCGTTAGAATCACTTTTTTCCCGTTCTTATTTGAGATAACTGGTTCTCTTTCATTATACTAGTTTGATTGCCTCAGAAAAGCATATTATGCGCAAAGAATCTCGAAAAGAAAAAAATTTTTTTTCGAAGTTTGGGAACTTCCTTGGAATTACTTTTTTTCCGTTCTTATTTGAGATAACTGGTTCTCTTTCATTATACTAGTTTGATAGCCTCAGAAAAGCATATTATGCGCAAAGAATCTCGAAAAGATAAAAAAAATTTTGGAAGTTAGGGAACTTCGTTAGAATCACTTTTTTTCCGTTCTTATTTGAGATAACTGGTTCTCTTTCATTATACTAGTTTGATTGCCTAAGAAAAGCATATTATGGGCAAAGAATCTCGAAAAGAAAAAAAATTTTTTTCGAAGTTTGGAAACTTTGTTAGAATCACTTTTTTTCCGTTCTTATTTGAGATAACTGGTTCTCTTTCATTATACTAGTTTGATAGCCTCAGAAAAGCATATTATGCGCAAAGAATCTCGAAAAGATAAAAAAAATTTTCGAAGTTTGGAAACTTCGTTAGAATCACTTTTATTCCGTTCTTAATTGAGATAACTGGTTCTGTTTCATTATACTAGTTTGATAGCCTCAGAAAAGCATATTATGCCCAAAGAATCTCGAAAAGAAGAAATTTTTTTTCGAAGTTTTGAAACTTCGTTAGAATCACTTTTATTCCGTTCTTATTTCAGATAACTGGTTCTCTTTCATTATACTAGTTTGATAGCCTCAGAAAAGCATATTATGCGCAAAGAATCTCGAAAAGAAAAAAATTTTTTTTCGAAGTTTGGAAACTTCTTTAGAATCACTTTTTTTCCGTTCTTATTTGAGATAACTGGTTCTCTTTCATTATACTAATTAGATAGCCTCAGAAAAGCATATTACGCGCAAAGAATCTGGAAAATAAAAAAATTTTTTTAGAACATTGGAAACTTCATTAGAATCACTTTTTTTCCATTCTTATTTGAGATAACTGGTAATCTCTCATTATACTAGTTTGATAGCCTCAGAAAAGCATATTATGCCCAAAGAATCTCGAAAAGAAAAAAAATTTTTTTCGAAGTTTGGAAACGTCGTTTGAATCACTTTTTTCCGTTCTTATTTGAGATAACTGGTTCTCTTTCATTATACCAGTTTGATAGCCTCAGAAAAGCATATTATGCGCAAAGAATCTCGAAAAGAATAAAATCTTTTTTCGAAGTTTAGAAACTTCCTTAGAAACACTTTTTTTCCATTCTTAATTGAGTTAACTGGTTCTCTTTCATTATAGTAGTTTGATAGCCTCAGAAAAGCATATTATTCGCATAGAATCTCGAAATGAAAAAAATTTTTTTTCGAAGTTTGGAAACTTCCTTAGAATCACTTTTTTTCCGTTCTTATTTGAGATTACTGGTTCTCTTTCATTATACTAGTTTGATAGCCTCAGAAAAGCATATTATGCGCAAAGAATCTCGAAAAGAAGAAATTTTTTTTTCGAAGTTTGGAAACTTCGTTAGAATCACTTTTTTCCGTTCTTATTTGAGATAACTAGTTCTCTTTCATTATACAGTTTGATAGCCTCAGAAAAGCATATTATGCGCAAAGAATCTCGAAAAGAAGAAAAATTTTTTACGAAGTTTGGAAACTTCGTTAGAATCACTTTTTTTCCGTTCTTATTTGAGATAACTGGTTCTCTTTCATTATACTAGTTTGATAGCCTCAGTAAAGCATATTATGCGCAAAGAATCTCATAAAGAAAAAAAATTTTTTTCGAAGTTTGGAAACTTCGTTAGAATCACTTTTTTTCCGTTCTTATTTGAGATAACTGGTTCTCTTTCATTATTATAGTTTGATAGCCTCAGTAAAGCATATTATGCGCAAAGAAGCTCCAAAAGAAAAAAAATTTTTTTCGAAGTTTGGAAACGTCGTTTGAATCACTTTTTTCCGTTCTTATTTAAGATAACTGGTTCTCTTTCATTATAGTAGTTTGATAGCCTCAGAAAAGCATATTATGCGCAAAGAATCTCGAAATGACAAAAATTCATTTTCGAAGTTTGGAAAATTCCATAGAATCACTTTTTTTCCATTCTTATTTGAGATAACTGGTTCTCTTTCATTATACTAGTTTGATAGCCTCAGAAAAGCATATTATGCGCAAAGAATCTCGAAAAGAAAAAAATTTTTTTTCGAAGTTTGGAAACTTCTTTAGAATCACTTTTTTTCCGTTCTTATTTGAGATAACTGGTTCTCTTTCATTATACTAATTAGATAGCCTCAGAAAAGCATATTACGCGCAAAGAATCTGGAAAATAAAAAAATTTTTTTAGAACATTGGAAACTTCGTTAGAATCATTTTTTTCCGTTCTTATTTGAGATAACTGGTTCTCTTTCATTATACTAGTTTGATAGCCTCAGAAAAGCATATTAGCGCAAAGAATCTCGAAAAGAAAAAAATTTTTTTTCGAAGTTTGGAAACTTCATTAGAATCACTTTTTTTCCATTCTTATTTGAGATAACTGGTAATCTCTCATTATACTAGTTTGATAGCCTCAGAAAAGCATATTATGCCCAAAGAATCTCGAAAAGAAAAAAAATTTTTTTCGAAGTTTGGAAACGTCGTTTGAATCACTTTTTTCCGTTCTTATTTGAGATAACTGGTTCTCTTTCATTATACCAGTTTGATAGCCTCAGAAAAGCATATTATGCGCAAAGAATCTCGAAAAGAATAAAATCTTTTTTCGAAGTTTGGAAACTTCCTTAGAAACACTTTTTTTCCATTCTTAATTGAGTTAACTGGTTCTCTTTCATTATAGTAGTTTGATAGCCTCAGAAAAGCATATTATTCGCATAGAATCTCGAAATGAAAAAAATTTTTTTTCGAAGTTTGGAAACTTCCTTAGAATCACTTTTTTTCCGTTCTTATTTGAGATTACTGGTTCTCTTTCATTATACTAGTTTGATAGCCTCAGAAAAGCATATTATGCGCAAAGAATCTCGAAAAGAAGAAATTTTTTTTTCGAAGTTTGGAAACTTCGTTAGAATCACTTTTTTCCGTTCTTATTTGAGATAACTAGTTCTCTTTCATTATACAGTTTGATAGCCTCAGAAAAGCATATTATGCGCAAAGAATCTCGAAAAGAAGAAAAATTTTTTACGAAGTTTGGAAACTTCGTTAGAATCACTTTTTTTCCGTTCTTATTTGAGATAACTGGTTCTCTTTCATTATACTAGTTTGATAGCCTCAGTAAAGCATATTATGCGCAAAGAATCTCATAAAGAAAAAAAATTTTTTTCGAAGTTTGGAAACTTCGTTAGAATCACTTTTTTTCCGTTCTTATTTGAGATAACTGGTTCTCTTTCATTATTATAGTTTGATAGCCTCAGTAAAGCATATTATGCGCAAAGAAGCTCCAAAAGAAAAAAAATTTTTTTCGCAGTTTGGAAACGTCGTTTGAATCACTTTTTTCCGTTCTTATTTAAGATAACTGGTTCTCTTTCATTATAGTAGTTTGATAGCCTCAGAAAAGCATATTATGCGCAAAGAATCTCGAAATGACAAAAATTCATTTTCGAAGTTTGGAAAATTCCATAGAATCACTTTTTTTCCATTCTTATTTGAGATAACTGGTTCTCTTTCATTATACTAGTTTGATAGCCTCAGAAAAGCATATTATGCGCATAGAAAATTCGAAAAGAAAAAAATTTTTTTTTTTGAAGTTTGCAAACTTCTTTAGAATCACTTTTTTTCCGTTCTTATTTGAGATAACTGGTTCTCTTTCATTATACTAGTTTGATAGCCTCAGAAAAGCATATTATGCGCAAAGAATCTCGAAAAGAAAAAAATTTTTTTTCGAAATTTGGAAACTTCATTAGAAGCACTTTTTTCCATTCTTATTTGAGATAACTGGTAATCTCTCATTATATTAGTTTGATAGCCTCAGAAAATCATATAATGGGCAAAGAATCTCGAAAAGAAAAAAATTTTTTTTCGAAGTTTGGAAACTTCATTAGAATCACTTTTTTTCCATTCTTATTTGAGATAAATGGTAATCTCTCATTATACTACTTTGATAGCCTCAGAAAAGCATATTACGCGCAAAGAATCTCGAAAAAAGAAATTTTTTTTTCGAAGTTTGGAAACTTCGTTAGAATCACTTTTTTTCCGTTGTTATTTGAGATAACGTTTTCTCTTTCATTATACTAGTTTGATAGCCTCAGTAAAGCATATTATGCGCAAAGAACCTCGAAAAGAAAAAAAATTTTTTTCGAAGTTTGGAAACTTGGTTAGAATCACTTTTTTTCCGTTCTTATTTGAGATAACTGGTTCTATTTCATTATAGTAGTTTGATAGCCTCAGAAAAGCATATTATTCGCATAGAATCTCGAAATGAAAAAAATTTTTTTTCGAAGTTTGGAAACTTCCTTAGAATCACTTTTTTTCCGTTCTTATTTGAGATTACTGGTTCTCTTTCATTATACTAGTTTGATAGCCTCAGAAAAGCATATTATGCGCAAAGAATCTCGAAAAGAAGAAATTTTTTTTTCGAAGTTTGGAAACTTCGTTAGAATCACTTTTTTCCGTTCTTATTTGAGATAACTAGTTCTCTTTCATTATACAGTTTGATAGCCTCAGAAAAGCATATTATGCGCAAAGAATCTCGAAAAGAAGAAAAATTTTTTACGAAGTTTGGAAACTTCGTTAGAATCACTTTTTTTCCGTTCTTATTTGAGATAACTGGTTCTCTTTCATTATACTAGTTTGATAGCCTCAGTAAAGCATATTATGCGCAAAGAATCTCATAAAGAAAAAAAATTTTTTTCGAAGTTTGGAAACTTCGTTAGAATTACTTTTTTTCCGTTCTTATTTGAGATAACTGGTTCTCTTTCATTATTATAGTTTGATAGCCTCAGTAAAGCATATTATGCGCAAAGAAGCTCCAAAAGAAAAAAAATTTTTTTCGAAGTTTGGAAACGTCGTTTGAATCACTTTTTTCCGTTCTTATTTAAGATAACTGGTTCTCTTTCATTATAGTAGTTTGATAGCCTCAGAAAAGCATATTATGCGCAAAGAATCTCGAAATGAAAAAAATTCATTTTCGAAGTTTGGAAAATTCCATAGAATCACTTTTTTTCAATTCTTATTTGAGATAACTGGTTCTCTTTCATTATACTAGTTTGATAGCCTCAGAAAAGCATATTATGCGCATAGAAAATTCGAAAAGAAAAAAATTTTTTTTTTTGAAGTTTGCAAACTTCTTTAGAATCACTTTTTTTCCGTTCTTATTTGAGATAACTGGTTCTCTTTCATTATACTAGTTTGATAGCCTCAGAAAAGCATATTATGCGCAAAGAATTTCGAAAAGAAAAAAATTTTTTTTCGAAATTTGGAAACTTCATTAGAAGCACTTTTTTTCCATTCTTATTTGAGATAACTGGTAATCTCTCATTATATTAGTTTGATAGCCTCAGAAAATCATATAATGGGCAAAGAATCTCGAAAAGAAAAAAATTTTTTTTCGAAGTTTGGAAACTTCATTAGAATCACTTTTTTTCCATTCTTATTTGAGATAAATGGTAATCTCTCATTATACTACTTTGATAGCCTCAGAAAAGCATATTACGCGCAAAGAATCTCGAAAAAAGAAATTTTTTTTTCGAAGTTTGGAAACTTCGTTAGAATCACTTTTTTTCCGTTGTTATTTGAGATAACGTTTTCTCTTTCATTATACTAGTTTGATAGCCTCAGTAAAGCATATTATGCGCAAAGAACCTCGAAAAGAAAAAAAATTTTTTTCGAAGTTTGGAAACTTGGTTAGAATCACTATTTTTCCGTTCTTATTTGAGATAACTGGTTCTATTTCATTATAGTAGTTTGATAGCCTCAGAAAAGCATATTATGCGCAAAGAATCTCGAAATGAAAAAAATTTTTTTTCGAAGTTTGGAAACTTCGTTAGAATCACTTTTTTTCGGTTTTTATTTGAGATAACTGGTTCTCTTTCATTATACTAGTTTGATAGCCTCAGAAAAGCATATTATGCGCAAAGAATCTCGAAAAGAAAAAAATTGTTTTTCGAAGTTTGGAAACTTCTTTTGAATCACTTTTTTTCCGTTCTTATTTGACATAACTGGTTCTCTTTCATTATACTAGTTTGATAGCCTCAGTAAAGCATATTATGCACAAAGAATCTCGAAAAGAAAAAAAAAATTTTTCGAAGTTTGGAAACATCATTAGAATCACTTTTTTTTTCCGTTCTTATTTGAGATAACTGGTTCTCTTTCATTATACTAGTTTGATAGCCTCAGTAAAGCATATTATGCGCAAAGAATCTGGAAAAGAAAAAAAATTTTTTTCGAAGTTTGGAAACTTCGTTAGAATCACTTTTTTTCCGTTCTTATTTGAGATAACTGGTTCTCTTTCATTATACTAGTTTAATAGCCTCAGAAAAGCATATTATGCGCAAAGAATCTCGAAAAGAATAAAATCTTTTTTCGAAGTTTGGAAACTTCCTTAGAAACACTTTTTTTCCATTCTTATTTGAGTTAACTGGTTCTCTTTAATTATAGTAGTTTGATAGCCTCAGAAAAGCATATTATGCGCATAGAATCTCGAAATGAAAAAAATTTTTTTTCGAAGTTTGGAAACTTCCTTAGAATCACTTTTTTTCCGTTCTTATTTGAGATTGCTGGTTCTCTTTCATTATACTAGTTTGATAGCCTCAGAAAAGCATACTATGCGCAAAGAATCTCGAAAAGAAAAAAATCTTTTTTCGAAGTTTGGAAACTTCGTTAGAATCACTTTTTTTCCGTTCTTATTTGAGATAACTGGTTCTCTTTCATTATACTAGTTTGATAGCCTCAGAAAAGCATATTATGCGCAAAGAATCTCGAAAATAAAAAAAAAATTTTTTTTCGAAGTTTGGAAACTTCATTAGAATCACTTTTTTTCCATTCTTATTTGAGATAAATGGTAATCTCTCATTATACTAATTTGATACCCTCAGAAAGGCATATTATGCGCAAAGAATCTCGAAAAGAAGATATTTTTTTTTCGAAGTTTGGAAACTTCGTTAGAATCACTATTTTTCCGTTGTTATTTGAGATAACTGGTTCTCTTTCATTATACTAGTTTGATAGCCTCAGTAAAGCATATTATGCACAAAGAATCTCGAAAAGAAAAAAATTTTTTTTCGAAGTTTGGAAACTTCATTAGAATCACTTTTTTTCCATTCTTATTTGAGATAACTGGTAATCTCTCATTATACTACATTGATAGCCTCAGAAAAGCATATTATGCGCAAAGAATCTCGAAAAGAAAAAAAATTTTTTTTGAAGTTTGGAAACGTCGTTTGAATCACTTTTTTCCGTTCTTATTTGAGATAACTGGCTCTCTTTCATTATAGTAGTTTGATAGCCTCAGAAAAGCATATTATGCGCATAGAATCTCGAAATGAAGAACATTTTTTTTCGAAGTTTGGAAACTTCCTTAGAATCACTTTTTTTCCTTTCTTATTTGAGATAACTGGTTCTCTTTCATTATACTAGTTTGATAGCCTCAGAAAAGCATATTATGCGCAAAGAATCTCTAAAAGAAAAAAATCTTTTTTCGAAGTTTGGAAACTTCCTTAGAAACACTTTTTTTCCATTTTTATTTGAGTTAACTGGTTCTCTTTCATTATACTAGTTTGATAGCCTGAGAAAAGCATATTATGCGCAAAGAATCTCGAAAGAAAAAATTTTTTTTTCGAAGTTTGGAAACGTCGTTAGAATCACTTTTTTCCGTTCTTATTTCAGATAACTGGTTCTCTTTCATTATACTAGTTTGATAGCCTCAGAATAGCATATTATGCGCAAAGAATCTCGAAAATAAAAAAAAAATTTTTCGAAGTTTGGAAACTTCGTTAGAAACACTTTTTTCCCGTTCTTATTTGAGATAACTGGTTCTCTTTCATTATACTAGTTTGATTGCCTCAGAAAAGCATATTATGCGCAAAGAATCTCGAAAAGATAAAAAAAATTTTCGAAGTTTGGGAACTTCGTTAGAATCACTTTTTTTCCGTTCTTATTTGAGATAACTGGTTCTCTTTCATTATTATAGTTTGATAGTCTCAGTAAAGCATATTATGCGCAAAGAAGCTCTAAAAGAAAAAAAATTTTTTTCGAAGTTTGGAAACGTCGTTTGAATCACTTTCTTCCGTTCTTATTTGAGATAACTGGTTCTCTTTCATTATAGTAGTTTGATAGCCTCAGAAAAGCATATTATGCGCAAAGAATCTCGAAATGAAAAAAATTTATTTTCGAAGTTTGGAAACTTCCATAGAATCATTTTTTTTCCATTCTTATTTGAGATAACTAGTTCTCTTTCATTATACTAGTTTGATAGCCTCAGAAAAGCATATTATGCGCATAGAATCTCGAAAAGAAAAAAAATTTTTTTTTTGAAGTTTGCAAACTTTTTTAGAATCACTTTTTTTCCGTTCTTATTTGAGTTAACTGGTTCTCTTTCATTATAGTAGTTTGATAGCCTCAGAAAAGCATATTATGCGCATAGAATCTCGAAATGAAAAAAATTTTTTTTCGAAGTTTGGAAACTTCCTTAGAATCACTTTTTTTCCGTTCTTATTTGAGATTACTGGTTCTCTTTCATTATAGTAGTTTGATAGCCTCAGAAAGGCATATTATGCGCAAAGAATCTCGAAAAGAAAAAAATCTTTTTTCGAAGTTTGGAAACTTCGTTAGAATCACTTTTTTTCCGTTCTTATTTGAGATAACTGGTTCTCTTTCATTATACTAGTTTGATAGCCTCAGAAAAGCATATTATGCGCAAAGAATCTCGAAAATAAAAAAAAAAATTTTTTTCGAAGTTTGGAAACTTCATTAGAATCACTTTTTTTCCATTCTTATTTGAGATAAATGGTAATCTCTCATTATACTAGTTTGATACCCTTAGAAAGGCATATTATGCGCAAAGAATCTCGAAAAGAAGATATTTTTTTTTCGAAGTTTGGAAACTTCGTTAGAATCACTTTTTTTCCGTTGTTATTTGAGATAACTGGTTCTCTTTCATTATACTAGTTTGATAGCCTCAGTAAAGCATATTATGCACAAAGAATCTCGAAAAGAAAAAAAATTTTTTTCGAAGTTTGGAAACTTCATTAAAATCACTTTTTTTCCATTCTTATTTGAGATAACTGGTAATCTCTCATTATACTAGTTTGATAGCCTCAGAAAAGCATATTATGCGCAAAGAATCTCGAAAAGAAAAAAAATTTTTTTTGAAGTTTGGAAACGTCGTTTGAATCACTTTTTTCCGTTCTTATTTGAGATAACTGGTTCTCTTTCATTATAGTAGTTTGATAGCCTCAGAAAAGCATATTATGCGCATAGAATCTCGAAATGAAGAACATTTTTTTTCGAAGTTTGGAAACTTCCTTAGAATCACTTTTTTTCCTTTCTTATTTGAGATAACTGGTTCTCTTTCATTATACTAGTTTGATAGCCTCAGAAAAGCATATTATGCGCAAAGAATCTCGAAAGAAAAAAATCTTTTTTCGAAATTTGGAAACTTCCTTAGAAACACTTTTTTTCCATTCTTATTTGAGTTAACTGGTTCTCTTTCATTATACTAGTTTGATAGCCTGAGAAAAGCATATTATGCGCAAAGAATCTCGAAAGAAAAAAATTTTTTTTCGAAGTTTGGAAACTTCGTTAGAATCACTTTTTTTCCGTTCTTATTTCAGATAACTGGTTCTCTTTCATTATACTATTTTGATAGCCTCAGAATAGCATATTATGCGCAAAGAATCTCGAAAATAAAAAAAAAAATTTTCGAAGTTTGAAACTTCGTTAGAATCACTTTTTTTTCGTTCTTATTTGAGATAACTGGTTCTCTTTCATTATACTAGTTTGATAGCCTCAGAAAAGCATACATATTATGCGCAAAGAATATCGAAATGAAAAAAAAATTTTTTTCGAAGTTTGGAAACTTCATTAGAATCACTTTTTTTCCGTTCTTATTTGAGATAACTGGTTCTCTTTCATTATACTAGTTTGATAGCCTCAGTAAAGCATATTATGCGCAAAGAATCTCGAAAAGAAAAAAAATTTTTTTCGAAGTTTGGAAACTTCGTTAGAATCACTTTTTTTCCGTTCTTATTTGAGATAACTGGTTCTCTTTCATTATAGTAGTTTGATAGCCTCAGAAAAGCATATTATGCGCAAAGAATCTCGAAATGAAAAAAATTTTTTTTCGAAGTTTGGAAACTTCGTTAGAATCACTTTTTTTCGGTTTTTATTTGGGATAACTGGTTCTCTTTCATTATACCAGTTTGATAGCCTCAGAAAAGCATATTATGCGCAAAGAATCTCGAAAAGAAAAAAATTGTTTTTCGAAGTTTGGAAACTTCTTTTGAATCACTTTTTTTCCGTTCTTATTTGACATAACTGGTTCTCTTTCATTATACTAGTTTGATAGCCTCAGTAAAGCATATTATGCACAAAGAATCTCGAAAAGAAAAAAAAAATTTTTCGAAGTTTGGAAACATCATTAGAATCACTTTGTTTTCCGTTTTTATTTAAGATAACTGGTTCTCTTTCATTATACTAGTTTGATAGCCTCAGTAAAGCATATTATGCGCAAAGAATCTGGAAAAGAAAAAAAATTTTTTTCGAAGTTTGGAAACTTCGTTAGTATCACTTTTTTTCCGTTCTTATTTGAGATAAGCGGTTCTCTTTCATTATACTAGTTTGATTGCCTCAGAAAAGCATATTATGCGCAAAGAATCTCGAAAAGATAAAAAAAATTTTCGAAGTTTGGGAACTTCGTTAGAATCACTTGTTTTCCGTTCTTATTTGAGATAACTGGTTCTCTTTCATTATTATAGTTTGATAGCCTCAGTAAAGCATATTATGCGCAAAGAAGCTCTAAAAGAAAAAAAATTTTTTTCGAAGTTTGGAAACGTCGTTTGAATCACTTTCTTCCGTTCTTATTTGAGATAACTGGTTCTCTTTCATTATAGTAGTTTGATAGCCTCAGAAAAGCATATTATGCGCAAAGAATCTCGAAATGAAAAAAATTTATTTTCGAAGTTTGGAAACTTCCATAGAATCATTTTTTTTCCATTCTTATTTGAGATAACTGGTTCTCTTTCATTATACTAGTTTGATAGCCTCAGAAAAGCATATTATGCGCATAGAATCTCGATAAGAAAAAAAATTTTTTTTTTGAAGTTTGCAAACTTTTTTAGAATCACTTTTTTTCCGTTCTTATTTGAGTTAACTGGTTCTCTTTCATTATAGTAGTTTGATAGCCTCAGAAAAGCATATTATGCGCATAGAATCTCGAAATGAAAAAAAATTTTTTTCGAAGTTTGGAAACTTCCTTAGAATCACTTTTTTTCCGTTCTTATTTGAGATTACTGGTTCTCTTTCATTATAGTAGTTTGATAGCCTCAGAAAGGCATATTATGCGCAAAGAATCTCGAAAAGAAAAAAATCTTTTTTCGAAGTTTGGAAACTTCGTTAGAATCATTTTTTTTCCGTTCTTATTTGAGATAACTGGTTCTCTTTCATTATACTAGTTTGATAGCCTCAGAAAAGCATATTATGCGCAAAGAATCTCGAAAATAAAAAAAAAATTTTTTTTCGAAGTTTGGAAACTTCATTAGAATCACTTTTTTTCCATTCTTATTTGAGATAAATGGTAATCTCTCATTATACTAGTTTGATACCCTTAGAAAGGCATATTATGCGCAAAGAATCTCGAAAAGAAGATATTTTTTTTTCGAAGTTTGGAAACTTCGTTAGAATCACTTTTTTTCCGTTGTTATTTGAGATAACTGGTTCTCTTTCATTATACTAGTTTGATAGCCTCAGTAAAGCATATTATGCACAAAGAATCTCGAAAAGAAAAAAAATTTTTTTCGAAGTTTGGAAACTTCATTAAAATCACTTTTTTTCCATTCTTATTTGAGATAACTGGTAATCTCTCATTATACTAGTTTGATAGCCTCAGAAAAGCATATTATGCGCAAAGAATCTCGAAAAGAAAAAAAATTTTTTTTGAAGTTTGGAAACGTCGTTTGAATCACTTTTTTCCGTTCTTATTTGAGATAACTGGTTCTCTTTCATTATAGTAGTTTGATAGCCTCAGAAAAGCATATTATGCGCATAGAATCTCGAAATGAAGAACATTTTTTTTCGAAGTTTGGAAACTTCCTTAGAATCACTTTTTTTCCTTTCTTATTTGAGATAACTGGTTCTCTTTCATTATACTAGTTTGATAGCCTCAGAAAAGCATATTATGCGCAAAGAATCTCGAAAGAAAAAAATCTTTTTTCGAAATTTGGAAACTTCCTTAGAAACACTTTTTTTCCATTCTTATTTGAGTTAACTGGTTCTCTTTCATTATACTAGTTTGATAGCCTGAGAAAAGCATATTATGCGCAAAGAATCTCGAAAGAAAAAATTTTTTTTTCGAAGTTTGGAAACTTCGTTAGAATCACTTTTTTTCCGTTCTTATTTCAGATAACTGGTTCTCTTTCATTATACTATTTTGATAGCCTCAGAATAGCATATTATGCGCAAAGAATCTCGAAAATAAAAAAAAAAATTTTCGAAGTTTGAAACTTCGTTAGAATCACTTTTTTTTCGTTCTTATTTGAGATAACTGGTTCTCTTTCATTATACTAGTTTGATAGCCTCAGAAAAGCATACATATTATGCGCAAAGAATCTCGAAATGAAAAAAAAATTTTTTTCGAAGTTTGGAAACTTCATTAGAATCACTTTTTTTCCGTTCTTATTTGAGATAACTGGTTCTCTTTCATTATACTAGTTTGATAGCCTCAGTAAAGCATATTATGCGCAAAGAATCTCGAAAAGAAAAAAAAATTTTTTCGAAGTTTGGAAACTTCGTTAGAATCACTTTTTTTCGGTTTTTATTTGGGATAACTGGTTCTCTTTCATTATACTAGTTTGATAGCCTCAGAAAAGCATATTATGCGCAAAGAATCTCGAAAAGAAAAAAATTGTTTTTCGAAGTTTGGAAACTTCTTTTGAATCACTTTTTTTCCGTTCTTATTTGACATAACTGGTTCTCTTTCATTATACTAGTTTGATAGCCTCAGTAAAGCATATTATGCACAAAGAATCTCGAAAAGAAAAAAAAAATTTTTCGAAGTTTGGAAACATCATTAGAATCACTTTGTTTTCCGTTTTTATTTAAGATAACTGGTTCTCTTTCATTATACTAGTTTGATAGCCTCAGTAAAGCATATTATGCGCAAAGAATCTGGAAAAGAAAAAAAATTTTTTTCGAAGTTTGGAAACTTCGTTAGTATCACTTTTTTTCCGTTCTTATTTGAGATAAGCGGTTCTCTTTCATTATACTAGTTTGATAGCCTCAGAAAAGCATATTATGCGCAAAGAATCTCGAAAAGAAAAAAAGTTTTTTTTCGAAGTTTGGAAACTTCGTTTGAATCACTTTTTTTCCGTTCTTATTTGAGATAACTGGTTCTCTTTCATTATACTAGTTTGATAGCCTCAGAAAAGCATATTATGCGCAAAGAATCTCGAAAAGAATAAAATCTTTTTTCGAAGTTTGGAAACTTCCTTAGAAACACTTTTTTTCCATTCTTATTTGAGTTAACTGGTTCTCTTTCATTATAGTAGTTTGATAGACTCAGAAAAGCATATTATGCGCATAGAATCTCGAAATGAAAAAAATTTTTTTTCGAAATTTGGAAACTTCCTTAGAATCACTTTTTTTCCCTTCTTATTTGAGATTACTGGTTCTCTTTCATTATACTAGTTTGATAGCCTCAGAAAGGCATATTATGCGCAAAGAATCTCGAAAAGAAAAAAATCTTTTTTCGAAGTTTGGAAACTTCGTTAGAATCACTTTTTTTCCGTTCTTATTTGAGATAACTGGTTCTCTTTCATTATACTAGTTTGATAGCCTCAGAAAAGCATATTATGCGCAAAGAATCTCGAAAAGAAGAAAAATTTTTTACGAAGTTTGGAAACTTCGTTAGAATCACTTTTTTTCCGTTCTTATTTGAGATAACTGGTTCTCTTTCATTATACTAGTTTGATAGCCTCAGTAAAGCATATTATGCGCAAAGAATCTCGAAAAGAAAAAATTTTTTTTCGAAGTTTGGAAACTTCGTTAGAATCACTTTTTTTCCGTTCTTATTTGAGATAACTAGTTCTCCTTCATTATACTAGTTTGATAGCCTCAGAAATGCATATTATGCGCAAAGAATCTCGAAAATAAAAAAAAAATTTTTTTTCGAAGTTTGGAAACTTCATTAGAATCACTTTTTTTCCATTCTTATTTGAGATAAATGGTAATCTCTCATTATACTAGTTTGATACCCTTAGAAAGGCATATTATGCGCAAAGAATCTCGAAAAGAAGATATTTTTTTTTCGAAGTTTGGAAACTTCGTTAGAATCACTTTTTTTCCGTTGTTATTTGAGATAACTGGTTCTCTTTCATTATACTATTTTGATAGCCTCAGTAAAGCATATTATGCACAAAGAATCTCGAAAAGAAAAAAATTTTTTTTCGAAGTTTGGAAACTTCATTAAAATCACTTTTTTTCCATTCTTATTTGAGATAACTGGTAATCTCTCATTATACTAGTTTGATAGCCTCAGAAAAGCATATTATGCGCAAAGAATCTCGAAAAGAAAAAAAATTTTTTTTGAAGTTTGGAAACGTCGTTTGAATCACTTTTTTCCGTTCTTATTTGAAATAACTGGTTCTCTTTCATTATAGTAGTTTGATAGCCTCAGAAAAGCATATTATGCGCATAGAATCTCGAAATGAAGAACATTTTTTTCGAAGTTTGGAAACTTCCTTAGAATCACTTTTTTTCCTTTCTTATTTGAGATAACTGGTTCTCTTTCATTATACTAGTTTGATAGCCTCAGAAAAGCATATTATGCGCAAAGAATCTCGAAAAGAAAAAAATCTTTTTTCGAAGTTTGGAAACTTCCTTAGAAACACTTTTTTTCCATTCTTATTTGAGTTAACTGGTTCTCTTTCATTATACTAGTTTGATAGCCTGAGAAAAGCATATTATGCGCAAAGAATCTCGAAAGAAAAAATTTTTTTTTCGAAGTTTGGAAACTTCGTTAGAATCACTTTTTTTCCGTTCTTATTTCAGATAACTGGTTCTCTTTCATTATACTATTTTGATAGCCTCAGAATAGCATATTATGCGCAAAGAATCTCGAAAATAAAAAAAAAAATTTTCGAAGTTTGAAACTTCGTTAGAATCACTTTTTTTTCGTTCTTATTTGAGATAACTGGTTCTCTTTCATTATACTAGTTTGATAGCCTCAGAAAAGCATACATATTATGCGCAAAGAATCCGGGAAAGAAAAAAAAAATTTTTTCGCAGTTTGGAAACTTCTTTAGAATCACTTTTTTCCGTTCTTATTTGAGATAACTGGTTCTCTTTCATTATACTAGTTTGATAGCGTGAGAAAAGCATATTTAGCGCAAAGAATCACGAAAAGAAAAAAAAATTTTTTCGAAGTTTGGAAACTTCGTTAGAATCACTTTTTTCCCGTTCTTATTTGAGATAACTGGTTCTCTTTCATTATACTAGTTTGATTGCCTCAGAAAAGCATATTATGCGCAAAGAATCTCGAAAAGAAAAAAATTTTTTTCGAAGTTTGGAAACTTCCTTGGAATCACTTTTTTTCCGTTCTTATTTGAGATAACTGGTTCTCTTTCATTATACTAGTTTGATAGCCTCAGAAAAGCATATTATGCCCAAAGAATCTCGAAAAGAAGAAAAATTTTTTACGAAGTTTGGAAACTTCGTTAGAATCACTTTTTTTCCGTTCTTATTTGAGATAACTGGTTCTCTTTCATTATACTAGTTTGATAGCCTCAGTAAAGCATATTATGCGCAAAGAATCTCGAAAAGAAAAAATTTTTTTTCGAAGTTTGGAAACTTCGTTAGAATCACTTTTTTTCCGTTCTTATTTGAGATAACTAGTTCTCCTTCATTATACTAGTTTGATAGCCTCAGAAATGCATAATATGCGCAAAGAATCTCGAAAAGAAAAAAATTTTTTTTCGAAGTTTGGAAACTTCATTAGAATCACTTTTTTTCCATTCTTATTTTAGATAAATGGTAATCTCTCATTATACTACTTTGATAGCCTCAGAAAAGCATATTATGCACAATGAATCTCGAAAAGAAGAAATTTTTTTTTCGAAGTTTGGAAACTTCGTTAGAATCACTTTTTTTCCGTTGTTATTTGAGATAACTGGTTCTCTTTCATTATACTTGTTTGATAGCCTCAGAAAAGCATATTATGCGCAAAGAATCTCGAAAAGAAAAAATTTTTTTTTCGAAGGTAGAAACTTCTTTAGAGTCACTTTTTTTCCGTTCTTATTTTAGATAACTGGTTCTCTTTCATTATACTAGTTTGATAGCCTCAGAAAAGCATACATATTATGCGCAAAGAATCTCGAAATGAAAAAAAAATTTTTTTCGAAGTTTGGAAACTTCATTAGAATCACTTTTTTTCCGTTCTTATTTGAGATAACTGGTTCTCTTTCATTATACTAGTTTGATAGCCTCAGTAAAGCATATTATGCGCAAAGAATCTCGAAAAGAAAAAAAATTTTTTTCGAAGTTTGGAAACTTCGTTAGAATCACTTTTTCTCCGTTCTTATTTGAGATAACTGGTTCTCTTTCATTATAGTAGTTTGATAGCCTCAGAAAAGCATATTATGCGCAAAGAATCTCGAAATGAAAAAAATTTTTTTTCGAAGTTTGGAAACTTCGTTAGAATCACTTTTTTTCGGTTTTTATTTGGGATAACTGGTTCTCTTTCATTATACTAGTTTGATAGCCTCAGAAAAGCATATTATGCGCAAAGAATCTCGAAAAGAAAAAAATTGTTTTTCGAAGTTTGGAAACTTCTTTTGAATCACTTTTTTTCCGTTCTTATTTGACATAACTGGTTCTCTTTCATTATACTAGTTTGATAGCCTCAGTAAAGCATATTATGCACAAAGAATCTCGAAAAGAAAAAAAAAATTTTTCGAAGTTTGGAAACATCATTAGAATCACTTTGTTTTCCGTTTTTATTTAAGATAACTGGTTCTCTTTCATTATACTAGTTTGATAGCCTCAGTAAAGCATATTATGCGCAAAGAATCTGGAAAAGAAAAAAAATTTTTTTCGAAGTTTGGAAACTTCGTTAGTATCACTTTTTTTCCGTTCTTATTTGAGATAAGCGGTTCTCTTTCATTATACTAGTTTGATAGCCTCAGAAAAGCATATTATGCGCAAAGAATCTCGAAAAGAAAAAAAGTTTTTTTTCGAAGTTTGGAAACTTCGTTTGAATCACTTTTTTTCCGTTCTTATTTGAGATAACTGGTTCTCTTTCATTATACTAGTTTGATAGCCTCAGAAAAGCATATTATGCGCAAAGAATCTCGAAAAGAATAAAATCTTTTTTCGAAGTTTGGAAACTTCCTTAGAAACACTTTTTTTCCATTCTTATTTGAGTTAACTGGTTCTCTTTCATTATAGTAGTTTGATAGACTCAGAAAAGCATATTATGCGCATAGAATCTCGAAATGAAAAAAATTTTTTTTCGAAATTTGGAAACTTCCTTAGAATCACTTTTTTTCCGTTCTTATTTGAGATTACTGGTTCTCTTTCATTATACTAGTTTGATAGCCTCAGAAAGGCATATTATGCGCAAAGAATCTCGAAAAGAAAAAAATCTTTTTTCGAAGTTTGGAAACTTCGTTAGAATCACTTTTTTTCCGTTCTTATTTGAGATAACTGGTTCTCTTTCATTATACTAGTTTGATAGCCTCAGAAAAGCATATTATGCGCAAAGAATCTCGAAAAGAAGAAAAATTTTTTACGAAGTTTGGAAACTTCGTTAGAATCACTTTTTTTCCGTTCTTATTTGAGATAACTGGTTCTCTTTCATTATACTAGTTTGATAGCCTCAGTAAAGCATATTATGCGCAAAGAATCTCGAAAAGAAAAAATTTTTTTTCGAAGTTTGGAAACTTCGTTAGAATCACTTTTTTTCCGTTCTTATTTGAGATAACTAGTTCTCCTTCATTATACTAGTTTGATAGCCTCAGAAATGCATATTATGCGCAAAGAATCTCGAAAATAAAAAAAAAATTTTTTTTCGAAGTTTGGAAACTTCATTAGAATCACTTTTTTTCCATTCTTATTTGAGATAAATGGTAATCTCTCATTATACTAGTTTGATACCCTTAGAAAGGCATATAATGCGCAAAGAATCTCGAAAAGAAGATATTTTTTTTTCGAAGTTTGGAAACTTCGTTAGAATCACTTTTTTTCCGTTGTTATTTGAGATAACTGGTTCTCTTTCATTATACTATTTTGATAGCCTCAGTAAAGCATATTATGCACAAAGAATCTCGAAAAGAAAAAAATTTTTTTTCGAAGTTTGGAAACTTCATTAAAATCACTTTTTTTCCATTCTTATTTGAGATAACTGGTAATCTCTCATTATACTAGTTTGATAGCCTCAGAAAAGCATATTATGCGCAAAGAATCTCGAAAAGAAAAAAAATTTTTTTTGAAGTTTGGAAACGTCGTTTGAATCACTTTTTTCCGTTCTTATTTGAGATAACTGGTTCTCTTTCATTATAGTAGTTTGATAGCCTCAGAAAAGCATATTATGCGCATAGAATCTCGAAATGAAGAACATTTTTTTTCGAAGTTTGGAAACTTCCTTAGAATCACTTTTTTTCCTTTCTTATTTGAGATAACTGGTTCTCTTTCATTATACTAGTTTGATAGCCTCAGAAAAGCATATTATGCGCAAAGAATCTCGAAAAGAAAAAAATCTTTTTTCGAAGTTTGGAAACTTCCTTAGAAACACTTTTTTTCCATTCTTATTTGAGTTAACTGGTTCTCTTTCATTATACTAGTTTGATAGCCTGAGAAAAGCATATTATGCGCAAAGAATCTCGAAAGAAAAAATTTTTTTTTCGAAGTTTGGAAACTTCGTTAGAATCACTTTTTTTCCGTTCTTATTTCAGATAACTGGTTCTCTTTCATTATACTATTTTGATAGCCTCAGAATAGCATATTATGCGCAAAGAATCTCGAAAATAAAAAAAAAAAATTTTCGAAGTTTGAAACTTCGTTAGAATCACTTTTTTTTCGTTCTTATTTGAGATAACTGGTTCTCTTTCATTATACTAGTTTGATAGCCTCAGAAAAGCATACATATTATGCGCAAAGAATCCGGGAAAGAAAAAAAAATTTTTTCGCAGTTTGGAAACTTCTTTAGAATCACTTTTTTCCGTTCTTATTTGAGATAACTGGTTCTCTTTCATTATACTAGTTTGATAGCGTGAGAAAAGCATATTTAGCGCAAAGAATCACGAAAAGAAAAAAAAATTTTTTCGAAGTTTGGAAACTTCGTTAGAATCACTTTTTTCCCGTTCTTATTTGAGATAACTGGTTCTCTTTCATTATACCAGTTTGATTGCCTCAGAAAAGCATATTATGCGCAAAGAATCTCGAAAAGAAAAAAATTTTTTTCGAAGTTTGGAAACTTCCTTGGAATCACTTTTTTTCCGTTCTTATTTGAGATAACTGGTTCTCTTTCATTATACTAGTTTGATAGCCTCAGAAAAGCATATTATGCGCAAAGAATCTCGAAAAGAAGAAATTTTTTTTTCGAAGTTTGGAAACTTCGTTAGAATCACTTTTTTCCGTTCTTATTTGAGATAACTAGTTCTCTTTCATTATACAGTTTGATAGCCTCAGAAAAGCATATTATGCCCAAAGAATCTCGAAAAGAAGAAAAATTTTTTACGAAGTTTGGAAACTTCGTTAGAATCACTTTTTTTCCGTTCTTATTTGAGATAACTGGTTCTCTTTCATTATACTAGTTTGATAGCCTCAGTAAAGCATATTATGCGCAAAGAATCTCGAAAAGAAAAAATTTTTTTTCGAAGTTTGGAAACTTCGTTAGAATCACTTTTTTTCCGTTCTTATTTGAGATAACTAGTTCTCCTTCATTATACTAGTTTGATAGCCTCAGAAATGCATATTATGCGCAAAGAATCTCGAAAAGAAAAAAATTTTTTTCGAAGTTTGGAAACTTCATTAGAATCACTTTTTTTCCATTCTTATTTTAGATAAATGGTAATCTCCCATTATACTACTTTGATAGCCTCAGAAAAGCATATTATGCACAATGAATCTCGAAAAGAAGAAATTTTTTTTTCGAAGTTTGGAAACTTCGTTAGAATCACTTTTTTTCCGTTGTTATTTGAGATAACTGGTTCTCTTTCATTATACTTGTTTGATAGCCTCAGAAAAGCATATTATGCGCAAAGAATCTCGAAAAGAAAAAATTTTTTTTTCGAAGGTAGAAACTTCTTTAGAGTCACTTTTTTTCCGTTCTTATTTTAGATAACTGGTTCTCTTTCATTATACTAGTTTGATAGCCTCAGAAAAGCATATTATGCGCAAAGAATCTCGAAAAGAAAAAATTTTTTTTTCGAAGGTAGAAACTTCTTTAGAGTCACTTTTTTTCCGTTCTTATTTGAGATAACTGGTTCTCTTTCATTATACTAATTAGATAGCCTCAGAAAAGCATATTACGCGCAAAGAATCTCGAAAATAAAAAAAATTTTTTAGAACTTTGGAAACTTCGTTAGAATCACTTTTTTTCCGTTCTTATTTGAGATAACTGGTTCTCTTTCATTATACTAGTTTGATAGCCTCAGAAAAGCATATTATGCGCAAAGAATCTCGAAAAGAAAAAAATTTTTTTTCGAAGTTTGGAAACTTCATTAGAATCACTTTTTTTCCATTCTTATTTGAGATAACTGGTAATCTCTCATTATACTAGTTTGATAGCCTCAGAAAAGCATATTATGCCCAAAGAATCTCGAAAAGAAAAAAAAATTTTTTTCGAAGTTTGGAAACGTCGTTTGAATCACTTTTTTCCGTTCTTATTTGAGATAACCGGTTCTCTTTCATTATAGTAGTTTGATAGCCTCAGAAAAGCATATTATGCGCATAGAATCTCGAAATGAAAAAATTTTTTTTCGAAGTTTGGAAACTTCCTTAGAATCACTTTTTTTCCTTTCTTATTTGAGATAACTGGTTCTCTTTCATTATACTAGTTTGATAGCCTCAGAAAAGCATATTATGCGCAAAGAATCTCGAAAAGAAAAAAATCTTTTTTCGAAGTTTGGAAACTTCCTTAGAAACACTTTTTTTCCATTCTTATTTGAGTTAACTGGTTCTCTTTCATTATAGTAGTTTGATAGCCTCAGAAAAGCATATTATGCGCATAGAATCTCGAAATGAAGAAAAATTTTTTTCGAAGTTTGGAAACTTCCTTAGAATCACTTTTTTTCCGTTCTTATTTGAGATAACTGGTTCTCTTTCATTATACTAGTTTCATAGCCTCAGAAAAGCAAATTATGCGCAAAGAATCTCGAAAAGTAAAAAATCTTTTTTCGAAGTTTGGAAACTTCGTTAGAATCACTTTTTTTCCGTTCTTATTTGAGATAACTGGTTCTCTTTCATTATACTAGTTTGATAGCCTCAGAAAAGCATATTATGCGCAAAGAATCTCGAAAATAAAAAAAATTTTTTCGAAGTTTGAAACTTCGTTAGAATCACTTTTTCTTCGTTCTTATTTGAGATAACTGGTTCTCTTTCATTATACTAGTTTGATAGCCTCAGAAAAGCATATTATGCGCAAAGAATCTCGAAAAGAAAAAAAATTTTTTTCGAAGTTTGGAAACGTCGATTGAATCACTTTTTTCCGTTCTTATTTGAGATAACTGGTTCTCTTTCATTATAGTAGTTTGATAGCCTCAGTAAAGCATATTATGCGCAAAGAATATGGAAAAGAAAAAAAAAAATTTTTCGAAGTTTGGAAACTTCGTTAGAATCACTTTTTTTCCGTTCTTATTTGAGATAACTGGTTCTCTTTCATTATACTAGTTTGATAGTCTCAGAAAAGCATATTATGCGCAAAGAATCTCGAAAAGAAAAAAATTTTTTTTCGAAGTTTGGAAACTTCTTTAGAATCACTTTTTTTCCGTTCTTATTTGAGATAACTGGTTCTCTTTCATTATACTAGTTTGATAGCCTGAGAAAAGCATATTTAGCGCAAAGAATCACGAAAAGAAAAAAAAATTTTTCGAAGTTTGGAAACTTCGTTAGAATCACTTTTTTCCCGTTCTTATTTGAGATAACTGGTTCTCTTTCATTATACTAGTTTGATTGCCTCAGAAAAGCATATTGTGGGCAAAGAATCTCGAAAAGAAAAAAAATTTTTTTCGAAGTTTGGAAACTTTGTTAGAATCACTTTTTTTCCGTTCTTATTTGAGATAACTGGTTCTCTTTCTTTATACTAGTTTGATAGCCTCAGAAAAGCATATTATGCGCAAAGAATCTCGAAAAGATAAAAAAAATTTTCGAAGTTTGGAAACTTCGTTAGAATCACTTTTATTCCGTTCTTAATTGAGATAACTGGTTCTGTTTCATTATACTAGTTTGATAGCCTCAGAAAAGCATATTATGCCCAAAGAATCTCGAAAAGAAGAAAATTTTTTTTCGAAGTTTTGAAACTTCGTTAGAATCACTTTTTTCCGTTCTTATTTGAGATAACTAGTTCTCTTTCATTATACAGTTTGATAGCCTCAGAAAAGCATATTATGCGCAAAGAATCTCGAAAAGAAAAAAATTTTTTTCGAAGTTTGGAAACTTCCTTGGAATCACTTTTTTTCCGTTCTTATTTGAGATAACTGGTTCTCTTTCATTATACTAGTTTGATAGCCTCAGAAAAGCATATTATGCGCAAAGAATCTCGAAAAGAAGAAATTTTTTTTTCGAAGTTTGGAAACTTCGTTAGAATCACTTTTTTCCGTTCTTATTTGAGATAACTAGTTCTCTTTCATTATACAGTTTGATAGCCTCAGAAAAGCATATTATGCCCAAAGAATCTCGAAAAGAAGAAAAATTTTTTACGAAGTTTGGAAACTTCGTTAGAATCACTTTTTTTCCGTTCTTATTTGAGATAACTGGTTCTCTTTCATTATACTAGTTTGATAGCCTCAGTAAAGCATATTATGCGCAAAGAATCTCGAAAAGAAAAAATTTTTTTTCGAAGTTTGGAAACTTCGTTAGAATCACTTTTTTTCCGTTCTTATTTGAGATAACTAGTTCTCCTTCATTATACTAGTTTGATAGCCTCAGAAATGCATATTATGCGCAAAGAATCTCGAAAAGAAAAAAATTTTTTTCGAAGTTTGGAAACTTCATTAGAATCACTTTTTTTCCATTCTTATTTTAGATAAATGGTAATCTCCCATTATACTACTTTGATAGCCTCAGAAAAGCATATTATGCACAATGAATCTCGAAAAGAAGAAATTTTTTTTTCGAAGTTTGGAAACTTCGTTAGAATCACTTTTTTTCCGTTGTTATTTGAGATAACTGGTTCTCTTTCATTATACTTGTTTGATAGCCTCAGAAAAGCATATTATGCGCAAAGAATCTCGAAAAGAAAAAATTTTTTTTTCGAAGGTAGAAACTTCTTTAGAGTCACTTTTTTTCCGTTCTTATTTTAGATAACTGGTTCTCTTTCATTATACTAGTTTGATAGCCTCAGAAAAGCATATTATGCGCAAAGAATCTCGAAAAGAAAAAATTTTTTTTTCGAAGGTAGAAACTTCTTTAGAGTCACTTTTTTTCCGTTCTTATTTGAGATAACTGGTTCTCTTTCATTATACTAATTAGATAGCCTCAGAAAAGCATATTACGCGCAAAGAATCTCGAAAATAAAAAAATTTTTTTAGAACTTTGGAAACTTCGTTAGAATCACTTTTTTTCCGTTCTTATTTGAGATAACTGGTTCTCTTTCATTATACTAGTTTGATAGCCTCAGAAAAGCATATTATGCGCAAAGAATCTCGAAAAGAAAAAAATTTTTTTTCGAAGTTTGGAAACTTCATTAGAATCACTTTTTTTCCATTCTTATTTGAGATAACTGGTAATCTCTCATTATACTAGTTTGATAGCCTCAGAAAAGCATATTATGCCCAAAGAATCTCGAAAAGAAAAAAAAATTTTTTTCGAAGTTTGGAAACGTCGTTTGAATCACTTTTTTCCGTTCTTATTTGAGATAACCGGTTCTCTTTCATTATAGTAGTTTGATAGCCTCAGAAAAGCATATTATGCGCATAGAATCTCGAAATGAAAAAATTTTTTTTCGAAGTTTGGAAACTTCCTTAGAATCACTTTTTTTCCTTTCTTATTTGAGATAACTGGTTCTCTTTCATTATACTAGTTTGATAGCCTCAGAAAAGCATATTATGCGCAAAGAATCTCGAAAAGAAAAAAATCTTTTTTCGAAGTTTGGAAACTTCCTTAGAAACACTTTTTTTCCATTCTTATTTGAGTTAACTGGTTCTCTTTCATTATAGTAGTTTGATAGCCTCAGAAAAGCATATTATGCGCATAGAATCTCGAAATGAAGAAAAATTTTTTTCGAAGTTTGGAAACTTCCTTAGAATCACTTTTTTTCCGTTCTTATTTGAGATAACTGGTTCTCTTTCATTATACTAGTTTCATAGCCTCAGAAAAGCAAATTATGCGCAAAGAATCTCGAAAAGTAAAAAATCTTTTTTCGAAGTTTGGAAACTTCGTTAGAATCACTTTTTTTCCGTTCTTATTTGAGATAACTGGTTCTCTTTCATTATACTAGTTTGATAGCCTCAGAAAAGCATATTATGCGCAAAGAATCTCGAAAATAAAAAAAATTTTTTCGAAGTTTGAAACTTCGTTAGAATCACTTTTTCTTCGTTCTTATTTGAGATAACTGGTTCTCTTTCATTATACTAGTTTGATAGCCTCAGAAAAGCATATTATGCGCAAAGAATCTCGAAAAGAAAAAAAATTTTTTTCGAAGTTTGGAAACGTCGATTGAATCACTTTTTTCCGTTCTTATTTGAGATAACTGGTTCTCTTTCATTATAGTAGTTTGATAGCCTCAGTAAAGCATATTATGCGCAAAGAATATGGAAAAGAAAAAAAAAAATTTTTCGAAGTTTGGAAACTTCGTTAGAATCACTTTTTTTCCGTTCTTATTTGAGATAACTGGTTCTCTTTCATTATACTAGTTTGATAGTCTCAGAAAAGCATATTATGCGCAAAGAATCTCGAAAAGAAAAAAATTTTTTTTCGAAGTTTGGAAACTTCTTTAGAATCACTTTTTTTCCGTTCTTATTTGAGATAACTGGTTCTCTTTCATTATACTAGTTTGATAGCCTGAGAAAAGCATATTTAGCGCAAAGAATCACGAAAAGAAAAAAAAATTTTTCGAAGTTTGGAAACTTCGTTAGAATCACTTTTTTCCCGTTCTTATTTGAGATAACTGGTTCTCTTTCATTATACTAGTTTGATTGCCTCAGAAAAGCATATTGTGGGCAAAGAATCTCGAAAAGAAAAAAAATTTTTTTCGAAGTTTGGAAACTTTGTTAGAATCACTTTTTTTCCGTTCTTATTTGAGATAACTGGTTCTCTTTCTTTATACTAGTTTGATAGCCTCAGAAAAGCATATTATGCGCAAAGAATCTCGAAAAGATAAAAAAAATTTTCGAAGTTTGGAAACTTCGTTAGAATCACTTTTATTCCGTTCTTAATTGAGATAACTGGTTCTGTTTCATTATACTAGTTTGATAGCCTCAGAAAAGCATATTATGCCCAAAGAATCTCGAAAAGAAGAAAATTTTTTTTCGAAGTTTTGAAACTTCGTTAGAATCACTTTTTTCCGTTCTTATTTGAGATAACTAGTTCTCTTTCATTATACAGTTTGATACCCTCAGAAAAGCATATTATGCGCAAAGAATCTCGAAAAGAAGAAAAAATTTTTACGAAGTTTGGAAACTTCGTTAGAATCACTTTTTTCCGTTCTTATTTGAGATAACTGGTTCTCTTTCATTATACTAGTTTGATAGCCTCAGAAAAGCATATTACGCGCAAAGAATCTGGAAAATAAAAAAATTTTTTTAGAACATTGGAAACTTCGTTAGAATCACTTTTTTTCCGTTCTTATTTGAGATAACTGGTTCTCTTTCATTATACTATTTTGATAGCCTCAGAAAAGCATATTAGCGCAAAGAATCTCGAAAAGAAAAAAATTTTTTTTCGAAGTTTGGAAACTTCATTAGAATCACTTTTTTTCCATTCTTATTTGAGATAACTGGTAATCTCTCATTATACTAGTTTGATAGCCTCAGAAAAACATATTATGCCCAAAGAATCTCGAAAAGAAAAAAAAATTTTTTCGAAGTTTGGAAACGTCGTTTGAATCACTTTTTTCCGTTCTTATTTGAGATAACTGGTTCTCTTTCATTATAGTAGTTTGATAGCCTCTGAAAAGCATATTATGCGCATAGAATCTCGAAATGAAAAATTTTTTTTTCAAAGTTTGGAAACTTCCTTAGAATCACTTTTTTTCCTTTCTTATTTGAGATAACTGGTTCTCTTTCATTATACTAGTTTGATAGCCTCAGAAAAGCATATTATGCGCAAAGAATCTCGAAAGAAAAAAATCTTTTTTCGAAGTTTGGAAACTTCCTTAGAAACACTTTTTTTCCATTCTTATTTGAGTTAACTGGTTCTCTTTCATTATACTAGTTTGATAGCCTGAGAAAAGCATATTATGCGCAAAGAATCTCGAAAGAAAAAATTTTTTTTTCGAAGTTTGGAAACTTCGTTAGAATCACTTTTTTTCCGTTCTTATTTCAGATAACTGGTTCTCTTTCATTATACTATTTTGATAGCCTCAGAATAGCATATTATGCGCAAAGAATCTCGAAAATAAAAAAAAAAATTTTCTAAGTTTGAAACTTCGTTAGAATCACTTTTTTTTCGTTCTTATTTGAGATAACTGGTTCTCTTTCATTATACTAGTTTGATAGCCTCAGAAAAGCATACATATTATGCGCAAAGAATCTCGAAATGAAAAAAAAATTTTTTTCGAAGTTTGGAAACTTCATTAGAATCACTTTTTTTCCGTTCTTATTTGAGATAACTGGTTCTCTTTCATTATACTAGTTTGATAGCCTCAGTAAAGCATATTATGCGCAAAGAACCTCGAAAAGAAAAAAATTTTTTTCGAAGTTTGGAAACTTCGTTAGAATCACTTTTTTTCCGTTCTTATTTGAGATAACTGGTTCTCTTTCATTATAGTAGTTTGATAGCCTCAGAAAAGCATATTATGCGCAAAGAATCTCGAAATGAAAAAAATTTTTTTTCGAAGTTTGGAAACTTTGTTAGAATCACTTTTTTTCGGTTTTTATTTGGGATAACTGGTTCTCTTTCATTATACTAGTTTGATAGCCTCAGAAAAGCATATTATGCGCAAAGAATCTCGAAAAGAAAAAAATTGTTTTTCGAAGTTTGGAAACTTCTTTTGAATCACTTTTTTTCCGTTCTTATTTGACATAACTGGTTCTCTTTCATTATACTAGTTTGATAGCCTCAGTAAAGCATATTATGCACAAAGAATCTCGAAAAGAAAAAAAAAATTTTTCGAAGTTTGGAAACATCATTAGAATCACTTTGTTTTCCGTTTTTATTTAAGATAACTGGTTCTCTTTCATTATACTAGTTTGATAGCCTCAGTAAAGCATATTATGCGTAAAGAATCTGGAAAAGAAAAAAAATTTTTTTCGAAGTTTGGAAACTTCGTTAATATCACTTTTTTTCCGTTCTTATTTGAGATAAGCGGTTCTCTTTCATTATACTAGTTTGATAGCCTCAGAAAAGCATATTATGCGCAAAGAATCTCGAAAAGAAAAAAATTTTTTTTCGAAGTTTGGAAACTTCATTAAAATCACTTTTTTTCCATTCTTATTTGAGATAACTGGTAATCTCTCATTATACTAGTTTGATAGCCTCAGAAAAGCATATTATGCGCAAAGAATCTCGAAAAGAAAAAAAATTTTTTTTGAAGTTTGGAAACGTCGTTTGAATCACTTTTTTCCGTTCTTATTTGAGATAACTGGTTCTCTTTCATTATAGTAGTTTGATAGACTCAGAAAAGCATATTATGCGCATAGAATCTCGAAATGAAAAAAATTTTTTTTCGAAGTTTGGAAACTTCCTTAGAATCACTTTTTTTCCGTTCTTATTTGAGATTACTGGTTCTCTTTCATTATACTAGTTTGATAGCCTCAGAAAGGCATATTATGCGCAAAGAATCTCGAAAAGAAAAAAATCTTTTTTCGAAGTTTGGAAACTTCGTTAGAATCACTTTTTTTCCGTTCTTATTTGAGATAACTGGTTCTCTTTCATTATACTAGTTTGATTGCCTCAGAAAAGCATATTATGCGCAAAGAATCTCGAAAATAAAAAAAAAATTTTTTTTCGAAGTTTGGAAACTTCATTAGAATCACTTTTTTTCCATTCTTATTTGAGATAAATGGTAATCTCTCATTATACTAGTTTGATACCCTTAGAAAGGCATATTATGCGCAAAGAATCTCGAAAAGAAGATATTTTTTTTTCGAAGTTTGGAAACTTCGTTAGAATCACTTTTTTTCCGTTGTTATTTGAGATAACTGGTTCTCTTTCATTATACTAGTTTGATAGCCTCAGTAAAGCATATTATGCACAAAGAATCTCGAAAAGAAAAAAATTTTTTTTCGAAGTTTGGAAACTTCATTAAAATCACTTTTTTTCCATTCTTATTTGAGATAACTGGTTCTCTTTCATTATAGTAGTTTGATAGCCTCAGAAAAGCATATTATGCGCATAGAATCTCGAAATGAAGAACATTTTTTTTCGAAGTTTGGAAACTTCCTTAGAATCACTTTTTTTCCTTTCTTATTTGAGATAACTGGTTCTCATTCATTATACTAGTTTGATAGCCTCAGAAAAGCATATTATGCGCAAAGAATCTCGAAAAGAAAAAAATCTTTTTTCGAAGTTTGGAAACTTCCTTAGAAACACTTTTTTTCCATTCTTATTTGAGTTAACTGGTTCTCTTTCATTATACTAGTTTGATAGCCTGAGAAAAGCATATTATGCGCAAAGAATCTCGAAAGAAAAAATTTTTTTTTCGAAGTTTGGAAACTTCGTTAGAATCACTTTTTTTCCGTTCTTATTTCAGATAACTGGTTCTCTTTCATTATACTATTTTGATAGCCTCACAATAGCATATTATGCGCAAAGAATCTCGAAAATAAAAAAAAAAATTTTCGAAGTTTGAAACTTCGTTAGAATCACTTTTTTTTCGTTCTTATTTGAGATAACTGGTTCTCTTTCATTATACTAGTTTGATAGCCTCAGAAAAGCATACATATTATGCGCAAAGAATCTCGAAATGAAAAAAAAATTTTTTTCGAAGTTTGGAAACTTCATTAGAATCACTTTTTTTCCGTTCTTATTTGAGATAACTGGTTCTCTTTCATTATACTAGTTTATTAGCCTCAGTAAAGCATATTATGCGCAAAGAATCCGGAAAAGAAAAAAAAAATTTTTTCGCAGTTTGGAAACTTCTTTAGAATCACTTTTTTCCGTTCTTATTTGAGATAACTGGTTCTCTTTCATTATACTAGTTTGATTGCCTCAGAAAAGCATATTATGCGCAAAGAATCTCGAAAAGAAAAAAATTTTTTTCGAAGTTTGGAAACTTCCTTGGAATCACTTTTTTTCCGTTCTTATTTGAGATAACTGGTTCTCTTTCATTATACTAGTTTGATAGCCTCAGAAAAGCATATTATGCGCAAAGAATCTCGAAAAGAAGAAATTTTTTTTTCGAACTTTGGAAACTTCGTTAGAATCACTTTTTTTCCGTTCTTATTTGAGAAAACTAGTTCTCTTTCATTATACAGTTTGATAGCCTCAGAAAAGCATATTATGCCCAAAGAATCTCGAAAAGAAGAAAAATTTTTTACGAAGTTTGGAAACTTCGTTAGAATCACTTTTTTTCCGTTCTTATTTGAGATAACTGGTTCTCTTTCATTATACTAGTTTGATAGCCTCAGTAAAGCATATTATGCGCAAAGAATCTCGAAAAGAAAAAATTTTTTTTCGAAGTTTGGAAACTTCGTTAGAATCACTTTTTTTCCGTTCTTATTTGAGATAACTAGTTCTCCTTCATTATACTAGTTTGATAGCCTCAGAAATGCATATTATGCGCAAAGAATCTCGAAAATAAAAAAAAAATTTTTTTTCGAAGTTTGGAAACTTCATTAGAATCACTTTTTTTCCATTCTTATTTGAGATAAATGGTAATCTCTCATTATACTAGTTTGATACCCTTAGAAAGGCATATTATGCGCAAAGAATCTCGAAAAGAAGATATATTTTTTTCGAAGTTTGGAAACTTCGTTAGAATCATTTTTTTCCGTTGTTATTTGAGATAACTGGTTCTCTTTCATTATACTATTTTGATAGCCTCAGTAAAGCATATTATGCACAAAGAATCTCGAAAAGAAAAAAATTTTTTTTCGAAGTTTGGAAACTTCATTAAAATCACTTTTTTTCCATTCTTATTTGAGATAACTGGTAATCTCTCATTATACTAGTTTGATAGCCTCAGAAAAGCATATTATGCGCAAAGAATCTCGAAAAGAAAAAAAATTTTTTTTGAAGTTTGGAAACGTCGTTTGAATCACTTTTTTCCGTTCTTATTTGAGATAACTGGTTCTCTTTCATTATAGTAGTTTGATAGCCTCAGAAAAGCATATTATGCGCATAGAATCTCGAAATGAAGAACATTTTTTTTCGAAGTTTGGAAACTTCCTTAGAATCACTTTTTTTCCTTTCTTATTTGAGATAACTGGTTCTCTTTCATTATACTAGTTTGATAGCCTCAGAAAAGCATATTATGCGCAAAGAATCTCGAAAAGAAAAAAATCTTTTTTCGAAGTTTGGAAACTTCCTTAGAAACACTTTTTTTCCATTCTTATTTGAGTTAACTGGTTCTCTTTCATTATACTAGTTTGATAGCCTGAGAAAAGCATATTATGCGCAAAGAATCTCGAAAGAAAAAATTTTTTTTTCGAAGTTTGGAAACTTCGTTAGAATCACTTTTTTTCCGTTCTTATTTCAGATAACTGGTTCTCTTTCATTATACTATTTTGATAGCCTCAGAATAGCCATATTATGCGCAAAGAATCTCGAAAATAAAAAAAAAAATTTTCGAAGTTTGAAACTTCGTTAGAATCACTTTTTTTTCGTTCTTATTTGAGATAACTGGTTCTCTTTCATTATACTAGTTTGATAGCCTCAGAAAAGCATACATATTATGCGCAAAGAATCTCGAAATGAAAAAAAAATTTTTTTCGAAGTTTGGAAACTTCATTAGAATCACTTATTTTCCGTTCTTATTTGAGATAACTGGTTCTCTATCATTATACTAGTTTGATAGCCTCAGTAAAGCACATTATGCGCAAAGAATCCGGAAAAGAAAAAAAAATTTTTTCGCAGTTTGGAAACTTCTTTAGAATCACTTTTTTCCGTTCTTATTTGAGATAACTGGTTCTCTTTCATTATACTAGTTTGATAGCGTGAGAAAAGCATATTTAGCGCAAAGAATCACGAAAAGAAAAAAAAAATTTTTTCGAAGTTTGGAAACTTCGTTAGAATCACTTTTTTCCCGTTCTTATTTGAGATAACTGGTTCTCTTTCATTATACTAGTTTGATTGCCTCAGAAAAGCATATTATGCGCAAAGAATCTCGAAAAGAAAAAAATTTTTTTCGAAGTTTGGAAACTTCCTTGGAATCACTTTTTTTCCGTTCTTATTTGAGATAACTGGTTCTCTTTCATTATACTAGTTTGATAGCCTCAGAAAAGCATATTATGCGCAAAGAATCTCGAAAAGAAGAAAATTTTTTTTCGAAGTTTGGAAACTTCGTTAGAATCACTTTTTTCCGTTCTTATTTGAGATAACTAGTTCTCTTTCATTATACAGTTTGATAGCCTCAGAAAAGCATATTATGCCCAAAGAATCTCAAAAAGAAGAAAAATTTTTTACGAAGTTTGGAAACTTCGTTAGAATCACTTTTTTTCCGTTCTTATTTGAGATAACTGGTTCTCTTTCATTATACTAGTTTGATAGCCTCAGTAAAGCATATTATGCGCAAAGAATCTCGAAAAGAAAAAATTTTTTTTCGAAGTTTGGAAACTTCGTTAGAATCACTTTTTTTCCGTTCTTATTTGAGATAACTAGTTCTCCTTCATTATACTAGTTTGATAGCCTCAGAAATGCACATTATGCGCAAAGAATCTCGAAAAGAAAAAAATTTTTTTTCGAAGTTTGGAAACTTCATTAGAATCACTTTTTTTCCATTCTTATTTTAGATAAATGGTAATCTCTCATTATACTACTTTGATAGCCTCAGAAAAGCATATTATGCACAATGAATCTCGAAAAGAAGAAATTTTTTTTTCGAAGTTTGGAAACTTCGTTAGAATCACTTTTTTTCCGTTGTTATTTGAGATAACTGGTTCTCTTTCATTATACTAGTTTGATAGCCTCAGAAAAGCATATTATGCGCAAAGAATCTCGAAAAGAAAAAATTTTTTTTTCGAAGGTAGAAACTTCTTTAGAGTCACTTTTTTTCCGTTCTTATTTTAGATAACTGGTTCTCTTTCATTATACTAGTTTGATAGCCTCAGAAAAGCATATTATGCGCAAAGAATCTCGAAAAGAAAAAATTTTTTTTTCGAAGGTAGAAACTTCTTTGGAGTCCCTTTTTTTCCGTTCTTATTTGAGATAACTGGTTCTCTTTCATTATACTAATTAGATAGCCTCAGAAAAGCATATTACGCGCAAAGAATCTCGAAAATAAAAACATTTTTTTAGAACTTTGGAAACTTCGTTAGAATCACTTTTTTTCCGTTCTTATTTGAGATAACTGGTTCTCTTTCATTATACTAGTTTGATAGCCTCAGAAAAGCATATTATGCGCAAAGAATCTCGAAGAGAAAAAAATTTTTTTTCGAAGTTTGGAAACTTCATTAGAATCACTTTTTTTCCATTCTTATTTGAGATAACTGGTAATCTCTCATTATACTAGTTTGATAGCCTCAGAAAAGCATATTATGCCCAAAGAATCTCGAAAAGAAAAAAAAATTTTTTCGCAGTTTGGAAACGTCGTTTGAATCACTTTTTTCCGTTCTTATTTGAGATAACCGGTTCTCTTTCATTATAGTAGTTTGATAGCCTCAGAAAAGCATATTATGCGCATAGAATCTCGAAATGAAAAATTTTTTTTTCGAAGTTTGGAAACTTCCTTAGAATCACTTTTTTTCCTTTCTTATTTGAGATAACTGGTTCTCTTTCATTATACTAGTTTGATAGCCTCAGAAAAGCATATTATGCGCATAGAATCTCGAAATGAAAAAAATTTTTTTTCGAAGTTTGGAAACTTCCTTAGAATCACTTTTTTTCCGTTCTTATTTGAGATAACTGGTTCTCTTTCATTATACTAGTTTCATAGCCTCAGAAAAGCAAATTATGCGCAAAGAATCTCGAAAAGAAAAAAATCTTTTTTCGAAGTTTGGAAACTTCGTTAGAATCACTTTTTTTCCGTTCTTATTTGAGATAACTGGTTCTCTTTCATTATACTAGTTTGATAGCCTCAGAAAAGCATATTATGCGCAAAGAATCTCGAAAATAAAAAAAAAAAATTTTCGAAGTTTGAAACTTCGTTAGAATCACTTTTTCTTCGTTCTTATTTGAGATAACTGGTTCTCTTTCATTATACTAGTTTGATAGCCTCAGAAAAGCATATTATGCGCAAAGAATCTCGAAAAGAAAAAAATTTTTTTTCGAAGTTTGGAAACGTCGATTGAATCACTTTTTTCCGTTCTTATTTGAGATAACTGGTTCTCTTTCATTATAGTAGTTTGATAGCCTCAGTAAAGCATATTATGCGCAAAGAATATGGAAAAGAAAAAAAAAAATTTTTCGAAGTTTGGAAACTTCGTTAGAATCACTTTTTTTCCGTTCTTATTTGAGATAACTGGTTCTGTTTCATTATACTAGTTTGATAGTCTCAGAAAAGCATATTATGCGCAAAGAATCTCGAAAAGAAAAAAATTTTTTTTCGAAGTTTGGAAACTTCTTTTGAATCACTTTTTTTCCGTTCTTATTTGAGATAACTGGTTCTCTTTCATTATACTAGTTTGATAGCCTCAGAAAAGCATATTATGCGCAAAGAATCTCGAAAAGAAAAAAAATTTTTTTCGAAGTTTGGAAACTTCTTTAGAATCACTTTTTTTCCGTTCTTATTTGAGATAACTGGTTCTCTTTCATTATACTAGTTTGATAGCCTGAGAAAAGCATATTTAGCGCAAAGAATCACGAAAAGAAAAAAAAAATTTTCGAAGTTTGGAAACTTCGTTAGAATCACTTTTTTCCCGTTCTTATTTGAGATAACTGGTTCTCTTTCATTATACTAGTTTGATTGCCTCAGAAAAGCATATTATGGGCAAAGAATCTCGAAAAGAAAAAAAAATTTTTTCGAAGTTTGGAAACTTTGTTAGAATCACTTTTTTTCCGTTCTTATTTGAGATAACTGGTTCTCTTTCATTATACTAGTTTGATAGCCTCAGAAAAGCATATTATGCGCAAAGAATCTCGAAAAGATAAAAAAAATTTTCGAAGTTTGGAAACTTCGTTAGAATCACTTTTATTCCGTTCTTAATTGAGATAACTGGTTCTGTTTCATTATACTAGTTTGATAGCCTCAGAAAAGCATATTATGCCCAAAGAATCTCGAAAAGAAGAAATTTTTTTTTCGAAGTTTTGAAACTTCGTTAGAATCACTTTTTTCCGTTCTTATTTGAGATAACTAGTTCTCTTTCATTATACAGTTTGATACCCTCAGAAAAGCATATTATGCGCAAAGAATCTCGAAAAGAAGAAAAAATTTTTACGAAGTTTGGAAACTTCGTTAGAATCACTTTTATTCCGTTCTTATTTGAGATAACTGGTTCTCTTTCATTATACTAGTTTGATAGCCTCAGAAAAGCATACTACGCGCAAAGAATCTGGAAAATAAAAAAAATTTTTTAGAACATTGGAAACTTCGTTAGAATCACTTTTTTTCCGTTCTTATTTGAGATAACTGGTTCTCTTTCATTATACTATTTTGATAGCCTCAGAAAAGCATATTAGCGCAAAGAATCTCGAAAAGAAAAAAAATTTTTTTCGAAGTTTGGAAACTTCATTAGAATCACTTTTTTTCCATTCTTATTTGAGATAACTGGTAATCTCTCATTATACTAGTTTGATAGCCTCAGAAAAACATATTATGCCCAAAGAATCTCGAAAAGAAAAAAAAATTTTTTCGAAGTTTGGAAACGTCGTTTGAATCACTTTTTTCCGTTCTTATTTGAGATAACTGGTTCTCTTTCATTATAGTAGTTTGATAGCCTCTGAAAAGCATATTATGCGCATAGAATCTCGAAATGAAAAATTTTTTTTTCAAAGTTTGGAAACTTCCTTAGAATCACTTTTTTTCCTTTCTTATTTGAGATAACTGGTTCTCTTTCATTATACTAGTTTGATAGCCTCAGAAAAGCATATTATGCGCAAAGAATCTCGAAAAGAAAAAAATCTTTTTTCGAAGTTTGGAAACTTCCTTAGAAACACTTTTTTTCCATTCTTATTTGAGTTAACTGGTTCTCTTTCATTATAGTAGTTTGATAGCCTCAGAAAAGCATATTATGCGCATAGAATCTCGAAATGAAAAAAATTTTTTTTCGAAGTTTGCAAACTTCCTTAGAATCACTTTTTTTCCGTTCTTATTTGAAATAACTGGTTCTCTTTCATTATAGTAGTTTGATAGCCTCAGAAAAGCATATTATGCGCATAGAATCTCGAAATGAAAAAAATTTTTTTTCGAAGTTTGGAAACTTCCTTAGAATCACTTTTTTTCCGTTCTTATTTGAAATAACTGGTTCTCTTTCATTATACTATTTTGATAGCCTCAGAAAAGCGTATTATGCGCAAAGAATCTCGAAAAGAAAAAAATCTTTTTTCGAAGTTTGAAACTTCGTTAGAATCACTTTTTTTTCGTTCTTATTTGAGATAACTGGTTCTCTTTCATTATACTAGTTTGATAGCCTCAGAAAAGCATATTATGCGCAAAGAATCTCGAAAAGAAAAAAATTTTTTTTCGAAGTTTGGAAACGTCGTTTGAATCACTTTTTTCCGTTCTTATTTGAGATAACTGGTTCTCTTTCATTATAGTAGTTTGATAGCCTCAGTAAAGCATATTATGCGCAAAGAATATGGAAAAGAAAAAAAAAAAAATTTTTCGAAGTTTGGAAACTTCGTTAGAATCACTTTTTTTCCGTTCTTATTTGAGATAACTGGTTCTCTTTCATTATAGTAGTTTGATAGCCTCTGAAAAGCATATTATGCGCATAGAATCTCGAAATGAAAAATTTTTTTTCAAAGTTTGGAAACTTCCTTAGAATCACTTTTTTTCCTTTCTTATTTGAGATAACTGGTTCTCTTTCATTATACTAGTTTGATAGCCTCAGAAAAGCATATTATGCGCAAAGAATCTCGAAAAGAAAAAAATCTTTTTTCGAAGTTTGGAAACTTCCTTAGAAACACTTTTTTTCCATTCTTATTTGAGTTAACTGGTTCTCTTTCATTATAGTAGTTTGATAGCCTCAGAAAAGCATATTATGCGCATAGAATCTCGAAATGAAAAAATTTTTTTTTCGAAGTTTGGAAACTTCCTTAGAATCACTTTTTTTCCGTTCTTATTTGAAATAACTGGTTCTCTTTCATTATAGTAGTTTGATAGCCTCAGAAAAGCATATTATGCGCATAGAATCTCGAAATGAAAAAAATTTTTTTTCGAAGTTTGGAAACTTCCTTAGAATCACTTTTTTTCCGTTCTTATTTGAAATAACTGGTTCTCTTTCATTATACTATTTTGATAGCCTCAGAAAAGCGTATTATGCGCAAAGAATCTCGAAAAGAAAAAAATCTTTTTTCGAAGTTTGAAACTTCGTTAGAATCACTTTTTTTTCGTTCTTATTTGAGATAACTGGTTCTCTTTCATTATACTAGTTTGATAGCCTCAGAAAAGCATATTATGCGCAAAGAATCTCGAAAAGAAAAAAAATTTTTTTCGAAGTTTGGAAACGTCGTTTGAATCACTTTTTTCCGTTCTTATTTGAGATAACTGGTTCTCTTTCATTATAGTAGTTTGATAGCCTCAGTAAAGCATATTATGCGCAAAGAATATGGAAAAGAAAAAAAAAAATTTTTTCGAAGTTTGGAAACTTCGTAAGAATCACTTTTTTTCCGTTCTTATTTGAGATAACTGGTTCTCTTTCATTATACTAGTTTGATAGTCTCAGAAAAGCAGATTATGCGCAAAGAATCTCGAAAAGAAAAAAATTTTTTTTCGAAGTTTGGAAACTTCGTTTGAATCACTTTTTTTCCGTTCTTATTTGAGATAACTGGTTCTCTTTCATTATACTAGTTTGATAGCCTCAGAAAAGCATATTATGCGCAAAGAATCTCGAAAAGAAAAAATTTTTTTTTCGAAGTTTGGAAACTTTTTTAGAATCACTTTTTTCCGTTCTTATTTGAGATAACTGGTTCTCTTTCATTATACTAGTTTGATAGCTTCAGAAAAGCATATTATGCGCAAAGAATCTCGAAAAGAAAAAAATCTTTTTTCGAAGTTTGGAAACTTCGTTAGAATCACTTTTTTTCCGTTCTTATTTGAGATAACTGGTTCTCTTTCATTATACTAGTTTGATAGCCTCAGAAAAGCATATTATGCGCAAAGAATCTCGAAATGAAAAAAATTTTTTTTCGAAGTTTGGAAACTTCCTTATAATCACTTTTTTTCCATTCTTATTTGAGATAACTGGTTCTCTTTCATTATACTAGTTTGATAGCCTCAGAAAAGCATATTATGCGCATAGAATCTCGAAAAGAAAAAAATTTTTTTTTTGAACTTTGGAAACTTCTTTAGAATCACTTTTTTTCCGTTGTTATTTGAGATAACTGGTTCTCTTTCATTATACTAGTTTGATAGCCTCAGAAAAGCATATTATGAACAAAGAATCTCGAAAATAAAAAAAAAATTTTCGAAGTTTGAAACTTCGTTAGAATCACTTTTTTTTCGTTCTTATTTGAGATAACTGGTTCTCTTTCATTATACTAGTTTGATAGCCTCAGAAAAGCATATTATGCGCAAAGAATCTCGAAAAGAAAAAAAAAATTTTTCGAAGTTTGGAAACGTCGTTAGAATCACTTTTTTCCGTTCTTATTTGAGATAACTAGTTCTCTTTCATTATACAGTTTGATAGCCTCAGAAAAGCATATTATGCGCAAAGAATCTCCAAAAAAGAAGAAAAATTTTTTTCGAAGCTTGCAAACTTCGTTAGAATCACTTTTATTCCGTTCTTATTTGAGATAACTGGTTCTCTTTCATTATACTAGTTTGATAGACTCAGAAAAGCATATTATGCGCAAAGAATCTCGAAAAGAAAAAAAATTTTTTCGAATTTTGGGAACTTCGTTAGAATCATTTTTATTCCGTTCTTATTTGAGATAACTGGTTCTGTTTCATTATGCTAGTTTGATAGCCTCAGAAAAGCATATTATGCCCAAAGAATCTCGAAAATAAGAAATTTTTTTTTCGAAGTTTGGAAACTTCGTTAGAATCACTTTTTTCCCTTTCTTATTTGAGATAACTAGTTCTCTTTCATTATACTAGTTTGATAGCCTCAGTAAAGCATATTATGCGCAAAGAATCTCGAAAAGAAAAAAAAATTTTTTCGAAGTTTGGAAACTTCGTTAGAATCACTTTTTTTCCGTTCTTATTTGAGATAACTGGTTCTCATTCATTGTACTAGTTTGATAGCCTCAGAAAAGCATATTATGGTCAAAGAATCTCGAAAAGAAAAAAAATTTTTTTCGAAGTTTGGAAACTTCGTTAGAATCACTTTTTTTCCGATCTTATTTGAGATAACTGGTTCTCTTTCATTATACTAGTTTGATAGCCTCAGAAAAGCATATAATGCGCAAAGAATCTCGAAAAGAAAATTTTTTTTTTGTCGAAGGTTGGAAACTTCTTTAGAGTCACTTTTTTCCGTTCTTATTTGAGATAACTGGTTCTCTTTCATTATACTAATTAGATAGCCTCAGAAAAGCATATTACGCGCAAAGAATCTCGAAAATAAAAAAATTTTTTTAGAACTTTGGAAACTTCGTTAGAATCACATTTTTCCGTTCTTATTTGAGATAACTGGTTCTCTTTCATTATACTAGTTTGATAGCCTCAGAAAAGCATATTATGCGCAAAGAATCTCGAAAAGAAAAAAAATTTTTTTCGAAGTTTGGAAACTTCATTAGAATAACTTTTTTTCCATTCTTATTTGAGATAACTGGTAATCTCTCATTATACTAGTTTGATAGCCTCAGAAAAGCATATTATGCCCAAAGAATCTCGAAAAGAAAAAAAATTTTTTTCGAAGTTTGGAAACGTCGTTTGAATCACTTTTTTCCGTTCTTATTTGAGATAACTGGTTCTCTTTCATTATAGTAGTTTGATAGCCTCAGAAAAGCATATTATGCGCATAGAAACTCGAAATGAAAAAATTTTTTTTCGAAGTTTGGAAACTTCCTTAGAATCACTTTTTTTCCTTTCTTATTTGAGATAACTGGTTCTCTTTCATTATACTAGTTTGATAGCCTCAGAAAAGCATATTATGCGCAAAGAATCTCGAAAAGAAAAAAATCTTTTTTGAACTTTGGAAACTTCTTTAGAATCACTTTTTTTCCGTTGTTATTTGAGATAACTGGTTCTCTTTCATTATACTAGTTTGATAGCCTCAGAAAAGCATATTATGAACAAAGAATCTCGAAAATAAAAAAAAAATTTTCGAAGTTTGAAACTTCGTTAGAATCACTTTTTTTTCGTTCTTATTTGAGATAACTGGTTCTCTTTCATTATACTAGTTTGATAGCCTCAGAAAAGCATATTATGCGCAAAGAATTTCGAAAAGAAAAAAAAAATTTTTCGAAGTTTGGAAACGTCGTTAGAATCACTTTTTTCCGTTCTTATTTGAGATAACTAGTTCTCTTTCATTATACAGTTTGATAGCCTCAGAAAAGCATATTATGCGCAAAGAATCTCCAAAAAAGAAGAAAATTTTTTTCGAAGCTTGCAAACTTCGTTAGAATCACTTTTATTCCGTTCTTATTTGAGATAACTGGTTCTCTTTCATTATACTAGTTTGATAGACTCAGAAAAGCATATTATGCCCAAAGAATCTCGAAAATAAGAAATTTTTTTTTCGAAGTTTGGAAACTTCGTTAGAATCACTTTTTTCCCTTTCTTATTTGAGATAACTAGTTCTCTTTCATTATACTAGTTTGATAGCCTCAGTAAAGCATATTATGCGCAAAGAATCTCGAAAAGAAAAAAAAATTTTTTCGAAGTTTGGAAACTTCGTTAGAATCACTTTTTTTCCGTTCTTATTTGAGATAACTGGTTCTCATTCATTGTACTAGTTTGATAGCCTCAGTAAAGCATATTATGGTCAAAGAATCTCGAAAAGAAAAAAAATTTTTTTCGAAGTTTGGAAACTTCGTTAGAATCACTTTTTTTCCGATCTTATTTGAGATAACTGGTTCTCTTTCATTATACTAGTTTGATAGCCTCAGAAAAGCATATAATGCGCAAAGAATCTCGAAAAGAAAATTTTTTTTTGTCGAAGGTTGGAAACTTCTTTAGAGTCACTTTTTTCCGTTCTTATTTGAGATAACTGGTTCTCTTTCATTATACTAATTAGATAGCCTCAGAAAAGCATATTACGCGCAAAGAATCTCGAAAATAAAAAAATTTTTTTAGAACTTTGGAAACTTCGTTAGAATCACATTTTTCCGTTCTTATTTGAGATAACTGGTTCTCTTTCATTATACTAGTTTGATAGCCTCAGAAAAGCATATTATGCGCAAAGAATCTCGAAAAGAAAAAAAATTTTTTTCGAAGTTTGGAAACTTCATTAGAATAACTTTTTTTCCATTCTTATTTGAGATAACTGGTAATCTCTCATTATACTAGTTTGATAGCCTCAGAAAAGCATATTATGCCCAAAGAATCTCGAAAAGAAAAAAAATTATTTTCGAAGTTTGGAAACGTCGTTTGAATCACTTTTTTCCGTTCTTATTTGAGATAACTGGTTCTCTTTCATTATAGTAGTTTGATAGCCTCAGAAAAGCATATTATGCGCATAGAAACTCGAAATGAAAAAATTTTTTTTCGAAGTTTGGAAACTTCCTTAGAATCACTTTTTTTCCTTTCTTATTTGAGATAACTGGTTCTCTTTCATTATACTAGTTTGATAGCCTCAGAAAAGCATATTATGCGCAAAGAATCTCGAAAAGAAAAAAATCTTTTTTGAACTTTGGAAACTTCTTTAGAATCACTTTTTTTCCGTTGTTATTTGAGATAACTGGTTCTCTTTCATTATACTAGTTTGATAGCCTCAGAAAAGCATATTATGAACAAAGAATCTCGAAAATAAAAAAAAAATTTTCGAAGTTTGAAACTTCGTTAGAATCACTTTTTTTTCGTTCTTATTTGAGATAACTGGTTCTCTTTCATTATACTAGTTTGATAGCCTCAGAAAAGCATATTATGCGCAAAGAATCTCGAAAAGAAAAAAAAAATTTTTCGAAGTTTGGAAACGTCGTTAGAATCACTTTTTTCCGTTCTTATTTGAGATAACTAGTTCTCTTTCATTATACAGTTTGATAGCCTCAGAAAAGCATATTATGCGCAAAGAATCTCCAAAAAAGAAGAAAAATTTTTTTCGAAGCTTGCAAACTTCGTTAGAATCACTTTTATTCCGTTCTTATTTGAGATAACTGGTTCTCTTTCATTATACTAGTTTGATAGACTCAGAAAAGCATATTATGCGCAAAGAATCTCGAAAAGAAAAAAAATTTTTTCGAATTTTGGGAACTTCGTTAGAATCATTTTTATTCCGTTCTTATTTGAGATAACTGGTTCTGTTTCATTATGCTAGTTTGATAGCCTCAGAAAAGCATATTATGCCCAAAGAATCTCGAAAATAAGAAATTTTTTTTTCGAAGTTTGGAAACTTCGTTAGAATCACTTTTTTCCCTTTCTTATTTGAGATAACTAGTTCTCTTTCATTACACTAGTTTGATAGCCTCAGTAAAGCATATTATGCGCAAAGAATCTCGAAAAGAAAAAAAAATTTTTTCGAAGTTTGGAAACTTCGTTAGAATCACTTTTTTTCCGTTCTTATTTGAGATAACTGGTTCTCATTCATTGTACTAGTTTGATAGCCTCAGTAAAGCATATTATGGTCAAAGAATCTCGAAAAGAAAAAAAATTTTTTTCGAAGTTTGGAAACTTGGTTAGAATCACTTTTTTTCCGATCTTATTTGAGATAACTGGTTCTCTTTCATTATACTAGTTTGATAGCCTCAGAAAAGCATATAATGCGCAAAGAATCTCGAAAAGAAAATTTTTTTTTTGTCGAAGGTTGGAAACTTCTTTAGAGTCACTTTTTTCCGTTCTTATTTGAGATAACTGGTTCTCTTTCATTATACTAATTAGATAGCCTCAGAAAAGCATATTACGCGCAAAGAATCTCGAAAATAAAAAAATTTTTTTAGAACTTTGGAAACTTCGTTAGAATCACATTTTTCCGTTCTTATTTGAGATAACTGGTTCTCTTTCATTATACTAGTTTGATAGCCTCAGAAAAGCATATTATGCGCAAAGAATCTCGAAAAGAAAAAAATTTTTTTTCGAAGTTTGGAAACTTCATTAGAATAACTTTTTTTCCATTCTTATTTGAGATAACTGGTAATCTCTCATTATACTAGTTTGATAGCCTCAGAAAAGCATATTATGCCCAAAGAATCTCGAAAAGAAAAAAAATTTTTTTCGAAGTTTGGAAACGTCGTTTGAATCACTTTTTTCCGTTCTTATTTGAGATAACTGGTTCTCTTTCATTATAGTAGTTTGATAGCCTCAGAAAAGCATATTATGCGCATAGAAACTCGAAATGAAAAAATTTTTTTTCGAAGTTTGGAAACTTCCTTAGAATCACTTTTTTTCCTTTCTTATTTGAGATAACTGGTTCTCTTTCATTATACTAGTTTGATAGCCTCAGAAAAGCATATTATGCGCAAAGAATCTCGAAAAGAAAAAAATCTTTTTTCGAATTTTGGAAACTTCCTTAGAAACACTTTTTTTCCATTCTTATTTGAGTTAACTGGTTCTCTTTCATTATAGTAGTTTGATAGCCTCAGAAAAGCATATTATGCGCATAGAATCTCGAAATGAAAAAAATTTTTTTTCGAAGTTTGGAAACTTCCTTAGAATCACTTTTTTTCCGTTCTTATTTGAAATAACCTGTTCTCTTTCATTATACTAGTTTGATAGCCTCAGAAAAGCATATTATGCGCAAAGAATCTCGAAAAGAAAAAAATCTTTTTTCGAAGTTTGGAAACTTCGTTAGAATCACTTTTTTTCCGTTCTTATTTGAGATAACTGGTTCTCTTTCATTATACTAGTTTGATAGCCTCAGAAAAGCATATTATGCGCAAAGAATCTCGAAAATAAAAAAAAATTTTTTCGAAGTTTGAAACTTCGTTAGAATCACTTTTTTTTCGTTCTTATTTGAGATAACTGGTTCTCTTTCATTGTATTAATTTGATAGCCTCAGAAAAGCATATTATGCGCAAAGAATCTCGAAAAGAAAAAAATTTTTTTTCGAAGTTTGGAAACGTCGTTTGAATCACTTTTTTCCATTCTTATTTGAGATAACTGGTTCTCTTTCATAATAGTAGTTTGATAGCCTCAGTAAATTATATTATGCGCAAAGAATATGGAAAAGAAAAAAAAATTTTTTCGAAGTTTGGAAACTTCGTTAGAATCACTTTTTTTCCGTTCTTATTTGAGATAACTGGTTCTCTTTCATTATACTAGTTTGATAGTCTCAGAAAAGCATATTATGCGCAAAGAATCTCGAAAAGAAAAAAAATTTTTTTCGAAGTTTGGAAACTTCGTTTGAATCACTTTTTTTCCGTTCTTATTTGAGATAACTGGTTCTCTTTCATTATATTAGTTTGATAGCCTCAGAAAAGCGTATTATGCGCAAAGAATCTCGAAAAGAAGAAAAATTTTTTACGAAGTTTGGAAACTTCGTTAGATTCAATTTTATTCCGTTCTTATTTGAGATAACTGGTTCTCTTTCATTATACTAGTTTGATAGACTCAGAAAAGCATATTATGCGCAAAGAATCTCGAAAAGAAAATAATTTTTTTTCGAAGTTTGGAAACTTCGTTTGAATCACTTTTTTTCCGTTCTTATTTGACATAACTGGTTCTCTTTCATTATACTAGTTTGATAGCCTCAGTAAAGCATATTATGCACAAAGAATCTCGAAAAGAAAAAATTTTTTTCGAAATTTGGAAACATCATTAGAATCACTTTTTTTCCGTTCTTATTTGAGATAACTGGTTCTCTTTCATTATACTAGTTTGATAGCCTCAGTAAAGCATATTATGCGCAAAGAATCTGGAAAAGAAAAAAAATTTTTTTCGAAGTTTGGAAACTTCGTTAGAATCACTTTTTTTCCGTTCTTATTTGAGATAACTGGTTCTCTTTCATTATACTAGTTTGATAGCCTCAGAAAAGCATATTATGCTCAAAGAATCTCGAAAAGAAAAAAAATTTTTTTCGAAGTTTGGAAACTTCGTTAGAATCACTTTTTTCCCGTTCTTATTTGATATAACTGGTTCTCTTTCATTATACTAGTTTGATAGCCTCAGAAAAGCATATTATGCGCATAGAAACTCGAAATGAAAAAATTTTTTTTCGAAGTTTGGAAACTTCCTTAGAATCACTTTTTTTCCTTTCTTATTTGAGATAACTGGTTCTCTTTCATTATACTAGTTTGATAGCCTCAGAAAAGCATATTATGCGCAAAGAATCTCAAAAAGAAAAAAATCTTTTTTGAACTTTGGAAACTTCTTTAGAATCACTTTTTTTCCGTTGTTATTTGAGATAACTGGTTCTCTTTCATTATACTAGTTTGATAGCCTCAGAAAAGCATATTATGAACAAAGAATCTCGAAAATAAAAAAAAAATTTTCGAAGTTTGAAACTTCGTTAGAATCACTTTTTTTTCGTTCTTATTTGAGATAACTGGTTCTCTTTCATTATACTAGTTTGATAGCCTCAGAAAAGCATATTATGCGCAAAGAATCTCGAAAAGAAAAAAAAAATTTTTCGAAGTTTGGAAACGTCGTTAGAATCACTTATTTCCGTTCTTATTTGAGATAACTAGTTCTCTTTCATTATACAGTTTGATAGCCTTAGAAAAGCATATTATGCGCAAAGAATCTCCAAAAAAGAAGAAAAATTTTTTTCGAAGCTTGCAAACTTCGTTAGAATCACTTTTATTCCGTTCTTATTTGAGATAACTGGTTCTCTTTCATTATACTAGTTTGATAGACTCAGAAAAGCATATTATGCCCAAAGAATCTCGAAAATAAGAAATTTTTTTTTCGAAGTTTGGAAACTTCGTTAGAATCACTTTTTTCCCTTTCTTATTTGAGATAACTAGTTCTCTTTCATTATACTAGTTTGATAGCCTCAGTAAAGCATATTATGCGCAAAGAATCTCGAAAAGAAAAAAAAATTTTTTCGAAGTTTGGAAACTTCGTTAGAATCACTTTTTTTCCGTTCTTATTTGAGATAACTGGTTCTCATTCATTGTACTAGTTTGATAGCCTCAGTAAAGCATATTATGGTCAAAGAATCTCGAAAAGAAAAAAAATTTTTTTCGAAGTTTGGAAACTTCGTTAGAATCACTTTTTTTCCGATCTTATTTGAGATAACTGGTTCTCTTTCATTATACTAGTTTGATAGCCTCAGAAAAGCATATAATGCGCAAAGAATCTCGAAAAGAAAATTTTTTTTTTGTCGAAGGTTGGAAACTTCTTTAGAGTCACTTTTTTCCGTTCTTATTTGAGATAACTGGTTCTCTTTCATTATACTAATTAGATAGCCTCAGAAAAGCATATTACGCGCAAAGAATCTCGAAAATAAAAAATTTTTTTTAGAACTTTGGAAACTTCGTTAGAATCACATTTTTCCGTTCTTATTTGAGATAACTGGTTCTCTTTCATTATACTAGTTTGATAGCCTCAGAAAAGCATATTATGCGCAAAGAATCTCGAAAAGAAAAAAATTTTTTTTCGAAGTTTGGAAACTTCATTAGAATAACTTTTTTTCCATTCTTATTTGAGATAACTGGTAATCTCTCATTATACTAGTTTGATAGCCTCAGAAAAGCATATTATGCCCAAAGAATCTCGAAAAGAAAAAAAATTTTTTTCGAAGTTTGGAAACGTCGTTTGAATCACTTTTTTCCGTTCTTATTTGAGATAACTGGTTCTCTTTCATTATAGTAGTTTGATAGCCTCAGAAAAGCATATTATGCGCATAGAAACTCGAAATGAAAAAATTTTTTTTCGAAGTTTGGAAACTTCCTTAGAATCACTTTTTTTCCTTTCTTATTTGAGATAACTGGTTCTCTTTCATTATACTAGTTTGATAGCCTCAGAAAAGCATATTATGCGCAAAGAATCTCGAAAAGAAAAAAATCTTTTTTGAACTTTGGAAACTTCTTTAGAATCACTTTTTTTCCGTTGTTATTTGAGATAACTGGTTCTCTTTCATTATACTAGTTTGATAGCCTCAGAAAAGCATATTATGAACAAAGAATCTCGAAAATAAAAAAAAAATTTTCGAAGTTTGAAACTTCGTTAGAATCACTTTTTTTTCGTTCTTATTTGAGATAACTGGTTCTCTTTCATTATACTAGTTTGATAGCCTCAGAAAAGCATATTATGCGCAAAGAATCTCGAAAAGAAAAAAAAAATTTTTCGAAGTTTGGAAACGTCGTTAGAATCACTTTTTTCCGTTCTTATTTGAGATAACTAGTTCTCTTTCATTATACAGTTTGATAGCCTCAGAAAAGCATATTATGCGCAAAGAATCTCCAAAAAAGAAGAAAAATTTTTTTCGAAGCTTGCAAACTTCGTTAGAATCACTTTTATTCCGTTCTTATTTGAGATAACTGGTTCTCTTTCATTATACTAGTTTGATAGACTCAGAAAAGCATATTATGCGCAAAGAATCTCGAAAAGAAAAAAAATTTTTTCGAATTTTGGGAACTTCGTTAGAATCATTTTTATTCCGTTCTTATTTGAGATAACTGGTTCTGTTTCATTATGCTAGTTTGATAGCCTCAGAAAAGCATATTATGCCCAAAGAATCTCGAAAATAAGAAATTTTTTTTTCGAAGTTTGGAAACTTCGTTAGAATCACTTTTTTCCCTTTCTTATTTGAGATAACTAGTTCTCTTTCATTATACTAGTTTGATAGCCTCAGTAAAGCATATTATGCGCAAAGAATCTCGAAAAGAAAAAAAAATTTTTTCGAAGTTTGGAAACTTCGTTAGAATCACTTTTTTTCCGTTCTTATTTGAGATAACTGGTTCTCATTCATTGTACTAGTTTGATAGCCTCAGTAAAGCATATTATGGTCAAAGAATCTCGAAAAGAAAAAAAATTTTTTTCGAAGTTTGGAAACTTCGTTAGAATCACTTTTTTTCCGATCTTATTTGAGATAACTGGTTCTCTTTCATTATACTAGTTTGATAGCCTCAGAAAAGCATATAATGCGCAAAGAATCTCGAAAAGAAAATTTTTTTTTTGTCGAAGGTTGGAAACTTCTTTAGAGTCACTTTTTTCCGTTCTTATTTGAGATAACTGGTTCTCTTTCATTATACTAATTAGATAGCCTCAGAAAAGCATATTACGCGCAAAGAATCTCGAAAATAAAAAAATTTTTTTAGAACTTTGGAAACTTCGTTAGAATCACATTTTTCCGTTCTTATTTGAGATAACTGGTTCTCTTTCATTATACTAGTTTGATAGCCTCAGAAAAGCATATTATGCGCAAAGAATCTCGAAAAGAAAAAAATTTTTTTTCGAAGTTTGGAAACTTCATTAGAATAACTTTTTTTCCATTCTTATTTGAGATAACTGGTAATCTCTCATTATACTAGTTTGATAGCCTCAGAAAAGCATATTATGCCCAAAGAATCTCGAAAAGAAAAAAAATTTTTTTCGAAGTTTGGAAACGTCGTTTGAATCACTTTTTTCCGTTCTTATTTGAGATAACTGGTTCTCTTTCATTATAGTAGTTTGATAGCCTCAGAAAAGCATATTATGCGCATAGAAACTCGAAATGAAAAAATTTTTTTTCGAAGTTTGGAAACTTCCTTAGAATCACTTTTTTTCCTTTCTTATTTGAGATAACTGGTTCTCTTTCATTATACTAGTTTGATAGCCTCAGAAAAGCATATTATGCGCAAAGAATCTCGAAAAGAAAAAAATCTTTTTTCGAATTTTGGAAACTTCCTTAGAAACACTTTTTTTCCATTCTTATTTGAGTTAAATGGTTCTCTTTCATTATAGTAGTTTGATAGCCTCAGAAAAGCATATTATGCGCATAGAATCTCGAAATGAAAAAAATTTTTTTTCGAAGTTTGGAAACTTCCTTAGAATCACTTTTTTTCCGTTCTTATTTGAAATAACCTGTTCTCTTTCATTATACTAGTTTGATAGCCTCAGAAAAGCATATTATGCGCAAAGAATCTCGAAAAGAAAAAAATCTTTTTTCGAAGTTTGGAAACTTCGTTAGAATCACTTTTTTTCCGTTCTTATTTGAGATAACTGGTTCTCTTTCATTATACTAGTTTGATAGCCTCAGAAAAGCATATTATGCACAAAGAATCTCGAAAATAAAAAAAAATTTTTTCGAAGTTTGAAACTTCGTTAGAATCACTTTTTTTTCGTTCTTATTTGAGATAACTGGTTCTCTTTCATTATACTAGTTTGATAGTCTCAGAAAAGCATATTATGCGCAAAGAATCTCGAAAAGAAAAAAAATTTTTTTCGAAGTTTGGAAACTTCGTTTGAATCACTTTTTTTCCGTTCTTATTTGAGATAACTGGTTCTCTTTCATTATATTAGTTTGATAGCCTCAGAAAAGCGTATTATGCGCAAAGAATCTCGAAAAGAAGAAAAATTTTTTACGAAGTTTGGAAACTTCGTTAGATTCAATTTTATTCCGTTCTTATTTGAGATAACTGGTTCTCTTTCATTATACTAGTTTGATAGACTCAGAAAAGCATATTATGCGCAAAGAATCTCGAAAAGAAAATAATTTTTTTTCGAAGTTTGGAAACTTCGTTTGAATCACTTTTTTTCCGTTCTTATTTGACATAACTGGTTCTCTTTCATTATACTAGTTTGATAGCCTCAGTAAAGCATATTATGCACAAAGAATCTCGAAAAGAAAAAATTTTTTTCGAAATTTGGAAACATCATTAGAATCACTTTTTTTCCGTTCTTATTTGAGATAACTGGTTCTCTTTCATTATACTAGTTTGATAGCCTCAGTAAAGCATATTATGCGCAAAGAATCTGGAAAAGAAAAAAAATTTTTTTCGAAGTTTGGAAACTTCGTTAGAATCACTTTTTTTCCGTTCTTATTTGAGATAACTGGTTCTCTTTCATTATACTAGTTTGATAGCCTCAGAACAGCATATTATGCTCAAAGAATCTCGAAAAGAAAAAAAAATTTTTTCGAAGTTTGGAAACTTCGTTAGAATCACTTTTTTCCCGTTCTTATTTGATATAACTGGTTCTCTTTCATTATACTAGTTTGATAGCCTCAGAAAAGCATATTATGCGCAAAGAATCTCGAGAAGAAAAAAAATTTTTTTCGAAGTTTGGAAACTTCGTTAGAATCACTTTTTTTCCGTTCTTATTTGATATAACTGGTTCTCTTTCATTATACTAGTTTGATAGCCTCAGAAAAGCATATTATGCGCAAAGAATCTCGAAAAGAAAAAAAATTTTTTCGAAGTTTGGGAACTTCGTTAGAATCACTTTTATTCCGTTCTTATTTGAGATAAATGGTTCTGTTTCATTATACTAGTTTGATAGCCTCAGAAAAGCATATTATGCGCAAAGAATCTCGAAAAGAAGAAATTTTTTTTTCGAAGTTTGGAAACTTCGTTAGAATCACTTTTTTCCCTTTCTTATTTGAGATAACTAGTTCTCTTTCATTATACTAGTTTGATAGCCTCAGTAAAGCATATTATGCGCAAAGAATCTCGAAAAGAAAAAAATTTTTTTTCGAAGTTTGGAAACTTCGTTAGAATCACTTTTTTTCCGTTCTTATTTGAGATAACTGGTTCTCATTCATTGTACTAGTTTGATAGCCTCAGTAAAGCATATTATGGTCAAAGAATCTCGAAAAGAAAAAAAATTTTTTTCGAAGTTTTGAAACTTCGTTAGAATCACTTTTTTTCCGATCTTATTTGAGATAACTGGTTCTCTTTCATTATACTAGTTTGATAGCCTCAGAAAAGCATATTATGCGCAAAGAATCTCGAAAAGAAAAAATTTTTTTTGTCGAAGGTTGGAAACTTCTTTAGAGTCACTTTTTTCCGTTCTTATTTGAGATAACTGGTTCTCTTTCATTATACTAATTAGATAGCCTCAGAAAAGCATATTACGCGCAAAGAATCTCGAAAATAAAAAAATTTTTTTAGAACTTTGGAAACTTCGTTAGAATCACTTTTTTTCCGTTCTTATTTGAGATAACTGGTTCTCTTTCATTATAATAGTTTGATAGCCCCAGAAAAGCATATTATGCGCAAAGAATCTCGAAAAGAAAAAAATTTTTTTTCGAAGTTTGGAAACTTCATTAGAATAACTTTTTTTCCATTCTTATTTGAGATAACTGGTAATCTCTCATTATACTAGTTTGATAGCCTCAGAAAAGCATATTATGCCCAAAGAATCTCGAAAAGAAAAAAAATTTTTTTCGAAGTTTGGAAACGTCGTTTGAATCACTTTTTTCCGTTCTTATTTGAGATAACTGGTTCTCTTTCATTATAGTAGTTTGATAGCCTCAGAAAAGCATATTATGCGCATTGAATCTCGAAATGAAAAAATTTTTTTTCGAAGTTTGGAAACTTCCTTAGAATCACTTTTTTTCCTTTCTTATTTGAGATAACTGGTTCTCTTTCATTATACTAGTTTGATAGCCTCAGAAAAGCATATTATGCGCAAAGAATCTCGAAAAGAAAAAAATCTTTTTTCGAAGTTTGGAAACTTCCTTAGAAACACTTTTTTTTCATTCTTATTTGAGTTAACTGGTTCTCTTTCATTATAGTAGTTTGATAGCCTCAGAAAAGCATATTATGCGCATAGAATCTCGAAATGAAAAAAAATTTTTTTCGATGTTCGGTAACTTCGTTAGAATCACTTTTTTTCCGTTCTTATTTGAGATAACTGGTTCTCTTTCATTATACTAGTTTGATAGCCTCAGAAAAGCATATTATGCGCAAAGAATCTCGAAAAGAAAAAAATTTTTTTTCGAAGTTTGGAAACTTCGTTAGAATCACTTTTTTTCCGTTCTTATTTGAGATAACTGGTTCTCTTTCATTATACTAGTTTGATAGCCTCAGAAAAGCATATTATGCACAAAGAATCTCGAAAATAAAAAAAAAATTTTTCGAAGTTTGAAACTTCGTTAGAATCACTTTTTTTTCGTTCTTATTTGAGATAACTGGTTCTCTTGCATTATACTAGTTTGATAGCCTCAGAAAAGCATATTATGCGCAAAGAATCTGGAAAAGAAAAAAAATTTTTTTCGAAGTTTGGAAACTTCGTTAGAATCACTTTTTTTCCGTTCTTATTTGAGATAACTGGTTCTCTTTCATTATACTAGTTTGATAGCCTCAGAAAAGCATATTATGCTCAAAGAATCTCGAAAAGAAAAAAAATTTTTTTCGAAGTTTGGAAACTTCGTTAGAATCACTTTTTTCCCGTTCTTATTTGATATAACTGGTTCTCTTTCATTATACTAGTTTGATAGCCTCAGAAAAGCATATTATGCGCAAAGAATCTCGAAAAGAAAAAAAATTTTTTTCGAAGTTTGGAAACTTCGTTAGAATCACTTTTTTTCCGTTCTTATTTGATATAACTGGTTCTCTTTCATTATACTAGTTTGATAGCCTCAGAAAAGCATATTATGCGCAAAGAATCTCGAAAAGAAAAAAAATTTTTTCGAAGTTTGGGAACTTCGTTAGAATCACTTTTATTCCGTTCTTATTTGAGATAAATGGTTCTGTTTCATTATACTAGTTTGATAGCCTCAGAAAAGCATATTATGCGCAAAGAATCTCGAAAAGAAGAAATTTTTTTTTCGAAGTTTGGAAACTTCGTTAGAATCACTTTTTTCCCTTTCTTATTTGAGATAACTAGTTCTCTTTCATTATACTAGTTTGATAGCCTCAGTAAAGCATATTATGCGCAAAGAATCTCGAAAAGAAAAAAATTTTTTTTCGAAGTTTGGAAACTTCGTTAGAATCACTTTTTTTCCGTTCTTATTTGAGATAACTGGTTCTCATTCATTGTACTAGTTTGATAGCCTCAGTAAAGCATATTATGGTCAAAGAATCTCGAAAAGAAAAAAAATTTTTTTCGAAGTTTGGAAACTTCGTTAGAATCACTTTTTTTCCGATCTTATTTGAGATAACTGGTTCTCTTTCATTATACTAGTTTGATAGCCTCAGAAAAGCATATTATGCGCAAAGAATCTCGAAAAGAAAAAATTTTTTTTGTCGAAGGTTGGAAACTTCTTTAGAGTCACTTTTTTCCGTTCTTATTTGAGATAACTGGTTCTCTTTCATTATACTAATTAGATAGCCTCAGAAAAGCATATTACGCGCAAAGAATCTCGAAAATAAAAAAATTTTTTTAGAACTTTGGAAACTTCGTTAGAATCACTTTTTTTCCGTTCCTATTTGAGATAACTGGTTCTCTTTCATTATACTAGTTTGATAGCCTCAGAAAAACATATTATGCGCAAAGAATCTCGAAAAGAAAAAAATTTTTTTTCGAAGTTTGGAAACTTCATTAGAATAACTTTTTTTCCATTCTTATTTGAGATAACTGGTAATCTCTCATTATACTAGTTTGATAGCCTCAGAAAAGCATATTATGCCCAAAGAATCTCGAAAAGAAAAAAAATTTTTTTCGAAGTTTGGAAACGTCGTTTGAATCACTTTTTTCCGTTCTTATTTGAGATAACTGGTTCTCTTTCATTATAGTAGTTTGATAGCCTCAGAAAAGCATATTATGCGCATTGAATCTCGAAATGAAAAAATTTTTTTTCGAAGTTTGGAAACTTCCTTAGAATCACTTTTTTTCCTTTCTTATTTGAGATAACTGGTTCTCTTTCATTATACTAGTTTGATAGCCTCAGAAAAGCATATTATGCGCAAAGAATCTCGAAAAGAAAAAAATCTTTTTTCGAAGTTTGGAAACTTCCTTAGAAACACTTTTTTTTCATTCTTATTTGAGTTAACTGGTTCTCTTTCATTATAGTAGTTTGATAGCCTCAGAAAAGCATATTATGCGCATAGAATCTCGAAATGAAAAAAAATTTTTTTCGATGTTCGGTAACTTCGTTAGAATCACTTTTTTTCCGTTCTTATTTGAGATAACTGGTTCTCTTTCATTATACTAGTTTGATAGCCTCAGAAAAGCATATTATGCCCAAAGAATCTCGAAAAGAAAAAAATTTTTTTTCGAAGTTTGGAAACTTCGTTAGAATCACTTTTTTTCCGTTCTTATTTGAGATAACTGGTTCTCTTTCATTATACTAGTTTGATAGCCTCAGAAAAGCATATTATGCACAAAGAATCTCGAAAATAAAAAAAAAATTTTTCGAAGTTTGAAACTTCGTTAGAATCACTTTTTTTTCGTTCTTATTTGAGATAACTGGTTCTCTTGCATTATACTAGTTTGATAGCCTCAGAAAAGCATATTATGCGCAAAGAATCTCGAAAAGAAAAAAATTTTTTTTCGAAGTTTGGAAACGTCGTTTGAATCACTTTTTTCCGTTCTTATTTGAGATAACTGGTTCTCTTTCATAATAGTAGTTTGATAGCCTCAGTAAAGCATATTATGCGCAAAGAATATGGAAAAGAAAAAAAAAATTTTTCGAAGATTGGAAACTTCGTTAGAATCACTTTTTTTCCGTTCTTATTTGAGATAACTGGTTCTCTTTCATTATACTAGTTTGATAGTCTCAGAAAAGCATATTATGCGCAAAGAATCTCGAAAAGAAAAAAAATTTTTTTCGAAGTTTGGAAACTTCGTTTGAATCACTTTTTTTCCGTTCTTATTTGAGATAACTGGTTCTCTTTCATTATACTAGTTTGATAGCCTCAGAAAAGCATATTATGCGCAAAGAATCTCGAAAAGAATGAAAATTTTTTTCGAAGTTTGGAAACTTCTTTAGAATCACTTTTTTTCCGTTCTTATTTGAGATAACTGGTTCTCTTTCATTATACTAGTTTGATAGCCTGAGAAAAGCATATTTAGCGCAAAGAATCACGAAAAGAAAAAAAATTTTTTCGAAGTTTGGAAACTTCGTTAGAATCACTTTTTTCCCGTTCTTATTTGAGATAACTGGTTCTCTTTCATTATACTAGTTTGATTGCCTCAGAAAAGCATATTATGGGCAAAGAATCTCGAAAAGAAAAAAACTTTTTTTCGAAGTTTGGAAACTTTGTTAGAATCACTTTTTTTCCGTTCTTATTTGAGATAACTGGTTCTCTTTCATTATACTAGTTTGATAGCCTCAGGAAAGCATATTATGCGCAAAGAATCTCGAAAAGATAAAAAAAATTTTCGAAGTTTGGAAACTTCGTTAGAATCACTTTTATTCCGTTCTTAATTGAGATAACTGGTTCTGTTTCATTATACTAGTTTGATAGCCTCAGAAAAGCATATTATGCCCAAAGAATCTCGAAAAGAAGAAATTTTTTTTTTCGAAGTTTTGAAACTTCGTTAGAATCACTTTTTTCCGTTCTTATTTGAGATAACTAGTTCTCTTTCATTATACAGTTTGATACCCTCAGAAAAGCATATTATGCGCAAAGAATCTCGAAAAGAAGAAAAATTTTTTACGAAGTTTGGAAACTTCGTTAGAATTACTTTTATTCCGTTCTTATTTGAGATAACTGGTTCTCTTTCATTATACTAGTTTGATAGCCTCAGAAAAGCATATTACGCGCAAAGAATCTGGAAAATAAAAAAATTTTTTTAGAACATTGGAAACTTCGTTAGAATCACTTTTTTCCGTTCTTATTTGAGATAACTGGTTCTCTTTCATTATACTAGTTTGATAGCCTCAGAAAATATATTAGCGCAAAGAATCTCGAAAAGAAAAAAATTTTTTTTCGAAGTTTGGAAACTTCATTAGAATCACTTTTTTTCCATTCTTATTTGAGATAACTGGTAATCTCTCATTATACTAGTTTGATAGCCTCAGAAAAGCATATTATGCCCAAAGAATCTCGAAAAGAAAAAAAAATTTTTTCGAAGTTTGGAAACGTCGTTTGAATCACTTTTTTCCTTTCTTATTTGAGATAACTGGTTCTCTTTCATTATAGTAGTTTGATAGCCTCTGAAAAGCATATTATGCGCATAGAATCTCGAAATGAAAAATTTTTTTTTCGAAGTTTGGAAACTTCCTTAGAATCACTTTTTTTCCTTTCTTATTTGAGATAACTGGTTCTCTTTCATCATACTAGTTCGATAGCCTCAGAAAAGCATATTATGCGCAAAGTATCTCGAAAAGAAAAAAATCTTTTTTCGAAGTTTGGAAACTTCCTTAGAAACACTTTTTTTCCATTCTTATTTGAGTTAACTGGTTCTCTTTCATTATACTAGTTTGATAGCCTCAGAAAAGCATATTATGCGCAAAGAATCTCGAAAAGAAAAAAATCTTTTTTCGAAGGTTGGAAACTTCCTTAGAAACACTTTTTTTTCATTCTTATTTGAGTTAACTGGTTCTCTTTCATTATAGTAGTTTGATAGCCTCAGAAAAGCATATTATGCGCATAGAATCTCGAAATGAAAAAAAATTTTTTTCGATGTTCGGTAACTTCGTTAGAATCACTTTTTTTCCGTTCTTATTTGAGATAACTGGTTCTCTTTCATTATACTAGTTTGATAGCCTCAGAAAAGCATATTATGCGCAAAGAATCTCGAAAAGAAAAAAATCTTTTTTCGAAGTTTGGAAACTTCGTTAGAATCACTTTTTTTCCGTTCTTATTTGAGATAACTGGTTCTCTTTCATTATACTAGTTTGATAGCCTCAGAAAAGCATATTATGCGCAAAGAATCTCGAAAATAAAAAAAAAATTTTTCGAAGTTTGAAACTTCGTTAGAATCACTTTTTTTTCGTTCTTATTTGAGATAACTGGTTCTCTTTCATTATACTAGTTTGATAGCCTCAGAAAAGCATATTATGCGCAAAGAATCTCGAAAAGAAAAAAATTTTTTTTCGAAGTTTGGAAACGTCGTTTGAATCACTTTTTTCCGTTCTTATTTGAGATAACTGGTTCTCTTTCATAATAGTAGTTTGATAGCCTCAGTAAAGCATATTATGCGCAAAGAATATGGAAAAGAAAAAAAAAATTTTTCGAAGATTGGAAACTTCGTTAGAATCACTTTTTTTCCGTTCTTATTTGAGATAACTGGTTCTCTTTCATTATACTAGTTTGATAGTCTCAGAAAAGCATATTATGCGCAAAGAATCTCGAAAAGAAAAAAAATTTTTTTCGAAGTTTGGAAACTTCGTTTGAATCACTTTTTTTCCGTTCTTATTTGAGATAACTGGTTCTCTTTCATTATACTAATTTGATAGCCTCAGAAAAGCATATTATGCGCAAAGAATCTCGAAAAGAATGAAAATTTTTTTCGAAGTTTGGAAACTTCTTTAGAATCACTTTTTTTCCGTTCTTATTTGAGATAACTGGTTCTCTTTCATTATACTAGTTTGATAGCCTGAGAAAAGCATATTTAGCGCAAAGAATCACGAAAAGAAAAAAAATTTTTTCGAAGTTTGGAAACTTCGTTAGAATCACTTTTTTCCCGTTTTTATTTGAGATAACTGGTTCTCTTTCATTATACTAGTTTGATTGCCTCAGAAAAGCATATTATGGGCAAAGAATCTCGAAAAGAAAAAAACTTTTTTCGAAGTTTGGAAACTTTGTTAGAATCACTTTTTTTCCGTTCTTATTTGAGATAACTGGTTCTCTTTCATTATACTAGTTTGATAGCCTCAGGAAAGCATATTATGCGCAAAGAATCTCGAAAAGATAAAAAAAATTTTCGAAGTTTGGAAACTTCGTTTGAATCACTTTTATTCCGTTCTTAATTGAGATAACTGGTTCTGTTTCATTATACTAGTTTGATAGCCTCAGAAAAGCATATTATGCCCAAAGAATCTCGAAAAGAAGAAATTTTTTTTTTCGAAGTTTTGAAACTTCGTTAGAATCACTTTTTTCCGTTCTTATTTGAGATAACTAGTTCTCTTTCATTATACAGTTTGATACCCTCAGAAAAGCATATTATGCGCAAAGAATCTCGAAAAGAAGAAACATTTTTTACGAAGTTTGGAAACTTCGTTAGAATTACTTTTATTCCGTTCTTATTTGAGATAACTGGTTCTCTTTCATTATACTAGTTTGATAGCCTCAGAAAAGCATATTACGCGCAAAGAATCTGGAAAATAAAAAAATTTTTTTAGAACATTGGAAACTTCGTTAGAATCACTTTTTTCCGTTCTTATTTGAGATAACTGGTTCTCTTTCATTATACTAGTTTGATAGCCTCAGAAAATATATTAGCGCAAAGAATCTCGAAAAGAAAAAAATTTTTTTTCGAAGTTTGGAAACTTCATTAGAATCACTTTTTTTCCATTCTTATTTGAGATAACTGGTAAACACTCATTATACTAGTTTGATAGCCTCAGAAAAGCATATTATGCCCAAAGAATCTCGAAAAGAAAAAAAATTTTTTTCGAAGTTTGGAAACGTCGTTTGAATCACTTTTTTCCTTTCTTATTTGAGATAACTGGTTCTCTTTCATTATAGTAGTTTGATAGCCTCTGAAAAGCATATTATGCGCATAGAATCTCGAAATGAAAAATTTTTTTTTCGAAGTTTGGAAACTTCCTTAGAATCACTTTTTTTCCTTTCTTATTTGAGATAACTGGTTCTCTTTCATTATACTAGTTCGATAGCCTCAGAAAAGCATATTATGCGCAAAGAATCTCGAAAAGAAAAAAATCTTTTTTCGAAGTTTGGAAACTTCCTTAGAAACACTTTTTTTCCATTCTTATTTGAGTTAACTGGTTATCTTTCATTATAGTAGTTTGATAGCCTCAGAAAAGCATATTATGCGCATAGAATCTCTAAATGAAAAAAATTTTTTTTCGAAGTTTGGAAACTTCCTTAGAATCACTTATTTTCCGTTCTTATTTGAGATAACTGGTTCTCTTTCATTATACTAGTTTGATAGCCTCAGAAAAGCATATTATGCGCAAAGAATCTCGAAAAGAAGAAAATCTTTTTTCGAAGTTTGGAAACTTCGTTAGAATCACTTTTTTTCCGTTCTTATTTCAAATAACTGGTTCTCTTTCATTATACTAGTTTGATAGCCTCAGAAAAGCATATTATGCGCAAAGAATCTCTAAAATAAAAAAAAAAAAATTTTCGAAGTTTGAAACTTCGATAGAATCACTTTTTTTTCGTTCTTATTTGAGATAACTGGTTCTCTTTCATTATACTAGTTTGATAGCCTCAGAAAAGCATATTATGCGCAAAGAATCTCGAAAAGAAAAAATTTTTTTTCGAAGTTTGGAAACGTCGTTTGAATCACTTTTTTCCGTTCTTATTTGAGATAACTGGTTCTCTTTCATTATAGTAGTTTGATAGCCTCAGTAAAGCATATTATACGCAAAGAATATGGAAAAGAAAAAAAAAATTATTCGAAGTTTGGAAACTTCGTTAGAATCACTTTTTTTCCGTTCTTATTTGAGATAACTGGTTCTCTTTCATTATACTAGTTTGATAGTCTCAGAAAAGCATATTATGCGCAAAGAATCTCGAAAAGAAAAAATTTTTTTTTCGAAGTTTGGAAACTTCGTTTGAATCCCTTTTTTTCCGTTCTTATTTGACATAACTGGTTCTCTTTCATTATACTAGTTTGAGAGGATCAGAAAAGCATATTATGCGCAAAGAATCTCGAAAAGAAAAAAAATTTTTTTCGAAGTTTGGAAACTTTTTTAGAATCACTTTTTTCCGTTCTTATTTGAGATAACTGGTTCTCTTTCATTATACTAGTTTCATAGCCTGAGAAAAGCATATTTAGCGCAAAGAATCACGAAAAGAAAAAAAATTTTTTCGAAGTTTGGAAACTTCGTTAGAATCACTTTTTTCCCGTTCTTATTTGAGATAACTGGTTCTCTTTCATTATACTAGTTTGATTGCCTCAGAAAAGCATATTATGGGCAAAGAATCTCGAAAAGAAAAAAAAATTTTTTCGAAGTTTGGAAACTTTGTTAGAATCACTTTTTTTCCGTTCTTATTTGAGATAACTGGTTCTCTTTCATTATACTAGTTTGATAGCCTCAGAAAAGCATATTATGCGCAAAGAATCTCGAAAAGATAAAAAAAATTTTCGAAGTTTGGAAACTTCGTTAGAATCACTTTTATTCCGTTCTTAATTGAGATAACTGGTTCTGTTTCATCATACTAGTTTGATAGCCTCAGAAAAGCATATTATGCCCAAAGAATCTCGAAAAGAAGAATTTTTTTTTCGAAGTTTTGAAACTTCGTTAGAATCACTTTTTTCCGTTCTTATTTGAGATAACTAGTTCTCTTTCATTATACAGTTTGATACCCTCAGAAAAGCATATTATGCGCAAAGAATCTCGAAAAGAAGAAAAATTTTTTACGAAGTTTGGAAACTTCGTTAGAATCACTTTTATTCCGTTCTTATTTGAGATAACTGGTTCTCTTTCATTATACTAGTTTGATAGCCTCAGAAAAGCATATTATGCGCAAAGAATCTCGAAAAGAAAAAAAATTTTTTTCGAAGTTTGGAAACGTCGTTTGAATCACTTTTTTCCATTCTTATTTGAGATAACTGGTTCTCTTTCATAATAGTAGTTTGATAGCCTCAGTAAAGCATATTATGCGCAAAGAATATGGAAAAGAAAAAAAAAATTTTTCGAAGTTTGGAAACTTCGTTAGAATCACTTTTTTTCCGTTCTTATTTGAGATAACTGGTTCTCTTTCATTATACTAGTTTGATAGTCTCAGAAAAGCATATTATGCGCAAAGAATCTCGAAAAGAAAAAAATTTTTTTTCGAAGTTTGAAAACTTCCTTTGAATCACTTTTTTTCCGTTCTTATTTGAGATAACTGGTTCTCTTTCATTATACTAGTTTGATAGCCTCAGAAAAGCATATTATGCGCAAAGAACCTCGAAAAGAAAAAAACTTTTTTTCGAAGTTTGGAAACTTCTTTAGAATCACTTTTTTTTCCGTTCTTATTTGAGATAACTGGTTCTCTTTCATTATACTAGTTTGATAGCCTGAGAAAAGCATATTTAGCGCAAAGAATCACGAAAAGAAAAAAAAAATTTTCGAAGTTTGGAAACTTCGTTAGAATCACTTTTTTCCCGTTCTTATTTGAGATAACTGGTTCTCTTTCATTATACTAGTTTGATTGCCTCAGAAAAGCATATTATGGGCAAAGAATCTCGAAAAGAAAAAAAATTTTTTTCGAAGTTTGGAAACTTTGTTAGAATCACTTTTTTTCCGTTCTTATTTGAGATAACTGGTTCTCTTTCATTATACTAGTTTGATAGCCTCAGGAAAGCATATTATGCGCAAAGAATCTCGAAAAGATAAAAAAAATTTTCGAGTTTGGAAACTTCGTTAGAATCACTTTTATTCCGTTCTTAATTGAGATAACTGGTTCTGTTTCATTATACTAGTTTGATAGCCTCAGAAAAGCATATTATGCGCAAAGAATCTCGAAAAGATAAAAAAAATTTTCGAAGTTTGGAAACTTCGTTAGAATCACTTTTATTCCGTTCTTAATTGAGATAACTGGTTCTGTTTCATTATACTAGTTTGATAGCCTCAGAAAAGCATATTATGCCCAAAGAATCTCGAAAAGAAGAAAATTTTTTTTCGAAGTTTTGAAACTTCGTTAGAATCACTTTTTTCCGTTCTTATTTGAGATAACTAGTTCTCTTTCATTATACAGTTTGATACCCTCAGAAAAGCATATTATGCGCAAAGAATCTCGAAAAGAAGAAAAAATTTTTACGAAGTTTGGAAACTTCGTTAGAATCACTTTTATTCCGTTCTTATTTGAGATAACTGGTTCTCTTTCATTATACTAGTTTGATAGCCTCAGAAAAGCATATTACGCGTAAAGAATCTGGAAAATAAAAAAAAATTTTTAGAACATTGGAAACTTCGTTAGAATCACTTTTTTTCCGTTCTTATTTGAGATAACTGGTTCTCTTTCATTATACTATTTTGATAGCCTCAGAAAAGCATATTAGCGCAAAGAATCTCGAAAAGAAAAAAATTTTTTTTCGAAGTTTGGAAACTTCATTAGAATCACTTTTTTTCCATTCTTATTTGAGATAACTGGTAATCTCTCATTATACTAGTTTGATAGCCTCAGAAAAACATATTATGCCCAAAGAATCTCGAAAAGAAAAAAAAATTTTTTCGAAGTTTGGAAACGTCGTTTGAATCACTTTTTTCCGTTCTTATTTGAGATAACTGGTTCTCTTTCATTATAGTAGTTTGATAGCCTCTGAAAAGCATATTATGCGCATAGAATCTCGAAATGAAAAATTTTTTTTTCAAAGTTTGGAAACTTCCTTAGAATCACTTTTTTTCCTTTCTTATTTGAGATAACTGGTTCTCTTTCATTATACTAGTTTGATAGCCTCAGAAAAGCATATTATGCGCAAAGAATCTCGAAAGAAAAAAATCTTTTTTCGAAGTTTGGAAACTTCCTTAGAAACACTTTTTTTCCATTCTTATTTGAGTTAACTGGTTCTCTTTCATTATACTAGTTTGATAGCCTGAGAAAAGCATATTATGCGCAAAGAATCTCGAAAGAAAAAATTTTTTTTTCGAAGTTTGGAAACTTCGTTAGAATCACTTTTTTTCCGTTCTTATTTCAGATAACTGGTTCTCTTTCATTATACTATTTTGATAGCCTCAGAATAGCATATTATGCGCAAAGAATCTCGAAAATAAAAAAAAAAATTTTCTAAGTTTGAAACTTCGTTAGAATCACTTTTTTTTCGTTCTTATTTGAGATAACTGGTTCTCTTTCATTATACTAGCTTGATAGCCTCAGAAAAGCATACATATTATGCGCAAAGAATCTCGAAATGAAAAAAAAATTTTTTTCGAAGTTTGGAAACTTCATTAGAATCACTTTTTTTCCGTTCTTATTTGAGATAACTGGTTCTCTTTCATTATACTAGTTTGATAGCCTCAGTAAAGCATATTATGCGCAAAGAATCTCGAAAAGAAAAAAAATTTTTTTCGAAGTTTGGAAACTTCGTTAGAATCACTTTTTTTCCGTTCTTATTTGAGATAACTGGTTCTCTTTCATTATAGTAGTTTGATAGCCTCAGAAAAGCATATTATGCGCAAAGAATCTCGAAATGAAAAAATTTTTTTTTCGAAGTTTGGAAACTTCGTTAGAATCACTTTTTTTCGGTTTTTATTTGGGATAACTGGTTCTCTTTCATTATACTAGTTTGATAGCCTCAGAAAAGCATATTATGCGCAAAGAATCTCGAAAAGAAAAAAATTGTTTTTCGAAGTTTGGAAACTTCTTTTGAATCACTTTTTTTCCGTTCTTATTTGACATAACTGGTTCTCTTTCATTATACTAGTTTGATAGCCTCAGTAAAGCATATTATGCACAAAGAATCTCGAAAAGAAAAAAAAAATTTTTCGAAGTTTGGAAACATCATTAGAATCACTTTGTTTTCCGTTTTTATTTAAGATAACTGGTTCTCTTTCATTATACTAGTTTGATAGCCTCAGTAAAGCATATTATGCGCAAAGAATCTGGAAAAGAAAAAAAATTTTTTTCGAAGTTTGGAAACTTCGTTAGTATCACTTTTTTTCCGTTCTTATTTGAGATAAGCGGTTCTCTTTCATTATACTAGTTTGATAGCCTCAGAAAAGCATATTATGCGCAAAGAATCTCGAAAAGAAAAAAATTTTTTTTCGAAGTTTGGAAACTTCATTAAAATCACTTTTTTTCCATTCTTATTTGAGATAACTGGTAATCTCTCATTATACTAGTTTGATAGCCTCAGAAAAGCATATTATGCGCAAAGAATCTCGAAAAGAAAAAAAATTTTTTTTGAAGTTTGGAAACGTCGTTTGAATCACTTTTTTCCGTTCTTATTTGAGATAACTGGTTCTCTTTCATTATAGTAGTTTGATAGACTCAGAAAAGCATATTATGCGCATAGAATCTCGAAATGAAAAAAATTTTTTTTCGAAGTTTGGAAACTTCCTTAGAATCACTTTTTTTCCGTTCTTATTTGAGATTACTGGTTCTCTTTCATTATACTAGTTTGATAGCCTCAGAAAGGCATATTATGCGCAAAGAATCTCGAAAAGAAAAAAATCTTTTTTCGAAGTTTGGAAACTTCGTTAGAATCACTTTTTTTCCGTTCTTATTTGAGATAACTGGTTCTCTTTCATTATACTAGTTTGATTGCCTCAGAAAAGCATATTATGCGCAAAGAATCTCGAAAATAAAAAAAAAAATTTTTTTCGAAGTTTGGAAACTTCATTAGAATCACTTTTTTTCCATTCTTATTTGAGATAAATGGTAATCTCTCATTATACTAGTTTGATACCCTTAGAAAGGCATATTATGCGCAAAGAATCTCGAAAAGAAGATATTTTTTTTTCGAAGTTTGGAAACTTCGTTAGAATCACTTTTTTTCCGTTGTTATTTGAGATAACTGGTTCTCTTTCATTATACTAGTTTGATAGCCTCAGTAAAGCATATTATGCACAAAGAATCTCGAAAAGAAAAAAATTTTTTTTCGAAGTTTGGAAACTTCATTAAAATCACTTTTTTTCCATTCTTATTTGAGATAACTGGTTCTCTTTCATTATAGTAGTTTGATAGCCTCAGAAAAGCATATTATGCGCATAGAATCTCGAAATGAAGAACATTTTTTTTCGAAGTTTGGAAACTTCCTTAGAATCACTTTTTTTCCTTTCTTATTTGAGATAACTGGTTCTCTTTCATTATACTAGTTTGATAGCCTCAGAAAAGCATATTATGCGCAAAGAATCTCGAAAAGAAAAAAATTTTTTTTCGAAGTTTGGAAACGTCGTTTGAATCACTTTTTTCCGTTCTTATTTGAGATAACTGGTTCTCTTTCATTATAGTAGTTTGATAGCCTCAGTAAAGCATATTATACGCAAAGAATATGGAAAAGAAAAAAAAAATTATTCGAAGTTTGGAAACTTCGTTAGAATCACTTTTTTTCCGTTCTTATTTGAGATAACTGGTTCTCTTTCATTATACTAGTTTGATAGTCTCAGAAAAGCATATTATGCGCAAAGAATCTCGAAAAGAAAAAATTTTTTTTTCGAAGTTTGGAAACTTCGTTTGAATCCCTTTTTTTCCGTTCTTATTTGACATAACTGGTTCTCTTTCATTATACTAGTTTGAGAGGATCAGAAAAGCATATTATGCGCAAAGAATCTCGAAAAGAAAAAAAATTTTTTTCGAAGTTTGGAAACTTTTTTAGAATCACTTTTTTCCGTTCTTATTTGAGATAACTGGTTCTCTTTCATTATACTAGTTTCATAGCCTGAGAAAAGCATATTTAGCGCAAAGAATCACGAAAAGAAAAAAAATTTTTTCGAAGTTTGGAAACTTCGTTAGAATCACTTTTTTCCCGTTCTTATTTGAGATAACTGGTTCTCTTTCATTATACTAGTTTGATTGCCTCAGAAAAGCATATTATGGGCAAAGAATCTCGAAAAGAAAAAAAAATTTTTTCGAAGTTTGGAAACTTTGTTAGAATCACTTTTTTTCCGTTCTTATTTGAGATAACTGGTTCTCTTTCATTATACTAGTTTGATAGCCTCAGAAAAGCATATTATGCGCAAAGAATCTCGAAAAGATAAAAAAAATTTTCGAAGTTTGGAAACTTCGTTAGAATCACTTTTATTCCGTTCTTAATTGAGATAACTGGTTCTGTTTCATCATACTAGTTTGATAGCCTCAGAAAAGCATATTATGCCCAAAGAATCTCGAAAAGAAGAATTTTTTTTTCGAAGTTTTGAAACTTCGTTAGAATCACTTTTTTCCGTTCTTATTTGAGATAACTAGTTCTCTTTCATTATACAGTTTGATACCCTCAGAAAAGCATATTATGCGCAAAGAATCTCGAAAAGAAGAAAAATTTTTTACGAAGTTTGGAAACTTCGTTAGAATCACTTTTATTCCGTTCTTATTTGAGATAACTGGTTCTCTTTCATTATACTAGTTTGATAGCCTCAGAAAAGCATATTATGCGCAAAGAATCTCGAAAAGAAAAAAAATTTTTTTCGAAGTTTGGAAACGTCGTTTGAATCACTTTTTTCCATTCTTATTTGAGATAACTGGTTCTCTTTCATAATAGTAGTTTGATAGCCTCAGAAAAGCATATTATGCGCAAAGAATCTCGAAAAGATAAAAAAAATTTTCGAAGTTTGGAAACTTCGTTAGAATCACTTTTATTCCGTTCTTAATTGAGATAACTGGTTCTGTTTCATTATACTAGTTTGATAGCCTCAGAAAAGCATATTATGCGCAAAGAATCTCGAAAAGATAAAAAAAATTTTCGAAGTTTGGAAACTTCGTTAGAATCACTTTTATTCCGTTCTTAATTGAGATAACTGGTTCTGTTTCATTATACTAGTTTGATAGCCTCAGAAAAGCATATTATGCCCAAAGAATCTCGAAAAGAAGAAAATTTTTTTTCGAAGTTTTGAAACTTCGTTAGAATCACTTTTTTCCGTTCTTATTTGAGATAACTAGTTCTCTTTCATTATACAGTTTGATACCCTCAGAAAAGCATATTATGCGCAAAGAATCTCGAAAAGAAGAAAAAATTTTTACGAAGTTTGGAAACTTCGTTAGAATCACTTTTATTCCGTTCTTATTTGAGATAACTGGTTCTCTTTCATTATACTAGTTTGATAGCCTCAGAAAAGCATATTACGCGCAAAGAATCTGGAAAATAAAAAAAATTTTTTAGAACATTGGAAACTTCGTTAGAATCACTTTTTTTCCGTTCTTATTTGAGATAACTGGTTCTCTTTCATTATACTATTTTGATAGCCTCAGAAAAGCATATTAGCGCAAAGAATCTCGAAAAGAAAAAAATTTTTTTTCGAAGTTTGGAAACTTCATTAGAATCACTTTTTTTCCATTCTTATTTGAGATAACTGGTAATCTCTCATTATACTAGTTTGATAGCCTCAGAAAAACATATTATGCCCAAAGAATCTCGAAAAGAAAAAAAAATTTTTTCGAAGTTTGGAAACGTCGTTTGAATCACTTTTTTCCGTTCTTATTTGAGATAACTGGTTCTCTTTCATTATAGTAGTTTGATAGCCTCTGAAAAGCATATTATGCGCATAGAATCTCGAAATGAAAAATTTTTTTTTCAAAGTTTGGAAACTTCCTTAGAATCACTTTTTTTCCTTTCTTATTTGAGATAACTGGTTCTCTTTCATTATACTAGTTTGATAGCCTCAGAAAAGCATATTATGCGCAAAGAATCTCGAAAGAAAAAAATCTTTTTTCGAAGTTTGGAAACTTCCTTAGAAACACTTTTTTTCCATTCTTATTTGAGTTAACTGGTTCTCTTTCATTATACTAGTTTGATAGCCTGAGAAAAGCATATTATGCGCAAAGAATCTCGAAAGAAAAAATTTTTTTTTCGAAGTTTGGAAACTTCGTTAGAATCACTTTTTTTCCGTTCTTATTTCAGATAACTGGTTCTCTTTCATTATACTATTTTGATAGCCTCAGAATAGCATATTATGCGCAAAGAATCTCGAAAATAAAAAAAAAAATTTTCTAAGTTTGAAACTTCGTTAGAATCACTTTTTTTTCGTTCTTATTTGAGATAACTGGTTCTCTTTCATTATACTAGTTTGATAGCCTCAGAAAAGCATACATATTATGCGCAAAGAATCTCGAAATGAAAAAAAAATTTTTTTCGAAGTTTGGAAACTTCATTAGAATCACTTTTTTTCCGTTCTTATTTGAGATAACTGGTTCTCTTTCATTATACTAGTTTGATAGCCTCAGTAAAGCATATTATGCGCAAAGAATCTCGAAAAGAAAAAAAATTTTTTTCGAAGTTTGGAAACTTCGTTAGAATCACTTTTTTTCCGTTCTTATTTGAGATAACTGGTTCTCTTTCATTATAGTAGTTTGATAGCCTCAGAAAAGCATATTATGCGCAAAGAATCTCGAAATGAAAAAATTTTTTTTTCCAAGTTTGGAAACTTCGTTAGAATCACTTTTTTTCGGTTTTTATTTGGGATAACTGGTTCTCTTTCATTATACTAGTTTGATAGCCTCAGAAAAGCATATTATGCGCAAAGAATCTCGAAAAGAAAAAAATTGTTTTTCAAAGTTTGGAAACTTCTTTTGAATCACTTTTTTTCCGTTCTTATTTGACATAACTGGTTCTCTTTCATTATACTAGTTTGATAGCCTCAGTAAAGCATATTATGCACAAAGAATCTCGAAAAGAAAAAAAAAATTTTTCGAAGTTTGGAAACATCATTAGAATCACTTTGTTTTCCGTTTTTATTTAAGATAACTGGTTCTCTTTCATTATACTAGTTTGATAGCCTCAGTAAAGCATATTATGCGCAAAGAATCTGGAAAAGAAAAAAAATTTTTTTCGAAGTTTGGAAACTTCGTTAGTATCACTTTTTTTCCGTTCTTATTTGAGATAAGCGGTTCTCTTTCATTATACTAGTTTGATAGCCTCAGAGAAGCATATTATGCGCAAAGAATCTCGAAAAGAAAAAAATTTTTTTTCGAAGTTTGGAAACTTCATTAAAATCACTTTTTTTCCATTCTTATTTGAGATAACTGGTAATCTCTCATTATACTAGTTTGATAGCCTCAGAAAAGCATATTATGCGCAAAGAATCTCGAAAAGAAAAAAAATTTTTTTTGAAGTTTGGAAACGTCGTTTGAATCACTTTTTTCCGTTCTTATTTGAGATAACTGGTTCTCTTTCATTATAGTAGTTTGATAGACTCAGAAAAGCATATTATGCGCATAGAATCTCGAAATGAAAAAAATTTTTGTTCGAAGTTTGGAAACTTCCTTAGAATCACTTTTTTTCCGTTCTTATTTGAGATTACTGGTTCTCTTTCATTATACTAGTTTGATAGCCTCAGAAAGGCATATTATGCGCAAAGAATCTCGAAAAGAAAAAAATCTTTTTTCGAAGTTTGGAAACTTCGTTAGAATCACTTTTTTTCCGTTCTTATTTGAGATAACTGGTTCTCTTTCATTATACTAGTTTGATTGCCTCAGAAAAGCATATTATGCGCAAAGAATCTCGAAAATAAAAAAAAAAATTTTTTTCGAAGTTTGGAAACTTCATTAGAATCACTTTTTTTCCATTCTTATTTGAGATAAATGGTAATCTCTCATTATACTAGTTTGATACCCTTAGAAAGGCATATTATGCGCAAAGAATCTCGAAAAGAAGATATTTTTTTTTCGAAGTTTGGAAACTTCGTTAGAATCACTTTTTTTCCGTTGTTATTTGAGATAACTGGTTCTCTTTCATTATACTAGTTTGATAGCCTCAGTAAAGCATATTATGCACAAAGAATCTCGAAAAGAAAAAAATTTTTTTTCGAAGTTTGGAAACTTCATTAAAATCACTTTTTTTCCATTCTTATTTGAGATAACTGGTTCTCTTTCATTATAGTAGTTTGATAGCCTCAGAAAAGCATATTATGCGCATAGAATCTCGAAATGAAGAACATTTTTTTTCGAAGTTTGGAAACTTCCTTAGAATCACTTTTTTTCCTTTCTTATTTGAGATAACTGGTTCTCTTTCATTATACTAGTTTGATAGCCTCAGAAAAGCATATTATGCGCAAAGAATCTCGAAAAGAAAAAAATCTTTTTTCGAAGTTTGGAAACTTCCTTAGAAACACTTTTTTTCCATTCTTATTTGAGTTAACTGGTTCTCTTTCATTATACTAGTTTGATAGCCTGAGAAAAGCATATTATGCGCAAAGAATCTCGAAAGAAAAAATTTTTTTTTCGAAGTTTGGAAACTTCGTTAGAATCACTTTTTTTCCGTTCTTATTTCAGATAACTGGTTCTCTTTCATTATACTATTTTGATAGCCTCAGAATAGCATATTATGCGCAAAGAATCTCGAAAATAAAAAAAAAAATTTTCGAAGTTTGAAACTTCGTTAGAATCACTTTTTTTTCGTTCTTATTTGAGATAACTGGTTCTCTTTCATTATACTAGTTTGATAGCCTCAGAAAAGCATACATATTATGCGCAAAGAATCTCGAAATGAAAAAAAAATTTTTTTCGAAGTTTGGAAACTTCATTAGAATCACTTTTTTTCCGTTCTTATTTGAGATTACTGGTTCTCTTTCATTATACTAGTTTGATAGCCTCAGTAAAGCATATTATGCGCAAAGAATCCGGAAAAGAAAAAAAAATTTTTTCGCAGTTTGGAAACTTCTTTAGAATCACTTTTTTCCGTTCTTATTTGAGATAACTGGTTCTCTTTCATTATACTAGTTTGATTGCCTCAGAAAAGCATATTATGCGCAAAGAATCTCGAAAAGAAAAAAATTTTTTTCGAAGTTTGGAAACTTCCTTGGAATCACTTTTTTTCCATTCTTATTTGAGATAACTGGTTCTCTTTCATTATACTAGTTTGATAGCCTCAGAAAAGCATATTATGCGCAAAGAATCTCGAAAAGAAGAAATTTTTTTTTCGAAGTTTGGAAACTTCGTTAGAATCACTTTTTTCCGTTCTTATTTGAGATAACTAGTTCTCTTTCATTATACAGTTTGATAGCCTCAGAAAAGCATATTATGCCCAAAGAATCTCGAAAAGAAGAAAAATTTTTTACGAAGTTTGGAAACTTCGTTAGAATCACTTTTTTTCCGTTCTTATTTGAGATAACTGGTTCTCTTTCATTATACTAGTTTGATAGCCTCAGTAAAGCATATTATGCGCAAAGAATCTCGAAAAGAAAAAAATCTTTTTTCGAAGTTTGGAAACATCCTTAGAAACACTTTTTTTCCATTCTTATTTGAGTTAACTGGTTCTCTTTCATTATACTAGTTTGATAGCCTGAGAAAAGCATATTATGCGCAAAGAATCTCGAAAGAAAAAATTTTTTTTTCGAAGTTTGGAAACTTCGTTAGAATCACTTTTTTTCCGTTCTTATTTCAGATAACTGGTTCTCTTTCATTATACTATTTTGATAGCCTCAGAATAGCCATATTATGCGCAAAGAATCTCGAAAATAAAAAAAAAAAATTTCGAAGTTTGAAACTTCGTTAGAATCACTTTTTTTTCGTTCTTATTTGAGATAACTGGTTCTCTTTCATTATACTAGTTTGATAGCCTCAGAAAAGCATACATATTATGCGCAAAGAATCTCGAAATGAAAAAAAAAATTTTTTCGAAGTTTGGAAACTTCATTAGAATCACTTATTTTCCGTTCTTATTTGAGATAACTGGTTCTCTATCATTATACTAGTTTGATAGCCTCAGTAAAGCATATTATGCGCAAAGAATCCGGAAAAGAAAAAAAAAATTTTTCGCAGTTTGGAAACTTCTTTAGAATCACTTTTTTCCGTTCTTATTTGAGATAACTGGTTCTCTTTCATTATACTAGTTTGATAGCGTGAGAAAAGCATATTTAGCGCAAAGAATCACGAAAAGAAAAAAAAATTTTTTCGAAGTTTGGAAACTTCGTTAGAATCACTTTTTTCCCGTTCTTATTTGAGATAACTGGTTCTCTTTCATTATACTAGTTTGATTGCCTCAGAAAAGCATATTATGCGCAAAGAATCTCGAAAAGAAAAAAATTTTTTTCGAAGTTTGGAAACTTCCTTGGAATCACTTTTTTTCCGTTCTTATTTGAGATAACTGGTTCTCTTTCATTATACTAGTTTGATAGCCTCAGAAAAGCATATTATGCGCAAAGAATCTCGAAAAGAAGAAATTTTTTTTTCGAAGTTTGGAAACTTCGTTAGAATCACTTTTTTCCGTTCTTATTTGAGATAACTAGTTCTCCTTCATTATACTAGTTTGATAGCCTCAGAAATGCACATTATGCGCAAAGAATCTCGAAAAGAAAAAAATTTTTTTTCGAAGTTTGGAAACTTCATTAGAATCACTTTTTTTCCATTCTTATTTTAGATAAATGGTAATCTCTCATTATACTACTTTGATAGCCTCAGAAAAGCATATTATGCACAATGAATCTCGAAAAGAAGAAATTTTTTTTTCGAAGTTTGGAAACTTCGTTAGAATCACTTTTTTTCCGTTGTTATTTGAGATAACTGGTTCTCTTTCATTATACTAGTTTGATAGCCTCAGAAAAGCATATTATGCGCAAAGAATCTCGAAAAGAAAAAATTTTTTTTTCGAAGGTAGAAACTTCTTTAGAGTCACTTTTTTTCCGTTCTTATTTTAGATAACTGGTTCTCTTTCATTATACTAGTTTGATAGCCTCAGAAAAGCATATTATGCGCAAAGAATCTCGAAAAGAAAAAATTTTTTTTTCGAAGGTAGAAACTTCTTTGGAGTCCCTTTTTTTCCGTTCTTATTTGAGATAACTGGTTCTCTTTCATTATACTAATTAGATAGCCTCAGAAAAGCATATTACGCGCAAAGAATCTCGAAAATAAAAACATTTTTTTAGAACTTTGGAAACTTCGTTAGAATCACTTTTTTTCCGTTCTTATTTGAGATAACTGGTTCTCTTTCATTATACTAGTTTGATAGCCTCAGAAAAGCATATTATGCGCAAAGAATCTCGAAAAGAAAAAAATTTTTTTTCGAAGTTTGGAAACTTCATTAGAATCACTTTTTTTCCATTCTTATTTGAGATAACTGGTAATCTCTCATTATACTAGTTTGATAGCCTCAGAAAAGCATATTATGCCCAAAGAATCTCGAAAAGAAAAAAAAATTTTTTCGAAGTTTGGAAACGTCGTTTGAATCACTTTTTTCCGTTCTTATTTGAGATAACCGGTTCTCTTTCATTATAGTAGTTTGATAGCCTCAGAAAAGCATATTATGCGCATAGAATCTCGAAATGAAAAAAATTTTTTTCGAAGTTTGGAAACTTCCTTAGAATCACTTTTTTTCCTTTCTTATTTGAGATAACTGGTTCTCTTTCATTATACTAGTTTGATAGCCTCAGAAAAGCATATTATGCGCAAAGAATCTCGAAAAGAAAAAAATCTTTTTTCGAAGTTTGGAAACTTCCTTAGAAACACTTTTTTTCCATTCTTATTTGAGTTAACTGGTTCTCTTTCATTATAGTAGTTTGATAGCCTCAGAAAAGCATATTATGCGCATAGAATCTCGAAATGAAAAAAATTTTTTTTCGAAGTTTGGAAACTTCCTTAGAATCACTTTTTTTCCGTTCTTATTTGAGATAACTGGTTCTCTTTCATTATACTAGTTTCATAGCCTCAGAAAAGCAAATTATGCGCAAAGAATCTCGAAAAGAAAAAAATCTTTTTTCGAAGTTTGGAAACTTCGTTAGAATCACTTTTTTTCCGTTCTTATTTGAGATAACTGGTTCTCTTTCATTATACTAGTTTGATAGCCTCAGAAAAGCATATTATGCGCAAAGAATCTCGAAAATAAAAAAAAAAAATTTCGAAGTTTGAAACTTCGTTAGAATCACTTTTTCTTCGTTCTTATTTGAGATAACTGGTTCTCTTTCATTATACTAGTTTGATAGCCTCAGAAAAGCATATTATGCGCAAAGAATCTCGAAAAGAAAAAAATTTTTTTTCGAAGTTTGGAAACGTCGATTGAATCACTTTTTTCCGTTCTTATTTGAGATAACTGGTTCTCTTTCATTATAGTAGTTTGATAGCCTCAGTAAAGCATATTATGCGCAAAGAATATGGAAAAGAAAAAAAAAATTTTTCGAAGTTTGGAAACTTCGTTAGAATCACTTTTTTTCCGTTCTTATTTGAGATAACTGGTTCTGTTTCATTATACTAGTTTGATAGTTTCAGAAAAGCATATTATGCGCAAAGAATCTCGAAAAGAAAAAAATTTTTTTTCGAAGTTTGGAAACTTCTTTTGAATCACTTTTTTTCCGTTCTTATTTGAGATAACTGGTTCTCTTTCATTATACTAGTTTGATAGCCTCAGAAAAGCATATTTAGCGCAAAGAATCACGAAAAGAAAAAAAAAATTTTCGAAGTTTGGAAACTTCGTTAGAATCACTTTTTTCCCGTTCTTATTTGAGATAACTGGTTCTCTTTCATTATACTAGTTTGATTGCCTCAGAAAAGCATATTATGGGCAAAGAATCTCGAAAAGAAAAAAAATTTTTTTCGAAGTTTGGAAACTTTGTTAGAATCACTTTTTTTCCGTTTTTATTTGAGATAACTGGTTCTCTTTCATTATACTAGTTTGATAGCCTCAGAAAAGCATATTATGCGCAAAGAATCTCGAAAAGATAAAAAAAATTTTCGAAGTTTGGAAACTTCGTTAGAATCACTTTTATTCCGTTCTTAATTGAGATAACTGGTTCTGTTTCATTATACTAGTTTGATAGCCTCAGAAAAGCATATTATGCCCAAAGAATCTCGAAAAGAAGAAATTTTTTTTTCGAAGTTTTGAAACTTCGTTAGAATCACTTTTTTCCGTTCTTATTTGAGATAACTAGTTCTCTTTCATTATACAGTTTGATACCCTCAGAAAAGCATATTATGCGCAAAGAATCTCGAAAAGAAGAAAAAATTTTTACGAAGTTTGGAAACTTCGTTAGAATCACTTTTATTCCGTTCTTATTTGAGATAACTGGTTCTCTTTCATTATACTAGTTTGATAGCCTCAGAAAAGCATATTACGCGCAAAGAATCTGGAAAATAAAAAAATTTTTTTAGAACATTGGAAACTTCGTTAGAATCACTTTTTTTCCGTTCTTATTTGAGATAACTGGTTCTCTTTCATTATACTATTTTGATAGCCTCAGAAAAGCATATTAGCGCAAAGAATCTCGAAAAGAAAAAAAAATTTTTTCGAAGTTTGGAAACTTCATTAGAATCACTTTTTTTCCATTCTTATTTGAGATAACTGGTAATCTCTCATTATACTAGTTTGATAGCCTCAGAAAAACATATTATGCCCAAAGAATCTCGAAAAGAAAAAAAAATTTTTTCGAAGTTTGGAAACGTCGTTTGAATCACTTTTTTCCGTTCTTATTTGAGATAACTGGTTCTCTTTCAATATAGTAGTTTGATAGCCTCTGAAAAGCATATTATGCGCATAGAATCTCGAAATGAAAAATTTTTTTTTCAAAGTTTGGAAACTTCCTTAGAATCACTTTTTTTCCTTTCTTATTTGAGATAACTGGTTCTCTTTCATTATACTAGTTTGATAGCCTCAGAAAAGCATATTATGCGCAAAGAATCTCGAAAAGAAAAAAATCTTTTTTCGAAGTTTGGAAACTTCCTTAGAAACACTTTTTTTCCATTCTTATTTGAGTTAACTGGTTCTCTTTCATTATAGTAGTTTGATAGCCTCAGAAAAGCATATTATGCGCATAGAATCTCGAAATGAAAAAAATTTTTTTTCGAAGTTTGGAAACTTCCTTAGAATCACTTTTTTTCCGTTCTTATTTGAAATAACTGGTTCTCTTTCATTATAGTAGTTTGATAGCCTCAGAAAAGCATATTATGCGCATAGAATCTCGAAATGAAAAAAATTTTTTTTCGAAGTTTGGAAACTTCCTTAGAATCACTTTTTTTCCGTTCTTATTTGAAATAACTGGTTCTCTTTCATTATACTATTTTGATAGCCTCAGAAAAGCGTATTATGCGCAAAGAATCTCGAAAAGAAAAAAATCTTTTTTCGAAGTTTGAAACTTCGTTAGAATCACTTTTTTTTCGTTCTTATTTGAGATAACTGGTTCTCTTTCATTATACTAGTTTGATAGCCTCAGAAAAGCATATTATGCGCAAAGAATCTCGAAAAGAAAAAAATTTTTTTTCGAAGTTTGGAAACGTCGTTTGAATCACTTTTTTCCGTTCTTATTTGAGATAACTGGTTCTCTTTCATTATAGTAGTTTGATAGCCTCAGTAAAGCATATTATGCGCAAAGAATATGGAAAAGAAAAAAAAAAAAATTTTTCGAAGTTTGGAAACTTCGTTAGAATCACTTTTTGTCCGTTCTTATTTGAGATAACTGGTTCTCTTTCATTATAGTAGTTTGATAGCCTCTGAAAAGCATATTATGCGCATAGAATCTCGAAATGAAAAATTTTTTTTCAAAGTTTGGAAACTTCCTTAGAATCACTTTTTTTCCTTTCTTATTTGAGATAACTGGTTCTCTTTCATTATACTAGTTTGATAGCCTCAGAAAAGCATATTATGCGCAAAGAATCTCGAAAAGAAAAAAATCTTTTTTCGAAGTTTGGAAACTTCCTTAGAAACACTTTTTTTCCATTCTTATTTGAGTTAACTGGTTCTCTTTCATTATAGTAGTTTGATAGCCTCAGAAAAGCATATTATGCGCATAGAATCTCGAAATGAAAACATTTTTTTTTCGAAGTTTGGAAACTTCCTTAGAATCACTTTTTTTCCGTTCTTATTTGAAATAACTGGTTCTCTTTCATTATAGTAGTTTGATAGCCTCAGAAAAGCATATTATGCGCATAGAATCTCGAAATGAAAAAAATTTTTTTTCGAAGTTTGGAAACTTCCTTAGAATCACTTTTTTTCCGTTCTTATTTGAAATAACTGGTTCTCTTTCATTATACTATTTTGATAGCCTCAGAAAAGCGTATTATGCGCAAAGAATCTCGAAAAGAAAAAAATCTTTTTTCGAAGTTTGAAACTTCGTTAGAATCACTTTTTTTTCGTTCTTATTTGAGATAACTGGTTCTCTTTCATTATACTAGTTTGATAGCCTCAGAAAAGCATATTATGCGCAAAGAATCTCGAAAAGAAAAAAAATTTTTTTCGAAGTTTGGAAACGTCGTTTGAATCACTTTTTTCCGTTCTTATTTGAGATAACTGGTTCTCTTTCATTATAGTAGTTTGATAGCCTCAGTAAAGCATATTATGCGCAAAGAATATGGAAAAGAAAAAAAAAAAATTTTTCGAAGTTTGGAAACTTCGTTAGAATCACTTTTTTTCCGTTCTTATTTGAGATAACTGGTTCTCTTTCATTATACTAGTTTGATAGTCTCAGAAAAGCAGATTATGCGCAAAGAATCTCGAAAAGAAAAAAATTTTTTTTCGAAGTTTGGAAACTTCGTTTGAATCACTTTTTTTCCGTTCTTATTTGAGATAACTGGTTCTCTTTCATTATACTAGTTTGATAGACCCAGAAAAGCATATTATGCGCAAAGAATCTCGAAAAGAAAAAATTTTTTTTTCGAAGTTTGGAAACTTCTTTAGAATCACTTTTTTCCGTTCTTATTTGAGATAACTGGTTCTCTTTCATTATACTAGTATGATAGCTTCAGAAAAGCATATTATGCGCAAAGAATCTCGAAAAGAAAAAAATCTTTTTTCGAAGTTTGGAAACTTCGTTAGAATCACTTTTTTTCCGTTCTTATTTGAGATAACTGGTTCTCTTTCATTATACAAGTTTGATAGCCTCAGAAAAGCATATTATGCGCAAAGAATCTCGAAATGAAAAAAATTTTTTTTCGAAGTTTGGAAACTTCCTTATAATCACTTTTATTCCATTCTTATTTGAGATAACTGGTTCTCTTTCATTATACTAGTTTGATAGCCTCAGAAAAGCATATTATGCGCATAGAATCTCGAAAAGAAAAAAATTTTTTTTTTGAACTTTGGAAACTTCTTTAGAATCACTTTTTTTCCGTTGTTATTTGAGATAACTGGTTCTCTTTCATTATACTAGTTTGATAGCCTCAGAAAAGCATATTATGAACAAAGAATCTCGAAAATAAAAAAAAAATTTTCGAAGTTTGAAACTTCGTTAGAATCACTTTTTTTTCGTTCTTATTTGAGATAACTGGTTCTCTTTCATTATACTAGTTTGATAGCCTCAGAAAAGCATATTATGCGCAAAGAATCTCGAAAAGAAAAAAAAAATTTTTCGAAGTTTGGAAACGTCGTTAGAATCACTTTTTTCCGTTCTTATTTGAGATAACTAGTTCTCTTTCATTATACAGTTTGATAGCCTCAGAAAAGCATATTATGCGCAAAGAATCTCCAAAAAAGAAGAAAAATTTTTTTCGAAGCTTGCAAACTTCGTTAGAATCACTTTTATTCCGTTCTTATTTGTGATAACTGGTTCTCTTTCATTATACTAGTTTGATAGACTCAGAAAAGCATATTATGCGCAAAGAATCTCGAAAAGAAAAAAAATTTTTTCGAATTTTGGGAACTTCGTTAGAATCATTTTTATTCCGTTCTTATTTGAGATAACTGGTTCTGTTTCATTATGCTAGTTTGATAGCCTCAGAAAAGCATATTATGCCCAAAGAATCTCGAAAATAAGAAATTTTTTTTTCGAAGTTTGGAAACTTCGTTAGAATCACTTTTTTCCCTTTCTTATTTGAGATAACTAGTTCTCTTTCATTATACTAGTTTGATAGCCTCAGTAAAGCATATTATGCGCAAAGAATCTCGAAAAGAAAAAAAAATTTTTTCGAAGTTTGGAAACTTCGTTAGAATCACTTTTTTTCCGTTCTTATTTGAGATAACTGGTTCTCATTCATTGTACTAGTTTGATAGCCTCAGTAAAGCATATTATGGTCAAAGAATCTCGAAAAGAAAAAAAATTTTTTTCGAAGTTTGGAAACTTCGTTAGAATCACTTTTTTTCCGATCTTATTTGAGATAACTGGTTCTCTTTCATTATACTAGTTTGATAGCCTCAGAAAAGCATATAATGCGCAAAGAATCTCGAAAAGAAAATTTTTTTTTTGTCGAAGGTTGGAAACTTCTTTAGAGTCACTTTTTTCCGTTCTTATTTGAGATAACTGGTTCTCTTTCATTATACTAATTAGATAGCCTCAGAAAAGCATATTACGCGCAAAGAATCTCGAAAATAAAAAAATTTTTTTAGAACTTTGGAAACTTCGTTAGAATCACATTTTTCCGTTCTTATTTGAGATAACTGGTTCTCTTTCATTATACTAGTTTGATAGCCTCAGAAAAGCATATTATGCGCAAAGAATCTCGAAAAGAAAAAATTTTTTTTTCGAAGTTTGGAAACTTCATTAGAATAACTTTTTTTCCATTCTTATTTGAGATAACTGGTAATCTCTCATTATACTAGTTTGATAGCCTCAGAAAAGCATATTATGCCCAAAGAATCTCGAAAAGAAAAAAAATTTTTTTCGAAGTTTGGAAACGTCGTTTGAATCACTTTTTTCCGTTCTTATTTGAGATAACTGGTTCTCTTTCATTATAGTAGTTTGATAGCCTCAGAAAAGCATATTATGCGCATAGAAACTCGAAATGAAAAAATTTTTTTTCGAAGTTTGGAAACTTCCTTATAATCACTTTTTTTCCTTTCTTATTTGAGATAACTGGTTCTCTTTCATTATACTAGTTTGATAGCCTCAGAAAAGCATATTATGCGCAAAGAATCTCGAAAAGAAAAAAATCTTTTTTCGAATTTTGGAAACTTCCTTAGAAACACTTTTTTTCCATTCTTATTTGAGTTAACTGGTTCTCTTTCATTATAGTAGTTTGATAGCCTCAGAAAAGCATATTATGCGCATAGAATCTCGAAATGAAAAAAATTTTTTTTCGAAGTTTGGAAACTTCCTTAGAATCACTTTTTTTCCGTTCTTATTTGAAATAACCTGTTCTCTTTCATTATACTAGTTTGATAGCCTCAGAAAAGCATATTATGCGCAAAGAATCTCGAAAAGAAAAAAATCTTTTTTCGAAGTTTGGAAACTTCGTTAGAATCACTTTTTTTCCGTTCTTATTTGAGATAACTGGTTCTCTTTCATTATACTAGTTTGATAGCCTCAGAAAAGCATATTATGCGCAAAGAATCTCGAAAATAAAAAAAAATTTTTTCGAAGTTTGAAACTTCGTTAGAATCACTTTTTTTTCGTTCTTATTTGAGATAACTGGTTCTCTTTCATTATATTAGTTTGATAGCCTCAGAAAAGCATATTATGCGCAAAGAATCTCGAAAAGAAAAAAATTTTTTTTCGAAGTTTGGAAACGTCGTTTGAATCACTTTTTTCCATTCTTATTTGAGATAACTGGTTCTCTTTCATAATAGTAGTTTGATAGCCTCAGTAAATTATATTATGCGCAAAGAATATGGAAAAGAAAAAAAAAATTTTTCGAAGTTTGGAAACTTCGTTAGAATCACTTTTTTTCCGTTCTTATTTGAGATAACTGGTTCTCTTTCATTATACTAGTTTGATAGTCTCAGAAAAGCATATTATGCGCAAGGAATCTCGAAAAGAAAAAAATTTTTTTTCGAAGTTTGGAAACTTCGTTTGAATCACTTTTTTTCCGTTCTTATTTGAGATAACTGGTTCTCTTTCATTATATTAGTTTGATAGCCTCAGAAAAGCGTATTATGCGCAAAGAATCTCGAAAAGAAGAAAAATTTTTTACGAAGTTTGGAAACTTCGTTAGATTCAATTTTATTCCGTTCTTATTTGAGATAACTGGTTCTCTTTCATTATACTAGTTTGATAGACTCAGAAAAGCATATTATGCGCAAAGAATCTCGAAAAGAAAATAATTTTTTTTCGAAGTTTGGAAACTTCTTTTGAATCACTTTTTTTCCGTTCTTATTTGACATAACTGGTTCTCTTTCATTATACTAGTTTGATAGCCTCAGTAAAGCATATTATGCACAAAGAATCTCGAAAAGAAAAAAATTTTTTTCGAAATTTGGAAACATCATTAGAATCACTTTTTTTCCGTTCTTATTTGAGATAACTGGTTCTCTTTCATTATACTAGTTTGATAGCCTCAGTAAAGCATATTATGCGCAAAGAATCTGGAAAAGAAAAAAAATTTTTTTCGAAGTTTGGAAACTTCGTTAGAATCACTTTTTTTCCGTTCTTATTTGAGATAACTGGTTCTCTTTCATTATACTAGTTTGATAGCCTCAGAAAAGCATATTATGCTCAAAGAATCTCGAAAAGAAAAAAAATTTTTTTCGAAGTTTGGAAACTTCGTTAGAATCACTTTTTTCCCGTTCTTATTTGATATAACTGGTTCTCTTTCATTATACTAGTTTGATAGCCTCAGAAAAGCATATTATGCGCAAAGAATCTCGAAAAGAAAAAAAATTTTTTTCGAAGTTTGGAAACTTCGTTAGAATCACTTTTTTTCCGTTCTTATTTGATATAACTGGTTCTCTTTCATTATACTAGTTTGATAGCCTCAGAAAAGCATATTATGCGCAAAGAATCTCGAAAAGAAAAAAAATTTTTTCGAAGTTTGGGAACTTCGTTAGAATCACTTTTATTCCGTTCTTATTTGAGATAAATGGTTCTGTTTCATTATACTAGTTTGATAGCCTCAGAAAAGCATATAATGCGCAAAGAATCTCGAAAAGAAGAAATTTTTTTTTCGAAGTTTGGAAACTTCGTTAGAATCACTTTTTTCCCTTTCTTATTTGAGATAACTAGTTCTCTTTCATTATACTAGTTTGATAGCCTCAGTAAAGCATATTATGCGCAAAGAACCTCGAAAAGAAAAAAAATTTTTTTCGAAGTTTGGAAACTTCGTTAGAATCACTTTTTTTCCGTTCTTATTTGAGATAACTGGTTCTCATTCATTGTACTAGTTTGATAGCCTCAGTAAAGCATATTATGGTCAAAGAATCTCGAAAAGAAAAAAAATTTTTTTCGAAGTTTGGAAACTTCGTTAGAATCACTTTTTTTCCGATCTTATTTGAGATAACTGGTTCTCTTTCATTATACTAGTTTGATAGCCTCAGAAAAGCATATTATGCGCAAAGAATCTCGAAAAGAAAAAATTTTTTTTGTCGAAGGTTGGAAACTTCTTTAGAGTCACTTTTTTCCGTTCTTATTTGAGATAACTGGTTCTCTTTCATTATACTAATTAGATAGCCTCAGAAAAGCATATTACGCGCAAAGAATCTCGAAAATAAAAAAATTTTTTTAGAACTTTGGAAACTTCGTTAGAATCACTTTTTTTCCGTTCTTATTTGAGATAACTGGTTCTCTTTCATTATACTAGTTTGATAGCCTCAGAAAAGCATATTATGCGCAAAGAATCTCGAAAAGAAAAAAATTTTTTTTCGAAGTTTGGAAACTTCATTAGAATAACTTTTTTTCCATTCTTATTTGAGATAACTGGTAATCTCTCATTATACTAGTTTGATAGCCTCAGAAAAGCATATTATGCCCAAAGAATCTCGAAATAAAAAAAAATTTTTTTCGAAGTTTGGAAACGTCGTTTGAATCACTTTTTTCCGTTCTTATTTGAGATAACTGGTTCTCTTTCATTATAGTAGTTTGATAGCCTCAGAAAAGCATATTATGCGCATTGAATCTCGAAATGAAAAAATTTTTTTTCGAAGTTTGGAAACTTCCTTAGAATCACTTTTTTTCCTTTCTTATTTGAGATAACTGGTTCTCTTTCATTATACTAGTTTGATAGCCTCAGAAAAGCATATTATGCGCAAAGAATCTCGAAAAGAAAAAAATCTTTTTTCGAAGTTTGGAAACTTCCTTAGAAACACTTTTTTTTCATTCTTATTTGAGTTAACTGGTTCTCTTTCATTATAGTAGTTTGATAGCCTCAGAAAAGCATATTATGCGCATAGAATCTCGAAATGAAAAAAAATTTTTTTCGATGTTCGGTAACTTCGTTAGAATCACTTTTTTTCCGTTCTTATTTGAGATAACTGGTTCTCTTTCATTATACTAGTTTGATAGCCTCAGAAAAGCATATTATGCGCAAAGAATCTCGAAAAGAAAAAAATTTTTTTTCGAAGTTTGGAAACTTCGTTAGAATCACTTTTTTTCCGTTCTTATTTGAGATAACTGGTTCTCTTTCATTATACTAGTTTGATAGCCTCAGAAAAGCATATTATGCACAAAGAATCTCGAAAATAAAAAAAAAATTTTTCGAAGTTTGAAACTTCGTTAGAATCACTTTTTTTTCGTTCTTATTTGAGATAACTGGTTCTCTTGCATTATACTAGTTTGATAGCCTCAGAAAAGCATATTATGCGCAAAGAATCTCGAAAAGAAAAAAATTTTTTTTCGAAGTTTGGAAACGTCGTTTGAATCACTTTTTTCCGTTCTTATTTGAGATAACTGGTTCTCTTTCATAATAGTAGTTTGATAGCCTCAGTAAAGCATATTATGCGCAAAGAATATGGAAAAGAAAAAAAAAATTTTTCGAAGATTGGAAACTTCGTTAGAATCACTTTTTTTCCGTTCTTATTTGAGATAACTGGTTCTCTTTCATTATACTAGTTTGATAGTCTCAGAAAAGCATATTATGCGCAAAGAATCTCGAAAAGAAAAAAAATTTTTTTCGAAGTTTGGAAACTTCGTTTGAATCACTTTTTTTCCGTTCTTATTTGAGATAACTGGTTCTCTTTCATTATACTAGTTTGATAGCCTCAGAAAAGCATATTATGCGCAAAGAATCTCGAAAAGAATGAAAATTTTTTTCGAAGTTTGGAAACTTCTTTAGAATCACTTTTTTTCCGTTCTTATTTGAGATAACTGGTTCTCTTTCATTATACTAGTTTGATAGCCTGAGAAAAGCATATTTAGCGCAAAGAATCACGAAAAGAAAAAAAATTTTTTCGAAGTTTGGAAACTTCGTTAGAATCACTTTTTTCCCGTTCTTATTTGAGATAACTGGTTCTCTTTCATTATACTAGTTTGATTGCCTCAGAAAAGCATATTATGGGCAAAGAATCTCGAAAAGAAAAAAACTTTTTTTCGAAGTTTGGAAACTTTGTTAGAATCACTTTTTTTCCGTTCTTATTTGAGATAACTGGTTCTCTTTCATTATACTAGTTTGATAGCCTCAGGAAAGCATATTATGCGCAAAGAATCTCGAAAAGAAAAAAAAAATTTTCGAAGTTTGGAAACTTCGTTAGAATCACTTTTATTCCGTTCTTAATTGAGATAACTGGTTCTGTTTCATTATACTAGTTTGATAGCCTCAGAAAAGCATATTATGCCCAAAGAATCTCGAAAAGAAGAAATTTTTTTTTTCGAAGTTTTGAAACTTCGTTAGAATCACTTTTTTCCGTTCTTATTTGAGATAACTAGTTCTCTTTCATTATACAGTTTGATACCCTCAGAAAAGCATATTATGCGCAAAGAATGTCGAAAAGAAGAAAAAATTTTTACGAAGTTTGGAAACTTCGTTAGAATTACTTTTATTCCGTTCTTATTTGAGATAACTGGTTCTCTTTCATTATACTAGTTTGATAGCCTCAGAAAAGCATATTACGCGCAAAGAATCTGGAAAATAATAAAATTTTTTTAGAACATTGGAAACTTCGTTAGAATCACTTTTTTCCGTTCTTATTTGAGATAACTGGTTCTCTTTCATTATACTAGTTTGATAGCCTCAGAAAATATATTAGCGCAAAGAATCTCGAAAAGAAAAAAATTTTTTTTCGAAGTTTGGAAACTTCATTAGAATCACTTTTTTTCCATTCTTATTTGAGATAACTGGTAATCTCTCATTATACTAGTTTGATAGCCTCAGAAAAGCATATTATGCCCAAAGAATCTCGAAAAGAAAAAAAAATTTTTTCGAAGTTTGGAAACGTCGTTTGAATCACTTTTTTCCTTTCTTATTTGAGATAACTGGTTCTCTTTCATTATAGTAGTTTGATAGCCTCTGAAAAGCATATTATGCGCATAGAACCTCGAAATGAAAAATTTTTTTTTCGAAGTTTGGAAACTTCCTTAGAATCACTTTTTTTCCTTTCTTATTTGAGATAACTGGTTCTCTTTCATTATACTAGTTCGATAGCCTCAGAAAAGCATATTATGCGCAAAGAATCTCGAAAAGAAAAAAATCTTTTTTCGAAGTTTGGAAACTTCCTTAGAAACACTTTTTTTCCATTCTTATTTGAGTTAACTGGTTCTCTTTCATTATACTAGTTTGATAGCCTCAGAAAAGCATATTATGCGCAAAGAATCTCGAAAAGAAAAAAATCTTTTTTCGAAGGTTGGAAACTTCCTTAGAAACACTTTTTTTTTCATTCTTATTTGAGTTAACTGGTTCTCTTTCATTATAGTAGTTTGATAGCCTCAGAAAAGCATATTATGCGCATAGAATCTCGAAATGAAAAAAAATTTTTTTCGATGTTCGGTAACTTCGTTAGAATCACTTTTTTTCCGTTCTTATTTGAGATAACTGGTTCTCTTTCATTATACTAGTTTGATAGCCTCAGAAAAGCATATTATGCGCAAAGAATCTCGAAAAGAAAAAAATCTTTTTTCGAAGTTTGGAAACTTCGTTAGAATCACTTTTTTTCCGTTCTTATTTGAGATAACTGGTTCTCTTTCATTATACTAGTTTGATAGCCTCAGAAAAGCATATTATGCGCAAAGAATCTCGAAAATAAAAAAAAAATTTTTCGAAGTTTGAAACTTCGTTAGAATCACTTTTTTTTCGTTCTTATTTGAGATAACTGGTTCTCTTTCATTATACTAGTTTGATAGCCTCAGAAAAGCATATTATGCGCAAAGAATCTCGAAAAGAAAAAAATTTTTTTTCGAAGTTTGGAAACGTCGTTTGAATCACTTTTTTCCGTTCTTATTTGAGATAACTGGTTCTCTTTCATAATAGTAGTTTGATAGCCTCAGTAAAGCATATTATGCGCAAAGAATATGGAAAAGAAAAAAAAAATTTTTCGAAGATTGGAAACTTCGTTAGAATCACTTTTTTTCCGTTCTTATTTGAGATAACTGGTTCTCTTTCATTATACTAGTTTGATAGTCTCAGAAAAGCATATTATGCGCAAAGAATCTCGAAAAGAAAAAAAATTTTTTTCGAAGTTTGGAAACTTCGTTTGAATCACTTTTTTTCCGTTCTTATTTGAGATAACTGGTTCTCTTTCATTATACTAGTTTGATAGCCTCAGAAAAGCATATTATGCGCAAAGAATCTCGAAAAGAATGAAAATTTTTTTCGAAGTTTGGAAACTTCTTTAGAATCACTTTTTTTCCGTTCTTATTTGACATAACTGGTTCTCTTTCATTATACTAGTTTGATAGCCTGAGAAAAGCATATTTAGCGCAAAGAATCACGAAAAGAAAAAAAATTTTTTCGAAGTTTGGAAACTTCGTTAGAATCACTTTTTTCCCGTTCTTATTTGAGATAACTGGTTCTCTTTCATTATACTAGTTTGATTGCCTCAGAAAAGCATATTATGGGCAAAGAATCTCGAAAAGAAAAAAACTTTTTTCGAAGTTTGGTAACTTTGTTAGAATCACTTTTTTTCCGTTCTTATTTGAGATAACTGGTTCTCTTTCATTATACTAGTTTGATAGCCTCAGGAAAGCATATTATGCGCAAAGAATCTCGAAAAGATAAAAAAAATTTTCGAAGTTTGGAAACTTCGTTAGAATCACTTTTATTCCGTTCTTAATTGAGATAACTGGTTCTGTTTCATTATACTAGTTTGATAGCCTCAGAAAAGCATATTATGCCCAAAGAATCTCGAAAAGAAGAAATTTTTTTTTTCGAAGTTTTGAAACTTCGTTAGAATCACTTTTTTCCGTTCTTATTTGAGATAACTAGTTCTCTTTCATTATACAGTTTGATACCCTCAGAAAAGCATATTATGCGCAAAGAATCTCGAAAAGAAGAAACATTTTTTACGAAGTTTGGAAACTTCGTTAGAATTACTTTTATTCCGTTCTTATTTGAGATAACTGGTTCTCTTTCATTATACTAGTTTGATAGCCTCAGAAAAGCATATTACGCGCAAAGAATCTGGAAAATAAAAAAATTTTTTTAGAACATTGGAAACTTCGTTAGAATCACTTTTTTCCGTTCTTATTTGAGATAACTGGTTCTCTTTCATTATACTAGTTTGATAGCCTCAGAAAATATATTAGCGCAAAGAATCTCGAAAAGAAAAAAATTTTTTTTCGAAGTTTGGAAACTTCATTAGAATCACTTTTTTTCCATTCTTATTTGAGATAACTGGTAATCTCTCATTATACTAGTTTGATAGCCTCAGAAAAGCATATTATGCCCAAAGAATCTCGAAAAGAAAAAAAATTTTTTTCGAAGTTTGGAAACGTCGTTTGAATCACTTTTTTCCTTTCTTATTTGAGATAACTGGTTCTCTTTCATTATAGTAGTTTGATAGCCTCTGAAAAGCATATTATGCGCATAGAATCTCGAAATGAAAAATTTTTTTTTCGAAGTTTGGAAACTTCCTTAGAATCACTTTTTTTCCTTTCTTATTTGAGATAACTGGTTCTCTTTCATTATACTAGTTCGATAGCCTCAGAAAAGCATATTATGCGCAAAGAATCTCGAAAAGAAAAAAATCTTTTTTCGAAGTTTGGAAACTTCCTTAGAAACACTTTTTTTCCATTCTTATTTGAGTTAACTGGTTCTCTTTCATTATAGTAGTTTGATAGCCTCAGAAAAGCATATTATGCGCATAGAATCTCTAAATGAAAAAAATTTTTTTTCGAAGTTTGGAAACTTCCTTAGAATCACTTATTTTCCGTTCTTATTTGAGATAACTGGTTCTCTTTCATTATACTAGTTTGATAGCCTCAGAAAAGCATATTATGCGCAAAGAATCTCGAAAAGAAAAAAATTTTTTTTCGAAGTTTGGAAACGTCGTTTGAATCACTTTTTTCCGTTCTTATTTGAGATAACTGGTTCTCTTTCATTATAGTAGTTTGATAGCCTCAGTAAAGCATATTGTGCGCAAAGAATATGGAAAAGAAAAAAAAAATTATTCGAAGTTTGGAAACTTCGTTAGAATCACTTTTTTTCCGTTCTTATTTGAGATAACTGGTTCTCTTTCATTATACTAGTTTGATAGTCTCAGAAAAGCATATTATGCGCAAAGAATCTCGAAAAGAAAAAATTTTTTTTTCGAAGTTTGGAAACTTCGTTTGAATCACTTTTTTTCCGTTCTTATTTGACATAACTGGTTCTCTTTCATTATACTAGTTTGAGAGGATCAGAAAAGCATATTATGCGCAAAGAATCTCGAAAAGAAAAAAAATTTTTTTCGAAGTTTGGAAACTTTTTTAGAATCACTTTTTTCCGTTCTTATTTGAGATAACTGGTTCTCTTTCATTATACTAGTTTCATAGCCTGAGAAAAGCATATTTAGCGCAAAGAATCACGAAAAGAAAAAAAATTTTTTCGAAGTTTGGAAACTTCGTTAGAATCACTTTTTTCCCGTTCTTATTTGAGATAACTGGTTCTCTTTCATTATACTAGTTTGATTGCCTCAGAAAAGCATATTATGGGCAAAGAATCTCGAAAAGAAAAAAAAATTTTTTCGAAGTTTGGAAACTTTGTTAGAATCACTTTTTTTCCGTTCTTATTTGAGATAACTGGTTCTCTTTCATTATACTAGTTTGATAGCCTCAGAAAAGCATATTATGCGCAAAGAATCTCGAAAAGATAAAAAAAATTTTCGAAGTTTGGAAACTTCGTTAGAATCACTTTTATTCCGTTCTTAATTGAGATAACTGGTTCTGTTTCATCATACTAGTTTGATAGCCTCAGAAAAGCATATTATGCCCAAAGAATCTCGAAAAGAAGAAATTTTTTTTCGAAGTTTTGAAACTTCGTTAGAATCACTTTTTTCCGTTCTTATTTGAGATAACTAGTTCTCTTTCATTATACAGTTTGATACCCTCAGAAAAGCATATTATGCGCAAAGAATCTCGAAAAGAAGAAAAATTTTTTACGAAGTTTGGAAACTTCGTTAGAATCACTTTTATTCCGTTCTTATTTGAGATAACTGGTTCTCTTTCATTATACTAGTTTGATAGCCTCAGAAAAGCATATTATGCGCAAAGAATCTCGAAAAGAAAAAAATTTTTTTTCGAAGTTTGGAAACGTCGTTTGAATCACTTTTTTCCATTCTTATTTGAGATAACTGGTTCTCTTTCATAATAGTAGTTTGATAGCCTCAGTAAAGCATATTATGCGCAAAGAATATGGAAAAGAAAAAAAAAATTTTTCGAAGTTTGGAAACTTCGTTAGAATCACTTTTTTTCCGTTCTTATTTGAGATAACTGGTTCTCTTTCATTATACTAGTTTGATAGTCTCAGAAAAGCATATTATGCGCAAAGAATCTCGAAAAGAAAAAAATTTTTTTTCGAAGTTTGAAAACTTCCTTTGAATCACTTTTTTTCCGTTCTTATTTGAGATAACTGGTTCTCTTTCATTATACTAGTTTGATAGCCTCAGAAAAGCATATTATGCGCAAAGAACCTCGAAAAGAAAAAAACTTTTTTTCGAAGTTTGGAAACTTCTTTAGAATCACTTTTTTTTCCGTTCTTATTTGAGATAACTGGTTCTCTTTCATTATACTAGTTTGATAGCCTGAGAAAAGCATATTTAGCGCAAAGAATCACGAAAAGAAAAAAAAATTTTTCGAAGTTTGGAAACTTCGTTAGAATCACTTTTTTCCCGTTCTTATTTGAGATAACTGGTTCTCTTTCATTATACTAGTTTGATTGCCTCAGAAAAGCATATTATGGGCAAAGAATCTCGAAAAGAAAAAAAATTTTTTTCGAAGTTTGGAAACTTTGTTAGAATCACTTTTTTTCCGTTCTTATTTGAGATAACTGGTTCTCTTTCATTATACTAGTTTGATAGCCTCAGGAAAGCATATTATGCGCAAAGAATCTCGAAAAGATAAAAAAAATTTTCGAGTTTGGAAACTTCGTTAGAATCACTTTTATTCCGTTCTTAATTGAGATAACTGGTTCTGTTTCATTATACTAGTTTGATAGCCTCAGAAAAGCATATTATGCCCAAAGAATCTCGAAAAGAAGAAATTTTTTTTTTGAAGTTTTGAAACTTAGTTAGAATCACTTTTTTCCGTTCTTATTTGAGATAACTAGTTCACTTTCATTATACAGTTTGATACCCTCACAAAAGCGTATTATGCGCAAAGAATCTCGAAAAGAAGAAAAATTTTTTACGAAGTTTGGAAACTTCGTTAGAATCACTTTTATTCCGTTCTTATTTGAGATAACTGGTTCTCTTTCATTATACTAGTTTGATAGACTCAGAAAAGCATATTATGCGCAAAGAATCTCGAAAAGAAAATAATTTTTTTTCGAAGTTTGGAAACTTCGTTTGAATCACTTTTTTTCCGTTCTTATTTGACATAACTGGTTCTCTTTCATTATACTAGTTTGATAGCCTCAGTAAAGCATATTATGCACAAAGAATCTCGAAAAGAAAAAAAATTTTTTTCGAAATTTGGAAACATCATTAGAATCACTTTTTTTCCGTTCTTATTTGAGATAACTGGTTCTCTTTCATTATACTAGTTTGATAGCCTCAGTAAAGCATATTATGCGCAAAGAATCTGGAAAAGAAAAAAAATTTTTTTCGAAGTTTGGAAACTTCGTTAGAATCACTTTTTTTCCGTTCTTATTTGAGATAACTGGTTCTCTTTCATTATACTAGTTTGATAGCCTCAGAAAAGCATATTATGCTCAAAGAATCTCGAAAAGAAAAAAAATTTTTTTCGAAGTTTGGAAACTTCGTTAGAATCACTTTTTTCCCGTTCTTATTTGAAATAACTGGTTCTCTTTCATTATACTAGTTTGATAGCCTCAGAAAAGCATATTATGCGCAAAGAATCTCGAAAAGAAAAAAAAATTTTTTCGAAGTTTGGAAACTTCGTTAGAATCACTTTTTTCCCGTTCTTATTTGATATAACTGGTTCTCTTTCATTATACTAGTTTGATAGCCTCAGAAAAGCATATTATGCGCAAGGAATCTCGAAAAGAAAAAAAATTTTTTCGAAGTTTGGGAACTTCGTTAGAATCACTTTTATTCCGTTCTTATTTGAGATAACTGGTTCTGTTTCATTATACTAGTTTGATAGCCTCAGAAAAGCATATTATGCGCAAAGAATCTCGAAAAGAAGAAATTTTTTTTTCGAAGTTTGGAAACTTCGTTAGAATCACTTTTTTCCCTTTCTTATTTGAGATAACTAGTTCTCTTTCATTATACTAGTTTGATAGCCTCAGTAAAGCATATTATGCGCAAAGAATCTCGAAAAGAAGAAATTTTTTTTCGAAGTTTTGAAACTTCGTTAGAATCACTTTTTTCCGTTCTTATTTGAGATAACTAGTTCTCTTTCATTATACAGTTTGATACCCTCAGAAAAGCATATTATGCGCAAAGAATCTCGAAAAGAAGAAAAATTTTTTACGAAGTTTGGAAACTTCGTTAGAATCACTTTTATTCCGTTCTTATTTGAGATAACTGGTTCTCTTTCATTATACTAGTTTGATAGCCTCAGAAAAGCATATTATGCGCAAAGAATCTCGAAAAGAAAAAAATTTTTTTTCGAAGTTTGGAAACATCTTTAGAATCACTTTTTTTCCGTTCTTATTTGAGATAACTGGTTCTCTTTCATTATACTAATTAGATAGCCTCAAAAAAGCATATTACGCGCAAAGAATCTGGAAAATAAAAAAATTTTTTTAGAGCATTGGAAACTTCGTTAGAATCACTTTTTTTCCGTTCTTATTTGAGATAACTGGTTCTCTTTCATTATACTAGTTTGATAGCCTCAGAAAAGCATATTATGCCCAAAGAATCTCGAAAAGAACAAAAATTTTTTTCGAAGTTTGGAAACGTCGTTTGAATCACTTTTTTCCGTTCTTAATTGAGATAACTGGTTCTCTTTCATTATACCAGTTTGATAGCCTCAGAAAAGCATATTATGCGCAAAGAATCTCGAAAAGAATAAAATCTTTTTTCGAAGTTTGGAATCTTCCTTAGAAACACTTTTTTTCCATTCTTATTTGAGTTAACTGGTTCTCTTTCATTATAGTAGTTTGATAGCCTCAGAAAAGCATATTATGCGCATAGAATCTCGAAATGAAAAAAATTTTTTTTCGAAGTTTGGAAACTTCCTTAGAATCACTTTTTTTCCGTTCTTATTTGAGATTACTGGTTCTCTTTCATTATACTAGTATGATAGCCTCAGAAAAGCATATTATGCGCAAAGAATCTCGAAAAGAAAAAAATCTTTTTTCGAAGTTTGGAAACTTCGTTAGAATCACTTTTTTTCCGTTCTTATTTGAGATAACTGGTTCTCTTTCATTATACTAGTTTGATAGCCTCAGAAAAGCATATTATGCGCAAAGAATCTCGAAAATAAAAAAAAAATTTTTCGAAGTTTGAAACTTCGTTAGAATCACTTTTTTTTCGTTCTTATTTGAGATAAATGGTAATCTCTCATTATACTAGTTTGATACCCTCAGAAAGGCATATTATGCGCAAAGAATCTCGAAAAGAAGATATTTTTTTTTCGAAGTTTGGAAACTTCGTTAGAATCACTTTTTTTCCGTTGTTATTTGAGATAACTGGTTCTCTTTCATTATACTAGTTTGATAGCCTCAGTAAAGCATATTATGCACAAAGAATCTCGAAAAGAAAAAAATTTTTTTTCGAAGTTTGGAAACTTCATTATAATCACTTTTTTTCCATTCTTATTTGAGATAACTGGTAATCTCTCATTATACTACTTTGATAGCCTCAGAAAATCATATTATGCGCAAAGAATCTCGAAAAGAAAAAAAATTTTTTTTGAAGTTTGGAAACGTCGTTTGAATCACTTTTTTCCGTTCTTATTTGAGATAACTGGTTCTCTTTCATTATAGTAGTTTGATAGCCTCAGAAAAGCATATTATGCGCAAAGAATCTCGAAAGAAAAAATTTTTTTTTCGAAGTTTGGAAACTTCGTTAGAATCACTTTTTTTCCGTTCTTATTTCACATAACTGGTTCTCTTTCATTATACTAGTTTGATAGCCTCAGAATAGCATATTATGCGCAAAGAATCTCGAAAATAAAAAAAAAATTTTTCGAAGTTTGAAACTTCGTTAGAATCACTTTTTTTTCGTTCTTATTTGAGATAACTGGTTCTCTTTCATTATACTAGTTTGATAGCCTCAGAAAAGCATACATATTATGCGCAAAGAATCTCGAAATGAAAAAAAATTTTTTTCGAAGTTTGGAAACTTCATTAGAATCACTTTTTTCCGTTCTTATTTGAGATAACTGGTTCTCTTTCATTATACTAGTTTGATAGCGTGAGAAAAGCATATTTAGCGCAAAGAATCACGAAAAGAAAAAAAAAAATTTTTGAAGTTTGGAAACTTCGTTAGAATCACTTTTTTCCCGTTCTTATTTGAGATAACTGGTTCTCTTTCATTATACTAGTTTGATTGCCTCAGAAAAGCATATTATGCGCAAAGAATTTCGAAAAGAAAAAAAATTTTTTTCGAAGTTTGGAAACTTCCTTGGAATCACTTTTTTTCCGTTCTTATTTCAGATAACTGGTTCTTTTTCATTATACTAGTTTGATAGCCTCAGAAAAGCATATTATGCGCAAAGAATCTCGAAATGAAAAAAAATTTTTTTCGAAGTTTGGAAACTTCATTAGAATCACTTTTTTTCCGTTCTTATTTGAGATAACTAGTTCTCTTTCATTATACAGTTTGATAGCCTCAGAAAAGCATATTATGCGCAAAGAATCTCGAAAAAAAGAAAAATTTTTTACGAAGTTTGGAAACTTCGTTAGAATCACTTTTTTTCCGTTCTTATTTGAGATAACTGGTTCTCTTTCATTATACTAGTTTGATAGCCTCAGTAAAGCATATTATGCGCAAAGAATCTCGAAAAGAAAAAAAATTTTTTTCGAAGTTTGGAAACTTCGTTAGAATCACTTTTTTTCCGTTCTTATTTGAGATAACTGGTTCTCTTTCATTATTATAGTTTGATAGCCTCAGTAAAGCATATTATGCGCAAAGAAGCTCGAAAAGAAAAAAAAATTTTTTCGAAGTTTGGATACGTCGTTTGAATCACTTTTTTCCGTTCTTATTTAAGATAACTGGTTCTCTTTCATTATAGTAGTTTGATAGCCTCAGAAAAGCATATTATGCGCAAAGAATCTCGAAATGAAAAAAATTTATTTTCGAAGTTTGGAAACTTCCATAGAATCACTTTTTCCATTCTTTATTGAGATAACTGGTTCTCTTTCATTATACTAGTTTGATAGCCTCAGAAAAGCATATTATGCGCATAGAAACTCGTAAAGAAAAAAAATTTTTTTTATGAAGTTTGCAAACTTCTTTAGAATCACTTTTTTTCCGTTCTTATTTGAGATAACTGGTTCTCTTTCATTATACTAGTTTGATAGCCTCAGAAAAGCATATTATGCGCAAAGAATCTCGAAAAGAAAAAAATTTTTTTTCGAAATTTGGAAACTTCATCAGAAGCACTTTTTTTCCATTCTTATTTGAGATAACTGGTAATCTCTCATTATATTAGTTTGATAGCCTCAGAAAATCATATAATGGGCAAAGAATCTCGAAAAGAAAAAATTTTTTTTCGAAGTTTGGAAACTTCATTAGAATCACTTTTTTTCCATTCTTATTTGAGATAAATGGTAATCTCTCATTATACTACTTTGATAGCCTCAGAAAAGCATATTACGCGCAAAGAATCTCGAAAAAAGAAATTTTTTTTTCGAAGTTTGGAAACTTCGTTAGAATCACTTTTTTTCCGTTGTTATTTGAGATAACTGGTTCTCTTTCATTATACTAGTTTGATAGCCTCAGTAAAGCATATTATGCGCAAAGAATCTCGAAAAGAAAAAAAATTTTTTTCGAAGTTTGGAAACTTCGTTAGAATCACTTTTTTTCCGTTCTTATTTGAGATAACTGGTTCTATTTCATTATAGTAGTTTGATAGCCTCAGAAAAGCATATTATGCGCAAAGAATCTCGAAATGAAAAAAATTTTTTTTCGAAGTTTGGAAACTTCATTAGAATCACTTTTTTTCGGTTTTTATTTGAGATAACTGGTTCTCTTTCATTATACTAGTTTGATAGCCTCAGAAAAGCATATTATGCGCAAAGAATCTCGAAAATAAAAAAATTGTTTTTCGAAGTTTGGAAACTTCTTTTGAATCACTTTTTTTCCGTTCTTATTTGACATAACTGGTTCTCTTTCATTATACTAGTTTGATAGCCTCAGTAAAGCATATTATGCACAAAGAATCTCGAAAAGAAAAAAAAAATTTTTCGAAGTTTGGAAACATCATTAGAATCACTTTTTTTTCCGTTCTTATTTGAGATAACTGGTTCTCTTTCATTATACTAGTTTGATAGCCTCAGTAAAGCATATTATGCGCAAAGAATCTGGAAAAGAAAAAAAATTTTTTTCGAAGTTTGGAAACTTCGTTAGAATCACTTTTTTTCCGTTCTTATTTGAGATAACTGGTTCTCTTTCATTATACTAGTTTAATAGCCTCAGAAAAGCATATTATGCGCAAAGAATCTCGAAAAGAAAAAAAGATTTTTTTCTAAGTTTGGAAACTTCGTTTGAAACACTTTTTTTCCGTTCTTATTTGAGATAACTGGTTCTCTTTCATTATACTAGTTTTATAGCCTCAGAAAAGCATATTATGCGCAAAGAATCTCGAAAAGAATAAAATCTTTTTTCGAAGTTTGGAAACTTCCTTAGAAACACTTTTTTTTCATTCTTATTTGAGTTAACTGGTTCTCTTTAATTATAGTAGTTTGATAGCCTCAGAAAAGCATATTATGCGCATAGAATCTCGAAATGAAAAAAATTTTTTTTCGAAGTTTGGAAACTTCCTTAGAATCACTTTTTTTCCGTTCTTATTTGAGATTGCTGGTTCTCTTTCATTATACTAGTTTGATAGCCTCAGAAAAGCATATTATGCGCAAAGAATCTCGAAAAGAAAAAATTCTTTTTTCGAAGTTTGGAAACTTCGTTAGAATCACTTTTTTCCGTTCTTATTTGAGATAACTGGTTCTCTTTCATTATACTAGTTTGATAGCCTCAGAAAAGCATATTATGCGCAAAGAATCTCGAAAATAAAAAAAAAATTTATTTTCGAAGTTTGGAAACTTCATTAGAATCACTTTTTTTCCATTCTTATTTGAGATAAATGGTAATCTCTCATTATACTAGTTTGATACCCTTAGAAAGGCATATTATGCGCAAAGAATGTCGAAAAGAAGATATTTTTTTTTCGAAGTTTGGAAACTTCGTTAGAATCACTTTTTTTCCGTTGTTATTTGAGGTAACTGGTTCTCTTTCATTATACTAGTTTGATAGCCTCAGTAAAGCATATTATGCACAAAGAATCTCGAAAAGAAAAAAATTTTTTTTCGAAGTTTGGAAACTTCATTAGAATCACTTTTTTTCCATTCTTATTTGAGATAACTGGTAATCTCTCATTATACTAGTTTGATAGCCTCAGAAAAGCATATTATGCGCAAAGAATCTCGAAAAGAAAAAAAATTTTTTTTGAAGTTTGGAAACGTCGTTTGAATCACTTTTTTTCCTTTCTTATTTGAGATAACTGGTTCTCTTTCATTATACTAGTTTGATAGCCTCAGAAAAGCATATTATGCGCAAAGAATCTCTAAAAGAAAAAAATCTTTTTTCGAAGTTTGGAAACTTCCTTAGAAACACTTTTTTTCCATTCTTATTTGAGTTAACTGGTTCTCTTTCATTATACTAGTTTGATAGCCTGAGAAAAGCATATTATGCGCAAAGAATCTCGAAAGAAAAAATTTTTTTTTCGAAGTTTGGAAACGTCGTTAGAATCACTTTTTTTCCGTTCTTATTTCAGATAACTGGTTCTCTTTCATTATACTAGTTTGATAGCCTCAGAATAGCATATTATGCGCAAAGAATCTCGAAAATAAAAAAAAAATTTTTCGAAGTTTGAAACTTCGTTTGAATCACTTTTTTTTCGTTCTTATTTGAGATAACTGGTTCTCTTTCATTATACTAATTTGATAGCCTCAGAAAAGCATACATATTATGCGCAAAGAATCTCGAAATGAAAAAAAATTTTTTCGAAGTTTGGAAACTTCATTAGAATCACTTTTTTTCCGTTCTTATTTGAGATAACTGGTTCTCTTTCATTATACTAGTTTGATAGCATCAGTAAAGCATATTATGCGCAAAGAATCCGGAAAAGAAAAAAAATTTTTTTCGAAGTTTGGAAACTTCTTTAGAATCACTTTTTTCCGTTCTTATTTGAGATAACTGGTTCTCTTTCATTATACTAGTTTGATAGCGTGAGAAAAGCATATTTAGCGCAAAGAATCACGAAAAGAAAAAAAAAATTTTCGAAGTTTGGAAACTTCGTTGGAATCACTTTTTTCCCGTTCTTATTTGAGATAGCTGGTTCTCTTTCATTATACTAGTTTGATTGCCTCAGAAAAGCATATTATGCGCAAAGAATCTCGAAAAGAAAAAAAATTTTTTTCGAAGTTTGGAAACTTCCTTGGAATTACTTTTTTTCCGTTCTTATTTGAGATAACTGGTTCTCTTTCATTATACTAGTTTGATAGCCTCAGAAAAGCATATTATGCGCAAAGAATCTCGAAAAGATAAAAAAAATTTTGGAAGTTTGGGAACTTCGTTAGAATCACTTTTTTTCCGTTCTTATTTGAGATAACTGGTTCTCTTTCATTATACTAGTTTGATTGCCTAAGAAAAGCATATTATGGGCAAAGAATCTCGAAAAGAAAAAAAATTTTTTTCGAAGTTTGGAAATATTGTTAGAATCACTTTTTTTCCGTTCTTATTTGAGATAACTGGTTCTCTTTCATTATACTAGTTTGATAGCCTCAGAAAAGCATATTATGCGCAAAGAATCTCGAAAAGATAAAAAAAATTTTCGAAGTTTGGAAACTTCGTTAGAATCACTTTTATTCCGTTCTTATTTGAGATAACTGGTTCTCTTTCATTATACTAGTTTGATAGCCTCAGAAAAGCATATTATGCGCAAAGAATCTCGAAAAGAAAAAAATTTTTTTTCGAAGTTTGGAAACTTCTTTAGAATCACTTTTTTTCCGTTCTTATTTGAGATAACTGGTTCTCTTTCATTATACTAATTAGATAGCCTCAGAAAAGCATATTACGCGCAAAGAATCTGGAAAATAAAAAAATTTTTTTAGAACATTGGAAACTTCGTTAGAATCACTTTTTTTCCGTTCTTATTTGAGTTAACTGGTTCTCTTTCATTATAGTAGTTTGATAGCCTCAGAAAAGCATATTATGCGCATAGAATCTCGAAATGAAAAAAATTTTTTTTCGAAGTTTGGAAACTTCCTTAGCATCACTTTTTTTCCGTTCTTATTTGAGATTACTGGTTCTCTTGCATTATACTAGTATGATAGCCTCAGAAAAGCATATTATGCGCAAAGAATCTCGAAAAGAAAAAAATCTTTTTTCGAAGTTTGGAAACTTCGTTAGAATCACTTTTTTTCCGTTCTTATTTGAGATAACTGGTTCTCTTTCATTATACTAGTTTGATAGCCTCAGAAAAGCATATTATGCGCAAAGAATTTCGAAAATAAAAAAAAAATTTTTCGAAGTTTGAAACTTCGTTAGAATCACTTTTTTTTCGTTCTTATTTGAGATAAATGGTAATCTCTCATTATACTAGTTTGATACCCTCAGAAAGGCATATTATGCGCAAAGAATCTCGAAAAGAAGATATTTTTTTTTCGAAGTTTGGAAACTTCGTTAGAATCACTTTTTTTCCGTTGTTATTTGAGATAACTGGTTCTCTTTCATTATACTAGTTTGATAGCCTCAGTAAAGCATATTATGCACAAAGAATCTCGAAAAGAAAAAAATTTTTTTTCGAAGTTTGGAAACTTCATTATAATAACTTTTTTTCCATTCTTATTTGAGATAACTGGTAATCTCTCATTATACTACTTTGATAGCCTCAGAAAATCATATTATGCGCAAAGAATCTCGAAAAGAAAAACAATTTTTTTTGAAGTTTGGAAACGTCGTTTGAATCACTTTTTTCCGTTCTTATTTGAGATAACTGGTTCTCTTTCATTATAGTAGTTTGATAGCCTCAGAAAAGCATATTATGCGCATAGAATCTCGAAATGAAGAACATTTTTTTTCGAAGTTTGGAAACTTCCTTAGAATCACTTTTTTTCCTTTCTTATTTGAGATAACTGGTTCTCTTTCATTATACTAGTTTGATAGCCTCAGAAAAGCATATTATGCGCAAAGAATCTCGAAAAGAAAAAAATCTTTTTTCGAAGTTTGGAAACTTCCTTAGAAACACTTTTTTTCCATTCTTATTTGAGTTAACTGGTTCTCTTTCATTATACTAGTTTGATAGCCTGAGAAAGGCATATTATGCGCAAAGAATCTCGAAAGAAAAAATTTTTTTTTCGAAGTTTGGAAACTTCGTTAGAATCACTTTTTTTCCGTTCTTATTTCAGATAACTGGTTCTCTTTCATTATACTAGTTTGATAGCCTCAGAATAGCATATTATGCGCAAAGAATCTCGAAAATAAAAAAAAAAATTTTCGAAGTTTGAAACTTCGTTAGAATCACTTTTTTTTCGTTCTTATTTGAGATAACTGGTTCTCTTTCATTATACTAGTTTGATAGCCTCAGAAAAGCATACATATTATGCGCAAAGAATCTCGAAATGAAAAAAAATTTTTTTCGAAGTTTGGAAACTTCATTAGAATCACTTTTTTTCCGTTCTTATTTGAGATAACTGGTTCTCTTTCATTATACTAGTTTGATAGCCTCAGTAAAGCATATTATGCGCAAAGAATCCGGAAAAGAAAAAAAATTTTTTCGAAGTTTGGAAACTTCTTTAGAATCACTTTTTTCCGTTCTTATTTGAGATAACTGGTTCTCTTTCATTATACTAGTTTGATAGCGTGAGAAAAGCATATTTAGCGCAAAGAATCACGAAAAGAAAAAAAAAAATTTTCGAAGTTTGGAAACTTCGTTAGAATCACTTTTTTCCCGTTCTTATTTGAGATAACTGGTTCTCTTTCATTATACTAGTTTGATTGCCTCAGAAAAGCATATTATGCGCAAAGAATTTCGAAAAGAAAAAAAATTTTTTTCGAAGTTTGGAAACTTCCTTGGAATCACTTTTTTTCCGTTCTTATTTCAGATAACTGGTTCTTTTTCATTATACTAGTTTGATAGCCTCAGAAAAGCATATTTTGCGCAAAGAATCTCGAAATGAAAAAAAATTTTTTTCGAAGTTTGGAAACTTCATTAGAATCACTTTTTTTCCGTTCTTATTTGAGATAACTAGTTCTCTTTCATTATACAGTTTGATAGCCTCAGAAAAGCATATTATGCGCAAAGAATCTCGAAAAAAAGAAAAATTTTTTACGAAGTTTGGAAACTTCGTTAGAATCACTTTTTTTTTCCGTTCTTATTTGAGATAACTGGTTCTCTTTCATTATACTAGTTTGATAGCCTCAGTAAAGCATATTATGCGCAAAGAATCTCGAAAAGAAAAAAAATTTTTTTCGAAGTTTGGAAACTTCGTAAGAATCACTTTTTTTCCGTTCTTATTTGAGATAACTGGTTCTCTTTCATTATTATAGTTTGATAGCCTCAGTAAAGCATATTATGCGCAAGAAGCTCGAAATGAAAAAAAATTTTTTTCGAAGTTTGGAAACGTCGTTTGAATCACTTTTTTCCGTTCTTATTTAAGATAACTGGTTCTCTTTCATTATAGTAGTTTGATAGCCTCAGAAGAGCATATTATGCGCAAAGAATCTCGAAATGAAAAAAATTTATTTTCGAAGTTTGGAAACTTCCATAGAATCACTTTTTCCATTCTTTATTGAGATAACTGGTTCTCTTTCATTATACTAGTTTGATAGCCTCAGAAAAGCATATTATGCGCATAGAATCTCGTAAAGAAAAAAATTTTTTTTTATGAAGTTTGCAAACTTCTTTAGAATCACTTTTTTTCCGTTCTTATTTGAGATAACTGGTTCTCTTTCATTATACTAGTTTGATAGCCTCAGAAAAGCATATTATGCGCAAAGAATCTCGAAAAGAAAAAAATTTTTTTTCGAAATTTGGAACTTCATTAGAAGCACTTTTTTTCCATTCTTATTTGAGATAACTGGTAATCTCTCATTATATTAGTTTGATAGCCTCAGAAAATCATATAATGGGCAAAGAATCTCGAAAAGAAAAAAATTTTTTTCGAAGTTTGGAAACTTCATTAGAATCACTTTTTTTCCATTCTTATTTGAGATAAATGGTAATCTCTCATTATACTACTTTGATAGCCTCAGAAAAGCATATTACGCGCAAAGAATCTCGAAAAAAGAAATTTTTTTTTCGAAGTTTGGAAACTTCGTTAGAATCACTTTTTTTCCGTTGTTATTTGAGATAACTGGTTCTCTTTCATTATACTAGTTTGATAGCCTCAGTAAAGCATATTATGCGCAAAGAATCTCGAAAAGAAAAAAAATTTTTTTCGAAGTTTGGAAACTTCGTTAGAATCACTTTTTTTCCGTTCTTATTTGAGATAACTGGTTCTATTTCATTATAGTAGTTTGATAGCCTCAGAAAAGCATATTATGCGCAAAGAATCTCGAAATGAAAAAAAATTTTTTTCGAAGTTTGGAAACTTCATTAGAATCACTTTTTTTCGGTTTTTATTTGAGATAACTGGTTCTCTTTCATTATACTAGTTTGATAGCCTCAGAAAAGCATATTATGCGCAAAGAATCTCGAAAATAAAAAACTTGTTTTTCGAAGTTTGGAAACTTCTTTTGAATCACTTTTTTTCCGTTCTTATTTGACATAACTGGTTCTCTTTCATTATACTAGTTTGATAGCCTCAGTAAAGCATATTATGCACAAAGAATCTCGAAAAGAAAAAAAAAATTTTTTCGAAGTTTGGAAACACCATTAGAATCACTTTTTTTTTCCGTTCTTATTTGAGATAACTGGTTCTCTTTCATTATACTAGTTTGATAGCCTCAGTAAAGCATATTATGCGCAAAGAATCTGGAAAAGAAAAAAAATTTTTTTCGAAGTTTGGAAACTTCGTTAGAATCACTTTTTTTCCGTTCTTATTTGAGATAACTGGTTCTCTTTCATTATACTAGTTTAATAGCCTCAGAAAAGCATATTATGCGCAAAGAATCTCGAAAAGAAAAAAAGATTTTTTTCTAAGTTTGGAAACTTCGTTTGAAACACTTTTTTTCCGTTCTTATTTGAGATAACTGGTTCTCTTTCATTATACTAGTTTTATAGCCTCAGAAAAGCATATTATGCGCAAAGAATCTCGAAAAGAATAAAATCTTTTTTCGAAGTTTGGAAACTTCCTTAGAAACACTTTTTTTTCATTCTTATTTGAGTTAACTGGTTCTCTTTAATTATAGTAGTTTGATAGCCTCAGAAAAGCATATTATACGCATAGAATCTCGAAATGAAAAAAATTTTTTTTCGAAGTTTGGAAACTTCCTTAGAATCACTTTTTTTCCGTTCTTATTTGAGATTGCTGGTTCTCTTTCATTATACTAGTTTGTTAGCCTCAGAAAAGCATATTATGCGCAAAGAATCTCGAAAAGAAAAAAATCTTTTTTCGAAGTTTGGAAACTTCGTTAGAATCACTTTTTTCCGTTCTTATTTGAGATAACTCGTTCTCTTTCATTATACTAGTTTGATAGCCTCAGAAAAGCATATTATGCGCAAAGAATTTCGAAAAGAAAAAAAATTTTTTTCGAAGTTTGGAAACTTCCTTGGAATCACTTTTTTTCCGTTCTTATTTCAGATAACTGGTTCTTTTTCATTATACTAGTTTGATAGCCTCAGAAAAGCATATTTTGCGCAAAGAATCTCGAAATGAAAAAAAATTTTTTTCGAAGTTTGGAAACTTCATTAGAATCACTTTTTTTCCGTTCTTATTTGAGATAACTAGTTCTCTTTCATTATACAGTTTGATAGCCTCAGAAAAGCATATTATGCGCAAAGAATCTCGAAAAAAAGAAAAATTTTTTATGAAGTTTGGAAACTTCGTTAGAATCACTTTTTTTCCGTTCTTATTTGAGATAACTGGTTCTCTTTCATTATACTAGTTTGATAGCCTCAGTAAAGCATATTATGCGCAAAGAATCTCGAAAAGAAAAAAAAATTTTTTCGAAGTTTGGAAACTTCGTTAGAATCACTTTTTTTCCGTTCTTATTTGAGATAACTGGTTCTCTTTCATTATTATAATTTGATAGCCTCAGTAAAGCATATTATGCGCAAAGAAGCTCGAAATGAAAAAAAATTTTTTTCGAAGTTTGGAAACGTCGTTTGAATCACTTTTTTCCGTTCTTATTTAAGATAACTGGTTCTCTTTCATTATAGTAGTTTGATAGCCTCAGAAAAGCATATTATGCGCAAAGAATCTCGAAATGAAAAAAATTTATTTTCGAAGTTTGGAAACTTCCATAGAATCACTTTTTCCATTCTTTATTGAGATAACTGGTTCTCTTTCATTATACTAGTTTGATAGCCTCAGAAAAGCATATTATGCGCATAGAATCTCGTAAAGAAAAAAATTTTTTTTTATGAAGTTTGCAAACTTCTTTAGAATCACTTTTTTTCCGTTCTTATTTGAGATAACTGGTTCTCTTTCATTATACTAGTTTGATAGCCTCAGAAAAGCATATTATGCGCAAAGAATCTCGAAAAGAAAAAAATTTTTTTTCGAAATTTGGAAACTTCATTAGAAGCACTTTTTTTCCATTCTTATTTGAGATAACTGGTAATCTCTCATTATATTAGTTTGATAGCCTCAGAAAATCATATAATGGGCAAAGAATCTCGAAAAGAAAAAATTTTTTTTCGAAGTTTGGAAACTTCATTAGAATCACTTTTTTTCCATTCTTATTTGAGATAAATGGTAATCTCTCATTATACTACTTTGATAGCCTCAGAAAAGCATATTACGCGCAAAGAATCTCGAAAAAAGAAATTTTTTTTTCGAAGTTTGGAAACTTCGTTAGAATCACTTTTTTTCCGTTGTTATTTGAGATAACTGGTTCTCTTTCATTATACTAGTTTGATAGCCTCAGTAAAGCATATTATGCGCAAAGAATCTCGAAAAGAAAAAAAATTTTTTTCGAAGTTTGGAAACTTCGTTAGAATCACTTTTTTTCCGTTCTTATTTGAGATAACTGGTTCTATTTCATTATAGTAGTTTGATAGCCTCAGAAAAGCATATTATGCGCAAAGAATCTCGAAATGAAAAAAAATTTTTTTCGAAGTTTGGAAACTTCATTAGAATCACTTTTTTTCGGTTTTTATTTGAGATAACTGGTTCTCTTTCATTATACTAGTTTGATAGCCTCAGAAAAGCATATTATGCGCAAAGAATCTCGAAAATAAAAAACTTGTTTTTCGAAGTTTGGAAACTTCTTTTGAATCACTTTTTTTCCGTTCTTATTTGACATAACTGGTTCTCTTTCATTATACTAGTTTGATAGCCTCAGTAAAGCATATTATGCACAAAGAATCTCGAAAAGAAAAAAAAAATTTTTTCGAAGTTTGGAAACACCATTAGAATCACTTTTTTTTCCGTTCTTATTTGAGATAACTGGTTCTCTTTCATTATACTAGTTTGATAGCCTCAGTAAAGCATATTATGCGCAAAGAATCTGGAAAAGAAAAAAAATTTTTTTCGAAGTTTGGAAACTTCGTTAGAATCACTTTTTTTCCGTTCTTATTTGAGATAACTGGTTCTCTTTCATTATAAGAGTTTAATAGCCTCAGAAAAGCATATTATGCGCAAAGAATCTCGAAAAGAAAAAAAGATTTTTTTCTAAGTTTGGAAACTTCGTTTGAAACACTTTTTTTCCGTTCTTATTTGAGATAACTGGTTCTCTTTCATTATACTAGTTTTATAGCCTCAGAAAAGCATATTATGCGCAAAGAATCTCGAAAAGAATAAAATCTTTTTTCGAAGTTTGGAAACTTCCTAAGAAACACTTTTTTTTCATTCTTATTTGAGTTAACTGGTTCTCTTTAATTATAGTAGTTTGATAGCCTCAGAAAAGCATATTATGCGCATAGAATCTCGAAATGAAAAAAATTTTTTTTCGAAGTTTGGAAACTTCCTTAGAATCACTTTTTTTCCGTTCTTATTTGAGATTGCTGGTTCTCTTTCATTATACTAGTTTGTTAGCCTCAGAAAAGCATATTATGCGCAAAGAATCTCGAAAAGAAAAAAATCTTTTTTCGAAGTTTGGAAACTTCGTTAGAATCACTTTTTTCCGTTCTTATTTGAGATAACTCGTTCTCTTTCATTATACTAGTTTGATAGCCTCAGAAAAGCATATTATGCGCAAAGAATCTCGAAAATAAAAAAAAAATTTATTTTCTAAGTTTGGAAACTTCATTAGAATCACTTTTTTTCCATTCTTATTTGAGATAAATGGTAATCTCTCATTATACTAGTTTGATACCCTTAGAAAGGCATATTATGCGCAAAGAATCTCGAAAAGAAGATATTTTTTTTTCGAAGTTTGGAAACTTCGTTAGAATCACTTTTTTTCCGTTGTTATTTGAGATAACTGGTTCTCTTTCATTATACTAGTTTGATAGCCTCAGTAAAGCATATTATGCACAAAGAATCTCGAAAAGAAAAAAATTTTTTTTCGAAGTTTGGAAACTTCATTAGAATCACTTTTTTTCCATTCTTATTTGAGATAACTGGTAATCTCTCATTATACTAGTTTGATAGCCTCAGAAAAGCATATTATGCGCAAAGAATCTCGAAAAGAAAAAAAATTTTTTTTGAAGTTTGGAAACGTCGTTTGAATCACTTTTTTCCGTTCTTATTTGAGATAACTGGTTCTCTTTCATTGTAGTAGTTTGATAGCCTCAGAAAAGCATATTATGCGCATAGAATCTCGAAATGAAGAACATTTTTTTTCGAAGTTTGGAAACTTCCTTAGAATCACTTTTTTTCCTTTCTTATTTGAGATAACTGGTTCTCTTTCATTATACTAGTTTCATAGCCTCAGAAAAGCATATTATGCGCAAAGAATCTCTAAAAGAAAAAAATCTTTTTTCGAAGTTTGGAAACTTCCTTAGAAACACTTTTTTTCCATTCTTATTTGAGTTAACTGGTTCTCTTTCATTATACTAGTTTGATAGCCTGAGAAAAGCATATTATGCGCAAAGAATCTCGAAAGAAAAAATTTTTTTTTCGAAGTTTGGAAACGTCGTTAGAATCACTTTTTTTCCGTTCTTATTTCAGATAACTGGTTCTCTTTCATTATACTAGTTTGATAGCCTCAGAATAGCATATTATGCGCAAAGAATCTCGAAAATAAAAAAAAAATTTTTCGAAGTTTGAAACTTCGTTTGAATCACTTTTTTTTCGTTCTTATTTGAGATAACTGGTTCTCTTTCATTATACTAGTTTGATAGCCTCAGAAAAGCATACATATTATGCGCAAAGAATCTCGAAATGAAAAAAAATTTTTTCGAAGTTTGGAAACTTCATTAGAATCACTTTTTTTTCCGTTCTTATTTGAGATAACTGGTTCTCTTTCATTATACTAGTTTGATAGCCTCAGTAAAGCATATTATGCGCAAAGAATCCGGAAAAGAAAAAAAATTTTTTTCGAAGTTTGGAAACTTCTTTAGAATCACTTTTTTCCGTTCTTATTTGAGATAACTGGTTCTCTTTCATTATACTAGTTTGATAGCGTGAGAAAAGCATATTTAGCGCAAAGAATCACGAAAAGAAAAAAAAAATTTTTCGAAGTTTGGAAACTTCGTTAGAATCACTTTTTTCCCGTTCTTATTTGAGATAACTGGTTCTCTTTCATTATACTAGTTTGATTGCCTCAGAAAAGCATATTATGCGCAAAGAATCTCGAAAAGAAAAAAAAATTTTTTCGAAGTTTGGAAACTTCCTTGGAATTACTTTTTTTCCGTTCTTATTTGAGATAACTGGTTCTCTTTCATTATACTAGTTTGATAGCCTCAGAAAAGCATATTATGCGCAAAGAATCTCGAAAAGATAAAAAAAATTTTGGAAGTTTGGGAACTTCGTTAGAATCACTTTTTTTCCGTTCTTATTTGAGATAACTGGTTCTCTTTCATTATACTAGTTTGATTGCCTAAGAAAAGCATATTATGGGCAAAGAATCTCGAAAAGAAAAAAAATTTTTTTCGAAGTTTGGAAATTTTGTTAGAATCACTTTTTTTCCGTTCTTATTTGAGATAACTGGTTCTCTTTCATTATACTAGTTTGATAGCCTCAGAAAAGCATATTATGCGCAAAGAATCTCGAAAAGATAAAAAAAATTTTCGAAGTTTGGAAACTTCGTTAGAATCACTTTTATTCCGTTCTTAATTGAGATAACTGGTTCTGTTTCATTATACTAGTTTGATAGCCTCAGAAAAGCATATTATGCCCAAAGAATCTCGAAAAGAAGAAATTTTTTTTCGAAGTTTTGAAACTTTGTTAGAATCACTTTTATTCCGTTCTTATTTGAGATAACTGGTTCTCTTTCATTATACTAGTTTGATAGCCTCAGTAAAGCATATTATGCACAAAGAATCTCGAAAAGAAAAAAATTTTTTTTCGAAGTTTGGAAACTTCATTAGAATCACTTTTTTTCCATTCTTATTTGAGATAACTGGTAATCACTCATTATACTAGTTTGATAGCCTCAGAAAAGCATATTATGCGCAAAGAATCTCGAAAAGAAAAAAAATTTTTTTTGAAGTTTGGAAACGTCGTTTGAATCACTTTTTTCCGTTCTTATTTGAGATAACTGGTTCTCTTTCATTGTAGTAGTTTGATAGCCTCAGAAAAGCATATTATGCGCATAGAATCTCGAAATGAAGAACATTTTTTTTCGAAGTTTGGAAACTTCCTTAGAATCACTTTTTTTCCTTTCTTATTTGAGATAACTGGTTCTCTTTCATTATACTAGTTTGATAGCCTCAGAAAAGCATATTATGCGCAAAGAATCTCTAAAAGAAAAAAATCTTTTTTCGAAGTTTGGAAACTTACTTAGAAACACTTTTTTTCCATTCTTATTTGAGTTAACTGGTTCTCTTTCATTATACTAATTAGATAGCCTCAGAAAAGCATATTACGCGCAAAGAATCTGGAAAATAAAAAAATTTTTTTAGAACATTGGAAACTTCGTTAGAATCACTTTTTTTCCGTTCTTATTTGAGATAACTGGTTCTCTTTCATTATACTAGTTTGATAGCCTCAGAAAAGCATATTAGCGCAAAGAATCTCGAAAAGAAAAAAATTTTTTTTCGAAGTTTGGAAACTTCATTAGAATCACTTTTTTTCCATTCTTATTTGAGATAACTGGTAATCTCTCATTATACTAGTTTGATAGCCTCAGAAAAGCATATTATGCCCAAAGAATCTCGAAAAGAAAAAAAATTTTTTTCGAAGTTTGGAAACGTCGTTTGAATTACTTTTTTCCGTTCTTATTTGAGATAACTGGTTCTCTTTCATTATACCAATTTGATAGCCTCAGAAAAGCATATTATGCGCAAAGAATCTCGAAAAGAATAAAATCTTTTTTCGAAGTTTGGAAACTTCCTTAGAAACACTTTTTTTCCATTCTTATTTGAGTTAACTGGTTCTCTTTCATTATAGTAGTTTGATAGCCTCAGTAAAGCATATTATGCGCAAAGAATCTCGAAATGAAAAAAATTCATTTTCGAAGTTTGGAAAATTCCATAGAATCACTTTATTTCCGTTCTTATTTGAGATAACTGGTTCTATTTCATTATAGTAGTTTGATAGCCTCAGAAAAGCATATTATGCGCAAAGAATCTCGAAATGAAAAAAATTTTTTTTCGAAGTTTGGAAACTTCGTTAGAATCACTTTTTTTCGGTTTTTATTTGAGATAACTGGTTCTCTTTCATTATACTAGTTTGATAGCCTCAGAAAAGCATATTATGCGCAAAGAATCTCGAAAATAAAAAAATTGTTTTTCGAAGTTTGGAAACTTCTTTTGAATCACTTTTTTTCCGTTCTTATTTGACATAACTGGTTCTCTTTCATTATACTAGTTTGATAGCCTCAGTAAAGCATATTATGCACAAAGAATCTCGAAAAGAAAAAAAAAATTTTTCGAAGTTTGGAAACATCATTAGAATCACTTTTTTTTCCGTTCTTATTTGAGATAACTGGTTATCTTTCATTATACTAGTTTGATTGCCTCAGTAAAGCATATTATGCGCAAAGAATCTGGAAAAGAAAAAAAAATTTTTTCGAAGTTTGGAAACTTCGTTAGAATCACTTTTTTTCCGTTCTTATTTGAGATAACTGGTTCTCTTTCATTATACTAGTTTAATAGCCTCAGAAAAGCATATTATGCGCAAAGAATCTCGAAAAGAAAAAAAGATTTTTTTCTAAGTTTGGAAACTTCGTTTGAAACACTTTTTTTCCGTTCTTATTTGAGATAACTGGTTCTCTTTCATTATACTAGTTTGATAGCCTCAGAAAAGCATATTATGCGCAAAGAATCTCGAAAAGAATAAAATCTTTTTTCGAAGTTTGGAAACTTCCTTAGAAACACTTTTTTTTTCATTCTTATTTGAGTTAACTGGTTCTCTTTAATTATAGTAGTTTGATATCCTCAGAAAGGCATATTATGCGCATAGAATCTCGAAATGAAAAAAAATTTTTTTTTAAGTTTGGAAACTTCCTTAGAATCACTTTTTTTCCGTTCTTATTTGAGATTGCTGGTTCTCTTTCATTATACTAGTTTGATAGCCTCAGAAAAGCATATTATGCGCAAAGAATCTCGAAAAGAAAAAAATCTTTTTTCGAAGTTTGGAAACTTCGTTAGAATCACTTTTTTTCCGTTCTTATTTGAGATAACTGGTTCTCTTTCATTATACTAGTTTGATACCCTCAGTAAAGCATATTATGCACAAAGAATCTCGAAAAGAAAAAAATTTTTTTTCGAAGTTTGGAAACTTCATTAGATTCACTTTTTTTCCATTCTTATTTGAGATAACTGGTAATCTCTCATTATACTAGTTTGATAGCCTCAGAAAAGCATATTATGCGCAAAGAATCTCGAAAAGAAAAAAAATTTTTTTTGAAGTTTGGAAACGTCGTTTGAATCACTTTTTTCCGTTCTTATTTGAGATAACTGGTTCTCTTTCATTGTAGTAGTTTGATAGCCTCAGAAAAGCATATTATGCGCATAGAATCTCGAAATGAAGAACATTTTTTTTCGAAGTTTGGAAACTTCCTTAGAATCACTTTTTTTCCTTTCTTATTTGAGATAACTGGTTCTCTTTCATTATACTAGTTTGATAGCCTCAGAAAAGCATATTATGCGCAAAGAATCTCTAAAAGAAAAAAATCTTTTTTCGAAGTTTGGAAACTTCCTTAGAAACACTTTTTTTCCATTCTTATTTGAGTTAACTGGTTCTCTTTCATTATACTAGTTTGATAGCCTGAGAAAAGCATATTATGCGCAAAGAATCTCGAAAGAAAAAATTTTTTTTTCGAAGTTTGGAAACGTCGTTAGAATCACTTTTTTTCCGTTCTTATTTCAGATAACTGGTTCTCTTTCATTATACTAGTTTGATAGCCTCAAAATAGCATATTATGCGCAAAGAATCTCGAAAATAAAAAAAAAATTTTTCGAAATTTGAAACTTCGTTTGAATCACTTTTTTTTCGTTCTTATTTGAGATAACTGGTTCTCTTTCATTATACTAGTTTGATAGCCTCAGAAAAGCATACATATTATGCGCAAAGAATCTCGAAATGAAAAAAAAATTTTTCGAAGTTTGGAAACTTCATTAGAATCACTTTTTTTCCGTTCTTATTTGAGATAACTGGTTCTCTTTCATTATACTAGTTTGATAGCCTCAGTAAAGCATATTATGCGCAAAGAATCCGGAAAAGAAAAAAAATTTTTTTCGAAGTTTGGAAACTTCTTTAGAATCACTTTTTTCCGTTCTTATTTGAGATAACTGGTTCTCTTTCATTATACTAGTTTGATAGCGTGAGAAAAGCATATTTAGCGCAAAGAATCACGAAAAGAAAAAAAAAAATTTTCGAAGTTTGGAAACTTCGTTAGAATCACTTTTTTCCCGTTCTTATTTGAGATAACTGGTTCTCTTTCATTATACTAGTTTGATTGCCTCAGAAAAGCATATTATGCGCAAAGAATCTCGAAAAGAAAAAAAATTTTTTTCGAAGTTTGGAAACTTCCTTGGAATTACTTTTTTTCCGTTCTTATTTGACATAACTGGTTCTCTTTCATTATACTAGTTTGATAGCCTCAGAAAAGCATATTATGCGCAAAGAATCTCGAAAAGATAAAAAAAATTTTGGAAGTTTGGGAACTTCGTTAGAATCACTTTTTTTCCGTTCTTATTTGAGATAACTGGTTCTCTTTCATTATACTAGTTTGATTGCCTAAGAAAAGCATATTATGGGCAAAGAATCTCGAAAAGAAAAAAAATTTTTTTCGAAGTTTGGAAACTTTGTTAGAATCACTTTTTTTCCGTTCTTATTTGAGATAACTGGTTCTCTTTCAATATACTAGTTTGATAGCCTCAGAAAAGCATATTATGCGCAAAGAATCTCGAAAAGATAAAAAAAATTTTCGAAGTTTGGAAACTTCGTTAGAATCACTTTTATTCCGTTCTTAATTGAGATAACTGGTTCTGTATCATTATACTAGTTTGATAGCCTCAGAAAAGCATATTATGCCCAAAGAATCTCGAAAAGAAGAAATTTTTTTTCGAAGTTTTGAAACTTCGTTAGAATCACTTTTATTCCGTTCTTATTTGAGATAACTGGTTCTCTTCCATTATACTAGTTTGATAGCCTCAGAAAAGCATATTATGCGCAAAGAATCTCGAAAAGAAAAAAATTTTTTTTCGAAGTTTGGAAACTTCTTTAGAATCACTTTTTTTCCGTTCTTATTTGAGATAACTGGTTCTCTTTCATTATACTAATTAGATAGCCTCAGAAAAGCATATTACGCGCAAAGAATCTCGAAAATAAAAAAATTTTTTTAGAACATTGGAAACTTCGTTAGAATCACTTTTTTTCCGTTCTTATTTGAGATAACTGGTTCTCTTTCATTATACTAGTTTGATAGCCTCAGAAAAGCATATTAGCGCAAAGAATCTCGAAAAGAAAAAAATTTTTTTTCGAAGTTTGGAAACTTCATTAGAATCACTTTTTTTCCATTCTTATTTGAGATAACTGGTAATCTCTCATTATACTAGTTTGATAGCCTCAGAAAAGCATATTATGCCCAAAGAATCTCGAAAAGAAAAAAAATTTTTTTCGAAGTTTGGAAACTTCCTTGGAATTACTTTTTTTCCGTTCTTATTTGACATAACTGGTTCTCTTTCATTATACTAGTTTGATAGCCTCAGAAAAGCATATTATGCGCAAAGAATCTCGAAAAGATAAAAAAAATTTTGGAAGTTTGGGAACTTCGTTAGAATCACTTTTTTTCCGTTCTTATTTGAGATAACTGGTTCTCTTTCATTATACTAGTTTGATTGCCTAAGAAAAGCATATTATGGGCAAAGAATCTCGAAAAGAAAAAAAATTTTTTTCGAAGTTTGGAAACTTTGTTAGAATCACTTTTTTTCCGTTCTTATTTGAGATAACTGGTTCTCTTTCAATATACTAGTTTGATAGCCTCAGAAAAGCATATTATGCGCAAAGAATCTCGAAAAGATAAAAAAAATTTTCGAAGTTTGGAAACTTCGTTAGAATCACTTTTATTCCGTTCTTAATTGAGATAACTGGTTCTGTATCATTATACTAGTTTGATAGCCTCAGAAAAGCATATTATGCCCAAAGAATCTCGAAAAGAAGAAATTTTTTTTCGAAGTTTTGAAACTTCGTTAGAATCACTTTTATTCCGTTCTTATTTGAGATAACTGGTTCTCTTCCATTATACTAGTTTGATAGCCTCAGAAAAGCATATTATGCGCAAAGAATCTCGAAAAGAAAAAAATTTTTTTTCGAAGTTTGGAAACTTCTTTAGAATCACTTTTTTTCCGTTCTTATTTGAGATAACTGGTTCTCTTTCATTATACTAATTAGATAGCCTCAGAAAAGCATATTACGCGCAAAGAATCTCGAAAATAAAAAAATTTTTTTAGAACATTGGAAACTTCGTTAGAATCACTTTTTTTCCGTTCTTATTTGAGATAACTGGTTCTCTTTCATTATACTAGTTTGATAGCCTCAGAAAAGCATATTAGCGCAAAGAATCTCGAAAAGAAAAAAATTTTTTTTCGAAGTTTGGAAACTTCATTAGAATCACTTTTTTTCCATTCTTATTTGAGATAACTGGTAATCTCTCATTATACTAGTTTGATAGCCTCAGAAAAGCATATTATGCCCAAAGAATCTCGAAAAGAAAAAAAATTTTTTTCGAAGTTTGGAAACGTCGTTTGAATCACTTTTTTCCGTTCTTATTTGAGATAACTGGTTCTCTTTCATTATACCAGTTTGATAGCCTCAGAAAAGCATATTATGCGCAAAGAATCTCGAAAAGAATAAAATCTTTTTTCGAAGTTTGGAAACTTCCTTAGAAACACTTTTTTTCCATTCTTAATTGAGTTAACTGGTTCTCTTTCATTATAGTAGTTTGATAGCCTCAGAAAAGCATATTATGCGCATAGAATCTCGAAATGAAAAAAATTTTTTTTCGAAGTTTGGAAACTTCCTTAGAATCACTTTTTTTCCGTTCTTATTTGAGATTACTGGTTCTCTTTCATTATACTAGTTTGATAGCCTCAGAAAAGCATATTATGCGCAAAGAATCTCGAAAAGAAAAAATTTTTTTTTCGAAGTTTGGAAACTTCGTTAGAATCACTTTTTTCCGTTCTTATTTGAGATAACTAGTTCTCTTTCATTATACAGTTTGATAGCCTCAGAAAAGCATATTATGCGCAAAGAATCTCGAAAAGAAGAAAAATTTTTTACGAAGTTTGGAAACTTCGTTAGAATCACTTTTTTTCCGTTCTTATTTGAGATAACTGGTTCTCTTTCATTATACTAGTTTGATAGCCTCAGTAAAGCATATTATGCGCAAAGAATCTCGAAAAGAAAAAAAATTTTTTTCGAAGTTTGGAAACTTCGTTAGAATCACTTTTTTTCCGTTCTTATTTGAGATAACTGGTTCTCTTTCATTATTATAGTTTGATAGCCTCAGTAAAGCATATTATGCGCAAAGAAGCTCCAAAAGAAAAAAAATTTTTTTCGAAGTTTGGAAACGTCGTTTGAATCACTTTTTTCCGTTCTTATTTAAGATAACTGGTTCTCTTTCATTATAGTAGTTTGATAGCCTCAGAAAAGCATATTATGCGCAAAGAATCTCGAAATGAAAAAAATTCATTTTCGAAGTTTGGAAAATTCCATAGAATCACTTTTTTTCCATTCTTATTTGAGATAACTGGTTCTGTTTCATTATACTAGTTTGATAGCCTCAGAAAAGCATATTATGCGCATAGAAAATTCGAAAAGAAAAAATTTTTTTTTTTTGAAGTTTGCAAACTTCTTTAGAATCACTTTTTTTCCGTTCTTATTTGAGATAACTGGTTCTCTTTCATTATACTAGTTTGATAGCCTCAGAAAAGCATATTATGCGCAAAGAAACTCGAAAAGAAAAAATTTTTTTTTCGAAATTTGGAAACTTCATTAGAAGCACTTTTTTTCCATTCTTATTTGAGATAACTGGTAATCTCTCATTATATTAGTTTGATAGCCTCAGAAAATCATATAATGGGCAAAGAATCTCGAAAAGAAAAAAATTTTTTTTCGAAGTTTGGAAACTTCATTAGAATCACTTTTTTTCCATTCTTATTTGAGATAAATGGTAATCTCTCATTATACTACTTTGATAGCCTCAGAAAAGCATATTACGCGCAAAGAATCTCGAAAAAAGAAATTTTTTTTTCGAAGTTTGGAAACTTCGTTAGAATCACTTTTTTTCCGTTGTTATTTGAGATAACTGGTTCTCTTTCATTATACTAGTTTGATAGCCTCAGTAAAGCATATTATGCGCAAAGAATCTCGAAAAGAAAAAAAATATTTTTCGAAGTTTGGAAACTTGGTTAGAATCACTTTTTTTCCGTTCTTATTTGAGATAACTGGTTCTATTTCATTATAGTAGTTTGATAGCCTCAGAAAAGCATATTATGCGCAAAGAATCTCGAAATGAAAAAAATTTTTTTTCGAAGTTTGGAAACTTCGTTAGAATCACTTTTTTTCGGTTTTTATTTGAGATAACTGGTTCTCTTTCATTATACTAGTTTGATAGCCTCAGAAAAGCATATTATGCGCAAAGAATCTCGAAAAGAAAAAAATTGTTTTTCGAAGTTTGGAAACTTCTTTTGAATCACTTTTTTTCCGTTCTTATTTGACATAACTGGTTCTCTTTCATTATACTAGTTTGATAGCCTCAGTAAAGCATATTATGCACAAAGAATCTCGAAAAGAAAAAAAAAATTTTTCGAAGTTTGGAAACATCATTGGAATCACTTTTTTTTCCGTTCTTATTTGAGATAACTGGTTCTCTTTCATTATACTAGTTTGATAGCCTCAGTAAAGCATATTATGCGCAAAGAATCTGGAAAAGAAAAAAAATTTTTTTCGAAGTTTGGAAACTTCATTAGAATCACTTTTTTTCCGTTCTTATTTCAGATAACTGGTTTTCTTTCATTATACTAGTTTAATAGCCTCAGAAAAGCATATTATGCGCAAAGAATCTCGAAAAGAAGAAAAGTTTTTTTTCTAAGTTTGGAAGCTTCGTTTGAAAAACTTTTTTTCCGTTCTTATTTGAGATAACTGGTTCTCTTTCATTATACTAGTTTGATAGCCTCAGAAAAGCATATTATGCGCAAAGAATCTCGAAAAGAATAAAATCTTTTTTCGAAGTTTGGAAACTTCCTTAGAAACACTTTTTTTCCATTCATATTTGAGTTAACTGGTTCTCTTTAATTATAGTAGTTTGATAGCCTCAGAAAAGCATATTATGCGCATAGAATCTCGAAATGAAAAAAATTTTTTTTCGAAGTTTGGAAACTTCCTTAGAATCACTTTTTTTCCGTTCTTATTTGAGATTGCTGGTTCTCTTTCATTATACTAGTTTGATAGCCTCAGAAAAGCATATTATGCGCAAAGAATCTCGAAAAGAAAAAAATCTTTTTTCGAAGTTTGGAAACTTCGTTAGAATCACTTTTTTTCCGTTCTTATTTGAGATAACTGGTTCTCTTTCATTATACTAGTTTGATAGCCTCAGAAAAGCATATTATGCGCAAAGAATCTCGAAAATAAAAAAAAAAATTTTTTTCGAAGTTTGGAAACTTCATTACAATCACTTTTTTTCCATTCTTATTTGAGATAAATGGTAATCTCTCATTATACTAGTTTGATACCCTCAGAAAGGCATATTATGCGCAAAGAATCTCGAAAAGAAGATATTTTTTTTTCGAAGTTTGGAAACTTCGTTAGAATCACTTTTTTTCCGTTGTTATTTGAGATAACTGGTTCTCTTTCATTATACTAGTTTGATAGCCTCAGTAAAGCATATTATGCACAAAGAATCTCGAAAAGAAAAAAATTTTTTTTCGAAGTTTGGAAACTTCATTAGAATCACTTTTTTTCCATTCTTATTTGAGATAATTGGTAATCTCTCATTATACTACATTGATAGCCTCAGAAAAGCATATTATGCGCAAAGAATCTCGAAAAGAAAAAAAATTTTTTTTGAAGTTTGGAAACGTCGTTTGAATCACTTTTTTCCGTTCTTATTTGAGATAACTGGCTCTCTTTCATTATAGTAGTTTGATAGCCTCAGAAAAGCATATTATGCGCATAGATTCTCGAAATGAAGAACATTTTTTTTCGAAGTTTGGAAACTTCCTTAGAATCACTTTTTTTCCTTTCTTATTTGAGATAACTGGTTCTCTTTCATTATACTATTTTGATAGCCTCTGAAAAGCATATTATGCGCAAAGAATCTCTAAAAGAAAAAAATCTTTTTTCGAAGTTTGGAAACTTCCTTAGAAACACTTTTTTTCCATTTTTATTTGAGTTAACTGGTTTTCTTTCATTATACTAGTTTGATAGCCTGAGAAAAGCATATTATGCGCAAAGAATCTCGAAAGAAAAAATTTTTTTTTCGTAGTTTGGAAACGTCGTTAGAATCACTTTTTTCCGTTCTTATTTCAGATAACTGGTTCTCTTTCATTATACTAGTTTGATAGCCTCAGAATAGCATATTATGCGCAAAGAATCTCGAAAATAAAAAAAAAATTTTTCGAAGTTTGAAACTTCGTTTGAATCACTTTTTTTTCGTTCTTATTTGAGATAACTGTTTCTCTTTCATTATACTAGTTTGATAGCCTCAGAAAAACATACATATTATGCGCAAAGAATCTCGAAATGAAAAAAAATTTTTTCGAAGTTTGGAAACTTCATTAGAATCACTTTTTTTCCGTTCTTATTTGAGATAACTGGTTCTCTTACATTATACTAGTTTGATAGCCTCAGTAAAGCATATTATGCGCAAAGAATCCGGAAAAGAAAAAAAAATTTTTTCGAAGTTTGGAAACTTCTTTAGAATCACTTTTTTCCGTTCTTATTTGAGATAACTGGTTCTCTTTCATTATACTAGTTTGATAGCGTGAGAAAAGCATATTTAGCGCAAAGAATCACGAAAAGAAAAAAAAAATTTTTCGAAGTTTGGAAACTTCGTTAGAATCACTTTTTTCCCGTTCTTATTTGAGATAACTGGTTCTCTTTCATTATACTAGTTTGATTGCCTCAGAAAAGCATATTATGCGCAAAGAATCTCGAAAAGACAAAAAAAATTTTCGAAGTTTGGGAACTTCGTTAGAATCACTTTTTTTCCGTTCTTATTTGAGATAACTGGTTCTCTTTCATTATTATAGTTTGATAGCCTCAGTAAAGCATATTATGCGCAAAGAAGCTCTAAAAGAAAAAAAATTTTTTTCGAAGTTTGGAAACGTCGTTTGAATCACTTTCTTCCGTTCTTATTTGAGATAACTGGTTCTCTTTCATTATACTAGTTTGATAGCCTCAGAAAAGCATATTATGCGCAAAGAATCTCTAAAAGAAAAAAATCTTTTTTCGAAGTTTGGAAACTTCCTTAGAAACACTTTTTTTCCATTTTTATTTGAGTTAACTGGTTTTCTTTCATTATACTAGTTTGATAGCCTGAGAAAAGCATATTATGCGCAAAGAATCTCGAAAGAAAAAATTTTTTTTTCGTAGTTTGGAAACGTCGTTAGAATCACTTTTTTCCGTTCTTATTTCAGATAACTGGTTCTCTTTCATTATACTAGTTTGATAGCCTCAGAATAGCATATTATGCGCAAAGAATCTCGAAAATAAAAAAAAAATTTTTCGAAGTTTGAAACTTCGTTTGAATCACTTTTTTTTCGTTCTTATTTGAGATAACTGTTTCTCTTTCATTATACTAGTTTGATAGCCTCAGAAAAGCATACATATTATGCGCAAAGAATCTCGAAATGAAAAAAAATTTTTTCGAAGTTTGGAAACTTCATTAGAATCACTTTTTTTCCGTTCTTATTTGAGATAACTGGTTCTCTTACATTATACTAGTTTGATAGCCTCAGTAAAGCATATTATGCGCAAAGAATCCGGAAAAGAAAAAAAAATTTTTTCGAAGTTTGGAAACTTCTTTAGAATCACTTTTTTCCGTTCTTATTTGAGATAACTGGTTCTCTTTCATTATACTAGTTTGATAGCGTGAGAAAAGCATATTTAGCGCAAAGAATCACGAAAAGAAAAAAAAAATTTTTCGAAGTTTGGAAACTTCGTTAGAATCACTTTTTTCCCGTTCTTATTTGAGATAACTGGTTCTCTTTCATTATACTAGTTTGATTGCCTCAGAAAAGCATATTATGCGCAAAGAATCTCGAAAAGACAAAAAAAATTTTCGAAGTTTGGGAACTTCGTTAGAATCACTTTTTTTCCGTTCTTATTTGAGATAACTGGTTCTCTTTCATTATTATAGTTTGATAGCCTCAGTAAAGCATATTATGCGCAAAGAAGCTCTAAAAGAAAAAAAATTTTTTTCGAAGTTTGGAAACGTCGTTTGAATCACTTTCTTCCGTTCTTATTTGAGATAACTGGTTCTCTTTCATTATACTAGTTTGATAGCCTCAGAAAAGCATATTATGCGCAAAGAATCTCTAAAAGAAAAAAATCTTTTTTCGAAGTTTGGAAACTTCCTTAGAAACACTTTTTTTCCATTCTTATTTGAGTTAACTGGTTCTCTTTCATTATACTATTTTGATAGCCTGAGAAAAGCATATTATGCGCAAAGAATCTCGAAAGAAAAAATTTTTTTTTCGAAGTTTGGAAACGTCGTTAGAATCACTTTTTTTCCGTTCTTATTTCAGATAACTGGTTCTCTTTCATTATACTAGTTTGATAGCCTCAGAATAGCATATTATGCGCAAAGAATCTCGAAAATAAAAAAAAAATTTTTCGAAGTTTGAAACTTCGTTTGAATCACTTTTTTTTCGTTCTTATTTGAGATAACTGGTTCTCTTTCATTATACTAGTTTGATAGCCTCAGAAAAGCATACATATTATGCGCAAAGAATCTCGAAATGAAAAAAAATTTTTTCGAAGTTTGGAAACTTCATTAGAATCACTTTTTTTCCGTTCTTATTTGAGATAACTGGTTCTCTTACATTATACTAGTTTGATAGCCTCAGTAAAGCATATTATGCGCAAAGAATCCGGAAAAGAAAAAAAATTTTTTTCGAAGTTTGGAAACTTTTTTAGAATCACTTTTTTCCGTTCTTATTTGAGATAACTGGTTCTCTTTCATTATACTAGTTTGATAGCGTGAGAAAAGCATATTTAGCGCAAAGAATCACGAAAAGAAAAAAAAAATTTTCGAAGTTTGGAAACTTCGTTAGAATCACTTTTTTTCCGTTCTTATTTGAGATAACTGGTTCTCTTTCATTATACTAGTTTGATAGCCTCAGTAAAGCATATTATGCGCAAAGAATCTCGAAAAGAAAAAAAATTTTTTTCGAAGTTTGGAAACGTCGTTTGAATCACTTTTTTCCGTTCTTATTTAAGATAACTGGTTCTCTTTCATTATAGTAGTTTGATAGCCTCAGAAAAGCATATTATGCGCAAAGAATCTCGAAATGAAAAAAATTTATTTTCGAAGTTTGGAAACTTCCATAGAATCACTTTTTCCATTCTTTATTGAGATAACTGGTTCTCTTTCATTATACTAGTTTGATAGCCTCAGAAAAGCATATTATGCGCATAGAATCTCGTAAAGAAAAAAATTTTTTTTTATGAAGTTTGCAAACTTCTTTAGAATCACTTTTTTCCGTTCTTATTTGAGATAACTGGTTCTCTTTCATTATACTAGTTTGATAGCCTCAGAAAAGCATATTACGCGCAAAGAATCTCGAAAAGAAAAAATTTTTTTTTCGAAATTTGGAAACTTCATTAGAAGCACTTTTTTTCCATTCTTATTTGAGATAACTGGTAATCTCTCATTATATTAGTTTGATAGCCTCAGAAAATCATATAATGGGCAAAGAATCTCGAAAAGAAAAAATTTTTTTTCGAAGTTTGGAAACTTCATTAGAATCACTTTTTTTCCATTCTTATTTGAGATAAATGGTAATCTCTCATTATACTACTTTGATAGCCTCAGAAAAGCATATTACGCGCAAAGAATCTCGAAAAAAGAAATTTTTTTTTCGAAGTTTGGAAACTTCGTTAGAATCACTTTTTTTCCGTTGTTATTTGAGATAACTGGTTCTCTTTCATTATACTAGTTTGATAGCCTCAGTAAAGCATATTATGCGCAAAGAATCTCGAAAAGAAAAAAAATTTTTTTCGAAGTTTGGAAACTTCGTTAGAATCACTTTTTTTCCGTTCTTATTTGAGATAACTGGTTCTATTTCATTATAGTAGTTTGATAGCCTCAGAAAAGCATATTATGCGCAAAGAATCTCGAAATGAAAAAAATTTTTTTTCGAAGTTTGGAAACTTCATTAGAATCACTTTTTTTCGGTTTTTATTTGAGATAACTGGTTCTCTTTCATTATACTAGTTTGATAGCCTCAGAAAAGCATATTATGCGCAAAGAATCTCGAAAATAAAAAAATTGTTTTTCGAAGTTTGGAAACTTCTTTTGAATCACTTTTTTTCCGTTCTTATTTGACATAACTGGTTCTCTTTCATTATACTAGTTTGATAGCCTCAGTAAAGCATATTATGCACAAAGAATCTCGAAAAGAAAAAAAAAATTTTTCGAAGTTTGGAAACATCATTAGAATCACTTTTTTTTCCGTTCTTATTTGAGATAACTGGTTCTCTTTCATTATACTAGTTTGATAGCCTCAGTAAAGCATATTATGCGCAAAGAATCGGGAAAATAAAAAAAATTTTGGAAGTTTGGGAACTTCGTTAGAATCACTTTTTTTCCGTTCTTATTTGAGATAACTGGTTCTCTTTCATTATACTAGTTTAATAGCCTCAGAAAAGCATATTATGCGCAAAGAATCTCGAAAAGAAAAAAAGATTTTTTTCTAAGTTTGGAAACTTCGTTTGAAACACTTTTTTTCCGTTCTTATTTGAGATAACTGGTTCTCTTTCATTATACTAGTTTTATAGCCTCAGAAAAGCATATTATGCGCAAAGAATCTCGAAAAGAATAAAATCTTTTTTCGAAGTTTGGAAACTTCCTTAGAAACACTTTTTTTTCATTCTTATTTGAGTTAACTGGTTCTCTTTAATTATAGTAGTTTGATAGCCTCAGAAAAGCATATTATGCGCATAGAATCTCGAAATGAAAAAAATTTTTTTTCGAAGTTTGGAAACTTCCTTAGAATCACTTTTTTTCCGTTCTTATTTGAGATTGCTGGTTCTCTTTCATTATACTAGTTTGATAGCCTCAGAAAAGCATATTATGCGCAAAGAATCTCGAAAAGAAAAAAATCTTTTTTCGAAGTTTGGAAACTTCGTTAGAATCACTTTTTTCCGTTCTTATTTGAGATAACTCGTTCTCTTTCATTATACTAGTTTGATAGCCTCAGAAAAGCATATTATGCGCAAAGAATCTCGAAAATAAAAAAAAAATTTATTTTCTAAGTTTGGAAACTTCATTAGAATCACTTTTTTTCCATTCTTATTTGAGATAAATGGTAATCTCTCATTATACTAGTTTGATACCCTTAGAAAGGCATATTATGCGCAAAGAATCTCGAAAAGAAGATATTTTTTTTTCGAAGTTTGGAAACTTCGTTAGAATCACTTTTTTTCCGTTGTTATTTGAGATAACTGGTTCTCTTTCATTATACTAGTTTGATAGCCTCAGTAAAGCATATTATGCACAAAGAATCTCGAAAAGAAAAAAATTTTTTTTCGAAGTTTGGAAACTTCATTAGAATCACTTTTTTTCCATTCTTATTTGAGATAACTGGTAATCTCTCATTATACTAGTTTGATAGCCTCAGAAAAGCATATTATGCGCAAAGAATCTCGAAAAGAAAAAAAATTTTTTTTGAAGTTTGGAAACGTCGTTTGAAACACTTTTTTCCGTTCTTATTTGAGATAACTGGTTCTCTTTCATTGTAGTAGTTTGATAGCCTCAGAAAAGCATATTATGCGCATAGAATCTCGAAATGAAGAACATTTTTTTACGAAGTTTGGAAACTTCCTTAGAATCACTTTTTTTCCTTTCTTATTTGAGATAACTGGTTCTCTTTCATTATACTAGTTTGATAGCCTCAGAAAAGCATATTATGCGCAAAGAATCTCTAAAAGAAAAAAATCTTTTTTCGAAGTTTGGAAACTTCCTTAGAAACACTTTTTTTCCATTCTTATTTGAGTTAACTGGTTCTCTTTCATTATACTAGTTTGATAGCCTGAGAAAAGCATATTATGCGCAAAGGATCTCGAAAGAAAAAATTTTTTTTTCGAAGTTTGGAAACGTCGTTAGAATCACTTTTTTTCCGTTCTTATTTCAGATAACTGGTTCTCTTTCATTATACTAGTTTGATAGCCTCAGAATAGCATATTATGCGCAAAGAATCTCGAAAATAAAAAAAAAATTTTTCGAAGTTTGAAACTTCGTTTGAATCACTTTTTTTTCGTTCTTATTTGAGATAACTGGTTCTCTTTCATTATACTAGTTTGATAGCCTCAGAAAAGCATACGTATTATGCGCAAAGAATCTCGAAATGAAAAAAAAATTTTTCGAAGTTTGGAAACTTCATTAGAATCACTTTTTTTCCGTTCTTATTTGAGATAACTGGTTCTCTTTCATTATACTAGTTTGATAGCCTCAGTAAAGCATATTATGCGCAAAGAATCCGGAAAAGAAAAAAAATTTTTTTCGAAGTTTGGAAACTTCTTTAGAATCACTTTTTTCCGTTCTTATTTGAGATAACTGGTTCTCTTTCATTATACTAGTTTGATAGCGTGAGAAAAGCATATTTAGCGCAAAGAATCACGAAAAGAAAAAAAAAATTTTCGAAGTTTGGAAACTTCGTTAGAATCACTTTTTTCCCGTTCTTATTTGAGATAACTGGTTCTCTTTCATTATACTAGTTTGATTGCCTCAGAAAAGCATATTATGCGCAAAGAATCTCGAAAAGAAAAAAAATTTTTTTCGAAGTTTGGAAACTTCTTTGGAATTACTTTTTTTCCGTTCTTATTTGAGATAACTGGTTCTCTTTCATTATTATAGTTTGATAGCCTCAGTAAAGCATATTATGCGCAAAGAAGCTCTAAAAGAAAAAAAATTTTTTTCGAAGTTTGGAAACGTCGTTTGAATCACTTTTTTCCGTTCTTATTTAAGATAACTGGTTCTCTTTCATTATAGTAGTTTGATAGCCTCGGAAAAGCATATTATGCGCAAAGAATCTCGAAATGAAAAAAATTTATTTTCGAAGTTTGGAAACTTCCATAGAATCACTTTTTCCATTCTTTATTGAGATAACTGGTTCTCTTTCATTATACTAGTTTGTTAGCCTCAGAAAAGCATATTATGCGCATAGAATCTCGTAAAGAAAAAAATTTTTTTTTATGAAGTTTGCAAACTTCTTTAGAATCACTTTTTTTCCGTTCTTATTTGAGATAACTGGTTCTCTTTCATTATACTAGTTTGATAGCCTCAGAAAAGCATATTATGCGCAAAGAATCTCGAAAAGAAAAAATTGTTTTTCGAAGTTTGGAAACTTCTTTTGAATCACTTTTTTTCCGTTCTTATTTGACATAACTGGTTCTCTTTCATTATACTAGTTTGATAGCCTCAGTAAAGCATATTATGCACAAAGAATCTCGAAAAGAAAAAAAAAATTTTTCGAAGTTTGGAAACATCATTAGAATCACTTTTTTTTCCGTTCTTATTTGAGATAACTGGTTCTCTTTCATTATACTAGTTTGATAGCCTCAGTAAAGCATATTATGCGCAAAGAATCTGGAAAAGAAAAAAAGATTTTTTTCTAAGTTTGGAAACTTCGTTTGAAACACTTTTTTTCCGTTCTTATTTGAGATAACTGGTTCTCCTTCATTATACTAGTTTTATAGCCTCAGAAAAGCATATTATGCGCAAAGAATCTCGAAAAGAATAAAATCTTTTTTCGAAGTTTGGAAACTTCCTTAGAAACACTTTTTTTTCATTCTTATTTGAGTTAACTGGTTCTCTTTAATTATAGTAGTTTGATAGCCTCAGAAAAGCATATTATGCGCATAGAATCTCGAAATGAAAAAATTTTTTTTTCGAAGTTTGGAAACTTCCTTAGAATCACTTTTTTTCCGTTCTTATTTGAGATTGCTGGTTCTCTTTCATTATACTAGTTTGATAGCCTCAGAAAAGCATATTATGCGCAAAGAATCTCGAAAAGAAAAAAATCTTTTTTCGAAGTTTGGAAACTTCGTTAGAAACACTTTTTTCCGTTCTTATTTGAGATAACTCGTTCTCTTTCATTATACTAGTTTGATAGCCTCAGAAAAGCATATTATGCGCAAAGAATCTCGAAAAGAAAAAAAATTTTTTTTGAAGTTTGGAAACGTCGTTTGAAACACTTTTTTCCGTTCTTATTTGAGATAACTGGTTCTCTTTCATTGTAGTAGTTTGATAGCCTCAGAAAAGCATATTATGCGCATAGAATCTCGAAATGAAGAACATTTTTTTTCGAAGTTTGGAAACTTCCTTAGAATCACTTTTTTTCCTTTCTTATTTGAGATAACTGGTTCTCTTTCATTATACTAGTTTGATAGCCTCAGAAAAGCATATTATGCGCAAAGAATCTCTAAAAGAAAAAAATCTTTTTTCGAAGTTTGGAAACTTCCTTAGAAACACTTTTTTTCCATTCTTATTTGAGTTAACTGGTTCTCTTTCATTATACTAGTTTGATAGCCTGAGAAAAGCATATTATGCGCAAAGAATCTCGAACGAAAAAAATTTTTTTTCGAAGTTTGGAAACGTCGTTAGAATCACTTTTTTTCCGTTCTTATTTCAGATAACTGGTTCTCTTTCATTATACTAGTTTGATAGCCTCAGAATAGCATATTATGCGCAAAGAATCTCGAAAATAAAAAAAAAATTTTTCGAAGTTTGAAACTTCGTTTGAATCACTTTTTTTTCGTTCTTATTTGAGATAACTGGTTCTCTTTCATTATACTAGTTTGATAGCCTCAGAAAAGCATACATATTATGCGCAAAGAATCTCGAAATGAAAAAAAATTTTTTCGAAGTTTGGAAACTTCATTAGAATCACTTTTTTTCCGTTCTTATTTGAGATAACTGGTTCTCTTTCATTATACTAGTTTGATAGCCTCAGTAAAGCATATTATGCGCAAAGAATCCGGAAAAGAAAAAAAATTTTTTTCGAAGTTTGGAAACTTCTTTAGAATCACTTTTTTCCGTTCTTATTTGAGATAACTGGTTCTCTTTCATTATACTAGTTTGATAGCGTGAGAAAAGCATATTTAGCGCAAAGAATCACGAAAAGAAAAGAAAAAATTTTCGAAGTTTGGAAACTTCGTTAGAATCACTTTTTTCCCGTTCATATTTGAGATAACTGGTTCTCTTTCATTATACTAGTTTGATTGCCTCAGAAAAGCATATTATGCGCAAAGAATCTCGAAAAGAAAAAAAATTTTTTTCGAAGTTTGGAAACTTCCTTGGAATTTCTTTTTTTCCGTTCTTATTTGAGATAACTGGTTCTCTTTCATTATACTAGTTTGATAGCCTCAGAAAAGCATATTATGCGCAAAGAATCTCGAAAAGATAAAAAAAATTTTGGAAGTTTGGGAACTTCGTTAGAATCACTTTTTTCCGTTCTTATTTGAGATAACTGGTTCTCTTTCATTATACTAGTTTGATTGCCTAAGAAAAGCATATTATGGGCAAAGAATCTCGAAAAGAAAAAAAATTTTTTTCGAAGTTTGGAAATTTTGTTAGAATCACTTTTTTTCCGTTCTTATTTGAGATAACTGGTTCTCTTTCATTATACTAGTTTGATAGCCTCAGAAAAGCATATTATGCGCAAAGAATCTCGAAAAGATAAAAAAAATTTTCGAAGTTTGGAAACTTCGTTAGAATCACTTTTATTCCGTTCTTAATTGAGATAACTGGTTCTGTTTCATTATACTAGTTTGATAGCCTCAGAAAAGCATATTATGCCCAAAGAATCTCGAAAAGAAGAAATTTTTTTTCGAAGTTTTGAAACTTCGTTAGAATCACTTTAATTCCGTTCTTATTTGAGATAACTGGTTCTCTTTCATTATACTAGTTTGATAGCCTCAGTAAAGCATATTATGCACAAAGAATCTCGAAAAGAAAAAAATTTTTTATCGAAGTTTGGAAACTTCATTAGAATCACTTTTTTTCCATTCTTATTTGAGATAACTGGTAATCTCTCATTATACTAGTTTGATAGCCTCAGAAAAGCATATTATGCGCAAAGAATCTCGAAAAGAAAAAAAATTTTTTTTGAAGTTTGGAAACGTCGTTTGAATCACTTTTTTCCGTTCTTATTTGAGATAACTGGTTCTCTTTCATTGTAGTAGTTTGATAGCCTCAGAAAAGCATATTATGCGCATAGAATCTCGAAATGAAGAACATTTTTTTTCGAAGTTTGGAAACTTCCTTAGAATCACTTTTTTTCCTTTCTTATTTGAGATAACTGGTTCTCTTTCATTATACTAGTTTGATAGCCTCAGAAAAGCATATTATGCGCAAAGAATCTCTAAAAGAAAAAAATCTTTTTTCGAAGTTTGGAAACTTCCTTAGAAACACTTTTTTTCCATTCTTATTTGAGTTAACTGGTTCTCTTTCATTATACTAGTTTGATAGCCTGAGAAAAGCATATTATGCGCAAAGAATCTCGAAAGAAAAAATTTTTTTTTCGAAGTTTGGGAACTTCGTTAGAATCACTTTTTTTCCGTTCTTATTTGAGATAACTGGTTCTCTTTCATTATACTAGTTTGATTGCCTAAGAAAAGCATATTATGGGCAAAGAATCTCGAAAAGAAAAAAAAATTTTTTCGAAGTTTGGAAATTTTGTTAGAATCACTTTTTTTCCGTTCTTATTTGAGATAACTGGTTCTCTTTCATTATACTAGTTTGATAGCCTCAGAAAAGCATATTATGCGCAAAGAATCTCGAAAAGATAAAAAAAATTTTCGAAGTTTGGAAACTTCGTTAGAATCACTTTTATTCCGTTCTTAATTGAGATAACTGGTTCTGTTTCATTATACTAGTTTGATAGCCTCAGAAAAGCATATTATGCCCAAAGAATCTCGAAAAGAAGAAATTTTTTTTCGAAGTTTTGAAACTTCGTTAGAATCACTTTTATTCCGTTCTTATTTGAGATAACTGGTTCTCTTTCATTATACTAGTTTGATAGCCTCAGAAAAGCATATTATGCGCAAAGAATCTCGAAAAGAAAAAAATTTTTTTTCGAAGTTTGGAAACTTCTTTAGAATCACTTTTTTTCCGTTCTTATTTGAGATAACTGGTTCTCTTTCATTATACTAATTAAATAGCCTGAGAAAAGCATATTACGCGCAAAGAATCTGGAAAATAAAAAAATTTTTTTAGAACATTGGAAACTTCGTTAGAATCACTTTTTTTCCGTTCTTATTTGAGATAACTGGTTCTCTTTCATTATACTAGTTTGATAGCCTCAGAAAAGCATATTAGCGCAAAGAATCTCGAAAAGAAAAAAATTTTTTTTCGAAGTTTGGAAACTTCATTAGAATCACTTTTTTTCCATTCTTATTTGAGATAACTGGTAATCTCTCATTATACTAGTTTGATAGCCTCAGAAAAGCATATTATGCCCAAAGAATCTCGAAAAGAAAAAAAATTTTTTTCGAAGTTTGGAAACGTCGTTTGAATCACTTTTTTCCGTTCTTATTTGAGATAACTGGTTCTCTTTCATTATACCAGTTTGATAGCCTCAGAAAAGCATATTATGCGCAAAGAATCTCGAAAAGAATAAAATCTTTTTTCGAAGTTTGGAAACTTCCTTAGAAACACTTTTTTTCCATTCTTATTTGAGTTAACTGGTTCTCTTTCATTATAGTAGTTTGATAACCTCAGAAAAGCATATTATGCGCATAGATTCTCGAAATGAAAAAAATTTTTTTTCGAAGTTTGGAAACTTCCTTAGAATCACTTTTTTCCGTTCTTATTTGAGATTACTGGTTCTCTTTCATTATACTAGTTTGATAGCCTCAGAAAAGCATATTATGCGCAAAGAATCTCGAAAAGAAGAAATTTTTTTTTCGAAGTTTGGAAACTTCGTTAGAATCACTTTTTTCCGTTCTTATTTGAGATAACTAGTTCTCTTTCATTATACAGTTTGATAGCCTCAGAAAAGCATATTATGCGCAAAGAATCTCGAAAAGAAGAAAAATTTTTTACGAAGTTTGGAAACTTCGTTAGAATCACTTTTTTTCCGTTCTTATTTGAGATAACTGGTTCTCTTTCATTATACTAGTTTGATAGCCTCAGTAAAACATATTATGCGCAAAGAATCTCGAAAAGAAAAAAAATTTTTTTCGAAGTTTGGAAACTTCGTTAGAATCACTTTTTTTCCGTTCTTATTTGAGATAACTGGTTCTCTTTCATTATTATAGTTTGATAGCCTCAGTAAAGCATATTATGCGCAAAGAAGCTCGAAAAGAAAAAAAATTTTTTTGCAAGTTTGGAAACGTTGTTTGAATCACTTTTTTCCGTTCTTATTTAAGATAACTGGTTCTCTTTCATTATAGTAGTCTGATAGCCTCAGAAAAGCATATTATGCGCAAAGAATCTCGAAATGAAAAAAATTCATTTTCGAAGTTTGGAAAATTCCATAGAATCACTTTTTTTCCGTTCTTATTTGAGATAACTGGTTCTATTTCATTATAGTAGTTTGATAGCCTCAGAAAAGCATATTATGCGCAAAGAATCTCGAAATGAAAAAAATTTTTTTTCGAAGTTTGGAAACTTCGTTAGAATCACTTTTTTTCGGTTTTTATTTGAGATAACTAGTTCTCTTTCATTATACTAGTTTGATAGCCTCAGAAAAGCATATTATGCGCAAAGAATCTCGAAAATAAAAAAATTGTTTTTCGAAGTTTGGAAACTTCTTTTGAATCACTTTTTTTCCGTTCTTATTTGACATAACTGGTTCTCTTTCATTATACTAGTTTGATAGCCTCAGTAAAGCATATTATGCGCAAAGAATCTCGAAAAGAATAAAATCTTTTTTCGAAGTTTGGAAACTTCCTTAGAAACACTTTTTTTTTCATTCTTATTTGAGTTAACTGGTTCTCTTTAATTATAGTAGTTTGATAGCCTCAGAAAAGCATATTATGCGCATAGAATCTCGAAATGAAAAAAATTTTTTTTTTAAGTTTGGAAACTTCCTTAGAATCACTTTTTTTCCGTTCTTATTTGAGATTGCTGGTTCTCTTTCATTATACTAGTTTGATAGCCTCAGAAAAGCATATTATGCGCAAAGAATCTCGAAAAGAAAAAAATCTTTTTTCGAAGTTTGGAAACTTCGTTAGAATCACTTTTTTCCGTTCTTATTTGAGATAACTGGTTCTCTTTCATTATACTAGTTTGATAGCCTCAGAAAAGCATATTATGCGCAAAGAATCTCGAAAATAAAAAAAAATTTTTTTTCGAAGTTTGGAAACTTCATTAGAATCACTTTTTTTCCATTCTTATTTGAGATAAATGGTAATCTCTCATTATACTAGTTTGATACCCTCAGAAAGGCATATTATGCGCAAAGAATCTCGAAAAGAAGATATTTTTTTTTCGAAGTTTGGAAACTTCGTTAGAATCACTTTTTTTCCGTTGTTATTTGAGATAACTGGTTCTCTTTCATTATACTAGTTTGATAGCCTCAGTAAAGCATATTATGCACAAAGAATCTCGAAAAGAAAAAAATTTTTTTTCGAAGTTTGGAAACTTCATTAGAATCACTTTTTTTCCATTCTTATTTGAGATAACTGGTAATCTCTCATTATACTAGTTTGATAGCCTCAGAAAAGCATATTATGCGCAAAGAATCTCGAAAAGAAAAAAAATTTTTTTTGAAGTTTGGAAACGTCGTTTGAATCACTTTTTTCCGTTCTTATTTGAGATAACTGGTTCTCTTTCATTGTAGTAGTTTGATAGCCTCAGAAAAGCATATTATGCGCATAGAATCTCGAAATGAAGAACATTTTTTTTCGAAGTTTGGAAACTTCCTTAGAATCACTTTTTTTCCTTTCTTATTTGAGATAACTGGTTCTCTTTCATTATACTAGTTTGATAGCCTCAGAAAAGCATATTATGCGCAAAGAATCTCTAAAAGAAAAAAATCTTTTTTCGAAGTTTGGAAACTTCCTTAGAAACACTTTTTTTCCATTCTTATTTGAGTTAACTGGTTCTCTTTCATTATACTAGTTTGATAGCCTGAGAAAAGCATATTATGCGCAAAGAATCTCGAAAGAAAAAATTTTTTTTTCGAAGTTTGGAAACGTCGTTAGAATCACTTTTTTTCAGTTCTTATTTCAGATAACTGGTTCTCTTTCATTATACTAGTTTTCATTATACTAGTTTGATAGCCTCAGAATAGCATATTATGCGCAAAGAATCTCGAAAATAAAAAAAAAATTTTTCGAAGTTTGAAACTTCGTTTGAATCACTTTTTTTTCGTTCTTATTTGAGATAACTGGTTCTCTTTCATTATACTAGTTTGATAGCCTCAGAAAAGCATACATATTATGCGCAAAGAATCTCGAAATGAAAAAAAATTTTTTCGAAGTTTGGAAACTTCATTAGAATCACTTTTTTTCCGTTCTTATTTGAGATAACTGGTTCTCTTTCATTATACTAGTTTGATAGCCTCAGTAAAGCATATTATGCGCAAAGAATCCGGAAAAGAAAAAAAATTTTTTTCGAAGTTTGGAAACTTCTTTAGAATCACTTTTTTCCGTTCTTATTTGAGATAACTGGTTCTCTTTCATTATACTAGTTTGATAGCGTGAGAAAAGCATATTTAGCGCAAAGAATCACGAAAAGAAAAAAAAAATTTTTCGAAGTTTGGAAACTTCGTTAGAATCACTTTTTTCCCGTTCTTATTTGAGATAACTGGTTCTCTTTCATTATACTAGTTTGATTGCCTCAGAAAAGCATATTATGCGCAAAGAATCTCGAAAAGAAAAAAAATTTTTTTCGAAGTTTGGAAACTTCCTTGGAATTACTTTTTTTCCGTTCTTATTTGAGATAACTGGTTCTCTTTCATTATACTAGTTTGATAGCCTCAGAAAAGCATATTATGCGCAAAGAATCTCGAAAAGATAAAAAAAATTTTGGAAGTTTGGAAACTTCGTTAGAATCACTTTTTTCCGTTCTTATTTGAGATAACTGGTTCTCTTTCATTATACTAGTTTGATAGCCTCAGAAAAGCATATTATGCGCAAAGAATCTCGAAAATAAAAAAAAATTTTTTTTCGAAGTTTGGAAACTTCATTAGAATCACTTTTTTTCCATTCTTATTTGAGATAAATGGTAATCTCTCATTATACTAGTTTGATACCCTCAGAAAGGCATATTATGCGCAAAGAATCTCGAAAAGAAGATATTTTTTTTTCGAAGTTTGGAAACTTCGTTAGAATCACTTTTTTTCCGTTGTTATTTGAGATAACTGGTTCTCTTTCATTATACTAGTTTGATAGCCTCAGTAAAGCATATTATGCACAAAGAATCTCGAAAAGAAAAAAATTTTTTTTCGAAGTTTGGAAACTTCATTAGAATCACTTTTTTTCCATTCTTATTTGAGATAACTGGTAATCTCTCATTATACTAGTTTGATAGCCTCAGAAAAGCATATTATGCGCAAAGAATCTCGAAAAGAAAAAAAATTTTTTTTGAAGTTTGGAAACGTCGTTTGAATCACTTTTTTCCGTTCTTATTTGAGATAACTGGTTCTCTTTCATTGTAGTAGTTTGATAGCCTCAGAAAAGCATATTATGCGCATAGAATCTCGAAATGAAGAACATTTTTTTTCGAAGTTTGGAAACTTCCTTAGAATCACTTTTTTTCCTTTCTTATTTGAGATAACTGGTTCTCTTTCATTATACTAGTTTGATAGCCTCAGAAAAGCATATTATGCGCAAAGAATCTCTAAAAGAAAAAAATCTTTTTTCGAAGTTTGGAAACTTCCTTAGAAACACTTTTTTTCCATTCTTATTTGAGTTAACTGGTTCTCTTTCATTATACTAGTTTGATAGCCTGAGAAAAGCATATTATGCGCAAAGAATCTCGAAAGAAAAAATTTTTTTTTCGAAGTTTGGAAACGTCGTTAGAATCACTTTTTTTCAGTTCTTATTTCAGATAACTGGTTCTCTTTCATTATACTAGTTTTCATTATACTAGTTTGATAGCCTCAGAATAGCATATTATGCGCAAAGAATCTCGAAAATAAAAAAAAAATTTTTCGAAGTTTGAAACTTCGTTTGAATCACTTTTTTTTCGTTCTTATTTGAGATAACTGGTTCTCTTTCATTATACTAGTTTGATAGCCTCAGAAAAGCATACATATTATGCGCAAAGAATCTCGAAATGAAAAAAAATTTTTTCGAAGTTTGGAAACTTCATTAGAATCACTTTTTTTCCGTTCTTATTTGAGATAGCTGGTTCTCTTTCATTATACTAGTTTGATAGCCTCAGTAAAGCATATTATGCGCAAAGAATCCGGAAAAGAAAAAAAATTTTTTTCGAAGTTTGGAAACTTCTTTAGAATCACTTTTTTCCGTTCTTATTTGAGATAACTGGTTCTCTTTCATTATACTAGTTTGATAGCGTGAGAAAAGCATATTTAGCGCAAAGAATCACGAAAAGAAAAAAAAAATTTTTCGAAGTTTGGAAACTTCGTTAGAATCACTTTTTTCCCGTTCTTATTTGAGATAACTGGTTCTCTTTCATTATACTAGTTTGATTGCCTCAGAAAAGCATATTATGCGCAAAGAATCTCGAAAAGAAAAAAAATTTTTTTCGAAGTTTGGAAACTTCCTTGGAATTACTTTTTTTCCGTTCTTATTTGAGATAACTGGTTCTCTTTCATTATACTAGTTTGATAGCCTCAGAAAAGCATATTATGCGCAAAGAATCTCGAAAAGATAAAAAAAATTTTGGAAGTTTGGGAACTTCGTTAGAATCACTTTTTTTCCGTTCTTATTTGAGATAACTGGTTCTCTTTCATTATACTAGTTTGATTGCCTCAGAAAAGCATATTATGCGCAAAGAATCTCGAAAATAAAAAAAAATTTTTTTTCGAAGTTTGGAAACTTCATTAGAATCACTTTTTTTCCATTCTTATTTGAGATAAATGGTAATCTCTCATTATACTAGTTTGATACCCTCAGAAAGGCATATTATGCGCAAAGAATCTCGAAAAGAAGATATTTTTTTTTCGAAGTTTGGAAACTTCGTTAGAATCACTTTTTTTCCGTTGTTATTTGAGATAACTGGTTCTCTTTCATTATACTAGTTTGATAGCCTCAGTAAAGCATATTATGCACAAAGAATCTCGAAAAGAAAAAAATTTTTTTTCGAAGTTTGGAAACTTCGTTAGAATCACTTTTTTTCCGTTCTTATTTGAGATAACTGGTTCTCTTTCATTATTATAGTTTGATAGCCTCAGTAAAGCATATTATGCGCAAAGAAGCTCGAAAAGAAAAAAAATTTTTTTGCAAGTTTGGAAACGTCGTTTGAATCACTTTTTTCCGTTCTTATTTCAGATAACTGGTTCTCTTTCATTATAGTAGTTTGATAGCCTCAGAAAAGCATATTATGCGCAAAGAATCTCGAAATGAAAAAAATTCATTTTCGAAGTTTGGAAAATTCCATAGAATCACTTTTTTTCCGTTCTTATTTGAGATAACTGGTTCTATTTCATTATAGTAGTTTGATAGCCTCAGAAAAGTATATTATGCGCAAAGAATCTCGAAATGAAAAAAATTTTTTTTCGAAGTTTGGAAACTTCGTTAGAATCACTTTTTTTCGGTTTTTATTTGAGATAACTAGTTCTCTTTCATTATACTAGTTTGATAGCCTCAGAAAAGCATATTATGCGCAAAGAATCTCGAAAATAAAAAAAATTGTTTTTCGAAGTTTGGAAACTTCTTTTGAATCACTTTTTTTCCGTTCTTATTTGACATAACTGGTTCTCTTTCATTATACTAGTTTGATAGCCTCAGTAAAGCATATTATGCGCAAAGAATCTCGAAAAGAATAAAATCTTTTTTCGAAGTTTGGAAACTTCCTTAGAAACACTTTTTTTTTCATTCTTATTTGAGTTAACTGGTTCTCTTTAATTATAGTAGTTTGATAGCCTCAGAAAAGGATATTATGCGCATAGAATCTCGAAATGAAAAAAATTTTTTTTTTAAGTTTGGAAACTTCCTTAGAATCACTTTTTTTCCGTTCTTATTTGAGATTGCTGGTTCTCTTTCATTATACTAGTTTGATAGCCTCAGAAAAGCATATTATGCGCAAAGAATCTCGAAAAGAAAAAAATCTTTTTTCGAAGTTTGGAAACTTCGTTAGAATCACTTTTTTCCGTTCTTATTTGAGATAACTGGTTCTCTTTCATTATACTAGTTTGATAGCCTCAGAAAAGCATATTATGCGCAAAGAATCTCGAAAATAAAAAAAAAATTTTTTTTCGAAGTTTGGCAACTTCATTAGAATCACTTTTTTTCCATTCTTATTTGAGATAAATGGTAATCTCTCATTATACTAGTTTGATACCCTCAGAAAGGCATATTATGCGCAAAGAATCTCGAAAAGAAGATATTTTTTTTTCGAAGTTTGGAAACTTCGTTAGAATCACTTTTTTTCCGTTGTTATTTGAGATAACTGGTTCTCTTTCATTATACTAGTTTGATAGCCTCAGTAAAGCATATTATGCACAAAGAATCTCGAAAAGAAAAAAATTTTTTTTCGATGTTTGGAAACTTCATTAGAATCACTTTTTTTCCATTCTTATTTGAGATAACTGGTAATCTCTCATTATACTAGTTTGATAGCCTCAGAAAAGCATATTATGCGCAAAGAATCTCGAAAAGAAAAAAAATTTTTTTTGAAGTTTGGAAACGTCGTTTGAATCACTTTTTTCCGTTCTTATTTGAGATAACTGGTTCTCTTTCATTGTAGTAGTTTGATAGCCTCAGAAAAGCATATTATGCGCATAGAATCTCGAAATGAAGAACATTTTTTTTCGAAGTTTGGAAACTTCCTTAGAATCACTTTTTTTCCTTTCTTATTTGAGATAACTGGTTCTCTTTCATTATACTAGTTTGATAGCCTCAGAAAAGCATATTATGCGCAAAGAATCTCTAAAAGAAAAAAATCTTTTTTCGAAGTTTGGAAACTTCCTTAGAAACACTTTTTTTCCATTCTTATTTGAGTTAACTGGTTCTCTTTCATTATACTAGTTTGATAGCCTATGAAAAGCATATTATGCGCAAAGAATCTCGAAAGAAAAAATTTTTTTTTCGAAGTTTGGAAACGTCGTTAGAATCACTTTTTTTCCGTTCTTATTTCAGATAACTGGTTCTCTTTCATTATACTAGTTTGATAGCCTCAGAATAGCATATTATGCGCAAAGAATCGCGAAAATAAAAAAAAAATTTTTCGAAGTTTGAAACTTCGTTTGAATCACTTTTTTTTCGTTCTTATTTGAGATAACTGGTTCTCTTTCATTATACTAGTTTGATAGCCTCAGAAAAGCATACATATTATGCGCAAAGAATCTCGAAATGAAAAAAAATTTTTTCGAAGTTTGGAAACTTCATTAGAATCACTTTTTTTCCGTTCTTATTTGAGATAACTGGTTCTCTTTCATTATACTAGTTTGATAGCCTCAGTAAAGCATATTATGCGCAAAGAATCCGGAAAAGAAAAAAAATTTTTTTCGAAGTTTGGAAACTTCTTTAGAATCACTTTTTTCCGTTCTTATTTGAGATAACTGGTTCTCTTTCATTATACTAGTTTGATAGCGTGAGAAAAGCATATTTAGCGCAAAGAATCACGAAAAGAAAAAAAAAATTTTTCGAAGTTTGGAAACTTCGTTAGAATCACTTTTTTCCCGTTCTTATTTGAGATAACTGGTTCTCTTTCATTATACTAGTTTGATAGCGTGAGAAAAGCATATTTAGCGCAAAGAATCACGAAAAGAAAAAAAAAATTTTTCGAAGTTTGGAAACTTCGTTAGAATCACTTTTATTCCGTTCTTATTTGAGATAACTGGTTCTCTTTCATTATACTAGTTTGATTGCCTCAGAAAAGCATATTATGCGCAAAGAATCTCGAAAAGAAAAAAATTTTTTTTCGAAGTTTGGAAACTTCTTTAGAATCACTTTTTTTCCGTTCTTATTTGAGATAACTGGTTCTCTTTCATTATACTAATTAGATAGCCTCAGAAAAGCATATTACGCGCAAAGAATCTGGAAAATAAAAAAATTTTTTTAGAACATTGGAAACTTCGTTAGAATCACTTTTTTTGCGTTCTTATTTGAGATAACTGGTTCTCTTTCATTATACTAGTTTGATAGCCTCAGAAAAGCATATTAGCGCAAAGAATCTCGAAAAGAAAAAAATTTTTTTTCGAAGTTTGGAAACTTCATTAGAATCACTTTTTTTCCATTCTTATTTGAGATAACTGGTAATCTCTCATTATACTAGTTTAATAGCCTCAGAAAAGCATATTATGCCCAAAGAATCTCGAAAAGAAAAAAAATTTTTTTCGAAGTTTGGAAACGTCGTTTGAATCACTTTTTTCCGTTCTTATTTGAGATAACTGGTTCTCTTTCATTATACCAGTTTGATAGCCTCAGAAAAGCATATTATGCGCAAAGAATCTCGAAAAGAATAAAATCTTTTTTCGAAGTTTGGAAACTTCCTTAGAAACACTTTTTTTCCATTCTTATTTGAGTTAACTGGTTCTCTTTCATTATAGTAGTTTGATAACCTCAGAAAAGCATATTATGCGCATAGATTCTCGAAATGAAAAAAATTTTTTTTCGAAGTTTGGAAACTTCCTTAGAATCACTTTTTTTCCGTTCTTATTTGAGATTACTGGTTCTCTTTCATTATACTAGTTTGATAGCCTCAGAAAAGCATATTATGCGCAAAGAATCTCGAAAAGAAGAAATTTTTTTTTCGAAGTTTGGAAACTTCGTTAGAATCACTTTTTTCCGTTCTTATTTGAGATAACTAGTTCTCTTTCATTATACAGTTTGATAGCCTCAGAAAAGCATATTATGCGCAAAGAATCTCGAAAAGAAGAAAAATTTTTTACGAAGTTTGGAAACTTCGTTAGAATCACTTTTTTTCCGTTCTTATTTGAGATAACTGGTTCTCTTTCATTATACTAGTTTGATAGCCTCAGTAAAACATATTATGCGCAAAGAATCTCGAAAAGAAAAAAAATTTTTTTCGAAGTTTGGAAACTTCGTTAGAATCACTTTTTTTCCGTTCTTATTTGAGATAACTGGTTCTCTTTCATTATTATAGTTTGATAGCCTCAGTAAAGCATATTATGCGCAAAGAAGCTCGAAAAAAAAAAAAATTTTTTTGCAAGTTTGGAAACGTCGTTTGAATCACTTTTTTCCGTTCTTATTTAAGATAACTGGTTCTCTTTCATTATAGTAGTTTGATAGCCTCAGAAAAGCATATTATGCGCAAAGAATCTCGAAATGAAAAAAATTCATTTTCGAAGTTTGGAAAATTCCATAGAATCACTTTTTTTCCGTTCTTATTTGAGATAACTGGTTCTATTTCATTATAGTAGTTTGATAGCCTCAGAAAAGCATATTATGCGCAAAGAATCTCGAAATGAAAAAAATTTTTTTTCGAAGTTTGGAAACTTCGTTAGAATCACTTTTTTTCGGTTTTTATTTGAGATAACTAGTTCTCTTTCATTATACTAGTTTGATAGCCTCAGAAAAGCATATTATGCGCAAAGAATCTCGAAAATAAAAAAATTGTTTTTCGAAGTTTGGAAACTTCTTTTGAATCACTTTTTTTCCGTTCTTATTTGACATAACTGGTTCTCTTTCATTATACTAGTTTGATAGCCTCAGTAAAGCATATTATGCGCAAAGAATCTCGAAAAGAATAAAATCTTTTTTCGAAGTTTGGAAACTTCCTTAGAAACACTTTTTTTTTCATTCTTATTTGAGTTAACTGGTTCTCTTTAATTATAGTAGTTTGATAGCCTCAGAAAAGCATATTATGCGCATAGAATCTCGAAATGAAAAAAATTTTTTTTTTAAGTTTGGAAACTTCCTTAGAATCACTTTTTTTCCGTTCTTATTTGAGATTGCTGGTTCTCTTTCATTATACTAGTTTGATAGCCTCAGAAAAGCATATTATGCGCAAAGAATCTCGAAAAGAAAAAAATCTTTTTTCGAAGTTTGGAAACTTCGTTAGAATCACTTTTTTCCGTTCTTATTTGAGATAACTGGTTCTCTTTCATTATACTAGTTTGATAGCCTCAGAAAAGCATATTATGCGCAAAGAATCTCGAAAATAAAAAAAAATTTTTTTTCGAAGTTTGGAAACTTCATTAGAATCACTTTTTTTCCATTCTTATTTGAGATAAATGGTAATCTCTCATTATACTAGTTTGATACCCTCAGAAAGGCATATTATGCGCAAAGAATCTCGAAAAGAAGATATTTTTTTTTCGAAGTTTGGAAACTTCGTTAGAATCACTTTTTTTCCGTTGTTATTTGAGATAACTGGTTCTCTTTCATTATACTAGTTTGATAGCCTCAGTAAAGCATATTATGCACAAAGAATCTCGAAAAGAAAAAAATTTTTTTTCGAAGTTTGGAAACTTCATTAGAATCACTTTTTTTCCATTCTTATTTGAGATAACTGGTAATCTCTCATTATACTAGTTTGATAGCCTCAGAAAAGCATATTATGCGCAAAGAATCTCGAAAAGAAAAAAAATTTTTTTTGAAGTTTGGAAACGTCGTTTGAATCACTTTTTTCCGTTCTTATTTGAGATAACTGGTTCTCTTTCATTGTAGTAGTTTGATAGCCTCAGAAAAGCATATTATGCGCATAGAATCTCGAAATGAAGAACATTTTTTTTCGAAGTTTGGAAACTTCCTTGGAATCACTTTTTTTCCTTTCTTATTTGAGATAACTGGTTCTCTTTCATTATACTAGTTTGATAGCCTCAGAAAAGCATATTATGCGCAAAGAATCTCTAAAAGAAAAAAATCTTTTTTCGAAGTTTGGAAACTTCCTTAGAAACACTTTTTTTCCATTCTTATTTGAGTTAACTGGTTCTCTTTCATTATACTAGTTTGATAGCCTGAGAAAAGCATATTATGCGCAAAGAATCTCGAAAGAAAAAATTTTTTTTTCGAAGTTTGGAAACGTCGTTAGAATCACTTTTTTTCCGTTCTTATTTCAGATAACTGGTTCTCTTTCATTATACTAGTTTGATAGCCTCAGAATAGCATATTATGCGCAAAGAATCTCGAAAATAAAAAAAAAATTTTTCGAAGTTTGAAACTTCGTTTGAATCACTTTTTTTTCGTTCTTATTTGAGATAACTGGTTCTCTTTCATTATACTAGTTTGATAGCCTCAGAAAAGCATACATATTATGCGCAAAGAATCTCGAAATGAAAAAAAATTTTTTCGAAGTTTGGAAACTTCATTAGAATCACTTTTTTTCCGTTCTTATTTGAGATAACTGGTTCTCTTTCATTATACTAGTTTGATAGCCTCAGTAAAGCATATTATGCGCAAAGAATCCGGAAAAGAAAAAAAATTTTTTTCGAAGTTTGGAAACTTCTTTAGAATCACTTTTTTCCGTTCTTATTTGAGATAACTGGTTCTCTTTCATTATACTAGTTTGATAGCGTGAGAAAAGCATATTTAGCGCAAAGAATCACGAAAAGAAAAAAAAAATTTTTCGAAGTTTGGAAACTTCGTTAGAATCACTTTTTTCCCGTTCTTATTTGAGATAACTGGTTCTCTTTCATTATACTAGTTTGATAGCGTGAGAAAAGCATATTTAGCGCAAAGAATCACGAAAAGAAAAAATAAATTTTTCGAAGTTTGGAAACTTCGTTAGAATCACTTTTATTCCGTTCTTATTTGAGATAACTGGTTCTCTTTCATTATACTAGTTTGATTGCCTCAGAAAAGCATATTATGCGCAAAGAATCTCGAAAAGAAAAAAATTTTTTTTCGAAGTTTGGAAACTTCTTTAGAATCACTTTTTTTCCGTTCTTATTTGAGATAACTGGTTCTCTTTCATTGTACTAATTAGATAGCCTCAGAAAAGCATATTACGCGCAAAGAATCTGGAAAACAAAAAAATTTTTTTAGAACATTGGAAACTTCGTTAGAATCACTTTTTTTGCGTTCTTATTTGAGATAACTGGTTCTCTTTCATTATACTAGTTTGATAGCCTCAGAAAAGCATATTAGCGCAAAGAATCTCGAAAAGAAAAAAATTTTTTTTCGAAGTTTGGAAACTTCATTAGAATCACTTTTTTTCCATTCTTATTTGAGATAACTGGTAATCTCTCATTATACTAGTTTAATAGCCTCAGAAAAGCATATTATGCCCAAAGAATCTCGAAAAGAAAAAAAATTTTTTTCGAAGTTTGGAAACGTCGTTTGAATCACTTTTTTCCGTTCTTATTTGAGATAACTGGTTCTCTTTCATTATACCAGTTTGATAGCCTCAGAAAAGCATATTATGCGCAAAGAATCTCGAAAAGAATAAAATCTTTTTTCGAAGTTTGGAAACTTCCTTAGAAACACTTTTTTTCCATTCTTATTTGAGTTAACTGGTTCTCTTTCATTATAGTAGTTTGATAACCTCAGAAAAGCATATTATGCGCATAGATTCTCGAAATGAAAAAAATTTTTTTTCGAAGTTTGGAAACTTCCTTAGAATCACTTTTTTTCCGTTCTTATTTGAGATTACTGGTTCTCTTTCATTATACTAGTTTGATAGCCTCAGAAAAGCATATTATGCGCAAAGAATCTCGAAAAGAAGAAATTTTTTTTTCGAAGTTTGGAAACTTCGTTAGAATCACTTTTTTCCGTTCTTATTTGAGATAACTAGTTCTCTTTCATTATACAGTTTGATAGCCTCAGAAAAGCATATTATGCGCAAAGAATCTCGAAAAGAAGAAAAATTTTTTACGAAGTTTGGAAACTTCGTTAGAATCACTTTTTTTCCGTTCTTATTTGAGATAACTGGTTCTCTTTCATTATACTAGTTTGATAGCCTCAGTAAAACATATTATGCGCAAAGAATCTCGAAAAGAAAAAAAATTTTTTTCGAAGTTTGGAAACTTCGTTAGAATCACTTTTTTTCCGTTCTTATTTGAGATAACTGGTTCTCTTTCATTATTATAGTTTGATAGCCTCAGTAAAGCATATTATGCGCAAAGAAGCTCGAAAAAAAAAAAAATTTTTTTGCAAGTTTGGAAACGTCGTTTGAATCACTTTTTTCCGTTCTTATTTAAGATAACTGGTTCTCTTTCATTATAGTAGTTTGATAGCCTCAGAAAAGCATATTATGCGCAAAGAATCTCGAAATGAAAAAAATTCATTTTCGAAGTTTGGAAAATTCCATAGAATCACTTTTTTTCCGTTCTTATTTGAGATAACTGGTTCTATTTCATTATAGTAGTTTGATAGCCTCAGAAAAGCATATTATGCGCAAAGAATCTCGAAATGAAAAAAAATTTTTTTCGAAGTTTGGAAACTTCGTTAGAATCACTTTTTTTCGGTTTTTATTTGAGATAACTAGTTCTCTTTCATTATACTAGTTTGATAGCCTCAGAAAAGCATATTATGCGCAAAGAATCTCGAAAATAAAAAAATTGTTTTTCGAAGTTTGGAAACTTCTTTTGAATCACTTTTTTTCCGTTCTTATTTGACATAACTGGTTCTCTTTCATTATACTAGTTTGATAGCCTCAGTAAAGCATATTATGCGCAAAGAATCTCGAAAAGAATAAAATCTTTTTTCGAAGTTTGGAAACTTCCTTAGAAACACTTTTTTTTTCATTCTTATTTGAGTTAACTGGTTCTCTTTAATTATAGTAGTTTGATAGCCTCAGAAAAGCATATTATGCGCATAGAATCTCGAAATGAAAAAAATTTTTTTTTTAAGTTTGGAAACTTCCTTAGAATCACTTTTTTTCCGTTCTTATTTGAGATTGCTGGTTCTCTTTCATTATACTAGTTTGATAGCCTCAGAAAAGCATATTATGCGCAAAGAATCTCGAAAAGAAAAAAATCTTTTTTCGAAGTTTGGAAACTTCGTTAGAATCACTTTTTTCCGTTCTTATTTGAGATAACTGGTTCTCTTTCATTATACTAGTTTGATAGCCTCAGAAAAGCATATTATGCGCAAAGAATCTCGAAAATAAAAAAAAAATTTTTTTTCGAAGTTTGGAAACTTCATTAGAATCACTTTTTTTCCATTCTTATTTGAGATAAATGGTAATCTCTCATTATACTAGTTTGATACCCTCAGAAAGGCATATTATGCGCAAAGAATCTCGAAAAGAAGATATTTTTTTTTCGAAGTTTGGAAACTTCGTTAGAATCACTTTTTTTCCGTTGTTATTTGAGATAACTGGTTCTCTTTCATTATACTAGTTTGATAGCCTCAGTAAAGCATATTATGCACAAAGAATCTCGAAAAGAAAAAAATTTTTTTTCGAAGTTTGGAAACTTCATTAGAATCACTTTTTTTCCATTCTTATTTGAGATAACTGGTAATCTCTCATTATACTAGTTTGATAGCCTCAGAAAAGCATATTATGCGCAAAGAATCTCGAAAAGAAAAAAAATTTTTTTTGAAGTTTGGAAACGTCGTTTGAATCACTTTTTTCCGTTCTTATTTGAGATAACTGGTTCTCTTTCATTGTAGTAGTTTGATAGCCTCAGAAAAGCATATTATGCGCATAGAATCTCGAAATGAAGAACATTTTTTTTCGAAGTTTGGAAACTTCCTTGGAATCACTTTTTTTCCTTTCTTATTTGAGATAACTGGTTCTCTTTCATTATACTAGTTTGATAGCCTCAGAAAAGCATATTATGCGCAAAGAATCTCTAAAAGAAAAAAATCTTTTTTCGAAGTTTGGAAACTTCCTTAGAAACACTTTTTTTCCATTCTTATTTGAGTTAACTGGTTCTCTTTCATTATACTAGTTTGATAGCCTGAGAAAAGCATATTATGCGCAAAGAATCTCGAAAGAAAAAATTTTTTTTTCGAAGTTTGGAAACGTCGTTAGAATCACTTTTTTTCCGTTCTTATTTCAGATAACTGGTTCTCTTTCATTATACTAGTTTGATAGCCTCAGAATAGCATATTATGCGCAAAGAATCTCGAAAATAAAAAAAAAATTTTTCGAAGTTTGAAACTTCGTTTGAATCACTTTTTTTTCGTTCTTATTTGAGATAACTGGTTCTCTTTCATTATACTAGTTTGATAGCCTCAGAAAAGCATACATATTATGCGCAAAGAATCTCGAAATGAAAAAAAAATTTTTCGAAGTTTGGAAACTTCATTAGAATCACTTTTTTTCCGTTCTTATTTGAGATAACTGGTTCTCTTTCATTATACTAGTTTGATAGCCTCAGTAAAGCATATTATGCGCAAAGAATCCGGAAAAGAAAAAAAATTTTTTTCGAAGTTTGGAAACTTCTTTAGAATCACTTTTTTCCGTTCTTATTTGAGATAACTGGTTCTCTTTCATTATACTAGTTTGATAGCGTGAGAAAAGCATATTTAGCGCAAAGAATCACGAAAAGAAAAAAAAAATTTTTCGAAGTTTGGAAACTTCGTTAGAATCACTTTTTTCCCGTTCTTATTTGAGATAACTGGTTCTCTTTCATTATACTAGTTTGATTGCCTCAGAAAAGCATATTATGCGCAAAGAATCTCGAAAAGAAAAAAAATTTTTTTCGAAGTTTGGAAACTTCCTTGGAATTACTTTTTTTCCGTTCTTATTTGAGATAACTGGTTCTCTTTCATTATACTAGTTTGATAGCCTCAGAAAAGCATATTATGCGCAAAGAATCTCGAAAAGAAAAAAATTTTTTTTCGAAGTTTGGAAACTTCGTTAGAATCACTTTTTTTCCGTTCTTATTTGAGATAACTGGTTCTCTTTCATTATACTAGTTTGATAGCCTTAGAAAAGCATATTATGCACAAAGAATCTCGAAAAGAAAAAAAATTTTTTCCAAGTTTGGAAACTTCGTTACAATCACTTTTATTCTGTTCTTATTTGACATAACTGGTTCTCTTTCATTATACTAGTTTGATAGCCTCAGAAAAGCATATTATGCGCAAAGAATCTCGAAATGAAAAAAATTTTTTTTCGAAGATTGGAAACTTCCTTAGAATCACTTTTTTTCCATTCTTATTTGAGATAACTGGTTCTCTTTCATTATACTAGTTTGATAGCCTCAGAAAAGCATATTATGCGCAAAGAATCTCGAAAAGAAAAAAAATTTTTTTCGAAGTTCGGAAACTTTGTTAAAATCACTTTTTTTCCGTTCTTATTTCAGATAACTGGTTCTCTTTCATTATACTAATTAGATAGCCTCAGAAAAGCATATTTTGCGCAAAGAATCTCGAAAATAAAAAAAATTTTTTTAGAAGTTTGGAAACTTCGTTAGAATCACTTTTTTTCCGTTCTTATTTGAGATAACTGGTTCTCATTCATTATACTAGTTTGATAGCCTCAGAAAAGCATATTATACGGTGAGAATCTCGAAAAGAAAAAAAACTTTTTTCGAAATTTGGAAACTTCGTTAGAATCACTTTTTTTCCGTTCTTATTTGAGATAACTGGTTCTCTTTCATTATACTAATTTGATAGCCTCAGTAAAGCATATTATGCGCAAAGAATCTCGAAAAGAAAAAAAAAAATTTTTCGAAGTTTGGAATCTTCGTTAGAATCACTTTTTTTCCGTTCTTATTTGAGATAACTGGTTCTCTTTCATTATACTAGTTCGATAGCCTCAGTAAAGCATATTATGCGCAAAGAATCTCGAAAAGAAAAAAAAATTTTTTCGAAATTTGGAAACTTCGTTTGAATCACTTTTTTTCCGTTCTTATTTGAGATAACTGGTTCTCTTTCATTATACTAGTTTGATAGCCTCAGTAAAGCATATTATGCGCAAAGAATCTCAAAAAAAAAAATTTTTTTTCGAAGTTTGGAAACTTCGTTAGAATCACTTTATTTCCGTTCTTATTTGAGATAACTGGTTCTCTTTCATTATACTAGTTTGATAGCCTCAGTAAAGCATATTATGCGCAAAGAATCTCGAAAAGAAAAAAAATTTTTTCGAAATTTGGAAACTTCGTTAGAATCACTTTTATTCCGTTCTTATTTGAGATAACTGGTTCTCTTTCATTATAGTAGTTTGATAGCCTCAGAAAAGCATATTATGCGCAAAGAATCTCGAAAAGAAAAAAATTTTTTTCGAAATTTGGAAACTTCGTTAGAATCACTTTTATTCCGTTCTTATTTGAGATAACTGGTTCTCTTTCATTATACTAGTTTGATAGCCTCAGAAAAGCATATTATGCGCAAAGAATTTCGAAAAGAAAAAAAATTTTTTTCGAAGTTTGGAAACTTCGTTAGAATCACTTTTTTCCGTTCTTATTTGAGATAACTGGTTCTCTTTCATTATACTAGTTTACTAGTTTGATAGCCTCAGAAAAGCATATTATGCGCAAAGAATCCCGAAAAGAAAAAATTTTTTTTTCGAAGTTTGGAAACTTCGTTAGAATCACTTTTTTTCCGTTGTTATTTGAGATAACTGGTTCTCTTTCATTATACTAATTTGACAGCCTCAGAAAAGCATATTATGCGCAAAGAATCTCGAAAAGAAGAAATTTTTTTTTCGAAGTTTGGAAACTTCGTTAGAATCACTTTTTTTCCGTTCTTATTTGAGATAACTGGTTCTCTTTCATTATACTAGTTTGATAGCCTCAGTAAACATATTATGCGCAAAGAATCTCGAAAAGAAAAAACATTTTTTTCGAAGTTTGGAAACTTCTTTAGAATCACTTTTTTTCCGTACTTATTTGAGATAACTGGTTCTCTTTCATTATACTAGTTTGATAGCCTCAGAAAAGCATATTATGGGCAAAGAATCTCGAAAACAAAAAAATTTTTTTTTTGAAGTTTGGAAACTTCTTTAGAATCACTTGTTTTCCGTTCTTATTTGAGATAACTGGTTCTCTTTCATTATACTAGTTTGATAGACTCAGAAAAGCATATTATGCGCAAAGAATCTCGAAAAGAAAAAATTTTTTCTTCGAAGTTTGGAAACTTCGTTAGAATCACTTTTTTTCCATTCTTATTTGAGATAACTGGTAATCTCTCATTATACTAGTTTGATAGCCTCAGAAAATCATATTATGCGCAAAGAATCTCGAAAAGAAAAAAATTATTTTTCGACGTTTGGAAACTTTGTTAGAATCACTTTTTTTCCGTTCTTATTTGAGATAACTGGTTCTCTTTCATTATACTAATTAGATAGCCTCAGAAAAGCATATTACGCGCAAAGAATCTCGAAAATAAAAAATTTTTTTTAGAACTTTGGAAACTTCGTTAGAATCACTTTTTTTCTGTTCTTATTTGAGATAACTGGTTCTCTTTCATTATACTAGTTTGATAGCCTCAGAAAAGCATATTATGCGCAAAGAATATCGAAAAGAAAAAAATTTTTTTCGAAGTTTGGAAACTTCATTAGAATCACTTTTTTTTAATTCTTATTTGAGATAACTGGTAATCTCTCATTATACTAGTTTGATAGCCTCAGAAAAGCATATTATGCGCAAAGAATCTCGAAAAAAAAAAATTTTTTTTCGAAGTTTGGAAACGTCTTTTGAATCACTTTTTTCCGTTCTTATTTGAGATAACTGGTTCTCTTTCATTATAGTAGTTTGATAGCCTCAGAAAAGCATATTATGCGCATAGAATCTCGAAATGAAAAAAATTTTTTTTCGAAGTTTGGAAACTTCCTTAGAATCACTTTTTTTCCATTCTTATTTGAGATAACTGGTTCTCTTTCATTATACTAGTTTGATAGCCTCAGAAAAGCATATTATGCGCAAAGAATCTCGAAAAGAAAAAAAATTTTTTTGAAGTTTGGAAACTTCTTTAGAATCACTTTTTTTTCCGTTCTTATTTCAGATAACTGGTTCTCTTTCATTATACTAGTGTGATAGCCTCAGAAAAGCATATTATGCGCAAAGAATATCGAAAAGAAAAAATTTTTTTTCGAAGTTTGGAAACTTCCTTAGAAACACTTTTTTTCTATTCTTATTTGAGTTAACTGGTTCTCTTTCATTATACTAGTTTGATAGCCTGAGAAAAGCATATTATGCGCAAAGAATCTCGAAAGAAAAATTTTTTTTTTCGTAGTTTGGAAACTTCGTTAGAATCACTTTTTTTCCGTTCTAATTTGACATAACTGGTTCTCTTTCATTATACTAGTTTGATAGCCTCAGAAAAGCATATTATGCGCAAAGAATCTCGAAAATAAAAAAAAAATTTTTTGAAGTTTGAAACTTCGTTAGAATCACTTTTTTTTCGTTCTTATTTGGGATAACTGGTTCTCTTTCATTATACTAGTTTGATAGCCTCAGAAAAGCATATTATGCGCAAAGAATCTCGAAAAGAAAAAAAAATTTTTTCGAAGTTTGGAAACGTCGTTAGAATCACTTTTTTCCGTTCTTATTTGAGATAACTAGTTCTCTTTCATTATACAGTTTGATAGCCTCAGAAAAGCATATTATGCGCAAAGAATCTCGAAAAGAATAAAAATTTTTTTCGAAGCTTGCAAACTTCGTTAGAATCACTTTTATTCCGTTCTTATTTGAGATAACTGGTTCTCTTTCATTATACTAGTTTGATAGCCTCAGAAAAGCATATTATACGGTGAGAATCTCGAAAAGAAAAAAAACTTTTTTCGAAGTTTGGAAACTTCGTTAGAATCACTTTTTTTCCGTTCTTATTTGAGATAACTGGTTCTCTTTCAATATACTAATTTGATAGCCTCAGTAAAGCATATTATGCGCAAAGAATCTCGAAAAGAAAAAAAAAAATTTTTCGAAGTTTGGAATCTTCGTTAGAATCACTTTTTTTCCGTTCTTATTTGAGATAACTGGTTCTCTTTCATTATACTAGTTTGATAGCCTCAGTAAAGCATATTATGCGCAAAGAATCTCGAAAAGAAAAAAAATTTTTTTCGAAGTTTGGAAACTTCGTTTGAATCACTTTTTTTCCGTTCTTATTTGAGATAACTGGTTCTCTTTCATTATACTAGTTTGATAGCCTCAGTAAAGCATATTATGCGCAAAGAATCTCAAAAAAAAAATTTTTTTTCGAAGTTTGGAAACTTCGTTAGAATCACTTTATTTCCGTTCTTATTTGAGATAACTGGTTCTCTTTCATTATACTAGTTTGATAGCCTCAGTAAAGCATATTATGCGCAAAGAATCTCGAAAAGAAAAAAAATTTTTTTCGAAGTTTGGAAACGTCGTTTGAATCACTTTTTTCCGTTCTTATTTGAGATAACTGGTTCTCTTTCATTATACTAGTTTGATAGCCTCAGAAAAGCATATTATGCGCAAGGAATCTCGAAAAGAAAAAAAATTTTTTTCGAAGTTTGGAAACTTCGTTAGAATCACTTTTATTCCGTTCTTATTTGAGATAACTGGTTCTCTTTCATTATACTAGTTTGATAGCCTCAGAAAAGCACACTATGCGCAAAGAATCTCGAAAAGAAAAAAATTTTTTTTCGAAGTTTGGAAACTTCGTTAGAATCACTTTTTTTCCGTTCTTATTTGAGATAACTGGTTCTCTTTCATTATACTAGTTTGATAGCCTCAGTAAAGCATATTATGCGCAAAAAATCTCGAAAAGATAAAAAAAATTTTCGAAGTTTGGAAACTTCGTTAGAATCACTTTTATTCCGTTCTTAATTGAGATAACTGGTTCTGTTTCATTATACTAGTTTGATAGCCTCAGAAAAGCATATTATGCCCAAAGAATCTCGAAAAGAAGAAATTTTTTTTCGAAGTTTTGAAACTTCGTTAGAATCACTTTTATTCCGTTCTTATTTAAGATAACTGGTTCTCTTTCATTATACTAGTTTGATAGCCTCAGAAAAGCATATTATGCGCAAAGAATCTCGAAAAGAAAAAATTTTTTTTTCGAAGTTTGGAAACTTCTTTAGAATCACTTTTTTTCCGTTCTTATTTGAGATAACTGGTTCTCTTTCATTATACTAATTAGATAGCCTCAGAAAAGCATATTACGCGCAAAGAATCTGGAAAATAAAAAAATTTTTTTAGAACATTGGAAACTTCGTTAGAATCACTTTTTTTCCGTTCTTATTTGAGATAACTGGTTCTCTTTCATTATACTAGTTTGATAGCCTCAGAAAAGCATATTAGCGCAAAGAATCTCGAAAAGAAAAAAATTTTTTTTCGAAGTTTGGAAACTTCATTAGAATCACTTTTTTTCCATTCTTATTTGAGATAACTGGTAATCTCTCATTATACTAGTTTGATAGCCTCAGAAAAGCATATTATGCCCAAAGAATCTATAAAAGAAAAAAAAATTTTTTCGAAGTTTGGAAACGTCGTTTGAATCACTTTTTTCCGTTCTTATTTGAGATAACTGGTTCTCTTTCATTATACCAGTTTGATAGCCTCAGAAAAGCATATTATGCGCAAAGAATCTCGAAAAGAATAAAATCTTTTTTCGAAGTTTGGAAACTTCCTTAGAAACACTTTTTTTCCATTCTTAATTGAGTTAACTGGTTCTCTTTCATTATAGTAGTTTGATAGCCTCAGAAAAGCATATTATGCGCATAGAATCTCGAAATGAAAAAAATTTTTTTTCGAAGTTTGGAAACTTCCTTAGAATCACTTTTTTTCCGTTCTTATTTGAGATTACTGGTTCTCTTTCATTATACTAGTTTGATAGCCTCAGAAAAGCATATTATGCGCAAAGAATCTCGAAAAGAAGAAATTTTTTTTTCGAAGTTTGGAAACTTCGTTAGAATCACTTTTTTCCGTTCTTATTTGAGATAACTAGTTCTCTTTCATTATACAGTTTCATAGCCTCAGAAAAGCATATTATGCGCAAAGAATCTCGAAAAGAAGAAAAATTTTTTACGAAGTTTGGAAACTTCGTTAGAATCACTTTTTTTCCGTTCTTATTTGAGATAACTGGTTCTCTTTCATTATACTAGTTTGATAGCCTCAGTAAAGCATATTATGCGCAAAGAATCTCGAAAAGAAAAAAAATTTTTTTCGAAGTTTGGAAACTTCGTTAGAATCACTTTTTTTCCGTTCTTATTTGAGATAACTGGTTCTCTTTCATTATTATAGTTTGATAGCCTCAGTAAAGCATATTATGCGCAAAGAAGCTCCAAAAGAAAAAAAATTTTTTTCGAAGTTTGGAAACGTCGTTTGAATCACTTTTTTCCGTTCTTATTTAAGATAACTGGTTCTCTTTCATTATAGTAGTTTGATAGCCTCAGAAAAGCATATTATGCGCAAAGAATCTCGAAATGAAAAAAATTCATTTTCGAAGTTTGGAAAATTCCATAGAATCACTTTTTTTCAATTCTTATTTGAGATAACTGGTTCTCTTTCATTATACTAGTTTGATAGCCTCAGAAAAGCATATTATGCGCATAGAAAATTCGAAAAGAAAAAAATTTTTTTTTTTGAAGTTTGCAAACTTCTTTAGAATCACTTTTTTTCCGTTCTTATTTGAGATAACTGGTTCTCTTTCATTATACTAGTTTGATAGCCTCAGAAAAGCATATTATGCGCAAAGAATCTCGAAAAGAAAAAAATTTTTTTTCGAAATTTGGAAACTTCATTAGAAGCACTTTTTTTCCATTCTTATTTGAGATAACTGGTAATCTCTCATTATATTAGTTTGATAGCCTCAGAAAATCATATAATGGGCAAAGAATCTCGAAAAGAAAAAAATTTTTTTTCGAAGTTTGGAAACTTCATTAGAATCACTTTTTTTCCATTCTTATTTGAGATAAATGGTAATCTCTCATTATACTACTTTGATAGCCTCAGAAAAGCATATTACGCGCAAAGAATCTCGAAAAAAGAAATTTTTTTTTCGAAGTTTGGAAACTTCGTTAGAATCACTTTTTTTCGTTGTTATTTGAGATAACTGGTTCTCTTTCATTATACTAGTTTGATAGCCTCAGTAAAGCATATTATGCGCAAAGAATCTCGAAAAGAAAAAAAATTTTTTTCGAAGTTTGGAAACTTGGTTAGAATCACTTTTTTTCCGTTCTTATTTGAGATAACTGGTTCTATTTCATTATAGTAGTTTGATAGCCTCAGAAAAGCATATTATGCGCAAAGAATCTCGAAATGAAAAAAATTTTTTTTCGAAGTTTGAAACTTCGTTTGAATCACTTTTTTTTCGTTCTTATTTGAGATAACTGGTTCTCTTTCATTATATTAGTTTGATAGCCTCAGAAAAACATACATATTATGCGCAAAGAATCTCGAAATGAAAAAACATTTTTTCCAAGTTTGGAAACTTCATTAGAATCACTTTTTTTCCGTTCTTATTTGAGATAACTGGTTCTCTTTCATTATACTAGTTTGATAGCCTCAGTAAAGCATATTATGCGCAAAGAATCCGGAAAAGAAAAAAAAAATTTTTCGAAGTTTGGAAACTTCTTTAGAATCAATTTTTTCCGTTCTTATTTGAGATAACTGGTTCTCTTTCATTATTCTAGTTTGATAGCGTGAGAAAAGCATATTTAGCGCAAAGAATCACGAGAAGAAAAAAAAAATTTTTCGAAGTTTGGAAACTTCGTTAGAATCACTTTTTTCCCGTTCTTATTTGAGATAACTGGTTCTCTTTCATTATACTAGTTTGATTGCCTCAGAAAAGCATATTATGCGCAAAGAATCTCGAAAAGATAAAAAAAATTTTCGAAGTTTGGGAACTTCGTTAGAATCACTTTTTTTCCGTTCTTATTTGAGATAACTGGTTCTCTTTCATTATAGTAGTTTGATAGCCTCAGTAAAGCATATTATGCGCAAAGAATCCGGAAAAGAAAAAAAAATTTTTTCGAAGTTTGGAAACTTCTTTAGAATCACTTTTTTCCGTTCTTATTTGAGATAACTGGTTCTCTTTCATTATTCTAGTTTGATAGCGTGAGAAAAGCATATTTAGCGCAAAGAATCACGAGAAGAAAAAAAAAATTTTTCGAAGTTTGGAAACTTCGTTAGAATCACTTTTTTCCCGTTCTTATTTGAGATAACTGGTTCTCTTTCATTATACTAGTTTGATTGCCTCAGAAAAGCATATTATGCGCAAAGAATCTCGAAAAGATAAAAAAAATTTTCGAAGTTTGGGAACTTCGTTAGAATCACTTTTTTTCCGTTCTTATTTGAGATAACTGGTTCTCTTTCATTATTATAGTTTGATAGCCTCAGTAAAGCATATTATGCGCAAAGAAGCTCTAAAAGAAAAAAAATTTTTTTCGAAGTTTGGAAACGTCGTTTGAATCACTTTCTTCCGTTCTTATTTGAGATAACTGGTTCTCTTTCATTATACTAGTTTGATAGCTTCAGAAAAGCATATTATGCACAAAGAATCTCTAAAAGAAAAAAATCTTTTTTCGAAGTTTGGAAACTTCCTTAGAAACACTTTTTTTCCATTCTTATTTGAGTTAACTGGTTCTCTTTCATTATACTAGTTTGATAGCCTGAGAAAAGCATATTATGCGCAAATAATCTCGAAAGAAAAAATTTTTTTTTCGAAGTTTGGAAACGTCGTTAGAATCACTTTTTTTCCGTTCTTATTTCAGATAACTGGTTCTCTTTCATTATACTAGTTTGATAGCCTCAGAATAGCATATTATGCGCATAGAATCTCGAAAAGAAAAAAAAATTTTTTTTTTGAAGTTTGCAAACTTCTTTAGAATCACTTTTTTTCCGTTCTTATTTGAGATAACTAGTTCTCCTTCATTATACTAGTTTGATAGCCTCAGAAATGCATATTATGCGCAAAGAATCTCGAAAAGATAAAAAAAATTTTCGAAGTTTGGAAACTTCGTTAGAATCACTTTTTTTTCCGTTCTTATTTGAGATAACTGGTTCTCTTTCATTATACTAGTTTGATAGCCTCAGTAAAGCATATTATGCGCAAAGAATCTGGAAAAGAAAAAAAAAATTTTTCGAAGTTTGGAAACATCATTAGAATCACTTTTTTTTCCGTTCTTATTTGAGATAACCGGTTCTCTTTCATTATACTAGTTTGATAGCCTCAGTAAAGCATATTATGCGCAAAGAATCTGGAAAAGAAAAAAAATTTTTTTCGAAGTTTGGAAACTTCGTTAGAATCACTTTTTTTCCGTTCTTATTTGAGATAACTGGTTCTCTTTCATTATACTAGTTTAATAGCCTCAGAAAAGCATATTATGCGCAAAGAATCTCGAAAAGAAAAAAAGTTTTTTTTCTAAGTTTGGAAACTTCGTTTGAAACACCTTTTTTCCGTTCTTATTTGAGATAACTGGTTCTCTTTCATTATACTAGTTTGATAGCCTCAGAAAAGCATATTATGCGCAAAGAATCTCGAAAAGAATAAAATCTTTTTTCGAAGTTTGGAAACTTCCTTAGAAACACTTTTTTTCCATTCTTATTTGAGTTAACTGGTTCTCTTTAATTATAGTAGTTTGATAGCCTCAGAAAAGCATATTATGCGCATAGAATCTCGAAATGAAAAAATTTTTTTTTCGAAGTTTGGAAACTTCCTTAGAATCACTTTTTTTCCGTTCTTATTTGAGATTGCTGGTTCTCTTTCATTATACTAGTTTGATAGCCTCAGAAAAGCATATTATGCGCAAAGAATCTCGAAAAGAAAAAAATCTTTTTTCGAAGTTTGGAAACTTCGTTAGAATCACTTTTTTTCCGTTCTTATTTGAGATAACTGGTTCTCTTTCATTATACTAGTTTGATAGCCTCAGAAAAGCATATTATGCGCAAAGAATCTCGAAAATAAAAAAAAAAAATTTTTTCGAAGTTTGGAAACTTCATTAGAATCACTTTTTTTCCATTCTTATTTGAGATAAATGGTAATCTCTCATTATACTAGTTTGATACCCTCAGAAAGGCATATTATGCGCAAAGAATCTCAAAAAGAAGATATTTTTTTTTCAAAGTTTGGAAACTTCGTTAGAATCACTTTTTTTCCGTTGTTATTTGAGATAACTGGTTCTCTTTCATTATACTAGTTTGATAGCCTCAGTAAAGCATATTATGCACAAAGAATCTCGAAAAGAAAAAAAATTTTTTTCGAAGTTTGGAAACTTCATTAGAATCACTTTTTTTCCATTCTTATTTGAGATAACTGGTAATCTCTCATTATACTACATTGATAGCCTCAGAAAAGCATATTATGCGCAAAGAATCTCGATAAGAAAAAAAATTTTTTTTGAAGTTTAGAAACGTCGTTTGAATCACTTTTTTCCGTTCTTATTTGAGATAACTGGCTCTCTTTCATTATAGTAGTTTGATAGCCTCAGAAAAGCATATTATGCGCATAGAATCTCGAAATGAAGAACATTTTTTTTCGAAGTTTGGAAACTTCCTTAGAATCACTTTTTTTCCTTTCTTATTTGAGATAACTGGTTCTCTTTCATTATACTAGTTTGATAGCCTCAGAAAAGCATATTATGCGCAAAGAATCTCTAAAAGAAAAAAATCTTTTTTCGAAGTTTGGAAACTTCCTTAGAAACACTTTTTTTCCATTTATATTTGAGTTAACTGGTTCTCTTTCATTATACTAGTTTGATAGCCTGAGAAAAGCATATTATGCGCAAAGAATCTCGAAAGAAAAATTTTTTTTTTCGAAGTTTGGAAACGTCGTTAGAATCACTTTTTTCCGTTCTTATTTCAGATAACTGGTTCTCTTTCATTATACTAGTTTGATAGCCTCAGAATAGCATATTATGCGCAAAGAATCTCGAAAATAAAAAAAAAATTTTTCGAAGTTTGAAACTTTGTTTGAATCACTTTTTTTTCGTTCTTATTTGAGATAACTGGTTCTCTTTCATTATACTAGTTTGATAGCCTCAGAAAAACATACATATTATGCGCAAAGAATCTCGAAATGAAAAAAAATTTTTTCGAAGTTTGGAAACTTCATTAGAATCACTTTTTTTCCGTTCTTATTTGAGATAACTGGTTCTCTTTCATTATACTAGTTTGATAGCGTGAGAAAAGCATATTTAGCGCAAAGAATCACGAAAAGAAAAAAAAAATTTTTCGAAGTTTGGAAACTTCGTTAGAATCACTTTTTTCCCGTTCTTATTTGAGATAACTGTTTCTCTTTCATTATACTAGTTTGATTGCCTCAGAAAAGCATATTATGCGCAAAGAATCTCGAAAAGATAAAAAAAATTTTCGAAGTTTGGGAACTTCGTTAGAATCACTTTTTTTCCGTTCTTATTTGAGATAACTGGTTCTCTTTCATTATTATAGTTTGATAGCCTCAGTAAAGCATATTATGCGCAAAGAAGCTCTAAAAGAAAAAAAATTTTTTTCCAAGTTTCGAAACGTCGTTTGAATCACTTTTTTCCGTTCTTATTTGAGATAACTGGTTCTCTTTCATTATAGTAGTTTGATAGCCTCAGAAAAGCATATTATGCGCAAAGAATCTCGAAATGAAAAAAATTTATTTTCGAAGTTTGGAAACTTCCATAGAATCACTTTTTTTCCATTCTTATTTGAGATAACTGGTTCTCTTTCATTATACTAGTTTGATAGCCTCAGAAAAGCATATTATGCGCATAGAATCTCGAAAAGAAAAAAAAATTTTTTTTTTGAAGTTTGCAAACTTCTTTAGAATCACTTTTTTTCCGTTCTTATTTGAGATAACTAGTTCTCCTTCATTATACTAGTTTGATAGCCTCAGAAATGCATATTATGCGCAAAGAATCTCGAAAAGATAAAAAAAATTTTCGAAGTTTGGAAACTTCGTTAGAATCACTTTTTTTTCCGTTCTTATTTGAGATAACTGGTTCTCTTTCATTATACTAGTTTGATAGCCTCAGTAAAGCATATTATGCGCAAAGAATCTGGAAAAGAAAAAAAATTTTTTTCGAAGTTTGGAAACTTCGTTAGTATCACTTTTTTTCCGTTCTTATTTGAGATAACCGGTTCTCTTTCATTATACTAGTTTGATAGGCTCAGAAAAGCATATTATGCGCAAAGAATCTCGAAAAGAAAAAAAGTTCTTTTTCGAAGTTTGGAAACTTCGTTTGAATCACTTTTTTTCCGTTCTTATTTGAGATAACTGGTAATCTCTCATTATATTAGTTTGATAGCCTCAGAAAATCATATAATGGGCAAAGAATCTCGAAAAGAACAAAATTTTTTTTCGAAGTTTGGAAACTTCCTTGGAATTATTTTTTTTCCGTTCTTATTTGAGATAACTGGTTCTCTTTCATTATACTAGTTTGATAGCCTCAGAAAAGCATATTATGCGCAAAGAATCTCGAAAAGATAAAAAAAATTTTGGAAGTTTGGGAACTTCGTTAGAATCACTTTTTTTCCGTTCTTATTTGAGATAACTGGTTCTCTTTCATTATACTAGTTTGATTGCCTAAGAAAAGCATATTATGGGCAAAGAATCTCGAAAAGAAAAAAAATTTTTTTCGAAGTTTGGAAATTTTGTTAGAATCACTTTTTTTCCGTTCTTATTTGAGATAACTGGTTCTCTTTCATTATACTAGTTTGATAGCCTCAGAAAAGCATATTATGCGCAAAGAATCTCGAAAAGATAAAAAAAATTTTCGAAGTTTGGAAACTTCGTTAGAATCACTTTTTTTCCGTTCTTATTTGAGATAACTGGTTCTGTTTCATTATACCTGTTTGATAGCCTCAGAAAAGCATATTATGCCCAAAGAATCTCGAAAAGAAGAAATTTTTTTTCGAAGTTTTGAAACTTCGTTAGAATCACTTTTATTCCGTTCTTATTTGAGATAACTGGTTCTCTTTCATTATACTAGTTTGATAGCCTCAGAAAAGCATATTATGCGCAAAGAATCTCGAAAAGAAAAAAATTTTTTTTCGAAGTTTGGAAACTTCTTTAGAATCACTTTTTTTCCGTTCTTATTTGAGATAACTGGTTCTCTTTCATTATACTAATTAGATAGCCTCAGAAAAGCATATTACGCGCAAAGAATCTGGAAAATAAAAAAAATTTTTTAGAACATTGGAAACTTCGTTAGAATCACTTTTTTTCCGTTCTTATTTGAGATAACTGGTTCTCTTTCATTATACTAGTTTGATAGCCTCAGAAAAGCATATTAGCGCAAAGAATCTCGAAAAGAAAAAAATTTTTTTTCGAAGTTTGGAAACTTCATTAGAATCACTTTTTTTCCATTCTTATTTGAGATAACTGGTAATCTCTCATTATACTAGTTTGATAGCCTCAGAAAAGCATATTATGCCCAAAGAATCTCGAAAAGAAAAAAATTTTTTTCGAAGTTTGGAAACGTCGTTTGAATCACTTTTTTCCGTTCTTATTTGAGATAACTGGTTCTCTTTCATTATACCAGTTTGATAGCCTCAGAAAAGCATATTATGCGCAAAGAATCTCGAAAAGAATAAAATCTTTTTTCGAAGTTTGGAAACTTCCTTAGAAACACTTTTTTTCCATTCTTAATTGAGTTAACTGGTTCTCTTTCATTATAGTAGTTTGATAGCCTCAGAAAAGCATATTATGCGCATAGAATCTCGAAATGAAAAAAATTTTTTTTCGAAGTTTGGAAACTTCCTTAGAATCACTTTTTTTCCGTTCTTATTTGAGATTACTGGTTCTCTTTCATTATACTAGTTTGATAGCCTCAGAAAAGCATATTATGCGCAAAGAATCTCGAAAAGAAGAAATTTTTTTTTCGAAGTTTGGAAACTTCGTTAGAATCACTTTTTTCCGTTCTTATTTGAGATAACTAGTTCTCTTTCATTATACAGTTTGATAGCCTCAGAAAAGCATATTATGCGCAAAGAATCTCGAAAAGAAGAAAAATTTTTACGAAGTTTGGAAACTTCGTTAGAATCACTTTTTTTCCGTTCTTATTTGAGATAACTGGTTCTCTTTCATTATACTAGTTTGATAGCCTCAGTAAAGCATATTATGCGCAAAGAATCTCGAAAAGAAAAAAAATTTTTTTCGAAGTTTGGAAAATTCGTTAGAATCACTTTTTTTCCGTTCTTATTTGAGATAACTGTTTCTCTTTCATTATTATAGTTTGATAGCCTCAGTAAAGCATATTATGCGCAAAGAAGCTCCAAAAGAAAAAAAATTTTTTTCGAAGTTTGGAAACGTTGTTTGAATCACTTTTTTCCGTTCTTATTTAAGATAACTGGTTCTCTTTCATTATAGTAGTTTGATAGCCTCAGAAAAGCATATTATGCGCAAAGAATCTCGAAATGAAAAAAATTCATTTTCGAAGTTTGGAAAATTCCATAGAATCACTTTTTTTCCATTCTTATTTGAGATAACTGGTTCTCTTTCATTATACTAGTTTGATAGCCTCAGAAAAGCATATTATGCGCAAAGAATCTCGAAAAGAAAAAAAATTTTTTTCGAAATTTGGAAACTTCATTAGAAGCACTTTTTTTCCATTCTTATTTGAGATAACTGGTAATCTCTCATTATATTAGTTTGATAGCCTCAGAAAATCATATAATGGGCAAAGAATTTCGAAAAGAAAAAAATTTTTTTTCGAAGTTTGGAAACTTCATTAGAATCACTTTTTTTCCATTCTTATTTGAGATAAATGGTAATCTCTCATTATACTACTTTGATAGCCTCAGAAAAGCATATTACGCGCAAAGAATCTCGAAAAGAAAAAAAATTTTTTTCGAAGTTTGGAAACTTGGTTAGAATCACTTTTTTTCCGTTCTTATTTGAGATAACTGGTTCTATTTCATTATAGTAGTTTGATAGCCTCAGAAAAGCATATTATGCGCAAAGAATCTCGAAATGAAAAAAATTTTTTTTCTAAGTTTGGAAACTTCGTTAGAATCACTTTTTTTCGGTTTTTATTTGAGATAACTGGTTCTCTTTCATTATACTAGTTTGATAGCCTCAGAAAAGCATATTATGCGCAAAGAATCTCGAAAAGAAAAAAATTGTTTTTCGAAGTTTGGAAACTTCTTTTGAATCACTTTTTTTCCGTTCATATTTGACATAACTGGTTCTCTTTCATTATACTATTTTGATAGCCTCAGTAAAGCATATTATGCACAAAGAATCTCGAAAAGAAAAAAAAAATTTTTCGAAGTTTGGAAACATCATTAGAATCACTTTTTTTTCCGTTCTTATTTGAGATAACTGGTTCTCTTTCATTATACTAGTTTGATAGCCTCAGTAAAGCATATTATGCGCAAAGAATCTGGAAAAGAAAAAAAATTTTTTTCGAAGTTTGGAAACTTCGTTAGAATCACTTTTTTTCCGTTCTTATTTGAGATAACTGGTTCTCTTTCATTATACTAGTTTAATAGCCTCAGAAAAGCATATTATGCGCAAAGAATCTCGAAAAGAAAAAAAGTTTTTTTTCTAAGTTTGGAAACTTCGTTTGAAACACCTTTTTTCCGTTCTTATTTGAGATAACTGGTTCTCTTTCATTATACTAGTTTGATAGCCTCAGAAAAGCATATTATGCGCAAAGAATCTCGAAAAGAATAAAATCTTTTTTCGAAGTTTGGAAACTTCCTTAGAAACACTTTTTTTCCATTCTTATTTGAGTTAACTGGTTCTCTTTAATTATAGTAGTTTGATAGCCTCAGAAAAGCATATTATGCGCATAGAATCTCGAAATGAAAAAATTTTTTTTTCGAAGTTTGGAAACTTCCTTAGAATCACTTTTTTTCCGTTCTTATTTGAGATTGCTGGTTCTCTTTCATTATACTAGTTTGATAGCCTCAGAAAAGCATATTATGCGCAAAGAATCTCGAAAAGAAAAAAATCTTTTTTCGAAGTTTGGAAACTTCGTTAGAATCACTTTTTTTCCGTTCTTATTTGAGATAACTGGTTCTCTTTCATTATACTAGTTTGATAGCCTCAGAAAAGCATATTATGCGCAAAGAATCTCGAAAATAAAAAAAAAAATTTTTTTCGAAGTTTGGAAACTTCATTAGAATCACTTTTTTTCCATTCTTATTTGAGATAAATGGTAATCTCTCATTATACTAGTTTGATACCCTCAGAAAGGCATATTATGCGCAAAGAATCTCAAAAAGAAGATATTTTTTTTTCAAAGTTTGGAAACTTCGTTAGAATCACTTTTTTTCCGTTGTTATTTGAGATAACTGGTTCTCTTTCATTATACTAGTTTGATAGCCTCAGTAAAGCATATTATGCACAAAGAATCTCGAAAAGAAAAAAAATTTTTTTCGAAGTTTGGAAACTTCATTAGAATCACTTTTTTTCCATTCTTATTTGAGATAACTGGTAATCTCTCATTATACTACATTGATAGCCTCAGAAAAGCATATTATGCGCAAAGAATCTCGATAAGAAAAAAAATTTTTTTTGAAGTTTAGAAACGTCGTTTGAATCACTTTTTTCCGTTCTTATTTGAGATAACTGGCTCTCTTTCATTATAGTAGTTTGATAGCCTCAGAAAAGCATATTATGCGCATAGAATCTCGAAATGAAGAACATTTTTTTTCGAAGTTTGGAAACTTCCTTAGAATCACTTTTTTTCCTTTCTTATTTGAGATAACTGGTTCTCTTTCATTATACTAGTTTGATAGCCTCAGAAAAGCATATTATGCGCAAAGAATCTCTAAAAGAAAAAAATCTTTTTTCGAAGTTTGGAAACTTCCTTAGAAACACTTTTTTTCCATTTATATTTGAGTTAACTGGTTCTCTTTCATTATACTAGTTTGATAGCCTGAGAAAAGCATATTATGCGCAAAGAATCTCGAAAGAAAAATTTTTTTTTTCGAAGTTTGGAAACGTCGTTAGAATCACTTTTTTCCGTTCTTATTTCAGATAACTGGTTCTCTTTCATTATACTAGTTTGATAGCCTCAGAATAGCATATTATGCGCAAAGAATCTCGAAAATAAAAAAAAAATTTTTCGAAGTTTGAAACTTTGTTTGAATCACTTTTTTTTCGTTCTTATTTGAGATAACTGGTTCTCTTTCATTATACTAGTTTGATAGCCTCAGAAAAACATACATATTATGCGCAAAGAATCTCGAAATGAAAAAAAATTTTTTCGAAGTTTGGAAACTTCATTAGAATCACTTTTTTTCCGTTCTTATTTGAGATAACTGGTTCTCTTTCATTATACTAGTTTGATAGCGTGAGAAAAGCATATTTAGCGCAAAGAATCACGAAAAGAAAAAAAAAATTTTTCGAAGTTTGGAAACTTCGTTAGAATCACTTTTTTCCCGTTCTTATTTGAGATAACTGTTTCTCTTTCATTATACTAGTTTGATTGCCTCAGAAAAGCATATTATGCGCAAAGAATCTCGAAAAGATAAAAAAAATTTTCGAAGTTTGGGAACTTCGTTAGAATCACTTTTTTTCCGTTCTTATTTGAGATAACTGGTTCTCTTTCATTATTATAGTTTGATAGCCTCAGTAAAGCATATTATGCGCAAAGAAGCTCTAAAAGAAAAAAAATTTTTTTCCAAGTTTCGAAACGTCGTTTGAATCACTTTTTTCCGTTCTTATTTGAGATAACTGGTTCTCTTTCATTATAGTAGTTTGATAGCCTCAGAAAAGCATATTATGCGCAAAGAATCTCGAAAAGAAAAAAATTTATTTTCGAAGTTTGGAAACTTCCATAGAATCACTTTTTTTCCATTCTTATTTGAGATAACTGGTTCTCTTTCATTATACTAGTTTGATAGCCTCAGAAAAGCATATTATGCGCATAGAATCTCGAAAAGAAAAAAAAATTTTTTTTTTGAAGTTTGCAAACTTCTTTAGAATCACTTTTTTTCCGTTCTTATTTGAGATAACTGGTTCTCTTTCATTATACTAGTTTGATAGCCTCAGAAAAGCATATTATGCGCAAAGAATCTCGAAAAGAAAACATTTTTTTTTCGAAGTTTGGAAACTTCGTTAGAATCACTTTTTTTCCGTTCTTATTTGAGATAACTAGTTCTCCTTCATTATACTAGTTTGATAGCCTCAGAAAAGCATATTATGCGCAAAGAATCTCGAAAAGAAAAAATTTTTTTTTCGAAATTTGGAAACTTCATTAGAATCACTTTTTTTCCATTCTTATTTGAGATAACTGGTAATCTCTCATTATATTAGTTTGATAGCCTCAGAAAATCATATAATGGGCAAAGAATCTCGAAAAGAACAAAATTTTTTTTCGAAGTTTGGAAACTTCATTAGAATCACTTTTTTTCCATTCTTATTTGAGATAAATGGTAATCTCTCATTATACTACTTTGATAGCCTCAGAAAAGCATATTATGCGCAAAGAATCTCGAAATGAAAAAATTTTTTTTTCGAAGTTTGGAAACTTCGTTAGAATCACTTTTTTTCGGTTTTTATTTGGGATAACTGGTTCTCTTTCATTATACTAGTTTGATAGCCTCAGAAAAGCATATTATGCGCAAAGAATCTCGAAAAGAAAAAAATTGTTTTTCGAAGTTTGGAAACTTCTTTTGAATCACTTTTTTTCCGTTCTTATTTGACATAACTGGTTCTCTTTCATTATACTAGTTTGATAGCCTCAGTAAAGCATTTTATGCACAAAGAATCTCGAAAAGAAAAAAAAAATTTTTCGAAGTTTGGAAACATCATTAGAATCACTTTGTTTTCCGTTTTTATTTAAGATAACTGGTTCTCTTTCATTATACTAGTTTGATAGCCTCAGTAAAGCATATTATGCGCAAAGAATCTGGAAAAGAAAAAAAATTTTTTTCGAAGTTTGGAAACTTCGTTAGTATCACTTTTTTTCCGTTCTTATTTGAGATAACCGGTTCTCTTTCATTATACTAGTTTGATAGGCTCAGAAAAGCATATTATGCGCAAAGAATCTCGAAAAGAAAAAAAGTTCTTTTTCGAAGTTTGGAAACTTCGTTTGAATCACTTTTTTTCCGTTCTTATTTGAGATAACTGGTTCTCTTTCATTATACTAGTTTGATAGCCTCAGAAAAGCATATTATGCGCAAAGAATCTGGAAAAGAAAAAAAATTTTTTTCGAAGTTTGGAAACTTCGTTAGTATCACTTTTTTTCCGTTCTTATTTGAGATAACCGGTTCTCTTTCATTATACTAGTTTGATAGGCTCAGAAAAGCATATTATGCGCAAAGAATCTCGAAAAGAAAAAAAGTTCTTTTTCGAAGTTTGGAAACTTCGTTTGAATCACTTTTTTTCCGTTCTTATTTGAGATAACTGGTTCTCTTTCATTATACTAGTTTGATAGCCTCAGAAAAGCATATTATGCGCAAAGAATCTCGAAAAGAATAAAATCTTTTTTCGAAGTTTGGAAACTTCCTTAGAAACACTTTTTTTCCATTCTTATTTGAGTTAACTGGTTCTCTTTCATTATAGTAGTTTGATAGCCTCAGAAAAGCATATTATGCGCATAGAATCTCGAAATGAAAAAAATTTTTTTTCGAAGTTTGGAAACTTCCTTAGAATCACTTTTTTTCCGTTCTTATTTGACATTACTGGTTCTCTTTCATTATACTAGTTTGATAGCCTCAGAAAGGCATATTATGCGCAAAGAATCTCGAAAAGAAAAAAATCTTTTTTCGAAGTTTGGAAACTTCGTTAGAATCACTTTTTTTCCGTTCTTATTTGAGATAACTGGTTCTCTTTCATTATACTAGTTTGATACCCTTAGAAAGGCATATTATGCGCAAAGAATCTCGAAAAGAAGATATTTTTTTTTCGAAGTTTGGAAACTTCGTTAGAATCACTTTTTTTCCGTTGTTATTTGAGATAACTGGTTCTCTTTAATTATACTAGTTTGATAGCCTCAGTAAAGCATATTATGCACAAAGAATCTCGAAAAGAAAAAAATTTTTTTTCGAAGTTTGGAAACTTCATTAAAATCACTTTTTTTCCATTCTTATTTGAGATAACTGGTAATCTCTCATTATACTAGTTTGATAGCCTCAGAAAAGCATATTATGCGCAAAGAATCTCGAAAAGAAAAAAAATTTTTTTTGAAGTTTGGAAACGTCGTTTGAATCACTTTTTTCTGTTCTTATTTGAGATAACTGGTTCTCTTTCATTATAGTAGTTTGATAGCCTCAGAAAAGCATATTATGCGCATAGAATCTCGAAATGAAGAACATTTTTTTTCGAAGTTTGGAAACTTCCTTAGAATCACTTTTTTTCCTTTCTTATTTGAGATAACTGGTTCTCTTTCATTATACTAGTTTGATAGCCTCAGAAAAGCATATTATGCGCAAAGAATCTCGAAAAGAAAAAAATCTTTTTTCGAAGTTTGGAAACTTCCTTAGAAACACTTTTTTTCCATTCTTATTTGAGTTAACTGGTTCTCTTTCATTATACTAGTTTTATAGCCTGAGAAAAGCATATTATGCGCAAAGAATCTCGAAAGAAAAAATTTTTTTTTCGAAGTTTGGAAACTTCGTTAGAATCACTTTTTTTCCGTTCTTATTTCAGATAACTGGTTCTCTTTCATTATACTATTTTGATAGCCTCAGAATAGCATATTATGCGCAAAGAATCTCGAAAATAAAAAAAAAAATTTTCGAAGTTTGAAACTTCGTTAGAATCACTTTTTTTTCGTTCTTATTTGAGATAACTGGTTCTCTTTCATTATACTAGTTTGATAGCCTCAGAAAAGCATACATATTATGCGCAAAGAATCTCGAAATGAAAAAAAAAATTTTTTCGAAGTTTGGAAACTTCATTAGAATCACTTTTTTTCCGTTCTTATTTGAGATAACTGGTTCTCTTTCATTATACTAGTTTGATAGCTTCAGTAAAGCATATTATGCGCAAAGAATCCGGAAAAGAAAAAAAAATTATTTCGCAGTTTGGAAACTTCTTTAGAATCACTTTTTTCCGTTCTTATTTGAGATAACTGGTTCTCTTTCATTATACTAGTTTGATAGCGTGAGAAAAGCATATTTAGCGCAAAGAATCACGAAAAGAAAAAAAAATTTTTTCGAAGTTTGGAAACTTCGTTAGAATCACTTTTTTCCCGTTCTTATTTGAGATAACTGGTTCTCTTTCATTATACTAGTTTGATTGCCTCAGAAAAGCATATTATGCGCAAAGAATCTCGAAAAGAAAAAAATTTTTTTCGAAGTTTGGAAACTTCCTTGGAATCACTTTTTTTCCGTTCTTATTTGAGATAACTGGTTCTCTTTCATTATACTAGTTTGATAGCCTCAGAAAAGCATATTATGCGCAAAGAATCTCGAAAAGAAGAAATTTTTTTTTCGAAGTTTGGAAACTTCGTTAGAATCACTTTTTTCCGTTCTTATTTGAGATAACTAGTTCTCTTTCATTATACAGTTTGATAGCCTCAGAAAAGCATATTATGCCCAAAGAATCTCGAAAAGAAGAAAAATTTTTTACGAAGTTTGGAAACTTCGTTAGAATCACTTTTTTTCCGTTCTTATTTGAGATAACTGGTTCTCTTTCATTATACTAGTTTGATAGCCTCAGTAAAGCATATTATGCGCAAAGAATCTCGAAAATAAAAAATTTTTTTTCGAAGTTTGGAAACTTCGTTAGAATCACTTTTTTTCCGTTCTTATTTGAGATAACTAGTTCTCCTTCATTATACTAGTTTGATAGCCTCAGAAATGCATATTATGCGCAAAGAATCTCGAAAAGAAAAAAATTTTTTTTCGAAGTTTGGAAACTTCATTAGAATCACTTTTTTTCCATTCTTATTTTAGATAAATGGTAATCTCTCATTATACTACTTTGATAGCCTCAGAAAAGCATATTATGCACAATGAATCTCGAAAAGAAGAAATTTTTTTTTCGAAGTTTGGAAACTTCGTTAGAATCACTTTTTTTCCGTTGTTATTTGAGATAACTGGTTCTCTTTCAATATACTAGTTTGATAGCCTCAGTAAAGCATATTATGCGCAAAGAATCTCGAAAAGAAAAAATTTTTTTTCGAAGTTTGGAAACTTCGTTAGAATCACTTTTTTTCCGTTCTTATTTGAGATAACTAGTTCTCCTTCATTATACTAGTTTGATAGCCTCAGAAATGCATATTATGCGCAAAGAATCTCGAAAAGAAAAAAATTTTTTTTCGAAGTTTGGAAACTTCATTAGAATCACTTTTTTTCCATTCTTATTTTAGATAAATGGTAATCTCTCATTATACTACTTTGATAGCCTCAGAAAAGCATATTATGCACAATGAATCTCGAAAAGAAGAAAAATTTTTTACGAAGTTTGGAAACTTCGTTAGTATCACTTTTTTTCCGTTCTTATTTGAGATAACTGGTTCTCTTTCATTATACTAGTTTGATAGCCTCAGAAAAGCATATTATGCGCAAAGAATCTCGAAAAGAAAAATTTTTTTTTTCGAAGGTAGAAACTTCTTTAGAGTCACTTTTTTTCCGTTCTTATTTGAGATAACTGGTTCTCTTTCATTATACTAATTAGATAGCCTCAGAAAAGCATATTACGCGCAAAGAATCTCGAAAATAAAAAAATTTTTTTAGAACTTTGGAAACTTCGTTAGAATCACTTTTTTTCCGTTCTTATTTGAGATAACTGGTTCTCTTTCATTATACTAGTTTGATAGCCTCAGAAAAGCATATTATGCGCAAAGAATCTCGAAAAGAAAAAAATTTTTTTTCGAAGTTTGGAAACTTCATTAGAATCACTTTTTTTCCATTCTTATTTGAGATAACTGGTAATCTCTCATTATACTAGTTTGATAGCCTCAGAAAAGCATATTATGCCCAAAGAATCTCGTAAAGAAAAAAAAATTTTTTTCGAAGTTTGGAAACGTCGTTTGAATCACTTTTTTCCGTTCTTATTTGAGATAACCGGTTCTCTTTCATTATAGTAGTTTGATAGCCTCAGAAAAGCATATTATGCGCATAGAATCTCGAAATGAAAAAATTTTTTTTCGAAGTTTGGAAACTTCCTTAGAATCACTTTTTTTCCTTTCTTATTTGAGATAACTGGTTCTCTTTCATTATACTAGTTTGATAGCCTCAGAAAAGCATATTATGCGCAAAGAATCTCGAAAAGAAAAAAATTTTTTTTCGAAGTTTGGAAACTTCTTTTGAATCACTTTTTTTCCGTTCTTATTTGAGATAACTGGTTCTCTTTCATTATACTAGTTTGATAGCCTCAGAAAAGCATATTATGCGCAAAGAATCTCGAAAAGAAAAAAAATTTTTTTCGAAGTTTGGAAACTTCTTTAGAATCACTTTTTTTCCGTTCTTATTTGAGAAAACTGGTTCTCTTTCATTATACTAGTTTGATAGCCTGAGAAAAGCATATTTAGCGCAAAGAATCTCGAAAAGAAGAAATTTTTTTTTCGAAGTTTTGAAACTTCGTTAGAATCACTTTTTTCCGTTCTTATTTGAGATAACTAGTTCTCTTTCATTATACAGTTTGATACCCTCAGAAAAGCATATTATGCGCAAAGAATCTCGAAAAGAAGAAAAAATTTTTACGAAGTTTGGAAACTTCGTTAGAATCACTTTTATTCCGTTCTTATTTGAGATAACTGGTTCTCTTTCATTATACTAGTTTGATAGCCTCAGAAAAGCATATTACGCGCAAAGAATCTGGAAAATAAAAAAATTTTTTTAGAACATTGGAAACTTCGTTAGAATCACTTTTTTTCCGTTCTTATTTGAGATAACTGGTTCTCTTTCATTATACTATTTTGATAGCCTCAGAAAAGCATATTAGCGCAAAGAATCTCGAAAAGAAAAAAATTTTTTTTCGAAGTTTGGAAACTTCATTAGAATCACTTTTCTTCCATTCTTATTTGAGATAACTGGTAATCTCTCATTATACTAGTTTGATAGCCTCAGAAAAACATATTATGCCCAAAGAATCTCGAAAAGAAAAAAAAAATTTTTTCGAAGTTTGGAAACGTCGTTTGAATCACTTTTTTCCGTTCTTATTTGAGATAACTGGTTCTCTTTCATTATAGTAGTTTGATAGCCTCTGAAAAGCATATTATGCGCATAGAATCTCGAAATGAAAATTTTTTTTTTCAAAGTTTGGAAACTTCCTTAGAATCACTTTTTTTCCTTTCTTATTTGAGATAACTGGTTCTCTTTCATTATACTAGTTTGATAGCCTCAGAAAAGCATATTATGCGCAAAGAATCTCGAAAAGAAAAAAATCTTTTTTCGAAGTTTGGAAACTTCCTTAGAAACACTTTTTTTCCATTCTTATTTGAGTTAACTGGTTCTCTTTCATTATAGTAGTTTGATAGCCTCAGAAAAGCATATTATGCGCATAGAATCTCGAAATGAAAAAAATTTTTTTTCGAAGTTTGGAAACTTCCTTAGAATCACTTTTTTTCCGTTCTTATTTGAAATAACTGGTTCTCTTTCATTATACTATTTTGATAGCCTCAGAAAAGCGTATTATGCGCAAAGAATCTCGAAAAGAAAAAAATCTTTTTTCGAAGTTTGGAAACTTCGTTAGAATCAGTTTTTTTCCGTTCTTATTTGAGATAACTGGTTCTCTTTCATTATACTAGTTTGATAGCCTCAGAAAAGCTTATTATGCGCAAAGAATCTCGAAAAGATAAAAATTTTTTTTCGAAGTTTGGAAACGTCGTTTGAATCACTTTTTTCCGTTCTTATTTGAGATAACTGGTTCTCTTTCATTATAGTAGTTTGATAGCCTCAGTAAAGCATATTATGCGCAAAGAATATGGAAAAGAAAAAAAAAAATTTTTCGAAGTTTGGAAACTTCGTTAGAATCACTTTTTTTCCGTTCTTATTTGAGATAACTGGTTCTCTTTCATTATACTAGTTTGATAGTCTCAGAAAAGCATATTATGCGCAAAGAATCTCGAAAAGAAAAAAATTTTTTTTCGAAGTTTGGAAACTTCGTTTGAATCACTTTTTTTCCTATCTTATTTGAGATAACTGGTTCTCTTTCATTATACTAGTTTGATAGCCTCAGAAAAGCATATTATGCGCAAAGAATCTCGAAAAGAAAAAAAATTTTTTTCGAAGTTTGGAAACTTCTTTAGAATCACTTTTTTTCCGTTCTTATTTGAGATAACTGGTTCTCTTTCATTATACTAGTTTGATAGCCTGAGAAAAGCATATTTAGCGCAAAGAATCACGAAAAGAAAAAAAATTTTTTCGAAGTTTAGAAACTTCCTTAGAATCACTTTCTTCCCGTTCTTATTTGAGATAACTGGTTCTCTTTCATTATACTAGTTTGATTGCCTCAGAAAAGCATATTATGGGCAAAGAATCTCGAAAAGAAAAAAAATTTTTTTCGAAGTTTGGAAACTTTGTTAGAATCACTTTTTTTCCGTTCTTATTTGAGATAACTGGTTCTCTTTCATTATACTAGTTTGATAGCCTCAGAAAAGCATATTATGCGCAAAGAATCTCGAAAAGATAAAAAAAATTTTCGAAGTTTGGAAACTTCGTTAGAATCACTTTTATTCCGTTCTTAATTGAGATAACTGGTTCTGTTTCATTATACTAGTTTGATAGCCTCAGAAAAGCATATTATGCCCAAAGAATCTCGAAAAGAAGAAATTTTTTTTCGAAGTTTTGAAACTTCGTTAGAATCACTTTTTTCCGTTCTTATTTGAGATAACTAGTTCTCTTTCATTATACAGTTTGATACCCTCATAAAAGCATATTATGCGCAAAGAATCTCGAAAAGAAGAAAAATTTTTTACGAAGTTTGGAAACTTCGTTAGAATCACTTTTATTCCGTTCTTATTTGAGATAACTGGTTCTCTTTCATTATACTAGTTTGATAGCCTCAGAAAAGCATATTATGCGCAAAGAATCTCGAAAAGAAAAAAATTTTTTTTCGAAGTTTGAAAACTTCTTTAGAATCACTTTTTTTCCGTTCTTATTTGAGATAACTGGTTCTCTTTCATTATACTAATTAGATAGCCTCAGAAAAGCATATTACGCGCAAAGAATCTGGAAAATAAAAAAATTTTTTTAGAACATTGGAAACTTCGTTAGAATCACTTTTTTTCCGTTCTTATTTGAGATAACTGGTTCTGTTTCATTATACTAGTTTGATAGCGTCAGAAATGCATATTAGCGCAAAGAATCTCGAAAAGAAAAAAAATTTTTTTTCGAAGTTTGGAAACTTCATTAGAATCACTTTTTTTCCATTCTTATTTGAATTAACTGGTAATCTCTCATTATACTAGTTTGATAGCCTCAGAAAAGCATATTATGCCCAAAGAATCTCGAAAAGAAAACAAATTTTTTTCGAAGTTTGGAAACGTCGTTTGAATCACTTTTTTCCGTTCTTATTTGAGATAACTGGTTCTCTTTCATTATACCAGTTTGATAGCCTAAGAAAAGCATATTATGCGCAAAGAATCTCGAAAAGAATAAAATCTTTTTTCGAAGTTTGGAAACTTCCTTAGAAACACTTTTTGTCCATTCTTATTTGAGTTAACTGGTTCTCTTTCATTATAGTAGTTTGATAGCCTCAGAAAAGCATATTATGCGCATAGAATCTCGAAATGAAAAAAATTTTTTTTCGAAGTTTGGAAACTTCCTTAGAATCACTTTTTTTCCGTTCTTATTTGAGATTACTGGTTCTCTTTCATTATACTAGTTTGATAGCCTCAGAAAAGCATATTATGCGCAAAGAATCTCGAAAAGAAAAAAATCTTTTTTCGAAGTTTGGAAACTTCGTTAGAATCACTTTTTTTCCGTTCTTATTTGAGATAACTGGTTCTCTTTCATTATACTAGTTTGATAGCTTCAGAAAAGCATATTATGCGCAAAGAATCTCGTAAAGAAAAAAAATTTTTTTCGAAGTTTGGAAACGTCGTTTGAATCAATTTTTTCCGTTCTTATTTGAGATAACTGGTAATCTCTCATTATATTAGTTTGATAGCCTCAGAAAATCATATAATGCGCAAAGAATCTCGTAAAAAAAAAATTTTTTTTCGAAGTTTGGAAACGTCGTTTGAATCACTTTTTTCCGTTCTTATTTGAGATAACTGGTTCTCTTTCATTATAGTAGTTTGATAGCCTCAGAAAAGCATATTATTCGCATAGAATCTCGAAATGAAGAACATTTTTTTTCGAAGTTTGGAAACTTCCTTAGAATCACTTTTTTTCCTTTCTTATTTGAGATAACTGGTTCTCTTTCATTATACTAGTTTGATAGCCTCAGAAAAGCATATTATGCGCAAAGAATCTCGAAAAGAAAAAAATCTTTTTTCGAAGTTTGGAAACTTCCTTAGAAACACTTTTTTTCCATTCTTATTTGAGTTAACTGGTTCTCTTTCATTATACTAGTTTGATAGCCTCAGTAAAGCATATTATGCACAAAGAATCTCGAAAGAAAAACATTTTTTTTCGAAGTTTGGAAACTTCGTTAGAATCACTTTTTACCGTTGTTATTTCAGATAACTGGTTCTCTTTCATTATACTAGTTTGATAGCCTCAGAATAGCATATTATGCGCAAAGAATCTCGAAAATAAAAAAAAAATTTTTCGAAGTTTGAAACTTCGTTAGAATCACTTTTTTTTCGTTCTTATTTGAGATAACTGGTTCTCTTTCATTATACTAGTTTGATAGCCTCAGAAAAGCATACATATTATGCGCAAAGAATCTCGAAATGAAAAAAAATTTTTTTCGAAGTTTGGAAACTTCATTAGAATCACTTTTTTTCCGTTCTTATTTGAGATAACTGGTTCTCTTTCATTATACTAGTTTGATAGCCTCAGTAAAGCATATTATGCGCAAAGAATCCGGAAAAGAAAAAAATTTTTTTCGAAGTTTGGAAACTTTTTAGAATCACTTTTTTCCGTTCTTATTTGAGATAACTGGTTCTCTTTCATTATACTAGTTTGATAGCGTGAGAAAAGCATATTTAGCGCAAAGAATCACGAAAAGAAAAAAAAAATTTTTTCGAAGTTTGGAAACTTTGTTAGAATCACTTTTTTCCCGTTCTTATTTGAGATAACTGGTTCTCTTTCATTATACTAGTTTGATTGCCTCAGAAAAGCATATTATGCGCAAAGAATTTCGAAAAGAAAAAAATTTTTTTTCGAAGTTTGGAAACTTCCTTGGAATCACTTTTTTTCCGTTCTTAATTGAGATAACTGGTTCTGTTTCATTATACTAGTTTGATAGCCTCAGAAAAGCATATTATGCCCAAAGAATCTCGAAAAGAAGAAATTTTTTTTCGAAGTTTTGAAACTTCGTTAGAATCACTTTTTTCCGTTCTTATTTGAGATAACTAGTTCTCTTTCATTATACAGTTTGATACCCTCATAAAAGCATATTATGCGCAAAGAATCTCGAAAAGAAGAAAAATTTTTTACGAAGTTTGGAAACTTCGTTAGAATCACTTTTATTCCGTTCTTATTTGAGATAACTGGTTCTCTTTCATTATACTAGTTTGATAGCCTCAGAAAAGCATATTATGCGCAAAGAATCTCGAAAAGAAAAAAATTTTTTTTCGAAGTTTGAAAACTTCTTTAGAATCACTTTTTTTCCGTTCTTATTTGAGATAACTGGTTCTCTTTCATTATACTAATTAGATAGCCTCAGAAAAGCATATTACGCGCAAAGAATCTGGAAAATAAAAAAAATTTTTTAGAACATTGGAAACTTCGTTAGAATCACTTTTTTTCCGTTCTTATTTGAGATAACTGGTTCTGTTTCATTATACTAGTTTGATAGCGTCAGAAAAGCATATTAGCGCAAAGAATCTCGAAAAGAAAAAAAATTTTTTTTCGAAGTTTGGAAACTTCATTAGAATCACTTTTTTTCCATTCTTATTTGAATTAACTGGTAATCTCTCATTATACTAGTTTAATAGCCTCAGAAAAGCATATTATGCCCAAAGAATCTCGAAAAGAAAACAAATTTTTTTCGAAGTTTGGAAACGTCGTTTGAATCACTTTTTTCCGTTCTTATTTGAGATAACTGGTTCTCTTTCATTATACCAGTTTGAGAACCTCAGAAAAGCATATTATGCGCAAAGAATCTCGAAAAGAATAAAATCTTTTTTCGAAGTTTGGAAACTTCCTTAGAAACACTTTTTTTCCATTCTTATTTGAGTTAACTGGTTCTCTTTCATTATGAGGTTTGATAGCCTTAGAAAAGCATATTATGCGCATAGAATCTCGAAATGAAAAAAATTTTTTTTCGAAGTTTGGAAACTTCCTTAGAATCACTTTTTTTCCGTTCTTATTTGAGATTCCTGGTTCTCTTTCATTATACTAGTTTGATAGCCTCAGAAAAGCATATTATGCGCAAAGAATCTCGAAAAGAAAAAAATCTTTTTTCGAAGTTTGGAAACTTCGTTAGAATCACTTTTTTTCCGTTGTTATTTGAGATAACTGGTTCTCTTTCATTATACTAGTTTGATAGCTTCAGAAAAGCATATTATGCGCAAAGAATCTCGTAAAGAAAAAAAATTTTTTTCGAAGTTTGGAAACGTCGTTTGAATCAATTTTTTCCGTTCTTATTTGAGATAACTGGTAATCTCTCATTATATTAGTTTGATAGCCTCAGAAAAGCATATTATGCCCAAAGAATCTCGAAAAGAAAACAAATTTTTTTCGAAGTTTGGAAACGTCGTTTGAATCACTTTTTTCCGTTCTTATTTGAGATAACTGGTTCTCTTTCATTATACCAGTTTGAGAACCTCAGAAAAGCATATTATGCGCAAAGAATCTCGAAAAGAAAAAATTTTTTTTCGAAGTTTGGAAACTTCGTTAGAATCACTTTTTTTCCGTTCTTATTTGAGATAACTAGTTCTCCTTCATTATACTAGTTTGATAGCATCAGAAATGCATATTATGCGCAAAGAATCTCGAAAAGAAAAAAATAATTTTTCGAAGTTTGGAAACTTCATTAGAATCACTTTTTTTCCATTCTTATTTTAGATAAATGGTAATCTCTCATTATACTACTTTGATAGCCTCAGAAAAGCATATTATGCACAATGAATCTCGAAAAGAAGAAATTTTTTTTTCGAAGTTTGGAAACTTCGTTAGAATCACTTTTTTTCCGTTGTTATTTGAGATAACTGGTTCTCTTTCATTACACTAGTTTGATAGCCTCAGTAAAGCATATTATGCGCAAAGAATCTCGAAAAGAAAAAATTTTTTTTCGAAGTTTGGAAACTTCGTTAGAATCACTTTTTTTCCGTTCTTATTTGAGATAACTAGTTCTCCTTCATTATACTAGTTTGATAGCCTCAGAAATGCTAATTGTGCGCAAAGAATCTCGAAAAGAAAAAAATTTTTTTTCGAAGTTTGGAAACTTCATTAGAATCACTTTTTTTCCATTCTTATTTTAGATAAATGGTAATCTCTCATTATACTACTTTGATAGCCTCAGAAAAGCATATTATGCACAATGAATCTCGAAAAGAAGAAAAATTTTTTACGAAGTTTGGAAACTTCGTTAGAATCACTTTTTTTCCCTTCTTATTTGAGATAACTGGTTCTCTTTCATTATACTAGTTTGGTAGCCTCAGAAAAGCATATTATGCGCAAAGAATCTCGAAAAGAAAAAATTTTTTTTTCGAAGGTAGAAACTTCTTTAGAGTCACTTTTTTTCCGTTCTTATTTGAGATAACTGGTTCTCTTTCATTATACTAGTTTGATAGCCTCAGAAAAGCATATTATGCGCAAAGAATCTCGAAAAGAAAAATTTTTTTTTTCGAAGGTAGAAACTTCTTTAGAGTCACTTTTTTTCCGTTCTTATTTGAGATAACTGGTTCTCTTTCATTATACTAATTAGATAGCCTCAGAAAAGCATATTACGCGCAAAGAATCTCGAAAATAAAAAAATGTTTTTAGAACTTTGGAAACTTCGTTAGAATCACTTTTTTTCCATTCTTATTTGAGATACCTGGTAATCTCTCATTATACTAGTTTGATAGCCTCAGAAAAGCATATTATGCCCAAAGAATCTCGAAAAGAAAAAAAAATTTTTTTCGAAGTTTGGAAACGTCGTTTGAATCACTTTTTTCCGTTCTTATTTGAGATAACCGGTTCTCTTTCATTATAGTAGTTTGATAGCCTCAGAAAAGCATATTATGCGCATAGAATCTCGAAATGAAAAAATTTTTTTTCGAAGTTTGGAAACTTCCTTAGAATCACTTTTTTTCCTTTCTTATTTGAGATAACTGGTTCTCTTTCATTATACTAGTTTGATAGCCTCAGAAAAGCATATTATGCGCAAAGAATCTCGAAAAGAAAAAAATCTTTTTTCGAAGTTTGGAAACTTCCTTAGAAACACTTTTTTTCCATTCTTATTTGAGTTAACTGGTTCTCTTTCATTATAGTAGTTTGATAGCCTCAGAAAAGCATATTATGCGCATAGAATCTCGAAATGAAAAAAATTTTTTTCGAAGTTTGGAAACTTCCTTAGAATCACTTTTTTTCCGTTCTTATTTGAGATAACTGGTTCTCTTTCATTATACTAGTTTCATATCCTCAGAAAAGCAAATTATGCGCAAAGAATCTCGAAAAGAAAAAAATCTTTTTTCGAAGTTTGGAAACTTCGTTAGAATCACTTTTTTTCCGTTCTTATTTGAGATAACTGGTTCTCTTTCATTATACTAGTTTGATAGCCTCAGAAAAGCATATTATGCGCAAAGAATCTCGAAAATAAAAAAAAAATTTTTCGAAGTTTGAAACTTCGTTAGAATCACTTTTTCTTCGTTCTTATTTGAGATAACTAGTTCTCTTTCATTATACAGTTTGATAGCCTCAGAAAAGCATATTATGCCCAAAGAATCTCGAAAAGAAGAAAAATTTTTTACGAAGTTTGGAAACTTCGTTAGAATCACTTTTTTTCCGTTCTTATTTGAGATAACTGGTTCTCTTTCATTATACTAGTTTGATAGCCTCAGTAAAGCATATTATGCGCAAAGAATCTCGAAAAGAAAAAATTTTTTTTCGAAGTTTGGAAACTTCGTTAGAATCACTTTTTTTCCGTTCTTATTTGAGATAACTAGTTCTCCTTCATTATACTAGTTTGATAGCCTCAGAAATGCATATTATGCGCAAAGAATCTCGAAAAGAAAAAAATTTTTTTTCGAAGTTTGGAAACTTCATTAGAATCACTTTTTTTCCATTCTTATTTTAGATAAATGGTAATCTCTCATTATACTACTTTGATAGCCTCAGAAAAGCATATTATGCACAATGAATCTCGAAAAGAAGAAATTTTTTTTTCGAAGTTTGGAAACTTCGTTAGAATCACTTTTTTTCCGTTGTTATTTGAGATAACTGGTTCTCTTTCATTATACTAGTTTGATAGCCTCAGTAAAGCATATTATGCGCAAAGAATCTCGAAAAGAAAAAATTTTTTTTCGAAGTTTGGAAACTTCGTTATAATCACTTTTTTTCCGTTCTTATTTGAGATAACTAGTTCTCCTTCATTATACTAGTTTGATAGCCTCAGAAATGCATATTATGCGCAAAGAATCTCGAAAAGAAAAAAATTTTTTTTCGAAGTTTGGAAACTTCATTAGAATCACTTTTTTTCCATTCTTATTTTAGATAAATGGTAATCTCTCATTATACTACTTTGATAGCCTCAGAAAAGCATATTATGCACAATGAATCTCGAAAAGAAGAAAAATTTTTTACGAAGTTTGGAAACTTCGTTAGAATCACTTTTTTTCCGTTCTTATTTGAGATAACTGGTTCTCTTTCATTATACTAGTTTGATAGCCTCAGAAAAGCATATTATGCGCAAAGAATCTCGAAAAGAAAAAATTTTTTTTTCGAAGGTAGAAACTTCTTTAGAGTCACTTTTTTTCCGTTCTTATTTGAGATAACTGGTTCTCTTTCATTATACCAGTTTGATAGCCTCAGAAAAGCATATTATGCGCAAAGAATCTCGAAAAGAAAAATTTTTTTTTTCGAAGGTAGAAACTTCTTTAGAGTCACTTTTTATCCGTTCTTATTTGAGATAACTGGTTCTCTTTCATTATACTAGTTTGATAGCCTCAGAAAAGCATATTATGCGCAAAGAATCTCGAAAAGAAAAAAATTTTTTTTCGAAGTTTGGAAACTTCATTAGAATCACTTTTTTTCCATTCTTATTTGAGATAACTGGTAATCTCTCATTATACTAGTTTGATAGCCTCGGAAAAGCATATTATGCCCAAAGAATCTCGAAAAGAAAAAAAAATTTTTTTCGAATTTTGGAAACGTCGTTTGAATCACTTTTTTCCGTTCTTATTTGAGATAACCGGTTCTCTTTCATTATAGTAGTTTGATAGCCTCAGAAAAGCATATTATGCGCATAGAATCTCGAAATGAAAAAATTTTTTTTCGAAGTTTGGAAACTTCCTTAGAATCACTTTTTTTCCTTTCTTATTTGAGATAACTGGTTCTCTTTCATTATACTAGTTTGATAGCCTCAGAAAAGCATATTATGCGCAAAGAATCTCGAAAAGAAAAAAATCTTTTTTCGAAGTTTGGAAACTTCCTTAGAAACACTTTTTTTCCATTCTTATTTGAGTTAACTGGTTCTCTTTCATTATAGTAGTTTGATAGCCTCAGAAAAGCATATTATGCGCATAGAATCTCGAAATGAAAAAATTTTTTTTCGAAGTTTGGAAACTTCCTTAGAATCACTTTTTTTCCGTTCTTATTTGAGATAACTGGTTCTCTATCATTATACTAGTTTCATAGCCTCAGAAAAGCAAATTATGCGCAAAGAATCTCGAAAAGAAAAAAATCTTTTTTCGAAGTTTGGAAACTTCGTTAGAATCACTTTTTTTCCGTTCTTATTTGAGATAACTGGTTCTCTTTCATTATACTAGTTTGATAGCCTCAGAAAAGCATATTATGCGCAAAGAATCTCGAAAAGAAAAAAATTTTTTTTCGAAGTTTGGAAACTCCTTTTGAATCACTTTTTTTCCGTTCTTATTTGAGATAACTGGTTCTCTTTCATTATACTATTTTGATAGCCTCAGAATAGCATATTATGCGCAAAGAATCTCGAAAATAAAAAAAAAAATTTTCGAAGTTTGAAACTTCGTTAGAATCACTTTTTTTTCGTTCTTATTTGAGATAACTGGTTCTCTTTCATTATACTAGTTTGATAGCCTCAGAAAAGCATACATATTATGCGCAAAGAATCTCGAAATGAAAAAAAAAATTTTTTCGAAGTTTGGAAACTTCATTAGAATCACTTTTTTTCCGTTCTTATTTGAGATAACTGGTTCTCTTTCATTATACTAGTTTGATAGCTTCAGTAAAGCATATTATGCGCAAAGAATCCGGAATAGAAAAAAAAAATTTTTCGCAGTTTGGAAACTTCTTTAGAATCACTTTTTTCCGTTCTTATTTGAGATAACTGGTTCTCTTTCATTATACTAGTTTGATAGCGTGAGAAAAGCATATTTAGCGCAAAGAATCACGAAAAGAAAAAAAAATTTTTTCGAAGTTTGGAAACTTCGTTAGAATCACTTTTTTCCCGTTCTTATTTGAGATAACTGGTTCTCTTTCATTATACTAGTTTGATTGCCTCAGAAAAGCATATTATGCGCAAAGAATCTCGAAAAGAAAAAAATTTTTTTCGAAGTTTGGAAACTTCCTTGGAATCACTTTTTTTCCGTTCTTATTTGAGATAACTGGTTCTCTTTCATTATACTAGTTTGATAGCCTCAGAAAAGCATATTATGCGCAAAGAATCTCGAAAAGAAGAAATTTTTTTTTCGAAGTTTGGAAACTTCGTTAGAATCACTTTTTTCCGTTCTTATTTGAGATAACTAGTTCTCTTTCATTATACAGTTTGATAGCCTCAGAAAAGCATATTATGCCCAAAGAATCTCGAAAAGAAGAAAAATTTTTTACGAAGTTTGGAAACTTCGTTAGAATCACTTTTTTTCCGTTCTTATTTGAGATAACTGGTTCTCTTTCATTATACTAGTTTGATAGCCTCAGTAAAGCAAATTATGCGCAAAGAATCTCGAAAAGAAAAAAATCTTTTTTCGAAGTTTGGAAACTTCGTTAGAATCACTTTTTTTCCGTTCTTATTTGAGATAACTGGTTCTCTTTCATTATACTAGTTTCATAGCCTCAGAAAAGCAAATTATGCGCAAAGAATCTCGAAAAGAAAAAAATCTTTTTTCGAAGTTTGGAAACTTCGTTAGAATCACTTTTTTTCCGTTCTTATTTGAGATAACTGGTTCTCTTTCATTATACTAGTTTGATAGCCTCAGAAAAGCATATTATGCGCAAAGAATCTCGAAAAGAAAAAAATTTTTTTTCGAAGTTTGGAAACTCCTTTTGAATCACTTTTTTTCCGTTCTTATTTGAGATAACTGGTTCTCTTTCATTATACTATTTTGATAGCCTCAGAATAGCATATTATGCGCAAAGAATCTCGAAAATAAAAAAAAAAATTTTCGAAGTTTGAAACTTCGTTAGAATCACTTTTTTTTCGTTCTTATTTGAGATAACTGGTTCTCTTTCATTATACTAGTTTGATAGCCTCAGAAAAGCATACATATTATGCGCAAAGAATCTCGAAATGAAAAAAAAAATTTTTTCGAAGTTTGGAAACTTCATTAGAATCACTTTTTTTCCGTTCTTATTTGAGATAACTGGTTCTCTTTCATTATACTAGTTTGATAGCTTCAGTAAAGCATATTATGCGCAAAGAATCCGGAAAAGAAAAAAAAATTTTTTCGCAGTTTGGAAACTTCTTTAGAATCACTTTTTTCCGTTCTTATTTGAGATAACTGGTTCTCTTTCATTATACTAGTTTGATAGCGTGAGAAAAGCATATTTAGCGCAAAGAATCACGAAAAGAAAAAAAAATTTTTTCGAAGTTTGGAAACTTCGTTAGAATCACTTTTTTCCCGTTCTTATTTGAGATAACTGGTTCTCTTTCATTATACTAGTTTGATTGCCTCAGAAAAGCATATTATGCGCAAAGAATCTCGAAAAGAAAAAAATTTTTTTCGAAGTTTGGAAACTTCCTTGGAATCACTTTTTTTCCGTTCTTATTTGAGATAACTGGTTCTCTTTCATTATACTAGTTTGATAGCCTCAGAAAAGCATATTATGCGCAAAGAATCTCGAAAAGAAGAAATTTTTTTTTCGAAGTTTGGAAACTTCGTTAGAATCACTTTTTTCCGTTCTTATTTGAGATAACTAGTTCTCTTTCATTATACAGTTTGATAGCCTCAGTAAAGCATATTATGCGCAAAGAATCTCGAAAAGAAAAAATTTTTTTTCGAAGTTTGGAAACTTCGTTAGAATCACTTTTTTTCCGTTCTTATTTGAGATAACTAGTTCTCCTTCATTATACTAGTTTGATAGCCTCAGAAATGCATATTATGCGCAAAGAATCTCGAAAAGAAAAAAATTTTTTTTCGAAGTTTGGAAACTTCATTAGAATCACTTTTTTTCCATTCTTATTTTAGATAAATGGTAATCTCTCATTATACTACTTTGATAGCCTCAGAAAAGCATATTATGCACAATGAATCTCGAAAAGAAGAAATTTTTTTTTCGAAGTTTGGAAACTTCGTTAGAATCACTTTTTTTCCGTTGTTATTTGAGATAACTGGTTCTCTTTCATTATACTAGTTTGATAGCCTCAGTAAAGCATATTATGCGCAAAGAATCTCGAAAAGAAAAAATTTTTTTTCGAAGTTTGGAAACTTCGTTAGAATCACTTTTTTTCCGTTCTTATTTGAGATAACTAGTTCTCCTTCATTATACTAGTTTGATAGCCTCAGAAATGCATATTATGCGCAAAGAATCTCGAAAAGAAAAAAATTTTTTTTCGAAGTTTGGAAACTTCATTAGAATCACTTTTTTTCCATTCTTATTTTAGATAAATGGTAATCTCTCATTATACTACTTTGATAGCCTCAGAAAAGCATATTATGCACAATGAATCTCGAAAAGAAGAAAAATTTTTTACGAAGTTTGGAAACTTCGTTAGTATCACTTTTTTTCCGTTCTTATTTGAGATAACTGGTTCTCTTTCATTATATTAGTTTGATAGCCTCAGAAAAGCATATTATGCGCAAAGAATCTCGAAAAGAAAAATTTTTTTTTTCGAAGGTAGAAACTTCTTTAGAGTCACTTTTTTTCCGTTCTTATTTGAGATAACTGGTTCTCTTTCATTATACTAATTAGATAGCCTCAGAAAAGCATATTACGCGCAAAGAATCTCGAAAATAAAAAAATTTTTTTAGAACTTTGGAAACTTCGTTAGAATCACTTTTTTTCCGTTCTTATTTGAGATAACTGGTTCTCTTTCATTATACTAGTTTGATAGCCTCAGAAAAGCATATTATGCGCAAAGAATCTCGAAAAGAAAAAAATTTTTTTTCGAAGTTTGGAAACTTCATTAGAATCACTTTTTTTCCATTCTTATTTGAGATAACTGGTAATCTCTCATTATACTAGTTTGATAGCCTCAGAAAAGCATATTATGCCCAAAGAATCTCGTAAAGAAAAAAAAATTTTTTTCGAAGTTTGGAAACGTCGTTTGAATCACTTTTTTCCGTTCTTATTTGAGATAACCGGTTCTCTTTCATTATAGTAGTTTGATAGCCTCAGAAAAGCATATTATGCGCATAGAATCTCGAAATGAAAAAATTTTTTTTCGAAGTTTGGAAACTTCCTTAGAATCACTTTTTTTCCTTTCTTATTTGAGATAACTGGTTCTCTTTCATTATACTAGTTTGATAGCCTCAGAAAAGCATATTATGCGCAAAGAATCTCGAAAAGAAAAAAATCTTTTTTCGAAGTTTGGAAACTTCCTTAGAATCACTTTTTTTCCGTTCTTATTTGAGATAACTGGTTCTCTTTCATTATACTAGTTTCATAGCCTCAGAAAAGCAAATTATGCGCAAAGAATCTCGAAAAGAAAAAAATCTTTTTTCGAAGTTTGGAAACTTCGTTAGAATCACTTTTTTTCCGTTCTTATTTGAGATAACTGGTTCTCTTTCATTATACTAGTTTGGTAGCCTCAGAAAAGCATATTATGCGCAAAGAATCTCGAAAATAAAAAAAAAATTTTTCGAAGTTTGAAACTTCGTTAGAATCACTTTTTCTTCGTTCTTATTTGAGATAACTGGTTCTCTTTCATTATACTAGTTTGATAGCCTCAGAAAAGCATATTATGCGCAAAGAATCTCGAAAAGAAAAAAATTTTTTTTCGAAGTTTGGAAACGTCGATTGAATCACTTTTTTCCGTTCTTATTTGAGATAACTGGTTCTCTTTCATTATAGTAGTTTGATAGCCTCAGTAAAGCATATTATGCGCAAAGAATATGGAAAAGAAAAAAAAAATTTTTTCGAAGTTTGGAAACTTCGTTAGAATCACTTTTTTTCCGTTCTTATTTGAGATAACTGGTTCTCTTTCATTATACTAGTTTGATAGTCTCAGAAAAGCATATTATGCGCAAAGAATCTCGAAAAGAAAAAAATTTTTTTTCGAAGTTTGGAAACTTCTTTTGAATCACTTTTTTTCCGTTCTTATTTGAGATAACTGGTTCTCTTTCATTATACTAGTTTGATAGCCTCAGAAAAGCATATTATGCGCAAAGAATCTCGAAAAGAAAAAAAATTTTTTTCGAAGTTTGGAAACTTCTTTAGAATCACTTTTTTTCCGTTCTTATTTGAGATAACTGGTTCTCTTTCATTATACTAGTTTGATAGCCTGAGAAAAGCATATTTAGCGCAAAGAATCTCGAAAAGAAGAAATTTTTTTTTCGAAGTTTTGAAACTTCGTTAGAATCACTTTTTTCCGTTCTTATTTGAGATAACTAGTTCTCTTTCATTATACAGTTTGATACCCTCAGAAAAGCATATTATGCGCAAAGAATCTCGAAAAGAAGAAAAAATTTTTACGAAGTTTGGAAACTTCGTTAGAATCACTTTTATTCCGTTCTTATTTGAGATAACTGGTTCTCTTTCATTATACTAGTTTGATAGCCTCAGAAAAGCATATTACGCGCAAAGAATCTGGAAAATAAAAAAATTTTTTTAGAACATTGGAAACTTCGTTAGAATCACTTTTTTTCCGTTCTTATTTGAGATAACTGGTTCTCTTTCATTATACTATTTTGATAGCCTCAGAAAAGCATATTAGCGCAAAGAATCTCGAAAAGAAAAAAATTTTTTTTCGAAGTTTGGAAACTTCATTAGAATCACTTTTCTTCCATTCTTATTTGAGATAACTGGTAATCTCTCATTATACTAGTTTGATAGCCTCAGAAAAACATATTATGCCCAAAGAATCTCGAAAAGAAAAAAAAAATTTTTCGAAGTTTGGAAACGTCGTTTGAATCACTTTTTTCCGTTCTTATTTGAGATAACTGGTTCTCTTTCATTATAGTAGTTTGATAGCCTCTGAAAAGCATATTATGCGCATAGAATCTCGAAATGAAAATTTTTTTTTTCAAAGTTTGGAAACTTCCTTAGAAGCACTTTTTTTCCTTTCTTATTTGAGATAACTGGTTCTCTTTCATTATACTAGTTTGATAGCCTCAGAAAAGCATATTATGCGCAAAGAATCTCGAAAAGAAAAAAATCTTTTTTCGAAGTTTGGAAACTTCCTTAGAAACACTTTTTTTCCATTCTTATTTGAGTTAACTGGTTCTCTTTCATTATAGTAGTTTGATAGCCTCAGAAAAGCATATTATGCGCATAGAATCTCGAAATGAAAAAAAATTTTTTTCGAAGTTTGGAAACTTCCTTAGAATCACTTTTTTTCCGTTCTTATTTGAAATAACTGGTTCTCTTTCATTATACTATTTTGATAGCCTCAGAAAAGCGTATTATGCGCAAAGAATCTCGAAAAGAAAAAAATCTTTTTTCGAAGTTTGGAAACTTCGTTAGAATCACTTTTTTTCCGTTCTTATTTGAGATAACTGGTTCTCTTTCATTATACTAGTTTGATAGCCTCAGAAAAGCTTATTATGCGCAAAGAATGTCGAAAATAAAAAAAAAAATTTTCGAAGTTTGAAACTTCGTTAGAATCACTTTTTTTTCGTTCTTATTTGAGATAACTGGTTCTCTTTCATTATACTAGTTTGATAGCCTCAGAAAAGCATATTATGCCCAAAGAATCTCGAAAAGATAAAAATTTTTTTTCGAAGTTTGGAAACGTCGTTTGAATCACTTTTTTCCGTTCTTATTTGAGATAACTGGTTCTCTTTCATTATAGTAGTTTGATAGCCTCAGTAAAGCATATTATGCGCAAAGAATATGGAAAAGAAAAAAAAAAATTTTTCGAAGTTTGGAAACTTCGTTAGAATCACTTTTTTTCCGTTCTTATTTGAGATAACTGGTTCTCTTTCATTATACTAGTTTGATAGTCTCAGAAAAGCATATTATGCGCAAAGAATCTCGAAAAGAAAAAAATTTTTTTTCGAAGTTTGGAAACTTCGTTTGAATCACTTTTTTTCCGTTCTTATTTGAGATAACTGGTTCTCTTTCATTATACTAGTTTGATAGCCTCAGAAAAGCATATTATGCGCAAAGAATCTCGAAAAGAAAAAAAATTTTTTTCGAAGTTTGGAAACTTCTTTAGAATCACTTTTTTTCCGTTCTTATTTGAGATAACTGGTTCTCTTTCATTATACTAGTTTGATAGCCTGAGAAAAGCATATTTAGCGCAAAGAATCACGAAAAGAAAAAAAATTTTTTCGAAGTTTAGAAACTTCCTTAGAATCACTTTCTTCCCGTTCTTATTTGAGATAACTGGTTCTCTTTCATTATACTAGTTTGATTGCCTCAGAAAAGCATATTATGGGCAAAGAATCTCGAAAAGAAAAAAAATTTTTTTCGAAGTTTGGAAACTTTGTTAGAATCACTTTTTTTCCGTTCTTATTTGAGATAACTGGTTCTCTTTCATTATACTAGTTTGATAGCCTCAGAAAAGCATATTATGCGCAAAGAATCTCGAAAAGATAAAAAAAATTTTCGAAGTTTGGAAACTTCGTTAGAATCACTTTTATTCCGTTCTTAATTGAGATAACTGGTTCTGTTTCATTATACTAGTTTGATAGCCTCAGAAAAGCATATTATGCCCAAAGAATCTCGAAAAGAAGAAATTTTTTTTCGAAGTTTTGAAACTTCGTTAGAATCACTTTTTTCCGTTCTTATTTGAGATAACTAGTTCTCTTTCATTATACAGTTTGATACCCTCATAAAAGCATATTATGCGCAAAGAATCTCGAAAAGAAGAAAAATTTTTTACGAAGTTTGGAAACTTCGTTAGAATCACTTTTATTCCGTTCTTATTTGAGATAACTGGTTCTCTTTCATTATACTAGTTTGATAGCCTCAGAAAAGCATATTATGCGCAAAGAATCTCGAAAAGAAAAAAATTTTTTTTCGAAGTTTGAAAACTTCTTTAGAATCACTTTTTTTCCGTTCTTATTTGAGATAACTGGTTCTCTTTCATTATACTAATTAGATAGCCTCAGAAAAGCATATTACGCGCAAAGAATCTGGAAAATAAAAAAAATTTTTTAGAACATTGGAAACTTCGTTAGAATCACTTTTTTTCCGTTCTTATTTGAGATAACTGGTTCTGTTTCATTATACTAGTTTGATAGCGTCAGAAATGCATATTAGCGCAAAGAATCTCGAAAAGAAAAAAAATTTTTTTTCGAAGTTTGGAAACTTCATTAGAATCACTTTTTTTCCATTCTTATTTGAATTAACTGGTAATCTCTCATTATACTAGTTTGATAGCCTCAGAAAAGCATATTATGCCCAAAGAATCTCGAAAAGAAAACAAATTTTTTTCGAAGTTTGGAGACGTCGTTTGAATCACTTTTTTCCGTTCTTATTTGAGATAACTGGTTCTCTTTCATTATACCAGTTTGATAGCCTCAGAAAAGCATATTATGCGCAAAGAATCTCGAAAAGAATAAAATCTTTTTTCGAAGTTTGGAAACTTCCTTAGAAACACTTTTTGTCCATTCTTATTTGAGTTAACTGGTTCTCTTTCATTATAGTAGTTTGATAGCCTCAGAAAAGCATATTATGCGCATAGAATCTCGAAATGAAAAAAATTTTTTTTCGAAGTTTGGAAACTTCCTTAGAATCACTTTTTTTCCGTTCTTATTTGAGATTACTGGTTCTCTTTCATTATACTAGTTTGATAGCCTCAGAAAAGCATATTATGCGCAAAGAATCTCGAAAAGAAAAAAATCTTTTTTCGAAGTTTGGAAACTTCGTTAGAATCACTTTTTTTCCGTTCTTATTTGAGATAACTGGTTCTCTTTCATTATACTAGTTTGATAGCTTCAGAAAAGCATATTATGCGCAAAGAATCTCGTAAAGAAAAAAAATTTTTTTCGAAGTTTGGAAACGTCGTTTGAATCAATTTTTTCCGTTCTTATTTGGGATAACTGGTAATCTCTCATTATATTAGTTTGATAGCCTCAGAAAATCATATAATGCGCAAAGAATCTCGTAAAAAAAAAATTTTTGTTCGAAGTTTGGAAACGTCGTTTGAATCACTTTTTTCCGTTCTTATTTGAGATAACTGGTTCTCTTTCATTATAGTAGTTTGATAGCCTCAGAAAAGCATATTATGCGCAAAGAATCTCGAAAAGAAAAAAATCTTTTTTCGAAGTTTGGAAACTTCCTTAGAAACACTTTTTTTCCATTCTTATTTGAGTTAACTGGTTCTCTTTCATTATACTAGTTTGATAGCCTGAGAAAAGCATATTATGCGCAAAGAATCTCGAAAGAAAAAAATTTTTTTTCGAAGTTTGGAAACTTCGTTAGAATCACTTTTTACCGTTCTTATTTCAGATAACTGGTTCTCTTTCATTATACTAGTTTGATAGCCTCAGAATAGCATATTATGCGCAAAGAATCTCGAAAATAAAAAAAAAATTTTTCGAAGTTTGAAACTTCGTTAGAATCACTTTTTTTTCGTTCTTATTTGAGATAACTGGTTCTCTTTCATTATACTAGTTTGATAGCCTCAGAAAAGCATACATATTATGCGCAAAGAATCTCGAAATGAAAAAAAATTTTTTTCGAAGTTTGGAAACTTCATTAGAATCAATTTTTTTCCGTTCTTATTTGAGATAACTGGTTCTCTTTCATTATACTAGTTTGATAGCCTCAGTAAAGCATATTATGCGCAAAGAATCCGGAAAAGAAAAAAATTTTTTTCGAAGTTTGGAAACTTCTTTAGAATCACTTTTTTCCGTTCTTATTTGAGATAACTGGTTCTCTTTCATTATACTAGTTTGATAGCGTGAGAAAAGCATATTTAGCGCAAAGAATCACGAAAAGAAAAAAAAAATTTTTTTCGAAGTTTGGAAACTTTGTTAGAATCACTTTTTTCCCGTTCTTATTTGAGATAACTGGTTCTCTTTCATTATACTAGTTTGATTGCCTCAGAAAAGCATATTATGCGCAAAGAATTTCGAAAAGAAAAAAAATTTTTTTCGAAGTTTGGAAACTTCCTTGGAATCACTTTTTTTCCGTTCTTAATTGAGATAACTGGTTCTGTTTCATTATACTAGTTTGATAGCCTCAGAAAAGCATATTATGCCCAAAGAATCTCGAAAAGAAGAAATTTTTTTTCGAAGTTTTGAAACTTCGTTAGAATCACTTTTTTCCGTTCTTATTTGAGATAACTAGTTCTCTTTCATTATACAGTTTGATACCCTCATAAAAGCATATTATGCGCAAAGAATCTCGAAAAGAAGAAAAATTTTTTACGAAGTTTGGAAACTTCGTTAGAATCACTTTTATTCCGTTCTTATTTGAGATAACTGGTTCTCTTTCATTATACTAGTTTGATAGCCTCAGAAAAGCATATTATGCGCAAAGAATCTCGAAAAGAAAAAAATTTTTTTTCGAAGTTTGAAAACTTCTTTAGAATCACTTTTTTTCCGTTCTTATTTGAAATAACTGGTTCTCTTTCATTATACTAATTAGATAGCCTCAGAAAAGCATATTACGCGCAAAGAATCTGGAAAATAAAAAAAATTTTTTAGAACATTGGAAACTTCGTTAGAATCACTTTTTTTCCGTTCTTATTTGAGATAACTGGTTCTGTTTCATTATACTAGTTTGATAGCGTCAGAAAAGCATATTAGCGCAAAGAATCTCGGAAAGAAAAAACATTTTTTTTCGAAGTTTGGAAACTTCATTAGAATCACTTTTTTTCCATTCTTATTTGAATTAACTGGTAATCTCTCATTATACTAGTTTAATAGCCTCAGAAAAGCATATTATGCCCAAAGAATCTCGAAAAGAAAACAAATTTTTTTCGAAGTTTGGAAACGTCGTTTGAATCACTTTTTTCCGTTCTTATTTGAGATAACTGGTTCTCTTTCATTATACCAGTTTGAGAACCTCAGAAAAGCATATTATGCGCAAAGAATCTCGAAAAGAATAAAATCTTTTTTCGAAGTTTGGAAACTTCCTTAGAAACACTTTTTTTCCATTCTTATTTGAGTTAACTGGTTCTCTTTCATTATGAGGTTTGATAGCCTTAGAAAAGCATATTATGCGCATAGAATCTCGAAATGAAAAAAATTTTTTTTCGAAGTTTGGAAACTTCCTTAGAATCACTTTTTTTCCGTTCTTATTTGAGATTCCTGGTTCTCTTTCATTATACTAGTTTGATAGCCTCAGAAAAGCATATTATGCGCAAAGAATCTCGAAAAGAAAAAAATCTTTTTTCGAAGTTTGGAAACTTCGTTAGAATCACTTTTTTTCCGTTGTTATTTGAGATAACTGGTTCTCTTTCATTATACTAGTTTGATAGCTTCAGAAAAGCATATTATGCGCAAAGAATCTCGTAAAGAAAAAAAATTTTTTTCGAAGTTTGGAAACGTCGTTTGAATCAATTTTTTCCGTTCTTATTTGAGATAACTGGTAATCTCTCATTATATTAGTTTGATAGCCTCAGAAAAGCATATTATGCCCAAAGAATCTCGAAAAGAAAACAAATTTTTTTCGAAGTTTGGAAACGTCGTTTGAATCACTTTTTTCCGTTCTTATTTGAGATAACTGGTTCTCTTTCATTATACCAGTTTGAGAACCTCAGAAAAGCATATTATGCGCAAAGAATCTCGAAAAGAAAAAATTTTTTTTCGAAGTTTGGAAACTTCGTTAGAATCACTTTTTTTCCGTTCTTATTTGAGATAACTAGTTCTCCTTCATTATACTAGTTTGATAGCATCAGAAATGCATATTATGCGCAAAGAATCTCGAAAAGAAAAAAATTTTTTTTCGAAGTTTGGAAACTTCATTAGAATCACTTTTTTTCCATTCTTATTTTAGATAAATGGTAATCTCTCATTATACTACTTTGATAGCCTCAGAAAAGCATATTATGCACAATGAATCTCGAAAAGAAGAAATTTTTTTTTCGAAGTTTGGAAAATTCGTTAGAATCACTTTTTTTCCGTTGTTATTTGAGATAACTGGTTCTCTTTCATTATACTAGTTTGATAGCCTCAGTAAAGCATATTATGCGCAAAGAATCTCGAAAAGAAAAAATTTTTTTTCGAAGTTTGGAAACTTCGTTAGAATCACTTTTTTTCCGTTCTTATTTGAGATAACTAGTTCTCCTTCATTATACTAGTTTGATAGCCTCAGAAATGCTAATTGTGCGCAAAGAATCTCGAAAAGAAAAAAATTTTTTTTCGAAGTTTGGAAACTTCATTAGAATCACTTTTTTTCCATTCTTATTTTAGATAAATGGTAATCTCTCATTATACTACTTTGATAGCCTCAGAAAAGCATATTATGCACAATGAATCTCGAAAAGAAGAAAAATTTTTTACGAAGTTTGGAAACTTCGTTAGAATCACTTTTTTTCCCTTCTTATTTGAGATAACTGGTTCTCTTTCATTATACTAGTTTGATAGCCTCAGAAAAGCATATTATGCGCAAAGAATCTCGAAAAGAAAAAATTTTTTTTTCGAAGGTAGAAACTTCTTTAGAGTCACTTTTTTTCCGTTCTTATTTGAGATAACTGGTTCTCTTTCATTATACTAGTTTGATAGCCTCAGAAAAGCATATTATGCGCAAAGAATCTCGAAAAGAAAAATTTTTTTTTTCGAAGGTAGAAACTTCTTTAGAGTCACTTTTTTTCCGTTCTTATTTGAGATAACTGGTTCTCTTTCATTATACTAATTAGATAGCCTCAGAAAAGCATATTACGCGCAAAGAATCTCGAAAATAAAAAAATTTTTTTAGAACTTTGGAAACTTCGTTAGAATCACTGTTTTCGGTTCTTATTTGAGATAACTGGTTCTCTTTCATTATACTAGTTTGATAGCCTCAGAAAAGCATATTATGCGCAAAGAATCTCGAAAAGAAAAAAATTTTTTTTCGAAGTTTGGAAACTTCATTAGAATCACTTTTTTTCCATTCTTATTTGAGATACCTGGTAATCTCTCATTATACTAGTTTGATAGCCTCAGAAAAGCATATTATGCCCAAAGAATCTCGAAAAGAAAAAAAAATTTTTTTCGAAGTTTGGAAACGTCGTTTGAATCACTTTTTTCCGTTCTTATTTGAGATAACCGGTTCTCTTTCATTATAGTAGTTTGATAGCCTCAGAAAAGCATATTATGCGCATAGAATCTCGAAATGAAAAAATTTTTTTTCGAAGTTTGGAAACTTCCTTAGAATCACTTTTTTTCCTTTCTTATTTGAGATAACTGGTTCTCTTTCATTATACTAGTTTGATAGCCTCAGAAAAGCATATTATGCGCAAAGAATCTCGAAAAGAAAAAAATCTTTTTTCGAAGTTTGGAAACTTTCTTAGAAACACTTTTTTTCCATTCTTATTTGAGTTAACTGGTTCTCTTTCATTATAGTAGTTTGATAGCCTCAGAAAAGCATATTATGCGCATAGAATCTCGAAATGAAAAAAATTTTTTTCGAAGTTTGGAAACTTCCTTAGAATCACTTTTTTTCCGTTCTTATTTGAGATAACTGGTTCTCTTTCATTATACTAGTTTCATATCCTCAGAAAAGCAAATTATGCGCAAAGAATCTCGAAAAGAAAAAAATCTTTTTTCGAAGTTTGGAAACTTCGTTAGAATCACTTTTTTTCCGTTCTTATTTGAGATAACTGGTTCTCTTTCATTATACTAGTTTGATAGCCTCAGAAAAGCATATTATGCGCAAAGAATCTCGAAAATAAAAAAAAAATTTTTCGAAGTTTGAAACTTCGTTAGAATCACTTTTTCTTCGTTCTTATTTGAGATAACTAGTTCTCTTTCATTATACAGTTTGATAGCCTCAGAAAAGCATATTATGCCCAAAGAATCTCGAAAAGAAGAAAAATTTTTTACGAAGTTTGGAAACTTCGTTAGAATCACTTTTTTTCCGTTCTTATTTGAGATAACTGGTTCTCTTTCATTATACTAGTTTGATAGCCTCAGTAAAGCATATTATGCGCAAAGAATCTGGAAAAGAAAAAATTTTTTTTCGAAGTTTGGAAACTTCGTTAGAATCACTTTTTTTCCGTTCTTATTTGAGATAACTAGTTCTCCTTCATTATACTAGTTTGATAGCCTCAGAAATGCATATTATGCGCAAAGAATCTCGAAAAGAAAAAAAATTTTTTCGAAGTTTGGAAACTTCATTAGAATCACTTTTTTTCCATTCTTATTTTAGATAAATGGTAATCTCTCATTATACTACTTTGATAGCCTCAGAAAAGCATATTATGCACAATGAATCTCGAAAAGAAGAAATTTTTTTTTCGAAGTTTGGAAACTTCGTTAGAATCACTTTTTTTCCGTTGTTATTTGAGATAACTGGTTCTCTTTCATTATACTAGTTTGATAGCCTCAGTAAAGCATATTATGCGCAAAGAATCTCGAAAAGAAAAATTTTTTTTTCGAAGTTTGGAAACTTCGTTAGAATCACTTTTTTTCCGTTCTTATTTGAGATAACTAGTTCTCCTTCATTATACTAGTTTGATAGCCTCAGAAATGCATATTATGCGCAAAGAATCTCGAAAAGAAAAAAATTTTTTTTCGAAGTTTGGAAACTTCATTAGAATCACTTTTTTTCCATTCTTATTTTAGATAAATGGTAATCTCTCATTATACTACTTTGATAGCCTCAGAAAAGCATATTATGCACAATGAATCTCGAAAAGAAGAAAAATTTTTTACGAAGTTTGGAAACTTCGTTAGAATCACTTTTTTTCCGTTCTTATTAGAGATAACTGGTTCTCTTTCATTATACTAGTTTGATAGCCTCAGAAAAGCATATTATGCGCAAAGAATCTCGAAAAGAAAAAATTTTTTTTTCGAAGGTAGAAACTTCTTTAGAGTCACTTTTTTTCCGTTCTTATTTGAGATAACTGGTTCTCTTTCATTATACTAGTTTGATAGCCTCAGAAAAGCATATTATGCGCAAAGAATCTCGAAAAGAAAAATTTTTTTTTTCGAAGGTAGAAACTTCTTTAGAGTCACTTTTTTTCCGTTCTTATTTGAGATAACTGGTTCTCTTTCATTATACTAGTTTGATAGCCTCAGAAAAGCATATTATGCGCAAAGAATCTCGAAAAGAAAAAAATTTTTTTTCGAAGTTTGGAAACTTCATTAGAATCACTTTTTTTCCATTCTTATTTGAGATAACTGGTAATCTCTCATTATACTAGTTTGATAGCCTCAGAAAAGCATATTATGCCCAAAGAATCTCGAAAAGAAAAAAAAATTTTTTTCGAAGTTTGGAAACGTCGTTTGAATCACTTTTTTCCGTTCTTATTTGAGATAACCGGTTCTCTTTCATTATAGTAGTTTGATAGCCTCAGAAAAGCATATTATGCGCATAGAATCTCGAAATGAAAAAATTTTTTTTCGAAGTTTGGAAACTTCCTTAGAATCACTTTTTTTCCTTTCTTATTTGAGATAACTGGTTCTCTTTCATTATACTAGTTTGATAGCCTCAGAAAAGCATATTATGCGCAAAGAATCTCGAAAAGAAAAAAATCTTTTTTCGAAGTTTGGAAACTTCCTTAGAAACACTTTTTTTCCATTCTTATTTGAGTTAACTGGTTCTCTTTCATTATAGTAGTTTGATAGCCTCAGAAAAGCATATTATGCGCATAGAATCTCGAAATGAAAAAATTTTTTTTCGAAGTTTTGAAACTTCCTTAGAATCACTTTTTTTCCGTTCTTATTTGAGATAACTGGTTCTCTTTCATTATACTAGTTTCATAGCCTCAGAAAAGCAAATTATGCGCAAAGAATCTCGAAAAGAAAAAAATCTTTTTTCGAAGTTTGGAAACTTCGTTAGAATCACTTTTTTTCCGTTCTTATTTGAGATAACTGGTTCTCTTTCATTATACTAGTTTGATAGCCTCAGAAAAGCATATTATGCGCAAAGAATCTCGAAAAGAAAAAAATTTTTTTTCGAAGTTTGGAAACTCCTTTTGAATCACTTTTTTCCGTTCTTATTTGAGATAACTGGTTCTCTTTCATTATACTAGTTTGATAGCCTCAGAAAAGCATATTATGCGCAAAGAATCTCGAAAAGAAAAAAAATTTTTTTCGAAGTTTGGAAACTTCTTTAGAATCACTTTTTTTCCGCTCTTATTTGAGATAACTGGTTCTCTTTCATTATACTAGTTTGATAGCCTGAGAAAAGCATATTTAGCGCAAAGAATCTCGAAAAGAAGAAATTTTTTTTTCGAAGTTTTGAAACTTCGTTAGAATCACTTTTTTCCGTTCTTATTTGAGATAACTAGTTCTCTTTCATTATACAGTTTGATACCCTCAGAAAAGCATATTATGCGCAAAGAATCTCGAAAAGAAGAAAAAATTTTTACGAAGTTTGGAAACTTCGTTAGAATCACTTTTATTCCGTTCTTATTTGAGATAACTGGTTCTCTTTCATTATACTAGTTTGATAGCCTCAGAAAAGCATATTACGCGCAAAGAATCTGGAAAATAAAAAAATTTTTTTAGAACATTGGAAACTTCGTTAGAATCACTTTTTTTCCGTTCTTATTTGAGATAACTGGTTCTCTTTCATTATACTATTTTGATAGCCTCAGAAAAGCATATTAGCGCAAAGAATCTCGAAAAGAAAAAAATTTTTTTTCGAAGTTTGGAAACTTCATTAGAATCACTTTTCTTCCATTCTTATTTGAGATAACTGGTAATCTCTCATTATACTAGTTTGATAGCCTCAGAAAAACATATTATGCCCAAAGAATCTCGAAAAGAAAAAAAAATTTTTTCGAAGTTTGGAAACGTCGTTTGAATCACTTTTTTCCGTTCTTATTTGAGATAACTGGTTCTCTTTCATTATAGTAGTTTGATAGCCTCTGAAAAGCATATTATGCGCATAGAATCTCGAAATGAAAATTTTTTTTTTCAAAGTTTGGAAAGTTCCTTAGAATCACTTTTTTTCCTTTCTTATTTGAGATAACTGGTTCTCTTTCATTATACTAGTTTGATAGCCTCAGAAAAGCATATTATGCGCAAAGAATCTCGAAAAGAAAAAAATCTTTTTTCGAAGTTTGGAAACTTCATTAGAATCACTTTTTTTCCATTCTTATTTGAGTTAACTGGTTCTCTTTCATTATAGTAGTTTGATAGCCTCAGAAAAGCATATTATGCGCATAGAATCTCGAAATGAAAAAAATTTTTTTTCGAAGTTTGGAAACTTCCTTAGAATCACTTTTTTTCCGTTCTTATTTGAAATAACTGGTTCTCTTTCATTATACTATTTTGATAGCCTCAGAAAAGCGTATTATGCGCAAAGAATCTCGAAAAGAAAAAAATCTTTTTTCGAAGTTTGGAAACTTCGTTAGAATCACTTTTTTTCCGTTCTTATTTGAGATAACTGGTTCTCTTTCATTATACTAGTTTGATAGCCTCAGAAAAGCTTATTATGCGCAAAGAATCTCGAAAATAAAAAAAAAAATTTTCGAAGTTTGAAACTTTGTTAGAATCACTTTTTTTTCGTTCTTATTTGAGATAACTGGTTCTCTTTCATTATACTAGTTTGATAGCCTCAGAAAAGCATATTATGCCCAAAGAATCTCGAAAAGATAAAAATTTTTTTTCGAAGTTTGGAAACGTCGTTTGAATCACTTTTTTCCGTTCTTATTTGAGATAACTGGTACTCTTTCATTATAGTAGTTTGATAGCCTCAGTAAAGCATATTATGCGCAAAGAATATGGAAAAGAAAAAAAAAATTTTTTCGAAGTTTGGAAACTTCGTTAGAATCACTTTTTTTCCGTTCTTATTTGAGATAACTGGTTCTCTTTCATTATACTAGTTTGATAGTCTCAGAAAAGCATATTATGCGCAAAGAATCTCGAAAAGAAAAAATTTTTTTTTCGAAGTTTGGAAACTTCGTTTGAATCACTTTTTTTCCGTTCTTATTTGAGATAACTGGTTCTCTTTCATTATACTAGTTTGATAGCCTCAGAAAAGCATATTATGCGCAAAGAATCTCGAAAAGAAAAAAAATTTTTTTCGAAGTTTGGAAACTTCTTTAGAATCACTTTTTTTCCGTTCTTATTTGAGATAACTGGTTCTCTTTCATTATACTAGTTTGATAGCCTGAGAAAAGCATATTTAGCGCAAAGAATCACGAAAAGAAAAAAAATTTTTTCGAAGTTTAGAAACTTCCTTAGAATCACTTTCTTCCCGTTCTTATTTGAGATAACTGGTTCTCTTTCATTATACTAGTTTGATTGCCTCAGAAAAGCATATTATGGGCAAAGAATCTCGAAAAGAAAAAAAATTTTTTTCGAAGTTTGGAAACTTTGTTAGAATCACTTTTTTTCCGTTCTTATTTGAGATAACTGGTTCTCTTTCATTATACTAGTTTGATAGCCTCAGAAAAGCATATTATGCGCAAAGAATCTCGAAAAGATAAAAAAAATTTTCGAAGTTTGGAAACTTCGTTAGAATCACTTTAATTCCGTTCTTAATTGAGATAACTGGTTCTGTTTCATTATACTAGTTTGATAGCCTCAGAAAAGCATATTATGCCCAAAGAATCTCGAAAAGAAGAAATTTTTTTTCGAAGTTTTGAAACTTCGTTAGAATCACTTTTTTCCGTTCTTATTTGAGATAACTAGTTCTCTTTCATTATACAGTTTGATACCCTCATAAAAGCATATTATGCGCAAAGAATCTCGAAAAGAAGAAAAATTTTTTACGAAGTTTGGAAACTTCGTTAGAATCACTTTTATTCCGTTCTTATTTGAGATAACTGGTTCTCTTTCATTATACTAGTTTGATAGCCTCAGAAAAGCATATTATGCGCAAAGAATCTCGAAAAGAAAAAAAATTTTTTTCGAAGTTTGAAAACTTCTTTAGAATCACTTTTTTTCCGTTCTTATTTGAGATAACTGGTTCTCTTTCATTATACTAATTAGATAGCCTCAGAAAAGCATATTACGCGCAAAGAATCTGGAAAATAAAAAAAATTTTTTAGAACATTGGAAACTTCGTTAGAATCACTTTTTTTCCGTTCTTATTTGAGATAACTGGTTCTGTTTCATTATACTAGTTTGATAGCGTCAGAAATGCATATTAGCGCAAAGAATCTCGAAAAGAAAAAAAATTTTTTTTCGAAGTTTGGAAACTTCATTAGAATCACTTTTTTTCCATTCTTATTTGAATTAACTGGTAATCTCTCATTATACTAGTTTGATAGCCTCAGAAAAGCATATTATGCCCAAAGAATCTCGAAAAGAAAACAAATTTTTTTCGAAGTTTGGAAACGTCGTTTGAATCACTTTTTTCCGTTCTTATTTGAGATAACTGGTTCTCTTTCATTATACCAGTTTGATAGCCTCAGAAAAGCATATTATGCGCAAAGAATCTCGAAAAGAATAAAATCTTTTTTCGAAGTTTGGAAACTACCTTAGAAACACTTTTTGTCCATTCTTATTTGAGTTAACTGGTTCTCTTTCATTATAGTAGTTTGATAGCCTCAGAAAAGCATATTATGCGCATAGAATCTCGAAATGAAAAAAAATTTTTTTCGAAGTTTGGAAACTTCCTTGGAATCACTTTTTTTCCGTTCTTATTTGAGATTACTGGTTCTCTTTCATTATACTAGTTTGATAGCCTCAGAAAAGCATATTATGCGCAAAGAATCTCGAAAAGAAAAAAATCTTTTTTCGAAGTTTGGAAACTTCGTTAGAATCACTTTTTTTCCGTTCTTATTTGAGATAACTGGTTCTCTTTCATTATACTAGTTTGATAGCCTCAGAAAAGCTTATTATGCGCAAAGAATCTCGAAAATAAAAAAAAAAATTTTCGAAGTTTGAAACTTTGTTAGAATCACTTTTTTTTCGTTCTTATTTGAGATAACTGGTTCTCTTTCATTATACTAGTTTGATAGCCTCAGAAAAGCATATTATGCCCAAAGAATCTCGAAAAGATAAAAATTTTTTTTCGAAGTTTGGAAACGTCGTTTGAATCACTTTTTTCCGTTCTTATTTGAGATAACTGGTACTCTTTCATTATAGTAGTTTGATAGCCTCAGTAAAGCATATTATGCGCAAAGAATATGGAAAAGAAAAAAAAAATTTTTTCGAAGTTTGGAAACTTCGTTAGAATCACTTTTTTTCCGTTCTTATTTGAGATAACTGGTTCTCTTTCATTATACTAGTTTGATAGTCTCAGAAAAGCATATTATGCGCAAAGAATCTCGAAAAGAAAAAATTTTTTTTTCGAAGTTTGGAAACTTCGTTTGAATCACTTTTTTTCCGTTCTTATTTGAGATAACTGGTTCTCTTTCATTATACTAGTTTGATAGCCTCAGAAAAGCATATTATGCGCAAAGAATCTCGAAAAGAAAAAAAATTTTTTTCGAAGTTTGGAAACTTCTTTAGAATCACTTTTTTTCCGTTCTTATTTGAGATAACTGGTTCTCTTTCATTATACTAGTTTGATAGCCTGAGAAAAGCATATTTAGCGCAAAGAATCACGAAAAGAAAAAAAATTTTTTCGAAGTTTAGAAACTTCCTTAGAATCACTTTCTTCCCGTTCTTATTTGAGATAACTGGTTCTCTTTCATTATACTAGTTTGATTGCCTCAGAAAAGCATATTATGGGCAAAGAATCTCGAAAAGAAAAAAAATTTTTTCGAAGTTTGGAAACTTTGTTAGAATCACTTTTTTTCCGTTCTTATTTGAGATAACTGGTTCTCTTTCATTATACTAGTTTGATAGCCTCAGAAAAGCATATTATGCGCAAAGAATCTCGAAAAGATAAAAAAAATTTTCGAAGTTTGGAAACTTCGTTAGAATCACTTTAATTCCGTTCTTAATTGAGATAACTGGTTCTGTTTCATTATACTAGTTTGATAGCCTCAGAAAAGCATATTATGCCCAAAGAATCTCGAAAAGAAGAAATTTTTTTTCGAAGTTTTGAAACTTCGTTAGAATCACTTTTTTCCGTTCTTATTTGAGATAACTAGTTCTCTTTCATTATACAGTTTGATACCCTCATAAAAGCATATTATGCGCAAAGAATCTCGAAAAGAAGAAAAATTTTTTACGAAGTTTGGAAACTTCGTTAGAATCACTTTTATTCCGTTCTTATTTGAGATAACTGGTTCTCTTTCATTATACTAGTTTGATAGCCTCAGAAAAGCATATTATGCGCAAAGAATCTCGAAAAGAAAAAAAATTTTTTTCGAAGTTTGAAAACTTCTTTAGAATCACTTTTTTTCCGTTCTTATTTGAGATAACTGGTTCTCTTTCATTATACTAATTAGATAGCCTCAGAAAAGCATATTACGCGCAAAGAATCTGGAAAATAAAAAAAAATTTTTAGAACATTGGAAACTTCGTTAGAATCACTTTTTTTCCGTTCTTATTTGAGATAACTGGTTCTGTTTCATTATACTAGTTTGATAGCGTCAGAAATGCATATTAGCGCAAAGAATCTCGAAAAGAAAAAAAATTTTTTTTCGAAGTTTGGAAACTTCATTAGAATCACTTTTTTTCCATTCTTATTTGAATTAACTGGTAATCTCTCATTATACTAGTTTGATAGCCTCAGAAAAGCATATTATGCCCAAAGAATCTCGAAAAGAAAACAAATTTTTTTCGAAGTTTGGAAACGTCGTTTGAATCACTTTTTTCCGTTCTTATTTGAGATAACTGGTTCTCTTTCATTATACCAGTTTGATAGCCTCAGAAAAGCATATTATGCGCAAAGAATCTCGAAAAGAATAAAATCTTTTTTCGAAGTTTGGAAACTACCTTAGAAACACTTTTTGTCCATTCTTATTTGAGTTAACTGGTTCTCTTTCATTATACTAGTTTGATAGCCTCAGAAAAGCATATTATGCGCAAAGAATCTCGAAAAGAAAAAAAATTTTTTTCGAAGTTTGGAAACTTCTTTAGAATCACTTTTTTTCCGCTCTTATTTGAGATAACTGGTTCTCTTTCATTATACTAGTTTGATAGCCTGAGAAAAGCATATTTAGCGCAAAGAATCTCGAAAAGAAGAAATTTTTTTTTCGAAGTTTTGAAACTTCGTTAGAATCACTTTTTTCCGTTCTTATTTGAGATAACTAGTTCTCTTTCATTATACAGTTTGATACCCTCAGAAAAGCATATTATGCGCAAAGAATCTCGAAAAGAAGAAAAAATTTTTACGAAGTTTGGAAACTTCGTTAGAATCACTTTTATTCCGTTCTTATTTGAGATAACTGGTTCTCTTTCATTATACTAGTTTGATAGCCTCAGAAAAGCATATTACGCGCAAAGAATCTGGAAAATAAAAAAATTTTTTTAGAACATTGGAAACTTCGTTAGAATCACTTTTTTTCCGTTCTTATTTGAGATAACTGGTTCTCTTTCATTATACTATTTTGATAGCCTCAGAAAAGCATATTAGCGCAAAGAATCTCGAAAAGAAAAAAATTTTTTTTCGAAGTTTGGAAACTTCATTAGAATCACTTTTCTTCCATTCTTATTTGAGATAACTGGTAATCTCTCATTATACTAGTTTGATAGCCTCAGAAAAACATATTATGCCCAAAGAATCTCGAAAAGAAAAAAAAATTTTTTCGAAGTTTGGAAACGTCGTTTGAATCACTTTTTTCCGTTCTTATTTGAGATAACTGGTTCTCTTTCATTATAGTAGTTTGATAGCCTCTGAAAAGCATATTATGCGCATAGAATCTCGAAATGAAAATTTTTTTTTTCAAAGTTTGGAAAGTTCCTTAGAATCACTTTTTTTCCTTTCTTATTTGAGATAACTGGTTCTCTTTCATTATACTAGTTTGATAGCCTCAGAAAAGCATATTATGCGCAAAGAATCTCGAAAAGAAAAAAATCTTTTTTCGAAGTTTGGAAACTTCATTAGAATCACTTTTTTTCCATTCTTATTTGAGTTAACTGGTTCTCTTTCATTATAGTAGTTTGATAGCCTCAGAAAAGCATATTATGCGCATAGAATCTCGAAATGAAAAAAATTTTTTTTCGAAGTTTGGAAACTTCCTTAGAATCACTTTTTTTCCGTTCTTATTTGAAATAACTGGTTCTCTTTCATTATACTATTTTGATAGCCTCAGAAAAGCGTATTATGCGCAAAGAATCTCGAAAAGAAAAAAATCTTTTTTCGAAGTTTGGAAACTTCGTTAGAATCACTTTTTTTCCGTTCTTATTTGAGATAACTGGTTCTCTTTCATTATACTAGTTTGATAGCCTCAGAAAAGCTTATTATGCGCAAAGAATCTCGAAAATAAAAAAAAAAATTTTCGAAGTTTGAAACTTTGTTAGAATCACTTTTTTTTCGTTCTTATTTGAGATAACTGGTTCTCTTTCATTATACTAGTTTGATAGCCTCAGAAAAGCATATTATGCCCAAAGAATCTCGAAAAGATAAAAATTTTTTTTCGAAGTTTGGAAACGTCGTTTGAATCACTTTTTTCCGTTCTTATTTGAGATAACTGGTACTCTTTCATTATAGTAGTTTGATAGCCTCAGTAAAGCATATTATGCGCAAAGAATATGGAAAAGAAAAAAAAAATTTTTTCGAAGTTTGGAAACTTCGTTAGAATCACTTTTTTTCCGTTCTTATTTGAGATAACTGGTTCTCTTTCATTATACTAGTTTGATAGTCTCAGAAAAGCATATTATGCGCAAAGAATCTCGAAAAGAAAAAATTTTTTTTTCGAAGTTTGGAAACTTCGTTTGAATCACTTTTTTTCCGTTCTTATTTGAGATAACTGGTTCTCTTTCATTATACTAGTTTGATAGCCTCAGAAAAGCATATTATGCGCAAAGAATCTCGAAAAGAAAAAAAATTTTTTTCGAAGTTTGGAAACTTCTTTAGAATCACTTTTTTTCCGTTCTTATTTGAGATAACTGGTTCTCTTTCATTATACTAGTTTGATAGCCTGAGAAAAGCATATTTAGCGCAAAGAATCACGAAAAGAAAAAAAATTTTTTCGAAGTTTAGAAACTTCCTTAGAATCACTTTCTTCCCGTTCTTATTTGAGATAACTGGTTCTCTTTCATTATACTAGTTTGATTGCCTCAGAAAAGCATATTATGGGCAAAGAATCTCGAAAAGAAAAAAAATTTTTTTCGAAGTTTGGAAACTTTGTTAGAATCACTTTTTTTCCGTTCTTATTTGAGATAACTGGTTCTCTTTCATTATACTAGTTTGATAGCCTCAGAAAAGCATATTATGCGCAAAGAATCTCGAAAAGATAAAAAAAATTTTCGAAGTTTGGAAACTTCGTTAGAATCACTTTAATTCCGTTCTTAATTGAGATAACTGGTTCTGTTTCATTATACTAGTTTGATAGCCTCAGAAAAGCATATTATGCCCAAAGAATCTCGAAAAGAAGAAATTTTTTTTCGAAGTTTTGAAACTTCGTTAGAATCACTTTTTTCCGTTCTTATTTGAGATAACTAGTTCTCTTTCATTATACAGTTTGATACCCTCATAAAAGCATATTATGCGCAAAGAATCTCGAAAAGAAGAAAAATTTTTTACGAAGTTTGGAAACTTCGTTAGAATCACTTTTATTCCGTTCTTATTTGAGATAACTGGTTCTCTTTCATTATACTAGTTTGATAGCCTCAGAAAAGCATATTATGCGCAAAGAATCTCGAAAAGAAAAAAAATTTTTTTCGAAGTTTGAAAACTTCTTTAGAATCACTTTTTTTCCGTTCTTATTTGAGATAACTGGTTCTCTTTCATTATACTAATTAGATAGCCTCAGAAAAGCATATTACGCGCAAAGAATCTGGAAAATAAAAAAAATTTTTTAGAACATTGGAAACTTCGTTAGAATCACTTTTTTTCCGTTCTTATTTGAGATAACTGGTTCTGTTTCATTATACTAGTTTGATAGCGTCAGAAATGCATATTAGCGCAAAGAATCTCGAAAAGAAAAAAAATTTTTTTTCGAAGTTTGGAAACTTCATTAGAATCACTTTTTTTCCATTCTTATTTGAATTAACTGGTAATCTCTCATTATACTAGTTTGATAGCCTCAGAAAAGCATATTATGCCCAAAGAATCTCGAAAAGAAAACAAATTTTTTTCGAAGTTTGGAAACGTCGTTTGAATCACTTTTTTCCGTTCTTATTTGAGATAACTGGTTCTCTTTCATTATACCAGTTTGATAGCCTCAGAAAAGCATATTATGCGCAAAGAATCTCGAAAAGAATAAAATCTTTTTTCGAAGTTTGGAAACTACCTTAGAAACACTTTTTGTCCATTCTTATTTGAGTTAACTGGTTCTCTTTCATTATAGTAGTTTGATAGCCTCAGAAAAGCATATTATGCGCATAGAATCTCGAAATGAAAAAAAATTTTTTTCGAAGTTTGGAAACTTCCTTGGAATCACTTTTTTTCCGTTCTTATTTGAGATTACTGGTTCTCTTTCATTATACTAGTTTGATAGCCTCAGAAAAGCATATTATGCGCAAAGAATCTCGAAAAGAAAAAAATCTTTTTTCGAAGTTTGGAAACTTCGTTAGAATCACTTTTTTTCCGTTCTTATTTGAGATAACTGGTTCTCTTTCATTATACTAGTTTGATAGCCTCAGAAAAGCTTATTATGCGCAAAGAATCTCGAAAATAAAAAAAAAAATTTTCGAAGTTTGAAACTTTGTTAGAATCACTTTTTTTTCGTTCTTATTTGAGATAACTGGTTCTCTTTCATTATACTAGTTTGATAGCCTCAGAAAAGCATATTATGCCCAAAGAATCTCGAAAAGATAAAAATTTTTTTTCGAAGTTTGGAAACGTCGTTTGAATCACTTTTTTCCGTTCTTATTTGAGATAACTGGTACTCTTTCATTATAGTAGTTTGATAGCCTCAGTAAAGCATATTATGCGCAAAGAATATGGAAAAGAAAAAAAAAATTTTTTCGAAGTTTGGAAACTTCGTTAGAATCACTTTTTTTCCGTTCTTATTTGAGATAACTGGTTCTCTTTCATTATACTAGTTTGATAGTCTCAGAAAAGCATATTATGCGCAAAGAATCTCGAAAAGAAAAAATTTTTTTTTCGAAGTTTGGAAACTTCGTTTGAATCACTTTTTTTCCGTTCTTATTTGAGATAACTGGTTCTCTTTCATTATACTAGTTTGATAGCCTCAGAAAAGCATATTATGCGCAAAGAATCTCGAAAAGAAAAAAAATTTTTTTCGAAGTTTGGAAACTTCTTTAGAATCACTTTTTTTCCGTTCTTATTTGAGATAACTGGTTCTCTTTCATTATACTAGTTTGATAGCCTGAGAAAAGCATATTTAGCGCAAAGAATCACGAAAAGAAAAAAAATTTTTTCGAAGTTTAGAAACTTCCTTAGAATCACTTTCTTCCCGTTCTTATTTGAGATAACTGGTTCTCTTTCATTATACTAGTTTGATTGCCTCAGAAAAGCATATTATGGGCAAAGAATCTCGAAAAGAAAAAAAATTTTTTCGAAGTTTGGAAACTTTGTTAGAATCACTTTTTTTCCGTTCTTATTTGAGATAACTGGTTCTCTTTCATTATACTAGTTTGATAGCCTCAGAAAAGCATATTATGCGCAAAGAATCTCGAAAAGATAAAAAAAATTTTCGAAGTTTGGAAACTTCGTTAGAATCACTTTAATTCCGTTCTTAATTGAGATAACTGGTTCTGTTTCATTATACTAGTTTGATAGCCTCAGAAAAGCATATTATGCCCAAAGAATCTCGAAAAGAAGAAATTTTTTTTCGAAGTTTTGAAACTTCGTTAGAATCACTTTTTTCCGTTCTTATTTGAGATAACTAGTTCTCTTTCATTATACAGTTTGATACCCTCATAAAAGCATATTATGCGCAAAGAATCTCGAAAAGAAGAAAAATTTTTTACGAAGTTTGGAAACTTCGTTAGAATCACTTTTATTCCGTTCTTATTTGAGATAACTGGTTCTCTTTCATTATACTAGTTTGATAGCCTCAGAAAAGCATATTATGCGCAAAGAATCTCGAAAAGAAAAAAAATTTTTTTCGAAGTTTGAAAACTTCTTTAGAATCACTTTTTTTCCGTTCTTATTTGAGATAACTGGTTCTCTTTCATTATACTAATTAGATAGCCTCAGAAAAGCATATTACGCGCAAAGAATCTGGAAAATAAAAAAAAATTTTTAGAACATTGGAAACTTCGTTAGAATCACTTTTTTTCCGTTCTTATTTGAGATAACTGGTTCTGTTTCATTATACTAGTTTGATAGCGTCAGAAATGCATATTAGCGCAAAGAATCTCGAAAAGAAAAAAAATTTTTTTTCGAAGTTTGGAAACTTCATTAGAATCACTTTTTTTCCATTCTTATTTGAATTAACTGGTAATCTCTCATTATACTAGTTTGATAGCCTCAGAAAAGCATATTATGCCCAAAGAATCTCGAAAAGAAAACAAATTTTTTTCGAAGTTTGGAAACGTCGTTTGAATCACTTTTTTCCGTTCTTATTTGAGATAACTGGTTCTCTTTCATTATACCAGTTTGATAGCCTCAGAAAAGCATATTATGCGCAAAGAATCTCGAAAAGAATAAAATCTTTTTTCGAAGTTTGGAAACTACCTTAGAAACACTTTTTGTCCATTCTTATTTGAGTTAACTGGTTCTCTTTCATTATAGTAGTTTGATAGCCTCAGAAAAGCATATTATGCGCATAGAATCTCGAAATGAAAAAAAATTTTTTTCGAAGTTTGGAAACTTCCTTGGAATCACTTTTTTTCCGTTCTTATTTGAGATTACTGGTTCTCTTTCATTATACTAGTTTGATAGCCTCAGAAAAGCATATTATTCGCAAAGAATCTCGAAAAGAAAAAAATCTTTTTTCGAAGTTTGGAAACTTCGTTAGAATCACTTTTTTTCCGTTCTTATTTGAGATAACTGGTTCTCTTTCATTATACTAGTTTGATAGCTTCAGAAAAGCATATTATGCGCAAAGAATCTCGTAAAGAAAAAAAATTTTTTTCGAAGTTTGGAAACGTCGTTTGAATCAATTTTTTCCGTTCTTATTTGAGATAACTGGTAATCTCTCATTATATTAGTTTGATAGCCTCAGAAAATCATATAATGCGCAAAGAATCTCGTAAAAAAAAAATTTTTTTTCGAAGTTTGGAAACGTCGTTTGAATCACTTTTTTCCGTTCTTATTTGAGATAACTGGTTCTCTTTCATTATAGTAGTTTGATAGCCTCAGAAAAGCATATTATTCGCATAGAATCTCGAAATGAAGGACATTTTTTTTCGAAGTTTGGAAACTTCCTTAGAATCACTTTTTTTCCTTTCTTATTTGAGATAACTGGTTCTCTTTCATTATACTAGTTTGATAGCCTCAGAAAAGCATATTATGCGCAAAGAATCTCGAAAAGAAAAAAATCTTTTTTCGAAGTTTGGAAACTTCCTTAGAAACACTTTTTTTCCATTCTTATTTGAGTTAACTGGTTCTCTTTCATTATACTAGTTTGATAGCCTGAGAAAAGCATATTATGCGCAAAGAATCTCGAAAGAAAAAAATTTTTTTTCGAAGTTTGGAAACTTCGTTAGAATCACTTTTTACCGTTCTTATTTCAGATAACTGGTTCTCTTTCATTATACTAGTTTGATAGCCTCAGAATAGCATATTATGCGCAAAGAATCTCGAAAATAAAAAAAAAAATTTTCGAAGTTTGAAACTTCGTTAGAATCACTTTTTTTTCGTTCTTATTTGAGATAACTGGTTCTCTTTCATTATACTAGTTTGATAGCCTCAGAAAAGCATACATATTATGCGCAAAGAATCTCGAAATGAAAAAAAATTTTTTTCGAAGTTTGGAAACTTCATTAGAATCACTTTTTTTCCGTTCTTATTTGAGATAACTGGTTCTCTTTCATTATACTAGTTTGATAGCCTCAGTAAAGCATATTATGCGCAAAGAATCCGGAAAAGAAAAAAATTTTTTTCGAAGTTTGGAAACTTCTTTAGAATCACTTTTTTCCGTTCTTATTTGAGATAACTGGTTCTCTTTCATTATACTAGTTTGATAGCGTGAGAAAAGCATATTTAGCGCAAAGAATCACGAAAAGAAAAAAAAAATTTTTTTCGAAGTTTGGAAACTTTGTTAGAATCACTTTTTTCCCGTTCTTATTTGAGATAACTGGTTCTCTTTCATTATACTAGTTTGATTGCCTCAGAAAAGCATATTATGCGCAAAGAATTTCGAAAAGAAAAAAAATTTTTTTCGAAGTTTGGAAACTTCCTTGGAATCACTTTTTTTCCATTCTTAATTGAGATAACTGGTTCTGTTTCATTATACTAGTTTGATAGCCTCAGAAAAGCATATTATGCCCAAAGAATCTCGAAAAGAAGAAATTTTTTTTCGAAGTTTTGAAACTTCGTTAGAATCACTTTTTTCCGTTCTTATTTGAGATAACTAGTTCTCTTTCATTATACAGTTTGATACCCTCATAAAAGCATATTATGCGCAAAGAATCTCGAAAAGAAGAAAAATTTTTTACGAAGTTTGGAAACTTCGTTAGAATCACTTTTATTCCGTTCTTATTTGAGATAACTGGTTCTCTTTCATTATACTAGTTTGATAGCCTCAGAAAAGCATATTATGCGCAAAGAATCTCGAAAAGAAAAAAATTTTTTTTCGAAGTTTGAAAACTTCTTTAGAATCACTTTTTTTCCGTTCTTATTTGAGATAACTGGTTCTCTTTCATTATACTAATTAGATAGCCTCAGAAAAGCATATTACGCGCAAAGAATCTGGAAAATAAAAAAAATTTTTTAGAACATTGGAAACTTCGTTAGAATCACTTTTTTTCCGTTCTTATTTGAGATAACTGGTTCTGTTTCATTATACTAGTTTGATAGCGTCAGAAAAGCATATTAGCGCAAAGAATCTCGAAAAGAAAAAAAATTTTTTTTCGAAGTTTGGAAACTTCATTAGAATCACTTTTTTTCCATTCTTATTTGAATTAACTGGTAATCTCTCATTATACTAGTTTAATAGCCTCAGAAAAGCATATTATGCCCAAAGAATCTCGAAAAGAAAACAAATTTTTTTCGAAGTTTGGAAACGTCGTTTGAATCACTTTTTTCCGTTCTTATTTGAGATAACTGGTTCTCTTTCATTATACCAGTTTGAGAACCTCAGAAAAGCATATTATGCGCAAAGAATCTCGAAAAGAATAAAATCTTTTTTCGAAGTTTGGAAACTTCCTTAGAAACACTTTTTTTCCATTCTTATTTGAGTTAACTGGTTCTCTTTCATTATGAGGTTTGATAGCCTTAGAAAAGCATATTATGCGCATAGAATCTCGAAATGAAAAAAATTTTTTTTCGAAGTTTGGAAACTTCCTTAGAATCACTTTTTTTCCGTTCTTATTTGAGATTCCTGGTTCTCTTTCATTATACTAGTTTGATAGCCTCAGAAAAGCATATTATGCGCAAAGAATCTCGAAAAGAAAAAAATCTTTTTTCGAAGTTTGGAAACTTCGTTAGAATCACTTTTTTTCCGTTGTTATTTGAGATAACTGGTTCTCTTTCATTATACTAGTTTGATAGCTTCAGAAAAGCATATTATGCGCAAAGAATCTCGTAAAGAAAAAAAATTTTTTTCGAAGTTTGGAAACGTCGTTTGAATCAATTTTTTCCGTTCTTATTTGAGATAACTGGTAATCTCTCATTATATTAGTTTGATAGCCTCAGAAAAGCATATTATGCCCAAAGAATCTCGAAAAGAAAACAAATTTTTTTCGAAGTTTGGAAACGTCGTTTGAATCACTTTTTTCCGTTCTTATTTGAGATAACTGGTTCTCTTTCATTATACCAGTTTGAGAACCTCAGAAAAGCATATTATGCGCAAAGAATCTCGAAAAGAAAAAATTTTTTTTCGAAGTTTGGAAACTTCGTTAGAATCACTTTTTTTCCGTTCTTATTTGAGATAACTAGTTCTCCTTCATTATACTAGTTTGATAGCCTCAGAAATGCATATTATGCGCAAAGAATCTCGAAAAGAAAAAAATTTTTTTTCGAAGTTTGGAAACTTCATTAGAATCACTTTTTTTCCATTCTTATTTTAGATAAATGGTAATCTCTCATTATACTACTTTGATAGCTTCAGAAAAGCATATTATGCACAATGAATCTCGAAAAGAAGAAATTTTTTTTTCGAAGTTTGGAAACTTCGTTAGAATCACTTTTTTTCCGTTGTTATTTGAGATAACTGGTTCTCTTTCATTATACTAGTTTGATAGCCTCAGTAAAGCATATTATGCGCAAAGAATCTCGAAAAGAAAAAATTTTTTTTCGAAGTTTGGAAACTTCGTTAGAATCACTTTTTTTCCGTTCTTATTTGAGATAACTAGTTCTCCTTCATTATACTAGTTTGATAGCCTCAGAAATGCATATTATGCGCAAAGAATCTCGAAAAGAAAAAAAATTTTTTTCGAAGTTTGGAAACTTCATTAGAATCACTTTTTTTCCATTCTTATTTTAGATAAATGGTAATCTCTCATTATACTACTTTGATAGCCTCAGAAAAGCATATTATGCACAATGAATCTCGAAAAGAAGAAAAATTTTTTACGAAGTTTGGAAACTTCGTTAGAATCACTTTTTTTCCGTTCTTATTTGAGATAACTGGTTCTCTTTCATTATACTAGTTTGATAGCCTCAGAAAAGCATATTATGCGCAAAGAATCTCGAAAAGAAAAAATTTTTTTTTCGAAGGTAGAAACTTCTTTAGAGTCACTTTTTTTCCGTTCTTATTTGAGATAACTGGTTCTCTTTCATTATACTAGTTTGATAGCCTCAGAAAAGCATATTATGCGCAAAGAATCTCGAAAAGAATAATTTTTTTTTTCGAAGGTAGAAACTTCTTTAGAGTCACTTTTTTTCCGTTCTTATTTGAGATAACTGGTTCTCTTTCATTATACTAATTAGATAGCCTCAGAAAAGCATATTACGCGCAAAGAATCTCGAAAATAAAAAAATTTTTTTAGAACTTTGGAAACTTCGTTAGAATCACTGTTTTCCGTTCTTATTTGAGATAACTGGTTCTCTTTCATTATACTAGTTTGATAGCCTCAGAAAAGCATATTATGCGCAAAGAATCTCGAAAAGAAAAAAATTTTTTTTCGAAGTTTGGAAACTTCATTAGAATCACTTTTTTTCCATTCTTATTTGAGATACCTGGTAATCTCTCATTATACTAGTTTGATAGCCTCAGAAAAGCATATTATGCCCAAAGAATCTCGAAAAGAAAAAAAAATTTTTTTCGAAGTTTGGAAACGTCGTTTGAATCACTTTTTTCCGTTCTTATTTGAGATAACCGGTTCTCTTTCATTATAGTAGTTTGATAGCCTCAGAAAAGCATATTATGCGCATAGAATCTCGAAATGAAAAAATTTTTTTTCGAAGTTTGGAAACTTCCTTACAATCACTTTTTTTCCTTTCTTATTTGAGATAACTGGTTCTCTTTCATTATACTAGTTTGATAGCCTCAGAAAAGCATATTATGCGCAAAGAATCTCGAAAAGAAAAAAATCTTTTTTCGAAGTTTGGAAACTTCCTTAGAAACACTTTTTTTCCATTCTTATTTGAGTTAACTGGTTCTCTTTCATTATAGTAGTTTGATAGCCTCAGAAAAGCATATTATGCGCATAGAATCTCGAAATGAAAAAAATTTTTTTCGAAGTTTGGAAACTTCCTTAGAATCACTTTTTTTCCGTTCTTATTTGAGATAACTGGTTCTCTTTCATTATACTAGTTTCATAGCCTCAGAAAAGCAAATTATGCGCAAAGAATCTCGAAAAGAAAAAAATCTTTTTTCGAAGTTTGGAAACTTCGTTAGAATCACTTTTTTTCCGTTCTTATTTGAGATAACTGGTTCTCTTTCATTATACTAGTTTGATAGCCTCAGAAAAGCATATTATGCGCAAAGAATCTCGAAAATAAAAAAAAAAATTTGCGAAGTTTGAAACTTCGTTAGAATCACTTTTTCTTCGTTCTTATTTGAGATAACTGGTTCTCTTTCATTATACTAGTTTGATAGCCTCAGAAAAGCATATTATGCGCAAAGAATCTCGAAAAGAAAAAAATTTTTTTTCGAAGTTTGGAAACGTCGATTGAATCACTTTTTTCCGTTCTTATTTGAGATAACTGGTTCTCTTTCATTATAGTAGTTTGATAGCCTCAGTAAAGCATATTATGCGCAAAGAATATGGAAAAGAAAAAAAATTTTTTTCGAAGTTTGGAAACTTCGTTAGAATCACTTTTTTTCCGTTCTTATTTGAGATAACTGGTTCTCTTTCATTATACTAGTTTGATAGTCTCAGAAAAGCATATTATGCGCAAAGAATCTCGAAAAGAAAAAAATTTTTTTTCGAAGTTTGGAAACTTCTTTTGAATCACTTTTTTTCCGTTCTTATTTGAGATAACTGGTTCTCTTTCATTATACTAGTTTGATAGCCTCAGAAAAGCATATTATGCGCAAAGAATCTCGAAAAGAAAAAAAATTTTTTTCGAAGTTTGGAAACTTCTTTAGAATCACTTTTTTTCCGTTCTTATTTGAGATAACTGGTTCTCTTTCATTATACTAGTTTGATAGCCTGAGAAAAGCATATTTAGCGCAAAGAATCTCGAAAAGAAGAAATTTTTTTTTCGAAGTTTTGAAACTTCGTTAGAATCACTTTTTTCCGTTCTTATTTGAGATAACTAGTTCTCTTTCATTATACAGTTTGATACCCTCAGAAAAGCATATTATGCGCAAAGAATCTCGAAAAGAAGAAAAAATTTTTACGAAGTTTGGAAACTTCGTTAGAATCACTTTTATTCCGTTCTTATTTGAGATAACTGGTTCTCTTTCATTATACTAGTTTGATAGCCTCAGAAAAGCATATTACGCGCAAAGAATCTGGAAAATAAAAAAATTTTTTTAGAACATTGGAAACTTCGTTAGAATCACTTTTTTTCCGTTCTTATTTGAGATAACTGGTTCTCTTTCATTATACTATTTTGATAGCCTCAGAAAAGCATATTAGCGCAAAGAATCTCGAAAGGAAAAAAATTTTTTTTCGAAGTTTGGAAACTTCATTAGAATCACTTTTCTTCCATTCTTATTTGAGATAACTGGTAATCTCTCATTATACTAGTTTGATAGCCTCAGAAAAACATATTATGCCCAAAGAATCTCGAAAAGAAAAAAAAATTTTTTCGAAGTTTGGAAACGTCGTTTGAATCACTTTTTTCCGTTCTTATTTGAGATAACTGGTTCTCTTTCATTATAGTAGTTTGATAGCCTCTGAAAAGCATATTATGCGCATAGAATCTCGAAATGAAAATTTTTTTTTTCAAAGTTTGGAAACTTCCTTAGAATCACTTTTTTTCCTTTCTTATTTGAGATAACTGGTTCTCTTTCATTATACTAGTTTGATAGCCTCAGAAAAGCATATTATGCGCAAAGAATCTCGAAAAGAAAAAAATCTTTTTTCGAAGTTTGGAAACTTCCTTAGAAACACTTTTTTTCCATTCTTATTTGAGTTAACTGGTTCTCTTTCATTATAGTAGTTTGATAGCCTCAGAAAAGCATATTATGCGCATAGAATCTCGAAATGAAAAAAAATTTTTTTCGAAGTTTGGAAACTTCCTTAGAATCACTTTTTTTCCATTCTTATTTGAAATAACTGGTTCTCTTTCATTATACTATTTTGATAGCCTCAGAAAAGCGTATTATGCGCAAAGAATCTCGAAAAGAAAAAAATCTTTTTTCGAAGTTTGGAAACTTCGTTAGAATCACTTTTTTTCCGTTCTTATTTGAGATAACTGGTTCTCTTTCATTATACTAGTTTGATAGCCTCAGAAAAGCTTATTATGCGCAAAGAATCTCGAAAATAAAAAGAAAAATTTTCGAAGTTTGAAACTTCGTTAGAATCACTTTTTTTTCGTTCTTATTTGAGATAACTGGTTCTCTTTCATTATACTAGTTTGATAGCCTCAGAAAAGCATATTATGCCCAAAGAATCTCGAAAAGAAAAAAATTTTTTTTCGAAGTTTGGAAACGTCGTTTGAATCACTTTTTTCCGTTCTTATTTGAGATAACTGGTTCTCTTTCATTATAGTAGTTTGATAGCCTCAGTAAAGCATATTATGCGCAAAGAATATGGAAAAGAAAAAAAAAAAATTTTTCGAAGTTTGGAAACTTCGTTAGAATCACTTTTTTTCCGTTCTTATTTGAGATAACTGGTTCTCTTTCATTATACTAGTTTGATAGTCTCAGAAAAGCATATTATGCGCAAAGAATCTCGAAAAGAAAAAAATTTTTTTTCGAAGTTTGGAAACTTCGTTTGAATCACTTTTTTTCCGTTCTTATTTGAGATAACTGGTTCTCTTTCATTATACTAGTTGATAGCCTCAGAAAAGCATATTTAGCGCAAAGAATCACGAAAAGAAAAAAAAATTTTTTCGAAGTTTGGAAACTTCCTTAGAATCACTTTCTTCCCGTTCTTATTTGAGATAACTGGTTCTCTTTCATTATACTAGTTTGATTGCCTCAGAAAAGCATATTATGGGCAAAGAATCTCGAAAAGAAAAAAATCTTTTTTCGAAGTTTGGAAACTTCGTTAGAATCACTTTTTTTCCGTTCTTATTTGAGATAACTGGTTCTCTTTCATTATACTAGTTTGATAGCCTCAGAAAAGCTTATTATGCGCAAAGAATCTCGAAAATAAAAAAAAAATTTTCGAAGTTTGAAACTTCGTTAGAATCACTTTTTTTTCGTTCTTATTTGAGATAACTGGTTCTCTTTCATTATACTAGTTTGATAGCCTCAGAAAAGCATATTATGCCCAAAGAATCTCGAAAAGAAAAAAATTTTTTTTCGAAGTTTTGAAACGTCGTTTGAATCACTTTTTTCCGTTCTTATTTGAGATAACTGGTTCTCTTTCATTATAGTAGTTTGATAGCCTCAGTAAAGCATATTATGCGCAAAGAATATGGAAAAGAAAAAAAAAAAATTTTTCGAAGTTTGGAAACTTCGTTAGAATCACTTTTTTCCGTTCTTATTTGAGATAACTGGTTCTCTTTCATTATACTAGTTTGATAGTCTCAGAAAAGCATATTATGCGCAAAGAATCTCGAAAAGAAAAAACTTTTTTTTCGAAGTTTGGAAATTTCGTTTGAATCACTTTTTTTCCGTTCTTATTTGAGATAACTGGTTCTCTTTCATTATACTAGTTTGATAGCCTGAGAAAAGCATATTTAGCGCAAAGAATCACGAAAAGAAAAAAAAATTTTTTCGAAGTTTGGAAACTTCCTTAGAATCACTTTCTTCCCGTTCTTATTTGAGATAACTGGTTCTCTTTCATTATACTAGTTTGATTGCCTCAGAAAAGCATATTATGGGCAAAGAATCTCGAAAAGAAAAAAAATTTTTTTCGAAGTTTGGAAACTTTGTTAGAATCACTTTTTTTCCGTTCTTATTTGAGATAACTGGTTCTCTTTCATTATACTAGTTTGATAGCCTCAGAAAAGCATATTATGCGCAAAGAATCTCGAAAAGATAAAAAAAATTTTCGAAGTTTGGAAACTTCGTTAGAATCACTTTTATTCCGTTCTTAATTGAGATAACTGGTTCTGTTTCATTATACTAGTTTGATAGCCTGAGAAAAGCATATTTAGCGCAAAGAATCACGAAAAGAAAAAAAATTTTTTCGAAGTTTAGAAACTTCCTTAGAATCACTTTCTTCCCGTTCTTATTTGAGATAACTGGTTCTCTTTCATTATACTAGTTTGATAGCCTCAGAAAAGCATATTATGCGCAAAGAATCTCGAAAAGAAAAAAAATTTTTTTCGAAGTTTGGAAACTTCTTTAGAATCACTTTTTTTCCGTTCTTATTTGAGATAACTGGTTCTCTTTCATTATACTAGTTTGATAGCCTGAGAAAAGCATATTTAGCGCAAAGAATCACGAAAAGAAAAAAAATTTTTTCGAAGTTTAGAAACTTCCTTAGAATAACTTTCTTCCCGTTCTTATTTGAGATAACTGGTTCTCTTTCATTATACTAGTTTGATTGCCTCAGAAAAGCATATTATGGGCAAAGAATCTCGAAAAGAAAAAAAATTTTTTTCGAAGTTTGGAAACATTGTTAGAATCACTTTTTTTCCGTTCTTATTTGAGATAACTGGTTCTCTTTCATTATACTAGTTTGATAGCCTCAGAAAAGCATATTATGCGCAAAGAATCTCGAAAAGATAAAAAAAATTTTCGAAGTTTGGAAACTTCGTTAGAATCACTTTAATTCCGTTCTTAATTGAGATAACTGGTTCTGTTTCATTATACTAGTTTGATAGCCTCAGAAAAGCATATTATGCCCAAAGAATCTCGAAAAGAAGAAATTTTTTTTCGAAGTTTTGAAACTTCGTTAGAATCACTTTTTTCCGTTCTTATTTGAGATAACTAGTTCTCTTTCATTATACAGTTTGATACCCTCATAAAAGCATATTATGCGCAAAGAATCTCGAAAAGAAGAAAAATTTTTTACGAAGTTTGGAAACTTCGTTAGAATCACTTTTATTCCGTTCTTATTTGAGATAACTGGTTCTCTTTCATTATACTAGTTTGATAGCCTTAGAAAAGCATATTATGCGCAAAGAATCTCGAAAAGAAAAAAAATTTTTTTCGAAGTTTGAAAACTTCTTTAGAATCACTTTTTTTCCGTTCTTATTTGAGATAACTGGTTCTCTTTCATTATACTAATTAGATAGCCTCAGAAAAGCATATTACGCGCAAAGAATCTGGAAAATAAAAAAAATTTTTTAGAACATTGGAAACTTCGTTAGAATCACTTTCTTTCCGTTCTTATTTGAGATAACTGGTTCTGTTTCATTATACTAGTTTGATAGCGTCAGAAATGCATATTAGCGCAAAGAATCTCGAAAAGAAAAAAAATTTTTTTTCGAAGTTTGGAAACTTCATTAGAATCACTTTTTTTCCATTCTTATTTGAATTAACTGGTAATCTCTCATTATACTAGTTTGATAGCCTCAGAAAAGCATATTATGCCCAAAGAATCTCGAAAAGAAAACAAATTTTTTTCGAAGTTTGGAAACGTCGTTTGAATCACTTTTTTCCGTTCTTATTTGAGATAACTGGTTCTCTTTCATTATACCAGTTTGATAGCCTCAGAAAAGCATATTATGCGCAAAGAATCTCGAAAAGAATAAAATCTTTTTTCGAAGTTTGGAAACTACCTTAGAAACACTTTTTGTCCATTCTTATTTGAGTTAACTGGTTCTCTTTCATTATAGTAGTTTGATAGCCTCAGAAAAGCATATTATGCGCATAGAATCTCGAAATGAAAAAAATTTTTTTTCGAAGTTTGGAAACTTCCTTAGAATCACTTTTTTTCCGTTCTTATTTGAGATTACTGGTTCTCTTTCATTATACTAGTTTGATAGCCTCAGAAAAGCATATTATGCGCAAAGAATCTCGAAAAGAAAAAAATCTTTTTTCGAAGTTTGGAAACTTCGTTAGAATCACTTTTTTTCCGTTCTTATTTGAGATAACTGGTTCTCTTTCATTATACTAGTTTGATAGCTTCAGAAAAGCATATTATGCGCAAAGAATCTCGTAAAGAAAAAAAATTTTTTTCGAAGTTTGGAAACGTCGTTTGAATCAATTTTTTCCGTTCTTATTTGAGATAACTGGTAATCTCTCATTATATTAGTTTGATAGCCTCAGAAAATCATATAATGCGCAAAGAATCTCGTAAAAAAAAAATTTTTTTTCGAAGTTTGGAAACGTCGTTTGAATCACTTTTTTCCGTTCTTATTTGAGATAACTGGTTCTCTTTCATTATAGTAGTTTGATAGCCTCAGAAAAGCATATTATTCGCATAGAATCTCGAAATGAAGGACATTTTTTTTCGAAGTTTGGAAACTTCCTTAGAATCACTTTTTTTCCTTTCTTATTTGAGATAACTGGTTCTCTTTCATTATACTAGTTTGATAGCCTCAGAAAAGCATATTATGCGCAAAGAATCTCGAAAAGAAAAAAATCTTTTTTCGAAGTTTGGAAACTTCCTTAGAAACACTTTTTTTCCATTCTTATTTGAGTTAACTGGTTCTCTTTCATTATACTAGTTTGATAGCCTGAGAAAAGCATATTATGCGCAAAGAATCTCGAAAGAAAAAAATTTTTTTTCGAAGTTTGGAAACTTCGTTAGAATCACTTTTTACCGTTCTTATTTCAGATAACTGGTTCTCTTTCATTATACTAGTTTGATAGCCTCAGAATAGCATATTATGCGCAAAGAATCTCGAAAATAAAAAAAAAAATTTTCGAAGTTTGAAACTTCGTTAGAATCACTTTTTTTTCGTTCTTATTTGAGATAACTGGTTCTCTTTCATTATACTAGTTTGATAGCCTCAGAAAAGCATACATATTATGCGCAAAGAATCTCGAAATGAAAAAAAATTTTTTTCGAAGTTTGGAAACTTCATTAGAATAATTTTTTTCCGTTCTTATTTGAGATAACTGGTTCTCTTTCATTATACTAGTTTGATAGCCTCAGTAAAGCATATTATGCGCAAAGAATCCGGAAAAGAAAAAAATTTTTTTCGAAGTTTGGAAACTTCTTTAGAATCACTTTTTTCCGTTCTTATTTGAGATAACTGGTTCTCTTTCATTATACTAGTTTGATAGCGTGAGAAAAGCATATTTAGCGCAAAGAATCACGAAAAGAAAAAAAAATTTTTTTTCGAAGTTTGGAAACTTTGTTAGAATCACTTTTTTCCCGTTCTTATTTGAGATAACTGGTTCTCTTTCATTATACTAGTTTGATTGCCTCAGAAAAGCATATTATGCGCAAAGAATTTCGAAAAGAAAAAAAATTTTTTTCGAAGTTTGGAAACTTCCTTGGAATCACTTTTTTTCCGTTCTTAATTGAGATAACTGGTTCTGTTTCATTATACTAGTTTGATAGCCTCAGAAAAGCATATTATGCCCAAAGAATCTCGAAAAGAAGAAATTTTTTTTCGAAGTTTTGAAACTTCGTTAGAATCACTTTTTTCCGTTCTTATTTGAGATAACTAGTTCTCTTTCATTATACAGTTTGATACCCTCATAAAAGCATATTATGCGCAAAGAATCTCGAAAAGAAGAAAAATTTTTTACGAAGTTTGGAAACTTCGTTAGAATCACTTTTATTCCGTTCTTATTTGAGATAACTGGTTCTCTTTCATTATACTAGTTTGATAGCCTCAGAAAAGCATATTATGCGCAAAGAATCTCGAAAAGAAAAAAATTTTTTTTCGAAGTTTGAAAACTTCTTTAGAATCACTTTTTTTCCGTTCTTATTTGAGATAACTGGTTCTCTTTCATTATACTAATTAGATAGCCTCAGAAAAGCATATTACGCGCAAAGAATCTGGAAAATAAAAAAAATTTTTTAGAACATTGGAAACTTCGTTAGAATCACTTTTTTTCCGTTCTTATTTGAGATAACTGGTTCTGTTTCATTATACTAGTTTGATAGCGTCAGAAAAGCATATTAGCGCAAAGAATCTCGAAAAGAAAAAAAATTTTTTTTCGAAGTTTGGAAACTTCATTAGAATCACTTTTTTTCCATTCTTATTTGAATTAACTGGTAATCTCTCATTATACTAGTTTAATAGCCTCAGAAAAGCATATTATGCCCAAAGAATCTCGAAAAGAAAACAAATTTTTTTCGAAGTTTGGAAACGTCGTTTGAATCACTTTTTTCCGTTCTTATTTGAGATAACTGGTTCTCTTTCATTATACCAATTTGAGAACCTCAGAAAAGCATATTATGCGCAAAGAATCTCGAAAAGAATAAAATCTTTTTTCGAAGTTTGGAAACTTCCTTAGAAACACTTTTTTTCCATTCTTATTTGAGTTAACTGGTTCTCTTTCATTATGAGGTTTGATAGCCTTAGAAAAGCATATTATGCGCATAGAATCTCGAAATGAAAAAAATTTTTTTTCGAAGTTTGGAAACTTCCTTAGAATCACTTTTTTTCCGTTCTTATTTGAGATTCCTGGTTCTCTTTCATTATACTAGTTTGATAGCCTCAGAAAAGCATATTATGCGCAAAGAATCTCGAAAAGAAAAAAATCTTTTTTCGAAGTTTGGAAACTTCGTTAGAATCACTTTTTTTCCGTTGTTATTTGAGATAACTGGTTCTCTTTCATTATACTAGTTTGATAGCTTCAGAAAAGCATATTATGCGCAAAGAATCTCGTAAAGAAAAAAAATTTTTTTCGAAGTTTGGAAACGTCGTTTGAATCAATTTTTTCCGTTCTTATTTGAGATAACTGGTAATCTCTCATTATATTAGTTTGATAGCCTCAGAAAAGCATATTATGCCCAAAGAATCTCGAAAAGAAAACAAATTTTTTTCGAAGTTTGGAAACGTCGTTTGAATCACTTTTTTCCGTTCTTATTTGAGATAACTGGTTCTCTTTCATTATACCAGTTTGAGAACCTCAGAAAAGCATATTATGCGCAAAGAATCTCGAAAAGAAAAAATTTTTTTTCGAAGTTTGGAAACTTCGTTAGAATCACTTTTTTTCCGTTCTTATTTGAGATAACTAGTTCTCCTTCATTATACTAGTTTGATAGCCTCAGAAATGCATATTATGCGCAAAGAATCTCGAAAAGAAAAAAATTTTTTTTCGAAGTTTGGAAACTTCATTAGAATCACTTTTTTTCCATTCTTATTTTAGATAAATGGTAATCTCTCATTATACTACTTTGATAGCCTCAGAAAAGCATATTATGCACAATGAATCTCGAAAAGAAGAAATTTTTTTTTCGAAGTTTGGAAACTTCGTTAGAATCACTTTTTTTCCGTTGTTATTTGAGATAACTGGTTCTCTTTCATTATACCAGTTTGATAGCCTCAGTAAAGCATATTATGCTCAAAGAATCTCGAAAAGAAAAAAATTTTTTTCGAAGTTTGGAAACTTCGTTAGAATCACTTTTTTTCCGTTCTTATTTGAGATAACTAGTTCTCCTTCATTATACTAGTTTGATAGCCTCAGAAATGCATATTATGCGCAAAGAATCTCGAAAAGAAAAAAATTTTTTTTCGAAGTTTGGAAACTTCATTAGAATCACTTTTTTTCCATTCTTATTTTAGATAAATGGTAATCTCTCATTATACTACTTTGATAGCCTCAGAAAAGCATATTATGCACAATGAATCTCGAAAAGAAGAAAAATTTTTTACGAAGTTTGGAAACTTCGTTAGAATCACTTTTTTTCCGTTCTTATTTGAGATAACTGGTTCTCTTTCATTATACTAGTTTGATAGCCTCAGAAAAGCATATTATGCGCAAAGAATCTCGAAAAGAAAAAATTTTTTTTTCGAAGGTAGAAACTTCTTTAGAGTCACTTTTTTTCCGTTCTTATTTGAGATAACTGGTTCTCTTTCATTATACTAGTTTGATAGCCTCAGAAAAGCATATTATGCGCAAAGAATCTCGAAAAGAATAATTTTTTTTTTCGAAGGTAGAAACTTCTTTAGAGTCACTTTTTTTCCGTTCTTATTTGAGATAACTGGTTCTCTTTCATTATACTAATTAGATAGCCTCAGAAAAGCATATTACGCGCAAAGAATCTCGAAAATAAAAAAAATTTTTTAGAACTTTGGAAACTTCGTTAGAATCACTGTTTTCCGTTCTTATTTGAGATAACTGGTTCTCTTTCATTATACTAGTTTGATAGCCTCAGAAAAGCATATTATGCGCAAAGAATCTCGAAAAGAAAAAAATTTTTTTTCGAAGTTTGGAAACTTCATTAGAATCACTTTTTTTCCATTCTTATTTGAGATACCTGGTAATCTCTCATTATACTAGTTTGATAGCCTCAGAAAAGCATATTATGCCCAAAGAATCTCGAAAAGAAAAAAAAAATTTTTTCGAAGTTTGGAAACGTCGTTTGAATCACTTTTTTCCGTTCTTATTTGAGATAACCGGTTCTCTTTCATTATAGTAGTTTGATAGCCTCAGAAAAGCATATTATGCGCATAGAATCTCGAAATGAAAAAATTTTTTTTCGAAGTTTGGAAACTTCCTTACAATCACTTTTTTTCCTTTCTTATTTGAGATAACTGGTTCTCTTTCATTATACTAGTTTGATAGCCTCAGAAAAGCATATTATGCGCAAAGAATCTCGAAAAGAAAAAAATCTTTTTTCGAAGTTTGGAAACTTCCTTAGAAACACTTTTTTTCCATTCTTATTTGAGTTAACTGGTTCTCTTTCATTATAGTAGTTTGATAGCCTCAGAAAAGCATATTATGCGCATAGAATCTCGAAAAGAAAAAAATTTTTTTCGAAGTTTGGAAACTTCCTTAGAATCACTTTTTTTCCGTTCTTATTTGAGATAACTGGTTCTCTTTCATTATACTAGTTTCATAGCCTCAGAAAAGCAAATTATGCGCAAAGAATCTCGAAAAGAAAAAAATCTTTTTTCGAAGTTTGGAAACTTCGTTAGAATCACTTTTTTTCCGTTCTTATTTGAGATAACTGGTTCTCTTTCATTATACTAGTTTGATAGCCTCAGAAAAGCATATTATGCGCAAAGAATCTCGAAAATAAAAAAAAAATTTTGCGAAGTTTGAAACTTCGTTAGAATCACTTTTTCTTCGTTCTTATTTGAGATAACTGGTTCTCTTTCATTATACTAGTTTGATAGCCTCAGAAAAGCATATTATGCGCAAAGAATCTCGAAAAGAAAAAAATTTTTTTTCGAAGTTTGGAAACGTCGATTGAATCACTTTTTTCCGTTCTTATTTGAGATAACTGGTTCTCTTTCATTATAGTAGTTTGATAGCCTCAGTAAAGCATATTATGCGCAAAGAATATGGAAAAGAAAAAAAAATTTTTTTCGAAGTTTGGAAACTTCGTTAGAATCACTTTTTTTCCGTTCTTATTTGAGATAACTGGTTCTCTTTCATTATACTAGTTTGATAGTCTCAGAAAAGCATATTATGCGCAAAGAATCTCGAAAAGAAAAAAATTTTTTTTCGAAGTTAGAAAACTTCTTTTGAATCACTTTTTTTCCGTTCTTATTTGAGATAACTGGTTCTCTTTCATTATACTAGTTTGATAGCCTCAGAAAAGCATATTATGCGCAAAGAATCTCGAAAAGAAAAAAAATTTTTTTCGAAGTTTGGAAACTTCTTTAGAATCACTTTTTTTCCGTTCTTATTTGAGATAACTGGTTCTCTTTCATTATACTAGTTTGATAGCCTGAGAAAAGCATATTTAGCGCAAAGAATCTCGAAAAGAAGAAATTTTTTTTTCGAAGTTTTGAAACTTCGTTAGAATCACTTTTTTCCGTTCTTATTTGAGATAACTAGTTCTCTTTCATTATACAGTTTGATACCCTCAGAAAAGCATATTATGCGCAAAGAATCTCGAAAAGAAGAAAAAATTTTTACGAAGTTTGGAAACTTCGTTAGAATCACTTTTATTCCGTTCTTATTTGAGATAACTGGTTCTCTTTCATTATACTAGTTTGATAGCCTCAGAAAAGCATATTACGCGCAAAGAATCTGGAAAATAAAAAAATTTTTTTAGAACATTGGAAACTTCGTTAGAATCACTTTTTTTCCGTTCTTATTTGAGATAACTGGTTCTCTTTCATTATACTATTTTGATAGCCTCAGAAAAGCATATTAGCGCAAAGAATCTCGAAAGGAAAAAAATTTTTTTTCGAAGTTTGGAAACTTCATTAGAATCACTTTTCTTCCATTCTTATTTGAGATAACTGGTAATCTCTCATTATACTAGTTTGATAGCCTCAGAAAAACATATTATGCCCAAAGAATCTCGAAAAGAAAAAAAAATTTTTTCGAAGTTTGGAAACGTCGTTTGAATCACTTTTTTCCGTTCTTATTTGAGATAACTGGTTCTCTTTCATTATAGTAGTTTGATAGCCTCTGAAAAGCATATTATGCGCATAGAATCTCGAAATGAAAATTTTTTTTTTCAAAGTTTGGAAACTTCCTTAGAATCACTTTTTTTCCTTTCTTATTTGAGATAACTGGTTCTCTTTCATTATACTAGTTTGATAGCCTCAGAAAAGCATATTATGCGCAAAGAATCTCGAAAAGAAAAAAATCTTTTTTCGAAGTTTGGAAACTTCCTTAGAAACACTTTTTTTCCATTCTTATTTGAGTTAACTGGTTCTCTTTCATTATAGTAGTTTGATAGCCTCAGAAAAGCATATTATGCGCATAGAATATCGAAATGAAAAAAATTTTTTTTCGAAGTTTGGAAACTTCCTTAGAATCACTTTTTTTCCGTTCTTATTTGAAATAACTGGTTCTCTTTCATTATACTATTTTGATAGCCTCAGAAAAGCGTATTATGCGCAAAGAATCTCGAAAAGAAAAAAATCTTTTTTCGAAGTTTGGAAACTTCGTTAGAATCACTTTTTTTCCGTTCTTATTTGAGATAACTGGTTCTCTTTCATTATACTAGTTTGATAGCCTCAGAAAAGCTTATTATGCGCAAAGAATCTCGAAAATAAAAAGAAAAATTTTCGAAGTTTGAAACTTCGTTAGAATCACTTTTTTTTCGTTCTTATTTGAGATAACTGGTTCTCTTTCATTATACTAGTTTGATAGCCTCAGAAAAGCATATTATGCCCAAAGAATCTCGAAAAGAAAAAAATTTTTTTTCGAAGTTTGGAAACGTCGTTTGAATCACTTTTTTCCGTTCTTATTTGAGATAACTGGTTCTCTTTCATTATAGTAGTTTGATAGCCTCAGTAAAGCATATTATGCGCAAAGAATATGGAAAAGAAAAAAAAAAAATTTTTCGAAGTTTGGAAACTTCGTTAGAATCACTTTTTTTCCGTTCTTATTTGAGATAACTGGTTCTCTTTCATTATACTAGTTTGATAGTCTCAGAAAAGCATATTATGCGCAAAGAATCTCGAAAAGAAAAAAATTTTTTTTCGAAGTTTGGAAACTTCGTTTGAATCACTTTTTTTCCGTTCTTATTTGAGATAACTGGTTCTCTTTCATTATACTAGTTTGATAGCCTCAGAAAAGCATATTTAGCGCAAAGAATCACGAAAAGAAAAAAAAATTTTTTCGAAGTTTGGAAACTTCCTTAGAATCACTTTCTTCCCGTTCTTATTTGAGATAACTGGTTCTCTTTCATTATACTAGTTTGATTGCCTCAGAAAAGCATATTATGGGCAAAGAATCTCGAAAAGAAAAAAATCTTTTTTCGAAGTTTGGAAACTTCGTTAGAATCACTTTTTTTCCGTTCTTATTTGAGATAACTGGTTCTCTTTCATTATACTAGTTTGATAGCCTCAGAAAAGCTTATTATGCGCAAAGAATCTCGAAAATAAAAAAAAAATTTTCGAAGTTTGAAACTTCGTTAGAATCACTTTTTTTTCGTTCTTATTTGAGATAACTGGTTCTCTTTCATTATACTAGTTTGATAGCCTCAGAAAAGCATATTATGCCCAAAGAATCTCGAAAAGAAAAAAATTTTTTTTCGAAGTTTGGAAACGTCGTTTGAATCACTTTTTTCCGTTCTTATTTGAGATAACTGGTTCTCTTTCATTATAGTAGTTTGATAGCCTCAGTAAAGCATATTATGCGCAAAGAATATGGAAAAGAAAAAAAAAAAATTTTTCGAAGTTTGGAAACTTCGTTAGAATCACTTTTTTTCCGTTCTTATTTGAGATAACTGGTTCTCTTTCATTATACTAGTTTGATAGTCTCAGAAAAGCATATTATGCGCAAAGAATCTCGAAAAGAAAAAACTTTTTTTTCGAAGTTTGGAAATTTCGTTTGAATCACTTTTTTTCCGTTCTTATTTGAGATAACTGGTTCTCTTTCATTATACTAGTTTGATAGCCTGAGAAAAGCATATTTAGCGCAAAGAATCACGAAAAGAAAAAAAAATTTTTTCGAAGTTTGGAAACTTCCTTAGAATCACTTTCTTCCCGTTCTTATTTGAGATAACTGGTTCTCTTTCATTATACTAGTTTGATTGCCTCAGAAAAGCATATTATGGGCAAAGAATCTCGAAAAGAAAAAAAATTTTTTTCGAAGTTTGGAAACTTTGTTAGAATCACTTTTTTTCCGTTCTTATTTGAGATAACTGGTTCTCTTTCATTATACTAGTTTGATAGCCTCAGAAAAGCATATTATGCGCAAAGAATCTCGAAAAGATAAAAAAAATTTTCGAAGTTTGGAAACTTCGTTAGAATCACTTTTATTCCGTTCTTAATTGAGATAACTGGTTCTGTTTCATTATACTAGTTTGATAGCCTCAGAAAAGCATATTATGCCCAAAGAATCTCGAAAAGAAGAAATTTTTTTTCGAAGTTTTGAAACTTCGTTAGAATCACTTTTTTCCGTTCTTATTTGAGATAACTAGTTCTCTTTCATTATACAGTTTGATACCCTCATAAAAGCATATTATGCGCAAAGAATCTCGAAAAGAAGAAAAAATTTTTACGAAGTTTGGAAACTTCGTTAGAATCACTTTTATTCCGTTCTTATTTGAGATAACTGGTTCTCTTTCATTATACTAGTTTGATAGCCTCAGAAAAGCATATTATGCGCAAAGAATCTCGAAAAGAAAAAAATTTTTTTTCGAAGTTTGAAAACTTCTTTAGAATCACTTTTTTTCCGTTCTTATTTGAGATAACTGGTTCTCTTTCATTATACTAATTAGATAGCCTCAGAAAAGCATATTACGCGCAAAGAATCTGGAAAATAAAAAAAATTTTTTAGAACATTGGAAACTTCGTTAGAATCACTTTTTTTCCGTTCTTATTTGAGATAACTGGTTCTGTTTCATTATACTAGTTTGATAGCGTCAGAAATGCATATTAGCGCAAAGAATCTCGAAAAGAAAAAAAATTTTTTTTCGAAGTTTGGAAACTTCATTAGAATCACTTTTTTTCCATTCTTATTTGAATTAACTGGTAATCTCTCATTATACTAGTTTGATAGCCTCAGAAAAGCATATTATGCCCAAAGAATCTCGAAAAGAAAACAAATTTTTTTCGAAGTTTGGAAACGTCGTTTGAATCACTTTTTTCCGTTCTTATTTGAGATAACTGGTTCTCTTTCATTATACCAGTTTGATAGCCTCAGAAAAGCATATTATGCGCAAAGAATCTCGAAAAGAATAAATTCCTTTTTCGAAGTTTGGAAACTTCCTTAGAAACACTTTTTGTCCATTCTTATTTGAGTTAACTGGTTCTCTTTCATTATAGTAGTTTGATAGCCTCAGAAAAGCATATTATGCGCATAGAATCTCGAAATGAAAAAAATTTTTTTTCGAAGTTTGGAAACTTCCTTAGAATCACTTTTTTTCCGTTCTTATTTGAGATTACTGGTTCTCTTTCATTATACTAATTTGATAGCCTCAGAAAAGCATATTATGCGCAAAGAATCTCGAAAAGAAAAAAATCTTTTTTCGAAGTTTGGAAACTTCGTTAGAATCACTTTTTTTCCGTTCTTATTTGAGATAACTGGTTCTCTTTCATTATACTAGTTTGATAGCTTCAGAAAAGCATATTATGCGCAAAGAATCTCGTAAAGAAAAAAAATTTTTTTCGAAGTTTGGAAACGTCGTTTGAATCAATTTTTTCCGTTCTTATTTGAGATAACTGGTAATCTCTCATTATATTAGTTTGATAGCCTCAGAAAATCATATAATGCGCAAAGAATCTCGTAAAAAAAAATTTTTTTTTCGAAGTTTGGAAACGTCGTTTGAATCACTTTTTTCCGTTCTTATTTGAGATAACTGGTTCTCTTTCATTATAGTAGTTTGATAGCCTCAGAAAAGCATATTATTCGCATAGAATCTCGAAATGAAGGACATTTTTTTTCGAAGTTTGGAAACTTCCTTAGAATCACTTTTTTTCCTTTCTTATTTGAGATAACTGGTTCTCTTTCATTATAGTAGTTTGATAGCCTCAGAAAAGCATATTATGCGCATAGAATCTCGAAATGAAAAAAATTTTTTTTCGAAGTTTGGAAACTTCCTTAGAATCACTTTTTTTCCGTTCTTATTTGAGATTACTGGTTCTCTTTCATTATACTAGTTTGATAGCCTCAGAAAAGCATATTATGCGCAAAGAATCTCGAAAAGAAAAAAATCTTTTTTCGAAGTTTGGAAACTTCGTTAGAATCACTTTTTTTCCGTTCTTATTTGAGATAACTGGTTCTCTTTCATTATACTAGTTTGATAGCTTCAGAAAAGCATATTATGCGCAAAGAATCTCGTAAAGAAAAAAAATTTTTTTCGAAGTTTGGAAACGTCGTTTGAATCAATTTTTTCCGTTCTTATTTGAGATAACTGGTAATCTCTCATTATATTAGTTTGATAGCCTCAGAAAATCATATAATGCGCAAAGAATCTCGTAAAAAAAAAATTTTTTTTCGAAGTTTGGAAACGTCGTTTGAATCACTTTTTTCCGTTCTTATTTGAGATAACTGGTTCTCTTTCATTATAGTAGTTTGATAGCCTCAGAAAAGCATATTATTCGCATAGAATCTCGAAATGAAGGACATTTTTTTTCGAAGTTTGGAAACTTCCTTAGAATCACTTTTTTTCCTTTCTTATTTGAGATAACTGGTTCTCTTTCATTATACTAGTTTGATAGCCTCAGAAAAGCATATTATGCGCAAAGAATCTCGAAAAGAAAAAAATCTTTTTTCGAAGTTTGGAAACTTCCTTAGAAACACTTTTTTTCCATTCTTATTTGAGTTAACTGGTTCTCTTTCATTATACTAGTTTGATAGCCTGAGAAAAGCATATTATGCGCAAAGAATCTCGAAAGAAAAAAATTTTTTTTCGAAGTTTGGAAACTTCGTTAGAATCACTTTTTACCGTTCTTATTTCAGATAACTGGTTCTCTTTCATTATACTAGTTTGATAGCCTCAGAATAGCATATTATGCGCAAAGAATCTCGAAAATAAAAAAAAAAATTTTCGAAGTTTGAAACTTCGTTAGAATCACTTTTTTTTCGTTCTTATTTGAGATAACTGGTTCTCTTTCATTATACTAGTTTGATAGCCTCAGAAAAGCATACATATTATGCGCAAAGAATCTCGAAATGAAAAAAAATTTTTTTCGAAGTTTGGAAACTTCATTAGAATCACTTTTTTTCCGTTCTTATTTGAGATAACTGGTTCTCTTTCATTATACTAGTTTGATAGCCTCAGTAAAGCATATTATGCGCAAAGAATCCGGAAAAGAAAAAAATTTTTTTCGAAGTTTGGAAACTTCTTTAGAATCACTTTTTTCCGTTCTTATTTGAGATAACTGGTTCTCTTTCATTATACTAGTTTGATAGCGTGAGAAAAGCATATTTAGCGCAAAGAATCACGAAAAGAAAAAAAAATTTTTTTTCGAAGTTTGGAAACTTTGTTAGAATCACTTTTTTCCCGTTCTTATTTGAGATAACTGGTTCTCTTTCATTATACTAGTTTGATTGCCTCAGAAAAGCATATTATGCGCAAAGAATTTCGAAAAGAAAAAAAATTTTTTTCGAAGTTTGGAAACTTCCTTGGAATCACTTTTTTTCCGTTCTTAATTGAGATAACTGGTTCTGTTTCATTATACTAGTTTGATAGCCTCAGAAAAGCATATTATGCCCAAAGAATCTCGAAAAGAAGAAATTTTTTTTCGAAGTTTTGAAACTTCGTTAGAATCACTTTTTTCCGTTCTTATTTGAGATAACTAGTTCTCTTTCATTATACAGTTTGATACCCTCATAAAAGCATATTATGCGCAAAGAATCTCGAAAAGAAGAAAAATTTTTTACGAAGTTTGGAAACTTCGTTAGAATCACTTTTATTCCGTTCTTATTTGAGATAACTGGTTCTCTTTCATTATACTAGTTTGATAGCCTCAGAAAAGCATATTATGCGCAAAGAATCTCGAAAAGAAAAAAATTTTTTTTCGAAGTTTGAAAACTTCTTTAGAATCACTTTTTTTCCGTTCTTATTTGAGATAACTGGTTCTCTTTCATTATACTAATTAGATAGCCTCAGAAAAGCATATTACGCGCAAAGAATCTGGAAAATAAAAAAAATTTTTTAGAACATTGGAAACTTCGTTAGAATCACTTTTTTTCCGTTCTTATTTGAGATAACTGGTTCTGTTTCATTATACTAGTTTGATAGCGTCAGAAAAGCATATTAGCGCAAAGAATCTCGAAAAGAAAAAAAATTTTTTTTCGAAGTTTGGAAACTTCATTAGAATCACTTTTTTTCCATTCTTATTTGAATTAACTGGTAATCTCTCATTATACTAGTTTAATAGCCTCAGAAAAGCATATTATGCCCAAAGAATCTCGAAAAGAAAACAAATTTTTTTCGAAGTTTGGAAACGTCGTTTGAATCACTTTTTTCCGTTCTTATTTGAGATAACTGGTTCTCTTTCATTATACCAATTTGAGAACCTCAGAAAAGCATATTATGCGCAAAGAATCTCGAAAAGAATAAAATCTTTTTTCGAAGTTTGGAAACTTCCTTAGAAACACTTTTTTTCCATTCTTATTTGAGTTAACTGGTTCTCTTTCATTATGAGGTTTGATAGCCTTAGAAAAGCATATTATGCGCATAGAATCTCGAAATGAAAAAAATTTTTTTTCGAAGTTTGGAAACTTCCTTAGAATCACTTTTTTTCCGTTCTTATTTGAGATTCCTGGTTCTCTTTCATTATACTAGTTTGATAGCCTCAGAAAAGCATATTATGCGCAAAGAATCTCGAAAAGAAAAAAATCTTTTTTCGAAGTTTGGAAACTTCGTTAGAATCACTTTTTTTCCGTTGTTATTTGAGATAACTGGTTCTCTTTCATTATACTAGTTTGATAGCTTCAGAAAAGCATATTATGCGCAAAGAATCTCGTAAAGAAAAAAAATTTTTTTCGAAGTTTGGAAACGTCGTTTGAATCAATTTTTTCCGTTCTTATTTGAGATAACTGGTAATCTCTCATTATATTAGTTTGATAGCCTCAGAAAAGCATATTATGCCCAAAGAATCTCGAAAAGAAAACAAATTTTTTTCGAAGTTTGGAAACGTCGTTTGAATCACTTTTTTCCGTTCTTATTTGAGATAACTGGTTCTCTTTCATTATACCAGTTTGAGAACCTCAGAAAAGCATATTATGCGCAAAGAATCTCGAAAAGAAAAAATTTTTTTTCGAAGTTTGGAAACTTCGTTAGAATCACTTTTTTTCCGTTCTTATTTGAGATAACTAGTTCTCCTTCATTATACTAGTTTGATAGCCTCAGAAATGCATATTATGCGCAAAGAATCTCGAAAAGAAAAAAATTTTTTTTCGAAGTTTGGAAACTTCATTAGAATCACTTTTTTTCCATTCTTATTTTAGATAAATGGTAATCTCTCATTATACTACTTTGATAGCCTCAGAAAAGCATATTATGCACAATGAATCTCGAAAAGAAGAAATTTTTTTTTCGAAGTTTGGAAACTTCGTTAGAATCACTTTTTTTCCGTTGTTATTTGAGATAACTGGTTCTCTTTCATTATACCAGTTTGATAGCCTCAGTAAAGCATATTATGCTCAAAGAATCTCGAAAAGAAAAAATTTTTTTTCGAAGTTTGGAAACTTCGTTAGAATCACTTTTTTTCCGTTCTTATTTGAGATAACTAGTTCTCCTTCATTATACTAGTTTGATAGCCTCAGAAATGCATATTATGCGCAAAGAATCTCGAAAAGAAAAAAATTTTTTTTCGAAGTTTGGAAACTTCATTAGAATCACTTTTTTTCCATTCTTATTTTAGATAAATGGTAATCTCTCATTATACTACTTTGATAGCCTCAGAAAAGCATATTATGCACAATGAATCTCGAAAAGAAGAAAAATTTTTTACGAAGTTTGGAAACTTCGTTAGAATCACTTTTTTTCCGTTCTTATTTGAGATAACTGGTTCTCTTTCATTATACTAGTTTGATAGCCTCAGAAAAGCATATTATGCGCAAAGAATCTCGAAAAGAAAAAATTTTTTTTTCGAAGGTAGAAACTTCTTTAGAGTCACTTTTTTTCCGTTCTTATTTGAGATAACTGGTTCTCTTTCATTATACTAGTTTGATAGCCTCAGAAAAGCATATTATGCGCAAAGAATCTCGAAAAGAATAATTTTTTTTTTCGAAGGTAGAAACTTCTTTAGAGTCACTTTTTTTCCGTTCTTATTTGAGATAACTGGTTCTCTTTCATTATACTAATTAGATAGCCTCAGAAAAGCATATTACGCGCAAAGAATCTCGAAAATAAAAAAAATTTTTTAGAACTTTGGAAACTTCGTTAGAATCACTGTTTTCCGTTCTTATTTGTGATAACTGGTTCTCTTTCATTATACTAGTTTGATAGCCTCAGAAAAGCATATTATGCGCAAAGAATCTCGAAAAGAAAAAAATTTTTTTTCGAAGTTTGGAAACTTCATTAGAATCACTTTTTTTCCATTCTTATTTGAGATACCTGGTAATCTCTCATTATACTAGTTTGATAGCCTCAGAAAAGCATATTATGCCCAAAGAATCTCGAAAAGAAAAAAAAAATTTTTTCGAAGTTTGGAAACGTCGTTTGAATCACTTTTTTCCGTTCTTATTTGAGATAACCGGTTCTCTTTCATTATAGTAGTTTGATAGCCTCAGAAAAGCATATTATGCGCATAGAATCTCGAAATGAAAAAATTTTTTTTCGAAGTTTGGAAACTTCCTTACAATCACTTTTTTTCCTTTCTTATTTGAGATAACTGGTTCTCTTTCATTATACTAGTTTGATAGCCTCAGAAAAGCATATTATGCGCAAAGAATCTCGAAAAGAAAAAAATCTTTTTTCGAAGTTTGGAAACTTCCTTAGAAACACTTTTTTTCCATTCTTATTTGAGTTAACTGGTTCTCTTTCATTATAGTAGTTTGATAGCCTCAGAAAAGCATATTATGCGCATAGAATCTCGAAAAGAAAAAAATTTTTTTCGAAGTTTGGAAACTTCCTTAGAATCACTTTTTTTCCGTTCTTATTTGAGATAACTGGTTCTCTTTCATTATACTAGTTTCATAGCCTCAGAAAAGCAAATTATGCGCAAAGAATCTCGAAAAGAAAAAAATCTTTTTTCGAAGTTTGGAAACTTCGTTAGAATCACTTTTTTTCCGTTCTTATTTGAGATAACTGGTTCTCTTTCATTATACTAGTTTGATAGCCTCAGAAAAGCATATTATGCGCAAAGAATCTCGAAAATAAAAAAAAAATTTTGCGAAGTTTGAAACTTCGTTAGAATCACTTTTTCTTCGTTCTTATTTGAGATAACTGGTTCTCTTTCATTATACTAGTTTGATAGCCTCAGAAAAGCATATTATGCGCAAAGAATCTCGAAAAGAAAAAAATTTTTTTTCGAAGTTTGGAAACGTCGATTGAATCACTTTTTTCCGTTCTTATTTGAGATAACTGGTTCTCTTTCATTATAGTAGTTTGATAGCCTCAGTAAAGCATATTATGCGCAAAGAATATGGAAAAGAAAAAAAAATTTTTTTCGAAGTTTGGAAACTTCGTTAGAATCACTTTTTTTCCGTTCTTATTTGAGATAACTGGTTCTCTTTCATTATACTAGTTTGATAGTCTCAGAAAAGCATATTATGCGCAAAGAATCTCGAAAAGAAAAAAATTTTTTTTCGAAGTTAGAAAACTTCTTTTGAATCACTTTTTTTCCGTTCTTATTTGAGATAACTGGTTCTCTTTCATTATACTAGTTTGATAGCCTCAGAAAAGCATATTATGCGCAAAGAATCTCGAAAAGAAAAAAAATTTTTTTCGAAGTTTGGAAACTTCTTTAGAATCACTTTTTTTCCGTTCTTATTTGAGATAACTGGTTCTCTTTCATTATACTAGTTTGATAGCCTGAGAAAAGCATATTTAGCGCAAAGAATCTCGAAAAGAAGAAATTTTTTTTTCGAAGTTTTGAAACTTCGTTAGAATCACTTTTTTCCGTTCTTATTTGAGATAACTAGTTCTCTTTCATTATACAGTTTGATACCCTCAGAAAAGCATATTATGCGCAAAGAATCTCGAAAAGAAGAAAAAATTTTTACGAAGTTTGGAAACTTCGTTAGAATCACTTTTATTCCGTTCTTATTTGAGATAACTGGTTCTCTTTCATTATACTAGTTTGATAGCCTCAGAAAAGCATATTACGCGCAAAGAATCTGGAAAATAAAAAAATTTTTTTAGAACATTGGAAACTTCGTTAGAATCACTTTTTTTCCGTTCTTATTTGAGATAACTGGTTCTCTTTCATTATACTATTTTGATAGCCTCAGAAAAGCATATTAGCGCAAAGAATCTCGAAAGGAAAAAAATTTTTTTTCGAAGTTTGGAAACTTCATTAGAATCACTTTTCTTCCATTCTTATTTGAGATAACTGGTAATCTCTCATTATACTAGTTTGATAGCCTCAGAAAAACATATTATGCCCAAAGAATCTCGAAAAGAAAAAAAAATTTTTTCGAAGTTTGGAAACGTCGTTTGAATCACTTTTTTCCGTTCTTATTTGAGATAACTGGTTCTCTTTCATTATAGTAGTTTGATAGCCTCTGAAAAGCATATTATGCGCATAGAATCTCGAAATGAAAATTTTTTTTTTCAAAGTTTGGAAACTTCCTTAGAATCACTTTTTTTCCTTTCTTATTTGAGATAACTGGTTCTCTTTCATTATACTAGTTTGATAGCCTCAGAAAAGCATATTATGCGCAAAGAATCTCGAAAAGAAAAAAATCTTTTTTCGAAGTTTGGAAACTTCCTTAGAAACACTTTTTTTCCATTCTTATTTGAGTTAACTGGTTCTCTTTCATTATAGTAGTTTGATAGCCTCAGAAAAGCATATTATGCGCATAGAATATCGAAATGAAAAAAATTTTTTTTCGAAGTTTGGAAACTTCCTTAGAATCACTTTTTTTCCGTTCTTATTTGAAATAACTGGTTCTCTTTCATTATACTATTTTGATAGCCTCAGAAAAGCGTATTATGCGCAAAGAATCTCGAAAAGAAAAAAATCTTTTTTCGAAGTTTGGAAACTTCGTTAGAATCACTTTTTTTCCGTTCTTATTTGAGATAACTGGTTCTCTTTCATTATACTAGTTTGATAGCCTCAGAAAAGCTTATTATGCGCAAAGAATCTCGAAAATAAAAAGAAAAATTTTCGAAGTTTGAAACTTCGTTAGAATCACTTTTTTTTCGTTCTTATTTGAGATAACTGGTTCTCTTTCATTATACTAGTTTGATAGCCTCAGAAAAGCATATTATGCCCAAAGAATCTCGAAAAGAAAAAAATTTTTTTTCGAAGTTTGGAAACGTCGTTTGAATCACTTTTTTCCGTTCTTATTTGAGATAACTGGTTCTCTTTCATTATAGTAGTTTGATAGCCTCAGTAAAGCATATTATGCGCAAAGAATATGGAAAAGAAAAAAAAAAAATTTTTCGAAGTTTGGAAACTTCGTTAGAATCACTTTTTTTCCGTTCTTATTTGAGATAACTGGTTCTCTTTCATTATACTAGTTTGATAGTCTCAGAAAAGCATATTATGCGCAAAGAATCTCGAAAAGAAAAAAATTTTTTTTCGAAGTTTGGAAACTTCGTTTGAATCACTTTTTTTCCGTTCTTATTTGAGATAACTGGTTCTCTTTCATTATACTAGTTTGATAGCCTCAGAAAAGCATATTTAGCGCAAAGAATCACGAAAAGAAAAAAAAATTTTTTCGAAGTTTGGAAACTTCCTTAGAATCACTTTCTTCCCGTTCTTATTTGAGATAACTGGTTCTCTTTCATTATACTAGTTTGATTGCCTCAGAAAAGCATATTATGGGCAAAGAATCTCGAAAAGAAAAAAATCTTTTTTCGAAGTTTGGAAACTTCGTTAGAATCACTTTTTTTCCGTTCTTATTTGAGATAACTGGTTCTCTTTCATTATACTAGTTTGATAGCCTCAGAAAAGCTTATTATGCGCAAAGAATCTCGAAAATAAAAAAAAAATTTTCGAAGTTTGAAACTTCGTTAGAATCACTTTTTTTTCGTTCTTATTTGAGATAACTGGTTCTCTTTCATTATACTAGTTTGATAGCCTCAGAAAAGCATATTATGCCCAAAGAATCTCGAAAAGAAAAAAATTTTTTTTCGAAGTTTGGAAACATCGTTTGAATCACTTTTTTCCGTTCTTATTTGAGATAACTGGTTCTCTTTCATTATAGTAGTTTGATAGCCTCAGTAAAGCATATTATGCGCAAAGAATATGGAAAAGAAAAAAAAAAAAATTTTCGAAGTTTGGAAACTTCGTTAGAATCACTTTTTTTCCGTTCTTATTTGAGATAACTGGTTCTCTTTCATTATACTAGTTTGATAGTCTCAGAAAAGCATATTATGCGCAAAGAATCTCGAAAAGAAAAAACTTTTTTTTCGAAGTTTGGAAATTTCGTTTGAATCACTTTTTTTCCGTTCTTATTTGAGATAACTGGTTCTCTTTCATTATACTAGTTTGATAGCCTGAGAAAAGCATATTTAGCGCAAAGAATCACGAAAAGAAAAAAAAATTTTTTCGAAGTTTGGAAACTTCCTTAGAATCACTTTCTTCCCGTTCTTATTTGAGATAACTGGTTCTCTTTCATTATACTAGTTTGATTGCCTCAGAAAAGCATATTATGGGCAAAGAATCTCGAAAAGAAAAAAAATTTTTTTCGAAGTTTGGAAACTTTGTTAGAATCACTTTTTTTCCGTTCTTATTTGAGATAACTGGTTCTCTTTCATTATACTAGTTTGATAGCCTCAGAAAAGCATATTATGCGCAAAGAATCTCGAAAAGATAAAAAAAATTTTCGAAGTTTGGAAACTTCGTTAGAATCACTTTTATTCCGTTCTTAATTGAGATAACTGGTTCTGTTTCATTATACTAGTTTGATAGCCTCAGAAAAGCATATTATGCCCAAAGAATCTCGAAAAGAAGAAATTTTTTTTCGAAGTTTTGAAACTTCGTTAGAATCACTTTTTTCCGTTCTTATTTGAGATAACTAGTTCTCTTTCATTATACAGTTTGATACCCTCATAAAAGCATATTATGCGCAAAGAATCTCGAAAAGAAGAAAAAATTTTTACGAAGTTTGGAAACTTCGTTAGAATCACTTTTATTCCGTTCTTATTTGAGATAACTGGTTCTCTTTCATTATACTAGTTTGATAGCCTCAGAAAAGCATATTATGCGCAAAGAATCTCGAAAAGAAAAAAATTTTTTTTCGAAGTTTGAAAACTTCTTTAGAATCACTTTTTTTCCGTTCTTATTTGAGATAACTGGTTCTCTTTCATTATACTAATTAGATAGCCTCAGAAAAGCATATTACGCGCAAAGAATCTGGAAAATAAAAAAAATTTTTTAGAACATTGGAAACTTCGTTAGAATCACTTTTTTTCCGTTCTTATTTGAGATAACTGGTTCTGTTTCATTATACTAGTTTGATAGCGTCAGAAATGCATATTAGCGCAAAGAATCTCGAAAAGAAAAAAAATTTTTTTTCGAAGTTTGGAAACTTCATTAGAATCACTTTTTTTCCATTCTTATTTGAATTAACTGGTAATCTCTCATTATACTAGTTTGATAGCCTCAGAAAAGCATATTATGCCCAAAGAATCTCGAAAAGAAAACAAATTTTTTTCGAAGTTTGGAAACGTCGTTTGAATCACTTTTTTCCGTTCTTATTTGAGATAACTGGTTCTCTTTCATTATACCAGTTTGATAGCCTCAGAAAAGCATATTATGCGCAAAGAATCTCGAAAAGAATAAAATCCTTTTTCGAAGTTTGGAAACTTCCTTAGAAACACTTTTTGTCCATTCTTATTTGAGTTAACTGGTTCTCTTTCATTATAGTAGTTTGATAGCCTCAGAAAAGCATATTATGCGCATAGAATCTCGAAATGAAAAAAATTTTTTTTCGAAGTTTGGAAACTTCCTTAGAATCACTTTTTTTCCGTTCTTATTTGAGATTACTGGTTCTCTTTCATTATACTAATTTGATAGCCTCAGAAAAGCATATTATGCGCAAAGAATCTCGAAAAGAAAAAAATCTTTTTTCGAAGTTTGGAAACTTCGTTAGAATCACTTTTTTTCCGTTCTTATTTGAGATAACTGGTTCTCTTTCATTATACTAGTTTGATAGCTTCAGAAAAGCATATTATGCGCAAAGAATCTCGTAAAGAAAAAAAATTTTTTTCGAAGTTTGGAAACGTCGTTTGAATCAATTTTTTCCGTTCTTATTTGAGATAACTGGTAATCTCTCATTATATTAGTTTGATAGCCTCAGAAAATCATATAATGCGCAAAGAATCTCATAAAAAAAAAATTTTTTTTCGAAGTTTGGAAACGTCGTTTGAATCACTTTTTTCCGTTCTTATTTGAGATAACTGGTTCTCTTTCATTATAGTAGTTTGATAGCCTCAGAAAAGCATATTATGCGCATAGAATCTCGAAATGAAGAACATTTTTTTTCGAAGTTTGGAAACTTCCTTAGAATCACTTTTTTTCCTTTCTTATTTGAGATAACTGGTTCTCTTTCATTATACTAGTTTGATAGCCTCAGAAAAGCATATTATGCGCAAAGAATCTCGAAAAGAAAAAAATCTTTTTTCGAAGTTTGGAAACTTCCTTAGAAACATTTTTTTCCATTCTTATTTGAGTTAACTGGTTCTCTTTCATTATACTAGTTTGATAGCCTGAGAAAAGCATATTATGCGCAAAGAATCTCGAAAGAAAAAAATTTTTTTTCGAAGTTTGGAAACTTCGTTAGAATCACTTTTTACCGTTCTTATTTCAGATAACTGGTTCTCTTTCATTATACTAGTTTGATAGCCTCAGAATAGCATATTATGCGCAAAGAATCTCGAAAAAAAAAAAAATTTTTCGAAGTTTGAAACTTCGTTAGAATCACTTTTTTTTCGTTCTTATTTGAGATAACTGGTTCTCTTTCATTATACTAGTTTGATAGCCTCAGAAAAGCATACATATTATGCGCAAAGAATCTCGAAATGAAAAAAAATTTTTTTCGAAGTTTGGAAACTTCATTAGAATCACTTTTTTTCCGTTCTTATTTGAGATAACTGGTTCTCTTTCATTATACTAGTTTGATAGCCTCAGTAAAGCATATTATACGCAAAGAATCCGGAAAAGAAAAAAATTTTTTTCGAAGTTTGGAAACTTCTTTAGAATCACTTTTTTCCGTTCTTATTTGAGATAACTGGTTCTCTTTCATTATACTAGTTTGATAGCGTGAGAAAAGCATATTTAGCGCAAAGAATCACGAAAAGAAAAAAAAAATTTTTTTCGAAGTTTGGAAACTTTGTTAGAATCACTTTTTTCCCGTTCTTATTTGAGATAACTGGTTCTCTTTCATTATACTAGTTTGATTGCCTCAGAAAAGCATATTATGCGCAAAGAATTTCGAAAAGAAAAAAAATTTTTTCCGAAGTTTGGAAACTTCCTTGGAATCACTTTTTTTCCGTTCTTAATTGAGATAACTGGTTCTGTTTCATTATACTAGTTTGATAGCCTCAGAAAAGCATATTATGCCCAAAGAATCTCGAAAAGAAGAAATTTTTTTTCGAAGTTTTGAAACTTCGTTAGAATTCCCTTTTTTCCGTTCTTATTTGAGATAAGTAGTTCTCTTTCATTATACAGTTTGATACCCTCATAAAAGCATATTATGCGCAAAGAATCTCGAAAAGAAGAAAAATTTTTTACGAAGTTTGGAAACTTCGTTAGAATCACTTTTATTCCGTTCTTATTTGAGATAACTGGTTCTCTTTCATTATACTAGTTTGATAGCCTCAGAAAAGCATATTATGCGCAAAGAATCTCGAAAAGAAAAAAATTTTTTTTCGAAGTTTGAAAACTTCTTTAGAATCACTTTTTTTCCGTTCTTATTTGAGATAACTGGTTCTCTTTCATTATACTAATTAGATAGCCTCAGAAAAGCATATTACGCGCAAAGAATCTGGAAAATAAAAAAAATTTTTTAGAACATTGGAAACTTCGTTAGAATCACTTTTTTTCCGTTCTTATTTGAGATAACTGGTTCTGTTTCATTATACTAGTTTGATAGCGTCAGAAAAGCATATTAGCGCAAAGAATCTCGAAAAGAAAAAAAATTTTTTTTCGAAGTTTGGAAACTTCATTAGAATCACTTTTTTTCCATTCTTATTTGAATTAACTGGTAATCTCTCATTATACTAGTTTAATAGCCTCAGAAAAGCATATTATGCCCAAAGAATCTCGAAAAGAAAACAAATTTTTTTCGAAGTTTGGAAACGTCGTTTGAATCACTTTTTTCCGTTCTTATTTGAGATAACTGGTTATCTTTCATTATACCAGTTTGAGAACCTCAGAAAAGCATATTATGCGCAAAGAATCTCGAAAAGAATAAAATCTTTTTTCGAAGTTTGGAAACTTCCTTAGAAACACTTTTTTTCCATTCTTATTTGAGTTAACTGGTTCTCTTTCATTATGAGGTTTGATAGCCTCAGAAAAGCATATTATGCGCATAGAATCTCGAAATGAAAAAAATTTTTTTTCGAAGTTTGGAAACTTCCTTAGAATCACTTTTTTTCCGTTCTTATTTGAGATTCCTGGTTCTCTTTCATTATACTAGTTTGATAGCCTCAGAAAAGCATATTATGCGCAAAGAATCTCGAAAAGAAAAAAATCTTTTTTCGAAGTTTGGAAACTTCGTTAGAATCACTTTTTTTCCGTTGTTATTTGAGATAACTGGTTCTCTTTCATTATACTAGTTTGATAGCTTCAGAAAAGCATATTATGCGCAAAGAATCTCGTAAAGAAAAAAAATTTTTTTCGAAGTTTGGAAACGTCGTTTGAATCAATTTTTTCCGTTCTTATTTGAGATAACTGGTAATCTCTCATTATATTAGTTTGATAGCCTCAGAAAATCATATAATGCGCAAAGAATCTCGTAAAAAAAAAAATTTTTTCGAAGTTTGGAAACGTCGTTTGAATCACTTTTTTCCGTTCTTATTTGAGATAACTGGTTCTCTTTCATTATACTAGTTTGATAGCCTCAGTAAAGCATATTATGCGCAAAGAATCTCGAAAGGAAAAAAATCTTTTTTCGAAGTTTGGAAACTTCCTTAGAATCACTTTTTTTCCGTTCTTATTTGAGATAACTGGTTCTCTTTCATTATACTAGTTTGATAGCGTGAGAAAAGCATATTTAGCGCAAAGAATCACGAAAAGAAAAAAAAAATTTTTTCGAAGTTTGGAAACTTCGTTAGAATCACTTTTTTCCCGTTCTTATTTGAGATAACTGGTTCTCTTTCATTATACTTGTTTGATTGCCTCAGAAAAGCATATTATGCGCAAAGAATTTCGAAAAGAAAAAAAATTTTTTTCGAAGTTTGGAAACTTCCTTGGAATCACTTTTTTTCCGTTCTTATTTCAGATAACTGGTTCTCTTTCATTATACTAGTTTGATAGCCTCAGAAAAGCATATTTAGCGCAAAGAATCTCGAAAAGATAAAAAAAATTTCGAAGTTTGGGAACTTCCATAGAATCACTTTTTTTCCATTCTTATTTGAGATAACTGGTTCTCTTTCATTATACTAGTTTGATAGCCTCAGAAAAGCATATTATGCGCATAGAATCTCGAAAAGAAAAAACTTTTTTTTTTTGAAGTTTGCAAACTTCTTTAGAATCACTTTTTTTCCGTTCTTATTTGAGATAACTGGTTCTCTTTCATTATACTAGTTTGATAGCCTCAGAAAAGCATATTATGCGCAAAGAATCTCGAAAAGAAAAAATTTTTTTTTCGAAATTTGGAAACTTCATTAGAAGCACTTTTTTTCCATTCTTATTTGAGATAACTGGTAATCTCTCATTATATTAGTTTGATAGCCTCAGAAAATCATATAATGGGCAAAGAATCTCGAAAAGAAAAAATTTTTTTTTCGAAGTTTGGAAACTTCATTAGAATCACTTTTTTTCCATTCTTATTTGAGATAAATGGTAATCTCTCATTAAACTACTTTGATAGCCTCAGAAAAGCATATTACGCGCAAAGAATCTCGAAAAAAGAATTTTTTTTTCGAAGTTTGGAAACTTCGTTAGAATCACTTTTTTTCGGTTTTTATTTGAGATAACTGGTTCTCTTTCATTATACTAGTTTGATAGCCTCAGAAAAGCATATTATGCGCAAAGAATCTCGAAAAGAAAAAAATTGTTTTTCGAAGTTTGGAAACTTCTTTTGAATCACTTTTTTTCCGTTCTTATTTGACATAACTGGTTCTCTTTCATCATACTAGTTTGATAGCCTCAGTAAAGCATATTATGCACAAAGAATCTCGAAAAGAAAAAAAAAATTTTCGAAGTTTGGAAACATCATTAGAATCACTTTTTTTTCCGTTCTTATTTGAGATAACTGGTTTTCTTTCATTATACTAGTTTGATAGCCTCAGTAAAGCATATTATGCGCAAAGAATCTGGAAAAGAAAAAAAATTTTTTTCGAAGTTTGGAAACTTCGTTAGAATCACTTTTTTTCCGTTCTTATTTGAGATAACTGGTTCTCTTTCATTATACTAGTTTAATAGCCTCAGAAAAGCATATTATGCGCAAAGAATCTCGAAAAGAAAAAAAGTTTTTTTTCGAAGTTTGGAAACTTCGTTTGAATCACTTTTTTCCGTTCTTATTTGAGATAACTGGTTCTCTTTCATTATACTAATTTGATAGCCTCAGAAAAGCATATTATGCGCAAAGAATCTCGAAAAGAAAAAAATCTTTTTTCGAAGTTTGGAAACTTCGTTAGAATCACTTTTTTTCCGTTCTTATTTGAGATAACTGGTTCTCTTTCATTATACTAGTTTGATAGCCTCAGAAAAGCATATTATGCGCAAAGAATCTCGAAAATAAAAAAAAAATTTTTTTTCGAAGTTTGGAAACTTCATTAGAATCACTTTTTTTCCATTCTTATTTGAGATAAATGGTAATCTCTCATTATACTAGTTTGATACCCTCAGAAAGGCATATTATGCGCAAAGAATCTCGAAAAGAAGATATTTTTTTTTCGAAGTTTGGAAACTTCGTTAGAATCACTTTTTTTCCGTTGTTATTTGAGATAACTGGTTCTCTTTCATTATACTAGTTTGATAGCCTCAGTAAAGCATATTATGCACAAAGAATCTCGAAAAGAAAATAATTTTTTTTCGAAGTTTGGAAACTTCATTAGAATCACTTTTTTTCCATTCTTATTTGAGATAACTGGTAATCTCTCATTATACTAGTTTGATAGCCTCAGAAAAGCATATTATGCGCAAAGAATCTCGAAAAGAAAAAAAATTTTTTTTGAAGTTTGGAAACGTCGTTTGAATCACTTTTTTCCGTTCTTATTTGAGATAACTGGTTCTCTTTCATTATAGTAGTTTGATAGCCTCAGAAAAGCATATTATGCGCATAGAATCTCGAAATGAAGAACATTTTTTTTCGAAGTTTGGAAACTTCCTTAGAATCACTTTTTTTCCTTTCTTATTTGAGATAACTGGTTCTCTTTCATTATACTAGTTTGATAGCCTCAGAAAAGCATATTATGCGCAAAGAATCTCGAAAAGAAAAAAATCTTTTTTCGAAGTTTGGAAACTTCCTTAGAAACACTTTTTTTCCATTCTTATTTGAGTTAACTGGTTCTCTTTCATTATATTAGTTTGATAGCCTGAGAAAAGCATATTATGCGCAAAGAATCTCGAAAGAAAAAATTTTTTTTTCGAAGTTTGGAACTTCGTTTGAATCACTTTTTTTTTCGTTCTTATTTGAGATAACTGGTTCTCTTTCATTATACTAGTTTGATAGCCTCAGAAAAGCATACATATTATGCGCAAAGAATCTCGAAATGAAAAAAATTTTTTTCGAAGTTTGGAAACTTCATTAGAATAACTTTTTTTCCGTTCTTATTTGAGATAACTGGTTCTCTTTCATTATACTAGTTTTATAGCGTGAGAAAAGCATATTTAGCGCAAAGAATCACGAAAAGAAAAAAAAAATTTTTCGAAGTTTGGAAACTTCGTTAGAATCACTTTTTTCCCGTTCTTATTTGAGATAACTGGTTCTCTTTCATTATACTAGTTTGATTGCCTCAGAAAAGCATATTATGCGCAAAGAATCTCGAAAAAAAAAAAAAATTTTTTCGAAGTTTGGAAACTTCCTTGGAATCACTTTTTTTCCGTTCTTATTTGAGATAACTGGTTCTCTTTCATTATACTTGTTTGATAGCCTCAGAAAAGCATATTATGCGCAAAGAATCTCGAAAAGATAAAAAAAATTTTCGAAGTTTGGGAACTTCGTTAGAATCACTTTTTTTCCGTTCTTATTTGAGATAACTGGTTCTCTTTCATTATTATAGTTTGATAGCCTCAGTAAAGCATATTATGCGCAAAGAAGCTCGAAAAGAAAAAAAATTTTTTTCGAAGTTTGGAAACGTCGTTTGAATCACTTTTTTCCGTTCTTATTTGAGATAACTGGTTCTCTTTCATTATAGTAGTTTGATAGCCTCAGAAAAGCATATTATGCGCAAAGAATCTCGAAATGAATAAAATTTATTTTCGAAGTTTGGAAACTTCCATAGAATCAATTTTTTTCCATTCTTATTTGAGATAACTGGTTCTCTTTCATTATACTAGTTTGATAGCCTCAGAAAAGCATATTATGCGCATAGAATCTCGAAAAGAAAAAACTTTTTTTTTTTGAAGTTTGCAAACTTCTTTAGAATCACTTTTTTTCCGTTCTTATTTGAGATAACTGGTTCTCTTTCATTATACTAGTTTGATAGCCTCAGAAAAGCATATTATGCGCAAAGAATCTCGAAAAGAAAAAATTTTTTTTTCGAAATTTGGAAACTTCATTAGAAGCACTTTTTTTCCATTCTTATTTGAGATAACTGGTAATCTCTCATTATATTAGTTTGATAGCCTCAGAAAATCATATAATGGGCAAAGAATCTCGAAAAGAAAAACTTTTTTTTTCGAAGTTTGGAAACTTCATTAGAATCACTTTTTTTCCATTCTTATTTGAGATAAATGGTAATCTCTCATTAAACTACTTTGATAGCCTCAGAAAAGCATATTACGCGCAAAGAATCTCGAAAAAAGAAATTTTTTTTCGAAGTTTGGAAACTTCGTTAGAATCACTTTTTTTCGGTTTTTATTTGAGATAACTGGTTCTCTTTCATTATACTAGTTTGATAGCCTCAGAAAAGCATATTATGCGCAAAGAATCTCGAAAAGAAAAAAATTGTTTTTCGAAGTTTGGAAACTTCTTTTGAATCACTTTTTTTCCGTTCTTATTTGACATAACTGGTTCTCTTTCATCATACTAGTTTGATAGCCTCAGTAAAGCATATTATGCACAAAGAATCTCGAAAAGAAAAAAAAAATTTTCGAAGTTTGGAAACATCATTAGAATCACTTTTTTTTCCGTTCTTATTTGAGATAACTGGTTTTCTTTCATTATACTAGTTTGATAGCCTCAGTAAAGCATATTATGCGCAAAGAATCTGGAAAAGAAAAAAAATTTTTTTCGAAGTTTGGAAACTTCGTTAGAATCACTTTTTTTCCGTTCTTATTTGAGATAACTGGTTCTCTTTCATTATACTAGTTTAATAGCCTCAGAAAAGCATATTATGCGCAAAGAATCTCGAAAAGAAAAAAAGTTTTTTTTCGAAGTTTGGAAACTTCGTTTGAATCACTTTTTTCCGTTCTTATTTGAGATAAGTGGTTCTCTTTCATTATACTAATTTGATAGCCTCAGAAAAGCATATTATGCGCAAAGAATCTCGAAAAGAATAAAATCTTTTTTCGAAGTTTGGAAACTTCCTTAGAAACACTTTTTTTCCATTCTTATTTGAGTTAACTGGTTCTCTTTAATTATAGTAGTTTGATAGCCTCAGAAAAGCATATTATGCGCATAGAATCTCGAAATGAAAAAAATTTTTTTTCGAAGTTTGGAAACTTCCTTAGATTCACTTTTTTTCCGTTCTTATTTGAGATTGCTGGTTCTCTTTCATTATACTAGTTTGATAGCCTCAGAAAAGCATATTATGCGCAAAGAATCTCGAAAAGAAAAAAATCTTTTTTCGAAGTTTGGAAACTTCGTTAGAATCACTTTTTTTCCGTTCTTATTTGAGATAACTGGTTCTCTTTCATTATACTAGTTTGATAGCCTCAGAAAAGCATATTATGCGCAAAGAATCTCGAAAATAAAAAAAAAATTTTTTTTCGAAGTTTGGAAACTTCATTAGAATCACTTTTTTTCCATTCTTATTTGAGATAAATGGTAATCTCTCATTATACTAGTTTGATACCCTCAGAAAGGCATATTATGCGCAAAGAATCTCGAAAAGAAGATATTTTTTTTTCGAAGTTTGGAAACTTCGTTAGAATCACTTTTTTTCCGTTGTTATTTGAGATAACTGGTTCTCTTTCATTATACTAGTTTGATAGCCTCAGTAAAGCATATTATGCACAAAGAATCTCGAAAAGAAAATAATTTTTTTTCGAAGTTTGGAAACTTCATTAGAATCACTTTTTTTCCATTCTTATTTGAGATAACTGGTAATCTCTCATTATACTAGTTTGATAGCCTCAGAAAAGCATATTATGCGCAAAGAATCTCGAAAAGAAAAAAAATTTTTTTTGAAGTTTGGAAACGTCGTTTGAATCACTTTTTTCCGTTCTTATTTGAGATAACTGGTTCTCTTTCATTATACTTGTTTGATAGCCTCAGAAAAGCATATTATGCGCAAAGAATCTCGAAAAGATAAAAAAAATTTTCGAAGTTTGGGAACTTCGTTAGAATCACTTTTTTTCCGTTCTTATTTGAGATAACTGGTTCTCTTTCATTATTATAGTTTGATAGCCTCAGTAAAGCATATTATGCGCAAAGAAGCTCGAAAAGAAAAAAAATTTTTTTCGAAGTTTGGAAACGTCGTTTGAATCACTTTTTTCCGTTCTTATTTGAGATAACTGGTTCTCTTTCATTATAGTAGTTTGATAGCCTCAGAAAAGCATATTATGCGCAAAGAATCTCGAAATGAATAAAATTTATTTTCGAAGTTTGGAAACTTCCATAGAATCAATTTTTTTCCATTCTTATTTGAGATAACTGGTTCTCTTTCATTATACTAGTTTGATAGCCTCAGAAAAGCATATTATGCGCATAGAATCTCGAAAAGAAAAAACTTTTTTTTTTTGAAGTTTGCAAACTTCTTTAGAATCACTTTTTTTCCGTTCTTATTTGAGATAACTGGTTCTCTTTCATTATACTAGTTTGATAGCCTCAGAAAAGCATATTATGCGCAAAGAATCTCGAAAAGAAAAAATTTTTTTTTCGAAATTTGGAAACTTCATTAGAAGCACTTTTTTTCCATTCTTATTTGAGATAACTGGTAATCTCTCATTATATTAGTTTGATAGCCTCAGAAAATCATATAATGGGCAAAGAATCTCGAAAAGAAAAACTTTTTTTTTCGAAGTTTGGAAACTTCATTAGAATCACTTTTTTTCCATTCTTATTTGAGATAAATGGTAATCTCTCATTAAACTACTTTGATAGCCTCAGAAAAGCATATTACGCGCAAAGAATCTCGAAAAAAGAAATTTTTTTTCGAAGTTTGGAAACTTCGTTAGAATCACTTTTTTTCGGTTTTTATTTGAGATAACTGGTTCTCTTTCATTATACTAGTTTGATAGCCTCAGAAAAGCATATTATGCGCAAAGAATCTCGAAAAGAAAAAAATTGTTTTTCGAAGTTTGGAAACTTCTTTTGAATCACTTTTTTTCCGTTCTTATTTGACATAACTGGTTCTCTTTCATCATACTAGTTTGATAGCCTCAGTAAAGCATATTATGCACAAAGAATCTCGAAAAGAAAAAAAAAATTTTCGAAGTTTGGAAACATCATTAGAATCACTTTTTTTTCCGTTCTTATTTGAGATAACTGGTTTTCTTTCATTATACTAGTTTGATAGCCTCAGTAAAGCATATTATGCGCAAAGAATCTGGAAAAGAAAAAAAATTTTTTTCGAAGTTTGGAAACTTCGTTAGAATCACTTTTTTTCCGTTCTTATTTGAGATAACTGGTTCTCTTTCATTATACTAGTTTAATAGCCTCAGAAAAGCATATTATGCGCAAAGAATCTCGAAAAGAAAAAAAGTTTTTTTTCGAAGTTTGGAAACTTCGTTTGAATCACTTTTTTCCGTTCTTATTTGAGATAACTGGTTCTCTTTCATTATACTAATTTGATAGCCTCAGAAAAGCATATTATGCGCAAAGAATCTCGAAAAGAATAAAATCTTTTTTCGAAGTTTGGAAACTTCCTTAGAAACACTTTTTTTCCATTCTTATTTGAGTTAACTGGTTCTCTTTAATTATAGTAGTTTGATAGCCTCAGAAAAGCATATTATGCGCATAGAATCTCGAAATGAAAAAAATTTTTTTTCGAAGTTTGGAAACTTCCTTAGATTCACTTTTTTTCCGTTCTTATTTGAGATTGCTGGTTCTCTTTCATTATACTAGTTTGATAGCCTCAGAAAAGCATATTATGCGCAAAGAATCTCGAAAAGAAAAAAATCTTTTTTCGAAGTTTGGAAACTTCGTTAGAATCACTTTTTTTCCGTTCTTATTTGAGATAACTGGTTCTCTTTCATTATACTAGTTTGATAGCCTCAGAAAAGCATATTATGCGCAAAGAATCTCGAAAATAAAAAAAAAATTTTTTTTCGAAGTTTGGAAACTTCATTAGAATCACTTTTTTTCCATTCTTATTTGAGATAAATGGTAATCTCTCATTATACTAGTTTGATACCCTCAGAAAGGCATATTATGCGCAAAGAATCTCGAAAAGAAGATATTTTTTTTTCGAAGTTTGGAAACTTCGTTAGAATCACTTTTTTTCCGTTGTTATTTGAGATAACTGGTTCTCTTTCATTATACTAGTTTGATAGCCTCAGTAAAGCATATTATGCACAAAGAATCTCGAAAAGAAAATAATTTTTTTTCGAAGTTTGGAAACTTCATTAGAATCACTTTTTTTCCATTCTTATTTGAGATAACTGGTAATCTCTCATTATACTAGTTTGATAGCCTCAGAAAAGCATATTATGCGCAAAGAATCTCGAAAAGAAAAAAAATTTTTTTTGAAGTTTGGAAACGTCGTTTGAATCACTTTTTTCCGTTCTTATTTGAGATAACTGGTTCTCTTTCATTATAGTAGTTTGATAGCCTCAGAAAAGCATATTATGCGCATAGAATCTCGAAATGAAGAACATTTTTTTTCGAAGTTTGGAAACTTCCTTAGAATCACTTTTTTTCCTTTCTTATTTGAGATAACTGGTTCTCTTTCATTATACTAGTTTGATAGCCTCAGAAAAGCATATTATGCGCAAAGAATCTCGAAAAGAAAAAAATCTTTTTTCGAAGTTTGGAAACTTCCTTAGAAACACTTTTTTTCCATTCTTATTTGAGTTAACTGGTTCTCTTTCATTATACTAGTTTGATAGCCTGAGAAAAGCATATTATGCGCAAAGAATCTCGAAAGAAAAAATTTTTTTTTCGAAGTTTGGAAACGTCGTTAAAATCACTTTTTTTCCGTTCTTATTTCAGATAACTGGATCTCTTTCATTATACTAGTTTGATAGCCTCAGAATAGCATATTATGCGCAAAGAATTTCGAAAATAAAAAAAAAAATTTTCGAAGTTTGAAACTTCGTTTGAATCACTTTTTTTTTCGTTCTTATTTGAGATAACTGGTTCTCTTTCATTATACTAGTTTGATAGCCTCAGAAAAGCATACATATTATGCGCAAAGAATCTCGAAATGAAAAAAATTTTTTTCGAAGTTTGGAAACTTCATTAGAATAACTTTTTTTCCGTTCTTATTTGAGATAACTGGTTCTCTTTCATTATACTAGTTTTATAGCGTGAGAAAAGCATATTTAGCGCAAAGAATCACGAAAAGAAAAAAAAAATTTTTCGAAGTTTGGAAACTTCGTTAGAATCACTTTTTTCCCGTTCTTATTTGAGATAACTGGTTCTCTTTCATTATACTAGTTTGATTGCCTCAGAAAAGCATATTATGCGCAAAGAATCTCGAAAAAAAAAAAAATTTTTTTCGAAGTTTGGAAACTTCCTTGGAATCACTTTTTTTCCGTTCTTATTTGAGATAACTGGTTCTCTTTCATTATACTTGTTTGATAGCCTCAGAAAAGCATATTATGCGCAAAGAATCTCGAAAAGATAAAAAAAATTTTCGAAGTTTGGGAACTTCGTTAGAATCACTTTTTTTCCGTTCTTATTTGAGATAACTGGTTCTCTTTCATTATTATAGTTTGATAGCCTCAGTAAAGCATATTATGCGCAAAGAAGCTCGAAAAGAAAAAAAATTTTTTTCGAAGTTTGGAAACGTCGTTTGAATCACTTTTTTCCGTTCTTATTTGAGATAACTGGTTCTCTTTCATTATAGTAGTTTGATAGCCTCAGAAAAGCATATTATGCGCAAAGAATCTCGAAATGAATAAAATTTATTTTCGAAGTTTGGAAACTTCCATAGAATCAATTTTTTTCCATTCTTATTTGAGATAACTGGTTCTCTTTCATTATACTAGTTTGATAGCCTCAGAAAAGCATATTATGCGCATAGAATCTCGAAAAGAAAAATTTTTTTTTTTTTTGAAGTTTGCAAACTTCTTTAGAATCACTTTTTTTCCGTTCTTATTTGAGATAACTGGTTCTCTTTCATTATACTAGTTTGATAGCCTCAGAAAAGCATATTATGCGCAAAGAATCTCGAAAAGAAAAAAAATTTTTTTCGAAATTTGGAAACTTCATTAGAAGCACTTTTTTTCCATTCTTATTTGAGATAACTGGTAATCTCTCATTATATTAGTTTGATAGCCTCAGAAAATCATATAATGGGCAAAGAATCTCGAAAAGAAAAAAATTTTTTTTCGAAGTTTGGAAACTTCATTAGAATCACTTTTTTTCCATTCTTATTTGAGATAAATGGTAATCTCTCATTATACTACTTTGATAGCCTCAGAAAAGCATATTACGCGCAAAGAATCTCGAAAAAAGAAATTTTTTTTTCGAAGTTTGGAAACTTCGTTAGAATCACTTTTTTTCCGTTGTTATTTGAGATAACTGGTTCTCTTTCATTATACTAGTTTGATAGCCTCAGTAAAGCATATTATGCGCAAAGAATCTCGAAAAGAAAAAAAATTTTTTTCGAAGTTTGGAAACTTCGTTAGAATCACTTTTTTTCCGTTCTTATTTGAGATAACTGGTTCTCTTTCATTATAGTAGTTTGATAGCCTCAGAAAAGCATATTATGCGCAAAGAAACTCGAAATGAAAAAAATTTTTTTTCGAAGTTTGGAAACTTCGTTAGAATCACTTTTTTTCGGTTTTTATTTGGGATAACTGGTTCTCTTTCATTATACTAGTTTGATAGCCTCAGAAAAGCTTATTATGCGCAAAGAATCTCGAAAAGAAAAAAATTGTTTTTCGAAGTTTGGAAACTTCTTTTGAATCACTTTTTTTCCGTTCTTATTTGACATAACTGGTTCTCTTTCATTATACCAGTTTGATAGCCTCAGTAAAGCATATTATGCGCAAAGAATCTGGAAAAGAAAAAAAAATTTTTTTCGAAGTTTGGAAACTTCGTTAGAATCACTTTTTTTCCGTTCTTATTTGAGATAACTGGTTCTCTTTCATTATACTAGTTTGATAGCCTCAGAAAAGCATATTATGCGCAAAGAATCTCGAAAAGAAAAAAAGTTTTTTTTCGAAGTTTGGAAACTTCGTTTGAATCACTTTTTTTCCGTTCTTATTTGAGATAACTGGTTCTCTTTCATTATACTAGTTTGATAGCCTCAGAAAAGCATATTATGCGCAAAGAATCTCGAAAAGAATAAAATCTTTTTTCGAAGTTTGGAAACTTCCTTAGAAACACTTTTTTTCCATTCTTATTTGAGTTAACTGGTTCTCTTTCATTATAGTAGTTTGATAGCCTCAGAAAAGCATATTATGCGCATAGAATCTCGAAAAGAAAAAAAATTTTTTTCGAAGTTTGGAAACTTCCTTAGAATCACTTTTTTTCCGTTCTTATTTGAGATTACTGGTTCTCTTTCATTATACTAGTTTGATAGCCTCAGAAAGGCATATTATACGCAAAGAATCTCGAAAAGAAAAAAATCTTTTTTTCGAAGTTTGGAAACTTCGTTCGAATCACTTTTTTCCCGTTCTTATTTGAGATAACTGGTTCTCTTTCATTATACTAGTTTGATAGCCTCAGAAAAGCATATTATGCGCAAAGAATCTCGAAAATAAAAAAAAAATTTTTTTCGAAGTTTGGAAACTTCATTAGAACCACTTTTTTTCCATTCTTATTTGAGATAAATGGTAATCTCTCATTATACTAGTTTGATACCCTCAGAAAGGCATATTATGCGCAAAGAATCTCGAAAAGAAGATATTTTTTTTTCGAAGTTTGGAAACTTCGTTAGAATCACTTTTTTTCCGTTGTTATTTGAGATAACTGGTTCTCTTTCATTATACTAGTTTGATATCCTCAGTAAAGCATATTATGCACAAAGAATCTCGAAAAGAAAAAAATTTTTTTTCGAAGTATGGAAACTTCATTAGAATCACTTTTTTTCCATTCTTATTTGAGATAACTGGTAATCTCTCATTATACTAGTTTGATAGCCTCAGAAAAGCATATTATGCGCAAAGAATCTCGAAAAGAAAAAAATTTTTTTTTGAAGTTTGGAAACGTCGTTTGAATCACTTTTTTCCGTTCTTATTTGAGATAACTGGTTCTCTTTCATTATAGTAGTTTGATAGCCTCAGAAAAGCATATTATGCGCATAGAATCTCGAAATGAAGAACATTTTTTTTCGAAGTTCGGAAACTTCCTTAGAAACACTTTTTTTCCATTCTCATTTGAGTTAACTGGTTCTCTTTCATTATACTAGTTTGATAGCCTGAGAAAAGCATATTATGCGCAAAGAATCTCGAAAGAAAAAATTTTTTTTTCGAAGTTTGGAAACTTCGTTAGAATCACTTTTTTTCCGTTCTTATTTCAGATAACTGGTTCTCTTTCATTATACTAGTTTGATAGCCTCAGAATAGCATATTATGCGCAAAGAATCTCGAAATGAAAAAAAATTTTTTTCGAAGTTTGGAAACTTCTTTAGAATCACTTTTTTCCGTTCTTATTTGAGATAACTGGTTCTCTTTCATTATACTAGTTTGATAGCGTGAGAAAAGCATATTTAGCGCAAAGAATCACGAAAAGAAAAAAAAAATTTTTCGAAGTTTGGAAACTTCGTTAGAATCACTTTTTTCCCGTTCTTATTTGAGATAAGTGGTTCTCTTTCATTATACTAGTTTGATTGCCTCAGAAAAGCATATTATGCGCAAAGAATCTCGAAAAGAAAAAAATTTTTTTCGAAGTTTGGAAACTTCCTTGGAATCACTTTTTTTCCGTTCTTATTTGAGATAACTGGTTCTCTTTCATTATACTAGTTTGATAGCCTCAGAAAAGCATATTATGCGCAAAGAATCTCGAAAAGATAAAAAAAAATTTCGAAGTTTGGGAACTTCGTTAGAATCACTTTTATTCCGTTCTTATTTGAGATAACTGGTTCTGTTTCATTATACTAGTTTGATAGCCTCAGAAAAGCATATTATGCGCAAAGAATCTCGAAAAGAAGAAATTTTTTTTTCGAAGTTTGGAAACTTCGTTAGAATCACTTTTTTCCGTTCTTATTTGAGATAACTAGTTCTCTTTCATTATACAGTTTGATAGCCTCAGAAAAGCATATTATGCGCAAAGAATCTCGAAAAGAAGAAAAATTTTTTACGAAGTTTAGAAACTTCGTTAGAATCACTTTTTTCCGTTCTTATTTGAGATAACTGGTTCTCTTTCATTATACTAGTATAATAGCCTCAGTAAAGCATATTATGCGCAAAGAATCTCGAAAAGAAAAAATTTTTTTTTCGAAGTTTGGAAACTTCGTTAGAATCACTTTTTTTCCGTTCTTATTTGAGATAACTAGTTCTCCTTCATTATACTAGTTTGATAGCCTCAGAAAAGCATATTATGGGCAAAGAATCTCGAAAAGAAAAAAAATTTTTTTCGAAATTTGGAAACTTCATTAGAAGCACTTTTTTTCCATTCTTATTTGAGATAACTGGTATTCTCTCATTATATTAGTTTGATAGCCTCAGAAAATCATATAATGGGCAAAGAATCTCGAAAAGAAAAAAATTTTTTTTCGAATTTTGGAAACTTCATTAGAATCACTTTTTTTCCATTCTTATTTGAGATAAATGGTAATCTCTCATTATACTACTTTGATAGCCTCAGAAAAGCATATTATGCACAAAGAATCTCGAAAAAAAGAAATTTTTTTTTCGAAGTTTGGAATCTTCGTTAGAATCACTTTTTTTCCGTTGTTATTTGAGATAACTGGTTCTCTTTCATTATACTAGTTTGATAGCCTCAGTAAAGCATATTATGCGCAAAAAATCTCGAAAAGAAAAAAAAATTTTTTCGAAGTTTGGAAACTTCGGTAGAATCACTTTTTTTCCGTTCTTATTTGAGATAACTGGTTCTCTTTCATTATAGTAGTTTGATAGCCTCAGAAAAGCATATTATGCGCAAAGAATCTCGAAATGAAAAAAATTTTTTTTTCGAAGTTTGGAAACTTCGTTAGAATCACTTTTTTTCCGTTCTTATTTGAGATAACTGGTTCTCTTTCATTATACTAGTTTGATAGCCTCAGAAAAGCATATTATGCGCAAAGAATTTCGAAAAGAATAAAATCTTTTTTCGAAGTTTGGAAACTTCCTTAGAAACACTTTTTTTCCATTCTTATTTGAGTTAACTGGTTCTCTTTCATTATAGTAGTTTGATAGCCTCAGAAAAGCATATTATGCGCATAGAATCTCGAAATGAAAAAAAATTTTTTTCGAAGTTTGGAAACTTCCTTAGAATCACTTTTTTTCCGTTCTTATTTGAGATTACTGGTTCTCTTTCATTATACTAGTTTGATAGCCTCAGAAAGGCATATTATACGCAAAGAATCTCGAAAAGAAAAAAATCTTTTTTTCGAAGTTTGGAAACTTCGTTCGAATCACTTTTTTCCCGTTCTTATTTGAGATAACTGGTTCTCTTTCATTATACTAGTTTGATAGCCTCAGAAAAGCATATTATGCGCAAAGAATCTCGAAAATAAAAAAAAATTTTTTTTCGAAGTTTGGAAACTTCATTAGAACCACTTTTTTTCCATTCTTATTTGAGATAACTGGTTCTCTTTCATTATACTATTTTGATAGGTTCAGAAAAGCATATTATGCGCAAAGAATCTCGAAAAGAAAAAAATTTTTTTTCGAAGTTTGCAAACTTCTTTAGAATCACTTTTTTTCCGTTCTTATTTGAGATAACTGGTTCTCTTTCATTATACTAATTTGATAGCCTCAGAAAAGCATATTTAGCGCAAAGAATCACGAAAAGAAAAAAAAATTTTTTCGAAGTTTGGAAACTTCGTTAGAATCACTTTTTTCCCGTTCTTATTTGAGATAACTGGTTCTCTTTCATTATACTAGTTTGATAGCCTCAGAAAAGCATATTATGCGCAAAGAATCTCGAAAAGAAAAAAAATTTTTTTCGAAGTTTGGAAACTTCGTTAGAATCACTTTTTTTCCGTTCTTATTTGAGATAACTGGTTCTCTTTCATTATACTATTTTGATAGCCTCAGTAAAGCATATTATGCGCAAAGAATCTCGAAAAGAAAAAAAATTTTTTTCGAAGTTTGGAAACTTCGTTAGAATCACCTTTTTTCCGTTCTTATTTGAGATAACTGGTTCTCTTTCATTATAATAGTTTGATAGCCTCAGTAAAGCATATTATGCGCAAAGAAGCTCGAAAAGAAAAAAAAAATTTTTCGAAGTATGGAAATGTCGTTTGAATCACTTTTTTCCGTTCTTATTTGAGATAACTGGTTCTCTTTCATTATAGTAGCTTGATAGTCTCAGAAAAGCATATTATGCGCAAAGAATCTCGCAATGAAAAAAATTTTTTTTCGAAGTTTGGAAACTTCCATAGAATCACTTTTTTTCCATTCTTATTTGAGATCACTGGTTCTCTTTCATTATACTAGTTTGATAGCCTCAGAAAAGCATATTATGCGCAAAGAATCTCGAAAAGAAAAAATTTTTTTTTCGAAGTTTGGAACTTCTTTAGAATCACTTTTTTCCCGTTCTTATTTGAGATAAATGGTTCTCTTTCATTATACTAGTTTGATAGCCTCAGCAAAGGATATTTAGCGCAAAGAATCACGAAAAGAAAAAAAAATTTTTTCGAAGTTTGGAAACTTCGTTAGAATCACTTTTTTCCCGTTCTTATTTGAGATAACTGGTTCTCTTTCATTATACCAATTTGATAGCCTCAGAAAAGCATATTATGCGCAAAGAATCTTGAAAAGAAAAAAAATTTTTTTCGAAGTTTGGAAAGTTCGTTAGAATCACTTTTTTTCCGTTGTTAATTGAGATAACGGGTTCTCTTTCATTATACTAGTTTGATAGCCTCAGTAAAGCATATTATGCGCAAAGAATCTCGAAAAAAAAAAAAAAAATTTTTCGAAGTTTGGAAACTTCGTTAGAATCACTTTTTTTCCGTTTTTATTTGTGATAACTGGTTCTCTTTCATTATAGTAGTTTGATAGCCTCAGAAAAGCATATTATGCGCAAAGGATCTCGAAATGAAAAAAAATTTTTTTCGAAGTTTGGAAACTTCCTTAGAATCACTTTTTTTCCATTCTTATTTGAGATAACTGGTTCTCTTTCATTATACTAGTTTGATAGCCTTGAAAAGCGTATAATGCGCAAAGAATCTCGAAAAGAAAAATTTTTTTTTTCGAAATTTGGAAACTTCATTAGAAGCACTTTTTTTCCATTCTTATTTGAGATAAATGGTAATCTCTCATTATACTAGTTTGATAGCCTCAGAAAAGCATAATATGCGCAAAGAATCTCGAAAAGAACATATTTTTTTTTCGAAGTTTGGAAACTTCTTTAGAATCACTTTTTTTCCGTTGTTATTTGAGATAACTGGTTCTCTTTCATTATACTAGTTTGATAGCCTCAGTAAAGCATATTATGCGCAAAGAATCTCGAAAAGAAAAAAAATTTTTTTCGAAGTTTGGAAACTTCATTAGAATCACTTTTTTTCCATTCTTATTTCAGATAACTGGTAATCTCTCATTATATTAGTTTATAGCCTCAGAAAAGCATATTATGCCCAAAGAATCTCGAAAAGAAAAAAAATTTTTTTCGAAGTTTGGAAACGTCGTTTGAATCACTATTTTCCGTTCTTATTTGAGATAACTGGTTTTCTTTCATTATAGTAGTTTGATAGCCTCAGAAAAGCATATTATGCGCATAGAATCTCGAAATGAAAAAAATTTTTTTTCGAAGTTTGGAAACTTCCTTAGAATCACTTTTTTTCCTTTCTTATTTGAGATAACTGGTTCTCTTTCATTATACTAGTTTGATAGCCTCAGAAAAGCATATTATGGGCAAAGAATCTCGAAAAGAAAAAAATCTTTTTTCGAAGTTTGGAAACTTCCTTAGAAACACTTTTTTTCCATTCTTATTTGAGTTAACTGGTTCTCTTTCATTATACTAGTTTGATAGCCTGAGAAAAGCATATTATGCGCAAAGAATCTCGAAAGAAAAAATTTTTTTTTCGAAGTTTGGAAACTTCGTTAGAATCACTTTTTTTCCGTTCTTATTTGAGATAACTGGTTCTCTTTCATTATACTAGTTTGATAGCCTCAGAAAAGCATATTATTCGCAAAGAATATCGAAAAGAAAAAAAAATTTTTTCGAAGTTTGGAAACTTCGTTAGAATCACTTTTTTTCCGTTCTTATTTGAGATAACTGGTTCTCTTTCATTATACTAGTTTGATAGCCTCAGTAAAGCATATTATGCGCAAAGAATCTGGAAAAGAAAAAAAATTTTTTTCGAAGTTTGGAAACTTCGTTAGAATCACTTTTTTTCCGTTCTTATTTGAGATAACTGGTTCTCTTTCATTATACTAGTTTGATAGCCAAAGAAAAGCATATTATGCGCAAAGAATCTCGAAAAGAAAAAAATTTTTTTTCGAAGTTTGGAAACTTCGTTTGAATCACTTTTTTCCGTTCTTATTTGAGATAACTGGTTCTCTTTCATTATACTATTTTGATAGCCTCAGTAAAGCATATTATGCGCAAAGAATCCGGAAAAGAAAAAAAATTTTTTTCGAAGTTTGGAAACTTCTTTAGAATAACTTTTTTTCCGTTCTTATTTGAGATAACTGGTTCTCTTTCATTATTCTAGTTTGATAGCCTGAGAAAAGCATATTTAGCGCAAAGAATCACGAAAAGAAAAAAAATTTTTTCGAAGTTTGGAAACTTCGTTAGAATCACTTTTTTCCCGTTCTTATTTGAGATAACTGGTTCTCTTTCATTATACTAGTTTGATTGCCTCAGAAAAGCATATTATGCGCAAAGAATCTCGAAAAGAAAAAAAAATTTTTTCGAAGTTTGGAAACTTCGTTAGAATCACTTTTTTTCCGTTCTTATTTGAGATAACTGGTTCTCTTTCATTATACTAGTTTGACAGCCTCAGAAAAGCATATTATGCGCAAAGAATCTCGAAATGAAAAAAATTTTTTTTCGAAGTTTGGAATATTCCATAGAATCACTTTTTTTCCATTCTTATTTGTTATAACTGGTTCTCTTTCATTATACTAGTTTGATAGCCTCAGAAAAGCATATTATGCGCAAAGAATCTCGAAAAGAAAAAATTTTTTTTTCGAAGTTTGGAACTTCTTTGGAATCACTTTTTTTCCGTTCTTATTTGAGATAAATGGTTCTCTTTCATTATACTACTTTGATAGCCTCAGCAAAGGATATTTAGCGCAAAGAATCACGAAAAGAAAAAAAAATTTTTTCGAAGTTTGGAAACTTCGTTAGAATCACTTTTTTCCCGTTCTTATTTGAGATAACTGGTTCTCTTTCATTATACTAATTTGATAGCCTCAGAAAAGCATATTATGCCCAAAGAATCTCGAAATGTAAAAAATTTAATTTCGAAGTTTGGAAACTTCCATAGAATCACTTTTTTTCCATTCTTATTTGAGATAACTGGTTCTCTTTCATTATACTAGTTTGATAGCCTCAGAAAAGCATATTATGCGCAAAGAATCTCGAAAAGAAAAAAAAATTTTTTCGAAATTTTGAAACTTCACTAGAAGCACTTTTTTTCCATTCTTATTTGAGATAACTGGTAATCTCTCTTTATATTAGTTTGATAGCCTCAGAAAATCATATAATGCGCAAAGAATCTCTAAAAGAAAAAAATTTTTTTTCGAAGTTTGGAAACTTCATTAGAATCACTTTTTTTCCATTTTTATTTGAGATAAATGGTAATCTCTCATTATACTAATTTGATAGCCTCAGAAAAGCATATTATGCGCAAAGAATCTCGAAAAGAAGAAATTTTTTTTTCGAAGTTTGGAAACTTCGTTAGAATCACTTTTTTTCCGTTCTTATTTGAGATAAATGGTTCTCTTTCATTATGCTAGTTTGATAGCCTCAGCAAAGGATATTTAGCGCAAAGAATCACGAAAAGAAAAAAAAATTTTTTCGAAGTTTGGAAACTTCGTTAGAATCACTTTTTTTCCGTTCTTATTTGAGATAACTGGTTCTCTTTCATTATAGTAGTTTGATAGCCTCAGAAAAGCATATTATGCGCAAAGGATCTCGAAATGAAAAAAAAATTTTTTCGAAGTTTGGAAACTTCCTTAGAATCACTTTTTTTCCATTCTTATTTGAGATAACTGGTTCTCTTTCATTATACTAGTTTGATGGCCTCAGAAAAGCATATTATGCGCAAAGAATCTCGAAAAGAAAAATATTTTTTTTCGAAGTTTGGAAACTTCGTTAGAATCACTTTTTTTCCGTTCTTATTTGAGATAACTGGTTCTCTTTCATTATACTAGTTTGATAGCCTCAGTAAAGCATATTATGCGCAAAGAATCTCGAAAAGAAAAAAAATTTTTTTCGAAGTTTGGAAACTTCATTAGAATCACTTTTTTTCCATTCTTATTTCAGATAACTGGTAATCTCTCATTATATTAGTTTATAGCCTCAGAAAAGCATATTATGCCCAAAGAATCTCGAAAAGAAAAAAAATTTTTTTCGAAGTTTGGAAACGTCGTTTGAATCACTATTTTCCGTTCTTATTTGAGATAACTGGTTTTCTTTCATTATACTAGTTTGATAGCCTCAGTAAAGCATATTATGCGCAAAGAATCTCGAAAAGAAAAAAAATTTTTTTCGAAGTTTGGAAACTTCCTTAGAATCACTTTTTTTCCTTTCTTATTTGAGATAACTGGTTCTCTTTCATTATTCTAGTTTGATAGCCTGAGAAAAGCATATTTAGCGCAAAGAATCACGAAAAGAAAAAAAATTTTTTCGAAGTTTGGAAACTTCGTTAGAATCACTTTTTTCCCGTTCTTATTTGAGATAACTGGTTCTCTTTCATTATACTAGTTTGATTGCCTCAGAAAAGCATATTATGCGCAAAGAATCTCGAAAAGAAAAAAAAATTTTTTCGAAGTTTGGAAACTTCGTTAGAATCACTTTTTTTCCGTTCTTATTTGAGATAACTGGTTCTCTTTCATTATACTAGTTTGACAGCCTCAGAAAAGCATATTATGCGCAAAGAATCTCGAAATGAAAAAAATTTTTTTTCGAAGTTTGGAAACTTCCATAGAATCACTTTTTTTCCATTCTTATTTGTTATAACTGGTTCTCTTTCATTATACTAGTTTGATAGCCTCAGAAAAGAATATTATGCGCAAAGAATCTCGAAAAGAAAAAATTTTTTTTTCGAAGTTTGGAACTTCTTTGGAATCACTTTTTTTCCGTTCTTATTTGAGATAAATGGTTCTCTTTCATTATACTACTTTGATAGCCTCAGCAAAGGATATTTAGCGCAATAAATCACGAAAAGAAAAAAAAATTTTTTCGAAATTTGGAAACTTCGTTAGAATCACTTTTTTCCCGTTCTTATTTGAGATAACTGGTTCTCTTTCATTATACTAATTTGATAGCCTCAGAAAAGCATATTATGCCCAAAGAATCTCGAAATGTAAAAAATTTAATTTCGAAGTTTGGAAACTTCCATAGAATCACTTTTTTTCCATTCTTATTTGAGATAACCGGTTCTCTTTCATTATACTAGTTTGATAGCCTCAGAAAAGCATATTATGCGCAAAGAATCTCGAAAAGAAAAAAAAATTTTATTCGAAATTTGGAAACTTCACTAGAAGCACTTTTTTTCCATTCTTATTTGAGATAACTGGTAATCTCTCATTATATTAGTTTGATAGCCTCAGAAAATCATATAATGCGCAAAGAATCTCTAAAAGAAAAAAATTTTTTTTCGAAGTTTGGAAACTTCATTAGAATCACTTTTTTTCCATTCTTATTTGAGATAAATGGTAATCTCTCATTATACTAATTTGATAGCCTCAGAAAAGCATATTATGCGCAAAGAATCTCGAAAAGAAGAAATTTTTTTTTCGAAGTTTGGAAACTTCGTTAGAATCACTTTTTTTCCGTTCTTATATGAGATAAATGGTTCTCTTTCATTATGCTAGTTTGATAGCCTCAGCAAAGGATATTTAGCGCAAAGAATCACGAAAAGAAAAAAAAATTTTTTCGAAGTTTGGAAACTTCGTTAGAATCACTTTTTTCCCGTTCTTATTTGAGATAAATGGTTCTCTTTCATTATACTAATTTGATAGCCTCAGAAAAGCATATTATGCGCAAAGAATCTCGAAATGAAAAATATTTATTTTCGAAGTTTGGAAACTTCCATATAATCACTTTTTTCCATTCTTATTTGAGATAACTGGTTCTCTTTCATTATACTAGTTTGATAGCCTCAGAAAAGCATATTATGCGCATAGAATCTCGAAAAGAAGAAAATTTTTTTTTTGAAGTTTGCAAATTTCTTTAGAATCACTTTTTTTCCGTTCTTATTTGAGATAGTTGGTTCTCTTTCATTATACTAGTTTGATAGCCTCAGAAAAGCATATTATGCGCAAAGAATCTCGAAAAGAAAAATTTTTTTTTTCGAAGTTTGGAAACTTCGTTAGAATCACTTTTTTTCCGTTGTTATTTGAGATAACTAGTTCTCTTTCATTATACTAGTTTGATAGCCTCAGAAAAGCATATTATGCGCAAAGAATCTCGAAAAGAAAAATTTTTTTTTTCGAAATTTGGAAACTTCACTAGAAGCACTTTTTTTCCATTCTTATTAGAGATAACTGGTAATCTCTCATTATATTAGTTTGATAGCCTCAGAAAATCATATAATGCGCAAAGAATCTCTGAAAGAAAAAAATTTTTTTTCGAAGTTTGGAAACTTCATTAGAATCACTTTTTTTCCATTCTTATTTGAGATAAAAATAGCAATCTCTCATTATACTAGTTTGATAGCCTCAGAAAAGCATATTATGCGCAAAGAATCTCGAAAAGAAAAAAATTTTTTTTCGAAGTTTGGAAACTTCGTTAGAATCACTTTTTTTCCGATGTTATTTGAGATAACTGGTTCTCTTTCATTATAATAGTTTGATAGCCTCAGTAAAGCATATTATGCGCAAAGAATCTCGAAAAGAAAAAAAAATTTTTTCGAAGTTTGGAAACTTCGTTAGAATCACTTTTTTTCCGTTCTTATATGAGATAACTGACTCTCTTTCATTATGGTAGTTTGATAGCCTCAGAAAAGCATATTATGCGCAAAGAATCTCGAAATGAAAAACATTTTTTTTCGAAGCTTGGAAACTTCCTTAGAATAACTTTTTTTCCAATTTTATTTTAGATAACTGGTTCTCTTTCATTATACTAGTTTGATAGCCTCAGAAAAGCATATTATGCGCAAAGAATCTCGAAAAGAAAAAAATATTTTTTCGATGTTCGGAAACTTCGTTAGAATCACTTTTTTTCCATTCTTATTTGAGATAAATGGTAATCTCTCATTATACTAGTTTGATAGCTTCAGAAAAGCATATTATGCGCAAAGAATCTCGAAAAGAAGAAATTTTTTTTTCGAAGTTTGGAAACTTCGTTAGAATCATTTTTTTCCGTTGTTATTTGAGATAACTGCTTCTCTTTCATTATACTAGTTTGATAGCCTCAGAAAAGCATATTATGCGCATATAATCTCGAAAAGAAAAAAATTTTTATTTTGAAGTACGCAAACTTCTTTAGAATCACTTTTTTTCCGTTCTTATTTGAGATAACTGGTTCTCTTTCATTATAATAGTTTGATAGCCTCAGAAAAGCATATTATGCGCAAAGAATCTCGAAAAGAAAAAAAATTTTTTTCGAAATTTGGAACCTTCACTAGAAGCACTTTTTTTCCATTCTTATTTGAGATAACTGGTAATCTCTCATTATATTAGTTTGATAGCCTCAGAAAATCATATAATGCGCTAAGAATCTCGAAAAGAAAAAAAATTTTTTCGAAGTTTGGAAACTTTATTAGAATCACTTTTCTTCCATTCTTATTTGAGATAAATGGTAATCTCTCATTATACTAGTTGGAGAGCCTCAGAAAAGCATATTATGCGCAAAGAATCTCGAAAAGAAGAAATTTTTTTTTCGAAGTTTGGAAACTTCGTTAGAATCACGTTTTTTCCGTTGTTATTTGAGATAACTGGTTCTCTTTCATTATACTAGTTTGATAGCCTCAGTAAAGCATATTATGCGCAAAGAATCCGGAAAAGAAAAAAAATATTTTTCGAAGTTTGGAAACTTCACTAGAAGCACTTTTTTTCCATTCTTATTTGAGATAACTGGTAATCTCTCATTATATTAGTTTGATAGCCTCAGAAAATCATATAATGCGCAAAGATTCTCTAAAAGAAAAAAATTTTTTTTCGAAGTTTGGAAACTTCATTAGAATCACTTTTTTTCCATTCTTATTTGAGATAAATGGTAATCTCTCATTATACTAATTTGATAGCCTCAGAAAAGCATATTATGCGCAAAGATTCTCGAAAAGAAGAAATTTTTTTTTCGAAGTTTGGAAACTTCGTTAGAATCACTTTTTTTCCGTTCTTATTTGAGATAAATGGTTCTCTTTCATTATGCTAGTTTGATAGCCTCAGCAAAGGATATTTAGCGCAAAGAATCACGAAAAGAAAAAAAAATTTTTTCGAAGTTTGGAAACTTCGTTAGAATCACTTTTTTCCCGTTCTTATTTGAGATAACTGGTTCTCTTTCATTATACTAATTTGATAGCCTCAACAAAGCATATTATGCGCAAAGAATCTCGAAATGTAAAATATTTATTTTCGAAGTTTGGAAACTTCCATAGAATCACTTTTTTCCATTCTTATTTGAGATAACTGGTTCTCTTTCATTATACTAGTTTGATAGCCTCAGAAAAGCATATTATGCGCATAGAATCTCGAATAGAAAAAAAATTTTTTTTTGAAGTTTGCAAACTTCTTTAGAATCACTTTTTTTCCGTTCTTATTTGAGATAGTTGGTTCTCTTTCATTATACTAGTTTGATAGCCTCAGAAAAGCATATTATGCGCAAAGAATCTCGAAAAGAAAAAATTTTTTTTTCGAAGTTTGGAAACTTCGTTAGAATCACTTTTTTTCCGTTCTTATTTGAGATAACTAGTTCTCTTTCATTATACTAGTTTGATAGCCTCAGAAAAGCATATTATGCGCAAAGAATCTCGAAAAGAAAAAATTTTTTTTTCGAAATTTGGAAACTTCACTAGAAGCACTTTTTTTCCATTCTTATTAGAGATAACTGGTAATCTCTCATTATATTAGTTTGATAGCCTCAGAAAATCATATAATGCGCAAAGAATCTCTAAAAGAAAAAAATTTTTTTTCGAAGTTTGGAAACTTCATTAGAATCACTTTTTTTCCATTCTTATTTGAGATAAAAATATCAATCTCTCATTATACTAGTTTGATAGCCTCAGAAAAGCATATTATGCGCAAAGAATCTCGAAAAGAAAAAAATTTTTTTTCGAAGTTTGGAAACTTCGTTAGAATCACTTTTTTTCCGATGTTATTTGAGATAACTGGTTCTCTTTCATTATAATAGTTTGATAGCCTCAGTAAAGCATATTATGCGCAAAGAATCTCGAAAAGAAAAAAAATTTTTTTCGAAGTTTGGAAACTTCGTTAGAATCACTTTTTTTCCGTTCTTATTTGAGATAACTGACTCTCTTTCATTATGGTAGTTTGATAGCCTCAGAAAAGCATATTATGCGCAAAGAATCTCGAAATGAAAAACATTTTTTTTCGAAGCTTGGAAACTTCCTTAGAATCACTTTTTTTCCAATTTTATTTGAGATAACTGGTTCTCTTTCATTATACTAGTTTGATAGCCTCAGAAAAGCATATTATGCGCAAAGAATCTCGAAAAGAAAAAATTTTTTTTTTGAAGTTTGGAAACTTCTTTAGAATCACTTTTTTCCGTTCTTATTTGAGATAACTGGTTCTCTTTCATTATACTAGTTTGATAGCCTCAGAAAAGCATATTATGCGCAAAGAATCTCGAAAAGAAAAAATTTTTTTTCGATGTTCGGAAACTTCGTTAGAATCACTTTTTTTCCATTCTTATTTGAGATAAATGGTAATCTCTCATTATACTAGTTTGATAGCTTCAGAAAAGCATATTATGCGCAAAGAATCTCGAAAAGAAGAAATTTTTTTTTCGAAGATTGGAAACTTCGTTAGAATCATTTTTTTCCGTTGTTATTTGAGATAACTGCTTCTCCTTTCATTATACTAGTTTGATAGCCTCAGAAAAGCATATTATGCGCATAGAATCTCGAAAAGAAAAAAATTTTTATTTTGAAGTATGCAAACTTCTTTAGAATCACTTTTTTTCCGTTCTTATTTGAGATAACTGGTTCTCTTTCATTATACTAGTTTGATAGCCTCAGAAAAGCATATTATGCGCAAAGAATCTCGAAAAGAAAAAAAATTTTTTTCGAAATTTGGAACCTTCACTAGAAGCACTTTTTTTCCATTCTTATTTGAGATAACTGGTAATCTCTCATTATATTAGTTTGATAGCCTCAGAAAATCATATAATGCGCTAAGAATCTCGAAAAGAAAAAAAATTTTTTTCGAAGTTTGGAAACTTCATTAGAATCACTTTTCTTCCATTCTTATTTGAGATAAATGGTAATCTCTCATTATACTAGTTGGAGAGCCTCAGAAAAGCATATTATGCGCAAAGAATCTCGAAAAGAAGAAATTTTTTTTTCGTAGTTTGGAAACTTCGTTAGAATCACGTTTTTTCCGTTGTTATTTGAGATAACTGGTTCTCTTTCATTATACTAGTTTGATAGCCTCAGTAAAGCATATTATGCGCAAAGAATCTCTGAAAGAAAAAAATTTTTTTTCGAAGTTTGGAAACTTCATTAGAATCACTTTTTTTCCATTCTTATTTGAGATAAAAATAGCAATCTCTCATTATACTAGTTTGATAGCCTCAGAAAAGCATATTATGCGCAAAGAATCTCGAAAAGAAAAAATTTTTTTTTCGAAGTTTGGAAACTTCGTTAGAATCACTTTTTTTCCGATGTTATTTGAGATAACTGGTTCTCTTTCATTATAATAGTTTGATAGCCTCAGTAAAGCATATTATGCGCAAAGAATCTCGAAAAGAAAAAAAAATTTTTTCGAAGTTTGGAAACTTCGTTAGAATCACTTTTTTTCCGTTCTTATATGAGATAACTGACTCTCTTTCATTATGGTAGTTTGATAGCCTCAGAAAAGCATATTATGCGCAAAGAATCTCGAAATGAAAAACATTTTTTTTCGAAGCTTGGAAACTTCCTTAGAATAACTTTTTTTCCAATTTTATTTGAGATAACTGGTTCTCTTTCATTATACTAGTTTGATAGCCTCAGAAAAGCATATTATGCGCAAAGAATCTCGAAAAGAAAAAAATTTTTTTTCGATGTTCGGAAACTTCGTTAGAATCACTTTTTTTCCATTCTTATTTGAGATAAATGGTAATCTCTCATTATACTAGTTTGATAGCTTCAGAAAAGCATATTATGCGCAAAGAATCTCGAAAAGAAGAAAATTTTTTTTCGAAGTTTGGAAACTTCGTTAGAATCATTTTTTTCCGTTGTTATTTGAGATAACTGCTTCTCTTTCATTATACTAGTTTGATAGCCTCAGAAAAGCATATTATGCGCATATAATCTCGAAAAGAAAAAAATTTTTATTTTGAAGTACGCAAACTTCTTTAGAATCACTTTTTTTCCGTTCTTATTTGAGATAACTGGTTCTCTTTCATTATACTAGTTTGATAGCCTCAGAAAAGCATATTATGCGCAAAGAATCTCGAAAAGAAAAAAAATTTTTTTCGAAATTTGGAACCTTCACTAGAAGCACTTTTTTTCCATTCTTATTTGAGATAACTGGTAATCTCTCATTATATTAGTTTTATAGCCTCAGAAAATCATATAATGCGCTAAGAATCTCGAAAAGAAAAAAATTTTTTTTCGACGTTTGGAAACTTTATTAGAATCACTTTTCTTCCATTCTTATTTGAGATAAATGGTAATCTCTCATTATACTAGTTGGAGAGCCTCAGAAAAGCATATTATGCGCAAAGAATCTCGAAAAGAAGAAATTTTTTTTTCGAAGTTTGGAAACTTCGTTAGAATCACGTTTTTTCCGTTGTTATTTGAGATAACTGGTTCTCTTTCATTATACTAGTTTGATAGCCTCAGTAAAGCATATTATGCGCAAAGAATCCGGAAAAGAAAAAAAAATATTTTTCGAAGTTTGGAAACTTCACTAGAAGCACTTTTTTTCCATTCTTATTTGAGATAACTGGTAATCTCTCATTATATTAGTTTGATAGCCTCAGAAAATCATATAATGCGCAAAGATTCTCTAAAAGAAAAAAATTTTTTTTCGAAGTTTGGAAACTTCATTAGAATCACTTTTTTTCCATTCTTATTTGAGATAAATGGTAATCTCTCATTATACTAATTTGATAGCCTCAGAAAAGCATATTATGCGCAAAGATTCTCGAAAAGAAGAAATTTTTTTTTCGAAGTTTGGAAACTTCGTTAGAATCACTTTTTTTCCGTTCTTATTTGAGATAAATGGTTCTCTTTCATTATGCTAGTTTGATAGCCTCAGCAAAGGATATTTAGCGCAAAGAATCACGAAAAGAAAAAAAAAATTTTTCGAAGTTTGGAAACTTCGTTAGAATCACTTTTTTCCCGTTCTTATTTGAGATAACTGGTTCTCTTTCATTATACTAATTTGATAGCCTCAGAAAAGCATATTATGCGCAAAGAATCTCGAAATGTAAAATATTTATTTTCGAAGTTTGGAAACTTCCATAGAATCACTTTTTTCCATTCTTATTTGAGATAACTGGTTCTCTTTCATTATACTAGTTTGATAGCCTCAGAAAAGCATATTATGCGCATAGAATCTCGAAAAGAAAAAAAATTTTTTTTTGAAGTTTGCAAACTTCTTTAGAATCACTTTTTTTCCGTTCTTATTTGAGATAGTTGGTTCTCTTTCATTATACTAGTTTGATAGCCTCAGAAAAGCATATTATGCGCAAAGAATCTCGAAAAGAAAAAATTTTTTTTTCGAAGTTTGGAAACTTCGTTAGAATCACTTTTTTTCCGTTCTTATTTGAGATAACTAGTTCTCTTTCATTATACTAGTTTGATAGCCTCAGAAAAGCATATTATGCGCAAAGAATCTCGAAAAGAAAAAATTTTTTTTTCGAAATTTGGAAACTTCACTAGAAGCACTTTTTTTCCATTCTTATTAGAGATAACTGGTAATCTCTCATTATATTAGTTTGATAGCCTCAGAAAATCATATAATGCGCAAAGAATCTCTAAAAGAAAAAAATTTTTTTTCGAAGTTTGGAAACTTCATTAGAATCACTTTTTTTCCATTCTTATTTGAGATAAAAATATCAATCTCTCATTATACTAGTTTGATAGCCTCAGAAAAGCATATTATGCGCAAAGAATCTCGAAAAGAAAAAAATTTTTTTTCGAAGTTTGGAAACTTCGTTAGAATCACTTTTTTTCCGATGTTATTTGAGATAACTGGTTCTCTTTCATTATAATAGTTTGATAGCCTCAGTAAAGCATATTATGCGCAAAGAATCTCGAAAAGAAAAAAAATTTTTTTCGAAGTTTGGAAACTTCGTTAGAATCACTTTTTTTCCGTTCTTATTTGAGATAACTGACTCTCTTTCATTATGGTAGTTTGATAGCCTCAGAAAAGCATATTATGCGCAAAGAATCTCGAAATGAAAAACATTTTTTTTCGAAGCTTGGAAACTTCCTTAGAATCACTTTTTTTCCAATTTTATTTGAGATAACTGGTTCTCTTTCATTATACTAGTTTGATAGTCTCAGAAAAGCATATTATGCGCAAAGAATCTCGAAAAGAAAAAATTTTTTTTTTGAAGTTTGGAAACTTCTTTAGAATCACTTTTTTCCGTTCTTATTTGAGATAACTGGTTCTCTTTCATTATACTAGTTTGATAGCCTCAGAAAAGCATATTATGCGCAAAGAATCTCGAAAAGAAAAAATTTTTTTTCGATGTTCGGAAACTTCGTTAGAATCACTTTTTTTCCATTCTTATTTGAGATAAATGGTAATCTCTCATTATACTAGTTTGATAGCTTCAGAAAAGCATATTATGCGCAAAGAATCTCGAAAAGAAGAAATTTTTTTTTCGAAGATTGGAAACTTCGTTAGAATCATTTTTTTCCGTTGTTATTTGAGATAACTGCTTCTCCTTTCATTATACTAGTTTGATAGCCTCAGAAAAGCATATTATGCGCATAGAATCTCGAAAAGAAAAAAATTTTTATTTTGAAGTATGCAAACTTCTTTAGAATCACTTTTTTTCCGTTCTTATTTGAGATAACTGGTTCTCTTTCATTATACTAGTTTGATAGCCTCAGAAAAGCATATTATGCGCAAAGAATCTCGAAAAGAAAAAAAATTTTTTTCGAAATTTGGAACCTTCACTAGAAGCACTTTTTTTCCATTCTTATTTGAGATAACTGGTAATCTCTCATTATATTAGTTTGATAGCCTCAGAAAATCATATAATGCGCTAAGAATCTCGAAAAGAAAAAAAATTTTTTTCGAAGTTTGGAAACTTCATTAGAATCACTTTTCTTCCATTCTTAATTGAGATAAATGGTAATCTCTCATTATACTAGTTGGAGAGCCTCAGAAAAGCATATTATGCGCAAAGAATCTCGAAAAGAAGAAATTTTTTTTTCGAAGTTTGGAAACTTCGTTAGAATCACGTTTTTTCCGTTGTTATTTGAGATAACTGGTTCTCTTTCATTATACTAGTTTGATAGCCTCAGTAAAGCATATTATGCGCAAAGAATCTCGAAAAGAAAAAAAATTTTTTTCGAAGTTTGGAAACTTCGTTAGAATCACTTTTTTTCCGTTCTTTTTTGAGATAACTGGTTCTCTTTCATTATAGTAGTTTGATAGCCTCAGAAAAGCATATTATGCGCAAAGAATCTCGAAATGAAAAAAATTTTTTTCGAAGTTTGGAAATTTCCTTAGAATCACTTTTTTCCATTCTTATTTGAGATAACTGGTTCTCTTTCATTATACTAGTTTGATAGCCTCAGAAAAGCATATTAAGCGCATAGAATCTCGAAAAGAAAAAATATTTTTTTTGAAGTTTGGAAACTTCTTTAGAATCACTTTTTTTCCGTTCTTATTTGAGATAACTGGTTCTCTTTCATTATACTAGTTTGATAGCCTCTAAAAAGCATATTATGCGCAAAGAATCTCGAAAAGAAAAAAAATTTTTTTCGAAATATGGAAACTTCATTAGAAGCACTTTTTTTCCATTCTTATTTGAGATAACTGGTAATCTCTCATTATACTAGTTTGATAGCCTCAGAAAAGCATATTATGAGCAAAGAATCTCGAAAAGAAAAAAATTTTTTTTCGAAGTTTGGAAACTTCATTAGAATCACTTTTTTTCCATTCTTATTTGAGATAACTGGTAATCTCTCATTATACTAGTTTGATAGCCTCAGACAAGCATATTATGCGCAAAGAATCTCGAAAAGAAAAAAAGTTTTTTTCGAAGTTTGGAAACGTCGTTAGAATCACTTTTTTCCGTTCTTATTTGAGATAACTAGTTCTCTTTCATTATACTAGTTTGATAGCCTTAGTAAAGCATATTATGCGCAAAGAATATCGAAAAGAAAAAAAATTTTTTCGAAGTTTGGAAACGTCGTTTGAATCACTTTTTTCCGTTCTTATTTGAGATAACTGGTTCTCTTTCATTATAATAGTTTGATAGCCTCAGTAAAGCATATTATGCGCAAAGAATCTCGAAAAGAATAAAAAATTTTTCCAAGTTTGGAAACTTCGTTAGAATCACTTTTATTCCGTTCTTATTTGAGATAACTGGTTCTCTTTCATTATACCAGTTTGATAGCCTCAGAAAAGCATATTATGCGCAAAGAATCTCGAAAAGAAAAAAATTTTTTTTCGAAGTTTGGAAACTTCATTAGAATCACTTTTTTTCCATTCTAATTTGAGATAAATGGTTCTCTTTCATTATACTAGTTTGATAGCCTCAGAAAAGCATATTATGCGCATAGAATCTCGAAAAGAAAATAATTTTTTTTTTGAAGTTTGCCAACTTCTTTAGAATCACTTTTTTTCCGTTCTTATTTGAGATAGTTGGTTCTGTTTCATTATACCAGTTTGATAGCCTCAGAAAAGCATATTATGCGCAAAGAATCTCGAAAAGAAAAAATTTTTTTTTCGAAGTTTGGAAACTTCGTTAGAATCACTTTTTTTCCGTTCTTATTTGAGATAACTAGTTCTCTTTCATTATACTAGTTTGATAGCATCAGAAAAGCATATTATGCGCAAAGAATCTCGAAAAGAAAAAATTTTTTTTTCGAAATTTGGAAACTTCACTAGAAGCACTTTTTTTCCATTCTTATTTGAGATAACTGGTAATCTCTCATTATATTAGTTTGATAGCCTCAGAAAATCATATAATGCGCAAAGAATCTCTAAAAGAAAAAAATTTTTTTTCGAAGTTTGGAAACTTATTAGAATCACTTTTTTTCCATTCTTATTTGAGATAAAAATAGCAATCTCTCATTATACTAGTTTGATAGCCTCAGAAAAGCATATTATGCGCAAAGAATCTCGAAAAGAAAAAATTTTTTTTTCGAAGTTTGGAAACTTCGTTAGAATCACTTTTTTTACGATGTTATTTGAGATAACTGGTTCTCTTTCATTATAATAGTTTGATAGCCTCAGTAAAGCATATTATGCGCAAAGAATCTCGAAAAGAAAAAAAAAATTTTTTCGAAGTTTGGAAACTTCGTTAGAATCACTTTTTTTCCGTTCTTATTTGAGATAACTGACTCTCTTTCATTATGGTAGTTTGATAGCCTCAGAAAAGCATATTATGCGCAAAGAATCTCGAAATGAAAAACATTTTTTTTCGAAGCTTGGAAACTTCCTTAGAATCACTTTTTTTCCAATTTTATTTGAGATAACTGGTTCTCTTTCATTATACTAGTTTGATAGCCTCAGAAAAGCATATTATGCGCAAAGAATCTCGAAAAGAAAAAAATTTTTTTTTGAAGTTTGGAAACTTCTTTAGAATCACTTTTTTTCCGTTCTTATTTGAGATATCTGGTTCTCTTTCATTATACTAGTTTGATAGCCTCAGAAAAGCATATTATGCGCAAAGAATCTCGAAAAGAAAAAAATTTTTTTTCGATGTTCGGAAACTTCGTTAGAATCACTTTTTTTCCATTCTTATTTGAGATAAATGGTAATCTCTCATTATACTAGTTTGATAGCTTCAGAAAAGCATATTATGCGCAAAGAATCTCGAAAAGAAGAAATTTTTTTTTCGAAGTTTGGAAACTTCGTTAGAATCATTTTTTTCCGTTGTTATTTGAGATAACTGCTTCTCTTTCATTATACTAGTTTGATAGCCTCAGTAAAGCATATTATGCGCCAAGAATCTCGAAAAGAAAAAAAAATTTTTTCGAAGTTTGGAAACTTCGTTAGAATCACTTTTTTCCGTTTTTATTTGAGATAACTGGTTCTCTTTCATTATAATAGTTTGATAGCCTCAGAAAAGCATATTATGCGCAAAGAATCTCGAAATGAAAAAAATTTATTTTCGAAGTTTGGAAACTTCCATAAAATCACTTTTTTTCCATTCTTATTTTAGATAACTGGTTCTCTTTCATTATACTAGTTTGATAGCCTCAGAAAAGCATATTATGCGCATAGAATCTCGAAAAGAAAAAATTTTTATTTTGAAGTATGCAAACTTCTTTAGAATCACTTTTTTTCCGTTTTTATTTGAGATAACTGGTTCTCTTTCATTATACTAGTTTGATAGCCTCAGAAAAGCATATTATGCGCAAAGAATCTCGAAAAGAAAATTTTTTTTTTTCGAAGTAAGGAAACTTCGTTGGAATCACTTTTTTTGCGTTCTTATTTGAGATAACTAGTTCTCTTTCATTATACTAGTTTGATAGCCTCAGAAAAGCATATTATGCGCAAAGAATCTCGAAAAGAAAAAAATTTTTTTCGAAATTTGAAACCTTCACTAGAAGCACTTTTTTTCCATTCTTATTTGAGATAACTGGTAATCTCTCATTATATTAGTTTGATAGCCTCAGAAAATCATATAATGCGATAAGAATCTCGAAAAGAAAAAAAATTTTTTTCGAAGTTTGGAAACTTCATTAGAATCACTTTTCTTCCATTCTTATTTGAGATAAATGGTAATCTCTCATTATACTAGTTTGAGAGCCTCAGAAAAGCATATTATGCGCAAAGAATCTCGAAAAGAAGACATTTTTTTTTCGAAGTTTGGAAACTTCGTTAGAATCACGTTTTTTCCGTTGTTATTTGAGATAACTGGTTCTCTTTCATTATACTAGTTTGATAGACTCAGTAAAGCATATTATGCGCAAAGATTCTCGAAAAGAAAAAAAATTTTTTTCGAAGTTTGGAAACTTCGTTAGAATCACTTTTTTTCCGTTCTTATTTGAGATAACTGGTTCTCTTTCATTATACTAGTTTGATAGCCTCAGAAAAGCATATTATGCGCATAGAATCTCGAAAAGAAAAAATATTTTTTTTTGAAGTTTGGAAACTTCTTTAGAATCACTTTTTTTCCGTTCTTATTTGAGATAACTGGTTCTCTTTCATTATACTAGTTTGATAGCCTCTGAAAAGCATATTATGCGCAAAGAATCTCGAAAAGAAAAAAAAATTTTTTCGAAATTTGGAAACTTCATTAGAAGCACTTTTTTTCCATTCTTATTTGAGATAACTGGTAATCTCTCATTATACTAGTTTGATAGCCTCAGAAAAGCATATTATGAGCAAAGAATCTCGAAAAGAAAAAAATTTTTTTTTTGAAGTTTGGAAACTTCTTTATAATCACTATTTTTCCGTTCTTATTTGAGATAACTGGTTCTCTTTCATTATACTAGTTTGATAGCCTCAGAAAAGCATATTATGCGCAAAGAATCTCGAAAAGAAAAAAAATTTTTATGAAGTTTGGAAACTTCATTAGAATCACTTTTTTTCCATTCTTATTTGAGATAACTGGTAATCTCTCATTATACTAGTTTGATAGCCTCAGACAAGCATATTATGCGCAAAGAATCTCGAAAAGAAAAAAAATTTTTTTCGAAGTTTGGAAACGTCGTTAGAATCACTTTTTTCCGTTCTTATTTGAGATAACTAGTTCTCTTTCATTATACAGTTTGATAGCCTCAGAAAAGCATATTATGGGCAAAGAATCTCGAAAAGAAGAAAAATTTTTTACGAAGTGTGGAAACTTCGTTAGAATCACTTTTTTTCCGTTCTTATTTGAGATAACTGGTTCTCTTTCATTATACTAGTTTGATAGCCTTAGTAAAGCATATTATGCGCAAAGAATCTCGAAAAGAAAAAAATTTTTTTCGAAGTTTGGAAACGTCGTTTGAATCACTTTTTTCCGTTCTTATTTGAGATAACTGGTTCTGTTTCATTATAATAGTTTGATAGCCTCAGTAAAGCATATTATGCGCAAAGAATCTCGAAAAGAATAAAAATTTTTTCCAAGTTTGGAAACTTCGTTAGAATCACTTTTATTCCGTTCTTATTTGAGATAACTGGTTCTCTTTCATTATACCAGTTTGATAGCCTCAGAAAAGCATATTATGCGCAAAGAATCTCGAAAAGAAAAAAATTTTTTTTCGAAGTTTGGAAACTTCATTAGAATCACTTTTTTTCCATTCTAATTTGAGATAAATGGTAATCTCTCATTATACTAGTTTGATAGCCTCAGAAAACCATATTATGCTCAAAGGTTCTCGAAAAGAAGAACTTTTTTTTTCGAAGTTTGGGAACTTCGTTAGAATCACTTTTTTTCCGTTGTTATTTGAGATAACTGGTTCTCTTTCATTATACTAGTTTGATAGCCTCAGTAAAGCATATTATGCGCAAAGAATCTCGAAAAGAAAAAAATTTTTTTTCGAAGTTTGGAAACTTCGTTAGAATCACTTTTTTTCCGTTTTTATTTGAGATAACTGGTTCTCTTTCATTATAGTATTTTGATAGCCTCAGAAAAGCATATTATGCGCAAAGAATCTCGAAATGAAAAAAATTTTTTTTCGAAGTTTGGAAACTTCCTTAGAATCACTCTTTTTCCAATCTTATTTGAGATAACTGGTTCTCTTTCATTATACTAGTTTGATAGCCTCAGAAAATCATATAATGCGCAAAGAATCTCGAAAAGAAAAAAATTTTTTTTCGAAGTTTGGAAACTTCAAAAGAATCACTTTTTTTCCATTCTTATTTGAGATAAATGGTAATCTCTCATTATACTAGTTTGATAGCCTCAGAAAAGCATATTATGCGCAAAGAATCTCGAAAAGAAGAAATTTTTTTTTCGAAGATTGTAAACTTCGTTAGAATCACTTTTTTTCCGTTGTTAATTGAGATAACGGGTTCTCTTTCATTATACTAGTTTGATAGCCTCAGAAAAGCATATTATGCGCAAAGAATCCCGACAAGAAGAAATTTTTTTTTCGAAGTTTGGAAACTTCGTTAGAATCACTTTTTTTCCGTTCTTATTTCAGATAACTGGTTCTCTTTCATCATAGTAGTTTGATAGCCTCAGAAAAGCATATTATGCGCAAACAATCTCGAAATGAAAAAAATTTTTTTTCGAAGTTTGGAAACTTCCTTAGAATCACTTTTTTTCCAATTTTATTTGAAATAATTGGTTCTCTTTCATTATACTAGTTTGATAGCTTCAGAAAAGCATATTATGCGCAAAGAATCTCGAAAAGAAAAAATTTTTTTTTTTTGAAGTTTGGAAACGTCTTTAGAATCACTTTTTTTCCGTTCATATTTGAGATAACTGGTTCTCTTTCATTATACTAGTTTGATAGCCTCAGAAAAGCATATTATGCGCAAGGAATCTCGAAAAGAAAATAATTTTTTTTCTAAGTTTGGAAACTTCATTAGAATCACTTTTTTTCCATTCTGATTTGAGATAACTTGTAATCTGTCATTATACTAGTTTGATAGCCTCAGAAAATCATATTATGCGCAAAGAATCTCGAAAAGAATAAAATTTTTTTCGATATTCCGAAAATTCGTTAGAATCACTTTTTTTCCGTTCTTATTTGAGATAACTGGTTCTCTTGCATTATACCAATTAGATAGCCTCAGAAAAGCATATTATGCGCAAAGAATCTCGAAAATAAAAAAAATTTTTTTAGAAGTTTGGAAACTTCGTTAGAATCACTTTTTTTCCGTTCTTATTTGAGATAACTGGTTCTCTTTCATTATACTAGTTTGATAGCGTCAGTAAAGCATATTATGCGCAAAGAATCTCGAAAAGAAAAAAAATTTTTTTCGAAGTTTGGAAACATCGTTAGAATCACTTTTTTTCCGTTCTTATTTGAGATAACTGGTTCTCTTTCATCATAGTAGTTTGATAGCCTCAGAAAAGCATATTATGCGCAAAGAATCTCGAAATGAAAAAAATTTTTTTTCGAAGTTTGGAAACTTCCTTAGAATCACTTTTTTTGCAATTTTATTTGAAATAATTGGTTCTCTTTCATTATACTAGTTTGATAGCTTCAGAAAAGCATATTATGCGCAAAGAATCTCGAAAAGAAAAAATTTTTTTTTTTTGAAGTTTGGAAACGTCTTTGGAATCACTTTTTTTCCGTTCATATTTGAGATAACTGGTTCTCTTACATTATACTAGTTTGATAGCCTCAGAAAAGCATACTATGCGCAAGGAATCTCGAAAAGAAAAAAATTTTTTTTCTAAGTTTGGAAACTTCATTAGAATCACTTTTTTTCCATTCTGATTTGAGATAACTTGTAATCTCTCATTATACTAGTTTTATAGCCTCAGAAAATAATATTATGCGCAAAGAATCTCGAAAAGAATAAAATTTTTTTTCGATATTCCGAAAATTCGTTAGAATCACTTTTTTTCCGTTCTTATTTGAGATAACTGGTTCTCTTGCATTATACCAATTAGATAGCCTCAGAAAAGCATATTATGCGCAAAGAATCTCGAAAATAAAAAAAATTTTTTTAGAAGTTTGGAAACTTCGTTAGAATCACTTTTTTTCCGTTCTTATTTGAGATAACTGGTTCTCTTTCATTATACCAATTAGATAGCCTCAGAAAAGCATATTATGCGCAAAGAATCTCGAAAAGAAAAAATTTTTTTTTCGAAGTTGGAAACTTCATTAGAATCACTATTTTTCTATTCTTATTTGAGATAACTGGTAATCTCTCATTATACTAGTTTGATAGCCTCAGAAAAGCATATTATGCGCGAGAATCTCGAAAAGAAAAAAAGTTTTTTTCGAAGTTTCGAAACTTCCTTAGAATCACTTATTTTCCGTTCTTATTTGAGATAACTCTCTTTCATTATACTAATTAGATAGCCTCAGAAAAGCATATTATGCGCAAAGAATCTCGAAAATAAAAATTTTTTTTTAGAACTTTGGAAACTTCGTTAGAATCATTTTTTTCCGTTCTTATTTGAGATAACTGGTTCTCTTTCATTATACTAGTATGATAGCCTCAGAAAAGCATATTATGCGCAAAGAATCTCGAAAAGAAAAAAATTTTTTTTCGAAGTTTGGAAACTTCATTAGAATCACTTTTTTTCCATTCTTATTTGAGATAACTGGTAATCTCTCATTATACTAGTTTGATAGCCTCAGACAAGCATATTATGCGCAAAGAATCTCGAAAAGAAAAAAAAAATTTTTCGAAGTTTGGAAACGTCGTTAGAATCACTTTTTTCCGTCCTTTTTTGAGATAACTAGTTCTCTTTCATTATACAGTTTGATAGCCTCAGAAAAGCATATTATGGGCAAAGAATCTCGAAAAGAAGAAAAATTTTTTACGAAGTGTGGAAACTTCGTTAGAATCACTTTTTTTCCGTTCTTATTTGAGATAACTGGTTCTCTTTCATTATACTAGTTTGATAGCCTTAGTAAAGCATATTATGCGCAAAGAATATCGAAAAGAAAAAAAATTTTTTTCGAAGTTTGGAAACGTCGTTTGAATCACTTTTTTCCGTTCTATTTTGAGATAACTGGTTCTCTTTCATTATAATAGTATGATAGCCTCAGTAAAGCATATTATGCGCAAAGAATCTCGAAAAGAACAAAAATTTTTTCCAAGTTTGGAAACTTCGTTAGAATCACTTTTATTCCGTTCTAATTTGAGATAACTGGTTCTCTTTCATTATACCAGTTTGATAGCCTCAGAAAAGCATATTATGCGCAACGAATCTCGAAAAGAAAAAAATTTTTGTTCGAAGTTTGGAAACTTCATTAGAATCACTTTTTTTCCATTCTAATTTGAGATAAATGGTAATCTCTCATTATACTAGTTTGATAGCCTCAGAAAACCATATTATGCTCAAAGAATCTCGAAAAGAAGAAATTTTTTTTTCGTAGTTTTAAAACTTCGTTAGAATCACTTTTTTTCCGTTGTTATTTGAGATAACTGGTTCTCTTTCATTATACTAATTTGATAGCCTCAGTAAAGCATATTATGCGTAAAGAATCTCGAAAAGAAAAAAAATTTTTTTCGAAGTTTGGAAACTTCGTTAGAATCACTTTTTTTCCGTTTTTATTTGAGATAACTGGTTCTCTTTCATTATAGTAGTTTGATAGCCTCAGAAAAGCATGTAATGCGCAAAGAATCTCGAAATGAAAAAAATTTTTTTTCCAAGTTTGGAAACTTCCTTAGAATCACTCTTTTTCCATTCTTATTTGAGATAACTGGTTCTCTTTCATTATACTAGTTTGATAGCCTCAGAAAAGCATATTATGCGCATAGAATCTCGAAAAGAAAAAATTTTTTTTTTTGAACTTTGGAAACTTCTTTAGAATCACTTTTTTTCCGTTCTTAATTGAGATAACTGGTTCTCTTTCATTATACTAGTTTGATAGCCTCGGAAAATCATATAATGCGCAAAGAATCTCGACAAGAAGAAATTTTTTTTTCGAAGTTTGGAAACTTCGTTAGAATCACTTTTTTTCCGTTGTTATTTGAGATAACTGGTTCTCTTTCATTATACCAATTAGATAGCCTCAGAAAAGCATATTATGCGCAAAGAATCTCGAAAATAAAAAAAATTTTTTTAGAAGTTTGGAAACTTCGTTAGAATCACTTTTTTCCGTTCTTATTTGAGATAACTGGTTCTCTTTCATTATACTAGTTTGATAGCCTCAGAAAAGCATATTATGGGCAAAGAATCTCGAAAAGAAAAAAAATTTTTTTCGAAGTTTGGAAACTTCGTTAGAATCACTTTTTTTCCATTCTTATTTGAGATAACTGGTAATCTCTCATTATATTAGTTTGATAGCCTCAGAAAAGCATATTATGCGCAAAGAATCTCGAAAAGAAAAAAAATTTTTTTCGAAGTTTGGAAACTTCTTTAGAATCACTTTTTTTCCGTTCTTATTTGAAATAACTGGTTCTCTTTCATTATACTAGTTTGATAGCCTCAGAAAAGCATATTATGCGCAAAGAATCTCCAAAAGAAAAAAAATCTTTTTTCAAAGTTTGGAAACTTCCTTAGAAACACTTTTTTTCCATTCCTATTTCAGTTAACTGGTTCTCTTTCATTATACTAGTTTGATAGCCTCAGAAAAGCATATTATGCGCAAAGAATCTCGAAAAGAAAAAAAAATTTTTCGAAATTTGGAAACTTCGTTAGAATCACTTTTATTCCGTTCTTATTTGAGATAACTGGTTCTCTTTCATTATACTAGTTTGATAGCCTCAGAAAAGCATATTATGCGCAAAGAATCTCGAAAAGAAAAAAATTTTTTTTCGAAGTTTGGAAACTTCATTAGAATCACTTTTTTTCCATTCTAATTTGAGATAAATGGTAATCTCTCATTATACTAGTTTGATAGCCTCAGAAAACCATATTATGCTCAAAGAATCTCGAAAAGAAGAAATTTTTTTTTCGAAGTTTGGAAACTTCGTTAGAATCACTTTTTTTCCGTTGTTATTTGAGATAACTGGTTCTCTTTCATTATACTAGTTTGATAGCCTCAGTAAAGCATATTATGCGCAAAGAATCTCGAAAAGAAAAAAAATTTTTTTCGAAGTTTGGAAACTTCGTTAGAATCACTTTTTTTCCGTTTTTATTTGAGATAACTGGTTCTCTTTCATTATAGTAGTTTGATAGCCTCAGAAAAGCATATTATGCGCAAAGAATCTCGAAATGAAAAAAATTTTTTTTGAAGTTTGGAAACTTCCTTAGAATCACTTTTTTTCCATTCTTATTTGAGATAACTGGTTCTCTTTCATTATACTAATTTGATAGCCTCAGAAAAGCATATTATGTGCATAGAATCTCGAAAAGAAAAAAATTTTTTTTTTGAACTTTGGAAACTTCTTTAGAATCACTTTTTTTCCGTTCTTATTTGAGATAACTGGTTCTCTTTCATTATACTAGTTTGATAGCCTCAGAAAATCATATAATGCGCAAAGAATCTCGAAAAGAAAAAAATTTTTTTTCGAAGTTTGGAAACTTCATTAGAATCGCTTTTTTTCCATTCTTATTTCAGATAAATGGTAATCTCTCATTATACTAGTTTGATAGCCTCAGAAAAGTATATTATGCGCAAAGAATCTCGAAAAGAAGAAATTTTTTTTCGAAGTTTGGAAACTTCAAAAGAATCACTTTTTTTCCATTCTTATTTGAGATAAATGGTAATCTCTCATTATACTAGTTTGATAGCCTCAGAAAAGCATATTATGCGCAAAGTATCTCGACAAGAAGAAATTTTTTTTTCGAAGTTTGGAAACTTCGTTAGAATCACTTTTTTCCGTTGTTATTTGAGATAACTGGTTCTCTTTCATTATACTAGTTTGATAGTCTCAGTAAAGCATATTATGCGCAAAGAATCTCGAAAAGAAAAAAAATTTTTTTCGAAGTTTGGAAACTTCGTTAGAATCACTTTTTTCCGTTCTTATTCGAGATAACTGGTTTTCTTTCATCATAGTAGTTTGATAGCCTCAGAAAAGCATATTATGCGCAAAGAATCTCGAAATGAAGAAAAATTTTTTTCGAAGTTTGGAAACTTCTTTAGATTCACTTTTTTTCCAATTTTATTTGAAATAATTGGTTCTCTTTCATTATACTAGTTTGATAGCTTCAGAAAAGCATATTATGCGCAAAGAATCTCGAAAAGAAAAAAATTTTTTTTTTGAAGTTTGGAAACTTCTTTAGAATCACTTTTTTTCCGTTCATATTTGAGATAACTGGTTCTCTTTCATTATACTAGTTTGATAGCCTCAGAAAAGCATATTATGCGCAAGGAATCTCGAAAAGAAAAAAATTTTTTTTCTAAGTTTGGAAACATCATTAGAATCACTTTTTTTCCATTCTGATTTGAGATAACTTGTTATCTCTCATTATACTAGTTTGATAGCCTCAGAAAATCATATTATGCGCAAAGAATCTCGAAAAGAATAAAATTTTTTTTCGATGTTCCGAAAATTCGTTAGAATCACTTTTTTTCCGTTCTTATTTGAGATAACTGGTTCTCTTGCATTATACCAATTAGATAGCCTCAGAAAAGCATGTTATGCGCAAAGAATCTCGAAAATAAAAAAAAATTTTTTAGAAGTTTGGAAACTTCGTTAGAATCACTTTTTTTCCGTTCTTATTTTAAGATAACTGGTTCTCTTTCATTATACCAATTAGATAGCCTCAGAAAAGCATATTATGCGTTAAAAATCTCGAAAAGAAAAAAATTTTTTTTCCAAGTTGGAAACTTCATTAAAATCACTTTTTTTCTATTCTTATTTGAGATAACTGGTAATCTCTCATTATACTAGTTTGATAGCCTCAGAAAAGCATATTATGCGCGAGAATCTCGAAAAGAAAAAAAGTTTTTTTCGAAGTTTCGAAACTTCCTTAGAATCACTTTTTTTCCGTTCTTATTTGAGATAACTCTCTTTCATTATACTAATTAGATAGCCTCAGAAAAGCATATTATGCGCAAAGAATCTCGAAATAAAAAATTTTTTTTAGAACTTTGGAAACTTCGTTAGAAACACATTTTTTCCGTTCTTATTTGAGAGAACTGGTTCTCTTTCATTATACTAGTTTGATAGCCTCAGAAAAGCATATTATGCGCAAAGAATCTCGAAAAGAAAAAAAAATTTTTTCGAAGATTGGAAACGTCGTTTGAATCACTTTTTTCCGTTCTTATTTGAGATAACTGGTTCTCTTTCATTATAGTAGTTTGAAAGCCTCAGAAAAGCATATTATGCGCAAAGAATCTGGAAAAGAAAAAAATTTTTTTTCGAAGTTTGGCAACTTCTTTAGAATCACTTTTTTTCCGTTCTTATTTGAGATAACTGGTTCTCTTTCATTATACTTAGTTTGATAGCCTCAGAAAAGCATATTATGCGCAAAGAATCTCCAAAAGAAAAAAAATCTTTTTTCCAAGTTTGGAAACTTCCTTAGAAACACTTTTTTTCCATTCTTATTTGAGATAACTGGTTCTCTTTCATTATACTAGTTTGATAGCCTCAGTAAAGCATATTATGCGCAAAGAATCTCAAAAAGAAAAAAATTTTTTTCGAAGTTTGGAAACTTCGTTAGAATCACTTTTTTTTCCGTTTTTATTTGAGATAACTGGTTCTCTTTCATTATAGTAGTTTGATAGCCTCAGAAAAGCATATTATGCGCAAAGAATCTCGAAATGAAGAAATTTTTTTTTCGAAGTTTGGAAACTTCGTTAGAATCACTTTTTTTCCGTTGTTATTTGAGATAACTGGTTCTCTTTCATTATACTAGTTTGATAGCCTCAGTAAAGCATATTATGCGCAAAGAATCTCGAAAAGAAAAAAAATTTTTTTCGAAGTTTGGAAACTTCGTTAGAATCACTTTTTTTCCGTTTTTATTTGAGATAACTGGTTCTCTTTCATTATAGTAGTTTGATAGCCTCAGAAAAGCATATTATGCGCAAAGAATCTCGAAATGAAAAAAATTTTTTTTCGAAGTTTGGAAACTTCCTTAGAATCACTTTTTTTCCATTCTTATTTGAGATAACTGGTTCTCTTTCATTATACTAATTTGATAGCCTCAGAAAAGCATATTATGTGCATAGAATCTCCAAAAGAAAAAAAATCTTTTTTCAAAGTTTGGAAACTTCCTTAGAAACACTTTTTTTCCATTCCTATTTCAGTTAACTGGTTCTCTTTCATTATACTAGTTTGATAGCCTCAGAAAAGCATATTATGCGCAAAGAATCTCGAAAAGAAAAAAAAATTTTTCGAAATTTGGAAACTTCGTTAGAATCACTTTTATTCCGTTCTTATTTGAGATAACTGGTTCTCTTTCATTATACTAGTTTGATAGCCTCAGAAAAGCATATTATGCGCAAAGAATCTCGAAAAGAAAAAAATTTTTTTTCGAAGTTTGGAAACTTCATTAGAATCACTTTTTTTCCATTCTAATTTGAGATAAATGGTAATCTCTCATTATACTAGTTTGATAGCCTCAGAAAACCATATTATGCTCAAAGAATCTCGAAAAGAAGAAATTTTTTTTTCGAAGTTTGGAAACTTCGTTAGAATCACTTTTTTTCCGTTGTTATTTGAGATAACTGGTTCTCTTTCATTATACTAGTTTGATAGCCTCAGTAAAGCATATTATGCGCAAAGAATCTCGAAAAGAAAAAAAATTTTTTTCGAAGTTTGGAAACTTCGTTAGAATCACTTTTTTTCCGTTTTTATTTGAGATAACTGGTTCTCTTTCATTATAGTAGTTTGATAGCCTCAGAAAAGCATATTATGCGCAAAGAATCTCGAAATGAAAAAAATTTTTTTTCGAAGTTTGGAAACTTCCTTAGAATCACTTTTTTTCCATTCTTATTTGAGATAACTGGTTCTCTTTCATTATACTAATTTGATAGCCTCAGAAAAGCATATTATGTGCATAGAATCTCGAAAAGAAAAAAATTTTTTTTTTGAACTTTGGAAACTTCTTTAGAATCACTTTTTTTCCGTTCTTATTTGAGATAACTGGTTCTCTTTCATTATACTAGTTTGATAGCCTCAGAAAATCATATAATGCGCAAAGAATCTCGAAAAGAAAAAAATTTTTTTTCGAAGTTTGGAAACTTCATTAGAATCGCTTTTTTTCCATTCTTATTTCAGATAAATGGTAATCTCTCATTATACTAGTTTGATAGCCTCAGAAAAGTATATTATGCGCAAAGAATCTCGAAAAGAAGAAATTTTTTTTCGAAGTTTGGAAACTTCAAAAGAATCACTTTTTTTCCATTCTTATTTGAGATAAATGGTAATCTCTCATTATACTAGTTTGATAGCCTCAGAAAAGCATATTATGCGCAAAGTATCTCGACAAGAAGAAATTTTTTTTTCGAAGTTTGGAAACTTCGTTAGAATCACTTTTTTCCGTTGTTATTTGAGATAACTGGTTCTCTTTCATTATACTAGTTTGATAGCCTCAGTAAAGCATATTATGCGCAAAGAATCTCGAAAAGAAAAAAAATTTTTTTCGAAGTTTGGAAACTTCGTTAGAATCACTTTTTTCCGTTCTTATTCGAGATAACTGGTTTTCTTTCATCATAGTAGTTTGATAGCCTCAGAAAAGCATATTATGCGCAAAGAATCTCGAAATGAAGAAAAATTTTTTTCGAAGTTTGGAAACTTCTTTAGATTCACTTTTTTTCCAATTTTATTTGAAATAATTGGTTCTCTTTCATTATACTAGTTTGATAGCTTCAGAAAAGCATATTATGCGCAAAGAATCTCGAAAAGAAAAAAATTTTTTTTTTGAAGTTTGGAAACTTCTTTAGAATCACTTTTTTTCCGTTCATATTTGAGATAACTGGTTCTCTTTCATTATACTAGTTTGATAGCCTCAGAAAAGCATATTATGCGCAAGGAATCTCGAAAAGAAAAAAATTTTTTTTCTAAGTTTGGAAACATCATTAGAATCACTTTTTTTCCATTCTGATTTGAGATAACTTGTTATCTCTCATTATACTAGTTTGATAGCCTCAGAAAATCATATTATGCGCAAAGAATCTCGAAAAGAATAAAATTTATTTTCGATGTTCCGAAAATTCGTTAGAATCACTTTTTTTCCGTTCTTATTTGAGATAACTGGTTCTCTTGCATTATACCAATTAGATAGCCTCAGAAAAGCATGTTATGCGCAAAGAATCTCGAAAATAAAAAAAATTTTTTTAGAAGTTTGGAAACTTCGTTAGAATCACTTTTTTTCCGTTCTTATTTTAAGATAACTGGTTCTCTTTCATTATACCAATTAGATAGCCTCAGAAAAGCATATTATGCGTTAAAAATCTCGAAAAGAAAAAAATTTTTTTTCCAAGTTGGAAACTTCATTAAAATCACTTTTTTTCTATTCTTATTTGAGATAACTGGTAATCTCTCATTATACTAGTTTGATAGCCTCAGAAAAGCATATTATGCGCGAGAATCTCGAAAAGAAAAAAAGTTTTTTTCGAAGTTTCGAAACTTCCTTAGAATCACTTTTTTTCCGTTCTTATTTGAGATAACTCTCTTTCATTATACTAATTAGATAGCCTCAGAAAAGCATATTATGCGCAAAGAATCTCGAAATAAAAAATTTTTTTTAGAACTTTGGAAACTTCGTTAGAAACACATTTTTTCCGTTCTTATTTGAGAGAACTGGTTCTCTTTCATTATACTAGTTTGATAGCCTCAGAAAAGCATATTATGCGCAAAGAATCTCGAAAAGAAAAAAAAATTTTTTCGAAGATTGGAAACGTCGTTTGAATCACTTTTTTCCGTTCTTATTTGAGATAACTGGTTCTCTTTCATTATAGTAGTTTGAAAGCCTCAGAAAAGCATATTATGCGCAAAGAATCTGGAAAAGAAAAAAATTTTTTTTCGAAGTTTGGCAACTTCTTTAGAATCACTTTTTTTCCGTTCTTATTTGAGATAACTGGTTCTCTTTCATTATACTTAGTTTGATAGCCTCAGAAAAGCATATTATGCGCAAAGAATCTCCAAAAGTAAAAAAATCTTTTTTCCAAGTTTGGAAACTTCCTTAGAAACACTTTTTTTCCATTCTTATTTGAGATAACTGGTTCTCTTTCATTATACTAGTTTGATAGCCTCAGTAAAGCATATTATGCGCAAAGAATCTCAAAAAGAAAAAAATTTTTTTCGAAGTTTGGAAACTTCGTTAGAATCACTTTTTTTTCCGTTTTTATTTGAGATAACTGGTTCTCTTTCATTATAGTAGTTTGATAGCCTCAGAAAAGCATATTATGCGCAAAGAATCTCGAAATGAAGAAATTTTTTTTTCGAAGTTTGGAAACTTCGTTAGAATCACTTTTTTTCCGTTGTTATTTGAGATAACTGGTTCTCTTTCATTATACTAGTTTGATAGCCTCAGTAAAGCATATTATGCGCAAAGAATCTCGAAAAGAAAAAAAATTTTTTTCGAAGTTTGGAAACTTCGTTAGAATCACTTTTTTTCCGTTTTTATTTGAGATAACTGGTTCTCTTTCATTATAGTAGTTTGATAGCCTCAGAAAAGCATATTATGCGCAAAGAATCTCGAAATGAAAAAAATTTTTTTTCGAAGTTTGGAAACTTCCTTAGAATCACTTTTTTTCCATTCTTATTTGAGATAACTGGTTCTCTTTCATTATACTAATTTGATAGCCTCAGAAAAGCATATTATGTGCATAGAATCTCGAAAAGAAAAAAATTTTTTTTTTGAACTTTGGAAACTTCTTTAGAATCACTTTTTTTCCGTTCTTATTTGAGATAACTGGTTCTCTTTCATTATACTAGTTTGATAGCCTCAGAAAATCATATAATGCGCAAAGAATCTCGAAAAGAAAAAAATTTTTTTTCGAAGTTTGGAAACTTCATTAGAATCGCTTTTTTTCCATTCTTATTTCAGATAAATGGTAATCTCTCATTATACTAGTTTGATAGCCTCAGAAAAGTATATTATGCGCAAAGAATCTCGAAAAGAAGAAATTTTTTTTCGAAGTTTGGAAACTTCAAAAGAATCACTTTTTTTCCATTCTTATTTGAGATAAATGGTAATCTCTCATTATACTAGTTTGATAGCCTCAGAAAAGCATATTATGCGCAAAGTATCTCGACAAGAAGAAATTTTTTTTTCGAAGTTTGGAAACTTCGTTAGAATCACTTTTTTCCGTTGTTATTTGAGATAACTGGTTCTCTTTCATTATACTAGTTTGATAGCCTCAGTAAAGCATATTATGCGCAAAGAATCTCGAAAAGAAAAAAAATTTTTTTCGAAGTTTGGAAACTTCGTTAGAATCACTTTTTTCCGTTCTTATTCGAGATAACTGGTTCTCTTTCATCATAGTAGTTTGATAGCCTCAGAAAAGCATATTATGCGCAAAGAATCTCGAAATGAAGAAAAATTTTTTTCCAAGTTTGGAAACTTCTTTAGATTCACTTTTTTTCCAATTTTATTTGAAATAATTGGTTCTCTTTCATTATACTAGTTTGATAGCTTCAGAAAAGCATATTATGCGCAAAGAATCTCGAAAAGAAAAAAATTTTTTTTTTGAAGTTTGGAAACTTCTTTAAAATCACTTTTTTTCCGTTCATATTTGAGATAACTGGTTATCTTTCATTATACTAGTTTGATAGCCTCAGAAAAGCATATTATGCGCAAGGAATCTCGAAAAGAAAAAAATTTTTTTTCTAAGTTTGGAAACTTCATTAGAATCACTTTTTTTCCATTCTGATTTGAGATAACTTGTTATCTCTCATTATACTAGTTTGATAGCCTCAGAAAATCATATTATGCGCAAAGAATCTCGAAAAGAATAAAAATTTTTTTTCGATGTTCCGAAAATTCGTTAGAATCACTTTTTTTCCGTTCTTATTTGAGATAACTGGTTCTCTTGCATTATACCAATTAGATAGCCTCAGAAAAGCATGTTATGCGCAAAGAATCTCGAAAATAAAAAAAATTTTTTTAGAAGTTTGGAAACTTCGTTAGAATCACTTTTTTTCCGTTCTTATTTGAGATAACTGGTTCTCTTTCATTATACCAATTAGATAGCCTCAGAAAAGCATATTATGCGTTAAAAATCTCGAAAAGAAAAAAATTTTTTTTCCAAGTTGGAAACTTCATTAAAATCACTTTTTTTCTATTCTTATTTGAGATAACTGGTAATCTCTCATTATACTAGTTTGATAGCCTCAGAAAAGCATATTATGCGCGAGAATCTCGAAAAGAAAAAAAGTTTTTTTCGAAGTTTCGAAACTTCCTTAGAATCACTTTTTTTCCGTTCTTATTTGAGATAACTCTCTTTCATTATACTAATTAGATAGCCTCAGAAAAGCATATTATGCGCAAAGAATCTCGAAAATAAAAAATTTTTTTTAGAACTTTGGAAACTTCGTTAGAAACACATTTTTTCCGTTCTTATTTGAGAGAACTGGTTCTCTTTCATTATACTAGTTTGATAGCCTCAGAAAAGCATATTATGCGCAAAGAATCTCGAAAAGAAAAAAAATTTTTTTCGAAGATTGGAAACGTCGTTTGAATCACTTTTTTCCGTTCTTATTTGAGATAACTGGTTCTCTTTCATTATAGTAGTTTGAAAGCCTCAGAAAAGCATATTATGCGCAAAGAATCTGGAAAAGAAAAAAATTTTTTTTCGAAGTTTGGAAACTTCTTTAGAATCACTTTTTTTCCGTTCTTATTTGAGATAACTGGTTCTCTTTCATTATACTTAGTTTGATAGCCTCAGAAAAGCATATTATGCGCAAAGAATCTCCAAAAGAAAAAAAATCTTTTTTCCAAGTTTGGAAACTTCCTTAGAAACACTTTTTTTCCATTCTTATTTGAGATAACTGGTTCTCTTTCATTATACTAGTTTGATAGCCTCAGTAAAGCATATTATGCGCAAAGAATCTCGAAAAGAAAAAAATTTTTTTCGAAGTTTGGAAACTTCGTTAGAATCACTTTTTTTCCGTTTTTATTTGAGATAACTGGTTCTCTTTCATTATAGTAGTTTGATAGCCTCAGAAAAGCATATTATGCGCAAAGAATCTCGAAATGAAAAAAATTTTTTTTCGAAGTTTGGAAACTTCCTTAGAATCACTTTTTTTCCATTCTTATTTGAGATAACTGGTTCTCTTTCATTATACTAATTTGATAGCCTCAGAAAAGCATATTATGCGCAAAGAATCTCGAAAAGAAAAAAAAATTTTTTCGAAGTTTGGAAACGTCGTTTGAATCACTTTTTTCCGTTCTTATTTGAGATAACTGGTTCTCTTTCATTATACTAGTTTGATAGCCTCAGAAAAGCATATTATGCGCAAAGAATCTCCAAAAGAAAAAAAATCTTTTTTCCAAGTTTGGAAACTTCCTTAGAAACACTTTTTTTCCATTCTTATTTCAGTTAACTGGTTCTCTTTCATTATACTAGTTTGATAGCCTCAGAAAAGCATATTATGCTCAAAGAATCTCGAAAAGAAGAAAATTTTTTTTCGAAGTTTGGAAACTTCGTTAGAATCACTTTTTTTCCGTTGTTATTTGAGATAACTGGTTCTCTTTCATTATACTAATTTGATAGCCTCAGTAAAGCATATTATGCGCAAAGAATCTCGAAAAGAAAAAAAATTTTTTTCGAAGTTTGGAAACTTCGTTAGAATCACTTTTTTCCGTTTTTATTTGAGATAACTGGTTCTCTTTCATTATAGTAGTTCGATAGCCTCAGAAAAGCATATTATGCGCAAAGAATCTCGAAATGAAAAAAATTTTTTATCGAAGTTTGGAAACTTCCTTAGAATCACTTTTTTTCCATTCTTATTTGAGATAACTGGTTCTCTTTCATTATACTAGTTTGATAGCCTCAGAAAAGCATATTATGCACATAGAATCTCGAAAAGAAAAAAATTTTTTTTTTGAACTTTGGAAACTTCTTTAGAATCACTTTTTTTCCGTTCTTATTTGAGATAACTGGTTCTCTTTCATTATACTAGTTTGATAGCCTCAGAAAATCATATAATGCGCAAAGATCTCGAAAAGAAAAAAATTTTTTTTCGAAGTTTGGAAACTTCATTAGAATCACTTTTTTTCCATTCTTATTTGAGATAAATGGTAATCTCTCATTATACTAGTTTGATAGCCTCAGAAAAGCATATTATGCGCAAAGAATCTCGAAAATAAAAAAAATTTTTTTAGAAGTTTGGAAACTTCGTTAGAATCACTTTTTTTCCGTTCTTATTTGAGATAACTTGTTCTCTATCATTATACCAATTAGATAGCCTCAGAAAAGCATATTATGCGCAAAGAATCTCGAAAAGAAAAAAATTTTTTTTCGAAGTCGGAAACTTCATTAGAATCACTTTTTTTCTATTCTTATTTGAGATAACTGGTAATCTCTCATTATACTAGTTTGATAGCCTCAGAAAAGCATATTATGCGCGAGAATCTCGAAAAGAAAAAAAGTTTTTTTCGAAGTTTCGAAACTTCCTTAGAATCACTTTTTTTCCGTTCTTATTTGAGATAACTCTCTTTCATTATACTAATTAGATAGCCTCAGAAAAGCATATTATGCGCAAAGAATCTCGAAAATCAAAAATTTTTTTTGAACTTTGGAAACTTCGTTAGAAACACTTTTTTTCCGTTGTTATTTGAGAGAACTGGTTCTCTTTCATTATACTAGTTTGATAGCCTCAGAAAAGCATATTATGCGCAAAGAATCTCGAAAAGAAAAAAAATTTTTTTCGAAGTTTAGAAACTTCGTTAGAATCACTTTTTTTCCATTCTTATTTGAGATAACTGGTAATCTCTCATTATATTAGTTTGATAGCCTCAGAAAAGCATATTATGCGCAAAGAATCTCGAAAAGAAAAAAAATTTTTTTCGAAGTTTGGAAACGTCGTTTGAATCACTTTTTCCGTTCTTATTTGAGATAACTGGTTCTCTTTCATTATAGTAGTTTGATAGCCTCAGAAAAGCATATTATGCGCAAAGAATCTCGAAAAGAAAAAAATTTTTTTTCGAAGTTTGGAAACTTCTTTAGAATCACTTTTTTTCCGTTCTTATTTGAGATAACTGGTTCTCTTTCATTATACTAGTTTGATAGCCTCAGAAAAGCATATTATGCGCAAAGAATCTCCAAAAGAAAAAAAATCTTTTTTCAAAGTTTGGAAACTTCCTTAGAAACACTTTTTTTCCATTCTTATTTCAGTTAACTGGTTCTCTTTCATTATACTAGTTTGATAGCCTCAGAAAAGCATATTATGCGCAAAGAATCTCGAAAAGAAAAAAATTTCTTTCGAAATTTGGAAACTTCGTTAGAATCACTTTTATTCCGTTCTTATTTGAGATAACTGGTTCTCTTTCATTATACTAGTTTGATAGCCTCAGTAAAGCATATTATGCGCAAAGAATCTGGAAAAGAAAAAAAATTTTTTTCGAAGTTTGGAAACTTCGTTAGAATCACTTTTTTTCCGTTTTTATTTGAGATAACTGGTTCTCTTTCATTATAGTAGTTGGATAGCCTCAGAAAAGCATATTATGCGCAAAGAATCTCGAAATGAAAAAAATTTTTTTTCGAAGTTTGGAAACTTCCTTAGAATCACTTTTTTTCCATTCTTATTTGAGATAACTGGTTCTCTTTCATTATACTAATTTGATAGCCTCAGAAAAGCATATTATGCGCATAGAATCTCGAAAAGAAAAAAATTTTTTTTTTGAACTTTGGAAACTTCTTTAGAATCACTTTTTTTCCGTTCTTATTTGAGATAACTGGTTCTCTTTCATTATAATAGTTTGATAGCCTCAGAAAATCATATAATGCGCAAAGAAACTCGAAAAGAAAAAAATTTTTTTTCGAAGTTTGGAAACTTCATTAGAATCACTTTTTTTCCATTCTTATTTGAGATAAATGGTAATCTCTCATTATACTAGTTTGATAGCCTGAGAAAAGTATATTATGCGCAAAGAATCTCGAAAAGAAGAAATTTTTTTTCGAAGTTTGGAAACTTCAAAAGAATCACTTTTTTTCCATTCTTATTTGAGATAAATGGTAATCTCTCATTATACTAGTTTGATAGCCTAAGAAAAGCATATTATGCGCAAAGAATCTCGACAAGAAGAAATTTTTTTTTCGAAGTTTGGAAACTTCGTTAGAATCACTTTTTTCCGTTGTTATTTGAGATAACTGGTTCTCTTTCATTATACTAGTTTGATAGCCTCAGTAAAGCATATTATGCGCAAAGAATCTCGAAAAGAAAATAAATTTTTTTCGAAGTTTGGAAACTTCGTTAGAATCCTTTTTTTTCCGTTCTTATTTGAGATAACTGGTTCTCTTTCATCATAGTAATTTGATAGCCTCAGAAAAGCATATTATGCGCAAAGAATCTCGAAATGAAAAAAAATTTTTTTCGAAGTTTGGAAACTTCCTTAGAATCACTTTTTTTCCAATTTTATTTGAAATAATTGGTTCTCTTTCATTATACTAGTTTGATAGCTTCAGAAAAGCATATTATGCGCAAAGAATCTCGAAAAGAAAAAAATTTTTTTTTTGAAGTTTGGAAACTTCTTTAGAATCACTTTTTTTCCGTTCATATTACAGATAACTGGTTCTCTTTCATTATACTAGTTTGATAGCCTCAGAAAAGCATATTATACGCAAGGAATCTCGAAAAGAAAAAAATTTTTTTTCTAAGTTTGGAAACTTCAAAAGAATCACTTTTTTTCCATTCTTATTTGAGATAAATGGTAATCTCTCATTATACTAGTTTGATAGCCTAAGAAAAGCATATTATGCGCAAAGAATCTCGACAAGAAGAAATTTTTTTTTCGAAGTTTGGAAACTTCGTTAGAATCACTTTTTTTCCATTCTGATTTGAGATAATTTGTTATCTCTCATTATACTAGTTTGATAGCCTCAGAAAATCATATTATGCGCAAAGAATCTCGAAAAGAATAAAATTTTTTTTCGATGTTCCGAAAATTCGTTAGAGTCACTTTTTTTCCGTTCTTATTTGAGATAACTGGTTCTCTTGCATTATACCAATTAGATAGCCTCAGAAAAGCATATTATGCGCAAAGAATCTCGAAAATAAAAAAAAATTTTTTTAGAAGTTTGGAAACTTCGTTAGAATCACTTTTTTTCCGTTCTTATTTGAGATAACTGGTTCTCTTTCATTATACCAATTAGATAGCCTCAGAAAAGCATATTATGCGCAAAGAATCTCGAAAAGAAAAAATTTTTTTTTCGAAGTTGGAAACTTCATTAGAATCACTTTTTTTCTATTGTTATTTGAGATAACTGGTAATCTCTCATTATACCAATTAGATAGCCTCAGAAAAGCATATTATGCGCAAAGAATCTCGAAAAGAAAAAATTTTTTTTTCGAAGTTGGAAACTTCATTAGAATCACTTTTTTTCTATTCTTATTTGAGATAACTGGTAATCTCTCATTATACTAGTTTGATAGCCTCAGAAAAGCATATTATGCGCGAGAATCTCGAAAAGAAAAAAAGTTTTTTTCGAAGTTTCGAAACTTCCTTAGAATCACTTATTTTCCGTTCTTATTTGAGATAACTCTCTTTCATTATACTAATTAGATAGCCTCAGAAAAGCATATTATGCGCAAAGAATCTCGAAAATAAAAATTTTTTTTTAGAACTTTGGAAACTTCGTTAGAATCATTTTTTTCCGTTCTTATTTGAGATAACTGGTTCTCTTTCATTATACTAGTTTGATAGCCTCAGAAAAGCATATTATGCGCAAAGAATCTCGAAAAGAAAAAAATTTTTTTTCGAAGTTTGGAAACTTCATTAGAATCACTTTTTTTCCATTCTTATTTGAGATAACTGGTAATCTCTCATTATACTAGTTTGATAGCCTCAGACAAGCATATTATGCGCAAAGAATCTCGAAAAGAAAAAAAAAATTTTTCGAAGTTTGGAAACGTCGTTAGAATCACTTTTTTCCGTCCTTTTTTGAGATAAATAGTTCTCTTTCATTATACAGTTTGATAGCCTCAGAAAAGCATATTATGGGCAAAGAATCTCGAAAAGAAGAAAAATTTTTTACGAAGTGTGGAAACCTCGTTAGAATCACTTTTTTTCCGTTCTTATTTGAGATAACTGGTTCTCTTTCATTATACTAGTTTGATAGCCTTAGTAAAGCATATTATGCGCAAAGAATATCGAAAAGAAAAAAAATTTTTTTCGAAGTTTGGAAACGTCGTTTGAATCACTTTTTTCCGTTCTATTTTGAGATAACTGGTTCTCTTTCATTATAATAGTATGATAGCCTCAGTAAAGCATATTATGCGCAAAGAATCTCGAAAAGAACAAAAATTTTTTCCAAGTTTGGAAACTTCGTTAGAATCACTTTTATTCCGTTCTTATTTGAGATAACTGGTTCTCTTTCATTATACCAGTTTGATAGCCTCAGAAAAGCATATTATGCGCAACGAATCTCGAAAAGAAAAAAATTTTTTTTCGAAGTTTGGAAACTTCATTAGAATCACTTTTTTTCCATTCTAATTTGAGATAAATGGTAATCTCTCATTATACTAGTTTGATAGCCTCAGAAAACCATATTATGCTCAAAGAATCTCGAAAAGAAGAAATTTTTTTTTCGTAGTTTTAAAACTTCGTTAGAATCACTTTTTTTCCGTTGTTATTTGAGATAACTGGTTCTCTTTCATTATACTAATTTGATAGCCTCAGTAAAGCATATTATGCGTAAAGAATCTCGAAAAGAAAAAAAATTTTTTTCGAAGTTTGGAAACTTCGTTAGAATCACTTTTTTTCCGTTTTTATTTGAGATAACTGGTTCTCTTTCATTATAGTAGTTTGATAGCCTCAGAAAAGCATGTAATGCGCAAAGAATCTCGAAATGAAAAAAATTTTTTTTCCAAGTTTGGAAACTTCCTTAGAATCACTCTTTTTCCATTCTTATTTGAGATAACTGGTTCTCTTTCATTATACTAGTTTGATAGCCTCAGAAAAGCATATTATGCGCATAGAATCTCGAAAAGAAAAAATTTTTTTTTTTGAACTTTGGAAACTTCTTTAGAATCACTTTTTTTCCGTTCTTAATTGAGATAACTGGTTCTCTTTCATTATACTAGTTTGATAGCCTCGGAAAATCATATAATGCGCAAAGAATCTCGACAAGAAGAAATTTTTTTTTCGAAGTTTGGAAACTTCGTTAGAATCACTTTTTTTCCGTTGTTATTTGAGATAACTGGTTCTCTTTCATTATACCAATTAGATAGCCTCAGAAAAGCATATTATGCGCAAAGAATCTCGAAAATAAAAAAAATTTTTTTAGAAGTTTGGAAACTTCGTTAGAATCACTTTTTTTCCGTTCTTATTTGAGATAACTGGTTCTCTTTCATTATACTAGTTTGATAGCCTCAGAAAAGCATATTATGGGCAAAGAATCTCGAAAAGAAAAAAATTTTTTTTCGAAGTTTGGGAACTTCCTTAGAATCACTTTTTTTCCATTCCTATTTGAGATAACTGGTAATCTCTCATTATATTAGTTTGATAGCCTCAGAAAAGCATATTATGCGCAAAGAATCTCGAAAAGAAAAAAAATTTTTTTCGAAGTTTGGAAACTTCTTTAGAATCACTTTTTTTCCGTTCTTATTTGAAATAACTGGTTCTCTTTCATTATACTAGTTTGATAGCCTCAGAAAAGCATATTATGCGCAAAGAATCTCCAAAAGAAAAAAAATCTTTTTTCAAAGTTTGGAAACTTCCTTAGAAACACTTTTTTTCCATTCCTATTTCAGTTAACTGGTTCTCTTTCATTATACTAGTTTGATAGCCTCAGAAAAGCATATTATGCGCAAAGAATCTCGAAAAGAAAAAAAAATTTTTCGAAATTTGGAAACTTCGTTAGAATCACTTTTTTTCCGTTTTTATTTGAGATAAGTGGTTCTCTTTCATTATAGTAGTTTGATAGCCTCAGAAAAGCATATTATGCGCAAAGAATCTCGAAATGAAAAAAATTTTTTTTCGAAGTTTGGAAACTTCCTTAGAATCACTTTTTTTCCATTCTTATTTGAGATAACTGGTTCTCTTTCATTATACTAATTTGATAGCCTCAGAAAAGCATATTATGTGCATAGAATCTCGAAAAGAAAAAAATTTTTTTTTTGAACTTTGGAAACTTTTTTAGAATCACTTTTTTTCCGTTCTTATTTGAGATAACTGGTTCTCTTTCATTATACTAGTTTGATAGCCTCAGAAAATCATATAATGCGCAAAGAATCTCGAAAAGAAAAAAATTTTTTTTCGAAGTTTGGAAACTTCATTAGAATCGCTTTTTTTCCATTCTTATTTCAGATAAATGGTAATCTCTCATTATACTAGTTTGATAGCCTCAGAAAAGTATATTATGCGCAAAGAATCTCGAAAAGAAGAAATTTTTTTTCGAAGTTTGGAAACTTCAAAAGAATCACTTTTTTTCCATTCTTATTTGAGATAAATGGTAATCTCTCATTATACTAGTTTGATAGCCTCAGAAAAGCATATTATGCGCAAAGTATCTCGACAAGAAGAAATTTTTTTTTCGAAGTTTGGAAACTTCGTTAGAATCACTTTTTTCCGTTGTTATTTGAGATAACTGGTTCTCTTTCATTATACTAGTTTGATAGCCTCAGTAAAGCATATTATGCGCAAAGAATCTCGAAAAGAAAAAAAATTTTTTTCGAAGTTTGGAAACTTCGTTAGAATCACTTTTTTCCGTTCTTATTCGAGATAACTGGTTCTCTTTCATCATAGTAGTTTGATAGCCTCAGAAAAGCATATTATGCGCAAAGAATCTCGAAATGAAGAAAAATTTTTTTCGAAGTTTGGAAACTTCTTTAGATTCACTTTTTTTCCAATTTTATTTGAAATAATTGGTTCTCTTTCATTATACTAGTTTGATAGCTTCAGAAAAGCATATTATGCGCAAAGAATCTCGAAAAGAAAAAAATTTTTTTTTGAAGTTTGGAAACTTCTTTAGAATCACTTTTTTTCCGTTCATATTTGAGATAACTGGTTCTCTACATTATACTAGTTTGATAGCCTCAGAAAAGCATATTATGCGCAAGGAATCTCGAAAAGAAAAAAATTTTTTTTCTAAGTTTGGAAACTTCATTAGAATCACTTTTTTTCCATTCTGATTTGAGATAACTTGTTATCTCTCATTATACTAGTTTGATAGCCTCAGAAAATCATATTATGCGCAAAGAATCTCGAAAAGAATAAAATTTTTTTTCGATGTTCCGAAAATTCGTTAGAATCACTTTTTTTCCGTTCTTATTTGAGATAACTGGTTCTCTTGCATTATACCAATTAGATAGCCTCAGAAAAGCATGTTATGCGCAAAGAATCTCGAAAATAAAAAAAATTTTTTTAGAAGTTTGGAAACTTCGTTAGAATCACTTTTTTTCCGTTCTTATTTGAGATAACTGGTTCTCTTTCATTATACCAATTAGATAGCCTCAGAAAAGCATATTATGCGTTAAAAATCTCGAAAAGAAAAAAATTTTTTTTCCAAGTTGGAAACTTCATTAAAATCACTTTTTTTCTATTCTTATTTGAGATAACTGGTAATCTCTCATTATACTAGTTTGATAGCCTCAGAAAAGCATATTATGCGCGAGAATCTCGAAAAGAAAAAAAGTTTTTTTCGAAGTTTCGAAACTTCCTTAGAATCACTTTTTTTCCGTTCTTATTTGAGATAACTCTCTTTCATTATACTAATTAGATAGCCTCAGAAAAGCATATTATGCGCAAAGAATCTCGAAAATAAAAAATTTTTTTTAGAACTTTGGAAACTTCGTTAGAAACACATTTTTTCCGTTCTTATTTGAGAGAACTGGTTCTCTTTCATTATACTAGTTTGATAGCCTCAGAAAAGCATATTATGCGCAAAGAATCTCGAAAAGAAAAAAAATTTTTTTCGAAGATTGGAAACGTCGTTTGAATCACTTTTTTCCGTTCTTATTTGAGATAACTGGTTCTCTTTCATTATAGTAGTTTGAAAGCCTCAGAAAAGCATATTATGCGCAAAGAATCTGGAAAAGAAAAAAATTTTTTTTCGAAGTTTGGAAACTTCTTTAGAATCACTTTTTTTCCGTTCTTATTTGAGATAACTGGTTCTCTTTCATTATACTTAGTTTGATAGCCTCAGAAAAGCATATTATGCGCAAAGAATCTCCAAAAGAAAAAAAATCTTTTTTCCAAGTTTGGAAACTTCCTTACAAACACTTTTTTTCCATTCTTATTTGAGATAACTGGTTCTCTTTCATTATACTAGTTTGATAGCCTCAGTAAAGCATATTATGCGCAAAGAATCTCGAAAAGAAAAAAATTTTTTTCGAAGTTTGGAAACTTCGTTAGAATCACTTTTTTTCCGTTTTTATTTGAGATAACTGGTTCTCTTTCATTATAGTAGTTTGATAGCCTCAGAAAAGCATATTATGCGCAAAGAATCTCGAAATGAAGAAATTTTTTTTTCGAAGTTTGGAAACTTCGTTAGAATCACTTTTTTTCCGTTGTTATTTGAGATAACTGGTTCTCTTTCATTATACTAGTTTGATAGCCTCAGTAAAGCATATTATGCGCAAAGAATCTCGAAAAGAAAAAAAATTTTTTTCGAAGTTTGGAAACTTCGTTAGAATCACTTTTTTTCCGTTTTTATTTGAGATAACTGGTTCTCTTTCATTATAGTAGTTTGATAGCCTCAGAAAAGCATATTATGCGCAAAGAATCTCGAAATGAAAAAAATTTTTTTTCGAAGTTTGGAAACTTCCTTAGAATCACTTTTTTTCCATTCTTATTTGAGATAACTGGTTCTCTTTCATTATACTAATTTGATAGCCTCAGAAAAGCATATTATGTGCATAGAATCTCGAAAAGAAAAAAATTTTTTTTTTGAACTTTGGAAACTTCTTTAGAATCACTTTTTTTCCGTTCTTATTTGAGATAACTGGTTCTCTTTCATTATACTAGTTTGATAGCCTCAGAAAATCATATAATGCGCAAAGAATCTCGAAAAGAAAAAAATTTTTTTTCGAAGTTTGGAAACTTCATTAGAATCGCTTTTTTTCCATTCTTATTTCAGATAAATGGTAATCTCTCATTAAACTAGTTTGATAGCCTCAGAAAAGTATATTATGCGCAAAGAATCTCGAAAAGAAGAAATTTTTTTTCGAAGTTTGGAAACTTCAAAAGAATCACTTTTTTTCCATTCTTATTTGAGATAAATGGTAATCTCTCATTATACTAGTTTGATAGCCTCAGAAAAGCATATTATGCGCAAAGTATCTCGACAAGAAGAAATTTTTTTTTCGAAGTTTGGAAACTTCGTTAGAATCACTTTTTTCCGTTGTTATTTGAGATAACTGGTTCTCTTTCATTATACTAGTTTGATAGCCTCAGTAAAGCATATTATGCGCAAAGAATTTCGAAAAGAAAAAAAATTTTTTTCGAAGTTTGGAAACTTCGTTAGAATCACTTTTTTCCGTTCTTATTCGAGATAACTGGTTCTCTTTCATCATAGTAGTTTGATAGCCTCAGAAAAGCATATTATGCGCAAAGAATCTCGAAATGAAGAAAAATTTTTTTCGAAGTTTGGAAACTTCTTTAGATTCACTTTTTTTCCAATTTTATTTGAAATAATTGGTTCTCTTTCATTATACTAGTTTGATAGCTTCAGAAAAGCATATTATGCGCAAAGAATCTCGAAAAGAAAAAAATTTTTTTTTTGAAGTTTGGAAACTTCTTTAGAATCACTTTTTTTCCGTTCATATTTGAGATAACTGGTTCTCTTTCATTATACTAGTTTGATAGCCTCAGAAAAGCATATTATGCGCAAGGAATCTCGAAAAGAAAAAAATTTTTTTTCTAAGTTTGGAAACTTCATTAGAATCACTTTTTTTCCATTCTGATTTGAGATAACTTGTTATCTCTCATTATACTAGTTTGATAGCCTCAGAAAATCATATTATGCGCAAAGAATCTCGAAAAGAATAAAATTTTTTTTCGATGTTCCGAAAATTCGTTAGAATCACTTTTTTTCCGTTCTTATTTGAGATAACTGGTTCTCTTGCATTATACCAATTAGATAGCCTCAGAAAAGCATGTTATGCGCAAAGAATCTCGAAAATAAAAAAAATTTTTTTAGAAGTTTGGAAACTTCGTTAGAATCACTTTTTTTCCGTTCTTATTTGAGATAACTGGTTCTCTTTCATTATACCAATTAGATAGCCTCAGAAAAGCATATTATGCGTTAAAAATCTCGAAAAGAAAAAAATTTTTTTTCCAAGTTGGAAACTTCATTAAAATCACTTTTTTTCTATTCTTATTTGAGATAACTGGTAATCTCTCATTATACTAGTTTGATAGCCTCAGAAAAGCATATTATGCGCGAGAATCTCGAAAAGAAAAAAAGTTTTTTTCGAAGTTTCGAAACTTCCTTAGAATCACTTTTTTTCCGTTCTTATTTGAGATAACTCTCTTTCATTATACTAATTAGATAGCCTCAGAAAAGCATATTATGCGCAAAGAATCTCGAAAATAAAAAATTTTTTTTAGAACTTTGGAAACTTCGTTAGAAACACATTTTTTCCGTTCTTATTTGAGAGAACTGGTTCTCTTTCATTATACTAGTTTGATAGCCTCAGAAAAGCATATTATGCGCAAAGAATCTCGAAAAGAAAAAAAATTTTTTTCGAAGATTGGAAACGTCGTTTGAATCACTTTTTTCCGTTCTTATTTGAGATAACTGGTTCTCTTTCATTATAGTAGTTTGAAAGCCTCAGAAAAGCATATTATGCGCAAAGAATCTGGAAAAGAAAAAAATTTTTTTTCGAAGTTTGGAAACTTCTTTAGAATCACTTTTTTTCCGTTCTTATTTGAGATAACTGGTTCTCTTTCATTATACTTAGTTTGATAGCCTCAGAAAAGCATATTATGCGCAAAGAATCTCCAAAAGAAAAAAAATCTTTTTTCCAAGTTTGGAAACTTCCTTAGAAACACTTTTTTTCCATTCTTATTTGAGATAACTGGTTCTCTTTCATTATACTAGTTTGATAGCCTCAGTAAAGCATATTATGCGCAAAGAATCTCGAAAAGAAAAAAATTTTTTTCGAAGTTTGGAAACTTCGTTAGAATCACTTTTTTTCCGTTTTTATTTGAGATAACTGGTTCTCTTTCATTATAGTAGTTTGATAGCCTCAGAAAAGCATATTATGCGCAAAGAATCTCGAAATGAAAAAAATTTTTTTTCGAAGTTTCGAAACTTCCTTAGAATCACTTTTTTTCCATTCTTATTTGAGATAACTGGTTCTCTTTCATTATACTAATTTGATAGCCTCAGAAAAGCATATTATGCGCAAAGAATCTCGAAAAGAAAAAAAAAATTTTTCGAAGTTTGGAAACGTCGTTTGAATCACTTTTTTCCGTTCTTATTTGAGATAACTGGTTCTCTTTCATTATACTAGTTTGATAGCCTCAGAAAAGCATATTATGCGCAAAGAATCTCCAAAAGAAAAAAAATCTTTTTTCCAAGTTTGGAAACTTCCTTAGAAACACTTTTTTTCCATTCTTATTTCAGTTAACTGGTTCTCTTTCATTATACTAGTTTGATAGCCTCAGAAAAGCATATTATGCTCAAAGAATCTCGAAAAGAAGAAAATTTTTTTTCGAAGTTTGGAAACTTCGTTAGAATCACTTTTTTTCCGTTGTTATTTGAGATAACTGGTTCTCTTTCATTATACTAATTTGATAGCCTCAGTAAAGCATATTATGCGCAAAGAATCTCGAAAAGAAAAAAAATTTTTTTCGAAGTTTGGAAACTTCGTTAGAATCACTTTTTTCCGTTTTTATTTGAGATAACTGGTTCTCTTTCATTATAGTAGTTCGATAGCCTCAGAAAAGCATATTATGCGCAAAGAATCTCGAAATGAAAAAAATTTTTTATCGAAGTTTGGAAACTTCCTTAGAATCACTTTTTTTCCATTCTTATTTGAGATAACTGGTTCTCTTTCATTATACTAGTTTGATAGCCTCAGAAAAGCATATTATGCACATAGAATCTCGAAAAGAAAAAATTTTTTTTTTTGAACTTTGGAAACTTCTTTAGAATCACTTTTTTTCCGTTCTTATTTGAGATAACTGGTTCTCTTTCATTATACTAGTTTGATAGCCTCAGAAAATCATATAATGCGCAAAGATCTCGAAAAGAAAAAAAATTTTTTTCGAAGTTTGGAAACTTCATTAGAATCACTTTTTTTCCATTCTTATTTGAGATAAATGGTAATCTCTCATTATACTAGTTTGATAGCCTCAGAAAAGCATATTATGCGCAAAGAATCTCGAAAATAAAAAAAATTTTTTTAGAAGTTTGGAAACTTCGTTAGAATCACTTTTTTTCCGTTCTTATTTGAGATAATTTGTTCTCTATCATTATACCAATTAGATAGCCTCAGAAAAGCATATTATGCGCAAAGAATCTCGAAAAGAAAAAAATTTTTTTTCGAAGTTGGAAACTTCATTAGAATCACTTTTTTTCTATTCTTATTTGAGATAACTGGTAATCTCTCATTATACTAGTTTGATAGCCTCAGAAAAGCATATTATGCGCGAGAATCTCGAAAAGAAAAAAAGTTTTTTTCGAAGTTTCGAAACTTCCTTAGAATCACTTTTTTTCCGTTCTTATTTGAGATAACTCTCTTTCATTATACTAATTAGATAGCCTCAGAAAAGCATATTATGCGCAAAGAATCTCGAAAATAAAAAATTTTTTTTGAACTTTGGAAACTTCGTTAGAAACACTTTTTTTCCGTTCTTATTTGAGAGAACTGGTTCTCTTTCATTATACTAGTTTGATAGCCTCAGAAAAGCATATTATGCGCAAAGAATCTCGAAAAGAAAAAAAATTTTTTTCGAAGTTTAGAAACTTCGTTAGAATCACTTTTTTTCCATTCTTATTTGAGATAACTGGTAATCTCTCATTATACTAGTTTGATAGCCTCAGAAAATCATATTATGCGCAAAGAATCTCGAAAAGAAAAAAATTATTTTTCGACGTTTGGAAACTTTGTTAGAATCACTTTTTTTCCGTTCTTATTTGAGATAACTGGTTCTCTTTCATTATACTAGTTTGATAGCCTCAGAAAAGCATATTATGCGCAAAGAATCTCCAAAAAAAAAAAATCTTTTTTCAAAGTTTGGAAACTTCCTTAGAAACACTTTTTTTCCATTCTTATTTCAGTTAACTGGTTCTCTTTCATTATACTAGTTTGATAGCCTCAGAAAAGCATATTATGCGCAAAGAATCTCGAAAAGAAAAAAATTTCTTTCGAAATTTGGAAACTTCGTTAGAATCACTTTTATTCCGTTCTTATTTGAGATAACTGGTTCTCTTTCATTATACTAGTTTGATAGCCTCAGTAAAGCATATTATGCGCAAAGAATCTGGAAAAGAAAAAAAATTTTTTTCGAAGTTTGGAAACTTCGTTAGAATCACTTTTTTTCCGTTTTTATTTGAGATAACTGGTTCTCTTTCATTATAGTAGTTGGATAGCCTCAGAAAAGCATATTATGCGCAAAGAATTTCCAAATGAAAAAAATTTTTTTTCGAAGTTTGGAAACTTCCTTAGAATCACTTTTTTTCCATTCTTATTTGAGATAACTGGTTCTCTTTCATTATACTAGTTTGATAGCCTCAGAAAATCATATAATGCGCAAAGAATCTCGAAAAGAAAAAAATTTTTTTTCGAAGTTTGGAAACTTCATTAGAATCGCTTTTTTTCCATTCTTATTTCAGATAAATGGTAATCTCTCATTATACTAGTTTGATAGCCTCAGAAAAGTATATTATGCGCAAAGAATCTCGAAAAGAAGAAATTTTTTTTCGAAGTTTGGAAACTTCAAAAGAATCACTTTTTTTCCATTCTTATTTGAGATAAATGGTAATCTCTCATTATACTAGTTTGATAGCCTCAGAAAAGCATATTATGCGCAAAGTATCTCGACAAGAAGAAATTTTTTTTTCGAAGTTTGGAAACTTCGTTAGAATCACTTTTTTCCGTTGTTATTTGAGATAACTGGTTCTCTTTCATTATACTAGTTTGATAGCCTCAGTAAAGCATATTATGCGCAAAGAATCTCGAAAAGAAAAAAAATTTTTTTCGAAGTTTGGAAACTTCGTTAGAATCACTTTTTTCCGTTCTTATTCGAGATAACTGGTTCTCTTTCATCATAGTAGTTTGATAGCCTCAGAAAAGCATATTATGCGCAAAGAATCTCGAAATGAAGAAAAATTTTTTTCGAAGTTTGGAAACTTCTTTAGATTCACTTTTTTTCCAATTTTATTTGAAATAATTGGTTCTCTTTCATTATACTAGTTTGATAGCTTCAGAAAAGCATATTATGCGCAAAGAATCTCGAAAAGAAAAAAATTTTTTTTTTGAAGTTTGGAAACTTCTTTAGAATCACTTTTTTTCCGTTCATATTTGAGATAACTGGTTCTCTTTCATTATACTAGTTTGATAGCCTCAGAAAAGCATATTATGCGCCAGGAATCTCGAAAAGAAAAAAATTTTTTTTCTAAGTTTGGAAACTTCATTAGAATCACTTTTTTTCCATTCTGATTTGAGATAACTTGTTATCTCTCATTATACTAGTTTGATAGCCTCAGAAAATCATATTATGCGCAAAGAATCTCGAAAAGAATAAAATTTTTTTTCGATGTTCCGAAAATTCGTTAGAATCACTTTTTTTCCGTTCTTATTTGAGATAACTGGTTCTCTTGCATTATACCAATTAGATAGCCTCAGAAAAGCATGTTATGCGCAAAGAATCTCGAAAATAAAAAAAATTTTTTTAGAAGTTTGGAAACTTCGTTAGAATCACTTTTTTTCCGTTCTTATTTGAGATAACTGGTTCTCTTTCATTATACCAATTAGATAGCCTCAGAAAAGCATATTATGCGTTAAAAATCTCGAAAAGAAAAAAATTTTTTTTCCAAGTTGGAAACTTCATTAAAATCACTTTTTTTCTATTCTTATTTGAGATAACTGGTAATCTCTCATTATACTAGTTTGATAGCCTCAGAAAAGCATATTATGCGCGAGAATCTCGAAAAGAAAAAAAGTTTTTTTCGAAGTTTCGAAACTTCCTTAGAATCACTTTTTTTCCGTTCTTATTTGAGATAACTCTCTTTCATTATACTAATTAGATAGCCTCAGAAAAGCATATTATGCGCAAAGAATCTCGAAAATAAAAAATTTTTTTTAGAACTTTGGAAACTTCGTTAGAAACACATTTTTTCCGTTCTTATTTGAGAGAACTGGTTCTCTTTCATTATACTAGTTTGATAGCCTCAGAAAAGCATATTATGCGCAAAGAATCTCGAAAAGAAAAAAAATTTTTTTCGAAGATTGGAAACGTCGTTTGAATCACTTTTTTCCGTTCTTATTTGAGATAACTGGTTCTCTTTCATTATAGTAGTTTGAAAGCCTCAGAAAAGCATATTATGCGCAAAGAATCTGGAAAAGAAAAAAATTTTTTTTCGAAGTTTGGAAAAATCTTTAGAATCACTTTTTTTCCGTTCTTATTTGAGATAACTGGTTCTCTTTCATTATACTTAGTTTGATAGCCTCAGAAAAGCATATTATGCGCAAAGAATCTCCAAAAGAAAAAAAATCTTTTTTCCAAGTTTGGAAACTTCCTTAGAAACACTTTTTTTCCATTCTTATTTGAGATAACTGGTTCTCTTTCATTATACTAGTTTGATAGCCTCAGTAAAGCATATTATGCGCAAAGAATCTCGAAAAGAAAAAAATTTTTTTCGAAGTTTGGAAACTTCGTTAGAATCACTTTTTTTCCGTTTTTATTTGAGATAACTGGTTCTCTTTCATTATAGTAGTTTGATAGCCTCAGAAAAGCATATTATGCGCAAAGAATCTCGAAATGAAAAAAATTTTTTTTCGAAGTTTGGAAACTTCCTTAGAATCACTTTTTTTCCATTCTTATTTGAGATAACTGGTTCTCTTTCATTATACTAATTTGATAGCCTCAGAAAAGCATATTATGCGCAAAGAATCTCGAAAAGAAAAAAAAATTTTTTCGAAGTTTGGAAACGTCGTTTGAATCACTTTTTTCCGTTCTTATTTGAGATAACTGGTTCTCTTTCATTATACTAGTTTGATAGCCTCAGAAAAGCATATTATGCGCAAAGAATCTCCAAAAGAAAAAAAATCTTTTTTCCAAGTTTGGAAACTTCCTTAGAAACACTTTTTTTCCATTCTTATTTCAGTTAACTGGTTCTCTTTCATTATACTAGTTTGATAGCCTCAGAAAAGCATATTATGCTCAAAGAATCTCGAAAAGAAGAAAATTTTTTTTCGAAGTTTGGAAACTTCGTTAGAATCACTTTTTTTCCGTTGTTATTTGAGATAACTGGTTCTCTTTCATTATACTAATTTGATAGCCTCAGTAAAGCATATTATGCGCAAAGAATCTCGAAAAGAAAAAAAAATTTTTTCGAAGTTTGGAAACTTCGTTAGAATCACTTTTTTCCGTTTTTATTTGAGATAACTGGTTCTCTTTCATTATAGTAGTTCGATAGCCTCAGAAAAGCATATTATGCGCAAAGAATCTCGAAATGAAAAAAATTTTTTATCGAAGTTTGGAAACTTCCTTAGAATCACTTTTTTTCCATTCTTATTTGAGATAACTGGTTCTCTTTCATTATACTAGTTTGATAGCCTCAGAAAAGCATATTATGCACATAGAATCTCGAAAAGAAAAAAATTTTTTTTTTGAACTTTGGAAACTTCTTTAGAATCACTTTTTTTCCGTTCTTATTTGAGATAACTGGTTCTCTTTCATTATACTAGTTTGATAGCCTCAGAAAATCATATAATGCGCAAAGATCTCGAAAAGAAAAAAAATTTTTTTCGAAGTTTGGAAACTTCATTAGAATCACTTTTTTTCCATTCTTATTTGAGATAAATGGTAATCTCTCATTATACTAGTTTGATAGCCTCAGAAAAGCATATTATGCTCAAAGAATCTCGAAAATAAAAAAAATTTTTTTAGAAGTTTGGAAACTTCGTTAGAATCACTTTTTTTCCGTTCTTATTTGAGATAACTTGTTCTCTATCATTATACCAATTAGATAGCCTCAGAAAAGCATATTATGCGCAAAGAATCTCGAAAAGAAAAAAATTTTTTTTCGAAGTTGGAAACTTCATTAGAATCACTTTTTTTCTATTCTTATTTGAGATAACTGGTAATCTCTCATTATACTAGTTTGATAGCCTCAGAAAAGCATATTATGCGCGAGAATCTCGAAAAGAAAAAAAGTTTTTTTCGAAGTTTCGAAACTTCCTTAGAATCACTTTTTTTCCGTTCTTATTTGAGATAACTCTCTTTCATTATACTAATTAGATAGCCTCAGAAAAGCATATTATGCGCAAAGAATCTCGAAAATAAAAAATTTTTTTTGAACTTTGGAAACTTCGTTAGAAACACTTTTTTTCCGTTCTTATTTGAGAGAACTGGTTCTCTTTCATTATACTAGTTTGATAGCCTCAGAAAAGCATATTATGCGCAAAGAATCTCGAAAAGAAAAAAAATTTTTTTCGAAGTTTAGAAACTTCGTTAGAATCACTTTTTTTCCATTCTTATTTGAGATAACTGGTAATCTCTCATTATATTAGTTTGATAGCCTCAGAAAAGCATATTATGCGCAAAGAATCTCGAAAAGAAAAAAAATTTTTTTCGAAGTTTGGAAACGTCGTTTGAATCACTTTTTCCGTTCTTATTTGAGATAACTGGTTCTCTTTCATTATAGTAGTTTGATAGCCTCAGAAAAGCATATTATGCGCAAAGAATCTCGAAAAGAAAAAAATTTTTTTTCGAAGTTTGGAAACTTCTTTAGAATCACTTTTTTTCCGTTCTTATTTGAGATAACTGGTTCTCTTTCATTATACTAGTTTGATAGCCTCAGAAAAGCATATTATGCGCAAAGAATCTCCAAAAGAAAAAAAAATCTTTTTTCAAAGTTTGGAAACTTCCTTAGAAACACTTTTTTTCCATTCTTATTTCAGTTAACTGGTTCTCTTTCATTATACTAGTTTGATAGCCTCAGAAAAGCATATTATGCGCAAAGAATCTCGAAAAGAAAAAAATTTCTTTCGAAATTTGGAAACTTCGTTAGAATCACTTTTATTCCGTTCTTATTTGAGATAACTGGTTCTCTTTCATTATACTAGTTTGATAGCCTCAGTAAAGCATATTATGCGCAAAGAATCTGGAAAAGAAAAAAAATTTTTTTCGAAGTTTGGAAACTTCGTTAGAATCACTTTTTTTCCGTTTTTATTTGAGATAACTGGTTCTCTTTCATTATAGTAGTTGGATAGCCTCAGAAAAGCATATTATGCGCAAAGAATCTCGAAATGAAAAAAATTTTTTTTCGAAGTTTGGAAACTTCCTTAGAATCACTTTTTTTCCATTCTTATTTGAGATAACTGGTTCTCTTTCATTATACTAATTTGATAGCCTCAGAAAAGCATATTATGCGCATAGAATCTCGAAAAGAAAAAAATTTTTTTTTTGAACTTTGGAAACTTCTTTAGAATCACTTTTTTTCCGTTCTTATTTGAGATAACTGGTTCTCTTTCATTATAATAGTTTGATAGCCTCAGAAAATCATATAATGCGCAAAGAAACTCGAAAAGAAAAAAATTTTTTTTCGAAGTTTGGAAACTTCATTAGAATCACTTTTTTTCCATTCTTATTTGAGATAAATGGTAATCTCTCATTATACTAGTTTGATAGCCTGAGAAAAGTATATTATGCGCAAAGAATCTCGAAAAGAAGAAATTTTTTTTCGAAGTTTGGAAACTTCAAAAGAATCACTTTTTTTCCATTCTTATTTGAGATAAATGGTAATCTCTCATTATACTAGTTTGATAGCCTAAGAAAAGCATATTATGCGCAAAGAATCTCGACAAGAAGAAATTTTTTTTTCGAAGTTTGGAAACTTCGTTAGAATCACTTTTTTCCGTTGTTATTTGAGATAACTGGTTCTCTTTCATTATACTAGTTTGATAGCCTCAGTAAAGCATATTATGCGCAAAGAATCTCGAAAAGAAAATAAATTTTTTTCGAAGTTTGGAAACTTCGTTAGAATCCTTTTTTTTCCGTTCTTATTTGAGATAACTGGTTCTCTTTCATCATAGTAGTTTGATAGCCTCAGAAAAGCATATTATGCGCAAAGAATCTCGAAATGAAAAAAAAATTTTTTCGAAGTTTGGAAACTTCCTTAGAATCACTTTTTTTCCAATTTTATTTGAAATAATTGGTTCTCTTTCATTATACTAGTTTGATAGCTTCAGAAAAGCATATTATGCGCAAAGAATCTCGAAAAGAAAAAAATTTTTTTTTTGAAGTTTGGAAACTTCTTTAGAATCACTTTTTTTCCGTTCATATTACAGATAACTGGTTCTCTTTCATTATACTAGTTTGATAGCCTCAGAAAAGCATATTATACGCAAGGAATCTCGAAAAGAAAAAAATTTTTTTTCTAAGTTTGGAAACTTCATTAGAATCACTTTTTTTCCATTCTGATTTGAGATAATTTGTTATCTCTCATTATACTAGTTTGATAGCCTCAGAAAATCATATTATGCGCAAAGAATCTCGAAAAGAATAAAATTTTTTTTCGATGTTCCGAAAATTCGTTAGAGTCACTTTTTTTCCGTTCTTATTTGAGATAACTGGTTCTCTTGCATTATACCAATTAGATAGCCTCAGAAAAGCATATTATGCGCAAAGAATCTCGAAAATAAAAAAAATTTTTTTAGAAGTTTGGAAACTTCGTTAGAATCACTTTTTTTCCGTTCTTATTTGAGATAACTGGTTCTCTTTCATTATACCAATTAGATAGCCTCAGAAAAGCATATTATGCGCAAAGAATCTCGAAAAGAAAAAATTTTTTTTTCGAAGTTGGAAACTTCATTAGAATCACTTTTTTTCTATTCTTATTTGAGATAACTGGTAATCTCTCATTATACTAGTTTGATAGCCTCAGAAAAGCATATTATGCGCAAAGAATCTCGAAAATAAAAAAAATTTTTTTAGAAGTTTGGAAACTTCGTTAGAATCACTTTTTTTCCGTTCTTATTTGAGATAACTGGTTCTCTTTCATTATACCAATTAGATAGCCTCAGAAAAGCATATTATGCGCAAAGAATCTCGAAAAGAAAAAAATTTTTTTTCGAAGTTGGAAACTTCATTAGAATCACTTTTTTTCTATTCTTATTTGAGATAACTAGTAATCTCTCATTATACTAGTTTGATAGCCTCAGAAAAGCATATTATGCGCGAGAATCTCGAAAAGAAAAAAAGTTTTTTTCGAAGTTTCGAAACTTCCTTAGAATCACTTTTTTTCCGTTCTTATTTGAGATAACTCTCTTTCATTATACTAATTAGATAGCCTCAGAAAAGCATATTATGCGCAAAGAATCTCGAAAATAAAAAATTTTCTTTGAACTTTGGAAACTTCGTTAGAAACACTTTTTTTCCGTTCTTATTTGAGAGAACTGGTTCTCTTTCATTATACTAGTTTGATAGCCTCAGAAAAGCATATTATGCGCAAAGAATCTCGAAATGAAAAAAATTTTTTTTCGAAGTTTGGAAACTTCCTTAGAATCACTTTTTTTCCATTCTTATTTGAGATAAATGGTTCTCTTTCATTATACTAGTTTGATAGCCTCAGAAAAGCATATTATGCACATAGAATCTCGAAAAGAAAAAAATTTTTTTTTTGAACTTTGGAAACTTCTTTAGAATCACTTTTTTTCCGTTCTTATTTGAGATAACTGGTTCTCTTTCATTATACTAGTTTGATAGCCTCAGAAAATCATATAATGCGCAAAGAATCTCGAAAAGAAAAAAATTTTTTTTCGAAGTTTGGAAACTTCATTAGAATCACTTTTTTTCCATTCTTATTTGAGATAAATGGTAATCTCTCATTATACTAGTTTGATAGCCTCAGAAAAGCATATTATGCGCAAAGAATCTCTAAAATAAAAAAAATTTTTTTAGAAGTTTGGAAACTTCGTTAGAATCACTTTTTTTCCGATCTTATTTGAGATAACTGGTTCTCTTTCATTATACCAATTAGATAGCCTCAGAAAAGCATATTATGCGCAAAGAATCTCGAAAAGAAAAAAATTTTTTTTCGAAGTTCGAAACTTCATTAGAATCACTTTTTTTCTATTCTTATTTGAGATAACTGGTAATCTCTCATTATACTAGTTTGATAGCCTCAGAAAAGCATATTATGCGCGAGAATCTCGAAAAGAAAAAAAGTTTTTTTCGAAGTTTCGAAACTTCCTTAGAATCACTTTTTTTCCGTTCTTATTTGAGATAACTGGTTCTCTTTCATTATACTAGTTTGATAGCCTCAGAAAAGCATATTATGCGCAAAGAATCTCCAAAAGAAAAAAAATCTTTTTTCCAAGTTTGGAAACTTCCTTAGAAACACTTTTTTTCCATTCTTATTTCAGTTAACTGGTTCTCTTTCATTATACTAGTTTGATAGCCTCAGAAAAGCATATTATGCTCAAAGAATCTCGAAAGGAAGAAAATTTTTTTTCGAAGTTTGGAAACTTCGTTAGAATCACTTTTTTTCCGTTGTTATTTGAGATAACTGGTTCTCTTTCATTATAGTAGTTTGATAGCCTCAGAAAAGCATATTATGCGCAAAGAATCTCGAAATGAAAAAATTTTTTTTTCGAAGTTTGGAAACTTCCTTAGAATCACTTTTTTTCCATTCTTATTTGAGATAAATGGTTCTCTTTCATTATACTAGTTTGATAGCCTCAGAAAAGCATATTATGCACATAGAATCTCGAAAAGGAAAATTTTTTTTTTTTGAACTTTGGAAACTTCTTTAGAATCACTTTTTTTCCGTTCTTATTTGAGATAACTGGTTCTCTTTCATTATACTAGTTTGATAGCCTCAGAAAATCATATAATGCGCAAAGAATCTCGAAAAGAAAAAAATTTTTTTTTGAACTTTGGAAACTTCTTTAGAATCACTTTTTTTCCGTTCTTATTTGAGATAACTGGTTCTCTTTCATTATACCAATTAGATAGCCTCAGAAAAGCATATTATGCGCAAAGAATCTCGAAAAGAAAAAAATTTTTTTTCGAAGTTGGAAACTTCATTAGAATCACTTTTTTTCTATTCTTATTTGAGATAACTGGTAATCTCTCATTATACTAGTTTGATAGCCTCAGAAAAGCATATTATGCGCGAGAATCTCGAAAAGAAAAAAAGTTTTTTTCGAAGTTTCGAAACTTCCTTAGAATCACTTTTTTTCCGTTCTTATTTGAGATAACTCTCTTTCATTATACTAATTAGATAGCCTCAGAAAAGCATATTATGCGCAAAGAATCTCGAAAATAAAAAATTTTTTTTGAACTTTGGAAACTTCGTTAGAAACACTTTTTTTCCGTTCTTATTTGAGAGAACTGGTTCTCTTTCATTATACTAGTTTGATAGCCTCAGAAAAGCATATTATGCGCAAAGAATCTCGAAAAGAAAAAAATTTTTTTTCGAAGTTTGGAAACTTCGTTAGAATCACTTTTTTTCCATTCTTATTTGAGATAACTGGTAATCTCTCATTATATTAGTTTGATAGCCTCAGAAAAGCATATTATGCGCAAAGAATCTCGAAAAGAAAAAAAAATTTTTTCGAAGTTTGGAAACGTCGTTTGAATCACTTTTTCCGTTCTTATTTGAGATAACTGGTTCTCTTTCATTATAGTAGTTTGATAGCCTCAGAAAAGCATATTATGCGCAAAGAATCTCGAAAAGAAAAAAATTTTTTTCCAAATTTGGAAACTTCGTTAGAATCACTTTTATTCCGTTCTTATTTGAGATAACTGGTTCTCTTTCATTATACTAGTTTGATAGCCTCAGTAAAGCATATTATGCGCAAAGAATCTGGAAAAGAAAAAAAATTTTTTTCGAAGTTTGGAAACTTCGTTAGAATCACTTTTTTTCCGTTTTTATTTGAGATAACTGGTTCTCTTTCATTATAGTAGTTGGATAGCCTCAGAAAAGCATATTATGCGCAAAGAATCTCGAAATGAAAAAAATTTTTTTTCGAAGTTTGGAAACTTCCTTAGAATCACTTTTTTTCCATTCTTATTTGAGATAACTGGTTCTCTTTCATTATACTAATTTGATAGCCTCAGAAAAGCATATTATGCGCATAGAATCTCGAAAAGAAAAAAATTTTTTTTTTGAACTTTGGAAACTTCTTTAGAATCACTTTTTTTCCGTTCTTATTTGAGAGAACTGGTTCTCTTTCATTATAATAGTTTGATAGCCTCAGAAAATCATATAATGCGCAAAGAAACTCGAAAAGAAAAAAATTTTTTTTCGAAGTTTGGAAACTTCATTAGAATCACTTTTTTTCCATTCTTATTTGAGATAAATGGTAATCTCTCATTATACTAGTTTGATAGCCTGAGAAAAGTATATTATGCGCAAAGAATCTCGAAAAGAAGAAATTTTTTTTCGAAGTTTGGAAACTTCGTTAGAATCACTTTTTTCCGTTGTTATTTGAGATAACTGGTTCTCTTTCATTATACTAGTTTGATAGCCTCAGTAAAGCATATTATGCGCAAAGAATCTCGAAAAGAAAAAAAAATTTTTTCGAAGTTTGGAAACTTCGTTAGAATCCTTTTTTTTCCGTTCTTATTTGAGATGACTGGTTGTCTTTCATCATAGTAGTTTGATAGCCTCAGAAAAGCATATTATGCGCAAAGAATCTCGAAATGAAAAAAAATTTTTTTCGAAGTTTGGAAACTTCCTTATAATCACTTTTTTTCCAATTTTATTTGAAATAATTGGTTCTCTTTCATTATACTAGTTTGATAGCTTCAGAAAAGCATATTATGCGCAAAGAATCTCGAAAAGAAAAAATTTTTTTTTTTGAAGTTTGGAAACTTCTTTAGAATCACTTTTTTTCCGTTCATATTACAGATAACTGGTTCTCTTTCATTATACTAGTTTGATAGCCTCAGAAAAGCATATTATGCGCAAGGAATCTCGAAAAGAAAAATTTTTTTTTTCTAAGTTTGGAAACTTCATTAGAATCACTTTTTTTCCATTCTGATTTGAGATAATTTGTTATCTCTCATTATACTAGTTTGATAGCCTCAGAAAATCATATTATGCGCAAAGAATCTCGAAAAGAATAAAAATTTTTTTCGATGTTCCGAAAATTCGTTAGAATCACTTTTTTTCCGTTCTTATTTGAGATATCTGGTTCTCTTGCATTATACCAATTAGATAGCCTCAGAAAAGCATATTATGCGCAAGGAATCTCGAAAATAAAAAAATTTTTTTTTGAACTTTGGAAACTTCTTTAGAATCACTTTTTTCCGTTCTTATTTGAGATAACTGGTTCTCTTTCATTATACTAGTTTGATAGCCTCAGAAAATCATATAATGCGCAAAGAATCTCGAAAAGAAAAAAATTTTTTTTCGAAGTTTGGAAACTTCATTAGAATCACTTTTTTTCCATTCTTATTTGAGATAAATGGTAATCTCTCATTATACTAGTTTGATAGCCTCAGAAAAGCATATTATGCGCAAAGAATCTCGAAAATAAAAAAAATTTTTTTAGAAGTTTGGAAACTTCGTTAGAATCACTTTTTTTCCGTTCTTATTTGAGATAACTGGTTCTCTTTCATTATACCAATTAGATAGCCTCAGAAAAGCATATTATGCGCAAAGAATCTCGAAAAGAAAAAATTTTTTTTTCGAAGTTGGAAACTTCATTAGAATCACTTTTTTTCTATTCTTATTTGAGATAACTGGTAATCTCTCATTATACTAGTTTGATAGCCTCGGAAAAGCATATTATGCGCGAGAATCTCGAAAAGAAAAAAAAGTTTTTTTCGAAGTTTCGAAACTTCCTTAGAATCACTTTTTTTCCGTTCTTATTTGAGATAACTCTCTTTCATTATACTAATTAGATAGCCTCAGAAAAGCATATTATGCGCTAAGAATCTCGAAAATAAAAAATTTTTTTAGAACTTTGGAAACTTCGTTAGAAACACATTTTTTCCGTTCTTATTTGAGAGAACTGGTCCTCTTTCATTATACTAGTTTGATAGCCTCAGAAAAGCATATTATGCGCAAAGAATCTCGAAAAGAAAAAAAAATTTTTTCGAAGTTTGGAAACTTCGTTAGAATCACTTTTTTTCCATTCTTAATTGAGATAACTGGTAATCTCTCATTATATTAGTTTGATAGCCTCAGAAAAGCATATTATGCGCAAAGAATCTCGAAAAGAAAAAAAATTTGTTTCGAAATTTGGAAACGTCGTTTGAATCACTTTTTTCCGTTCTTATTTGAGATAACTGGTTCTCTTTCATTATAGTAGTTTGATAGCCTCAGAAAAGCATATTATGCGCAAAGAATCTCGAAAAGAAAAAAATTTTTTTTCGAAGTTTGGAAACTTCTTTTGAATCACTTTTTTTCCGTTCTTATTTGAGATAACTGGTTCTCTTTCATTATACTAGTTTGATAGCCTCAGAAAAGCATATTATGCGCAAAGAATCTCCAAAAGAAAAAAATTCTTTTTTCCAAGTTTGGAAACTTCCTTAGAAACACTTTTTTTCCATTCTTATTTCAGTTAACTGGTTCTCTTTCATTATACTAGTTTGATAGCCTCAGAAAAGCATATTATGCTCAAAGAATCTCGAAAAGAAGAAATTTTTTTTTCGAAGTTTGGAAACTTCGTTAGAATCACTTTTTTTCCGTTGTTATTTGAGATAACTGGTTCTCTTTCATTATACTAGTTAGATAGCCTCAGTAAAGCATATTATGCGCAAAGAATCTCGAAAAGAAAAAAAATTTTTTTCGAAGTTTGGAAACTTCGTTAGAATCACTTTTTTTCCGTTTTTATTTGAGATAACTGGTTCTCTTTCATTATAGTAGTTTGATAGCCTCAGAAAAGCATATTATGCGCAAAGAATCTCGAAATGAAAAAAATTTTTTTTCGAAGTTTGGAAACTTCCTTAGAATCACTTTTTTTCCATTCTTATTTGAGATAACTGGTTCTCTTTCAGTATACTAGTTTGATAGCCTCAGAAAAGCATATTATGCGCATAGAATCTCGAAAAGAAAAAAATTTTTTTTTTGAACTTTGGAAACTTCTTTAGAATCACTTTTTTTCCGTTCTTATTTGAGAGAACTGGTTCTCTTTCATTATACTAGTTTGATAGCCTCAGAAAATCATATAATGCGCAAAGAATCTCGAAAAGAAAAAAAATTTTTTTCGAAGTTTGGAAACTTCATTAGAATCACTTTTTTTCCATTCTTATTTTAGATAAATGGTAATCTCTCATTATACTAGTTTGATACCCTCAGAAAAGCATATTATGCGCAAAGAATCTCGAAATGAAGAAATTTTTTTTCGAAGTTTGGAAACTTCAAAAGAATCACCTTTTTTCCGTTGTTAATTGAGATAACGGGTTCTCTTTCATTATACTAGTTTGATAGCCTCAGAAAAGCATATTATGCGCAAAGAATTTCGACAAGAAGAAATTTTTTTTTCGAAGTTTGGAAACTTCGTTAGAATCACTTTTTTCCGTTGTTATTTGAGATAACTGGTTCTCTTTCATTATACTATTTTGATAGCCTCAGTAAAGCATATTATGCGCAAAGAATCTCGAAAAGAAAAAAAAAATTTTTCGAAGTTTGGAAACTTCGTTAGAATCACTTTTTTTCCGTTCTTATTTGAGATAACTGGTTATCTTTCATCATAGTAGTTTGATAGCCTCAGAAAAGCATATTATGCGCAAAGAATCTCGAAATGAAAAAAATTTTTTTTCCAAGTTTGGAAACTTCCTTAGAATCAATTTTTTTCCAATTTTATTTGAAATAATTGGTTCTCTTTCATTATACTAGTTTGATAGCTTCAGAAAAGCATATTATGCGCAAAGAATCTCGAAAAGAAATAATTTTTTTTTTGAATTTTGGAAACTTCTTTAGAATCACTTTTTTTCCGTTCATATTACAGATAACTGGTTCTCTTTCATTATACTAGTTTGATAGCCTCAGAAAAGCATATTATGCGCAGGGAATCTCGAAAAGAAAAAAAATTTTTTTCTAAGTTTGGAAACTTCATTAGAATCACTTTTTTTCCATTCTGATTTGAGATAACTTGTTATCTCTCATTATACTAGTTTGATAGCCTCAGAAAATCATAATATGCGCAAAGAATCTCGAAAAGAATTAAATTTTTTTTCGATGTTCCGAAAATTCGTTAGAATCACTTTTTTTCCGTTCTTATTTGAGATAACTGGTTCTCTTGCATTATACCAATTAGATAGCCTCAGAAAAGCATATTATGCGCAAGGAATCTCGAAAATAAAAAAAATTTTTTTAGAAGTTTGGAAACTTCGTTAGAATCACTTTTTTTCCGTTCTTATTTGAGATAACTGGTTCTCTTTCATTATACCAATTAGATAGCCTCAGAAAAGCATATTATGCGCAAAGAATCTCGAAAAGAAAAAATTTTTTTTTCGAAGTTGGAAACTTCATTAGAATCACTTTTTTTCTATTCTTATTTGAGATAACTGGTAATCTCTCATTATACTAGTTTGATAGCCTCAGAAAAGCATATTATGCGCGAGAATCTCGAAAAGAAAAAAAGTTTTTTTCGAAGTTTCGAAACTTCCTTAGAATCACTTTTTTTCCGTTCTTATTTGAGATAACTCTCTTTCATTATACTAATTAGATAGCCTCAGAAAAGCATATTATGCGCTAAGAATCTCGAAAATAAAAAATTTTTTTAGAACTTTGGAAACTTCGTTAGAAACACATTTTTTCCGTTCTTATTTGAGAGAACTGGTTCTCTTTCATTATACTAGTTTGATAGCCTCAGAAAAGCATATTATGCGCAAAGAATCTCGAAAAGAAAAAAAAATTTTTTCGAAGTTTGGAAACTTCGTTAGAATCACTTTTTTTCCATTCTTAATTGAGATAACTGGTAATCTCTCATTATATTAGTTTGATAGCCTCAGAAAAGCATATTATGCGCAAAGAATCTCGAAAAGAAAAAAAATTTGTTTCGAAGTTTGGAAACGTCGTTTGAATCACTTTTTTCCGTTCTTATTTGAGATAACTGGTTCTCTTTCATTATAGTAGTTTGATAGCCTCAGAAAAGCATATTATGCGCAAAGAATCTCGAAAAGAAAAAAATTTTTTTTCGAAGTTTGGAAACTTCTTTAGAATCACTTTTTTTCCGTTCTTATTTGAGATAACTGGTTCTCTTTCATTATACTAGTTTGATAGCCTCAGAAAAGCATATTATGCGCAAAGAATCTCCAAAAGAAAAAAATTCTTTTTTCCAAGTTTGGAAATTTCCTTAGAAACACTTTTTTTCCATTCTTATTTCAGTTAACTGGTTCTCTTTCATTATACTAGTTTGATAGCCTCAGAAAAGCATATTATGCTCAAAGAATCTCGAAAAGAAGAAATTTTTTTTTCGAAGTTTGGAAACTTCGTTAGAATCACTTTTTTTCCGTTGTTATTTGAGATAACTGGTTCTCTTTCATTATACTAGTTAGATAGCCTCAGTAAAGCATATTATGCGCAAAGAATCTCGAAAAGAAAAAAAATTTTTTTCGAAGTTTGGAAACTTCGTTAGAATCACTTTTTTTCCGTTTTTATTTGAGATAACTGGTTCTCTTTCATTATAGTAGTTTGATAGCCTCAGAAAAGCATATTATGCGCAAAGAATCTCGAAATGAAAAAAATTTTTTTTCGAAGTTTGGAAACTTCCTTAGAATCACTTTTTTTCCATTCTTATTTGAGATAACTGGTTCTCTTTCAGTATACTAGTTTGATAGCCTCAGAAAAGCATATTATGCGCATAGAATCTCGAAAAGAAAAAAATTTTTTTTTTGAACTTTGGAAACTTCTTTAGAATCACTTTTTTTCCGTTCTTATTTGAGAGAACTGGTTCTCTTTCATTATACTAGTTTGATAGCCTCAGAAAATCATATAATGCGCAAAGAATCTCGAAAAGAAAAAAAATTTTTTTCGAAGTTTGGAAACTTCATTAGAATCACTTTTTTTCCATTCTTATTTTAGATAAATGGTAATCTCTCATTATACTAGTTTGATAGCCTCAGAAAAGCATATTATGCGCAAAGAATCTGGAAATGAAGAAATTTTTTTTCGAAGTTTGGAAACTTCAAAAGAATCACCTTTTTTCCATTCTTATTTGAGATAAATGGTAATCTCTCATTATACTAGTTTGATAGCCTCAGAAAAGCATATTATGCGTAAAGAATCTCGAAAAGAAGAAATTTTTTTTTCGAAGTTTGTAAACTTCGTTAGAATCACCTTTTTTCCGTTGTTAATTGAGATAACGGGTTCTCTTTCATTATACTAGTTTGATAGCCTCAGAAAAGCATATTATGCGCAAAGAATCTCGACAAGAAGAAATTTTTTTTTCGAAGTTTGGAAACTTCGTTAGAATCACTTTTTTCCGTTGTTATTTGAGATAACTGGTTCTCTTTCATTATACTATTTTGATAGCCTCAGTAAAGCATATTATGCGCAAAGAATCTCGAAAAGAAAAAAAAATTTTTTCGAAGTTTGGAAACTTCGTTAGAATCACTTTTTTTCCGTTCTTATTTGAGATAACTGGTTCTCTTTCATCATAGTAGTTTGATAGCCTCAGAAAAGCATATTATGCGCAAAGAATCTCGAAATGAAAAAAATTTTTTTTCCAAGTTTGGAAACTTCCTTAGAATCAATTTTTTTCCAATTTTATTTGAGATAACTGGTTCTCTTTCATTATACTATTTTGATAGCCTCAGAAAAGCATATTATGCGCAAGGAATCTCGAAAAGAAAAAAATGTTTTTTCTAAGTTTGGAAACTTCATTACAATCACTTTTTTTCCATTCTGATTTGAGATAACTTGTAATCTCTCATTATACTAGTTTGATAGCCTCAGAAAATCATATTATGCGCAAAGAATCTCGAAAAGAATAAAATTTTTTTTCGATGTTACGAAAATTCGTTAGAATCACTTTTTTTCCGTTCTTATTTGAGATAACTGGTTCTCTTGCATTATACCAGTTAGATAGCCTCAGAAAAGCATATTATGCGGAAGAATCTGCAAAATAAAAAATTTTTTTAGAACTTTGGAAACTTCGTTAGAAACACATTTTTTCCGTTCTTATTTGAGAGAACTGGTTCTCTTTCATTATACTAGTTTGATAGCCTCATAAAAGCATATTATGCGCAAAGAATCTCGAAAAGAAAAAAAAATTTTTTCGAAGTTTGGAAACTTCGTTAGAATCACTTTTTTTCCATTCTTAATTGAGATAACTGGTAATCTCTCATTATATTAGTTTGATAGCCTCAGAAAAGCATATTATGCGCAAAGAATCTCGAAAAGAAAAAAAATTGTTTCGAAGTTTGGAAACGTCGTTTGAATCACTTTTTTCCGTTCTTATTTGAGATAACTGGTTCTCTTTCATTATAGTAGTTTGATAGCCTCAGAAAAGCATATTATGCGCAAAGAATCTCGAAAAGAAAAAAATTTTTTTTCGAAGTTTGGAAACTTCTTTAGAATCACTTTTTTTCCATTCTTATTTCAGTTAACTGGTTCTCTTTCATTATACTAGTTTGATAGCCTCAGAAAAGCATATTATGCTCAAAGAATCTCGAAAAGAAGAAATTTTTTTTTCGAAGTTTGGAAACTTCGTTAGAATCACTTTTTTTCCGTTGTTATTTGAGATAACTGGTTCTCTTTCATTATACTAGTTAGATAGCCTCAGTAAAGCATATTATGCGCAAAGAATCTCGAAAAGAAAAAAAATTTTTTTCGAAGTTTGGAAACTTCGTTAGAATCACTTTTTTTCCGTTTTTATTTGAGATAACTGGTTCTCTTTCATTATAGTAGTTTGATAGCCTCAGAAAAGCATATTATGCGCAAAGAATCTCGAAATGAAAAAAATTTATTTTCGAAGTTTGGAAACTTCCTTAGAATCACTTTTTTTCCATTCTTATTTGAGATAACTGGTTCTCTTTCATTATACTAGTTTGATAGCCTCAGAAAAGCATATTATGCGCATAGAATCTCGAAAAGAAAAAAATTTTTTTTTTGAACTTTGGAAACTTCTTTAGAATCACTTTTTTTCCGTTCTTATTTGAGATAACTGGTTCTCTTTCATTATACTAGTTTGATAGCCTCAGAAAATCATATAATGCGCAAAGAATCTCGAAAAGAAAAACAATTTTTTTCGAAGTTTGGAAACTTCATTAGAATCACTTTTTTTCCATTCTTATTTTAGATAAATGGTAATCTCTCATTATACTAGTTTGATAGCCTCATAAAAGCATATTATGCGCAAAGAATCTCGAAATGAAGAAATTTTTTTTCGAAGTTTGGAAACTTCAAAAGAATCACTTTTTTTCCATTCTTATTTGAGATAAATGGTAATCTCTCATTATACTAGTTTGATAGCCTCAGAAAAGCATATTATGCGTAAAGAATCTCGAAAATAAGAAATTTTTTTTTCGAAGTTTGTAAACTTCGTTAGAATCACCTTTTTTCCGTTGTTAATTGAGATAACGGGTTCTCTTTCATTATACTAGTTTGATAGCCTCAGAAAAGCATATTATGCGCAAAGAATCTCGACAAGAAGAAATTTTTTTTTCGAAGTTTGGAAACTTCGTTAGAATCACTTGTTTTCCGTTCTTATTTGAGATAACTGGTTCTCTTTCATTATACTAGTTTGATAGCCTCAGAAAATCATATAATGCGCAAAGAATCTCGAAAAGAAAAAAAATTTTTTTCGAAGTTTGGAAACTTCATTAGAATCACTTTTTTTCCATTCTTATTTTAGATAAATGGTAATCTCTCATTATACTAGTTTGATAGCCTCATAAAAGCATATTATGCGCAAAGAATCTCGAAATGAAGAAATTTTTTTTCGAAGTTTGGAAACTTCAAAAGAATCACTTTTTTTCCATTCTAATTTGAGATAAATGGTAATCTCTCATTATACTAGTTTGATAGCCTCAGAAAAGCATATTATGCGTAAAGAATCTCGAAAATAAGAAATTTTTTTTTCGAAGTTTGTAAACTTCGTTAGAATCACCTTTTTTCCGTTGTTAATTGAGATAACGGGTTCTCTTTCATTATACTAGTTTGATAGCCTCAGAAAAGCATATTATGCGCAAAGAATCTCGACAAGAAGAAATTTTTTTTTCGAAGTTTGGAAACTTCGTTAGAATCACTTTTTTCCGTTGTTATTTGAGATAACTGGTTCTCTTTCATTATACTAGTTTGATAGCCTCAGTAAAGCATATTATGCGCAAAGAATCTCGAAAAGAAAAAAAAATTTTTTCGAAGTTTGGAAACTTCGTTAGTTTCACTTTTTTTCCGTTCTTATTTGAGATAACTGGTTCTCTTTCATCATAGTAATTTGATAGCCTCAGAAAAGCATATTATGCGCAAAGAATCTCGAAATGAAAAAAATTTTTTTTCCAAGTTTGGAAACTTCCTTAGAATCAATTTTTTTCCAATTTTATTTGAAATAATTGGTTCTCTTTCATTATACTAGTTTGATAGCTTCAGAAAAGCATATTATGCGCAAAGAATCTCGAAAAGAAAAAATTTTTTTTTTGAATTTTGGAAACTTCTTTAGAATCACTTTTTTTCCGTTCATATTTGAGATAACTGGTTCTCTTTCATTATACTATTTTGATAGCCTCAGAAAAGCATATTATGCGCAAGGAATCTCGAAAAGAAAAAAATTTTTTTTCTAAGTTTGGAAACTTCATTACAATCACTTTTTTTCCATTCTGATTTGAGATAACTTGTAATCTCTCATTATACTAGTTTGATAGCCTCAGAAAATCATATTATGCGCAAAGAATCTCGAAAAGAATAAAATTTTTTTTCGATGTTACGAAAATACGTTAGAATCACTTTTTTTCCGTTCTTATTTGAGATAACTGGTTCTCTTGCATTATACCAATTAGATAGCCTCAGAAAAGCATATTATGCGGAAAGAATCTCGAAAATAAAAAAAATTTTTTAGAAGTTTGGAAACTTCGTTAGAATCACTTTTTTTCCGTTCTTATTTGAGATAACTGGTTCTCTTTCATTATACCAATTAGATAGCCTCAGAAAAGCATATTATGCGCAAAGAATCTCGAAAAGAAAAAAATTTTTTTTCGAAGTTGGAAACTTCATTAGAATCACTTTTTTTCTATTCTTATTTGAGATAGCTGGTAATCTCTCATTATACTAGTTTGATAGCCTCAGAAAAGCATATTATGCGCGAGAATCTCGAAAAGAAAAAAGTTTTTTTCGAAGTTTCGAAACTTCCTTAGAATCACTTTTTTTCCGTTCTTTTTTGAGATAACTCTCTTTCATTATACTAATTAGATAGCCTCAGAAAAGCATATTATGCGCAAAGAATCTCGAAAATAAAAAATTTTTTTTAGAACTTTGGAAACTTCGTTAGAAACACTTTTTTTCCGTTGTTATTTGAGAGAACTGGTTCTCTTTCATTATACTAGTTTAATAGCCTCAGAAAAGCATATTATGCGCAAAGAATCTCGAAAAGAAAAAATTTTTTTTTCGAAGTTTGGAAACTTCGTTAGAATCACTTTTTTTCCATTCTTATTTGAGATAACTGGTAATCTCTCATTATATTAGTTTGATAGCCTCAGAAAAGCATATTATGCGCAAAGAATCTCGAAAAGAAAAAAAAAATTTTTCGAAGTTTGGAAACTTCTTTAGAATCACTTTTTTTCCGTTCTTATTTGAGATAACTGGTTCTCTTTCATTATACTAGTTTGATAGCCTTAGAAAAGCATATTATGCGCAAAGAATCTCCAAAAGAAAAAAAATCTTTTTTCAAAGTTTGGAAACTTCCTTAGAAACACTTTTTTTCCATTCTTATTTCAGTTAACTGGTTCTCTTTCATTATACTAGTTTGATAGCCTCAGAAAAGCATATTATGCGCAAAGAATCTCGAAAAGAAAAAAATTTTTTTCGAAATTTGGAAACTTCGTTAGAATCACTTTTATTCCGTTCTTATTTGAGATAACTGGTTCTCTTTCATTATACTAGTTTGATAGCCTCAGAAAAGCATATTATGCGCAAAGAATCTCGAAAAGAAAAAAATTTTTTTTCGAAGTTTGGAAACTTCGTTAGAATCACTTTTTTTCCGTTCTTATTTGAGATAACTGGTTCTCTTTCTTTATACTAGTTTGATAACCATAGAAAACCATATTATGCACAAAGAATCTCGAAAAGAAAAAAAATTTTTTCCAAGTTTGGAAACTTCGTTACAATCACTTTTATTCTGTTCTTATTTGACATAACTGGTTCTCTTTCATTATACTAGTTTGATAGCCTCAGAAAAGCATATTATGCGCAAGGAATCTCGAAATGAAAAAAATTTTTTTTCGAAGTTTGGAAACTTCCTTAGAATCACTTTTTTTCCATTCTAATTTGAGATAAATGGTAATCTCTCATTATACTAGTTTGATAGCCTCAGAAAACCATATTATGCTCAAAGAATCTCGAAAAGAAGAATTTTTTTTTCGAAGTTTGGAAACTTCGTTAGAATCACTTTTTTTCCGTTGTTATTTGAGATAACTGGTTCTCTTTCATTATACTAGTTTGATAGCCTCAGTAAAGCATATTATGCGCAAAGAATCTCGAAAAGAAAAAAAATTTTTTTCGAAGTTTGGAAACTTCGTTAGAATCACTTTTTTTCCGTTTTTATTTGAGATAACTGGTTCTCTTTCATTATAGTAGTTTGATAGCCTCAGAAAAGCATATTATGCGCAAAGAATCTCGAAAAGAAGAATTTTTTTTTTCGAAGTTTGGAAACTTCGTTAGAATCACTTTTTTTCCGTGGTTATTTGAGATAACTGGTTCTCTTTCAATATACTAGTTTGATAGCCTCAGTAAAGCATATTATGCGCAAAGAATCTCGAAATGAAAAAAATTTTTTTTCGAAGTTTGGAAACTTCCTTAGAATCACTTTTTTTCCGTTCTTATTTGAGATAACTGGTTCTCTTTCATTATACTAGTTTGATAGCCTCAGAAAAGCATATTATGCGCAAAGAATCTCGAAAAGAAAAAAATTTTTTTTCGAAGTTTGGAAACTTCATTAGAATCACTTTTTTTCCATTCTTATTTGAGATAACTGGTAATCTCTCATTATACTAGTTTGATAGCCTCAGACAAGCATATTATGCGCAAAGAATCTCGAAAAGAAAAAAATTTTTTTTCGAAGTTTGGAAACGTCGTTAGAATCACTTTTTTCCGTTCTTATTTGAGATAACTAGTTCTCTTTCATTATACAGTTTGATAGCCTCAGAAAAGCATATTATGGGCAAAGAATCTCGAAAAGAAGAAAAATTTTTTACGAAGTGTGGAAACTTCGTTATAATCACTTTTTTTCCGTTCTTATTTGAGATAACTGGTTCTCTTTCATTATACTAGTTTGATAGCCTCAGTAAAGCATATTATGCGCAAAGAATCTCGAAAAGAAAAAAAATTTTTTCCAAGTTAGGAAACTTTCTTAGAATCACTTTTATTCCGTTCTTATTTGAGATAACTGGTTCTCTTTCATTATACCAGTTTGATAGCCTCAGAAAAGCATATTATGCGCAAAGAATCTCGAAAAGAAAAAAATTTTTTTTTCGAAGTTTGGAAACTTCATTAGAATCACTTTTTTTCCATTCTAATTTGAGATAAATGGTAATCTCTCATTATACTAGTTTGATAGCCTCAGAAAACCATATTATGCTCAAAGAATCTGGAAAAGAAGAAATTTTTTTTTCGAAGTTTGGAAACTTCGTTTGAATCACTTTTTTTCCGTTGTTATTTGAGATAACTGGTTCTCTTTCATTATATTAGTTTGATAGCCTCAGTAAAGCATATTATGCGCAAAGAATCTCGAAAAGAAAAAAAATTTTTTTCGAAGTTTGGAAACTTCGTTAGAACCACTTTTTTTCCGTTTTTATTTGAGATAACTGGTTCTCTTTCATTATAATAGTTTGATAGCCTCAGAAAAGCATATTATGCGCAAAGAATCTCGAAATGAAAAAAAAATTTTTTCGAAGTTTGGAAACTTCCTTAGAATCACTTTTTTTCCAATTTTATTTGAGATAACTGGTTCTCTTTCATTATACTAGTTTGATAGCCTCAGAAAAGCATATTATGCGCATAGAATCTCGAAAAGAAAAAAATTTTTTTTTTGAACTTTGGAAACTTCTTTAGAATCACTTTTTTTCCGTTCTTATTTGAGATAACTGGTTCTCTTTCATTATACTAGTTTGATAGCCTCAGAAAATCATATAATGCGCAAAGAATCTCGAAAAGAAAAAAAATTTTTTTCGAAGTTTGGAAACTTCATTAGAATCACTTTTTTTCCATTCTTATTTTAGATAAATGGTAATCTCTCATTATACTAGTTTGATAGCCTCATAAAAGCATATTATGCGCAAAGAATCTCGAAATGAAGAAATTTTTTTTCGAAGTTTGGAAACTTCAAAAGAATCACTTTTTTTCCATTCTTATTTGAGATAAATGGTAATCTCTCATTATACTAGTTTGATAGCCTCAGAAAAGCATATTATGCGTAAAGAATCTCGAAAATAAGAAATTTTTTTTTCGAAGTTTGTAAACTTCGTTAGAATCACCTTTTTTCCGTTGTTAATTGAGATAACGGGTTCTCTTTCATTATACTAGTTTGATAGCCTCAGAAAAGCATATTATGCGCAAAGAATCTCGACAAGAAGAAAATTTTTTTTCGAAGTTTGGAAACTTCGTTAGAATCACTTGTTTTCCGTTCTTATTTGAGATAACTGGTTCTCTTTCATTATACTAGTTTGATAGCCTCAGAAAATCATATAATGCGCAAAGAATCTCGAACAGAAAAAAAATTTTTTTCGAAGTTTGGAAACTTCATTAGAATCACTTTTTTTCCATTCTTATTTTAGATAAATGGTAATCTCTCATTATACTAGTTTGATAGCCTCATAAAAGCATATTATGCGCAAAGAATCTCGAAATGAAGAAATTTTTTTTCGAAGTTTGGAAACTTCAAAAGAATCACTTTTTTTCCATTCTTATTTGAGATAAATGGTAATCTCTCATTATACTAGTTTGATAGCCTCAGAAAAGCATATTATGCGTAAAGAATCTCGAAAATAAGAAATTTTTTTTTCGAAGTTTGTAAACTTCGTTAGAATCAACTTTTTTCCGTTGTTAATTGAGATAACGGGTTCTCTTTCATTATACTAGTTTGATAGCCTCAGAAAAGCATATTATGCGCAAAGAATCTCGACAAGAAGAAATTTTTTTTTCGAAGTTTGGAAACTTCGTTAGAATCACTTTTTTCCGTTGTTATTTGAGATAACTGGTTCTCTTTCATTATACTAGTTTGATAGCCTCAGTAAAGCACATTATGCGCAAAGAATCTCGAAAAGAAAAAAAAATTTTTTCGAAGTTTGGAAACTTCGTTAGAACCACTTTTTTTCCGTTCTTATTTGAGATAACTGGTTCTCTTTCATCATAGTAATTTGATAGCCTCAGAAAAGCATATTATGCGCAAAGAATCTCGAAATGAAAAAAATTTTTTTTCCAAGTTTGGAAACTTCCTTAGAATCAATTTTTTTCCAATTTTATTTGAAATAATTGGTTCTCTTTCATTATACTATTTTGATAGCTTCAGAAAAGCATATTATGCGCAAAGAATCTCGAAAAGAAAAAATTTTTTTTTTGAATTTTGGAAACTTCTTTAGAATCACTTTTTTTCCGTTCATATTTGAGATAACTGGTTCTCTTTCATTATACTATTTTGATAGCCTCAGAAAAGCATATTATGCGCAAGGAATCTCGAAAAGAAAAAAATTTTTTTTCTAAGTTTGGAAACTTCATTACAATCACTTTTTTTCCATTCTGATTTGAGATAACTTGTAATCTCTCATTATACTAGTTTGATAGCCTCAGAAAATCATATTATGCGCAAAGAATCTCGAAAAGAATAAAATTTTTTTTCGATGTTACGAAAATTCGTTAGAATCACTTTTTTTCCGTTCTTATTTGAGATAACTGGTTCTCTTGCATTATACCAATTAGAGAGCCTCAGAAAAGCATATTATGCGGAAAGAATCTCGAAAATAAAAAAAATTTTTTAGAAGTTTGGAAACTTCGTTAGAATCACTTTTTTTCCGTTCTTATTTGAGATAACTGGTTCTCTTTCATTATACCAATTAGATAGCCTCAGAAAAGCATATTATGCGCAAAGAATCTCGAAAAGAAAAAAATTTTTTTATAACTTTGGAAACTTCGTTAGAAACACTTTTTTTCCGTTGTTATTTGAGAGAACTGGTTCTCTTTCATTATACTAGTTTGATAGCCTCAGAAAAGCATATTATGCGCAAAGAATCTCGAAAAGAAAAAAATTTTTTTTCGAAGTTTGGAAACTTCGTTAGAATCACTTTTTTTCCATTCTTATTTGAGATAACTGGTAATCTCTCATTATATTAGTTTGATAGCCTCAGAAAAGCATATTATGCGCAAAGAATCTCGAAAAGAAAAATTAAATTTTTCGAAGTTTGGAAACGTCGTTTGAATCACTTTTTTCCGTTCTTATTTGAGATAACTGGTTCTCTTTCATTATAGTAGTTTGATAGCCTCAGAAAAGCATATTATGCGCAAAGAATCTCGAAAAGAAAAAAATTTTTTTTTGAACTTTGGAAACTTCTTTAGAATCACTTTTTTTCCGTTCTTATTTGAGATAACTGGTTCTCTTTCATTATACTAGTTTGATAGCCTCAGAAAATCATATAATGCGCAAAGAATCTCGAAAAGAAAAAAATTTTTTTTCGAAGTTTGGAAACTTCATTAGAATCACTTTTTTTCCATTCTTATTTGAGATAAATGGTAATCTCTCATTATACTAGTTTGATAGCCTCAGAAAAGTATATTATGCGCAAAGAATCTCGAAAAGAAGAAATTTTTTTTCGAAGTTTGGAAACTTCGAAAGAATCACTTTTTTTCCATTCTTATTTGAGATAAATGGTAATCTCTCATTATACTAGTTTGATAGCCTAAGAAAAGCATATTATGCGCAAAGAATCTCGACAAGAAGAAATTTTTTTTTCGAAGTTTGGAAACTTCGTTAGAATCACTTTTTTCCGTTGTTATTTGAGATAACTGGTTCTCTTTCATTATACTAGTTTGATAGCCTCAGTAAAGCATATTATGCGCAAAGAATCTCGAAAAGAAAAAAAATTTTTTTCGAAGTTTGGAAACTTCGTTAGAATCACTTTTTTTCCGTTCTTATTTGAGATAACTGGTTCTCTTTCATCATAGTAGTTTGATAGCCTCAGAAAAGCATATTATGCGCAAAGAATCTCGAAATGAAAAAAAATTTTTTTCGAAGTTTGGAAACTTCCTTAGAATCACTTTTTTTCCAATTTTATTTGAAATAATTGGTTCTCTTTCATTATACTAGTTTGATAGCTTCAGAAAAGCATATTATGCGCAAAGAATCTCGAAAAGAAAAAAATTTTTTTTTGAAGCTAGGAAACTTCTTTAGAATCACTTTTTTTCCGTTCATATTACAGATAACTGGTTCTCTTTCATTATACTAGTTTGATAGCCTCAGAAAAGCATATTATGCGCAGGGAATCTCGAAAAGAAAAAAAAATTTTTTCTAAGTTTGGAAACTTCATTAGAATCACTTTTTTTCCATTCTGATTTGAGATAACTTGTTATCTCTCATTATACTAGTTTGATAGCATCAGAAAATCATATTATGCGCAAAGAATCTCGAAAAGAATTAAATTTTTTTTCGATGTTCCGAAAATTCGTTAGAATCACTTTTTTTCCGTTCTTATTTCAGATAACTGGTTCTCTTGCATTATACCAATTAGATAGCCTCAGAAAAGCATATTATGCGCAAGGAATCTCGAAAATAAAAAAAATTTTTTTAGAAGTTTGGAAACTTCGTTAGAATCACTTTTTTTCCGTTCTTATTTGAGATAACTGGTTCTCTTTCATTATACCAATTAGATAGCCTCAGAAAAGCATATTATGCGCAAAGAATCTCGAAAAGAAAAAAATTTTTTTTCGAAGTTGGAAACTTCATTAGAATCACTTTTTTTCTATTCTTATTTGAGATAACTGGTAATCTCTCATTATACTAGTTTGATAGCCTCAGAAAAGCATATTATGCGCGAGAATCTCGAAAAGAAAAAAAGTTTTTTTCGAAGTTTCGAAACTTCCTTAGAATCACTTTTTTTCCGTTCTTATTTGAGATAACTCTCTTTCATTATACTAATTAGATAGCCTCAGAAAAGCATATTATGCGCTAAGAATCTCGAAAATAAAAAATTTTTTTAGAACTTTGGAAACTTCGTTAGAAACACATTTTTTCCGTTCTTATTTGAGAGAACTGGTTCTCTTTCATTATACTAGTTTGATAGCCTCAGAAAAGCATATTATGCGCAAAGAATCTCGAAAAGAAAAAAAAATTTTTTCGAAGTTTGGAAACTTCGTTAGAATCACTTTTTTTCCATTCTTAATTGAGATAACTGGTAATCTCTCATTATATTAGTTTGATAGCCCCAGAAAAGCATATTATGCGCAAAGAATCTCGAAAAGAAAAAAAATTTGTTTCGAAGTTTGGAAACGTCGTTTGAATCACTTTTTTCCGTTCTTATTTGAGATAACTGGTTCTCTTTCATTATAGTAGTTTGATAGCCTCAGAAAACCATATTATGCGCAAAGAATCTCGAAAAGAAAAAAATTTTTTTTCGAAGTTTGGAAACTTCTTTAGAATCACTTTTTTTCCGTTCTTATTTGAGATAACTGGTTCTCTTTCATTATACTAGTTTGATAGCCTCAGAAAAGCATATTATGCGCAAAGAATCTCCAAAAGAAAAAAAATATTTTTTCCAAGTTTGGAAACTTCCTTAGAAACACTTTTTTTCCATTCTTATTTCAGTTAACTGGTTCTCTTTCATTATACTAGTTTGATAGCCTCAGAAAAGCATATTATGCTCAAAGAATCTCGAAAAGAAGAAATTTTTTTTTCGAAGTTTGGAAACTTCGTTAGAATCACTTTTTTTCCGTTGTTATTTGAGATAACTGGTTCTCTTTCATTATACTAGTTAGATAGCCTCAGTAAAGCATATTATGCGCAAAGAATCTCGAAAAGAAAAAAAATTTTTTTCGAAGTTTGGAAACTTCGTTAGAATCACTTTTTTTCCGTTTTTATTTGAGATAACTGGTTCTCTTTCATTATAGTAGTTTGATAGCCTCAGAAAAGCATATTATGCGCAAAGAATCTCGAAATGAAAAAAATTTTTTTTCGAAGTTTGGAAACTTCCTTAGAATCACTTTTTTTCCATTCTTATTTGAGATAACTGGTTCTCTTTCATTATACTAGTTTCATAGCCTCAGAAAAGCATATTATGCACATAGAATCTCGAAAAGAAAAAAATTTTTTTTTTGAACTTTGGAAACTTCTTTAGAATCACTTTTTTTCCGTTCTTATTTGAGATAACTGGTTCTCTTTCATTATACTAGTTTGATAGCCTCAGAAAATCATATAATGCGCAAAGAATCTCGAAAAGAAAAAAAATTTTTTTCGAAGTTTGGAAACTTCATTAGAATCACTTTTTTTCCATTCTTATTTTAGATAAATGGTAATTTCTCATTATACTAGTTTGATAGCCTCAGAAAAGCATATTATGCGCAAAGAATCTCGAAATGAAGAAATTTTTTTTCGAAGTTTGGAAACTTCAAAAGAATCACTTTTTTTCCATTCTTATTTGAGATAAATGGTAATTTCTCATTATACTAGTTTGATAGCCTCAGAAAATCATATAATGCGCAAAGAATATCGAAAAGAAAAAAAATTTTTTTCGAAGTTTGGAAACTTCATTAGAATCACTTTTTTTCCATTCTTATTTTAGATAAATGGTAATCTCTCATTATACTAGTTTGATAGCCTCATAAAAGCATATTATGCGCAAAGAATCTCGAAATGAAGAAATTTTTTTTCGAAGTTTGGATACTTCAAAAGAATCACTTTTTTTCCATTCTTATTTGAGATAAATGGTAATCTCTCATTATACTAGTTTGATAGCCTCAGAAAAGCATATTATGCGTAAAGAATCTCGAAAATAAGAAATTTTTTTTTCGAAGTTTGTAAACTTCGTTAGAATCACCTTTTTTCCGTTGTTAATTGAGATAACGGGTTCTCTTTCATTATACTAGTTTGATAGCCTCAGAAAAGCATATTATGCGCAAAGAATCTCGACAAGAAGAAATTTTTTTTTCGAAGTTTGGAAACTTCGTTAGAATCACTTTTTTCCGTTGTTATTTGAGATAACTGGTTCTCTTTCATTATACTAGTTTGATAGCCTCAGTAAAGCATATTATGCGCAAAGAATCTCGAAAAGAAAAAAAAATTTTTTCGAAGTTTGGAAACTTCGTTAGAAAAACTTTTTTTCCGTTCTTATTTGAGATCACTGGTTCTCTTTCATCATAGTAATTTGATAGCCTCAGAAAAGCATATTATGCGCAAAGAATCTCGAAATGAAAAAAATTTTTTTTCCAAGTTTGGAAACTTCCTTAGAATCAATTTTTTTCCAATTTTATTTGAAATAATTGGTTCTCTTTCATTATACTAGTTTGATAGCTTCAGAAAAGCATATTATGCGCAAAGAATCTCGAAAAGAAAAAATTTTTTTTTTGAATTTTGGAAACTTCTTTAGAATCACTTTTTTTCCGTTCATATTTGAGATAACTGGTTCTCTTTCATTATACTATTTTGATAGCCTCAGAAAAGCATATTATGCGCAAGGAATCTCGAAAAGAAAAAAATTTTTTTTCTAAGTTTGGAAACTTCATTACAATCACTTTTTTTCCATTCTGATTTGAGATAACTTGTAATCTCTCATTATACTAGTTTGATAGCCTCAGAAAATCATATTATGCGCAAAGAATCTCGAAAAGAATAAAATTTTTTTTCGATGTTCCGAAAATTCGTTAGAATCACTTTTTTTCCGTTCTTATTTGAGATAACTGGTTCTCTTGCATTATACCAATTAGATAGCATCAGAAAAGCATATTATGCGGAAAGAATCTCGAAAATAAAAAAAATTTTTTAGAAGTTTGGAAACTTCGTTAGAATCACTTTTTTTCCGTTCTTATTTGAGATAACTGGTTCTCTTTCATTATACCAATTAGATAGCCTCAGAAAAGCATATTATGCGCAAAGAATCTCGAAAAGAAAAAAATTTTTTTCTGAAGTTGGAAACTTCATTAGAATCACTTTTTTTCTATTCTTATTTGAGATAACTGGTAATCTCTCATTATACTAGTTTGATAGCCTCAGAAAAGCATATTATGCGCGAGAATCTCGAAAAGAAAAAAGTTTTTTTCGAAGTTTCGAAACTTCCTTAGAATCACTTTTTTTCCGTTCTTATTTGAGATAACTCTCTTTCATTATACTAATTAGATAGCCTCAGAAAAGCATATTATGCGCAAAGAATCTCGAAAATAAAAAATTTTTTTTAGAACTTTGGAAACTTCGTTAGAAACACTTTTTTTCCGTTGTTATTTGAGAGAACTGGTTCTCTTTCATTATACTAGTTTGATAGCCTCAGAAAAGCATATTATGCGCAAAGAATCTCGAAAAGAAAAAAATTGTTTTTCGAAGTTTGGAAACTTCGTTAGAATCACTTTTTTTCCATTCTTATTTGAGATAACTGGTAATCTCTCATTATATTAGTTTGATAGCCTCAGAAAAGCATATTATGCGCAAAGAATCTCCAAAAGAAAAAAAATCTTTTTTCAAAGTTTGGAAACTTCCTTAGAAACACTTTTTTTCCATTCTTATTTCAGTTAACTGGTTCTCTTTCATTATACTAGTTTGATAGCCTCAGAAAAGCATATTATGCGCAAAGAATCTCGAAAAGAAAAAATTTTTTTTCAAAATTTGGAAACTTCGTTAGAATCACTTTTATTCCGTTCTTATTTGAGATAACTGGTTCTCTTTCATTATACTAGTTTGATAGCCTCAGAAAAGCATATTATGCGCAAAGAATCTCGAAAAGAAAAAAAATTTTTTTCGAAGTTTGGAAACTTCGTTAGAATCACTTTTTTTCCGTTCTTATTTGAGATAACTGGTTCTCTTTCTTTATACTAGTTTGATAACCATAGAAAACCATATTATGCACAAAGAATCTCGAAAAGAAAAAAAATTTTTTCCAAGTTTGGAAACTTCGTTACAATCACTTTTATTCTGTTCTTATTTGACATAACTGGTTCTCTTTCATTATACTAGTTTGATAGCCTCAGAAAAGCATATTATGTGCAAGGAATCTCGAAATGAAAAAAATTTTTTTTCGAAGTTTGGAAACTTCCTTAGAATCACTTTTTTTCCATTCTAATTTGAGATAAATGGTAATCTCTCATTATACTAGTTTGATAGCCTCAGAAAACCATATTATGCTCAAAGAATCTCGAAAAGAAGAATTTTTTTTTCGAAGTTTGGAAACTTCGTTAGAATCACTTTTTTTCCGTTGTTATTTGAGATAACTGGTTCTCTTTCATTATACTAGTTTGATAGCCTCAGTAAAGCATATTATGCGCAAAGAATCTCGAAAAGAAAAAAAATTTTTTTCGAAGTTTGGAAACTTCGTTAGAATCACTTTTTTTCCGTTTTTATTTGAGATAACTGGTTCTATTTCATTATAGTAGTTTGATAGCCTCAGAAAAGCATATTATGCGCAAAGAATCTCGAAAAGAAGAATTTTTTTTTTCGAAGTTTGGAAACTTCGTTAGAATCACTTTTTTTCCGTTGTTATTTGAGATAACTGGTTCTCTTTCAATATACTAGTTTGATAGCCTCAGTAAAGCATATTATGCGCAAAGAATCTCGAAATGAAAAAAATTTTTTTTCGAAGTTTGGAAACTTCCTTAGAATCACTTTTTTTCCGTTCTTATTTGAGATAACTGGTTCTCTTTCATTATACTAGTTTGATAGCCTCAGAAAAGCATATTATGCGCAAAGAATCTCGAAAAGAAAAAAAATTTTTTTCGAAGTTTGGAAACTTCATTAGAATCACTTTTTTTCCATTCTTATTTGAGATAACTGGTAATCTCTCATTATACTAGTTTGATAGCCTCAGACAAGCATATTATCCGCAAAGAATCTCGAAAAGAAAAAAATTTTTTTTCGAAGTTTGGAAACGTCGTTAGAATCACTTTTTTCCGTTCTTATTTGAGATAACTAGTTCTCTTTCATTATACAGTTTGATAGCCTCAGAAAAGCATATTATGGGCAAAGAATCTCGAAAAGAAGAAAAATTTTTTACGAAGTGTGGAAACTTCGTTATAATCACTTTTTTTCCGTTCTTATTTGAGATAACTGGTTCTCTTTCATTATACTAGTTTGATAGCCTCAGAAAAGCATATTATGCGCATAGAATCTCGAAAAGAAAAAAATTTTTTTTTTGAACTTTGGAAACTTCTTTAGAATCACTTTTTTTCCGTTCTTATTTGAGATAACTGGTTCTCTTTCATTATACTAGTTTGATAGCCTCAGAAAATCATATAATGCGCAAAGAATCTCGAAAAGAAAAAAAATTTTTTTCGAAGTTTGGAAACTTCATTAGAATCACTTTTTTTCCATTCTTATTTTAGATAAATGGTAATCTCTCATTATACTAGTTTGATAACCTCATAAAAGCATATTATGCGCAAAGAATCTCGAAATGAAGAAATTTTTTTTCGAAGTTTGGAAACTTCAAAAGAATCACTTTTTTTCCATTCTTATTTGAGATAAATGGTAATCTCTCATTATACTAGTTTGATAGCCTCAGAAAAGCATATTATGCGTAAAGAATCTCGAAAATAAGAAATTTTTTTTTCGAAGTTTGTAAACTTCGTTAGAATCACCTTTTTTCCGTTGTTAATTGAGATAACGGGTTCTCTTTCATTATACTAGTTTGATAGCCTCAGAAAAGCATATTATGCGCAAAGAATCTCGACAAGAAGAAAATTTTTTTTCGAAGTTTGGAAACTTCGTTAGAATCACTTGTTTTCCGTTCTTATTTGAGATAACTGGTTCTCTTTCATTGTACTAGTTTGATAGCCTCAGAAAATCATATAATGCGCAAAGAATCTCGAAAAGAAAAAAAATTTTTTTCGAAGTTTGGAAACTTCATTAGAATCACTTTTTTTCCATTCTTATTTTAGATAAATGGTAATCTCTCATTATACTAGTTTGATAGCCTCATAAAAGCATATTATGCGCAAAGAATCTCGAAATGAAGAAATTTTTTTTCGAAGTTTGGAAACTTCAAAAGAATCACTTTTTTTCCATTCTTATTTGAGATAAATGGTAATCTCTCATTATACTAGTTTGATAGCCTCAGAAAAGCATATTATGCGTAAAGAATCTCGAAAATAAGAAATTTTTTTTTCGAAGTTTGTAAACTTCGTTAGAATCACCTTTTTTCCGTTGTTAATTGAGATAACGGGTTCTCTTTCATTATACTAGTTTGATAGCCTCAGAAAAGCATATTATGCGCAAAGAATCTCGACAAGAAGAAATTTTTTTTTCGAAGTTTGGAAACTTCGTTAGAATCACTTTTTTCCGTTGTTATTTGAGATAACTGGTTCTCTTTCATTATACTAGTTTGATAGCCTCAGTAAAGCACATTATGCGCAAAGAATCTCGAAAAGAAAAAAAAATTTTTTCGAAGTTTGGAAACTTCGTTAGAACCACTTTTTTTCCGTTCTTATTTGAGATAACTGGTTCTCTTTCATCATAGTAATTTGATAGCCTCAGAAAAGCATATTATGCGCAAAGAATCTCGAAATGAAAAAAATTTTTTTTCCAAGTTTGGAAACTTCCTTAGAATCAATTTTTTTCCAATTTTATTTGAAATAATTGGTTCTCTTTCATTATACTATTTTGATAGCTTCAGAAAAGCATATTATGCGCAAAGAATCTCGAAAAGAAAAAATTTTTTTTTTGAATTTTGGAAACTTCTTTAGAATCACTTTTTTTCCGTTCATATTTGAGATAACTGGTTCTCTTTCATTATACTATTTTGATAGCCTCAGAAAAGCATATTATGCGCAAGGAATCTCGAAAAGAAAAAAATTTTTTTTCTAAGTTTGGAAACTTCATTACAATCACTTTTTTTCCATTCTGATTTGAGATAACTTGTAATCTCTCATTATACTAGTTTGATAGCCTCAGAAAATCATATTATGCGCAAAGAATCTCGAAAAGAATAAAATTTTTTTTCGATGTTACGAAAATTCGTTAGAATCACTTTTTTTCCGTTCTTATTTGAGATAACTGGTTCTCTTGCATTATACCAATTAGAGAGCCTCAGAAAAGCATATTATGCGGAAAGAATCTCGAAAATAAAAAAAATTTTTTAGAAGTTTGGAAACTTCGTTAGAATCACTTTTTTTCCGTTCTTATTTGAGATAACTGGTTCTCTTTCATTATACCAATTAGATAGCCTCAGAAAAGCATATTATGCGCAAAGAATCTCGAAAAGAAAAAAATTTATTTATAACTTTGGAAACTTCGTTAGAAACACTTTTTTTCCGTTGTTATTTGAGAGAACTGGTTCTCTTTCATTATACTAGTTTGATAGCCTCAGAAAAGCATATTATGCGCAAAGAATCTCGAAAAGAAAAAAATTTTTTTTCGAAGTTTGGAAACTTCGTTAGAATCACTTTTTTTCCATTCTTATTTGAGATAACTGGTAATCTCTCATTATATTAGTTTGATAGCCTCAGAAAAGCATATTATGCGCAAAGAATCTCGAAAAGAAAAATTAAATTTTTCGAAGTTTGGAAACGTCGTTTGAATCACTTTTTTCCGTTCTTATTTGAGATAACTGGTTCTCTTTCATTATAGTAGTTTGATAGCCTCAGAAAAGCATATTATGCGCAAAGAATCTCGAAAAGAAAAAAATTTTTTTTTGAACTTTGGAAACTTCTTTAGAATCACTTTTTTTCCGTTCTTATTTGAGATAACTGGTTCTCTTTCATTATACTAGTTTGATAGCCTCAGAAAATCATATAATGCGCAAAGAATCTCGAAAAGAAAAAAATTTTTTTTCGAAGTTTGGAAACTTCATTAGAATCACTTTTTTTCCATTCTTATTTGAGATAAATGGTAATCTCTCATTATACTAGTTTGATAGCCTCAGAAAAGTATATTATGCGCAAAGAATCTCGAAAAGAAGAAATTTTTTTTCGAAGTTTGGAAACTTCGAAAGAATCACTTTTTTTCCATTCTTATTTGAGATAAATGGTAATCTCTCATTATACTAGTTTGATAGCCTAAGAAAAGCATATTATGCGCAAAGAATCTCGACAAGAAGAAATTTTTTTTTCGAAGTTTGGAAACTTCGTTAGAATCACTTTTTTCCGTTGTTATTTGAGATAACTGGTTCTCTTTCATTATACTAGTTTGATAGCCTCAGTAAAGCATATTATGCGCAAAGAATCTCGAAAAGAAAAAAAATTTTTTTCGAAGTTTGGAAACTTCGTTAGAATCACTTTTTTTCCGTTCTTATTTGAGATAACTGGTTCTCTTTCATCATAGTAGTGTGATAGCCTCAGAAAAGCATATTATGCGCAAAGAATCTCGAAATGAAAAAAAATTTTTTTCGAAGTTTGGAAACTTCCTTAGAATCACTTTTTTTCCAATTTTATTTGAAATAATTGGTTCTCTTTCATTATACTAGTTTGATAGCTTCAGAAAAGCATATTATGCGCAAAGAATCTCGAAAAGAAAAAAATTTTTTTTTGAAGCTAGGAAACTTCTTTAGAATCACTTTTTTTCCGTTCATATTACAGATAACTGGTTCTCTTTCATTATACTAGTTTGATAGCCTCAGAAAAGCATATTATGCGCAGGGAATCTCGAAAAGAAAAAAAAATTTTTTCTAAGTTTGGAAACTTCATTAGAATCACTTTTTTTCCATTCTGATTTGAGATAACTTGTTATCTCTCATTATACTAGTTTGATAGCATCAGAAAATCATATTATGCGCAAAGAATCTCGAAAAGAATTAAATTTTTTTTCGATGTTCCGAAAATTCGTTAGAATCACTTTTTTTCCGTTCTTATTTCAGATAACTGGTTCTCTTGCATTATACCAATTAGATAGCCTCAGAAAAGCATATTATGCGCAAGGAATCTCGAAAATAAAAAAAATTTTTTTAGAAATTTGGAAACTTCGTTAGAATCACTTTTTTTCCGTTCTTATTTGAGATAACTGGTTCTCTTTCATTATACCAATTAGATAGCCTCAGAAAAGCATATTATGCGCAAAGAATCTCGAAAAGAAAAAAATTTTTTTTCGAAGTTGGAAACTTCATTAGAATCACTTTTTTTCTATTCTTATTTGAGATAACTGGTAATCTCTCATTATACTAGTTTGATAGCCTCAGAAAAGCATATTATGCGCGAGAATCTCGAAAAGAAAAAAAGTTTTTTTCGAAGTTTCGAAACTTCCTTAGAATCACTTTTTTTCCGTTCTTATTTGAGATAACTCTCTTTCATTATACTAATTAGATAGCCTCAGAAAAGCATATTATGCGCTAAGAATCTCGAAAATAAAAAATTTTTTTAGAACTTTGGAAACTTCGTTAGAAACACATTTTTTCCGTTCTTATTTGAGAGAACTGGTTCTCTTTCATTATACTAGTTTGATAGCCTCAGAAAAGCATATTATGCGCAAAGAATCTCGAAAAGAAAAAAAAATTTTTTCGAAGTTTGGAAACTTCGTTAGAATCACTTTTTTTCCATTCTTAATTGAGATAACTGGTAATCTCTCATTATATTAGTTTGATAGCCCCAGAAAAGCATATTATGCGCAAAGAATCTCGAAAAGAAAAAAAATTTGTTTCGAAGTTTGGAAACGTCGTTTGAATCACTTTTTTCCGTTCTTATTTGAGATAACTGGTTCTCTTTCATTATAGTAGTTTGATAGCCTCAGAAAACCATATTATGCGCAAAGAATCTCGAAAAGAAAAAAATTTTTTTTCGAAGTTTGGAAACTTCTTTAGAATCACTTTTTTTCCGTTCTTATTTGAGATAACTGGTTCTCTTTCATTATACTAGTTTGATAGCCTCAGAAAAGCATATTATGCGCAAAGAATCTCCAAAAGAAAAAAAATATTTTTTCCAAGTTTGGAAACTTCCTTAGAAACACTTTTTTTCCATTCTTATTTCAGTTAACTGGTTCTCTTTCATTATACTAGTTTGATAGCCTCAGAAAAGCATATTATGCTCAAAGAATCTCGAAAAGAAGAAATTTTTTTTTCGAAGTTTGGAAACTTCGTTAGAATCACTTTTTTTCCGTTGTTATTTGAGATAACTGGTTCTCTTTCATTATACTAGTTAGATAGCCTCAGTAAAGCATATTATGCGCAAAGAATCTCGAAAAGAAAAAAAATTTTTTTCGAAGTTTGGAAACTTCGTTAGAATCACTTTTTTTCCGTTTTTATTTGAGATAACTGGTTCTCTTTCATTATAGTAGTTTGATAGCCTCAGAAAAGCATATTATGCGCAAAGAATCTCGAAATGAAAAAAATTTTTTTTCGAAGTTTGGAAACTTCCTTAGAATCACTTTTTTTCCATTCTTATTTGAGATAACTGGTTCTCTTTCATTATACTAGTTTCATAGCCTCAGAAAAGCATATTATGCACATAGAATCTCGAAAAGAAAAAAATTTTTTTTTTGAACTTTGGAAACTTCTTTAGAATCACTTTTTTTCCGTTCTTATTTGAGATAACTGGTTCTCTTTCATTATACTAGTTTGATAGCCTCAGAAAATCATATAATGCGCAAAGAATCTCGAAAAGAAAAAAAATTTTTTTCGAAGTTTGGAAACTTCATTAGAATCACTTTTTTTCCATTCTTATTTTAGATAAATGGTAATTTCTCATTATACTAGTTTGATAGCCTCAGAAAAGCATATTATGCGCAAAGAATCTCGAAATGAAGAAATTTTTTTTCGAAGTTTGGAAACTTCAAAAGAATCACTTTTTTTCCATTCTTATTTGAGATAAATGGTAATTTCTCATTATACTAGTTTGATAGCCTCAGAAAATCATATAATGCGCAAAGAATATCGAAAAGAAAAAAAATTTTTTTCGAAGTTTGGAAACTTCATTAGAATCACTTTTTTTCCATTCTTATTTTAGATAAATGGTAATCTCTCATTATACTAGTTTGATAGCCTCATAAAAGCATATTATGCGCAAAGAATCTCGAAATGAAGAAATTTTTTTTCGAAGTTTGGATACTTCAAAAGAATCACTTTTTTTCCATTCTTATTTGAGATAAATGGTAATCTCTCATTATACTAGTTTGATAGCCTCAGAAAAGCATATTATGCGTAAAGAATCTCGAAAATAAGAAATTTTTTTTTCGAAGTTTGTAAACTTCGTTAGAATCACCTTTTTTCCGTTGTTAATTGAGATAACGGGTTCTCTTTCATTATACTAGTTTGATAGCCTCAGAAAAGCATATTATGCGCAAAGAATCTCGACAAGAAGAAATTTTTTTTTCGAAGTTTGGAAACTTCGTTAGAATCACTTTTTTCCGTTGTTATTTGAGATAACTGGTTCTCTTTCATTATACTAGTTTGATAGCCTCAGTAAAGCATATTATGCGCAAAGAATCTCGAAAAGAAAAAAAAATTTTTTCGAAGTTTGGAAACTTCGTTAGAAAAACTTTTTTTCCGTTCTTATTTGAGATCACTGGTTCTCTTTCATCATAGTAATTTGATAGCCTCAGAAAAGCATATTATGCGCAAAGAATCTCGAAATGAAAAAAATTTTTTTTCCAAGTTTGGAAACTTCCTTAGAATCAATTTTTTTCCAATTTTATTTGAAATAATTGGTTCTCTTTCATTATACTAGTTTGATAGCTTCAGAAAAGCATATTATGCGCAAAGAATCTCGAAAAGAAAAAATTTTTTTTTTGAATTTTGGAAACTTCTTTAGAATCACTTTTTTTCCGTTCATATTTGAGATAACTGGTTCTCTTTCATTATACTATTTTGATAGCCTCAGAAAAGCATATTATGCGCAAGGAATCTCGAAAAGAAAAAAATTTTTTTTCTAAGTTTGGAAACTTCATTACAATCACTTTTTTTCCATTCTGATTTGAGATAACTTGTAATCTCTCATTATACTAGTTTGATAGCCTCAGAAAATCATATTATGCGCAAAGAATCTCGAAAAGAATAAAATTTTTTTTCGATGTTCCGAAAATTCGTTAGAATCACTTTTTTTCCGTTCTTATTTGAGATAACTGGTTCTCTTGCATTATACCAATTAGATAGCATCAGAAAAGCATATTATGCGGAAAGAATCTCGAAAATAAAAAAAATTTTTTAGAAGTTTGGAAACTTCGTTAGAATCACTTTTTTTCCGTTCTTATTTGAGATAACTGGTTCTCTTTCATTATACCAATTAGATAGCCTCAGAAAAGCATATTATGCGCAAAGAATCTCGAAAAGAAAAAAATTTTTTTCTGAAGTTGGAAACTTCATTAGAATCACTTTTTTTCTATTCTTATTTGAGATAACTGGTAATCTCTCATTATACTAGTTTGATAGCCTCAGAAAAGCATATTATGCGCGAGAATCTCGAAAAGAAAAAAGTTTTTTTCGAAGTTTCGAAACTTCCTTAGAATCACTTTTTTTCCGTTCTTATTTGAGATAACTCTCTTTCATTATACTAATTAGATAGCCTCAGAAAAGCATATTATGCGCAAAGAATCTCGAAAATAAAAAATTTTTTTTAGAACTTTGGAAACTTCGTTAGAAACACTTTTTTTCCGTTGTTATTTGAGAGAACTGGTTCTCTTTCATTATACTAGTTTGATAGCCTCAGAAAAGCATATTATGCGCAAAGAATCTCGAAAAGAAAAAAATTGTTTTTCGAAGTTTGGAAACTTCGTTAGAATCACTTTTTTTCCATTCTTATTTGAGATAACTGGTAATCTCTCATTATATTAGTTTGATAGCCTCAGAAAAGCATATTATGCGCAAAGAATCTCCAAAAGAAAAAAAATCTTTTTTCAAAGTTTGGAAACTTCCTTAGAAACACTTTTTTTCCATTCTTATTTCAGTTAACTGGTTCTCTTTCATTATACTAGTTTGATAGCCTCAGAAAAGCATATTATGCGCAAAGAATCTCGAAAAGAAAAAATTTTTTTTCAAAATTTGGAAACTTCGTTAGAATCACTTTTATTCCGTTCTTATTTGAGATAACTGGTTCTCTTTCATTATACTAGTTTGATAGCCTCAGAAAAGCATATTATGCGCAAAGAATCTCGAAAAGAAAAAAAATTTTTTTCGAAGTTTGGAAACTTCGTTAGAATCACTTTTTTTCCGTTCTTATTTGAGATAACTGGTTCTCTTTCTTTATACTAGTTTGATAACCATAGAAAACCATATTATGCACAAAGAATCTCGAAAAGAAAAAAAATTTTTTCCAAGTTTGGAAACTTCGTTACAATCACTTTTATTCTGTTCTTATTTGACATAACTGGTTCTCTTTCATTATACTAGTTTGATAGCCTCAGAAAAGCATATTATGCGCAAGGAATCTCGAAATGAAAAAAATTTTATTTCGAAGTTTGGAAACTTCCTTAGAATCACTTTTTTTCCATTCTAATTTGAGATAAATGGTAATCTCTCATTATACTAGTTTGATAGCCTCAGAAAACCATATTATGCTCAAAGAATCTCGAAAAGAAGAATTTTTTTTTCGAAGTTTGGAAACTTCGTTAGAATCACTTTTTTTCCGTTGTTATTTGAGATAACTGGTTCTCTTTCATTATACTAGTTTGATAGCCTCAGTAAAGCATATTATGCGCAAAGAATCTCGAAAAGAAAAAAAATTTTTTTCGAAGTTTGGAAACTTCGTTAGAATCACTTTTTTTCCGTTTTTATTTGAGATAACTGGTTCTATTTCATTATAGTAGTTTGATAGCCTCAGAAAAGCATATTATGCGCAAAGAATCTCGAAAAGAAGAATTTTTTTTTTCGAAGTTTGGAAACTTCGTTAGAATCACTTTTTTTCCGTTGTTATTTGAGATAACTGGTTCTCTTTCAATATACTAGTTTGATAGCCTCAGTAAAGCATATTATGCGCAAAGAATCTCGAAATGAAAAAAATTTTTTTTCGAAGTTTGGAAACTTCCTTAGAATCACTTTTTTTCCGTTCTTATTTGAGATAACTGGTTCTCTTTCATTATACTAGTTTGATAGCCTCAGAAAAGCATATTATGCGCAAAGAATCTCGAAAAGAAAAAAAATTTTTTTCGAAGTTTGGAAACCTCATTAGAATCACTTTTTTTCCATTCTTATTTGAGATAACTGGTAATCTCTCATTATACTAGTTTGATAGCCTCAGACAAGCATATTATCCGCAAAGAATCTCGAAAAGAAAAAAATTTTTTTTCGAAGTTTGGAAACGTCGTTAGAATCACTTTTTTCCGTTCTTATTTGAGATAACTAGTTCTCTTTCATTATACAGTTTGATAGCCTCAGAAAAGCATATTATGGGCAAAGAATCTCGAAAAGAAGAAAAATTTTTTACGAAGTGTGGAAACTTCGTTATAATCACTTTTTTTCCGTTCTTATTTGAGATAACTGGTTCTCTTTCATTATACTAGTTTGATAGCCTCAGTAAAGCATATTATGCGCAAAGAATCTCGAAAAGAAAAAAAATTTTTTCCAAGTTAGGAAACTTTCTTAGAATCACTTTTATTCCGTTCTTATTTGAGATAACTGGTTCTCTTTCATTATACCAGTTTGATAGCCTCAGAAAAGCATATTATGCGCAAAGAATCTCGAAAAGAAAAAAATTTTTTTTCGAAGTTTGGAAACTTCATTAGAATCACTTTTTTTCCATTCTAATTTGAGATAAATGGTAATCTCTCATTATACTAGTTTGATAGCCTCAGAAAACCATATTATGCTCAAAGAATCTGGAAAAGAAGAAATTTTTTTTTCGAAGTTTGGAAACTTCGTTTGAATCACTTTTTTTCCGTTGTTATTTGAGATAACTGGTTCTCTTTCATTATACTAGTTTGATAGCCTCAGTAAAGCATATTATGCGCAAAGAATCTCGAAAAGAAAAAAAATTTTTTTCGAAGTTTGGAAACTTCGTTAGAACCACTTTTTTTCCGTTTTTATTTGAGATAACTGGTTCTCTTTCATTATAATAGTTTGATAGGCTCAGAAAAGCATATTATGCGCAAAGAATCTCGAAAAGAAAAAAAATTTTTTTCGAAGTTTGGAAACTTCCTTAGAATCACTTTTTTTCCATTCTTATTTGAGATAACTGGTTCTCTTTCATTATACTAGTTTGATAGCCTCAGAAAAGCATATTATGCGCATAGAATCTCGAAAAGAAAAATTTTTTTTTTTGAACTTTAAAAACTTCTTTAGAATCACTTTTTTTTCGTTATTATTTGAGATAACTGGTTCTCTTTCATTATACTAGTTTGATAGCCTCAGAAAATCATATAATGCGCAAAGAATCTCGAAAAGAAAAAAATTTTTTTTCGAAGTTTGGAAACTTCATTAGAATCACTTTTTTTCCATTCTTATTTGAGATAAATGGTAATCTCTCATTATACCAGTTTGATAGCCTCAGAAAAGCATATTGTGCGCAAAGAATCTCGAAAAGAAGAAATTTTTTTTCGAAGTTTGGAAACTTCAAAGGAATCACTTTTTTTCCATTCTTATTTGAGATAAATGGTAATCTCTCATTATACTAGTTTGATAGCCTCAGAAAAGCATATTATGCGCAAAGAATCTCGAAAAGAAGAAATTTTTTTTTCGAAGTTTGTAAACTTCGTTAGAATCACCTTTTTTCCGTTGTTAATTGAGATAACGGGTTCTCTTTCATTATACTAGTTTGATAGCCTCAGAAAAGCATATTATGCGCAAAGAATCTCGACAAGAAGAAATTTTTTTTTTCGAAGTTTGGAAACTTCGTTAGAATAACTTTTTTTCCGTTGTTATTTGAGATAACTGGTTCTCTTTCATTATACTAGTTTGATAGCCTCAGTATAGCATATTATGCGCAAAGAATCTCGAAAAGAAAAAAAATTTTTTTCGAAGTTTGGAAACTTCGTTAGAATCACTATTTTTCCGTTCTTATTTGAAATAACTGGTTCTCTTTCATCATAGTAGTTTGATAGCCTCAGAAAAGCATATTATGCGCAAAGAATCTCGAAATGAAAAAAAAAATTTTTCGAAGTTTGGAAACTTCCTTAGAATCACTTTTTTTCCAATTTTATTTGAAATAATTGGTTCTCTTTCATTATACTAGTTTGATAGCTTCAGAAAAGCATATTATGCGCAAAGAATCTCGAAAAGAAAAAATTTTTTTTTTGAAGTTTGGAAACTTCTTTAGAAACACTTTTTTTCCGTTCATATTTGAGATAACTGGTTCTCTTTCATTATACTAGTTTGATAGCCTCAGAAAAGCATATTATGCGCAAGGATCCTCGAAAAGAAAAAAATTTTTTTTCTAAGTTTGGAAACTTCATTAGAATCACTTTTTTTCCATTCTGATTTGAGATAACTTGTAATCTCTCATTATACTAGTTTGATAGCCTCAGAAAATCATATTATGCGCAAAGAATCTCGAAAAGAATAAAATTTTTTTTCGATATTCCGAAAATTCGTTAGAATCACTTTTTTTCCGTTCTTATTTGAGATAACTGGTTCTCTTGCATTATACCAATTAGATAGCCTCAGAAAAGCATATTATGCGCAAAGAATCTCGAAAATAAAAAAAATTTTTTTAAAAGTTTGGAAACTTCTTTGCAATCACTTTTTTTCCGTTCTTATTTGAGAATACTGGTTCTCTTTCATTATATCAATTATATAGCCTCAGAAAAGCATATTATGCGCAAAGAATCTCGAAAAGAAAAAAATTTTTTTTCGAAGTTGGAAACTTCATTAGAATCACTTTTTTTCTATTCTTATTTGAGATAACTGGTAATCTCTCATTATACTAGTTTGATAGCCTCAGAAAAGCATATTATGCGCGAGAATCTCGAAAAGAAAAAAAGTTTTTTTCGAAGTTTCGAAACTTCCTTAGAATCACTTTTTTTCCGTTCTTATTTGAGATAACTCTCTTTCATTATACTAATAAGATAGCCTCAGAAAAGCATATTATGCGCAAAGAATCTCGAAAATAAAAATTTTTTTTTAGAACTTTGGAAACTTCGTTAGAAACACTTTTTTTCCGTTCTTATTTGAGAGAACTGGTTCTGTTTCATTATACTAGGTGGATAGCCTCAGAAAAGCATATTATGCGCAAATAATCTCGTAAAGAAAAAAATTTTTTTTCGAAGTTTCGAAACTTCGTTAGAATCACTTTTTTTCCATTCTTATTTGAGATAACTGGTAATCTCTCATTATATTAGTTTGATAGCCTCAGAAAAGCATATTATGCGCAAAGAATCTCGAAAAGAAAAAAAAATTTTTTCGAAGTTTGAAAACGTCGTTTGAATCACTTTTTTCCGTTCTTATTTGAGATAACTGGTTCTGTTTCATTATAGTAGTTTGATAGCCTCAGAAAAGCATATTATGCGCAAAGAATCTCGAAAAGAAAAAAATTTTTTTTCGAAGTTTGGAAACTTCTTTAGAATCACTTTTTTTCCGTTCTTATTTGAAATAACTGGTTTTCTTTCATTATACTAGTTTGATAGCCTCAGAAAAGCATATTATGCGCAAAGAATCTCCAAAAGAAAAAAAATCTTTTTTCAAAGTTTGGAAACTTCAAAAGAATCACTTTTTTTCCATTCTTATTTGAGATAAATGGTAATCTCTCATTATACTAGTTTGATAGCCTCAGAAAAGCATATTATGCGCAAAGAATCTCGAAAAGAAGAAATTTTTTTTTCGAAGTTTGTAAACTTCGTTAGAATCACCTTTTTTCCGTTGTTAATTGAGATAACGGGTTCTCTTTCATTATACTAGTTTGATAGCCTCAGAAAAGCATATTATGCGCAAAGAATCTCGACAAGAAGAAATTTTTTTTTCGAAGTTTGGAAACTTCGTTAGAATCACTTTTATTCCGTTGTTATTTGAGATAACTGGTTCTCTTTCATTATACTAGTTTGATAGCCTCAGTAAAGCATATTATGCGCAAAGAATCTCGAAAAGAAAAAAAATTTTTTTCGAAGTTTGGAAACTTCGTTAGAATCACTTTTTTTCCGTTCTTATTTGAGATAACTGGTTCTCTTTCATCATAGTAGTTTGATAGCCTCAGAAAAGAATATTATGCGCAAAGAATCTCGAAATGAAAAAAAATTTTTTTCGAATTTGGAAACTTCCTTAGAATCACTTTTTTTCCAATTTTATTTGAAATAATTGGTTCTCTTTCATTATACTAGTTTGATAGCTTCAGGAAAGCATATTATGCGCAAAGAATCTCGAAAAGAAAAAAATTTTTTTTTTGAAGTTTGGAAACTTCTTTAGAAACACTTTTTTTCCGTTCATATTTGAGATAACTGGTTCTCTTTCATTATACTAGTTTGATACCCTCAGAAAAGCATATTATGCGCAAGGAATCTCGAAAAGAAAAAAATTTTTTTTCTAAGTTTGGAAACTTCATTAGAATAACTTTTTTTCCATTCTGATTTGAGATAACTTGTAATCTCTCATTATACTAGTTTGATAGCCTCAGAAAATCATATTATGCGCAAAGAATCTCGAAAAGAATAAAATTTTTTTTCGATGTTCCGAAAATTCGTTAGAATCACTTTTTTTCCGTTCTTATTTGAGATAACTGGTTCTCTTGCATTATACCAATTAGATAGCCTCAGAAAAGCATATTATGCGCAAAGAATCTCGAAAATAAAAAAAATTTTTTTAGAAGTTTGGAAACTTCTTTGGAATCACTTTTTTTCCGTTCTTATTTGAGAATACTGGTTCTCTTTCATTATACCAATTAGATAGCCTCAGAAAAGCATATTATGCGCAAAGAATCTCGAAAAGAAAAAAAATTTTTTTCGAAGTTGGAAACTTCATTAGAATCACTTTTTTTCTATTCTTATTTGAGATAACTGGTAATCTCTCATTATACTAGTTGGATAGCCTCAGAAAAGCATATTATGCGCGAGAATCTCGAAAAGAAAAAAAGTTTTTTTCGAAGTTTCGAAACTTCCTTAGAATCAATTTTTTTCCGTTCTTATTTGAGATAACTCTCTTTCATTATACTAATTAGATAGCCTCAGAAAAGCATATTATGCGCAAAGAATCTCGAAAATAAAAATTTTTTTTTAGAACTTTGGAAACTTCGTTAGAAACACTTTTTTTCCGTTCTTATTTAAGAGAACTGGTTCTCTTTCATTATACTAGGTGGATAGCCTCAGAAAAGCATATTATGCGCAAATAATCTCGAAAAGAAAAAAATTTTTTTTCGAAGTTTGGAAACTTCGTTAGAATCACTTTTTTTCCATTCTTATTTGCGATAACTGGTAATCTCTCATTATATTAGTTTGATAGCCTCAGAAAAGCATATTATGCGCAAAGAATCTCGAAAAGAAAAAAAAATTTTTTCGAAGTTTGGAAACGTCGTTTGAATCACTTTTTTCCGTTCTTATTTGAGATAACTGGTTCTCTTTCATTATAGTAGTTTGATAGCCTCAGAAAAGCATATTATGCGCAAAGAATCTCGAAAAGAAAAAAATTTTTTTTCGAAGTTTGGAAACTTCTTTAGAATCACTTTTTTTCCGTTCTTATTTGAAATTACTGGTTCTCTTTCATTATACTAGTTTGATAGCCTCAGAAAAGCATATTATGCGCAAAGAATCTCCAAAAGAAAAAAAATCTTTTTTCAAAGTTTGGAAACTTCCTTAGAAACACTTTTTTTCCATTCTTATTTCAGTTAACTGGTTCTCTTTCATTATACTAGTTTGATAGCCTCAGAAAAGCATATTATGCGCAAAGATTCTCGAAAAGAAAAAAAAATTTTTCGAAATTTGGAAACTTCGTTAGAATCACTTTTATTCCGTTCTTATTTGAGATAACTGGTTCTCTTTCATTATACTAGTTTGATAGCCTGAGAAAAGCATATTATGCGCAAAGAATCTCGAAAAGAAAAAAATTTTTTTTCGAAGTTTGGAAACTTCGTTAGAATCACTTTTTTTCCGTTCTTATTTGAGATAACTGGTTCTCTTTCATTATACTAGTTTGATAGCCTCAGAAAAGCATATTATGCGCAAAGAATCTCGAAAAGAAAAAAAATTTTTTTCGAAGTTTGGAAACTTCATTAGAATCACTTTTTTTCCATTCTAATTTGAGATAAATGGTAATCTCTCATTATACTAGTTTGATAGACTCAGAAAAGCATATTATGCTCAAAGAATCTCGAAAAGAAGAAATTTTTTTTTCGAAGTTTGGAAACTTCATTAGAATCACTTTTTTTCCATTCTGATTTGAGATAACTTGTAATCTCTCATTATACTAGTTTGATAGCCTCAGAAAATCATATTATGCGCAAAGAATCTCGAAAAGAATAAAATTTTTTTTCGATGTTCCGAAAATTCGTTAGAATCACTTTTTTTCCGTTCTTATTTGAGATAACTGGTTCTCTTGCATTATACCAATTAGATAGCCTCAGAAAAGCATATTATGCGCAAAGAATCTCGAAAATAAAAAAAATTTTTTTAGAAGTTTGGAAACTTCGTTAGAATCACTTTTTTTCCGTTCTTATTAGAGATAACTGGTTCTCTTTCATTATACCAAATAGATAGCCTCAGAAAAGCATATTATGCGCAAAGAATCTCGAAAAGAAAAAAATTTTTTTTCGAAGTTTGGAAACTTCATTAGAATCACTTTTTTTCTATTCTTATTTGAGATAAATGGTAATCTCTCATTATACTAGTTTGATAGCCTCAGAAAAGCATATTATGCGCAAAGAATCTCGAAAAGAAGAAATTTTTTTTCGAAGTTTGGAAACTTCAAAAGAATCACTTTTTTTCCATTCTTATTTGAGATAAATGGTAATCTCTCATTATACTAGTTTGATAGCCTCAGAAAAGCATATTATGCGCAAAGAATCTCGAAAATAAGAAATTTTTTTTTCGAAGTTTGTAAACTTCGTTAGAATCACCTTTTTTCCGTTGTTAATTGAGATAACGGGTTCTCTTTCATTATACTAGTTTGATAGCCTCAGAAAAGCATATTATGCGCAAAGAATCTCGACAAGAAGAAATTTTTTTTTCGAAGTTTGGAAACTTCGTTAGAATCACTTTTTTCCGTTGTTATTTGAGATAACTGGTTCTCTTTCATTATACTAGTTTGATAGCCTCAGTAAAGCATATTATGCGCTAAGAATCTCGAAAAGAAAAAAAAATTTTTTCGAAGTTTGGAAACTTCGTTAGAATCACTTTTTTTCCGTTCTTATTTGAGATAACTGGTTCTCTTTCATCATAGTAGTTTGATAGCCTCAGAAAAGCATATTATGCGCAAAGAATCTCGAAATGAAAAAAATTTTTTTTCGAAGTTTGGAAACTTCTTTAGAATCACTTTTTTTCCGTTCATATTTGAGATAACTGCTTCTCTTTCATTATACTAGTTTGATAGCCTCAGAAAGCATATTATGCGCAAGGAATCTCGAAAAGAAAAAAATTTTTTTTCTAAGTTTGGAAACTTCATTAGAATCACTTTTTTTCCATTCTGATTTGAGATAACTTGTAATCTCTCATTATACTAGTTTGATAGCCTCAGAAAATCATATTATGCGCAAAGAATCTCGAAAAGAATAAAATTTTTTTTCGATGTTCCGAAAATTCGTTAGAATCACTTTTTTTCCGTTCTTATTTGAGATAACTGGTTTTCTTTCATTATACTAATTAGATAGCCTCAGAAAAGCATATTATGCGCAAAGAATCTCTAAAATAAATAATTTTTTTTAGAACTTTGGAAACTTCGTTAGGAACACTTTTTTTCCGTTCTTATTTGAGAGAACTGGTTCTCTTTCATTATACTAGTTTGATAGCCTCAGAAAAGCATATTATGCGCAAAGAATCTCGAAAAGAAAATAATTTTTTTTCGAAGTTTGGAAACTTCGTTAGAATCACTTTTTTTTCCATTCTTATTTGAGATAACTGGTAATCTCTCATTATATTAGTTTGATAGCCTCAGAAAAGCATATTATGCGCAAAGAATCTCGAAAAGAAAAAAAATTTTTTTCGAAGTTTGGAAACGTCGTTTGAATCACTTTTTTCCGTTCTTATTTGAGATCACTGCTTTTCTTTCATTATAGTAGTTTGATAGCCTCAGAAAAGCATATTATGCGCAAAGAATCTCGAAAAGAAAAAAATTTTTTTTCGAAGTTTGGAAACTTCTTTAGAATCACTTTTTTTCCGTTCTTATTTGAGATAACTGGTTCTCTTTCATTATACTAGTTTGATAGCCTCAGAAAAGCATATTATGCGCAAAGAATCTCCAAAAGAAAAAAAATCTTTTTTCAAAGTTTGGAAACTTCCTTAGAATCACTTTTTTTCCGTTGTTATTTGAGATAACTGGTTCTCTTTCATTATACTAGTTTGATAGCCTCAGTAAAGCATATTATGCGCAAAGAATCTCAAAAAGAAAAAAATTTTTTTTCGAAGTTTGGAAACTTCGTTAGAATCACTTTTTTTCCGTTTTTATTTGAGATAACTGGTTCTCTTTCATCATAGTAGTTTGATAGCCTCAGAAAAGCATATTATGCGCAAAGAATCTCGAAATGAAAAAAAATTTTTTCGAAGTTTGGAAACTTCCTTAGAATCACTTTTTTTCCATTCTTATTTGAGATAACTGGTTCTCTTTCATTATACTAGTTTGATAGCCTCAGAAAGGCATATTATGCGCATAGAATCTCGAAAAGAAAAAATTTTTTTTTTTGAATTTTCGAAACTTCTTTAGAATCACTTTTTTTCCGTTCTTATTTGAGATAACTGGTTCTCTTTCATTATACTATTTTGATAGCCTCAGAAAAGCATATTATGCGCAAAGAATCTCGAAAATAAGAAATTTTTTTTTCGAAGTTTGTAAACTTCGTTAGAATCACCTTTTTTCCGTTGTTAATTGAGAAAACGGGTTCTCTTTCATTATACTAGTTTGATAGCCTCAGAAAAGCATATTATGCGCAAAGAATCTCGACAAGAAGAAATTTTTTTTTCGAAGTTTGGAAACTTCGTTAGAATCACTTTTTTCCGTTGTTATTTGAGATAACTGGTTCTCTTTCATTATACTAGTTTGATAGCCTCAGTAAAGCATATTATGCGCAAAGAATCTCGAAAAGAAAAAAAATTTTTTTCGAAGTTTGGAAACTTCGTTAGAATCACTTTTTTTCCGCTCTTATTTGAGATAACTGGTTCTCTTTCATCATAGTAGTTTGATAGCCTCAGAAAAGCATATTATGCGCAAAGAATCTCGAAATGAAAAAAATTTTTTTTCCAAGTTTGGAAACTTCCTTAGAATCACTTTTTTTCCAATTTTATTTGAAATAATTGGTTCTCTTTCATTATACTAGTTTGATAGCTTAAGAAAAGCATATTATGCGCAAAGAATCTCGAAAAGAAAAAATTTTTTTTTTGAAGTTTGGAAACTTCTTTAGAATCACTTTTTTTCCGTTCATATTTGAGATAACTGGTTCTCTTTCATTAAACTATTTTGATAGCCTCAGAAAAGCATATTATGCGCAAGGAATCTCGAAAAGAAAAAAATTTTTTTTCTAAGTTTGGAAACTTCATTAGAATCACTTTTTTTCCATTCTGATTTGAGATAACTTGTAATCTCTTATTATACTAGTTTGATAGCCTCAGAAAATCATATTATGCGCAAAGAATCTCGAAAAGAATAAAATTTTTTTTCGATGTTCCGAAAATTCGTTAGAATCACTTTTTTTCCGTTCTTATTTGAGATAACTGGTTCTCTTGCATTATACCAATTAGATAGCCTCAGAAAAGCATATTATGCGCAAAGAATCTCGAAAATAAAAAAAATTTTTTTAGAAGTTTGGAAACTTCGTTAGAATCACTTTTTTTCCGTTCTTATTTGAGATAACTGGTTCTCTTTCATTATACCAAATAGATAGCCTCAGAAAAGCATATTATGCGCAAAGAATCTCGAAAAGAAAAAAATTTTTTTTCGAAGTTGGAAACTTCATTAGAATCACTTTTTTTCTATTCTTATTTGAGATAACTGGTAATCTCTCATTATACTAGTTTGATAGCCTCAGAAAAGCATATTATGCGCGAGAATCTCGAAAAGAAAAAAAGTTTTTATCGAAGTTTCGAAACTTCCTTAGAATCACTTTTTTTCCGTTCTTATTTGAGATAACTCTCTTTCATTATACTAATTAGATAGCCTCAGAAAACCATATTATGCGCAAAGAATCTCGAAAATAAAAACTTTTTTTAGAACTTTGGAAACTTCGTTGGAAACACTTTTTTTCCGTTCTTATTTGAAAGAACTGGTTCTCTTTCATTATACTAGTTTGATAGCCTCAGAAAAGCATATTATGCGCAAAGAATCTCGAAAAGAAAAAAATTTTTTTTCGAAGTTTGGAAACTTCGTTAGAATCACTTTTTTTCCATTCTTATTTGAGATAACTGGTAATCTCTCATTATATTAGTTTGATAGCCTCAGAAAAGCATATTATGCGCAAAGAATCTCGAAAAGAAAAAAAATTTTTTTCGAAGTTTGGAAACGTCGTTTGAATCACTTTTTTCCGTTCTTATTTGAGATAACTGTTCTGCTTCATTATAGTAGTTTGATAGCCTCTGAAAAGCATATTATGCGCAAAGAATCTCAAAAAGAAAAAAATTTTTTTTCGAAGTTTGGAAACTTCTTTAGAATCACCTTTTTTCCGTTCTTATTTGAGATAACTGCTTCTCTTTCATTATACTAGTTTGATAGTCTCAGAAAAGCATATTATGCGCAAAGAATCTCCAAAAGAAAAAAAATCTTTTTTCAAAGTTTGGAAACTTCCTTAGAAACACTTTTTTTCCATTCTTATTTCAGTTAACTGGTTCTCTTTCATTATACTAGTTTGATAGCCTCAGAAAAGCATATTATGCGCAAAGAATCTCGAAAAGAAAATAATTTTTTTTCGAAGTTTGGAAACTTCGTTAGAATCACTTTTTTTCCATTCTTATTTGAGATAACTGGTAATCTCTCATTATATTAGTTTGATAGCCTCAGAAAAGCATATTATGCGCAAAGAATCTCGAAAAGAAAAAAAAATTTTTTCGAAGTTTGGAAACGTCGTTTGAATCACTTTTTTCCGTTCTTATTTGAGATAACTGCTTTTCTTTCATTATAGTAGTTTGATAGCCTCAGAAAAGCATATTATGCGCAAAGAATCTCGAAAAGAAAAAAATTTTTTTTCGAAGTTTGGAAACTTCTTTAGAATCACTTTTTTTCCGTTCTTATTTGAGATAACTGGTTCTCTTTCATTATACTAGTTTGATAGCCTCAGAAAAGCATATTATGCGCAAAGAATCTCCAAAAGAAAAAAAATCTTTTTTCAAAGTTTGGAAACTTCCTTAGAAACACTTTTTTTCCATTCTTATTTCAGTTAACTGGTTCTCTTTCATTATACTAGTTTGATAGCCTCAGAAAAGCATATTATGCTCAAAGAATCTCGAAAAGAAGAAATTTTTTTTCGAAGTTTGGAAACTTCGTTAGAATCACTTTTTTTCCGTTGTTATTTGAGATAACTGGTTCTCTTTCATTATACTAGTTTGATAGCCTCAGTAAAGCATATTATGCGCAAAGAATCTCAAAAGAAAAAAAAATTTTTTCGAAGTTTGGAAACTTCGTTAGAATCACTTTTTTTCCGTTTTTATTTGAGATAACTGGTTCTCTTTCATCATAGTAGTTTGATAGCCTCAGAAAAGCATATTATGCGCAAAGAATCTCGAAATGAAAAAAAATTTTTTCGAAGTTTGGAAACTTCCTTAGAATCACTTTTTTTCCATTCTTATTTGAGATAACTGGTTCTCTTTCATTATACTAGTTTGATAGCCTCAGAAAGGCATATTATGCGCATAGAATCTCGAAAAGAAAAAATTTTTTTTTTTGAATTTTCGAAACTTCTTTAGAATCACTTTTTTTCCGTTCTTATTTGAGATAACTGGTTCTCTTTCATTATACTATTTTGATAGCCTCAGAAAAGCATATTATGCGCAAAGAATCTCGAAAATAAGAAATTTTTTTTTCGAAGTTTGTAAACTTCGTTAGAATCACCTTTTTTCCGTTGTTAATTGAGAAAACGGGTTCTCTTTCATTATACTAGTTTGATAGCCTCAGAAAAGCATATTATGCGCAAAGAATCTCGACAAGAAGAAATTTTTTTTTCAAAGTTTGGAAACTTCGTTAGAATCACTTTTTTCCGTTGTTATTTGAGATAACTGGTTCTCTTTCATTATACTAGTTTGATAGCCTCAGTAAAGCATATTATGCGCAAAGAATCTCGAAAAGAAAAAAAATTTTTTTCGAAGTTTGGAAACTTCGTTAGAATCACTTTTTTTCCGCTCTTATTTGAGATAACTGGTTCTCTTTCATCATAGTAGTTTGATAGCCTCAGAAAAGCATATTATGCGCAAAGAATCTCGAAATGAAAAAAATTTTTTTTCCAAGTTTGGAAACTTCCTTAGAATCACTTTTTTTCCAATTTTATTTGAAATAATTGGTTCTCTTTCATTATACTAGTTTGATAGCTTCAGAAAAGCATATTATGCGCAAAGAATCTCGAAAAGAAAAAATTTTTTTTTTGAAGTTTGGAAACTTCTTTAGAATCACTTTTTTTCCGTTCATATTTGAGATAACTGGTTCTCTTTCATTAAACTATTTTGATAGCCTCAGAAAAGCATATTATGCGCAAGGAATCTCGAAAAGAAAAAAATTTTTTTTCTAAGTTTGGAAACTTCATTAGAATCACTTTTTTTCCATTCTGATTTGAGATAACTTGTAATCTATTATTATACTAGTTTGATAGCCTCAGAAAATCATATTATGCGCAAAGAATCTCGAAAAGAATAAAATTTTTTTTCGATGTTCCGAAAATTCGTTAGAATCACTTTTTTTCCGTTCTTATTTGAGATAACTGGTTCTCTTGCATTATACCAATTAGATAGCCTCAGAAAAGCATATTATGCGCAAAGAATCTCGAAAATAAAAAAAATTTTTTTAGAAGTTTGGAAACTTCGTTAGAATCACTTTTTTTCCGTTCTTATTTGAGATAACTGGTTCTCTTTCATTATACCAAATAGATAGCCTCAGAAAAGCATATTATGCGCAAAGAATCTCGAAAAGAAAAAAATTTTTTTTCGAAGTTGGAAACTTCATTAGAATCACTTTTTTTCTATTCTTATTTGAGATAACTGGTAATCTCTCATTATACTAGTTTGATAGCCTCAGAAAAGCATATTATGCGCGAGAATCTCGAAAAGAAAAAAAGTTTTTTTCGAAGTTTCGAAACTTCCTTAGAATCACTTTTTTTCCGTTCTTATTTGAGATAACTCTCTTTCATTATACTAATTAGATAGCCTCAGAAAACCATATTATGCGCAAAGAATCTCGAAAATAAAAACTTTTTTTAGAACTTTGGAAACTTCGTTGGAAACACTTTTTTTCCGTTCTTATTTGAAAGAACTGGTTCTCTTTCATTATACTAGTTTGATAGCCTCAGAAAAGCATATTATGCGCAAAGAATCTCGAAAAGAAAAAAATTTTTTTTCGAAGTTTGGAAACTTCGTTAGAATCTCTTTTTTTCCATTCTTATTTGAGATAACTGGTAATCTCTCATTATATTAGTTTGATAGCCTCAGAAAAGCATATTATGCGCAAAGAATCTCGAAAAGAAAAAAAATTTTTTTCGAAGTTTGGAAACGTCGTTTGAATCACTTTTTTCCGTTCTTATTTGAGATAACTGTTCTCTTTCATTATAGTAGTTTGATAGCCTCAGAAAAGCATATTATGCGCAAAGAATCTCAAAAAGAAAAAAATTTTTTTTCGAAGTTTGGAAACTTCTTTAGAATCACCTTTTTTCCGTTCTTATTTGAGATAACTGCTTCTCTTTCATTATACTAGTTTGATAGTCTCAGAAAAGCATATTATGCGCAAAGAATCTCCAAAAGAAAAAAAATCTTTTTTCAAAGTTTGGAAACTTCCTTAGAAACACTTTTTTTCCATTCTTATTTCAGTTAACTGGTTCTCTTTCATTATACTAGTTTGATAGCCTCAGAAAAGCATATTATGCGCAAAGAATCTCGAAAAGAAAATAATTTTTTTTCGAAGTTTGGAAACTTCGTTAGAATCACTTTTTTTCCATTCTTATTTGAGATAACTGGTAATCTCTCATTATATTAGTTTGATAGCCTCAGAAAAGCATATTATGCGCAAAGAATCTCGAAAAGAAAAAAAATTTTTTTCGAAGTTTGGAAACGTCGTTTGAATCACTTTTTTCCGTTCTTATTTGAGATAACTGCTTTTCTTTCATTATAGTAGTTTGATAGCCTCAGAAAAGCATATTATGCGCAAAGAATCTCGAAAAGAAAAAAATTTTTTTTCGAAGTTTGGAAACTTCTTTAGAATCACTTTTTTTCCGTTCTTATTTGAGATAACTGGTTCTCTTTCATTATACTAGTTTGATAGCCTCAGAAAAGCATATTATGCGCAAAGAATCTCCAAAAGAAAAAAAATCTTTTTTCAAAGTTTGGAAACTTCCTTAGAAACACTTTTTTTCCATTCTTATTTCAGTTAACTGGTTCTCTTTCATTATACTAGTTTGATAGCCTCAGAAAGGCATATTATGCGCATAGAATCTCGAAAAGAAAAAATTTTTTTTTTTGAATTTTCGAAACTTCTTTAGAATCACTTTTTTTCCGTTCTTATTTGAGATAACTGGTTCTCTTTCATTATACTATTTTGATAGCCTCAGAAAAGCATATTATGCGCAAAGAATCTCGAAAATAAGAAATTTTTTTTTCGAAGTTTGTAAACTTCGTTAGAATCACCTGTTTTCCGTTGTTAATTGAGAAAACGGGTTCTCTTTCATTATACTAGTTTGATAGCCTCAGAAAAGCATATTATGCGCAAAGAATCTCGACAAGAAGAAATTTTTTTTTCGAAGTTTGGAAACTTCGTTAGAATCACTTTTTTCCGTTGTTATTTGAGATAACTGGTTCTCTTTCATTATACTAGTTTGATAGCCTCAGTAAAGCATATTATGCGCAAAGAATCTCGAAAAGAAAAAAAATTTTTTTCGAAGTTTGGAAACTTCGTTAGAATCACTTTTTTTCCGCTCTTATTTGAGATAACTGGTTCTCTTTCATCATAGTAGTTTGATAGCCTCAGAAAAGCATATTATGCGCAAAGAATCTCGAAATGAAAAAAATTTTTTTTCCAAGTTTGGAAACTTCCTTAGAATCACTTTTTTTCCAATTTTATTTGAAATAATTGGTTCTCTTTCATTATACTAGTTTGATAGCTTCAGAATAGCATATTATGCGCAAAGAATCTCGAAAAGAAAAAATTTTTTTTTTGAAGTTTGGAAACTTCTTTAGAATCACTTTTTTTCCGTTCATATTACAGATAACTGGTTCTCTTTCATTAAACTATTTTGATAGCCTCAGAAAAGCATATTATGCGCAAGGAATCTCGAAAAGAAAAAAATTTTTTTTCTAAGTTTGGAAACTTCATTAGAATCACTTTTTTTCCATTCTGATTTGAGATAACTTGTAATCTCTTATTATACTAGTTTGATAGCCTCAGAAAATCATATTATGCGCAAAGAATCTCGAAAAGAATAAAATTTTTTTTCGATGTTCCGAAAATTCGTTAGAATCACTTTTTTTCCGTTCTTATTTGAGATAACTGGTTCTCTTGCATTATACCAATTAGATAGCCTCAGAAAAGCATATTATGCGCAAAGAATCTCGAAAATAAAAAAAATTTTTTTAGAAGTTTGGAAACTTCGTTAGAATCACTTTTTTTCCGTTCTTATTTGAGATAACTGGTTCTCTTTCATTATACCAAATAGATAGCCTCAGAAAAGCATATTATGCGCAAAGAATCTCGAAAAGAAAAAAATTTTTTTTCGAAGTTGGAAACTTCATTAGAATCACTTTTTTTCTATTCTTATTTGAGATAACTGGTAATCTCTCATTTTACTAGTTTGATAGCCTCAGAAAAGCATATTATGCGCGAGAATCTCGAAAAGAAAAAAAGTTTTTTTCGAAGTTTCGAAACTTCCTTAGAATCACTTTTTTTCCGTTCTTATTTGAGATAACTCTCTTTCATTATACTAATTAGATAGCCTCAGAAAACCATATTATGCGCAAAGAATCTCGAAAATAAAAACTTTTTTTAGAACTTTGGAAACTTCGTTGGAAACACTTTTTTTCCGTTCTTATTTGAAAGAACTGGTTCTCTTTCATTATACTAGTTTGATAGCCTCAGAAAAGCATATTATGCGCAAAGAATCTCGAAAAGAAAAAAAATTTTTTTCGAAGTTTGGAAACGTCGTTTGAATCACTTTTTTCCGTTCGTATTTGAGATAACTGTTCTCTTTCATTATAGTAGTTTGATAGCCTCAGAAAAGCATATTATGCGCAAAGAATCTCAAAAAGAAAAAAATTTTTTTTCGAAGTTTGGAAACTTCTTTAGAATCACCTTTTTTCCGTTCTTATTTGAGATAACTGCTTCTCTTTCATTATACTAGTTTGATAGCCTCAGAAAAGCATATTATGCGCAAAGAATCTCCAAAAGAAAAAAAATCTTTTTTCAAAGTTTGGAAACTTCCTTAGAAACACTTTTTTTCCATTCTTATTTCAGTTAACTGGTTCTCTTTCATTATACTAGTTTGATAGCCTCAGAAAAGCATATTATGCTCAAAGAATCTCGAAAAGAAGAAATTTTTTTTCGAAGTTTGGAAACTTCGTTAGAATCACTTTTTTTCCGTTGTTATTTGAGATAACTGGTTCTCTTTCATTATACTAGTTTGATAGCCTCAGTAAAGCATATTATGCGCAAAGAATCTCAAAAGAAAAAAAAATTTTTTCGAAGTTTGGAAACTTCGTTAGAATCACTTTTTTTCCGTTTTTATTTGAGATAACTGGTTCTCTTTCATCATAGTAGTTTGATAGCCTCAGAAAAGCATATTATGCGCAAAGAATCTCGAAATGAAAAAAAATTTTTTCGAAGTTTGGAAACTTCCTTAGAATCACTTTTTTTCCATTCTTATTTGAGATAACTGGTTCTCTTTCATTATACTAGTTTGATAGCCTCAGAAAGGCATATTATGCGCATAGAATCTCGAAAAGAAAAAATTTTTTTTTTTGAATTTTCGAAACTTCTTTAGAATCACTTTTTTTCCGTTCTTATTTGAGATAACTGGTTCTCTTTCATTATACTATTTTGATAGCCTCAGAAAAGCATATTATGCGCAAAGAATCTCGAAAATAAGAAATTTTTTTTTCGAAGTTTGTAAACTTCGTTAGAATCACCTTTTTTCCGTTGTTAATTGAGAAAACGGGTTCTCTTTCATTATACTAGTTTGATAGCCTCAGAAAAGCATATTATGCGCAAAGAATCTCGACAAGAAGAAATTTTTTTTTCAAAGTTTGGAAACTTCGTTAGAATCACTTTTTTCCGTTGTTATTTGAGATAACTGGTTCTCTTTCATTATACTAGTTTGATAGCCTCAGTAAAGCATATTATGCGCAAAGAATCTCGAAAAGAAAAAAAATTTTTTTCGAAGTTTGGAAACTTCGTTAGAATCACTTTTTTTCCGCTCTTATTTGAGATAACTGGTTCTCTTTCATCATAGTAGTTTGATAGCCTCAGAAAAGCATATTATGCGCAAAGAATCTCGAAATGAAAAAAATTTTTTTTCCAAGTTTGGAAACTTCCTTAGAATCACTTTTTTTCCAATTTTATTTGAAATAATTGGTTCTCTTTCATTATACTAGTTTGATAGCTTCAGAAAAGCATATTATGCGCAAAGAATCTCGAAAAGAAAAAATTTTTTTTTTGAAGTTTGGAAACTTCTTTAGAATCACTTTTTTTCCGTTCATATTTGAGATAACTGGTTCTCTTTCATTAAACTATTTTGATAGCCTCAGAAAAGCATATTATGCGCAAGGAATCTCGAAAAGAAAAAAATTTTTTTTCTAAGTTTGGAAACTTCATTAGAATCACTTTTTTTCCATTCTGATTTGAGATAACTTGTAATCTATTATTATACTAGTTTGATAGCCTCAGAAAATCATATTATGCGCAAAGAATCTCGAAAAGAATAAAATTTTTTTTCGATGTTCCGAAAATTCGTTAGAATCACTTTTTTTCCGTTCTTATTTGAGATAACTGGTTCTCTTGCATTATACCAATTAGATAGCCTCAGAAAAGCATATTATGCGCAAAGAATCTCGAAAATAAAAAAAATTTTTTTAGAAGTTTGGAAACTTCGTTAGAATCACTTTTTTTCCGTTCTTATTTGAGATAACTGGTTCTCTTTCATTATACCAAATAGATAGCCTCAGAAAAGCATATTATGCGCAAAGAATCTCGAAAAGAAAAAAATTTTTTTTCGAAGTTGGAAACTTCATTAGAATCACTTTTTTTCTATTCTTATTTGAGATAACTGGTAATCTCTCATTATACTAGTTTGATAGCCTCAGAAAAGCATATTATGCGCGAGAATCTCGAAAAGAAAAAAAGTTTTTTTCGAAGTTTCGAAACTTCCTTAGAATCACTTTTTTTCCGTTCTTATTTGAGATAACTCTCTTTCATTATACTAATTAGATAGCCTCAGAAAACCATATTATGCGCAAAGAATCTCGAAAATAAAAACTTTTTTTAGAACTTTGGAAACTTCGTTGGAAACACTTTTTTTCCGTTCTTATTTGAAAGAACTGGTTCTCTTTCATTATACTAGTTTGATAGCCTCAGAAAAGCATATTATGCGCAAAGAATCTCGAAAAGAAAAAAATTTTTTTTCGAAGTTTGGAAACTTCGTTAGAATCTCTTTTTTTCCATTCTTATTTGAGATAACTGGTAATCTCTCATTATATTAGTTTGATAGCCTCAGAAAAGCATATTATGCGCAAAGAATCTCGAAAAGAAAAAAAATTTTTTTCGAAGTTTGGAAACGTCGTTTGAATCACTTTTTTCCGTTCTTATTTGAGATAACTGTTCTCTTTCATTATAGTAGTTTGATAGCCTCAGAAAAGCATATTATGCGCAAAGAATCTCAAAAAGAAAAAAATTTTTTTTCGAAGTTTGGAAACTTCTTTAGAATCACCTTTTTTCCGTTCTTATTTGAGATAACTGCTTCTCTTTCATTATACTAGTTTGATAGCCTCAGAAAAGCATATTATGCGCAAAGAATCTCCAAAAGAAAAAAAATATTTTTTCCAAGTTTGGAAACTTCCTTAGAAACACTTTTTTTCCATTCTTATTTCAGTTAACTGGTTCTCTTTCATTATACTAGTTTGATAGCCTCAGAAAAGCATATTATGCTCAAAGAATCTCGAAAAGAAGAAATTTTTTTTTCGAAGTTTGGAAACTTCGTTAGAATCACTTTTTTTCCGTTGTTATTTGAGATAACTGGTTCTCTTTCATTATACTAGTTAGATACCCTCAGTAAAGCATATTATGCGCAAAGAATCTCGAAAAGAAAAAAAATTTTTTTCGAAGTTTGGAAACTTCGTTAGAATCACTTTTTTTCCGTTTTTATTTGAGATAACTGGTTCTCTTTCATTATAGTAGTTTGATAGCCTCAGAAAAGCATATTATGCGCAAAGAATCTCGAAATGAAAAAAATTTTTTTTCGAAGTTTGGAAACTTCCTTAGAATCACTTTTTTTCCATTCTTATTTGAGATAACTGGTTCTCTTTCATTATACTAGTTTCATAGCCTCAGAAAAGCATATTATGCACATAGAATCTCGAAAAGAAAAAAATTTTTTTTTTGAACTTTGGAAACTTCTTTAGAATCACTTTTTTTCCGTTCTTATTTGAGATAACTGGTTCTCTTTCATTATACTAGTTTGATAGCCTCAGAAAATCATATAATGCGCAAAGAATCTCGAAAAGAAAAAAAATTTTTTTCGAAGTTTGGAAACTTCATTAGAATCACTTTTTTTCCATTCTTATTTTAGATAAATGGTAATTTCTCATTATACTAGTTTGATAGCCTCAGAAAAGCATATTATGCGCAAAGAATCTCGAAATGAAGAAATTTTTTTTCGAAGTTTGGAAACTTCAAAAGAATCACTTTTTTTCCATTCTTATTTGAGATAAATGGTAATTTCTCATTATACTAGTTTGATAGCCTCAGAAAATCATATAATGCGCAAAGAATATCGAAAAGAAAAAAAATTTTTTTCGAAGTTTGGAAACTTCATTAGAATCACTTTTTTTCCATTCTTATTTTAGATAAATGGTAATCTCTCATTATACTAGTTTGATAGCCTCATAAAAGCATATTATGCGCAAAGAATCTCGAAATGAAGAAATTTTTTTTCGAAGTTTGGATACTTCAAAAGAATCACTTTTTTTCCATTCTTATTTGAGATAAATGGTAATCTCTCATTATACTAGTTTGATAGCCTCAGAAAAGCATATTATGCGTAAAGAATCTCGAAAATAAGAAATTTTTTTTTCGAAGTTTGTAAACTTCGTTAGAATCACCTTTTTTCCGTTGTTAATTGAGATAACGGGTTCTCTTTCATTATACTAGTTTGATAGCCTCAGAAAAGCATATTATGCGCAAAGAATCTCGACAAGAAGAAATTTTTTTTTCGAAGTTTGGAAACTTCGTTAGAATCACTTTTTTCCGTTGTTATTTGAGATAACTGGTTCTCTTTCATTATACTAGTTTGATAGCCTCAGTAAAGCATATTATGCGCAAAGAATCTCGAAAAGAAAAAAAAATTTTTTCGAAGTTTGGAAACTTCGTTAGAAAAACTTTTTTTCCGTTCTTATTTGAGATCACTGGTTCTCTTTCATCATAGTAATTTGATAGCCTCAGAAAAGCATATTATGCGCAAAGAATCTCGAAATGAAAAAAATTTTTTTTCCAAGTTTGGAAACTTCCTTAGAATCAATTTTTTTCCAATTTTATTTGAAATAATTGGTTCTCTTTCATTATACTAGTTTGATAGCTTCAGAAAAGCATATTATGCGCAAAGAATCTCGAAAAGAAAAAATTTTTTTTTTGAATTTTGGAAACTTCTTTAGAATCACTTTTTTTCCGTTCATATTTGAGATAACTGGTTCTCTTTCATTATACTATTTTGATAGCCTCAGAAAAGCATATTATGCGCAAGGAATCTCGAAAAGAAAAAAATTTTTTTTCTAAGTTTGGAAACTTCATTACAATCACTTTTTTTCCATTCTGATTTGAGATAACTTGTAATCTCTCATTATACTAGTTTGATAGCCTCAGAAAATCATATTATGCGCAAAGAATCTCGAAAAGAATAAAATTTTTTTTCGATGTTCCGAAAATTCGTTAGAATCACTTTTTTTCCGTTCTTATTTGAGATAACTGGTTCTCTTGCATTATACCAATTAGATAGCATCAGAAAAGCATATTATGCGGAAAGAATCTCGAAAATAAAAAAAATTTTTTAGAAGTTTGGAAACTTCGTTAGAATCACTTTTTTTCCGTTCTTATTTGAGATAACTGGTTCTCTTTCATTATACCAATTAGATAGCCTCAGAAAAGCATATTATGCGCAAAGAATCTCGAAAAGAAAAAAATTTTTTTCTGAAGTTGGAAACTTCATTAGAATCACTTTTTTTCTATTCTTATTTGAGATAACTGGTAATCTCTCATTATACTAGTTTGATAGCCTCAGAAAAGCATATTATGCGCGAGAATCTCGAAAAGAAAAAAGTTTTTTTCGAAGTTTCGAAACTTCCTTAGAATCACTTTTTTTCCGTTCTTATTTGAGATAACTCTCTTTCATTATACTAATTAGATAGCCTCAGAAAAGCATATTATGCGCAAAGAATCTCGAAAATAAAAAATTTTTTTTAGAACTTTGGAAACTTCGTTAGAAACACTTTTTTTCCGTTGTTATTTGAGAGAACTGGTTCTCTTTCATTATACTAGTTTGATAGCCTCAGAAAAGCATATTATGCGCAAAGAATCTCGAAAAGAAAAAAATTGTTTTTCGAAGTTTGGAAACTTCGTTAGAATCACTTTTTTTCCATTCTTATTTGAGATAACTGGTAATCTCTCATTATATTAGTTTGATAGCCTCAGAAAAGCATATTATGCGCAAAGAATCTCCAAAAGAAAAAAAATCTTTTTTCAAAGTTTGGAAACTTCCTTAGAAACACTTTTTTTCCATTCTTATTTCAGTTAACTGGTTCTCTTTCATTATACTAGTTTGATAGCCTCAGAAAAGCATATTATGCGCAAAGAATCTCGAAAAGAAAAAATTTTTTTTCAAAATTTGGAAACTTCGTTAGAATCACTTTTATTCCGTTCTTATTTGAGATAACTGGTTCTCTTTCATTATACTAGTTTGATAGCCTCAGAAAAGCATATTATGCGCAAAGAATCTCGAAAAGAAAAAAAATTTTTTTCGAAGTTTGGAAACTTCGTTAGAATCACTTTTTTTCCGTTCTTATTTGAGATAACTGGTTCTCTTTCTTTATACTAGTTTGATAACCATAGAAAACCATATTATGCACAAAGAATCTCGAAAAGAAAAAAAATTTTTTCCAAGTTTGGAAACTTCGTTACAATCACTTTTATTCTGTTCTTATTTGACATAACTGGTTCTCTTTCATTATACTAGTTTGATAGCCTCAGAAAAGCATATTATGCGCAAGGAATCTCGAAATGAAAAAAATTTTATTTCGAAGTTTGGAAACTTCCTTAGAATCACTTTTTTTCCATTCTAATTTGAGATAAATGGTAATCTCTCATTATACTAGTTTGATAGCCTCAGAAAACCATATTATGCTCAAAGAATCTCGAAAAGAAGAATTTTTTTTTCGAAGTTTGGAAACTTCGTTAGAATCACTTTTTTTCCGTTGTTATTTGAGATAACTGGTTCTCTTTCATTATACTAGTTTGATAGCCTCAGTAAAGCATATTATGCGCAAAGAATCTCGAAAAGAAAAAAAATTTTTTTCGAAGTTTGGAAACTTCGTTAGAATCACTTTTTTTCCGTTTTTATTTGAGATAACTGGTTCTATTTCATTATAGTAGTTTGATAGCCTCAGAAAAGCATATTATGCGCAAAGAATCTCGAAAAGAAGAATTTTTTTTTTCGAAGTTTGGAAACTTCGTTAGAATCACTTTTTTTCCGTTGTTATTTGAGATAACTGGTTCTCTTTCAATATACTAGTTTGATAGCCTCAGTAAAGCATATTATGCGCAAAGAATCTCGAAATGAAAAAAATTTTTTTTCGAAGTTTGGAAACTTCCTTAGAATCACTTTTTTTCCGTTCTTATTTGAGATAACTGGTTCTCTTTCATTATACTAGTTTGATAGCCTCAGAAAAGCATATTATGCGCAAAGAATCTCGAAAAGAAAAAAAATTTTTTTCGAAGTTTGGAAACCTCATTAGAATCACTTTTTTTCCATTCTTATTTGAGATAACTGGTAATCTCTCATTATACTAGTTTGATAGCCTCAGACAAGCATATTATCCGCAAAGAATCTCGAAAAGAAAAAAATTTTTTTTCGAAGTTTGGAAACGTCGTTAGAATCACTTTTTTCCGTTCTTATTTGAGATAACTAGTTCTCTTTCATTATACAGTTTGATAGCCTCAGAAAAGCATATTATGGGCAAAGAATCTCGAAAAGAAGAAAAATTTTTTACGAAGTGTGGAAACTTCGTTATAATCACTTTTTTTCCGTTCTTATTTGAGATAACTGGTTCTCTTTCATTATACTAGTTTGATAGCCTCAGTAAAGCATATTATGCGCAAAGAATCTCGAAAAGAAAAAAAATTTTTTCCAAGTTAGGAAACTTTCTTAGAATCACTTTTATTCCGTTCTTATTTGAGATAACTGGTTCTCTTTCATTATACCAGTTTGATAGCCTCAGAAAAGCATATTATGCGCAAAGAATCTCGAAAAGAAAAAAATTTTTTTTCGAAGTTTGGAAACTTCATTAGAATCACTTTTTTTCCATTCTAATTTGAGATAAATGGTAATCTCTCATTATACTAGTTTGATAGCCTCAGAAAACCATATTATGCTCAAAGAATCTGGAAAAGAAGAAATTTTTTTTTCGAAGTTTGGAAACTTCGTTTGAATCACTTTTTTTCCGTTGTTATTTGAGATAACTGGTTCTCTTTCATTATACTAGTTTGATAGCCTCAGTAAAGCATATTATGCGCAAAGAATCTCGAAAAGAAAAAAAATTTTTTTCGAAGTTTGGAAACTTCGTTAGAACCACTTTTTTTCCGTTTTTATTTGAGATAACTGGTTCTCTTTCATTATAATAGTTTGATAGGCTCAGAAAAGCATATTATGCGCAAAGAATCTCGAAATGAAAAAAAATTTTTTTCGAAGTTTGGAAACTTCCTTAGAATCACTTTTTTTCCATTCTTATTTGAGATAACTGGTTCTCTTTCATTATACTAGTTTGATAGCCTCAGAAAAGCATATTATGCGCATAGAATCTCGAAAAGAAAAATTTTTTTTTTTGAACTTTAAAAACTTCTTTAGAATCACTTTTTTTTCGTTATTATTTGAGATAACTGGTTCTCTTTCATTATACTAGTTTGATAGCCTCAGAAAATCATATAATGCGCAAAGAATCTCGAAAAGAAAAAAATTTTTTTTCGAAGTTTGGAAACTTCATTAGAATCACTTTTTTTCCATTCTTATTTGAGATAAATGGTAATCTCTCATTATACCAGTTTGATAGCCTCAGAAAAGCATATTGTGCGCAAAGAATCTCGAAAAGAAGAAATTTTTTTTCGAAGTTTGGAAACTTCAAAGGAATCACTTTTTTTCCATTCTTATTTGAGATAAATGGTAATCTCTCATTATACTAGTTTGATAGCCTCAGAAAAGCATATTATGCGCAAAGAATCTCGAAAAGAAGAAATTTTTTTTTCGAAGTTTGTAAACTTCGTTAGAATCACCTTTTTTCCGTTGTTAATTGAGATAACGGGTTCTCTTTCATTATACTAGTTTGATAGCCTCAGAAAAGCATATTATGCGCAAAGAATCTCGACAAGAAGAAATTTTTTTTTTTCGAAGTTTGGAAACTTCGTTAGAATAACTTTTTTTCCGTTGTTATTTGAGATAACTGGTTCTCTTTCATTATACTAGTTTGATAGCCTCAGTATAGCATATTATGCGCAAAGAATCTCGAAAAGAAAAAAAATTTTTTTCGAAGTTTGGAAACTTCGTTAGAATCACTATTTTTCCGTTCTTATTTGAAATAACTGGTTCTCTTTCATCATAGTAGTTTGATAGCCTCAGAAAAGCATATTATGCGCAAAGAATCTCGAAATGAAAAAAAAAATTTTTCGAAGTTTGGAAACTTCCTTAGAATCACTTTTTTTCCAATTTTATTTGAAATAATTGGTTCTCTTTCATTATACTAGTTTGATAGCTTCAGAAAAGCATATTATGCGCAAAGAATCTCGAAAAGAAAAAATTTTTTTTTTGAAGTTTGGAAACTTCTTTAGAAACACTTTTTTTCCGTTCATATTTGAGATAACTGGTTCTCTTTCATTATACTAGTTTGATAGCCTCAGAAAAGCATATTATGCGCAAGGATCCTCGAAAAGAAAAAAATTTTTTTTCTAAGTTTGGAAACTTCATTAGAATCACTTTTTTTCCATTCTGATTTGAGATAACTTGTAATCTCTCATTATACTAGTTTGATAGCCTCAGAAAATCATATTATGCGCAAAGAATCTCGAAAAGAATAAAATTTTTTTTCGATATTCCGAAAATTCGTTAGAATCACTTTTTTTCCGTTCTTATTTGAGATAACTGGTTCTCTTGCATTATACCAATTAGATAGCCTCAGAAAAGCATATTATGCGCAAAGAATCTCGAAAATAAAAAAAATTTTTTTAAAAGTTTGGAAACTTCTTTGCAATCACTTTTTTTCCGTTCTTATTTGAGAATACTGGTTCTCTTTCATTATATCAATTATATAGCCTCAGAAAAGCATATTATGCGCAAAGAATCTCGAAAAGAAAAAAATTTTTTTTCGAAGTTGGAAACTTCATTAGAATCACTTTTTTTCTATTCTTATTTGAGATAACTGGTAATCTCTCATTATACTAGTTTGATAGCCTCAGAAAAGCATATTATGCGCGAGAATCTCGAAAAGAAAAAAAGTTTTTTTCGAAGTTTCGAAACTTCCTTAGAATCACTTTTTTTCCGTTCTTATTTGAGATAACTCTCTTTCATTATACTAATAAGATAGCCTCAGAAAAGCATATTATGCGCAAAGAATCTCGAAAATAAAAATTTTTTTTTAGAACTTTGGAAACTTCGTTAGAAACACTTTTTTTCCGTTCTTATTTGAGAGAACTGGTTCTGTTTCATTATACTAGGTGGATAGCCTCAGAAAAGCATATTATGCGCAAATAATCTCGTAAAGAAAAAAATTTTTTTTCGAAGTTTCGAAACTTCGTTAGAATCACTTTTTTTCCATTCTTATTTGAGATAACTGGTAATCTCTCATTATATTAGTTTGATAGCCTCAGAAAAGCATATTATGCGCAAAGAATCTCGAAAAGAAAAAAAAATTTTTTCGAAGTTTGAAAACGTCGTTTGAATCACTTTTTTCCGTTCTTATTTGAGATAACTGGTTCTGTTTCATTATAGTAGTTTGATAGCCTCAGAAAAGCATATTATGCGCAAAGAATCTCGAAAAGAAAAAAATTTTTTTTCGAAGTTTGGAAACTTCTTTAGAATCACTTTTTTTCCGTTCTTATTTGAAATAACTGGTTTTCTTTCATTATACTAGTTTGATAGCCTCAGAAAAGCATATTATGCGCAAAGAATCTCCAAAAGAAAAAAAATCTTTTTTCAAAGTTTGGAAACTTCAAAAGAATCACTTTTTTTCCATTCTTATTTGAGATAAATGGTAATCTCTCATTATACTAGTTTGATAGCCTCAGAAAAGCATATTATGCGCAAAGAATCTCGAAAAGAAGAAATTTTTTTTTCGAAGTTTGTAAACTTCGTTAGAATCACCTTTTTTCCGTTGTTAATTGAGATAACGGGTTCTCTTTCATTATACTAGTTTGATAGCCTCAGAAAAGCATATTATGCGCAAAGAATCTCGACAAGAAGAAATTTTTTTTTCGAAGTTTGGAAACTTCGTTAGAATCACTTTTATTCCGTTGTTATTTGAGATAACTGGTTCTCTTTCATTATACTAGTTTGATAGCCTCAGTAAAGCATATTATGCGCAAAGAATCTCGAAAAGAAAAAAAATTTTTTTCGAAGTTTGGAAACTTCGTTAGAATCACTTTTTTTCCGTTCTTATTTGAGATAACTGGTTCTCTTTCATCATAGTAGTTTGATAGCCTCAGAAAAGAATATTATGCGCAAAGAATCTCGAAATGAAAAAAAATTTTTTTCGAATTTGGAAACTTCCTTAGAATCACTTTTTTTCCAATTTTATTTGAAATAATTGGTTCTCTTTCATTATACTAGTTTGATAGCTTCAGGAAAGCATATTATGCGCAAAGAATCTCGAAAAGAAAAAAATTTTTTTTTTGAAGTTTGGAAACTTCTTTAGAAACACTTTTTTTCCGTTCATATTTGAGATAACTGGTTCTCTTTCATTATACTAGTTTGATACCCTCAGAAAAGCATATTATGCGCAAGGAATCTCGAAAAGAAAAAAATTTTTTTTCTAAGTTTGGAAACTTCATTAGAATAACTTTTTTTCCATTCTGATTTGAGATAACTTGTAATCTCTCATTATACTAGTTTGATAGCCTCAGAAAATCATATTATGCGCAAAGAATCTCGAAAAGAATAAAATTTTTTTTCGATGTTCCGAAAATTCGTTAGAATCACTTTTTTTCCGTTCTTATTTGAGATAACTGGTTCTCTTGCATTATACCAATTAGATAGCCTCAGAAAAGCATATTATGCGCAAAGAATCTCGAAAATAAAAAAAATTTTTTTAGAAGTTTGGAAACTTCTTTGGAATCACTTTTTTTCCGTTCTTATTTGAGAATACTGGTTCTCTTTCATTATACCAATTAGATAGCCTCAGAAAAGCATATTATGCGCAAAGAATCTCGAAAAGAAAAAAAATTTTTTTCGAAGTTGGAAACTTCATTAGAATCACTTTTTTTCTATTCTTATTTGAGATAACTGGTAATCTCTCATTATACTAGTTGGATAGCCTCAGAAAAGCATATTATGCGCGAGAATCTCGAAAAGAAAAAAAGTTTTTTTCGAAGTTTCGAAACTTCCTTAGAATCAATTTTTTTCCGTTCTTATTTGAGATAACTCTCTTTCATTATACTAATTAGATAGCCTCAGAAAAGCATATTATGCGCAAAGAATCTCGAAAATAAAAATTTTTTTTTAGAACTTTGGAAACTTCGTTAGAAACACTTTTTTTCCGTTCTTATTTAAGAGAACTGGTTCTCTTTCATTATACTAGGTGGATAGCCTCAGAAAAGCATATTATGCGCAAATAATCTCGAAAAGAAAAAAATTTTTTTTCGAAGTTTGGAAACTTCGTTAGAATCACTTTTTTTCCATTCTTATTTGCGATAACTGGTAATCTCTCATTATATTAGTTTGATAGCCTCAGAAAAGCATATTATGCGCAAAGAATCTCGAAAAGAAAAAAAAATTTTTTCGAAGTTTGGAAACGTCGTTTGAATCACTTTTTTCCGTTCTTATTTGAGATAACTGGTTCTCTTTCATTATAGTAGTTTGATAGCCTCAGAAAAGCATATTATGCGCAAAGAATCTCGAAAAGAAAAAAATTTTTTTTCGAAGTTTGGAAACTTCTTTAGAATCACTTTTTTTCCGTTCTTATTTGAAATTACTGGTTCTCTTTCATTATACTAGTTTGATAGCCTCAGAAAAGCATATTATGCGCAAAGAATCTCCAAAAGAAAAAAAATCTTTTTTCAAAGTTTGGAAACTTCCTTAGAAACACTTTTTTTCCATTCTTATTTCAGTTAACTGGTTCTCTTTCATTATACTAGTTTGATAGCCTCAGAAAAGCATATTATGCGCAAAGATTCTCGAAAAGAAAAAAAAATTTTTCGAAATTTGGAAACTTCGTTAGAATCACTTTTATTCCGTTCTTATTTGAGATAACTGGTTCTCTTTCATTATACTAGTTTGATAGCCTGAGAAAAGCATATTATGCGCAAAGAATCTCGAAAAGAAAAAAATTTTTTTTCGAAGTTTGGAAACTTCGTTAGAATCACTTTTTTTCCGTTCTTATTTGAGATAACTGGTTCTCTTTCATTATACTAGTTTGATAGCCTCAGAAAAGCATATTATGCGCAAAGAATCTCGAAAAGAAAAAAAATTTTTTTCGAAGTTTGGAAACTTCATTAGAATCACTTTTTTTCCATTCTAATTTGAGATAAATGGTAATCTCTCATTATACTAGTTTGATAGACTCAGAAAAGCATATTATGCTCAAAGAATCTCGAAAAGAAGAAATTTTTTTTTCGAAGTTTGGAAACTTCATTAGAATCACTTTTTTTCCATTCTGATTTGAGATAACTTGTAATCTCTCATTATACTAGTTTGATAGCCTCAGAAAATCATATTATGCGCAAAGAATCTCGAAAAGAATAAAATTTTTTTTCGATGTTCCGAAAATTCGTTAGAATCACTTTTTTTCCGTTCTTATTTGAGATAACTGGTTCTCTTGCATTATACCAATTAGATAGCCTCAGAAAAGCATATTATGCGCAAAGAATCTCGAAAATAAAAAAAATTTTTTTAGAAGTTTGGAAACTTCGTTAGAATCACTTTTTTTCCGTTCTTATTAGAGATAACTGGTTCTCTTTCATTATACCAAATAGATAGCCTCAGAAAAGCATATTATGCGCAAAGAATCTCGAAAAGAAAAAAATTTTTTTTCGAAGTTTGGAAACTTCATTAGAATCACTTTTTTTCTATTCTTATTTGAGATAAATGGTAATCTCTCATTATACTAGTTTGATAGCCTCAGAAAAGCATATTATGCGCAAAGAATCTCGAAAATAAGAAATTTTTTTTTCGAAGTTTGTAAACTTCGTTAGAATCACCTTTTTTCCGTTGTTAATTGAGATAACGGGTTCTCTTTCATTATACTAGTTTGATAGCCTCAGAAAAGCATATTATGCGCAAAGAATCTCGACAAGAAGAAATTTTTTTTTCGAAGTTTGGAAACTTCGTTAGAATCACTTTTTTCCGTTGTTATTTGAGATAACTGGTTCTCTTTCATTATACTAGTTTGATAGCCTCAGTAAAGCATATTATGCGCTAAGAATCTCGAAAAGAAAAAAAAATTTTTTCGAAGTTTGGAAACTTCGTTAGAATCACTTTTTTTCCGTTCTTATTTGAGATAACTGGTTCTCTTTCATCATAGTAGTTTGATAGCCTCAGAAAAGCATATTATGCGCAAAGAATCTCGAAATGAAAAAAATTTTTTTTCGAAGTTTGGAAACTTCTTTAGAATCACTTTTTTTCCGTTCATATTTGAGATAACTGCTTCTCTTTCATTATACTAGTTTGATAGCCTCAGAAAGCATATTATGCGCAAGGAATCTCGAAAAGAAAAAAATTTTTTTTCTAAGTTTGGAAACTTCATTAGAATCACTTTTTTTCCATTCTGATTTGAGATAACTTGTAATCTCTCATTATACTAGTTTGATAGCCTCAGAAAATCATATTATGCGCAAAGAATCTCGAAAAGAATAAAATTTTTTTTCGATGTTCCGAAAATTCGTTAGAATCACTTTTTTTCCGTTCTTATTTGAGATAACTGGTTTTCTTTCATTATACTAATTAGATAGCCTCAGAAAAGCATATTATGCGCAAAGAATCTCTAAAATAAATAATTTTTTTTAGAACTTTGGAAACTTCGTTAGGAACACTTTTTTTCCGTTCTTATTTGAGAGAACTGGTTCTCTTTCATTATACTAGTTTGATAGCCTCAGAAAAGCATATTATGCGCAAAGAATCTCGAAAAGAAAATAATTTTTTTTCGAAGTTTGGAAACTTCGTTAGAATCACTTTTTTTTCCATTCTTATTTGAGATAACTGGTAATCTCTCATTATATTAGTTTGATAGCCTCAGAAAAGCATATTATGCGCAAAGAATCTCGAAAAGAAAAAAAATTTTTTTCGAAGTTTGGAAACGTCGTTTGAATCACTTTTTTCCGTTCTTATTTGAGATCACTGCTTTTCTTTCATTATAGTAGTTTGATAGCCTCAGAAAAGCATATTATGCGCAAAGAATCTCGAAAAGAAAAAAATTTTTTTTCGAAGTTTGGAAACTTCTTTAGAATCACTTTTTTTCCGTTCTTATTTGAGATAACTGGTTCTCTTTCATTATACTAGTTTGATAGCCTCAGAAAAGCATATTATGCGCAAAGAATCTCCAAAAGAAAAAAAATCTTTTTTCAAAGTTTGGAAACTTCCTTAGAATCACTTTTTTTCCGTTGTTATTTGAGATAACTGGTTCTCTTTCATTATACTAGTTTGATAGCCTCAGTAAAGCATATTATGCGCAAAGAATCTCAAAAAGAAAAAAATTTTTTTTCGAAGTTTGGAAACTTCGTTAGAATCACTTTTTTTCCGTTTTTATTTGAGATAACTGGTTCTCTTTCATCATAGTAGTTTGATAGCCTCAGAAAAGCATATTATGCGCAAAGAATCTCGAAATGAAAAAAAATTTTTTCGAAGTTTGGAAACTTCCTTAGAATCACTTTTTTTCCATTCTTATTTGAGATAACTGGTTCTCTTTCATTATACTAGTTTGATAGCCTCAGAAAGGCATATTATGCGCATAGAATCTCGAAAAGAAAAAATTTTTTTTTTTGAATTTTCGAAACTTCTTTAGAATCACTTTTTTTCCGTTCTTATTTGAGATAACTGGTTCTCTTTCATTATACTATTTTGATAGCCTCAGAAAAGCATATTATGCGCAAAGAATCTCGAAAATAAGAAATTTTTTTTTCGAAGTTTGTAAACTTCGTTAGAATCACCTTTTTTCCGTTGTTAATTGAGAAAACGGGTTCTCTTTCATTATACTAGTTTGATAGCCTCAGAAAAGCATATTATGCGCAAAGAATCTCGACAAGAAGAAATTTTTTTTTCGAAGTTTGGAAACTTCGTTAGAATCACTTTTTTCCGTTGTTATTTGAGATAACTGGTTCTCTTTCATTATACTAGTTTGATAGCCTCAGTAAAGCATATTATGCGCAAAGAATCTCGAAAAGAAAAAAAATTTTTTTCGAAGTTTGGAAACTTCGTTAGAATCACTTTTTTTCCGCTCTTATTTGAGATAACTGGTTCTCTTTCATCATAGTAGTTTGATAGCCTCAGAAAAGCATATTATGCGCAAAGAATCTCGAAATGAAAAAAATTTTTTTTCCAAGTTTGGAAACTTCCTTAGAATCACTTTTTTTCCAATTTTATTTGAAATAATTGGTTCTCTTTCATTATACTAGTTTGATAGCTTAAGAAAAGCATATTATGCGCAAAGAATCTCGAAAAGAAAAAATTTTTTTTTTGAAGTTTGGAAACTTCTTTAGAATCACTTTTTTTCCGTTCATATTTGAGAAAACTGGTTCTCTTTCATTAAACTATTTTGATAGCCTCAGAAAAGCATATTATGCGCAAGGAATCTCGAAAAGAAAAAAATTTTTTTTCTAAGTTTGGAAACTTCATTAGAATCACTTTTTTTCCATTCTGATTTGAGATAACTTGTAATCTCTTATTATACTAGTTTGATAGCCTCAGAAAATCATATTATGCGCAAAGAATCTCGAAAAGAATAAAATTTTTTTTCGATGTTCCGAAAATTCGTTAGAATCACTTTTTTTCCGTTCTTATTTGAGATAACTGGTTCTCTTGCATTATACCAATTAGATAGCCTCAGAAAAGCATATTATGCGCAAAGAATCTCGAAAATAAAAAAAATTTTTTTAGAAGTTTGGAAACTTCGTTAGAATCACTTTTTTTCCGTTCTTATTTGAGATAACTGGTTCTCTTTCATTATACCAAATAGATAGCCTCAGAAAAGCATATTATGCGCAAAGAATCTCGAAAAGAAAAAAATTTTTTTTCGAAGTTGGAAACTTCATTAGAATCACTTTTTTTCTATTCTTATTTGAGATAACTGGTAATCTCTCATTATACTAGTTTGATAGCCTCAGAAAAGCATATTATGCGCGAGAATCTCGAAAAGAAAAAAAGTTTTTATCGAAGTTTCGAAACTTCCTTAGAATCACTTTTTTTCCGTTCTTATTTGAGATAACTCTCTTTCATTATACTAATTAGATAGCCTCAGAAAACCATATTATGCGCAAAGAATCTCGAAAATAAAAACTTTTTTTAGAACTTTGGAAACTTCGTTGGAAACACTTTTTTTCCGTTCTTATTTGAAAGAACTGGTTCTCTTTCATTATACTAGTTTGATAGCCTCAGAAAAGCATATTATGCGCAAAGAATCTCGAAAAGAAAAAAATTTTTTTTCGAAGTTTGGAAACTTCGTTAGAATCACTTTTTTTCCATTCTTATTTGAGATAACTGGTAATCTCTCATTATATTAGTTTGATAGCCTCAGAAAAGCATATTATGCGCAAAGAATCTCGAAAAGAAAAAAAATTTTTTTCGAAGTTTGGAAACGTCGTTTGAATCACTTTTTTCCGTTCTTATTTGAGATAACTGTTCTGCTTCATTATAGTAGTTTGATAGCCTCTGAAAAGCATATTATGCGCAAAGAATCTCAAAAAGAAAAAAATTTTTTTTCGAAGTTTGGAAACTTCTTTAGAATCACCTTTTTTCCGTTCTTATTTGAGATAACTGCTTCTCTTTCATTATACTAGTTTGATAGTCTCAGAAAAGCATATTATGCGCAAAGAATCTCCAAAAGAAAAAAAATCTTTTTTCAAAGTTTGGAAACTTCCTTAGAAACACTTTTTTTCCATTCTTATTTCAGTTAACTGGTTCTCTTTCATTATACTAGTTTGATAGCCTCAGAAAAGCATATTATGCGCAAAGAATCTCGAAAAGAAAATAATTTTTTTTCGAAGTTTGGAAACTTCGTTAGAATCACTTTTTTTCCATTCTTATTTGAGATAACTGGTAATCTCTCATTATATTAGTTTGATAGCCTCAGAAAAGCATATTATGCGCAAAGAATCTCGAAAAGAAAAAAAATTTTTTTCGAAGTTTGGAAACGTCGTTTGAATCACTTTTTTCCGTTCTTATTTGAGATAACTGCTTTTCTTTCATTATAGTAGTTTGATAGCCTCAGAAAAGCATATTATGCGCAAAGAATCTCGAAAAGAAAAAAATTTTTTTTCGAAGTTTGGAAACTTCTTTAGAATCACTTTTTTTCCGTTCTTATTTGAGATAACTGGTTCTCTTTCATTATACTAGTTTGATAGCCTCAGAAAAGCATATTATGCGCAAAGAATCTCCAAAAGAAAAAAAATCTTTTTTCAAAGTTTGGAAACTTCCTTAGAAACACTTTTTTTCCATTCTTATTTCAGTTAACTGGTTCTCTTTCATTATACTAGTTTGATAGCCTCAGAAAAGCATATTATGCTCAAAGAATCTCGAAAAGAAGAAATTTTTTTTCGAAGTTTGGAAACTTCGTTAGAATCACTTTTTTTCCGTTGTTATTTGAGATAACTGGTTCTCTTTCATTATACTAGTTTGATAGCCTCAGTAAAGCATATTATGCGCAAAGAATCTCAAAAGAAAAAAAAATTTTTTCGAAGTTTGGAAACTTCGTTAGAATCACTTTTTTTCCGTTTTTATTTGAGATAACTGGTTCTCTTTCATCATAGTAGTTTGATAGCCTCAGAAAAGCATATTATGCGCAAAGAATCTCGAAATGAAAAAAAATTTTTTCGAAGTTTGGAAACTTCCTTAGAATCACTTTTTTTCCATTCTTATTTGAGATAACTGGTTCTCTTTCATTATACTAGTTTGATAGCCTCAGAAAGGCATATTATGCGCATAGAATCTCGAAAAGAAAAAATTTTTTTTTTTGAATTTTCGAAACTTCTTTAGAATCACTTTTTTTCCGTTCTTATTTGAGATAACTGGTTCTCTTTCATTATACTATTTTGATAGCCTCAGAAAAGCATATTATGCGCAAAGAATCTCGAAAATAAGAAATTTTTTTTTCGAAGTTTGTAAACTTCGTTAGAATCACCTTTTTTCCGTTGTTAATTGAGAAAACGGGTTCTCTTTCATTATACTAGTTTGATAGCCTCAGAAAAGCATATTATGCGCAAAGAATCTCGACAAGAAGAAATTTTTTTTTCAAAGTTTGGAAACTTCGTTAGAATCACTTTTTTCCGTTGTTATTTGAGATAACTGGTTCTCTTTCATTATACTAGTTTGATAGCCTCAGTAAAGCATATTATGCGCAAAGAATCTCGAAAAGAAAAAAAATTTTTTTCGAAGTTTGGAAACTTCGTTAGAATCACTTTTTTTCCGCTCTTATTTGAGATAACTGGTTCTCTTTCATCATAGTAGTTTGATAGCCTCAGAAAAGCATATTATGCGCAAAGAATCTCGAAATGAAAAAAATTTTTTTTCCAAGTTTGGAAACTTCCTTAGAATCACTTTTTTTCCAATTTTATTTGAAATAATTGGTTCTCTTTCATTATACTAGTTTGATAGCTTCAGAAAAGCATATTATGCGCAAAGAATCTCGAAAAGAAAAAATTTTTTTTTTGAAGTTTGGAAACTTCTTTAGAATCACTTTTTTTCCGTTCATATTTGAGATAACTGGTTCTCTTTCATTAAACTATTTTGATAGCCTCAGAAAAGCATATTATGCGCAAGGAATCTCGAAAAGAAAAAAATTTTTTTTCTAAGTTTGGAAACTTCATTAGAATCACTTTTTTTCCATTCTGATTTGAGATAACTTGTAATCTATTATTATACTAGTTTGATAGCCTCAGAAAATCATATTATGCGCAAAGAATCTCGAAAAGAATAAAATTTTTTTTCGATGTTCCGAAAATTCGTTAGAATCACTTTTTTTCCGTTCTTATTTGAGATAACTGGTTCTCTTGCATTATACCAATTAGATAGCCTCAGAAAAGCATATTATGCGCAAAGAATCTCGAAAATAAAAAAAATTTTTTTAGAAGTTTGGAAACTTCGTTAGAATCACTTTTTTTCCGTTCTTATTTGAGATAACTGGTTCTCTTTCATTATACCAAATAGATAGCCTCAGAAAAGCATATTATGCGCAAAGAATCTCGAAAAGAAAAAAATTTTTTTTCGAAGTTGGAAACTTCATTAGAATCACTTTTTTTCTATTCTTATTTGAGATAACTGGTAATCTCTCATTATACTAGTTTGATAGCCTCAGAAAAGCATATTATGCGCGAGAATCTCGAAAAGAAAAAAAGTTTTTTTCGAAGTTTCGAAACTTCCTTAGAATCACTTTTTTTCCGTTCTTATTTGAGATAACTCTCTTTCATTATACTAATTAGATAGCCTCAGAAAACCATATTATGCGCAAAGAATCTCGAAAATAAAAACTTTTTTTAGAACTTTGGAAACTTCGTTGGAAACACTTTTTTTCCGTTCTTATTTGAAAGAACTGGTTCTCTTTCATTATACTAGTTTGATAGCCTCAGAAAAGCATATTATGCGCAAAGAATCTCGAAAAGAAAAAAATTTTTTTTCGAAGTTTGGAAACTTCGTTAGAATCTCTTTTTTTCCATTCTTATTTGAGATAACTGGTAATCTCTCATTATATTAGTTTGATAGCCTCAGAAAAGCATATTATGCGCAAAGAATCTCGAAAAGAAAAAAAATTTTTTTCGAAGTTTGGAAACGTCGTTTGAATCACTTTTTTCCGTTCTTATTTGAGATAACTGTTCTCTTTCATTATAGTAGTTTGATAGCCTCAGAAAAGCATATTATGCGCAAAGAATCTCAAAAAGAAAAAAATTTTTTTTCGAAGTTTGGAAACTTCTTTAGAATCACCTTTTTTCCGTTCTTATTTGAGATAACTGCTTCTCTTTCATTATACTAGTTTGATAGTCTCAGAAAAGCATATTATGCGCAAAGAATCTCCAAAAGAAAAAAAATCTTTTTTCAAAGTTTGGAAACTTCCTTAGAAACACTTTTTTTCCATTCTTATTTCAGTTAACTGGTTCTCTTTCATTATACTAGTTTGATAGCCTCAGAAAAGCATATTATGCGCAAAGAATCTCGAAAAGAAAATAATTTTTTTTCGAAGTTTGGAAACTTCGTTAGAATCACTTTTTTTCCATTCTTATTTGAGATAACTGGTAATCTCTCATTATATTAGTTTGATAGCCTCAGAAAAGCATATTATGCGCAAAGAATCTCGAAAAGAAAAAAAATTTTTTTCGAAGTTTGGAAACGTCGTTTGAATCACTTTTTTCCGTTCTTATTTGAGATAACTGCTTTTCTTTCATTATAGTAGTTTGATAGCCTCAGAAAAGCATATTATGCGCAAAGAATCTCGAAAAGAAAAAAATTTTTTTTCGAAGTTTGGAAACTTCTTTAGAATCACTTTTTTTCCGTTCTTATTTGAGATAACTGGTTCTCTTTCATTATACTAGTTTGATAGCCTCAGAAAAGCATATTATGCGCAAAGAATCTCCAAAAGAAAAAAAATCTTTTTTCAAAGTTTGGAAACTTCCTTAGAAACACTTTTTTTCCATTCTTATTTCAGTTAACTGGTTCTCTTTCATTATACTAGTTTGATAGCCTCAGAAAGGCATATTATGCGCATAGAATCTCGAAAAGAAAAAATTTTTTTTTTTGAATTTTCGAAACTTCTTTAGAATCACTTTTTTTCCGTTCTTATTTGAGATAACTGGTTCTCTTTCATTATACTATTTTGATAGCCTCAGAAAAGCATATTATGCGCAAAGAATCTCGAAAATAAGAAATTTTTTTTTCGAAGTTTGTAAACTTCGTTAGAATCACCTGTTTTCCGTTGTTAATTGAGAAAACGGGTTCTCTTTCATTATACTAGTTTGATAGCCTCAGAAAAGCATATTATGCGCAAAGAATCTCGACAAGAAGAAATTTTTTTTTCGAAGTTTGGAAACTTCGTTAGAATCACTTTTTTCCGTTGTTATTTGAGATAACTGGTTCTCTTTCATTATACTAGTTTGATAGCCTCAGTAAAGCATATTATGCGCAAAGAATCTCGAAAAGAAAAAAAATTTTTTTCGAAGTTTGGAAACTTCGTTAGAATCACTTTTTTTCCGCTCTTATTTGAGATAACTGGTTCTCTTTCATCATAGTAGTTTGATAGCCTCAGAAAAGCATATTATGCGCAAAGAATCTCGAAATGAAAAAAATTTTTTTTCCAAGTTTGGAAACTTCCTTAGAATCACTTTTTTTCCAATTTTATTTGAAATAATTGGTTCTCTTTCATTATACTAGTTTGATAGCTTCAGAATAGCATATTATGCGCAAAGAATCTCGAAAAGAAAAAATTTTTTTTTTGAAGTTTGGAAACTTCTTTAGAATCACTTTTTTTCCGTTCATATTACAGATAACTGGTTCTCTTTCATTAAACTATTTTGATAGCCTCAGAAAAGCATATTATGCGCAAGGAATCTCGAAAAGAAAAAAATTTTTTTTCTAAGTTTGGAAACTTCATTAGAATCACTTTTTTTCCATTCTGATTTGAGATAACTTGTAATCTCTTATTATACTAGTTTGATAGCCTCAGAAAATCATATTATGCGCAAAGAATCTCGAAAAGAATAAAATTTTTTTTCGATGTTCCGAAAATTCGTTAGAATCACTTTTTTTCCGTTCTTATTTGAGATAACTGGTTCTCTTGCATTATACCAATTAGATAGCCTCAGAAAAGCATATTATGCGCAAAGAATCTCGAAAATAAAAAAAATTTTTTTAGAAGTTTGGAAACTTCGTTAGAATCACTTTTTTTCCGTTCTTATTTGAGATAACTGGTTCTCTTTCATTATACCAAATAGATAGCCTCAGAAAAGCATATTATGCGCAAAGAATCTCGAAAAGAAAAAAATTTTTTTTCGAAGTTGGAAACTTCATTAGAATCACTTTTTTTCTATTCTTATTTGAGATAACTGGTAATCTCTCATTTTACTAGTTTGATAGCCTCAGAAAAGCATATTATGCGCGAGAATCTCGAAAAGAAAAAAAGTTTTTTTCGAAGTTTCGAAACTTCCTTAGAATCACTTTTTTTCCGTTCTTATTTGAGATAACTCTCTTTCATTATACTAATTAGATAGCCTCAGAAAACCATATTATGCGCAAAGAATCTCGAAAATAAAAACTTTTTTTAGAACTTTGGAAACTTCGTTGGAAACACTTTTTTTCCGTTCTTATTTGAAAGAACTGGTTCTCTTTCATTATACTAGTTTGATAGCCTCAGAAAAGCATATTATGCGCAAAGAATCTCGAAAAGAAAAAAAATTTTTTTCGAAGTTTGGAAACGTCGTTTGAATCACTTTTTTCCGTTCGTATTTGAGATAACTGTTCTCTTTCATTATAGTAGTTTGATAGCCTCAGAAAAGCATATTATGCGCAAAGAATCTCAAAAAGAAAAAAATTTTTTTTCGAAGTTTGGAAACTTCTTTAGAATCACCTTTTTTCCGTTCTTATTTGAGATAACTGCTTCTCTTTCATTATACTAGTTTGATAGCCTCAGAAAAGCATATTATGCGCAAAGAATCTCCAAAAGAAAAAAAATCTTTTTTCAAAGTTTGGAAACTTCCTTAGAAACACTTTTTTTCCATTCTTATTTCAGTTAACTGGTTCTCTTTCATTATACTAGTTTGATAGCCTCAGAAAAGCATATTATGCTCAAAGAATCTCGAAAAGAAGAAATTTTTTTTCGAAGTTTGGAAACTTCGTTAGAATCACTTTTTTTCCGTTGTTATTTGAGATAACTGGTTCTCTTTCATTATACTAGTTTGATAGCCTCAGTAAAGCATATTATGCGCAAAGAATCTCAAAAGAAAAAAAAATTTTTTCGAAGTTTGGAAACTTCGTTAGAATCACTTTTTTTCCGTTTTTATTTGAGATAACTGGTTCTCTTTCATCATAGTAGTTTGATAGCCTCAGAAAAGCATATTATGCGCAAAGAATCTCGAAATGAAAAAAAATTTTTTCGAAGTTTGGAAACTTCCTTAGAATCACTTTTTTTCCATTCTTATTTGAGATAACTGGTTCTCTTTCATTATACTAGTTTGATAGCCTCAGAAAGGCATATTATGCGCATAGAATCTCGAAAAGAAAAAATTTTTTTTTTTGAATTTTCGAAACTTCTTTAGAATCACTTTTTTTCCGTTCTTATTTGAGATAACTGGTTCTCTTTCATTATACTATTTTGATAGCCTCAGAAAAGCATATTATGCGCAAAGAATCTCGAAAATAAGAAATTTTTTTTTCGAAGTTTGTAAACTTCGTTAGAATCACCTTTTTTCCGTTGTTAATTGAGAAAACGGGTTCTCTTTCATTATACTAGTTTGATAGCCTCAGAAAAGCATATTATGCGCAAAGAATCTCGACAAGAAGAAATTTTTTTTTCAAAGTTTGGAAACTTCGTTAGAATCACTTTTTTCCGTTGTTATTTGAGATAACTGGTTCTCTTTCATTATACTAGTTTGATAGCCTCAGTAAAGCATATTATGCGCAAAGAATCTCGAAAAGAAAAAAAATTTTTTTCGAAGTTTGGAAACTTCGTTAGAATCACTTTTTTTCCGCTCTTATTTGAGATAACTGGTTCTCTTTCATCATAGTAGTTTGATAGCCTCAGAAAAGCATATTATGCGCAAAGAATCTCGAAATGAAAAAAATTTTTTTTCCAAGTTTGGAAACTTCCTTAGAATCACTTTTTTTCCAATTTTATTTGAAATAATTGGTTCTCTTTCATTATACTAGTTTGATAGCTTCAGAAAAGCATATTATGCGCAAAGAATCTCGAAAAGAAAAAATTTTTTTTTTGAAGTTTGGAAACTTCTTTAGAATCACTTTTTTTCCGTTCATATTTGAGATAACTGGTTCTCTTTCATTAAACTATTTTGATAGCCTCAGAAAAGCATATTATGCGCAAGGAATCTCGAAAAGAAAAAAATTTTTTTTCTAAGTTTGGAAACTTCATTAGAATCACTTTTTTTCCATTCTGATTTGAGATAACTTGTAATCTATTATTATACTAGTTTGATAGCCTCAGAAAATCATATTATGCGCAAAGAATCTCGAAAAGAATAAAATTTTTTTTCGATGTTCCGAAAATTCGTTAGAATCACTTTTTTTCCGTTCTTATTTGAGATAACTGGTTCTCTTGCATTATACCAATTAGATAGCCTCAGAAAAGCATATTATGCGCAAAGAATCTCGAAAATAAAAAAAATTTTTTTAGAAGTTTGGAAACTTCGTTAGAATCACTTTTTTTCCGTTCTTATTTGAGATAACTGGTTCTCTTTCATTATACCAAATAGATAGCCTCAGAAAAGCATATTATGCGCAAAGAATCTCGAAAAGAAAAAAATTTTTTTTCGAAGTTGGAAACTTCATTAGAATCACTTTTTTTCTATTCTTATTTGAGATAACTGGTAATCTCTCATTATACTAGTTTGATAGCCTCAGAAAAGCATATTATGCGCGAGAATCTCGAAAAGAAAAAAAGTTTTTTTCGAAGTTTCGAAACTTCCTTAGAATCACTTTTTTTCCGTTCTTATTTGAGATAACTCTCTTTCATTATACTAATTAGATAGCCTCAGAAAACCATATTATGCGCAAAGAATCTCGAAAATAAAAACTTTTTTTAGAACTTTGGAAACTTCGTTGGAAACACTTTTTTTCCGTTCTTATTTGAAAGAACTGGTTCTCTTTCATTATACTAGTTTGATAGCCTCAGAAAAGCATATTATGCGCAAAGAATCTCGAAAAGAAAAAAATTTTTTTTCGAAGTTTGGAAACTTCGTTAGAATCTCTTTTTTTCCATTCTTATTTGAGATAACTGGTAATCTCTCATTATATTAGTTTGATAGCCTCAGAAAAGCATATTATGCGCAAAGAATCTCGAAAAGAAAAAAAATTTTTTTCGAAGTTTGGAAACGTCGTTTGAATCACTTTTTTCCGTTCTTATTTGAGATAACTGTTCTCTTTCATTATAGTAGTTTGATAGCCTCAGAAAAGCATATTATGCGCAAAGAATCTCAAAAAGAAAAAAATTTTTTTTCGAAGTTTGGAAACTTCTTTAGAATCACCTTTTTTCCGTTCTTATTTGAGATAACTGCTTCTCTTTCATTATACTAGTTTGATAGTCTCAGAAAAGCATATTATGCGCAAAGAATCTCCAAAAGAAAAAAAATCTTTTTTCAAAGTTTGGAAACTTCCTTAGAAACACTTTTTTTCCATTCTTATTTCAGTTAACTGGTTCTCTTTCATTATACTAGTTTGATAGCCTCAGAAAAGCATATTATGCGCAAAGAATCTCGAAAAGAAAATAATTTTTTTTCGAAGTTTGGAAACTTCGTTAGAATCACTTTTTTTCCATTCTTATTTGAGATAACTGGTAATCTCTCATTATATTAGTTTGATAGCCTCAGAAAAGCATATTATGCGCAAAGAATCTCGAAAAGAAAAAAAATTTTTTTCGAAGTTTGGAAACGTCGTTTGAATCACTTTTTTCCGTTCTTATTTGAGATAACTGCTTTTCTTTCATTATAGTAGTTTGATAGCCTCAGAAAAGCATATTATGCGCAAAGAATCTCGAAAAGAAAAAAATTTTTTTTCGAAGTTTGGAAACTTCTTTAGAATCACTTTTTTTCCGTTCTTATTTGAGATAACTGGTTCTCTTTCATTATACTAGTTTGATAGCCTCAGAAAAGCATATTATGCGCAAAGAATCTCCAAAAGAAAAAAAATCTTTTTTCAAAGTTTGGAAACTTCCTTAGAAACACTTTTTTTCCATTCTTATTTCAGTTAACTGGTTCTCTTTCATTATACTAGTTTGATAGCCTCAGAAAGGCATATTATGCGCATAGAATCTCGAAAAGAAAAAATTTTTTTTTTTGAATTTTCGAAACTTCTTTAGAATCACTTTTTTTCCGTTCTTATTTGAGATAACTGGTTCTCTTTCATTATACTATTTTGATAGCCTCAGAAAAGCATATTATGCGCAAAGAATCTCGAAAATAAGAAATTTTTTTTTCGAAGTTTGTAAACTTCGTTAGAATCACCTGTTTTCCGTTGTTAATTGAGAAAACGGGTTCTCTTTCATTATACTAGTTTGATAGCCTCAGAAAAGCATATTATGCGCAAAGAATCTCGACAAGAAGAAATTTTTTTTTCGAAGTTTGGAAACTTCGTTAGAATCACTTTTTTCCGTTGTTATTTGAGATAACTGGTTCTCTTTCATTATACTAGTTTGATAGCCTCAGTAAAGCATATTATGCGCAAAGAATCTCGAAAAGAAAAAAAATTTTTTTCGAAGTTTGGAAACTTCGTTAGAATCACTTTTTTTCCGCTCTTATTTGAGATAACTGGTTCTCTTTCATCATAGTAGTTTGATAGCCTCAGAAAAGCATATTATGCGCAAAGAATCTCGAAATGAAAAAAATTTTTTTTCCAAGTTTGGAAACTTCCTTAGAATCACTTTTTTTCCAATTTTATTTGAAATAATTGGTTCTCTTTCATTATACTAGTTTGATAGCTTCAGAATAGCATATTATGCGCAAAGAATCTCGAAAAGAAAAAATTTTTTTTTTGAAGTTTGGAAACTTCTTTAGAATCACTTTTTTTCCGTTCATATTACAGATAACTGGTTCTCTTTCATTAAACTATTTTGATAGCCTCAGAAAAGCATATTATGCGCAAGGAATCTCGAAAAGAAAAAAATTTTTTTTCTAAGTTTGGAAACTTCATTAGAATCACTTTTTTTCCATTCTGATTTGAGATAACTTGTAATCTCTTATTATACTAGTTTGATAGCCTCAGAAAATCATATTATGCGCAAAGAATCTCGAAAAGAATAAAATTTTTTTTCGATGTTCCGAAAATTCGTTAGAATCACTTTTTTTCCGTTCTTATTTGAGATAACTGGTTCTCTTGCATTATACCAATTAGATAGCCTCAGAAAAGCATATTATGCGCAAAGAATCTCGAAAATAAAAAAAATTTTTTTAGAAGTTTGGAAACTTCGTTAGAATCACTTTTTTTCCGTTCTTATTTGAGATAACTGGTTCTCTTTCATTATACCAAATAGATAGCCTCAGAAAAGCATATTATGCGCAAAGAATCTCGAAAAGAAAAAAATTTTTTTTCGAAGTTGGAAACTTCATTAGAATCACTTTTTTTCTATTCTTATTTGAGATAACTGGTAATCTCTCATTTTACTAGTTTGATAGCCTCAGAAAAGCATATTATGCGCGAGAATCTCGAAAAGAAAAAAAGTTTTTTTCGAAGTTTCGAAACTTCCTTAGAATCACTTTTTTTCCGTTCTTATTTGAGATAACTCTCTTTCATTATACTAATTAGATAGCCTCAGAAAACCATATTATGCGCAAAGAATCTCGAAAATAAAAACTTTTTTTAGAACTTTGGAAACTTCGTTGGAAACACTTTTTTTCCGTTCTTATTTGAAAGAACTGGTTCTCTTTCATTATACTAGTTTGATAGCCTCAGAAAAGCATATTATGCGCAAAGAATCTCGAAAAGAAAAAAAATTTTTTTCGAAGTTTGGAAACGTCGTTTGAATCACTTTTTTCCGTTCGTATTTGAGATAACTGTTCTCTTTCATTATAGTAGTTTGATAGCCTCAGAAAAGCATATTATGCGCAAAGAATCTCAAAAAGAAAAAAATTTTTTTTCGAAGTTTGGAAACTTCTTTAGAATCACCTTTTTTCCGTTCTTATTTGAGATAACTGCTTCTCTTTCATTATACTAGTTTGATAGTCTCAGAAAAGCATATTATGCGCAAAGAATCTCCAAAAGAAAAAAAATCTTTTTTCAAAGTTTGGAAACTTCCTTAGAAACACTTTTTTTCCATTCTTATTTCAGTTAACTGGTTCTCTTTCATTATACTAGTTTGATAGCCTCAGAAAAGCATATTATGCGCAAAGAATCTCGAAAAGAAAATAATTTTTTTTCGAAGTTTGGAAACTTCGTTAGAATCACTTTTTTTCCATTCTTATTTGAGATAACTGGTAATCTCTCATTATATTAGTTTGATAGCCTCAGAAAAGCATATTATGCGCAAAGAATCTCGAAAAGAAAAAAAATTTTTTTCGAAGTTTGGAAACGTCGTTTGAATCACTTTTTTCCGTTCTTATTTGAGATAACTGCTTTTCTTTCATTATAGTAGTTTGATAGCCTCAGAAAAGCATATTATGCGCAAAGAATCTCGAAAAGAAAAAAATTTTTTTTCGAAGTTTGGAAACTTCTTTAGAATCACTTTTTTTCCGTTCTTATTTGAGATAACTGGTTCTCTTTCATTATACTAGTTTGATAGCCTCAGAAAAGCATATTATGCGCAAAGAATCTCCAAAAGAAAAAAAATCTTTTTTCAAAGTTTGGAAACTTCCTTAGAAACACTTTTTTTCCATTCTTATTTCAGTTAACTGGTTCTCTTTCATTATACTAGTTTGATAGCCTCAGAAAAGCATATTATGCTCAAAGAATCTCGAAAAGAAGAAATTTTTTTTCGAAGTTTGGAAACTTCGTTAGAATCACTTTTTTTCCGTTGTTATTTGAGATAACTGGTTCTCTTTCATTATACTAGTTTGATAGCCTCAGTAAAGCATATTATGCGCAAAGAATCTCAAAAAGAAAAAAAATTTTTTTCGAAGTTTGGAAACTTCGTTAGAATCACTTTTTTTCCGTTTTTATTTGAGATAACTGGTTCTCTTTCATCATAGTAGTTTGATAGCCTCAGAAAAGCATATTATGCGCAAAGAATCTCGAAATGAAAAAAAATTTTTTCGAAGTTTGGAAACTTCCTTAGAATCCCTTTTTTTCCATTCTTATTTGAGATAACTGGTTCTCTTTCATTATACTAGTTTGATAGCCTCAGAAAGGCATATTATGCGCATAGAATCTCGAAAAGAAAAAAATTTTTTTTTTGAATTTTCGAAACTTCTTTAGAATCACTTTTTTTCCGTTCTTATTTGAGATAACTGGTTCTCTTTCATTATACTATTTTGATAGCCTCAGAAAAGCATATTATGCGCAAAGAATCTCGAAAATAAGAAATTTTTTTTTCGAAGTTTGTAAACTTCGTTAGAATCACCTTTTTTCCGTTGTTAATTGAGAAAACGGGTTCTCTTTCATTATACTAGTTTGATAGCCTCAGAAAAGCATATTATGCGCAAAGAATCTCGACAAGAAGAAATTTTTTTTTCGAAGTTTGGAAACTTCGTTAGAATCACTTTTTTCCGTTGTTATTTGAGATAACTGGTTCTCTTTCATTATACTAGTTTGATAGCCTCAGTAAAGCATATTATGCGCAAAGAATCTCGAAAAGAAAAAAAATTTTTTTCGAAGTTTGGAAACTTCGTTAGAATCACTTTTTTTCCGCTCTTATTTGAGATAACTGGTTCTCTTTCATCATAGTAGTTTGATAGCCTCAGAAAAGCATATTATGCGCAAAGAATCTCGAAATGAAAAAAATTTTTTTTCCAAGTTTGGAAACTTCCTTAGAATCACTTTTTTTCCAATTTTATTTGAAATAATTGGTTCTCTTTCATTATACTAGTTTGATAGCTTCAGAAAAGCATATTATGCGCAAAGAATCTCGAAAAGAAAAAAATTTTTTTTTGAAGTTTGGAAACTTCTTTAGAATCACTTTTTTTCCGTTCATATTTGAGATAACTGGTTCTCTTTCATTATACTAGTTTGATAGCCTCAGAAAAGCATATTATGCTCAAAGAATCTCGAAAAGAAGAAATTTTTTTTCGAAGTTTGGAAACTTCGTTAGAATCACTTTTTTTCCGTTGTTATTTGAGATAACTGGTTCTCTTTCATTATACTAGTTTGATAGCCTCAGTAAAGCATATTATGCGCAAAGAATCTCAAAAAGAAAAAAAATTTTTTTCGAAGTTTGGAAACTTCGTTAGAATCACTTTTTTTCCGTTTTTATTTGAGATAACTGGTTCTCTTTCATCATAGTAGTTTGATAGCCTCAGAAAAGCATATTATGCGCAAAGAATCTCGAAATGAAAAAAAATTTTTTCGAAGTTTGGAAACTTCCTTAGAATCCCTTTTTTTCCATTCTTATTTGAGATAACTGGTTCTCTTTCATTATACTAGTTTGATAGCCTCAGAAAGGCATATTATGCGCATAGAATCTCGAAAAGAAAAAAATTTTTTTTTTGAATTTTCGAAACTTCTTTAGAATCACTTTTTTTCCGTTCTTATTTGAGATAACTGGTTCTCTTTCATTATACTATTTTGATAGCCTCAGAAAAGCATATTATGCGCAAAGAATCTCGAAAATAAGAAATTTTTTTTTCGAAGTTTGTAAACTTCGTTAGAATCACCTTTTTTCCGTTGTTAATTGAGAAAACGGGTTCTCTTTCATTATACTAGTTTGATAGCCTCAGAAAAGCATATTATGCGCAAAGAATCTCGACAAGAAGAAATTTTTTTTTCGAAGTTTGGAAACTTCGTTAGAATCACTTTTTTCCGTTGTTATTTGAGATAACTGGTTCTCTTTCATTATACTAGTTTGATAGCCTCAGTAAAGCATATTATGCGCAAAGAATCTCGAAAAGAAAAAAAATTTTTTTCGAAGTTTGGAAACTTCGTTAGAATCACTTTTTTTCCGCTCTTATTTGAGATAACTGGTTCTCTTTCATCATAGTAGTTTGATAGCCTCAGAAAAGCATATTATGCGCAAAGAATCTCGAAATGAAAAAAATTTTTTTTCCAAGTTTGGAAACTTCCTTAGAATCACTTTTTTTCCAATTTTATTTGAAATAATTGGTTCTCTTTCATTATACTAGTTTGATAGCTTCAGAAAAGCATATTATGCGCAAAGAATCTCGAAAAGAAAAAAATTTTTTTTTGAAGTTTGGAAACTTCTTTAGAATCACTTTTTTTCCGTTCATATTTGAGATAACTGGTTCTCTTTCATTAAACTATTTTGATAGCCTCAGAAAAGCATATTATGCGCAAGGAATCTCGAAAAGAAAAAAAATTTTTTTCTAAGTTTGGAAACTTCATTAGAATCACTTTTTTTCCATTCTGATTTGAGATAACTTGTAATCTCTTATTATACTAGTTTGATAGCCTCAGAAAATCATATTATGCGCAAAGAATCTCGAAAAGAATAAAATTTTTTTTCGATGTTCCGAAAATTCGTTAGAATCACTTTTTTTCCGTTCTTATTTGAGATAACTGTTTCTCTTGCATTATACCAATTAGATAGCCTCAGAAAAGCATATTATGCGCAAAGAATCTCGAAAAGAAAAAAAAATTTTTTCGAAGTTTGGAAACGTCGTTTGAATCACTTTTTTCCGTTCTTATTTGAGATAACTGCTTTTCTTTCATTATAGTAGTTTGATAGCCTCAGAAAAGCATATTATGCGCAAAGAATCTCGAAAAGAAAAAAATTTTTTTTCGAAGTTTGGAAACTTCTTTAGAATCACTTTTTTTCCGTTCTTATTTGAGATAACTGGTTCTCTTTCATTATACTAGTTTGATAGCCTCAGAAAAGCATATTATGCGCAAAGAATCTCCAAAAGAAAAAAAATCTTTTTTCAAAGTTTGGAAACTTCCTTAGAAACACTTTTTTTCCATTCTTATTTCAGTTAACTGGTTCTCTTTCATTATACTAGTTTGATAGCCTCAGAAAAGCATATTATGCTCAAAGAATCTCGAAAAGAAGAAATTTTTTTTCGAAGTTTGGAAACTTCGTTAGAATCACTTTTTTTCCGTTGTTATTTGAGATAACTGGTTCTCTTTCATTATACTAGTTTGATAGCCTCAGTAAAGCATATTATGCGCAAAGAATCTCAAAAAGAAAAAAAATTTTTTTCGAAGTTTGGAAACTTCGTTAGAATCACTTTTTTTCCGTTTTTATTTGAGATAACTGGTTCTCTTTCATCATAGTAGTTTGATAGCCTCAGAAAAGCATATTATGCGCAAAGAATCTCGAAATGAAAAAAAATTTTTTCGAAGTTTGGAAACTTCCTTAGAATCACTTTTTTTCCATTCTTATTTGAGATAACTGGTTCTCTTTCATTATACTAGTTTGATAGCCTCAGAAAGGCATATTATGCGCATAGAATCTCGAAAAGAAAAAATTTTTTTTTTTGAATTTTCGAAACTTCTTTAGAATCACTTTATTTCCGTTCTTATTTGAGATAACTGGTTCTCTTTCATTATACTATTTTGATAGCCTCAGAAAAGCATATTATGCGCAAAGAATCTCGAAAATAAGAAATTTTTTTTTCGAAGTTTGTAAACTTCGTTAGAATCACCTTTTTTCCGTTGTTAATTGAGAAAACGGGTTCTCTTTCATTATACTAGTTTGATAGCCTCAGAAAAGCATATTATGCGCAAAGAATCTCGACAAGAAGAAATTTTTTTTTCGAAGTTTGGAAACTTCGTTAGAATCACTTTTTCCGTTGTTATTTGAGATAACTGGTTCTCTTTCATTATACTAGTTTGATAGCCTCAGTAAAGCATATTATGCGCAAAGAATCTCGAAAAGAAAAAAAATTTTTTTCGAAGTTTGGAAACTTCGTTAGAATCACTTTTTTCCGCTCTTATTTGAGATAACTGGTTCTCTTTCATCATAGTAGTTTGATAGCCTCAGAAAAGCATATTATGCGCAAAGAATCACGAAATGAAAAAAATTTTTTTTCCAAGTTTGGAAACTTCCTTAGAATCACTTTTTTTCCAATTTTATTTGAAATAATTGGTTCTCTTTCATTATACTAGTTTGATAGCTTCAGAAAAGCATATTATGCGCAAAGAATCTCGAAAAGAAAAAATTTTTTTTTTGAAGTTTGGAAACTTCTTTAGAATCACTTTTTTTCCGTTCATATTTGAGATAACTGCTTCTCTTTCATTAAACTATTTTGATAGCCTCAGAAAAGCATATTATGCGCAAGGAATCTCGAAAAGAAAAAAATTTTTTTTCTAAGTTTGGAAACTTCATTAGAATCACTTTTTTTCCATTCTGATTTGAGATAACTTGTAATCTCTTATTATACTAGTTTGATAGCCTCAGAAAATCATATTATGCGCAAAGAATCTCGAAAAGAATAAAATTTTTTTTCGATGTTCCGAAAATTCGTTAGAATCACTTTTTTTCCGTTCTTATTTGAGATAACTGGTTCTCTTGCATTATACCAATTAGATAGCCTCAGAAAAGCATATTATGCGCAAAGAATCTCGAAAATAAAAAAAATTTTTTTAGAAGTTTGGAAACTTCGTTAGAATCACTTTTTTTCCGTTCTTATTTGAGATAACTGGTTCTCTTTCATTATACCAAATAGATAGCCTCAGAAAAGCATATTATGCGCAAAGAATCTCGAAAAGAAAAAAATTTTTTTTCGAAGTTGGAAACTTCATTAGAATCACTTTTTTTCTATTCTTATTTGAGATAACTGGTAATCCCTCATTATACTAGTTTGATAGCCTCAGAAAAGCATATTATGCGCGAGAATCTCGAAAAGAAAAAAAGTTTTTTTGGAAGTTTCGAAACTTCCTTAGAATCACTTTTTTTCCGTTCTTATTTGAGATAACTCTCTTTCATTATACTAATTAGATAGCCTCAGAAAACCATATTATGCGCAAAGAATCTCGAAAATAAAAACTTTTTTTAGAACTTTGGAAACTTCGTTGGAAACACTTTTTTTCCGTTCTTATTTGAAAGAACTGGTTCTCTTTCATTATACTAGTTTGATAGCCTCAGAAAAGCATATTATGCGCAAAGAATCTCGAAAAGAAAAAATTTTTTTTTCGAAGTTTGGAAACTTCGTTAGAATCACTTTTTTTCCATTCTTATTTGAGATAACTGGTAATCTCTCATTATATTAGTTTGATAGCCTCAGAAAAGCATATTATGCGCAAAGAATCTCGAAAAGAAAAAAAATTTTTTTCGAAGTTTGGAAACGTCGTTTGAATCACTTTTTTCCGTTCTTATTTGAGATAACTGTTCTCTTTCATTATAGTAGTTTGATAGCCTCAGAAAAGCATATTATGCGCAAAGAATCTCAAAAAGAAAAAAATTTTTTTTCGAAGTTTGGAAACTTCTTTAGAATCACCTTTTTTCCGTTCTTATTTGAGATAACTGCTTCTCTTTCATTATACTAGTTTGATAGTCTCAGAAAAGCATATTATGCGCAAAGAATCTCCAAAAGAAAAAAAATCTTTTTTCAAAGTTTGGAAACTTCCTTAGAAACACTTTTTTTCCATTCTTATTTCAGTTAACTGGTTCTCTTTCATTATACTAGTTTGATAGCCTCAGAAAAGCATATTATGCGCATAGAATCTCGAAAAGAAAAAAATTTTTTTCGAAATTTGGAAACTTCGTTAGAATCACTTTTATTCCGTTCTTATTTGAGTAAACTGGTTCTCTTTCATTATACTAGTTTGATAGCCTCAGAAAAGCATATTATGCGCAAAGAATCTCGAAAAGAAAAAAATTTTTTTTCGAAGTTTGGAAACTTCGTTAGAATCACTTTTTTTCCGTTCTTATTTGAGATAACTGGTTCTCTTTCATCATAGTAGTTTGATAGCCTCAGAAAAGCATATTATGCGCAAAGAATCTCGAAATGAAAAAAATTTTTTTCGAAGTTTGGAAACTTCCTTAGAATCACTTTTTTTCCATTCTTATTTGAGATAACTGGTTCTCTTTCATTATACTAGTTTGATAGCCTCAGAAAGGCATATTATGCGCATAGAATCTCGAAAAGAAAAAATTTTTTTTTTTGAATTTTCGAAACTTCTTTAGAATCACTTTTTTTCCGTTCTTATTTGAGATAACTGGTACTCTTTCATTATACTAGTTTGATAGCCTCAGAAAATCATATAATGCGCAAAGAATCTCGAAAAGAAAAAATTTTTTTTTCGAAGTTTGGAAACTCATTAGAATCACTTTTTTTCCATTCTTATTTGAGATGGTAATCTCTCATTATACTAGTTTGATAGCCTCAGAAAAGCATATTATGCGCAAAGAATCTCGAAAAGAAGAAATTTTTTTTCGAAGTTTGGAAACTTCAAAAGAATCACTTTTTTTCCATTCTTATTTGAGATAAATGGTAATCTCTCATTATACTAGTTTGATAGCCTCAGAAAAGCATATTATGCGCAAAGAATCTCGAAAATAAGAAATTTATTTTTCGAAGTTTGTAAACTTCGTTAGAATCACCTTTTTTCCGTTGTTAATTGAGAAAACGGATTCTCTTTCATTATACTAGTTTGATAGCCTCAGAAAAGCATATTATGCACAAAGAATCTCGACAAGAAGAAATTTTTTTTTCGAAGTTTGGAAACTTCGTTAGAATCACTTTGTTCCGTTGTTATTTGAGATAACTGGTTCTCTTTCATTATACTAGTTTGATAGCCTCAGTAAAGCATATTATGCGCAAAGAATCTCGAAAAGAAAAAAAATTTTTTTCGAAGTTTGGAAACTTCGTTAGAATCACTTTTTTTCCGCTATTATTTGAGATAACTGGTTCTCTTTCATTAAACTATTTTGATAGCCTCAGAAAAGCATATTATGCGCAAGGAATCTCGAAAAGAAAAACATTTTTTTTCTAAGTTTGGAAACTTCATTAGAATCACTTTTTTTCCATTCTGATTTGAGATAACTTGTAATCTCTCATTATACTAGTTTGATAGCCTCAGAAAATCATATTATGCGCAAAGAATCTCGAAAAGAATAAATTTTTTTTTCGATGTTCCGAAAATTCGTTAGAATCACTTTTTTTCCGTTCTTATTTGAGATAACTGGTTCTCTTGCATTATACCAATTAGATAGCCTCAGAAAAGCATATTATGCGCAAAGAATCTCGAAAATAAAGAAAATTTTTTTAGAAGTTTGGAAACTTCGTTAGAATCACTTTTTTTCCGTTCTTATTTGAGATAACTGGTTCTCTTTCATTATACCAAATAGATAGCCTCAGAAAACCATATTATGCGCAAAGAATCTCGAAAAGAAAAAAATTTTTTTTCGAAGTTGGAAACTTCATTAGAATCACTTTTTTTCTATTCTTATTTGAGATAACTGGTAATCTCTCATTATACTAGTTTGATAGCCTCAGAAAAGCATATTATGCGCGAGAATCTCGAAAAGAAAAAAAGTTTTTTTCGAAGTTTCGAAACTTCCTTAGAATCACTTTTTTTCCGTTCTTATTTGAGATAACTCTCTTTCATTATACTAATTAGATAGCCTCAGAAAAGCATATTATGCGCAAAGAATCTCGAAAATAAAAACTTTTTTTAGAACTTTGGAAACTTCGATAGAAACACTTTTTTTCCGTTCTTATTTGAAAGAACTGGTTCTATTTCATTATACTAGTTTGATAGCCTCAGAAAAGCATATTATGCGCAAAGAATCTCGAAAAGAAAAAAAATTTTTTTCGAAGTTTGGAAACGTCGTTTGAATCACTTTTTTCCGTTCTTATTTGAGATAACTGTTCTCTTTCATTATACTAGTTTGATAGTCTCAGAAAAGCATATTATGCGCAAAGAATCTAGAAAAGAAAAAAAAATCTTTTTTCAAAGTTTGGAAACTTCCTTATAAACACTTTTTTTCCATTCTTATTTCTGTTAACTGGTTCTCTTTCATTATACTAGTTTGATAGCCTCAGAAAAGCATATTATGCGCAAAGAATCTCGAAAAGAAAAAAAATTTTTTCGAAATTTGGAAACTTCGTTAGAATCACTTTTATTCTGTTCTTATTTGAGTAAACTGGTTCTCTTTCATTATACTAGTTTGATAGCCTCAGAAAAGCATATTATGCGCAAAGAATCTCGAAAAAAAAAAATTTTTTTTCGAAGTTTGGAAACTTCGTTAGAATCACTTTTTTTCCGTTCTTATTTGAGATAACTGGTTCTCTTTCATTATACTAGTTTGATAGCCTTAGAAAAGCATATTATGCACAAAGAATCTCGAAAAGAAAAAAAATTTTTTCCAAGTTTGGAAACTTCGTTACAATCACTTTTATTCTGTTCTTATTTGACATAACTGGTTCTCTTTCATTATACTAGTTTGATAGCCTCAGAAAAGCCTATTATGCGCAAAGAATCTCGAAATGAAAAAAATTTTTTTTCGAAGTTTGGAAACTTCCTTAGAATCACTTTTTTTCCATTCTTATTTGAGATAACTGGTTCTCTTTCATTATACTAGTTTGATAGCCTCAGAAAAGCATAATATGCACAAAGAATCTCGAAAAGAAAAAAAAATTTTTTCGAAGTTTGGAAACTTCTTTAGAATCACTTTTTTACCGTTCTTATTTGAGATAAATAGTTCTCTTTCATTATACAGTTTGATAGCCTCAGAAAAGCATATTATGGGCAAAGAATCTCGAAAAGAAGAAAAATTTTAACGAAGTGTGGAAACTTCGTTAGAATCACTTTTTTTCCGTTCTTATTTGAGATAACTGGTTCTCTTTCATTATACTAGTTTGAGAGCCTTAGTAAAGCATATTATGCGCAAAGAATATCGAAAAGAAAAAAAATGTTTTTCGAAGTTTGGAAACGTCGTTTGAATCACTTTTTTCCGTTCTTATTTGAGATAACTGGTTCTCTTTCATTATAATAGTTTGATAGCCTCAGTAAAGCATATTATGCGCAAAGAATCTCGAAAAGAAAGAAAATTTTTTCCAAGTTTGGAAACTTCGTTAGAATCACTTTTATTCCGTTCTTATTTGAGATAACTGGTTCTCTTTCATTATACCAGTTTGATAGCCTCAGAAATGCATATTATGCGCAAAGAATCTCGAAAAGAAAAAAAATTTTTTTCGAAGTTTGGAAACTTCATTAGAATCACTTTTTTTCCAATTTTATTTGAAATAATTGGTTCTCTTTCATTATACTAGTTTGATAGCTTCAGAAAAGCATATTATGCGCAAAGAATCTCGAAAAGAAAAAATTTTTTTTTTGAAGTTTGGAAACTTCTTTAGAATCACTTTTTTTCCGTTCATATTTGAGATAACTGGTTCTCTTTCATTAAACTATTTTGATAGCCTCAGAAAAGCATATTATGCGCAAGGAATCTCGAAAAGAAAAAAATTTTTTTTCTAAGTTTGGAAACTTCATTAGAATCACTTTTTTTCCATTCTGATTTGAGATAACTTGTAATCTCTCATTATACTAGTTTGATAGCCTCAGAAAATAATATTATGCGCAAGGAATCTCGAAAAGAATAAAATTTTTTTTCGATGTTCCGAAAATTCGTTAGAATCACTTTTTTTCCGTTCTTATTTGAGATAACTGGTTCTCTTGCATTATGCCAATTAGATAGCCTCAGAAAAGCATATTATGCGCAAAGAATCTCGAAAATAAAAAAAATTTTTTTAGAAGTTTGGAAACTTCGTTAGAATCACTTTTTTTCCGTTCTTATTTGAGATAACTGGTTCTCTTTCATTATACCAAATAGATAGCCTCAGAAAAGCATATTATGCGCAAAGAATCTCGAAAAGAAAAAAATTTTTTTTCGAAGTTGGAAACTTCATTAGAATCACTTTTTTTCTATTCTTATTTGAGATAACTGGTAATCTCTCATTATACTAGTTTGATAGCCTCAGAAAAGCATATTATGCGCGAGAATCTCGAAAAGAAAAAAAGTTTTTTTCGAAGTTTCGAAACTTCCTTAGAATCACTTTTTTTCCGTTCTTATTTGAGATAACTCTCTTTCATTATACTAATTAGATAGCCTCAGAAAAGCATATTATGCGCAAAGAATCTCGAAAATAAAAACTTTTTTTAGAACTTTGGAAACTTCGTTAGAAACACTTTTTTTCCGTTCTTATTTGAAAGAACTGGTTCTCTTTCATTATACTAGTTTGATAGCCTCAGAAAAGCATATTATGCGCAAAGAATCTCGAAAAGAAAAAAATTTTTTTTCGAAGTTTGGAAACTTCGTTAGAATCACTTTTTTTCCATTCTTATTTGAGATAACTGGTAATCTCTCATTATATTAGTTTGATAGCCTCAGAAAAGCATATTATGCGCAAAGAATCTCGAAAAGAAAAAAAATTTTTTTCGAAGTTTGGAAACGTCGTTTGAATCACTTTTTTCCGTTCTTATTTGAGATAACTGTTCTCTTTCATTATAGTAGTTTGATAGCCTCAGAAAAGCATATTATGCGCAAAGAATCTCAAAAAGAAAAAAATTTTTTTTCGAAGTTTGGAAACTTCTTTAGAATCACTTTTTTTCCGTTCTTATTTGAGATAACTGCTTCTCTTTCATTATACTAGTTTGATAGTCTCAGAAAAGCATATTATGCGCAAAGAATCTAGAAAAGAAAAAAAATCTTTTTTCAAAGTTTGGAAACTTCCTTAGAAACACTTTTTTTCCATTCTTATTTCAGTTAACTGGTTCTCTTTCATTATACTAGTTTGATAGCCTCAGAAAAGCATATTATGCGCAAAGAATCTCGAAAAGAAAAAATTTTTTTTCGAAATTTGGAAACTTCGTTAGAATCACTTTTATTCCGTTCTTATTTGAGTAAACTGGTTCTCTTTCATTATACTAGTTTGATAGCCTCAGAAAAGCATATTATGCGCAAAGAATCTCGAAAAGAAAAAAATTTTTTTTCGAAGTTTGGAAACTTCGTTAGAATCACTTTTTTCCGTTCTTATTTGAGATAACTGGTTCTCTTTCATTATACTAGTTTGATAGCCTTAGAAAAGCATATTATGCACAAAGAATCTCGAAAAGAAAAAAAATTTTTTCCAAGTTTGGAAACTTCGTTACAATCACTTTTATTCTGTTCTTATTTGACATAACTGGTTCTCTTTCATTATACTAGTTTGATAGCCTCAGAAAAGCCTATTATGCGCAAAGAATCTAGAAATGAAAAAAATTTTTTTTCGAAGTTTGGAAACTTCCTTAGAATCACTTTTTTTCCATTCTTATTTGAGATAACTGGTTCTCTTTCATTATACTAGTTTGATAGCCTCAGAAAAGCATAATATGCACAAAGAATCTCGAAAAGAAAAAAAAATTTTTTTCGAAGTTTGGAAACTTCTTTAGAATCACTTTTTTACCGTTCTTATAAAAGATAAATAGTTCTCTTTCATTATACAGTTTGATAGCCTCAGAAAAGCATATTATGGGCAAAGAATCTCGAAAAGAAGAAAAATTTTAACGAAGTGTGGAAACTTCGTTAGAATCACTTTTTTTCCGTTCTTATTTGAGATAACTGGTTCTCTTTCATTATACTAGTTTGAGAGCCTTAGTAAAGCATATTATGCGCAAAGAATATCGAAAAGAAAAAAAATGTTTTTCGAAGTTTGGAAACGTTGTTTGAATCACTTTTTTCCGTTCTTATTTGAGATAACTGGTTCTCTTTCATTATAATAGTTTGATAGCCTCAGTAAAGCATATTATGCGCAAAGAATCTCGAAAAGAAAAAAAATTTTTTCCAAGTTTGGAAACTTCGTTAGAATCACTTTTATTCCGTTCTTATTTGAGATAACTGGTTCTCTTTCATTATACCAGTTTGATAGCCTCAGAAAAGCATATTATGCGCAAAGAATCTCGAAAAGAAAAAAATTTTTTTTCGAAGTTTGGAAACTTCATTAGAATCACTTTTTTTCCATTCTAATTTGAGATAAATGGTAATCTCTCTTTATACTAGTTTGATAGCCTCAGAAAACCATATTATGCTCAAAGAATCTCGAAAATTGATTGATTGATTATTGTTTAAGGGGCGCACAACATCAAAGGTCATTAGCGCCCAAACACACTAAAAACTGCGCCAGATCTAAAAATAAATAGTTGACACAAATAGTGTCTTAGGGTGAATAACAATAGCACTTTGTGCAACAAAATAAAAACCCATAACAAAAAACAAATGGGTGTAAAGGTCAACAAAGGACTGGTATTAAAATAAAGCCGCAATAGCGAAAAGCAACAGTCCTATAATGGTCTAAAAAGGGTCAATAAAACCCTATAACCATTAACACTAGAACATATAAAAACTGGTAGCAAAACACATCAGCAAAAGCTGAAAATAAACCAGTAATGTAAAAGTCTAACCTGGTAACAATAAAACCCCAAAACAATAACAAGGGCTATGTATAACAACTCAATTAAAGACTGGTACTAAAAACGATGCATCAAATGCTGAAACAACCACAGTCTTAAAAGAGTCTAAAAATGCCGTCAATGGTAAAAGATAAAAACTCACACCTTGCTCCAAAAACCACAAACACGGATAAAACGGAGCACACGCTCAACAGCAACCACATCATCTGCAAGTAAATCCTCAATAGAGGAGGGCAGACCTAAGCTATATCTAAAAGCTGTCAGATGAACACAATCAATTAAAATGTGACGCACTGTAAAGGGGTGGTCACAGTGAGGGCAAGCTGGAGCGGGTTGATCATTAAAAAGATGGGAGTGACTAAAAAGGCAATGCCCAATTCTAAGACGAGCTAAAATTACTTCTTCGCGACGAACAGCGCGAGAAGAAGTCGACCAGTTAAAAGGGGCGGGTTTACATTCACGGAGCTTATTATTTGGGAGTAATTCCCACTCCTCGCGCCAGCGCGAAAAAATGGCTCTACGTAATGAATGAATAAAATCCCCGAAATAAAAACGCTGCTCGTACTCAGCAGGGTCTAAAAGAGCGGATTTCGCTGCAACATCTGCGGCCTCATTACCAGGGAGTCCGACGTGTCCAGGCACCCATAGCAGTGTTACCCTGACGCCAGCGTCGAAAAGGGTTAAAACTACATTCTGGACCATCTGTACAAGGGGGTGGAGGTTGTACAGGTTTCTAAAACTTAAAATGGAACTCAAAGAATCGGAACATATAACACTGTTCCCCAGCCCGTGGTCAGAGATAAATAAAACCGACCGATAGATAGCATAAAGCTCCGCCATAAAAATAGATGTTGCAACGTTAAGACCATACGTAAAACTAGCCCCATTAAAAACAAAAGCACATCCTACACCTGTGTCAGATTTTGAGCCGTCGGTATAGATAAAATTCCAGCCATTAAAAGAGGATTTGATCTCGCTAAAAGAACAACGAATAATATGTGCTGCGGTCGATGATTTCGGACAGGACGTAAGCCCGAGATGAACGGGGGCCTCTGCTAAAATCCAGGGGGGAGAAGAAGTTTCCCCGGCTAAGAAAAAAGCAGGTAACTCAATGTCCAACGTCCGTAAAATCTCCCGAAAACGAAAGCCAGGAGGCTTAGGAGTAAAAGACCGAGCAGCATAAAAACGATCAAAAGACACATTAAAAAACGGCCCATTCGTGGGATGACGAGGTTGCGCAGCTAAGCGACAACCGTACGCAGCTAGTAAAACATCCCTACGATAAAACAACGGAGGTTCTCCAGACTCCGCACATAAACTCAACACAGGACTGGTGGGGAATGCTCCAATGCCAACACGGATACCCCGGTGATGAATCGGGTTCAGGCGGCGCAGAACAGAAGGCCGCGCAGAGCCATAAACAACACTGCCATAATCCAATTTGGACCTGATAAGAGCGCGGTAAAAACGTAAAAGTATAGCCCGGTCAGCTCCCCAAGATGTGCCACTTAAAACACGTAAAATACAAAGAGAACGTTCACACTTGCCTCTGAGTTGCGCTATATGCGATGACCAGCATAATTTCCTATCAAACACCAAGCCAAGGAACCGAACTTCGTCTGCGAAAGAGAGTGCGTCTGGGCCAAGATGGAGCGAAGGTGGAAGATGCTCCTTGTGGCGCCAGAAGTTCATGCAGACGGTCTTCTCTGCGGAGAAACGGAACCCGTGAGAAACACTCCAAGCGTGAAGGCGGTCGAGACAGCATTGGAGGCGCCGTTCCAAGAGACAGGTTCTCCGAGAGGAAAGATAGATGGCAAAATCGTCCACAAATAACGACGATTGTATTCCTGGTTGTAAACACTCGGTGATAGAGTTAATCGCAATGGCAAATAGTGTGCAACTAAGTACCGAGCCCTGAGGTACGCCGTTCTCTTGAATAAAATTAGATGATAAAACTGATCCCACGCGAACATTAAAAACCCGGTCCTTCATAAATTCCTGAATAAAAACAGACATACGCCCACGTATGTTCCAATCGTGAAGCGTTCGGAGGATACCGCCTCTCCAGCAAGTATCGTACGCTTTCTCCAGGTCAAAAAATACGGCAACCGTTTGACACTTGCGCACAAAACCGTCCATTACATGGGTAGTTAAAGACACCAGATGGTCGACTGAGGAACGATGACGCCGGAAACCACACTGGGCGTTCGTTAATAATTGCCTCGACTCCAACCACCACATGAGCCGTCCGTTAATCATTCGTTCCAACACCTTGCAAACGCAGCTGGTGAGGGAAATCGGACGGTAACTGGAAGGAAGATGTGGGTCCTTTCCAGGTTTAGGTGTGGGAATGACGGTGGCCAATCGCCAAGCGCAAGGAAATGTGCCGTTACACCAAATAAAATTAAAAGTTCGTAATAAAAATGCTTTGCCTTCTGCCGGTAAATGCTGCAACATGGCAACATGAATGTCATCAGGTCCCGGTGCGCAATGTCGAGAGGTAGAAAGGGCATGCTCCAGTTCCCTGGCGGTAAAAGGAACGTTGTAGCTCTCCTGATGGTCGGAGGCAAACGAGAAACCTTTCCTCTCAACCTGCTCCCTTAATGCGCGAAATGAATCCGGGTAATTGGCAGAACTAGAAACATCAGCGAAGGTTCGCCCTAAAACATTGGCGACGTCAATCGGAGTGGTGAGCACTCGATTTAAAATCCTAAGACCGGGTATAGGGGTAAACCTTGGTTTGCCAGCAACGCGGCGTAGCCGTTCCCAAACTACGGATGAAGGCGTTGTGCGGTTAAAAGAAGAGGTAAAAGAAATCCAAGATGCCTTTTTGCTATCCTTAATGACTCGGCGGCATTTGGCGCGAAGTTGTTTGTAGCAGATCATATTTGCTGAAGTAGGGTGTCGACGAAAAACTCGGAGAGCACCTCGGCGTGCACGCAATGCATCCCGGCATTCATCGTTCCACCAAGGAACCGGTAAGCGTCTGGGGTGACAAGACGACCGGGGAATAGCCTTATCTGCGGCTGTTATGATGACAGTACGGAGGTGCTCGATCGCGACGTCGATAGATGGAAAGTCACACCCTGAAAATTCGGCCAAAGATCGATAGAGAGTCCAATTCGCCTTATCAATGAGCCATTTTGGCGTGCGCTGTGAATGTGCGTTCGGAGAGAGTACATGGATCTGACACGGAAAGTGGTCACTGGAATATGTGTCGGAGAGGACGTTCCAGGTGAAATGTACAGCAAGCGAGGCAGAACAAATGGATAAATCCAAGTGCGAAAAGCTATGAGTGCTGTCAGAGAGAAAAGTTGGTTGACCAGTGTTGAGAACTATAAGATTGTGATTTAGCAAAAAGTCAGCTAAGAGGTTACCTCTTGCACACTCCGTGGTGGAACCCCATAGGGGGTGGTGTGCATTGAAATCCCCCAAAAGAAGAACAGGGGGTGGTAGCTGAGACAAAAGATCGTCCAGGTCAACTGTGGTGATGGTGCCGGACGGAGGTAAATAAACATTGCAGACTGAAAAACTAAGGCCAGAAAAGTGAACTGTAGCTGCAGCAGCTTGTAAAGGAGTCTGGAGCTGTAGTGAGGTGCTGTACACGTCGTTTCGAATTAAAAGTAAAACTCCGCCGTGAGCGGGAGTGCCATCTTCGGGAGGGAGATCAAATCTCACCGAAGAGTAACGGCGTAAATTAAAAGAATCACTTGGGCGAAGCTTGGTCTCTTGGAGACACACAAGCAAAGGGTCAGTAGAACGTAAAATTAATTCGAGGTCAGGTCTTCGACTACGGAGACCACGCACATTCCACGAAAGGATAGCCATTGTTAAAATTAGATAAAAGAAGCTAAAAATTTACCACCTTACTTTTTGGACGGTGCAGGGCGAAACAAACGTCCTTTTTTCAGTCGCGTGGGACTCGGTGGTTTTGAAGGAGCAGGCACATCCTGCTCCATCACTTCCTCAGAGGGAGGGCTCTCCCGCTGAGAAGCATCCACCGATTCCAACGCCTGGAATCGGTTGGATGTAGGTATAGGCGGCGACGGCGACCGCCTAGCGGGTTTGCTCCCATCATGGGAGCGTGACCTCCGAGGAGGAGAAGGGCTCTTTTTATTCTCTACCTGAGTTGACGACTTTAAAAAATCTGTACGCGTAAAACTCGTCCTGAACTTAATTTCAGGGGCATTAAAAACAACCGCTTTGGGCTTCACGGTAGAGCGCTTTGGAGAACTAGGAGTAGTTTGGACCCGTGTAAAAACAAGATCGCAGGTCTGCGTACCGCTATCACACTTCTTGGGCGCAAAAGAAGCTGCTGCGCTGTAGGTGCCGGTCTTAGGCACGACAGGTTGGCGAGACTGGAATCGCTTCCGGGCTTCAGTAAAGGAGAGTTTTTCCTTCACCCGGATCTCCTGGATACAGCGCTCCTCTCGAAAACGAGGGCAATCGCGGGACGAGGCTGGATGTCCACCGCGGCAGTTGACGCAGACAGGAGCAGATGGGCATGCTCCCTCGTGACTTGCTTCACCGCAGGTTGCACAGATGGGAACGGCAGTTTTACACGATATGCGAGTGTGTCCAAAACGCTGACACTGGAAACATCGCAACGGGCTCGGGATATACGGGCGCACTTCTATCACCTCGTAGCCCGCCTTGATCCTCTGCGGCAAATCGACCCTGTCGAATGTGAGGAAAAGAGTCCGGGTGGGCTGTAATTCCCCCTCTTTCCTTGCCTGCACACGATAAACTGAGGTGACCCCTTGGTCTTCCAGACAGCTCTGGATTTCCGGGTCGGACATTCCGTCTAGAACATTTGTTGTAACAACTCCTCGCGACGAATTAATGGTCTTATGTTTCTCGACACGGACGGGATATCCGTGGAGTAGCGTCGCCTTGAGCAACGAGTTGCTTTGAGACAGGCCAAGTGTCTCCACTAAAAGTGATCCGTTGCGTAGACGGGTACAGGACTTAACGGGCCCAGCTATGGCATCAATGCCCTTCTGAATCTTAAATGGATTTACGGTCGTAAACGACTGACTCTCTTCAGTACGACTAATAACTAAGTAACGAGGGAAAGACTTCTCGATTACTTCTTTTACGTCAACTCTTTTGCGTTTAAAATGTAAAGGATTATTTTCCAGTACCATAGCGATTTATTCCTCCACCATTGCAACCGTCTCCGATGGCGGGCTGCTTCCTGGGCGCCACCCCGGCTTAGGTTACTGGCTCTGGCCTGAACAAAGTAACCTCAGGGTCACACCTTCCTGTGGGCTGACGAAGGGACTCAATCGCCTGCAGGAAGACTACAGCTCATGCAATGGCCCTTCCCCGGGCCTGGCCTTTACCAGGGGATACGCTCCCGTCCTACATGATAACCCTGTGCTGGGAGTTACGCCGTTACCCAGTCACATTTTACCGCGTCAAACACGGGGGCACCCATCAGACAAAGAACAGGGAAGTAGGACTAATAAAACAATAAAAGAGGCGAAATAAAAAGGAGTCAAACGCGCTGAGCGCGAACCTGAGGGAGCAGCTCGGGTGCCTCGGGGTCGCTACGCCCCGTACCCAATAAATTGGGCCCCTGAGGGGGAATCTCGAAAAGAAGAAATTTTTTTTCGAAGTTTGGAAACTTCGTTAGAATCACTTTTTTCCCGTTATTATTTGAGATAACTGGTTCTCTTTCATTATACTAGTTTGATAGCCTCAGTAAAGCAAATTATGCGCAAAGAATCTCGAAAAGAAAAAAAAAAAAAAAAATTTTTTTTCGAAGTTTGGAAACTTCGTTAGAATCACTTTTTTTCCGATTTTATTTGAGATAACTGGTTCTCTTTCATTATAGTAGTTTGATAGCCTCAGAAAAGCATATTATGCGCAAAGAATCTCGAAAAGAAGAATTTCTTTTTTCGAAGTTTGGAAACTTCGTTAGAATCACTTTTTTTCCGTTGTTATTTGAGATAACTGGTTCTCTTTCAATATACTAGTTTGATAGCCTCAGTAAAGCATATTATGCGCAAAGAATCTCGAAATGAAAAAAATTCTTTTTCGAAGTTTGGAAACTTCCTTAGAATCACTTTTTTTCCAATCTTATTTGAGATAACACGTTCTCTTTCATTATATTAGTTTGATAGCCTCAGAAAAGCATATTATGAGCAAAGAATCTCGAAAAGAAAAAATTTTTTTTTTTGAAGTTTGGAAACTTTTTTAGAATCACTTTTTTTCCGTTCTTATTTGAGATAACTGGTTCTCTTTCATTATACTAGTTTGATAGCCTCAGAAAAGCATATTATGCGCAAAGAATCTCGAAAAGAAAAAAATTTTTTTTCGAAGTTTGGAAACTTCATTAGAATCACTTTTTTTCCAATCTTATTTGAGATAACTGGTTCTCTTTCATTATATTAGTTTGATAGCCTCAGAAAAGCATATTATGGGCAAAGAATCTCGAAAAGAAGAAAAATTTTTTACGAAGTGTGGAAACTTCGTTAGAATCACTTTTTTTCCGTTCTTATTTGAGATAACTGGTTCTCTTTCATTATACTAGTTTGATAGCCTTAGTAAAGCATATTATGCGCAAAGAATATCGAAAAGAAAAAAAAAATTTTTCGAAGTTTGGAAACGTCGTTTGAATCACTTTTTTCCGTTCTTATTTGAGATAACTGGTTCTCTTTCATTATAATAGTTTGATAGCCTCAGTAAAGCATATTATGCGCAAAGAATCTCGAAAAGAAAAAAAATATTTTCGAAGTTTGGAAACTTCGTTAGAATCACTTTTTTTTTCCGTTCTTATTTGAGATAACTGGTTCTCTTTCATTATACTAGTTTGGTAGCCTCAGTAAAGCATATTATGCGCAAAGAATCTCGAAAAGAAAAAAAAATTTTTTCGAAGTTTGGAAACTTCCTTAGAATCACTTTTTTTCCGTTTTTATTTGAGATAACTGGTAATCTCTCATTATACTAGTTTGATAGCCTCAGAAAAGCATATTATGCGCGAGAATCTCGAAAATGAAAAAGTTTATTTCGAAGTTTCGAAACTTCCTTAGAATCACTTTTTTTCCGTTCTTATTTGAGATAACTCTCTTTCATTATACTAATTAGATAGCCACAGAAAAGCATATTATGCGCAAAGAATCTCGAAATAAAAAATTTTTTTTAGAACTTTGGAAACTTCGTTAGAAACACTTTTTTTCCGTTCTTATTTGAGGGAACTGGTTCTCTTACATTATACTAGTTTGATAGCCTCAGAAAAGCATATTATGCGCAAAGAATCTCGAAAAGAAAAAAATTTTTTTTCGAAGTTTGGAAACTTCGTTAGAATCACTTTTTTTCCATTCTTATTTGAGATAACTTGTAATCTCTCATTATATTAGTTTGATAGGTTCAGTAAAGCATATTATGCGCAAAGAATCTCGAAAAGAAAAAAAATTTTTTTCTAAGTTTGGAAACTTCGTTAGAATCACTTTTTTTCCGTTTTTATTTGAGATAACCGGTTCTCTTTCATTATAGTAGTTTGATAGTCTCAGAAAAGCATATTATGCGCAAAGAATCTCGAAATGAAAAAAATTTTTTTTCGAAGTTTGGAAACTTCCTTAGAATCACTTTTTTTCCATTCTTATTTGAGATAACTGGTTCTCTTTCATTATACTAGTTTGATAGCCTCAGAAAAGCATATTATGCGCATAGAATCTCGAAAATAAGAAATTTTTTTTCGAAGTTTGGAAACTTCAAAAGAATCACTTTTTTTCCATTCTTATTTGAGATAAATGGTAATCTCTCATTATACTAGTTTGATAGCCTCAGAAAAGCATATTATGCGCAAAGAATCTCGAAAAGAAGAATTTTTTTTTTCGAAGTTTGTAAACTTCGTTAGAATCACCTTTTTTCCGTTGTTAATTGAGATAACGGGTTCTCTTTCATTATACTAGTTTGATAGCCTCAGAAAAGCATATTATGCGCAAAGAATCTCGACAAGAAGAAATTTTTTTTTCGAAGTTTGGAAACTTCGTTAGAATCACTTTTTTTCCGTTGTTATTTGAGATAACTGGTTCTCTTTCATTATACTAGTTTGATAGCCTCAGTAAAGCATATTATGCGCAAAGAATCTCGAAAAGAAAAAAAAATTATTTCGAAGTTTGGAAACTTCGTTAGAATCACTTTTTTTCCGTTCTTATTTGAGATAACTGGTTCTCTTTCATCATAGTAGTTTGATAGCCTCAGAAAAGCATATTATGCGCAAAGAATCTCGAAATGAAAAAAATTTTTTTTCGAAGTTTGGAAACTTCCTTAGAATCACTTTTTTTCCAATTTTATTTGAAATAATTGGTTTTCTTTCATTATACTAGTTTGATAGCTTCAGAAAAGCATATTATGCGCAAAGAATCTCGAAAAGAAAAAAATTTTTTTTTTGAAGTTTAACACTTCTTTAGAAACACTTTTTTTCCGCTCATATTTGAGATAAATGGTTCTCTTTCATTATACCAGTTTGATAGCCTCAGAAAAGCATATTATGCGCAAGGAATCTCGAAAAGAAAAAAATTTTTTTTCTAAGTTTGGAAACTTCATTAGAATCACTTTTTTTCCATTCTGATTTGAGATAACTTGTAATATCTCATTATACTAGTTTGATAGCCTCAGAAAATCATATTATGCGCAAAGAATCTCGAAAAGAATAAAATTTATTTTCGATGTTCCGAAAATTCGTTAGAATCACTTTTTTTCCGTTCTTATTTGAGATAACTGGTTCTCTTGCATTATACCAATTAGATAGCCTCAGAAAAGCATATTATGCGCAAAGAATCTCGAAAATAAAAAAAATTTTTTTAGAAGTTTGGAAACTTCGTTAGAATCACTTTTTTTCCGTTCTTATTTGAGATAACTGGTTCTCTTTCATTATACCAATTAGATAGCTTCAGAAAAGCATATTATACGCAAAGAATCTCGAAAAGAAAAAAATTTTTTTTCGAAGTTGGAAACTTCATTAGAATCACTTTTTTTCTATTCTTATTTGAGATAACTGGTAATCTCTCATTATACTAGTTTGATAGCCTCAGAAAAGCATATTATGCGCGAGAATCTCGAAAAGAAAAAACGTTTTTTTCGAAGTTTCGAAACTTCCTTAGAATCACTTTTTTTCCGTTCTTATTTGGGATAACTCTCTTTCATTATACTAATTAGATAGCCTCAGAAAGGCATATTATGCGCAAAGAATCTCGAAAATAAAAATTTTTTTTTAGAACTTTGGAAACTTCGTTAGAAACACTTTTTTTCCGTTCTTATTTGAGAGAACTGGTTCTCTTTCATTATACTAAGTGGATAGCCTCAGAAAAGCATATTATGCGCAAAGAATCTCGAAAAGAAAAAAAATTTTTTTCGAAGTTTGGAAACGTCGTTTGAATCACTTTTTTCCGTTCTTATTTGAGATAACTGGTTCTCTTTCATTATAGTAGTTTGATAGCCTCAGAAAAGCATATTATGCGCAAAGAATGTCGAAAAGAAAAAAATTTTTATTCGAAGTTTGGAAACTTCTTTAGAATCAATTTTTTCCCGTTCTTATTTGAAATAACTGGTTCTCTTTCATTATACTAGTTTGATAGCCTCAGAAAAGCATATTATGCGCAAAGAATCTCCAAAAGAAAAAAAATCTTTTTTCAAAGTTTGGAAACTTCCTTAGAAACACTTTTTTTCCATTCTTATTTCAGTTAACTGGTTCTCATTCATTATACTAGTTTGATAGCCTCAGAAAAGCATATTATGCGCAAAGAATCTCGAAAAGAAAAAAAATTTTTTCGAAATTTGGAAACTTCGTTAGAATCACTTTTATTCCTTTCTTATTTGAGATAACTGGTTCTCTTTCATTATACTAGTTTGATAGCCTCAGAAAAGCATATTATGCGCAAAGAATCTCGACAAGAAGAAATTTTTTTTTCGAAGTTTGGAAACTTCGTTAGAATCACTTTTTTTCCGTTGTTATTTGAGATAACTGGTTCTCTTTCATTATACTAGTTTGATAGCCTCAGAAAACCATATTATGCTCAAAGAATCTCGAAAAGAAGAAATTTTTTTTTCGAAGTTTGGAAACTTCGTTAGAATCACTTTTTTTTTCCGTTGTTATTTGAGATAACTGGTTCTCTTTCATTATACTAGTTTGGTAGCCTCAGTAAAGCATATTATGCGCAAAGAATCTCGAAAAGAAAAAAAAATTTTTTCGAAGTTTGGAAACTTCCTTAGAATCACTTTTTTTCCGTTTTTATTTGAGATAACTGGTAATCTCTCATTATACTAGTTTGATAGCCTCAGAAAAGCATATTATGCGCGAGAATCTCGAAAATGAAAAAGTTTTATTTCGAAGTTTCGAAACTTCCTTAGAATCACTTTTTTTCCGTTCTTATTTGAGATAACTCTCTTTCATTATACTAATTAGATAGCCACAGAAAAGCATATTATGCGCAAAGAATCTCGAAATAAAAAATTTTTTTTAGAACTTTGGAAACTTCGTTAGAAACACTTTTTTTCCGTTCTTATTTGAGGGAACTGGTTCTCTTACATTATACTAGTTTGATAGCCTCAGAAAAGCATATTATGCGCAAAGAATCTCGAAAAGAAAAAATTTTTTTTCGAAGTTTGGAAACTTCGTTAGAATCACTTTTTTTCCATTCTTATTTGAGATAACTTGTAATCTCTCATTATATTAGTTTGATAGGTTCAGAAAAGCATATTATGCGCAAAGAATCTCGAAAAGAAAAAAAATTTTTTCGAAGTTTGGAAACGTCGTTTGAATCACTTTTTTCCGTTCTTATTTGAGATAACTGGTTCTCTTTCATTATAGTAATTTGATAGCCTCAGAAAAGCATATTATGCGCAAAGAATCTCGAAAAGAAAAAAATTTTTTTTCGAAGTTCGGAAACTTCTTTAGAATCACTTTTTTTCCGTTCTCATTTGAGATAACTGGTTCTCTTTCATTATACTAGTTTGATAGCCTCAGAAAAGCATATTATGCGCAAAGAATCTCCAAAAGAAAAAAATCTATTTTCAAAGTTTGGAAACTTCATTAGAATCACTTTTTTTCCATTCTTATTTGAGATAACTGGTAATCTCTCATTATACTAGTTTGATAGCCTTAGAAAACCATATTATGCTCAAAGAATCTCGAAAAGAAGAAATTTTTTTTTCGAAGTTTGGAAACTTCGTTAGAATCACTTTTGTTCCGTTGTTATTTGAGATAACTGGTTCTCTTTCATTATACTAGTTTGATAGCCTCAGTAAAGCATATTATGCGCAAAGAATCTCGAAAAGAAAAAAAATTTTTTTCGAAGTTTGGAAACTTCGTTAGAATCACTTTTTTTCCGTTTTTATTTGATATAACTGGTTCTCTTTCATTATAGTAGTTTGATAGCCTCAGTAAAGCATATTATGCGCAAAGAATCTCGAAAAGAAAAAAAATTTTTTCCAAGTTTGGAAACTTCGTTAGAATCACTTTATTCCGTTCTTATTTGAGATAACTGGTTCTCTTTCATTATACCAGTTTGATAGCCTCAGAAAAGCATATTATGCGCAAAGAATCTCGAAAAGAAACAAATTTTTTTTCGAAGTTTGGAAACTTCATTAGAATCACTTTTTTTCCATTCTAATTTGAGATAAATGGTAATCTCTCATTATACTAGTTTGATAGCCTCAGAAAACCATATTATGCTCAAAGAATCTCGAAAAGAAGAAATTATTTTTTCGAAGTTTGGAAACTTCGTTAGAATCACTTTTTTTCCGTTGTTATTTGAGATAACTGGTTCTCTTTCATTATACTAGTTTGATAGCCTCAGAAAAGCATATTATGCGCATAGAATCTCGAAAAGAAAAAATTTTTTTTTTTGAACTTTGGAAACTTCTTTAGAATCACTTTTTTTCCGTTCTTATTTGAGATAACTGGTTCTCTTTCATTATACTAGTTTGATAGCCTCAGAAAATCTAATAATGCGCAAAGAATCTCAAAAAGAAAAAAATTTTTTTTCGAAGTTTGGAAACTTCATTAGAATCACTTTTTTTCCATTCTTATTTGAGATAAATGGTAATCTCTCATTATACTAGTTTGATAGCCTCAGAAAAGCATATTATGCGCAAAGAATCTCGAAAAGAAGAAATTTTTTTTCGAAGTTTGGAAACTTCAAAAGAATCACTTTTTTTCCATTCTTATTTGAGATAAATGGTAATCTCTCATTATACTAGTTTGATAGCCTCAGAAAAGCATATTATGCGCAAAGAATCTCGAAAAGAAGAAATTTTTTTTTCGAAGTTTGTAAACTTCGTTAGAATCACCATTTTTCCGTTGTTAATTGAGATAACGGGTTCTCTTTCGTTATACTAGTTTGATAGCCTCAGAAAAGCATATTATGCGCAAAGAATCTCGAGAAGAAGAAATTTTTTTTTCGAAGTTTGGAAACTTCGTTAGAATCACTTTTTTTCCGTTGTTATTTGAGATAACTGGTTCTCTTTCATTATGCTAGTTTGATAGCCTCAGTAAAGCATATTATGCGCAAAGAATCTCGAAAAGAAAAAAAATTTTTTTCGAAGTTTGGAAACTTCGTTAGAATCACTTTTTTTCCGTTCTTATTTGAGATAACTGGTTCTCTTTCATCATAGTAGTTTGATAGATTCAGAAAAGCATATTATGCGCAAAGAATCTCGAAATGAAAAAAATTTTTTTTCGAAGTTTGGAAACTTCCTTAGAATCACTTTTTTTCCAATTTTATTTGAAATAATTGGTTCTCTTTCATTATACTAGTTTGATAGCTTCAGAAAAGCATATTATGCGCAAAGAATTTCGAAAAGAAAATAATTTTTTTTTTGAAGTTTGGAAACTTCTTTAGAAACACTTTTTTTCCGTTCATATTTGAGATAACTGGTTCTCTTTCATTATACTAGTTTGATAGCCTCAGAAAAGCATATTATGCGTTAGGAATCTAGAAAAGAAAAAAATTTTTTTTCTAAGTTTGGAAACTTCATTAGAATCACTTTTTTTCCATTCTGATTTGAGATAACTTGTAATCTCTCATTATACTAGTTTGATAGCCTCAGAAAATCATATTATGCGCAAAGAATCCCGAAAAGAATAAAATTTTTTTTCGATATTCCGAAAATTCGTTAGAATCACTTTTTTTCCGTTCTTATTTGAGATAACTGGTTCTCTTTCATTATACCAATTAGATAGCCTCAGAAAAGCATATTATGCGCAAAGAATCTCGAAAAGAAAAAAATTTTTTTTCGAAGTTGGAAACTTCATTAGAATCACTTTTTTTCTATTCTTATTTGAGATAACTGGTAATCTCTCATTATACAAGTTTGATAGCCTCAGAAAAGCATATTATGCGCAAAGAATCTCGAAAATAAAAATTTTTTTTTAGAACTTTGGAAACTTCGTTAGAAACACTTTTTTTCCGTTCTTATTTGAGATAACTGGTTCTCTTTCATTATACTAGTTTGATAGCCTCAGAAAAGCATATTATGCGCAAAGAATCTCGAAAAGAAAAAAATTTTTTTTCGAAGTTTGGAAACTTCATTAGAATCACTTTTTTTCCATTCTAATTTGAGATAAATGGTAATCTCTCATTATACTAGTTTGATAGCCTCAGAAAACCATATTATGCTCAAAGAATCTCGAAAGAAGAAATTTTTTTTTCGAAGTTTGGAAACTTCGTTAGAATCACTTTTTTCCGTTGTTATTTGAGATAACTGGTTCTCTTTCATTATACTAGTTTGATAGCCTCAGTAAAGCAAATTATGCGCAAAGAATCTCGAAAAGAAAAAAAATTTTTTTCGAAGTTTGGAAACTTGCTTAGAATCACTTTTTTTTCCGTTTTTATTTGATATAACTGGTTCTCTTTCATTATAGTAGTTTGATAGCCTCAGTAAAGCATATTATGCGCAAAGAATCTCGAAAAGAAAAAAAATTTTTTCCAAGTTTGGAAACTTCGTTAGAATCACTTTTATTCCGTTCTTATTTGAGATAACTGGTTCTCTTTCATTATACCAGTTTGATAGCCTCAGAAAAGCATATTATGCGCAAAGAATCTCGAAAAGAAAAAAATTTTTTTTCGAAGTTTGTAAACTTCATTAGAATCACTTTTTTTCCATTCTAATTTGAGATAAATGGTAATCTCTCATTATACTAGTTTGATAGCCTCAGAAAACCATATTATGCTCAAAGAATCTCGAAAAGAAGAAATTTTTTTTTCAAAGTTTGGAAACTTCGTTAGAATCACTTTTTTTCCGTTGTTATTTGAGATAACTGGTTCTCTTTCATTATACTAGTTTGATAGCCTCAGAAAAGCATATTATGCGCATAGAATCTCGAAAAGAAAAAAATTTTTTTTTTGAACTTTGGAAACTTCTTTAGAATCACTTTTTTTCCATTCTTATATGAGATAAATGGTAATCTCTCATTATACTAGTTTGATAGCCTCAGAAAAGCATATTATGCGCAAAGAATCTCGAAAAGAAGAAATTTTTTTTCGAAGTTTGGAAACTTCAAAAGAATCACTTTTTTTCCATTCTTATTTGAGATAAATGGTAATCTCTCATTATACTAGTTTGATAGCCTCAGAAAAGCATATTATGCGCAAAGAATCTCGAAAAGAAGAAATTTTTTTTTCGAAGTTTGTAAACTTCGTTAGAATCACCATTTTTCCGTTGTTAATTGAGATAACGGGTTCTCTTTCATTATACTAGTTTGATAGCCTCAGAAAAGCATATTATGCGCAAAGAATCTCGAGAAGAAGAAATTTTTTTTTCGAAGTTTGGAAACTTCGTTAGAATCACTTTTTTTCCGTTGTTATTTGAGATAACTGGTTCTCTTTCATTATGCTAGTTTGATAGCCTCAGTAAAGCATATTATGCGCAAAGAATCTCGAAAAGAAAAAAAATTTTTTTCGAAGTTTGGAAACTTCGTTAGAATCACTTTTTTTCCGTTCTTATTTGAGATAACTGGTTCTCTTTCATCATAGTAGTTTGATATTTTCAGAAAAGCATATTATGCGCAAAGAATCTCGAAATGAAAAAAATTTTTTTTCGAAGTTTGGAAACTTCCTTAAAATCACTTTTTTTCCAATTTTATTTGAAATAATTGGTTCTCTTTCATTATACTAGTTTGATAGCTTCAGAAAAGCATATTATGCGCAAAGAATCTCGAAAAGAAAATTTTTTTTTTTTTTGAAGTTTGGAAACTTCTTTAGAAACACTTTTTTTCCGTTCATATTTGAGATAACTGGTTCTCTTTCATTATACTAGTTTGATAGCCTCAGAAAAGCATATTATGCGTTAGGAATCTCGAAAAGAAAAAAATTTTTTTTCTAAGTTTGGAAACTTCATTAGAATCACTTTTTTTCCATTCTGATTTGAGATAACTTGTAATCTCTCATTATACTAGTTTGATAGCCTCAGAAAATCATATTATGCGCAAAGAATCCCGAAAAGAATAAAATTTTTTTTCGATGTTCCGAAAATTCGTTAGAATCACTTTTTTCCGTTCTTATTTGAGATAACTGGTTCTCTTTCATTATACCAATTAGATAGCCTCAGAAAAGCATATTATGCGCAAAGAATCTCGAAAAGAAAAAAATTTTTTTTCGAAGTTGGAAACTTCATTAGAATCACTTTTTTTCTATTCTTATTTGAGATAACTGGTAATCTCTCATTATACAAGTTTGATAGCCTCAGAAAAGCATATTATGCGCGAGAATCTCGAAAAGAAAAAAAGTTTTTTTCGAATTTTCGAAACTTCCTTAGAATCACTTTTTTTCCAATTTTATTTGAAATAATTGGTTTTCTTTCATTATACTAGTTTGATAGCTTCAGAAAAGCATATTATGCGCAAAGAATCTCGAAAAGAAAAAAATTTTTTTTTTGAAGTTTAACACTTCTTTAGAAACACTTTTTTTCCGCTCATATTTGAGATAAATGGTTCTCTTTCATTATACCAGTTTGATAGCCTCAGAAAAGCATATTATGCGCAAGGAATCTCGAAAAGAAAAAAATTTTTTTTCTAAGTTTGGAAACTTCATTAGAATCACTTTTTTTCCATTCTGATTTGAGATAACTTGTAATATCTCATTATACTAGTTTGATAGCCTCAGAAAATCATATTATGCGCAAAGAATCTCGAAAAGAATAAAATTTATTTTCGATGTTCCGAAAATTCGTTAGAATCACTTTTTTTCCGTTCTTATTTGAGATAACTGGTTCTCTTGCATTATACCAATTAGATAGCCTCAGAAAAGCATATTATGCGCAAAGAATCTCGAAAATAAAAAAAATTTTTTTAGAAGTTTGGAAACTTCGTTAGAATCACTTTTTTTCCGTTCTTATTTGAGATAACTGGTTCTCTTTCATTATACCAATTAGATAGCTTCAGAAAAGCATATTATACGCAAAGAATCTCGAAAAGAAAAAAATTTTTTTTCGAAGTTGGAAACTTCATTAGAATCACTTTTTTTCTATTCTTATTTGAGATAACTGGTAATCTCTCATTATACTAGTTTGATAGCCTCAGAAAAGCATATTATGCGCGAGAATCTCGAAAAGAAAAAACGTTTTTTTCGAAGTTTCGAAACTTCCTTAGAATCACTTTTTTTCCGTTCTTATTTGGGATAACTCTCTTTCATTATACTAATTAGATAGCCTCAGAAAGGCATATTATGCGCAAAGAATCTCGAAAATAAAAATTTTTTTTTAGAACTTTGGAAACTTCGTTAGAAACACTTTTTTTCCGTTCTTATTTGAGAGAACTGGTTCTCTTTCATTATACTAAGTGGATAGCCTCAGAAAAGCATATTATGCGCAAAGAATCTCGAAAAGAAAAAAAATTTTTTTCGAAGTTTGGAAACGTCGTTTGAATCACTTTTTTCCGTTCTTATTTGAGATAACTGGTTCTCTTTCATTATAGTAGTTTGATAGCCTCAGAAAAGCATATTATGCGCAAAGAATCTCGAAAAGAAAAAAATTTTTATTCGAAGTTTGGAAACTTCTTTAGAATCAATTTTTTCCCGTTCTTATTTGAAATAACTGGTTCTCTTTCATTATACTAGTTTGATAGCCTCAGAAAAGCATATTATGCGCAAAGAATCTCCAAAAGAAAAAAAATCTTTTTTCAAAGTTTGGAAACTTCCTTAGAAACACTTTTTTTCCATTCTTATTTCAGTTAACTGGTTCTCATTCATTATACTAGTTTGATAGCCTCAGAAAAGCATATTATGCGCAAAGAATCTCGAAAAGAAAAAAAATTTTTTCGAAATTTGGAAACTTCGTTAGAATCACTTTTATTCCTTTCTTATTTGAGATAACTGGTTCTCTTTCATTATACTAGTTTGATAGCCTCAGAAAAGCATATTATGCGCAAAGAATCTCGACAAGAAGAAATTTTTTTTTCGAAGTTTGGAAACTTCGTTAGAATCACTTTTTTTCCGTTGTTATTTGAGATAACTGGTTCTCTTTCATTATACTAGTTTGATAGCCTCAGAAAACCATATTATGCTCAAAGAATCTCGAAAAGAAGAAATTTTTTTTTCGAAGTTTGGAAACTTCGTTAGAATCACTTTTTTTTTCCGTTGTTATTTGAGATAACTGGTTCTCTTTCATTATACTAGTTTGGTAGCCTCAGTAAAGCATATTATGCGCAAAGAATCTCGAAAAGAAAAAAAAATTTTTTCGAAGTTTGGAAACTTCCTTAGAATCACTTTTTTTCCGTTTTTATTTGAGATAACTGGTAATCTCTCATTATACTAGTTTGATAGCCTCAGAAAAGCATATTATGCGCGAGAATCTCGAAAATGAAAAAGTTTTATTTCGAAGTTTCGAAACTTCCTTAGAATCACTTTTTTTCCGTTCTTATTTGAGATAACTCTCTTTCATTATACTAATTAGATAGCCACAGAAAAGCATATTATGCGCAAAGAATCTCGAAATAAAAAATTTTTTTTAGAACTTTGGAAACTTCGTTAGAAACACTTTTTTTCCGTTCTTATTTGAGGGAACTGGTTCTCTTACATTATACTAGTTTGATAGCCTCAGAAAAGCATATTATGCGCAAAGAATCTCGAAAAGAAAAAATTTTTTTTCGAAGTTTGGAAACTTCGTTAGAATCACTTTTTTTCCATTCTTATTTGAGATAACTTGTAATCTCTCATTATATTAGTTTGATAGGTTCAGAAAAGCATATTATGCGCAAAGAATCTCGAAAAGAAAAAAAATTTTTTCGAAGTTTGGAAACGTCGTTTGAATCACTTTTTTCCGTTCTTATTTGAGATAACTGGTTCTCTTTCATTATAGTAATTTGATAGCCTCAGAAAAGCATATTATGCGCAAAGAATCTCGAAAAGAAAAAAATTTTTTTTCGAAGTTCGGAAACTTCTTTAGAATCACTTTTTTTCCGTTCTCATTTGAGATAACTGGTTCTCTTTCATTATACTAGTTTGATAGCCTCAGAAAAGCATATTATGCGCAAAGAATCTCCAAAAGAAAAAAATCTATTTTCAAAGTTTGGAAACTTCATTAGAATCACTTTTTTTCCATTCTTATTTGAGATAACTGGTAATCTCTCATTATACTAGTTTGATAGCCTTAGAAAACCATATTATGCTCAAAGAATCTCGAAAAGAAGAAATTTTTTTTTCGAAGTTTGGAAACTTCGTTAGAATCACTTTTGTTCCGTTGTTATTTGAGATAACTGGTTCTCTTTCATTATACTAGTTTGATAGCCTCAGTAAAGCATATTATGCGCAAAGAATCTCGAAAAGAAAAAAAATTTTTTTCGAAGTTTGGAAACTTCGTTAGAATCACTTTTTTTCCGTTTTTATTTGATATAACTGGTTCTCTTTCATTATAGTAGTTTGATAGCCTCAGTAAAGCATATTATGCGCAAAGAATCTCGAAAAGAAAAAAAATTTTTTCCAAGTTTGGAAACTTCGTTAGAATCACTTTATTCCGTTCTTATTTGAGATAACTGGTTCTCTTTCATTATACCAGTTTGATAGCCTCAGAAAAGCATATTATGCGCAAAGAATCTCGAAAAGAAAAAAATTTTTTTTCGAAGTTTGGAAACTTCATTAGAATCACTTTTTTTCCATTCTAATTTGAGATAAATGGTAATCTCTCATTATACTAGTTTGATAGCCTCAGAAAACCATATTATGCTCAAAGAATCTCGAAAAGAAGAAATTATTTTTTCGAAGTTTGGAAACTTCGTTAGAATCACTTTTTTTCCGTTGTTATTTGAGATAACTGGTTCTCTTTCATTATACTAGTTTGATAGCCTCAGAAAAGCATATTATGCGCATAGAATCTCGAAAAGAAAAAATTTTTTTTTTTGAACTTTGGAAACTTCTTTAGAATCACTTTTTTTCCGTTCTTATTTGAGATAACTGGTTCTCTTTCATTATACTAGTTTGATAGCCTCAGAAAATCTAATAATGCGCAAAGAATCTCAAAAAGAAAAAAATTTTTTTTCGAAGTTTGGAAACTTCATTAGAATCACTTTTTTTCCATTCTTATTTGAGATAAATGGTAATCTCTCATTATACTAGTTTGATAGCCTCAGAAAAGCATATTATGCGCAAAGAATCTCGAAAAGAAGAAATTTTTTTTCGAAGTTTGGAAACTTCAAAAGAATCACTTTTTTTCCATTCTTATTTGAGATAAATGGTAATCTCTCATTATACTAGTTTGATAGCCTCAGAAAAGCATATTATGCGCAAAGAATCTCGAAAAGAAGAAATTTTTTTTTCGAAGTTTGTAAACTTCGTTAGAATCACCATTTTTCCGTTGTTAATTGAGATAACGGGTTCTCTTTCGTTATACTAGTTTGATAGCCTCAGAAAAGCATATTATGCGCAAAGAATCTCGAGAAGAAGAAATTTTTTTTTCGAAGTTTGGAAACTTCGTTAGAATCACTTTTTTTCCGTTGTTATTTGAGATAACTGGTTCTCTTTCATTATGCTAGTTTGATAGCCTCAGTAAAGCATATTATGCGCAAAGAATCTCGAAAAGAAAAAAAATTTTTTTCGAAGTTTGGAAACTTCGTTAGAATCACTTTTTTTCCGTTCTTATTTGAGATAACTGGTTCTCTTTCATCATAGTAGTTTGATAGATTCAGAAAAGCATATTATGCGCAAAGAATCTCGAAATGAAAAAAATTTTTTTTCGAAGTTTGGAAACTTCCTTAGAATCACTTTTTTTCCAATTTTATTTGAAATAATTGGTTCTCTTTCATTATACTAGTTTGATAGCTTCAGAAAAGCATATTATGCGCAAAGAATTTCGAAAAGAAAATAATTTTTTTTTTGAAGTTTGGAAACTTCTTTAGAAACACTTTTTTTCCGTTCATATTTGAGATAACTGGTTCTCTTTCATTATACTAGTTTGATAGCCTCAGAAAAGCATATTATGCGTTAGGAATCTAGAAAAGAAAAAAATTTTTTTTCTAAGTTTGGAAACTTCATTAGAATCACTTTTTTTCCATTCTGATTTGAGATAACTTGTAATCTCTCATTATACTAGTTTGATAGCCTCAGAAAATCATATTATGCGCAAAGAATCCCGAAAAGAATAAAATTTTTTTTCGATATTCCGAAAATTCGTTAGAATCACTTTTTTTCCGTTCTTATTTGAGATAACTGGTTCTCTTTCATTATACCAATTAGATAGCCTCAGAAAAGCATATTATGCGCAAAGAATCTCGAAAAGAAAAAAATTTTTTTTCGAAGTTGGAAACTTCATTAGAATCACTTTTTTTCTATTCTTATTTGAGATAACTGGTAATCTCTCATTATACAAGTTTGATAGCCTCAGAAAAGCATATTATGCGCAAAGAATCTCGAAAATAAAAATTTTTTTTTAGAACTTTGGAAACTTCGTTAGAAACACTTTTTTTCCGTTCTTATTTGAGATAACTGGTTCTCTTTCATTATACTAGTTTGATAGCCTCAGAAAAGCATATTATGCGCAAAGAATCTCGAAAAGAAAAAAATTTTTTTTCGAAGTTTGGAAACTTCATTAGAATCACTTTTTTTCCATTCTAATTTGAGATAAATGGTAATCTCTCATTATACTAGTTTGATAGCCTCAGAAAACCATATTATGCTCAAAGAATCTCGAAAGAAGAAATTTTTTTTTCGAAGTTTGGAAACTTCGTTAGAATCACTTTTTTCCGTTGTTATTTGAGATAACTGGTTCTCTTTCATTATACTAGTTTGATAGCCTCAGTAAAGCAAATTATGCGCAAAGAATCTCGAAAAGAAAAAAAATTTTTTTCGAAGTTTGGAAACTTGCTTAGAATCACTTTTTTTTCCGTTTTTATTTGATATAACTGGTTCTCTTTCATTATAGTAGTTTGATAGCCTCAGTAAAGCATATTATGCGCAAAGAATCTCGAAAAGAAAAAAAATTTTTTCCAAGTTTGGAAACTTCGTTAGAATCACTTTTATTCCGTTCTTATTTGAGATAACTGGTTCTCTTTCATTATACCAGTTTGATAGCCTCAGAAAAGCATATTATGCGCAAAGAATCTCGAAAAGAAAAAAATTTTTTTTCGAAGTTTGTAAACTTCATTAGAATCACTTTTTTTCCATTCTAATTTGAGATAAATGGTAATCTCTCATTATACTAGTTTGATAGCCTCAGAAAACCATATTATGCTCAAAGAATCTCGAAAAGAAGAAATTTTTTTTTCAAAGTTTGGAAACTTCGTTAGAATCACTTTTTTTCCGTTGTTATTTGAGATAACTGGTTCTCTTTCATTATACTAGTTTGATAGCCTCAGAAAAGCATATTATGCGCATAGAATCTCGAAAAGAAAAAAATTTTTTTTTTGAACTTTGGAAACTTCTTTAGAATCACTTTTTTTCCATTCTTATATGAGATAAATGGTAATCTCTCATTATACTAGTTTGATAGCCTCAGAAAAGCATATTATGCGCAAAGAATCTCGAAAAGAAGAAATTTTTTTTCGAAGTTTGGAAACTTCAAAAGAATCACTTTTTTTCCATTCTTATTTGAGATAAATGGTAATCTCTCATTATACTAGTTTGATAGCCTCAGAAAAGCATATTATGCGCAAAGAATCTCGAAAAGAAGAAATTTTTTTTTCGAAGTTTGTAAACTTCGTTAGAATCACCATTTTTCCGTTGTTAATTGAGATAACGGGTTCTCTTTCATTATACTAGTTTGATAGCCTCAGAAAAGCATATTATGCGCAAAGAATCTCGAGAAGAAGAAATTTTTTTTTCGAAGTTTGGAAACTTCGTTAGAATCACTTTTTTTCCGTTGTTATTTGAGATAACTGGTTCTCTTTCATTATGCTAGTTTGATAGCCTCAGTAAAGCATATTATGCGCAAAGTATCTCGAAAAGAAAAAAAATTTTTTTCGAAGTTTGGAAACTTCGTTAGAATCACTTTTTTTCCGTTCTTATTTGAGATAACTGGTTCTCTTTCATCATAGTAGTTTGATATTTTCAGAAAAGCATATTATGCGCAAAGAATCTCGAAATGAAAAAAATTTTTTTTCGAAGTTTGGAAACTTCCTTAAAATCACTTTTTTTCCAATTTTATTTGAAATAATTGGTTCTCTTTCATTATACTAGTTTGATAGCTTCAGAAAAGCATATTATGCGCAAAGAATCTCGAAAAGAAAATTTTTTTTTTTTTTGAAGTTTGGAAACTTCTTTAGAAACACTTTTTTTCCGTTCATATTTGAGATAACTGGTTCTCTTTCATTATACTAGTTTGATAGCCTCAGAAAAGCATATTATGCGTTAGGAATCTCGAAAAGAAAAAAATTTTTTTTCTAAGTTTGGAAACTTCATTAGAATCACTTTTTTTCCATTCTGATTTGAGATAACTTGTAATCTCTCATTATACTAGTTTGATAGCCTCAGAAAATCATATTATGCGCAAAGAATCCCGAAAAGAATAAAATTTTTTTTCGATGTTCCGAAAATTCGTTAGAATCACTTTTTTCCGTTCTTATTTGAGATAACTGGTTCTCTTTCATTATACCAATTAGATAGCCTCAGAAAAGCATATTATGCGCAAAGAATCTCGAAAAGAAAAAAATTTTTTTTCGAAGTTGGAAACTTCATTAGAATCACTTTTTTTCTATTCTTATTTGAGATAACTGGTAATCTCTCATTATACAAGTTTGATAGCCTCAGAAAAGCATATTATGCGCGAGAATCTCGAAAAGAAAAAAAGTTTTTTTCGAATTTTCGAAACTTCCTTAGAATCACTTTTTTTCCGTTCTTATTTGAGATAACTCTCTTTCATTATACTAATTAGATAGCCTCAGAAAAGCATATTATGCGCAAAGAATCTCGAAAATAAAAATTTTTTTTTAGAACTTTGGAAACTTCGTTAGAAACACTTTTTTTCCGTTCTTATTTGAGATAACTGGTTCTCTTTCATTATACTAGTTTGATAGCCTCAGAAAAGCATATTATGCGCAAAGAATCTCGAAAAGAAAAAAATTTTTTTTCGAAGTTTGGAAACTTCATTAGAATCACTTTTTTTCCATTCTAATTTGAGATAAATGGTAATCTCTCATTATACTAGTTTGATAGCCTCAGAAAACCATATTATGCTCAAAGAATCTCGAAAGAAGAAATTTTTTTTTCGAAGTTTGGAAACTTCGTTAGAATCACTTTTTTCCGTTGTTATTTGAGATAACTGGTTCTCTTTCATTATACTAGTTTGATAGCCTCAGTAAAGCAAATTATGCGCAAAGAATCTCGAAAAGAAAAAAAATTTTTTTCGAAGTTTGGAAACTTGCTTAGAATCACTTTTTTTTCCGTTTTTATTTGATATAACTGGTTCTCTTTCATTATAGTAGTTTGATAGCCTCAGTAAAGCATATTATGCGCAAAGAATCTCGAAAAGAAAAAAAATTTTTTCCAAGTTTGGAAACTTCGTTAGAATCACTTTTATTCCGTTCTTATTTGAGATAACTGGTTCTCTTTCATTATACCAGTTTGATAGCCTCAGAAAAGCATATTATGCGCAAAGAATCTCGAAAAGAAAAAAATTTTTTTTCGAAGTTTGTAAACTTCATTAGAATCACTTTTTTTCCATTCTAATTTGAGATAAATGGTAATCTCTCATTATACTAGTTTGATAGCCTCAGAAAACCATATTATGCTCAAAGAATCTCGAAAAGAAGAAATTTTTTTTTCAAAGTTTGGAAACTTCGTTAGAATCACTTTTTTTCCGTTGTTATTTGAGATAACTGGTTCTCTTTCATTATACTAGTTTGATAGCCTCAGAAAAGCATATTATGCGCATAGAATCTCGAAAAGAAAAAAATTTTTTTTTTGAACTTTGGAAACTTCTTTAGAATCACTTTTTTTCCATTCTTATTTGAGATAAATGGTAATCTCTCATTATACTAGTTTGATAGCCTCAGAAAAGCATATTATGCGCAAAGAATCTCGAAAAGAAGAAATTTTTTTTCGAAGTTTGGAAACTTCAAAAGAATCACTTTTTTTCCATTCTTATTTGAGATAAATGGTAATCTCTCATTATACTAGTTTGATAGCCTCAGAAAAGCATATTATGCGCAAAGAATCTCGAAAAGAAGAAATTTTTTTTTCGAAGTTTGTAAACTTCGTTAGAATCACCATTTTTCCGTTGTTAATTGAGATAACGGGTTCTCTTTCATTATACTAGTTTGATAGCCTCAGAAAAGCATATTATGCGCAAAGAATCTCAGAAGAAGAAATTTTTTTTTCGAAGTTTGGAAACTTCGTTAGAATCACTTTTTTTCCGTTGTTATTTGAGATAACTGGTTCTCTTTCATTATGCTAGTTTGATAGCCTCAGTAAAGCATATTATGCGCAAAGAATCTCGAAAAGAAAAAAAATTTTTTTCGAAGTTTGGAAACTTCGTTAGAATCACTTTTTTTCCGTTCTTATTTGAGATAACTGGTTCTCTTTCATCATAGTAGTTTGATATTTTCAGAAAAGCATATTATGCGCAAAGAATCTCGAAATGAAAAAAATTTTTTTTCGAAGTTTGGAAACTTCCTTAAAATCACTTTTTTTCCAATTTTATTTGAAATAATTGGTTCTCTTTCATTATACTAGTTTGATAGCTTCAGAAAAGCATATTATGCGCAAAGAATCTCGAAAAGAAAATTTTTTTTTTTTTTGAAGTTTGGAAACTTCTTTAGAAACACTTTTTTTCCGTTCATATTTGAGATAACTGGTTCTCTTTCATTATACTAGTTTGATAGCCTCAGAAAAGCATATTATGCGTTAGGAATCTCGAAAAGAAAAAAATTTTTTTTCTAAGTTTGGAAACTTCATTAGAATCACTTTTTTTCCATTCTGATTTGAGATAACTTGTAATCTCTCATTATACTAGTTTGATAGCCTCAGAAAATCATATTATGCGCAAAGAATCCCGAAAAGAATAAAATTTTTTTTCGATGTTCCGAAAATTCGTTAGAATCACTTTTTTCCGTTCTTATTTGAGATAACTGGTTCTCTTTCATTATACCAATTAGATAGCCTCAGAAAAGCATATTATGCGCAAAGAATCTCGAAAAGAAAAAAATTTTTTTTCGAAGTTGGAAACTTCATTAGAATCACTTTTTTTCTATTCTTATTTGAGATAACTGGTAATCTCTCATTATACAAGTTTGATAGCCTCAGAAAAGCATATTATGCGCGAGAATCTCGAAAAGAAAAAAAGTTTTTTTCGAAGTTTCGAAACTTCCTTAGAATCACTTTTTTTCCGTTCTTATTTGAGATAACTCTCTTTCATTATACTAATTAGATAGCCTCAGAAAAGCATATTATGCGCAAAGAATCTCGAAAATAAAAATTTTTTTTTAGAACTTTGGAAACTTCGTTAGAAACACTTTTTTTCCGTTCTTATTTGAGATAACTGGTTCTCTTTCATTATACTAGTTTGATAGCCTCAGAAAAGCATATTATGCGCAAAGAATCTCGAAAAGAAAAAAATTTTTTTTCGAAGTTTGGAAACTTCATTAGAATCACTTTTTTTCCATTCTAATTTGAGATAAATGGTAATCTCTCATTATACTAGTTTGATAGCCTCAGAAAACCATATTATGCTCAAAGAATCTCGAAAAGAAGAAATTTTTTTTTCGAAGTTTGGAAACTTCGTTAGAATCACTTTTTTTCCGTTGTTATTTGAGATAACTGGTTCTCTTTCATTATACTAGTTTGATAGCCTCAGTAAAGCATATTATGCCCAAAGAATCTCGAAAAGAAAAAAAATTTTTTTCGAAGTTTGGAAACTTGCTTAGAATCACTTTTTTTTCCGTTTTTATTTGAGATAACTGGTTCTCTTTCATTATAGTAGTTTGATAGCCTCAGAAAAGCATATTATGCCCAAAGAATCTCGAAATGAAAAAATTTTTTTTTCGAAAATTGGAAACTTCCTTAGAATCACTTTTTTTCCATTCTTATTTGAGATAACTGGTTCTCTTTCATTATACAAGTTTGATAGCCTCAGAAAAGCATATTATGCGCATAGAATCTCGAAAAGAAAAAAAATTTTTTTTTGAACTTTGGAAACTTCTTTAGAATCACTTTTTTTCCGTTCTTATTTGAGATAACTGGTTCTCTTTCATTATACTAGTTTGATAGCCTCAGAAAATCATATAATGCGCAAAGAATGTCGAAAAGAAAAAAATTTTTTTTTCGAAGTTTGGAAACTTCATTAGAATCACTTTTTTTCCATTCTTATTTGAGATAAATGGTAATCTCTCATTATACTAGTTTGATAGCCTCAGAAAAGCATATTATGCGCAAAGAATCTCGAAATGAAAAAAAATTTTTTTCGAAGTTTGGAAACTTCCTTAGAATCACTTTTTTTCCAATTTTATTTGAAATAATTGGTTCTCTTTCATTATACTAGTTTGATAGCTTCAGAAAAGCATATTATGCGCAAAGAATCTCGAAAAGAAAAACTTTTTTTTTTTTAAGTTTGGAAACTTCTTTAGAATCACTTTTTTTCCGTTCATATTTGAGATAACTGGTTCTCTTTCATTATACTAGTTTGATAGCCTCAGAAAAGCATATTATGCGCAAGGAATTTCGAAAAGAAAAAATTTTTTTTCTAAGTTTGGAAACTTCATTAGAATCACTTTTTTTCCATTCTGATTTGAGATAACTTGTAATCTCTCATTATACTAGTTTGATAGCCTCAGAAAATCATATTATGCGCAAAGAATCTCGAAAAGAATAAAATTTTTTTTCGATGTTCCGAAAATTCGTTAGAATCACTTTTTTTCCGTTCTTATTTGAGATAACTGGTTCTCTTGCATTATACCAATTAGATAGCCTCAGAAAAGCATATTATACGCAAAGAATCTCGAAAATAAAAAAAATTTTTTTAGAAGTTTGGAAACTTCGTTAGAATCACTTTTTTTCCGTTCTTATTTGAGATAACTGGTTCTCTTTCATTATACCAATTATGAAGCCTCAGAAAAGCATATTATGCGCAAAGAATCTCGAAAAGAAAAAAATTTTTTTTCGAAGTTGGAAACTTCATTAGAATCACTTTTTTTCCATTCTTATTTGAGATAACTGGTAATCTCTCATTATATTAGTTTGGTAGGTTCAGAAAAGCATATTATGCGCAAAGAATCTCGAAAAGAAAAAAAATTTTTTTCGAAGTTTGGAAACGTCGTTTGAATCACTTTTTTCCGTTCTTATTTGAGATAACTGGTTCTCTTTCATTATAGTAATTTGATAGCCTCAGAAAAGCATATTATGCGCAAAGAATCTCGAAAAGAAAAAAATTTTTTTTCGAAGTTTGGAAACTTCTTTAGAATCACTTTTTTTCCGTTCTTATTTGAGATAACTGGTTCTCTTTCATTATACTAGTTTGATAGCCTCAGAAAAGCATATTATGCGCAAAGAATCTCCAAAAGAAAAAAAATCTTTTTTCAAAGTTTGGAAACTTCCTTAGAAACACTTTTTTTCCATTCTTATTTCAGTTAACTGGTTCTCTTTCATTATACTAGTTTGATAGCCTCAGAAAAGCATATTATGCGCAAAGAATCTCGAAAAGAAAAAAATTTATTTTCGAAGTTTGGAAACTTCATTAGAATCACTTTTTTTCCATTCTTATTTGAGATAACTGGTAATCTCTCATTATACTAGTTTGATAGCCTCAGACAAGCATATTATGCGCAAAGAATCTCGAAAAGAAAAAAAATTTTTTTCGAAGTTTGGAAACGTCGTTAGAATCACTTTTTTCCGTTCTTATTTGAGATAACTAGTTCTCTTTCATTATACAGTTTGATAGCCTCAGAAAAGCATATTATGGGCAAAGAATCTCGAAAAGAACAAAAATTTTTTACGAAGTGTGGAAACTTCGTTAGAATCACTTTTTTTCCGTTCTTATTTGAGATAACTGGTTCTCTTTCATTATACTAGTTTGATAGCCTTAGTAAAGCATATTATGCGCAAAGAATATCGAAAAGAAAAAAAATTTTTTTCGAAGTTTGGAAACGTCGTTTGAATCACTTTTTTCCGTTCTTATTTGAGATAACTGGTTCTCTTTCTTTATAATAGTTTGATAGCCTCAGTAAAGCATATTATGCGCAAAGAATCTCGAAAAGAAAAAAAAATTTTTCCAAGTTTGGAAACTTCGTTAGAATCACTTTTATTCCGTTCTTATTTGAGATAACTGGTTCTCTTTCATTATACCAGTTTGATAGCCTCAGAAAAGCATATTATGCGCAAAGAATCTCGAAAAGAAAAAAATTTTTTTTCGAAGTTTGGAAACTTCATTAGAATCACTTTTTTTCCATTCTAATTTGAGATAAATGGTAATCTCTCATTATACTAGTTTGATAGCCTCAGAAAACCATATTATGCTCAAAGAATCTCGAAAAAAAGAATTTTTTTTTTCGAAGTTTGGAAACTTCGTTAGAATCACTTTTTTTCCGTTGTTATTTGAGATAACTGGTTCTCTTTCATTATACTAGTTTGATAGCCTCAGTAAAGCATATTATGCGCAAAGAATCTCGAAAAGAAAAAAAATTTTTTTCGAAGTTTGGAAACTTCGTTAGAATCACTTTTTTTCCGTTTTTATTTGAGGTAACTGGTTCTCTTTCATTATAGTAGTTTGATAGCCTCAGTAAAGCATATTATGCGCAAAGAATCTCGAAAAGAAAAAAAATTTTTTCCAAGTTTGGAAACTTCGTTAGAATCACTTTTATTCCGTTCTTATTTGAGATAACTGGTTCTCTTTCATTATACCAGTTTGATAGCCTCAGAAAAGCATATTATGCGCAAAGAATCTCGAAAAGAAAAAAATTTGTTTTCGAAGTTTGGAAACTTCATTAGAATCACTTTTTTTCCATTCTAATTTGAGATAAATGGTAATCTCTCATTATACTAGTTTGATAGCCTCAGAAAACCATATTATGCTCAAAGAATCTCGAAAAGAAGAAATTTTTTTTTCGAAGTTTGGAAACTTCGTTAGAATCACTTTTTTTCCGTTGTTATTTGAGATAACTGGTTCTCTTTCATTATACTAGTTTGATAGCCTCAGAAAAGCATATTATGCGCATAGAATCTCGAAAAGAAAAAATTTTTTTTTTTGAACTTTGGAAACTTGTTTAGAATCACTTTTTTTCCGTTCTTATTTGAGATAACTGGTTCTCTTTCATTATACTAGTTTGATAGCCTCAGAAAATCTAATAATGCGCAAAGAATCTCGAAAAGAAAAGAATTTTTTTTCGAAGTTTGGAAACTTCATTAGAATCACTTTTTTTCCATTCTTATTTGAGATAAATGGTAATCTCTCATTATACTAGTTTGATAGCCTCAGAAAAGCATATTATGCGCAAAGAATCTCGAAAAGAAGAAATTTTTTTTCGAAGTTTGGAAACTTCAAAAGAATCACTTTTTTTCCATTCTTATTTGAGATAAATGGTAATCTCTCATTATACTAGTTTGATAGCCTCAGAAAAGCATATTATGCGCAAAGAATCTCGAAAAGAAGAAATTTTTTTTTCGAAGTTTGTAAACTTCGTTAGAATCACCATTTTTCCGTTGTTAATTGAGATAACGGGTTCTCTTTCATTATACTAGTTTGATAGCCTCAGAAAAGCATATTATGCGCAAAGAATCTCGAGAAGAAGAAATTTTTTTTTCGAAGTTTGGAAACTTCGTTAGAATCACTTTTTTTCCGTTGTTATTTGAGATAACTGGTTCTCTTTCATTATACTAGTTTGATAGCCTCAGTAAAGCATATTATGCGCAAAGAATCTCGAAAAGAAAAAAAATTTTTTTCGAAGTTTGGAAACTTCGTTAGAATCACTTTTTTTCCGTTCTTATTTGAGATAACTGGTTCTCTTTCATCATAGTAGTTTGATAGCCTCAGAAAAGCATATTATGCGCAAAGAATCTCGAAATGAAAAAAATTTTTTTTCGAAGTTTGGAAACTTCCTTAGAATCGCTTTTTTTCCAATTTTATTTGAAATAATTGGTTCTCTTTCATTATACTAGTTTGATAGCTTCAGAAAAGCATATTATGCGCAAAGAATCTCGAAAAGAAAATAATTTTTTTTTTGAAGTTTGGAAACTTCTTTAGAAACACTTTTTTTCCGTTCATATTTGAGATAACTGGTTCTCTTTCATTATACTAATTTGATAGCCTCAGAAAAGCATATTATGCGCAAAGAATCTCGAAAATAAAAATTTTTTTTTAGAACTTTGGAAACTTCGTTAGAAACTTTTTTTTTCCGTTCTTATTTGAGATAACTGGTTCTCTTTCATTATACTAGTTTGATAGCCTCAGAAAAGCATATTATGCGCAAAGAATCTCGAAAAGAAAAAAATTTTTTTTCGAAGTTTGGAAACTTCATTAGAATCACTTTTTTTCCATTCTAATTTGAGATAAATGGTAATCTCTCATTATACTAGTTTGATAGCCTCAGAAAACCATATTATGCTCAAAGAATCTCGAAAAGAAGAAATTTTTTTTTCGAAGTTTGGAAACTTCGTTAGAATCACTTTTTTTCCGTTGTTAATTGAGATAACTGGTTCTCTTTCATTATACTAGTTTGATAGCCTCAGTAAAGCATATTATGCGCAAAGAATCTCGAAAAGAAAAAAAATTTTTTTCGAAGTTTGGAAATTTCCTTAGAATCACTTTTTTTCCGTTTTTATTTGAGATAACTGGTTCTCTTTCATTATAGTAGTTTGATAGGCTTAGAAAAGCATATTATGCCCAAAGAATCTCGAAATGAAAAAATTTTTTTTTCGAAGTTTGGAAACTTCCTTAGAATCACTTTTTTTCCATTCTTATTTGAGATAACTGGTTCTCTTTCATTATACTAGTTTGATAGCCTCAGAAAAGCATATTATGCGAATAGAATCTCGAAAAGAAAAATTTTTTTTTTTTGAACTTTGGAAACTTCTTTAGAATCACTTTTTTTCCGTTCTTATTTGAGATAACTGGATCTCTTTCATTATACTAGTTTGATAGCCTCAGAAAATCATATAATGCGCAAAGAATCTCGAAAAGAAAAAAAATTTTTTTTCGAAGTTTGGAAACTTCATTAGAATCACTTTTTTTCCATTCTTATTTGAGATAAATGGTAATCTCTCATTATACTAGTTTGATAGCCTCAGAAAAGCATATTATGCGCAAAGAATCTCGAAAAGAAGAAGTTTTTTTTCGAAGTTTGGAAACTTCAAAAGAATCACTTTTTTTCCATTCTTATTTGAGATAAATGGTAATCTCTCATTATACTAGTTTGATAGCCTCAGAAAAGCATATTATGCGCTAAGAATCTCGAAAATAAGAAATTTTGTTTTCGAAGTTTGTAAACTTCGTTAGAATCACCTTTTTTCCGTTGTTAATTGAGATAACGGGTTCTCTCTCATTATACTAGTTTGATAGCCTCAGAAAACCATATTATGCGCGAGAATCTCGAAAAGAAAAAAAGTTTTTTTCGAAGTTTCGAAACTTCCTTAGAATCACTTTTTTTCCGTTCTTATTTGAGATAACTCTCTTTCATTATACTAATTAGATAGCCTCTGAAAGGCATATTATGCGCAAAGAATCTCGAAAATAAAATTTTTTTTTTTGAACTTTGGAAACTTCGTTAGAAACACTTTTTTTCCGTTATTATTTGAGAGAACTGGTTCTCTTTCATTATACTAGGTGGATAGCCTCAGAAAAGCATATTATGCGCAAAGAATCTCGAAAAGAAAAAAATTTTTTTTCGAAGTTTGGAAACTTCGTTAGAATCACTTTTTTTTCCATTCTTATTTGAGATAACTGGTAATCTCTCATTAAATTAGTTTGATAGCCTCAGAAATGCATATTATGCGCAAAGAATCTCGAAAAGAAAAAAAATTTCTTTCGAAGTTTGGAAACGTCGTATGAATCAATTTTTTCCGTTCTTATTTGAGATAACTGGTTCTCTTTCATTATAGTAGTTTGATAGCCTCAGAAAAGCATATTATGCGCAAAGAATCTCGAAAAGAAAAAAATTTTTTTCGAAGTTTGGAAACTTCTTTAGAATCACTTTTTTTCCGTTCTTATTTGAAATAACTGGTTCTCTTTCATTCTACTAGTTTGATAGCTTCAGAAAAGCATATTATGCGCAAAGAATCTCCAAAAGAAAAAAAAACATTTTTCAAAGTTTGGAAACTTCCTTACAAACACTTTTTTTCCATTCTTATTTCAGTTAACTGGTTCTCTTTCATTATACTAGTTTGATAGCCTCAGAAAAGCATATTATGCGCAAAGAATATCGAAAAGAAAAAAAAATTTTTCAAAATTTGGAAACTTCGTTAGAATCACTTTTATTCCGTTCTTATTTGAGATAACTGGTTCTCTTTCATTATACTAATTTGATAGCCTCAGAAAAGCATATTATGCGCAAAGAATCTCCAAAAGAAAAAAATTTTTTTTTGAAGTTTGGAAACTTCGTTAGAATCACTTTTTTTCCGTTCTTATTTGAGATAACTGGTTCTCTTTCATTATACTAGTTTGATAGCCTCAGAAAAGCATATTATGCGCAAAGAATCTCGAAAAGAAAAAAAATTTTTTTCGAAGTTTGGAAACTTCATTAGAATCACTTTTTTTCCATTCTAATTTGAGATAAATGGTAATCTCTCATTATACTAGTTTGATAATCTCAGAAAACCATATTATGCTCAAAGAATCTCGAAAAGAAGAAATTTTTTTTTCGAAGTTTGGAAACTTCGTTAGAATCACTTTTTTTCCGTTGTTATTTGAGATAACTGGTTCTCTTTCATTATACTAGTTTGATAGCCTCAGTAAAGCATATTATGCGCAAAGAATGTCGAAAAGAAAAAAAATTTTTTTCGAAGTTTGGAAACTTAGTTAGAATCACTTTTTTTCAGTTTTTATTTGAGATAACTGGTTCTCTTTCATTATAGTAGTTTGATAGCCTCAGAAAAGCATATTATGCGCAAAGAATCTCGAAATGAAAAAAATTTTTTTTCGAAGTTTGGAAACTTCCTTAGAATCACTTTTTTTCCATTCTTATTTGAGATAACTGGTTCTCTTTCATTATACTAGTTTGATAGCCTCAGAAAAGCATATTATGCGCAAGGAATCTCGAAAAGAAAAAATTTTTTTTTCTAAGTTTGGAAACTTCATTAGAATCACTTTTTTTCCATTCTGATTTGAGATAACTTGTAATCTCTCATTATACTAGTTTGATAGCCTCAGAAAATCATATTATGCGCAAAGAATCTCGAAAAGAATAAAAATTTTTTTCGATGTTCCGAAAATTCGTTAGAATCACTTTTTTTCCGTTCTTATTTGAGATAACTGGTTCTCTTGCATTATACCAATTAGATAGCCTCAGAAAAGCATATTATACGCAAAGAATCTCGAAAATAAAAAAAAATTTTTTAGAAGTTTGGAAACTTCGTTAGAATCACTTTTTTTCCGTTCTTATTTGAGATAACTGGTTCTCTTTCATTATACCAATTAGATAGCCTCAGAAAAGCATATTATGCGCAAAGAATCTCGAAAATAAAATTTTTTTTTTTGAACTTTGGAAACTTCGTTAGAAACACTTTTTTTCCGTTATTATTTGAGAGAACTGGTTCTCTTTCATTATACTAGGTGGATAGCCTCAGAAAAGCATATTATGCGCAAAGAATCTCGAAAAGAAAAAAATTTTTTTTCGAAGTTTGGAAACTTCGTTAGAATCACTTTTTTTTCCATTCTTATTTGAGATAACTGGTAATCTCTCATTAAATTAGTTTGATAGCCTCAGAAATGCATATTATGCGCAAAGAATCTCGAAAAGAAAAAAAATTTCTTTCGAAGTTTGGAAACGTCGTATGAATCAATTTTTTCCGTTCTTATTTGAGATAACTGGTTCTCTTTCATTATAGTAGTTTGATAGCCTCAGAAAAGCATATTATGCGCAAAGAATCTCGAAAAGAAAAAAATTTTTTTCGAAGTTTGGAAACTTCTTTAGAATCACTTTTTTTCCGTTCTTATTTGAAATAACTGGTTCTCTTTCATTCTACTAGTTTGATAGCTTCAGAAAAGCATATTATGCGCAAAGAATCTCCAAAAGAAAAAAAAACATTTTTCAAAGTTTGGAAACTTCCTTACAAACACTTTTTTTCCATTCTTATTTCAGTTAACTGGTTCTCTTTCATTATACTAGTTTGATAGCCTCAGAAAAGCATATTATGCGCAAAGAATATCGAAAAGAAAAAAAAATTTTTCAAAATTTGGAAACTTCGTTAGAATCACTTTTATTCCGTTCTTATTTGAGATAACTGGTTCTCTTTCATTATACTAATTTGATAGCCTCAGAAAAGCATATTATGCGCAAAGAATCTCCAAAAGAAAAAAATTTTTTTTTGAAGTTTGGAAACTTCGTTAGAATCACTTTTTTTCCGTTCTTATTTGAGATAACTGGTTCTCTTTCATTATACTAGTTTGATAGCCTCAGAAAAGCATATTATGCGCAAAGAATCTCGAAAAGAAAAAAAATTTTTTTCGAAGTTTGGAAACTTCATTAGAATCACTTTTTTTCCATTCTAATTTGAGATAAATGGTAATCTCTCATTATACTAGTTTGATAATCTCAGAAAACCATATTATGCTCAAAGAATCTCGAAAAGAAGAAATTTTTTTTTCGAAGTTTGGAAACTTCGTTAGAATCACTTTTTTTCCGTTGTTATTTGAGATAACTGGTTCTCTTTCATTATACTAGTTTGATAGCCTCAGTAAAGCATATTATGCGCAAAGAATGTCGAAAAGAAAAAAAATTTTTTTCGAAGTTTGGAAACTTAGTTAGAATCACTTTTTTTCAGTTTTTATTTGAGATAACTGGTTCTCTTTCATTATAGTAGTTTGATAGCCTCAGAAAAGCATATTATGCGCAAAGAATCTCGAAATGAAAAAAATTTTTTTTCGAAGTTTGGAAACTTCCTTAGAATCACTTTTTTTCCATTCTTATTTGAGATAACTGGTTCTCTTTCATTATACTAGTTTGATAGCCTCAGAAAAGCATATTATGCGCAAGGAATCTCGAAAAGAAAAAATTTTTTTTTCTAAGTTTGGAAACTTCATTAGAATCACTTTTTTTCCATTCTGATTTGAGATAACTTGTAATCTCTCATTATACTAGTTTGATAGCCTCAGAAAATCATATTATGCGCAAAGAATCTCGAAAAGAATAAAAATTTTTTTCGATGTTCCGAAAATTCGTTAGAATCACTTTTTTTCCGTTCTTATTTGAGATAACTGGTTCTCTTGCATTATACCAATTAGATAGCCTCAGAAAAGCATATTATACGCAAAGAATCTCGAAAATAAAAAAAAATTTTTTAGAAGTTTGGAAACTTCGTTAGAATCACTTTTTTTCCGTTCTTATTTGAGATAACTGGTTCTCTTTCATTATACCAATTAGATAGCCTCAGAAAAGCATATTATGCGCAAAGAATCTCGAAAAGAAAAAAATTTTTTTTCGAAGTTGGAAACTTCATTAGAATCACTTTTTTTCTATTCTTATTTGAGATAACTGGTAATCTCTCATTATACTAGTTTGATAGCCTCAGAAAAGCATATTATGCGCGAGAATCTCGAAAAGAAAAAAAGTTTTTTTCGATATATCGAAACTTCCTTAGAATCACTTTTTTTCCGTTCTTATTTGAGATAACTCTCTTTCATTATACTAATTAGATAGCCTCAGAAAGGCATATTATGCGCAAAGAAAATCGAAATAAAAAATTTTTTTTAGAACTTTGGAAACTTCGTTAGAAACACCTTTTTTCCGTTCTTATTTGAGAGAACTGGTTCTCTTTCATTATACTAGTTTGATAGCCTCAGAAAAGCATATTATGCGCAAAGAATCTCGAAAAGAAAAAAAATTTTTTTCGAAGTTTGGAAACTTCGTTAGAATCACTTTTTTTCCATTCTTATTTGAGATAACTGGTAATCTCTCATTATATTGGTTTGATAGCCTCAGAAAAGCATATTATGCGCAAAGAATCTCGAAAAGAAAAAAAAATTTTTTCGAAGTTTGGAAACGTCGTTTGAATCACTTTTTTCCGTTCTTATTTGAGATAACTGGCTCTCTTTCATTATAGTAGTTTGATAGCCTCAGAAAAGCATATTATGCGCAAAGAATCTCGAAAAGAAAAAAATTTTTTTTCGAAGTTTGGAAACTTCTTTAGAATCACTTTTTTTCCGTTCTTATTTGAGATAACTGGTTCTCTTTCATTATACTAGTTTGATAGCCTCAGAAAAGCATATTATGCGCAAAGAATCTCCAAAAGAAAAAAAATCTTTTTTCAAAGTTTGGAAACTTCCTTAAAAACACTTTTTTTATATTCTTATTTCAGTTAACTGGTTCTCTTTCATTATACTAGTTTGATAGCCTCAGAAAAGCATATTATGCGCAAAGAATCTCGAAAAGAAAAAAATTTTTTTTCGAAGTTTGGAAACTTCATTAGAATCACTTTTTTTCCATTCTTATTTGAGATAACTGGTAATCTCTCATTATACTAGTTTGATAGCCTCAGACTAGCATATTATGCGCAAAGAATCTCGAAAAGAAAAAAATTTTTTTCGAAGTTTGGAAACGTCGTTAGAATCACTTTTTTCCGTTCTTATTTGAGATAACTAGTTCTCTTTCATTATACAGTTTGATAGCCTCAGAAAAGCATATTATGGGCAAAGAATCTCGAAAAGAAGAAAAATTGTTTACGAAGTGTGGAAACTTCGTTAGAATCACTTTTTTCCGTTCTTATTTGAGATAACTGGTTCTCTTTCATTATAATAGTTTGATAGCCTCAGTAAAGCATATTATGCGCAAAGAATCTCGAAAAGAAAAAAAATTTTTTCCAAGTTTGGAAACTTCGTTAGAATCACTTTTATTCCGTTCTTATTATAGATAACTGGTTCACTTTCATTATACCAGTTTGATAGCCTCAGAAAAGCATATTATGCGCAAAGAATCTCGAAAAGAAAAAAATTTTTTTTCGAAGTTTGGAAACTTCATTAGAATCACTTTTTTTCCATTCTTATTTGAGATAAATGGTAATCTCTCATTATACTAGTTTGATAGCCTCAGAAAAGCATATTATGCGCAAAGAATCTCGAAAAGAAGAATTTTTTTTTCGAAGTTTGGAAACTTCAAAAGAATCACTTTTTTTCCATTCTTATTTGAGATAAATGGTAATCTCTCATTATACTAGTTTGATAGCCTCAGAAAAGCATATTATGCGCAAAGAATCTCGAAAAGAAGAATTTTTTTTTTCGAAGTTTGTAAACTTCGTTAGAATCACCATTTTTCCGTTGTTAATTGAGATAACGGGTTCTCTTTCATTATACTAGTTTGATAGCCTCAGAAAAGCATATTATGCGCAAAGAATCTCGAGAAGAAGAAATTTTTTTTTCGAAGTTTGGAAACTTCGTTAGAATCACTTTTTTTCCGTTGTTATTTGAGATAACTGGTTCTCTTTCATTATACTAGTTTGATAGCCTCAGTAAAGCATATTATGCGCAAAGAATCTCGAAAAGAAAAAAAATTTTTTTCGAAGTTTGGAAACTTCGTTAGAATCACTTTTTTTCCGTTCTTATTTGAGATAACTGGTTCTCTTTCATCATAGTAGTTTGATAGCCTCAGAAAAGCATATTATGCGCAAAGAATCTCGAAATGAAAAAAAATTTTTTTCGAAGTTTGGAAACTTCCTTAGAATCACTTTTTTTCCAATTTTATTTGAAATAATTGGTTCTCTTTCATTATACTAGTTTGATAGCTTCAGAAAAGCATATTATGCGCAAAGAATCTCGAAAAGAAAATAATTTTTTTTTTGAAGTTTGGAAACTTCTTTAGAAACACTTTTTTTCCGTTGATATTTGAGATAACTGGTTCTCTTTCATTATACTAATTTGATAGCCTCAGAAAAGCATATTATGCGCAAGGAATCTCGAAAAGAAAAAAATTTTTTTTCTAAGTTTGGAAACTACATTAGAATCACTTTTTTTCCATTCTGATTTGAGATAAATGGTAATCTCTCATTATACAAGTTTGATAGCCTCAGAAAAGCATATTATGCGCGAGAATCTCGAAAAGAAAAAAAATTTTTTTCGAAGTTTGGAAACTTCGTTAGAATCACTTTTTTTCCGTTCTTATTTGAGATAACTGGTTCTCTTTCATCATAGTAGTTTGATAGCCTCAGAAAAGCATATTATGCGCAAAGAATCTCGAAATGAAAAAAATTTTTTTTCGAAGTTTGGAAACTTCCTTAGAATCACTTTTTTTCCAATTTTATTTGAAATAATTGGTTCTCTTTCATTATACTAATTAGATAGCCTCAGAAAAGCATATTATGCGCAAAGAATCTCGAAAATAAAAATTTTTTTTTAGAACTTTGGAAACTTCGTTAGAAACACTTTTTTTCCGTTCTTATTTGAGGTAACTGGTTCTCTTTCATTATACTAGTTTGATAGCCTCAGAAAAGCATATTATGCGCAAAGAATCTCGAAAAGAAAAAAATTTTTTTTCGAAGTTTGGAAACTTCATTAGAATCACTTTTTTTCCATTCTAATTTGAGATAAATGGTAATCTCTCATTATACTAGTTTGATAGCCTCAGAAAACCATATTATGCTCAAAGAATCTCGAAAAGAAGAAATTTTTTTTTCGAAGTTTGGAAACTTCGTTAGAATCACTTTTTTTCCGTTGTTATTTGAGATAACTGGTTCTCTTTCATTATACTAGTTTGATAGCCTCAGTAAAGCATATTATGCGCAAAGAATCTCGAAAAGAAAAAAAATTTTTTTCGAAGTTTGGAAACTTCCTTAGAATCACTTTTTTTCCGTTTTTATTTGAGATAACTGGTTCTCTTTCATTATAGTAGTTTGATAGGCTTAGAAAAGCATATTATGCCCAAAGAATCTCGAAATGAAAAAATTTTTTTTTCGAAGTTTGGAAACTTCCTTAGAATCACTTTTTTTCCATTCTTATTTGAGATAACTGGTTCTCTTTCATTATACTAGTTTGATAGCCTCAGAAAAGCATATTATGCGCATAGAATCTCGAAAAGAAAAATTTTTTTTTTTTGAACTTTGGAAACTTCTTTAGAATCACTTTTTTTCCGTTCTTATTTGAGATAACTGGATCTCTTTCATTATACTAGTTTGATAGCCTCAGAAAATCATATAATGCGCAAAGAATCTCGAAAAGAAAAAAAATTTTTTTTCGAAGTTTGGAAACTTCATTAGAATCACTTTTTTTCCATTCTTATTTGAGATAAATGGTAATCTCTCATTATACTAGTTTGATAGCCTCAGTAAAGCATATTATGCGCAAAGAATCTCGAAAAGAAAAAAATTTTTTTTCGAAGTTTGGAAACTTCAAAAGAATCACTTTTTTTCCATTCTTATTTGAGATAAATGGTAATCTCTCATTATACTAGTTTGATAGCCTCAGAAAAGCATATTATGCGCTAAGAATCTCGAAAATAAGAAATTTTGTTTTCGAAGTTTGTAAACTTCGTTAGAATCACCTTTTTTCCGTTGTTAATTGAGATAACGGGTTGTCTTTCATTATACTAGTTTGATAGCCTCAGAAAAGCATATTATGCGCAAAGAATCTCGACAAGAAGAAATTTTTTTTTCGAAGTTTGGAAACTTCGTTAGAATCACTTTTTTCCGTTCTTATTTGAGATAACTGGTTCTCTTTCATCATAGTAGTTTGATAGCCTCAGAAAAGCATATTATGCGCAAAGAATCTCGAAATGAAAAAAATTTTTTTTCGAAGTTTGGAAACTTCTTTAGAATCACTTTTTTTCCAATTTTATATGAAATAATTGGTTCTCTTTCATTATACTAGTTTGATAGCTTCAGAAAAGCATATTATGCGCAAAGAATCTCGAAAAGAAAAAAATTTTTTTTTTGAAGTTTGGAAACTTCTTTAGAATCACTTTTTTTCCGTTCATATTTGAGATAACTGGTTCTCTTTCATTATACTAGTTTGAAGGCCTCAGAAAAGCATATTATGCGCAAGGAATCTCGAAAAGAAAAAAAATTTTTTTCTAAGTTTGGAAACTTCATTAGAATCACTTTTTTTCCATTCTGATTTGAGATAACTTGTAATCTCTCATTATACTAGTTTGATAGCCTCAGAAAATCATATTATGCGCAAAGAATCTCGAAAAGAATAAAATTTTTTTTCGATGTTCCGAAAATTCGTTAGAATCACTTTTTTTCCGTTCTTATTTGAGATAACTGGTTCTCTTGCATTATACCAATTAGATAGCCTCAGAAAAGCATATTATGCGCAAAGAATCTCGAAAATAAAAAAAATTTTTTTAGAAGTTTGGAAACTTCGTTAGAATCACTTTTTTTCCGTTCTTATTTGAGATAACTGGTTCTCTTTCATTATACCAATTAGATAGCCTCAGAAAAGCATATTATGCGCAAAGAATCTCGAAAAGAAAAAAATTTTTTTTCGAATTTGGAAACTTCATTAGAATCACTTTTTTTCTATTCTTATTTGAGATAACTGGTAATCTCTCATTATACTAGTTTGATAGCCTCAGAAAAGCATATTATGCGCGAGAATCTCGAAAAGAAAAAAAAATTTTTTCGAAGTTTGGAAACGTCGTTTGAATCACTTTTTTCCGTTCTTATTTGAGATAACTGGTTCTCTTTCATTATAGTAGTTTGATAGCCTCAGAAAAGCATATTATGCGCAAAGAATCTCGAAAAGAAAAAAATTTTTTATCGAAGTTGGAAACTTCATTAGAATCACTTTTTTTCTATTCTTATTTGAGATAACTGGTAATCTCTCATTATACTAGTTTGATAGCCTCAGAAAAGCATATTATGCGCGAGAATCTCGAAAAGAAAAAAAGTTTTTTTCGAAGTTGGAAACTTCCTTAGAATCACTTTTTTTCCGTTCTTATTTGAGATAACTCTCTTTCATTATACTAATTAGATAGCCTCAGAAAGGCATATTATGCGCAAAGAATCTCGAAAATAAAAATTTTTTTTTTGAACTTTGGAAACTTCGTTAGAAACACTTTTTTTCCGTTATTATTTGAGAGACCTGGTTCTCTTTCATTATACTAGGTGGATAGCCTCAGAAAAGCATATTATGCGCAAAGAATCTCGAAAAGAAAAAAATTTTTTTTCGAAGTTTGGAAACTTCGTTAGAATCACTTTTTTTTCCATTCTTATTTGAGATAACTGGTAATCTCTCATTAAATTAGTTTGATAGCCTCAGAAAAGCATATTATGCGCAAAGAATCTCGAAAAGAAAAAAAATTTCTTTCGAAGTTTGGAAACGTCGTTTGAATCACTTTTTTCCGTTCTTATTTGAGATAACTGGTTCTCTTTCATTATAGTAGTTTGATAGCCTCAGAAAAGCATATTATGCGCAAAGAATCTCGAAAAGAAAAAAATTTTTTTTCGAAGTTTGGAAACTTCTTTAGAATCACTTTTTTTCCGTTCTTATTTGAAATAACTGGTTCTCTTTCATTCTACTAGTTTGATAGCTTCAGAAAAGCATATTATGCGCAAAGAATCTCCAAAAGAAAAAAAAATCTTTTTTCAAAGTTTGGAAACTTCCTTAGAAACACTTTTTTTCCATTCTTATTTCAGTTAACTGGTTCTCTTTCATTATACTAGTTTGATAGCCTCAGAAAAGCATATTATGCGCAAAGAATATCGAAAAGAAAAAAATTTTTTTCGAAATTTGGAAACTTCGTTAGAATCACTTTTATTCCGTTCTTATTTGAGATAACTGGTTCTCTTTCATTATACTAATTTGATAGCCTCAGAAAAGCATATTATGCGCTAAGAATCTCCAAAAGAAAAAAATTTTTTTTTGAAGTTTGGAAACTTCGTTAGAATCACTTTTTTTCCGTTCTTATTTGAGATAACTGGTTCTCTTTCATTATACTAGTTTGATAGCCTCAGAAAAGCATATTTTGCGCAAAGAATCTCGAAAAGAAAAAAAATTTTTTTCGAAGTTTGGAAACTTCATTAGAATCACTTTTTTTCCATTCTAATTTGAGATAAATGGTAATCTCTCATTATACTAGTTTGATAATCTCAGAAAACCATTTTATGCTCAAAGAATCTCGAAAAGAAGAAATTTTTTTTTCGAAGTTTGGAAACTTCGTTAGAATCACTTTTTTTCCGTTGTTATTTGAGATAACTGGTTCTCTTTCATTATACTAGTTTGATAGCCTCAGTAAAGCATATTATGCGCAAAGAATGTCGAAAAGAAAAAAAATTTTTTTCGCAGTTTGGAAACTTCGTTAGAATCACTTTTTTTCCGTTTTTATTTGAGATAACTGGTTCTCTTTCATTATAGTAGTTTGATAGCCTCAGAAAAGCATATTATGCGCAAAGAATCTCGAAATGAAAAAAATTTTTTTTCGAAGTTTGGAAACTTCCTTAGAATCACTTTTTTTCCATTCTTTTTTGAGATAACTGGTTCTCTTTCATTATACTAGTTTGATAGCCTCAGAAAAGCATATTATGCGCAAGGAATCTCGAAAAGAAAAAATTTTTTTTTCTAAGTTTGGAAACTTCATTAGAATCACTTTTTTTCAATTCTGATTTGAGATAACTTGTAATCTCTCATTATACTAGTTTGATAGCCTCAGAAAATCATATTATGCGCAAAGAATCTCGAAAAGAATAAAAATTTTTTTCGATGTTCCGAAAATTCGTTAGAATCACTTTTTTTCCGTTCTTATTTGAGATAACTGGTTCTCTTGCATTATACCAATTAGATAGCCTCAGAAAAGCATATTATACGCAAAGAATCTCGAAAATAAAAAAAAATTTTTTAGAAGTTTGGAAACTTCGTTAGAATCACTTTTTTTCCGTTCTTATTTGAGATAACTGGTTCTCTTTCATTATACCAATTAGATAGCCTCAGAAAAGCATATTATGCGCAAAGAATCTCGAAAAGAAAAAAATTTTTTTTCGAAGTTGGAAACTTCATTAGAATCACTTTTTTTCTATTCTTATTTGAGATAACTGGTAATCTCTCATTATACTAGTTTGATAGCCTCAGAAAAGCATATTATGCGCGAGAATCTCGAAAAGAAAAAAAGTTTTTTTCGATATATCGAAACTTCCTTAGAATCACTTTTTTTCCGTTCTTATTTGAGATAACTCTCTTTCATTATACTAATTAGATAGCCTCAGAAAGGCATATTATGCGCAAAGAAAATCGAAATAAAAAATTTTTTTTAGAACTTTGGAAACTTCGTTAGAAACACTTTTTTTCCCTTCTTATTTGAGGGAACTGGTTCTCTTTCATTATACTAGTTTGATAGCCTCAGAAAAGCATATTATGCGCAAAGAATCTCGAAAAGAAAAAAAATTTTTTTCGAAGTTTGGAAACTTCGTTAGAATCACTTTTTTTCCATTCTTATTTGAGATAACTGGTAATCTCTCATTATATTGGTTTGATAGCCTCAGAAAAGCATATTATGCGCAAAGAATCTCGAAAAGAAAAAAAATTTTTTTCGAAGTTTGGAAACGTCGTTTGAATCACTTTTTTCCGTTCTTATTTGAGATAACTGGTTCTCTTTCATTATAGTAGTTTGATAGCCTCAGAAAAGCATATTATGCGCAAAGAATCTCGAAAAGAAAAAAATTTTTTTTCGAAGTTTGGAAACTTCATTAGAATCACTTTTTTTCCATTCTTATTTGAGATAACTGGTAATTTCTCATTATACTAGTTTGATAGCCTCAGACAAGCATATTATGCGCAAAGAATCTCGAAAAGAAAAAAATTTTTTTCGAAGTTTGGAAACGTCGTTAGAATCACTTTTTTCCGTTCTTATTTGAGATAACTAGTTCTCTTTCATTATACAGTTTGATAGCCTCAGAAAAGCATATTATGGGCAAAGAATCTCGAAAAGAAGAAAAATTGTTTACGAAGTGTGGAAAGTTCGTTAGAATCACTTTTTTCCGTTCTTATTTGAGATAACTGGTTCTCTTTCATTATAATAGTTTGATAGCCTCAGTAAAGCATATTATGCGCAAAGAATCTCGAAAAGAAAAAAAATTTTTTCCAAGTTTGGAAACTTCGTTAGAATCACTTTTATTCACTTCTTATTTGAGATAACTGGTTCACTTTCATTATACCAGTTTGATACCCTCAGAAAAGCATATTATGCGCAAAGAATCTCGAAAAGAAAAAAAATTTTTTTCGAAGTTTGGAAACTTCATTAGAATCACTTTTTTTCCATTCTGATTTGAGATAACTTGTAATCTCTCATTATACTAGTTTGATAGCCTCAGAAAATCATATTATGCGCAAAGAATCTCGAATAGAATAAAAAATTTTTTCGATGTTCCGAAAATTCGTTGGAATCACTTTTTTTCCGTTCTTATTTGAGATAACTGGTTCTCTTGCATTATACCAATTAGATAGCCTCAGAAAAGCATATTATACGCAAAGAATCTCGAAAATAAAAAAAAAATTTTTAGAAAATTTGGAAACTTCGTTAGAATCACTTTTTTTCCGTTCTTATTTGAGATAACTGGTTCTCTTTCATTATACCAATTAGATAGCCTCAGAAAAGCATTTAATGCGCAAAGAATCTCGAAAAGAAAAAAATTTTTTTTCGAAGTTGGAAACTTCATTAGAATCACTTTTTTTCTATTCTTATTTGAGATAACTAGTAATCTCTCATTATACTAGTTTGATAGCCTCAGAAAAGCATATTATGCGCGAGAATCTCGAAAAGAAAAAAAGTTTTTTTCGAAGTATCGAAACTTCCTTAGAATCACTTTTTTTCCGTTCTTATTTGAGATAACTCTCTTTCATTATACTAATTAGATAGCCTCAGAAAAGCATATTATGCGCAAAGAATCTCGAAATAAAAAAATTTTTTTTAGAACTTTGGAAACTTCGTTAGAAACACTTTTTTTCCGTTCTTATTTGAGAGAACTGGTTCTCTTTCATTATACTAGTTTGATAGCCTCATAAAAGCATATTATGCGCAAAGAATCTCGAAAAGAAAAAAAATTTTTTTCGAAGTTTGGAAACTTCGTTAGAATCACTTTTTTTCCATTCTTATTTGAGATAACTGGTAATCTCTCATTATATTGGTTTGATAGCCTCAGAAAAGCATATTATGCGCAAAGAATCTCGAAAAGAAAAAAAAATTTTTTCGAAGTTTGGAAACGTCGTTTGAATCACTTTTTTCCGTTCTTATTTGAGATATCTGGTTCTCTTTCATTATAGTTGTTTGATAGCCTCAGAAAAGCATATTATGCGCAAAGAATCTCGAAAAGAAAAAAATTTTTTTTCGAAGTTTGGAAACTTCTTTAGAATCACTTTTTTTCCGTTCTTATTTGAGATAACTGGTTCTCTTTCATTATACTAGTTTGATAGCCTCAGAAAAGTATATTATGCGCAAAGAATCTCCAAAAGAAAAAAAATCTTTTTTCAAAGTTTGGAAACTTCCTTAGAAACACTTTTTTTCCATTCTTATTTCAGTTAACTGGTTCTCTTTCATATACTAGTTTGATAGCCTCAGAAAAGCATATTATGCGCAAAGAATCTCGAAAAGAAAAAAATTTTTTTTCGAAGTTTGGAAACTTCATTAGAATCACTTTTTTTCCATTCTTATTTGAGATAACTGGTAATCTCTCATTATACCAGTTTGATAGCCTCAGACAAGCATATTATGCGCAAAGAATCTCGAAAAGAAAAAAAATTTTTTTCGAAGTTTGGAAACGTCGTTAGAATCACTTTTTTCCGTTCTTATTTGAGATAACTAGTTCTCTTTCATTATACAGTTTGATAGCCTCAGAAAAGCATGTTATGGGCAAAGAATCTCGAAAAGAAGAAAAATTTTTTACGAAGTGTGGAAACTTCGTTAGAATCACTTTTTTTCCGTTCTTATTTGAGATAACTGGTTCTCTTTCATTATACTAGTTTGATAGCCTTAGTAAAGCATATTATGCGCAAAGAATATCGAAAAGAAAAAAAAATTTTTTCGAAGTTTGGAAACGTAGTTTGAATCACTTTTTTCCGTTCTTATTTGAGATAACTGGTTCTCTTTCATTATAATAGTTTGATAGCCTCAGAAAAGCATATTATGCGCGAGAATCTCGAAAAGAAAAAAAGTTTTTTTCGATATATCGAAACTTCCTTAGAATCACTTTTTTTCCGTTCTTATTTGAGATAACTCTCTTTCATTATACTAATTAGATAGCCTCAGAAAGGCATATTATGCGCAAAGAAAATCGAAATAAAAAATTTTTTTTAGAACTTTGGAAACTTCGTTAGAAACACTTTTTTTCCGTTCTTATTTGAGGGAACTGGTTCTCTTTCATTATACTAGTTTGATAGCCTCAGAAAAGCATATTATGCGCAAAGAATCTCGAAAAGAAAAAAAATTTTTTTCGAAGTTTGGAAACTTCGTTAGAATCACTTTTTTTCCATTCTTATTTGAGATAACTGGTAATCTCTCATTATATTGGTTTGATAGCCTCAGAAAAGCATATTATGCGCAAAGAATCTCGAAAAGAAAAAAAATTTTTTTCGAAGTTTGGAAACGTCGTTTGAATCACTTTTTTCCGTTCTTATTTGAGATAACTGGTTCTCTTTCATTATAGTAGTTTGATAGCCTCAGAAAAGCATATTATGCGCAAAGAATCTCGAAAAGAAAAAAATTTTTTTTCGAAGTTTGGAAACTTCATTAGAATCACTTTTTTTCCATTCTTATTTGAGATAACTGGTAATTTCTCATTATACTAGTTTGATAGCCTCAGACAAGCATATTATGCGCAAAGAATCTCGAAAAGAAAAAAATTTTTTTCGAAGTTTGGAAACGTCGTTAGAATCACTTTTTTCCGTTCTTATTTGAGATAACTAGTTCTCTTTCATTATACAGTTTGATAGCCTCAGAAAAGCATATTATGGGCAAAGAATCTCGAAAAGAAGAAAAATTGTTTACGAAGTGTGGAAAGTTCGTTAGAATCACTTTTTTCCGTTCTTATTTGAGATAACTGGTTCTCTTTCATTATAATAGTTTGATAGCCTCAGTAAAGCATATTATGCGCAAAGAATCTCGAAAAGAAAAAAAATTTTTTCCAAGTTTGGAAACTTCGTTAGAATCACTTTTATTCACTTCTTATTTGAGATAACTGGTTCACTTTCATTATACCAGTTTGATACCCTCAGAAAAGCATATTATGCGCAAAGAATCTCGAAAAGAAAAAAAATTTTTTTCGAAGTTTGGAAACTTCATTAGAATCACTTTTTTTCCATTCTGATTTGAGATAACTTGTAATCTCTCATTATACTAGTTTGATAGCCTCAGAAAATCATATTATGCGCAAAGAATCTCGAAAAGAATAAAAAATTTTTTCGATGTTCCGAAAATTCGTTAGAATCACTTTTTTTCCGTTCTTATTTGAGATAACTGGTTCTCTTGCATTATACCAATTAGATAGCCTCAGAAAAGCATATTATACGCAAAGAATCTCGAAAATAAAAAAAAAATTTTTAGAAGTTTGGAAACTTCGTTAGAATCACTTTTTTTCCGTTCTTATTTGAGATAACTGGTTCTCTTTCATTATACCAATTAGATAGCCTCAGAAAAGCATTTAATGCGCAAAGAATCTCGAAAAGAAAAAAATTTTTTTTCGAAGTTGGAAACTTCATTAGAATCACTTTTTTTCTATTCTTATTTGAGATAACTAGTAATCTCTCATTATACTAGTTTGATAGCCTCAGAAAAGCATATTATGCGCGAGAATCTCGAAAAGAAAAAAAGTTTTTTTCGAAGTATCGAAACTTCCTTAGAATCACTTTTTTTCCGTTCTTATTTGAGATAACTCTCTTTCATTATACTAATTAGATAGCCTCAGAAAAGCATATTATGCGCAAAGAATCTCGAAATAAAAAAATTTTTTTTAGAACTTTGGAAACTTCGTTAGAAACACTTTTTTTCCGTTCTTATTTGAGAGAACTGGTTCTCTTTCATTATACTAGTTTGATAGCCTCAGAAAAGCATATTATGCGCAAAGAATCTCGAAAAGAAAAAAAATTTTTTTCGAAGTTTGGAAACTTCGTTAGAATCACTTTTTTTCCATTCTTATTTGAGATAACTGGTAATCTCTCATTATAATGGTTTGATAGCCTCAGAAAAGCATATTATGCGCAAAGAATCTCGAAAAGAAAAAAAAATTTTTTCGAAGTTTGGAAACGTCGTTTGAATCACTTTTTTCCCTTCTTATTTGAGATATCTGGTTCTCTTTCATTATAGTTGTTTGATAGCCTCAGAAAAGCATATTATGCGCAAAGAATCTCGAAAAGAAAAAAATTTTTTTTCGAAGTTTGGAAACTTCTTTAGAATCACTTTTTTTCCGTTCTTATTTGAGATAACTGGTTCTCTTTCATTATACTAGTTTGATAGCCTCAGAAAAGTATATTATGCGCAAAGAATCTCCAAAAGAAAAAAAATCTTTTTTCAAAGTTTGGAAACTTCCTTAGAAACACTTTTTTTCCATTCTTATTTCAGTTAACTGGTTCTCTTTCATATACTAGTTTGATAGCCTCAGAAAAGCATATTATGCGCAAAGAATCTCGAAAAGAAAAAAATTTTTTTTCGAAGTTTGGAAACTTCATTAGAATCACTTTTTTTCCATTCTTATTTGAGATAACTGGTAATCTCTCATTATACTAGTTTGATAGCCTCAGACAAGCATATTATGCGCAAAGAATCTCGAAAAGAAAAAAAATTTTTTTCGAAGTTTGGAAACGTCGTTAGAATCACTTTTTTCCGTTCTTATTTGAGATAACTAGTTCTCTTTCATTATACAGTTTGATAGCCTCAGAAAAGCATATTATGCGCAAAGAATATCGAAAAGAAAAAAAAAATTTTTCGAAGTTTGGAAACGTAGTTTGAATCACTTTTTGCCGTTCTTATTTGAGATAACTGGTTCTCTTTCATTATAATAGTTTGATAGCCTCAGTAAAGCATATTATGCGCAAAGAATCTCGAAAAGAAAAAAAATTTTTTCCAAGTTTGGAAACTTCGTTAGAATCACTTTTATTCCGTTCTTATTTGAGATAACTGGTTCTCTTTCATTATACCAGTTTGATAGCCTCAGAAAAGCATATTATGCGCAAAGAATCTCGAAAAGAAAAAAATTTTTTTTCGAAGTTTGGAAACTTCATTAGAATCACTTTTTTTCCATTCTAATTTGAGATAAATGGTAATCTCTCATTATACTAGTTTGATAGCCTCAGAAAACCATATTATGCTCAAAGAATCTCGAAAAGAAGAAATTTTTTTTTCGAAGTTTGGAAACTTCGTTAGAATCACTTTTTTTCGTTGTTATTTGAGATAACTGGTTCTCTTTCATTATACTAGTTTAATAGCCTCAGTAATGCATATTATGCGCAAAGAATCTCGAAAAGAAAAAAAAATTTTTTCGAAGTTTGGAAACTTCGTTAGAATCACTTTTTTTCCGTTTTTATTTGAGATAACTGGTTCTCTTTCATTATAGTAGTTTGATAGCCTCAGAAAAGCATATTATGCGCAAAGAATCTCGAAATGAAAAAAATTTTTTTTCGAAGTTTGGAAACTTCCTTAGAATCACTTTTTTTCCATTCTTATTTGAGATAACTGGTTCTCTTTCATTATACTAGTTTGATAGCCTCAGAAAATCATATAATGCGCAAAGAATCTCGAAAAGAAAAAAATTATTTTTCGAAGTTTGGAAACTTCATTAGAATCATTTTTTTTTCCATTCTTATTTGAGATAAATGGTAATCTCTCATTATACTAGTTTGATAGCCTCAGAAAAGCATATTATGCGCAAAGAATCTCGAAAAGAAGAAATTTTTTTTCGAAGTTTGGAAACTTCAAAAGAATCACTTTTTTTCCATTCTTATTTGAGATAAATGGTAATCCCTCATTATACTAGTTTGATAGCCTCAGAAAAGCATATTATGCGCAAAGAATCTCGAAAAGAAGAAATTTTTTTTTCGAAGTTTGTAAACTTCATTAGAATCACTTTTTTTCCATTCTAATTTGAGATAAATGGTAATCTCTCATTATACTAGTTTGATAGCCTCAGAAAACCATATTATGCTCAAAGAATCTCGAAAAGAAGAAATTTTTTTTTCGAAGTTTGGAAACTTCGTTAGAATCACTTTTTTTCCGTTGTTATTTGAGATAACTGGTTCTCTTTCATTATACTAGTTTGATAGCCTCAGAAAAGCATATTATGCCCAAAGAATCTCGAAAAGAAAAAAATTTTTTTTCGAAGTTTGGAAACTTCATTAGAATCACTTTTTTTCCATTCTAATTTGAGATAATTGGTAATCTCTCATTATACTAGTTTGATAGCCTCAGAAAACCATATTATGCTCAAAGAATCTCGAAAAGAAGAAATTTTTTTTTCGAAGTTTGGAAACTTCGTTAGAATCACTTTTTTCCGTTGTTATTTGAGATAACTGGTTCTCTTTCATTATACTATTTTGATAGCCTCAGAAGAGCATATTATGCGCATAGAATCTCGAAAAGAAAAATTTTTTTTTTTGAACTTTGGAAACTTCTTTAGAATCACTTTTTTTCCGTTCTTATTTGAGATAACTGGTTCTCTTTCATTATACTAGTTTGATAGCCTCAGAAAATCATATAATGCGCAAAGAATCTCGAAAAGAAAAAATTTTTTTTTCGAAGTTTGGAAACTTCATTAGAATCACTTTTTTTCCATTCTTATTTGAGATAAATGGTAATCTCTCATTATACTAGTTTGATAGCCTCAGAAAAGCATATTATGCGCAAAGAATCTCGAAAAGAAGAAATTTTTTTTCGAAGTTTGGAAACTTCAAAAGAATCACTTTTTTTCCATTCTTATTTGAGATAAATGGTAATCTCTCATTATACTAGTTTGATAGCCTCAGAAAAGCATATTATGCGCAAAGAATCTCGAAAAGAAGAAATTTTTTTTTCGAAGTTTGTAAACTTCGTTAGAATCACCTTTTTTCCGTTGTTAATTGAGATAACGGGTTCTCTTTCATTATACTAGTTTGATAGCTTCAGAAAAGCATATTATGCGCAAAGAATCTCGACAAGAAGAAATTTTTTTTTCGAAGTTTGGAAACTTCGTTAGAATCACTTTTTTTCCGTTGTTATTTGAGATAACTGGTTCTCTTTCATTATACTAGTTTGATAGCCTCAGTAAAGCATATTATGCGCAAAGAATCTCGAAAAGAAAAAAATTTTTTTTCGAAGTTTGGAAACTTCGTTAGAATCACTTTTTTTCCGTTCTTATTTGAGATAACTGGTTCTCTTTCATCATAGTAGTTTGATAGCCTCAGAAAAGCATATTATGCGCAAAGAATCTCGAAATGAAAAAAATTTTTTTTCGAAGTTTGGAAACTTCCTTAGAATCACTTTTTTTCCAATTTTATTTGAAATAATTGGTTCTCTTTCATTATACTAGTTTGATAGCTTCAGAAAAGCATATTATGCGCAAAGAATCTCGAAAGGAAAAAATTTTTTTTTTTGAAGTTTGGAAACTTCTTTAGAAACACTTTTTTTCCGTTCATATTTGAGATAACTGGTTCTCTTTCATTATACTAGTTTGATAGCCTCAGAAAAGCATATTATGCGCAAGGAATCTCGAAAAGAAAAAAATTTTTTTTCTAAGATTGGAAACTTCATTAGAATCACTTTTTTTCCATTCTGATTTGAGATAACTTGTAATCTCTCATTATACTAGTTTGATAGCCTCAGAAAATCATATTATGCGCAAAGAATCTCGAAAAGAATAAAATTTTTTTTCGATGTTCCGAAAATTCGTTAGAATCACTTTTTTTCCGTTCTTATTTGAGATAACTGGTTCTCTTTCATTATACCAATTAGATAGCCTCAGAAAAGCATATTATGCGCAAAGAATCTCGAAAAGAAAAAAATTTTTTTTCGAAGTTGGAAACTTCATTAGAATCACTTTTTTTCTATTCTTATTTGAGATAACTGGTAATCTCTCATTATACAAGTTTGATAGCCTCAGAAAAGCATATTATGCGCGAGAATCTCGAAAAGAAAAAAAGTTTTTTTCGAAGTTTCGAAACTTCCTTAGAATCACTTTTTTTCCGTTCTTATTTGAGATAACTCTCTTTCATTATACTAATTAGATAGCCTCAGAAAAGCATATTATGCGCAAAGAATCTCGAAAATAAAAATTTTTTTTTAGAACTTTGGAAACTTCGTTAGAAACACTTTTTTTTCCGTTCTTATTTGAGATAACTGGTTCTCTTTCATTATACTAGTTTGATAGCCTCAGAAAAGCATATTATGCGCAAAGAATCTCGAAAAGAAAAAATTTTTTTTTCGAAGTTTGGAAACTTCATTAGAATCACTTTTTTTCCATTCTAATTTGAGATAAATGGTAATCTCTCATTATACTAGTTTGATAGCCTCAGAAAACCATATTATGCTCAAAGAATCTCGAAAAGAAGAAATTTTTTTTTCGAAGTTTGGAAACTTCGTTAGAATCACTTTTTTTCCGTTGTTATTTGAGATAACTGGTTCTCTTTCATTATACTAGTTTGATAGCCTCAGTAAAGCATATTATGCGCAAAGAATCTCGAAAAGAAAAAATTTTTTTTCGAAGTTTGGAAAGTTCGTTAGAATCACTTTTTTTCCGTTTTTATTTGAGATAACTGGTTCTCTTTCATTATAGTAGTTTGATAGCCTGAGAAAAGCATATTATGCGCAAAGAATCTCGAAATGAAAACATTTTTTTTTCGAAGTTTGGAAACTTCCTTAGAATCACTTTTTTTCCATTCTTATTTGAGATAAATGGTAATCTCTCATTATACTAGTTTGATAGCCTCAGAAAACCATATTATGCTCAAAGAATATCGAAAAGAAGAAATTTTGTTTTCGAAGTTTGGAAACTTCGTTAGAATCACTTTTTTTCCTTTGTTATTTGAGATAACTGGTTCTCTTTCATTATACTAGTTTGATAGCCTCAGAAAAGCATATTATGCGCATAGAATCTCGAAAAGAAAAAAATTTTTTTTTTGAACTTTGGAAACTTCTTTAGAATCACTTTTTTTCCGTTCTTATTTGAGATAACTCTCTTTCATTATACTAATTAGATAGCCTCAGAAAAGCATATTATGCGCAAAGAATCTCGAAAATAAAAATTTTTTTTTAGAACTTTGGAAACTTCGTTAGAAACACTTTTTTTCCGTTCTTATTTGAGATAACTGGTTCTCTTTCATTATACTAGTTTGATAGCCTCAGAAAAGCATATTATGCGCAAAGAATCTCGAAAAGAAAAAATTTTTTTTTCGAAGTTTGGAAACTTCATTAGAATCACTTTTTTTCCATTCTAATTTGAGATAAATGGTAATCTCTCATTATACTAGTTTGATAGCCTCAGAAAACCATATTATGCTCAAAGAATCTCGAAAAGAAGAAATTTTTTTTTCGAAGTTTGGAAACTTCGTTAGAATCACTTTTTTTCCGTTGTTATTTGAGATAACTGGTTCTCTTTCATTATACTAGTTTGATAGCCTCAGTAAAGCATATTATGCGCAAAGAATCTCGAAAAGAAAAAATTTTTTTTCGAAGTTTGGAAACTTCGTTAGAATCCTTTTTTTTCCGTTTTTATTTGAGATAACTGGTTCTCTTTCATTATAGTAGTTTGATAGCCTGAGAAAAGCATATTATGCGCAAAGAATCTCGAAATGAAAACATTTTTTTTTCGAAGTTTGGAAACTTCCTTAGAATCACTTTTTTTCCATTCTTATTTGAGATAAATGGTAATCTCTCATTATACTAGTTTGATAGCCTCAGAAAACCATATTATGCTCAAAGAATATCGAAAAGAAGAAATTTTTTTTTCGAAGTTTGGAAACTTCGTTAGAATCACTTTTTTTCCTTTGTTATTTGAGATAACTGGTTCTCTTTCATTATACTAGTTTGATAGCCTCAGAAAAGCATATTATGCGCATAGAATCTCGAAAAGAAAAAAATTTTTTTTTTGAACTTTGGAAACTTCTTTAGAATCACTTTTTTTCCGTTCTTATTTGAGATAACTGGTTCTCTTTCATTATACTAGTTTGATAGCCTCAGAAAATCATATAATGCGCAAAGAATCTCGAAAAGAAAAAAATTTTTTTTCGAAGTTTGGAAACTTCATTAGAATCACTTTTTTTCCATTCTTATTTGAGATAAATGGTAATCTCTCATTATACTAGTTTGATAGCCTCAGAAAAGCATATTATGCGCAAACAATCTCGAAAAGAAGAAATTTTTTTTCGAAGTTTGGAAACTTTAAAAGAATCACTTTTTTTCCATTCTTATTTGAGATAAATGGTAATCTCTCATTATACTAGTTTGATAGCCTCAGAAAAGCATATTATGCGCAAAGAATCTCGAAAAGAATAAAATTTTTTTTCGATGTTCCGAAAATTCGTTAGAATCACTTTTTTTCCGTTCTTATTTGAGATAACTGGTTCTCTTTCATTATACCAATTAGATAGCCTCAGAAAAACATATTATGCGCAAAGAATCTCGACAAGAAGAAATTTTTTTTTCGAAGTTTGGAAACTTCTTTAGAAACACTTTTTTTCCGTTCATATTTGGGATAACTGGTTCTCTTTCATTATACTAGTTTGATAGCCTCAGAAAAGCATATTATGCGCAAGGAATCTCGAAAAGAAAAAAAATTTTTTTCTAAGTTTGGAAACTTCATTAGAATCACTTTTTTTTCCATTCTGATTTGAGATAACTTGTAATCTCTCATTATACTAGTTTGATAGCCTCAGAAAATCATATTATGCGCAAAGAATCTCGAAAAGAATAAAATTTTTTTTCGATGTTCCGAAAATTCGTTAGAATCACTTTTTTTCCGTTCTTATTTGAGATAACTGGTTCTCTTTCATTATACCAATTAGATAGCCTCAGAAAAGCATATTATGCGCAAAGAATCTCGAAAAGAAAAAATTTTTTTTTCGAAGTTGGAAACTTCATTAGAATCACTTTTTTTCTATTCTTATTTGAGATAACTGGTAATCCCTCATTATACAAGTTTGATAGCCTCAGAAAAGCATATTATGCGCGAGAATCTCGAAAAGAAAAAAAGTTTTTTTCGAAGTTTCGAAATTTCCTTAGAATCACTTTTTTTCCGTTCTTATTTGAGATAACTCTCTTTCATTATACTAATTAGATAGCCCCAGAAAAGCATATTATGCGCAAAGAATCTCGAAAATAAAAATTTTTTTTTAGAACTTTGGAAACTTCGTTAGAATCACTTTTTTTCCGTTCTTATTTGAGATAACTCTCTTTCATTATACTAATTAGATAGCCTCAGAAAACCATATTATGCTCAAAGAATCTCGAAAAGAAGAAATTTTTTTTTCGAAGTTTGGAAACTTCGTTAGAATCACTTTTTTTCCTTTGTTATTTGAGATAACTGGTTCTCTTTCATTATACTAGTTTGATAGCCTCAGAAAAGCATATTATGCGCATAGAATCTCGAAAAGAAAAAAATTTTTTTTTTGAACTTTGGAAACTTCTTTAGAATCACTTTTTTTCCGTTCTTATTTGAGATAACTGGTTCTCTTTCATTATACTAGTTTGATAGCCTCAGAAAATCATATAATGCGCAAAGAATCTCGAAAAGAAAAAAATTTTTTTTCGAAGTTTGGAAACTTCATTAGAATCACTTTTTTTCCATTCTTATTTGAGATAAATGGTAATCTCTCATTATACTAGTTTGATAGCCTCAGAAAAGCATATTATGCGCAAAGAATCTCGAAAAGAAGAAATTTTTTTTCGAAGTTTGGAAACATTAAAAGAATCACTTTTTTTCCATTCTTATTTGAGATAAATGGTAATCTCTCATTATACTAGTTTGATAGCCTCAGAAAAGCATATTATGCGCAAAGAATCTCGAAAGGAATAAAATTTTTTTTCGATGTTCCGAAAATTCGTTAGAATCACTTTTTTTCCGTTCTTATTTGAGATAACTGGTTCTCTTTCATTATACCAATTAGATAGCCTCAGAAAAACATATTATGCGCAAAGAATCTCGACAAGAAGAAATTTTTTTTTCGAAGTTTGGAAACATCTTTAGAAACACTTTTTTTCCGTTCATATTTGGGATAACTGGTTCTCTTTCATTATACTAGTTTGATAGCCTCAGAAAAGCATATTATGCGCAAGGAATCTCGACAAGAAGAAATTTTTTTTTCGAAGTTTGGAAACTTCGTTAGAATCACTTTTTTTCCGTTGTTATTTGAGATAACTGGTTCTCTTTCATTATACTAGTTTGATAGCCTCAGTAAAGCATATTATGCGCAAAGAATCTCGAAAAGAAAAAAATTTTTTTTCGAAGTTTGGAAACTTCGTTAGAATCACTTTTTTTCCGTTCTTATTTGAGATAACTGGTTCTCTTTCATCATAGTAGTTTGATAGCCTCAGAAAAGCATATTATGCGCAAAGAATCTCGAAATGAAAAAAATTTTTTTTCGAAGTTTGGAAACTTCCTTAGAATCACTTTTTTTCCAATTTTATTTGAAATAATTGGTTCTCTTTCATTATACTAGTTTGATAGCTTCAGAAAAGCATATTATGCGCAAAGAATCTCGAAAAGAAAAAATTTTTTTTTTTGAAGTTTGGAAACTTCTTTAGAAACACTTTTTTTCCGTTCATATTTGAGATAACTGGTTCTCTTTCATTATACTAGTTTGATAGCCTCAGAAAAGCATATTATGCGCAAGGAATCTCGAAAAGAAAAAAATTTTTTTTCTAAGATTGGAAACTTCATTAGAATCACTTTTTTTCCATTCTGATTTGAGATAACTTGTAATCTCTCATTATACTAGTTTGATAGCCTCAGAAAACCATATTATGCGCAAAGAATCTCGAAAAGAATAAAATTTTTTTTCGATGTTCCGAAAATTCGTTAGAATCACTTTTTTTCCGTTCTTATTTGAGATAACTGGTTCTCTTTCATTATACCAATTAGATAGCCTCAGAAAAGCATATTATGCGCAAAGAATCTCGAAAAGAAAAAAATTTTTTTTCGAAGTTGGAAACTTCATTAGAATCACTTTTTTTCTATTCTTATTTGAGATAACTGGTAATCTCTCATTATACAAGTTTGATAGCCTCAGAAAAGCATATTATGCGCGAGAATCTCGAAAAGAAAAAAAGTTTTTTTCGAAGTTTCGAAACTTCCTTAGAATCACTTTTTTTCCGTTCTTATTTGAGATAACTCTCTTTCATTATACTAATTAGATAGCCTCAGAAAAGCATATTATGCGCAAAGAATCTCGAAAATAAAAATTTTTTTTTAGAACTTTGGAAACTTCGTTAGAAACACTTTTTTTCCGTTCTTATTTGAGATAACTGGTTCTCTTTCATTATACTAGTTTGATAGCCTCAGAAAAGCATATTATGCGCAAAGAATCTCGAAAAGAAAAAATTTTTTTTTCGAAGTTTGGAAACTTCATTAGAATCACTTTTTTTCCATTCTAATTTGAGATAAATGGTAATCTCTCATTATACTAGTTTGATAGCCTCAGAAAACCATATTATGCTCAAAGAATCTCGAAAAGAAGAAATTTTTTTTTCGAAGTTTGGAAACTTCGTTAGAATCACTTTTTTTCCGTTGTTATTTGAGATAACTGGTTCTCTTTCATTATACTAGTTTGATAGCCTCAGTAAAGCATATTATGCGCAAAGAATCTCGAAAAGAAAAAATTTTTTTTCGAAGTTTGGAAACTTCGTTAGAATCACTTTTTTTCCGTTTTTATTTGAGATAACTGGTTCTCTTTCATTATAGTAGTTTGATAGCCTGAGAAAAGCATATTATGCGCAAAGAATCTCGAAATGAAAACATTTTTTTTTCGAAGTTTGGAAACTTCCTTAGAATCACTTTTTTTCCATTCTTATTTGAGATAAATGGTAATCTCTCATTATACTAGTTTGATAGCCTCAGAAAACCATATTATGCTCAAAGAATATCGAAAAGAAGAAATTTTTTTTTCGAAGTTTGGAAACTTCGTTAGAATCACTTTTTTTCCTTTGTTATTTGAGATAACTGGTTCTCTTTCATTATACTAGTTTGATAGCCTCAGAAAAGCATATTATGCGCATAGAATCTCGAAAAGAAAAAAATTTTTTTTTTGAACTTTGGAAACTTCTTTAGAATCACTTTTTTTCCGTTCTTATTTGAGATAACTGGTTCTCTTTCATTATACTAGTTTGATAGCCTCAGAAAATCATATAATGCGCAAAGAATCTCGAAAAGAAAAAAATTTTTTTTCGAAGTTTGGAAACTTCATTAGAATCACTTTTTTTCCATTCTTATTTGAGATAAATGGTAATCTCTCATTATACTAGTTTGATAGCCTCAGAAAAGCATATTATGCGCAAAGAATCTCGAAAAGAAGAAATTTTTTTTCGAAGTTTGGAAACTTTAAAAGAATCACTTTTTTTCCATTCTTATTTGAGATAAATGGTAATCTCTCATTATACTAGTTTGATAGCCTCAGAAAAGCATATTATGCGCAAAGAATCTCGAAAAGAATAAAATTTTTTTTCGATGTTCCGAAAATTCGTTAGAATCACTTTTTTTCCGTTCTTATTTGAGATAACTGGTTCTCTTTCATTATACCAATTAGATAGCCTCAGAAAAACATATTATGCGCAAAGAATCTCGACAAGAAGAAATTTTTTTTTCGAAGTTTGGAAACTTCTTTAGAAACACTTTTTTTCCGTTCATATTTGGGATAACTGGTTCTCTTTCATTATACTAGTTTGATAGCCTCAGAAAAGCATATTATGCGCAAGGAATCTCGACAAGAAGAAATTTTTTTTTCGAAGTTTGGAAACTTCGTTAGAATCACTTTTTTTCCGTTGTTATTTGAGATAACTGGTTCTCTTTCATTATACTAGTTTGATAGCCTCAGTAAAGCATATTATGCGCAAAGAATCTCGAAAAGAAAAAAATTTTTTTTCGAAGTTTGGAAACTTCGTTAGAATCACTTTTTTTCCGTTCTTATTTGAGATAACTGGTTCTCTTTCATCATAGTAGTTTGATAGCCTCAGAAAAGCATATTATGCGCAAAGAATCTCGAAATGAAAAAAATTTTTTTTCGAAGTTTGGAAACTTCCTTAGAATCACTTTTTTTCCAATTTTATTTGAAATAATTGGTTCTCTTTCATTATACTAGTTTGATAGCTTCAGAAAAGCATATTATGCGCAAAGAATCTCGAAAAGAAAAAAATTTTTTTTTGAAGTTTGGAAACTTCTTTAGAAACACTTTTTTTCCGTTCATATTTGAGATAACTGGTTCTCTTTCATTATACTAGTTTGATAGCCTCAGAAAAGCATATTATGCGCAAGGAATCTCGAAAAGAAAAAAATTTTTTTTCTAAGATTGGAAACTTCATTAGAATCACTTTTTTTCCATTCTGATTTGAGATAACTTGTAATCTCTCATTATACTAGTTTGATAGCCTCAGAAAATCATATTATGCGCAAAGAATCTCGAAAAGAATAAAATTTTTTTTCGATGTTCCGAAAATTCGTTAGAATCACTTTTTTTCCGTTCTTATTTGAGATAACTGGTTCTCTTTCATTATACCAATTAGATAGCCTCAGAAAAGCATATTATGCGCAAAGAATCTCGAAAAGAAAAAAATTTTTTTTCGAAGTTGGAAACTTCATTAGAATCACTTTTTTTCTATTCTTATTTGAGATAACTGGTAATCTCTCATTATACAAGTTTGATAGCCTCAGAAAAGCATATTATGCGCGAGAATCTCGAAAAGAAAAAAAGTTTTTTTCGAAGTTTCGAAACTTCCTTAGAATCACTTTTTTTCCGTTCTTATTTGAGATAACTCTCTTTCATTATACTAATTAGATAGCCTCAGAAAAGCATATTATGCGCAAAGAATCTCGAAAATAAAAATTTTTTTTTAGAACTTTGGAAACTTCGTTAGAAACACTTTTTTTCCGTTCTTATTTGAGATAACTGGTTCTCTTTCATTATACTAGTTTGATAGCCTCAGAAAAGCATATTATGCGCAAAGAATCTCGAAAAGAAAAAATTTTTTTTTCGAAGTTTGGAAACTTCATTAGAATCACTTTTTTTCCATTCTAATTTGAGATAAATGGTAATCTCTCATTATACTAGTTTGATAGCCTCAGAAAACCATATTATGCTCAAAGAATCTCGAAAAGAAGAAATTTTTTTTTCGAAGTTTGGAAACTTCGTTAGAATCACTTTTTTTCCGTTGTTATTTGAGATAACTGGTTCTCTTTCATTATACTAGTTTGATAGCCTCAGTAAAGCATATTATGCGCAAAGAATCTCGAAAAGAAAAAATTTTTTTTCGAAGTTTGGAAACTTCGTTAGAATCACTTTTTTTCCGTTTTTATTTGAGATAACTGGTTCTCTTTCATTATAGTAGTTTGATAGCCTGAGAAAAGCATATTATGCGCAAAGAATCTCGAAATGAAAACATTTTTTTTTCGAAGTTTGGAAACTTCCTTAGAATCACTTTTTTTCCATTCTTATTTGAGATAAATGGTAATCTCTCATTATACTAGTTTGATAGCCTCAGAAAACCATATTATGCTCAAAGAATATCGAAAAGAAGAAATTTTTTTTTCGAAGTTTGGAAACTTCGTTAGAATCACTTTTTTTCCTTTGTTATTTGAGATAACTGGTTCTCTTTCATTATACTAGTTTGATAGCCTCAGAAAAGCATATTATGCGCATAGAATCTCGAAAAGAAAAAAATTTTTTTTTTGAACTTTGGAAACTTCTTTAGAATCACTTTTTTTCCGTTCTTATTTGAGATAACTGGTTCTCTTTCATTATACTAGTTTGATAGCCTCAGAAAATCATATAATGCGCAAAGAATCTCGAAAAGAAAAAAATTTTTTTTCGAAGTTTGGAAACTTCATTAGAATCACTTTTTTTCCATTCTTATTTGAGATAAATGGTAATCTCTCATTATACTAGTTTGATAGCCTCAGAAAAGCATATTATGCGCAAAGAATCTCGAAAAGAAGAAATTTTTTTTCGAAGTTTGGAAACTTTAAAAGAATCACTTTTTTTCCATTCTTATTTGAGATAAATGGTAATCTCTCATTATACTAGTTTGATAGCCTCAGAAAAGCATATTATGCGCAAAGAATCTCGAAAAGAATAAAATTTTTTTTCGATGTTCCGAAAATTCGTTAGAATCACTTTTTTTCCGTTCTTATTTGAGATAACTGGTTCTCTTTCATTATACCAATTAGATAGCCTCAGAAAAACATATTATGCGCAAAGAATCTCGACAAGAAGAAATTTTTTTTTCGAAGTTTGGAAACTTCTTTAGAAACACTTTTTTTCCGTTCATATTTGGGATAACTGGTTCTCTTTCATTATACTAGTTTGATAGCCTCAGAAAAGCATATTATGCGCAAGGAATCTCGAAAAGAAAAAAAATTTTTTTCTAAGTTTGGAAACTTCATTAGAATCACTTTTTTTTTCCATTCTGATTTGAGATAACTTGTAATCTCTCATTATACTAGTTTGATAGCCTCAGAAAATCATATTATGCGCAAAGAATCTCGAAAAGAATAAAATTTTTTTTCGATGTTCCGAAAATTCGTTAGAATCACTTTTTTTCCGTTCTTATTTGAGATAACTGGTTCTCTTTCATTATACCAATTAGATAGCCTCAGAAAAGCATATTATGCGCAAAGAATCTCGAAAAGAAAAAATTTTTTTTTCGAAGTTGGAAACTTCATTAGAATCACTTTTTTTCTATTCTTATTTGAGATAACTGGTAATCCCTCATTATACAAGTTTGATAGCCTCAGAAAAGCATATTATGCGCGAGAATCTCGAAAAGAAAAAAAGTTTTTTTCGAAGTTTCGAAATTTCCTTAGAATCACTTTTTTTCCGTTCTTATTTGAGATAACTCTCTTTCATTATACTAATTAGATAGCCCCAGAAAAGCATATTATGCGCAAAGAATCTCGAAAATAAAAATTTTTTTTTAGAACTTTGGAAACTTCGTTAGAATCACTTTTTTTCCGTTCTTATTTGAGATAACTCTCTTTCATTATACTAATTAGATAGCCTCAGAAAACCATATTATGCTCAAAGAATCTCGAAAAGAAGAAATTTTTTTTTCGAAGTTTGGAAACTTCGTTAGAATCACTTTTTTTCCGTAGTTATTTGAGATAACTGGTTCTCTTTCATTATACTAGTTTGATAGCCTCATAAAGCAAGGAATCTCGAAAAGAAAAAAAATTTTTTTCGAAGTTTGGAAACTTCGTTAGAATCACTTTTTTTCCGTTTTTATTTGAGATAACTGGTTCTCTTTCATTATAGTAGTTTGATAGCCTCAGAAAAGCATATTATGCCCAAAGAATCTCGAAATGAAAAAATTTTTTTTTCGAAGTTTGGAAACTTCCTTAGAATCACTTTTTTTCCATTCTTATTTGAGATAACTGGTTCTCTTTCATTATACTAGTTTGATAGCCCCAGAAAAGCATATTATGCGCAAAGAATCTCGAAAAGAAGAAATTTTTTTTCGAAGTTTGGAAACTTCAAAAGAATCACTTTTTTTCCATTCTTATTTGAGATAAATGGTAATCCCTCATTATACTAGTTTGATAGCCTCAGAAAAGCATATTATGCGCAAAGAATCTCGAAAAGAAGAAATTTTTTTTTCGAAGTTTGTAAACTTCGTTAGAATCACCTTTTTTCCGTTGTTAATTGAGATAACGGGTTCTCTTTCATTATACTAGTTTGATAGCCTCAGAAAAGCATATTATGCCCAAAGAATCTCGAAAAGAAAAAAATTTTTTTTCGAAGTTTGGAAACTTCATTAGAATCACTTTTTTTCCATTCTAATTTGAGATAAATGGTAATCTCTCATTATACTAGTTTGATAGCCTCAGAAAACCATATTATGCTCAAAGAATCTCGAAAAGAAGAAATTTTTTTTTCGAAGTTTGGAAACTTCGTTAGAATCACTTTTTTTCCGTTGTTATTTGAAATAACTGGTTCTCTTTCATTATACTAGTTTGATAGCCTCAGAAAAGCATATTATGCGCATAGAATCTCGAAAAGAAAAATTTTTTTTTTTTGAACTTTGGAAACTTCTTTAGAATCACTTTTTTTCCGTTCTTATTTGAGATAACTGGTTCTCTTTCATTATACTAGTTTGATAGCCTCAGAAAATCATATAATGCGCAAAGAATCTCGAAAAGAAAAAAATTTTTTTTCGAAGTTTGGAAACTTCATTAGAATCACTTTTTTTCCATTCTTATTTGAGATAAATGGTAATCTCTCATTATACTAGTTTGATAGCCTCAGAAAAGCATATTATGCGCAAAGAATCTCGAAAAGAAGAAATTTTTTTTCGAAGTTTGGAAACTTCAAAAGAATCACTTTTTTTCCATTCTTATTTGAGATAAATGGTAATCTCTCATTATACTAGTTTGATAGCCTCAGAAAAGCATATTATGCGCAAAGAATCTCGAAAAGAAGAAATTTTTTTTTCGAAGTTTGTAAACTTCGTTAGAATCACCTTTTTTCCGTTGTTAATTGAGATAACGGGTTCTCTTTCATTATACTAGTTTGATAGCCTCAGTAAAGCATATTATGCGCAAAGAATCTCGAAAAGAAAAAAATTTTTTTCGAAGTTTGGAAACTTCGTTAGAATCACCTTTTTTCCGTTGTTAATTGAGATAACGGGTTCTCTTTCATTATACTAGTTTGATAGCCTCAGAAAAGCATATTATGCGCAAAGAATCTCGACAAGAAGAAAATTTTTTTTCGAAGTTTGGAAACTTCTTTAGAAACACTTTTTTTCCGTTCATATTTGAGATAACTGGTTCTCTTTCATTATACTAGTTTGATAGCCTCAGAAAAGCATATTATGCGCAAGGAATCTCGAAAAGAAAAAAAATTTTTTTCTAAGTTTGGAAACTTCATTAGAATCACTTTTTTTTCCATTCTGATTTGAGATAACTTGTAATCTCTCATTATACTAGTTTGATAGCCTCAGAAAATCATATTATGCGCAAAGAATCTCGAAAAGAATAAAATTTTTTTTCGATGTTCCGAAAATTCGTTAGAATCACTTTTTTTCCGTTCTTATTTGAGATAACTGGTTCTCTTTCATTATACTAATTAGATAGCCTCAGAAAAGCATATTATGCGCAAAGAATCTCGAAAATAAAAATTTTTTTTTAGAACTTTGGAAACTTCGTTAGAAACACTTTTTTTCCGTTCTTATTTGAGATAACTGGTTCTCTTTCATTATACTAGTTTGATAGCCTCAGAAAAGCATATTATGCGCAAAGAATCTCGAAAAGAAAAAAATTTTTTTTCGAAGTTTGGAAACCTCTTTAGAATCACTTTTTTTCCATTCTAATATGAGATAAATGGTAATCTCTCATTATACTAGTTTGATAGCCTCAGAAAACCATATTATGCTCAAAGAATCTCGAAAAGAAGAAATTTTTTTTTCGAAGTTTGGAAACTTCGTTAGAATCACTTTTTTTCCGTTGTTATTTGAGATAACTGGTTCTCTTTCATTATACTAGTTTGATAGGCTCAGTAAAGCATATTATGCGCAAGGAATCTCGAAAAGAAAAAAAAATTTTTTTCGAAGTTTGGAAACTTCGTTAGAATCACTTTTTTTCCGTTTTTATTTGAGATAACTGGTTCTCTTTCATTATAGTAGTTTGATAGCCTCAGAAAAGCATATTATGCCCAAAGAATCTCGAAATGAAAAAATTTTTTTTTCGAAGTTTGGAAACTTCCTTGGAATCACTTTTTTTCCATTCTTATTTGAGATAACTGGTTCTCTTTCATTATACTAGTTTGATAGCCTCAGAAAAGCATATTATGCGCATAGAATCTCGAAAAGAAAAAAAATTTTTTTTTTTGAACTTTGGAAACTTCTTTAGAATCACTTTTTTTCCGTTCTTATTTGAGATAACTGGTTCTCTTTCATTATACTAGTTTGATAGCCTCAGAAAATCATATGATGCGCAAAGAATCTCGAAAAGAAAAAAAATTTTTTTTCGAAGTTTGGAAACTTCATTAGAATCACTTTTTTTCCATTCTTATTTGAGATAAATCGTAATCTCTCATTATACTAGTTTGATAGCCTCAGAAAAGCATATTAAGCGCAAAGAATCTCGAAAAGAAGAATTTTTTTTTCGAAGTTTGGAAACTTCAAAAGAATCACTTTTTTCCATTCTTATTTGAGATAAATGGTAATCTCTCATTATACTAGTTTGATAGCCTCAGAAAAGCATATTATGCGCTAAGAATCTCGAAAATAAGAAATTTTTTTTTCGAAGTTTGTAAACTTCATTAGAATCACCTTTTTTCCGTTGTTAATTGAGATAACGGGTTCTCTTTCATTATACTATTTTGATAGCCTCAGAAAAGCATATTATGCGCAAAGAATCTCGACAAGAAGACATTTTTTTTTCGAAGTTTGGAAACTTCGTTAGAATCACTTTTTTCCGTTGTTATTTGAGATAACTGGTTCTCTTTCATTATACTAGTTTGATAGCCTCGGTAAAGCATATTATGCGCAAAGAATCTCGAAAAGAAAAAAAAATTTTTTCGAAATTTGGAAACTTCGTTAGGATCACTTTTTTTCCGTTCTTATTTGAGATAACTGGTTCTCTTTCATCATAGTAGTTTGATAGCCTCAGAAAAGCATATTATGCGCAAAGAATCTCGAAAAGAAAAAATTTTTTTTTTTGAAGTTTGGAAACTTCTTTAGAATCACTTTTTTTCCGTTCATATTTGAGATAACTGGTTCTCTTTCATTATACTAGTTTGATAGCCTCAGAAAAGCATATTATGCGCAAGGAATCTCGAAAAGAAAATTTTTTTTTTCTAAGTTTGGAAACTTCATTAGAATCACTTTTTTTCCATTCTGATTTCAGATAACTTGTAATCTCTCATTATACTAGTTTGATAGCCTCAGAAAATCATATTATGCGCAAAGAATCTCGAAAAGAATAAAATTTTTTTACGATGTTCCGAAAATTCGTTAGAATCACTTTTTTTCCGTTCTTATTTGAGATAACTGGTTCTCTTGCATTATACCAATTAGATAGCCTCAGAAAAGCATATTATGCGCAAAGAATCTGGAAAAGAAAAAAAATTTTTTTAGAAGTTTGGAAACTTCGTTAGAATCACTTTTTTTCCGTTCTTATTTGAGATAACTGGTAATCTCTCATTATACTAGTTTGATAGCCTCAGAAAAGCATATTATGCGCGAGAATCTCGAAAAGAAAAAAAATTTTTTTCGAAGTTTGGAAACGTCGTTTGAATCACTTTTTTCCGTTCTTATTTGAGATAACTGGTTCTCTTTCATTATAGTAGTTTGATAGCCTCAGAAAAGCATATTATGCGCAAAGAATCTCGAAAAGAAAAAAATTTTTTTTCGAAGTTGGAAACTTCATTAGAATCACTTTTTTTCTATTCTTATTTGAGATAACTGGTAATCTCTCATTATACTAGTTTGATAGCCTCAGAAAAGCATATTATGCGCGAGAATCTCGAAAAGAAAAAAAGTTTTTTTCGAAGTTTCGAAACTTCCTTAGAATCACTTTTTTTCCGTTCTTATTTGAGATAACTCTCTTTCATTATACTAATTAGATAGCCTCAGAAAGGCATATTATGCGCAAAGAATCTCGAAAATAAAAATTTTTTTTTAGAACTTTGGAAACTTCGTTAGAAACACTTTTTTTCCGTTCTTATTTGAGATAACTGGTTCTCTTTCATTATACTAGTTTGATAGCCTCAGAAAAGCATATTATGCGCAAAGAATCTCGAAAAGAAAAAATTTTTTTTTCGAAGTTTGGAAACTTCATTAGAATCACTTTTTTTCCATTCTAATTTGAGATAAATGGTAATCTCTCATTATACTAGTTTGATAGCCTCAGAAAACCATATTATGCTCAAAGAATCTCGAAAAGAAGAAATTTTTTTTTCGAAGTTTGGAAACTTCGTTAGAATCACTTTTTTTCCGTTGTTATTTGAGATAACTGGTTCTCTTTCATTATACTAGTTTGATAGCCTCAGTAAAGCATATTATGCGCAAAGAATCTCGAAAAGAAAAAATTTTTTTTCGAAGTTTGGAAACTTCGTTAGAATCACTTTTTTTCCGTTTTTATTTGAGATAACTGGTTCTCTTTCATTATAGTAGTTTGATAGCCTGAGAAAAGCATATTATGCGCAAAGAATCTCGAAATGAAAACATTTTTTTTTCGAAGTTTGGAAACTTCCTTAGAATCACTTTTTTTCCATTCTTATTTGAGATAAATGGTAATCTCTCATTATACTAGTTTGATAGCCTCAGAAAACCATATTATGCTCAAAGAATATCGAAAAGAAGAAATTTTTTTTTCGAAGTTTGGAAACTTCGTTAGAATCACTTTTTTTCCTTTGTTATTTGAGATAACTGGTTCTCTTTCATTATACTAGTTTGATAGCCTCAGAAAAGCATATTTTGCGCATAGAATCTCGAAAAGAAAAAAATTTTTTTTTTGAACTTTGGAAACTTCTTTAGAATCACTTTTTTTCCGTTCTTATTTGAGATAACTGGTTCTCTTTCATTATACTAGTTTGATAGCCTCAGAAAATCATATAATGCGCAAAGAATCTCGAAAAGAAAAAAATTTTTTTTCGAAGTTTGGAAACTTCATTAGAATCACTTTTTTTCCATTCTTATTTGAGATAAATGGTAATCTCTCATTATACTAGTTTGATAGCCTCAGAAAAGCATATTATGCGCAAAGAATCTCGAAAAGAAGAAATTTTTTTTCGAAGTTTGGAAACTTTAAAAGAATCACTTTTTTTCCATTCTTATTTGAGATAAATGGTAATCTCTCATTATACTAGTTTGATAGCCTCAGAAAAGCATATTATGCGCAAAGAATCTCGAAAAGAATAAAATTTTTTTTCGATGTTCCGAAAATTCGTTAGAATCACTTTTTTTCCGTTCTTATTTGAGATAACTGGTTCTCTTTCATTATACCAATTAGATAGCCTCAGAAAAACATATTATGCGCAAAGAATCTCGACAAGAAGAAATTTTTTTTTCGAAGTTTGGAAACTTCTTTAGAAACACTTTTTTTCCGTTCATATTTGGGATAACTGGTTCTCTTTCATTATACTAGTTTGATAGCCTCAGAAAAGCATATTATGCGCAAGGAATCTCGACAAGAAGAAATTTTTTTTTCGAAGTTTGGAAACTTCGTTAGAATCACTTTTTTTCCGTTGTTATTTGAGATAACTGGTTCTCTTTCATTATACTAGTTTGATAGACTCAGACAAGCATATTATGCGCAAAGAATCTCGAAAAGAAAAAAATTTTTTTTCGAAGTTTGGAAACTTCGTTAGAATCACTTTTTTTCCGTTCTTATTTGAGATAACTGGTTCTCTTTCATCATAGTAGTTTGATAGCCTCAGAAAAGCATATTATGCGCAAAGAATCTCGAAATGAAAAAAATTTTTTTTCGAAGTTTGGAAACTTCCTTAGAATCACTTTTTTTCCAATTTTATTTGAAATAATTGGTTTTCTTTCATTATACTAGTTTGATAGCTTCAGAAAAGCATATTATGCGCAAAGAATCTCGAAAAGAAAAAATTTTTTTTTTTGAAGTTTGGAAACTTCTTTAGAAACACTTTTTTTCCGTTCATATTTGAGATAACTGGTTCTCTTTCATTATACTAGTTTGATAGCCTCAGAAAAGCATATTATGCGCAAGGAATCTCGAAAAGAAAAAAATTTTTTTTCTAAGATTGGAAACTTCATTAGAATCACTTTTTTTCCATTCTGATTTGAGATAACTTGTAATCTCTCATTATACTAGTTTGATAGCCTCAGAAAATCATATTATGCGCAAAGAATCTCGAAAAGAATAAAATTTTTTTTCGATGTTCCGAAAATTCGTTAGAATCACTTTTTTTCCGTTCTTATTTGAGATAACTGGTTCTCTTTCATTATACCAATTAGATAGCCTCAGAAAAGCATATTATGCGCAAAGAATCTCGAAAAGAAAAAAATTTTTTTTCGAAGTTGGAAACTTCATTAGAATCACTTTTTTTCTATTCTTATTTGAGATAACTGGTAATCTCTCATTATACAAGTTTGATAGCCTCAGAAAAGCATATTATGCGCGAGAATCTCGAAAAGAAAAAAAGTTTTTTTCGAAGTTTCGAAACTTCCTTAGAATCACTTTTTTTCCGTTCTTATTTGAGATAACTCTCTTTCATTATACTAATTAGATAGCCTCAGAAAAGCATATTATGCGCAAAGAATCTCGAAAATAAAAATTTTTTTTTAGAACTTTGGAAACTTCGTTAGAAACACTTTTTTTCCGTTCTTATTTGAGATAACTGGTTCTCTTTCATTATACTAGTTTGATAGCCTCAGAAAAGCATATTATGCGCAAAGAATCTCGAAAAGAAAAAATTTTTTTTTCGAAGTTTGGAAACTTCATTAGAATCACTTTTTTTCCATTCTAATTTTAGATAAATGGTAATCTCTCATTATACTAGTTTGATAGCCTCAGAAAACCATATTATGCTCAAAGAATCTCGAAAAGAAGAAATTTTTTTTTCGAAGTTTGGAAACTTCGTTAGAATCACTTTTTTTCCGTTGTTATTTGAGATAACTGGTTCTCTTTCATTATACTAGTTTGATAGCCTCAGTAAAGCATATTATGCGCAAAGAATCTCGAAAAGAAAAAATTTTTTTTCGAAGTTTGGAAACTTCGTTAGAATCACTTTTTTTCCGTTTTTATTTGAGATAACTGGTTCTCTTTCATTATAGTAGTTTGATAGCCTCAGAAAAGCATATTATGCGCATAGAATCTCGAAAAGAAAAAAATTTTTTTTTTGAACTTTGGAAACTTCTTTAGAATCACTTTTTTTCCGTTCTTATTTGAGATAACTGGTTCTCTTTCATTATACTAGTTTGATAGCCTCAGAAAATCATATAATGCGCAAAGAATCTCGAAAAGAAAAAAATTTTTTTTCGAAGTTTGGAAACTTCATTAGAATCACTTTTTTTCCATTCTTATTTGAGATAAATGGTAATCTCTCATTATACTAGTTTGATAGCCTCAGAAAAGCATATTATGCGCAAAGAATCTCGAAAAGAAGAAATTTTTTTTCGAAGTTTGGAAACTTTAAAAGAATCACTTTTTTTCCATTCTTATTTGAGATAAATGGTAATCTCTCATTATACTAGTTTGATAGCCTCAGAAAAGCATATTATGCGCAAAGAATCTCGAAAAGAATAAAATTTTTTTTCGATGTTCCGAAAATTCGTTAGAATCACTTTTTTTCCGTTCTTATTTGAGATAACTGGTTCTCTTTCATTATACCAATTAGATAGCCTCAGAAAAACATATTATGCGCAAAGAATCTCGACAAGAAGAAATTTTTTTTTCGAAGTTTGGAAACTTCTTTAGAAACACTTTTTTTCCGTTCATATTTGGGATAACTGGTTCTCTTTCATTATACTAGTTTGATAGCCTCAGAAAAGCATATTATGCGCAAGGAATCTCGAAAAGAAAAAAAATTTTTTTCTAAGTTTGGAAACTTCATTAGAATCACTTTTTTTTCCATTCTGATTTGAGATAACTTGTAATCTCTCATTATACTAGTTTGATAGCCTCAGAAAATCATATTATGCGCAAAGAATCTCGAAAAGAATAAAATTTTTTTTCGATGTTCCGAAAATTCGTTAGAATCACTTTTTTTCCGTTCTTATTTGAGATAACTGGTTCTCTTTCATTATACCAATTAGATAGCCTCAGAAAAGCATATTATGCGCAAAGAATCTCGAAAAGAAAAAATTTTTTTTTCGAAGTTGGAAACTTCATTAGAATCACTTTTTTTCTATTCTTATTTGAGATAACTGGTAATCCCTCATTATACAAGTTTGATAGCCTCAGAAAAGCATATTATGCGCGAGAATCTCGAAAAGAAAAAAAGTTTTTTTCGAAGTTTCGAAATTTCCTTAGAATCACTTTTTTTCCGTTCTTATTTGAGATAACTCTCTTTCATTATACTAATTAGATAGCCCCAGAAAAGCATATTATGCGCAAAGAATCTCGAAAATAAAAATTTTTTTTTAGAACTTTGGAAACTTCGTTAGAAACACTTTTTTTCCGTTCTTATTTGAGATAACTGGTTCTCTTTCATTATACTAGTTTGATAGCCTCAGAAAAGCATATTATGCGCAAAGAATCTCGAAAAGAAAAAAATTTTTTTTCGAAGTTTGGAAACTTCTTTAGAATCACTTTTTTTCCATTCTAATTTGAGATAAATGGTAATCTCTCATTATACTAGTTTGATAGCCTCAGAAAACCATATTATGCTCAAAGAATCTCGAAAAGAAGAAATTTTTTTTTCGAAGTTTGGAAACTTCGTTAGAATCACTTTTTTTCCGTTGTTATTTGAGATAACTGGTTCTCTTTCATTATACTAGTTTGATAGCCTCATAAAGCAAGGAATCTTGAAAAGAAAAAAAATTTTTTTCGAAGTTTGGAAACTTCGTTAGAATCACTTTTTTTCCGTTTTTATTTAAGATAACTGGTTCTCTTTCATTATAGTAGTTTGATAGCCTCAGAAAAGCATATTATGCCCAAAGAATCTCGAAATGAAAAAATTTTTTTTTCGAAGTTTGGAAACTTCCTTAGAATCACTTTTTTCCATTCTTATTTGAGATAACTGGTTCTCTTTCATTATACTAGTTTGATAGCCCCAGAAAAGCATATTATGCGCAAAGAATCTCGAAAAGAAGAAATTTTTTTTCGAAGTTTGGAAACTTCAAAAGAATCACTTTTTTTCCATTCTTATTTGAGATAAATGGTAATCCCTCATTATACTAGTTTGATAGCCTCAGAAAAGCATATTATGCGCAAAGAATCTCGAAAAGAAGAAATTTTTTTTTCGAAGTTTGTAAACTTCGTTAGAATCACCTTTTTTCCGTTGTTAATTGAGATAACGGGTTCTCTTTCATTATACTAGTTTGATAGCCTCAGAAAAGCATATTATGCCCAAAGAATCTCGAAAAGAAAAAAATTTTTTTTCGAAGTTTGGAAACTTCATTAGAATCACTTTTTTTCCATTCTAATTTGAGATAAATGGTAATCTCTCATTATACTAGTTTGATAGCCTCAGAAAATCATATAATGCGCAAAGAATCTCGAAAAGAAAAAAATTTTTTTTCGAAGTTTGGAAACTTCATTAGAATCACTTTTTTTCCATTCTTATTTGAGATAAATGGTAATCTCTCATTATACTATTTTGATAGCCTCAGAAAAGCATATTATGCGCAAAGAATCTCGAAAAGAAGAAATTTTTTTTCGAAGTTTGGAAACTTCAAAAGAATCACTTTTTTTCCATTCTTATTTGAGATAAATGGTAATCTCTCATTATACTAGTTTGATAGCCTCAGAAAAGCATATTATGCGCAAAGAATCTCGAAAAGAAGAAATTTTTTTTTCGAAGTTTGTAAACTTCGTTAGAATCACCTTTTTTCCGTTGTTAATTGAGATAACGGGTTCTCTTTCATTATACTAGTTTGATAGCCTCAGTAAAGCATATTATGCGCAAAGAATCTCGAAAAGAAAAAAATTTTTTCGAAGTTTGGAAACTTCGTTAGAATCACCTTTTTTCCGTTGTTAATTGAGATAACGGGGTTCTCTTTCATTATACTAGTTTGATAGCCTCAGAAAAGCATATTATGCGCAAAGAATCTCGACAAGAAGAAAATTTTTTTTCGAAGTTTGGAAACTTCTTTAGAAACACTTTTTTTCCGTTCATATTTGAGATAACTGGTTCTCTTTCATTATACTAGTTTGATAGCCTCAGAAAAGCATATTATGCGCAAGGAATCTCGAAAAGAAAAAAAATTTTTTTCTAAGTTTGGAAACTTCATTAGAATCACTTTTTTTTCCATTCTGATTTGAGATAACTTGTAATCTCTCATTATACTAGTTTGATAGCCTCAGAAAATCATATTATGCGCAAAGAATCTCGAAAAGAATAAAATTTTTTTTCGATGTTCCGAAAATTCGTTAGAATCACTTTTTTTCCGTTCTTATTTGAGATAACTGGTTCTCTTTCATTATACTAATTAGATAGCCTCAGAAAAGCATATTATGCGCAAAGAATCTCGAAAATAAAAATTTTTTTTTAGAACTTTGGAAACTTCGTTAGAAACACTTTTTTTCCGTTCTTATTTGAGATAACTGGTTCTCTTTCATTATACTAGTTTGATAGCCTCAGAAAAGCATATTATGCGCAAAGAATCCCGAAAAGAAAAAAATTTTTTTTCGAAGTTTGGAAACCTCTTTAGAATCACTTTTTTTCCATTCTAATATGAGATAAATGGTAATCTCTCATTATACTAGTTTGATAGCCTCAGAAAACCATATTATGCTCAAAGAATCTCGAAAAGAAGAAATTTTTTTTTCGAAGTTTGGAAACTTCGTTAGAATCACTTTTTTTCCGTTGTTATTTGAGATAACTGGTTCTCTTTCATTATAGTAGTTTGATAGGCTCAGTAAAGCATATTATGCGCAAGGAATCTCGAAAAGAAAAAAAAATTTTTTTCGAAGTTTGGAAACTTCGTTAGAATTACTTTTTTTCCGTTTTTATTTGAGATAACTGGTTCTCTTTCATTATAGTAGTTTGATAGCCTCAGAAAAGCATATTATGCCCAAAGAATCTCGAAATGAAAAAATTTTTTTTTCGAAGTTTGGAAACTTCCTTGGAATCACTTTTTTTCCATTCTTATTTGAGATAACTGGTTCTCTTTCATTATACTAGTTTGATAGCCTCAGAAAAGCATATTATGCGCATAGAATCTCGAAAAGAAAAAAAATTTTTTTTTTTGAACTTTGGAAACTTCTTTAGAATCACTTTTTTTCCGTTCTTATTTGAGATAACTGGTTCTCTTTCATTATACTAGTTTGATAGCCTCAGAAAATCATATAATGCGCAAAGAATCTCGAAAAGAAAAAAAATTTTTTTTCGAAGTTTGGAAACTTCATTAGAATCACTTTTTTTCCATTCTTATTTGAGATAAATCGTAATCTCTCATTATACTAGTTTGATAGCCTCAGAAAAGCATATTAAGCGCAAAGAATCTCGAAAAGAAGAATTTTTTTTTCGAAGTTTGGAAACTTCAAAAGAATCACTTTTTTCCGTTGTTAATTGAGATAACGGGTTCTCTTTCATTATACTAGTTTGATAGCCTCAGAAAAGCATATTATGCGCAAAGAATCTCGACAAGAAGACATTTTTTTTTCGAAGTTTGGAAACTTCGTTAGAATCACTTTTTTCCGTTGTTATTTGAGATAACTGGTTCTCTTTCATTATACTAGTTTGATAGCCTCGGTAAAGCATATTATGCGCAAAGAATCTCGAAAAGAAAAAAAAATTTTTTCGAAGTTTGGAAACTTCGTTAGAATCACTTTTTTTCCGTTCTTATTTGAGATAACTGGTTCTCTTTCATCATAGTAGTTTGATAGCCTCAGAAAAGCATATTATGCGCAAAGAATCTCGAAATGAAAAAATTTTTTTTTCGAAGTTTGGAAACTTCCTTAGAATCACTTTTTTGCCAATTTTATTTGAAATAATTGGTTCTCTTTCATTATACTAGTTTGATAGCTTCAGAAAAGCATATTATGCGCAAAGAATCTCGAAAAGAAAAAATTTTTTTTTTTGAAGTTTGGAAACTTCTTTAGAATTCCTTTTTTTCCGTTCATATTTGAGATAACTGGTTCTCTTTCATTATACTAGTTTGATAGCCTCAGAAAAGCATATTATGCGCAAGGAATCTCGAAAAGAAAATTTTTTTTTTCTAAGTTTGGAAACTTCATTAGAATCACTTTTTTTCCATTCTGATTTCAGATAACTTGTAATCTCTCATTATACTAGTTTGATAGCCTCAGAAAATCATATTATGCGCAAAGAATCTCGAAAAGAATAAAATTTTTTTACGATGTTCCGAAAAATCGTTAGAATCACTTTTTTTCCGTTCTTATTTGAGATAACTGGTTCTCTTGCATTATACCAATTAGATAGCCTCAGAAAAGCATATTATGCGCAAAGAATCTGGAAAAGAAAAAAAATTTTTTTAGAAGTTTGGAAACTTCGTTAGAATCACTTTTTTTCCGTTCTTATTTGAGATAACTGGTAATCTCTCATTATACTAGTTTGATAGCCTCAGAAAAGCATATTATGCGCGAGAATCTCGAAAAGAAAAAAAATTTTTTTCGAAGTTGGAAACTTCATTAGAATCACTTTTTTTCTATTCTTATTTGAGATAACTGGTAATCTCTCATTATACTAGTTTGATAGCCTCAGAAAAGCATACTATGCGCGAGAATCTCGAAAAGAAAAAAAGTTTTTTTCGAAGTTTCGAAACTTCCTTAGAATCACTTTTTTTCCGTTCTTATTTGAGATAACTCTCTTTCATTATACTAATTAGATAGCCTCAGAAAGGCATATTATGCGCAAAGAATCTCGAAAATAAAAATTTTTTTTAGAACTTTGGAAACTTCGTTAGAAACACTTTTTTTCCGTTCTTATTTGAGAGAACTGGTTCTCTTTCATTATACTAGGTGTATAGCCTGAGAAAAGCATATTATGCGCAAAGAATCTCGAAAAGAAAAAAATTTTTTTTCGAAGTTTGGAAACTTCGTTAGAATCACTTTTTTTTCCATTCTTATTTGAGATAACTGGTAATCTCTCATTATATAAGTTTGATAGCCTCAGAAAAGCATATTATGCGCAAAGAATCTCGAAAAGAAAAAAAATTTTTTTCGAAGTTTGGAAACGTCGTTTGAATCACTTTTTTCCGTTCTTATTTGAGATAACTGGTTCTCTTTCATTATAGTAGTTTGAAAGCCTCAGAAAAGCATATTATGCGCAAAGAATCTCGAAAAGAAAAAAATTTTTTTTCGAAGTTTGGAAACTTCGTTAGAATCACTTTTTTTCCGTTCTTATTTGAAATAACTGGTTCTCTTTCATTATACTAGTTTGATAGCTTCAGAAAAGCATATTATGCGCAAAGAATCTCCAAAAGAAAAAAAATCTTTTTTCAAAGTTTGGAAACTTCCTTAGAAACACTTTTTTTCCATTCTTATTTCAGTTAACTGGTTCTCTTTCATTATACTAGTTTGATAGCCTCAGAAAACCATATTATGCGCAAAGAATCTCGAAAAGAAAAAAAATTTTTTCGAAATTTGGAAACTTCGTTAGAATCACTTTTATTCCGTTCTTATTTGAGATAACTGGTTCTCTTTCATTATACTAGTTTGATAGCCTCAGAAAAGCATATTATGCGCAAAGAATCTCGAAAAGAAAAAAATTTTTTTTCGAAGTTTGGAAACTTCGTTAGAATCACTTTTTTTCCATTGTTATTTGAGATAACTGGTTCTCTTTCATTATACTAGTTTGATAGCCTCAGTAAAGCATATTATGCGCAAGGAATCTCGAAAAGAAAAAAAAATTTTTTCGAAGTTTGGAAACTTCGTTAGAATCACTTTTTTTCCGTTTTTATTTGAGATAACTGGTTCTCTTTCATTATAGTAGTTTGATAGCCTCAGAAAAGCATATTATTCCCAAAGAATCTCGAAATGAAAAAATTTTTTTTTCGAAGTTTGGAAACTTCCTTAGAATCACTTTTTTTCCATTCTTATTTGAGATAACTGGTTCTCTTTCATTATACTAGTTTGATAGCCTCAGAAAAGCATATTATGCGCATAGAATTTTAAAAGAAAAAAATTTTTTTTTTTGAACTTTGGAAACTTCTTTAGAATCACTTTTTTTCCGTTCTTATTTGAGATAACTGGTTCTCTTTCATTATACTAGTTTGATAGCCTCAGAAAATCATATAATGCGCAAAGAATCTCGAAAAGAAAAAAAATTTTTTTTCGAAGTTTGGAAACTTCATTAGAATCACTTTTTTTCCATTCTTATTTGAGATAAATCGTAATCTCTCATTATACTAGTTTGATAGCCTCAGAAAAGCATATTAAGCGCAAAGAATCTCGAAAAGAAGAATTTTTTTTTCGAAGTTTGGAAACTTCAAAAGAATCACTTTTTTCCATTCTTATTTGAGATAAATGGTAATCTCTCATTATACTAGTTTGATAGCCTCAGAAAAGCATATTATGCGCTAAGAATCTCGAAAATAAGAAATTTTTTTTTCGAAGTTTGTAAACTTCGTTAGAATCACCTTTTTTCCGTTGTTAATTGAGATAACGGGTTCTCTTTCATTATACTAGTTTGATAGCCTCAGAAAAGCATATTATGCGCAAAGAATCTCGACAAGAAGACATTTTTTTTTCGAAGTTTGGAAACTTCGTTAGAATCACTTTTTTCCGTTGTTATTTGAGATAACTGGTTCTCTTTCATTATACTAGTTTGATAGCCTCAGTAAAGCATATTATGCGCAAAGAATCTCGAATAGAAAAAAAATTTTTTTCGAAGTTTGGAAACTTCGTTAGAATCACTTTTTTTCCGTTCTTATTTGAGATAACTGGTTCTCTTTCATCATAGTAGTTTGATAGCCTCAGAAAAGCATATTATGCGCAAAGAATCTCGAAATGAAAAAAATTTTTTTTCGAAGTTTGGAAACTTCCTTAGAATCACTTTTTTGCCAATTTTATTTGAAATAATTGGTTCTCTTTCATTATACTAGTTTGATAGCTTCAGAAAAGCATATTATGCGCAAAGAATCTCGAAAAGAAAAAATTTTTTTTTTTGAAGTTTGGAAACTTCTTTAGAATCACTTTTTTTCCGTTCATATTTGAGATAACTGGTTCTCTTTCATTATACTAGTTTGATAGCCTCAGAAAAGCATATTATGCGCAAGGAATCTCGAAAAGAAAATTTTTTTTTTCTAAGTTTGGAAACTTTATTAGAATCACTTTTTTTCCATTCTGATTTCAGATAACTTGTAATCTCTCATTATACTAGTTTGATAGCCTCAGAAAATCATATTATGCGCAAAGAATCTCGAAAAGAATAAAATTTTTTTACGATGTTCCGAAAATTCGTTAGAATCACTTTTTTTCCGTTCTTATTTGAGATAACTGGTTCTCTTGCATTATACCAATTAGATAGCCTCAGAAAAGCATATTATGCGCAAAGAATCTGGAAAAGAAAAAAAATTTTTTAGAAGTTTGGAAACTTCGTTAGAATCACTTTTTTTCCGTTCTTATTTGAGATAACTGGTAATCTCTCTTTATACTAGTTTGATAGCCTCAGAAAAGCATATTATGCGCGAGAATCTCGAAAAGAAAAAAAATTTTTTTCGAAGTTTGGAAACGTCGTTTGAATCACTTTTTTCCGTTCTTATTTGAGATAACTGGTTCTCTTTCATTATAGTAGTTTGATAGCCTCAGAAAAGCATAATATGCGCAAAGAATCTCGAAAAGAAAAAAATTTTTTTTCGAAGTTGGAAACTTCATTAGAATCACTTTTTTTCTATTCTTATTTGAGATAACTGGTAATCTCTCATTATACTAGTTTGATAGCCTCAGAAAAGCATATTATGCGCGAGAATCTCGAAAAGAAAAAAAGTTATTTCGAAGTTTCGAAACTTCCTTAGAATCACTTTTTTTCCGTTCTTATTTGAGATAACTCTCTTTCATTATACTAATTAGATAGCCTCAGAAAGGCATATTATGCGCAAAGAATCTCGAAAATAAAAATTTTTTTTTAGAACTTTGGAAACTTCGTTAGAAACACTTTTTTTCCGTTCTTATTTGAGAGAACTGGTTCTCTTTCATTATACTAGGTGTATAGCCTGAGAAAAGCATATTATGCGATAAGAATCTCGAAAAGAAAATAATTTTTTTTCGAAGTTTGGAAACTTCGTTAGAATCACTTTTTTTTCCATTCTTATTTGAGATAACTGGTTCTCTTTCATTATAGTAGTTTGATAGCCTCAGAAAAGCATATTATTCCCAAAGAATCTCGAAATGAAAAAATTTTTTTTTCGAAGTTTGGAAACTTCCTTAGAATCACTTTTTTTCCATTCTTATTTGAGATAACTGGTTCTCTTTCATTATACTAGTTTGATAGCCTCAGAAAAGCATATTATGCGCATAGAATTTTAAAAGAAAAAAATTTTTTTTTTTGAACTTTGGAAACTTCTTTAGAATCACTTTTTTTCCGTTCTTATTTGAGATAACTGGTTCTCTTTCATTATACTAGTTTGATAGCCTCAGAAAATCATATAATGCGCAAAGAATCTCGAAAAGAAAAAAAATTTTTTTTCGAAGTTTGGAAACTTCATTAGAATCACTTTTTTTCCATTCTTATTTGAGATAAATCGTAATCTCTCATTATACTAGTTTGATAGCCTCAGAAAAGCATATTAAGCGCAAAGAATCTCGAAAAGAAGAATTTTTTTTTCGAAGTTTGGAAACTTCAAAAGAATCACTTTTTTCCATTCTTATTTGAGATAAATGGTAATCTCTCATTATACTAGTTTGATAGCCTCAGAAAAGCATATTATGCGCTAAGAATCTCGAAAATAAGAAATTTTTTTTTCGAAGTTTGTAAACTTCGTTAGAATCACCTTTTTTCCGTTGTTAATTGAGATAACGGGTTCTCTTTCATTATACTAGTTTGATAGCCTCAGAAAAGCATATTATGCGCAAAGAATCTCGACAAGAAGACATTTTTTTTTCGAAGTTTGGAAACTTCGTTAGAATCACTTTTTTCCGTTGTTATTTGAGATAACTGGTTCTCTTTCATTATACTAGTTTGATAGCCTCAGTAAAGCATATTATGCGCAAAGAATCTCGAATAGAAAAAAAATTTTTTTCGAAGTTTGGAAACTTCGTTAGAATCACTTTTTTTCCGTTCTTATTTGAGATAACTGGTTCTCTTTCATCATAGTAGTTTGATAGCCTCAGAAAAGCATATTATGCGCAAAGAATCTCGAAATGAAAAAAATTTTTTTTCGAAGTTTGGAAACTTCCTTAGAATCACTTTTTTGCCAATTTTATTTGAAATAATTGGTTCTCTTTCATTATACTAGTTTGATAGCTTCAGAAAAGCATATTATGCGCAAAGAATCTCGAAAAGAAAAAATTTTTTTTTTTGAAGTTTGGAAACTTCTTTAGAATCACTTTTTTTCCGTTCATATTTGAGATAACTGGTTCTCTTTCATTATACTAGTTTGATAGCCTCAGAAAAGCATATTATGCGCAAGGAATCTCGAAAAGAAAATTTTTTTTTCTAAGTTTGGAAACTTTATTAGAATCACTTTTTTTCCATTCTGATTTCAGATAACTTGTAATCTCTCATTATACTAGTTTGATAGCCTCAGAAAATCATATTATGCGCAAAGAATCTCGAAAAGAATAAAATTTTTTTACGATGTTCCGAAAATTCGTTAGAATCACTTTTTTTCCGTTCTTATTTGAGATAACTGGTTCTCTTGCATTATACCAATTAGATAGCCTCAGAAAAGCATATTATGCGCAAAGAATCTGGAAAAGAAAAAAAATTTTTTAGAAGTTTGGAAACTTCGTTAGAATCACTTTTTTTCCGTTCTTATTTGAGATAACTGGTAATCTCTCATTATACTAGTTTGATAGCCTCAGAAAAGCATATTATGCGCGAGAATCTCGAAAAGAAAAAAAATTTTTTTCGAAGTTTGGAAACGTCGTTTGAATCACTTTTTTCCGTTCTTATTTGAGATAACTGGTTCTCTTTCATTATAGTAGTTTGATAGCCTCAGAAAAGCATAATATGCGCAAAGAATCTCGAAAAGAAAAAAATTTTTTTTCGAAGTTGGAAACTTCATTAGAATCACTTTTTTTCTATTCTTATTTGAGATAACTGGTAATCTCTCATTATACTAGTTTGATAGCCTCAGAAAAGCATATTATGCGCGAGAATCTCGAAAAGAAAAAAAGTTATTTCGAAGTTTCGAAACTTCCTTAGAATCACTTTTTTTCCGTTCTTATTTGAGATAACTCTCTTTCATTATACTAATTAGATAGCCTCAGAAAGGCATATTATGCGCAAAGAATCTCGAAAATAAAAATTTTTTTTTAGAACTTTGGAAACTTCGTTAGAAACACTTTTTTTCCGTTCTTATTTGAGAGAACTGGTTCTCTTTCATTATACTAGGTGTATAGCCTGAGAAAAGCATATTATGCGATAAGAATCTCGAAAAGAAAATAATTTTTTTTCGAAGTTTGGAAACTTCGTTAGAATCACTTTTTTTTCCATTCTTATTTGAGATAACTGGTAATCTCTCATTATATAAGTTTGATAGCCTCAGAAAAGCATATTATGCGCAAAGAATCTCGAAAAGAAAAAAAATTTTTTTCGAAGTTTGGAAACGTCGTTTGAATCACTTTTTTCCGTTCTTATTTGAGATAACTGGTTCTCTTTCATTATAGTAGTTTGATAGCCTCAGAAAAGCATATTATGCGCAAAGAATCTCGAAAAGAAAAAAATTTTTTTTCGAAGTTTGGAAACTTCGTTAGAATCACTTTTTTTCCGTTCTTATTTGAAATAACTGGTTCTCTTTCATTATACTAGTTTGATAGCTTCAGAAAAGCATATTATGCGCAAAGAATCTCCAAAAGAAAAAAAATCTTTTTTCAAAGTTTGGAAACTTCCTTAGAAACACTTTTTTTCCATTCTTATTTCAGTTAACTGGTTCTCTTTCATTATACTAGTTTGATAGCCTCAGAAAACCATATTATGCGCAAAGAATCTCGAAAAGAAAAAAAATTTTTTCGAAATTTGGAAACTTCGTTAGAATCACTTTTATTCCGTTCTTATTTGAGATAACTGGTTCTCTTTCATTATACTAGTTTGATAGCCTCAGAAAAGCATATTATGCGCAAAGAATCTCGAAAAGAAAAAAATTTTTTTTCGAAGTTTGGAAACTTCGTTAGAATCACTTTTTTTCCGTTCTTATTTGAGATAACTGGTTCTCTTTCATTATACTAGTTTGATAATCTCAGAAAACCATATTATGCTCAAAGAATCTCGAAAAGAAGAAATTTTTTTTTCGAAGTTTGGAAACTTCGTTAGAATCACTTTTTTTCCGTTGTTATTTGAGATAACTGGTTCTCTTTCATTATACTAGTTTGATAGCCTCAGTAAAGCATATTATGCGCAAAGAATCTCGAAAAGAAAAAAAAATTTTTTCGAAGTTTGGAAACTTCGTTAGAATCACTTTTTTTCCGTTTTTATTCGAGATAACTGGTTCTCTTTCATTATACTAGTTTGATAGCCTCAGAAAAGCATATTATGCGCAAGGAATCTCGAAAAGAAAAAATTTTTTTTTCTAAGTTTGGAAACTTCATTAGAATCACTTTTTTTCCATTCTGATTTCAGATAACTTGTAATCTCTCATTATACTAGTTTGATAGCCTCAGAAAATCATATTATGCGCAAAGAATCTCGAAAAGAATAAAATTTTTTTACGATGTTCCTAAAATTCGTTAGAATCACTTTTTTTCCGTTCTTATTTGAGATAACTGGTTCTCTTGCATTATACCAATTAGATAGCCTCAGAAAAGCATATTATGCGCAAAGAATCTGGAAAAGAAAAAAAATTTTTTTAGAAGTTTGGAAACTTCGTTAGAATCACTTTTTTTCCGTTCTTATTTGAGATAACTGGTAATCTCTCATTATACTAGTTTGATAGCCTCAGAAAAGCATATTATGCGCGAGAATCTCGAAAAGAAAAAAAATTTTTTTCGAAGTTTGGAAACGTCGTTTGAATCACTTTTTTCCGTTCTTATTTGAGATAACTGGTTCTCTTTCATTATAGTAGTTTGATAGCCTCAGAAAAGCATATTATGCGCAAAGAATCTCGAAAAGAAAAAAATTTTTTTTCGAAGTTGGAAACTTCATTAGAATCACTTTTTTTCTATTCTTATTTGAGATAACTGGTAATCTCTCATTATACTAGTTTGATAGCCTCAGAAAAGCATATTATGCGCGAGAATCTCGAAAAGAAAAAAAGTTTTTTTCGAAGTTTCGAAACTTCCTTAGAATCACTTTTTTTCCGTTCTTATTTGAGATAACTCTCTTTCATTATACTAATTAGATAGCCTCAGAAAGGCATATTATGCGCAAAGAATCTCGAAAATAAAAATTTTTTTTTAGAACTTTGGAAACTTCGTTAGAAACACTTTTTTTCCGTTCTTATTTGAGATAACTGGTTCTCTTTCATTATACTAGTTTGATAGCCTCAGAAAAGCATATTATGCGCAAAGAATCTCGAAAAGAAAAAATTTTTTTTTCGAAGTTTGGAAACTTCATTAGAATCACTTTTTTTCCATTCTAATTTGAGATAAATGGTAATCTCTCATTATACTAGTTTGATAGCCTCAGAAAACCATATTATGCTCAAAGAATCTCGAAAAGAAGAAATTTTTTTTTCGAAGTTTGGAAACTTCGTTAGAATCACTTTTTTTCCGTTGTTATTTGAGATAACTGGTTCTCTTTCATTATACTAGTTTGATAGCCTCAGTAAAGCATATTATGCGCAAAGAATCTCGAAAAGAAAAAATTTTTTTTCGAAGTTTGGAAACTTCGTTAGAATCACTTTTTTTCCGCTTTTATTTGAGATAACTGGTTCTCTTTCATTATAGTAGTTTGATAGCCTGAGAAAAGCATATTATGCGCAAAGAATCTCGAAATGAAAACATTTTTTTTTCGAAGTTTGGAAACTTCCTTAGAATCACTTTTTTTCCATTCTTATTTGAGATAAATGGTAATCTCTCATTATACTAGTTTGATAGCCTCAGAAAACCATATTATGCTCAAAGAATATCGAAAAGAAGAAATTTTTTTTTCGAAGTTTGGAAACTTCGTTAGAATCACTTTTTTTCCTTTGTTATTTGAGATAACTGGTTCTCTTTCATTATACTAGTTTGATAGCCTCAGAAAAGCATATTTTGCGCATAGAATCTCGAAAAGAAAAAAATTTTTTTTTTGAACTTTGGAAACTTCTTTAGAATCACTTTTTTTCCGTTCTTATTTGAGATAACTGGTTCTCTTTCATTATACTAGTTTGATAGCCTCAGAAAATCATATAATGCGCAAAGAATCTCGAAAAGAAAAAAATTTTTTTTCGAAGTTTGGAAACTTCATTAGAATCACTTTTTTTCCATTCTTATTTGAGATAAATGGTAATCTCTCATTATACTAGTTTGATAGCCTCAGAAAAGCATATTATGCGCAAAGAATCTCGAAAAGAAGAAATTTTTTTTCGAAGTTTGGAAACTTTAAAAGAATCACTTTTTTTCCATTCTTATTTGAGATAAATGGTAATCTCTCATTATACTAGTTTGATAGCCTCAGAAAAGCATATTATGCGCAAAGAATCTCGAAAAGAATAAAATTTTTTTTCGATGTTCCGAAAATTCGTTAGAATCACTTTTTTTCCGTTCTTATTTGAGATAACTGGTTCTCTTTCATTATACCAATTAGATAGCCTCAGAAAAACATATTATGCGCAAAGAATCTCGACAAGAAGAAATTTTTTTTTCGAAGTTTGGAAACTTCTTTAGAAACACTTTTTTTCCGTTCATATTTGGGATAACTGGTTCTCTTTCATTATACTAGTTTGATAGCCTCAGAAAAGCATATTATGCGCAAGGAATCTCGACAAGAAGAAATTTTTTTTTCGAAGTTTGGAAACTTCGTTAGAATCACTTTTTTTCCGTTGTTATTTGAGATAACTGGTTCTCTTTCATTATACTAGTTTGATAGACTCAGACAAGCATATTATGCGCAAAGAATCTCGAAAAGAAAAAAATTTTTTTTCGAAGTTTGGAAACTTCGTTAGAATCACTTTTTTTCCGTTCTTATTTGAGATAACTGGTTCTCTTTCATCATAGTAGTTTGATAGCCTCAGAAAAGCATATTATGCGCAAAGAATCTCGAAATGAAAAAAATTTTTTTTCGAAGTTTGGAAACTTCCTTAGAATCACTTTTTTTCCAATTTTATTTGAAATAATTGGTTCTCTTTCATTATACTAGTTTGATAGCTTCAGAAAAGCATATTATGCGCAAAGAATCTCGAAAAGAAAAAATTTTTTTTTTTGAAGTTTGGAAACTTCTTTAGAAACACTTTTTTTCCGTTCATATTTGAGATAACTGGTTCTCTTTCATTATACTAGTTTGATAGCCTCAGAAAAGCATATTATGCGCAAGGAATCTCGAAAAGAAAAAAATTTTTTTTCTAAGATTGGAAACTTCATTAGAATCACTTTTTTTCCATTCTGATTTGAGATAACTTGTAATCTCTCATTATACTAGTTTGATAGCCTCAGAAAATCATATTATGCGCAAAGAATCTCGAAAAGAATAAAATTTTTTTTCGATGTTCCGAAAATTCGTTAGAATCACTTTTTTTCTGTTCTTATTTGAGATAACTGGTTCTCTTTCATTATACCAATTAGATAGCCTCAGAAAAGCATATTATGCGCAAAGAATCTCGAAAAGAAAAAAATTTTTTTTCGAAGTTGGAAACTTCATTAGAATCACTTTTTTTCTATTCTTATTTGAGATAACTGGTAATCTCTCATTATACAAGTTTGATAGCCTCAGAAAAGCATATTATGCGCGAGAATCTCGAAAAGAAAAAAAGTTTTTTTCGAAGTTTCGAAACTTCCTTAGAATCACTTTTTTTCCGTTCTTATTTGAGATAACTCTCTTTCATTATACTAATTAGATAGCCTCAGAAAAGCATATTATGCGCAAAGAATCTCGAAAATAAAAATTTTTTTTTAGAACTTTGGAAACTTCGTTAGAAACACTTTTTTTCCGTTCTTATTTGAGATAACTGGTTCTCTTTCATTATACTAGTTTGATAGCCTCAGAAAAGCATATTATGCGCAAAGAATCTCGAAAAGAAAAAATTTTTTTTTCGAAGTTTGGAAACTTCATTAGAATCACTTTTTTTCCATTCTAATTTGAGATAAATGGTAATCTCTCATTATACTAGTTTGATAGCCTCAGAAAACCATATTATGCTCAAAGAATCTCGAAAAGAAGAAATTTTTTTTTCGAAGTTTGGAAACTTCGTTAGAATCACTTTTTTTCCGTTGTTATTTGAGATAACTGGTTCTCTTTCATTATACTAGTTTGATAGCCTCAGTAAAGCATATTATGCGCAAAGAATCTCGAAAAGAAAAAATTTTTTTTCGAAGTTTGGAAACTTCGTTAGAATCACTTTTTTTCCGTTTTTATTTGAGATAACTGGTTCTCTTTCATTATAGTAGTTTGATAGCCTGAGAAAAGCATATTATGCGCAAAGAATCTCGAAATGAAAACATTTTTTTTTCGAAGTTTGGAAACTTCCTTAGAATCACTTTTTTTCCATTCTTATTTGAGATAAATGGTAATCTCTCATTATACTAGTTTGATAGCCTCAGAAAACCATATTATGCTCAAAGAATATCGAAAAGAAGAAATTTTTTTTTCGAAGTTTGGAAACTTCATTAGAATCACTTTTTTTCCTTTGTTATTTGAGATAACTGGTTCTCTTTCATTATACTAGTTTGATAGCCTCAGAAAAGCATATTATGCGCATAGAATCTCGAAAAGAAAAAAATTTTTTTTTTGAACTTTGGAAACTTCTTTAGAATCACTTTTTTTCCGTTCTTATTTGAGATAACTGGTTCTCTTTCATTATACTAGTTTGATAGCCTCAGAAAATCATATAATGCGCAAAGAATCTCGAAAAGAAAAAAATTTTTTTTCGAAGTTTGGAAACTTCATTAGAATCACTTTTTTTCCATTCTTATTTGAGATAAATGGTAATCTCTCATTATACTAGTTTGATAGCCTCAGAAAAGCATATTATGCGCAAAGAATCTCGAAAAGAAGAAATTTTTTTTCGAAGTTTGGAAACTTTAAAAGAATCACTTTTTTTCCATTCTTATTTGAGATAAATGGTAATCTCTCATTATACCAGTTTGATAGCCTCAGAAAAGCATATTATGCGCAAAGAATCTCGAAAAGAATAAAATTTTTTTTCGATGTTCCGAAAATTCGTTAGAATCACTTTTTTTCCGTTCTTATTTGAGATAACTGGTTCTCTTTCATTATACCAATTAGATAGCCTCAGAAAAACATATTATGCGCAAAGAATCTCGACAAGAAGAAATTTTTTTTTCGAAGTTTGGAAACTTCTTTAGAAACACTTTTTTTCCGTTCATATTTGGGATAACTGGTTCTCTTTCATTATACTAGTTTGATAGCCTCAGAAAAGCATATTATGCGCAAGGAATCTCGAAAAGAAAAAAAATTTTTTTCTAAGTTTGGAAACTTCATTAGAATCACTTTTTTTTCCATTCTGATTTGAGATAACTTGTAATCTCTCATTATACTAGTTTGATAGCCTCAGAAAATCATATTATGCGCAAAGAATCTCGAAAAGAATAAAATTTTTTTTCGATGTTCCGAAAATTCGTTAGAATCACTTTTTTTCCGTTCTTATTTGAGATAACTGGTTCTCTTTCATTATACCAATTAGATAGCCTCAGAAAAGCATATTATGCGCAAAGAATCTCGAAAAGAAAAAATTTTTTTTTCGAAGTTGGAAACTTCATTAGAATCACTTTTTTTCTATTCTTATTTGAGATAACTGGTAATCCCTCATTATACAAGTTTGATAGCCTCAGAAAAGCATATTATGCGCGAGAATCTCGAAAAGAAAAAAAGTTTTTTTCGAAGTTTCGAAATTTCCTTAGAATCACTTTTTTTCCGTTCTTATTTGAGATAACTCTCTTTCATTATACTAATTAGATAGCCCCAGAAAAGCATATTATGCGCAAAGAATCTCGAAAATAAAAATTTTTTTTTAGAACTTTGGAAACTTCGTTAGAAACACTTTTTTTCCGTTCTTATTTGAGATAACTGGTTCTCTTTCATTATACTAGTTTGATAGCCTCAGAAAAGCATATTATGCGCAAAGAATCTCGAAAAGAAAAAAATTTTTTTTCGAAGTTTGGAAACTTCTTTAGAATCACTTTTTTTCCATTCTAATTTGAGATAAATGGTAATCTCTCATTATACTAGTTTGATAGCCTCAGAAAACCATATTATGCTCAAAGAATCTCGAAAAGAAGAAATTTTTTTTTCGAAGTTTGGAAACTTCGTTAGAATCACTTTTTTTCCGTTGTTATTTGAGATAACTGGTTCTCTTTCATTATACTAGTTTGATAGCCTCATAAAGCAAGGAATCTCGAAAAGAAAAAAAATTTTTTTCGAAGTTTGGAAACTTCGTTAGAATCACTTTTTTTCCGTTTTTATTTGAGATAACTGGTTCTCTTTCATTATAGTAGTTTGATAGCCTCAGAAAAGCATATTATGCCCAAAGAATCTCGAAATGAAAAAATTTTTTTTTCGAAGTTTGGAAACTTCCTTAGAATCACTTTTTTCCATTCTTATTTGAGATAACTGGTTCTCTTTCATTATACTAGTTTGATAGCCTCAGAAAAGCATATTATGCGCAAAGAATCTCGAAAAGAAAAAAATTTATTTTCGAAGTTGGAAACTTCATTAGAATCACTTTTTTTCTATTCTTATTTGAGATAACTGGTAATCTCTCATTATACTAGTTTGATAGCCTCAGAAAAGCATACTATGCGCGAGAATCTCGAAAAGAAAAAAAGTTTTTTCGAAGTTTCGAAACTTCCTTAGAATCACTTTTTTTCCGTTCTTATTTGAGATAACTCTCTTTCATTATACTAATTAGATAGCCTCAGAAAGGCATATTATGCGCAAAGAATCTCGAAAATAAAAATTTTTTTTTAGAACTTTGGAAACTTCGTTAGAAACACTTTTTTTCCGTTCTTATTTGAGAGAACTGGTTCTCTTTCATTATACTAGGTGTATAGCCTGAGAAAAGCATATTATGCGCAAAGAATCTCGAAAAGAAAAAAATTTTTTTTCGAAGTTTGGAAACTTCGTTAGAATCACTTTTTTTTCCATTCTTATTTGAGATAACTGGTAATCTCTCATTATATAAGTTTGATAGCCTCAGAAAAGCATATTATGCGCAAAGAATCTCGAAAAGAAAAAAAATTTTTTTCGAAGTTTGGAAACTTCGTTAGAATCACTTTTTTTCCGTTCTTATTTGAAATAACTGGTTCTCTTTCATTATACTAGTTTGATAGCTTCAGAAAAGCATATTATGCGCAAAGAATCTCCAAAAGAAAAAAAATCTTTTTTCAAAGTTTGGAAACTTCCTTAGAAACACTTTTTTTCCATTCTTATTTCAGTTAACTGGTTCTCTTTCATTATACTAGTTTGATAGCCTCAGAAAACCATATTATGCGCAAAGAATCTCGAAAAGAAAAAAAATTTTTTCGAAATTTGGAAACTTCGTTAGAATCACTTTTATTCCGTTCTTATTTGAGATAACTGGTTCTCTTTCATTATACTAGTTTGATAGCCTCAGAAAAGCATATTATGCGCAAAGAATCTCGAAAAGAAAAAAATTTTTTTTCGAAGTTTGGAAACTTCGTTAGAATCACTTTTTTTCCATTGTTATTTGAGATAACTGGTTCTCTTTCATTATACTAGTTTGATAGCCTCAGTAAAGCATATTATGCGCAAGGAATCTCGAAAAGAAAAAAAAATTTTTTCGAAGTTTGGAAACTTCGTTAGAATCACTTTTTTTCCGTTTTTATTTGAGATAACTGGTTCTCTTTCATTATAGTAGTTTGATAGCCTCAGAAAAGCATATTATTCCCAAAGAATCTCGAAATGAAAAAATTTTTTTTTCGAAGTTTGGAAACTTCCTTAGAATCACTTTTTTTCCATTCTTATTTGAGATAACTGGTTCTCTTTCATTATACTAGTTTGATAGGCTCAGAAAAGCATATTATGCGCATAGAATTTTAAAAGAAAAAAATTTTTTTTTTTGAACTTTGGAAACTTCTTTAGAATCACTTTTTTTCCGTTCTTATTTGAGATAACTGGTTCTCTTTCATTATACTAGTTTGATAGCCTCAGAAAATCATATAATGCGCAAAGAATCTCGAAAAGAAAAAAAATTTTTTTTCGAAGTTTGGAAACTTCATTAGAATCACTTTTTTTCCATTCTTATTTGAGATAAATCGTAATCTCTCATTATACTAGTTTGATAGCCTCAGAAAAGCATATTAAGCGCAAAGAATCTCGAAAAGAAGAATTTTTTTTTCGAAGTTTGGAAACTTCAAAAGAATCACTTTTTTCCATTCTTATTTGAGATAAATGGTAATCTCTCATTATACTAGTTTGATAGCCTCAGAAAAGCATATTATGCGCTAAGAATCTCGAAAATAAGAAATTTTTTTTTCGAAGTTTGTAAACTTCGTTAGAATCACCTTTTTTCCGTTGTTAATTGAGATAACGGGTTCTCTTTCATTATACTAGTTTGATAGCCTCAGAAAAGCATATTATGCGCAAAGAATCTCGACAAGAAGACATTTTTTTTTCGAAGTTTGGAAACTTCGTTAGAATCACTTTTTTCCGTTGTTATTTGAGATAACTGGTTCTCTTTCATTATACTAGTTTGATAGCCTCAGTAAAGCATATTATGCGCAAAGAATCTCGAATAGAAAAAAAATTTTTTTCGAAGTTTGGAAACTTCGTTAGAATCACTTTTTTTCCGTTCTTATTTGAGATAACTGGTTCTCTTTCATCATAGTAGTTTGATAGCCTCAGAAAAGCATATTATGCGCAAAGAATCTCGAAATGAAAAAAATTTTTTTTCGAAGTTTGGAAACTTCCTTAGAATCACTTTTTTGCCAATTTTATTTGAAATAATTGGTTCTCTTTCATTATACTAGTTTGATAGCTTCAGAAAAGCATATTATGCGCAAAGAATCTCGAAAAGAAAAAATTTTTTTTTTTGAAGTTTGGAAACTTCTTTAGAATCACTTTTTTTCCGTTCATATTTGAGATAACTGGTTCTCTTTCATTATACTAGTTTGATAGCCTCAGAAAAGCATATTATGCGCAAGGAATCTCGAAAAGAAAATTTTTTTTTTCTAAGTTTGGAAACTTTATTAGAATCACTTTTTTTCCATTCTGATTTCAGATAACTTGTAATCTCTCATTATACTAGTTTGATAGCCTCAGAAAATCACATTATGCGCAAAGAATCTCGAAAAGAATAAAATTTTTTTACGATGTTCCGAAAATTCGTTAGAATCACTTTTTTTCCGTTCTTATTTGAGATAACTGGTTCTCTTGCATTATACCAATTAGATAGCCTCAGAAAAGCATATTATGCGCAAAGAATCTGGAAAAGAAAAAAAATTTTTTAGAAGTTTGGAAACTTCGTTAGAATCACTTTTTTTCCGTTCTTATTTGAGATAACTGGTAATCTCTCATTATACTAGTTTGATAGCCTCAGAAAAGCATATTATGCGCGAGAATCTCGAAAAGAAAAAAAATTTTTTTCGAAGTTTGGAAACGTCGTTTGAATCACTTTTTTCCGTTCTTATTTGAGATAACTGGTTCTCTTTCATTATAGTAGTTTGATAGCCTCAGAAAAGCATAATATGCGCAAAGAATCTCGAAAAGAAAAAAATTTTTTTTCGAAGTTGGAAACTTCATTAGAATCACTTTTTTTCTATTCTTATTTGAGATAACTGGTAATCTCTCATTATACTAGTTTGATAGCCTCAGAAAAGCATATTATGCGCGAGAATCTCGAAAAGAAAAAAAGTTATTTCGAAGTTTCGAAACTTCCTTAGAATCACTTTTTTTCCGTTCTTATTTGAGATAACTCTCTTTCATTATACTAATTAGATAGCCTCAGAAAGGCATATTATGCGCAAAGAATCTCGAAAATAAAAATTTTTTTTTAGAACTTTGGAAACTTCGTTAGAAACACTTTTTTTCCGTTCTTATTTGAGAGAACTGGTTCTCTTTCATTATACTAGGTGTATAGCCTGAGAAAAGCATATTATGCGATAAGAATCTCGAAAAGAAAATAATTTTTTTTCGAAGTTTGGAAACTTCGTTAGAATCACTTTTTTTTCCATTCTTATTTGAGATAACTGGTTCTCTTTCATTATAGTAGTTTGATAGCCTCAGAAAAGCATATTATTCCCAAAGAATCTCGAAATGAAAAAATTTTTTTTTCGAAGTTTGGAAACTTCCTTAGAATCACTTTTTTTCCATTCTTATTTGAGATAACTGGTTCTCTTTCATTATACTAGTTTGATAGCCTCAGAAAAGCATATTATGCGCATAGAATTTTAAAAGAAAAAAATTTTTTTTTTTGAACTTTGGGAACTTCTTTAGAATCACTTTTTTTCCGTTCTTATTTGAGATAACTGGTTCTCTTTCATTATACTAGTTTGATAGCCTCAGAAAATCATATAATGCGCAAAGAATCTCGAAAAGAAAAAAAATTTTTTTTCGAAGTTTGGAAACTTCATTAGAATCACTTTTTTTCCATTCTTATTTGAGATAAATCGTAATCTCTCATTATACTAGTTTGATAGCCTCAGAAAAGCATATTAAGCGCAAAGAATCTCGAAAAGAAGAATTTTTTTTTCGAAGTTTGGAAACTTCAAAAGAATCACTTTTTTCCATTCTTATTTGAGATAAATGGTAATCTCTCATTATACTAGTTTGATAGCCTCAGAAAAGCATATTATGCGCTAAGAATCTCGAAAATAAGAAATTTTTTTTTCGAAGTTTGTAAACTTCGTTAGAATCACCTTTTTTCCGTTGTTAATTGAGATAACGGGTTCTCTTTCATTATACTAGTTTGATAGCCTCAGAAAAGCATATTATGCGCAAAGAATCTCGAAAAGAAAAAAATTTTTTTTCGAAGTTGGAAACTTCATTAGAATCACTTTTTTTCTATTCTTATTTGAGATAACTGGTAATCTCTCATTATACTAGTTTGATAGCCTCAGAAAAGCATATTATGCGCGAGAATCTCGAAAAGAAAAAAAGTTATTTCGGAGTTTCGAAACTTCCTTAGAATCACTTTTTTTCCGTTCTTATTTGAGATAACTCTCTTTCATTATACTAATTAGATAGCCTCAGAAAGGCATATTATGCGCAAAGAATCTCGAAAATAAAAATTTTTTTTTAGAACTTTGGAAACTTCGTTAGAAACACTTTTTTTCCGTTCTTATTTGAGAGAACTGGTTCTCTTTCATTATACTAGGTGTATAGCCTGAGAAAAGCATATTATGCGATAAGAATCTCGAAAAGAAAATAATTTTTTTTCGAAGTTTGGAAACTTCGTTAGAATCACTTTTTTTTCCATTCTTATTTGAGATAACTGGTCCTCTTTCATTATAGTAGTTTGATAGCCTCAGAAAAGCATATTATTCCCAAAGAATCTCGAAATGAAAAAATTTTTTTTTCGAAGTTTGGAAACTTCCTTAGAATCACTTTTTTTCCATTCTTATTTGAGATAACTGGTTCTCTTTCATTATACTAGTTTGATAGCCTCAGAAAAGCATATTATGCGCATAGAATTTTAAAAGAAAAAAATTTTTTTTTTTGAACTTTGGGAACTTCTTTAGAATCACTTTTTTTCCGTTCTTATTTGAGATAACTGGTTCTCTTTCATTATACTAGTTTGATAGCCTCAGAAAATCATATAATGCGCAAAGAATCTCGAAAAGAAAAAAAATTTTTTTTCGAAGTTTGGAAACTTCATTAGAATCACTTTTTTTCCATTCTTATTTGAGATAAATCGTAATCTCTCATTATACTAGTTTGATAGCCTCAGAAAAGCATATTAAGCGCAAAGAATCTCGAAAAGAAGAATTTTTTTTTCGAAGTTTGGAAACTTCAAAAGAATCACTTTTTTCCATTCTTATTTGAGATAAATGGTAATCTCTCATTATACTAGTTTGATAGCCTCAGAAAAGCATATTATGCGCTAAGAATCTCGAAAATAAGAAATTTTTTTTTCGAAGTTTGTAAACTTCGTTAGAATCACCTTTTTTCCGTTGTTAATTGAGATAACGGGTTCTCTTTCATTATACTAGTTTGATAGCCTCAGAAAAGCATATTATGCGCAAAGAATCTCGACAAGAAGACATTTTTTTTTCGAAGTTTGGAAACTTCGTTAGAATCACTTTTTTCCGTTGTTATTTGAGATAACTGGTTCTCTTTCATTATACTAGTTTGATAGCCTCAGTAAAGCATATTATGCGCAAAGAATCTCGAATAGAAAAAAAATTTTTTTCGAAGTTTGGAAACTTCGTTAGAATCACTTTTTTTCCGTTCTTATTTGAGATAACTGGTTCTCTTTCATCATAGTAGTTTGATAGCCTCAGAAAAGCATATTATGCGCAAAGAATCTCGAAATGAAAAAAATTTTTTTTCGAAGTTTGGAAACTTCCTTAGAATCACTTTTTTGCCAATTTTATTTGAAATAATTGGTTCTCTTTCATTATACTAGTTTGATAGCTTCAGAAAAGCATATTATGCGCAAAGAATCTCGAAAAGAAAAAATTTTTTTTTTTGAAGTTTGGAAACTTTTTTAGAATCACTTTTTTTCCGTTCATATTTGAGATAACTGGTTCTCTTTCATTATACTAGTTTGATAGCCTCAGAAAAGCATATTATGCGCAAGGAATCTCGAAAAGAAAATTTTTTTTTTCTAAGTTTGGAAACTTTATTAGAATCACTTTTTTTCCATTCTGATTTCAGATAACTTGTAATCTCTCATTATACTAGTTTGATAGCCTCAGAAAATCATATTATGCGCAAAGAATCTCGAAAAGAATAAAATTTTTTTACGATGTTCCGAAAATTCGTTAGAATCACTTTTTTTCCGTTCTTATTTGAGATAACTGGTTCTCTTGCATTATACCAATTAGATAGCCTCAGAAAAGCATATTATGCGCAAAGAATCTGGAAAAGAAAAAAAATTTTTTAGAAGTTTGGAAACTTCGTTAGAATCACTTTTTTTCCGTTCTTATTTGAGATAACTGGTAATCTCTCATTATACTAGTTTGATAGCCTCAGAAAAGCATATTATGCGCGAGAATCTCGAAAAGAAAAAAAATTTTTTTCGAAGTTTGGAAACGTCGTTTGAATCACTTTTTTCCGTTCATATTTGAGATAACTGGTTCTCTTTCATTATAGTAGTTTGATAGCCTCAGAAAAGCATAATATGCGCAAAGAATCTCGAAAAGAAAAAAATTTTTTTTCGAAGTTGGAAACTTCATTAGAATCACTTTTTTTCTATTCTTATTTGAGATAACTGGTAATCTCTCATTATACTAGTTTGATAGCCTCAGAAAAGCATATTATGCGCGAGAATCTCGAAAAGAAAAAAAGTTATTTCGAAGTTTCGAAACTTCCTTAGAATCACTTTTTTTCCGTTCTTATTTGAGATAACTCTCTTTCATTATACTAATTAGATAGCCTCAGAAAGGCATATTATGCGCAAAGAATCTCGAAAATAAAAATTTTTTTTTAGAACTTTGGAAACTTCGTTAGAAACACTTTTTTTCCGTTCTTATTTGAGAGAACTGGTTCTCTTTCATTATACTAGGTGTATAGCCTGAGAAAAGCATATTATGCGATAAGAATCTCGAAAAGAAAATAATTTTTTTTCGAAGTTTGGAAACTTCGTTAGAATCACTTTTTTTTCCATTCTTATTTGAGATAACTGGTAATCTCTCATTATATAAGTTTGATAGCCTCAGAAAAGCATATTATGCGCAAAGAATCTCGAAAAGAAAAAAAATTTTTTTCGAAGTTTGGAAACGTCGTTTGAATCACTTTTTTCCGTTCTTATTTGAGATAACTGGTTCTCTTTCATTATAGTAGTTTGATAGCCTCAGAAAAGCATATTATGCGCAAAGAATCTCGAAAAGAAAAAAATTTTTTTTCGAAGTTTGGAAACTTCGTTAGAATCACTTTTTTTCCGTTCTTATTTGAAATAACTGGTTCTCTTTCATTATACTAGTTTGATAGCTTCAGAAAAGCATATTATGCGCAAAGAATCTCCAAAAGAAAAAAAATCTTTTTTCAAAGTTTGGAAACTTCCTTAGAAACACTTTTTTTCCATTCTTATTTCAGTTAACTGGTTCTCTTTCATTATACTAGTTTGATAGCCTCAGAAAACCATATTATGCGCAAAGAATCTCGAAAAGAAAAAAAATTTTTTCGAAATTTGGAAACTTCGTTAGAATCACTTTTATTCCGTTCTTATTTGGGATAACTGGTTCTCTTTCATTATACTAGTTTGATAGCCTCAGAAAAGCATATTATGCGCAAAGAATCTCGAAAAGAAAAAAATTTTTTTTCGAAGTTTGGAAACTTCGTTAGAATCACTTTTTTTCCGTTCTTATTTGAGATAACTGGTTCTCTTTCATTATACTAGTTTGATAATCTCAGAAAACCATATTATGCTCAAAGAATCTCGAAAAGAAGAAATTTTTTTTTCGAAGTTTGGAAACTTCGTTAGAATCACTTTTTTTCCGTTGTTATTTGAGATAACTGGTTCTCTTTCATTATACTAGTTTGATAGCCTCAGTAAAGCATATTATGCGCAAAGAATCTCGAAAAGAAAAAAAAATTTTTTCGAAGTTTGGAAACTTCGTTAGAATCACTTTTTTTCCGTTTTTATTCGAGATAACTGGTTCTCTTTCATTATACTAGTTTGATAGCCTCAGAAAAGCATATTATGCGCAAGGAATCTCGAAAAGAAAAAATTTTTTTTTCTAAGTTTGGAAACTTCATTAGAATCACTTTTTTTCCATTCTGATTTGAGATAACTTGTAATCTCTCATTATACTAGTTTGATAGCCTCAGAAAATCATATTATGCGCAAAGAATCTCGAAAAGAATAAAATTTTTTTTCGATGTTCCGAAAATTCGTTAGAATCACTTTTTTTCCGTTCTTATTTGAGATAACTGGTTCTCTTGCATTATACCAATTAGATAGCCTGAGAAAAGCATATTATACGCAAAGAATATCGAAAAGAAAAAAAAATTTTTTCGAAGTTTGGAAACGTCGTTTGAATCACTTTTTTCCGTTCTAATTTGAGATAACTGGTTCTCTTTCATTATAATAGTTTGATAGCCTCAGTAAAGCATATTATGCGCAAAGAATCTCGAAAAGAAAAAAAATTTTTTCCAAGTTTGGAAACTTCGTTAGAATCACTTTTATTCCGTTCTAATTTGAGATAAATGGTAATCTCTTATTATACTAGTTTGATAGCCTCAGAAAACCATATTATGCTCAAAGAATCTCGAAAAGAAGAAATTTTTTTTTCGAAGTTTGGAAATTTCGTTAGAATCACTTTTTTTCGTTGTTATTTGAGATAACTGGTTCTCTTTCATTATACTAGTTTGATAGCCTCAGTAAAGCATATTATGCGCAAAGAATCTCGAATAGAAAAAAAATTTTTTTCGAAGTTTGGAAACTTCGTTAGAATCATTTTTTTTTCGTTTTTATTTGAGATAACTGGTTCTCTTTCATTATAGTAGTTTGATAGCCTCAGAAAAGCATATTATGCGCAAAGAATCTCGAAATGAAAAAAAATTTTTTTCGAAGTTTGGAAACTTCCTTAGAATCACTTTTTTTCCATTCTTATTTGAGATAACTGGTTCTCTTTCATTATACTAGTTTGATAGCCTCAGAAAATCATATAATGCGCAAAGAATCTCGAAAAGAAAAAAATTTTTTTTTGAAGTTTGGAAACTTCATTAGAATCACTTTTTTTCCATTCTTATTTGAGATAAATGGTAATCTCTCATTATACTAGTTTGATAGCCTCAGAAAAGCATATTATGCGCAAAGAATCTCGAAAAGAAGAAATTTTTTTTCGAAGTTTGGAAACTTCAAAAGAATCACTTTTTTTCCATTCTTATTTGAGCTAAATGGTAATCCCTCATTATACTAGTTTGATAGCCTCAGAAAAGCATATTATGCGCAAAGAATCTCGAAAAGAAGAAATTTTTTTTTCGAAGTTTGTAAACTTCGTTAGAATCACCTTTTTTCCGTTGTTAATATAGATAACGGGTTCTCTTTCATTATACTAGTTTGATAGCCTCAGAAAAGCATATTATGCGCAAAGAATCTCGACAAGAAGAAAAATTTTTTTTTAAGTTTGGAAACTTCCTTAGAATCACTTTTTTTCCAATTTTATTTGAAATAATTGGTACTCTTTCATTATACTAGTTTGATAGCTTCAGAAAAGCATATTATGCGCAAAGAATCTCGAAAAGAAAAAAAATTTTTTTTTAAGTTTGGAAACTTCATTAGAATCACTTTTTTTCCATTCTGATTTGAGATAACTTGTAATCTCTCATTATACTAGTTTGATAGCCTCAGAAAATCATATTATGCGCAAAGAATCTCGAAAAGAATAAAATTTTTTTTCGATGTTCCGAAAATTCGTTAGAATCACTTTTTTTCCGTTCTTATTTGAGATAACTGGTTCTCCTTCATTATACCAATTAGATAGCCTCAGAAAAGCATATTATGCGCAAAGAATCTCGAAAGAAAAAAAATTTTTTTCGAAGTTGGAAACTTCATTAGAATCACTTTTTTTCTACTTTCTTATTTGAGATAACTGGTAATCTCTCATTATATTATTTTGATAGCCTCAGAAAAGCATATTATGCGCAAAGAATCTCGAAAAGAAAAAAAATTTTTTTCGAAGTTTGGAAACGTCGTTTGAATCACTTTTTTCCGTTCTTATTTGAGATAACTGGTTCTCTTTCATTATAGTAGTTTGATAGCCTCAGAAAAGCATATTATGCGCAAAGAATCTCGAAATAAAAAAAATTTTTTTCGAAGTTTGGAAACTTCTTTAGAATCACTTTTTTTCCGTTCTTATTTGAAATAACTGGTTCTCTTTCATTATACTAGTTTGATAGCCTCAGAAAAGCATATTATGCGCAAAGAATCTCCAAAAAAAAAAAATCTTTTTTCAAAGTTTGGAAACTTCCTTAGAAACATTTTTTTTCCATTCTCATTTCAGTTAACTGGTTCTCTTTCATTATACTAGTTTGATAGCCTCAGAAAAGCATATTATGCGCAAAGAATCTCGAAAAGAAAAAAATTTTTTTTCGAAGTTTGGAAACTTCGTTAGAATCACTTTTTTTCCGTTCTTATTTGAGATAACTGGTTCTCTTTCATTATACTAGTTTGATAGCCTCAGAAAAGCATATTATGCGCAAAGAATCTCGAAAAGAAAAAAATTTTTTTTCGAAGTTTGGAAACTTCATTAGAATCACTTTTTTTCCATTCTAATTTGAGATGAATGGTAATCTCTCATTATACTAGTTTGATAGCCTCAGAAAACCATATTATGCTCAAAGAATCTCGAAAAGAAGAAATTTTTTTTTCGAAGTTTGGAAACTTCGTTAGAATCACTTTTTTTCCGTTGTTATTTGAGATAACTGGTTCTCTTTCATTATACTAGTTTGATAGCCTCAGTAAAGCATATTATGCGCAAAGAATCTCGAAATGAAAAACAATTTTTTTCGAAGTTTGGAAACTTCCTTAGAATCACTTTTTTTCCATTCTTATTTGAGATAACTGGTTCTCCTTCATTATACTAGTTTGATAGCCTCAGAAAAGCATATTATGCGCATAGAATCTCGAAAAGAAAAAAATTTTTTTTTTGAACTTTGGAAACCTCTTTAGAATCACTTTTTTTCCGTTCTTATTTGAGATAACTGGTTCTCTTTCATTATACTAGTTTGATAGCCTCAGAAAATCATATAATGCGCAAAGAATCTCGAAAAGAAAAAAAATTTTTTTTCGAAATTTGGAAACTTCATTAGAATCACTTTTTTTCCATTCTTATTTGAGATAAATGGTAATCTCTCATTATACTAGTTTGATAGCCTCAGAAAAGCATATTATGCGCAAAGAATCTCGAAAAGAAGAAATTTTTTTTCGAAGTTTGGAAACTTCAAAAGAATCACTTTTTTTCCATTCTTATTTGAGATAAATGGTAATCTCTCATTATACTAGTTTGATAGCCTCAGAAAAGCATATTATGCGCAAAGAATCTCGAAAATAAGAATTTTTTTTTTCGAAGTTTGTAAACTTCGTTAGAATCACCCCTTTTCCGTTGTTAATTGAGATAACGGGTTCTCTTTCATTATACTAGTTTGATAGCCTCAGAAAAGCATATTATGCGCAAAGAATCTCGACAAGAAGAAATTTTTTTTTCGAAGTTTGGAAACTTCGTTAGAATCACTTTTTTCCGTTGTTATTTGAGATAACTGGTTCTCTTTCATTATACTAGTTTGATAGCCTCAGTAAAGCATATTATGCGCAAAGACTCTCGAAAAGAAAAAAAAATTTTTTCGAAGTTTGGAAACTTCGTTAGAATCACTTTTTTTCCGTTCTTATTTGAGATAACTGGTTCTCTTTCATTATACTAGTTTGATAGCTTCAGAAAAGCATATTATGCGCAAAGAATCTCGAAAAGAAAAATTTTTTTTTTTTGAAGTTTGGAAACTTATTTAGAATCACTTTTTTTCCGTTCATATTTGAGATAACTGGTTCTCTTTCATTATACTAGTTTGATAGCCTCAGAAAAGCATATTATGCGCAAGGAATCTCGAAAAGAAAAAATTTTTTTTTCTAAGTTTGGAAACTTCATTAGAATCACTTTTTTTCCATTCTGATTTGAGATAACTTGTAATCTCTCATTATACTAGTTTGATAGCCTCAGAAAATCATATTATGCGCAAAGAATCTCGAAAAGAATAAAATTTTTTTTCGATGTTCCGAAAATTCGTTAGAATCACTTTTTTTCCGTTCTTATTTGAGATAACTGGTTCTCTTGCATTATACCAATTAGATAGCCTCAGAAAAGCATATTATGCGCAAAGAATCTCGAAAATAAAAAAAAATTTTTTAGAAGTTTGGAAACTTCGTTAGAATCACTTTTTTTCCGTTCTTATTTGAGATAACTGGTTCTCTTTCATTATACTAGTTTGATAGCCTCAGAAAAGCATATTATGCGCAAAGAATCTCGACAAGAAGAAATTTTTTTTTCGAAGTTTGGAAACTTCTTTAGAAACACTTTTTTTCCGTTCATATTTGAGATAACTGGTTCTCTTTCATTATACTAGTTTGATAGCCTCAGAAAAGCATATTATGCGCAAGGAATCTCGAAAAGAAAAAAAATTTTTTTCTAAGTTTGGAAACTTCATTAGAATCACTTTTTTTTCCATTCTGATTTGAGATAACTTGTAATCTCTCATTATACTAGTTTGATAGCCTCAGAAAATCATATTATGCGCAAAGAATCTCGAAAAGAATAAAATTTTTTTTCGATGTTCCGAAAATTCGTTAGAATCACTTTTTTTCCGTTCTTATTTGAGATAACTGGTTCTCTTTCATTATACCAATTAGATAGCCTCAGAAAAGCATATTATGCGCAAAGAATCTCGAAAAGAAAAAATTTTTTTTTCGAAGTTGGAAACTTCATTAGAATCACTTTTTTTCTATTCTTATTTGAGATAACTGGTAATCTCTCATTATACAAGTTTGATAGCCTCAGAAAAGCATATTATGCGCGAGAATCTCGAAAAGAAAAAAAGTTTTTTTCGAAGTTTCGAAATTTCCTTAGAATCACTTTTTTTCCGTTCTTATTTGAGATAACTCTCTTTCATTATACTAATTAGATAGCCTCAGAAAAGCATATTATGCGCAAAGAATCTCGAAAATAAAAATTTTTTTTTAGAACTTTGGAAACTTCGTTAGAAACACTTTTTTTCCGTTCTTATTTGAGATAACTGGTTCTCTTTCATTATACTAGTTTGATAGCCTCAGAAAAGCATATTATGCGCAAAGAATCTCGAAAAGAAAAAAATTTTTTTTCGAAGTTTGGAAACTTCTTTAGAATCACTTTTTTTCCATTCTAATTTGAGATAAATGGTAATCTCTCATTATACTAGTTTGATAGCCTCAGAAAACCATATTATGCTCAAAGAATCTCGAAAAGAAGAAATTTTTTTTTCGAAGTTTGGAAACTTCGTTAGAATCACTTTTTTTCCGTTGTTATTTGAGATAACTGGTTCTCTTTCATTATACTAGTTTGATAGCCTCAGTAAAGCATATTATGCGCAAGGAATCTCGAAAAGAAAAAAAATTTTTTTCGAAGTTTGGAAACTTCGTTAGAATCACTTTTTTTCCGTTTTTATTTGAGATAACTGGTTCTCTTTCATTATAGTAGTTTGATACCCTCAGAAAAGCATATTATGCCCAAAGAATCTCGAAATGAAAAAATTTTTTTTTCGAAGTTTGGAAACTTCCTTAGAATCACTTTTTTTCCATTCTTATTTGAGATAACTGGTTCTCTTTCATTATACTAGTTTGATAGCCTCAGAAAAGCATATTATGCGCAAAGAATCTCGAAAAGAAGAAATTTTTTTTCGAAGTTTGGAAACTTCAAAAGAATCACTTTTTTTCCATTCTTATTTGAGATAAATGGTAATCCCTCATTATACTAGTTTGATAGCCTCAGAAAAGCGTATTATGCGCAAAGAATCTCGAAAAGAAGAAATTTTTTTTTCGAAGTTTGTAAACTTCGTTAGAATCACCTTTTTTCCGTTGTTAATTGAGATAACGGGTTCTCTTTCATTATACTAGTTTGATAGCCTCAGAAAAGCATATTATGCCCAAAGAATCTCGAAAAGAAAAAAATTTTTTTTCGAAGTTTAGAAACTTCATTAGAATCACTTTTTTTCCATTCTAATTTGAGATAAATGGTAATCTCTCATTATACTAGTTTGATAGCCTCAGAAAACCATATTATGCTCAAAGAATCTCGAAAAGAAGAAATTTTTTTTTCGAAGTTTGGAAACTTCGTTAGAATCACTTTTTTTCCGTTGTTATTTGAGATAACTGGTTCTCTTTCATTATACTAGTTTGATAGCCTCAGAAAAGCATATTATGCGCATAGAATCTCGAAAAGAAAAATTTTTTTTTTTTGAACTTTGGAAACTTCTTTAGAATCACTTTTTTTCCGTTCTTATTTGAGATAACTGGTTCTCTTTCATTATACTAGTTTGATAGCCTCAGAAAATCATATAATGCGCAAAGAATCTCGAAAAGAAAAAAATTTTTTTTCGAAGTTTGGAAACTTCATTAGAATCACTTTTTTTCCATTCTTATTTGAGATAAATGGTAATCTCTCATTATACTAGTTTGATAGCCTCAGAAAAGCATATTATGCGCAAAGAATCTCGAAAAGAAGAAATTTTTTTTCGAAGTTTGGAAACTTCAAAAGAATCACTTTTTTTCCATTCTTATTTGAGATAAATGGTAATCTGTCATTATACTAGTTTGATAGCCTCAGAAAAGCATATTATGCGCAAAGAATCTCGAAAAGAAGAAATTTTTTTTTCGAAGTTTGTAAACTTCGTTAGAATCACCTTTTTTCCGTTGTTAATTGAGATAACGGGTTCTCTTTCATTATACTAGTTTGATAGCCTCAGAAAAGCATATTATGCGCAAAGAATCTCGACAAGAAGAAATTTTTTTCGAAGTTTGGAAACTTCGTTAGAATCACTTTTTTTCCGTTGTTATTTGAGATAACTGGTTCTCTTTCATTATACTAGTTTGATAGCCTCAGAAAAGCATATTATGCGCATAGAATCTCGAAAAGAAAAATTTTTTTTTTTTGAACTTTGGAAACTTCTTTAGAATCACTTTTTTTCCGTTCTTATTTGAGATAACTGGTTCTCTTTCATTATACTAGTTTGATAGCCTCAGAAAATCATATAATGCGCAAAGAATCTCGAAAAGAAAAAAATTTTTTTTCGAAGTTTGGAAACTTCATTAGAATCACTTTTTTTCCATTCTTATTTGAGATAAATGGTAATCTCTCATTATACTAGTTTGATAGCCTCAGAAAAGCATATTATGCGCAAAGAATCTCGAAAAGAAGAAATTTTTTTTCGAAGTTTGGAAACTTCAAAAGAATCACTTTTTTTCCATTCTTATTTGAGATAAATGGTAATCTGTCATTATACTAGTTTGATAGCCTCAGAAAAGCATATTATGCGCAAAGAATCTCGAAAAGAAGAAATTTTTTTTTCGAAGTTTGGAAACTTCGTTAGAATCACTTTTTTTCCGTTGTTATTTGAGATAACTGGTTCTCTTTCATTATACTAGTTTGATAGCCTCAGTAAAGCATATTATGCGCAAAGAATCTCGAAAAGAAAAAAATTTTTTTCGAAGTTTGGAAACTTCGTTAGAATCACCTTTTTTCCGTTGTTAATTGAGATAACGGGTTCTCTTTCATTATACTAGTTTGATAGCCTCAGAAAAGCATATTATGCGCAAAGAATCTCGAAAAGAAAAAAATTTTTTTCCAAGTTTGGAAACTTCGTTAGAATCACTTTTATTCCGTTCTTATTTGAGATAACTGGTTCTCTTTCATAATACCAGTTTGATAGCCTCAGAAAAGCATATTATGCGCAAAGAATCTCGAAAAGAAAAAATTTTTTTTTCGAAGTTTGGAAACTTCATTAGAATCACTTTTTTTCCATTCTAATTTGAGATAAATGGTAATCTCTCATTATACTAGTTTGATAGCCTCAGAAAACCATATTATGCTCAAAGAATCTCGAAAAGAAGAAATTTTTTTTTCGAAGTTTGGAAACTTCGTTAGAATCACTTTTTTTCCGTTGTTATTTGAGATAACTGGTTCTCTTTCATTATACTAGTTTGATAGCCTCAGAAAAGCATATTATGCGCATAGAATCTGGAAAAGAAAAAAATTTTTTTTCGAAGTTTGGAAACTTCATTGAATCACTTTTTTTCCATTCTTATTTGAGATAAATGGTAATCTCTCATTATACTAGTTTGATAGCCTCAGAAAAGCATATTATGCGCAAAGAATCTCGAAAAGAAGAAATTTTTTTTCGAAGTTTGGAAACTTCAAAAGAATCACTTTTTTTCCATTCTTATTTGAGGAAAATGGTAATCTCCCATTATACTAGTTTGATAGCCTCAGAAAAGCATATTATGCGCAAAGAATCTCGAAAAGAAGAAATTTTTTTTTCGAAGTTTGTAAACTTCGTTAGAATCACCTTTTTTCCTTTGTTAATTGAGATAACGGGTTCTCTTTCATTATACTAGTTTGATAGCTCCAGAAAAGCATATTATGCGCAAAGAATCTCGACAAGAAGAAAATTTTTTTTCGAAGTTTGGAAACTTCTTTAGAAACACTTTTTTTCCGTTCATATTTGAGATAACTGGTTCTCTTTCATTATACTAGTTTGATAGCCTCAGAAAAGCATATTATGCGCAAGGAATCTCGAAAAGAAAAAAAATTTTTTTCTAAGTTTGGAAACTTCATTAGAATCACTTTTTTTTCCATTCTGATTTGAGATAACTTGTAATCTCTCATTATACTAGTTTGATAGCCTCAGAAAATCATATTATGCGCAAAGAATCTCGAAAAGAAGAAATTTTTTTTTCGAAGTTTGTAAACTTCGTTAGAATCACCTTTTTTCCGTTGTTAATTGAGATAACGGGTTCTCTTTCATTATACTAGTTTGATAGCCTCAGAAAAGCATATTATGCCCAAAGAATCTCGAAAAGAAAAAAATTTTTTTTCGAAGTTTAGAAACTTCATTAGAATCACTTTTTTTCCATTCTAATTTGAGATAAATGGTAATCTCTCATTATACTAGTATGATAGCCTCAGAAAACCATATTATGCTCAAAGAATCTCGAAAAGAAGAAATTTTTTTTTCGAAGTTTGGAAACTTCGTTAGAATCACTTTTTTTCCGTTGTTATTTGAGATAACTGGTTCTCTTTCATTATACTAGTTTGATAGCCTCAGAAAAGCATATTATGCGCATAGAATCTCGAAAAGAAAAATTTTTTTTTTTTGAACTTTGGAAACTTCTTTAGAATCACTTTTTTTCCGTTCTTATTTGAGATAACTGGTTCTCTTTCATTATACTAGTTTGATAGCCTCAGAAAATCATATAATGCGCAAAGAATCTCGAAAAGAAAAAAATTTTTTTTCGAAGTTTGGAAACTTCATTAGAATCACTTTTTTTCCATTCTTATTTGAGATAAATGGTAATCTCTCATTATACTAGTTTGATAGCCTCAGAAAAGCATATTATGCGCAAAGAATCTCGAAAAGAAGAAATTTTTTTTCGAAGTTTGGAAACTTCAAAAGAATCACTTTTTTTCCATTCTTATTTGAGATAAATGGTAATCTGTCATTATACTAGTTTGTTAGCCTCAGAAAAGCATATTATGCGCAAAGAATCTCGAAAAGAAGAAATTTTTTTTTCGAAGTTTGCAAACTTCGTTAGAATCACCTTTTTTCCGTTGTTAATTGAGATAACGGGTTCTCTTTCATTATACTAGTTTGATAGCCTCAGAAAAGCGTATTATGCGCAAAGAATCTCGAAAAGAAGAAATTTTTTTTTCGAAGTTTGTAAACTTCGTTAGAATCACCTTTTTTCCGTTGTTAATTGAGATAACGGGTTCTCTTTCATTATACTAGTTTGATAGCCTCAGAAAAGCATATTATGCCCAAAGAATCTCGAAAAGAAAAAAATTTTTTTTCGAAGTTTAGAAACTTCATTAGAATCACTTTTTTTCCATTCTAATTTGAGATAAATGGTAATCTCTCATTATACTAGTTTGATAGCCTCAGAAAACCATATTATGCTCAAAGAATCTCGAAAAGAAGAAATTTTTTTTTCGAAGTTTGGAAACTTCGTTAGAATCACTTTTTTTCCGTTGTTATTTGAGATAACTGGTTCTCTTTCATTATACTAGTTTGATAGCCTCAGAAAAGCATATAATGCGCAAAGAATCTCGAAAAGAAAAAAATTTTTTTTGAAGTTTGGAAACTTCATTAGAATCACTTTTTTTCCATTCTTATTTGAGATAAATGGTAATCTCTCATTATACTCATTTGATAGCCTCAGAAAAGCATATTATGCGCAAAGAATCTCGAAAAGAAGAAATTTTTTTTCGAAGTTTGGAAACTTCAAAAGAATCACTTTTTTTCCATTCTTATTTGAGATAAATGGTAATCTGTCATTATACTAGTTTGATAGCCTCAGAAAAGCATATTATGCGCAAAGAATCTCGAAAAGAAAAAATTTTTTTTTCGAAGTTTGTAAACTTCGTTAGAATCACCTTTTTTCCGTTGTTAATTGAGATAACGGGTTCTCTTTCATTATACTAGTTTGATAGCCTCAGAAAAGCATATTATGCCCAAAGAATCTCGAAAAGAAAAAAATTTTTTTTCGAAGTTTAGAAACTTCATTAGAATCACTTTTTTTCCATTCTAATTTGAGATAAATGGTAATCTCTCATTATACTAGTATGATAGCCTCAGAAAACCATATTATGCTCAAAGAATCTCGAAAAGAAGAAATTTTTTTTTCGAAGTTTGGAAACTTCGTTAGAATCACTTTTTTTCCGTTGTTATTTGAGATAACTGGTTCTCTTTCATTATACTAGTTTGATAGCCTCAGAAAAGCATATTATGCGCATAGAATCTCGAAAAGAAAAATTTTTTTTTTTTGAACTTTGGAAACTTCTTTAGAATCACTTTTTTTCCGTTCTTATTTGAGATAACTGGTTCTCTTTCATTATACTAGTTTGATAGCCTCAGAAAATCATATAATGCGCAAAGAATCTCGAAAAGAAAAAAATTTTTTTTCGAAGTTTGGAAACTTCATTAGAATCACTTTTTTTCCATTCTTATTTGAGATAAATGGTAATCTCTCATTATACTAGTTTGATAGCCTCAGAAAAGCATATTATGCGCAAAGAATCTCGAAAAGAAGAAATTTTTTTTCGAAGTTTGGAAACTTCAAAAGAATCACTTTTTTTCCATTCTTATTTGAGATAAATGGTAATCTGTCATTATACTAGTTTGTTAGCCTCAGAAAAGCATATTATGCGCAAAGAATCTCGAAAAGAAGAAATTTTTTTTTCGAAGTTTGCAAACTTCGTTAGAATCACCTTTTTTCCGTTGTTAATTGAGATAACGGGTTCTCTTTCATTATACTAGTTTGATAGCCTCAGAAAAGCGTATTATGCGCAAAGAATCTCGAAAAGAAGAAATTTTTTTTTCGAAGTTTGTAAACTTCGTTAGAATCACCTTTTTTCCGTTGTTAATTGAGATAACGGGTTCTCTTTCATTATACTAGTTTGATAGCCTCAGAAAAGCATATTATGCCCAAAGAATCTCGAAAAGAAAAAAAATTTTTTTCGAAGTTTAGAAACTTCATTAGAATCACTTTTTTTCCATTCTAATTTGAGATAAATGGTAATCTCTCATTATACTAGTTTGATAGCCTCAGAAAACCATATTATGCTCAAAGAATCTCGAAAAGAAGAAATTTTTTTTTCGAAGTTTGGAAACTTCGTTAGAAACACTTTTTTTCCGTTGTTATTTGAGATAACTGGTTCTCTTTCATTATACTAGTTTGATAGCCTCAGAAAAGCATATAATGCGCAAAGAATCTCGAAAAGAAAAAAATTTTTTTTGAAGTTTGGAAACTTCATTAGAATCACTTTTTTTCCATTCTTATTTGAGATAAATGGTAATCTCTCATTATACTCATTTGATAGCCTCAGAAAAGCATATTATGCGCAAAGAATCTCGAAAAGAAGAAATTTTTTTTCGAAGTTTGGAAACTTCAAAAGAATCACTTTTTTTCCATTCTTATTTGAGATAAATGGTAATCTGTCATTATACTAGTTTGATAGCCTCAGAAAAGCATATTATGCGCAAAGAATCTCGAAAAGAAGAAATTTTTTTTTCGAAGTTTGTAAACTTCGTTAGAATCACCTTTTTTCCGTTGTTAATTGAGATAACGGGTTCTCTTTCATTATACTAGTTTGATAGCCTCAGTAAAGCATATTATGCGCAAAGAATCTCGAAAAGAAAAAAATTTTTTTCGAAGTTTGGAAACTTCGTTAGAATCACCTTTTTTCCGTTGTTAATTGAGATAACGGGTTCTCTTTCATTATACTAGTTTGATAGCCTCAGAAAAGCATATTATGCGCAAAGAATCTCGAAAAGAAAAAAATTTTTTTCCAAGTTTGGAAACTTCGTTAGAATCACTTTTATTCCGTTCTTATTTGAGATAACTGGTTCTCTTTCATAATACCAGTTTGATAGCCTCAGAAAAGCATATTATGCGCAAAGAATCTCGAAAAGAAAAAATTTTTTTTTCGAAGTTTGGAAACTTCATTAGAATCACTTTTTTTCCATTCTAATTTGAGATAAATGGTAATCTCTCATTATACTAGTTTGATAGCCTCAGAAAACCATATTATGCTCAAAGAATCTCGAAAAGAAGAAATTTTTTTTTTGAACTTTGGAAACTTCTTTAGAATCACTTTTTTTCCGTTCTTATTTGAGATAACTGGTTCTCTTTCATTATACTAGTTTGATAGCCTCAGAAAATCATATAATGCGCAAAGAATCTCGAAAAGAAAAAAATTTTTTTTCGAAGTTTGGAAACTTCATTGAATCACTTTTTTTCCATTCTTATTTGAGATAAATGGTAATCTCTCATTATACTAGTTTGATAGCCTCAGAAAAGCATATTATGCGCAAAGAATCTCGAAAAGAAGAAATTTTTTTTCGAAGTTTGGAAACTTCAAAAGAATCACTTTTTTTCCATTCTTATTTGAGAAAAATGGTAATCTCTCATTATACTAGTTTGATAGCCTCAGAAAAGCATATTATGCGCAAAGAATCTCGAAAAGAAGAATTTTTTTTTTCGAAGTTTGTAAACTTCGTTAGAATCACCATTTTTCCGTTGTTAATTGAGATAACGGGTTCTCTTTCATTATACTAGTTTGATAGCCTCAGAAAAGCATATTATGCGCAAAGAATCTCGAAAAGAAAAAAATTTTTTTCCAAGTTTGGAAACTTCGTTAGAATCACTTTTATTCCGTTCTTATTTGAGATAACTGGTTCTCTTTCATAATACCAGTTTGATAGCCTCAGAAAAGCATATTATGCGCAAAGAATCTCGAAAAGAAAAAATTTTTTTTTCGAAGTTTGGAAACTTCATTAGAATCACTTTTTTTCCATTCTAATTTGAGATAAATGGTAATCTCTCATTATACTAGTTTGATAGCCTCAGAAAACCATATTATGCTCAAAGAATCTCGAAAAGAAGAAATTTTTTTTTTGAACTTTGGAAACTTCTTTAGAATCACTTTTTTTCCGTTCTTATTTGAGATAACTGGTTCTCTTTCATTATACTAGTTTGATAGCCTCAGAAAAGCATATTATGCGCATAGAATCTGGAAAAGAAAAAAATTTTTTTTCGAAGTTTGGAAACTTCATTGAATCACTTTTTTTCCATTCTTATTTGAGATAAATGGTAATCTCTCATTATACTAGTTTGATAGCCTCAGAAAAGCATATTATGCGCAAAGAATCTCGAAAAGAAGAAATTTTTTTTCGAAGTTTGGAAACTTCAAAAGAATCACTTTTTTTCCATTCTTATTTGAGGAAAATGGTAATCTCCCATTATACTAGTTTGATAGCCTCAGAAAAGCATATTATGCGCAAAGAATCTCGAAAAGAAGAAATTTTTTTTTCGAAGTTTGTAAACTTCGTTAGAATCACCTTTTTTCCTTTGTTAATTGAGATAACGGGTTCTCTTTCATTATACTAGTTTGATAGCTCCAGAAAAGCATATTATGCGCAAAGAATCTCGACAAGAAGAAAATTTTTTTTCGAAGTTTGGAAACTTCTTTAGAAACACTTTTTTTCCGTTCATATTTGAGATAACTGGTTCTCTTTCATTATACTAGTTTGATAGCCTCAGAAAAGCATATTATGCGCAAGGAATCTCGAAAAGAAAAAAAATTTTTTTCTAAGTTTGGAAACTTCATTAGAATCACTTTTTTTTCCATTCTGATTTGAGATAACTTGTAATCTCTCATTATACTAGTTTGATAGCCTCAGAAAATCATATTATGCGCAAAGAATCTCGAAAAGAAGAAATTTTTTTTTCGAAGTTTGTAAACTTCGTTAGAATCACCTTTTTTCCGTTGTTAATTGAGATAACGGGTTCTCTTTCATTATACTAGTTTGATAGCCTCAGAAAAGCATATTATGCCCAAAGAATCTCGAAAAGAAAAAAATTTTTTTTCGAAGTTTAGAAACTTCATTAGAATCACTTTTTTTCCATTCTAATTTGAGATAAATGGTAATCTCTCATTATACTAGTATGATAGCCTCAGAAAACCATATTATGCTCAAAGAATCTCGAAAAGAAGAAATTTTTTTTTCGAAGTTTGGAAACTTCGTTAGAATCACTTTTTTTCCGTTGTTATTTGAGATAACTGGTTCTCTTTCATTATACTAGTTTGATAGCCTCAGAAAAGCATATTATGCGCATAGAATCTCGAAAAGAAAAATTTTTTTTTTTTGAACTTTGGAAACTTCTTTAGAATCACTTTTTTTCCGTTCTTATTTGAGATAACTGGTTCTCTTTCATTATACTAGTTTGATAGCCTCAGAAAATCATATAATGCGCAAAGAATCTCGAAAAGAAAAAAATTTTTTTTCGAAGTTTGGAAACTTCATTAGAATCACTTTTTTTCCATTCTTATTTGAGATAAATGGTAATCTCTCATTATACTAGTTTGATAGCCTCAGAAAAGCATATTATGCGCAAAGAATCTCGAAAAGAAGAAATTTTTTTTCGAAGTTTGGAAACTTCAAAAGAATCACTTTTTTTCCATTCTTATTTGAGATAAATGGTAATCTGTCATTATACTAGTTTGTTAGCCTCAGAAAAGCATATTATGCGCAAAGAATCTCGAAAAGAAGAAATTTTTTTTTCGAAGTTTGCAAACTTCGTTAGAATCACCTTTTTTCCGTTGTTAATTGAGATAACGGGTTCTCTTTCATTATACTAGTTTGATAGCCTCAGAAAAGCGTATTATGCGCAAAGAATCTCGAAAAGAAGAAATTTTTTTTTCGAAGTTTGTAAACTTCGTTAGAATCACCTTTTTTCCGTTGTTAATTGAGATAACGGGTTCTCTTTCATTATACTAGTTTGATAGCCTCAGAAAAGCATATTATGCCCAAAGAATCTCGAAAAGAAAAAAATTTTTTTTCGAAGTTTAGAAACTTCATTAGAATCACTTTTTTTCCATTCTAATTTGAGATAAATGGTAATCTCTCATTATACTAGTTTGATAGCCTCAGAAAACCATATTATGCTCAAAGAATCTCGAAAAGAAGAAATTTTTTTTTCGAAGTTTGGAAACTTCGTTAGAATCACTTTTTTTCCGTTGTTATTTGAGATAACTGGTTCTCTTTCATTATACTAGTTTGATAGCCTCAGAAAAGCATATAATGCGCAAAGAATCTCGAAAAGAAAAAAATTTTTTTTGAAGTTTGGAAACTTCATTAGAATCACTTTTTTTCCATTCTTATTTGAGATAAATGGTAATCTCTCATTATACTCATTTGATAGCCTCAGAAAAGCATATTATGCGCAAAGAATCTCGAAAAGAAGAAATTTTTTTTCGAAGTTTGGAAACTTCAAAAGAATCACTTTTTTTCCATTCTTATTTGAGATAAATGGTAATCTGTCATTATACTAGTTTGATAGCCTCAGAAAAGCATATTATGCGCAAAGAATCTCGAAAAGAAGAAATTTTTTTTTCGAAGTTTGTAAACTTCGTTAGAATCACCTTTTTTCCGTTGTTAATTGAGATAACGGGTTCTCTTTCATTATACTAGTTTGATAGCCTCAGAAAAGCATATTATGCGCAAAGAATCTCGACAAGAAGAAATTTTTTTTTCGAAGTTTGGAAACTTCGTTAGAATCACTTTTTTTCCGTTGTTATTTGAGATAACTGGTTCTCTTTCATTATACTAGTTTGATAGCCTCAGTAAAGCATATTATGCGCAAAGAATCTCGAAAAGAAAAAAATTTTTTTCGAAGTTTGGAAACTTCGTTAGAATCACCTTTTTTCCGTTGTTAATTGAGATAACGGGTTCTCTTTCATTATACTAGTTTGATAGCCTCAGAAAAGCATATTATGCGCAAAGAATCTCGAAAAGAAAAAAATTTTTTTCCAAGTTTGGAAACTTCGTTAGAATCACTTTTATTCCGTTCTTATTTGAGATAACTGGTTCTCTTTCATAATACCAGTTTGATAGCCTCAGAAAAGCATATTATGCGCAAAGAATCTCGAAAAGAAAAAATTTTTTTTTCGAAGTTTGGAAACTTCATTAGAATCACTTTTTTTCCATTCTAATTTGAGATAAATGGTAATCTCTCATTATACTAGTTTGATAGCCTCAGAAAACCATATTATGCTCAAAGAATCTCGAAAAGAAGAAATTTTTTTTTTGAACTTTGGAAACTTCTTTAGAATCACTTTTTTTCCGTTCTTATTTGAGATAACTGGTTCTCTTTCATTATACTAGTTTGATAGCCTCAGAAAATCATATAATGCGCAAAGAATCTCGAAAAGAAAAAAATTTTTTTTCGAAGTTTGGAAACTTCATTGAATCACTTTTTTTCCATTCTTATTTGAGATAAATGGTAATCTCTCATTATACTAGTTTGATAGCCTCAGAAAAGCATATTATGCGCAAAGAATCTCGAAAAGAAGAAATTTTTTTTCGAAGTTTGGAAACTTCAAAAGAATCACTTTTTTTCCATTCTTATTTGAGAAAAATGGTAATCTCTCATTATACTAGTTTGATAGCCTCAGAAAAGCATATTATGCGCAAAGAATCTCGAAAAGAAGAATTTTTTTTTTCGAAGTTTGTAAACTTCGTTAGAATCACCATTTTTCCGTTGTTAATTGAGATAACGGGTTCTCTTTCATTATACTAGTTTGATAGCCTCAGAAAAGCATATTATGCGCAAAGAATCTCGAAAAGAAAAAAATTTTTTTCCAAGTTTGGAAACTTCGTTAGAATCACTTTTATTCCGTTCTTATTTGAGATAACTGGTTCTCTTTCATAATACCAGTTTGATAGCCTCAGAAAAGCATATTATGCGCAAAGAATCTCGAAAAGAAAAAATTTTTTTTTCGAAGTTTGGAAACTTCATTAGAATCACTTTTTTTCCATTCTAATTTGAGATAAATGGTAATCTCTCATTATACTAGTTTGATAGCCTCAGAAAACCATATTATGCTCAAAGAATCTCGAAAAGAAGAAATTTTTTTTTTGAACTTTGGAAACTTCTTTAGAATCACTTTTTTTCCGTTCTTATTTGAGATAACTGGTTCTCTTTCATTATACTAGTTTGATAGCCTCAGAAAATCATATAATGCGCAAAGAATCTCGAAAAGAAAAAAATTTTTTTTCGAAGTTTGGAAACTTCATTGAATCACTTTTTTTCCATTCTTATTTGAGATAAATGGTAATCTCTCATTATACTAGTTTGATAGCCTCAGAAAAGCATATTATGCGCAAAGAATCTCGAAAAGAAGAAATTTTTTTTCGAAGTTTGGAAACTTCAAAAGAATCACTTTTTTTCCATTCTTATTTGAGAAAAATGGTAATCTCTCATTATACTAGTTTGATAGCCTCAGAAAAGCATATTATGCGCAAAGAATCTCGAAAAGAAGAAATTTTTTTTCGAAGTTTGGAAACTTCAAAAGAATCACTTTTTTTCCATTCTTATTTGAGATAAATGGTAATCTGTCATTATACTAGTTTGATAGCCTCAGAAAAGCATATTATGCGCAAAGAATCTCGAAAAGAAGAAATTTTTTTTTCGAAGTTTGTAAACTTCGTTAGAATCACCTTTTTTCCGTTGTTAATTGAGATAACGGGTTCTCTTTCATTATACTAGTTTGATAGCCTCAGAAAAGCATATTATGCGCAAAGAATCTCGACAAGAAGAAATTTTTTTTTCGAAGTTTGGAAACTTCGTTAGAATCACTTTTTTTCCGTTGTTATTTGAGATAACTGGTTCTCTTTCATTATACTAGTTTGATAGCCTCAGTAAAGCATATTATGCGCAAAGAATCTCGAAAAGAAAAAAATTTTTTTCGAAGTTTGGAAACTTCGTTAGAATCACCTTTTTTCCGTTGTTAATTGAGATAACGGGTTCTCTTTCATTATACTAGTTTGATAGCCTCAGAAAAGCATATTATGCGCAAAGAATCTCGAAAAGAAAAAAATTTTTTTCCAAGTTTGGAAACTTCGTTAGAATCACTTTTATTCCGTTCTTATTTGAGATAACTGGTTCTCTTTCATAATACCAGTTTGATAGCCTCAGAAAAGCATATTATGCGCAAAGAATCTCGAAAAGAAAAAATTTTTTTTTCGAAGTTTGGAAACTTCATTAGAATCACTTTTTTTCCATTCTAATTTGAGATAAATGGTAATCTCTCATTATACTAGTTTGATAGCCTCAGAAAACCATATTATGCTCAAAGAATCTCGAAAAGAAGAAATTTTTTTTTCGAAGTTTGGAAACTTCGTTAGAATCACTTTTTTTCCGTTGTTATTTGAGATAACTGGTTCTCTTTCATTATACTAGTTTGATAGCCTCAGAAAAGCATATTATGCGCATAGAATCTGGAAAAGAAAAAAATTTTTTTTCGAAGTTTGGAAACTTCATTGAATCACTTTTTTTCCATTCTTATTTGAGATAAATGGTAATCTCTCATTATACTAGTTTGATAGCCTCAGAAAAGCATATTATGCGCAAAGAATCTCGAAAAGAAGAAATTTTTTTTCGAAGTTTGGAAACTTCAAAAGAATCACTTTTTTTCCATTCTTATTTGAGGAAAATGGTAATCTCCCATTATACTAGTTTGATAGCCTCAGAAAAGCATATTATGCGCAAAGAATCTCGAAAAGAAGAAATTTTTTTTTCGAAGTTTGTAAACTTCGTTAGAATCACCTTTTTTCCGTTGTTAATTGAGATAACGGGTTCTCTTTCATTATACTAGTTTGATAGCTCCAGAAAAGCATATTATGCGCAAAGAATCTCGACAAGAAGAAAATTTTTTTTCGAAGTTTGGAAACTTCTTTAGAAACACTTTTTTTCCGTTCATATTTGAGATAACTGGTTCTCTTTCATTATACTAGTTTGATAGCCTCAGAAAAGCATATTATGCGCAAGGAATCTCGAAAAGAAAAAAAATTTTTTTCTAAGTTTGGAAACTTCATTAGAATCACTTTTTTTTCCATTCTGATTTGAGATAACTTGTAATCTCTCATTATACTAGTTTGATAGCCTCAGAAAATCATATTATGCGCAAAGAATCTCGAAAAGAAGAAATTTTTTTTTCGAAGTTTGTAAACTTCGTTAGAATCACCTTTTTTCCGTTGTTAATTGAGATAACGGGTTCTCTTTCATTATACTAGTTTGATAGCCTCAGAAAAGCATATTATGCCCAAAGAATCTCGAAAAGAAAAAAATTTTTTTTCGAAGTTTAGAAACTTCATTAGAATCACTTTTTTTCCATTCTAATTTGAGATAAATGGTAATCTCTCATTATACTAGTTTGATAGCCTCAGAAAACCATATTATGCTCAAAGAATCTCGAAAAGAAGAAATTTTTTTTTCGAAGTTTGGAAACTTCGTTAGAATCACTTTTTTTCCGTTGTTATTTGAGATAACTGGTTCTCTTTCATTATACTAGTTTGATAGCCTCAGAAAAGCATATTATGCGCATAGAATCTCGAAAAGAAAAATTTTTTTTTTTTGAACTTTGGAAACTTCTTTAGAATCACTTTTTTTCCGTTCTTATTTGAGATAACTGGTTCTCTTTCATTATACTAGTTTGATAGCCTCAGAAAATCATATAATGCGCAAAGAATCTCGAAAAGAAAAAAAATTTTTTTCGAAGTTTGGAAACTTCATTAGAATCACTTTTTTTCCATTCTTATTTGAGATAAATGGTAATCTCTCATTATACTAGTTTGATAGCCTCAGAAAAGCATATTATGCGCAAAGAATCTCGAAAAGAAGAAATTTTTTTTCGAAGTTTGGAAACTTCAAAAGAATCACTTTTTTTCCATTCTTATTTGAGATAAATGGTAATCTGTCATTATACTAGTTTGATAGCCTCAGAAAAGCATATTATGCGCAAAGAATCTCGAAAAGAAGAAATTTTTTTTTCGAAGTTTGTAAACTTCGTTAGAATCACCTTTTTTCCGTTGTTAATTGAGATAACGGGTTCTCTTTCATTATACTAGTTTGATAGCCTCAGAAAAGCATATTATGCGCAAAGAATCTCGACAAGAAGAAATTTTTTTTTCGAAGTTTGGAAACTTCGTTAGAATCACTTTTTTTCCGTTGTTATTTGAGATAACTGGTTCTCTTTCATTATACTAGTTTGATAGCCTCAGTAAAGCATATTATGCGCAAAGAATCTCGAAAAGAAAAAAATTTTTTTCGAAGTTTGGAAACTTCGTTAGAATCACCTTTTTTCCGTTGTTAATTGAGATAACGGGTTCTCTTTCATTATACTAGTTTGATAGCCTCAGAAAAGCATATTATGCGCAAAGAATCTCGAAAAGAAAAAAATTTTTTTCCAAGTTTGGAAACTTCGTTAGAATCACTTTTATTCCGTTCTTATTTGAGATAACTGGTTCTCTTTCATAATACCAGTTTGATAGCCTCAGAAAAGCATATTATGCGCAAAGAATCTCGAAAAGAAAAAATTTTTTTTCGAAGTTTGGAAACTTCATTAGAATCACTTTTTTTCCATTCTAATTTGAGATAAATGGTAATCTCTCATTATACTAGTTTGATAGCCTCAGAAAACCATATTATGCTCAAAGAATCTCGAAAAGAAGAAATTTTTTTTTCGAAGTTTGGAAACTTCGTTAGAATCACTTTTTTTCCGTTGTTATTTGAGATAACTGGTTCTCTTTCATTATACTAGTTTGATAGCCTCAGAAAAGCATATTATGCGCATAGAATCTCGAAAAGAAAAAAATTTTTTTTCGAAGTTTGGAAACTTCATTGAATCACTTTTTTTCCATTCTTATTTGAGATAAATGGTAATCTCTCATTATACTAGTTTGATAGCCTCAGAAAAGCATATTATGCGCAAAGAATCTCGAAAAGAAGAAATTTTTTTTCGAAGTTTGGAAACTTCAAAAGAATCACTTTTTTTCCATTCTTATTTGAGAAAAATGGTAATCTCTCATTATACTAGTTTGATAGCCTCAGAAAAGCATATTATGCGCAAAGAATCTCGAAAAGAAGAAATTTTTTTTTCGAAGTTTGTAAACTTCGTTAGAATCACCTTTTTTCCGTTGTTAATTGAGATAACGGGTTCTCTTTCATTATACTAGTTTGATAGCCTCAGAAAAGCATATTATGCGCAAAGAATCTCGAAAAGAAGAAATTTTTTTTCGAAGTTTGGAAACTTCAAAAGAATCACTTTTTTTCCATTCTTATTTGAGAAAAATGGTAATCTCTCATTATACTAGTTTGATAGCCTCAGAAAAGCATATTATGCGCAAAGAATCTCGAAAAGAAGAAATTTTTTTTTCGAAGTTTGTAAACTTCGTTAGAATCACCATTTTTCCGTTGTTAATTGAGATAACGGGTTCTCTTTCATTATACTAGTTTGATAGCCTCAGAAAAGCATATTATGCGCAAAGAATCTCGACAAGAAGAAAATTTTTTTTCGAAGTTTGGAAACTTCTTTAGAAACACTTTTTTTCCGTTCATATTTGAGATAACTGGTTCTCTTTCATTATACTAGTTTGATAGCCTCAGAAAAGCATATTATGCGCAAGGAATCTCGAAAAGAAAAAAAATTTTTTTCTAAGTTTGGAAACTTCATTAGAATCACTTTTTTTTCCATTCTGATTTGAGATAACTTGTAATCTCTCATTATACTAGTTTGATAGCCTCAGAAAATTATATTATGCGCAAAGAATCTCGAAAAGAATAAAATTTTTTTTCGATGTTCCGAAAATTCGTTAGAATCACTTTTTTCCGTTCTTATTTGAGATAACTGGTTCTCTTTCATTATACCAATTAGATAGCCTCAGAAAAGCATATTATGCGCAAAGAATCTCGAAAAGAAAAAAATTTTTTTTCGAAGTTGGAAACTTCATTAGAATCACTTTTTTTCCATTCTGATTTGAGATAACTTGTAATCTCTCATTATACTAGTTTGATAGCCTCAGAAAATCATATTATGCGCAAAGAATCTCGAAAAGAATAAAATTTTTTTTCGATGTTCCGAAAATTCGTTAGAATCACTTTTTTTCCGTTCTTATTTGAGATAACTGGTTCTCTTGCATTATACCAATTAGATAGCCTCAGAAAAGCATATTATGCGCAAAGAATCTCGAAAATAAAAAAAAATTTTTTAGAAGTTTGGAAACTTCGTTAGAATCACTTTTTTTCCGTTCTTATTTGAGATAACTGGTTCTCTTTCATTATACTAGTTTGATAGCCTCAGAAAAGCATATTATGCGCAAAGAATCTCGACAAGAAGAAATTTTTTTTTCGAAGTTTGGAAACTTCTTTAGAAACACTTTTTTTCCGTTCATATTTGAGATAACTGGTTCTCTTTCATTATACTAGTTTGATAGCCTCAGAAAAGCATATTATGCGCAAGGAATCTCGAAAAGAAAAAAAATTTTTTTCTAAGTTTGGAAACTTCATTAGAATCACTTTTTTTTCCATTCTGATTTGAGATAACTTGTAATCTCTCATTATACTAGTTTGATAGCCTCAGAAAATCATATTATGCGCAAAGAATCTCGAAAAGAATAAAATTTTTTTTCGATGTTCCGAAAATTCGTTAGAATCACTTTTTTTCCGTTCTTATTTGAGATAACTGGTTCTCTTTCATTATACCAATTAGATAGCCTCAGAAAAGCATATTATGCGCAAAGAATCTCGAAAAGAAAAAATTTTTTTTTCGAAGTTGGAAACTTCATTAGAATCACTTTTTTTCTATTCTTATTTGAGATAACTGGTAATCTCTCATTATACAAGTTTGATAGCCTCAGAAAAGCATATTATGCGCGAGAATCTCGAAAAGAAAAAAAGTTTTTTTCGAAGTTTCGAAATTTCCTTAGAATCACTTTTTTTCCGTTCTTATTTGAGATAACTCTCTTTCATTATACTAATTAGATAGCCTCAGAAAAGCATATTATGCGCAAAGAATCTCGAAAATAAAAATTTTTTTTTAGAACTTTGGAAACTTCGTTAGAAACACTTTTTTTCCGTTCTTATTTGAGATAATTGGTTCTCTTTCATTATACTAGTTTGATAGCCTCAGAAAAGCATATTATGCGCAAAGAATCTCGAAAAGAAAAAAATTTTTTTTCGAAGTTTGGAAACTTCTTTAGAATCACTTTTTTTCCATTCTAATTTGAGATAAATGGTAATCTCTCATTATACTAGTTTGATAGCCTCAGAAAACCATATTATGCTCAAAGAATCTCGAAAAGAAGAAATTTTTTTTTCGAAGTTTGGAAACTTCGTTAGAATCACTTTTTTTCCGTTGTTATTTGAGATAACTGGTTCTCTTTCATTATACTAGTTTGATAGCCTCAGTAAAGCATATTATGCGCAAGGAATCTCGAAAAGAAAAAAAATTTTTTTCGAAGTTTGGAAACTTCGTTAGAATCACTTTTTTTCCGTTTTTATTTGAGATAACTGGTTCTCTTTCATTATAGTAGTTTGATACCCTCAGAAAAGCATATTATGCCCAAAGAATCTCGAAATGAAAAAATTTTTTTTTCGAAGTTTGGAAACTTCCTTAGAATCACTTTTTTTCCATTCTTATTTGAGATAACTGGTTCTCTTTCATTATACTAATTTGATAGCCTCAGAAAAGCATATTATGCGCAAAGAATCTCGAAAAGAAGAAATTTTTTTTCGAAGTTTGGAAACTTCAAAAGAATCACTTTTTTTCCATTCTTATTTGAGATAAATGGTAATCTCTCATTATACTAGTTTGATAGCCTCAGAAAATCATATTATGCGCAAAGAATCTCGAAAAGAATAAAATTTTTTTTCGATGTTCCGAAAATTCGTTAGAATCACTTTTTTTCCGTTCTTATTTGAGATAACTGGTTCTCTTTCATTATACCAATTAGATAGCCTCAGAAAAGCATATTATGCGCAAAGAATCTCGAAAAGAAAAAATTTTTTTTTCGAAGTTGGAAACTTCATTAGAATCACTTTTTTTCTATTCTTATTTGAGATAACTGGTAATCTCTCATTATACAAGTTTGATAGCCTCAGAAAAGCATATTATGCGCGAGAATCTCGAAAAGAAAAAAAGTTTTTTTCGAAGTTTCGAAATTTCCTTAGAATCACTTTTTTTCCGTTCTTATTTGAGATAACTCTCTTTCATTATACTAATTAGATAGCCTCAGAAAAGCATATTATGCGCAAAGAATCTCGAAAATAAAAATTTTTTTTTAGAACTTTGGAAACTTCGTTAGAAACACTTTTTTTCCGTTCTTATTTGAGATAAATGGTAATCTCTCATTATACTAGTTTGATAGCCTCAGAAAACCATATTATGCTCAAAGAATCTCGAAAAGAAGAAATTTTTTTTTCGAAGTTTGGAAACTTCGTTAGAATCACTTTTTTTCCATTCTAATTTGAGATAAATGGTAATCTCTCATTATACTAGTTTGATAGCCTCAGAAAACCATATTATGCTCAAAGAATCTCGAAAAGAAGAAATTTTTTTTTCGAAGTTTGGAAACTTCGTTAGAATCACTTTTTTTCCGTTGTTATTTGAGATAACTGGTTCTCTTTCATTATACTAGTTTGATAGCCTCAGTAAAGCATATTATGCGCAAGGAATCTCGAAAAGAAAAAAAATTTTTTTCGAAGTTTGGAAACTTCGTTAGAATCACTTTTTTTCCGTTTTTATTTGAGATAACTGGTTCTCTTTCATTATAGTAGTTTGATACCCTCAGAAAAGCATATTATGCCCAAAGAATCTCGAAATGAAAAAATTTTTTTTTCGAAGTTTGGAAACTTCCTTAGAATCACTTTTTTTCCATTCTTATTTGAGATAACTGGTTCTCTTTCATTATACTAGTTTGATAGCCTCAGAAAAGCATATTATGCGCAAAGAATCTCGAAAAGAAGAAATTTTTTTTCGAAGTTTGGAAACTTCAAAAGAATCACTTTTTTTCCATTCTTATTTGAGATAAATGGTAATCCCTCATTATACTAGTTTGATAGCCTCAGAAAAGCGTATTATGCGCAAAGAATCTCGAAAAGAAGAAATTTTTTTTTCGAAGTTTGTAAACTTCGTTAGAATCACCTTTTTTCCGTTGTTAATTGAGATAACGGGTTCTCTTTCATTATACTAGTTTGATAGCCTCAGAAAAGCATATTATGCCCAAAGAATCTCGAAAAGAAAAAAATTTTTTTTCGAAGTTTAGAAACTTCATTAGAATCACTTTTTTTCCATTCTAATTTGAGATAAATGGTAATCTCTCATTATACTAGTTTGATAGCCTCAGAAAACCATATTATGCTCAAAGAATCTCGAAAAGAAGAAATTTTTTTTTCGAAGTTTGGAAACTTCGTTAGAATCACTTTTTTTCCGTTGTTATTTGAGATAACTGGTTCTCTTTCATTATACTAGTTTGATAGCCTCAGAAAAGCATATTATGCGCATAGAATCTCGAAAAGAAAAATTTTTTTTTTTTGAACTTTGGAAACTTCTTTAGAATCACTTTTTTTCCGTTCTTATTTGAGATAACTGGTTCTCTTTCATTATACTAGTTTGATAGCCTCAGAAAATCATATAATGCGCAAAGAATCTCGAAAAGAAAAAAATTTTTTTTCGAAGTTTGGAAACTTCATTAGAATCACTTTTTTTCCATTCTTATTTGAGATAAATGGTAATCTCTCATTATACTAGTTTGATAGCCTCAGAAAAGCATATTATGCGCAAAGAATCTCGAAAAGAAGAAATTTTTTTTCGAAGTTTGGAAACTTCAAAAGAATCACTTTTTTTCCATTCTTATTTGAGATAAATGGTAATCTGTCATTATACTAGTTTGATAGCCTCAGAAAAGCATATTATGCGCAAAGAATCTCGAAAAGAAGAAATTTTTTTTTCGAAGTTTGTAAACTTCGTTAGAATCACCTTTTTTCCGTTGTTAATTGAGATAACGGGTTCTCTTTCATTATACTAGTTTGATAGCCTCAGAAAAGCATATTATGCGCAAAGAATCTCGACAAGAAGAAATTTTTTTTTCGAAGTTTGGAAACTTCGTTAGAATCACTTTTTTTCCGTTGTTATTTGAGATAACTGGATCTCTTTCATTATACTAGTTTGATAGCCTCAGTAAAGCATATTATGCGCAAAGAATCTCGAAAAGAAAAAAATTTTTTTCGAAGTTTGGAAACTTCGTTAGAATCACCTTTTTTCCGTTGTTAATTGAGATAACGGGTTCTCTTTCATTATACTAGTTTGATAGCCTCAGAAAAGCATATTATGCGCAAAGAATCTCGAAAAGAAAAAAATTTTTTTCCAAGTTTGGAAACTTCGTTAGAATCACTTTTATTCCGTTCTTATTTGAGATAACTGGTTCTCTTTCATAATACCAGTTTGATAGCCTCAGAAAAGCATATTATGCGCAAAGAATCTCGAAAAGAAAAAATTTTTTTTCGAAGTTTGGAAACTTCATTAGAATCACTTTTTTTCCATTCTAATTTGAGATAAATGGTAATCTCTCATTATACTAGTTTGATAGCCTCAGAAAACCATATTATGCTCAAAGAATCTCGAAAAGAAGAAATTTTTTTTTCGAAGTTTGGAAACTTCGTTAGAATCACTTTTTTTCCGTTGTTATTTGAGATAACTGGTTCTCTTTCATTATACTAGTTTGATAGCCTCAGAAAAGCATATTATGCGCATAGAATCTCGAAAAGAAAAAAATTTTTTTTCGAAGTTTGGAAACTTCATTGAATCACTTTTTTTCCATTCTTATTTGAGATAAATGGTAATCTCTCATTATACTAGTTTGATAGCCTCAGAAAAGCATATTATGCGCAAAGAATCTCGAAAAGAAGAAATTTTTTTTCGAAGTTTGGAAACTTCAAAAGAATCACTTTTTTTCCATTCTTATTTGAGAAAAATGGTAATCTCTCATTATACTAGTTTGATAGCCTCAGAAAAGCATATTATGCGCAAAGAATCTCGAAAAGAAGAAATTTTTTTTTCGAAGTTTGTAAACTTCGTTAGAATCACCTTTTTTCCGTTGTTAATTGAGATAACGGGTTCTCTTTCATTATACTAGTTTGATAGCCTCAGAAAAGCATATTATGCGCAAAGAATCTCGACAAGAAGAAAATTTTTTTTCGAAGTTTGGAAACTTCTTTAGAAACACTTTTTTTCCGTTCATATTTGAGATAACTGGTTCTCTTTCATTATACTAGTTTGATAGCCTCAGAAAAGCATATTATGCGCAAGGAATCTCGAAAAGAAAAAAAATTTTTTTCTAAGTTTGGAAACTTCATTAGAATCACTTTTTTTTCCATTCTGATTTGAGATAACTTGTAATCTCTCATTATACTAGTTTGATAGCCTCAGAAAATCATATTATGCGCAAAGAATCTCGAAAAGAAGAAATTTTTTTTTCGAAGTTTGTAAACTTCGTTAGAATCACCTTTTTTCCGTTGTTAATTGAGATAACGGGTTCTCTTTCATTATACTAGTTTGATAGCCTCAGAAAAGCATATTATGCCCAAAGAATCTCGAAAAGAAAAAAATTTTTTTTCGAAGTTTAGAAACTTCATTAGAATCACTTTTTTTCCATTCTAATTTGAGATAAATGGTAATCTCTCATTATACTAGTTTGATAGCCTCAGAAAACCATATTATGCTCAAAGAATCTCGAAAAGAAGAAATTTTTTTTTCGAAGTTTGGAAACTTCGTTAGAATCACTTTTTTTCCGTTGTTATTTGAGATAACTGGTTCTCTTTCATTATACTAGTTTGATAGCCTCAGTAAAGCATATTATGCGCAAGGAATCTCGAAAAGAAAAAAAATTTTTTTCGAAGTTTGGAAACTTCGTTAGAATCACTTTTTTTCCGTTTTTATTTGAGATAACTGGTTCTCTTTCATTATAGTAGTTTGATACCCTCAGAAAAGCATATTATGCCCAAAGAATCTCGAAATGAAAAAATTTTTTTTTCGAAGTTTGGAAACTTCCTTAGAATCACTTTTTTTCCATTCTTATTTGAGATAACTGGTTCTCTTTCATTATACTAGTTTGATAGCCTCAGAAAAGCATATTATGCGCAAAGAATCTCGAAAAGAAGAAATTTTTTTTCGAAGTTTGGAAACTTCAAAAGAATCACTTTTTTTCCATTCTTATTTGAGATAAATGGTAATCCCTCATTATACTAGTTTGATAGCCTCAGAAAAGCGTATTATGCGCAAAGAATCTCGAAAAGAAGAAATTTTTTTTTCGAAGTTTGTAAACTTCGTTAGAATCACCTTTTTTCCGTTGTTAATTGAGATAACGGGTTCTCTTTCATTATACTAGTTTGATAGCCTCAGAAAAGCATATTATGCCCAAAGAATCTCGAAAAGAAAAAAATTTTTTTTCGAAGTTTAGAAACTTCATTAGAATCACTTTTTTTCCATTCTAATTTGAGATAAATGGTAATCTCTCATTATACTAGTTTGATAGCCTCAGAAAACCATATTATGCTCAAAGAATCTCGAAAAGAAGAAATTTTTTTTTCGAAGTTTGGAAACTTCGTTAGAATCACTTTTTTTCCGTTGTTATTTGAGATAACTGGTTCTCTTTCATTATACTAGTTTGATAGCCTCAGAAAAGCATATTATGCGCATAGAATCTCGAAAAGAAAAATTTTTTTTTTTTGAACTTTGGAAACTTCTTTAGAATCACTTTTTTTCCGTTCTTATTTGAGATAACTGGTTCTCTTTCATTATACTAGTTTGATAGCCTCAGAAAATCATATAATGCGCAAAGAATCTCGAAAAGAAAAAAATTTTTTTTCGAAGTTTGGAAACTTCATTAGAATCACTTTTTTTCCATTCTTATTTGAGATAAATGGTAATCTCTCATTATACTAGTTTGATAGCCTCAGAAAAGCATATTATGCGCAAAGAATCTCGAAAAGAAGAAATTTTTTTTCGAAGTTTGGAAACTTCAAAAGAATCACTTTTTTTCCATTCTTATTTGAGATAAATGGTAATCTGTCATTATACTAGTTTGATAGCCTCAGAAAAGCATATTATGCGCAAAGAATCTCGAAAAGAAGAAATTTTTTTTTCGAAGTTTGTAAACTTCGTTAGAATCACCTTTTTTCCGTTGTTAATTGAGATAACGGGTTCTCTTTCATTATACTAGTTTGATAGCCTCAGAAAAGCATATTATGCGCAAAGAATCTCGACAAGAAGAAATTTTTTTTTCGAAGTTTGGAAACTTCGTTAGAATCACTTTTTTTCCGTTGTTATTTGAGATAACTGGTTCTCTTTCATTATACTAGTTTGATAGCCTCAGTAAAGCATATTATGCGCAAAGAATCTCGAAAAGAAAAAAATTTTTTTCGAAGTTTGGAAACTTCGTTAGAATCACCTTTTTTCCGTTGTTAATTGAGATAACGGGTTCTCTTTCATTATACTAGTTTGATAGCCTCAGAAAAGCATATTATGCGCAAAGAATCTCGAAAAGAAAAAAATTTTTTTCCAAGTTTGGAAACTTCGTTAGAATCACTTTTATTCCGTTCTTATTTGAGATAACTGGTTCTCTTTCATAATACCAGTTTGATAGCCTCAGAAAAGCATATTATGCGCAAAGAATCTCGAAAAGAAAAAATTTTTTTTCGAAGTTTGGAAACTTCATTAGAATCACTTTTTTTCCATTCTAATTTGAGATAAATGGTAATCTCTCATTATACTAGTTTGATAGCCTCAGAAAACCATATTATGCTCAAAGAATCTCGAAAAGAAGAAATTTTTTTTTCGAAGTTTGGAAACTTCGTTAGAATCACTTTTTTTCCGTTGTTATTTGAGATAACTGGTTCTCTTTCATTATACTAGTTTGATAGCCTCAGAAAAGCATATTATGCGCATAGAATCTCGAAAAGAAAAAAATTTTTTTTCGAAGTTTGGAAACTTCATTGAATCACTTTTTTTCCATTCTTATTTGAGATAAATGGTAATCTCTCATTATACTAGTTTGATAGCCTCAGAAAATCATATAATGCGCAAAGAATCTCGAAAAGAAAAAAATTTTTTTTCGAAGTTTGGAAACTTCATTAGAATCACTTTTTTTCCGTTCTTATTTGAGATAACTGGTTCTCTTTCATTATACCAATTAGATAGCCTCAGAAAAGCATATTATGCGCAAAGAATCTCGAAAAGAAAAAATTTTTTTTTCGAAGTTGGAAACTTCATTAGAATCACTTTTTTTCTATTCTTATTTGAGATAACTGGTAATCTCTCATTATACAAGTTTGATAGCCTCAGAAAAGCATATTATGCGCGAGAATCTCGAAAAGAAAAAAGTTTTTTTCGAAGTTTCGAAATTTCCTTAGAATCACTTTTTTTCCGTTCTTATTTGAGATAACTCTCTTTCATTATACTAATTAGATAGCCTCAGAAAAGCATATTATGCGCAAAGAATCTCGAAAATAAAAATTTTTTTTTAGAACTTTGGAAACTTCGTTAGAAACACTTTTTTTCCGTTCTTATTTGAGATAACTGGTTCTCTTTCATTATACTAGTTTGATAGCCTCAGAAAAGCATATTATGCGCAAAGAATCTCGAAAAGAAAAAAATTTTTTTTCGAAATTTGGAAACTTCTTTAGAATCACTTTTTTTCCATTCTAATTTGAGATAAATGGTAATCTCTCATTATACTAGTTTGATAGCCTCAGAAAACCATATTATGCTCAAAGAATCTCGAAAAGAAGAAATTTTTTTTTTCGAAGTTTGGAAACTTCGTTAGAATCACTTTTTTTCCGTTGTTATTTGAGATAACTGGTTCTCTTTCATTATACTAGTTTGATAGCCTCAGTAAAGCATATTATGCGCAAGGAATCTCGAAAAGAAAAAAAATTTTTTTCGAAGTTTGGAAACTTCGTTAGAATCACTTTTTTTCCGTTTTTATTTGAGATAACTGGTTCTCTTTCATTATAGTAGTTTGATGCCCTCAGAAAAGCATATTATGCCCAAAGAATCTCGAAATGAAAAAATTTTTTTTTCGAAGTTTGGAAACTTCCTTAGAATCACTTTTTTTCCATTCTTATTTGAGATAACTGGTTCTCTTTCATTATACTAGTTTGATAGCCTCAGAAAAGCATATTATGCGCAAAGAATCTCGAAAAGAAGAAATTTTTTTTCGAAGTTTGGAAACTTCAAAAGAATCACTTTTTTTCCATTCTTATTTGAGATAAATGGTAATCTCTCATTATACTAGTTTGATAGCCTCAGAAAATCATATTATGCGCAAAGAATCTCGAAAAGAATAAAATTTTTTTTCGATGTTCCGAAAATTCGTTAGAATCACTTTTTTTCCGTTCTTATTTGAGATAACTGGTTCTCTTTCATTATACCAATTAGATAGCCTCAGAAAAGCATATTATGCGCAAAGAATCTCGAAAAGAAAAAATTTTTTTTTCGAAGTTGGAAACTTCATTAGAATCACTTTTTTTCCGTTTTTATTTGAGATAACTGGTTCTCTTTCATTATAGTAGTTTGATACCCTCAGAAAAGCATATTATGCCCAAAGAATCTCGAAAAGAAAAAAAGTTTTTTTCGAAGTTTCGAAATTTCCTTAGAATCACTTTTTTTCCGTTCTTATTTGAGATAACTCTCTTTCATTATACTAATTAGATAGCCTCAGAAAAGCATATTATGCGCAAAGAATCTCGAAAATAAAAATTTTTTTTTAGAACTTTGGAAACTTCGTTAGAAACACTTTTTTTCCGTTCTTATTTGAGATAAATGGTAATCTCTCATTATACTAGTTTGATAGCCTCAGAAAACCATATTATGCTCAAAGAATCTCGAAAAGAAGAAATTTTTTTTTCGAAGTTTGGAAACTTCGTTAGAATCACTTTTTTTCCATTCTAATTTGAGATAAATGGTAATCTCTCATTATACTAGTTTGATAGCCTCAGAAAACCATATTATGCTCAAAGAATCTCGAAAAGAAGAAATTTTTTTTTCGAAGTTTGGAAACTTCGTTAGAATCACTTTTTTTCCGTTGTTATTTGAGATAACTGGTTCTCTTTCATTATACTAGTTTGATAGCCTCAGTAAAGCATATTATGCGCAAGGAATCTCGAAAAGAAAAAAAATTTTTTTCGAAGTTTGGAAACTTCGTTAGAATCACTTTTTTTCCGTTTTTATTTGAGATAACTGGTTCTCTTTCATTATAGTAGTTTGATACCCTCAGAAAAGCATATTATGCCCAAAGAATCTCGAAATGAAAAAATTTTTTTTTCGAAGTTTGGAAACTTCCTTAGAATCACTTTTTTTCCATTCTTATTTGAGATAACTGGTTCTCTTTCATTATACTAGTTTGATAACCTCAGAAAAGCATATTATGCGCAAAGAATCTCGAAAAGAAGAAATTTTTTTTCGAAGTTTGGAAACTTCAAAAGAATCACTTTTTTTCCATTCTTATTTGAGATAAATGGTAATCCCTCATTATACTAGTTTGATAGCCTCAGAAAAGCGTATTATGCGCAAAGAATCTCGAAAAGAAGAAATTTTTTTTTCGAAGTTTGTAAACTTCGTTAGAATCACCTTTTTTCCGTTGTTAATTGAGATAACGGGTTCTCTTTCATTATACTAGTTTGATAGCCTCAGAAAAGCATATTATGCCCAAAGAATCTCGAAAAGAAAAAAATTTTTTTTCGAAGTTTAGAAACTTCATTAGAATCACTTTTTTTCCATTCTAATTTGAGATAAATGGTAATCTCTCATTATACTAGTTTGATAGCCTCAGAAAACCATATTATGCTCAAAGAATCTCGAAAAGAAGAAATTTTTTTTTCGAAGTTTGGAAACTTCGTTAGAATCACTTTTTTTCCGTTGTTATTTGAGATAACTGGTTCTCTTTCATTATACTAGTTTGATAGCCTCAGAAAAGCATATTATGCGCATAGAATCTCGAAAAGAAAAATTTTTTTTTTTTGAACTTTGGAAACTTCTTTAGAATCACTTTTTTTCCGTTCTTATTTGAGATAACTGGTTCTCTTTCATTATACTAGTTTGATAGCCTCAGAAAATCATATAATGCGCAAAGAATCTCGAAAAGAAAAAAATTTTTTTTCGAAGTTTGGAAACTTCATTAGAATCACTTTTTTTCCATTCTTATTTGAGATAAATGGTAATCTCTCATTATACTAGTTTGATAGCCTCAGAAAAGCATATTATGCGCAAAGAATCTCGAAAAGAAGAAATTTTTTTTCGAAGTTTGGAAACTTCAAAAGAATCACTTTTTTTCCATTCTTATTTGAGATAAATGGTAATCTGTCATTATACTAGTTTGATAGCCTCAGAAAAGCATATTATGCGCAAAGAATCTCGAAAAGAAGAAATTTTTTTTTCGAAGTTTGTAAACTTCGTTAGAATCACCTTTTTTCCGTTGTTAATTGAGATAACGGGTTCTCTTTCATTATACTAGTTTGATAGCCTCAGAAAAGCATATTATGCGCAAAGAATCTCGACAAGAAGAAATTTTTTTTTCGAAGTTTGGAAACTTCGTTAGAATCACTTTTTTTCCGTTGTTATTTGAGATAACTGGTTCTCTTTCATTATACTAGTTTGATAGCCTCAGTAAAGCATATTATGCGCAAAGAATCTCGAAAAGAAAAAAATTTTTTTCCAAGTTTGGAAACTTCGTTAGAATCACTTTTATTCCGTTCTTATTTGAGATAACTGGTTCTCTTTCATAATACCAGTTTGATAGCCTCAGAAAAGCATATTATGCGCAAAGAATCTCGAAAAGAAAAAATTTTTTTTCGAAGTTTGGAAACTTCATTAGAATCACTTTTTTTCCATTCTAATTTGAGATAAATGGTAATCTCTCATTATACTAGTTTGATAGCCTCAGAAAACCATATTATGCTCAAAGAATCTCGAAAAGAAGAAATTTTTTTTTCGAAGTTTGGAAACTTCGTTAGAATCACTTTTTTTCCGTTGTTATTTGAGATAACTGGTTCTCTTTCATTATACTAGTTTGATAGCCTCAGAAAAGCATATTATGCGCATAGAATCTCGAAAAGAAAAAAATTTTTTTTCGAAGTTTGGAAACTTCATTGAATCACTTTTTTTCCATTCTTATTTGAGATAAATGGTAATCTCTCATTATACTAGTTTGATAGCCTCAGAAAAGCATATTATGCGCAAAGAATCTCGAAAAGAAGAAATTTTTTTTCGAAGTTTGGAAACTTCAAAAGAATCACTTTTTTTCCATTCTTATTTGAGAAAAATGGTAATCTCTCATTATACTAGTTTGATAGCCTCAGAAAAGCATATTATGCGCAAAGAATCTCGAAAAGAAGAAATTTTTTTTTCGAAGTTTGTAAACTTCGTTAGAATCACCTTTTTTCCGTTGTTAATTGAGATAACGGGTTCTCTTTCATTATACTAGTTTGATAGCCTCAGAAAAGCATATTATGCGCAAAGAATCTCGACAAGAAGAAAATTTTTTTTCGAAGTTTGGAAACTTCTTTAGAAACACTTTTTTTCCGTTCATATTTGAGATAACTGGTTCTCTTTCATTATACTAGTTTGATAGCCTCAGAAAAGCATATTATGCGCAAGGAATCTCGAAAAGAAAAAAAATTTTTTTCTAAGTTTGGAAACTTCATTAGAATCACTTTTTTTTCCATTCTGATTTGAGATAACTTGTAATCTCTCATTATACTAGTTTGATAGCCTCAGAAAATCATATTATGCGCAAAGAATCTCGAAAAGAAGAAATTTTTTTTTCGAAGTTTGTAAACTTCGTTAGAATCACCTTTTTTCCGTTGTTAATTGAGATAACGGGTTCTCTTTCATTATACTAGTTTGATAGCCTCAGAAAAGCATATTATGCCCAAAGAATCTCGAAAAGAAAAAAATTTTTTTTCGAAGTTTAGAAACTTCATTAGAATCACTTTTTTTCCATTCTAATTTGAGATAAATGGTAATCTCTCATTATACTAGTTTGATAGCCTCAGAAAACCATATTATGCTCAAAGAATCTCGAAAAGAAGAAATTTTTTTTTCGAAGTTTGGAAACTTCGTTAGAATCACTTTTTTTCCGTTGTTATTTGAGATAACTGGTTCTCTTTCATTATACTAGTTTGATAGCCTCAGAAAAGCATATTATGCGCATAGAATCTCGAAAAGAAAAATTTTTTTTTTTTGAACTTTGGAAACTTCTTTAGAATCACTTTTTTTCCGTTCTTATTTGAGATAACTGGTTCTCTTTCATTATACTAGTTTGATAGCCTCAGAAAATCATATAATGCGCAAAGAATCTCGAAAAGAAAAAAATTTTTTTTCGAAGTTTGGAAACTTCATTAGAATCACTTTTTTTCCATTCTCTTTTGAGATAAATGGTAATCTCTCATTATACTAGTTTGATAGCCTCAGAAAAGCATATTATGCGCAAAGAATCTCGAAAAGAAGAAATTTTTTTTCGAAGTTTGGAAACTTCAAAAGAATCACTTTTTTTCCATTCTTATTTGAGATAAATGGTAATCTGTCATTATACTAGTTTGATAGCCTCAGAAAAGCATATTATGCGCAAAGAATCTCGAAAAGAAGAAATTTTTTTTTCGAAGTTTGTAAACTTCGTTAGAATCACCTTTTTTCCGTTGTTAATTGAGATAACGGGTTCTCTTTCATTATACTAGTTTGATAGCCTCAGAAAAGCGTATTATGCGCAAAGAATCTCGAAAAGAAGAAATTTTTTTTTCGAAGTTTATAAACTTCGTTAGAATCACCTTTTTTCCGTTGTTAATTGAGATAACGGGTTCTCTTTCATTATACTAGTTTGATAGCCTCAGAAAAGCATATTATGCCCAAAGAATCTCGAAAAGAAAAAAATTTTTTTTCGAAGTTTAGAAACTTCATTAGAATCACTTTTTTTCCATTCTAATTTGAGATAAATGGTAATCTCTCATTATACTAGTTTGATAGCCTCAGAAAACCATATTATGCTCAAAGAATCTCGAAAAGAAGAAATTTTTTTTTCGAAGTTTGGAAACTTCGTTAGAATCACTTTTTTTCCGTTGTTATTTGAGATAACTGGTTCTCTTTCATTATACTAGTTTGATAGCCTCAGAAAAGCATATTATGCGCATAGAATCTCGAAAAGAAAAATTTTTTTTTTTTGAACTTTGGAAACTTCTTTAGAATCACTTTTTTTCCGTTCTTATTTGAGATAACTGGTTCTCTTTCATTATACTAGTTTGATAGCCTCAGAAAATCATATAATGCGCAAAGAATCTCGAAAAGAAAAAAATTTTTTTTCGAAGTTTGGAAACTTCATTAGAATCACTTTTTTTCCATTCTTATTTGAGATAAATGGTAATCTCTCATTATACTAGTTTGATAGCCTCAGAAAAGCATATTATGCGCAAAGAATCTCGAAAAGAAGAAATTTTTTTTCGAAGTTTGGAAACTTCAAAAGAATCACTTTTTTTCCATTCTTATTTGAGATAAATGGTAATCTGTCATTATACTAGTTTGATAGCCTCAGAAAAGCATATTATGCGCAAAGAATCTCGAAAAGAAGAAATTTTTTTTTCGAAGTTTGTAAACTTCGTTAGAATCACCTTTTTTCCGTTGTTAATTGAGATAACGGGTTCTCTTTCATTATACTAGTTTGATAGCCTCAGAAAAGCATATTATGCGCAAAGAATCTCGACAAGAAGAAATTTTTTTTTCGAAGTTTGGAAACTTCGTTAGAATCACTTTTTTTCCGTTGTTATTTGAGATAACTGGTTCTCTTTCATTATACTAGTTTGATAGCCTCAGTAAAGCATATTATGCGCAAAGAATCTCGAAAAGAAAAAAATTTTTTTCGAAGTTTGGAAACTTCGTTAGAATGACCTTTTTTCCGTTGTTAATTGAGATAACGGGTTCTCTTTCATTATTTTAGTTTGATAGCCTCAGAAAAGCATATTATGCGCAAAGAATCTCGAAAAGAAAAAAATTTTTTTCCAAGTTTGGAAACTTCGTTAGAATCACTTTTATTCCGTTCTTATTTGAGATAACTGGTTCTCTTTCATAATACCAGTTTGATAGCCTCAGAAAAGCATATTATGCGCAAAGAATCTCGAAAAGAAAAAATTTTTTTTTCGAAGTTTGGAAACTTCATTAGAATCACTTTTTTTCCATTCTAATTTGAGATAAATGGTAATCTCTCATTATACTAGTTTGATAGCCTCAGAAAACCATATTATGCTCAAAGAATCTCGAAAAGAAGAAATTTTTTTTTCGAAGTTTGGAAACTTCGTTAGAATCACTTTTTTTCCGTTGTTATTTGAGATAACTGGTTCTCTTTCATTATACTAGTTTGATAGCCTCAGAAAAGCATATTATGCGCATAGAATCTCGAAAAGAAAAAAATTTTTTTTTTGAACTTTGGAAACTTCTTTAGAATCACTTTTTTTCCGTTCTTATTTGAGATAACTGGTTCTCTTTCATTATACTAGTTTGATAGCCTCAGAAAATCATATAATGCGCAAAGAATCTCGAAAAGAAAAAAATTTTTTTTCGAAGTTTGGAAACTTCATTGAATCACTTTTTTTCCATTCTTATTTGAGATAAATGGTAATCTCTCATTATACTAGTTTGATAGCCTCAGAAAAGCATATTATGGGCAAAGAATCTCGAAAAGAAGAAATTTTTTTTCGAAGTTTGGAAACTTCAAAAGAATCACTTTTTTTCCATTCTTATTTGAGAAAAATGGTAATCTCTCATTATACTAGTTTGATAGCCTCAGAAAAGCATATTATGCGCAAAGAATCTCGAAAAGAAGAAATTTTTTTTTCGAAGTTTGTAAACTTCGTTAGAATCACCTTTTTTCCGTTGTTAATTGAGATAACGGGTTCTCTTTCATTATCCTAGTTTGATAGCCTCAGAAAAGCATATTATGCGCAAAGAATCTCGAAAAGAAGAAAATTTTTTTTCGAAGTTTGGAAACTTCTTTAGAAACACTTTTTTTCCGTTCATATTTGAGATAACTGGTTCTCTTTCATTATACTACTTTGATAGCCTCAGAAAAGCATATTATGCGCAAGGAATCTCGAAAAGAAAAAAAATTTTTTTCTAAGTTTGGAAACTTCATTAGAATCACTTTTTTTTCCATTCTGATTTGAGATAACTTGTAATCTCTCATTATACTAGTTTGATAGCCTCAGAAAATTATATTATGCGCAAAGAATCTCGAAAAGAATAAAATTTTTTTTCGATGTTCCGAAAATTCGTTAGAATCACTTTTTTTCCGTTCTTATTTGAGATAACTGGTTCTCTTTCATTATACCAATTAGATAGCCTCAGAAAAGCATATTATGCGCAAAGAATCTCGAAAAGAAAAAAATTTTTTTTCGAAGTTGGAAACTTCATTAGAATCACTTTTTTTCTATTCTTATTTGAGATAACTGGTAATCTCTCATTATACAAGTTTGATAGCCTCAGAAAAGCATATTATGCGCGAGAATCTCGAAAAGAAAAAAAGTTTTTTTCGAAGTTTCGAAATTTCCTTAGAATCACTTTTTTTCCGTTCTTATTTGAGATAACTCTCTTTCATTATACTAATTAGATAGCCTCAGAAAAGCATATTATGCGCAAAGAATCTCGAAAATAAAAATTTTTTTTTAGAACTTTGGAAACTTCGTTAGAAACACTTTTTTTCCGTTCTTATTTGAGATAACTGGTTCTCTTTCATTATACTAGTTTGATAGCCTCAGAAAAGCATATTATGCGCAAGGAATCTCGAAAAGAAAATTTTTTTTACTAAGTTTGGAAACTTCATTAGAATCACTTTTTTTCCATTCTGATTTCAGATAACTTGTAATCTCTCATTATACTAGTTTGATAGCCTCAGAAAATCATATTATGCGCAAAGAATCTCGAAAAGAATAAAATTTTTTTACGATGTTCCGAAAATTCGTTAGAATCACTTTTTTTCCGTTCTTATTTGAGATAACTGGTTCTCTTGCATTATACCAATTAGATAGCCTCAGAAAAGCATATTATGCGCAAAGAATCTGGAAAAGAAAAAAAATTTTTTTAGAAGTTTGGAAACTTCGTTAGAATCACTTTTTTTCCGTTCTTATTTGAGATAACTGGTAATCTCTCATTATACTAGTTTGATAGCCTCAGAAAAGCATATTATGCGCGAGAATCTCGAAAAGAAAAAAAATTTTTTTCGAAGTTTGGAAACGTCGTTTGAATCACTTTTTTCCGTTCTTATTTGAGATAACTGGTTCTCTTTCATTATAGTAGTTTGATAGCCTCAGAAAAGCATATTATGCGCAAAGAATCTCGAAAAGAAAAAAATTTTTTTTCGAAGTTGGAAACTTCATTAGAATCACTTTTTTTCTATTCTTATTTGAGATAACTGGTAATCTCTCATTATACTAGTTTGATAGCCTCAGAAAAGCATATTATGCGAGAGAATCTCGAAAAGAAAAAAAGTTTTTTTCGAAGTTTCGAAACTTCCTTAGAATCACTTTTTTTCCGTTCTTATTTGAGATAACTCTCTTTCATTATACTAATTAGATAGCCTCAGAAAGGCATATTATGCGCAAAGAATCTCGAAAATAAAAATTTTTTTTTAGAACTTTGGAAACTTCGTTAGAAACACTTTTTTTCCGTTCTTATTTGAGAGAACTGGTTCTCTTTCATTATACTAGGTGTATAGCCTGAGAAAAGCATATTATGCGCAAAGAATCTCGAAAAGAAAAAAATTTTTTTTCGAAGTTTGGAAACTTCGTTAGAATCACTTTTTTTTCCATTCTTATTTGAGATAACTGGTAATCTCTCATTATATAAGTTTGATAGCCTCAGAAAAGCATATTATGCGCAAAGAATCTCGAAAAGAAAAAAAATTTTTTTCGAAGTTTGGAAACGTCGTTTGAATCACTTTTTTCCGTTCTTATTTGAGATAACTGGTTCTCTTTCATTATAGTAGTTTGAAAGCCTCAGAAAAGCATATTATGCGCAAAGAATCTCGAAAAGAAAAAAATTTTTTTTCGAAGTTTGGAAACTTCGTTAGAATCACTTTTATTCCGTTCTTATTTGAAATAACTGGTTCTCTTTCATTATACTAGTTTGATAGCCTCAGAAAAGCATATTATGCGCAAAGAATCTCGAAAAGAAAAAAATTTTTTTTCGAAGTTTGGAAACTTCGTTAGAATCACTTTTTTTCATTGTTATTTGAGATAACTGGTTCTCTTTCATTATACTAGTTTGATAGCCTCAGTAAAGCATATTATGCGCAAGGAATCTCGAAAAGAAAAAAAATTTTTTTCGAAGTTTGGAAACTTCGTTAGAATCACTTTTTTTCCGTTTTTATTTGAGATAACTGGTTCTCTTTCATTATAGTAGTTTGATAGCCTCAGAAAAGCATATTATGCCCAAAGAATCTCGAAATGAAAAAATTTTTTTTTCGAAGTTTGGAAACTTCCTTAGAATCACTTTTTTTCCATTCTTATTTGAGATAACTGGTTCTCTTTCATTATACTAGTTTGATAGCCTCAGAAAACCATATTATGCTCAAAGAATCTCGAAAAGAAGAAATTTTTTTTTCGAAGTTTGGAAACTTCGTTAGAATCACTTTTTTTCCGTTGTTATTTGAGATAACTGGTTCTCTTTCATTATACTAGTTTGATAGCCTCAGAAAAGCATATTATGCGCATAGAATCTCGAAAAGAAAAAAATTTTTTTTTTGAACTTTGGAAACTTCTTTAGAATCACTTTTTTTCCGTTCTTATTTGAGATAACTGGTTCTCTTTCATTATACTAGTTTGATAGCCTCAGAAAATCATATAATGCGCAAAGAATCTCGAAAAGAAAAAAATTTTTTTTCGAAGTTTGGAAACTTCATTGAATCACTTTTTTTCCATTCTTATTTGAGATAAATGGTAATCTCTCATTATACTAGTTTGATAGCCTCAGAAAAGCATATTATGCGCAAAGAATCTCGAAAAGAAGAAATTTTTTTTCGAAGTTTGGAAACTTCAAAAGAATCACTTTTTTTCCATTCTTATTTGAGAAAAATGGTAATCTCTCATTATACTAGTTTGATAGCCTCAGAAAAGCATATTATGCGCAAAGAATCTCGAAAAGAAGAAATTTTTTTTTCGAAGTTTGTAAACTTCGTTAGAATCACCTTTTTTCCGTTGTTAATTGAGATAACGGGTTCTCTTTCATTATACTAGTTTGATAGCCTCAGAAAAGCATATTATGCGCAAAGAATCTCGACAAGAAGAAAATTTTTTTTCGAAGTTTGGAAACTTCTTTAGAAACACTTTTTTTCCGTTCATATTTGAGATAACTGGTTCTCTTTCATTATACTAGTTTGATAGCCTCAGAAAAGCATATTATGCGCAAGGAATCTCGAAAAGAAAAAAAATTTTTTTCTAAGTTTGGAAACTTCATTAGAATCACTTTTTTTTCCATTCTGATTTGAGATAACTTGTAATCTCTCATTATACTAGTTTGATAGCCTCAGAAAATTATATTATGCGCAAAGAATCTCGAAAAGAATAAAATTTTTTTTCGATGTTCCGAAAATTCGTTAGAATCACTTTTTTTCCGTTCTTATTTGAGATAACTGGTTCTCTTTCATTATACCAATTAGATAGCCTCAGAAAAGCATATTATGCGCAAAGAATCTCGAAAAGAAAAAAATTTTTTTTCGAAGTTGGAAACTTCATTAGAATCACTTTTTTTCTATTCTTATTTGAGATAACTGGTAATCTCTCATTATACAAGTTTGATAGCCTCAGAAAAGCATATTATGCGCGAGAATCTCGAAAAGAAAAAAAGTTTTTTTCGAAGTTTCGAAATTTCCTTAGAATCACTTTTTTTCCGTTCTTATTTGAGATAACTCTCTTTCATTATACTAATTAGATAGCCTCAGAAAAGTATATTATGCGCAAAGAATCTCGAAAATAAAAATTTTTTTTTAGAACTTTGGAAACTTCGTTAGAAACACTTTTTTTCCGTTCTTATTTGAGATAACTGGTTCTCTTTCATTATACTAGTTTGATAGCCTCAGAAAAGCATATTATGCGCAAAGAATCTCGAAAAGAAAAAAATTTTTTTTCGAAGTTTGGAAACCTCTTTAGAATCACTTTTTTTCCATTCTAATATGAGATAAATGGTAATCTCTCATTATACTAGTTTGATAGCCTCAGAAAACCATATTATGCTCAAAGAATCTCGAAAAGAAGAAATTTTTTTTTCGAAGTTTGGAAACTACGTTAGAATCAATTTTTTTCCGTTGTTATTTGAGATAACTGGTTCTCTTTCATTATACTAGTTTGATAGCCTCAGTAAAGCATATTATGCGCAAGGAATCTCGACAAGAAGACATTTTTTTTTCGAAGTTTGGAAACTTCGTTAGAATCACTTTTTTCCGTTGTTATTTGAGATAACTGGTTCTCTTTCATTATACTAGTTTGATAGCCTCAGTAAAGCATATTATGCGCAAAGAATCTCGAAAAGAAAAAAAATTTTTTTCGAAGTTTGGAAACTTCGTTAGAATCACTTTTTTTCCGTTCTTATTTGAGATAACTGGTTCTCTTTCATCATAGTAGTTTGATAGCCTCAGAAAAGCATTTTATGCGCAAAGAATCTCGAAATGAAAAAAATTTTTTTTCGAAGTTTGGAAACTTCCTTAGAATCACTTTTTTGCCAATTTTATTTGAAATAATTGGTTCTCTTTCATTATACTAGTTTGATAGCTTCAGAAAAGCATATTATGCGCAAAGAATCTCGAAAAGAAAAAATTTTTTTTTTTGAAGTTTGGAAACTTCTTTAGAATCACTTTTTTTCCGTTCATATTTGAGATAACTGGTTCTCTTTCATTATACTAGTTTGATAGCCTCAGTAAAGCATATTATGCGCAAGGAATCTCGAAAAGAAAATTTTTTTTACTAAGTTTGGAAACTTCATTAGAATCACTTTTTTTCCATTCTGATTTCAGATAACTTGTAATCTCTCATTATACTAGTTTGATAGCCTCAGAAAATCATATTATGCGCAAAGAATCTCGAAAAGAATAAAATTTTTTTTAACGATGTTCCGAAAATTCGTTAGAATCACTTTTTTTCCGTTCTTATTTGAGATAACTGGTTCTCTTGCATTATACCAATTAGATAGCCTCAGAAAAGCATATTATGCGCAAAGAATCTGGAAAAGAAAAAAAATTTTTTTAGAAGTTTGGAAACTTCGTTAGAATCACTTTTTTTCCGTTCTTATTTGAGATAACTGGTAATCTCTCATTATACTAGTTTGATAGCCTCAGAAAAGCATATTATGCGCGAGAATCTCGAAAAGAAGAAAAATTTTTTTCGAAGTTTGGAAACGTCGTTTGAATCACTTTTTTCCGTTCTTATTTGAGATAACTGGTTCTCTTTCATTATAGTAGTTTGATAGCCTCAGAAAAGCATATTATGCGCAAAGAATCTCGAAAAGAAAAAAATTTTTTTTCGAAGTTGGAAACTTCATTAGAATCACTTTTTTTCTATTCTTATTTGAGATAACTGGTAATCTCTCATTATACTAGTTTGATAGCCTCAGAAAAGCATATTATGCGCGAGAATCTCGAAAAAAAAAAGTTTTTTTCGAAGTTTCGAAACTTCCTTAGAATCACTTTTTTTCCGTTCTTATTTGAGATAACTCTCTTTCATTATACTAATTAGATAGCCTCAGAAAGGCATATTATGCGCAAAGAATCTCGAAAATAAAAATTTTTTTTAGAACTTTGGAAACTTCGTTAGAAACACTTTTTTTCCGTTCTTATTTGAGAGAACTGGTTCTCTTTCATTATACTAGGTGTATAGCCTGAGAAAAGCATATTATGCGCAAAGAATCTCGAAAAGAAAAAAATTTTTTTTCGAAGTTTGGAAACTTCGTTAGAATCACTTTTTTTTCCATTCTTATTTGAGATAACTGGTAATCTCTCATTATATAAGTTTGATAGCCTCAGAAAAGCATATTATGCGCAAAGAATCTCGAAAAGAAAAAAAATTTTTTTCGAAGTTTGGAAACGTCGTTTGAATCACTTTTTTCCGTTCTTATTTGAGATAACTGGTTCTCTTTCATTATAGTAGTTTGAAAGCCTCAGAAAAGCATATTATGCGCAAAGAATCTCGAAAAGAAAAAAATTTTTTTTCGAAGTTTGGAAACTTCGTTAGAATCACTTTTTTTCCGTTCTTATTTGAAATAACTGGTTCTCTTTCATTATACTAGTTTGATAGCTTCAGAAAAGCATATTATGCGCAAAGAATCTCCAAAAGAAAAAAAATCTTTTTTCAAAGTTTGGAAACTTCCTTAGAAACACTTTTTTTCCATTCTTATTTCAGTTAACTGGTTCTCTTTCATTATACTAGTTTGATAGCCTCAGAAAACCATCATTATGCGCAAAGAATCTCGAAAAGAAAAAAAATTTTTTCGAAATTTGGAAACTTCGTTAGAATCACTTTTATTCCGTTCTTATTTGAGATAACTGGTTCTCTTTCATTATACTAGTTTGATAGCCTCAGAAAAGCATATTATGCGCAAAGAATCTCGAAAAGAAAAAAATTTTTTTTCGAAGTTTGGAAACTTCGTTAGAATCACTTTTTTTCATTGTTATTTGAGATAACTGGTTCTCTTTCATTATACTAGTTTGATAGCCTCAGTAAAGCATATTATGCGCAAGGAATCTCGAAAAGAAAAAAAATTTTTTTCGAAGTTTGGAAACTTCGTTAGAATCACTTTTTTTCCGTTTTTATTTGAGATAACTGGTTCTCTTTCATTATAGTAGTTTGATAGCCTCAGAAAAGCATATTATGCCCAAAGAATCTCGAAATGAAAAAATTTTTTTTTCGAAGTTTGGAAACTTCCTTAGAATCACTTTTTTTCCATTCTTATTTGAGATAACTGGTTCTCTTTCATTATACTAGTTTGATAGCCTCAGAAAAGCATATTATGCGCATAGAATCTCGAAAAGAAAAAAATTTTTTTTTTTGAACTTTGGAAACTTCTTTAGAATCACTTTTTTTCCGTTCTTATTTGAGATAACTGGTTCTCTTTCATTATACTAGTTTGATAGCCTCAGAAAATCATATAATGCGCAAAGAATCTCGAAAAGAAAAAAAATTTTTTTTCGAAGTTTGGAAACTTCATTAGAATCACTTTTTTTCCATTCTTATTTGAGATAAATCGTAATTTCTCATTATACTAGTTTGATAGCCTCAGAAAAGCATATTAAGCGCAAAGAATCTCGAAAAGAAGAATTTTTTTTTCGAAGTTTGGAAACTTTAAAAGAATCACTTTTTTCCATTCTTATTTGAGATAAATGGTAATCTCTCATTATACTAGTTTGATAGCCTCAGAAAAGCATATTATGCGCTAAGAATCTCGAAAATAAGAAATTTTTTTTTCGAAGTTTGTAAACTTCGTTAGAATCACCTTTTTTCCGTTGTTAATTGAGATAACGGGTTCTCTTTCATTATACTAGTTTGATAGCCTCAGAAAAGCATATTATGCGCAAAGAATCTCGACAAGAAGACATTTTTTTTTCGAAGTTTGGAAACTTCGTTAGAATCACTTTTTTCCGTTGTTATTTGAGATAACTGGTTCTCTTTCATTATACTAGTTTGATAGCCTCAGTAAAGCATATTATGCGCAAAGAATCTCGAAAAGAAAAAAAATTTTTTTCGAAGTTTGGAAACTTCGTTAGAATCACTTTTTTTCCGTTCTTATTTGAGATAACTGGTTCTCTTTCATCATAGTAGTTTGATAGCCTCAGAAAAGCATATTATGCGCAAAGAATCTCGAAATGAAAAAAATTTTTTTTCGAAGTTTGGAAACTTCCTTAGAATCACTTTTTTGCCAATTTTATTTGAAATAATTGGTTCTCTTTCATTATACTAGTTTGATAGCTTCAGAAAAGCATATTATGCGCAAAGAATCTCGAAAAGAAAAAAATTTTTTTTTTGAAGTTTGGAAACTTCTTTAGAATCACTTTTTTTCCGTTCATATTTGAGATAACTGGTTCTCTTTCATTATACTAGTTTGATAGCCTCAGAAAAGCATATTATGCGCAAGGAATCTCGAAAAGAAAATTTTTTTTTCTAAGTTTGGAAACTTTATTAGAATCACTTTTTTTCCATTCTGATTTCAGATAACTTGTAATCTCTCATTATACTAGTTTGATAGCCTCAGAAAATCATATTATGCGCATAGAATCTCGAAAAGAAAAATTTTTTTTTTTTGAACTTTGGAAACTTCTTTAGAATCACTTTTTTTCCGTTCTTATTTGAGATAACTGGTTCTCTTTCATTATACTAGTTTGATAGCCTCAGAAAAGCATATTATGCGCATAGAATCTCGAAAAGAAAAATTTTTTTTTTTTGAACTTTGGAAACTTCTTTAGAATCACTTTTTTTCCGTTCTTATTTGAGATAACTGGTTCTCTTTCATTATACTAGTTTGATAGCCTCAGAAAATCATATAATGCGCAAAGAATCTCGAAAAGAAAAAAAATTTTTTTCGAAGTTTGGAAACTTCATTAGAATCACTTTTTTTCCATTCTTATTTGAGATAAATGGTAATCTCTCATTATACTAGTTTGATAGCCTCAGAAAAGCATATTATGCGCAAAGAATCTCGAAAAGAAGAAATTTTTTTTCGAAGTTTGGAAACTTCAAAAGAATCACTTTTTTTCCATTCTTATTTGAGATAAATGGTAATCTGTCATTATACTAGTTTGATAGCCTCAGAAAAGCATATTATGCGCAAAGAATCTCGAAAAGAAGAAATTTTTTTTTCGAAGTTTGTAAACTTCGTTAGAATCACCTTTTTTCCGTTGTTAATTGAGATAACGGGTTCTCTTTCATTATACTAGTTTGATAGCCTCAGAAAAGCGTATTATGCGCAAAGAATCTCGAAAAGAAGAAATTTTTTTTTCGAAGTTTATAAACTTCGTTAGAATCACCTTTTTTCCGTTGTTAATTGAGATAACGGGTTCTCTTTCATTATACTAGTTTGATAGCCTCAGAAAAGCATATTATGCCCAAAGAATCTCGAAAAGAAGAAATTTTTTTTCGAAGTTTAGAAACTTCATTAGAATCACTTTTTTTCCATTCTAATTTGAGATAAATGGTAATCTCTCATTATACTAGTTTGATAGCCTCAGAAAACCATATTATGCTCAAAGAATCTCGAAAAGAAGAAATTTTTTTTTCGAAGTTTGGAAACTTCGTTAGAATCACTTTTTTTCCGTTGTTATTTGAGATAACTGGTTCTCTTTCATTATACTAGTTTGATAGCCTCAGAAAAGCATATTATGCGCATAGAATCTCGAAAAGAAAAATTTTTTTTTTTTGAACTTTGGAAACTTCTTTAGAATCACTTTTTTTCCGTTCTTATTTGAGATAACTGGTTCTCTTTCATTATACTAGTTTGATAGCCTCAGAAAATCATATAATGCGCAAAGAATCTCGAAAAGAAAAAAATTTTTTTTCGAAGTTTGGAAACTTCATTAGAATCACTTTTTTTCCATTCTTATTTGAGATAAATGGTAATCTCTCATTATACTAGTTTGATAGCCTCAGAAAAGCATATTATGCGCAAAGAATCTCGAAAAGAAGAAATTTTTTTTCGAAGTTTGGAAACTTCAAAAGAATCACTTTTTTTCCATTCTTATTTGAGATAAATGGTAATCTGTCATTATACTAGTTTGATAGCCTCAGAAAAGCATATTATGCGCAAAGAATCTCGAAAAGAAGAAATTTTTTTTTCGAAGTTTGTAAACTTCGTTAGAATCACCTTTTTTCCGTTGTTAATTGAGATAACGGGTTCTCTTTCATTATACTAGTTTGATAGCCTCAGAAAAGCATATTATGCGCAAAGAATCTCGACAAGAAGAAATTTTTTTTTCGAAGTTTGGAAACTTCGTTAGAATCACTTTTTTTCCGTTGTTATTTGAGATAACTGGTTCTCTTTCATTATACTAGTTTGATAGCCTCAGTAAAGCATATTATGCGCAAAGAATCTCGAAAAGAAAAAAATTTTTTTCGAAGTTTGGAAACTTCGTTAGAATGACCTTTTTTCCGTTGTTAATTGAGATAACGGGTTCTCTTTCATTATTTTAGTTTGATAGCCTCAGAAAAGCATATTATGCGCAAAGAATCTCGAAAAGAAAAAAATTTTTTTCCAAGTTTGGAAACTTCGTTAGAATCACTTTTATTCCGTTCTTATTTGAGATAACTGGTTCTCTTTCATAATACCAGTTTGATGGCCTCAGAAAAGCATATTATGCGCAAAGAATCTCGAAAAGAAAAAATTTTTTTTTCGAAGTTTGGAAACTTCATTAGAATCACTTTTTTTCCATTCTAATTTGAGATAAATGGTAATCTCTCATTATACTAGTTTGATAGCCTCAGAAAACCATATTATGCTCAAAGAATCTCGAAAAGAAGAAATTTTTTTTTCGAAGTTTGGAAACTTCGTTAGAATCACTTTTTTTCCGTTGTTATTTGAGATAACTGGTTCTCTTTCATTATACTAGTTTGATAGCCTCAGAAAAGCATATTATGCGCATAGAATCTCGAAAAGAAAAAAATTTTTTTTTTGAACTTTGGAAACTTCTTTAGAATCACTTTTTTTCCGTTCTTATTTGAGATAACTGGTTCTCTTTCATTATACTAGTTTGATAGCCTCAGAAAATCATATAATGCGCAAAGAATCTCGAAAAGAAAAAAATTTTTTTTCGAAGTTTGGAAACTTCATTGAATCACTTTTTTTCCATTCTTATTTGAGATAAATGGTAATCTCTCATTATACTAGTTTGATAGCCTCAGAAAAGCATATTATGGGCAAAGAATCTCGAAAAGAAGAAATTTTTTTTCGAAGTTTGGAAACTTCAAAAGAATCACTTTTTTTCCATTCTTATTTGAGAAAAATGGTAATCTCTCATTATACTAGTTTGATAGCCTCAGAAAAGCATATTATGCGCAAAGAATCTCGAAAAGAAGAAATTTTTTTTTCGAAGTTTGTAAACTTCGTTAGAATCACCTTTTTTCCGTTGTTAATTGAGATAACGGGTTCTCTTTCATTATCCTAGTTTGATAGCCTCAGAAAAGCATATTATGCGCAAAGAATCTCGACAAGAAGAAAATTTTTTTTCGAAGTTTGGAAACTTCTTTAGAAACACTTTTTTTCCGTTCATATTTGAGATAACTGGTTCTCTTTCATTATACTAGTTTGATAGCCTCAGAAAAGCATATTATGCGCAAGGAATCTCGAAAAGAAAAAAAATTTTTTTCTAAGTTTGGAAACTTCATTAGAATCACTTTTTTTTCCATTCTGATTTGAGATAACTTGTAATCTCTCATTATACTAGTTTGATAGCCTCAGAAAATTATATTATGCGCAAAGAATCTCGAAAAGAATAAAATTTTTTTTCGATGTTCCGAAAATTCGTTAGAATCACTTTTTTTCCGTTCTTATTTGAGATAACTGGTTCTCTTTCATTATACCAATTAGATAGCCTCAGAAAAGCATATTATGCGCAAAGAATCTCGAAAAGAAAAAAATTTTTTTTCGAAGTTGGAAACTTCATTAGAATCACTTTTTTTCTATTCTTATTTGAGATAACTGGTAATCTCTCATTATACAAGTTTGATAGCCTCAGAAAAGCATATTATGCGCGAGAATCTCGAAAAGAAAAAAAGTTTTTTTCGAAGTTTCGAAATTTCCTTAGAATCACTTTTTTTCCGTTCTTATTTGAGATAACTCTCTTTCATTATACTAATTAGATAGCCTCAGAAAAGCATATTATGCGCAAAGAATCTCGAAAATAAAAATTTTTTTTTAGAACTTTGGAAACTTCGTTAGAAACACTTTTTTTCCGTTCTTATTTGAGATAACTGGTTCTCTTTCATTATACTAGTTTGATAGCCTCAGAAAAGCATATTATGCGCAAGGAATCTCGAAAAGAAAATTTTTTTTACTAAGTTTGGAAACTTCATTAGAATCACTTTTTTTCCATTCTGATTTCAGATAACTTGTAATCTCTCATTATACTAGTTTGATAGCCTCAGAAAATCATATTATGCGCAAAGAATCTCGAAAAGAATAAAATTTTTTTACGATGTTCCGAAAATTCGTTAGAATCACTTTTTTTCCGTTCTTATTTGAGATAACTGGTTCTCTTGCATTATACCAATTAGATAGCCTCAGAAAAGCATATTATGCGCAAAGAATCTGGAAAAGAAAAAAAATTTTTTTAGAAGTTTGGAAACTTCGTTAGAATCACTTTTTTTCCGTTCTTATTTGAGATAACTGGTAATCTCTCATTATACTAGTTTGATAGCCTCAGAAAAGCATATTATGCGCGAGAATCTCGAAAAGAAAAAAAATTTTTTTCGAAGTTTGGAAACGTCGTTTGAATCACTTTTTTCCGTTCTTATTTGAGATAACTGGTTCTCTTTCATTATAGTAGTTTGATAGCCTCAGAAAAGCATATTATGCGCAAAGAATCTCGAAAAGAAAAAAATTTTTTTTCGAAGTTGGAAACTTCATTAGAATCACTTTTTTTCTATTCTTATTTGAGATAACTGGTAATCTCTCATTATACTAGTTTGATAGCCTCAGAAAAGCATATTATGCGAGAGAATCTCGAAAAGAAAAAAAGTTTTTTTCGAAGTTTCGAAACTTCCTTAGAATCACTTTTTTTCCGTTCTTATTTGAGATAACTCTCTTTCATTATACTAATTAGATAGCCTCAGAAAGGCATATTATGCGCAAAGAATCTCGAAAATAAAAAATTTTTTTTAGAACTTTGGAAACTTCGTTAGAAACACTTTTTTTCCGTTCTTATTTGAGAGAACTGGTTCTCTTTCATTATACTAGGTGTATAGCCTGAGAAAAGCATATTATGCGCAAAGAATCTCGAAAAGAAAAAAATTTTTTTTCGAAGTTTGGAAACTTCGTTAGAATCACTTTTTTTTCCATTCTTATTTGAGATAACTGGTAATCTCTCATTATATAAGTTTGATAGCCTCAGAAAAGCATATTATGCGCAAAGAATCTCGAAAAGAAAAAAAATTTTTTTCGAAGTTTGGAAACGTCGTTTGAATCACTTTTTTCCGTTCTTATTTGAGATAACTGGTTCTCTTTCATTATAGTAGTTTGAAAGCCTCAGAAAAGCATATTATGCGCAAAGAATCTCGAAAAGAAAAAAATTTTTTTTCGAAGTTTGGAAACTTCGTTAGAATCACTTTTTTTCCGTTCTTATTTGAAATAACTGGTTCTCTTTCATTATACTAGTTTGATAGCTTCAGAAAAGCATATTATGCGCAAAGAATCTCCAAAAGAAAAAAAATCTTTTTTCAAAGTTTGGAAACTTCCTTAGAAACACTTTTTTTCCATTCTTATTTCAGTTAACTGGTTCTCTTTCATTATACTAGTTTGATAGCCTCAGAAAACCATCATTATGCGCAAAGAATCTCGAAAAGAAAAAAAATTTTTTCGAAATTTGGAAACTTCGTTAGAATCACTTTTATTCCGTTCTTATTTGAGATAACTGGTTCTCTTTCATTATACTAGTTTGATAGCCTCAGAAAAGCATATTATGCGCAAAGAATCTCGAAAAGAAAGAAATTTTTTTTCGAAGTTTGGAAACTTCGTTAGAATCACTTTTTTTCATTGTTATTTGAGATAACTGGTTCTCTTTCATTATACTAGTTTGATAGCCTCAGTAAAGCATATTATGCGCAAGGAATCTCGAAAAGAAAAAAAATTTTTTTCGAAGTTTGGAAACTTCGTTAGAATCACTTTTTTTCCGTTTTTATTTGAGATAACTGGTTCTCTTTCATTATAGTAGTTTGATAGCCTCAGAAAAGCATATTATGCCCAAAGAATCTCGAAATGAAAAAATTTTTTTTTCGAAGTTTGGAAACTTCCTTAGAATCACTTTTTTTCCATTCTTATTTGAGATAACTGGTTCTCTTTCATTATACTAGTTTGATAGCCTCAGAAAACCATATTATGCTCAAAGAATCTCGAAAAGAAGAAATTTTTTTTTCGAAGTTTGGAAACTTCGTTAGAATCACTTTTTTTCCGTTGTTATTTGAGATAACTGGTTCTCTTTCATTATACTAGTTTGATAGCCTCAGAAAAGCATATTATGCGCATAGAATCTCGAAAAGAAAAAAATTTTTTTTTTGAACTTTGGAAACTTCTTTAGAATCACTTTTTTTCCGTTCTTATTTGAGATAACTGGTTCTCTTTCATTATACTAGTTTGATAGCCTCAGAAAATCATATAATGCGCAAAGAATCTCGAAAAGAAAAAAATTTTTTTTCGAAGTTTGGAAACTTCATTGAATCACTTTTTTTCCATTCTTATTTGAGATAAATGGTAATCTCTCATTATACTAGTTTGATAGCCTCAGAAAAGCATATTATGCGCAAAGAATCTCGAAAAGAAGAAATTTTTTTTCGAAGTTTGGAAACTTCAAAAGAATCACTTTTTTTCCATTCTTATTTGAGAAAAATGGTAATCTCTCATTATACTAGTTTGATAGCCTCAGAAAAGCATATTATGCGCAAAGAATCTCGAAAAGAAGAAATTTTTTTTTCGAAGTTTGTAAACTTCGTTAGAATCACCTTTTTTCCGTTGTTAATTGAGATAACGGGTTCTCTTTCATTATACTAGTTTGATAGCCTCAGAAAAGCATATTATGCGCAAAGAATCTCGACAAGAAGAAAATTTTTTTTCGAAGTTTGGAAACTTCTTTAGAAACACTTTTTTTCCGTTCATATTTGAGATAACTGGTTCTCTTTCATTATACTAGTTTGATAGCCTCAGAAAAGCATATTATGCGCAAGGAATCTCGAAAAGAAAAAAAATTTTTTTCTAAGTTTGGAAACTTCATTAGAATCACTTTTTTTTCCATTCTGATTTGAGATAACTTGTAATCTCTCATTATACTAGTTTGATAGCCTCAGAAAATTATATTATGCGCAAAGAATCTCGAAAAGAATAAAATTTTTTTTCGATGTTCCGAAAATTCGTTAGAATCACTTTTTTTCCGTTCTTATTTGAGATAACTGGTTCTCTTTCATTATACCAATTAGATAGCCTCAGAAAAGCATATTATGCGCAAAGAATCTCGAAAAGAAAAAAATTTTTTTTCGAAGTTGGAAACTTCATTAGAATCACTTTTTTTCTATTCTTATTTGAGATAACTGGTAATCTCTCATTATACAAGTTTGATAGCCTCAGAAAAGCATATTATGCGCGAGAATCTCGAAAAGAAAAAAAGTTTTTTTCGAAGTTTCGAAATTTCCTTAGAATCACTTTTTTTCCGTTCTTATTTGAGATAACTCTCTTTCATTATACTAATTAGATAGCCTCAGAAAAGTATATTATGCGCAAAGAATCTCGAAAATAAAAATTTTTTTTTAGAACTTTGGAAACTTCGTTAGAAACACTTTTTTTCCGTTCTTATTTGAGATAACTGGTTCTCTTTCATTATACTAGTTTGATAGCCTCAGAAAAGCATATTATGCGCAAAGAATCTCGAAAAGAAAAAAATTTTTTTTCGAAGTTTGGAAACCTCTTTAGAATCACTTTTTTTCCATTCTAATATGAGATAAATGGTAATCTCTCATTATACTAGTTTGATAGCCTCAGAAAACCATATTATGCTCAAAGAATCTCGAAAAGAAGAAATTTTTTTTTCGAAGTTTGGAAACTACGTTAGAATCAATTTTTTTCCGTTGTTATTTGAGATAACTGGTTCTCTTTCATTATACTAGTTTGATAGCCTCAGTAAAGCATATTATGCGCAAGGAATCTCGACAAGAAGACATTTTTTTTTCGAAGTTTGGAAACTTCGTTAGAATCACTTTTTTCCGTTGTTATTTGAGATAACTGGTTCTCTTTCATTATACTAGTTTGATAGCCTCAGTAAAGCATATTATGCGCAAAGAATCTCGAAAAGAAAAAAAATTTTTTTCGAAGTTTGGAAACTTCGTTAGAATCACTTTTTTTCCGTTCTTATTTGAGATAACTGGTTCTCTTTCATCATAGTAGTTTGATAGCCTCAGAAAAGCATTTTATGCGCAAAGAATCTCGAAATGAAAAAAATTTTTTTTCGAAGTTTGGAAACTTCCTTAGAATCACTTTTTTGCCAATTTTATTTGAAATAATTGGTTCTCTTTCATTATACTAGTTTGATAGCTTCAGAAAAGCATATTATGCGCAAAGAATCTCGAAAAGAAAAAATTTTTTTTTTTGAAGTTTGGAAACTTCTTTAGAATCACTTTTTTTCCGTTCATATTTGAGATAACTGGTTCTCTTTCATTATACTAGTTTGATAGCCTCAGTAAAGCATATTATGCGCAAGGAATCTCGAAAAGAAAATTTTTTTTACTAAGTTTGGAAACTTCATTAGAATCACTTTTTTTCCATTCTGATTTCAGATAACTTGTAATCTCTCATTATACTAGTTTGATAGCCTCAGAAAATCATATTATGCGCAAAGAATCTCGAAAAGAATAAAATTTTTTTTAACGATGTTCCGAAAATTCGTTAGAATCACTTTTTTTCCGTTCTTATTTGAGATAACTGGTTCTCTTGCATTATACCAATTAGATAGCCTCAGAAAAGCATATTATGCGCAAAGAATCTGGAAAAGAAAAAAAATTTTTTTAGAAGTTTGGAAACTTCGTTAGAATCACTTTTTTTCCGTTCTTATTTGAGATAACTGGTAATCTCTCATTATACTAGTTTGATAGCCTCAGAAAAGCATATTATGCGCGAGAATCTCGAAAAGAAGAAAAATTTTTTTCGAAGTTTGGAAACGTCGTTTGAATCACTTTTTTCCGTTCTTATTTGAGATAACTGGTTCTCTTTCATTATAGTAGTTTGATAGCCTCAGAAAAGCATATTATGCGCAAAGAATCTCGAAAAGAAAAAATTTTTTTTTCGAAGTTGGAAACTTCATTAGAATCACTTTTTTTCTATTCTTATTTGAGATAACTGGTAATCTCTCATTATACTAGTTTGATAGCCTCAGAAAAGCATATTATGCGCGAGAATCTCGAAAAAAAAAAAGTTTTTTTCGAAGTTTCGAAACTTCCTTAGAATCACTTTTTTTCCGTTCTTATTTGAGATAACTCTCTTTCATTATACTAATTAGATAGCCTCAGAAAGGCATATTATGCGCAAAGAATCTCGAAAATAAAAATTTTTTTTAGAACTTTGGAAACTTCGTTAGAAACACTTTTTTTCCGTTCTTATTTGAGAGAACTGGTTCTCTTTCATTATACTAGGTGTATAGCCTGAGAAAAGCATATTATGCGCAAAGAATCTCGAAAAGAAAAAAATTTTTTTTCGAAGTTTGGAAACTTCGTTAGAATCACTTTTTTTTCCATTCTTATTTGAGATAACTGGTAATCTCTCATTATATAAGTTTGATAGCCTCAGAAAAGCATATTATGCGCAAAGAATCTCGAAAAGAAAAAAAATTTTTTTCGAAGTTTGGAAACGTCGTTTGAATCACTTTTTTCCGTTCTTATTTGAGATAACTGGTTCTCTTTCATTATAGTAGTTTGAAAGCCTCAGAAAAGCATATTATGCGCAAAGAATCTCGAAAAGAAAAAAATTTTTTTTCGAAGTTTGGAAACTTCGTTAGAATCACTTTTTTTCCGTTCTTATTTGAAATAACTGGTTCTCTTTCATTATACTAGTTTGATAGCTTCAGAAAAGCATATTATGCGCAAAGAATCTCCAAAAGAAAAAAAATCTTTTTTCAAAGTTTGGAAACTTCCTTAGAAACACTTTTTTTCCATTCTTATTTCAGTTAACTGGTTCTCTTTCATTATACTAGTTTGATAGCCTCAGAAAACCATCATTATGCGCAAAGAATCTCGAAAAGAAAAAAAATTTTTTCGAAATTTGGAAACTTCGTTAGAATCACTTTTATTCCGTTCTTATTTGAGATAACTGGTTCTCTTTCATTATACTAGTTTGATAGCCTCAGAAAAGCATATTATGCGCAAAGAATCTCGAAAAGAAAAAAATTTTTTTTCGAAGTTTGGAAACTTCGTTAGAATCACTTTTTTTCATTGTTATTTGAGATAACTGGTTCTCTTTCATTATACTAGTTTGATAGCCTCAGTAAAGCATATTATGCGCAAGGAATCTCGAAAAGAAAAAAAATTTTTTTCGAAGTTTGGAAACTTCGTTAGAATCACTTTTTTTCCGTTTTTATTTGAGATAACTGGTTCTCTTTCATTATAGTAGTTTGATAGCCTCAGAAAAGCATATTATGCCCAAAGAATCTCGAAATGAAAAAATTTTTTTTTCGAAGTTTGGAAACTTCCTTAGAATCACTTTTTTTCCATTCTTATTTGAGATAACTGGTTCTCTTTCATTATACTAGTTTGATAGCCTCAGAAAAGCATATTATGCGCATAGAATCTCGAAAAGAAAAAAATTTTTTTTTTTGAACTTTGGAAACTTCTTTAGAATCACTTTTTTTCCGTTCTTATTTGAGATAACTGGGTCTCTTTCATTATACTAGTTTGATAGCCTCAGAAAATCATATAATGCGCAAAGAATCTCGAAAAGAAAAAAAATTTTTTTTCGAAGTTTGGAAACTTCATTAGAATCACTTTTTTTCCATTCTTATTTGAGATAAATCGTAATTTCTCATTATACTAGTTTGATAGCCTCAGAAAAGCATATTAAGCGCAAAGAATCTCGAAAAGAAGAATTTTTTTTTCGAAGTTTGGAAACTTTAAAAGAATCACTTTTTTCCATTCTTATTTGAGATAAATGGTAATCTCTCATTATACTAGTTTGATAGCCTCAGAAAAGCATATTATGCGCTAAGAATCTCGAAAATAAGAAATTTTTTTTTCGAAGTTTCTAAACTTCGTTAGAATCACCTTTTTTCCGTTGTTAATTGAGATAACGGGTTCTCTTTCATTATACTAGTTTGATAGCCTCAGAAAAGCATATTATGCGCAAAGAATCTCGACAAGAAGACATTTTTTTTTCGAAGTTTGGAAACTTCGTTAGAATCACTTTTTTCCGTTGTTATTTGAGATAACTGGTTCTCTTTCATTATACTAGTTTGATAGCCTCAGTAAAGCATATTATGCGCAAAGAATCTCGAAAAGAAAAAAAATTTTTTTCGAAGTTTGGAAACTTCGTTAGAATCACTTTTTTTCCGTTCTTATTTGAGATAACTGGTTCTCTTTCATCATAGTAGTTTGATAGCCTCAGAAAAGCATATTATGCGCAAAGAATCTCGAAATGAAAAAAATTTTTTTTCGAAGTTTGGAAACTTCCTTAGAATCACTTTTTTGCCAATTTTATTTGAAATAATTGGTTCTCTTTCATTATACTAGTTTGATAGCTTCAGAAAAGCATATTATGCGCAAAGAATCTCGAAAAGAAAAAAATTTTTTTTTTGAAGTTTGGAAACTTCTTTAGAATCACTTTTTTTCCGTTCATATTTGAGATAACTGGTTCTCTTTCATTATACTAGTTTGATAGCCTCAGAAAAGCATATTATGCGCAAGGAATCTCGAAAAGAAAATTTTTTTTTCTAAGTTTGGAAACTTTATTAGAATCACTTTTTTTCCATTCTGATTTCAGATAACTTGTAATCTCTCATTATACTAGTTTGATAGCCTCAGAAAATCATATTATGCGCAAAGAATCTCGAAAAGAATAAAATTTTTTTACGATGTTCCGAAAATTCGTTAGAATCACTTTTTTTCCGTTCTTATTTGAGATAACTGGTTCTCTTGCATTATACCAATTAGATAGCCTCAGAAAAGCATATTATGCGCAAAGAATCTGGAAAAGAAAAAAAATTTTTTTAGAAGTTTGGAAACTTCGTTAGAATCACTTTTTTTCCGTTCTTATTTGAGATAACTGGTAATCTCTCATTATACTAGTTTGATAGCCTCAGAAAAGCATATTATGCGCGAGAATCTCGAAAAGAAAAAAAATTTTTTTCGAAGTTTGGAAACGTCGTTTGAATCACTTTTTTCCGTTCTTATTTGAGATAACTGGTTCTCTTTCATTATAGTAGTTTGATAGCCTCAGAAAAGCATATTATGCGCAAAGAATCTCGAAAAGAAAAAAATTTTTTTTCGAAGTTGGAAACTTCATTAGAATCACTTTTTTTCTATTCTTATTTGAGATAACTGGTAATCTCTCATTATACTAGTTTGATAGCCTCAGAAAAGCATATTATGCGCGAGAATCTCGAAAAGAAAAAAAGTTTTTTTCGAAGTTTCGAAACTTCCTTAGAATCACTTTTTTTCCGTTCTTATTTGAGATAACTCTCTTTCATTATACTAATTAGATAGCCTCAGAAAGGCATATTATGCGCAAAGAATCTCGAAAATAAAAATTTTTTTTTAGAACTTTGGAAACTTCGTTAGAAACACTTTTTTTCCGTTCTTATTTGAGAGAACTGGTTCTCTTTCATTATACTAGGTGTATAGCCTGAGAAAAGCATATTATGCGCAAGGAATCTCGAAAAGAAAATAATTTTTTTTCGAAGTTTGGAAACTTCGTTAGAATCACTTTTTTTTCCATTCTTATTTGAGATAACTGGTAATCTCTCATTATATAAGTTTGATAGCCTCAGAAAAGCATATTATGCGCAAAGAATCTCGAAAAGAAAAAAAATTTTTTTCGAAGTTTGGAAACGTCGTTTGAATCACTTTTTTCCGTTCTTATTTGAGATAACTGGTTCTCTTTCATTATAGTAGTTTGATAGCCTCAGAAAAGCATATTATGCGCAAAGAATCTCGAAAAGAAAAAAATTTTTTTTCGAAGTTTGGAAACTTCGTTAGAATCACTTTTTTTCCGTTCTTATTTGAAATAACTGGTTCTCTTTCATTATACTAGTTTGATAGCTTCAGAAAACCATATTATGCGCAAAGAATCTCGAAAAGAAAAAAAATTTTTTCGAAATTTGGAAACTTCGTTAGAATCACTTTTATTCCGTTCTTATTTGAGATAACTGGTTCTCTTTCATTATACTAGTTTGATAGCCTCAGAAAAGCATATTATGCGCAAAGAATCTCGAAAAGAAAAAAATTTTTTTTCGAAGTTTGGAAACTTCGTTAGAATCACTTTTTTTCCGTTCTTATTTGAGATAACTGGTTCTCTTTCATTATACTAGTTTGATAATCTCAGAAAACCATATTATGCTCAAAGAATCTCGAAAAGAAGAAATTTTTTTTTCGAAGTTTGGAAACTTCGTTAGAATCACTTTTTTTCCGTTGTTATTTGAGATAACTGGTTCTCTTTCATTATACTAGTTTGATAGCCTCAGTAAAGCATATTATGCGCAAAGAATCTCGAAAAGAAAAAAAAATTTTTTCGAAGTTTGGAAACTTCGTTAGAATCACTTTTTTTCCGTTTTTATTCGAGATAACTGGTTCTCTTTCATTATACTAGTTTGATAGCCTCAGAAAAGCATATTATGCGCAAGGAATCTCGAAAAGAAAAAATTTTTTTTTCTAAGTTTGGAAACTTCATTAGAATCACTTTTTTTCCATTCTTATTTGAGATAAATGGTAATCTCTCATTATACTAGTTTGATAGCCTCAGAAAAGCATATTATGCGCAAAGAATCTCGAAAAGAAGAAATTTTTTTTCGAAGTTTGGAAACTTCAAAAGAATCACTTTTTTTCCATTCTTATTTGAGATAAATGGTAATCTGTCATTATACTAGTTTGATAGCCTCAGAAAAGCATATTATGCGCAAAGAATCTCGAAAAGAAGAAATTTTTTTTTCGAAGTTTGTAAACTTCGTTAGAATCACCTTTTTTCCGTTGTTAATTGAGATAACGGGTTCTCTTTCATTATACTAGTTTGATAGCCTCAGAAAAGCATATTATGCGCAAAGAATCTCGACAAGAAGAAATTTTTTTTTCGAAGTTTGGAAACTTCGTTAGAATCACTTTTTTTCCGTTGTTATTTGAGATAACTGGTTCTCTTTCATTATACTAGTTTGATAGCCTCAGTAAAGCATATTATGCGCAAAGAATCTCGAAAAGAAAAAAATTTTTTTCGAAGTTTGGAAACTTCGTTAGAATGACCTTTTTTCCGTTGTTAATTGAGATAACGGGTTCTCTTTCATTATTTTAGTTTGATAGCCTCAGAAAAGCATATTATGCGCAAAGAATCTCGAAAAGAAAAAAATTTTTTTCCAAGTTTGGAAACTTCGTTAGAATCACTTTTATTCCGTTCTTATTTGAGATAACTGGTTCTCTTTCATAATACCAGTTTGATAGCCTCAGAAAAGCATATTATGCGCAAAGAATCTCGAAAAGAAAAAATTTTTTTTTCGAAGTTTGGAAACTTCATTGGAATCACTTTTTTTCCATTCTAATTTGAGATAAATGGTAATCTCTCATTATACTAGTTTGATAGCCTCAGAAAACCATATTATGCTCAAAGAATCTCGAAAAGAAGAAATTTTTTTTTCGAAGTTTGGAAACTTCGTTAGAATCACTTTTTTTCCGTTGTTATTTGAGATAACTGGTTCTCTTTCATTATACTAGTTTGATAGCCTCAGAAAAGCATATTATGCGCATACATTCTCGAAAAGAAAAAAATTTTTTTTTTGAACTTTGGAAACTTCTTTAGAATCACTTTTTTTCCGTTCTTATTTGAGATAACTGGTTCTCTTTCATTATACTAGTTTGATAGCCTCAGAAAATCATATAATGCGCAAAGAATCTCGAAAAGAAAAAAATTTTTTTTCGAAGTTTGGAAACTTCATTGAATCACTTTTTTTCCATTCTTATTTGAGATAAATGGTAATCTCTCATTATACTAGTTTGATAGCCTCAGAAAAGCATATTATGGGCAAAGAATCTCGAAAAGAAGAAATTTTTTTTCGAAGTTTGGAAACTTCAAAAGAATCACTTTTTTTCCATTCTTATTTGAGAAAAATGGTAATCTCTCATTATACTAGTTTGATAGCCTCAGAAAAGCATATTATGCGCAAAGAATCTCGAAAAGAAGAAATTTTTTTTTCGAAGTTTGTAAACTTCGTTAGAATCACCTTTTTTCCGTTGTTAATTGAGATAACGGGTTCTCTTTCATTATCCTAGTTTGATAGCCTCAGAAAAGCATATTATGCGCAAAGAATCTCGACAAGAAGAAAATTTTTTTTCGAAGTTTGGAAACTTCTTTAGAAACACTTTTTTTCCGTTCATATTTGAGATAACTGGTTCTCTTTCATTATACTAGTTTGATAGCCTCAGAAAAGCATATTATGCGCAAGGAATCTCGAAAAGAAAAAAAATTTTTTTCTAAGTTTGGAAACTTCATTAGAATCACTTTTTTTTCCATTCTGATTTGAGATAACTTGTAATCTCTCATTATACTAGTTTGATAGCCTCAGAAAATTATATTATGCGCAAAGAATCTCGAAAAGAATAAAATTTTTTTTCGATGTTCCGAAAATTCGTTAGAATCACTTTTTTTCCGTTCTTATTTGAGATAACTGGTTCTCTTTCATTATACCAATTAGATAGCCTCAGAAAAGCATATTATGCGCAAAGAATCTCGAAAAGAAAAAAATTTTTTTTCGAAGTTGGAAACTTCATTAGAATCACTTTTTTTCTATTCTTATTTGAGATAACTGGTAATCTCTCATTATACAAGTTTGATAGCCTCAGAAAAGCATATTATGCGCGAGAATCTCGAAAAGAAAAAAAGTTTTTTTCGAAGTTTCGAAATTTCCTTAGAATCACTTTTTTTCCGTTCTTATTTGAGATAACTCTCTTTCATTATACTAATTAGATAGCCTCAGAAAAGCATATTATGCGCAAAGAATCTCGAAAATAAAAATTTTTTTTTAGAACTTTGGAAACTTCGTTAGAAACACTTTTTTTCCGTTCTTATTTGAGATAACTGGTTCTCTTTCATTATACTAGTTTGATAGCCTCAGAAAAGCATATTATGCGCAAGGAATCTCGAAAAGAAAATTTTTTTTACTAAGTTTGGAAACTTCATTAGAATCACTTTTTTTCCATTCTGATTTCAGATAACTTGTAATCTCTCATTATACTAGTTTGATAGCCTCAGAAAATCATATTATGCGCAAAGAATCTCGAAAAGAATAAAATTTTTTTACGATGTTCCGAAAATTCGTTAGAATCACTTTTTTTCCGTTCTTATTTGAGATAACTGGTTCTCTTGCATTATACCAATTAGATAGCCTCAGAAAAGCATATTATGCGCAAAGAATCTGGAAAAGAAAAAAAATTTTTTTAGAAGTTTGGAAACTTCGTTAGAATCACTTTTTTTCCGTTCTTATTTGAGATAACTGGTAATCTCTCATTATACTAGTTTGATAGCCTCAGAAAAGCATATTATGCGCGAGAATCTCGAAAAGAAAAAAAATTTTTTTCGAAGTTTGGAAACGTCGTTTGAATCACTTTTTTCCGTTCTTATTTGAGATAACTGGTTCTCTTTCATTATAGTAGTTTGATAGCCTCAGAAAAGCATATTATGCGCAAAGAATCTCGAAAAGAAAAACATTTTTTTTCGAAGTTGGAAACTTCATTAGAATCACTTTTTTTCTATTCTTATTTGAGATAACTGGTAATCTCTCATTATACTAGTTTGATAGCCTCAGAAAAGCATATTATGCGAGAGAATCTCGAAAAGAAAAAAAGTTTTTTTCGAAGTTTCGAAACTTCCTTAGAATCACTTTTTTTCCGTTCTTATTTGAGATAACTCTCTTTCATTATACTAATTAGATAGCCTCAGAAAGGCATATTATGCGCAAAGAATCTCGAAAATAAAAATTTTTTTTTAGAACTTTGGAAACTTCGTTAGAAACACTTTTTTTCCGTTCTTATTTGAGAGAACTGGTTCTCTTTCATTATACTAGGTGTATAGCCTGAGAAAAGCATATTATGCGCAAAGAATCTCGAAAAGAAAAAAATTTTTTTTCGAAGTTTGGAAACTTCGTTAGAATCACTTTTTTTTCCATTCTTATTTGAGATAACTGGTAATCTCTCATTATATAAGTTTGATAGCCTCAGAAAAGCATATTATGCGCAAAGAATCTCGAAAAGAAAAAAAATTTTTTTCGAAGTTTGGAAACGTCGTTTGAATCACTTTTTTCCGTTCTTATTTGAGATAACTGGTTCTCTTTCATTATAGTAGTTTGAAAGCCTCAGAAAAGCATATTATGCGCAAAGAATCTCGAAAAGAAAAAAATTTTTTTTCGAAGTTTGGAAACTTCGTTAGAATCACTTTTTTTCCGTTCTTATTTGAAATAACTGGTTCTCTTTCATTATACTAGTTTGATAGCTTCAGAAAAGCATATTATGCGCAAAGAATCTCCAAAAGAAAAAAAATCTTTTTTCAAAGTTTGGAAACTTCCTTAGAAACACTTTTTTTCCATTCTTATTTCAGTTAACTGGTTCTCTTTCATTATACTAGTTTGATAGCCTCAGAAAACCATCATTATGCGCAAAGAATCTCGAAAAGAAAAAAAATTTTTTCGAAATTTGGAAACTTCGTTAGAATCACTTTTATTCCGTTCTTATTTGAGATAACTGGTTCTCTTTCATTATACTAGTTTGATAGCCTCAGAAAAGCATATTATGCGCAAAGAATCTCGAAAAGAAAAAAATTTTTTTTCGAAGTTTGGAAACTTCGTTAGAATCACTTTTTTTCATTGTTATTTGAGATAACTGGTTCTCTTTCATTATACTAGTTTGATAGCCTCAGTAAAGCATATTATGCGCAAGGAATCTCGAAAAGAAAAAAAATTTTTTTCGAAGTTTGGAAACTTCGTTAGAATCACTTTTTTTCCGTTTTTATTTGAGATAACTGGTTCTCTTTCATTATAGTAGTTTGATAGCCTCAGAAAAGCATATTATGCCCAAAGAATCTCGAAATGAAAAAATTTTTTTTTCGAAGTTTGGAAACTTCCTTAGAATCACTTTTTTTCCATTCTTATTTGAGATAACTGGTTCTCTTTCATTATACTAGTTTGATAGCCTCAGAAAACCATATTATGCTCAAAGAATCTCGAAAAGAAGAAATTTTTTTTTCGAAGTTTGGAAACTTCGTTAGAATCACTTTTTTTCCGTTGTTATTTGAGATAACTGGTTCTCTTTCATTATACTAGTTTGATAGCCTCAGAAAAGCATATTATGCGCATAGAATCTCGAAAAGAAAAAAATTTTTTTTTTGAACTTTGGAAACTTCTTTAGAATCACTTTTTTTCCGTTCTTATTTGAGATAACTGGTTCTCTTTCATTATACTAGTTTGATAGCCTCAGAAAATCATATAATGCGCAAAGAATCTCGAAAAGAAAAAAATTTTTTTTCGAAGTTTGGAAACTTCATTGAATCACTTTTTTTCCATTCTTATTTGAGATAAATGGTAATCTCTCATTATACTAGTTTGATAGCCTCAGAAAAGCATATTATGCGCAAAGAATCTCGAAAAGAAGAAATTTTTTTTCGAAGTTTGGAAACTTCAAAAGAATCACTTTTTTTCCATTCTTATTTGAGAAAAATGGTAATCTCTCATTATACTAGTTTGATAGCCTCAGAAAAGCATATTATGCGCAAAGAATCTCGAAAAGAAGAAATTTTTTTTTCGAAGTTTGTAAACTTCGTTAGAATCACCTTTTTTCCGTTGTTAATTGAGATAACGGGTTCTCTTTCATTATACTAGTTTGATAGCCTCAGAAAAGCATATTATGCGCAAAGAATCTCGACAAGAAGAAAATTTTTTTTCGAAGTTTGGAAACTTCTTTAGAAACACTTTTTTTCCGTTCATATTTGAGATAACTGGTTCTCTTTCATTATACTAGTTTGATAGCCTCAGAAAAGCATATTATGCGCAAGGAATCTCGAAAAGAAAAAAAATTTTTTTCTAAGTTTGGAAACTTCATTAGAATCACTTTTTTTTCCATTCTGATTTGAGATAACTTGTAATCTCTCATTATACTAGTTTGATAGCCTCAGAAAATTATATTATGCGCAAAGAATCTCGAAAAGAATAAAATTTTTTTTCGATGTTCCGAAAATTCGTTAGAATCACTTTTTTTCCGTTCTTATTTGAGATAACTGGTTCTCTTTCATTATACCAATTAGATAGCCTCAGAAAAGCATATTATGCGCAAAGAATCTCGAAAAGAAAAAAATTTTTTTTCGAAGTTGGAAACTTCATTAGAATCACTTTTTTTCTATTCTTATTTGAGATAACTGGTAATCTCTCATTATACAAGTTTGATAGCCTCAGAAAAGCATATTATGCGCGAGAATCTCGAAAAGAAAAAAAGTTTTTTTCGAAGTTTCGAAATTTCCTTAGAATCACTTTTTTTCCGTTCTTATTTGAGATAACTCTCTTTCATTATACTAATTAGATAGCCTCAGAAAAGTATATTATGCGCAAAGAATCTCGAAAATAAAAATTTTTTTTTAGAACTTTGGAAACTTCGTTAGAAACACTTTTTTTCCGTTCTTATTTGAGATAACTGGTTCTCTTTCATTATACTAGTTTGATAGCCTCAGAAAAGCATATTATGCGCAAAGAATCTCGAAAAGAAAAAAATTTTTTTTCGAAGTTTGGAAACCTCTTTAGAATCACTTTTTTTCCATTCTAATATGAGATAAATGGTAATCTCTCATTATACTAGTTTGATAGCCTCAGAAAACCATATTATGCTCAAAGAATCTCGAAAAGAAGAAATTTTTTTTTCGAAGTTTGGAAACTACGTTAGAATCACTTTTTTTCCGTTGTTATTTGAGATAACTGGTTCTCTTTCATTATACTAGTTTGATAGCCTCAGTAAAGCATATTATGCGCAAGGAATCTCGACAAGAAGACATTTTTTTTTCGAAGTTTGGAAACTTCGTTAGAATCACTTTTTTCCGTTGTTATTTGAGATAACTGGTTCTCTTTCATTATACTAGTTTGATAGCCTCAGTAAAGCATATTATGCGCAAAGAATCTCGAAAAGAAAAAAAATTTTTTTCGAAGTTTGGAAACTTCGTTAGAATCACTTTTTTTCCGTTCTTATTTGAGATAACTGGTTCTCTTTCATCATAGTAGTTTGATAGCCTCAGAAAAGCATTTTATGCGCAAAGAATCTCGAAATGAAAAAAATTTTTTTTCGAAGTTTGGAAACTTCCTTAGAATCACTTTTTTGCCAATTTTATTTGAAATAATTGGTTCTCTTTCATTATACTAGTTTGATAGCTTCAGAAAAGCATATTATGCGCAAAGAATCTCGAAAAGAAAAAATTTTTTTTTTTGAAGTTTGGAAACTTCTTTAGAATCACTTTTTTTCCGTTCATATTTGAGATAACTGGTTCTCTTTCATTATACTAGTTTGATAGCCTCAGTAAAGCATATTATGCGCAAGGAATCTCGAAAAGAAAATTTTTTTTACTAAGTTTGGAAACTTCATTAGAATCACTTTTTTTCCATTCTGATTTCAGATAACTTGTAATCTCTCATTATACTAGTTTGATAGCCTCAGAAAATCATATTATGCGCAAAGAATCTCGAAAAGAATAAAATTTTTTTTAACGATGTTCCGAAAATTCGTTAGAATCACTTTTTTTCCGTTCTTATTTGAGATAACTGGTTCTCTTGCATTATACCAATTAGATAGCCTCAGAAAAGCATATTATGCGCAAAGAATCTGGAAAAGAAAAAAAATTTTTTTAGAAGTTTGGAAACTTCGTTAGAATCACTTTTTTTCCGTTCTTATTTGAGATAACTGGTAATCTCTCATTATACTAGTTTGATAGCCTCAGAAAAGCATATTATGCGCGAGAATCTCGAAAAGAAAAAAAATTTTTTTCGAAGTTTGGAAACGTCGTTTGAATCACTTTTTTCCGTTCTTATTTGAGATAACTGGTTCTCTTTCATTATAGTAGTTTGATAGCCTCAGAAAAGCATATTATGCGCAAAGAATCTCGAAAAGAAAAAAATTTTTTTTCGAAGTTGGAAACTTCATTAGAATCACTTTTTTTCTATTCTTATTTGAGATAACTGGTAATCTCTCATTATACTAGTTTGATAGCCTCAGAAAAGCATATTATGCGCGAGAATCTCGAAAAAAAAAAAAGTTTTTTTCGAAGTTTCGAAACTTCCTTAGAATCACTTTTTTTCCGTTCTTATTTGAGATAACTCTCTTTCATTATACTAATTAGATAGCCTCAGAAAGGCATATTATGCGCAAAGAATCTCGAAAATAAAAATTTTTTTTAGAACTTTGGAAACTTCGTTAGAAACACTTTTTTTCCGTTCTTATTTGAGAGAACTGGTTCTCTTTCATTATACTAGGTGTATAGCCTGAGAAAAGCATATTATGCGCAAAGAATCTCGAAAAGAAAAAAATTTTTTTTCGAAGTTTGGAAACTTCGTTAGAATCACTTTTTTTTCCATTCTTATTTGAGATAACTGGTAATCTCTCATTATATAAGTTTGATAGCCTCAGAAAAGCATATTATGCGCAAAGAATCTCGAAAAGAAAAAAAATTTTTTTCGAAGTTTGGAAACGTCGTTTGAATCACTTTTTTCCGTTCTTATTTGAGATAACTGGTTCTCTTTCATTATAGTAGTTTGAAAGCCTCAGAAAAGCATATTATGCGCAAAGAATCTCGAAAAGAAAAAAATTTTTTTTCGAAGTTTGGAAACTTCGTTAGAATCACTTTTTTTCCGTTCTTATTTGAAATAACTGGTTCTCTTTCATTATACTAGTTTGATAGCTTCAGAAAAGCATATTATGCGCAAAGAATCTCCAAAAGAAAAAAAATCTTTTTTCAAAGTTTGGAAACTTCCTTAGAAACACTTTTTTTCCATTCTTATTTCAGTTAACTGGTTCTCTTTCATTATACTAGTTTGATAGCCTCAGAAAACCATCATTATGCGCAAAGAATCTCGAAAAGAAAAAAAATTTTTTCGAAATTTGGAAACTTCGTTAGAATCACTTTTATTCCGTTCTTATTTGAGATAACTGGTTCTCTTTCATTATACTAGTTTGATAGCCTCAGAAAAGCATATTATGCGCAAAGAATCTCGAAAAGAAAAAAATTTTTTTTCGAAGTTTGGAAACTTCGTTAGAATCACTTTTTTTCATTGTTATTTGAGATAACTGGTTCTCTTTCATTATACTAGTTTGATAGCCTCAGTAAAGCATATTATGCGCAAGGAATCTCGAAAAGAAAAAAAATTTTTTTCGAAGTTTGGAAACTTCGTTAGAATCACTTTTTTTCCGTTTTTATTTGAGATAACTGGTTCTCTTTCATTATAGTAGTTTGATAGCCTCAGAAAAGCATATTATGCCCAAAGAATCTCGAAATGAAAAAATTTTTTTTTCGAAGTTTGGAAACTTCCTTAGAATCACTTTTTTTCCATTCTTATTTGAGATAACTGGTTCTCTTTCATTATACTAGTTTGATAGCCTCAGAAAAGCATATTATGCGCATAGAATCTCGAAAAGAAAAAAATTTTTTTTTTTGAACTTTGGAAACTTCTTTAGAATCACTTTTTTTCCGTTCTTATTTGAGATAACTGGTTCTCTTTCATTATACTAGTTTGATAGCCTCAGAAAATCATATAATGCGCAAAGAATCTCGAAAAGAAAAAAAATTTTTTTTCGAAGTTTGGAAACTTCATTAGAATCACTTTTTTTCCATTCTTATTTGAGATAAATCGTAATTTCTCATTATACTAGTTTGATAGCCTCAGAAAAGCATATTAAGCGCAAAGAATCTCGAAAAGAAGAATTTTTTTTTCGAAGTTTGGAAACTTTAAAAGAATCACTTTTTTCCATTCTTATTTGAGATAAATGGTAATCTCTCATTATACTAGTTTGATAGCCTCAGAAAAGCATATTATGCGCTAAGAATCTCGAAAATAAGAAATTTTTTTTTCGAAGTTTGTAAACTTCGTTAGAATCACCTTTTTTCCGTTGTTAATTGAGATAACGGGTTCTCTTTCATTATACTAGTTTGATAGCCTCAGAAAAGCATATTATGCGCAAAGAATCTCGACAAGAAGACATTTTTTTTTCGAAGTTTGGAAACTGCGTTAGAATCACTTTTTTCCGTTGTTATTTGAGATAACTGGTTCTCTTTCATTATACTAGTTTGATAGCCTCAGTAAAGCATATTATGCGCAAAGAATCTCGAAAAGAAAAAAAATTTTTTTCGAAGTTTGGAAACTTCGTTAGAATCACTTTTTTTCCGTTCTTATTTGAGATAACTGGTTCTCTTTCATCATAGTAGTTTGATAGCCTCAGAAAAGCATATTATGCGCAAAGAATCTCGAAATGAAAAAAATTTTTTTTCGAAGTTTGGAAACTTCCTTAGAATCACTTTTTTGCCAATTTTATTTGAAATAATTGGTTCTCTTTCATTATACTAGTTTGATAGCTTCAGAAAAGCATATTATGCGCAAAGAATCTCGAAAAGAAAAAATTTTTTTTTTTGAAGTTTGGAAACTTCTTTAGAATCACTTTTTTTCCGTTCATATTTGAGATAACTGGTTCTCTTTCATTATACTAGTTTGATAGCCTCAGAAAAGCATATTATGCGCAAGGAATCTCGAAAAGAAAATTTTTTTTTCTAAGTTTGGAAACTTTATTAGAATCACTTTTTTTCCATTCTGATTTCAGATAACTTGTAATCTCTCATTATACTAGTTTGATAGCCTCAGAAAATCATATTATGCGCAAAGAATCTCGAAAAGAATAAAATTTTTTTACGATGTTCCGAAAATTCGTTAGAATCACTTTTTTTCCGTTCTTATTTGAGATAACTGGTTCTCTTGCATTATACCAATTAGATAGCCTCAGAAAAGCATATTATGCGCAAAGAATCTGGAAAAGAAAAAAAATTTTTTTAGAAGTTTGGAAACTTCGTTAGAATCACTTTTTTTCCGTTCTTATTTGAGATAACTGGTAATCTCTCATTATACTAGTTTGATAGCCTCAGAAAAGCATATTATGCGCGAGAATCTCGAAAAGAAAAAAAATTTTTTTCGAAGTTTGGAAACGTCGTTTGAATCACTTTTTTCCGTTCTTATTTGAGATAACTGGTTCTCTTTCATTATAGTAGTTTGATAGCCTCAGAAAAGCATATTATGCGCAAAGAATCTCGAAAAGAAAAAAATTTTTTTTCGAAGTTGGAAACTTCATTAGAATCACTTTTTTTCTATTCTTATTTGAGATAACTGGTAATCTCTCATTATACTAGTTTGATAGCCTCAGAAAAGCATATTATGCGCGAGAATCTCGAAAAGAAAAAAAGTTTTTTTCGAAGTTTCGAAACTTCCTTAGAATCACTTTTTTTCCGTTCTTATTTGAGATAACTCTCTTTCATTATACTAATTAGATAGCCTCAGAAAGGCATATTATGCGCAAAGAATCTCGAAAATAAAAATTTTTTTTTAGAACTTTGGAAACTTCGTTAGAAACACTTTTTTTCCGTTCTTATTTGAGAGAACTGGTTCTCTTTCATTATACTAGGTGTATAGCCTGAGAAAAGCATATTATGCGCAAGGAATCTCGAAAAGAAAATAATTTTTTTTCGAAGTTTGGAAACTTCGTTAGAATCACTTTTTTTTCCATTCTTATTTGAGATAACTGGTAATCTCTCATTATATAAGTTTGATAGCCTCAGAAAAGCATATTATGCGCAAAGAATCTCGAAAAGAAAAAAAATTTTTTTCGAAGTTTGGAAACGTCGTTTGAATCACTTTTTTCCGTTCTTATTTGAGATAACTGGTTCTCTTTCATTATAGTAGTTTGATAGCCTCAGAAAAGCATATTATGCGCAAAGAATCTCGAAAAGAAAAAAATTTTTTTTCGAAGTTTGGAAACTTCGTTAGAATCACTTTTTTTCCGTTCTTATTTGAAATAACTGGTTCTCTTTCATTATACTAGTTTGATAGCTTCAGAAAACCATATTATGCGCAAAAAATCTCGAAAAGAAAAAAAATTTTTTCGAAATTTGGAAACTTCGTTAGAATCACTTTTATTCCGTTCTTATTTGAGATAACTGGTTCTCTTTCATTATACTAGTTTGATAGCCTCAGAAAAGCATATTATGCGCAAAGAATCTCGAAAAGAAAAAAATTTTTTTTCGAAGTTTGGAAACTTCGTTAGAATCACTTTTTTTCCGTTCTTATTTGAGATAACTGGTTCTCTTTCATTATACTAGTTTGATAATCTCAGAAAACCATATTATGCTCAAAGAATCTCGAAAAGAAGAAATTTTTTTTTCGAAGTTTGGAAACTTCGTTAGAATCACTTTTTTTCCGTTGTTATTTGAGATAACTGGTTCTCTTTCATTATACTAGTTTGATAGCCTCAGTAAAGCATATTATGCGCAAAGAATCTCGAAAAGAAAAAAAAATTTTTTCGAAGTTTGGAAACTTCGTTAGAATCACTTTTTTTCCGTTTTTATTCGAGATAACTGGTTCTCTTTCATTATACTAGTTTGATAGCCTCAGAAAAGCATATTATGCGCAAGGAATCTCGAAAAGAAAAAATTTTTTTTTCTAAGTTTGGAAACTTCATTAGAATCACTTTTTTTCCATTCTGATTTGAGATAACTTGTAATCTCTCATTATACTAGTTTGATAGCCTCAGAAAATCATATTATGCGCAAAGAATCTCGAAAAGAATAAAATTTTTTTTCGATGTTCCGAAAATTCGTTAGAATCACTTTTTTTCCGTTCTTATTTGAGATAACTGGTTCTCTTGCATTATACCAATTAGATAGCCTGAGAAAAGCATATTATACGCAAAGAATATCGAAAAGAAAAAAAAAATTTTTCGAAGTTTGGAAACGTCGTTTGAATCACTTTTTTCCGTTCTAATTTGAGATAACTGGTTCTCTTTCATTATAATAGTTTGATAGCCTCAGTAAAGCATATTATGCGCAAAGAATCTCGAAAAGAAAAAAATTTTTTTCCAAGTTTGGAAACTTCGTTAGAATCACTTTTATTCCGTTCTAATTTGAGATAAATGGTAATCTCTTATTATACTAGTTTGATAGCCTCAGAAAACCATATTATGCTCAAAGAATCTCGAAAAGAAGAAATTTTTTTTTCGAAGTTTGGAAATTTCGTTAGAATCACTTTTTTTCGTTGTTATTTGAGATAACTGGTTCTCTTTCATTATACTAGTTTGATAGCCTCAGTAAAGCATATTATGCGCAAAGAATCTCGAATAGAAAAAAATTTTTTTTCGAAGTTTGGAAACTTCGTTAGAATCATTTTTTTTCCGTTTTTATTTGAGATAACTGGTTCTCTTTCATTATAGTAGTTTGATAGCCTCAGAAAAGCATATTATGAGCAAAGAATCTCGAAATGAAAAAAAATTTTTTTCGAAGTTTGGAAACTTCATTAGAATCACTTTTTTTCCATTCTTATTTGAGATAACTGGTTCTCTTTCATTATACTAGTTTGATAGCCTCAGAAAATCATATAATGCGCAAAGAATCTCGAAAAGAAAAAAATTTTTTTTCGAAGTTTGGAAACTTCATTAGAACCACTTTTTTTCCATTCTTATTTGAGATAAATGGTAATCTCTCATTATACTAGTTTGATAGCCTCAGAAAAGCATATTATGCGCAAAGAATCTCGAAAAGAAGAAATTTTTTTTCGAAGTTTGGAAACTTCAAAAGAATCACTTTTTTTCCATTCTTATTTGAGCTAAATGGTAATCCCTCATTATACTAGTTTGATAGCCTCAGAAAAGCATATTATGCGCAAAGAATCTCGAAAAGAAGAAATTTTTTTTTCGAAGTTTGTAAACTTCGTTAGAATCACCTTTTTTCCGTTGTTAATATAGATAACGGGTTCTCTTTCATTATACTAGTTTGATAGCCTCAGAAAAGCATATTATGCGCAAAGAATCTCGACAAGAAGAAATTTTTTTTTCGAAGTTTGGAAACTTCGTTAGAATCACTTTTTTTCCGTTGTTATTTGAGATAACTGGTTCTCTTTCATTATACTAGTTTGATAGCCTCAGTAAAGCATATTATGCGCAAAGAATCTCGAAAAGAAAAAAAATTTTTTTCGAAGTTTGGAAACTTCGTTAGAATCACTTTTTTTCCGTTCTTATTTGAGATAACTGGTTCTCCTTCATCATAGTAGTTTGATAGCCTCAGAAAAGCATATTATGCGCAAAGAATCTCGAAATGAAAAAAATTTTTTTTCGAAGTTTGGAAACTTCCTTAGAATCACTTTTTTTCCAATTTTATTTGAAATAATTGGTACTCTTTCATTATACTAGTTTGATAGCTTCAGAAAAGCATATTATGCGCAAAGAATCTCGAAAAGAAAAAAATTTTTTTTTTGAAGTTTGGAAATTTCTTTAGAAACACTTTTTTTCCGTTCATATTTGAGATAACTGGTTCTCTTTCATTATACTAGTTTGATAGCCTCAGAAAAGCATATTATGCGCAAGGAATCTCGAAAAGAAAAAAATTTTTTTTCTAAGTTTGGAAACTTCATTAGAATCACTTTTTTTTATTCTGATTTGAGATAACTTGTAATCTCTCATTATACTAGTTTGATAGCCTCAGAAAATCATATTATGCGCAAAGAATCTCGAAAAGAATAAAATTTTTTTTCGATGTTCCGAAAATTCGTTAGAATCACTTTTTTTCCGTTCTTATTTGAGATAACTGGTTCTCCTTCATTATACCAATTAGATAGCCTCAGAAAAGCATATTATGCGCAAAGAATCTCGAAAGAAAAAAAATTTTTTTCGAAGTTGGAAACTTCTTTAGAATCACTTTTTTTCTATTCGAATTTGAGATAACTGGTAATCTCTCATTATACTAGTTTGATAGCCTCAGAAAAGCATATTATGCGCGAGAATCTCGAAAAGAAAAAAAGTTTTTTTCGAAGTTTCGAAACTTCCTTACAATCACTTTTTTTCCGTTCTTATTTGAGATAACTCTCTTTCATTATACTAATTAGATAGCCTCAGAAAAGCATATTATGCGCAAAGAATCTCGAAAATAAAATTTTTTTTTTAGAACTTTGGAAACTTCGTTAGAAACACTTTTTTTCCGTTCTTATTTGAGAGAACTGGTTCTCTTTCATTAAACTAGTTTGATAGCCTCAGAAAAGCATATTATGCGCAAAGAATCTCGAAAAGAAAAAAATTTTTTTTCGAAGTTTGGAAACTTCGTTAGAATCACTTTTTTTCCATTCTTATTTGAGATAACTGGTAATCTCTCATTATATTATTTTGATAGCCTCAGAAAAGCATATTATGCGCAAAGAATCTCGAAAAGAAAAAAAATTTTTTTCGAAGTTTGGAAACGTCGTTTGAATCACTTTTTTCCGTTCTTATTTGAGATAACTGGTTCTCTTTCATTATAGTAGTTTGATAGCCTCAGAAAAGCATATTATGCGCAAAGAATCTCGAAAAGAAAAAAAATTTTTTTCGAAGTTTGGAAACTTCTTTAGAATCACTTTTTTTCCGTTCTTATTTGAAATAACTGGTTCTCTTTCATTATACTAGTTTGATAGCCTCAGAAAATCATATAATGCGCAAAGAATCTCGAAAAGAAAAAAAATTTTTTTTCGAAATTTGGAAACTTCATTAGAATCACTTTTTTTCCATTCTTATTTGAGATAAATGGTAATCTCTCATTATACTAGTTTGATAGCCTCAGAAAAGCATATTATGCGCAAAGAATCTCGAAAAGAAGAAATTTTTTTTCGAAGTTTGGAAACTTCAAAAGAATCACTTTTTTTCCATTCTTATTTGAGATAAATGGTAATCTCTCATTATACTAGTTTGATAGCCTCAGAAAAGCATATTATGCGCAAAGAATCTCGAAATTAGAATTTTTTTTTTCGAAGTTTGTAAACTTCGTTAGAATCACCCCTTTTCCGTTGTTAATTGAGATAACGGGTTCTCTTTCATTATACTAGTTTGATAGCCTCAGAAAAGCATATTATGCGCAAAGAATCTCGACAAGAAGAAATTTTTTTTTCGAAGTTTGGAAACTTCGTTAGAATCACTTTTTTCCGTTGTTATTTGAGATAACTGGTTCTCTTTCATTATACTAGTTTGATAGCCTCAGTAAAGCATATTATGCGCAAAGAATCTCGAAAAGAAAAAAAAATTTTTTCGAAGTTTGGAAACTTCGTTAGAATCACTTTTTTCCCGTTCTTATTTGAGATAACTGGTTCTCTTTCATTATACTAGTTTAATAGCTTCAGAAAAGCATATTATGCGCAAAGAATCTCGAAAAGAAAAAAAATTTTTTTTTGAAGTTTGGAAACTTCTTTAGAATCACTTTTTTTCCGTTCATATTTGAGATAACTGGTTCTCTTTCATTATACTAGTTTGATAGCCTCAGAAAAGCATATTATGCGCAAGGAATCTCGAAAAGAAAAAAATTTTTTTTCTAAGTTTGGAAACTTCATTACAATCACTTTTTTTCCATTCTGATTTGAGATAAATTGTAATCTCTCATTATACTAGTTTGATAGCCTCAGAAAATCATATTATGCGCAAAGAATCTCGAAAAGAATAAAATTTTTTTTCGATGTTCCGAAAATTCGTTAGAATCACTTTTTTTCCGTTCTTATTTGAGATAACTGGTTCTCTTGCATTATACCAAATAGATAGCCTCAGAAAAGCATATTATGCGCAAAGAATCTCGAAAATAAAAAAAAATTTTTTAGAAGTTTGGAAACTTCGTTAGAATCACTTTTTTTCCGTTCTTATTTGAGATAACTGCTTCTCTTTCATTATACCAATTAGATAGCCTCAGAAAAGCATATTATGCGCAAAGAATCTCGAAAAGAAAAAAAATTTTTTTCGAAGTTTGGAAACTTGGTTAGAATCACTTTTTTTCTATTCCTATTTGAGATAACTGGTAATCTCTCATTATACTAGTTTGATAGCCTCAGAAAAGCATATTATGCGCGAGAATCTCGAAAAGAAAAAAAGTTTTTTTCGAAGTTTCGAAATTTCCTTGGAATCAGTTTTTTTCCGTTCTTATTTGAGATAACTCTCTTTCATTATACTAGTTTGATAGCCTCAGAAAAGCATATTATGCGCAAAGAATCTCGAAAAGAAAAAAATTTTTTTTCGAAGTTTGGAAACTTCGTTAGAATCACTTTTTTTCCATTCTTATTTGAGATAACTGGTAATCTCTCATTATATTAGTTTGATAGCCTCAGAAAAGCATATTATGCGCAAAGAATCTCGAAAAGAAAAAAATTTTTTTTTGAAGTTTGGAAACTTCTTTAGAATCACTTTTTTTCCGTTCTTATTTGAGATAACTGGTTCTCTTTCATTATACTAGTTTCATAGCCTCAGAAAAGCATATTATGCGCAAAGAATCTCCAAAAGAAAAAACATCTTTTTTCAAAGTTTGGAAACTTCCTTAGAAACACTTTTGTTCCATTGTTATTTCAGTTAACTGGTTCTCTTTCATTATACTAGTATGATAGCCTCAGAAAAGCATATTATGCTCAAAGAATCTCGAAAAGAAGAATTTTTTTTTTCGAAGTTTGGAAACTTCGTTAGAATCACTTTTTTTCCGTTGTTATTTGAGATAACTGGTTCTCTTTTATTATACTAGTTTGATAGCCTCAGTAAAGCATATTATGCGCAAAGAATTTCGAAAAGAAAAAAATTTTTTTCGAAGATTGGAAACTTCGTTAGAATCACTTTTTTCCGTTTTTATTTGAGATATCTGGTTCTCTTTCATTATAGTAGTTTGATAGCCTCAGAAAAGCATATTATGCGCAAAGAATCTCGAAATGAAAAAAATTTTTTTTCGAAGTTTGGAAACTTCCTTAGAATCACTTTTTTTCCATTCTTATTTGAGATAACTGGTTCTCTTTCATTATACTAGTTTGATAGCCTCAGAAAATCATATAATGCGCAAAGAATCTCGAAAAGAAAAAAATTTTTTTTCGAAGTTTGGAAACTTCATTAGAATCACTTTTTTTCCATTCTTATTTGAGATAAATGGTAATCTCTCATTATACTAGTTTGATAGCCTCAGAAAAGCATATTATGCGCAAAGAATCTCGAAAATAAGAAATTTTTTTTTCGAAGTTTGTAAACTTCGTTAGAATCACCTTTTTTCCGTTGTTAATTGAGATAACGGGTTCTCTTTCATTATACTAGTTTGATAGCCTCAGAAAAGCATATTATGCGCAAAGAATCTCGACAAGAAGAAATTTTTTTTTCGAAGTTTGGAAACTTCGTTAGAATCACTTTTTTCCGTTGTTATTTGAGATAACTGGTTCTCTTTCATTATACTAGTTTCATAGCCTCAGTAAAGCATATTATGCGCAAAGAATCTCGAAAAGAAAAAAAATTTTTTTCGAAGTTTGGAAACTTCGTTAGAATCACTTTTTTTCCGTTCTTATTTGAGATAACTGGTTCTCTTTCATCATAGTAGTTTGATAGCCTCAGAAAAGCATATTATTCGCAAAGAATCTCGAAATGAAAAAAAATTTTTTTCGAAGTTTGGAAACTTCCTTATAATCACTTTTTTTCCAATTTTATTTGAAATAATTGGTTCTCTTTCATTATACTAGTTTGATAGCTTCAGAAAAGCATATTATGCGCAAAGATTCTCGAAAAGAAAAAATTTTTTTTTTTGAAGTTTGGAAACTTCTTTAGAATCACTTTTTTTCCGTTCATATTTGAGATAACTGGTTCTCTTTCATTATACTAGTTTGATAGCCTCAGAAAAGCATATTATGCGCAAGGAATCTCGAAAAGAAAAAAATTTTTTTTCTAAGTTTGGAAACTTCATTAGAATCACTTTTTTTCCATTCTGATTTGAGATAACTTGTAATCTCTCATTATACTAGTTTGATAGTCTCAGAAAATCATATTATGCGCAAAGAATCTCGAAAAGAATAAAATTTTTTTCGATGTTCCGAAAATTCGTTACAATCACTTTTTTTCCGTTCTTATTTGAGATAACCGGTTCTCTTGCATTATACCAATTAGATAGCCTCAGAAAAGCATATTATGCGCAAAGAATCTCGAAAATAAAAAAAATTTTTTTAGAAGTTTGGAAACTTCGTTAGAATCACTTTTTTTCCGTTCTTATTTGAGATAAACGGTTATCTTTCATTATATCAATTAGATAGCCTCAGAAAAGCATATTATGCCCAAAGAATCTGGAAAAGAAAAAAAATTTTTTTCGAAGTTGGAAACTTCATTAAAATCTCTTTTTTTCTATTCTTATTTGAGATAACTGGTAATCTCTCATAATACTAGTTTGATAGCCTCAGAAAAGCATATTATGCGCGAGAATCTCGAAAAGAAAAAAAGTTTTTTTCGAAGTTTCGAAACTTCCTTAGAATCACTTTTTTTCCGTTCTTATTTGAGATAACTCTCTTTCATTATACTAATTAGATAGCCTCAGAAAAGCATATTATGCGCAAAGAATCTCGAAAATAAAAAATTTTTTTTAGAACTTTGGAAACTTCGTTAGAAACTTTTTTTTTCCGTTCTTATTTGAGAGAACTGGTTCTCTTTCATTATACTAGTTTGATAGCCTCAGAAAAGCATATTATGCGCAAAGAATCTCGAAAAGAAAAAAATTTTTTTTCGAAGTTTGGAAACTTCGTTAGAATCACTTTTTTTCCATTCTTATTTGAGATAACTGGTAATCTCTCATTATATTAGTTTGATAGCCTCATAAAAGCATATTATGCGCAAAGAATCTCGAAAAGAAAAAAAATTTATTTCGAAGTTTGGAAACGTCGTTTGAATCACTTTTTTCCGTTCTTATTTGAGATAACTGGTTCTCTTTCATTATAGTAGTTTGATAGCCTCAGAAAAGCATATTATGCGCAAAGAATCTCGAAATGAAAAAAAATTTTTTACAAGTTTGGAAACTTCGTTACAATCACTTTTATTCTGTTCTTATTTGACATAACTGGTTCTCTTTCATTATATTAGTTTGATAGACTCAGAAAAGCATATTATGCGCAAAGAATCTCGAAATGAAAAAAATTTTTTTTCGAAGTTTGGAAACTTCCTTAGAATCACTTTTTTTCCATTCTTATTTGAGATAACTGGTTCTCTTTCATTATACTAGTTTGATAGCCTCAGAAAAGCATAATATGCACAAAGAATCTCGAAAAGAAAAAAATTTTTTTTCGAAGTTTGGAAACTTCTTTAGAATCACTTTTTTTCCGTTCTTATTTGAGATAACTGGTTCTCTTTCATTATACTAGTTTGATAGCCTCAGTAAAGCATATTATGCGCAAAGAATCACGAAAAGAAAAAAAAATTTTTTCGAAGTTTGGAAACGTCGTTAGAATCACTTTTTTCCGTTCTTATTTGAGATAACTAGTTCTCTTTCATTATACTAGTTTGATAGCCTCAGAAAATCATATAATGCGCAAAGAATCTCGAAAAGAAAAAAATTTTTTTTCGAAGTATGGAAACTTCATTAGAATCACTTTTTTTCCATTCTTATTTGAGATAAATGGTGATCTCTCATTATACTAGTTTGATAGCCTCAGAAAAGCATATTATGCGCAAAGAATCTCGAAAAGAAGAAATTTTTTTTCGAAGTTTGGAAACTTCAAAAGAATCACTTTTTTTCCATTCTTATTTGAGATAAATGGTAATCTCTCATTATACTAGTTTGATAGCCTCAGAAAAGCATTATATGCGCAAAGAATCTGGAAAAGAAGAAATTTTTTTTTCGAAGTTTGTAAAATTCGTTAGAATCACCTTTTTTCCGTTGTAATTGAGATAACGGGTTCTCTTTCATTATTCTAGTTTGATAGCCTCAGAAAAGCATATTATGCGCAAAGAATCTCGACAAGTAGAAATTTTTTTTTCGAAGTTTGGAAACTTCGTTAGAATCACTTTTTTTCCGTTGTTATTTGAGATATCTGGTTCTCTTTCATTATACTAGTTTGATAGCCTCAGTAAAGCATATTATGCGCAAAGAATCTCGAAATGAAAAAAATTTTTTTTCAAAGTTTGGAAACTTCCTTAGAATCACTTTATTTCCAATTTTATTTCAAATAATTGGTTCTCTTTCATTATACTTGTTTGATAGCTTCAGAAAAGCATGTTATGCGCAAAGAATCTCGAAAAGAAAAAAATTTTTTTTTTGAAGTTTGGAAACTTCTTTAGAATCACTTTATTTCCGTTCATATTTGAGATAACTGGTTCTCTTTCATTATACTAGTTTGATAGCCTCAGAAAAGCATATTATGCGCAAGGAATCTCGAAAAGAAAAAAATTTTTTTTCGAAGTTGGAAACTTCATTAGAATCACTTTTTTTCTATTCTTATTTGAGATAACTGGTAATCTCTCATTATACTAGTTTGATAGCCTCAGAAAATCATATTATGCGCAAAGAATCTCGAAAAGAATAAAAATTTTTTTCGATGTTCCGAAAATTCGTTAGAATCACTTTTTTTCCGTTCTTATTTGAGATAACTGGTTCTCTTGCATTATACCAATTAAATAGCCACAGAAAAGCATATTATGCGCAAAGAATCTCGAAAAGAAAAAAATTTTTTTTCGAAGTTGGAAACTTCATTAGAATCACTTTTTTTCTATTCTTATTTGAGATAACTGGTAATCTCTCATTATACTAGTTTGATAGCCTCAGAAAAGCATATTATGCGCGAGAATCTCGAAAAGAAAAAAGTTTTTTTCGAAGTTTCGAAACTTCCTTAGAATCACTTTTTTTCCGTTCTTATTTGAGATAACTCTCTTTCATTATACTAATTAGATAGCCTTAGAAAAGCATATTATGCGCAAAGAATCTCGAAAATAAAAATTTTTATTAGAACTTTGGAAACTTCGTTAGAAACACTTTTTTTTCCGTTCTTATTTGAGATAACTGGTTCTCTTTCATTTTACTAGTTTGATAGCCTCAGAAAAGCATATTATGCGCAAAGAATCTCGAAAAGAAAAAATTTTTTTTCGAAATTTGGAAACTTCGTTAGAATCACTTTTATTCCGTTCTTATTTGAGATAACTGGTTCTCTTTCATTATACTAGTTTGATAGCCTCAGAAAAGCATATTATGCGCAAAGAATCTCGAAAATAAAAAAATTTTTTTTCGAAGTTTGGAAACTTCGTTAGAATCACTTTTTTCCGTTCTTATTTGAGATAACTGGTTCTCTTTCATTATACTAGTTTGATAGCCTTAGAAAAGCATATTATGCACAAAGAATCTCGAAAAGAAAAAAAATTTTTTCCAAGTTTGGAAACTTCGTTACAATCACTTTTATTCTGTTCTTATTTGACATAACTAGTTCTCTTTCATTATACTAGTTTGATAGCCTCAGAAAAGCATATTATGCGCAAAGAATCTCGAAATGAAAAAAATTTTTTTTCGAAGTTTGGAAACTTCCTTAGAATCACTTTTTTTCCATTCTTATTTGAGATAACTGGTTCTCTTTCATTATACTAGTTTGATAGCCTCAGAAAAGCATAATATGCACAAAGAATCTCGAAAAGAAAAAATTTTTTTTTCGAAGTTTGGAAACTTCTTTAGAATCACTTTTTTTCCGTTCTTATTTGAGATAACTGGTTCTCTTTCATTATACTAGTTTGATAGCCTCAGTAAAGCATATTATGCGCAAAGAATCACGAAAAGAAAAAAAAAATTTTTCGAAGTTTGGAAACTTCGTTAGAATCACTTTTTTTCCATTCTTATTTGAGATAACTGGTTCTCTTTCATTATACTAGTTTGATAGCTTCAGAAAAGCATATTATGCGCAAAGAATCTCGAAAAGAAAAATTTTTTTTTTTTGAAGTTTGGAAACTTCTTTAGAATGACTTTTTTACCGTTCATATTTGAGATAACTGGTTCTCTTTCATTATACTAGTTTGATAGCCTCAGAAAAGCATATTATGCGCAAAGAATCTCGAAAAGAAAAAAATTTTTTTTCGAAGTTTGGAAACTTGGTTAGAATCACTTTTTTTCCGTTCTTATTTGAGATAACTGGTTCTCTTTCATTATACTAGTTTGATACACTCAGAAAAGCATATTATGCGCAAAGAATCTCGAAAAGAAAAAAATTTTTTTTCGAATTTTGGAAACTTCTTTGGAAGCACTTTTTTTCCATTCTTATTTGAGATAACTGGTAATCTCTCATTACACTAGTTTGATAGCCTCAGAAAATCATATTATGCGCAAAGAATCTCGAAAAGAAAAAAAATTTTTTTCGAAGTTCGGAAACTTCGTTAGAATCACTTTTTTTCCGTTCTTATTTGAGATAACTGGTTCTCTTTCATTATACTAATTAGATAGCCTCAGAAAAGCATATTATGCGCAGAGACTCTCGAAAATAAAAAAAAATTTTTTAGAAGTTTGGAAACTTCGTTAGAATCACTTTTTTTTCCGTTCTTATTTGAGATAACTGGTTCTCTTTCATTATACTAGTTTGATAGCCTCAGAAAAGCATATTATACGGTGAGAATCTGGAAAAGAAAAAAAACTTTTTTCGAAGTTTGGAAACTTCGTTAGAATCACTTTTTTTCCGTTCTTATTTGAGATAACTGGTTCTCTTTCATTATACTAGTTTGATAGCCTCAGAAAAGCATATTATGCGCAAAGAATCTCGAAAAGAAAAAAAATTTTTTTTTGAAGTTTGGAATCGTCGTTTGAATCACTTTTTTCCGTTCTTATTTGAGATAACTGGTTCTCTTTCATTATAGTAGTTTGATAGCCTCAGAAAAGCATATTATGCGCAAAGAATCTCGAAAATAAAAAAAAAAATTTTATAAGGTTGGAAACTTCGTTAGAATCACTTTTTTTCCGTTCTTATTTGAGATAACTGGTTCTCTTTCATTATACTAGTTTGATAGCCTCAGAAAATCATATAATGCGCAAAGAATCTCGAAAAGAAAAAATTTTTTTTTCGAAGTTTGGAAACTTCATTAGAATCACTTTTTTTCCATTCTTATTTGGGATAAATGGTAATCTCTCATTATACTAGTTTGATAGCCTCAGAAAAGCATATTATGCGCAAAGAATCTCGAAAAGAAGAAATTTTTTTCGAAGTTTGGAAACTTCAAAAGAATCACTTTTTTTCCATTCTTATTTGAGATAAATGGTAATCTCTCATTATACTAGTTTGATAGCCTCAGAAATGCATATTATGCGCAAAGAATCTCGAAAATAAGAAATTTTTTTTTCGGAGTTTGTAAACTTCGTTAGAATCACCTTTTTTCCGTTGTTAATTGAGATAACGGGTTCTCTTTCATTATACTAGTTTGATAGCCTCAGAAAAGCATATTATGCGCAAAGAATCTCGACAAGAAGAAATTTTTTTTTCGAAGTTTGGAAACTAGTTAGAATCACTTTTTTCCGTTGTTATTTGAGATAACTGGTTCTCTTTCATTATACTAGTTTGATAGCCTCAGTAAAGCATATTATGCGCAAAGAATCTCGAAAAGAAAAAAAATTTTTTATGAAGTTTGGAAACTTCGTTAGAATATCTTTTTTTCCGTTCTTATTTGAGATAACTGGTTCTCTTTCATCATAGTAGTTTGATAGCCTCAGAAAAGCATATTATGCGCAAAGAATCTCGAAATGAAAAAAATTTTTTTTCGAAGTTAGGAAACTTCCTTAGAATCACTTTTTTTCCAATTTTATTTGAAATAATTGGTTCTCTTTCATTATACTAGTTTGATAGCTTCAGAAAAGCATATTATGCGCAAAGAATCTCGAAAGGAATAAAATTTTTTTTCGATGTTCCGAAAATTCGTTAGAATCACTTTTTTTCCGTTCTTATTTGAGATAACTGGTTCTCTTGCATTATGCCAATTAGATAGCCTCAGAAAAGCATATTATGCGCAAAGATTCTCGAAAATAAAAAAAATTTTTTTAGAAGTTTGGAAACTTCGTTAGAATCACTTTTTTTCCGTTCTTATTTGAGATAACTGGTTCTCTTTCATTATACTAGTTTGATAGCCTCAGTAAAGCATATTATGCGCAAAGAATCACGAAAAGAAAAAAAAAATTTTTCGAAGTTTGGAAACTTCGTTAGAATCACTTTTTTTCCATTCTTATTTGAGATAACTGGTTCTCTTTCATTATACTAGTTTGATAGCTTCAGAAAAGCATATTATGCGCAAAGAATCTCGAAAAGAAAAAAAATTTTTTTCGAAGTTTGGAAACTTCGTCAGAATCACTTTTTTTCCATTCTTATTTGAGATAACTGGTAATCTCTCATTATATTAGTTTGATAGCCTCAGAAAAGCATATTATGCGGAAGGAATCTCGAAAAGAAAAAATTTTATTTCGAAGTTTGGAAACTTCATTAGAATCACTTTTTTTCCACTCTGATTTGAGATAACTTGTAATCTCTCATTATACTAGTTTGATAGCCTCAGAAAATGATATTATGCGCAAAGAATCTCGAAAAGAATAAAAATTCTTTTCGATGTTCCGAAAATTCGTTAGAATCACTTTTTTTCCGTTCTTATTTGAGATAACTGGTTCTCTTGCATTATACCAATTAGATAGCCTCAGAAAAGCATATTATGCCCAAAGAATCTGGAAAAAAAATAAAATTTTTTAGAAGTTTGGAAACTTCGTTAGAATCACTTTTTTTCCGTTCCTTTTTGAGATAACTGGTTCTCTTTCATTATACCAATTAGATAGCCTCAGAAAAGCATATTATGCGCAAAGAATCTCGAAAAGAAAAAAATTTTTTTTCGAAGTTGGAAACTTCATTAGAATCACTTTTTTTCTATTCTTATTTGAGATAACTGGTAATCTCTCATTATACTAGTTTGATAGCCTCAGAAAAGCATATTATGCGCGAGAATCTCGAAAAGAAAAAAGTTTTTTTCGAAGTTTCGAAACTTCCTTAGAATCACTTTTTTTCCGTTCTTATTTGAGATAACTCTCTTTCATTATACTAATTAGATAGCCTTAGAAAAGCATATTATGTGCAAAGAATCTCGAAAATAAAAATTTTTATTAGAACTTTGGAAACTTCGTTAGAAACACTTTTTTTTCCGTTCTTATTTGAGATAACTGGTTCTCTTTCATTACACTAGTTTGATAGCCTCAGAAAAGCATATTATGCGCAAAGAATCTCCAAAAGAAAAAAAATCTTTTTTCAAAGTTTGGAAACTTCCTTAGAAACACTTTTTTTCCATTCTTATTTGAGTTAACTGGTTCTCTTTCATTATACTAGTTTGATAGCCTCAGAAAAGCATATTATGCACAAAGAATCTCGAAAGAAAAATTTTTTTTTTCGAAGTTTGGAAACTTCGTTAGAATCACTTTTTTTCCGTTCTTATTTGAGATAACCGGTTCTCTTTCATTATACTAGTTTGATAGCCTCAGAAAAGCATATTATGCGCAAAGAATCTCGAAAATAAAAAAAAAAATTTTCGAAGTTTGAAACTTCGTTAGAATCACTTTTTTTCCGTTCTTATTTGAGATAACTGGTTCTCTTTCATTATACTAGTTTGATAGCCTCACAAAAGCATATTATGCGCAAGGAATCTCGAAAAGAAAAAAAATTTTTTTCGAAGTTTGGAAACTTCGTTAGAATCACTTTTTTCCGTTCTTATTTGAGATAACTGGTTCTCTTTCATTATACTAGTTTGATAGCCTTAGAAAAGCATATTATGCACAAAGAATCTCGAAAAGAAAAAAAATTTTTTCCAAGTTTGGAAACTTCGTTACAATCACTTTTATTCTGTTCTTATTTGCCATAACTAGTTCTCTTTCATTATACTAGTTTGATAGCCTCAGAAAAGCATATTATGCGCAAAGAATCTCGAAATGAAAAAAATTTTTTTTCGAAGTTTGGAAACTTCCTTAGAATCACTTTTTTTCCATTCTTATTTGAGATAACTGGTTCTCTTTCATTATACTAGTTTGATAGCCTCAGAAAAGCATAATATGCACAAAGAATCTCGAAAAGAAAAAAATTTTTTTTCGAAGTTTGGAAACTTCTTTAGAATCACTTTTTTTCCGTTCTTATTTGAGATAACTGGTTCTCTTTCATTATACTAGTTTGATAGCCTCAGTAAAGCATATTATGCGCAAAGAATCACGAAAAGAAAAAAAAAATTTTTCGAAGTTTGGAAACTTCGTTAGAATCACTTTTTTTCCATTCTTATTTGAGATAACTGGTTCTCTTTCATTATACTAGTTTGATAGCTTCAGAAAAGCATATTATGCGCAAAGAATCTCGAAAAGAAAAATTTTTTTTTTTTGAAGTTTGGAAACTTCTTTAGAATGACTTTTTTACCGTTCTTATTTGAGATAACTGGTTCTCTTTCATTATACTAGTTTGATAGCCTCAGAAAAGCATATTATGCGCAAAGAATCTCGAAAAGAAAAAAATTTTTTTTCGAAGTTTGGAAACTTGGTTAGAATCACTTTTTTTCCGTTCTTATTTGAGATAACTGGTTCTCTTTCATTATACTAGTTTGATACACTCAGAAAAGCATATTATGCGCAAAGAATCTCGAAAAGAAAAAAATTTTTTTTCGAAGTTTGGAAACTTCTTTGGAAGCACTTTTTTTCCATTCTTATTTGAGATAACTGGTAATCTCTCATTACACTAGTTTGATAACCTCAGAAAATCATATTATGCGCAAAGAATCTCGAAAAGAAAAAAAATTTTTTTCGAAGTTCGCAAACTTCGTTAGAATCACTTTTTTTCCGTTCTTATTTGAGATAACTGGTTCTCTTTCATTATACTAATTAGATAGCCTCAGAAAAGCATATTATGCGCAGAGAATCTCGAAAATAAAAAAAAATTTTTTAGAAGTTTGGAAACTTCGTTAGAATCACTTTTTTTCCGTTCTTATTTGAGATAACTGGTTCTCTTTCATTATACTAGTTTGATAGCCTCAGAAAAGCATATTATGCGCAAAGAATCTCGAAAAGAAAAAATTTTTTTTTTTGAAGTTTTGAATCGTCGTTTGAATCACTTTTTTCCGTTCTTATTTGAGATAACTGGTTCTCTTTCATTATAGTAGTTTGATAGCCTCAGAAAAGCATATTATGCGCAAAGAATCTCGAAAAGAAAAAAATTTTTTTTCGAAGTTTGGAAACTTCATTAGAAGCACTTTTTTTCCATTCTTATTTGAGATAACTGGTAATCTCTCATTATACTAGTTTGATAGCCTCAGAAAATCATATTATGCCCAAAGAATCTCGAAAAGAAACAAATTTTTTTCGATGTTCGGAAACTTCGTTAGAATCACTTTTTTTCCGTTCTTATTTGTGATAACTGGTTCTCTTTCATTATACTAATTAGATAGCCTCAGAAAAGCATATTATGCGCAAAGAATCTCGAAAATATAAAAAAAAATTTTATAAGGTTGGAAACTTCGTTAGAATCACTTTTTTTCCGTTCTTATTTGAGATAACTGGTTCTGTTTCATTATACTAGTTTGATAGCCTCAGAAAATCATATAATGCGCAAAGAATCTCGAAAAGAAAAAATTTTTTTTTCGAAGTTTGGAAACTTCATTAGAATCACTTTTTTTCCACTCTTATTTGGGATAAATGGTAATCTCTCATTATACTAGTTTGATAGCCTCAGAAAAGCATATTATGCGCAAAGAATCTCGAAAAGAAGAAATTTTTTTTCGAAGTTTGGAAACTTCAAAAGAATCACTTTTTTTCCATTCTTATTTGAGATAAATGGTAATCTCTCATTATACTAGTTTGATAGCCTCAGAAAAGCATATTATGCGCAAAGAATCTCGAAAATAAGAAATTTTTTTTTCGGAGTTTGTAAACTTCGTTAGAATCACCTTTTTTCCATTGTTAATTGAGATAACGGGTTCTCTTTCATTATACTAGTTTGATAGCCTCAGAAAAGCATATTATGCGCAAAGAATCTCGACAAGAAGAAATTTTTTTTTCGAAGTTTGGAAACTAGTTAGAATCACTTTTTTCCGTTGTTATTTGAGATAACTGGTTCTCTTTCATTAGACTAGTTTGATAGCCTCAGTAAAGCATATTATGCGCAAAGAATCTCGAAAAGAAAAAAAATTTTTTTCGAAGTTTGGAAACTTCGTTAGAATATCTTTTTTTCCGTTCTTATTTGAGATATCTGGTTCTCTTTCATCATAGTAGTTTGATAGCCTCAGAAAAGCATATTATGCGCAAAGAATCTCGAAATGAAAAAAATTTTTTTTCGAAGTTTGGAAACTTCCTTAGAATCACTTTTTTTCCAATTTTATTTGAAATAATTGGTTCTCTTTCATTATACTAGTTTGATAGCTTCAGAAAAGCATATTATGCGCAAAGAATCTCGAAAGGAATAAAATTTTTTTTCGATGTTCCGAAAATTCGTTAGAATCACTTTTTTTCCGTTCTTATTTGAGATAACTGGTTCTCTTGCATTATACCAATTAGATAGCCTCAGAAAAGCATATTATGCGCAAAGAATCTCCAAAATAAAAAAAATTTTTTTAGAAGTTTGGAAACTTCGTTAGAATCACTTTTTTTCCGTTCTTATTTGAGATAACTGGTTCTCTTTCATTATACTAGTTTGATAGCCTCAGTAAAGCATATTATGCGCAAAGAATCACGAAAAGAAAAAAAAAATTTTTTTTCGAAGTTTGGAAACTTCGTTAGAATCACTTTTTTTCCATTCTTATTTGAGATAACTGGTTCTCTTTCATTATACTAGTTTGATAGCTTCAGATAAGCATATTATGCGCAAAGAATCTCGAAAAGAAAAAAAATTTTTTTCGAAGTTTGGAAACTTCGTCAGAATCAATTTTTTTCCATTCTTATTTGAGATAACTGGTAATCTCTCATTATATTAGTTTGATAGCCTCAGAAAAGCATATTATGCCCAAAGAATCTCGAAAAGAAAAAAAAATTTTTTTGAAGTTTGGAAACGTCGTTTGAATCACTTTTTTCCGTTCTTATTTGAGATAACTGGTTCTCTTTCATTATAGTAGTTTGATAGCCTCAGAAAAGCATATTATGCGCAAAGAATCTCGAAAAGAAAAAAATTTTTTTTCGAAGTTTGGAAACTTTTTTAGAATCACTTTTTTTCCGTTCTTATTTGAGATAACTGGTTCTCTTTCATTATACTAGTTTGATAGCCTCAGAAAAGCATATTATGCGCAAAGAATCTCCAAAAGAAAAAAAATCTTTTTTCAAAGTTTGGAAACTTCCTTAGAAACACTTTTTTTCCATTCTTATTTCAGTTAACTGGTTCTCTTTCATTATACTAGTTTGATAGCCTCAGAAAAGCATATTATGCGCAAAGAATCTCGAAATGAAAAAAATTTTTTTTCGAAGTTTGGAAACTTCCTTAGAATCACTTTTTTTCCATTCTTATTTGAGATAACTGGTTCTCTTTCATTATACTAGTTTGATAGCCTCAGAAAAGCATAATATGCACAAAGAATCTCGAAAAGAAAAAATTTTTTTCGAAGTTTGGAAACTTCTTTAGAATCACTTTTTTTCCGTTCTTATTTGAGATAACTGGTAATCTCTCATTATACTAGTTTGATAGCCTCAGAAAATCATATTATGCGCAAAGAATCTCGAAAAGAAAAAAAATTTTTTTCGAAGTTCGGAAACTTCGTTAGAATCACTTTTTTTCCGTTCTTATTTGAGATAACTGGTTCTCTTTCATTATAATAATTAGATAGCCTCAGAAAAGCATATTATGCGCAAAGAATCTCGAAAATAAAAAAAAATTTTTTAGAAGTTTGGAAACTTCGTTAGAATCACTTTGTTTCCGTTCTTATTTGAGATAACTGGTTCTCTTTCATTATACTAGTTTGATAGCCTCAGAAAAGCATATTATACGGTGAGAATCTGGAAAAGAAAAAAAACTTTTTTCGAAGTTTGGAAACTTCGTTAGAATCACTTTTTTTCCGTTCTTATTTGAGATAACTGGTTCTCTTTCATTATACTTGTTTGATACACTCAGTAAAGCATATTATGCGCAAAGAATCTCGCAAAGAAAAAAAAATTTTTTCGAAGTCTGGAAACTTCGTTAGAATTACTTTTTTTCCGTTCTTATTTGAGATAACTGGTTCTCTTTCATTATAGTAGTTTGATATCCTCAGAAAAGCATATTATGCGCAAAGAATCTCGAAAAGAAAAAAATTTTTTTTCGAAGTTTGGAAACTTCATTAGAAGCACTTTTTTTCCATTCTTATTTGAGATAACTGGTTCTCTTTCATTATACTAGTTTGATAGCCTCAGAAAATCATATAATGCGCAAAGAATCTCGAAAAGAAAAAAATTTTTTTTCGAAGTTTGGAAACTTCATTAGAATCACTTTTTTTCCATTCTTATTTGAGATAAATGGTAATCTCTCATTATAGTAGTTTGATAGCCTCAGAAAAGCATATTATGCGCAAAGAATCTCGAAAAGAAGAAATTTTTTTTCGAAGTTTGGAAACTTCATTAGAATCACTTTTTTTCCATTCTTATTTGAGATAAATGGTAATCTCTCATTATACTAGTTTGATAGCCTCAGAAAAGCATATTATGCGCAAAGAATCACGAAAAGAAGAAATTTTTTTTCGAAGTTTGGAAACTTCTTTAGAATCACTTTTTTTTCCGTTCTTATTTGAGATAACTGGTTCTCTTTCATTATACTAGTTTCATAGCCTCAGAAAAGCATATTATGCGCAAAGAATCTCCAAAAGAAAAAACATCTTTTTTCAAAGTTTGGAAACTTCCTTAGAAACACTTTTGTTCCATTGTTATTTCAGTTAACTGGTTCTCTTTCATTATACTAGTTTGATAGCCTCAGAAAAGCATATTATGCTCAAAGAATCTCGAAAAGAAGAATTTTTTTTTTCGAAGTTTGGAAACTTCGTTAGAATCACTTTTTTTCCGTTGTTATTTGAGATAACTGGTTCTCTTTCATTATACTAGTTTGATAGCCTCAGTAAAGCATATTATGCGCAAAGAATTTCGAAAAGAAAAAAATTTTTTTCGAAGTTTGGAAACTTCGTTAGAATCACTTTTTTCCGTTTTTATTTGAGATAACTGGTTCTCTTTCATTATAGTAGTTTGATAGCCTCAGAAAAGCATATTATGCGCAAAGAATCTCGAAATGAAAAAAATTTTTTTTCGAAGTTTGCAAACTTCCTTAGAATCACTTTTTTTCCATTCTTATTTGAGATAACTGGTTCTCTTACATTATACTAGTTTGATAGCCTCAGAAAATCATATAATGCGCAAAGAATCTCGAAAAGAAAAAAATTTTTTTTCGAAGATTGGAAACTTCATTAGAATCACTTTTTTTCCATTCTTATTTGAGATAAATGGTAATCTCTCATTATACTAGTTTGATAGCCTCAGAAAAGCATATTATGCGCAAAGAATCTCGAAAATAAGATATTTTTTTTTCGAAGTTTGTAAACTTCGTTAGAATCACCTTTTTTCCGTTGTTAATTGAGATAACGGGTTCTCTTTCATTATACTAGTTTGATAGCCTCAGAAAAGCATATTATGCGCAAAGAATCTCGAAAATAAAATAAATTTTTTTAGAAGTTTGGAAACTTCGTTAAAATCACTTTTTTTCCGTTCTTATTTGAGATAAACGGTTCTCTTTCATTATATCAATTAGATAGCCTCAGAAAAGCATATTATGCGCAAAGAATCTGGAAAAGAAAAAAAAAAATTTTTCGAAGTTGGAAACTTCATTACAATCTCCTTTTTTCTATTCTTATTTGAGATAACTGGTAATCTCTCATAATACTAGTTTGATAGCCTCAGAAAAGCATATTATGCGCGAGAATCTCGAAAAGAAAAAAAGTTTTTTTCGAAGTTTCGAAACTTCCTTAGAATCACTTTTTTTCCGTTCTTATTTCAGATAACTCTCTTTCATTATACTAATTAGATAGCCTCAGAAAAGCATATTATGCGCAAAGAATCTCGAAAAGAAAAAAATTTTTTTCGAAGTTTGGAAACTTCGTTAGAATCACTTTTTTTCCATTCTTATTTGAGATAACTGGTAATCTCTCATTATATTAGTTTGATAGCCTCATAAAAGCATATTATGCGCAAAGAATCTCGAAAAGAAAAAAAATTTATTTCGAAGTTTGGAAACGTCGTTTGAATCACTTTTTTCCGTTCTTATTTGAGATAACTGGTTCTCTTTCATTATAGTAGTTTGATAGCCTCAGAAAAGCATATTATGCGCAAAGAATCTCGAAAAGAAAAAAATTTTTTTTCGAAGTTTGGAAACTTCTTTAGAATCACTTTTTTTCCGTTCTTATTTGAGATAACTGGTTCTCTTTCATTATACTAGTTTAATAGCCTTAGAAAAGCATATTATGCACAAAGAATCTCGAAAAGAAAAAAAATTTTTTACAAGTTTGGAAACTTCGTTACAATCACTTTTATTCTGTTCTTATTTGACATAACTGGTTCTCTTTCATTATACTAGTTTGATAGCCTCAGAAAAGCATATTATGCGCAAAGAATCTCGAAATGAAAAAAATTTTTTTTGGAAGTTTGGAAACTTCCTTAGAATCACTTTTTTTCCATTCTTATTTGAGATGACTGGTTCTCTTTCATTATACTAGTTTGATAGCCTCAGAAAAGCATAATATGCACAAAGAATCTCAAAAAGAAAAAAATTTTTTTTCGAAGTTTGGAAACTTCTTTAGAATCACTTTTTTTCCGTTCTTATTTGAGATAACTGGTTCTCTTTCATTATACTAGTTTGATAGCCTCAGAAAAGCATATTATGCGCAAAGAATCACGAAAAGAAAAAAAAATTTTTTTGAAGTTTGGAAACGTCGTTAGAATCACTTTTTTCCGTTCTTATTTCAGATAACTAGTTCTCTTTCATTATACAGTTTGATAGCCTCAGAAAAGCATATTATGGGCAAAGAATCTCGAAAAGAAGAAAAATTTTTTACGACGTGTGGAAACTTCGTTAGAATCACTTTTTTTCCGTTCTTATTTGAGATAACTGGTTCTCTTTCATTATACCAGTTTGATAGCCTCAGAAAAGCATATTATGCGCAAAGAATCTCGAAAAGAAAAACTTTTTTTTTCGAAGTTTGGAAACTTCATTAGAATCACTTTTTTCCATTCTAATTTGAGATAAATGGTAATCTCTCATTATACTAGTTTGATAGCCTCAGAAAACCATATTATGCTCAAAGAATCTCGAAAAGAAGAAATTTTTTTTCGAAGTTTGGAAACTTCGTTAGAATCACTTTTATTCCGTTGTTATTTCAGATAACTGGTTCTCTTTCATTATACTAGTTTGATAGCCTCAGTAAAGCATATTATGCGCAAAGAATCTCGAAAAGAAAAAAATTTTTTTTCGAAGTTTGGAAACTTCGTTAGAATCACTTTTTTTCCGTTTTTATTTGAGATAACTGGTTCTCTTTCATTATAGTAGTTTGATAGCCTCAGAAAAGCATATTATGCGCAAAGAATCTCGAAATGAAAAAAATTTTTTTTCGAAGTTTGGAAACTTCCTTAGAATCACTTTTTTTCCATTCTTATTTGAGATAACTGGTTCTCTTTCATTATACTAGTTTGATAGCATCAGAAAAGCATATTATGCGCATAGAATCTCGAAAAGAAAAAATTTTTTTTTTTGAACTTCTTTAGAATCACTTTTTTTCCGTTCTTATTTGATATAACTGGTTCTCTTTAATTATACTAGTTTGATAGCCTCAGAAAATCATATAATGCGCAAAGAATCTCGAAAAGAAAAAAAATTTTTTTCGAAGTGTGGAAACTTCATTAGAATCACTTTTTTTCCATTCTTATTTGAGATAAATGGTGATCTCTCATTATACTAGTTTGATAATCTCAGAAAAGCATATTATGCGCAAAGAATCTCGAAAAGAAGAAATTTTTTTTCGAAGTTTGGAAACTTCAAAAGAATCACTTTTTTTCCATTCTTATTTGAGATAAATGGTAATCTCTCATTATACTAGTTTGATAACCTCAGAAAAGCATTATATGCGCAAAGAATCTGGAAAAGAAGAAATTTTTTTTTCGAAGTTTGTAAAATTCGTTAGAATCACCTTTTTTCCGTTGTAATTGAGATAACGGGTTCTCTTTCATTATTCTAGTTTGATAGCCTCAGAAAAGCATATTATGCGCAAAGAATCTCGACAAGAAGGAATTTTTTTTTCGAAGTTTGCAAACTTCGTTAGAATCACTTTTTTTCCGTTGTTATTTGAGATATCTGGTTCTCTTTCATTATACTAGTTTGATAGCCTCAGTAAAGCATATTATGCGCAAAGAATCTCGAAATGAAAAAAATTTTTTTTCAAAGTTTGGAAACTTCCTTAGAATCACTTTATTTCCAATTTTATTTCAAATAATTGGTTCTCTTTCATTATACCTGTTTGATAGCTTCAGAAAAGCATATTATGCGCAAAGAATCTCGAAAAGAAAAATTTTTTTTTTTTGAAGTTTGGAAACTTCTTTAGAATCACTTTTTTTCCGTTCATATTTGAGATAACTGGTTCTCTTGCATTATACTAATTAGATAGCCTCAGAAAAGCATATTATGCGCAAAGAATCTCGAAAAAAAAAAAAATTTTTTAGAAGTTTGGAAACTTCGTTAGAATCACTTTTTTTCCGTTCCTTTTTGAGATAACTGGTTCTCTTTCATTATACCAATTAGATAGCCTCAGAAAAGCATATTATGCGCAAAGAATCTCGAAAAGAAAATAATTTTTTTTCGAAGTTGGAAACTTCATTAGAATCATTTTTTTTCTATTCTTATTTGAGATAACTGGTAATCTCTCATTATACTAGTTTGATAGCCTCAGAAAAGCATATTATGCGCGAGAATCTCGAAAAGAAAAAAGTTTTTTTCGAAGTTTCGAAACTTCCTTAGAATCACTTTTTTTCCGTTCTTATTTGAGATAACTCTCTTTCATTATACTAATTAGATAGCCTTAGAAAAGCATCTTATGCGCAAAGAATCTCGAAAATAAAAAATTTTATTAGAACTTTGGAAACTTCGTTAGAAACACTTTTTTTTCCGTTCTTATTTGAGAGAACTGGTTCTCTTTCATTACACTAATTTGATAGCCTCAGAAAAGCATATTATGCGCAAAGAATCTCGAAAAGAAAAAAATTTTTTTTCGAAGTTTGGAAACTTCGTTAGAATCATTTTTTTCCATTCTTATTTGAGATAACTGGTAATCTCTCATTATATTAGTTTGATAGCCTCAGAAAAGCATATTATGCGCAAGGAATCTCGAAAAGAAAAAAAATTTTTTTCGAATTTTGGAAACTTCTTTAGAATCACTTTTTTTCCGTTCTTATTTGAGATAACTGGTTCTCTTTCATTATACTAGTTTGATAACCTCAGAAAAGCATATTATGCGCAAAGAATCTCCAAAAGAAAAAAAAAATCTTTTTTCAAAGTTTGGAAACTTCCTTAGAAACACTTTTTTTCCATTCTTATTTGAGTTAACTGGTTCTCTTTCATTATACTAGTTTGATAGCCTCAGAAAAGCATATTATGCACAAAGAATCTCGAAAGAAAAATTTTTTTTTTCGAAGTTTGGAAACTTCGTTAGAATCACTTTTTTTCCGTTCTTATTTGAGATAACCGGTTCTCTTTCATTATACTAGTTTGATAGCCTCAGGAAAGCATATTATGCGCAAAGAATCTCGAAAATAAAAAAAAAATTTTTCGAAGTTTGAAACTTCGTTAGAATCACTTTTTTTCCGTTCTTATTTGAGATAACTGGTTCTCTTTCATTATACTAGTTTGATAGCCTCAGAAAAGCATATTATGCGCAAGGAATCTCGAAAAGAAAAAAAATTTTTTTCGAAGTTTGGAAACTTCGTTAGAATCACTTTTTTTCCGTTCTTATTTGAGATAACTGGTTCTCTTTCATTTTACTAGTTTGATAGCCTCAGAAAAGCATATTATGCGCAAAGAATCTCGAAAAGAAAAAATTTTTTTTCGAAATTTGGAAACTTCGTTAGAATCACTTTTATTCCGTTCTTATTTGAGATAACTGGTTCTCTTTCATTATACTAGTTTGATAGCCTCAGAAAAGCATATTATGCGCAAAGAATCTCGAAAAGAAAAAAATTTTTTTTCGAAGTTTGGAAACTTCGTTAGAATCACTTTTTTTCCGTTCTTATTTGAGATAACTGGTTCTCTTTCATTATACTAGTTTGATAGCCTTAGAAAAGCATATTATGCACAAAGAATCTCGAAAAGAAAAAAAATTTTTTCCAAGTTTGGAAACCTTGTTACAATCACTTTTATTCTGTTCTTATTTGACATAACTAGTTCTCTTTCATTATACTAGCTAGTTTGATAGCCTCAGAAAAGCATATTATGCGCAAAGAATCTCGAAATGAAAAAAATTTTTTTTCGAAGTTTGGAAACTTCCTTAGAATCACTTTTTTTCCATTCTTATTTGAGATAACTGGTTCTCTTTCATTATACTAGTTTGATAGCCTCAGAAAAGCATAATATGCACAAAGAATCTCGAAAAGAAAAAAATTTTTTTCGAAGTTTGGAAACTTCTTTAGAATCACTTTTTTTCCGTTCTTATTTGAGATAACTGGTTCTCTTTCATTATACTAGTTTGATAGCCTCAGTAAAGCATATTATGCGCAAAGAATCACGAAAAGAAAAAAAAAATTTTTCGAAGTTTGGAAACTTCGTTAGAATCACTTTTTTTCCATTCTTATTTGAGATAACTGGTTCTCTTTCATTATACTAGTTTGATAGCTTCAGAAAAGCATATTATGCGCAAAGAATCTCGAAAAGAAATTTTTTTTTTTTTTGAAGTTTGGAAACTTCTTTAGAATGACTTTTTTTCCGTTCTTATTTGAGATAACTGGTTCTCTTTCATTATACCAGTTTGATAGCCTCAGAAAAGCATATTATGCGCAAAGAATCTCGAAAAGAAAAAAAATTTTTTTTTGAAGTTTGGAAACTTGGTTAGAATCACTTTTTTTCCGTTCTTATTTGAGATAACTGGTTCTCTTTCATTATATTAGTTTGATAGCCTCAGAAAAGCATATTATGCCCAAAGAATCTCGAAAAGAAAAAAAAATTTTTTGAAGTTTGGAAACGTCGTTTGAATCACTTTTTTCCGTTCTTATTTGAGATAACTGGTTCTCTTTCATTATAGTAGTTTGATAGCCTCAGAAAAGCATATTATGCGCAAAGAATCTCGAAAAGAAAAAAATTTTTTTTCGAAGTTTGGAAACTTTTTTAGAATCACTTTTTTTCCGTTCTTATTTGAGATAACTGGTTCTTTTCATTATACTAGTTTGATAGCCTCAGAAAAGCATATTATGCGCAAAGAATCTCCAAAAGAAAAAAAATCTTTTTTCAAAGTTTGGAAACTTCCTTAGAAACACTTTTTTTCCATTCTTATTTCAGTTAACTGGTTCTCTTTCATTATACTAGTTTGATAGCCTCAGAAAAGCATATTATGCGCAAAGATTCTCGAAATGAAAAAAATTTTTTTTCGAAGTTTGGAAACTTCCTTAGAATCACTTTTTTTCCATTCTTATTTGAGATAACTGGTTCTCTTTCATTATACTAGTTTGATAGCCTCAGAAAAGCATAATATGCACAAAGAATCTCGAAAAGAAAAAAAATTTTTTTCGAAGTTTGGAAACTTCTTTAGAATCACTTTTTTTCCGTTCTTATTTGAGATAACTGGTAATCTCTCATTATACTAGTTTGATAGCCTCAGAAAATCATATTATGCGCAAAGAATCTCGAAAAGAAAAAAAATTTTTTTCGAAGTTCGGAAACTTTTTTAGAATCACTTTTTTTCCGTTCTTATTTGAGATAACTGGTTCTCTTTCATTATAATAATTAGATAGCCTCAGAAAAGCATATTATGCGCAAAGAATCTCGAAAATAAAAAAAAATTTTTTAGAAGTTTGGAAACTTCGTTAGAATCACTTTGTTTCCGTTCTTATTTGAGATAACTGGTTCTCTTTCATTATACTAGTTTGATAGCCTCAGAAAAGCATATTATACGGTGAGAATCTGGAAAAGAAAAAAAACTTTTTTCGAAGTTTGGAAACTTCGTTAGAATCACTTTTTTTCCGTTCTTATTTGAGATAACTGGTTCTCTTTCATTATACTTGTTTGATACACTCAGTAAAGCATATTATGCGCAAAGAATCTCGCAAAGAAAAAAAAATTTTTTCGAAGTCTGGAAACTTCGTTAGAATCACTTTTTTTCCGTTCTTATTTGAGATAACTGGTTCTCTTTCATTATAGTAGTTTCATAGCCTCAGAAAAGCATATTATGCGCAAAGAATCTCGAAATGAAAAAAATTTTTTTTCGAAGTTTGGAAACTTCCTTAGAATCACTTTTTTTCCATTCTTATTTGAGATAACTGGTTCTCTTTCATTATACTAGTTTGATAGCCTCAGAAAACCATAATATGCGCAAAGAATCTCGAAAAAAAAAATTTTTTTTCGAAGTTTGGAAACTTCTTTAGAATCACTTTTTTTCCGTTCTTATTTGAGATAACTGGTTCTCTTTCATTATACTAGTTTGATAGCCTCAGTAAAGCATATTATGCGCAAAGAATCTCGAAAAGAAAAAAAATTTTTTTTGAAGTTTGGAATCGTCGTTTGAATCACTTTTTTCCGTTCTTATTTGAGATAACTGGTTCTCTTTCATTATAGTAGTTTGATATCCTCAGAAAAGCATATTATGCGCAAAGAATCTCGAAAAGAAAAAAATTTTTTTTCGAAGTTTGGAAACTTCATTAGAAGCACTTTTTTTCCATTCTTATTTGAGATAACTGGTAATCTCTCATTATACTAGTTTGATAGCCTCAGAAAATCATATTAGGCGCAAAGAATCTCGAAAAGAAACAAATTTTTTTCGATGTTCGGAAACTTCGTTAGAATCACTTTTTTTCCGTTCTTATTTAAGATAACTGGTTCTCTTTCATTATACTACTTAGATAGCCTCAGAAAAGCATATAATGCGCAAAGAATCTCGAAAATAAAAAAAAAATTTTTATAAGTTTGGAAACTTCGTTAGAATCACTTTTTTTCCGTTCTTATTTGAGATAACTGGTTCTCTTTCATTATACTAGTTTGATAGCCTCAGAAAAGCATATTATGCGCAAAGAATCTCGAAAAGAAGAAATTTTTTTTCGAAGTTTGGAAACTTCTTTAGAATCACTTTTTTTCCGTTCTTATTTGAGATAACTGGTTCTCTTTCATTATACTAGTTTCATAGCCTCAGAAAAGCATATTATGCGCAAAGAATCTCCAAAAGAAAAAACATCTTTTTTCAAAGTTTGGAAACTTCCTTAGAAACACTTTTGTTCCATTGTTATTTCAGTTAACTGGTTCTCTTTCATTATACTAGTTTGATAGCCTCAGAAAAGCATATTATGCTCAAAGAATCTCGAAAAGAAGAATTTTTTTTTTCGAAGTTTGGAAACTTCGTTAGAATCACTTTTTTTCCGTTGATATTTGAGATAACTGGTTCTCTTTCATTATACTAGTTTGATAGCCTCAGTAAAGCATATTATGCGCAAAGAATTTCGAAAAGAAAAAAATTTTTTTCGAAGTTTGGAAACTTCGTTAGAATCACTTTTTTCCGTTTTTATTTGAGATAACTGGTTCTCTTTCATTATAGTAGTTTGATAGCCTCAGAAAAGCATATTATGCGCAAAGAATCTCGAAATGAAAAAAATTTTTTTCGAAGTTTGGAAACTTCCTTAGAATCACTTTTTTTCCATTCTTATTTGAGATAACTGGTTCTCTTTCATTATACTAGTTTGATAGCCTCAGAAAATCATATAATGCGCAAAGAATCTCGAAAAGAAAAAAATATTTTTCGAAGTTTGGAAACTTCATTATAATCACTTTTTTTCCATTCTTATTTGAGATAAATGGTAATCTCTCATTATACTAGTTTGATAGCCTCAGAAAAGCATATTATGCGCAAAGAATCTCTAAAATAAGAAATTTTTTTTTCGAAGTTTGTAAACTTCGTTAGAATCACCTTTTTTCCGTTGTTAATTGAGATAACGGGTTCTCTTTCATTATACTAGTTTGATAGCCTCAGTAAAGCATATTATGCGCAAAGAATCTCGAAAAGAAAAAAAATTTTTTTCGAAGTTTGGAAACTTCGTTAGAATCACTTTTTTTCCGTTCTTATTTGAGATAACTGGTTCTCTTTCATCATAGTAGTTTGATAGCCTCAGAAAAGCATATTATGCGCAAAGAATCTCGAAATGAAAAAAAATTTTTTTCGAAGTTTGGAAACTTCTTTAGAATCACTTTTTTTCCGTTCATATTTGAGATAACTGGTTCTCTTTCATTATACTAGTTTGATAGCCTCAGAAAAGCATATTATGCGCAAGGAATCTCGAAAAGAAAAAAATTTTTTTTCTAAGTTTGGAAACTTCATTAGAATCACTTTTTTTCCATTCTGATTTGAGATAACTTGTAATCTCTCATTATACTAGTTTGATAGCCTCAGAAAATCATATTATGCGCAAAGAATCTCCAAAAGAATAAAATTTTTTTTCGATGTTCCGAAAATTCGTTAGAATCACTTTTTTTCCGTTCTTATTTGAGATAACTGGTTCTCTTGCATTATACCAATTAGATAGCCTCAGAAAAGCATATTATGCGCAAAGAATCTCGAAAATAAAATAAATTTTTTTAGAAGTTTCGAAACTTCGTTAGAATCACTTTTTTTCCGTTCTTATTTGTGATAAACGGTTCTCTTTCATTATATCAATTAGATAGCCTCAGAAAAGCATATTATGCGCAAAGAATCTGGAAAAGAAAAAAAAATTTTTTCGAAGTTGGAAACTTCATTAAAATCTCTTTTTTTCTATTCTTATTTGAGATAACTGGTAATCTCTCATAATACTAGTTTGATAGCCTCAGAAAAGCATATTATGCGCGAGAATCTCGAAAAGAAAAAAAGTTTTTTTCGAAGTTTCGAAACTTCCTTAGAATCACTTTTTTTCCGTTCTTATTTGAGATAACTCTCTTTCATTATACTAATTAGATAGACTCAGAAAAGCATATTATGCGCAAAGAATCTCGAAAAGAAAAAAATTTTTTTTCGAAGTTTGGAAACTTCGTTAGAATCACTTTTTTTCCATTCTTATTTGAGATAACTGGTAATCTCTCATTATATTAGTTTGATAGCCTCATAAAAGCATATTATGCGCAAAGAATCTCGAAAAGAAAAAAAAATTATTTCGAAGTTTGGAAACGTCGTTTGAATCACTTTTTTCCGTTCTTATTTGAGATAACTGGTTCTCTTTCATTATAGTAGTTTGATAGCCTCAGAAAAGCATATTATGCGCAAAGAATCTCGAAAAGAAAAAAATTTTTTTTCGAAGTTTGGAAACTTCTTTAGAATCACTTTTTTTCCGTTCTTATTTGAGATAACTGGTTCTCTTTCATTATACTAGTTTAATAGCCTTAGAAAAGCATATTATGCACAAAGAATCTCGAAAAGAAAAAAAATTTTTTACAAGTTTGGAAACTTCGTTACAATCACTTTTATTCTGATCTTATTTGACATAACTGGTTCTCTTTCATTATACTAGTTTGATAGCCTCAGTAAAGCATATTATGCGCAAAGAATCACGAAAAGAAAAAAAAATTTTTTCGAAGTTTGGAAACGTCGTTAGAATCACTTTTTTCCGTTCTTATTTGAGATAACTAGTTCTCTTTCATTACACAGTTTGATAGCCTCAGAAAAGCATATTATGGGCAAAGAATCTCGAAAAGAAGAAAAATTTTTTACGAAGTGTGGAAACTTCGTTAGAATCACTTTTTTTCCGTTCATATTTGAGATAACTGGTTCTCTTTCATTATACTAGTTTGATAGCCTTAGTAAAGCATATTATGCGCAAAGAATATCGAAAAGAAAAAAAATGTTTTTCGAAGTTTGGAAACGTCGTTTGAATCACTTTTTTCCGTTCTTATTTGAGATAACTGGTTCTCTTTCATTATAATAGTTTGATAGCCTCAGTAAAGCATATTATGCGCAAAGAATCTCGAAAAGAAAAAAAAATTTTTCCAAGTTTGGAAACTTCGTTAGAATCACTTTTATTCCGTTCTTATTTGAGATAACTGGTTCTCTTTCATTATACCAGTTTGATAGCCTCAGAAAAGCATATTATGCGCAAAGAATCTCGAAAAGAAAAAATTTTTTTTTCGAAGTTTGGAAACTTCATTAGAATCACTTTTTTTCCATTCTAATTTGAGATAAATGGTAATCTCTCATTATACTAGTTTGATAGCCTCAGAAAACCATATTATGCTCAAAGAATCTCGAAAAGAAGAAATTTTTTTTCGAAGTTTGGAAACTTCCTTAGAATCACTTTTATTCCGTTGTTATTTCAGATAACTGGTTCTCTTTCATTATACTAGTTTGATAGCCTCAGTAAAGCATATTATGCGCAAAGAATCTCGAAAAGAAAAAAAATTTTTTTCGAAGTTTGGAAACTTCGTTAGAATCACTTTTTTTCCGTTTTTATTTGAGATAACTGGTTCTCTTTCATTATAGTAGTTTGATAGCCTCAGAAAAGCATATTATGCGCAAAGAATCTCGAAATGAAAAAAATTTTTTTTCGAAGTTTGGAAACTTCCTTAGAATCACTTTTTTTCCATTCTTATTTGAGATAACTGGTTCTCTTTCATTATACTAGTTTGATAGCCTCAGAAAAGCATATTATGGGCATAGAATCTCGAAAAGAAAAAAATTTTTTTTTGAACTTCTTTAGAATCACTTTTTTTCCGTTCTTATTTGAGATAACTGGTTCTCTTTAATTAAACTAGTTTGATAGCCTCAGAAAATCATATAATGCGCAAAGAATCTCGAAAAGAAAAAAATTTTTTTTCGAAGTATGGAAACTTCATTAGAATCAATTTTTTTCCATTCTTATTTGAGATAAATGGTGATCTCTCATTATACTAGTTTGATAATCTCAGAAAAGCATATTATGCGCAAAGAATCTCGAAAAGAAGAAATTTTTTTTCGAAGTTTGGAAACTTCAAAAGAATCACTTTTTTTCCATTCTTATTTGAGATAAATGGTAATCTCTCATTATACTAGTTTGATAGCCTCAGAAAAGCATTATATGGGCAAAGAATCTGGAAAAGAAGAAATTTTTTTTTCGCAGTTTGTAAAATTCGTTAGAATCACCTTTTTTCCGTTGTAATTGAGATAACGGGTTGTCTTTCATTATTCTAGTTTGATAGCCTCAGAAAAGCATATTATGCGCAAAGAATCTCGACAAGAAGAAATTTTTTTTTCGAAGTTTGGAAACTTCGTTAGAATCACTTTTTTTCCGTTGTTATTTGAGATATCTGGTTCTCTTTCATTATACTAGTTTGATAGCCTCAGTAAAGCATATTATGCGCAAAGAATCTCGAAATGAAAAAAATTTTTTTTCAAAGTTTGGAAACTTCCTTAGAATCACTTTATTTCCAATTTTATTTCAAATAATTGGTTCTCTTTCATTATACTTGTTTGATAGTTTCAGAAAAGCATATTATGCGCAAAGAATCTCGAAAAGAAAAAATTTTTTTTTTTGAAGTTTGGAAACTTCTTTAGAATCACTTTTTTTCCGTTCATATTTGAGATAACTGGTTCTCTTTCATTATACTAGTTTGATAGCCTCAGAAAAGCATATTATGCGCAAGGAATCTCGAAAAGAAAAAAATTTTTTTTCGAAGTTTGGAAACTTCATTAGAATCACTTTTTTTCCATTCTGATTTGAGATAACTTGTAATCTCTTATTATTCTAGTTTGATAGCCTCAAAAAATCATATTATGCGCAAAGAATCTCGAAAAGAATAAAACTTTTTTTCGATGTTCCGAAAATTCGTTAGAATCACTTTTTTTCCGTTCTTATTTGAGATAACTGGTTCTCTTGCATTATACTAATTAGATAGCCTCAGAAAAGCATATTATGCGCAAAGAATCTCGAAAAGAAAAAAAATTTTTTTTTGAAGTTTGGAAACTTGGTTAGAATCACTTTTTTTCCGTTCTTATTTGAGATAACTGGTTCTCTTTCATTATATTAGTTTGATAGCCTCAGAAAAGCATATTATGCCCAAAGAATCTCGAAAAGAAAAAAAAATTTTTTTGAAGTTTGGAAACGTCGTTTGAATCACTTTTTTCCGTTCTTATTTGAGATAACTGGTTCTCTTTCATTATAGTAGTTTGATAGCCTCAGAAAAGCATATTATGCGCAAAGAATCTCGAAAAGAAAAAAATTTTTTTTCGAAGTTTGGAAACTTTTTTAGAATCACTTTTTTTCCGTTCTTATTTGAGATAACTGGTTCTTTTCATTATACTAGTTTGATAGCCTCAGAAAAGCATATTATGCGCAAAGAATCTCCAAAAGAAAAAAAATCTTTTTTCAAAGTTTGGAAACTTCCTTAGAAACACTTTTTTTCCATTCTTATTTCAGTTAACTGGTTCTCTTTCATTATACTAGTTTGATAGCCTCAGAAAAGCATATTATGCGCAAAGATTCTCGAAATGAAAAAAATTTTTTTTCGAAGTTTGGAAACTTCCTTAGAATCACTTTTTTTCCATTCTTATTTGAGATAACTGGTTCTCTTTCATTATACTAGTTTGATAGCCTCAGAAAAGCATAATATGCACAAAGAATCTCGAAAAGAAAAAAAATTTTTTTCGAAGTTTGGAAACTTCTTTAGAATCACTTTTTTTCCGTTCTTATTTGAGATAACTGGTAATCTCTCATTATACTAGTTTGATAGCCTCAGAAAATCATATTATGCGCAAAGAATCTCGAAAAGAAAAAAAATTTTTTTCGAAGTTCGGAAACTTTTTTAGAATCACTTTTTTTCCGTTCTTATTTGAGATAACTGGTTCTCTTTCATTATAATAATTAGATAGCCTCAGAAAAGCATATTATGCGCAAAGAATCTCGAAAATAAAAAAAAATTTTTTAGAAGTTTGGAAACTTCGTTAGAATCACTTTGTTTCCGTTCTTATTTGAGATAACTGGTTCTCTTTCATTATACTAGTTTGATAGCCTCAGAAAAGCATATTATACGGTGAGAATCTGGAAAAGAAAAAAAACTTTTTTCGAAGTTTGGAAACTTCGTTAGAATCACTTTTTTTCCGTTCTTATTTGAGATAACTGGTTCTCTTTCATTATACTTGTTTGATACACTCAGTAAAGCATATTATGCGCAAAGAATCTCGCAAAGAAAAAAAAATTTTTTCGAAGTCTGGAAACTTCGTTAGAATCACTTTTTTTCCGTTCTTATTTGAGATAACTGGTTCTCTTTCATTATAGTAGTTTCATAGCCTCAGAAAAGCATATTATGCGCAAAGAATCTCGAAATGAAAAAATTTTTTTTTCGAAGTTTGGAAACTTCCTTAGAATCACTTTTTTTCCATTCTTATTTGAGATAACTGGTTCTCTTTCATTATACTAGTTTGATAGCCTCAGAAAACCATAATATGCGCAAAGAATCTCGAAAAAAAAAAATTTTTTTTCGAAGTTTGGAAACTTCTTTAGAATCACTTTTTTTCCGTTCTTATTTGAGATAACTGGTTCTCTTTCATTATAGTAGTTTGATATCCTCAGAAAAGCATATTATGCGCAAAGAATCTCGAAAAGAAAAAAATTTTTTTCGAAGTTTGGAAACTTCATTAGAAGCACTTTTTTTCCATTCTTATTTGAGATAACTGGTAATCTCTCATTATACTAGTTTGATAGCCTCAGAAAATCATATTAGGCGCAAAGAATCTCGAAAAGAAACAAATTTTTTTCGATGTTCGGAAACTTCGTTAGAATCACTTTTTTTCCGTTCTTATTTAAGATAACTGGTTCTCTTTCATTATACTACTTAGATAGCCTCAGAAAAGCATATAATGCGCAAAGAATCTCGAAAATAAAAAAAAAATTTTTATAAGTTTGGAAACTTCGTTAGAATCACTTTTTTTCCGTTCTTATTTGAGATAACTGGTTCTCTTTCATTATACTAGTTTGATAGCCTCAGAAAAGCATATTATGCGCAAAGAATCTCGAAAAGAAGAAATTTTTTTTCGAAGTTTGGAAACTTCTTTAGAATCACTTTTTTTCCGTTCTTATTTGAGATAACTGGTTCTCTTTCATTATACTAGTTTCATAGCCTCAGAAAAGCATATTATGCGCAAAGAATCTCCAAAAGAAAAAACATCTTTTTTCAAAGTTTGGAAACTTCCTTAGAAACACTTTTGTTCCATTGTTATTTCAGTTAACTGGTTCTCTTTCATTATACTAGTTTGATAGCCTCAGAAAAGCATATTATGCTCAAAGAATCTCGAAAAGAAGAATTTTTTTTTTCGAAGTTTGGAAACTTCGTTAGAATCACTTTTTTTCCGTTGATATTTGAGATAACTGGTTCTCTTTCATTATACTAGTTTGATAGCCTCAGTAAAGCATATTATGCGCAAAGAATTTCGAAAAGAAAAAAATTTTTTTCGAAGTTTGGAAACTTCGTTAGAATCACTTTTTTCCGTTTTTATTTGAGATAACTGGTTCTCTTTCATTATAGTAGTTTGATAGCCTCAGAAAAGCATATTATGCGCAAAGAATCTCGAAATGAAAAAAATTTTTTTCGAAGTTTGGAAACTTCCTTAGAATCACTTTTTTTCCATTCTTATTTGAGATAACTGGTTCTCTTTCATTATACTAGTTTGATAGCCTCAGAAAATCATATAATGCGCAAAGAATCTCGAAAAGAAAAAAATATTTTTCGAAGTTTGGAAACTTCATTATAATCACTTTTTTTCCATTCTTATTTGAGATAAATGGTAATCTCTCATTATACTAGTTTGATAGCCTCAGAAAAGCATATTATGCGCAAAGAATCTCTAAAATAAGAAATTTTTTTTTCGAAGTTTGTAAACTTCGTTAGAATCACCTTTTTTCCGTTGTTAATTGAGATAACGGGTTCTCTTTCATTATACTAGTTTGATAGCCTCAGTAAAGCATATTATGCGCAAAGAATCTCGAAAAGAAAAAAAATTTTTTTCGAAGTTTGGAAACTTCGTTAGAATCACTTTTTTTCCGTTCTTATTTGAGATAACTGGTTCTCTTTCATCATAGTAGTTTGATAGCCTCAGAAAAGCATATTATGCGCAAAGAATCTCGAAATGAAAAAAAATTTTTTTCGAAGTTTGGAAACTTCTTTAGAATCACTTTTTTTCCGTTCATATTTGAGATAACTGGTTCTCTTTCATTATACTAGTTTGATAGCCTCAGAAAAGCATATTATGCGCAAGGAATCTCGAAAAGAAAAAAATTTTTTTTCTAAGTTTGGAAACTTCATTAGAATCACTTTTTTTCCATTCTGATTTGAGATAACTTGTAATCTCTCATTATACTAGTTTGATAGCCTCAGAAAATCATATTATGCGCAAAGAATCTCCAAAAGAATAAAATTTTTTTTCGATGTTCCGAAAATTCGTTAGAATCACTTTTTTTCCGTTCTTATTTGAGATAACTGGTTCTCTTGCATTATACCAATTAGATAGCCTCAGTAAAGCATATTATGCGCAAAGAATCACGAAAAGAAAAAAAAATTTTTTCGAAGTTTGGAAACGTCGTTAGAATCACTTTTTTCCGTTCTTATTTGAGATAACTAGTTCTCTTTCATTACACAGTTTGATAGCCTCAGAAAAGCATATTATGGGCAAAGAATCTCGAAAAGAAGAAAAATTTTTTACGAAGTGTGGAAACTTCGTTAGAATCACTTTTTTTCCGTTCATATTTGAGATAACTGGTTCTCTTTCATTATACTAGTTTGATAGCCTTAGTAAAGCATATTATGCGCAAAGAATATCGAAAAGAAAAAAAATGTTTTTCGAAGTTTGGAAACGTCGTTTGAATCACTTTTTTCCGTTCTTATTTGAGATAACTGGTTCTCTTTCATTATAATAGTTTGATAGCCTCAGTAAAGCATATTATGCGCAAAGAATCTCGAAAAGAAAAAAAAATTTTTCCAAGTTTGGAAACTTCGTTAGAATCACTTTTATTCCGTTCTTATTTGAGATAACTGGTTCTCTTTCATTATACCAGTTTGATAGCCTCAGAAAAGCATATTATGCGCAAAGAATCTCGAAAAGAAAAAATTTTTTTTTCGAAGTTTGGAAACTTCATTAGAATCACTTTTTTTCCATTCTAATTTGAGATAAATGGTAATCTCTCATTATACTAGTTTGATAGCCTCAGAAAACCATATTATGCTCAAAGAATCTCGAAAAGAAGAAATTTTTTTTCGAAGTTTGGAAACTTCCTTAGAATCACTTTTATTCCGTTGTTATTTCAGATAACTGGTTCTCTTTCATTATACTAGTTTGATAGCCTCAGTAAAGCATATTATGCGCAAAGAATCTCGAAAAGAAAAAAAATTTTTTTCGAAGTTTGGAAACTTCGTTAGAATCACTTTTTTTCCGTTTTTATTTGAGATAACTGGTTCTCTTTCATTATAGTAGTTTGATAGCCTCAGAAAAGCATATTATGCGCAAAGAATCTCGAAATGAAAAAAATTTTTTTTCGAAGTTTGGAAACTTCCTTAGAATCACTTTTTTTCCATTCTTATTTGAGATAACTGGTTCTCTTTCATTATACTAGTTTGATAGCCTCAGAAAAGCATATTATGGGCATAGAATCTCGAAAAGAAAAAAATTTTTTTTTGAACTTCTTTAGAATCACTTTTTTTCCGTTCTTATTTGAGATAACTGGTTCTCTTTAATTAAACTAGTTTGATAGCCTCAGAAAATCATATAATGCGCAAAGAATCTCGAAAAGAAAAAAATTTTTTTTCGAAGTATGGAAACTTCATTAGAATCAATTTTTTTCCATTCTTATTTGAGATAAATGGTGATCTCTCATTATACTAGTTTGATAATCTCAGAAAAGCATATTATGCGCAAAGAATCTCGAAAAGAAGAAATTTTTTTCCGAAGTTTGGAAACTTCAAAAGAATCACTTTTTTTCCATTCTTATTTGAGATAAATGGTAATCTCTCATTATACTAGTTTGATAGCCTCAGAAAAGCATTATATGGGCAAAGAATCTGGAAAAGAAGAAATTTTTTTTTCGCAGTTTGTAAAATTCGTTAGAATCACCTTTTTTCCGTTGTAATTGAGATAACGGGTTGTGTTTCATTATTCTAGTTTGATAGCCTCAGAAAAGCATATTATGCGCAAAGAATCTCGACAAGAAGAAATTTTTTTTTCGAAGTTTGGAAACTTCGTTAGAATCACTTTTTTTCCGTTGTTATTTGAGATATCTGGTTCTCTTTCATTATACTAGTTTGATAGCCTCAGTAAAGCATATTATGCGCAAAGAATCTCGAAATGAAAAAAATTTTTTTTCAAAGTTTGGAAACTTCCTTAGAATCACTTTATTTCCAATTTTATTTCAAATAATTGGTTCTCTTTCATTATACTTGTTTGATAGTTTCAGAAAAGCATATTATGCGCAAAGAATCTCGAAAAGAAAAAATTTTTTTTTTTGAAGTTTGGAAACTTCTTTAGAATCACTTTTTTTCCGTTCATATTTGAGATAACTGGTTCTCTTTCATTATACTAGTTTGATAGCCTCAGAAAAGCATATTATGCGCAAGGAATCTCGAAAAGAAAAAAATTTTTTTTCGAAGTTTGGAAACTTCATTAGAATCACTTTTTTTCCATTCTGATTTGAGATAACTTGTAATCTCTTATTATACTAGTTTGATAGCCTCAAAAAATCATATTATGCGCAAAGAATCTCGAAAAGAATAAAACTTTTTTTCGATGTTCCGAAAATTCGTTAGAATCACTTTTTTTTTTCCGTTCTTATTTGAGATAACTGGTTCTCTTGCATTATACTAATTAGATAGCCTCAGAAAAGCATATTATGCGCAAAGAATCTCGAAAAAAAAAAAAATTTTTTAGAAGTTTGGAAACTTCGTTAGAATCACTTTTTTTCCGTTCCTTTTTGAGATAACTGGTTCTCTTTCATTATACCAATTAGATAGCCTCAGAAAAGCATATTATGCGCAAAGAATCTCGAAAAGAAAAAAATTTTTTTTCGAAGTTTGGAAACTTCGTTAGAATCATTTTTTTCCATTCTTATTTGAGATAACTGGTAATCTCTCATTATATTAGTTTGATAGCCTCAGAAAAGCATATTATGCGCAAGGAATCTCGAAAAGAAAAAAAATTTTTTTCGAATTTTGGAAACTTCTTTAGAATCACTTTTTTTCCGTTCTTATTTGAGATAACTGGTTCTCTTTCATTATACTAGTTTGATAGCCTCAGAAAAGCATATTATGCGCAAAGAATCTCCAAAAGAAAAAAAATCTTTTTTCAAAGTTTGGAAACTTCCTTAGAAACACTTTTTTTCCATTCTTATTTGAGTTAACTGGTTCTCTTTCATTATACTAGTTTGATAGCCTCAGAAAAGCATATTATGCACAAAGAATCTCGAAAGAAAAATTTTTTTTTTCGAAGTTTGGAAACTTCGTTAGAATCACTTTTTTTCCGTTCTTATTTGAGATAACCGGTTCTCTTTCATTATACTAGTTTGATAGCCTCAGAAAAGCATATTATGCGCAAAGAATCTCGAAAATAAAAAAAAAATTTTTCGAAGTTTGAAACTTCGTTAGAATCACTTTTTTTCCGTTCTTATTTGAGATAACTGGTTCTCTTTCATTATACTAGTTTGATAGCCTCAGAAAAGCATATTATGCGCAAGGAATCTCGAAAAGAAAAAAAATTTTTTTCGAAGTTTGGAAACTTCGTTAGAATCACTTTTTTTCCGTTCTTATATGAGATAACTGGTTCTCTTTCATTTTACTAGTTTGATAGCCTCAGAAAAGCATATTATGCGCAAAGAATCTCGAAAAGAAAAAATTTTTTTTCGAAATTTGGAAACTTCGTTAGAATCACTTTTATTCCGTTCTTATTTGAGATAACTGGTTCTCTTTCATTATACTAGTTTGATAGCCTCAGAAAAGCATATTATGCGCAAAGAATCTCGAAAAGAAAAAAATTTTTTTTCGAAGTTTGGAAACTTCGTTAGAATCACTTTTTTTCCGTTCTTATTTGAGATAACTGGTTCTCTTTCATTATACTAGTTTGATAGCCTTAGAAAAGCATATTATGCACAAAGAATCTCGAAAAGAAAAAAAAATTTTCCAAGTTTGGAAACTTCGTAACAATCACTTTTATTCTGTTCTTATTTGACATAACTAGTTCTCTTTCATTATACTAGTTTGATAGCCTCAGAAAAGCATATTATGCGCAAAGAATCTCGAAATGAAAAAAATTTTTTTTCGAAGTTTGGAAACTTCCTTAGAATCACTTTTTTTCCATTCTTATTTGAGATAACTGGTTCTCTTTCATTATACTAGTTTGATAGCCTCAGAAAAGCATAATATGCACAAAGAATCTCGAAAAGAAAAAAATTTTTTTTCGAAGTTTGGAAACTTCTTTAGAATCACTTTTTTTCCGTTCTTATTTGAGATAACTGGTTCTCTTTCATTATACTAGTTTGATAGCCTCAGTAAAGCATATTATGCGCAAAGAATCACGAAAAGAAAAAAAAAATTTTTCGAAGTTTGGAAACTTCGTTAGAATCACTTTTTTTCCATTCTTATTTGAGATAACTGGTTCTCTTTCATTATACTAGTTTGATAGCTTCAGAAAAGCATATTATGCGCAAAGAATCTCGAAAAGAAAAATTTTTTTTTTTTGAAGTTTGGAAACTTCTTTAGAATGACTTTTTTTCCGTTCTTATTTGAGATAACTGGTTCTCTATCATTATACTAGTATGAGAGCCTCAGAAAAGCATATTATGCGCAAAGAATCTCGAAAAGAAAAAAATTTTTTTTTTGAAGTTTGGAAACTTGGTTAGAATCACTTTTTTTCCGTTCTTATTTGAGATAACTGGTTCTCTTTCATTATACTAGTTTGATACACTCAGAAAAGCATATTATGGGCAAAGAATCTCGAAAAGAAAAAAATTTTTTTTCGAAGTTTGGAAACTTCTTTGGAAGCACTTTTTTTCCATTCTTATTTGAGATAACTGGTAATCTCTCATTATACTAGTTTGATAGCCTCAGAAAATCATATTATGCGCAAAGAATCTCGAAAAGAAAAAAAATTTTTTTCGAAGTTCGGAAACTTCGTTAGAATCACTTTTTTTCCGTTCTTATTTGAGATAACTGGTTCTCTTTCATTATACTAATTAGATAGCCTCAGAAAAGCATATTATGCGCAGAGAATCTCGAAAATAAAAAAAAAATTTTTAGAAGTTTGGAAACTTCTTTAGAATCACTTTTTTTCCGTTCTTATTTGAGATAACTGGTTCTCTTTCATTATACTAGTTTGATAGCCTCAGAAAAGCATATTATACGGTGAGAATCTCGAAAAGAAAAAAAACTTTTTTCGAAGTTTGGAAACTTCGTTAGAATCACTTTTTTTCCGTTCTTATTTGAGATAACTGTCTCTCTTTCATTATACTTGTTTGATACACTCAGTAAAGCATATTATGCGCAAAGAATCTCGAAAAGAAAAAAAATTTTTTTCGAAGTCTGGAAACTTCGTTAGAATTACTTTTTTTCCGTTCTTATTTGAGATAACTGGTTCTCTTTCATTATAGTAGTTTCATAGCCTCAGAAAAGCATATTATGCGCAAAGAATCTCGAAATGAAAAAATTTTTTTTCGAAGTTTGGAAACTCCCTTAGAATCACTTTTTTTCCAATCTTATTTGAGATAACTGGTTCTCTTTCATTATACTAGTTTGATAGCCTCAGAAAAGCATATTATGCGCAAAGAATCTCGAAAAGAAAAAAATTTTTTTTTTGAAGTTTGGAAACTTCTTTAGAATCACTTTTTTTCCGTTCTTATTTGAGATAACTGGTTCTCTTTCATTATACTAGTTTGATAGCCTCAGAAAAGCATTTTATGCGCAAAGAATCTCCAAAAGAAAAAAAATCTTTTTTCAAAGTTTGGAAACTTCCTTAGAAACACTTTTTTTCCATTCTTATTTCAGTTAACTGGTACTCTTTCATTATACTAGTTTGATAGCCTCAGAAAAGCATATTATGCGCAAAGAATCTCGAAATGAAAAAAATTTTTTTTCGAAGTTTGGAAACTTCCTTAGAATCACTTTTTTTCCATTCTTATTTGAGATAACTGGTTCTCTTTCATTATACTAGTTTGATAGCCTCAGAAAAGCATAATATGCACAAAGAATCTCGAAAAGAATAAAATTTTTTTTCGAAGTTTGGAAACTTCTTTAGAATCACTTTTTTTCCGTTCTTATTTGAGATAACTGGTTCTCTTTCATTATACTAGTTTGATAGCCTCAGTAAAGCATATTATGCGCAAAGAATCTCGAAAAGAAAAAAAATTTTTTTTGAAGTTTGGAATCGTCGTTTGAATCACTTTTTTCCGTTCTTATTTGAGATAACTGGTTCTCTTTCATTATAGTAGTTTGATAGCCTCAGAAAAGCATATTATGCGCAAAGAATCTCGAAAAGAAAAAAATTTTTTTTCGAAGTTTGGAAACTTCATTAGAAGCACTTTTTTTCCATTCTTATTTGAGATAACTGGTAATCTCTCATTATACTAGTTTGATAGCCTCAGAAAATCATATTATGCTCAAAGAATCTCGAAAAGAAACAAATTTTTTTCGATGTTCGGAAACTTCGTTAGAATCACTTTTTTTCCGTTCTTATTTGTGATAACTGGTTCTCTTTCATTATACTAATTAGATAGCCTCAGAAAAGCATATTATGCCCAAAGAATCTCGAAAATAAAAAAAAAAAATTTTATAAGGTTGGAAACTTCGTTAGAATCACTTTTTTTCCGTTCTTATTTGAGATAACTGGTTCTCTTTCATTATACTAGTTTGATAGTCTCAGAAAATCATATAATGCGCAAAGAATCTCGAAAAGAAAAAATTTTTTTTTCGAAGTTTGGAAACTTCATTAGAATCACTTTTTTTCCATTCTTATTTGAGATAAATGGTAATCTCTCATTATACTAGTTTGATAGCCTCAGAAAAGCATATTATGCGCAAAGAATCTCGAAAAGAAGAAATTTTTTTTCGAAGTTTGGAAACTTCAAAAGAATCACTCTTTTTCCATTCTTATTTGAGATAAATGGTAATCTCTCATTATACTAGTTTGATAGCCTCAGAAAAGCATATTATGCGCAAAGAATCTCAAAAATAAGCAATTTTTTTTTCGGAGTTTGTAAACCTCGTTAGAATCACCTTTTTTCCGTTGTTAATTGAGATAACGGGTTCTCTTTCATTATACTAGTTTGATAGCCTCAGAAAAGCATATTATGCGCAAAGAATCTCGACAAGAAGAAATTTTTTTTTCGAAGTTTGGAAACTTCGTTAGAATCACTTTTTTCCGTTGTTATTTGAGATAACTGGTTCTCTTTCATTATACTAGTTTGATAGCCTCAGTAAAGCATATTATGCGCAAAGAATCTCGAAAAGAAAAAAAATTTTTTTCGAAGTTTGGAAACTTCGTTAGAATATCTTTTTTTCCGTTCTTATTTGAGATAACTGGTTCTCTTTCATCATAGTAGTTTGATAGCCTCAGAAAAGCATATTATGCGCAAAGAATCTCGAAATGAAAAAAATTTTTTTTCGAAGTTTGGAAACTTCCTTAGAATCACTTTTTTTGCAATTTTATTTGAAATAATTGGTTCTCTTTCATTATACTAGTTTGATAGCTTCAGAAAAGCATATTATCCGCAAAGAATCTCGAAAGGAATAAAATTTTTTTTCGATGTTCCGAAAATTCGTTAGAATCACTTTTTTTCCGTTCTTATTTGAGATAACTGGTTCTCTTGCATTATACCAATTAGATAGCCTCAGAAAAGCATATTATGCGCAAAGAATCTCGAAAATAAAAAAAATTTTTTTAGAAGTTTGGAAACTTCGTTAGAATCACTTTTTTTCCGTTCTTATTTGAGATAACTGGTTCTTTTTCATTATACTAGTTTGATAGCCTCAGAAAATCATATAATGCGCAAAGAATCTCGAAAAGAAAAAAATTTTTTTTCGAAGTATGGAAACTTCATTAGAATCAATTTTTTTCCATTCTTATTTGAGATAAATGGTGATCTCTCATTATACTAGTTTGATAATCTCAGAAAAGCATATTATGCGCAAAGCATCTCGAAAAGAAGAAATTTTTTTCGAAGTTTGGAAACTTCAAAAGAATCACTTTATTTCCATTCTTATTTGAGATAAATGGTAATCTCTCATTATACTAGTTTGATAGCCTCAGAAAAGCATTATATGCGCAAAGAATCTGGAAAAGAAGAAATTTTTTTTTCGCAGTTTGTAAAATTCGTTAGAATCACCTTTTTTCCGTTGTAATTGAGATAACGGGTTGTCTTTCATTATTCTAGTTTGATAGCCTCAGAAAAGCATATTATGCGCAAAGTATCTCGACAAGAAGAAATTTTTTTTTTCGAAGTTTGGAAACTTCGTTAGAATCACTTTTTTTCCGTTGTTATTTGAGATATCTGGTTCTCTTTCATTATACTAGTTTGATAGCCTCAGTAATGCATATTATGCGCAAAGAATCTCGAAATGAAAAAAATTTTTTTTCAAAGTTTGGAAACTTCCTTAGAATCACTTTATTTCCAATTTTATTTCAAATAATTGGTTCTCTTTCATTATACTTGTTTGATAGTTTCAGAAAAGCATATTATGCGCAAAGAATCTCGAAAAGAAAAAATTTTTTTTTTTGAAGTTTGGAAACTTCTTTAGAATCACTTTTTTTCCGTTCATATTTGAGATAACTGGTTCTCTTTCATTATACTAGTTTGATAGCCTCAGAAAAGCATATTATGCGCAAGGAATCTCGAAAAGAAAAAAATTTTTTTTCGAAGTTTGGAAACTTCATTAGAATCACTTTTTTTCCATTCTGATTTGAGATAACTTGTAATCTCTCATTATACTAGTTTGATAGCCTCAAAAAATCATATTATGCGCAAAGAATCTCGAAAAGAATAAAACTTTTTTTCGATGTTCCGAAAATTCGTTAGAATCACTTTTTTTCCGTTCTTATTTGAGATAACTGGTTCTCTTGCATTATACTAATTAGATAGCCTCAGAAAAGCATATTATGCGCAAAGAATCTCGAAAAAAAAAAAAATTTTTTAGAAGTTTGGAAACTTCGTTAGAATCACTTTTTTTCCGTTCCTTTTTGAGATAACTGGTTCTCTTTCATTATACCAATTAGATAGCCTCAGAAAAGCATATTATGCGCAAAGAATCTCGAAAAGAAAAAAATTTTTTTTCGAAGTTTGGAAACTTCGTTAGAATCATTTTTTTCCATTCTTATTTGAGATAACTGGTAATCTCTCATTATATTAGTTTGATAGCCTCAGAAAAGCATATCATGCGCAAGGAATCTCGAAAAGAAAAAAAATTTTTTTCGAATTTTGGAAACTTCTTTAGAATCACTTTTTTTCCGTTCTTATTTGAGATAACTGGTTCTCTTTCATTATACTAGTTTGATAGCCTCAGAAAAGCATATTATGCGCAAAGAATCTCCAAAAGAAAAAAAATCTTTTTTCAAAGTTTGGAAACTTCCTTAGAAACACTTTTTTTCCATTCTTATTTGAGTTAACTGGTTCTCTTTCATTATACTAGTTTGATAGCCTCAGAAAAGCATATTATGCACAAAGAATCTCGAAAGAAAAATTTTTTTTTTCGAAGTTTGGAAACTTCGTTAGAATCACTTTTTTTCCGTTCTTATTTGAGATAACCGGTTCTCTTTCATTATACTAGTTTGATAGCCTCAGAAAAGCATATTATGCGCAAAGAATCTCGAAAATAAAAAAAAAATTTTTCGAAGTTTGAAACTTCGTTAGAATCACTTTTTTTCCGTTCTTATTTGAGATAACTGGTTCTCTTTCATTATACTAGTTTGATAGCCTCAGAAAAGCATATTATGCGCAAGGAATCTCGAAAAGAAAAAAAATTTTTTTCGAAGTTTGGAAACTTCGTTAGAATTACTTTTTTTCCGTTCTTATATGAGATAACTGGTTCTCTTTCATTTTACTAGTTTGATAGCCTCAGAAAAGCATATTATGCGCAAAGAATCTCGAAAAGAAAAAATTTTTTTTCGAAATTTGGAAACTTCGGTAGAATCACTTTTATTCCGTTCTTATTTGAGATAACTGGTTCTCTTTCATTATACTAGTTTGATAGCCTCAGAAAAGCATATTATGCGCAAAGAATCTCGAAAAGAAAAAAATTTTTTTTCGAAGTTTGGAAACTTCGTTAGAATCACTTTTTTTCCGTTCTTATTTGAGATAACTGGTTCTCTTTCATTATACTAGTTTGATAGCCTTAGAAAAGCATATTATGCACAAAGAATCTCGAAAAGAAAAAAAAAATTTTCCAAGTTTGGAAACTTCGTTACAATCACTTTTATTCTGTTCTTATTTGACATAACTAGTTCTCTTTCATTATACTAGTTTGATAGCCTCAGAAAAGCATATTATGCGCAAAGAATCTCGAAATGAAAAAAATTTTTTTTCGAAGTTTGGAAACTTCCTTAGAATCACTTTTTTTCCATTCTTATTTGAGATAACTGGTTCTCTTTCATTATACTAGTTTGATAGCCTCAGAAAAGCATAATATGCACAAAGAATCTCGAAAAGAAAAAAATTTTTTTTCGAAGTTTGGAAACTTCTTTAGAATCACTTTTTTTCCGTTCTTATTTGAGATAACTGGTTCTCTTTCATTATACTAGTTTGATAGCCTCAGTAAAGCATATTATGCGCAAAGAATCACGAAAAGAAAAAAAAAATTTTTCGAAGTTTGGAAACTTCGTTAGAATCACTTTTTTTCCATTCTTATTTGAGATAACTGGTTCTCTTTCATTATACTAGTTTGATAGCTTCAGAAAAGCATATTATGCGCAAAGAATCTCGAAAAGAAAAATTTTTTTTTTTTGAAGTTTGGAAACTTCTTTAGAATGACTTTTTTTCCGTTCTTATTTGAGATAACTGGTTCTCTATCATTATACTAGTATGAGAGCCTCAGAAAAGCATATTATGCGCAAAGAATCTCGAAAAGAAAAAAATTTTTTTTTTGAAGTTTGGAAACTTGGTTAGAATCACTTTTTTTCCGTTCTTATTTGAGATAACTGGTTCTCTTTCATTATACTAGTTTGATACACTCAGAAAAGCATATTATGGGCAAAGAATCTCGAAAAGAAAAAAATTTTTTTTCGAAGTTTGGAAACTTCTTTGGAAGCACTTTTTTTCCATTCTTATTTGAGATAACTGGTAATCTCTCATTATACTAGTTTGATAGCCTCAGAAAATCATATTATGCGCAAAGAATCTGGAAAAGAAAAAAAATTTTTTTCGAAGTTCGGAAACTTCGTTAGAATCACTTTTTTTCCGTTCTTATTTGAGATAACTGGTTCTCTTTCATTATACTAATTAGATAGCCTCAGAAAAGCATATTATGCGCAGAGAATCTCGAAAATAAAAAAAAATTTTTTAGAAGTTTGGAAACTTCTTTAGAATTACTTTTTTTCCGTTCTTATTTGAGATAACTGGTTCTCTTTCATTATAGTAGTTTCATAGCCTCAGAAAAGCATATTATGCGCAAAGAATCTCGAAATGAAAAAATTTTTTTTCGAAGTTTGGAAACTCCCTTAGAATCACTTTTTTTCCAATCTTATTTGAGATAACTGGTTCTCTTTCATTATACTAGTTTGATAGCCTCAGAAAAGCATATTATGCGCAAAGAATCTCGAAAAGAAAAAAATTTTTTTTTTGAAGTTTGGAAACTTCTTTAGAATCACTTTTTTTCCGTTCTTATTTGAGATAACTGGTTCTCTTTCATTATACTAGTTTGATAGCCTCAGAAAAGCATTTTATGCGCAAAGAATCTCCAAAAGAAAAAAAATCTTTTTTCAAAGTTTGGAAACTTCCTTAGAAACACTTTTTTTCCATTCTTATTTCAGTTAACTGGTACTCTTTCATTATACTAGTTTGATAGCCTCAGAAAAGCATATTATGCGCAAAGAATCTCGAAATGAAAAAAATTTTTTTTCGAAGTTTGGAAACTTCCTTAGAATCACTTTTTTTCCATTCTTATTTGAGATAACTAGTTCTCATTCATTATACTAGTTTGATAGCCTCAGAAAAGCATAATATGCACAAAGAATCTCGAAAAGAATAAAATTTTTTTTCGAAGTTTGGAAACTTTTTAGAATCACTTTTTTTCCGTTCTTATTTGAGATAACTGGTTCTCTTTCATTATACTAGTTTGATAGCCTCAGTAAAGCATATTATGCGCAAAGAATCTCGAAAAGAAAAAAAAATTTTTTTGAAGTTTGGAATCGTCGTTTGAATCACTTTTTTCCGTTCTTATTTGAGATAACTGGTTCTCTTTCATTATAGTAGTTTGATAGCCTCAGAAAAGCATATTATGCGCAAAGAATCTCGAAAAGAAAAAAATTTTTTTTCGAAGTTTGGAAACTTCATTAGAAGCACTTTTTTTCCATTCTTATTTGAGATAACTGGTAATCTCTCATTATACTAGTTTGATAGCCTCAGAAAATCATATTATGCGCAAAGAATCTCGAAAAGAAACAAATTTTTTTCGATGTTCGGAAACTTCGTTAGAATCACTTTTTTTCCGTTCTTATTTGTGATAACTGGTTCTCTTTCATTATACTAATTAGATAGCCTCAGAAAAGCATATTATGCGCAAAGAATCTCGAAAATAAAAAAAAAAATTTTATAAGGTTGGAAACTTCGTTAGAATCACTTTTTTTCCGTTCTTATTTGAGATAACTGGTTCTCTTTCATTATACTAGTTTGATAGCCTCAGAAAATCATATAATGCGCAAAGAATCTCGAAAAGAAAAAATTTTTTTTTCGAAGTTTGGAAACTTCATTAGAATCACTTTTTTTCCATTCTTATTTGAGATAAATGGTAATCTCTCATTATACTAGTTTGATAGCCTCAGAAAAGCATATTATGCGCAAAGAATCTCGAAAAGAAGAAATTTTTTTTCGAAGTTTGGAAACTTCAAAAGAATCACTCTTTTTCCATTCTTATTTGAGATAAATGGTAATCTCTCATTATACTAGTTTGATAGCCTCAGAAAAGCATATTATGCGCAAAGAATCTCAAAAATAAGCAATTTTTTTTTCGGAGTTTGTAAACCTCGTTAGAATCACCTTTTTTCCGTTGTTAATTGAGATAACGGGTTCTCTTTCATTATACTAGTTTGATAGCCTCAGAAAAGCATATTATGCGCAAAGAATCTCGACAAGAAGAAATTTTTTTTTCGAAGTTTGGAAACTTCGTTAGAATCACTTTTTTCCGTTGTTATTTGAGATAACTGGTTCTCTTTCATTATACTAGTTTGATAGCCTCAGTAAAGCATATTATGCGCAAAGAATCTCGAAAAGAAAAAAAATTTTTTTCGAAGTTTGGAAACTTCGTTAGAATATCTTTTTTTCCGTTCTTATTTGAGATAACTGGTTCTCTTTCATCATAGTAGTTTGATAGCCTCAGAAAACCATATTATGCGCAAAGAATCTCGAAATGAAAAAATTTTTTTTTCGAAGTTTGGAAACTTCCTTAGAATCACTTTTTTTGCAATTTTATTTGAAATAATTGGTTCTCTTTCATTATACTAGTTTGATAGCTTCAGAAAAGCATATTATCCGCAAAGAATCTCGAAAGGAATAAAATTTTTTTTCGATGTTCCGAAACTTCGTTAGAATCACTTTTTTTCCGTTCTTATTTGAGATAACTGGTTCTCTTTCATTATACTAGTTTGATAGCCTCAGTAAAGCATATTATGCGCAAAGAATCACGAAAAGAAAAAAAAAATTTTTCGAAGTTTGGAAACTTCGTTAGAATCACTTTGTTTCCATTCTTATTTGAGATAACTGGTTCTCTTTCATTATACTAGTTTGATAGCCTCAGTAAAGCATATTATGCGCAAAGAATCACGAAAAGAAAAAAAAAATTTTTCGAAGTTTGGAAACTTCGTTAGAATCACTTTTTTTCCATTCTTATTTGAGATAACTGGTTCTCTTTCATTATACTAGTTTGATAGCTTCAGAAAAGCATATTATGCGCAAAGAATCTCGAAAAGAAAAATTTTTTTTTTGTTTGGAAACTTCTTTAGTATCACTTTTTTTCCGTTCTTATTTGAGATAACTGGTTCTCTTTCATTATACTAGTTTAATAGCCTTAGAAAAGCATATTATGCACAAAGAATCTCGAAAAGAAAAAAAATTTTTTACAAGTTTGGAAACTTCGTTACAATCACTTTTATTCTGTTCTTATTTGACATAACTGGTTCTCTTTCATTATACTAGTTTGATAGCCTCAGTAAAGCATATTATGCGCAAAGAATCACGAAAAGAAAAAAAAATTTTTTCGAAGTTTGGAAACGTCGTTAGAATCACTTTTTTCCGTTCTTATTTGAGATAACTAGTTCTCTTTCATTATACAGTTTGATAGCCTCAGAAAAGCATATTATGGGCAAAGAATCTCGAAAAGAAGAAAAATTTTTTACGAAGTGTGGAAACTTCGTTAGAATCACTTTTTTTCCGTTCTTATTTGAGATAACTGGTTCTCTTTCATTATACTAGTTTGATAGCCTTAGTAAAGCATATTATGCGCAAAGAATATCGAAAAGAAAAAAAATGTTTTTCGAAGTTTGGAAACGTCGTTTGAATCACTTTTTTCCGTTCTTATTTGAGATAACTGGTTCTCTTTCATTATAATAGTTTGATAGCCTCAGTAAAGCATATTATGCGCAAAGAATCTCGAAAAGAAAAAAAAATTTTTCCAAGTTTGGAAACTTCGTTAGAATCACTTTTATTCCGTTCTTATTTGAGATAACTGGTTCTCTTTCATTATACCAGTTTGATAGCCTCAGAAAAGCATATTATGCGCAAAGAATCTCGAAAAGAAAAAATTTTTTTTTCGAAGTTTGGAAACTTCATTAGAATCACTTTTTTTCCATTCTAATTTGAGATAAATGGTAATCTCTCATTATACTAGTTTGATAGCCTCAGAAAACCATATTATGCTCAAAGAATCTCGAAAAGAAGAAATTTTTTTTCGAAGTTTGGAAACTTCCTTAGAATCACTTTTATTCCGTTGTTATTTCAGATAACTGGTTCTCTTTCATTATACTAGTTTGATAGCCTCAGTAAAGCATATTATGCGCAAAGAATCTCGAAAAGAAAAAAAATTTTTTTCGAAGTTTGGAAACTTCGTTAGAATCACTTTTTTTCCGTTTTTATTTGAGATAACTGGTTCTCTTTCATTATAGTAGTTTGATAGCCTCAGAAAAGCATATTATGCGCAAAGAATCTCGAAATGAAAAAAATTTTTTTTCGAAGTTTGGAAACTTCCTTAGAATCACTTTTTTTCCATTCTTATTTGAGATAACTGGTTCTCTTTCATTATACTAGTTTGATAGCCTCAGAAAAGCATATTATGCGCATAGAATCTCGAAAAGAAAAAATTTTTTTTTTTGAACTTCTTTAGAATCACTTTTTTTCCGTTCTTATTTGAGATAACTGGTTCTCTTTAATTATACTAGTTTGATAGCCTCAGAAAATCATATAATGCGCAAAGAATCTCGAAAAGAAAAAAATTTTTTTTCGAAGTATGGAAACTTCATTAGAATCACTTTTTTTCCATTCTTATTTGAGATAAATGGTGATCTCTCATTATACTAGTTTGATAATCTCAGAAAAGCATATTATGCGCAAAGAATCTCGAAAAGAAGAAATTTTTTTTCGAAGTTTGGAAACTTCAAAAGAATCACTTTTTTTCCATTGTTATTTGAGATAAATGGTAATCTCTCATTATACTAGTTTGATAGCCTCAGAAAAGCATTATATGCGCAAAGAATCTGGAAAAGAAGAAATTTTTTTTCGCAGTTTGTAAAATTCGTTAGATACACCTTTTTTCCGTTGTAATTGAGATAACGAGTTGTCTTTCATTATTCTAGTTTGATAGCCTCAGAAAAGCATATTATGCGCAAAGAATCTCGACAAGAAGAAATTTTTTTTTCGAAGTTTGGAAACTTCGTTAGAATCACTTTTTTTCCGTTGTTATTTGAGATATCTGGTTCTCTTTCATTATACTTGTTTGATAGTTTCAGAAAAGCATATTATGCGCAAAGAATCTCGAAAAGAAAAAATTTTTTTTTTTGAAGTTTGGAAACTTCTTTAGAATCACTTTTTTTCCGTTCATATTTGAGATAACTGGTTCTCTTTCATTATACTAGTTTGATAGCCTCAGAAAAGCATATTATGCGCAAAGAATCTCGAAAAGAATAAAACTTTTTTTCGATGTTCCGAAAATTCGTTAGAATCACTTTTTTTCCGTTCTTATTTGAGATAACTGGTTCTCTTGCATTATACTAATTAGATAGCCTCAGAAAAGCATATTATGCGCAAAGAATCTCGAAAAAAAAAAAAATTTTTAGAAGTTTGGAAACTTCGTTAGAATCACTTTTTTTCCGTTCCTTTTTTAGATAACTGGTTCTCTTTCATTATACCAATTAGATAGCCTCAGAAAAGCATATTATGCGCAAAGAATCTCGAAAAGAAAAAATTTTTTTTTCGAAGTTTGGAAACTTCGCTAGAATCATTTTTTTCCATTCTTATTTGAGATAACTGGTAATCTCTCATTATATTAGTTTGATAGCCTCAGAAAAGCATATTATGCGCAAGGAATCTCGAAAAGAAAAAAAATTTTTTTCGAATTTTGGAAACTTCTTTAGAATCACTTTTTTTCCGTTCTTATTTGAGATAACTGGTTCTCTTTCATTATACTAGTTTGATAGCCTCAGAAAAGCATATTATGCGCAAAGAATCTCCAAAAGAAAAAAAATCTTTTTTCAAAGTTTGGAAACTTCCTTAGAAACACTTTTTTTCCATTCTTATTTGAGTTAACTGGTTCTCTTTCATTATACTAGTTTGATAGCCTCAGAAAAGCATATTATGCACAAAGAATCTCGAAAGAAAAATTTTTTTTTTCGAAGTTTGGAAACTTCGTTAGAATCACTTTTTTCCGTTCTTATTTGAGATAACCGGTTCTCTTTCATTATACTAGTTTGATAGCCTCAGAAAAGCATATTATGCGCAAAGAATCTCGAAAATAAAAAAAAATTTTTTCGAAGTTTGAAACTTCGTTAGAATCACTTTTTTTCCGTTCTTATTTGAGATAACTGGTTCTCTTTCATTATACTAGTTTGATAGCCTCAGAAAAGCATATTATGCGCAAGGAATCTCGAAAAGAAAAAAAATTTTTTTCGAAGTTTGGAAACTTCGTTAGAATCACTTTTTTTCCGTTCTTATTTGAGATAACTGGTTCTCTTTCATTTTACTAGTTTGATAGCCTCAGAAAAGCATATTATGCGCAAAGAATCTCGAAAAGAAAAAATTTTTTTTCGAAATTTGGAAACTTCGTTAGAATCACTTTTATTCCGTTCTTATTTGAGATAACTGGTTCTCTTTCATTATACTAGTTTGATAGCCTCAGAAAAGCATATTATGCGCAAAGAATCTCGAAAAGAAAAAAATTTTTTTTCGAAGTTTGGAAACTTCGTTAGAATCACTTTTTTTTCCGTTCTTATTTGAGATAACTGGTTCTCTTTCATTATACTAGTTTGATAGCCTTAGAAAAGCATATTATGCACAAAGAATCTCGAAAAGAAAAAAAAATTTTTCCAAGTTTGGAAACTTCGTTACAATCACTTTTATTCTGTTCTTATTTGACATAACTAGTTCTCTTTCATTATACTAGTTTGATAGCCTCAGAAAAGCATATTATGCGCAAAGAATCTCGAAATGAAAAAAATTTTTTTTCGAAGTTTGGAAACTTCCTTAGAATCACTTTTTTTCCATTCTTATTTGAGATAACTGGTTCTCTTTCATTATACTAGTTTGATAGCCTCAGAAAAGCATAATATGCACAAAGAATCTCGAAAAGAAAAAAATTTTTTTTCGAAGTTTGGAAACTTCTTTAGAATCACTTTTTTTCCGTTCTTATTTGAGATAACTGGTTCTCTTTCATTATACTAGTTTGATAGCCTAAGTAAAGCATATTATGCGCAAAGAATCACGAAAAGAAAAAAAAAATTTTTCGAAGTTTGGAAACTTCGTTAGAATCACTTTTTTTCCATTCTTATTTGAGATAACTGGTTCTCTTTCATTATACTAGTTTGATAGCTTCAGAAAAGCATATTATGCGCAAAGAATCTCGAAAAGAAAAATTTTTTTTTTTTGAAGTTTGGAAACTTCTTTAGAATGACTTTTTTTCCGTTCTTATTTGAGATAACTGGTTCTCTATCATTATACTAGTTTGATACACTCAGAAAAGCATATTATGCGCAAAGAACCTCGAAAAGAAAAAAAATTTTTTTCGAAGTTCGGAAACTTCGTTAGAATCACTTTTTTTCCGTTCTTATTTGAGATAACTGGTTCTCTTTCATTATACTAATTAGATAGCCTCAGAAAAGCATATTATGCGCAGAGAATCTCGAAAATAAAAAAAAATTTTTTAGAAGTTTGGAAACTTCTTTAGAATCACTTTTTTTCCGTTCTTATTTGAGATAACTGGTTCTCTTTCATTATACTAGTTTGATAGCCTCAGAAAAGCATATTATACGGTGAGAATCTCGAAAAGAAAAAAAACTTTTTTCGAAGTTTGGAAACTTCGTTTGAATCACTTTTTTTCCGTTCTTATTTGAGATAACTGTCTCTCTTTCATTATACTTGTTTGATACACTCAGTAAAGCATATTATGCGCAAAGAATCTCGAAAAGAAAAAAAATTTTTTTCGAAGTCTGGAAACTTCGTTAGAATTACTTTTTTTCCGTTCTTATTTGAGATAACTGGTTCTCTTTCATTATAGTAGTTTCATAGCCTCAGAAAAGCATATTATGCGCAAAGAATCTCGAAATGAAAAAATTTTTTTTCGAAGTTTGGAAACTCCCTTAGAATCACTTTTTTTCCATTCTTATTTGAGATAACTAGTTCTCTTTCATTATACTAGTTTGATAGCCTCAGAAAAGCATAATATGCACAAAGAATCTCGAAAATTATAAAATTTTTTTTCGAAGTTTGGAAACTTCTTTAGAATCACTTTTTTTCCGTTCTTATTTGAGATAACTGGTTCTCTTTCATTATACTAGTTTGATAGCCTCAGTAAAGCATATTATGCGCAAAGAATCTCGAAAAGAAAAAAAATTTTTTTCGAAGTTTGGAAACTTCGTTAGAATATCTTTTTTTCCGTTCTTATTTGAGATAACTAGTTCTCTTTCATCATAGTAGTTTGATAGCCTCAAGAAAAGCATATTATGCGCAAAGAATCTCGAAATGAAAAAAATTTTTTTCGAAGTTTGGAAACTTCCTTAGAATCACTTTTTTCCCAATTTTATTTGAAATAATTGGTTCTCTTTCATTATACTAGTTTGATAGCTTCAGAAAAGCATATTATCCGCAAAGAATCTCGAAAGGAATAAAATTTTTTTTCGATGTTCCGAAAATTCGTTAGAATCACTTTTTTTCCGTTCTTATTTGAGATAACTGGTTCTCTTGCATTATACCAATTAGATAGCCTCAGAAAAGCATATTATGCGCAAAGAATCTCGAAAATAAAAAAAATTTTTTTAGAAGTTTGGAAACTTCGTTAGAATCACTTTTTTTCCGTTCTTATTTGAGATAACTGGTTCTCTTTCATTATACTAGTTTGATAGCCTCAGTAAAGCATATTATGCGCAAAGAATCACGAAAAGAAAAAAAAATTTTTTCGAAGTTTGGAAACTTCGTTAGAATCACTTTTTTTCCATTCTTATTTGAGATAACTGGTTCTCTTTCATTATACTAGTTTATTAGCTTCAGAAAAGCATATTATGCGCAAAGAATCTCGAAAAGAAAAAAAATTTTTTTCGAAGTTTGGAAACTTCGTCAGAATCACTTTTTTTCCATTCTTATTTGAGATAACTGGTAATCTCTCATTATATTAGTTTGATAGCCTCAGAAAAGCATATTATGCCCAAAGAATCTCGAAAAGAAAAAAAATTTTTTTTGAAGTTTGGAAACGTCGTTTGAATCACTTTTTTCCGTTCTTATTTGAGATAACTGGTTCTCTTTCATTATAGTAGTTTGATAGCCTCAGAAAAGCATATTATGCGCAAAGAATCTCGAAAAGAAAAAAATTTTTTTTCGAAGTTTGGAAACTTCTTTAGAATCACTTTTTTTCCGTTCTTATTTGAGATAACTGGTTCTCTTTCATTATACTAGTTTGATAGCCTCAGAAAAGCATATTATGCGCAAAGAATCTCCAAAAGAAAAAAAATCTTTTTTCAAAGTTTGGAAACTTCCTTAGAAACACTTTTTTTCCATTCTTATTTGAGTTAACTGGTTCTCTTTCATTATACTAGTTTGATAGCCTCAGAAAAGCATATTATGCGCAAAGAATCTCGAAATGAAAAAAATTTTTTTTCGAAGTTTGGAAACTTCCTTAGAATCACTTTTTTTCCATTCTTATTTGAGATAACTGGTTCTCTTTCATTATACTAGTTTGATAGCCTCAGAAAAGCATAATATGCACAAAGAATTTCGAAAAGAAAAAAATTTTTTTTCGAAGTTTGGAAACTTCTTTAGAATATCTTTTTTTCCGTTCTTATTTGAGATAACTGGTAAACTCTCATTATACTAGTTTGATAGCCTCAGAAAATCATATTATGCGCAAAGAATCTCGAAAAGAAAAAAAAATTTTTTCGAAGTTCGGAAACTTCGTTAGAATCACTTTTTTTCCGTTCTTATTTGAGATAACTGGTTCTCTTTCATTATAATAAATAGATAGCCTCCGAAAAGCATATTATGCGCAAAGAATCTCGAAAATAAAAAAAAATTTTTTAGAAGTTTGGAAACTTCGTTAGAATCACTTTTTTTCCGTTCTTATTTGAGATAACTGCTTCTCTTTCATTATACTAGTTTGATAGCCTCAGAAAAGCATATTATACGGTGAGAATCTGGAAAAGAAAAAAAACTTTTTTCGAAGTTTGGAAACTTCGTTAGAATCACTTTTTTTCCGTTCTTATTTGAGATAACTGGTTCTCTTTCATTATACTTGTTTGATACACTCAGTAAAGCATATTATGCGCAAAGAATCTCGAAAAGAAAAAAAAATTTTTTCGAAGTCTGGAAACTTCGTTAGAATTACTTTTTTTCCGTTCTTATTTGAGATAACTGGTTCTCTTTCATTATAGTAGTTTCATAGCCTCGGAAAAGCATATTATGCACAAAGAATTTCGAAATGAAAAAAATTTTTTTCGAAGTTTGGAAACTCCCTTAGAATCACTTTTTTTCCAATCTTATTTGAGATAACTGGTTCTCTTTCATTATACTAGTTTGATAGCCTCAGAAAAGCATATTATGCGCAAAGAATCTTGAAAAGAAAAAAATTTTTTTTTTGAAGTTTGGAAACTTCTTTAGAATCACTTTTTTTCCGTTCTTATTTGAGATAACTGGTTCTCTTTCATTATACTAGTTTGATAGCCTCAGAAAAGCATATTATGCGCAAAGAATCTCCAAAAGAAAAAAAATCTTTTTTCAAAGTTTGGAAACTTCCTTAGAAACACTTTTTTTCCATTCTTATTTCAGTTAACTGGTTCTCTTTTATTATAGTAGTTTGATAGCCTCAGAAAAGCATATTATGCGCAAAGAATCAAGAAATGAAAAAAATTTTTTTTCGAAGTTTGGAAACTTCCTTAGAATCACTTTTTTTCCATTCTTATTTGAGATAACTGGTTCTCTTTCATTATACTAGTTTGATAGCCTCAGTAAAGCATATTATGCGCAAAGAATCTCGAAAAGAAAAAAAATTTTTTTTGAAGTTTGTAATCGTCGTTTGAATCACTTTTTTCCGTTCTTATTTGAGATAACTGGTTCTCTTTCATTATAGTAGTTTGATAGCCTCAGAAAAGCATATTATGCGCAAAGAATCTCGAAAAGAAAAAAATTTTTTTTCGAAGTTTGGAAACTTCATTAGAAGCACTTTTTTTCCATTCTTATTTGAGATAACTGGTAATCTCTCATTATACTAGTTTGATAGCTTCAGAAAATCATATTAGGCGCAAAGAATCTCGAAAAGAAACAAATTTTTTTCGATGTTCGGAAACTTCGTTAGAATCACTTTTTTTCCGTTCTTATTTGAGATAACTGGTTCTCTTTCATTATACTAATTAGATAGCCTCAGAAAAGCATATAATGCGCAAAGAATCTCGAAAATAAAAAAAAATTTTATAAGTTTGGAAACTTCGTTAGAATCACTTTTTTTCCGTTCTTATTTGAGATAACTGGTTCTCTTTCATTATACTAGTTTGATAGCCTCAGAAAAGCATATTATGCGCAAGGAATCTCGAAAAGAAAAAAAATTTTTTTCGAAGTTTGGAAACTTCGTTAGAATCACTTTTTTTCCGTTCTTATTTGAGATAACTGGTTCTCTTTCATTTTACTAGTTTGATAGCCTCAGAAAAGCATATTATGCGCAAAGAATCTCGAAAAGAAAAAATTTTTTTTCGAAATTTGGAAACTTCGTTAGAATCACTTTTATTCCGTTCTTATTTGAGATAACTGGTTCTCTTTCATTATACTAGTTTGATAGCCTCAGAAAAGCATATTATGCGCAAAGAATCTCGAAAAGAAAAAAATTTTTTTTCGAAGTTTGGAAACTTCGTTAGAATCACTTTTTTTTCCGTTCTTATTTGAGATAACTGGTTCTCTTTCATTATACTAGTTTGATAGCCTTAGAAAAGCATATTATGCACAAAGAATCTCGAAAAGAAAAAAAAATTTTTCCAAGTTTGGAAACTTCGTTACAATCACTTTTATTCTGTTCTTATTTGACATAACTAGTTCTCTTTCATTATACTAGTTTGATAGCCTCAGAAAAGCATATTATGCGCAAAGAATCTCGAAATGAAAAAAATTTTTTTTCGAAGTTTGGAAACTTCCTTAGAATCACTTTTTTTCCATTCTTATTTGAGATAACTGGTTCTCTTTCATTATACTAGTTTGATAGCCTCAGAAAAGCATAATATGCACAAAGAATCTCGAAAAGAAAAAAATTTTTTTTCGAAGTTTGGAAACTTCTTTAGAATCACTTTTTTTCCGTTCTTATTTGAGATAACTGGTTCTCTTTCATTATACTAGTTTGATAGCCTAAGTAAAGCATATTATGCGCAAAGAATCACGAAAAGAAAAAAAAAATTTTTCGAAGTTTGGAAACTTCGTTAGAATCACTTTTTTTCCATTCTTATTTGAGATAACTGGTTCTCTTTCATTATACTAGTTTGATAGCTTCAGAAAAGCATATTATGCGCAAAGAATCTCGAAAAGAAAAATTTTTTTTTTTTGAAGTTTGGAAACTTCTTTAGAATGACTTTTTTTCCGTTCTTATTTGAGATAACTGGTTCTCTATCATTATACTAGTTTGATACACTCAGAAAAGCATATTATGCGCAAAGAACCTCGAAAAGAAAAAAAATTTTTTTCGAAGTTCGGAAACTTCGTTAGAATCACTTTTTTTCCGTTCTTATTTGAGATAACTGGTTCTCTTTCATTATACTAATTAGATAGCCTCAGAAAAGCATATTATGCGCAGAGAATCTCGAAAATAAAAAAAAATTTTTTAGAAGTTTGGAAACTTCTTTAGAATCACTTTTTTTCCGTTCTTATTTGAGATAACTGGTTCTCTTTCATTATACTAGTTTGATAGCCTCAGAAAAGCATATTATACGGTGAGAATCTCGAAAAGAAAAAAAACTTTTTTCGAAGTTTGGAAACTTCGTTTGAATCACTTTTTTTCCGTTCTTATTTGAGATAACTGTCTCTCTTTCATTATACTTGTTTGATACACTCAGTAAAGCATATTATGCGCAAAGAATCTCGAAAAGAAAAAAAATTTTTTTCGAAGTCTGGAAACTTCGTTAGAATTACTTTTTTTCCGTTCTTATTTGAGATAACTGGTTCTCTTTCATTATAGTAGTTTCATAGCCTCAGAAAAGCATATTATGCGCAAAGAATCTCGAAATGAAAAAATTTTTTTTCGAAGTTTGGAAACTCCCTTAGAATCACTTTTTTTCCATTCTTATTTGAGATAACTAGTTCTCTTTCATTATACTAGTTTGATAGCCTCAGAAAAGCATAATATGCACAAAGAATCTCGAAAATTATAAAATTTTTTTTCGAAGTTTGGAAACTTCTTTAGAATCACTTTTTTTCCGTTCTTATTTGAGATAACTGGTTCTCTTTCATTATACTAGTTTGATAGCCTCAGTAAAGCATATTATGCGCAAAGAATCTCGAAAAGAAAAAAAATTTTTTTCGAAGTTTGGAAACTTCGTTAGAATATCTTTTTTTCCGTTCTTATTTGAGATAACTGGTTCTCTTTCATCATAGTAGTTTGATAGCCTCAAGAAAAGCATATTATGCGCAAAGAATCTCGAAATGAAAAAAATTTTTTTCGAAGTTTGGAAACTTCCTTAGAATCACTTTTTTTCCAATTTTATTTGAAATAATTGGTTCTCTTTCATTATACTAGTTTGATAGCTTCAGAAAAGCATATTATCCGCAAAGAATCTCGAAAGGAATAAAATTTTTTTTCGATGTTCCGAAAATTCGTTAGAATCACTTTTTTTCCGTTCTTATTTGAGATAACTGGTTCTCTTGCATTATACCAATTAGATAGCCTCAGAAAAGCATATTATGCGCAAAGAATCTCGAAAATAAAAAAAATTTTTTTAGAAGTTTGGAAACTTCGTTAGAATCACTTTTTTTCCGTTCTTATTTGAGATAACTGGTTCTCTTTCATTATACTAGTTTGATAGCCTCAGTAAAGCATATTATGCGCAAAGAATCACGAAAAGAAAAAAAAATTTTTTCGAAGTTTGGAAACTTCGTTAGAATCACTTTTTTTCCATTCTTATTTGAGATAACTGGTTCTCTTTCATTATACTAGTTTATTAGCTTCAGAAAAGCATATTATGCGCAAAGAATCTCGAAAAGAAAAAAAATTTTTTTCGAAGTTTGGAAACTTCGTCAGAATCACTTTTTTTCCATTCTTATTTGAGATAACTGGTAATCTCTCATTATATTAGTTTGATAGCCTCAGAAAAGCATATTATGCCCAAAGAATCTCGAAAAGAAAAAAAATTTTTTTTGAAGTTTGGAAACGTCGTTTGAATCACTTTTTTCCGTTCTTATTTGAGATAACTGGTTCTCTTTCATTATAGTAGTTTGATAGCCTCAGAAAAGCATATTATGCGCAAAGAATCTCGAAAAGAAAAAAATTTTTTTTCGAAGTTTGGAAACTTCTTTAGAATCACTTTTTTTCCGTTCTTATTTGAGATAACTGGTTCTCTTTCATTATACTAGTTTGATAGCCTCAGAAAAGCATATTATGCGCAAAGAATCTCCAAAAGAAAAAAAATCTTTTTTCAAAGTTTGGAAACTTCCTTAGAAACACTTTTTTTCCATTCTTATTTGAGTTAACTGGTTCTCTTTCATTATACTAGTTTGATAGCCTCAGAAAAGCATATTATGCGCAAAGAATCTCGAAATGAAAAAAATTTTTTTTCGAAGTTTGGAAACTTCCTTAGAATCACTTTTTTTCCATTCTTATTTGAGATAACTGGTTCTCTTTCATTATACTAGTTTGATAGCCTCAGAAAAGCATAATATGCACAAAGAATTTCGAAAAGAAAAAAATTTTTTTTCGAAGTTTGGAAACTTCTTTAGAATATCTTTTTTTCCGTTCTTATTTGAGATAACTGGTAAACTCTCATTATACTAGTTTGATAGCCTCAGAAAATCATATTATGCGCAAAGAATCTCGAAAAGAAAAAAAAATTTTTTCGAAGTTCGGAAACTTCGTTAGAATCACTTTTTTTCCGTTCTTATTTGAGATAACTGGTTCTCTTTCATTATAATAAATAGATAGCCTCCGAAAAGCATATTATGCGCAAAGAATCTCGAAAATAAAAAAAAATTTTTTAGAAGTTTGGAAACTTCGTTAGAATCACTTTTTTTCCGTTCTTATTTGAGATAACTGGTTCTCTTTCATTATACTAGTTTGATAGCCTCAGAAAAGCATAATATGCACAAAGAATCTCGAAAAGAAAAAAATTTTTTTTCGAAGTTTGGAAACTTCTTTAGAATCACTTTTTTTCCGTTCTTATTTGAGATAACTGGTTCTCTTTCATTATACTAGTTTGATAGCCTCAGTAAAGCATATTATGCGCAAAGAATCACGAAAAGAAAAAAAAAATTTTTCGAAGTTTGGAAACTTCGTTAGAATCACTTTTTTTCCATTCTTATTTGAGATAACTGGTTCTCTTTCATTATACTAGTTTGATAGCTTCAGAAAAGCATATTATGCGCAAAGAATCTCGAAAAGAAAAATTTTTTTTTTTTGAAGTTTGGAAACTTCTTTAGAATGACTTTTTTTCCGTTCTTATTTGAGATAACTGGTTCTCTATCATTATACTAGTATGAGAGCCTCAGAAAAGCATATTATGCGCAAAGAATCTCGAAAAGAAAAAAATTTTTTTTTTGAAGTTTGGAAACTTGGTTAGAATCACTTTTTTTCCGTTCTTATTTGAGATAACTGGTTCTCTTTCATTATACTAGTTTGATACACTCAGAAAAGCATATTATGGGCAAAGAATCTCGAAAAGAAAAAAATTTTTTTTCGAAGTTTGGAAACTTCTTTGGAAGCACTTTTTTTCCATTCTTATTTGAGATAACTGGTAATCTCTCATTATACTAGTTTGATAGCCTCAGAAAATCATATTATGCGCAAAGAATCTCGAAAAGAAAAAAAATTTTTTTCGAAGTTCGGAAACTTCGTTAGAATCACTTTTTTTCCGTTCTTATTTGAGATAACTGGTTCTCTTTCATTATACTAATTAGATAGCCTCAGAAAAGCATATTATGCGCAGAGAATCTCGAAAATAAAAAAAAAATTTTTAGAAGTTTGGAAACTTCTTTAGAATCACTTTTTTTCCGTTCTTATTTGAGATAACTGGTTCTCTTTCATTATACTAGTTTGATAGCCTCAGAAAAGCATATTATACGGTGAGAATCTCGAAAAGAAAAAAAACTTTTTTCGAAGTTTGGAAACTTCGTTAGAATCACTTTTTTTCCGTTCTTATTTGAGATAACTGTCTCTCTTTCATTATACTTGTTTGATACACTCAGTAAAGCATATTATGCGCAAAGAATCTCGAAAAGAAAAAAAATTTTTTTCGAAGTCTGGAAACTTCGTTAGAATTACTTTTTTTCCGTTCTTATTTGAGATAACTGGTTCTCTTTCATTATAGTAGTTTCATAGCCTCAGAAAAGCATATTATGCGCAAAGAATCTCGAAATGAAAAAATTTTTTTTCGAAGTTTGGAAACTCCCTTAGAATCACTTTTTTTCCAATCTTATTTGAGATAACTGGTTCTCTTTCATTATACTAGTTTGATAGCCTCAGAAAAGCATATTATGCGCAAAGAATCTCGAAAAGAAAAAAATTTTTTTTTTGAAGTTTGGAAACTTCTTTAGAATCACTTTTTTTCCGTTCTTATTTGAGATAACTGGTTCTCTTTCATTATACTAGTTTGATAGCCTCAGAAAAGCATTTTATGCGCAAAGAATCTCCAAAAGAAAAAAAATCTTTTTTCAAAGTTTGGAAACTTCCTTAGAAACACTTTTTTTCCATTCTTATTTCAGTTAACTGGTACTCTTTCATTATACTAGTTTGATAGCCTCAGAAAAGCATATTATGCGCAAAGAATCTCGAAATGAAAAAAATTTTTTTTCGAAGTTTGGAAACTTCCTTAGAATCACTTTTTTTCCATTCTTATTTGAGATAACTGGTTCTCTTTCATTATACTAGTTTGATAGCCTCAGAAAAGCATAATATGCACAAAGAATCTCGAAAAGAATAAAATTTTTTTTCGAAGTTTGGAAACTTCTTTAGAATCACTTTTTTTCCGTTCTTATTTGAGATAACTGGTTCTCTTTCATTATACTAGTTTGATAGCCTCAGTAAAGCATATTATGCGCAAAGAATCTCGAAAAGAAAAAAAATTTTTTTTGAAGTTTGGAATCGTCGTTTGAATCACTTTTTTCCGTTCTTATTTGAGATAACTGGTTCTCTTTCATTATAGTAGTTTGATAGCCTCAGAAAAGCATATTATGCGCAAAGAATCTCGAAAAGAAAAAAATTTTTTTTCGAAGTTTGGAAACTTCATTAGAAGCACTTTTTTTCCATTCTTATTTGAGATAACTGGTAATCTCTCATTATACTAGTTTGATAGCCTCAGAAAATCATATTATGCTCAAAGAATCTCGAAAAGAAACAAATTTTTTTCGATGTTCGGAAACTTCGTTAGAATCACTTTTTTTCCGTTCTTATTTGTGATAACTGGTTCTCTTTCATTATACTAATTAGATAGCCTCAGAAAAGCATATTATGCGCAAAGAATCTCGAAAATAAAAAAAAAAAATTTTATAAGGTTGGAAACTTCGTTAGAATCACTTTTTTTCTGTTCTTATTTGAGATAACTGGTTCTCTTTCATTATACTAGTTTGATAGTCTCAGAAAATCATATAATGCGCAAAGAATCTCGAAAAGAAAAAATTTTTTTTTCGAAGTTTGGAAACTTCATTAGAATCACTTTTTTTCCATTCTTATTTGAGATAAATGGTAATCTCTCATTATACTAGTTTGATAGCCTCAGAAAAGCATATTATGCGCAAAGAATCTCGAAAAGAAGAAATTTTTTTTCGAAGTTTGGAAACTTCAAAAGAATCACTCTTTTTCCATTCTTATTTGAGATAAATGGTAATCTCTCATTATACTAGTTTGATAGCCTCAGAAAAGCATATTATGCGCAAAGAATCTCAAAAATAAGCAATTTTTTTTTCGGAGTTTGTAAACCTCGTTAGAATCACCTTTTTTCCGTTGTTAATTGAGATAAAGGGTTCTCTTTCATTATACTAGTTTGATAGCCTCAGAAAAGCATATTATGCGCAAAGAATCTCGACAAGAAGAAATTTTTTTTTCGAAGTTTGGAAACTTCGTTAGAATCACTTTTTTCCGTTGTTATTTGAGATAACTGGTTCTCTTTCATTATACTAGTTTGATAGCCTCAGTAAAGCATATTATGCGCAAAGAATCTCGAAAAGAAAAAAAATTTTTTTCGAAGTTTGGAAACTTCGTTAGAATATCTTTTTTTCCGTTCTTATTTGAGATAACTGGTTCTCTTTCATCATAGTAGTTTGATAGCCTCAGAAAAGCATATTATGCGCAAAGAATCTCGAAATGAAAAAAATTTTTTTTCGAAGTTTGGAAACTTCCTTAGAATCACTTTTTTTGCAATTTTATTTGAAATAATTGGTTCTCTTTCATTATACTAGTTTGATAGCTTCAGAAAAGCATATTATCCGCAAAGAATCTCGAAAGGAATAAAATTTTTTTTCGATGTTCCGAAAATTCGTTAGAATCACTTTTTTTCCGTTCTTATTTGAGATAACTGGTTCTTTTGCATTATACCAATTAGATAGCCTCAGAAAAGCATATTATGCGCAAAGAATCTCGAAAATAAAAAAAATTTTTTTAGAAGTTTGGAAACTTCGTTAGAATCACTTTTTTTCCGTTCTTATTTGAGATAACTGGTTCTTTTTCATTATACTAGTTTGATAGCCTCAGAAAATCATATAATGCGCAAAGAATCTCGAAAAGAATAAAATTTTTTTTCGAAGTATGGAAACTTCATTAGAATCAATTTTTTTCCATTCTTATTTGAGATAAATGGTGATCTCTCATTATACTAGTTTGATAATCTCAGAAAAGCATATTATGCGCAAAGCATCTCGAAAAGAAGAAATTTTTTTCGAAGTTTGGAAACTTCAAAAGAATCACTTTATTTCCATTCTTATTTGAGATAAATGGTAATCTCTCATTATACTAGTTTGATAGCCTCAGAAAAGCATTATATGCGCAAAGAATCTGGAAAAGAAGAAATTTTTTTTTCGCAGTTTGTAAAATTCGTTAGAATCACCTTTTTTCCGTTGTAATTGAGATAACGGGTTGTCTTTCATTATTCTAGTTTGATAGCCTCAGAAAAGCATATTATGCGCAAAGTATCTCGACAAGAAGAAATTTTTTTTTCGAAGTTTGGAAACTTCGTTAGAATCACTTTTTTTCCGTTGTTATTTGAGATATCTGGTTCTCTTTCATTATACTAGTTTGATAGCCTCAGTAATGCATATTATGCGCAAAGAATCTCGAAATGAAAAAAATTTTTTTTCAAAGTTTGGAAACTTCCTTAGAATCACTTTATTTCCAATTTTATTTCAAATAATTGGTTCTCTTTCATTATACTTGTTTGATAGTTTCAGAAAAGCATATTATGCGCAAAGAATCTCGAAAAGAAAAAATTTTTTTTTTTGAAGTTTGGAAACTTCTTTAGAATCACTTTTTTTCCGTTCATATTTGAGATAACTGGTTCTCTTTCATTATACTAGTTTGATAGCCTCAGAAAAGCATATTATGCGCAAGGAATCTCGAAAAGAAAAAAATTTTTTTTCGAAGTTTGGAAACTTCATTAGAATCACTTTTTTTCCATTCTGATTTGAGATAACTTGTAATCTCTCATTATACTAGTTTGATAGCCTCAAAAAATCATATTATGCGCAAAGAATCTCGAAAAGAATAAAACTTTTTTTCGATGTTCCGAAAATTCGTTAGAATCACTTTTTTTCCGTTCTTATTTGAGATAACTGGTTCTCTTGCATTATACTAATTAGATAGCCTCAGAAAAGCATATTATGCGCAAAGAATCTCGAAAAAAAAAAAAATTTTTTAGAAGTTTGGAAACTTCGTTAGAATCACTTTTTTTCCGTTCCTTTTTGAGATAACTGGTTCTCTTTCATTATACCAATTAGATAGCCTCAGAAAAGCATATTATGCGCAAAGAATCTCGAAAAGAAAAAAATTTTTTTTCGAAGTTTGGAAACTTCGTTAGAATCATTTTTTTCCATTCTTATTTGAGATAACTGGTAATCTCTCATTATATTAGTTTGATAGCCTCAGAAAAGCATATCATGCGCAAGGAATCTCGAAAAGAAAAAAAATTTTTTTCGAATTTTGGAAACTTCTTTAGAATCACTTTTTTTCCGTTCTTATTTGAGATAACTGGTTCTCTTTCATTATACTAGTTTGATAGCCTCAGAAAAGCATATTATGCGCAAAGAATCTCCAAAAGAAAAAAAATCTTTTTTCAAAGTTTGGAAACTTCCTTAGAAACACTTTTTTTCCATTCTTATTTGAGTTAACTGGTTCTCTTTCATTATACTAGTTTGATAGCCTCAGAAAAGCATATTATGCACAAAGAATCTCGAAAGAAAAATTTTTTTTTTCGAAGTTTGGAAACTTCGTTAGAATCACTTTTTTTCCGTTCTTATTTGAGATAACCGGTTCTCTTTCATTATACTAGTTTGATAGCCTCAGAAAAGCATATTATGCGCAAAGAATCTCGAAAATAAAAAAAAAATTTTTCGAAGTTTGAAACTTCGTTAGAATCACTTTTTTTCCGTTCTTATTTGAGATAACTGGTTCTCTTTCATTATACTAGTTTGATAGCCTCAGAAAAGCATATTATGCGCAAGGAATCTCGAAAAGAAAAAAAATTTTTTTCGAAGTTTGGAAACTTCGTTAGAATTACTTTTTTTCCGTTCTTATATGAGATAACTGGTTCTCTTTCATTTTACTAGTTTGATAGCCTCAGAAAAGCATATTATGCGCAAAGAATCTCGAAAAGAAAAAATTTTTTTTCGAAATTTGGAAACTTCGGTAGAATCACTTTTATTCCGTTCTTATTTGAGATAACTGGTTCTCTTTCATTATACTAGTTTGATAGCCTCAGAAAAGCATATTATGCGCAAAGAATCTCGAAAAGAAAAAAATTTTTTTTTTGAAGTTTGGAAACTTCGTTAGAATCACTTTTTTTCCGTTCTTATTTGAGATAACTGGTTCTCTTTCATTATACTAGTTTGATAGCCTTAGAAAAGCATATTATGCACAAAGAATCTCGAAAAGAAAAAAAAAATTTTCCAAGTTTGGAAACTTCGTTACAATCACTTTTATTCTGTTCTTATTTGACATAACTAGTTCTCTTTCATTATACTAGTTTGATAGCCTCAGAAAAGCATATTATGCGCAAAGAATCACGAAATGAAAAAAATTTTTTTTCGAAGTTTGGAAACTTCCTTAGAATCACTTTTTTTCCATTCTTATTTGAGATAACTGGTTCTCTTTCATTATACTAGTTTGATAGCCTCAGAAAAGCATAATATGCACAAAGAATCTCGAAAAGAAAAAAATTTTTTTTCGAAGTTTGGAAACTTCTTTAGAATCACTTTTTTTCCGTTCTTATTTGAGATAACTGGTTCTCTTTCATTATACTAGTTTGATAGCCTCAGTAAAGCATATTATGCGCAAAGAATCACGAAAAGAAAAAAAAAATTTTTCGAAGTTTGGAAACTTCGTTAGAATCACTTTTTTTCCATTCTTATTTGAGATAACTGGTTCTCTTTCATTATACTAGTTTGATAGCTTCAGAAAAGCATATTATGCGCAAAGAATCTCGAAAAGAAAAATTTTTTTTTTTTGAAGTTTGGAAACTTCTTTAGAATGACTTTTTTTCCGTTCTTATTTGAGATAACTGGTTCTCTATCATTATACTAGTATGAGAGCCTCAGAAAAGCATATTATGCGCAAAGAATCTCGAAAAGAAAAAAATTTTTTTTTTGAAGTTTGGAAACTTGGTTAGAATCACTTTTTTTCCGTTCTTATTTGAGATAACTGGTTCTCTTTCATTATACTAGTTTGATACACTCAGAAAAGCATATTATGGGCAAAGAATCTCGAAAAGAAAAAAATTTTTTTTCGAAGTTTGGAAACTTCTTTGGAAGCACTTTTTTTCCATTCTTATTTGAGATAACTGGTAATCTCTCATTATACTAGTTTGATAGCCTCAGAAAATCATATTATGCGCAAAGAATCTGGAAAAGAAAAAAAATTTTTTTCGAAGTTCGGAAACTTCGTTAGAATCACTTTTTTTCCGTTCTTATTTGAGATAACTGGTTCTCTTTCATTATACTAATTAGATAGCCTCAGAAAAGCATATTATGCGCAGAGAATCTCGAAAATAAAAAAAAATTTTTTAGAAGTTTGGAAACTTCTTTAGAATTACTTTTTTTCCGTTCTTATTTGAGATAACTGGTTCTCTTTCATTATAGTAGTTTCATAGCCTCAGAAAAGCATATTATGCGCAAAGAATCTCGAAATGAAAAAATTTTTTTTCGAAGTTTGGAAACTCCCTTAGAATCACTTTTTTTCCAATCTTATTTGAGATAACTGGTTCTCTTTCATTATACTAGTTTGATAGCCTCAGAAAAGCATATTATGCGCAAAGAATCTCGAAAAGAAAAAAATTTTTTTTTTGAAGTTTGGAAACTTCTTTAGAATCACTTTTTTTCCGTTCTTATTTGAGATAACTGGTTCTCTTTCATTATACTAGTTTGATAGCCTCAGAAAAGCATTTTATGCGCAAAGAATCTCCAAAAGAAAAAAAATCTTTTTTCAAAGTTTGGAAACTTCCTTAGAAACACTTTTTTTCCATTCTTATTTCAGTTAACTGGTACTCTTTCATTATACTAGTTTGATAGCCTCAGAAAAGCATATTATGCGCAAAGAATCTCGAAATGAAAAAAATTTTTTTTCGAAGTTTGGAAACTTCCTTAGAATCACTTTTTTTCCATTCTTATTTGAGATAACTAGTTCTCATTCATTATACTAGTTTGATAGCCTCAGAAAAGCATAATATGCACAAAGAATCTCGAAAAGAATAAAATTTTTTTTCGAAGTTTGGAAACTTTTTAGAATCACTTTTTTTCCGTTCTTATTTGAGATAACTGGTTCTCTTTCATTATACTAGTTTGATAGCCTCAGTAAAGCATATTATGCGCAAAGAATCTCGAAAAGAAAAAAAAATTTTTTTGAAGTTTGGAATCGTCGTTTGAATCACTTTTTTCCGTTCTTATTTGAGATAACTGGTTCTCTTTCATTATAGTAGTTTGATAGCCTCAGAAAAGCATATTATGCGCAAAGAAACTCGAAAAGAAAAAAATTTTTTTTCGAAGTTTGGAAACTTCATTAGAAGCACTTTTTTTCCATTCTTATTTGAGATAACTGGTAATCTCTCATTATACTAGTTTGATAGCCTCAGAAAATCATATTATGCGCAAAGAATCTCGAAAAGAAACAAATTTTTTTCGATGTTCGGAAACTTCGTTAGAATCACTTTTTTTCCGTTCTTATTTGTGATAACTGGTTCTCTTTCATTATACTAATTAGATAGCCTCAGAAAAGCATATTATGCGCAAAGAATCTCGAAAATAAAAAAAAAAATTTTATAAGGTTGGAAACTTCGTTAGAATCACTTTTTTTCCGTTCTTATTTGAGATAACTGGTTCTCTTTCATTATACTAGTTTGATAGCCTCAGAAAATCATATAATGCGCAAAGAATCTCGAAAAGAAAAAATTTTTTTTTCGAAGTTTGGAAACTTCATTAGAATCACTTTTTTTCCATTCTTATTTGAGATAAATGGTAATCTCTCATTATACTAGTTTGATAGCCTCAGAAAAGCATATTATGCGCAAAGAATCTCGAAAAGAAGAAATTTTTTTTCGAAGTTTGGAAACTTCAAAAGAATCACTCTTTTTCCATTCTTATTTGAGATAAATGGTAATCTCTCATTATACTAGTTTGATAGCCTCAGAAAAGCATATTATGCGCAAAGAATCTCAAAAATAAGCAATTTTTTTTTCGGAGTTTGTAAACCTCGTTAGAATCACCTTTTTTCCGTTGTTAATTGAGATAACGGGTTCTCTTTCATTATACTAGTTTGATAGCCTCAGAAAAGCATATTATGCGCAAAGAATCTCGACAAGAAGAAATTTTTTTTTCGAAGTTTGGAAACTTCGTTAGAATCACTTTTTTCCGTTGTTATTTGAGATAACTGGTTCTCTTTCATTATACTAGTTTGATAGCCTCAGTAAAGCATATTATGCGCAAAGAATCTCGAAAAGAAAAAAAATTTTTTTCGAAGTTTGGAAACTTCGTTAGAATATCTTTTTTTCCGTTCTTATTTGAGATAACTGGTTCTCTTTCATCATAGTAGTTTGATAGCCTCAGAAAACCATATTATGCGCAAAGAATCTCGAAATGAAAAAATTTTTTTTTCGAAGTTTGGAAACTTCCTTAGAATCACTTTTTTTGCAATTTTATTTGAAATAATTGGTTCTCTTTCATTATACTAGTTTGATAGCTTCAGAAAAGCATATTATCCGCAAAGAATCTCGAAAGGAATAAAATTTTTTTTCGATGTTCCGAAAATTCGTTAGAATCACTTTTTTTCCGTTCTTATTTGAGATAACTGGTTCTCTTGCATTATACCAATTAGATAGCCTCAGAAAAGCATATTATGCGCAAAGAATCTCGAAAATAAAAAAAATTTTTTTAGAAGTTTGGAAACTTCGTTAGAATCACTTTTTTTCCGTTCTTATTTGAGATAACTGGTTCTCTTTCATTATACTAGTTTGATAGCCTCAGTAAAGCATATTATGCGCAAAGAATCACGAAAAGAAAAAAAAAATTTTTCGAAGTTTGGAAACTTCGTTAGAATCACTTTGTTTCCATTCTTATTTGAGATAACTGGTTCTCTTTCATTATACTAGTTTGATAGCCTCAGTAAAGCATATTATGCGCAAAGAATCACGAAAAGAAAAAAAAAATTTTTCGAAGTTTGGAAACTTCGTTAGAATCACTTTTTTTCCATTCTTATTTGAGATAACTGGTTCTCTTTCATTATACTAGTTTGATAGCTTCAGAAAAGCATATTATGCGCAAAGAATCTCGAAAAGAAAAATTTTTTTTTTGTTTGGAAACTTCTTTAGAATCACTTTTTTTCCGTTCTTATTTGAGATAACTGGTTCTCTTTCATTATACTAGTTTAATAGCCTTAGAAAAGCATATTATGCACAAAGAATCTCGAAAAGAAAAAAAATTTTTTACAAGTTTGGAAACTTCGTTACAATCACTTTTATTCTGTTCTTATTTGACATAACTGGTTCTCTTTCATTATACTAGTTTGATAGCCTCAGTAAAGCATATTATGCGCAAAGAATCACGAAAAGAAAAAAAAATTTTTTCGAAGTTTGGAAACGTCGTTAGAATCACTTTTTTCCGTTCTTATTTGAGATAACTAGTTCTCTTTCATTATACAGTTTGATAGCCTCAGAAAAGCATATTATGGGCAAAGAATCTCGAAAAGAAGAAAAATTTTTTACGAAGTGTGGAAACTTCGTTAGAATCACTTTTTTTCCGTTCTTATTTGAGATAACTGGTTCTCTTTCATTATACTAGTTTGATAGCCTTAGTAAAGCATATTATGCGCAAAGAATATCGAAAAGAAAAAAAATGTTTTTCGAAGTTTGGAAACGTCGTTTGAATCACTTTTTTCCGTTCTTATTTGAGATAACTGGTTCTCTTTCATTATAATAGTTTGATAGCCTCAGTAAAGCATATTATGCGCAAAGAATCTCGAAAAGAAAAAAAAATTTTTCCAAGTTTGGAAACTTCGTTAGAATCACTTTTATTCCGTTCTTATTTGAGATAACTGGTTCTCTTTCATTATACCAGTTTGATAGCCTCAGAAAAGCATATTATGCGCAAAGAATCTCGAAAAGAAAAAATTTTTTTTTCGAAGTTTGGAAACTTCATTAGAATCACTTTTTTTCCATTCTAATTTGAGATAAATGGTAATCTCTCATTATACTAGTTTGATAGCCTCAGAAAACCATATTATGCTCAAAGAATCTCGAAAAGAAGAAATTTTTTTTCGAAGTTTGGAAACTTCCTTAGAATCACTTTTATTCCGTTGTTATTTCAGATAACTGGTTCTCTTTCATTATACTAGTTTGATAGCCTCAGTAAAGCATATTATGCGCAAAGAATCTCGAAAAGAAAAAAAATTTTTTTCGAAGTTTGGAAACTTCGTTAGAATCACTTTTTTTCCGTTTTTATTTGAGATAACTGGTTCTCTTTCATTATAGTAGTTTGATAGCCTCAGAAAAGCATATTATGCGCAAAGAATCTCGAAATGAAAAAAATTTTTTTTCGAAGTTTGGAAACTTCCTTAGAATCACTTTTTTTCCATTCTTATTTGAGATAACTGGTTCTCTTTCATTATACTAGTTTGATAGCCTCAGAAAAGCATATTATGCGCATAGAATCTCGAAAAGAAAAAATTTTTTTTTTTGAACTTCTTTAGAATCACTTTTTTTCCGTTCTTATTTGAGATAACTGGTTCTCTTTAATTATACTAGTTTGATAGCCTCAGAAAATCATATAATGCGCAAAGAATCTCGAAAAGAAAAAAATTTTTTTTCGAAGTATGGAAACTTCATTAGAATCACTTTTTTTCCATTCTTATTTGAGATAAATGGTGATCTCTCATTATACTAGTTTGATAATCTCAGAAAAGCATATTATGCGCAAAGAATCTCGAAAAGAAGAAATTTTTTTTCGAAGTTTGGAAACTTCAAAAGAATCACTTTTTTTCCATTGTTATTTGAGATAAATGGTAATCTCTCATTATACTAGTTTGATAGCCTCAGAAAAGCATTATATGCGCAAAGAATCTGGAAAAGAAGAAATTTTTTTTCGCAGTTTGTAAAATTCGTTAGATACACCTTTTTTCCGTTGTAATTGAGATAACGGGTTGTCTTTCATTATTCTAGTTTGATAGCCTCAGAAAAGCATATTATGCGCAAAGAATCTCGACAAGAAGAAATTTTTTTTTCGAAGTTTGGAAACTTCGTTAGAATCACTTTTTTTCCGTTGTTATTTGAGATATCTGGTTCTCTTTCATTATACTTGTTTGATAGTTTCAGAAAAGCATATTATGCGCAAAGAATCTCGAAAAGAAAAAATTTTTTTTTTTGAAGTTTGGAAACTTCTTTAGAATCACTTTTTTTCCGTTCATATTTGAGATAACTGGTTCTCTTTCATTATACTAGTTTGATAGCCTCAGAAAAGCATATTATGCGCAAAGAATCTCGAAAAGAATAAAACTTTTTTTCGATGTTCCGAAAATTCGTTAGAATCACTTTTTTTCCGTTCTTATTTGAGATAACTGGTTCTCTTGCATTATACTAATTAGATAGCCTCAGAAAAGCATATTATGCGCAAAGAATCTCGAAAAAAAAAAAAAATTTTTAGAAGTTTGGAAACTTCGTTAGAATCACTTTTTTTCCGTTCCTTTTTTAGATAACTGGTTCTCTTTCATTATACCAATTAGATAGCCTCAGAAAAGCATATTATGCGCAAAGAATCTCGAAAAGAAAAAAATTTTTTTTCGAAGTTTGGAAACTTCGCTAGAATCATTTTTTTCCATTCTTATTTGAGATAACTGGTAATCTCTCATTATATTAGTTTGATAGCCTCAGAAAAGCATATTATGCGCAAGGAATCTCGAAAAGAAAAAAAATTTTTTTCGAATTTTGGAAACTTCTTTAGAATCACTTTTTTTCCGTTCTTATTTGAGATAACTGGTTCTCTTTCATTATACTAGTTTGATAGCCTCAGAAAAGCATATTATGCGCAAAGAATCTCCAAAAGAAAAAAAATCTTTTTTCAAAGTTTGGAAACTTCCTTAGAAACACTTTTTTTCCATTCTTATTTGAGTTAACTGGTTCTCTTTCATTATACTAGTTTGATAGCCTCAGAAAAGCATATTATGCACAAAGAATCTCGAAAGAAAAATTTTTTTTTTCGAAGTTTGGAAACTTCGTTAGAATCACTTTTTTCCGTTCTTATTTGAGATAACCGGTTCTCTTTCATTATACTAGTTTGATAGCCTCAGAAAAGCATATTATGCGCAAAGAATCTCGAAAATAAAAAAAAAATTTTTCGAAGTTTGAAACTTCGTTAGAATCACTTTTTTTCCGTTCTTATTTGAGATAACTGGTTCTCTTTCATTATACTAGTTTGATAGCCTCAGAAAAGCATATTATGCGCAAGGAATCTCGAAAAGAAAAAAAATTTTTTTCGAAGTTTGGAAACTTCGTTAGAATCACTTTTTTTCCGTTCTTATTTGAGATAACTGGTTCTCTTTCATTTTACTAGTTTGATAGCCTCAGAAAAGCATATTATGCGCAAAGAATCTCGAAAAGAAAAAATTTTTTTTCGAAATTTGGAAACTTCGTTAGAATCACTTTTATTCCGTTCTTATTTGAGATAACTGGTTCTCTTTCATTATACTAGTTTGATAGCCTCAGAAAAGCATATTATGCGCAAAGAATCTCGAAAAGAAAAAAATTTTTTTTCGAAGTTTGGAAACTTCGTTAGAATCACTTTTTTTTCCGTTCTTATTTGAGATAACTGGTTCTCTTTCATTATACTAGTTTGATAGCCTTAGAAAAGCATATTATGCACAAAGAATCTCGAAAAGAAAAAAAAATTTTTCCAAGTTTGGAAACTTCGTTACAATCACTTTTATTCTGTTCTTATTTGACATAACTAGTTCTCTTTCATTATACTAGTTTGATAGCCTCAGAAAAGCATATTATGCGCAAAGAATCTCGAAATGAAAAAAATTTTTTTTCGAAGTTTGGAAACTTCCTTAGAATCACTTTTTTTCCATTCTTATTTGAGATAACTGGTTCTCTTTCATTATACTAGTTTGATAGCCTCAGAAAAGCATAATATGCACAAAGAATCTCGAAAAGAAAAAAATTTTTTTTCGAAGTTTGGAAACTTCTTTAGAATCACTTTTTTTCCGTTCTTATTTGAGATAACTGGTTCTCTTTCATTATACTAGTTTGATAGCCTAAGTAAAGCATATTATGCGCAAAGAATCACGAAAAGAAAAAAAAAATTTTTCGAAGTTTGGAAACTTCGTTAGAATCACTTTTTTTCCATTCTTATTTGAGATAACTGGTTCTCTTTCATTATACTAGTTTGATAGCTTCAGAAAAGCATATTATGCGCAAAGAATCTCGAAAAGAAAAATTTTTTTTTTTTGAAGTTTGGAAACTTCTTTAGAATGACTTTTTTTCCGTTCTTATTTGAGATAACTGGTTCTCTATCATTATACTAGTTTGTTACACTCAGAAAAGCATATTATGCGCAAAGAACCTCGAAAAGAAAAAAAATTTTTTTCGAAGTTCGGAAACTTCGTTAGAATCACTTTTTTTCCGTTCTTATTTGAGATAACTGGTTCTCTTTCATTATACTAATTAGATAGCCTCAGAAAAGCATATTATGCGCAGAGAATCTCGAAAATAAAAAAAAATTTTTTAGAAGTTTGGAAACTTCTTTAGAATCACTTTTTTTCCGTTCTTATTTGAGATAACTGGTTCTCTTTCATTATACTAGTTTGATAGCCTCAGAAAAGCATATTATACGGTGAGAATCTCGAAAAGAAAAAAAACTTTTTTCGAAGTTTGGAAACTTCGTTTGAATCACTTTTTTTCCGTTCTTATTTGAGATAACTGTCTCTCTTTCATTATACTTGTTTGATACACTCAGTAAAGCATATTATGCGCAAAGAATCTCGAAAAGAAAAAAAATTTTTTTCGAAGTCTGGAAACTTCGTTAGAATTACTTTTTTTCCGTTCTTATTTGAGATAACTGGTTCTCTTTCATTATAGTAGTTTCATAGCCTCAGAAAAGCATATTATGCGCAAAGAATCTCGAAATGAAAAAATTTTTTTTCGAAGTTTGGAAACTCCCTTAGAATCACTTTTTTTCCATTCTTATTTGAGATAACTAGTTCTCTTTCATTATACTAGTTTGATAGCCTCAGAAAAGCATAATATGCACAAAGAATCTCGAAAATTATAAAATTTTTTTTCGAAGTTTGGAAACTTCTTTAGAATCACTTTTTTTCCGTTCTTATTTGAGATAACTGGTTCTCTTTCATTATACTAGTTTGATAGCCTCAGTAAAGCATATTATGCGCAAAGAATCTCGAAAAGAAAAAAAATTTTTTTCGAAGTTTGGAAACTTCGTTAGAATATCTTTTTTTCCGTTCTTATTTGAGATAACTGGTTCTCTTTCATCATAGTAGTTTGATAGCCTCAAGAAAAGCATATTATGCGCAAAGAATCTCGAAATGAAAAAAATTTTTTTCGAAGTTTGGAAACTTCCTTAGAATCACTTTTTTTCCAATTTTATTTGAAATAATTTGTTCTCTTTCATTATACTAGTTTGATAGCTTCAGAAAAGCATATTATCCGCAAAGAATCTCGAAAGGAATAAAATTTTTTTTCGATGTTCCGAAAATTCGTTAGAATCACTTTTTTTCCGTTCTTATTTGAGATAACTGGTTCTCTTGCATTATACCAATTAGATAGCCTCAGAAAAGCATATTATGCGCAAAGAATCTCGAAAATAAAAAAAATTTTTTTAGAAGTTTGGAAACTTCGTTAGAATCACTTTTTTTCCGTTCTTATTTGAGATAACTGGTTCTCTTTCATTATACTAGTTTGATAGCCTCAGTAAAGCATATTATGCGCAAAGAATCACGAAAAGAAAAAAAAATTTTTTCGAAGTTTGGAAACTTCGTTAGAATCACTTTTTTTCCATTCTTATTTGAGATAACTGGTTCTCTTTCATTATACTAGTTTATTAGCTTCAGAAAAGCATATTATGCGCAAAGAATCTCGAAAAGAAAAAAAATTTTTTTCGAAGTTTGGAAACTTCGTCAGAATCACTTTTTTTCCATTCTTATTTGAGATAACTGGTAATCTCTCATTATATTAGTTTGATAGCCTCAGAAAAGCATATTATGCCCAAAGAATCTCGAAAAGAAAAAAAATTTTTTTTGAAGTTTGGAAACGTCGTTTGAATCACTTTTTTCCGTTCTTATTTGAGATAACTGGTTCTCTTTCATTATAGTAGTTTGATAGCCTCAGAAAAGCATATTATGCGCAAAGAATCTCGAAAAGAAAAAAATTTTTTTTCGAAGTTTGGAAACTTCTTTAGAATCACTTTTTTTCCGTTCTTATTTGAGATAACTGGTTCTCTTTCATTATACTAGTTTGATAGCCTCAGAAAAGCATATTATGCGCAAAGAATCTCCAAAAGAAAAAAAATCTTTTTTCAAAGTTTGGAAACTTCCTTAGAAACACTTTTTTTCCATTCTTATTTGAGTTAACTGGTTCTCTTTCATTATACTAGTTTGATAGCCTCAGAAAAGCATATTATGCGCAAAGAATCTCGAAATGAAAAAAATTTTTTTTCGAAGTTTGGAAACTTCCTTAGAATCACTTTTTTTCCATTCTTATTTGAGATAACTGGTTCTCTTTCATTATACTAGTTTGATAGCCTCAGAAAAGCATAATATGCACAAAGAATTTCGAAAAGAAAAAAATTTTTTTTCGAAGTTTGGAAACTTCTTTAGAATATCTTTTTTTCCGTTCTTATTTGAGATAACTGGTAAACTCTCATTATACTAGTTTGATAGCCTCAGAAAATCATATTATGCGCAAAGAATCTCGAAAAGAAAAAAAAATTTTTTCGAAGTTCGGAAACTTCGTTAGAATCACTTTTTTTCCGTTCTTATTTGAGATAACTGGTTCTCTTTCATTATAATAAATAGATAGCCTCCGAAAAGCATATTATGCGCAAAGAATCTCGAAAATAAAAAAAAATTTTTTAGAAGTTTGGAAACTTCGTTAGAATCAGTTTTTTTCCGTTCTTATTTGAGATAACTGCTTCTCTTTCATTATACTAGTTTGATAGCCTCAGAAAAGCATATTATACGGTGAGAATCTGGAAAAGAAAAAAAACTTTTTTCGAAGTTTGGAAACTTCGTTAGAATCACTTTTTTTCCGTTCTTATTTGAGATAACTGGTTCTCTTTCATTATACTTGTTTGATACACTCAGTAAAGCATATTATGCGCAAAGAATCTCGAAAAGAAAAAAAAATTTTTTCGAATTCTGGAAACTTCGTTAGAATTACTTTTTTTCCGTTCTTATTTGAGATAACTGGTTCTCTTTCATTATAGTAGTTTCATAGCCTCGGAAAAGCATATTATGCACAAAGAATTTCGAAATGAAAAAAATTTTTTTCGAAGTTTGGAAACTCCCTTAGAATCACTTTTTTTCCAATCTTATTTGAGATAACTGGTTCTCTTTCATTATACTAGTTTGATAGCCTCAGAAAAGCATATTATGCGCAAAGAATCTTGAAAAGAAAAAAATTTTTTTTTTGAAGTTTGGAAACTTCTTTAGAATCACTTTTTTTCCGTTCTTATTTGAGATAACTGGTTCTCTTTCATTATACTAGTTTGATAGCCTCAGAAAAGCATATTATGCGCAAAGAATCTCCAAAAGAAAAAAAATCTTTTTTCAAAGTTTGGAAACTTCCTTAGAAACACTTTTTTTCCATTCTTATTTCAGTTAACTGGTTCTCTTTCATTATAGTAGTTTGATAGCCTCAGAAAAGCATATTATGCGCAAAGAATCAAGAAATGAAAAAAATTTTTTTTCGAAGTTTGGAAACTTCCTTAGAATCACTTTTTTTCCATTCTTATTTGAGATAACTGGTTCTCTTTCATTATACTAGTTTGATAGCCTCAGTAAAGCATATTATGCGCAAAGAATCTCGAAAAGAAAAAAAATTTTTTTTGAAGTTTGTAATCGTCGTTTGAATCACTTTTTTCCGTTCTTATTTGAGATAACTGGTTCTCTTTCATTATAGTAGTTTGATAGCCTCAGAAAAGCATATTATGCGCAAAGAATCTCGAAAAGAAAAAAATTTTTTTTCGAAGTTTGGAAACTTCATTAGAAGCACTTTTTTTCCATTCTTATTTGAGATAACTGGTAATCTCTCATTATACTAGTTTGATAGCTTCAGAAAATCATATTAGGCGCAAAGAATCTCGAAAAGAAACAAATTTTTTTCGATGTTCGGAAACTTCGTTAGAATCACTTTTTTTCCGTTCTTATTTGAGATAACTGGTTCTCTTTCATTATACTAATTAGATAGCCTCAGAAAAGCATATAATGCGCAAAGAATCTCGAAAATAAAAAAAAATTTTATAAGTTTGGAAACTTCGTTAGAATCACTTTTTTTCCGTTCTTATTTGAGATAACTGGTTCTCTTTCATTATACTAGTTTGATAGCCTCAGAAAAGCATATTATGCGCAAGGAATCTCGAAAAGAAAAAAAATTTTTTTCGAAGTTTGGAAACTTCGTTAGAATCACTTTTTTTCCGTTCTTATTTGAGATAACTGGTTCTCTTTCATTTTACTAGTTTGATAGCCTCAGAAAAGCATATTATGCGCAAAGAATCTCGAAAAGAAAAAATTTTTTTTCGAAATTTGGAAACTTCGTTAGAATCACTTTTATTCCGTTCTTATTTGAGATAACTGGTTCTCTTTCATTATACTAGTTTGATAGCCTCAGAAAAGCATATTATGCGCAAAGAATCTCGAAAAGAAAAAAATTTTTTTTCGAAGTTTGGAAACTTCGTTAGAATCACTTTTTTTTCCGTTCTTATTTGAGATAACTGGTTCTCTTTCATTATACTAGTTTGATAGCCTTAGAAAAGCATATTATGCACAAAGAATCTCGAAAAGAAAAAAAAATTTTTCCAAGTTTGGAAACTTCGTTACAATCACTTTTATTCTGTTCTTATTTGACATAACTAGTTCTCTTTCATTATACTAGTTTGATAGCCTCAGAAAAGCATATTATGCGCAAAGAATCTCGAAATGAAAAAAATTTTTTTTCGAAGTTTGGAAACTTCCTTAGAATCACTTTTTTTCCATTCTTATTTGAGATAACTGGTTCTCTTTCATTATACTAGTTTGATAGCCTCAGAAAAGCATAATATGCACAAAGAATCTCGAAAAGAAAAAAATTTTTTTTCGAAGTTTGGAAACTTCTTTAGAATCACTTTTTTTCCGTTCTTATTTGAGATAACTGGTTCTCTTTCATTATACTAGTTTGATAGCCTAAGTAAAGCATATTATGCGCAAAGAATCACGAAAAGAAAAAAAAAATTTTTCGAAGTTTGGAAACTTCGTTAGAATCACTTTTTTTCCATTCTTATTTGAGATAACTGGTTCTCTTTCATTATACTAGTTTGATAGCTTCAGAAAAGCATATTATGCGCAAAGAATCTCGAAAAGAAAAATTTTTTTTTTTTGAAGTTTGGAAACTTCTTTAGAATGACTTTTTTTCCGTTCTTATTTGAGATAACTGGTTCTCTATCATTATACTAGTTTGATACACTCAGAAAAGCATATTATGCGCAAAGAACCTCGAAAAGAAAAAAAATTTTTTTCGAAGTTCGGAAACTTCGTTAGAATCACTTTTTTTCCGTTCTTATTTGAGATAACTGGTTCTCTTTCATTATACTAATTAGATAGCCTCAGAAAAGCATATTATGCGCAGAGAATCTCGAAAATAAAAAAAAATTTTTTAGAAGTTTGGAAACTTCTTTAGAATCACTTTTTTTCCGTTCTTATTTGAGATAACTGGTTCTCTTTCATTATACTAGTTTGATAGCCTCAGAAAAGCATATTATACGGTGAGAATCTCGAAAAGAAAAAAAACTTTTTTCGAAGTTTGGAAACTTCGTTTGAATCACTTTTTTTCCGTTCTTATTTGAGATAACTGTCTCTCTTTCATTATACTTGTTTGATACACTCAGTAAAGCATATTATGCGCAAAGAATCTCGAAAAGAAAAAAAATTTTTTTCGAAGTCTGGAAACTTCGTTAGAATTACTTTTTTTCCGTTCTTATTTGAGATAACTGGTTCTCTTTCATTATAGTAGTTTCATAGCCTCAGAAAAGCATATTATGCGCAAAGAATCTCGAAATGAAAAAATTTTTTTTCGAAGTTTGGAAACTCCCTTAGAATCACTTTTTTTCCATTCTTATTTGAGATAACTAGTTCTCTTTCATTATACTAGTTTGATAGCCTCAGAAAAGCATAATATGCACAAAGAATCTCGAAAATTATAAAATTTTTTTTCGAAGTTTGGAAACTTCTTTAGAATCACTTTTTTTCCGTTCTTATTTGAGATAACTGGTTCTCTTTCATTATACTAGTTTGATAGCCTCAGTAAAGCATATTATGCGCAAAGAATCTCGAAAAGAAAAAAAATTTTTTTCGAAGTTTGGAAACTTCGTTAGAATATCTTTTTTTCCGTTCTTATTTGAGATAACTGGTTCTCTTTCATCATAGTAGTTTGATAGCCTCAAGAAAAGCATATTATGCGCAAAGAATCTCGAAATGAAAAAAATTTTTTTCGAAGTTTGGAAACTTCCTTAGAATCACTTTTTTTCCAATTTTATTTGAAATAATTGGTTCTCTTTCATTATACTAGTTTGATAGCTTCAGAAAAGCATATTATCCGCAAAGAATCTCGAAAGGAATAAAATTTTTTTTCGATGTTCCGAAAATTCGTTAGAATCACTTTTTTTCCGTTCTTATTTGAGATAACTGGTTCTCTTGCATTATACCAATTAGATAGCCTCAGAAAAGCATATTATGCGCAAAGAATCTCGAAAATAAAAAAAATTTTTTTAGAAGTTTGGAAACTTCGTTAGAATCACTTTTTTTCCGTTCTTATTTGAGATAACTGGTTCTCTTTCATTATACTAGTTTGATAGCCTCAGTAAAGCATATTATGCGCAAAGAATCACGAAAAGAAAAAAAAATTTTTTCGAAGTTTGGAAACTTCGTTAGAATCACTTTTTTTCCATTCTTATTTGAGATAACTGGTTCTCTTTCATTATACTAGTTTATTAGCTTCAGAAAAGCATATTATGCGCAAAGAATCTCGAAAAGAAAAAAAATTTTTTTCGAAGTTTGGAAACTTCGTCAGAATCACTTTTTTTCCATTCTTATTTGAGATAACTGGTAATCTCTCATTATATTAGTTTGATAGCCTCAGAAAAGCATATTATGCCCAAAGAATCTCGAAAAGAAAAAAAATTTTTTTTGAAGTTTGGAAACGTCGTTTGAATCACTTTTTTCCGTTCTTATTTGAGATAACTGGTTCTCTTTCATTATAGTAGTTTGATAGCCTCAGAAAAGCATATTATGCGCAAAGAATCTCGAAAAGAAAAAAATTTTTTTTCGAAGTTTGGAAACTTCTTTAGAATCACTTTTTTTCCGTTCTTATTTGAGATAACTGGTTCTCTTTCATTATACTAGTTTGATAGCCTCAGAAAAGCATATTATGCGCAAAGAATCTCCAAAAGAAAAAAAATCTTTTTTCAAAGTTTGGAAACTTCCTTAGAAACACTTTTTTTCCATTCTTATTTGAGTTAACTGGTTCTCTTTCATTATACTAGTTTGATAGCCTCAGAAAAGCATATTATGCGCAAAGAATCTCGAAATGAAAAAAATTTTTTTTCGAAGTTTGGAAACTTCCTTAGAATCACTTTTTTTCCATTCTTATTTGAGATAACTGGTTCTCTTTCATTATACTAGTTTGATAGCCTCAGAAAAGCATAATATGCACAAAGAATTTCGAAAAGAAAAAAATTTTTTTTCGAAGTTTGGAAACTTCTTTAGAATATCTTTTTTTCCGTTCTTATTTGAGATAACTGGTAAACTCTCATTATACTAGTTTGATAGCCTCAGAAAATCATATTATGCGCAAAGAATCTCGAAAAGAAAAAAAAATTTTTTCGAAGTTCGGAAACTTCGTTAGAATCACTTTTTTTCCGTTCTTATTTGAGATAACTGGTTCTCTTTCATTATAATAAATAGATAGCCTCCGAAAAGCATATTATGCGCAAAGAATCTCGAAAATAAAAAAAAATTTTTTAGAAGTTTGGAAACTTCGTTAGAATCACTTTTTTTCCGTTCTTATTTGAGATAACTGCTTCTCTTTCATTATACTAGTTTGATAGCCTCAGAAAAGCATATTATACGGTGAGAATCTGGAAAAGAAAAAAAACTTTTTTCGAAGTTTGGAAACTTCGTTAGAATCACTTTTTTTCCGTTCTTATTTGAGATAACTGGTTCTCTTTCATTATACTTGTTTGATACACTCAGTAAAGCATATTATGCGCAAAGAATCTCGAAAAGAAAAAAAAATTTTTTCGAAGTCTGGAAACTTCGTTAGAATTACTTTTTTTCCGTTCTTATTTGAGATAACTGGTTCTCTTTCATTATAGTAGTTTCATAGCCTCGGAAAAGCATATTATGCACAAAGAATTTCGAAATGAAAAAAATTTTTTTCGAAGTTTGGAAACTCCCTTAGAATCACTTTTTTTCCAATCTTATTTGAGATAACTGGTTCTCTTTCATTATACTAGTTTGATAGCCTCAGAAAAGCATATTATGCGCAAAGAATCTTGAAAAGAAAAAAATTTTTTTTTTGAAGTTTGGAAACTTCTTTAGAATCACTTTTTTTCCGTTCTTATTTGAGATAACTGGTTCTCTTTCATTATACTAGTTTGATAGCCTCAGAAAAGCATATTATGCGCAAAGAATCTCCAAAAGAAAAAAAATCTTTTTTCAAAGTTTGGAAACTTCCTTAGAAACACTTTTTTTCCATTCTTATTTCAGTTAACTGGTTCTCTTTCATTATAGTAGTTTGATAGCCTCAGAAAAGCATATTATGCGCAAAGAATCAAGAAATGAAAAAAATTTTTTTTCGAAGTTTGGAAACTTCCTTAGAATCACTTTTTTTCCATTCTTATTTGAGATAACTGGTTCTCTTTCATTATACTAGTTTGATAGCCTCAGTAAAGCATATTATGCGCAAAGAATCTCGAAAAGAAAAAAAATTTTTTTTGAAGTTTGTAATCGTCGTTTGAATCACTTTTTTCCGTTCTTATTTGAGATAACTGGTTCTCTTTCATTATAGTAGTTTGATAGCCTCAGAAAAGCATATTATGCGCAAAGAATCTCGAAAAGAAAAAAATTTTTTTTCGAAGTTTGGAAACTTCATTAGAAGCACTTTTTTTCCATTCTTATTTGAGATAACTGGTAATCTCTCATTATACTAGTTTGATAGCTTCAGAAAATCATATTAGGCGCAAAGAATCTCGAAAAGAAACAAATTTTTTTCGATGTTCGGAAACTTCGTTAGAATCACTTTTTTTCCGTTCTTATTTGAGATAACTGGTTCTCTTTCATTATACTAATTAGATAGCCTCAGAAAAGCATATAATGCGCAAAGAATCTCGAAAATAAAAAAAAATTTTATAAGTTTGGAAACTTCGTTAGAATCACTTTTTTTCCGTTCTTATTTGAGATAACTGGTTCTCTTTCATTATACTAGTTTGATAGCCTCAGAAAATCATATAATGCGCAAAGAATCTCGAAAAGAAAAAAATTTTTTTTGGAAGTTTGGAAACTTCATTAGAATCACTTTTTTTCCATTCTTATTTGAGATAAATGGTAATCTCTCATTATACTAGTTTGATAGCCTCAGAAAAGCATATTATGCGCAAAGAATCTCGAAAAGAAGAAATTTTTTTTCGAAGTTTGGAAACTTCAAAAGAATCACTTTTTTTCCATTCTTTTTTGAGATAAATGGTAATCTCTCATTATACTAGTTTGATAGCCTCAGAAAAGCTTATTATGCGCAAAGAATCTCGAAAATAAGAAATTTTTTTTTCGGAGTTTGTAAACTTCGTTAGAATCACCTTTTTTCCGTTGTTAATTGAGATAACGGGTTCTCTTTCATTATACTAGTTTGATAGCCTCAGAAAAGCATATTATGCGCAAAGAATCTCGACAAGAAGAAATTTTTTTTTCGAAGTTTGGAAACTTCGTTAGAATCACTTTTTTACGTTGTTATTTGAGATAACTGGTTCTCTTTCATTATACTAGTTTGATAGCCTCAGTAAAGCATATTATGCGCAAAGAATCTCGAAAAGAAAAAAAATTTTTTTCGAAGTTTGGAAACTTCGTTAGAATATCTTTTTTTCCGTTTTTATTTGAGATAACTGGTTCTCTTTCATCATAGTAGTTTGATAGCCTCAGAAAAGCATATTATGCGCAAAGAATCTCGAAATGAAAAAAATTTTTTTTCGAAGTTTGGAAACTTCCTTAGAATCACTTTTTTTCCAATTTTATTTGAAATAATTGGTTCTCTTTCATTATACTAGTTTGATAGCCTCAGAAAAGCATATTATGCCCAAAGAATCTCGAAAAGAAAAAAAATTTTTTTTGAAGTTTGGAAACGTCGTTTGAATCACTTTTTTCCGTTCTTATTTGAGATAACTGGTTCTCTTTCATTATAGTAGTTTGATAGCCTCAGAAAAGCATATTATGCGCAAAGAATCTCGAAAAGAAAAAAATTTTTTTTCGAAGTTTGGAAACTTCTTTAGAATCACTTTTTTTCCGTTCTTATTTGAGATAACTGGTTCTCTTTCATTATACTAGTTTGATAGCCTCAGAAAAGCATATTATGCGCAAAGAATCTCCAAAAGAAAAAAAATCTTTTTTCAAAGTTTGGAAACTTCCTTAGAAACACTTTTTTTCCATTCTTATTTGAGTTAACTGGTTCTCTTTCATTATACTAGTTTGATAGCCTCAGAAAAGCATATTATGCGCAAAGAATCTCGAAATGAAAAAAATTTTTTTTCGAAGTTTGGAAACTTCCTTAGAATCACTTTTTTTCCATTCTTATTTGAGATAACTGGTTCTCTTTCATTATACTAGTTTGATAGCCTCAGAAAAGCATAATATGCACAAAGAATTTCGAAAAGAAAAAAATTTTTTTTCGAAGTTTGGAAACTTCTTTAGAATATCTTTTTTTCCGTTCTTATTTGAGATAACTGGTAAACTCTCATTATACTAGTTTGATAGCCTCAGAAAATCATATTATGCGCAAAGAATCTCGAAAAGAAAAAAAAATTTTTTCGAAGTTCGGAAACTTCGTTAGAATCACTTTTTTTCCGTTCTTATTTGAGATAACTGGTTCTCTTTCATTATAATAAATAGATAGCCTCCGAAAAGCATATTATGCGCAAAGAATCTCGAAAATAAAAAAAAATTTTTTAGAAGTTTGGAAACTTCGTTAGAATCACTTTTTTTCCGTTCTTATTTGAGATAACTGCTTCTCTTTCATTATACTAGTTTGATAGCCTCAGAAAAGCATATTATACGGTGAGAATCTGGAAAAGAAAAAAAACTTTTTTCGAAGTTTGGAAACTTCGTTAGAATCACTTTTTTTCCGTTCTTATTTGAGATAACTGGTTCTCTTTCATTATACTTGTTTGATACACTCAGTAAAGCATATTATGCGCAAAGAATCTCGAAAAGAAAAAAAAATTTTTTCGAAGTCTGGAAACTTCGTTAGAATTACTTTTTTTCCGTTCTTATTTGAGATAACTGGTTCTCTTTCATTATAGTAGTTTCATAGCCTCGGAAAAGCATATTATGCACAAAGAATTTCGAAATGAAAAAAATTTTTTTCGAAGTTTGGAAACTCCCTTAGAATCACTTTTTTTCCAATCTTATTTGAGATAACTGGTTCTCTTTCATTATACTAGTTTGATAGCCTCAGAAAAGCATATTATGCGCAAAGAATCTTGAAAAGAAAAAAATTTTTTTTTTGAAGTTTGGAAACTTCTTTAGAATCACTTTTTTTCCGTTCTTATTTGAGATAACTGGTTCTCTTTCATTATACTAGTTTGATAGCCTCAGAAAAGCATATTATGCGCAAAGAATCTCCAAAAGAAAAAAAATCTTTTTTCAAAGTTTGGAAACTTCCTTAGAAACACTTTTTTTCCATTCTTATTTCAGTTAACTGGTTCTCTTTCATTATAGTAGTTTGATAGCCTCAGAAAAGCATATTATGCGCAAAGAATCAAGAAATGAAAAAAATTTTTTTTCGAAGTTTGGAAACTTCCTTAGAATCACTTTTTTTCCATTCTTATTTGAGATAACTGGTTCTCTTTCATTATACTAGTTTGATAGCCTCAGTAAAGCATATTATGCGCAAAGAATCTCGAAAAGAAAAAAAATTTTTTTTGAAGTTTGTAATCGTCGTTTGAATCACTTTTTTCCGTTCTTATTTGAGATAACTGGTTCTCTTTCATTATAGTAGTTTGATAGCCTCAGAAAAGCATATTATGCGCAAAGAATCTCGAAAAGAAAAAAATTTTTTTTCGAAGTTTGGAAACTTCATTAGAAGCACTTTTTTTCCATTCTTATTTGAGATAACTGGTAATCTCTCATTATACTAGTTTGATAGCTTCAGAAAATCATATTAGGCGCAAAGAATCTCGAAAAGAAACAAATTTTTTTCGATGTTCGGAAACTTCGTTAGAATCACTTTTTTTCCGTTCTTATTTGAGATAACTGGTTCTCTTTCATTATACTAATTAGATAGCCTCAGAAAAGCATATAATGCGCAAAGAATCTCGAAAATAAAAAAAAATTTTATAAGTTTGGAAACTTCGTTAGAATCACTTTTTTTCCGTTCTTATTTGAGATAACTGGTTCTCTTTCATTATACTAGTTTGATAGCCTCAGAAAATCATATAATGCGCAAAGAATCTCGAAAAGAAAAAAAATTTTTTTGGAAGTTTGGAAACTTCATTAGAATCACTTTTTTTCCATTCTTATTTGAGATAAATGGTAATCTCTCATTATACTAGTTTGATAGCCTCAGAAAAGCATATTATGCGCAAAGAATCTCGAAAAGAAGAAATTTTTTTTCGAAGTTTGGAAACTTCAAAAGAATCACTTTTTTTCCATTCTTTTTTGAGATAAATGGTAATCTCTCATTATACTAGTTTGATAGCCTCAGAAAAGCTTATTATGCGCAAAGAATCTCGAAAATAAGAAATTTTTTTTTCGGAGTTTGTAAACTTCGTTAGAATCACCTTTTTTCCGTTGTTAATTGAGATAACGGGTTCTCTTTCATTATACTAGTTTGATAGCCTCAGAAAAGCATATTATGCGCAAAGAATCTCGACAAGAAGAAATTTTTTTTTCGAAGTTTGGAAACTTCGTTAGAATCACTTTTTTACGTTGTTATTTGAGATAACTGGTTCTCTTTCATTATACTAGTTTGATAGCCTCAGTAAAGCATATTATGCGCAAAGAATCTCGAAAAGAAAAAAAATTTTTTTCGAAGTTTGGAAACTTCGTTAGAATATCTTTTTTTCCGTTTTTATTTGAGATAACTGGTTCTCTTTCATCATAGTAGTTTGATAGCCTCAGAAAAGCATATTATGCGCAAAGAATCTCGAAATGAAAAAAATTTTTTTTCGAAGTTTGGAAACTTCCTTAGAATCACTTTTTTTCCAATTTTATTTGAAATAATTGGTTCTCTTTCATTATACTAGTTTGATAGCTTCAGAAAAGCATATTATGCGCAAAGATTCTCGAAAGGAATAAAATTTTTTTTCGATGTTCCGAAAATTCGTTAGAATCACTTATTTTCCGTTCTTATTTGAGATAACTGGTTCTCTTGCATTACACCAATTAGATAGCCTCAGAAAAGCATATTATGCGCAAAGAATCTCGAAAATAAAAAAAATTTTTTTAGAAGTTTGGAAACTTCGTTAGAATCACTTTTTTTCCGTTCTTATTTGAGATAACTGGTTCTCTTTCATTATACCAATTAGATAGCCTCAGAAAAGCATATTATGCGCAAAGAATCTCGAAAAGAAAAAAATTTTTTTTCGAAGTTGGAAACTTCATTAGAATCACTTTTTTTCTATTCTTATTTGAGATAAGTGGTAATCTCTCATTATACTAGTTTGATAGCCTCAGAAAAGCATATTATGCGCGAGAATCTCGAAAAGAAAAAAAGTTTTTTTCGAAGTTTCGAAACTTCCTTAGAATCACTTTTTTTCCGTTCTTATTTGAGATAACTCTCTTTCATTATACCAATTAGATAGCCTCAGAAAAGCATATTATGCGCAAAGAATCTCGAAAATAAAAAATTTTTTTTAGAACTTTGGAAACTTCGTTAGAAACACTTTTTTTCCGTTCTTATTTGAGAGAACTGGTTCTCTTTCATTATACTATTTTGATAGCCTCAGAAAAGCATATTATGCGCAAAGAATCTCGAAAAGAAAAAAAATTTTTTTCGAAGTTTGGAAACTTCGTCAGAATCACTTTTTTTCCATTCTTATTTGAGATAACTGGTAATCTCTCATTATATTAGTTTGATAGATTCAGAAAAGCATATTATGCCCAAAGAATCTCGAAAAGAAAAAAAATTTTTTTTGAAGTTTGTAAACGTCTTTTGAATCACTTTTTTCCGTTCTTATTTGAGATAACTGGTTCTCTTTCATTATAGTAGTTTGATAGCCTCAGAAAAGCATATTATGCGCAAAGAATCTCGAAAAGAAAAAAATTTTTTTTCGAAGTTTGGAAACTTCTTTAGAATCCCTTTTTTTCCGTTCTTATTTGAGATAACTGGTTCTCTTTCATTATACTAGTTTGATAGCCTCAGAAAAGCATATTATGCGCAAAGAATCTCGAAATGAAAAAAATTTTTTTTCGAAGTTTGGAAACTTCCTTAGAATCACTTTTTTTCCATTCTTATTTGAGATAACTGGTTCTCTTTCATTATACTAGTTTGATAGCCTCAGAAAAGCATAATATGCACAAAGAATCTCGAAAAGAAAAAAATTTTTTTTCGAAGTTTGGAAACTTCTTTAGAATCACTTTTTTTCCGTTCTTATTTGAGATAACTGGTTCTCTTTCATTATACTAGTTTGATAGCCTCAGTAAAGCATATTATGCGCAAAGAATCACGAAAAGAAAAAAAAAATTTTTCGAAGTTTGGAAACTTCGTTAGAATCACTTTTTTTCCATTCTTATTTGAGATAACTGGTTCTCTTTCATTATACTAGTTTGATAGCTTCAGAAAAGCATATTATGCGCAAAGAATCTCGAAAAGAAAAATTTTTTTTTTTTGAAGTTTGGAAACTTCTTTAGAATGACTTTTTTTCCGTTCTTATTTGAGATAACTGGTTCTCTATCATTATACTAGTTTGATACACTCAGAAAAGCATATTATGCGCAAAGAATCTCGAAAAGAAAAAAATTTTTTTTCGAAGTTTGGAAACTTTTTGGAAGCACTTTTTTTCCATTCTTATTTGAGATAACTGGTAATCTCTCATTATACTAGTTTGATAGCCTCAGAAAATCATATTATGCGCAAAGAATCTCGAAAAGAAAAAAAATTTTTTTCGAAGTTCGGAAACTTCGTTAGAATCACTTTTTTTCCGTTCTTATTTGAGATAACTGGTTCTCTTTCATTATACTAATTAGATAGCCTCAGAAAAGCATATTATGCGCAGAGAATCTCGAAAATAAAAAAAAATTTTTTAGAAGTTTGGAAACTTCTTTAGAATCACTTTTTTTCCGTTCTTATTTGAGATAACTGGTTCTCTTTCATTATACTAGTTTGATAGCCTCAGAAAAGCATATTATACGGTGAGAATCTCGAAAAGAAAAAAAACTTTTTTCGAAGTTTGGAAACTTCGTTTGAATCACTTTTTTTCCGTTCTTATTTGAGATAACTGTCTCTCTTTCATTATACTTGTTTGATACACTCAGTAAAGCATTATGCGCAAAGAATCTCGAAAAGAAAAAAAATTTTTTTCGAAGTCTGGAAACTTCGTTAGAATTACTTTTTTTCCGTTCTTATTTGAGATAACTGGTTCTCTTTCATTATAGTAGTTTCATAGCCTCAGAAAAGCATATTATGCGCAAAGAATCTCGAAATGAAAAAATTTTTTTTCGAAGTTTGGAAACTCCCTTAGAATCACTTTTTTTCCGTTCTTATTTGAGATAACTGGTTCTCTTTCATTATACTAGTTTGATAGCCTCAGAAAAGCATTTTATGCGCAAAGAATCTCCAAAAGAAAAAAAATCTTTTTTCAAAGTTTGGAAACTTCCTTAGAAACACTTTTTTTCCATTCTTATTTCAGTTAACTGGTACTCTTTCATTATACTAGTTTGATAGCCTCAGAAAAGCATATTATGCGCAAAGAATCTCGAAATGAAAAAAATTTTTTTTCGAAGTTTGGAAACTTCCTTAGAATCACTTTTTTTCCATTCTTATTTGAGATAACTAGTTCTCTTTCATTATACTATTTTGATAGCCTCAGAAAAGCATAATATGCACAAAGAATCTCGAAAAGAATAAAATTTTTTTTCGAAGTTTGGAAACTTCTTTAGAATCACTTTTTTTCCGTTCTTATTTGAGATAACTGGTTCTCTTTCATTATACTAGTTTGATAGCCTCAGTAAAGCATATTATGCGCAAAGAATCTCGAAAAGAAAAAAAATTTTTTTCGAAGTTTGGAAACTTCGTTAGAATATCTTTTTTTCCGTTCTTATTTGAGATAACTGGTTCTCTTTCATCATAGTAGTTTGATAGCCTCAGAAAAGCATATTATGCGCAAAGAATCTCGAAATGAAAAAAATTTTTTTCGAAGTTTGGAAACTTCCTTAGAATCACTTTTTTTCCAATTTTATTTGAAATAATTGGTTCTCTTTCATTATACTAGTTTGATAGCTTCAGAAAAGCATATTATCCGCAAAGAATCTCGAAAGGAATAAAAATTTTTTTCGATGTTCCGAAAATTCGTTAGAATCACTTTTTTTCCGTTCTTATTTGAGATAACTGGTTCTCTTGCATTATACCAATTAGATAGCCTCAGAAAAGCATATTATGCGCAAAGAATCTCGAAAATAAAAAAAAATTTTTTAGAAGTTTGGAAACTTCGTTAGAATCACTTTTTTTCCGTTCTTATTTGAGATAACTGGTTCTCTTTCATTATACTAGTTTGATAGCCTCAGTAAAGCATATTATGCGCAAAGAATCACGAAAAGAAAAAAAAATTTTTTCGAAGTTTGGAAACTTCGTTAGAATCACTTTTTTTCCATTCTTATTTGAGATAACTGGTTCTCTTTCATTATACTAGTTTATTAGCTTCAGAAAAGCATATTATGCGCAAAGAATCTCGAAAAGAAAAAAAATTTTTTTCGAAGTTTGGAAACTTCGTCAGAATCACTTTTTTTCCATTCTTATTTGAGATAACTGGTAATCTCTCATTATATTAGTTTGATAGCCTCAGAAAAGCATATTATGCCCAAAGAATCTCGAAAAGAAAAAAAATTTTTTTTGAAGTTTGGAAACGTCGTTTGAATCACTTTTTTCCGTTCTTATTTGAGATAACTGGTTCTCTTTCATTATAGTAGTTTGATAGCCTCAGAAAAGCATATTATGCGCAAAGAATCTCGAAAAGAAAAAAATTTTTTTTCGAAGTTTGGAAACTTCTTTAGAATCACTTTTTTTCCGTTCTTATTTGAGATAACTGGTTCTCTTTCATTATACTAGTTTGATAGCCTCAGAAAAGCATATTATGCGCAAAGAATCTCCAAAAGAAAAAAAATCTTTTTTCAAAGTTTGGAAACTTCCTTAGAAACACTTTTTTTCCATTCTTATTTGAGTTAACTGGTTCTCTTTCATTATACTAGTTTGATAGCCTCAGAAAAGCATATTATGCGCAAAGAATCTCGAAATGAAAAAAATTTTTTTTCGAAGTTTGGAAACTTCCTTAGAATCACTTTTTTTCCATTCTTATTTGAGATAACTGGTTCTCTTTCATTATACTAGTTTGATAGCCTCAGAAAAGCATAATATGCACAAAGAATCTCGAAAAGAAAAAAATTTTTTTTCGAAGTTTGGAAACTTCTTTAGAATCACTTTTTTTCCGTTCTTATTTGAGATAACTGGTAAACTCTCATTATACTAGTTTGATAGCCTCAGAAAATCATATTATGCGCAAAGAATCTCGAAAAGAAAAAAAAATTTTTTCGAAGTTCGGAAACTTCGTTAGAATCACTTTTTTTCCGTTCTTATTTGAGATAACTGGTTCTCTTTCATTATAATAAATAGATAGCCTCCGAAAAGCATATTATGCGCAAAGAATCTCGAAAATAAAAAAAAATTTTTTAGAAGTTTGGAAACTTCGTTAGAATCACTTTTTTTCCGTTCTTATTTGAGATAACTGCTTCTCTTTCATTATACTAGTTTGATAGCCTCAGAAAAGCATATTATACGGTGAGAATCTGGAAAAGAAAAAAAACTTTTTTCGAAGTTTGGAAACTTCGTTAGAATCACTTTTTTTCCGTTCTTATTTGAGATAACTGGTTCTCTTTCATTATACTTGTTTGATACACTCAGTAAAGCATATTATGCGCAAAGAATCTCGAAAAGAAAAAAAAAATTTTTCGAAGTCTGGAAACTTCGTTAGAATTACTTTTTTTCCGTTCTTATTTGAGATAACTGGTTCTCTTTCATTATAGTAGTTTCATAGCCTCGGAAAAGCATATTATGCACAAAGAATTTCGAAATGAAAAAAATTTTTTTCGAAGTTTGGAAACTCCCTTAGAATCACTTTTTTTCCAATCTTATTTGAGATAACTGGTTCTCTTTCATTATACTAGTTTGATAGCCTCAGAAAAGCATATTATGCGCAAAGAATCTCGAAAAGAAAAAAATTTTTTTTTTGAAGTTTGGAAACTTCTTTAGAATCACTTTTTTTCCGTTCTTATTTGAGATAACTGGTTCTCTTTCATTATACTAGTTTGATAGCCTCAGAAAAGCATATTATGCGCAAAGAATCTCCAAAAGAAAAAAAATCTTTTTTCAAAGTTTGGAAACTTCCTTAGAAACACTTTTTTTCCATTCTTATTTCAGTTAACTGGTTCTCTTTCATTATAGTAGTTTGATAGCCTCAGAAAAGCATATTATGCGCAAAGAATCAAGAAATGAAAAAAATTTTTTTTCGAAGTTTGGAAACTTCCTTAGAATCACTTTTTTTCCATTCTTATTTGAGATAACTGGTTCTCTTTCATTATACTAGTTTGATAGCCTCAGTAAAGCATATTATGCGCAAAGAATCTCGAAAAGAAAAAAAATTTTTTTTGAAGTTTGTAATCGTCGTTTGAATCACTTTTTTCCGTTCTTATTTGAGATAACTGGTTCTCTTTCATTATAGTAGTTTGATAGCCTCAGAAAAGCATATTATGCGCAAAGAATCTCGAAAAGAAAAAAATTTTTTTTCGAAGTTTGGAAACTTCATTAGAAGCACTTTTTTTCCATTCTTATTTGAGATAACTGGTAATCTCTCATTATACTAGTTTGATAGCTTCAGAAAATCATATTAGGCGCAAAGAATCTCGAAAAGAAACAAATTTTTTTCGATGTTCGGAAACTTCGTTAGAATCACTTTTTTTCCGTTCTTATTTGAGATAACTGGTTCTCTTTCATTATACTAATTAGATAGCCTCAGAAAAGCATATAATGCGCAAAGAATCTCGAAAATAAAAAAAAAAATTTTATAAGTTTGGAAACTTCGTTAGAATCACTTTTTTTCCGTTCTTATTTGAGATAACTGGTTCTCTTTCATTATACTAGTTTGATAGCCTCAGAAAATCATATAATGCGCAAAGAATCTCGAAAAGAAAAAAATTTTTTTTGGAAGTTTGGAAACTTCATTAGAATCACTTTTTTTCCATTCTTATTTGAGATAAATGGTAATCTCTCATTATACTAGTTTGATAGCCTCAGAAAAGCATATTATGCGCAAAGAATCTCGAAAAGAAGAAATTTTTTTTCGAAGTTTGGAAACTTCAAAAGAATCACTTTTTTTCCATTCTTTTTTGAGATAAATGGTAATCTCTCATTATACTAGTTTGATAGCCTCAGAAAAGCTTATTATGCGCAAAGAATCTCGAAAATAAGAAATTTTTTTTTCGGAGTTTGTAAACTTCGTTAGAATCACCTTTTTTCCGTTGTTAATTGAGATAACGGGTTCTCTTTCATTATACTAGTTTGATAGCCTCAGAAAAGCATATTATGCGCAAAGAATCTCGACAAGAAGAAATTTTTTTTTCGAAGTTTGGAAACTTCGTTAGAATCACTTTTTTACGTTGTTATTTGAGATAACTGGTTCTCTTTCATTATACTAGTTTGATAGCCTCAGTAAAGCATATTATGCGCAAAGAATCTCGAAAAGAAAAAAAATTTTTTTCGAAGTTTGGAAACTTCGTTAGAATATCTTTTTTTCCGTTCTTATTTGAGATAACTGGTTCTCTTTCATCATAGTAGTTTGATAGCCTCAGAAAAGCATATTATGCGCAAAGAATCTCGAAATGAAAAAAATTTTTTTTCGAAGTTTGGAAACTTCCTTAGAATCACTTTTTTTCCAATTTTATTTGAAATAATTGGTTCTCTTTCATTATACCAGTTTGATAGCTTCAGAAAAGCATATTATGCGCAAAGATTCTCGAAAGGAATAAAATTTTTTTTCGATGTTCCGAAAATTCGTTAGAATCACTTATTTTCCGTTCTTATTTGAGATAACTGGTTCTCTTGCATTACACCAATTAGATAGCCTCAGAAAAGCATATTATGCGCAAAGAATCTCGAAAATAAAAAAAATTTTTTTAGAAGTTTGGAAACTTCGTTAGAATCACTTTTTTTCCGTTCTTATTTGAGATAACTGGTTCTCTTTCATTATACCAATTAGATAGCCTCAGAAAAGCATATTATGCGCAAAGAATCTCGAAAAGAAAAAAATTTTTTTTCGAAGTTGGAAACTTCATTAGAATCACTTTTTTTCTATTCTTATTTGAGATAAGTGGTAATCTCTCATTATACTAGTTTGATAGCCTCAGAAAAGCATATTATGCGCGAGAATCTCGAAAAGAAAAAAAGTTTTTTTCGAAGTTTCGAAACTTCCTTAGAATCACTTTTTTTCCGTTCTTATTTGAGATAACTCTCTTTCATTATACCAATTAGATAGCCTCAGAAAAGCATATTATGCGCAAAGAATCTCGAAAATAAAAAATTTTTTTTAGAACTTTGGAAACTTCGTTAGAAACACTTTTTTTCCGTTCTTATTTGAGAGAACTGGTTCTCTTTCATTATACTATTTTGATAGCCTCAGAAAAGCATATTATGCGCAAAGAATCTCGAAAAGAAAAAAAATTTTTTTCGAAGTTTGGAAACTTCGTCAGAATCACTTTTTTTCCATTCTTATTTGAGATAACTGGTAATCTCTCATTATATTAGTTTGATAGATTCAGAAAAGCATATTATGCCCAAAGAATCTCGAAAAGAAAAAATTTTTTTTTGAAGTTTGGAAACGTCTTTTGAATCACTTTTTTCCGTTCTTATTTGAGATAACTGGTTCTCTTTCATTATAGTAGTTTGATAGCCTCAGAAAAGCATATTATGCGCAAAGAATCTTGAAAAGAAAAAAATTTTTTTTCGAAGTTTGGAAACTTCTTTAGAATCCCTTTTTTTCCGTTCTTATTTGAGATAACTGGTTCTCTTTCATTATACTAGTTTGATAGCCTCAGAAAAGCATATTATGCGCAAAGAATCTCCAAAAGAAAAAAAATCTTTTTTCAAAGTTTGGAAACTTCCTTAGAAACACTTTTTTTCCATTCTTATTTCAGTTAACTGGTTCTCTTTCATTATACTAGTTTGATAGCCTCAGTAAAGCATATTATGCGCAAAGAATCTCGAAAAGAAAAAAAAAATTTTTTGAAGTTTGGAAACGTCGTTTGAATCACTTTTTTCCGTTCTTATTTGAGATAACTGGTTCTCTTTCATTATAGTAGTTTGATAGCCTCAGAAAAGCATATTATGCGCAAAGAATCTCGAAAAGAAAAAAATTTTTTTTCGAAGTTTGGAAACTTCATTAGAAGCACTTTTTTTCCATTCTTATTTGAGATAACTGGTAATCTCTCATTATACTAGTTTGATAGCCTCAGAAAATCATATTATGCGCAAAGAATCTCGAAAAGAAACAAATTTTTTTCGATGTTCGGAAACTTCGTTAGAATCACTTTTTTTCCGTTCTTATTTGAGATAACTGGTTCTCTTTCATTATACTAATTAGATAGCCTCAGAAAAGCATATTATGCGCAAAGAATCTCGAAAAAAAAAAAAAAATTTTTATAAGTTTGGAAACTTCGTTAGAATCACTTTTTTTCCGTTCTTATTTGAGATAACTGGTTCTCTTTCATTATACTAGTTTGATAGCCTCAGAAAATCATATAATGCGCAAAGAATCTCGAAAAGAAAAAAATTTTTTTTCGAAGTTTGGAAACTTGGTTAGAATCACTTTTTTTCCGTTCTTATTTGAGATAACTGGTAATCTCTCATTATACTAGTTTGATAGCCTCAGAAAATCATATTATGCGCAAAGAATCTCGAAAAGAAAAAAAATTTTTTTCGAAGTTCGGAAACTTCGTTAGAATCACTTTTTTTCCGTTCTTATTTGAGATAACTGGTTCTCTTTCATTATAATAATTAGATAGCCTCAGAAAAGCATATTATGCGCAAAGAATCTCGAAAATAAAAAAAAATTTTTTAGAAGTTTGGAAACTTCGTTAGAATCACTTTTTTTCCGTTCTTATTTGAGATAACTGGTTCTCTTTCATTATACTAGTTTGATAGCCTCAGAAAAGCATATTATACGGTGAGAATCTCGAAAAGAAAAAAAACTTTTTTCGAAGTTTGGAAACTTCGTTAGAATCACTTTTTTTCCGTTCTTATTTGAGATAACTGGTTCTCTTTCATTATACTTGTTTGATACACTCAGTAAAGCATAATATGCGCAAAGAATCTCGAAAAGAAAAAAAATTTTTTTCGAAGTCTGGAAACTTCGTTAGAATTACTTTTTTTCCGTTCTTATTTGAGATAACTGGTTCTCTTTCATTATAGTAGTTGCATAGCCTCAGAAAAGCATATTATGCGCAAAGAATCTCGAAATGAAAAAAATTTTTTTCGAAGTTTGGAAACTCCCTTAGAATCACTTTTTTTCCAATCTTATTTGAGATAACTGGTTCTCTTTCATTATACTAGTTTGATACCTCAGAAAAGCATATTATGCGTAAAGAATCTCGAAAAGAAAAAAATTTTTTTTTTGAAGTTTGGAAACTTCTTTAGAATCACTTTTTTCCCGTTCTTATTTGAGATAACTGGTTCTCTTTCATTATACTAGTTTGATAGCCTCAGAAAAGCATATTATGCGCAAAGAATCTCCAAAAGAAAAAAAATCTTTTTTCAAAGTTTGGAAACTTCCTTAGAAACACTTTTTTTCCATTCTTATTTCAGTTAACTGGTTCTCTTTCATTATACTAGTTTGATAGCCTCAGAAAAGCATATTATGCGCAAAGAATCTCGAAATGAAAAAAATTTTTTTTCGAAGTTTGGAAACTTCCTTAGAATCACTTTTTTTCCATTCTTATTTGAGATAACTGGTTCTCTTTCATTATACTAGTTTGATAGCCTCAGAAAAGCATAATATGCACAAAGAATCTCGAAAAGAAAAAAATTTTTTTTCGAAGTTTGGAAACTTCTTTAGAATCACTTTTTTTCCGTTCTTATTTGAGATAACTGGTTCATTTTCATTATACTAGTTTGATAGCCTCAGTAAAGCATATTATGCGCAAAGAATCTCGAAAAGAAAAAAATTTTTTTTTGAAGTTTGGAATCGTCGTTTGAATCAGTTTTTTCCGTTCTTATTTGAGATAACTGGTTCTCTTTCATTATAGTAGTTTGATAGCCTCAGAAAAGCATATTATGCGCAAAGAATCTCGAAAAGAAAAAAATTTTTTTTCGAAGTTTGGAAACTTCATTAGAAGCACTTTTTTTCCATTCTTATTTGAGATAACTGGTAATCTCTCATTATACTAGTTTGATAGCCTCAGAAAATCATATTATGCGCAAAGAATCTCGAAAAGAAACAAATTTTTTTCGATGTTCGGAAACTTCGTTAGAATCACTTTTTTTCCGTTCTTATTTGAGATAACTGGTTCTCTTTCATTATACTAATTAGATAGCCTCAGAAAAGCATATTATGCGCAAAGAATCTCGAAAATAAAAAAAAAAATTTTATAAGTTTGGAAACTTCGTTAGAATCACTTTTTTTCCGTTCTTATTTGAGATAACTGGTTCTCTTTCATTATACTAGTTTGATAGCCTCAGAAAATCATATAATGCGCAAAGAATCTCGAAAAGAAAAAAATTTTTTTAGAAGTTTGGAAACTTCGTTAGAATCACTTTTTTTCCGTTCTTATTTGAGATAATTGGTTCTCTTTCATTATACCAATTAGATAGCCTCAGAAAAGCATATTATGCGCAAAGAATCTCGAAAAGAAAAAAATTTTTTTTCGAAGTTGGAAACTTCATTAGAATCACTTTTTTTCTATTCTTATTTGAGATAACTGGTAATCTCTCATTATACTAGTTTGATAGCCTCAGAAAAGCATATTATGCGCGAGAATCTCGAAAAGAAAAAAAGTTTTTTTCGAAGTTTCGAAACTTCCTCAGAATCACTTTTTTTCCGTTCTTATTTGAGATAACTCTCTTTCATTATACTAATTAGATAGCCTCAGAAAAGCATATTATGCGCAAAGAATCTCGAAAATAAAAAATTTTTTTTAGAACTTTGGAAACTTCGTTAGAAACACTTTTTTTCCGTTCTTATTTGAGAGAACTGGTTCTCTTTCATTATACTAGTTTGATAGCCTCAGAAAAGCATATTATGCGCAAAGAATCTCGAAAAGAAAAAAAAATTTTTTCGAAGTTTGGAAACTTCGTTAGAATCACTTTTTTTCCATTCTTATTTGAGATAACTGGTAATCTCTCATTATATTAGTTTGATAGCCTCAGAAAAGCATATTATGCCCAAAGAATCTCGAAAAGAAAAAAAATTTTTTTTTAAGTTTGGAAACGTCGTTTGAATCACTTTTTTCCGTTCTTATTTGTGATAACTGGTTCTCTTTCATTATAGTAGTTTGATAGCCTCAGAAAAGCATATTATGCGCAAAGAATCTCGAAAAGAAAAAAATTTTTTTTCGAAGTTTGGAAACTTCTTTAGAATCACTTTTTTTCCGTTCTTATTTGAGATAACTGGTTCTCTTTCATTATACTAATTTGATAGCCTCAGAAAAGCATATTATGCGCAAAGAATCTCCAAAAGAAAAAAAATCTTTTTTCAAAGTTTGGAAACTTCCTTATAAACACTTTTTTTCCATTCTTATTTCAGTTAACTGGTTCTCTTTCATTATACTAGTTTGATAGCCTCAGAAAAGCATATTATGCGCAAAGAATCTCGAAAATAAAAAAAAAATTTTTATAAGTTTGGAAACTTCGTTAGAATCACTTTTTTTCCGTTCTTATTTGAGATAACTGGTTCTCTTTCATTATACTAGTTTGATAGCCTCAGAAAATCATATAATGCGCAAAGAATCTCGAAAAGAAAAAAAATTTTTTTCGAAGTTTGGAAACTTCATTAGAATCACTTTTTTTCCATTCTTATTTGAGATAAATGGTAATCTCTCATTATACTAGTTTGATAGCCTCAGAAAAGTATATTATGCGCAAAGAATCTCGAAAAGAAGAAATTTTTTTTCGAAGTTTGGAAACTTCAAAAGAATCACTTTTTTTCCATTCTTATTTGAGATAAATGGTAATCTCTCATTATACTAGTTTGATAGCCTCAGAAAAGCATATTATGCGCAAAGAATCTCGAAAATAAGAAATTTTTTTTTCGGAGTTTGTAAACTTCGTTAGAATCACCTTTTTTCCGTTGTTAATTGAGATAACGGGTTCTCTTTCATTATACTAGTTTGATAGCCTCAGAAAAGCATTCTATGCGCAAAGAATCTCGACAAGAAGAAATTTTTTTTTCGAAGTTTGGAAACTTCGTTAGAATCACTTTTTTCCGTTGTTATTTGAGATAACTGGTTCTCTTTCATTATACTAGTTTGATAGCCTCAGTAAAGCATATTATGCGCAAAGAATCTCGAAATGAAAAAAAATTTTTTTTCGAAGTTTGGAAACTTCCTTAGAATCACTTTTTTTCCAATTTTATTTGAAATAATTGGTTCTCTTTCATTATACTAGTTTGATAGCTTCAGAAAAGCATATTATGCGCAAAGAATCTCGAAAGGAATAAAATTTTTTTTCGATGTTCCGAAAATTCGTTAGAATCTCTTTTTTTCCGTTCTTATTTGAGATAACTTGTTTTCTTGCATTATACCAATTAGATAGCCTCAGAAAAGCATATTATGCGCAAAGAATCTCGAAAATAAAAAAAATTTTTTTAGAAGTTTGGAAACTTCGTTAGAATCACTTTTTTTCCGTTCTTATTTGAGATAACTGGTTCTCTTTCATTATACCAATTAGATAGCCTCAGAAAAGCATATTATGCGCAAAGAATCTCGAAAAGAAAAAAATTTTTTTTCGAAGTTGGAACCTTCATTAGAATCACTTTTTTTCTATTCTTATTTGAGATAACTGGTAATCTCTCATTATACAAGTTTGATAGCCTCAGAAAAGCATATTATGCGCGAGAATCTCGAAAAGAAAAAAAGTTTTTTCGAAGTTTCGAAACTTCCTTAGAATCACTTTTTTTCCGTTCTTATTTGAGATAACTCTCTTTCATTATACTAATTAGATAGCCTCAGAAAAGCATATTATGCGCAAAGAATCTCGAAAATAAAAAATTTTTTTTAGAACTTTGGAAACTTCGTTAGAAACACTTTTTTTCCGTTCTTATTTGAGAGAACTGGTTCTCTTTCATTATACTAGTTTGATAGCCTCAGAAAAGCATATTATGCGCAAAGAATCAAGAAATGAAAAAAATTTTTTTTCGAAGTTTGGAAACTTCCTTAGAATCACTTTTTTTCCATTCTTATTTGAGATAACTGGTTCTCTTTCATTATACTAGTTTGATAGCCTTAGTAAAGCATATTATGCGCAAAGAATCTCGAAAAGAAAAAAAATTTTTTTTGAAGTTTGTAATCGTCGTTTGAATCACTTTTTTCCGTTCTTATTTGAGATAACTGGTTCTCTTTCATTATAGTAGTTTGATAGCCTCAGAAAAGCATATTATGCGCAAAGAATCTCGAAAAGAAAAAAAATTTTTTTCGAAGTTTGGAAACTTCATTAGAAGCACTTTTTTTCCATTCTTATTTGAGATAACTGGTAATCTCTCATTATACTAGTTTGATAGCTTCAGAAAATCATATTAGGCGCAAAGAATCTCGAAAAGAAACAAATTTTTTTCGATGTTCGGAAACTTCGTTAGAATCACTTTTTTTCCGTTCTTATTTGAGATAACTGGTTCTCTTTCATTATACTAATTAGATAGCCTCAGAAAAGCATATTATGCGCAAAGAATCTCGAAAATAAAAAAAAAAAATTTTATAAGTTTGGAAACTTCGTTAGAATCACTTTTTTTCCGTTCTTATTTGAGATAACTGGTTCTCTTTCATTATACTAGTTTGATAGCCTCAGAAAATCATATAATGCGCAAAGAATCTCGAAAAGAAAAAAATTTTTTTTGGAAGTTTGGAAACTTCATTAGAATCACTTTTTTTCCATTCTTATTTGAGATAAATGGTAATCTCTCATTATACTAGTTTGATAGCCTCAGAAAAGCATATTATGCGCAAAGAATCTCGAAAAGAAGAAATTTTTTTTCGAAGTTTGGAAACTTCAAAAGAATCACTTTTTTTCCATTCTTTTTTGAGATAAATGGTAATCTCTCATTATACTAGTTTGATAGCCTCAGAAAAGCTTATTATGCGCAAAGAATCTCGAAAATAAGAAATTTTTTTTTCGGAGTTTGTAAACTTCGTTAGAATCACCTTTTTTCCGTTGTTTATTGAGATAACGGGTTCTCTTTCATTATACTAGTTTGATAGCCTCAGAAAAGCATATTATGCGCAAAGAATCTCGACAAGAAGAAATTTTTTTTTCGAAGTTTGGAAACTTCGTTAGAATCACTTTTTTCCGTTGGTATTTGAGATAACTGGTTCTCTTTCATTATACTAGTTTGATAGCCTCAGAAAAGCATATTATGCACAAAGAATCTCGAAAGGAATAAAATTTTTTTTCGATGTTCCGAAAATTCGTTAGAATCACTTTTTTTCCGTTCTTATTTGAGATAACTGGTTCTCTTGCATTATACCAATTAGATAGCCTCAGAAAAGCATATTATGCGCAAAGAATCTCGAAAATAAAAAAAATTTTTTTAGAAGTTTGGAAACTTCGTTAGAATCACTTTTTTCCCGTTCTTATTTGAGATAACTGGTTCTCTTTCATTATACCAATTAGATAGCCTCAGAAAAGCATATTATGCGCAAAGAATCTCGAAAAGAAAAAAATTTTTTTTCGAAGTTGGAAACTTCATTAGAATCACTTTTTTTCTATTCTTATTTGAGATAACTGGTAATCTCTCATTATACTAGTTTGATAGCCTCAGAAAAGCATATTATGCGCGAGAATCTCGAAAAGAAAAAAAGTTTTTTTCGAAGTTTCGAAACTTCCTTAGAATCACTTTTTTTCCGTTCTTATTTGAGATAACTCTCTTTCATTATACCAATTAGATAGCCTCAGAAAAGCATATTATGCGCAAAGAATCTCGAAAATAAAAAATTTTTTTTAGAACTTTGGAAACTTCGTTAGAAACACTTTTTTTCCGTTCTTATTTGAGAGAACTGGTTCTCTTTCATTATACTATTTTGATAGCCTCAGAAAAGCATATTATGCGCAAAGAATCTCGAAAAGAAAAAAAATTTTTTTCGAAGTTTGGAAACTTCGTCAGAATCACTTTTTTTCCATTCTTATTTGAGATAAGTGGTAATCTCTCATTATATTAGTTTGATAGCCTCAGAAAAGCATATTATGCCCAAACAATCTCGAAAAGAAAAAAAAATTTTTTTGAAGTTTGGAAACGTCGTTTGAATCACTTTTTTCCGTTCTTATTTGAGATAACTGGTTCTCTTTCATTATAGTAGTTTGATAGCCTCAGAAAAGCATATTATGCGCAAAGAATCTCGAAAAGAAAAAAATTTTTTTTCGAAGTTTGGAAACTTCTTTAGAATCCCTTTTTTTCCGTTCTTATTTGAGATAACTGGTTCTCTTTCATTATACTAGTTTTATAGCCTCAGAAAAGCATATTATGCGCAAAGAATCTCCAAAAGAAAAAAAATCTTTTTTCAAAGTTTGGAAACTTCCTTAGAAACACTTTTTTCCATTCTTATTTCAGTTAACTGGTTCTCTTTCATTATACTAGTTTGATAGCCTCAGTAAAGCATATTATGCGCAAAGAATCTCGAAAAGAAAAAAAATTTTTTTTGAAGTTTGGAAACGTCGTTTGAATCACTTTTTTTCCGTTCTTATTTGAGATAACTGGTTCTCTTTCATTATACTAGTTTGATAGCCTCAGAAAATCATATAATGCGCAAAGAATCTCGAAAAGAAAAAAATTTTTTTTCGAAGTTTGGAAACTTGGTTAGAATCACTTTTTTTCCGTTCTTATTTGAGATAACTGGTAATCTCTCATTATACTAGTTTGATAGCCTCAGAAAATCATATTATGCGCAAAGAATCTCGAAAAGAAAAAAAATTTTTTTCGAAGTTCGGAAACTTCGTTAGAATCACTTTTTTTCCGTTCTTATTTGAGATAACTGGTTCTCTTTCATTATAATAATTAGATAGCCTCAGAAAAGCATATTATGCGCAAAGAATCTCGAAAATAAAAAAAATTTTTTTAGAAGTTTGGAAACTTCGTTAGAATCACTTTTTTTCCGTTCTTATTTGAGATAACTGGTTCTCTTTCATTATACTAGTTTGATAGCCTCAGAAAAGCATATTATACGGTGAGAATCTCGAAAAGAAAAAAAAACTTTTTTCGAAGTTTGGAAACTTCGTTAGAATCACTTTTTTTCCGTTCTTATTTGAGATAACTGGTTCTCTTTCATTATACTTGTTTGATACACTCAGTAAAGCATAATATGCGCAAAGAATCTCGAAAAGAAAAAAAATTTTTTTCGAAGTCTGGAAACTTCGTTAGAATTACTTTTTTTCCGTTCTTATTTGAGATAACTGGTTCTCTTTCATTATAGTAGTTGCATAGCCTCAGAAAAGCATATTATGCGCAAAGAATCTCGAAAAGAAAAAAATTTTTTTTCGAAGTTTGGAAACTTCATTAGAAGCACTTTTTTTCCATTCTTATTTGAGATAACTGGTAATCTCTCATTATACTAGTTTGATAGCCTCAGAAAATCATATTATGCGCAAAGAATCTCGAAAAGAAACAAATTTTTTTCGATGTTCGGAAACTTCGTTAGAATCACTTTTTTTCCGTTCTTATTTGAGATAACTGGTTCTCTTTCATTATACTAATTAGATAGCCTCAGAAAAGCATATTATGCGCAAAGAATCTCGAAAATAAAAAAAAAAATTTTATAAGTTTGGAAACTTCGTTAGAATCACTTTTTTTCCGTTCTTATTTGAGATAACTGGTTCTCTTTCATTATACTAGTTTGATAGCCTCAGAAAATCATATAATGCGCAAAGAATCTCGAAAAGAAAAAAATTTTTTTTCGAAGTTTGGAAACTTCATTAGAATCACTTTTTTTCCATTCTTATTTGAGATAAATGGTAATCTCTCATTATACTAGTTTGATAGCGTCAGAAAAGCATATTATGCGCAAAGAATCTCCAAAAGAAGAAATTTTTTTTCGAAGTTTGGAAACTTCAAAAGAATCACTTTTTTTCCATTCTTATTTGAGATAAATGGTAATCTCTCATTATACTAGTTTGATAGCCTCAGAAAAGCATATTATGCGCAAAAAATCTCGAAAATAAGAAATTTTTTTTTCGGAGTTTGTAAACTTCGTTAGAATCACCTTTTTTCCGTTGTTAATTGAGATAACGGGTTCTCTTTCATTATACTATTTTGATAGCCTCAGTAAAGCATATTATGCGCAAAGAATCTCGAAATGAAAAAAATTTTTTTTCGAAGTTTGGAAACTTCCTTAGAATCACTTTTTTTCCAATTTTATTTGAAATAATTGGTTCTCTTTCATTATACTAGTTTGATAGCTTCAGAAAAGCATATTATGCGCAAAGAATCTCGAAAGGAATAAAATTTTTTTTCGAAGTTTGGAAACTTCCTTAGAAACACTTTTTTCCATTCTTATTTCAGTTAACTGGTTCTCTTTCATTATACTAGTTTGATAGCCTCAGTAAAGCATATTATGCGCAAAGAATCTCGAAAAGAAAAAAAATTTTTTTTGAAGTTTGGAAACGTCGTTTGAATCACTTTTTTTCCGTTCTTATTTGAGATAACTGGTTCTCTTTCATTATACTAGTTTGATAGCCTCAGAAAATCATATAATGCGCAAAGAATCTCGAAAAGAAAAAAATTTTTTTTCGAAGTTTGGAAACTTGGTTAGAATCACTTTTTTTCCGTTCTTATTTGAGATAACTGGTAATCTCTCATTATACTAGTTTGATAGCCTCAGAAAATCATATTATGCGCAAAGAATCTCGAAAAGAAAAAAAATTTTTTTCGAAGTTCGGAAACTTCGTTAGAATCACTTTTTTTCCGTTCTTATTTGAGATAACTGGTTCTCTTTCATTATAATAATTAGATAGCCTCAGAAAAGCATATTATGCGCAAAGAATCTCGAAAATAAAAAAAATTTTTTTAGAAGTTTGGAAACTTCGTTAGAATCACTTTTTTTCCGTTCTTATTTGAGATAACTGGTTCTCTTTCATTATACTAGTTTGATAGCCTCAGAAAAGCATATTATACGGTGAGAATCTCGAAAAGAAAAAAAAACTTTTTTCGAAGTTTGGAAACTTCGTTAGAATCACTTTTTTTCCGTTCTTATTTGAGATAACTGGTTCTCTTTCATTATACTTGTTTGATACACTCAGTAAAGCATAATATGCGCAAAGAATCTCGAAAAGAAAAAAAATTTTTTTCGAAGTCTGGAAACTTCGTTAGAATTACTTTTTTTCCGTTCTTATTTGAGATAACTGGTTCTCTTTCATTATAGTAGTTGCATAGCCTCAGAAAAGCATATTATGCGCAAAGAATCTCGAAAAGAAAAAAATTTTTTTTCGAAGTTTGGAAACTTCATTAGAAGCACTTTTTTTCCATTCTTATTTGAGATAACTGGTAATCTCTCATTATACTAGTTTGATAGCCTCAGCAAATCATATTATGCGCAAAGAATCTCGAAAAGAAACAAATTTTTTTCGATGTTCGGAAACTTCGTTAGAATCACTTTTTTTCCGTTCTTATTTGAGATAACTGGTTCTCTTTCATTATACTAATTAGATAGCCTCAGAAAAGCATATTATGCGCAAAGAATCTCGAAAATAAAAAAAAAAATTTTATAAGTTTGGAAACTTCGTTAGAATCACTTTTTTTCCGTTCTTATTTGAGATAACTGGTTCTCTTTCATTATACTAGTTTGATAGCCTCAGAAAATCATATAATGCGCAAAGAATCTCGAAAAGAAAAAAATTTTTTTTCGAAGTTTGGAAACTTCATTAGAATCACTTTTTTTCCATTCTTATTTGAGATAAATGGTAATCTCTCATTATACTAGTTTGATAGCGTCAGAAAAGCATATTATGCGCAAAGAATCTCCAAAAGAAGAAATTTTTTTTCGAAGTTTGGAAACTTCAAAAGAATCACTTTTTTTCCATTCTTATTTGAGATAAATGGTAATCTCTCATTATACTAGTTTGATAGCCTCAGAAAAGCATATTATGCGCAAAAAATCTCGAAAATAAGAAATTTTTTTTTCGGAGTTTGTAAACTTCGTTAGAATCACCTTTTTTCCGTTGTTAATTGAGATAACGGGTTCTCTTTCATTATACTATTTTGATAGCCTCAGTAAAGCATATTATGCGCAAAGAATCTCGAAATGAAAAAAATTTTTTTTCGAAGTTTGGAAACTTCCTTAGAATCACTTTTTTTCCAATTTTATTTGAAATAATTGGTTCTCTTTCATTATACTAGTTTGATAGCTTCAGAAAAGCATATTATGCGCAAAGAATCTCGAAAGGAATAAAATTTTTTTTCGATGTTCCGAAAATTCGTTAGAATCACTTTTTTTCCGTTCTTATTTGAGATAACTGGTTCTCTTGCATTATACCAATTAGATAGCTTCAGAAAAGCATATTATGCGCAAAGAATCTCGAAAATAAAAAAAATTTTTTTAGAAGTTTGGAAACTTCGTTAGAATCACTTTTTTTCCGTTCTTATTTGAGATAGCTGGTTCTCTTTCATTATACCAATTAGATAGCCTCAGAAAAGCATATTATGCGCAAAGAATCTCGAAAAGAAAAAAATTTTTGTTCGAAGTTGGAAACTTCATTAGAATCACTTTTTTTCTATTCTTATTTGAGATAACTGGTAATCTCTCATTATACTAGTTTGATAGCCTCAGAAAAGCATATTATGCGCGAGAATCTCGAAAAGAAAAAAAGTTTTTTTCGAAGTTTCGAAACTTCCTTAGAATCACTTTTTTTCCGTTCTTATTTGAGATAACTCTCTTTCATTATACTAATTAGATAGCCTCAGAAAAGCATATTATGCGCAAAGAATCTCGAAAATAAAAAATTTTTTTTAGAACTTTGGAAACTTCGTTAGAAACACTTTTTTTCCGTTCTTATTTGAGAGAACTGGTTCTCTTTCATTATACTAGTTTGATAGCCTCAGAAAAGCATATTATGCGCAAAGAATCTCGAAAAGAAAAAAAATTTTTTTCGAAGTTTGGAAACTTCGTTAGAATCACTTTTTTTCCATTCTTATTTGAGATAACTGGTAATCTCTCATTATATTAGTTTGATAGCCTCAGAAAAGCATATTATGCCCAAAGAATCTCGAAAAGAAAAAAAATTTTTTTTGAGTTTGGAAACGTCGTTTGAATCACTTTTTTCCGTTCTTATTTGAGATAACTGGTTCTCTTTCATTATAGTAGTTTGATAGCCTCAGAAAAGCATATTATGCGCAAAGAATCTCGAAATGAAAAAAATTTTTTTTCGAAGTTTGGAAACTTCCTTAGAATCACTTTTTTTCCAATTTTATTTGAAATAATTGGTTCTCTTTCATTATACTAGTTTGATAGCTTCAGAAAAGCATATTATGCGCAAAGAATCTCGAAAGGAATAAAATTTTTTTTCGATGTTCCGAAAATTCGTTAGAATCACTTTTTTTCCGTTTTTATTTGATATAACTGGTTCTCTTGCATTATACCAATTAGATAGCCTCAGAAAAGCATATTATGCGCAAAGAATCTCGAAAATAAAAAAAAATTTTTTAGAAGTTTGGAAACTTCGTTAGAATCACTATTTTTCCGTTCTTATTTGAGATAACTGGTTCTCTTTCATTATACCAATTAGATAGCCTCAGAAAAGCATATTATGCGCAAAGAATCTCTAAAAGAAAAACATTTTTTTTCGAAGTTGGAAACTTCATTAGAATCACTTATTTTCTATTCTTATTTGAGATAACTGGTAATCTCTCATTATACTAGTTTGATAGCCTCAGAAAAGCATATTATGCGCGAAATCTCGAAAAGAAAAAAAGTTTTTTTCGAAGTTTCGAAACTTCCTTAGAATCACTTTTTTTCCGTTCTTATTTGAGATAACTCTCTTTCATTATACTAATTAGATAGCCTCAGAAAAGCATATTATGCGCAAAGAATCTCGAAAATAAAAAATTTTTTTTAGAACTTTGGAAACTTCGTTAGAAACACTTTTTTTCCGTTCTTATTTGAGAGAACTGGTTCTCTTTCATTATACTAGTTTGATAGCCTCAGAAAAGCATATTATGCGCAAAGAATCTCGAAAAGAAAAAAAATTTTTTTCGAAGTTTGGAAACTTCGTTAGAATCACTTTTTTTCCATTCTTATTTGAGATAACTGGTAATCTCTCATTATATTAGTTTGATAGCCTCAGAAAAGCATATTATGCCCAAAGAATCTCGAAAAGAAAAAAAATTCTTTTTGAAGTTTGGAAACGTCGTTTGAATCACTTTTTTCCGTTCTCATTTGAGATAACTGGTTCTCTTTCATTATAGTAGTTTGATAGCCTCAGAAAAGCATATTATGCGGAAAGAATCTCGAAAAGAAAAAAATTTTTTTTCGAAGTTTGGAAACTTCTTTAGAATCACTTTTTTTCCGTTCTTATTTGAGATAACTGGTTCTCTTTCATTATACTAGTTTGATAGCCTCAGAAAAGCATATTATGCGTAAAGAATCTCCAAAAGAAAAAAAATCTTTTTTCAAAGTTTGGAAACTTCCTTAGAAACACTTTTTTTCCATTCTTATTTCAGTTAACTGGTTCTCTTTCATTATACTAGTTTGATAGCCTCAGAAAAGCATATTATGCGCAAAGAATCTCGAAATGAAAAAAATTTTTTTTCGAAGTTTGGAAACTTCCTTAGAATCACTTTTTTTCCATTCTTATTTGAGATAACTGGTTCTCTTTCATTATACTAGTTTGATAGCCTCAGAAAAGCATAATATGCACAAAGAATCTCGAAAAGAAAAAAATTTTTTTTCGAAGTTTGGAAACTACTTAAAATCACTTTTTTTCCGTTCTTATTTGAGATAACTGGTTCTCTTTCATTATACCAGTTTGATAGCCTCAGTAAAGCATAATATGCGCAAAGAATCTCGAAAAGAAAAAAAATTTTTTTTGAAGTTTGGAAACGTCGTTTGAATCACTTTTTTCCGTTCTTATTTGAGATAACTGGTTCTCTTTCATTATAGTAGTTTGATAGCCTCAGAAAAGCATATTATGCGCAAAGAATCTCGAAAAGAAAAAAATTTTTTTTCGAAGTTTGGAAACTTCATTAGAAGCACTTTTTTTCCATTCTTATTTGAGATAACTGGTAATCTCTCATTATACTAGTTTGATAGCCTCAGAAAATCATATTATGCGCAAAGAATCTCGAAAAGAAACAAATTTTTTTCGATGTTCGGAAACTTCGTTAGAATCACTTTTTTTCCGTTCTTATTTGAGATAACTGGTTCTCTTTCATTATACTAATTAGATAGCCTCAGAAAAGCATATTATGCGCAAAGAATCTCGAAAATAAAAAAAAAATTTTATAAGTTTGGAAACTTCGTTAGAATCACTTTTTTTCCGTTCTTATTTGAGATAACTGGTTCTCTTTCATTATACTAGTTTGATAGCCTCAGAAAATCATATAATGCGCAAAGAATCTCGAAAAGAAAAAAAATTTTTTTCGAAGTTTGGAAACTTCATTAGAATCACTTTTTTTCCATTCTTATTTGAGATAAATGGTAATCTCTCATTATACTAGTTTGATAGCCTCAGAAAAGTATATTATGCGCAAAGAATCTCGAATAGAAGAAATTTTTTTTCGAAGTTTGGAAACTTCAAAAGAATCACTTTTTTTCCATTCTTATTTGAGATAAATGGTAATCTCTCATTATACTAGTTTGATAGCCTCAGAAAAGCATATTATGCGCAAAGAATCTCGAAAATAAGAAATTTTTTTTTCGGAGTTTGTAAACTTCGTTAGAATCACCTTTTTTCCGTTGTTAATTGAGATAACGGGTTCTCTTTCATTATACTAGTTTGATAGCCTCAGAAAAGCATATTATGCGCAAAGAATCTCGACAAGAAGAAATTTTTTTTTCGAAGTTTGGAAACTTCGTTAGAATCACTTTTTTCCGTTGTTATTTGAGATAACTGGTTCTCTTTCATTATACTAGTTTGATAGCCTCAGTAAAGCATATTATGCGCAAAGAATCTCGAAATGAAAAAAAATTTTTTTTCGAAGTTTGGAAACTTCCTTAGAATCACTTTTTTTCCAATTTTATTTGAAATAATTGGTTCTCTTTCATTATACTAGTTTGATAGCTTCAGAAAAGCATATTATGCGCAAAGAATCTCGAAAGGAATAAACTTTTTTTTCGATGTTCCGAAAATTCGTTAGAATCACTTTTTTTCCGTTCTTATTTGAGATAACTTGTTCTCTTGCATTATACCAATTAGATAGCCTCAGAAAAGCATATTATGCGCAAAGAATCTCGAAAATAAAAAAAATTTTTTTAGAAGTTTGGAAACTTCGTTAGAATCACTTTTTTTCCGTTCTTATTTGAGATAACTGGTTCTCTTTCATTATACCAATTAGAGAGCCTCAGAAAAGCATATTATGCGCAAAGAATCTCGAAAAGAAAAAAATTTTTTTTCGAAGTTGGAAACTTCATTAGAATCACTTTTTTTCTATTCTTATTTGAGATAACTGGTAATCTCTCATTATACAAGTTTGATAGCCTCAGAAAAGCATATTATGCGCGAGAATCTCGAAAAGAAAAAAAGTTTTTTTCGAAGTTTCGAAACTTCCTTAGAATCACTTTTTTTCCGTTCTTATTTGAGATAACTCTCTTTCATTATACTAATTAGATAGCCTCAGAAAAGCATATTATGCGCAAAGAATCTCGAAAATAAAAAATTTTTTTTAGAACTTTGGAAACTTCGTTAGAAACACTTTTTTTCCGTTCTTATTTGAGAGAACTGGTTCTCTTTCATTATACTAGTTTGATAGCCTCAGAAAAGCATATTATGCGCAAAGAATCAAGAAATGAAAAAAATTTTTTTTCGAAGTTTGGAAACTTCCTTAGAATCACTTTTTTTCCATTCTTATTTGAGATAACTGGTTCTCTTTCATTATACTAGTTTGATAGCCTCAGTAAAGCATATTATGCGCAAAGAATCTCGAAAAGAAAAAAAATTTTTTTTGAAGTTTGTAATCGTCGTTTGATTCACTTTTTTCCGTTCTTATTTGAGATAACTGGTTCTCTTTCATTATAGTAGTTTGATAGCCTCAGAAAAGCATATTATGCGCAAAGAATCTCGAAAAGAAAAAAATTTTTTTTCGAAGTTTGGAAACTTCATTAGAAGCACTTTTTTTCCATTCTTATTTGAGATAACTGGTTCTCTTTCATTATACTAGTTTGATAGCCTCAGAAAAGCATATTATGCGCAAAGAATCTCGAAAAGAAAAAAAATTTTTTTCGAAGTTTGGAAACTTCGTTAGAATCACTTTTTTTCCATTCTTATTTGAGATAACTGGTAATCTCTCATTATATTAGTTTGATAGCCTCAGAAAAGCATATTATGCCCAAAGAATCTCGAAAAGAAAAAAAATTTTTTTTGAGTTTGGAAACGTCGTTTGAATCACATTTTTCCGTTCTTATTTGAGATAACTGGTTCTCTTTCATTATAGTAGTTTGATAGCCTCAGAAAAGCATATTATGCGCAAAGAATCTCGAAATGAAAAAAATTTTTTTTCGAAGTTTGGAAACTTCCTTAGAATCACTTTTTTTCCAATTTTATTTGAAATAATTGGTTCTCTTTCATTATACTAGTTTGATAGCTTCAGAAAAGCATATTATGCGCAAAGAATCTCGAAAGGAATAAAATTTTTTTTCGATGTTCCGAAAATTCGTTAGAATCACTTTTTTTCCGTTTTTATTTGAGATAACTGGTTCTCTTGCATTATACCAATTAGATAGCCTCAGAAAAGCATATTATGCGCAAAGAATCTCGAAAATAAAAAAAAATTTTTTAGAAGTTTGGAAACTTCGTTAGAATCACTATTTTTCCGTTCTTATTTGAGATAACTGGTTCTCTTTCATTATACCAATTAGATAGCCTCAGAAAAGCATATTATGCGCAAAGAATCTCTAAAAGAAAAACATTTTTTTTCGAAGTTGGAAACTTCATTAGAATCACTTATTTTCTATTCTTATTTGAGATAACTGGTAATCTCTCATTATACTAGTTTGATAGCCTCAGAAAAGCATATTATGCGCGAAATCTCGAAAAGAAAAAAAGTTTTTTTCGAAGTTTCGAAACTTCCTTAGAATCACTTTTTTTCCGTTCTTATTTGAGATAACTCTCTTTCATTATACTAATTAGATAGCCTCAGAAAAGCATATTATGCGCAAAGAATCTCGAAAATAAAAAATTTTTTTTAGAACTTTGGAAACTTCGTTAGAAACACTTTTTTTCCGTTCTTATTTGAGAGAACTGGTTCTCTTTCATTATACTAGTTTGATAGCCTCAGAAAAGCATATTATGCGCAAAGAATCTCGAAAAGAAAAAAAATTTTTTTCGAAGTTTGGAAACTTCGTTAGAATCACTTTTTTTCCATTCTTATTTGAGATAACTGGTAATCTCTCATTATATTAGTTTGATAGCCTCAGAAAAGCATATTATGCCCAAAGAATCTCGAAAAGAAAAAAAATTCTTTTTGAAGTTTGGAAACGTCGTTTGAATCACTTTTTTCCGTTCTCATTTGAGATAACTGGTTCTCTTTCATTATAGTAGTTTGATAGCCTCAGAAAAGCATATTATGCGGAAAGAATCTCGAAAAGAAAAAAATTTTTTTTCGAAGTTTGGAAACTTCTTTAGAATCACTTTTTTTCCGTTCTTATTTGAGATAACTGGTTCTCTTTCATTATACTAGTTTGATAGCCTCAGAAAAGCATATTATGCGTAAAGAATCTCCAAAAGAAAAAAAATCTTTTTTCAAAGTTTGGAAACTTCCTTAGAAACACTTTTTTTCCATTCTTATTTCAGTTAACTGGTTCTCTTTCATTATACTAGTTTGATAGCCTCAGAAAAGCATATTATGCGCAAAGAATCTCGAAATGAAAAAAATTTTTTTTCGAAGTTTGGAAACTTCCTTAGAATCACTTTTTTTCCATTCTTATTTGAGATAACTGGTTCTCTTTCATTATACTAGTTTGATAGCCTCAGAAAAGCATAATATGCACAAAGAATCTCGAAAAGAAAAAAATTTTTTTTCGAAGTTTGGAAACTACTTAAAATCACTTTTTTTCCGTTCTTATTTGAGATAACTGGTTCTCTTTCATTATACCAGTTTGATAGCCTCAGTAAAGCATAATATGCGCAAAGAATCTCGAAAAGAAAAAAAATTTTTTTTGAAGTTTGGAAACGTCGTTTGAATCACTTTTTTCCGTTCTTATTTGAGATAACTGGTTCTCTTTCATTATAGTAGTTTGATAGCCTCAGAAAAGCATATTATGCGCAAAGAATCTCGAAAAGAAAAAAATTTTTTTTCGAAGTTTGGAAACTTCATTAGAAGCACTTTTTTTCCATTCTTATTTGAGATAACTGGTAATCTCTCATTATACTAGTTTGATAGCCTCAGAAAATCATATTATGCGCAAAGAATCTCGAAAAGAAACAAATTTTTTTCGATGTTCGGAAACTTCGTTAGAATCACTTTTTTTCCGTTCTTATTTGAGATAACTGGTTCTCTTTCATTATACTAATTAGATAGCCTCAGAAAAGCATATTATGCGCAAAGAATCTCGAAAATAAAAAAAAAATTTTATAAGTTTGGAAACTTCGTTAGAATCACTTTTTTTCCGTTCTTATTTGAGATAACTGGTTCTCTTTCATTATACTAGTTTGATAGCCTCAGAAAATCATATAATGCGCAAAGAATCTCGAAAAGAAAAAAAATTTTTTTCGAAGTTTGGAAACTTCATTAGAATCACTTTTTTTCCATTCTTATTTGAGATAAATGGTAATCTCTCATTATACTAGTTTGATAGCCTCAGAAAAGTATATTATGCGCAAAGAATCTCGAAAAGAAGAAATTTTTTTTCGAAGTTTGGAAACTTCAAAAGAATCACTTTTTTTCCATTCTTATTTGAGATAAATGGTAATCTCTCATTATACTAGTTTGATAGCCTCAGAAAAGCATATTATGCGCAAAGAATCTCGAAAATAAGAAATTTTTTTTCGGAGTTTGTAAACTTCGTTAGAATCACCTTTTTTCCGTTGTTAATTGAGATAACGGGTTCTCTTTCATTATACTAGTTTGATAGCCTCAGAAAAGCATATTATGCGCAAAGAATCTCGACAAGAAGAAATTTTTTTTTCGAAGTTTGGAAACTTCGTTAGAATCACTTTTTTCCGTTGTTATTTGAGATAACTGGTTCTCTTTCATTATACTAGTTTGATAGCCTCAGTAAAGCATATTATGCGCAAAGAATCTCGAAATGAAAAAAAATTTTTTTTCGAAGTTTGGAAACTTCCTTAGAATCACTTTTTTTCCAATTTTATTTGAAATAATTGGTTCTCTTTCATTATACTAGTTTGATAGCTTCAGAAAAGCATATTATGCGCAAAGAATCTCGAAAGGAATAAACTTTTTTTTCGATGTTCCGAAAATTCGTTAGAATCACTTTTTTTCCGTTCTTATTTGAGATAACTTGTTCTCTTGCATTATACCAATTAGATAGCCTCAGAAAAGCATATTATGCGCAAAGAATCTCGAAAATAAAAAAAATTTTTTTAGAAGTTTGGAAACTTCGTTAGAATCACTTTTTTTCCGTTCTTATTTGAGATAACTGGTTCTCTTTCATTATACCAATTAGAGAGCCTCAGAAAAGCATATTATGCGCAAAGAATCTCGAAAAGAAAAAAATTTTTTTTCGAAGTTGGAAACTTCATTAGAATCACTTTTTTTCTATTCTTATTTGAGATAACTGGTAATCTCTCATTATACAAGTCTGATAGCCTCAGAAAAGCATATTATGCGCGAGAATCTCGAAAAGAAAAAAAGTTTTTTTCGAAGTTTCGAAACTTCCTTAGAATCACTTTTTTTCCGTTCTTATTTGAGATAACTCTCTTTCATTATACTAATTAGATAGCCTCAGAAAAGCATATTATGCGCAAAGAATCTCGAAAATAAAAAATTTTTTTTAGAACTTTGGAAACTTCGTTAGAAACACTTTTTTTCCGTTCTTATTTGAGAGAACTGGTTCTCTTTCATTATACTAGTTTGATAGCCTCAGAAAAGCATATTATGCGCAAAGAATCAAGAAATGAAAAAAATTTTTTTTCGAAGTTTGGAAACTTCCTTAGAATCACTTTTTTTCCATTCTTATTTGAGATAACTGGTTCTCTTTCATTATACTAGTTTGATAGCCTCAGTAAAGCATATTATGCGCAAAGAATCTCGAAAAGAAAAAAAATTTTTTTTGAAGTTTGTAATCGTCGTTTGATTCACTTTTTTCCGTTCTTATTTGAGATAACTGGTTCTCTTTCATTATAGTAGTTTGATAGCCTCAGAAAAGCATATTATGCGCAAAGAATCTCGAAAAGAAAAAAATTTTTTTTCGAAGTTTGGAAACTTCATTAGAAGCACTTTTTTTCCATTCTTATTTGAGATAACTGGTAATCTCTCATTATACTAGTTTGATAGCTTCAGAAAATCATATTAGGCGCAAAGAATCTCGAAAAGAAACAAATTTTTTTCGATGTTCGGAAACTTCGTTAGAATCACTTTTTTTCCGTTCTTATTTGAGATAACTGGTTCTCTTTCATTATACTAATTAGATAGCCTCAGAAAAGCATATAATGCGCAAAGAATCTCGAAAATAAAAAAAAAAAATTTTATAAGTTTGGAAACTTCGTTAGAATCACTTTTTTTCCGTTCTTATTTGAGATAACTGGTTCTCTTTCATTATACTAGTTTGATAGCCTCAGAAAATCATATAATGCGCAAAGAATCTCGAAAAGAAAAAAATTTTTTTTGGAAGTTTGGAAACTTCATTAGAATCACTTTTTTTCCATTCTTATTTGAGATAAATGGTAATCTCTCATTATACTAGTTTGATAGCCTCAGAAAAGCATATTATGCGCAAAGAATCTCGAAAAGAAGAAATTTTTTTTCGAAGTTTGGAAACTTCAAAAGAATCACTTTTTTTCCATTCTTTTTTGAGATAAATGGTAATCTCTCATTATACTAGTTTGATAGCCTCAGAAAAGCTTATTATGCGCAAAGAATCTCGAAAATAAGAAATTTTTTTTTCGGAGTTTGTAAACTTCGTTAGAATCACCTTTTTTCCGTTGTTAATTGAGATAACGGGTTCTCTTTCATTATACTAGTTTGATAGCCTCAGAAAAGCATATTATGCGCAAAGAATCTCGACAAGAAGAAATTTTTTTTTCGAAGTTTGGAAACTTCGTTAGAATCACTTTTTTCCGTTGTTATTTGAGATAACTGGTTCTCTTTCATTATACTAGTTTGATAGCCTCAGTAAAGCATATTATGCGCAAAGAATCTCGAAAAGAAAAAAAATTTTTTTCGAAGTTTGGAAACTTCGTTAGAATATCTTTTTTTCCGTTCTTATTTGAGATAACTGGTTCTCTTTCATCATAGTAGTTTGATAGCCTCAGAAAAGCATATTATGCGCAAAGAATCTCGAAATGAAAAAAATTTTTTTCCAAGTTTGGAAACTTCCTTAGAATCACTTTTTTTCCAATTTTATTTGAAATAATTGGTTCTCTTTCATTATACTAGTTTGATAGCTTCAGAAAAGCATATTATGCGCAAAGAATCTCGAAAGGAATAAAATTTTTTTTCGATGTTCCGAAAATTCGTTAGAATCACTTTTTTTCCGTTCTTATTTGAGATAACTGGTTCTCTTGCATTATACCAATTAGATAGCCTCAGAAAAGCATATTATGCGCAAAGAATCTCGAAAATAAAAAAAATTTTTTTAGAAGTTTGGAAACTTCGTTAGAATCACTTTTTTTCCGTTCTTATTTGAGATAACTGGTTCTCTTTCATTATACCAATTAGATAGCCTCAGAAAAGCATATTATGCGCAAAGAATCTCGAAAAGAAAAAAATTTTTTTTCGAAGTTGGAAACTTCATTAGAATCACTTTTTTTCTATTCTTATTTGAGATAACTGGTAATCTCTCATTATACTAGTTTGATAGCCTCAGAAAAGCATATTATGCGCGAGAATCTCGAAAAGAAAAAAAGTTTTTTTCGAAGTTTCGAAACTTCCTTAGAATCACTTTTTTTCCGTTCTTATTTGAGATAACTCTCTTTCATTATACCAATTAGATAGCCTCAGAAAAGCATATTATGCGCAATGAATCTCGAAAATAAAAAATTTTTTTTAGAACTTTGGAAACTTCGTTAGAAACACTTTTTTTCCGTTCTTATTTGAGAGAACTGGTTCTCTTTCATTATACTATTTTGATAGCCTCAGAAAAGCATATTATGCGCAAAGAATCTCGAAAAGAAAAAAAAATTTTTTCGAAGTTTGGAAACTACGTCAGAATCACTTTTTTTCCATTCTTATTTGAGATAACTGGTAATCTCTCATTATATTAGTTTGATAGCCTCAGAAAAGCATATTATGCCCAAAGAATCTCGAAAAGAAAAAAAATTTTTTTTGAAGTTTGGAAACGTCGTTTGAATCACTTTTTTCCGTTCTTATTTGAGATAACTGGTTCTCTTTCATTATATTAGTTTGATAGCCTCAGAAAAGCATATTATGCGCAAAGAATCTCGAAAAGAAAAAAATTTTTTTTCGAAGTTTGGAAACTTCTTTAGAATCCCTTTTTTTCCGTTCTTATTTGAGATAACTGGTTCTCTTTCATTATACTAGTTTGATAGCCTCAGAAAAGCATATTATGCGCAAAGAATCTCGAAAAGAAACAAATTTTTTTCGATGTTCGGAAACTTCGTTAGAATCACTTTTTTTCCATTCTTATTTGAGATAACTGGTTCTCTTTCATTATACTAATTAGATAGCCTCAGAAAAGCATATTATGCGCAAAGAATCTCGAAAAAAAAAAAAAAATTTTTATAAGTTTGGAAACTTCGTTAGAATCACTTTTTTTCCGTTCTTATTTGAGATAACTGGTTCTCTTTCATTATACTAGTTTGATAGCCTCAGAAAATCATATAATGCGCAAAGAATCTCGAAAAGAAAAAAATTTTTTTTCGAAGATTGGAAACTTGGTTAGAATCACTTTTTTTCCGTTCTTATTTGAGATAACTGGTAATCTCTCATTATACTAGTTTGATAGCCTCAGAAAATCATATTATGCGCAAAGAATCTCGAAAAGAAAAAAAATTTTTTTCGAAGTTCGGAAACTTCGTTAGAATCACTTTTTTTCCGTTCTTATTTGAGATAACTGGTTCTCTTTCATTATAATAATTAGATAGCCTCAGAAAAGCATATTATGCGCAAAGAATCTCGAAAATAAAAAAAAATTTTTTAGAAGTTTGGAAACTTCGTTAGAATCACTTTTTTTCCGTTCTTATTTGAGATAACTGGTTCTCTTTCATTATACTAGTTTGATAGCCTCAGAAAAGCATATTATACGGTGAGAATCTCGAAAAGAAAAAAAACTTTTTTCGAAGTTTGGAAACTTCGTTAGAATCACTTTTTTTCCGTTCTTATTTGAGATAACTGGTTCTCTTTCATTATACTTGTTTGATACACTCAGTAAAGCATAATATGCGCAAAGAATCTCGAAAAGAAAAAAAATTTTTTTCGAAGTCTGGAAACTTCGTTAGAATTACTTTTTTTCCGTTCTTATTTGAGATAACTGGTTCTCTTTCATTATACCAATTAGATAGCCTCAGAAAAGCATATTATGCGCAAAGAATCTCGAAAAGAAAAAAATTTTTTTTCGAAGTTGGAAACTTTATTAGAATCACTTTTTTTCTATTCTTATTTGAGATAACTGGTAATCTCTCATTATACAAGTTTGATAGCCTCAGAAAAGCATATTATGCGCGAGAATCTCGAAAAGAAAAAAAGTTTTTTTCGAAGTTTCGAAACTTCCTTAGAATCACTTTTTTTCCGTTCTTATTTGAGATAACTCTCTTTCATTATACTAATTAGATAGCCTCAGAAAAGCATATTATGCGCAAAGAATCTCGAAAATAAAAAATTTTTTTTAGAACTTTGGAAACTTCGTTAGAAACACTTTTTTTCCGTTCTTATTTGAGAGAACTGGTTCTCTTTCATTATACTAGTTTGATAGCCTCAGAAAAGCATATTATGCGCGAAGAATCAAGAAATGAAAAAAATTTTTTTTCGAAGTTTGGAAACTTCCTTAGAATCACTTTTTTTCCATTCTTATTTGAGATAACTGGTTCTCTTTCATTATACTAGTTTGATAGCCTCAGTAAAGCATATTATGCGCAAAGAATCTCGAAAAGAAAAAAATTTTTTTTTGAAGTTTGTAATCGTCGTTTGATTCACTTTTTTCCGTTCTTATTTGAGATAACTGGTTCTCTTTCATTATAGTAGTTTGATAGCCTCAGAAAAGCATATTATGCGCAAAGAATCTCGAAAAGAAAAAAATTTTTTTTCGAAGTTTGGAAACTTCATTAGAAGCACTTTTTTTCCATTCTTATTTGAGATAACTGGTAATCTCTCATTATACTAGTTTGATAGCTTCAGAAAATCATATTAGGCGCAAAGAATCTCGAAAAGAAACAAATTTTTTTCGATGTACGGAAACTTCGTTAGAATCACTTTTTTTCCGTTCTTATTTGAGATAACTGGTTCTCTTTCATTATACTAATTAGATAGCCTCAGAAAAGCATATAATGCGCAAAGAATCTCGAAAATAAAAAAAAAAAATTTTATAAGTTTGGAAACTTCGTTAGAATCACTTTTTTTCCGTTCTTATTTGAGATAACTGGTTCTCTTTCATTATACTAGTTTGATAGCCTCAGAAAATCATATAATGCGCAAAGAATCTCGAAAAGAAAAAAATTTTTTTTGGAAGTTTGGAAACTTCATTAGAATCACTTTTTTTCCATTCTTATTTGAGATAAATGGTAATCTCTCATTATACTAGTTTGATAGCCTCAGAAAAGCATATTATGCGCAAAGAATCTCGAAAAGAAGAAATTTTTTTTCGAAGTTTGGAAACTTCAAAAGAATCACTTTTTTTCCATTCTTTTTTGAGATAAATGGTAATCTCTCATTATACTAGTTTGATAGCCTCAGAAAAGCTTATTATGCGCAAAGAATCTCGAAAATAAGAAATTTTTTTTTCGGAGTTTGTAAACTTCGTTAGAATCACCTTTTTTCCGTTGTTAATTGAGATAACGGGTTCTCTTTCATTATACTAGTTTGATAGCCTCAGAAAAGCATATTATGCGCAAAGAATCTCGACAAGAAGAAATTTTTTTTTCGAAGTTTGGAAACTTCGTTAGAATCACTTTTTTCCGTTGTTATTTGAGATAACTGGTTCTCTTTCATTATACTAGTTTGATAGCCTCAGTAAAGCATATTATGCGCAAAGAATCTCGAAAAGAAAAAAAATTTTTTTCGAAGTTTGGAAACTTCGTTAGAATATCTTTTTTTCCGTTCTTATTTGAGATAACTGGTTCTCTTTCATCATAGTAGTTTGATAGCCTCAGAAAAGCATATTATGCGCAAAGAATCTCGAAATGAAAAAAATTTTTTTCCAAGTTTGGAAACTTCCTTAGAATCACTTTTTTTCCAATTTTATTTGAAATAATTGGTTCTCTTTCATTATACTAGTTTGATAGCTTCAGAAAAGCATATTATGCGCAAAGAATCTCGAAAGGAATAAAATTTTTTTTCGATGTTCCGAAAATTCGTTAGAATCACTTTTTTTCCGTTCTTATTTGAGATAACTGGTTCTCTTGCATTATACCAATTAGATAGCCTCAGAAAAGCATATTATGCGCAAAGAATCTCGAAAATAAAAAAAATTTTTTTAGAAGTTTGGAAACTTCGTTAGAATCACTTTTTTTCCGTTCTTATTTGAGATAACTGGTTCTCTTTCATTATACCAATTAGATAGCCTCAGAAAAGCATATTATGCGCAAAGAATCTCGAAAAGAAAAAAATTTTTTTTCGAAGTTGGAAACTTCATTAGAATCACTTTTTTTCTATTCTTATTTGAGATAACTGGTAATCTCTCATTATACTAGTTTGATAGCCTCAGAAAAGCATATTATGCGCGAGAATCTCGAAAAGAAAAAAAGTTTTTTTCGAAGTTTCGAAACTTCCTTAGAATCACTTTTTTTCCGTTCTTATTTGAGATAACTCTCTTTCATTATACCAATTAGATAGCCTCAGAAAAGCATATTATGCGCAATGAATCTCGAAAATAAAAAATTTTTTTTAGAACTTTGGAAACTTCGTTAGAAACACTTTTTTTCCGTTCTTATTTGAGAGAACTGGTTCTCTTTCATTATACTATTTTGATAGCCTCAGAAAAGCATATTATGCGCAAAGAATCTCGAAAAGAAAAAAAAATTTTTTCGAAGTTTGGAAACTACGTCAGAATCACTTTTTTTCCATTCTTATTTGAGATAACTGGTAATCTCTCATTATATTAGTTTGATAGCCTCAGAAAAGCATATTATGCCCAAAGAATCTCGAAAAGAAAAAAAATTTTTTTTGAAGTTTGGAAACGTCGTTTGAATCACTTTTTTCCGTTCTTATTTGAGATAACTGGTTCTCTTTCATTATAGTAGTTTGATAGCCTCAGAAAAGCATATTATGCGCAAAGAATCTCGAAAAGAAAAAAATTTTTTTTCGAAGTTTGGAAACTTCTTTAGAATCCCTTTTTTTCCGTTCTTATTTGAGATAACTGGTTCTCTTTCATTATACTAGTTTGATAGCCTCAGAAAAGCATATTATGCGCAAAGAATCTCGAAAAGAAACAAATTTTTTTCGATGTTCGGAAACTTCGTTAGAATCACTTTTTTTCCATTCTTATTTGAGATAACTGGTTCTCTTTCATTATACTAATTAGATAGCCTCAGAAAAGCATATTATGCGCAAAGAATCTCGAAAAAAAAAAAAAATTTTTATAAGTTTGGAAACTTCGTTAGAATCACTTTTTTTCCGTTCTTATTTGAGATAACTGGTTCTCTTTCATTATACTAGTTTGATAGCCTCAGAAAATCATATAATGCGCAAAGAATCTCGAAAAGAAAAAAATTTTTTTTCGAAGATTGGAAACTTGGTTAGAATCACTTTTTTTCCGTTCTTATTTGAGATAACTGGTAATCTCTCATTATACTAGTTTGATAGCCTCAGAAAATCATATTATGCGCAAAGAATCTCGAAAAGAAAAAAAATTTTTTTCGAAGTTCGGAAACTTCGTTAGAATCACTTTTTTTCCGTTCTTATTTGAGATAACTGGTTCTCTTTCATTATAATAATTAGATAGCCTCAGAAAAGCATATTATGCGCAAAGAATCTTGAAAATAAAAAAAAAATTTTTAGAAGTTTGGAAACTTCGTTAGAATCACTTTTTTTCCGTTCTTATTTGAGATAACTGGTTCTCTTTCATTATACTAGTTTGATAGCCTCAGAAAAGCATATTATACGGTGAGAATCTCGAAAAGAAAAAAAACTTTTTTCGAAGTTTGGAAACTTCGTTAGAATCACTTTTTTTCCGTTCTTATTTGAGATAACTGGTTCTCTTTCATTATACTTGTTTGATACACTCAGTAAAGCATAATATGCGCAAAGAATCTCGAAAAGAAAAAAAATTTTTTTCGAAGTCTGGAAACTTCGTTAGAATTACTTTTTTTCCGTTCTTATTTGAGATAACTGGTTCTCTTTCATTATAGTAGTTGCATAGCCTCAGAAAAGCATATTATGCGCAAAGAATCTCGAAATGAAAAAAATTTTTTTTCGAAGTTTGGAAACTTCCTTAGAATCACTTTTTTTCCATTCTTATTTGAGATAACTGGTTCTCTTTCATTATACTAGTTTGATAGCCTCAGAAAAGCATAATATGCACAAAGAATCTCGAAAAGAAAAAAATTTTTTTTCGAAGTTTGGAAACTTCTTTAGAATCACTTTTTTTCCGTTCTTATTTGAGATAACTGGTTCTCTTTCATTATACTAGTTTGATAGCCTCAGTAAAGCATATTATGCGCAAAGAATCTCGAAAAGAAAAAAAATTTTTTTTGAAGTTTGGAATCGTCGTTTGAATCACTTTTTTCCGTTCTTATTTGAGATAACTGGTTCTCTTTCATTATAGTAGTTTGATAGCCTCAGAAAAGCATATTATGCGCAAAGAATCTCGAAAAGAAAAAAATTTTTTTTCGAAGTTTGGAAACTTCATTAGAAGCACTTTTTTTCCATTCTTATTTGAGATAACTGGTAATCTCTCATTATACTAGTTTGATAGCCTCAGAAAATCATACTATGCGCAAAGAATCTCGAAAAGAAACAAATTTTTTTTGATGTTCGGAAACTTCGTTAGAATCACTTTTTTTCCGTTCTTATTTGAGATAACTGGTTCTCTTTCATTATACTAATTAGATAGCCTCAGAAAAGCATATTATGCGCAAAGAATCTCGAAAAAAAAAAAAATTTTTATAAGTTTGGAAACTTCGTTAGAATCACTTTTTTTCCGTTCTTATTTGAGATAACTGGTTCTCTTTCATTATACTAGTTTGATAGCCTCAGAAAATCATATAATGCGCAAAGAATCTCGAAAAGAAAAAAATTTTTTTTCGAAGTTTGGAAACTTGGTTAGAATCACTTTTTTCCGTTCTTATTTGAGATAACTGGTAATCTCTCATTATACTAGTTTGATAGCCTCAGAAAATCATATTATGCGCAAAGAATCTCGAAAAGAAAAAAAATTTTTTTCGAAGTTCGGAAACTTCGTTAGAATCACTTTTTTTCCGTTCTTATTTGAGATAACTGGTTCTCTTTCATTATAATAATTAGATAGCCTCAGAAAAGCATATTATGCGCAAAGAATCTCGAAAATAAAAAAAAATTTTTTAGAAGTTTGGAAACTTCGTTAGAATCACTTTTTTTCCGTTCTTATTTGAGATAACTGGTTCTCTTTCATTATACTAGTTTGATAGCCTCAGAAAAGCATATTATACGGTGAGAATCTCGAAAAGAAAAAAAACTTTTTTCGAAGTTTGGAAACTTCGTTAGAATCACTTTTTTTCCGTTCTTATTTGAGATAACTGGTTCTCTTTCATTATACTAGTTTGATAGCCTTAGAAAAGCATATTATGCACAAAGAATCTCGAAAAGAAAAAAAAATTTTTCCAAGTTTGGAAACTTCGTTACAATCACTTTTATTCTGTTCTTATTTGACATAACTAGTTCTCTTTCATTATACTAGTTTGATAGCCTCAGAAAATCATATAATGCCCAAAGAATCTCGAAAAGAAAAAAAATTTTTTTTGAAGTTTGGAAACGTCGTTTGAATCACTTTTTTTCCGTTCTTATTTGAGATAACTGGTTCTCTTTCATTATACTAATTAGATAGCCTCAGAAAAGCATATTATGCGCAAAGAATCTCGAAAAAAAAAAAAATTTTTATAAGTTTGGAAACTTCGTTAGAATCACTTTTTTTCCGTTCTTATTTGAGATAACTGGTTCTCTTTCATTATACTAGTTTGATAGCCTCAGAAAATCATATAATGCGCAAAGAATCTCGAAAAGAAAAAAATTTTTTTAGAAGTTTGGAAACTTCGTTAGAATCACTTTTTTTCCGTTCTTATTTGAGATAACTGGTTCTCTTTCATTATACCAATTAGATAGCCTCAGAAAAGCATATTATGCGCAAAGAATCTCGAAAAGAAAAAAATTTTTTTTCGAAGTTGGAAACTTCATTAGAATCACTTTTTTTCTATTCTTATTTGAGATAACTGGTAATCTCTCATTATACTAGTTTGATAGCCTCAGAAAAGCATATTATGCGCGAGAATCTCGAAAAGAAAAAAAGTTTTTTTCGAAGTTTCGAAACTTCCTCAGAATCACTTTTTTTCCGTTCTTATTTGAGATAACTCTCTTTCATTATACTAATTAGATAGCCTCAGAAAAGCATATTATGCGCAAAGAATCTCGAAAATAAAAAATTTTTTTTAGAACTTTGGAAACTTAGTTAGAAACACTTTTTTTCCGTTCTTATTTGAGAGAACTGGTTCTCTTTCATTATACTAGTTTGATAGCCTCAGAAAAGCATATTATGCGCAAAGAATCTCGAAAAGAAAAAAAAATTTTTTCGAAGTTTGGAAACTTCGTTAGAATCACTTTTTTTCCATTCTTATTTGAGATAACTGGTAATCTCTCATTATATTAGTTTGATAGCCTCAGAAAAGCATATTATGCCCAAAGAATCTCGAAAAGAAAAAAAATTTTTTTTGAAGTTTGGAAACGTCGTTTGAATCACTTTTTTCCGTTCTTATTTGAGATAACTGGTTCTCTTTCATTATACTAGTTTGATAGCCTCAGAAAAGCATATTATGCGCAAAGAATATCGAAAAGAAAAAAATTTTTTTTCCAAGTTTGGAAACTTCTTTAGAATCACTTTTTTTCCGTTCTTATTTGAGATAACTGGTTCTCTTTCATTATACTAGTTTGATAGCCTCAGAAAAGCATATTATGCGCAAAGAATCTCCAAAAGAAAAAAAATCTTTTTTCAAAGTTTGGAAACTTCCTTAGAAACACTTTTTTACCATTCTTATTTCAGTTAACTGGTTCTCTTTCATTATACTAGTTTGATAGCCTCAGAAAAGCATATTATGCGCAAAGAATCTCGAAATGAAAAAAATTTTTTTTCGAAGTTTGGAAACTTCCTTAGAATCACTTTTTTTCCATTCTTATTTGAGATAACTGGTTCTCTTTCATTATACTAGTTTGATAGCCTCAGAAAAGCATAATATGCACAAAGAATCTCGAAAAGAAAAAAATTTTTTTTCGAAGTTTGGAAACTTCTTTGGAATCACTTTTTTTCCGTTCTTATTTGAGATAACTGGTTCTCTTTCATTATACTAGTTTGATAGCTTCAGTAAAGCATATTATGCGCAAAGAATCTCGAAAAGAAAAAAAATTTTTTTTGAAGTTTGGAAACGTCGTTTGAATCACTTTTTTCCGTTCTTATTTGAGATAACTGGTTCTCTTTCATTATAGTAGTTTGATAGCCTCAGAAAAGCATATTATGCGCAAAGAATCTCGAAAAGAAAAAAATTTTTTTTCGAAGTTTGGAAACTTCATTAGAAGCACTTTTTTTCCATTCTTATTTGAGATACCTGGTAATCTCTCATTATACTAGTTTGATAGCCTCAGAAAATCATATTATGCGCAAAGAATCTCGAAAAGAAACAAATTTTTTTCGATGTTCGGAAACTTCGTTAGAATCACTTTTTTTCCGTTCTTATTTGAGATAACTGGTTCTCTTTCATTATACTAATTAGATAGCCTCAGAAAAGCATATTATGCGCAAAGAATCTCGAAAATAAAAAAAAAAATTTTATAAGTTTGGAAACTTCGTTATAATCACTTTTTTTCCGTTCTTATTTGAGATAACTGGTTCTCTTTCATTATACTAGTTTGATAGCCTCAGAAAATCATATTATGCGCAAAGAATCTCGAAAAGAAGAAAATTTTTTTCGAAGTTTGGAAACTTCAAAAGAATCACTTTTTTCCATTCTTATTTGAGATAAATGGTAATCTCTCATTATACTAGTTTGATAGCCTCAGAAAAGCATATTATGCGCAAAAAATCTCGAAAATAAGAAATTTTTTTTTCGGAGTTTGTAAACTTCGTTAGAATCACCTTTTTTCCGTTGTTAATTGAGATAACGGGTTCTCTTTCATTATACTAGTTTGATAGCCTCAGTAAAGCATATTATGCGCAAAGAATCTCGAAATGAAAAAAATTTTTTTCGAAGTTTGGAAACTTCCTTAGAATCACTTTTTTTCCGTTCTTATTTGAGATAACTCTCTTTCATTATACTAATTAGATAGCCTCAGAAAAGCATATTATGCGCAAAGAATCTCGAAAATAAAAAATTTTTTTTAGAACTTTGGAAACTTCGTTAGAAACACTTTTTTTCCGTTCTTATTTGAGAGAACTGGTTCTCTTTCATTATACTAGTTTGATAGCCTCAGAAAAGCATATTATGCGCAAAGAATCTCGAAAAGAAAAAAAATTTTTTTCGAAGTTTGGAAACTTCGTTAGAATCACTTTTTTTCCATTCTTATTTGAGATAACTGGTAATCTCTCATTATATTAGTTTGATAGCCTCAGAAAAGCATATTATGCCCAAAGAATCTCGAAAAGAAAAAAAATTTTTTTTGAGTTTGGAAACGTCGTTTGAATCACTTTTTTCCGTTCTTATTTGAGATAACTGGTTCTCTTTCATTATAGTAGTTTGATAGCCTCAGAAAAGCATATTATGCGCAAAGAATCTCGAAATAAAAAAATTTTTTTTCGAAGTTTGGAAACTTCCTTAGAATCACTTTTTTTCCAATTTTATTTGAAATAATTGGTTCTCTTTCATTATACTAGTTTGATAGCCTCAGAAAAGCATATTATGCGCAAGGAATCTCGAAAAGAAAAAAAATTTTTTTCGAAGTTTGGAAACTTCGTTAGAATCACTTTTTTTCCGTTCTTATTTGAGATAACTGGTTCTCTTTCATTTTAGTAGTTTGATAGCCTTAGAAAAGCATATTATGCGCAAAGAATCTCGAAAAGAAAAAATTTTTTTTCGAAATTTGGAAACTTCGTTAGAATCACTTTTATTCCGTTCTTATTTGAGATAACTGGTTCTCTTTCATTTTACTAGTTTGATAGCCTCAGAAAAGCATATTATGCGCAAAGAATCTCGAAAAGAAAAAAAATTTTTTTCGAAGTTCGGAAACTTCGTTAGAATCACTTTTTTTCCGTTCTTATTTGAGATAACTGGTTCTCTTTCATTATACTGGTTTGATAGCCTCAGAAAAGCATATTATGCGCAAAGAATCTCGAAAAGAAAAAAATTTTTTTTTGAAGTTTGGAAACTTCTTTAGAATCACTTTTTTTGCGTTCTTATTTGAGATACCTGGTTCTCTTTCATTATACTAGTTTGATAGCCTCAGAAAATCATATTATGCGCAAAGAATCTCGAAAATAAAAAAAAAATTTTTCGAAGTTTGAAACTTCGTTAGAATCACTTTTTTTCCGTTCTTATTTGAGATAACTGGTTCTCTTTCATTATACTAGTTTGATAGCCTTAGAAAAGCATATTATGCACAAAGAATCTCGAAAAGAAAAAAAATTTTTTCCAAGTTTGGAAACTTCGTTACAATCACTTTTATTCTGTTCTTATTTGACATAACTAGTTCTCTTTCATTATACTAGTTTGATAGCCTCAGAAAAGCATATTATGCGCAAAGAATCTCGAATTAAAAAAAATTTTTTTTCGAAGTTTGGAAACATCCTTAGAATCACTTTTTTTCCATTCTTATTTGAGATAACTGGTTCTCTTTCATTATACTAGTTTGATAGCCTCAGAAAAGCATAAAATGCACAAAGAATCTCGAAAAGAAAAAAATTTTTTTTCGAAGTTTGGAAACTTCTTTAGAATCACTTTTTTTCCGTTCTTATTTGAGATAACTGGTTCTCTTTCATTATACTAGTTTGATAGCCTCAGTAAAGCATATTATGCGCAAAGAATCACGAAAAGAAAAAAAAAAATTTTCGAAGTTTGGAAACTTCGTTAGAATCACTTTATTTCCATTCTTATTTGAGATAACTGGTTCTCTTTCATTATACTAGTTTGATAGCTTCAGAAAAGCATATTATGCGCAAAGAATCTCGAAAAGAAAAATTTTTTTTTTTTGAAGTTTGGAAACTTCTTTAGAATGACTTTTTTTCCGTTCTTATTTGAGATAACTGGTTCTCTTTCATTATACTAGTTTGATAGCCTCAGAAAAGCATATTATGCGCAAAGAATCTCGAAAAGAAAAAAATTTTTTTTCGAAGTTTGGAAACTTCATTAGAAGCACTTTTTTTCCATTCTTATTTGAGATAACTGGTAATCTCTCATTATACTAGTTTGATAGCCTCAGAAAATCATATTATGCGCAAAGAATCTCGAAAAGAAAAAAAATTTTTTTCGAAGTTCGGAAACTTCGTTAGAATCACTTTTTTTCCGTTCTTATTTGAGATAACTGGTTCTCTTTCATTATACTGGTTTGATAGCCTCAGAAAAGCATATTATGCGCAAAGAATCTCGAAAAGAAAAAAATTTTTTTTCGAAGTTTGGAAACTTCTTTAGAATCACTTTTTTTCCGTTCTTATTTGAGATAACTGGTTCTCTTTCATATACTAGTTTGATAGCCTCAGAAAAGCATATTATGCACAAAGAATCTCGAAAGAAAAATTTTTTTTTTCGAAGTTTGGAAACTTCGTTAGAATCACTTTTTTTCCGTTCTTATTTGAGATAACTGGTTCTCTTTCATTATACTAGTTTGATAGCCTCAGAAAAGCATATTATGCGCAAAGAATCTCGAAAATAAAAAAAAAAATTTTCGAAGTTTGAAACTTCGTTAGAATCACTTTTTTTCCGTTCTTATTTGAGATAACTGGTTCTCTTTCATTATACTAGTTTGATAGCCTCAGAAAAGCATATTATGCGCAGGGAATCTCGAAAAGAAAAAAAATTTTTTTCGAAGTTTGGAAACTTCGTTAGAATCACTTTTTTTCCGTTCTTATTTGAGATAACTGGTTCTCTTTCATTTTACTAGTTTGATAGCCTCAGAAAAGCATATTATGCGCAAAGAATCTCGAAAAGAAAAAAATTTTTTTCGAAATTTGGAAACTTCGTTAGAATCACTTTTATTCCGTTCTTATTTGAGATAACTGGTTCTCTTTCATTATACTAGTTTGATAGCCTCAGAAAAGAATATTATGCGCTAAGAATCTCGAAAAGAAAAAAATTTTTTTTCGAAGTTTGGAAACTTCGTTAGAATCACTTTTTTTCCGTTCTTATTTGAGATAACTGGTTCTCTTTCATTATACTAGTTTGATAGCCTTAGAAAAGCATATTATGCACAAAGAATCTCGAAAAGAAAAAAAATTTTTTCCAAGTTTGGAAACTTCGTTACAATCACTTTTATTCTGTTCTTATTTGACATAACTGGTTCTCTTTCATTATACTAGTTTGATAGCCTCAGAAAAGCATATTATGCGCAAAGAATCTCGAAATGAAAAAAAATTTTTTTCGAAGTTTGGAAACTTCCTTAGAATCACTTTTTTTCCATTCTTATTTGAGATAACTGGTTCTCTTTCATTATACTAGTTTGATAGCCTCAGAAAAGCATAATATGCACAAAGAATCTCGAAAAGAAAAAAATTTTTTTTCGAAGTTTGGAAACTTCTTTAGAATCACTTTTTTTCCGTTCTTATTTGAGATAACTGGTTCTCTTTCATTATACTAGTTTGATAGCCTCAGTAAAGCATATTATGCGCAAAGAATCACGAAAAGAAAAAAAAAAATTTTCGAAGTTTGGAAACTTCGTTAGAATCACTTTTTTTCCATTCTTATTTGAGATAACTGGTTCTCTTTCATTATACTAGTTTGATAGTTTCAGAAAAGCATATTATGCGCAAAGAATCTCGAAAAGAAATTTTTTTTTTTTTTGAAGTTTGGAAACTTCTTTAGAATGACTTTTTTTCCGTTCTTATTTGAGATAACTGGTTCTCTTTCATTATACTAGTTTGATAGCCTCAGAAAAGCATATTATGCCCAAAGAATCTCGAAAAGAAAAAAATTTTTTTTCGAAGTTTGGAAACTTCATTAGAAGCACTTTTTTTCCATTCTTATTTGAGATAACTGGTAATCTCTCATTATACTAGTTTGATAGCCTCAGAAAATCATATTATGCGCAAAGAATCTCGAAAAGAAAAAAAATTTTTTTCGAAGTTCGGAAACTTCGTTAGAATCACTTTTTTTCCGTTCTTATTTGAGATAACTGGTTCTCTTTCATTATACTGGTTTGATAGCCTCAGAAATGCATATTATGCGCAAAGAATCTCGAAAAGAAAAAAAATTTTTTTTTGAAGTTTGGAAACTTCTTTAGAATCACTTTTTTTGCGTTCTTATTTGAGATACCTGGTTCTCTTTCATTATACTAGTTTGATAGCCTCAGAAAATCATATTATGCGCAAAGAATCTCTAAAAGAAACAAATTTTTTTTGATGTTCGGAAACTTCGTTAGAATCACTTTTTTTCCGTTCTTATTTGAGATTAGATAGCCTCAGAAAAGCATATTATGCGCAAAGAATCTCGAAAATAAAAAAAAAAATTTTTATAATTTTGGAAACTTCGTTAGAATCACTTTTTTTCCATTCTTATTTGAGATAACTGGTTCTCTTTCATTATACTAGTTTGATAGCCTCAGAAAAGCATATTATGCGCAAAGAATCTCGAAAAGAAAAAAATTTTTTTTCGAAGTTTGGAAACTTCAAAAGATATACTTTTTTTCCATTCTTATTTGAGATAAATGGTAATCTCTCATTATACTAGTTTGATAGCCTAAGAAAAGCATATTATGCGCAAAGAATCTCGAAAAGAAAAAATTTTTTCTTCGAAGTTTGGAAACGTCGTTAGAATCACTTTTTTTCCGTTCTTAATTGAGATAACTGGTTCTCTTTCATTATACTAGTTTGATAGCCTCAGAAAAGCATATTATGCGCAAGGAATCTCGAAAAGAAAAAAATTTTTTTTCGAAGTTTGGAAACTTCATTAGAATCACTTTTTTTCCATTCTGATTTGAGATAACTTGTAATCTCTCATTATACTAGTTTGATAGCGTCAGAAAATCATATTATGCGCAAAGAATCTCGAAAAGAATAAAATTTTTTTTCGATGTTCCGAAAATTCGTTAGAATCACTTTTTTTCCGTTCTTATTTGAGATAACTCTCTTTCATTATACTAATTAGATAGCCTCAGAAAAGCATATTATGCGCAAAGAATCTCGAAAATAAAAAAATTTTTTTTAGAACTTTGGAAACTTCGTTAGAAACACTTTTTTTCCGTTCTTATTTGAGAGAACTGGTTCTCTTTCATTATACTAGTTTGATAGCCTCAGAAAAGCATATTATGCGCAAAGAATCTCGAAAAGAAAAAAATTTTTTTTCGAAGTTTGGAAACTTCGTTAGAATCACTTTTTTCCCATTCTTATTTGAGATAACTGGTTCTCTTTCATTATACTAGTTTGATACACTCAGTAAAGCATATTATGCGCAAAGAATCTCGAAAAGAAAAAAAATTTTTTCGAGGTCTGGAAACCTTGTTAGAATTACTTTTTTTCCGTTCTTATTTGAGATAACTGGTTATCTTTCATTATAGTAGTTTCATAGCCTCAGAAAAGCATATTATGCGCAAAGAATCTCGAAATGAAAAAATTTTTTTCGAAGTTTGGAAACTCCCTTAGAATCACTTTTTTTCCAATCTTATTTGAGATAACTGGTTCTCTTTCATTATACTAGTTTGATAGCCTAAGAAAAGCATATTATGCGCAAAGAATCTCGAAAAGAAAAATTTTTTTTTTTTGAAGTTTTGAAACATCTTTAGAATCACTTTTTTTGCGTTCTTATTTGAGATATCTGGTTCTCTTTCATTATACTAGTTTGATAGCCTCAGAAAAGCATATTATGCGCAAAGAATCTCGAAAAGAAAAATTTTTTTTTCGAAGTTTGGAAACTTCGTTAGAATCACTTTTTTTCCGTTCTTATTTGAGATAACTGGTTCTCTTTCATTATACTAGTTTGATAGCCTCAGAAAAGCATATTATGCGCAAAGAATCTCGAAAAGAAAAAAATTTTTTTTCGAAGTTTGGAAACTTCCTTAGAAGCTCTTTTTTTCCATTCTGATTTGAGATAACTGGTAATCTCTCATTATACTAGTTTGATAGCCTCAGAAAAGCATATTATGCGCAAAGAATCTCGAAAAGAAACAAATTTTTTTTCGATGTTCGGAAACTTCATTAGAATCACTTTTTTTCCGTTCTTATTTGAGATAACTGGTTCTCTTTCATTATACTAGTTTGATAGCCTCAGAAAAGCATATTATGCGCAAAGAATCTGGAAAAGAAAGAAATTTTTTTTCGAAGTTTGGAAACTTCAAAAGAATCACTTTTTTTCCATTCTTTTTTGAGATAAATGGTAATCTCTCATTATACTTGTTTGATAGCCTAAGAAAAGCATATTATGCGCAAAGAATCTCGAAAAGAAAAAATTTTTTCTTCGAAGTTTGGAAACTTCGTTAGAATCACTTTTATTCCGTACTTATTTGAGATAACTGGTTCTCTTTCATTATACTAGTTTGATAGCCTCAGAAAAGCATATTATGCGCAAAGAATCTCGAAAAGAAAAAAATTTTTTTTCGAAGTTTGGAAACTTCGTTAGAATCACTTTTTTTCCGTTCTTATTTGAGATAACTGGTTCTCTTTCATTATACTAGTGTGATAGCCTCAGAAAAGCATATTATGCGCAAAGAATCTCGAAAAGAAAAATTTTTTTTTTCGAATTTTGGAAACTTCTTTAGAATCACTTTTTTTCCGTTCTTATTTGAGATAACTGGTTCTCTTTCATTATACTAGTTTGATAGCCTCAGAAAAGCATATTATGCGCAAAGAATCTCCAAAAGAAAAAAAATCTTTTTTCAAAGTTTGGAAACTTCCTTAGAAACACTTTTTTTCCATTCTTATTTGAGTTAACTGGTTCTCTTTCATTATACTAGTTTGATAGCCTCAGAAAAGCATATTATGCACAAAGAATCTCGAAAGAAAAATATTTTTTTTCGAAGTTTGGAAACTTCGTTAGAATCACTTTTTTTCCGTTCTTATTTGAGATAACCGGTTCTCTTTCATTATACTAGTTTGATAGCCTCAGAAAAGCATATTATGCGCAAAGAATCTCGAAAATAAAAAAAAAATTTTTCGAAGTTTGAAACTTCGTTAGAATCACTTTTTTTCCGTTCTTATTTGACATAACTGGTTCTCTTTCATTATACTAGTTTGATAGCCTCAGAAAAGCATATTATGCGCAAGGAATCTCGAAAAGAAAAAAAATTTTTTTCGAAGTTTGGAAACTTCGTTAGAATCACTTTTTTTCCGTTCTTATTTGAGATAACTGGTTCTCTTTCATTTTAGTAGTTTGATAGCCTCAGAAAAGCATATTATGCGCAAAGAATCTCGAAAAGAAAAAATTTTTTTTCGAAATTTGGAAACTTCGTTAGAATCACTTTTATTCCGTTCTTATTTGAGATAACTGGTTCTCTTTCATTTTACTAGTTTGATAGCCTCAGAAAAGCATATTATGCGCAAAGAATCTCGAAAAGAAAAAAAATTTTTTTCGAAGTTCGGAAACTTCGTTAGAATCACTTTTTTTCCGTTCTTATTTGAGATAACTGGTTCTCTTTCATTATACTGGTTTGATAGCCTCAGAAAAGCATATTATGCGCAAAGAATCTCGAAAAGAAAAAAAATTTTTTTTGAAGTTTGGAAACTTCTTTAGAATCACTTTTTTTGCGTTCTTATTTGAGATACCTGGTTCTCTTTCATTATACTAGTTTGATAGCCTCAGAAAATCATATTATGCGCAAAGAATCTCGAAAAGAAACAAATTTTTTTTGATGTTCGGAAACTTCGTTAGAATCACTTTTTTTCCGTTCTTATTTGAGATAACTGGTTCTCTTTCATTACTAATTAGATAGCCTCAGAAAAGCATATTATGCGCAAAGAATCTCGAAAATAAAAAAAAAAATTTTTATAAGTTTGGAAACTTCGTTAGAATCACTTTTTTTCCATTCTTATTTGAGATAACTGGTTCTCTTTCATTATACTAGTTTGATAGCCTCAGAAAAGCATATTATGCGCAAAGAATCTCGAAAAGAAAAAAATTTTTTTTCGAAGTTTGGAAACTTCAAAAGATATACTTTTTTTCCATTCTTATTTGAGATAAATGGTAATCTCTCATTATACTAGTTTGATAGCCTAAGAAAAGCATATTATGCGCAAAGAATCTCGAAAAGAAAAAATTTTTTCTTCGAAGTTTGGAAACTTCTGTAGAATCACTTTTTTTCCGTTCTTAATTGAGATAACTGGTTCTCTTTCATTATACTAGTTTGATAGCCTCAGAAAAGCATATTATGCGCAAGGAATCTCGAAAAGAAAAAAATTTTTTTTCGAAGTTTGGAAACTTCATTAGAATCACTTTTTTTCCATTCTGATTTGAGATAACTTGTAATCTCTCATTATACTAGTTTGATAGCGTCAGAAAATCATATTATGCGCAAAGAATCTCGAAAAGAATAAAATTTTTTTTCGATGTTCCGAAAATTCGTTAGAATCACTTTTTTCCGTTCTTATTTGAGATAACTCTCTTTCATTATACTAATTAGATAGCCTCAGAAAAGCATATTATGCGCAAAGAATCTCGAAAATAAAAAAATTTTTTTTAGAACTTTGGAAACTTCGTTAGAAACACTTTTTTTCCGTTCTTATTTGAGAGAACTGGTTCTCTTTCATTATACTAGTTTGATAGCCTCAGAAAAGCATATTATGCGCAAAGAATCTCGAAAAGAAAAAAATTTTTTTTCGAAGTTTGGAAACTTCGTTAGAATCACTTTTTTCCCATTCTTATTTGAGATAACTGGTTCTCTTTCATTATACTAGTTTGATACACTCAGTAAAGCATATTATGCGCAAAGATTCTCGAAAAGAAAAAAAATTTTTTTCGAGGTCTGGAAACCTTGTTAGAATTACTTTTTTTCCGTTCTTATTTGAGATAACTGGTTATCTTTCATTAAAGTAGTTTCATAGCCTCAGAAACGCATATTATGCGCAAAGAATCTCGAAATGAAAAAATTTTTTTCGAAGATTGGAAACTCCCTTAGAATCACTTTTTTTCCAATCTTATTTGAGATAACTGGTTCTCTTTCATTATACTAGTTTGATAGCCTAAGAAAAGCATATTATGCGCAAAGAATCTCGAAAAGAAAAAAATTTTTTTTTTGAAGTTTTGAAACATCTTTAGAATCACTTTTTTTGCGTTCTTATTTGAGATATCTGGTTCTCTTTCATTATACTAGTTTGATAGCCTCAGAAAAGCATATTATGCGCAAAGAATCTCGAAAAGAAAAATTTTTTTTTCGAAGTTTGGAAACTTCGTTAGAATCACTTTTTTTCCGTTCTTATTTGAGATAACTGGTTCTCTTTCATTATACTAGTTTGATAGCCTCAGAAAAGCATATTATGCGCAAAGAATCTCGAAAAGAAAAAAATTTTTTTTCGAAGTTTGGAAACTTCCTTAGTAGCTCTTTTTTTCCATTCTGATTTGAGATAACTGGTAATCTCTCATTATACTAGTTTGATAGCCTCAGAAAAGCATATTATGCGCAAAGAATCTCGAAAAGAAACAAATTTTTTTTCGATGTTCGGAAACTTCGTTAGAATCACTTTTTTTCCGTTCTTATTTGAGATAACTGGTTCTCTTTCATTATACTAGTTTGATAGCCTCAGAAAAGCATATTATGCGCAAAGAATCTGGAAAAGAAAGAAATTTTTTTTCGAAGTTTGGAAACTTCAAAAGAATCACTTTTTTTCCATTCTTTTTTGAGATAAATGGTAATCTCTCATTATACTTGTTTGATAGCCTAAGAAAAGCATATTATGCGCAAAGAATCTCGAAAAGAAAAAATTTTTTCTTCGAAGTTTGGAAACTTCGTTAGAATCACTTTTATTCCGTACTTATTTGAGATAACTGGTTCTCTTTCATTATACTAGTTTGATAGCCTCAGAAAAGCATATTATGCGCAAAGAATCTCGAAAAGAAAAAAAATTTTTTTCGAAGTTTGGAAACTTCGTTAGAATCACTTTTTTTCCGTTCTTATTTGAGATAACTGGTTCTCTTTCATTATACTAGTGTGATAGCCTCAGAAAAGCATATTATGCGCAAAGAATCTCGAAAAGAAAAATTTTTTTTTTCGAATTTTGGAAACTTCTTTAGAATCACTTTTTTTCCGTTCTTATTTGAGATAACTGGTTCTCTTTCATTATACTAGTTTGATAGCCTCAGAAAAGCATATTATGCGCAAAGAATCTCCAAAAGAAAAAAAATCTTTTTTCAAAGTTTGGAAACTTCCTTAGAAACACTTTTTTTCCATTCTTATTTGAGTTAACTGGTTCTCTTTCATTATACTAGTTTGATAGCCTCAGAAAAGCATATTATGCACAAAGAATCTCGAAAGAAAAATATTTTTTTTCGAAGTTTGGAAACTTCGTTAGAATCACTTTTTTTCCGTTCTTATTTGAGATAACCGGTTCTCTTTCATTATACTAGTTTGATAGCCTCAGAAAAGCATATTATGCGCAAAGAATCTCGAAAATAAAAAAAAACTTTTTCGAAGTTTGAAACTTCGTTAGAATCACTTTTTTTCCGTTCTTATTTGAGATAACTGGTTCTCTTTCATTATACTAGTTTGATAGCCTCAGAAAAGCATATTATGCGCAAGGAATCTCGAAAAGAAAAAAAATTTTTTTCGAAGTTTGGAAACTGCGTTAGAATCACTTTTTTTCCGTTCTTATTTGAGATAACTGGTTCTCTTTCATTTTAGTAGTTTGATAGCCTCAGAAAAGCATATTATGCCCAAAGAATCTCGAAAAGAAAAAATTTTTTTTCGAAATTTGGAAACTTCGTTAGAATCACTTTTATTCCGTTCTTATTTGAGATAACTGGTTCTCTTTCATTTTACTAGTTTGATAGCCTCAGAAAAGCATATTATGCGCAAAGAATCTCGAAAAGAAAAAAAATTTTTTTCGAAGTTCGGAAACTTCGTTAGAATCACTTTTTTTCCGTTCTTATTTGAGATAACTGGTTCTCTTTCATTATACTGGTTTGATAGCCTCAGAAAAGCATATTATGCGCAAAGAATCTCGAAAAGAAAAAAATTTTTTTTTTGACGTTTGGAACCTTCTTTAGAATCACTTTTTTTGCGTTCTTATTTGAGATACCTGGTTCTCTTTCATTATACTAGTTTGATAGCCTCAGAAAATCATATTATGCGCAAAGAATCTCGAAAAGAAACAAATTTTTTTTGATGTTCGGAAACTTCGTTAGAATAACTTTTTTTCCGTTCTTATTTGAGATAACTGGTTCTCTTTCATTACTAATTAGATAGCCTCAGAAAAGCATATTATGCGCAAAGAATCTCGAAAATAAAAAAAAATTTTTTTATAAGTTTGGAAACTTCGTTAGAATCACTTTTTTTCCATTCTTATTTGAGATAACTGGTTCTCTTTCATTATACTAGTTTGATAGCCTCAGAAAAGCATATTATGCGCAAAGAATCTCGAAAAGAAAAAAATTTTTTTTCGAAGTTTGGAAACTTCAAAAGATATACTTTTTTTCCTTTCTTATTTGAGATAAATGGTAATCTCTCATTATACTAGTTTGATAGCCTAAGAAAAGCATATTATGCGCAAAGAATCTCGAAAAGAAAAAATTTTTTCTTCGAAGTTTGGAAACTTCGTTAGAATCACTTTTTTTCCGTTCTTAATTGAGATAACTGGTTCTCTTTCATTATACTAGTTTGATAGCCTCAGAAAAGCATATTATGCGCAAGGAATCTCGAAAAGAAAAAAATTTTTTTTCGAAGTTTGGAAACTTCATTAGAATCACTTTTTTTCCATTCTGATTTGAGATAACTTGTAATCTCTCATTATACTAGTTTGATAGCCTCAGAAAATCATATTATGCGCAAAGAATCTCGAAAAGAATAAAAATTTTTTTCGATGTTCCGAAAATTCGTTAGAATCACTTTTTTTCCGTTCTTATTTGAGATAACTCTCTTTCATTATACTAATTAGATAGCCTCAGAAAAGCATATTATGCGCAAAGAATCTCGAAAATAAAAAAATTTTTTTTAGAACTTTGGAAACTTCGTTAGAAACACTTTTTTTCCGTTCTTATTTGAGAGAACTGGTTCTCTTTCATTATACTAGTTTGATAGCCTCAGAAAATCATATTATGCGCAAAGAATCTCGAAAAGAAAAAAATTTTTTTTCGAAGTTTGGAAACTTCGTTAGAATCACTTTTTTCCCATTCTTATTTGAGATAACTGGTTCTCTTTCATTATACTAGTTTGATACACTCAGTAAAGCATATTATGCGCAAAGAATCTCGAAAAGAAAAAAAATTTTTTTCGAGGTCTGGAAACCTTGTTAGAATTACTTTTTTTCCGTTCTTATTTGAGATAACTGGTTCTCTTTCATTATAGTAGTTTCATAGCCTCAGAAAAGCATATTATGCGCAAAGAATCTCGAAATGAAAAAATTTTTTTCGAAGTTTGGAAACTCCCTTAGAATCACTTTTTTTCCAATCTTATTTGAGATAACTGGTTCTCTTTCATTATACTAGTTTGATAGCCTAAGAAAAGCATATTATGCGCAAAGAATCTCGAAAAGAAAAAAATTTTTTTTTTGAAGTTTTGAAACATCTTTAGAATCACTTTTTTTGCGTTCTTATTTGAGATATCTGGTTCTCTTTCGTTATACTAGTTTGATAGCCTCAGAAAAGCATATTATGCGCAAAGAATCTCGAAAAGAAAAATTTTTTTTTCGAAGTTTGGAAACTTCGTTAGAATCACTTTTTTTCCGTTCTTATTTGAGATAACTGGTTCTCTTTCATTATACTAGTTTGATAGCCTCAGAAAAGCATATTATGCGCAAAGAATCTCGAAAAGAAAAAAATTTTTTTTTGAAGTTTGGAAACTTCTTTAGAATCACTTTTTTTGCGTTCTTATTTGAGATACCTGGTTCTCTTTCATTATACTAGTTTGATAGCCTCAGAAAATCATATTATGCGCAAAGAACTTCGAAAAGAAACAAATTTTTTTTGATGTTCGGAAACTTCGTTAGAATCACTTTTTTTCCGTTCTTATTTGAGATAACTGGTTCTCTTTCATTACTAATTAGATAGCCTCTGAAAAGCATATTATGCGCAAAGAATCTCGAAAATAAAAAAAAAAATTTTTATAAGTTTGGAAACTTCGTTAGAATCACTTTTTTTCCATTCTTATTTGAGATAACTGGTTCTCTTTCATTATACTAGTTTGATAGCCTCAGAAAAGCATATTATGCGCAAAGAATCTCGAAAAGAAAAAAATTTTTTTTCGAAGTTTGGAAACTTCAAAAGATATACTTTTTTTCCATTCTTATTTGAGATAAATGGTAATCTCTCATTATACTAGCTTGATAGCCTAAGAAAAGCATATTATGCGCAAAGAATCTCGAAAAGAAAAAATTTTTTCTTCGAAGTTTGGAAACTTCGTTAGAATCACTTTTTTTCCGTTCTTAATTGAGATAACTGGTTCTCTTTCATTATACTAGTTTGATAGCCTCAGAAAAGCATATTATGCCCAAGGAATCTCGAAAAGAAAAAAATTTTTTTTCGAAGTTTGGAAACTTCATTAGAATCACTTTTTTTCCATTCTGATTTGAGATAACTTGTAATCTCTCATTATACTAGTTTGATAGCCTCAGAAAATCATATTATGCGCAAAGAATCTCGAAAAGAATAAAATTTTTTTTCGATGTTCCGAAAATTCGTTAGAATCACTTTTTTTCCGTTCTTATTTGAGATAACTCTCTTTCATTATACTAATTAGATAGCCTCAGAAAAGCATATTATGCGCAAAGAATCTCGAAAATAAAAAAATTTTTTTTAGAACTTTGGAAACTTCGTTAGAAACACTTTTTTTCCGTTCTTATTTGAGAGAACTGGTTCTCTTTCATTATACTAGTTTGATAGCCTCAGAAAAGCATATTAGTCGCAAAGAATCTCGAAAAGAAAAAAATTTTTTTTCGAAGTTTGGAAACTTCGTTAGAATCACTTTTTTCCCATTCTTATTTGAGATAACTGGTTCTCTTTCATTATACTAGTTTGATACACTCAGTAAAGCATATTATGCGCAAAGAATCTCGAAAAGAAAAAAAAATTTTTTCGAGGTCTGGAAACCTTGTTACAATTACTTTTTTTCCGTTCTTATTTGAGATAACTGGTTCTCTTTCGTTATAGTAGTTTCATAGCCTCAGAAAAGCATATTATGCGCAAAGAATCTCGAAATGAAAAAATTTTTTTCGAAGTTTGGAAACTCCCTTAGAATCACTTTTTTTCCAATCTTATTTGAGATAACTGGTTCTCTTTCATTATACTAGTTTGATAGCCTAAGAAAAGCATATTATGCGCAAAGAATCTCGTAAAGAAAAAATTTTTTTTTTGAAGTTTTGAAACATCATTAGAATCACTTTTTTTGCGTTCTTATTTGAGATATCTGGTTCTCTTTCATTATACTAGTTTGATAGCCTCAGAAAAGCATATTATGCGCAAAGAATCTCGAAAAGAATAATTTTTTTTTCGAAGTTTGGAAACTTCGTTAGAATCACTTTTTTTCCGTTCTTATTTGAGATAACTGGTTCTCTTTCATTATACTAGTTTGATAGCCTCAGAAAAGCATATTATGCACAAAGAATCTCGAAAAGAAAAAAATTTTTTTTCGAAGTTTGGAAACTTCCTTAGAAGCTCTTTTTTTCCATTCTTATTTGAGATAACTGGTAATCTCTCATTATACTAGTTTGATAACCTCAGAAAAGCATATTATGCGCAAAGAATCTCGAAAAGAAACAAATTTTTTTTCGATGTTCGGAAACTTCGTTAGAATCACTTTTTTTCCGTTCTTATTTGAGATAACTGGTTCTCTTTCATTATACTAGTTTGATAGCCTCAGAAAAGCATATTATGCGCAAAGAATCTGGAAAAGAAAGAAATTTTTTTTCCAAGTTTGGAAACTTCAAAAGAATCACTTTTTTTCCATTCTTTTTTGAGATAAATGGTAATCTCTCATTATACTTGTTTGATAGCCTAAGAAAAGCATATTATGCGCAAAGAATCTCGAAAAGAAAAAATTTTTTCTTCGAAGTTTGGAAACTTCGTTAGAATCACTTTTATTCCGTACTTATTTGAGATAACTGGTTCTCTTTCATTATACTAGTTTGATAGCCTCAGAAAAGCATATTATGCGCAAAGAAGCTCGAAAAGAAAAAAATTTTTTTTCGAAGTTTGGAAACTTCGTTAGAATCACTTTTTTTCCGTTCTTATTTGAGATAACTGGTTCTCTTTCATTATACTAGTGTGATAGCCTCAGAAAAGCATATTATGCGCAAAGAATCTCGAAAAGAAAAATTTTTTTTTTCGAATTTTGGAAACTTTTTAGAATCACTTTTTTTCCGTTCTTATTTGAGATAACTGGTTCTCTTTCATTATACTAGTTTGATAGCCTCAGAAAAGCATATTATGCGCAAAGAATCTCCAAAAGAAAAAAAATCTTTTTTCAAAGTTTGGAAACTTCCTTAGAAACACTTTTTTTCCATTCTTATTTGAGTTAACTGGTTCTCTTTCATTATACTAGTTTGATAGCCTCAGAAAAGCATATTATGCACAAAGAATCTCGAAAGAAAAATTTTTTTTTTCGAAGTTTGGAAACTTCGTTAGAATCACTTTTTTTCCGTTCTTATTTGAGATAACCGGTTCTCTTTCATTATACTAGTTTGATAGCCTCAGAAAAGCATATTATGCGCAAAGAATCTCGAAAATAAAAAAAAAATTTTTCGAAGTTTGAAACTTCGTTAGAATCACTTTTTTTCCGTTCTTATTTGAGATAACTGGTTCTCTTTCATTATACTAGTTTGATAGCCTTAGAAAAGCATATTATGCACAAAGAATCTCGAAAAGAAAAAAAATTTTTTCCAAGTTTGGAAACTTCGTTACAATCACTTTTATTCTGTTCTTATTTGACATAACTAGTTCTCTTTCATTATACTAGTTTGATAGCCTCAGAAAAGCATATTATGCGCAAAGAATCTCGAATTAAAAAAAATTTTTTTTCGAAGTTTGGAAACATCCTTAGAATCACTTTTTTTCCATTCTTATTTGAGATAACTGGTTCTCGTTCATTATACTAGTTTGATAGCCTCAGAAAAGCATAATATGCACAAAGAATCTCGAAAAGAAAAAAATTTTTTTTCGAAGTTTGGAAACTTCTTTAGAATCACTTTTTTTCCGTTCTTATTTGAGATAACTGGTGTTCTTTCATTATACTAGTTTGATAGCCTCAGTAAAGCATATTATGCGCAAAGAATCACGAAAAGAAAAAAAAAATTTTTCGAAGTTTGGAAACTTCGTTAGAATCACTTTTTTTCCATTCTTATTTGAGATAACTGGTTCTCTTTCATTATACTAGTTTGATAGCTTCAGAAAAGCATATTATGCGCAAAGAATCTCGAAAAGAAAACTTTTTTTTTTTTGAAGTTTGGAAACTTCTTAAGAATGACTTTTTTTCCGTTCTTATTTGAGGTAACTGGTTCTCTTTCATTATACTAGTTTGATAGCCTCAGAAAAGCATATTATGCGCAAAGAATCTCGAAAAGAAAAAAAATTTTTTTCGAAGTTTGGAAACTTGGTTAGAATCACTTTTTTTCCGTTCTTATTTGAGATAACTGGTTCTCTTTCATTATACTAGTTTGATACACTCAGAAAAGCATATTATGCGCAAAGAATCTCGAAAAGAAAAAAATTTTTTTTCGAAGTTTGGAAACTTCTTTGGAAGCACTTTTTTTCCATTCTTATTTGAGATAACTGGTAATCTCTCATTATACTAGTTTGATAGCCTCAGAAAATCATATTATGCGCAAAGAATCTCGAAAAGAAAAAAAATTTTTTTCGAAGTTCGGAAACTTCGTTAGAGTCACTTTTTTTCCGTTCTTATTTGAGATAACTGGTTCTCTTTCATTATACTAATTAGATAGCCTCAGAAAAGCATATTATGCGCAGAGAATCTCGAAAATAAGAAAAAATTTTTTAGAAGTTTGGAAACTTCGTTAGAATCACTTTTTTTCCGTTCTTATTTGAGATAACTGGTTCTCTTTCATTATACTTGTTTGATACACTCAGTAAAGCATATTATGCGCTAAGAATCTCGAAAAGAAAAAAAATTTTTTTCGAAGTCTGGAAACTTCGTTAGAATTACTTTTTTTCCGTTCTTATTTGAGATAACTGGTTCCCTTTCATTATAGTAGTTTCATAGCCTCAGAAAAGCATATTATGCGCAAAGAATCTCGAAATGAAAAAAATTTTTTTCGAAGTTTGGAAACTCCCTTAGAATCACTTTTTTTCCAATCTTATTTGAGATAACTGGTTCTCTTTCATTATACTAGTTTGATAGCCTCAGAAAAGCATATTATGCGCAAAGAATCTCGAAAAGAAAAAAAATTTTTTTTTGAAGTTTGGAAACTTCTTTAGAAACACTTTTTTTCCATTCTTATTTCAGTTAACTGGTTCTCTTTCATTATACTAGTTTGATAGCCTCAGAAAAGCATATTATGCGCAAAGAATCTCGAAATGAAAAAAATTTTTTTTCGAAGTTTGGAAACTTCCTTAGAATGACTTTTTTTCCATTCTTATTTGAGATAACTGGTTCTCTTTCATTATACTAGTTTGATAGCGACAGAAAAGCATAATATGCACAAAGAATCTCGAAAAGAAAAAAATTTTTTTTCGAAGTTTGGAAACTTCTTTAGAATCACTTTTTTTCCGTTCTTATTTGAGATAACTGGTTCTCTTTCATTATACTAGTTTGATAGCCTCAGTAAAGCATATTATGCGCAAAGAATCTCGAAAAGAAAAAAAATTTTTTTTGAAGTTTGGAATCGTCGTTTGAATCACTTTTTTCCATTCTTATTTGAGATAACTGGTTCTCTTTCATTATACTAGTTTGATAGCCTCAGAAAAGCATAATATGCACAAAGAATCTCGAAAAGAAAAAAATTTTTTTTCGAAGTTTGGAAACTTCATTAGAAGCACTTTTTTTCCATTCTTATTTGAGATAACTGGTAATCTCTCATTTTACTATTTTGATAGCCTCAGAATATCATATTATGCGCAAAGAATCTCGAAAAGAAACAAATTTTTTTCGATGTTCGGAAACTTCGTTAGAATCACTTTTTTTTCGTTCTTATTTGAGATAACTGGTTCTCTTTCATTATACTAATTAGATAGCCTCAGAAAAGCATATTATGCGCAAAGAATCTCGAAAATAAAAAAAAAAATTTTATAAGGTTGGAAACTTCGTTAGAATCACTTTTTTTCCGTTCTTATTTGAGATAACTGGTTCTCTTTCATTATACTACTTTGATAGCCTCAGAAAATCATATAATGCGCAAAGAATCTCGAAAAGAAAAAAATTTTTTTTCGAAGTTTGGAAACTTCATTAGAATCACTTTTTTTCCATTCTTATTTGAGATAACTGGTTCTCTTTCATCATAGTAGTTTGATAGCCTCAGAAAAGCATATTATGCGCAAAGAATCTCGAAATGAAAAAAATTTTTTTTCGAAGTTTGGAAACTTCCTTAGAATCACTTTTTTTCCAATTTTATTTGAAATAATTGGTTCTCTTTCATTATACTAGTTTGATAGCTTCAGAAAAGCATATTATGCGCAAAGAATCTCGAAAGGAATAAAATTTTTTCCCGATGTTCCGAAAATTCGTTAGAATCACTTTTTTTCCGTTCTTATTTGAGATAACTGGTTCTCTTTCATTATACTAGTTTGATAGCCTCAGAAAAGCATATTATGCGCAAAGAATCTCGAACAGAAAAAAATTTTTTTTCGAAGTTTGGAAACTTGGTTAGAAGCACTTTTTTTCCATTCTTATTTGAGATAACTGGTAATCTCTCATTATACTAGTTTGATAGCCTCAGAAAATCATATTATGCGCAAAGAATCTCGAAAAGAAAAAAAAAATTTTTCGAAGTTCCGAAACTTCATTAGAATCACTTTTTTTCCGTTCTTATTTGAGATAACTGGTTCTCTTTCATTATAATAATTAGATAGCCTCAGAAAAGCATATTATGCGCAAAGAATCTCGAAAATAAAAAATAATTTTTTAGAAGTTTGGAAACTTCGTTAGAATCACTTTTTTTCCGTTCTTATTTGAGATAACTGGTTCTCTTTCATTATACTAGTTTGATAGCCTCAGAAAAGCATATTATACGGTGAGAATCTCGAAAAGAAAAAAAACTTTTTTCGAAGTTTGCAAACTTCGTTAGAATCACTTTTTTTCCGTTCTTATTTGAGATAACTGGTTCTCTTTCATTATACTTGTTTGATACACTCAGTAAAGCATATTATGCGCAAAGAATCTCGAAAAGAAAAAAAATTTTTTTTCGAAGTCTGGAAACTTCGTTAGAATTACTTTTTTTCCGTTCTTATTTGAGATAACTGGTTCTCTTTCATTATAGTAGTTTCATAGCCTCAGAAAAGCATATTATGCGCAAAGAATCTCGAAATGAAAAAAATTTTTTCGAAGTATGGAAACTCCCTTAGAATCACTTTTTTTCCAATCTTATTTGAGATAACTGGTTCTCTTTCATTATACTAGTTTGATAGCCTCAGAAAAGCATATTATGCGCAAAGAATCTCGAAAAGAAAAAAAATTTTTTTTTGAAGTTAGGAAACTTATTTAGAATCACTTTTTTTCCGTTCTAATTTGAGATAACTGGTTCTCTTTCATTATACTAGTTTGATAGCCTCAGAAAAGCATATTATGCGCAAAGAATCTCCAAAAGAAAAAAAATCTTTTTTCAAAGTTTGGAAACTTCCTTAGAAACACTTTTTTTCCATTCTTATTTCAGTTAACTGGTTCTCTTTCATTATACTAGTTTGATAGCCTCAGAAAAGCATATTATGCGCAAAGAATCTCGAAATGAAAAAATTTTTTTTTCGAAGTTTGGAAACTTCCTTAGAATCACTTTTTTTCCATTCTTATTTGAGATAACTGGTTCTCTTTCATTATACTAGTTTGATAGCCTCAGAAAAGCATAATATGCACAAAGAATCTCGAAAAGAAAAAAATTTTTTTTCGAAGTTTGGAAACTTCTTTAGAATCACTTTTTTTCCGTTCTTATTTGAGATAACTGGTTCTCTTTCATTATACTAGTTTGATAGCCTCAGTAAAGCATATTATGCGCAAAGAATCTCGAAAAGAAAAAAAATTTTTTTTGAAGTTTGGAATCGTCGTTTGAATCACTTTTTTCCGTTCTTATTTGGGATAACTGGTTCTCTTTCATTATACTAGTTTGATAGCCTCAGAAAAGCATATTATGCGCAAAGAATCTCGAAAAGAATAAAATTTTTTTTCGATGTTCCGAAAATTCGTTAGAATCACTTTTTTTCCGTTCTTATTTGAGATAACTGGTTCTCTTTCATTATACTAGTTTGATACACTCAGAAAAGCATATTATGCGCAAAGAATCTCGAAAAGAAAAAAATTTTTTTTCGAAGTTTGGAAACTTCTTTGGAAGCACTTTTTTTCCATTCTTATTTGAGATAACTGGTAATCTCTCATTATACTAGTTTGATAGCCTCAGAAAATCATATTATGCGCAAAGAATCTCGAAAAGAAAAAAAATTTTTTTCGAAGTTCGGAAACTTCGTTAGAATCACTTTTTTTCCGTTCTTATTTGAGATAACTGGTTCTCTTTCATTATACTAATTAGATAGCCTCAGAAAAGCATATTATGCGCAGAGAATCTCGAAAATAAAAAAAAATTTTTTAGAAGTTTGGAAACTTCGTTAGAATCACTTTTTTTCCGTTCTTATTTGAGATAACTGGTTCTCTTTCATTATACTAGTTTGATAGCCTCAGAAAAGCATATTATACGGTGAGAATCTCGAAAAGAAAAAAAACTTTTTTCGAAGTTTGGAAACTTCGTTAGAATCACTTTTTTCCGTTCTTATTTGAGATAACTGGTTCTCTTTCATTATACTTGTTTGATACACTCAGTAAAGCATATTATGCGCAAAGAATCTCGAAAAGAAAAAAAATTTTTTCGAAGTCTGGAAACTTCGTTAGAATTACTTTTTTTCCGTTCTTATTTGAGATAACTGGTTCTCTTTCATTATAGTAGTTTCATAGCCTCAGAAAAGCATATTATGCGCAAAGAATCTCGAAATGAAAAAATTTTTTTTCGAAGTTTGGAAACTCCCTTAGAATCACTTTTTTTCCAATCTTATTTGAGATAACTGGTTCTCTTTCATTATACTAGTTTGATAGCCTCAGAAAAGCATATTATGCGCAAAGAATCTCGAAAAGAAAAAAATTTTTTTTTTGAAGTTTGGAAACTTCTTTAGAATCACTTTTTTTCCGTTCTTATTTGAGATAACTGGTTCTCTTTCATTATACTAGTTTGATAGCCTCAGAAAAGCATATTATGCGCAAAGAATCTCCAAAAGAAAAAAAATCTTTTTTCAAAGTTTGGAAACTTCCTTAGAAACACTTTTTTTCCATTCTTATTTCAGTTAACTGGTTCTCTTTCATTATACTAGTTTGATAGCCTCAGAAAAGCATATTATGCGCAAAGAATCTCGAAATGAAAAAAATTTTTTTTCGAAGTTTGGAAACTTCCTTAGAATCACTTTTTTTCCATTCTTATTTGAGATAACTGGTTCTCTTTCATTATACTAGTTTGATAGCCTCAGAAAAGCATAATATGCACAAAGAATCTCGAAAAGAAAAAAATTTTTTTTCGAAGTTTGGAAACTTCTTTAGAATCACTTTTTTTCCGTTCTTATTTGAGATAACTGGTTCTCTTTCATTATACTAGTTTGATAGCCTCAGTAAAGCATATTATGCGCAAAGAATCTCGAAAAGAAAAAAAATTTTTTTTGAAGTTTGGAATCGTCGTTTGAATCACTTTTTTCCGTTCTTATTTGAGATAACTGGTTCTCTTTCATTATAGTAGTTTGATAGCCTCAGAAAAGCATATTATGCGCAAAGAATCTCGAAAAGAAAAAAATTTTTTTTCGAAGTTTGGAAACTTCATTAGAAGCACTTTTTTTCCATTCTTATTTGAGATAACTGGTAATCTCTCATTATACTAGTTTGATAGCCTCAGAAAATCATATTATGCGCAAAGAATCTCGAAAAGAAACAAATTTTTTTCGATGTTCGGAAACTTCGTTAGAATCACTTTTTTTCCGTTCTTATTTGAGATAACTGGTTCTCTTTCATTATACTAATTAGATAGCCTCAGAAAAGCATATTATGCGCAAAGAATCTCGAAAATAAAAAAAAAATTTTTATAAGGTTGGAAACCTCGTTAGAATCACTTTTTTTCCGTTCTTATTTGAGATAACTGGTTCTCTTTCATTATACTAGTTTGATAGCCTCAGAAAATCATATAATGTGCAAAGAATCTCGAAAAGAAAAAATTTTTTTTTCGAAGTTTGGAAACTTCATTAGAATCACTTTTTTTCCATTCTTATTTGAGATAAATGGTAATCTCTCATTATACTAGTTTGATAGCCTCAGAAAAGCATATTATGCGCAAAGAATCTCGAAAAGAAGAAATTTTTTTTCGAAGTTTGGAAACTTCAAAAGAATCACTTTTTTTCCATTCTTATTTGAGATAAATGGTAATCTCTCATTATACTAGTTTGATAGCCTCAGAAAAGCATATTATGCGCAAAGAATCTCGAAAATAAGAAATTTTTTTTTCGGAGTTTGTAAACTTCGTTAGAATCACCTTTTTTCCGTTGTTAATTGAGATAACGGGTTCTCTTTCATTATACTAGTTTGATAGCCTCAGAAAAGCATATTATAAAGAATCTCGACAAGAAGAAATTTTTTTTTCGAAGTTTGGAAACTTCGTTAGAATCACTTTTTTCCGATGTTATTTGAGATAACTGGTTCTCTTTCATTATACTAGTTTGATAGCCTCAGTAAAGCATATTATGCGCAAAGAATCTCGAAAAGAAAAAAAATTTTTTTCGAAGTTTGGAAACTTCGTTAGAATATCTTTTTTTCCGTTCTTATTTGAGATAACTGGTTCTCTTTCATCATAGTAGTTTGATAGCCTCAGAAAAGCATATTATGCGCAAAGAATCTCGAAATGAAAAAAATTTTTTTTCGAAGTTTGGAAACTTCCTTATAATCACTTTTTTTCCAATTTTATTTGAAATAATTGGTTCTCTTTCATTATACTAGTTTGATAGCTTCAGAAAAGCATATTATGCGCAAAGAATCTCGAAAGGAATAAAATTTTTTCTCGATGTTCCGAAAATTCGTTGGAATCACTTTTTTTCCGTTCTTATTTGAGATAACTGGTTCTCTTGCATTATACCAATTAGATAGCCTCAGAAAAGCATACTATGCGCAAAGAATCTCGAAAATAAAAAAAATTTTTTTAGAAGTTTGGAAACTTCGTTAGAATCACTTTTTTTCCGTTCTTATTTGAGATAACTGGTTCTCTTTCATTATACTAGTTTGATAGACTCAGTAAAGCATATTATGCGCAAAGAATCACGAAAAGAAAAAAAAAATTTTTCGAAGTTTGGAAACTTCGTTAGAATCACTTTTTTTCCATTCTTATTTGAGATAACTGGTTCTCTTTCATTATACTAGTTTGATAGCTTCAGAAAAGCATATTATGCGCAAAGAATCTCGAAAAGAAAAATTTTTTTTTTTGAAGTTTGGAAACTTCTTTAGAATGATTTTTTTCCGTTCTTATTTGAGATAACTGGTTCTCTTTCATTATACTAGTTTGATAGCCTCAGAAAAGCATATTATGCGCAAAGAATCTCGAAAAGAAAAAAATTTTTTTTCGAAGTTTGGAAACTTGGTTAGAATCACTTTTTTTCCGTTCTTATTTGAGATAACTGGTTCTCTTTCATTATACTAGTTTGATACACTCAGAAAAGCATATTATGCGCAAAGAATCTCGAAAAGAAAAAATTTTTTTTTCGAAGTTTGGAAACTTCATTAGAAGCACTTTTTTTCCATTCTTATTTGAGATAACTGGTAATCTCTCATTATACTAGTTTGATAGCCTCAGAAAATCATATTATGCGCAAAGAATCTCGAAAAGAAAAAAAAAATTTTTCGAAGTTCCGAAACTTCGTTAGAATCACTTTTTTTCCGTTCTTATTTGAGATAACTGGTTCTCTTTCATTATAATAATTAGATAGCCTCAGAAAAGCATATTATGCGCAAAGAATCTCGAAAATAAAAAATAATTTTTTAGAAGTTTGGAAACTTCGTTAGAATCACTTTTTTTCCGTTCTTATTTGAGATAACTGGTTCTCTTTCATTATACTTGTTTGATACACTCAGTAAAGCATATTATGCGCAAAGAATCTCGAAAAGAAAAAAAAATTTTTTCGAAGTCTGGAAACTTCGTTAGAATTACTTTTTTTCCGTTCTTATTTGAGATAACTGGTTCTCTTTCATTATAGTAGTTTCATAGCCTCAGAAAAGCATATTATGCGCAAAGAATCTCGAAATGAAAAAAATTTTTTTCAAAGTTTGGAAACTTCCTTAGAAACACTTTTTTTCCATTCTTATTTCAGTTAACTGGTTCTCTTTCATTATACTAGTTTGATAGCCTCAGAAAAGCATATTATGCACAAAGAATCTCGAAATGAAAAAAAATTTTTTTCGAAGTTTGGAAACTTCCTTAGAATCACTTTTTTTCCATTCTTATTTGAGATAACTGGTTCTCTTTCATTATACTAGTTTGATAGCCTCAGAAAAGCATAATATGCACAAAGAATCTCGAAAAGAAAAAAATTTTTTTTCGAAGTTTGGAAACTTCTTTAGAATCACTTTTTTTCCGTTCTTATTTGAGATAACTGGTTCTCTTTCATTATACTAGTTTGATAGCCTCTGTAAAGCATATTATGCGCAAAGAATCTCGAAAAGAAAAAAAATTTTTTTTGAAGTTTGGAATCGTCGTTTGAATCACTTTTTTCCGTTCTTTTTTGAGATAACTGGTTCTCTTTCATTATAGTAGTTTGATAGCCTCAGAAAAGCATATTATGCGCAAAGAATCTCGAAAAGAAAAAAATTTTTTTTCGAAGTTTGGAAACTTCATTAGAAGCACTTTTTTTCCATTCTTATTTGAGATAACTGGTAATCTCTCATTATACTAGTTTGATAGCCTCAGAAAATCATATTATGCGCAAAGAATCTCGAAAAGAAACAAATTTTTTTCGATGTTCGGAAACTAAGTTAGAATCACTTTTTTTCCGTTCTTATTTGAGATAACTGGTTCTCTTTCATTATACTAATTAGATAGCCTCAGAAAAGCATATTATGCGCAAAGAATCTCGAAAATAAAAAAAAAATTTTTATAAGTTTGGAAACTTCGTTAGAATCACTTTTTTTCCGTTCTTATTTGAGAAAACTGGTTCTCTTTCATTATACTAGTTTGATAGCCTCAGAAAATCATATAATGCGCAAAGAATCTCGAAAAGAAAAAAAATTTTTTTCGAAGTTTGGAAACTTCGTTAGAATATCTTTTTTTCCGTTCTTATTTGAGATAACTGGTTCTCTTTCATCATAGTAGTTTGATAGCCTCAGAAAAGCATATTATGCGCAAAGAATCTCGAAATGAAAAAAATTTTTTTTCGAAGTTTGGAAACTTCCTTAGAATCACTTTTTTTCCAATTTTATTTCAAATAATTGGTTCTCTTTCATTATACTAGTTTGATAGCTTCAGAAAAGCATATTATGCGCAAAGAATCTCGAAAGGAATAAAATTTTTTTTCGATGTTCCGAAAATTCGTTAGAATCACTTTTTTTCCGTTCTTATTTGAGATAACTGGTTCTCTTGCATTATACCAATTAGATAGCCTCAGAAAAGCATATTATGCGCAAAGAATCTCGAAAATAAAAAAAATTATTTTAGAAGTTTGGAAACTTCGTTAGAATCACTTTTTTTCCGTTCTTATTTGAGATAACTGGTTCTCTTTCATTATACCAATTAGATAGCCTCAGAAAAGCATATTATGCGCAAAGAATCTCGAAAAGAAAAAAATTTTTTTTCGAAGTCTGAAACTTCATTAGAATCACTATTTTTCTATTCTTATTTGAGATAACTGGTAATCTCTCATTATACTAGTTTGATAGCCTCAGAAAAGCATATTATGCGCGAGAATCTCGAAAAGAAAAAAAGTTTTTTTCGAAGTTTCGAAACTTCCTTAGAATCACTTTTTTTCCGTTCTTATTTGAGATAACTCTCTTTCATTATACTAATTAGATAGCCTCAGAAAAGCATATTATGCGCAAAGAATCTCGAAAATATAAAATTTTTTTTAGAACTTTGGAAACTTCGTTAGAAACACTTTTTTTCCGTTCTTATTTGAGAGAACTGGTTCTCTTTCATTATACTAGTTTGATAGCCTCAGAAAAGCATATTATGCGCAAAGAATCTCGAAAAGAAAAAAAATTTTTTTCGAAGTTTGGAAACTTCGTTAGAATCACTTTTTTTCCATTCTTATTTGAGATAACTGGTAATCTCTCATTATGTTAGTTTGATAGCCTCAGAAAAGCATATTATGCCCAAAGAATCTCGAAAAGAAAAAAAATTTTTTTTGAAGTTAAGAAACGTCGTTTGAATCACTTTTTTCCGTTCTTATTTGAGATAACTGGTTCTCTTTCATTATAGTAGTTTGATAGCCTCAGAAAAGCATATTATGCGCAAAGAATCTCGAAAAGAAAAAAATTTTTTTTCGAAGTTTGGAAACTTCTTTAGAATCACTTTTTTTCCGTTCTTATTTGAGATAACTGGTTCTCTTTCATTATACTAGTTTGATAGCCTCAGAAAAGCATATTATGCGCAAAGAATCTCCAAAAGAAAAAAAATCTTTTTTCAAAGTTTGGAAACTTCCTTAGAAACACTTTTTTTCCATTCTTATTTCAGTTAACTGGTTCTCTTTCATTATACTAGTTTGATAGCCTCAGAAAAGCATATTATGCGCAAAGAATCTCAAAATGAAAAAAATTTTTTTTCGAAGTTTGGAAACTTCCTTAGAATCACTTTTTTTCTATTCTTATTTGAGATAACTGGTTCTCTTTCATTATACTAGTTTGATAGCATCAGAAAAGCATAATATGCACAAAGAATCTCGAAAAGAAAAAAATTTTTTTTCGAAGTTTGGAAACTTCTTTAGAATCACTTTTTTTCCGTTCTTATTTGAGATAACTGGTTCTCTTTCATTATACTAGTTTGATAGCTTCAGTAAAGCATATTATGCGCAAAGAATCTCGAAAAGAAAAAAAAATTTTTTTGAAGTTTGGAAACGTCGTTTGAATCACTTTTTTCCGTTCTTATTTGAGATAACTGGTTCTCTTTCATTATAGTAGTTTGAATGCCTCAGAAAAGCATATTATGCGCAAAGAATCTCGAAAAGAAAAAAATTTTTTTTCGAAGTTTGGAAACTTCATTAGAAGCACTTTTTTCCATTCTTATTTGAGATAACTGGTAATCTCTCATTATACTAGTTTGATAGCCTCAGAAAATCATATTATGCGCAAAGAATTTCGAAAAGAAACAAATTTTTTTCGATGTTCGGAAACTTCGTTAGAATCACTTTTTTTCCGTTCTTATTTGAGATAACTGGTTCTCTTTCATTATACTAATTAGATAGCCTCAGAAAAGCATATTATGCGCAAAGAATCTCGAAAATAAAAAAAAAGTTTTATAAGTTTGGAAACTTCGTTAGAATCACTTTTTTTCCGTTCTTATTTGACATAACTGGTTCTCTTTCATTATACTAGTTTGATAGCCTCAGAAAATCATATAATGCGCAAAGAATCTCGAAAAGAAAAAAATTTTTTTTCTAAGTTTGGAAACTTCATTAGAATAACTTTTTTTCCATTCTTATTTGAGATAAATGGTAATCTCTCATTATACTAGTTTGATAGCCTCAGAAAAGCATATTATGCGCAAAGAATCTCGAAAAGATAAATTTTTTTTCGAAGTTTGGAAACTTCAAAAGAATCACTTTTTTTCCATTCTTATTTGAGATAAATGGTAATCTCTCATTATACTAGTTTAATAGCCTCAGAAAAGCATATTATGCGCAAAGAATCTCGAAAATAAGAAATTTTTTTTTCGGAGTTTGTAAACTTCGTTAGAATCACCTTTTTTCCGTTGTTAATTGAGATAACGGGTTCTATTTCATTATACTAGTTTGATAGCCTCAGAAAAGCATATTATGCGCAAAGAATCTCGACAAGAAGAAATTTTTTTTTCGAAGTTTGGAAACTTCGTTAGAATCACTTTTTTCCGTTGTTATTTGAGATAACTGGTTCTCTTTCATTATACTAGTTTGATAGCCTCAGTAAAGCATATTATGCGCAAAGAATCTCGAAAATAAAAAAATTTTTTTTAGAAGTTTGGAAACTTCGTTAGAATCACTTTTTTTCCGTTCTTATTTTAGATAACTGGTTCTCTTTCATTATACCAATTAGATAGCCTCAGAAAAGCATATTATGCGCAAAGAATCTCGAAAAGAAAAAAATTTTTTTTCGAAGTTGGAAACTTCATTAGAATCACTTTTATTCTATTCTTATTTGAGATAACTGGTAATCTCATTATACTAGTTTGATAGCCTCAGAAAAGCATATTATGCGCGAGAATCTCGAAAAGAAAAAAAGTTTTTTTCGAAGTTTCGAAACTTCCTTAGAATCACTTTTTTTCCGTTCTTATTTGAGATAACTCTCTTTCATTATACTAATTAGATAGCCTCAGAAAAGCATATTATGCGCAAAGAATTTCGAAAATAAAAAATTTTTTTTAGAACTTTGGAAACTTCGTTAGAAACACTTTTTTTCCGTTCTTATTTGAGAGAACTGGTTCTCTTTCATTATACTAGTTTGATAGCCTCAGAAAAGCATATTATGCCCAAAGAATCTCGAAAAGAAAAAAAATTTTTTTTGAAGTTTGGAAACGTCGTTTGAATCACTTTTTTCCGTTCTTATTTGAGATAACTGGTTCTCTTTCATTATAGTAGTTTGATAGCCTCAGAAAAGCATATTATGCGCAAAGAATCTCGAAAAGAAAAAAATTTTTTTTCGAAGTTTGGAAACTTCTTTAGAATCACTTTTTTTCCGTTCTTATTTGAGATAACTGGTTCTCTTTCATTATACTAGTTTGATAGCCTCAGAAAAGCATATTATGAAAAAAGAATCTCCAAAAGAAAAAAAATCTTTTTTCATAGTTTGGAAACTTCCTTAGAAACACTTTTTTTCCATTCTTATTTCAGTTAACTGGTTCTCTTTCATTATACTAGTTTGATAGCCTCAGAAAAGCATATTATGCGCAAAGAATCTCGAAATGAAATAAATTTTTTTTCGAAGTTTGGAAACTTCCTTAGAATCACTTTTTTTCCATTCTTATTTGAGATAACTGGTTCCCTTTCATTATACTAGTTTGATAGCCTCAGAAAAGCATAATATGCACAAAGAAACTCGAAAAGAAAAAAAATTTTTTTCGAAGTTTGGAAACTTCTTTAGAATCACTTTTTTTCCGTTCTTATTTGAGATAACTGGTTCTCTTTCATTATACTAGTTTGATAGCCTCAGAAAAGCATATTATGCGCAAAGAATCTCCAAAAGAAAAAAAATCTTTTTTCAAAGTTTGGAAACTTCCTTAGAAACACTTTTTTTCCATTCTTATTTCAGTTAACTGGTTCTCTTTCATTATACTAGTTTGATAGCCTCAGAAAAGCATATTATGCGCAAAGAATCTCGAAATGAAAAAAATTTTTTTTCGAAGTTTGGAAACTTCCTTAGAATCACTTTTTTTCCGTTCTTATTTGAGATAACTGGTTCTCTTTCATTATACTAGTTTGATAGCCTCAGAAAAGCATATTATGCGCAAAGAATCTCCAAAAGAAAAAAAATCTTTTTTCAAAGTTTGGAAACTTCCTTAGAAACACTTTTTTTCCATTCTTATTTGAGATAACTGGTTCTCTTTCATTATACTAGTTTGATAGCCTCAGAAATGCATAATATGCACAAAGAAACTCGAAAAGAAAAAAATTTTTTTCGAAGTTTGGAAACTTCTTTAGAATCACTTTTTTTCCGTTCTTATTTGAGATAACTGGTTCTCTTTCATTATACTAGTTTGATAGCCTCAGTAAAGCATATTATGCGCAAAGAATCTCGAAAAGAAAAAAAAATTTTTTTGAAGTTTGGAAACGTCGTTTGAATCACTTTTTTCCGTTCTTATTTGAGATAACTGGTTCTCTTTCATTATACTAGTTTGATAGCCTCAGAAAAGCATATTATGCGCAAAGAATCTCGAAAAGGAAAAAAATTTTTTTCGAAGTTTGGAAACTTCATTAGAAGCACTTTTTTTCCATTCTTATTTGAGATAACTGGTAATCTCTCATTATACTAGTTTGATAGCCTCAGAAAGTCATATTATGCGCAAAGAATCTCGAAAAGAAACAAATTTTTTTCGATGTTCGGAAACTTCGTTAGAATCACTTTTTTTCCGTTCTTATTTGAGATAACTGGTTCTCTTTCATTATACTAATTAGATAGCCTCAGAAAAGCATATTATGCGCAAAGAATCTCGAAAATAAAAAAAAAATTTTATAAGTTTGGAAACTTCGTTAGAATCACTTTTTTTCCGTTCTTATTTGAGATAACTGGTTCTCTTTCATTATACTAGTTTGATAGCCTCAGAAAATCATATAATGCGCAAAGAATCTCGAAAAGAAAAAAATTTTTATTCGAAGTTTGGAAACTTCATTAGAATCACTTTTTTTCCATTCTTATTTGAGATAAATGGTAATCTCTCATTATACTAGTTTGATAGCCTCAGAAAAGCATATTTTGCGCAAAGAATCTCGAAAAGAAGAAATTTATTTCGAAGTTTGGAAACTTCAAAAGAATCACTTTTTTTCCATTCTTATTTGAGATAAATGGTAATCTCTCATTATACTAGTTTGATAGCCTCAGAAAAGTATATTATGCGCAAAGAATCTCGAAAATAAGAAATTTTTTTTTCGGAGTTTTTAAACTTCGTTAGAATCACCTTTTTTCCGTTGTTAATTGAGATAACGGGTTCTCTTTCATTATACTAGTTTGATAGCCTCAGAAAAGCATATTATGCGCAAAGAATCTCGACAAGAAGAAATTTTTTTTTCGAAGTTTGGAAACTTGGTTAGAATCACTTTTTTCCGTTGTTATTTGAGATAAATGGTTCTCATTCATTATACTAGTTTGATAGCCTCAGTAAAGCATATTATGCGCAAAGAATCTCCAAAAGAAAAAAAACTTTTTTCGAAGTTTGGAAACTTCGTTAGAATCACTTTTTTTCCGTTCTTATTTGAGATAACTGGTTCTCTTTCATCATAGTAGTTTGATAGCCTCAGAAAAGCATATTATGCGCAAAGAATCTCGAAATGAAAAAAATTTTTTTTCGAAGTTTGGAAACTTCCTTAGAATCACTTTTTTTCCAATTTTATTTGAAATAATTGGTTCTCTTTCATTATACTAGTTTGATAGCTTCAGAAAAGCATATTATGCGCAAAGAATCTCGAAAGGAATAAAATTTTTTTTCGATGTTCCGAAAATTCGTTAGAATCACTCTTTTTCCGTTCTTATTTGAGATAACTGGTTCTCTTGCATTATACCAATTAGATAGCCTCAGAAAAGCATATTATGCGCAAAGAATCTCGAAAATAAAAAAAAATTTTTTAGAAGTTTGGAAACTTCGTTAGAATCACTTTTTTTCCGTTCTTATTTGAGATAACTGGTTCTCTTTCATTATACCAATTAGATAGCCTCAGAAAAGCATATTATGCGCAAAGAATCTCGAAAAGAAAAAAAATTTTTTTCGAAGTTGGAAACTTCATTAGAATCACTTTTTTTCTATTCTTATTTGAGATAACTGGTAATCTCTCATTATGTTAGTTTGATAGCCTCAGAAAAGCATATTATGCGCAAAGAATCTCGAAAATAAATAAAAGTTTTATAAGTTTGGAAACTTCGTTAGAATCACTTTTTTTCCGTTCTTATTTGAGATAACTGGTTCTCTTTCATTATACTAGTTTGATAGCCTCAGAAAATCATATAATGCGCAAAGAATCTCGAAAAGAAAAAAATTTTTTTTCGAAGTTTGGAAACTTCATTAGAATAACTTTTTTTCCATTCTTATTTGAGATAAATGGTAATCTCTCATTATACTAGTTTGATAGCCTCAGAAAAGCATATTATGCGCAAAGAATCTCGAAAAGAAGAAATTTTTTTTCGAAGTTTGGAAACTTCAAAAGAATCACTTTTTTTCCATTCTTATTTGAGATAAATGGTAATCTCTCATTATACTAGTTTAATAGCCTCAGAAAAGCATATTATGCGCAAAGAATCTCGAAAATAAGAAATTTTTTTTTCGGAGTTTGTAAACTTCGTTAGAATCACCTTTTTTCCGTTGTTAATTGAGATAACTCTCTTTCATTATACTAATTAGATAGCCTCAGAAAAGCATATTATGCACAAAGAATCTCGAAATGAAAAAAATTTTTTTTCGAAGTTTGGAAACTTCCTTAGAATCACTTTTTTTCCATTCTTATTTGAGATAACTGGTTCTCTTTCATTATACTAGTTTGATAGCCTCAGAAAAGCATAATATGCACAAAGAATCTCGAAAAGAAAAAAATTTTTTTTCGAAGTTTGGAAACTTCTTTAGAATCACTTTTTTTCCGTTCTTATTTGAGATAACTGGTTCTCTTTCATTATACTAGTTTGATAGCCTCAGTAAAGCATATTATGCGCAAAGAATCTCGAAAAGAAAAAAAATTTTTTTTGAAGTTTGGAATCGTCGTTTGAATCACTTTTTTCCGTTCTTTTTTGAGATAACTGGTTCTCTTTCATTATAGTAGTTTGATAGCCTTAGAAAAGCATATTATGCGCAAAGAATCTCGAAAAAAAAAAATTTTTTTTCGAAGTTTGGAAACTTCATTAGAAGCACTTTTTTTCCATTCTTATTTGAGATAACTGGTAATCTCTCATTATACTAGTTTGATAGCCTCAGAAAATCATATTATGCGCAAAGAATCTCGAAAAGAAACAAATTTTTTTCGATGTTCGGAAACTTCGTTAGAATCACTTTTTTTCCGTTCTTATTTGAGATAACTGGTTCTCTTTCATTATACTAATTAGATAGCCTCAGAAAAGCATATTATGCGCAAAGAATCTCGAAAATAAAAAAAAAAAATTATAAGTTTGGAAACTTCGTTAGAATCACTTTTTTTCCGTTCTTATTTGAGATAACTGGTTCTCTTTCATTATACTAGTTTGATAGCCTCAGAAAATCATATAATGCGCAAAGAATCTCGAAAAGAAAAAAATTTTTTTTCGAAGTTTGGAAACTTCATTAGAATCACTTTTTTTCCATTCTTATTTGAGATAAATGGTAATCTCTCATTATACTAGTTTGATAGCCTCAGAAAAGCATATTATGCGCAAAGAAACTCGAAAAGAAAAAAAATTTTTTTCGAAGTTTGGAAACTTCGTTAGAATATCTTTTTTTCCGTTCTTATTTGAGATAACTGGTTCTCTTTCATCATAGTAGTTTGATAGCCTCAGAAAAGCATATTATGCGCAAAGAATCTCGAAATGAAAAAAATTTTTTTTCGAAGTTTGGAAACTTCCTTAGAATCACTTTTTTTCCAATTTTATTTCAAATAATTGGTTCTCTTTCATTATACTAGTTTGATAGCTTCAGAAAAGCATATTATGCACAAAGAATCTCGAAAGGAATAAAATTTTTTTTCGATGTTCCGAAAATTCGTTAGAATCACTTTTTTTCCGTTCTTATTTGATATAACTGGTTCTCTTGCATTATACCAATTAGATAGCCTCAGAAAAGCATATTATGCGCAAAGAATCTCGAAAATAAAAAAAATTATTTTAGAAGTTTGGAAACTTCGTTAGAATCACTTTTTTTCCGTTCTTATTTGTGATAACTGGTTCTCTTTCATTATACCAATTAGATAGCCTTAGAAAAGCATATTATGCGCAAAGAATCTCGAAAAGAAAAAAATTTTTTTTCGAAGTTGGAAACTTCATTAGAATCACTTTTTTTCTATTCTTATTTGAGATAACTGGTAATCTCTCATTATACTAGTTTGATAGCCTCACAAAAGCATATTATGCGCGAGAATCTCGAAAAGAAAAAAAGTTTTTTTCGAAGTTTCGAAACTTCCTTAGAATCACTTTTTTTCCGTTCTTATTTGAGATAACTCTCTTTCATTATACTAATTAGATAGCCTCAGAAAAGCATATTATGCGCAAAGAATCTCGAAAATATAAAATTTTTTTTAGAACTTTGGAAACTTCGTTAGAAACACTTTTTTTCCGTTCTTATTTGAGAGAACTGGTTCTCTTTCATTATACTAGTTTGATAGCCTCAGAAAAGCATATTATGCGCAAAGAATCTCGAAAAGAAAAAAATTTTTTTTCGAAGTTTGGAAACTTCTTTAGAATCACTTTTTTTCCGTTCTTATTTGAGATAACTGTTTCTCTTTCATTATACTAGTTTGATAGCCTCAGAAAAGCATATTATGCGCAAAGAATCTCGAAAAGAAAAAAAATTTTTTTTGAAGTTTGGAAACGTCGTTTGAATCAATTTTTTCCGTTCTTATTTGAGATAACTGGTTCCCTTTCATTATAGTAGTTTGATAGCCTCAGAAAAGCATATTATGCGCAAAGAATCTCGAAAAGGAAAAAAATTTTTTTCGAAGTTTGGAAACTTCATTAGAAGCACTTTTTTTCCATTCTTATTTGAGATAACTGGTAATCTCTCATTATACTAGTTTGATAGCCTCAGAAAGCCATATTATGCGCAAAGAATCTCGAAAAGAAACAAATTTTTTTCGATGTTCGGAAACTTCGTTAGAATCACTTTTTTTCCGTTCTTATTTGAGATAACTGGTTCTCTTTCATTATACTAATTAGATAGCCTCAGGAAAGCATATTATGCGCAAAGAATCTCGAAAATAAAAAAAAAATTTTATAAGTTTGGAAACTTCGTTAGAATCACTTTTTTTCCGTTCTTATTTGAGATAACTGGTTCTCTTTCATTATACTAGTTTGATAGCCTCAGAAAATCATATAATGCGCAAAGAATCTCGAAAAGAAAAAAATTTTTATTCGAAGTTTGGAAACTTCATTAGAATCACTTTTTTTCCATTCTTATTTGAGATAAATGGTAATCTCTCATTATACTAGTTTGATAGCCTCAGAAAAGCATATTATGCGCAAAGAATCTCGTAAAGAAGAAATTTTTTTTCGAAGTTTGGAAACTTCAAAAGAATCACTTTTTTTCCATTCTTATTTGAGATAAATGGTAATCTCTCATTATACTAGTTTGACAGCCTCAGAAAAGTATATTATGCGCAAAGAATCTCGAAAATAAGAAATTTTTTTTTCGGAGTTTGTAAACTTCGTTAGAATCACCTTTTTTCCGTTGTTAATTGAGATAACGGGTTCTCTTTCATTATACTAGTTTGATAGCCTCAGAAAAGCATATTATGCGCAAAGAATCTCGACAAGAAGAAATTTTTTTTTCGAAGTTTGGAAACTTCGTTAGAATCACTTTTTTCCGTTGTTATTTGAGATAACTGGTTCTCATTCATTATACTAGTTTGATAGCCTCAGTAAAGCATATTATGCGCAAAGAATCTCGAAATGAAAAAAATTTTTTTTCGAAGTTTGGAAACTTCCTTAGAATCACTTTTTTTCCAATTTTATTTGAAATAATTGGTTCTCTATCATTATACTAGTTTGATAGCTTCAGAAAAGCATATTATGCGCAAAGAATCTCGAAAGGAATAAAATTTTTTTTCGATGTTCCGAAAATTCGTTAGAATCACTTTTTTTCCGTTCTTATTTGAGATAACTGGTTCTCTTGCATTATACCAATTAGATAGCCTCAGAAAAGCATATTATGCGCAAAGAATCTCGAAAATAAAAAAAATTTTTTTAGAAGTTTGGAAACTTCGTTAGAATCACTTTTTTTCCGTTCTTATTTGAGATAACTGGTTCTCTTTCATTATACCAATTAGATAGCCTCAGAAAAGCATATTATGCGCAAAGAATCTCGAAAAGAAAAAACTTTTTTTTCGAAGTTGGAAACTTCATTAGAATCACTTTTTTTCTATTCTTATTTGAGATAACTGGTAATCTCTCATTATACTAGTTTGATAGCCTCAGAAAAGCATATTATGCGCGAGAATCTCGAAAAGAAAAAAAGTTTTTTTCGAAGTTTCGAAACTTCCTTAGAATCACTTTTTTTCCGTTCTTATTTGAGATAACTCTCTTTCATTATACTAATTAGATAGCCTCAGAAAAGCATATTATGCGCAATGAATCTCGAAAATAAAAAATTTTTTTTAGAACTTTGGAAACTTCGTTAGAAACACTTTTTTTCCGTTCTTATTTGAGAGAACTGGTTCTCTTTCATTATACTAGTTTGATAGCCTCAGAAAAGCATATTATGCGCAAAGAATCTCGAAAAGAAAAAAATTTTTTTTCGAAGTTTGGAAACTTCGTTAGAATCACTTTTTTTCCATTCTTATTTGAGATAACTGGTAATCTCTCATTATATTAGTTTGATAGCCTCAGAAAAGCATATTATGCCCAAAGAATCTCGAAAAGAAAAAAAAATTTTTTTGAAGTTTGGAAACGTCGTTTGAATCACTTTTTTCCGTTCTTATTTGAGATAACTGGTTCTCTTTCATTATAGTAGTTTGATAGCCTCAGAAAAGCATATTATGCGCAAAGAATCTCGAAAAGAAAAAATTTTTTTTCGAAGTTTGGAAACTTCTTTAGATTCACTTTTTTTCCGTTCTTATTTGAGATAACTGGTTCTCTTTCATTATACTAGTTTGATAGCCTCAGAAAAGCATATTATGCGCAAAGAATCTCCAAAAGAAAAAAAATCTTTTTTCAAAGTTTGGAAACTTCCTTAGAAACACTTTTTTTCCATTCTTATTTCAGTTAACTGGTTCTCTTTCATTATACTAGTTTGATAGCCTCAGAAAAGCATATTATGCGCAAAGAATCTCGAAATGAAAAAAATTTTTTTTCGAAGTTTGGAAACTTCCTTATAATAACTTTTTTTCCAATTTTATTTGAAATAATTGGTTCTCTTTCATTATACTAGTTTGATAGCTTCAGAAAAGCATATTATGCGCAAAGAATCTCGAAAGGAATAAAATTTTTTCTCGATGTTCCGAAAATTCGTTAGAATCACTTTTTTTCCGTTCTTATTTGAGATAACTGGTTCTCTTGCATTATACCAATTAGATAGCCTCAGAAAAGCATATTATGCGCAAAGAATCTCGAAAAGAAAAATTTTTTTTTTTGAAGTTTGGAAACTTCTTTAGAATGACTTTTTTTCCGTTCTTATTTGAGATAACTGGTTCTCTTTCATTATACTAGTTTGATACATTCAGAAAAGCATATTATGCGCAAAGAATCTCGAAAAGAAAAAAATTTTTTTTCGAAGTTTGGAAACTTCATTAGAAGCACTTTTTTTCCATTCTTATTTGAGATAACTGGTAATCTCTCATTATACTAGTTTGATAGCCTCAGAAAATCATATTATGCGCAAAGAATCTCGAAAAGAAAAAAAAATTTTTTCGAAATTCCGAAACTTCGTTAGAATCACTTTTTTTCCGTTCTTATTTGAGATAACTGGTTCTCTTTCATTATAATAATTAGATAGCCTCAGAAAAGCATATTATGCGCAAAGAATCTCGAAAATAAAAAATAATTTTTTAGAAGTTTGGAAACTTCGTTAGAATCACTTTTTTTCCGTTCTTATTTGAGATAACTGGTTCTCTTTCATTATACTAGTTTGATAGCCTCAGAAAAGCATATTATACGGTGAGAATCTCGAAAAGAAAAAAAACTTTTTTCGAAGTTTGGAAACTTCGTTAGAATCACTTTTTTTCCGTTCTTATTTGAGATAACTGGTTTTCTTTCATTATACTTGTTTGATACACTCAGTAAAGCATATTATGCGCAAAGAATCTCGAAAAGAAAAAAAATTTTTTTCGAAGTCTGGAAACTTCGTCAGAATTACTTTTTTTCCGTTCTTATTTGAGATAACTGGTTCTCTTTCATTATAGTAGTTTCATAGCCTCAGAAAAGCATATTATGCGCAAAGAATCTCGAAAAGAAAAAAATTTTTTTTTTGAAGTTAGGAAACTTCTTTAGAATCACTTTTTTTCCGTTCTAATTTGAGATAACTGGTTCTCTTTCATTATACTTGTTTGATAGCCTCAGAAAAGCATATTATGCACAAAGAATCTCGAAATGAAAAAAATTTTTTTTCGAAGTTTGGAAACTTCCTTAGAATCACTTTTTTTCCATTCTTATTTGAGATAACTGGTTCTCTTTCATTATACTAGTTTGATAGCCTCAGAAAAGCATAATATGCACAAAGAATCTCGAAAAGAAAAAAATTTTTTTTCGAAGTTTGGAAACTTCTTTAGAATCACTTTTTTTCCGTTCTTATTTGAGATAACTGGTTCTCTTTCATTATACTAGTTTGATAGCCTCAGTAAAGCATATTATGCGCAAAGAATATCGAAAAGAAAAAAAATTTTTTTTGAAGTTTGGAATCGTCGTTTGAATCACTTTTTTCCGTTCTTTTTTGAGATAACTGGTTCTCTTTCATTATAGTAGTTTGATAGCCTTAGAAAAGCATATTATGCGCAAAGAATCTCGAAAAGAAAAACATTTTTTTTCGAAGTTTGGAAACTTCATTAGAAGCACTTTTTTTCCATTCTTATTTGAGATAACTGGTAATCTCTCATTATACTAGTTTGATAGCCTCAGAAAATCATATTATGCGCAAAGAATCTCGAAAAGAAACAAATTTTTTTCGATGTTCGGAAACTTCGTTAGAATCACTTTTTTTCCGTTCTTATTTGAGATAACTGGTTCTCTTTCATTATACTAATTAGATAGCCTCAGAAAAGCATATTATGCGCAAAGAATCTCGAAAATAAAAAATAATTTTTTAGAAGTTTGGAAACTTCGTTAGAATCACTTTTTTTCCGTTCTTATTTGAGATAACTGGTTCTCTTTCATTATACTAGTTTGATAGCCTCAGAAAAGCATATTATACGGTGAGAATCTCGAAAAGAAAAAAAACTTTTTTCGAAGTTTGCAAACTTCGTTAGAATCACTTTTTTTCCGTTCTTATTTGAGATAACTGGTTCTCTTTCATTATACTTGTTTGATACACTCAGTAAAGCATATTATGCGCAAAGAATCTCGAAAAGAAAAAAAATTTTTTTTCGAAGTCTGGAAACTTCGTTAGAATTACTTTTTTTCCGTTCTTATTTGAGATAACTGGTTCTCTTTCATTATAGTAGTTTCATAGCTTCAGAAAAGCATATTATGCGCAAAGAATCTCGAAATGGAAAAAATTTTTTTCGAAGTATGGAAACTCCCTTAGAATCACTTTTTTTCCAATCTTATTTGAGATAACTGGTTCTCTTTCATTATACTAGTTTGATAGCCTCAGAAAAGCATATTATGCGCAAAGAATCTCGAAAAGAAAAAAAATTTTTTTTTGAAGTTAGGAAACTTCTTTAGAATCACTTTTTTTCCGTTCTAATTTGAGATAACTGGTTCTCTTTCATTATACTAGTTTGATAGCCTCAGAAAAGCATATTATGCGCAAAGAATCTCCAAAAGAAAAAAAATCTTTTTTCAAAGTTTGGAAACTTCCTTAGAAACACTTTTTTTCCATTCTTATTTCAGTTAACTGGTTCTCTTTCATTATACTAGTTTGATAGCCTCAGAAAAGCATATTATGCGCAAAGAATCTCGAAATGAAAAAATTTTTTTTTCGAAGTTTGGAAACTTCCTTAGAATCACTTTTTTTCCATTCTTATTTGAGATAACTGGTTCTCTTTCATTATACTAGTTTGATAGCCTCAGAAAAGCATAATATGCACAAAGAATCTCGAAAAGAAAAAAATTTTTTTTCGAAGTTTGGAAACTTCTTTAGAATCACTTTTTTTCCGTTCTTATTTGAGATAACTGGTTCTCTTTCATTATACTAGTTTGATAGCCTCAGTAAAGCATATTATGCGCAAATAATCTCGAAAAGAAAAAAAATTTTTTTTGAAGTTTGGAATCGTCGTTTGAATCACTTTTTTCCGTTCTTATTTGGGATAACTGGTTCTCTTTCATTATACTAGTTTGATAGCCTCAGAAAAGCATATTATGCGCAAAGAATCTCGAAAAGAATAAAATTTTTTTTCGATGTTCCGAAAATTCGTTAGAATCACTTTTTTTCCGTTCTTATTTGAGATAACTGGTTCTCTTTCATTATACTAGTTTGATACACTCAGAAAAGCATATTATGCGCAAAGAATCTCGAAAAGAAAAAAATTTTTTTTCGAAGTTTGGAAACTTCTTTGGAAGCACTTTTTTTCCATTCTTATTTGAGATAACTGGTAATCTCTCATTATACTAGTTTGATAGCCTCAGAAAATCATATTATGCGCAAAGAATCTCGAAAAGAAAAAAAATTTTTTTCGAAGTTCGGAAACTTCGTTAGAATCACTTTTTTTCCGTTCTTATTTGAGATAACTGGTTCTCTTTCATTATACTAATTAGATAGCCTCAGAAAAGCATATTATGCGCAGAGAATCTCGAAAATAAAAAAAAATTTTTTAGAAGTTTGGAAACTTCGTTAGAATCACTTTTTTTCCGTTCTTATTTGAGATAACTGGTTCTCTTTCATTATACTAGTTTGATAGCCTCAGAAAAGCATATTATACGGTGAGAATCTCGAAAAGAAAAAAAACTTTTTTCGAAGTTTGGAAACTTCGTTAGAATCACTTTTTTCCGTTCTTATTTGAGATAACTGGTTCTCTTTCATTATACTTGTTTGATACACTCAGTAAAGCATATTATGCGCAAAGAATCTCGAAAAGAAAAAAAATTTTTTCGAAGTCTGGAAACTTCGTTAGAATTACTTTTTTTCCGTTCTTATTTGAGATAACTGGTTCTCTTTCATTATAGTAGTTTCATAGCCTCAGAAAAGCATATTATGCGCAAAGAATCTCGAAATGAAAAAAATTTTTTTCGAAGTTTGGAAACTCCCTTAGAATCACTTTTTTTCCAATCTTATTTGAGATAACTGGTTCTCTTTCATTATACTAGTTTGATAGCCTCAGAAAAGCATATTATGCGCAAAGAATCTCGAAAAGAAAAAAATTTTTTTTTTGAAGTTTGGAAACTTCTTTAGAATCACTTTTTTTCCGTTCTTATTTGAGATAACTGGTTCTCTTTCATTATACTAGTTTGATAGCCTCAGAAAAGCATATTATGCGCAAAGAATCTCCAAAAGAAAAAAAATCTTTTTTCAAAGTTTGGAAACTTCCTTAGAAACACTTTTTTTCCATTCTTATTTCAGTTAACTGGTTCTCTTTCATTATACTAGTTTGATAGCCTCAGAAAAGCATATTATGCGCAAAGAATCTCGAAATGAAAAAAATTTTTTTTCGAAGTTTGGAAACTTCCTTAGAATCACTTTTTTTCCATTCTTATTTGAGATAACTGGTTCTCTTTCATTATACTAGTTTGATAGCCTCAGAAAAGCATAATATGCACAAAGAATCTCGAAAAGAAAAAAATTTTTTTTCGAAGTTTGGAAACTTCTTTAGAATCACTTTTTTTCCGTTCTTATTTGAGATAACTGGTTCTCTTTCATTATACTAGTTTGATAGCCTCAGTAAAGCATATTATGCGCAAAGAATCTCGAAAAGAAAAAAATTTTTTTTTGAAGTTTGGAATCGTCGTTTGAATCACTTTTTTCCGTTCTTATTTGAGATAACTGGTTCTCTTTCATTATAGTAGTTTGATAGCCTCAGAAAAGCATATTATGCGCAAAGAATCTCGAAAAGAAAAAAAATTTTTTTCGAAGTTTGGAAACTTCATTAGAAGCACTTTTTTTCCATTCTTATTTGAGATAACTGGTAATCTCTCATTATACTAGTTTGATAGCCTCAGAAAATCATATTATGCGCAAAGAATCTCGAAAAGAAACAAATTTTTTTCGATGTTCGGAAACTTCGTTAGAATCACTTTTTTTCCGTTCTTATTTGAGATAACTGGTTCTCTTTCATTATACTAATTAGATAGCCTCAGAAAAGCATATTATGCGCAAAGAATCTCGAAAATAAAAAAAAAATTTTTATAAGGTTGGAAACCTCGTTAGAATCACTTTTTTTCCGTTCTTATTTGAGATAACTGGTTCTCTTTCATTATACTAGTTTGATAGCCTCAGAAAATCATATAATGTGCAAAGAATCTCGAAAAGAAAAAATTTTTTTTTCGAAGTTTGGAAACTTCATTAGAATCACTTTTTTTCCATTCTTATTTGAGATAAATGGTAATCTCTCATTATACTAGTTTGATAGCCTCAGAAAAGCATATTATGCGCAAAGAATCTCGAAAAGAAGAAATTTTTTTTCGAAGTTTGGAAACTTCAAAAGAATCACTTTTTTTCCATTCTTATTTGAGATAAATGGTAATCTCTCATTATACTAGTTTGATAGCCTCAGAAAAGCATATTATGCGCAAAGAATCTCGAAAATAAGAAATTTTTTTTTCGGAGTTTGTAAACTTCGTTAGAATCACCTTTTTTCCGTTGTTAATTGAGATAACGGGTTCTCTTTCATTATACTAGTTTGATAGCCTCAGAAAAGCATATTATAAAGAATCTCGACAAGAAGAAATTTTTTTTTCGAAGTTTGGAAACTTCGTTAGAATCACTTTTTTCCGATGTTATTTGAGATAACTGGTTCTCTTTCATTATACTAGTTTGATAGCCTCAGTAAAGCATATTATGCGCAAAGAATCTCGAAAAGAAAAAAAATTTTTTTCGAAGTTTGGAAACTTCGTTAGAATATCTTTTTTTCCGTTCTTATTTGAGATAACTGGTTCTCTTTCATCATAGTAGTTTGATAGCCTCAGAAAAGCATATTATGCGCAAAGAATCTCGAAATGAAAAAAATTTTTTTTCGAAGTTTGGAAACTTCCTTATAATCACTTTTTTTCCAATTTTATTTGAAATAATTGGTTCTCTTTCATTATACTAGTTTGATAGCTTCAGAAAAGCATATTATGAGCAAAGAATCTCGAAAGGAATAAAATTTTTTCTCGATGTTCCGAAAATTCGTTAGAATCACTTTTTTTCCGTTCTTATTTGAGATAACTGGTTCTCTTGCATTATACCAATTAGATAGCCTCAGAAAAGCATACTATGCGCAAAGAATCTCGAAAATAAAAAAAATTTTTTTAGAAGTTTGGAAACTTCGTTAGAATCACTTTTTTTCCGTTCTTATTTGAGATAACTGGTTCTCTTTCATTATACTAGTTTGATAGACTCAGTAAAGCATATTATGCGCAAAGAATCACGAAAAGAAAAAAAAAATTTTTCGAAGTTTGGAAACTTCGTTAGAATCACTTTTTTTCCATTCTTATTTGAGATAACTGGTTCTCTTTCATTATACTAGTTTGATAGCTTCAGAAAAGCATATTATGCGCAAAGAATCTCGAAAAGAAAAATTTTTTTTTTTGAAGTTTGGAAACTTCTTTAGAATGATTTTTTTCCGTTCTTATTTAAGATAACTGGTTCTCTTTCATTATACTAGTTTGATAGCCTCAGAAAAGCATATTATGCGCAAAGAATCTCGAAAAGAAAAAAATTTTTTTTCGAAGTTTGGAAACTTGGTTAGAATCACTTTTTTTCCGTTCTTATTTGAGATAACTGGTTCTCTTTCATTATACTAGTTTGATACACTCAGAAAAGCATATTATGCGCAAAGAATCTCGAAAAGAAAAAATTTTTTTTTCGAAGTTTGGAAACTTCATTAGAAGCACTTTTTTTCCATTCTTATTTGAGATAACTGGTAATCTCTCATTATACTAGTTTGATAGCCTCAGAAAATCATATTATGCGCAAAGAATCTCGAAAAGAAAAAAAAAATTTTTCGAAGTTCCGAAACTTCGTTAGAATCACTTTTTTTCCGTTCTTATTTGAGATAACTGGTTCTCTTTCATTATAATAATTAGATAGCCTCAGAAAAGCATATTATGCGCAAAGAATCTCGAAAATAAAAAATAATTTTTTAGAAGTTTGGAAACTTCGTTAGAATCACTTTTTTTCCGTTCTTATTTGAGATAACTGGTTCTCTTTCATTATACTTGTTTGATACACTCAGTAAAGCATATTATGCGCAAAGAATCTCGAAAAGAAAAAAAAATTTTTTCGAAGTCTGGAAACTTCGTTAGAATTACTTTTTTTCCGTTCTTATTTGAGATAACTGGTTCTCTTTCATTATAGTAGTTTCATAGCCTCAGAAAAGCATATTATGCGCAAAGAATCTCGAAATGAAAAAAATTTTTTTCAAAGTTTGGAAACTTCCTTAGAAACACTTTTTTTCCATTCTTATTTCAGTTAACTGGTTCTCTTTCATTATACTAGTTTGATAGCCTCAGAAAAGCATATTATGCACAAAGAATCTCGAAATGAAAAAAAATTTTTTTCGAAGTTTGGAAACTTCCTTAGAATCACTTTTTTTCCATTCTTATTTGAGATAACTGGTTCTCTTTCATTATACTAGTTTGATAGCCTCAGAAAAGCATATTATGCGCAAAGAATCTCCAAAAGAAAAAAAATCTTTTTTCAAAGTTTGGAAACTTCCTTAGAAACACTTTTTTTCCATTCTTATTTGAGATAACTGGTTCTCTTTCATTATACTAGTTTGATAGCCTCAGAAATGCATAATATGCACAAAGAAACTCGAAAAGAAAAAAATTTTTTTTCGAAGTTTGGAAACTTCTTTAGAATCACTTTTTTTCCGTTCTTATTTGAGATAACTGGTTCTCTTTCATTATACTAGTTTGATAGCCTCAGTAAAGCATATTATGCGCAAAGAATCTCGAAAAGAAAAAAAAATTTTTTTGAAGTTTGGAAACGTCGTTTGAATCACTTTTTTCCGTTCTTATTTGAGATAACTGGTTCTCTTTCATTATACTAGTTTGATAGCCTCAGAAAAGCATATTATGCGCAAGAATCTCGAAAAGGAAAAAAATTTTTTTCGAAGTTTGGAAACTTCATTAGAAGCACTTTTTTTCCATTCTTATTTGAGATAACTGGTAATCTCTCATTATACTAGTTTGATAGCCTCAGAAAGTCATATTATGCGCAAAGAATCTCGAAAAGAAACAAATTTTTTTCGATGTTCGGAAACTTCGTTAGAATCACTTTTTTTCCGTTCTTATTTGAGATAACTGGTTCTCTTTCATTATACTAATTAGATAGCCTCAGAAAAGCATATTATGCGCAAAGAATCTCGAAAATAAAAAAAAAATTTTATAAGTTTGGAAACTTCGTTAGAATCACTTTTTTTCCGTTCTTATTTGAGATAACTGGTTCTCTTTCATTATACTAGTTTGATAGCCTCAGAAAATCATATAATGCGCAAAGAATCTCGAAAAGAAAAAAATTTTTATTCGAAGTTTGGAAACTTCATTAGAATCACTTTTTTTCCATTCTTATTTGAGATAAATGGTAATCTCTCATTATACTAGTTTGATAGCCTCAGAAAAGCATATTATGCGCAAAGTATCTCGAAAAGAAGAAATTTTTTTTTCGAAGTTTGGAAACTTGGTTAGAATCACTTTTTTCCGTTGTTATTTGAGATAAATGGTTCTCATTCATTATACTAGTTTGATAGCCTCAGTAAAGCATATTATGCGCAAAGAATCTCCAAAAGAAAAAAAACTTTTTTCGAAGTTTGGAAACTTCGTTAGAATCACTTTTTTTCCGTTCTTATTTGAGATAACTGGTTCTCTTTCATCATAGTAGTTTGATACCCTCAGAAAAGCATATTATGCGCAAAGAATCTCGAAATGAAAAAAATTTTTTTTCGAAGTTTGGAAACTTCGTTAGTATCACTTTTTTTCCAATTTTATTTGAAATAATTGGTTCTCTTTCATTATACTAGTTTGATAGCTTCAGAAAAGCATATTATGCGCAAAGAATCTCGAAAGGAATAAAATTTTTTTTCGATGTTCCGAAAATTCGTTAGAATCACTCTTTTTCCGTTCTTATTTGAGATAACTGGTTCTCTTGCATTATACCAATTAGATAGCCTCAGAAAAGCATATTATGCGCAAAGAATCTCGAAAATAAAAAAAAATTTTTTAGAAGTTTGGAAACTTCGTTAGAATCACTTTTTTTCCGTTCTTATTTGAGATAACTGGTTCTCTTTCATTATACCAATTAGATAGCCTCAGAAAAGCATATTATGCGCAAAGAATCTCGAAAAGAAAAAAATTTTTTTTCGAAGTTGGAAACTTCATTAGAATCACTTTTTTTCTATTCTTATTTGAGATAACTGGTAATCTCTCATTATGTTAGTTTGATAGCCTCAGAAAAGCATATTATGCGCAAAGAATCTCGAAAATAAAAAAAAAGTTTTATAAGTTTGGAAACTTCGTTAGAATCACTTTTTTTCCGTTCTTATTTGAGATAACTGGTTCTCTTTCATTATACTAGTTTGATAGCCTCAGAAAATCATATAATGCGCAAAGAATCTCGAAAAGAAAAAAATTTTTTTTCGAAGTTTGGAAACTTCATTAGAATAACTTTTTTTCCATTCTTATTTGAGATAAATGGTAATCTCTCATTATACTAGTTTGATAGCCTCAGAAAAGCATATTATGCGCAAAGAATCTCGAAAAGAAGAAATTTTTTTTCGAAGTTTGGAAACTTCAAAAGAATCACTTTTTTTCCATTCTTATTTGAGATAAATGGTAATCTCTCATTATACTAGTTTAATAGCCTCAGAAAAGCATATTATGCGCAAAGAATCTCGAAAATAAGAAATTTTTTTTTCGGAGTTTGTAAACTTCGTTAGAATCACCTTTTTTCCGTTGTTAATTGAGATAACTCTCTTTCATTATACTAATTAGATAGCCTCAGAAAAGCATATTATGCACAAAAAATCTCGAAATGAAAAAAATTTTTTTTCGAAGTTTGGAAACTTCCTTAGAATCACTTTTTTTCCATTCTTATTTGAGATAACTGGTTCTCTTTCATTATACTAGTTTGATAGCCTCAGAAAATCATAATATGCACAAAGAATCTCGAAAAGAAAAAAATTTTTTTTCGAAGTTTGGAAACTTCTTTAGAATCACTTTTTTTCCGTTCTTATTTGAGATAACTGGTTCTCTTTCATTATACTAGTTTGATAGCCTCAGTAAAGCATATTATGCGCAAAGAATCTCGAAAAGAAAAAAAATTTTTTTTGAAGTTTGGAATCGTCGTTTGAATCACTTTTTTCCGTTCTTTTTTGAGATAACTGGTTCTCTTTCATTATAGTAGTTTGATAGCCTTAGAAAAGCATATTATGCGCAAAGAATCTCGAAAAAAAAAAATTTTTTTTCGAAGTTTGGAAACTTCATTAGAAGCACTTTTTTTCCATTCTTATTTGAGATAACTGGTAATCTCTCATTATACTAGTTTGATAGCCTCAGAAAATCATATTATGCGCAAAGAATCTCGAAAAGAAACAAATTTTTTTCGATGTTCGGAAACTTCGTTAGAATCACTTTTTTTCCGTTCTTATTTGAGATAACTGGTTCTCTTTCATTATACTAATTAGATAGCCTCAGAAAAGCATATTATGCGCAAAGAATCTCGAAAATAAAAAAAAAAAATTATAAGTTTGGAAACTTCGTTAGAATCACTTTTTTTCCGTTCTTATTTGAGATAACTGGTTCTCTTTCATTATACTAGTTTGATAGCCTCAGAAAATCATATAATGCGCAAAGAATCTCGAAAAGAAAAAAATTTTTTTTCGAAGTTTGGAAACTTCATTAGAATCACTTTTTTTCCATTCTTATTTGAGATAAATGGTAATCTCTCATTATACTAGTTTGATAGCCTCAGAAAAGCATATTATGCGCAAAGAAACTCGAAAAGAAAAAAAATTTTTTTCGAAGTTTGGAAACTTCGTTAGAATATCTTTTTTTCCGTTCTTATTTGAGATAACTGGTTCTCTTTCATCATAGTAGTTTGATAGCCTCAGAAAAGCATATTATGCGCAAAGAATCTCGAAATGAAAAAAATTTTTTTTCGAAGTTTGGAAACTTCCTTAGAATCACTTTTTTTCCAATTTTATTTCAAATAATTGGTTCTCTTTCATTATACTAGTTTGATAGCTTCAGAAAAGCATATTATGCACAAAGAATCTCGAAAGGAATAAAATTTTTTTTCGATGTTCCGAAAATTCGTTAGAATCACTTTTTTTCCGTTCTTATTTGATATAACTGGTTCTCTTGCATTATACCAATTAGATAGCCTCAGAAAAGCATATTATGCGCAAAGAATCTCGAAAATAAAAAAAATTATTTTAGAAGTTTGGAAACTTCGTTAGAATCACTTTTTTTCCGTTCTTATTTGAGATAACTGGTTCTCTTTCATTATACCAATTAGATAGCCTTAGAAAAGCATATTATGCGCAAAGAATCTCGAAAAGAAAAAAATTTTTTTTCGAAGTTGGAAACTTCATTAGAATCACTTTTTTTCTATTCTTATTTGAGATAACTGGTAATCTCTAATTATACTAGTTTGATAGCCTCAGAAAAGCATATTATGCGCGAGAATCTCGAAAAGAAAAAAAGTTTTTTTCGAAGTTTCGAAACTTCCTTAGAATCACTTTTTTTCCGTTCTTATTTGAGATAACTCTCTTTCATTATACTAATTAGATAGCCTCAGAAAAGCATATTATGCGCAAAGAATCTCGAAAATATAAAATTTTTTTTAGAACTTTGGAAACTTCGTTAGAAACACTTTTTTTCCGTTCTTATTTGAGAGAACTGGTTCTCTTTCATTATACTAGTTTGATAGCCTCAGAAAAGCATATTATGCGCAAAGAATCTCGAAAAGAAAAAAAATTTTTTTCGAAGTTTGTAAACTTCGTTAGAATCACTTTTTTTCCATTCTTATTTGAGATAACTGGTAATCTCTCATTATATTAGTTTGATAGCCTCAGAAAAGCATATTATGCCCAAAGAATCTCGAAAAGAAAAAAAATTTTTTTTGAAGTTAAGAAACGTCGTTTGAATCACTTTTTTCCGGTCTTATTTGAGATAACTGGTTCTCTTTCATTATAGTAGTTTGATAGCCTCAGAAAAGCATATTATGCGCAAAGAATCTCGAAAAGAAAAAAATTTTTTTTCGAAGTTTGGAAACTTCTTTAGAATCACTTTTTTTCCGTTCTTATTTGAGATAACTGTTTCTCTTTCATTATACTAGTTTGATAGCCTCAGAAAAGCATATTATGCGCAAAGAATCTCGAAAAGAAAAAAAATTTTTTTTGAAGTTTGGAAACGTCGTTTGAATCACTTTTTTCCGTTCTTATTTGAGATAACTGGTTCCCTTTCATTATAGTAGTTTGATAGCCTCAGAAAAGCATATTATGCGCAAAGAATCTCGAAAAGGAAAAAAATTTTTTTGGAAGTTTGGAAACTTCATTAGAAGCATTTTTTTTCCATTCTTATTTGAGATAACTGGTAATCTCTCATTATACTAGTTTGATAGCCTCAGAAAGCCATATTATGCGCAAAGAATCTCGAAAAGAAACAAATTTTTTTCGATGTTCGGAAACTTCGTTAGAATCACTTTTTTTCCGTTCTTATTTGAGATAACTGGTTCTCTTTCATTATACTAATTAGATAGCCTCAGAAAAGCATATTATGCGCAAAGAATCTCGAAAATAAAAAAAAAATTTTATAAGTTTGGAAACTTCGTTAGAATCACTTTTTTTCCGTTCTTATTTGAGATAACTGGTTCTCTTTCATTATACTAGTTTGATAGCCTCAGAAAATCATATAATGCGCAAAGAATCTCGAAAAGAAAAAAATTTTTATTCGAAGTTTGGAAACTTCATTAGAATCACTTTTTTTCCATTCTTATTTGAGATAAATGGTAATCTCTCATTATACTAGTTTGATAGCCTCAGAAAAGCATATTATGCGCAAAGAATCTCGTAAAGAAGAAATTTTTTTTCGAAGTTTGGAAACTTCAAAAGAATCACTTTTTTTCCATTCTTATTTGAGATAAATGGTAATCTCTCATTATACTAGTTTGATAGCCTCAGAAAAGTATATTATGCGCAAAGAATCTCGAAAATAAGAAATTTTTTTTTCGGAGTTTGTAAACTTCGTTAGAATCACCTTTTTTCCGTTGTTAATTGAGATAACGGGTTCTCTTTCATTATACTAGTTTGATAGCCTCAGAAAAGCATATTATGCGCAAAGAATCTCGACAAGAAGAAATTTTTTTTTCGAAGTTTGGAAACTTCGTTAGAATCACCTTTTTCCGTTGTTATTTGAGATAACTGGTTCTCATTCATTATACTAGTTTGATAGCCTCAGTAAAGCATATTATGCGCAAAGAATCTCCAAAAGAAAAAAATTTTTTTTCGAAGTTTGGAAACTTCGTTAGAATCACTTTTTTTCCGTTCTTATTTGAGATAACTGGTTCTCTTTCATCATAGTAGTTTGATAGCCTCAGAAAAGCATATTATGCGCAAAGAATCTCGAAATGAAAAAAATTTTTTTTCGAAGTTTGGAAACTTCCTTAGAATCACTTTTTTTCCAATTTTATTTGAAATAATTGGTTCTCTTTCATTATACTAGTTTGATAGCTTCAGAAAAGCATATTATGCGCAAAGAATCTCGAAAGGAATAAAATTTTTTTTCGATGTTCCGAAAATTCGTTAGAATCACTTTTTTTCCGTTCTTATTTGAGATAACTGGTTCTCTTGCATTATACCAATTAGATAGCCTCAGAAAAGCATATTATGCGCAAAGAATCTCGAAAATAAAAAAAATTTTTTTAGAAGTTTGGAAACTTCGTTAGAATCACTTTTTTTCCGTTCTTATTTGAGATAACTGGTTCTCTTTCATTATACCAATTAGATAGCCTCAGAAAAGCATATTATGCGCAAAGAATCTCGAAAAGAAAAAAATTTTTTTTCGAAGTTGGAAACTTCATTAGAATCACTTTTTTTCTATTCTTATTTGAGATAACTGGTAATCTCTCATTATACTAGTTTGATAGCCTCAGAAAAGCATATTATGCGCGAGAATCTCGAAAAGAAAAAAAGTTTTTTTCGAAGTTTCGAAACTTCCTTAGAATCACTTTTTTTCCGTTCTTATTTGAGATAACTCTCTTTCATTATACTAATTAGATAGCCTCAGAAAAGCATATTATGCGCAATGAATCTCGAAAATAAAAAATTTTTTTTAGAACTTTGGAAACTTCGTTAGAAACACTTTTTTTCCGTTCTTATTTGAGAGAACTGGTTCTCTTTCATTATACTAGTTTGATAGCCTCAGAAAAGCATATTATGCGCAAAGAATCTCGAAAAGAAAAAAATTTTTTTTCGAAGTTTGGAAACTTCGTTAGAATCACTTTTTTTCCATTCTTATTTGAGATAACTGGTAATCTCTCATTATATTAGTTTGATAGCCTCAGAAAAGCATATTATGCCCAAAGAATCTCGAAAAGAAAAAAAATCTTTTTTCAAAGTTTGGAAACTTCCTTAGAAACACTTTTTTTCCATTCTTATTTCAGTTAACTGGTTCTCTTTCATTATACTAGTTTGATAGCCTCAGAAAAGCATATTATGCGCAAAGAATCTCGAAATGAAAAAAATTTTTTTTCGAAGTTTGGAAACTTCCTTATAATCACTTTTTTTCCAATTTTATTTGAAATAATTGGTTCTCTTTCATTATACTAGTTTGATAGCTTCAGAAAAGCATATTATGCGCAAAGAATCTCGAAAGGAATAAAATTTTTTCTCGATGTTCCGAAAATTCGTTAGAATCACTTTTTTTCCGTTCTTATTTGAGATAACTGGTTCTCTTGCATTATACCAATTAGATAGCCTCAGAAAAGCATATTATGCGCAAAGAATCTCGAAAAGAAAAATTTTTTTTTTTGAAGTTTGGAAACTTCTTTAGAATGACTTTTTTTCCGTTCTTATTTGAGATAACTGGTTCTCTTTCATTATACTAGTTTGATACATTCAGAAAAGCATATTATGCGCAAAGAATCTCGAAAAGAAAAAAATTTTTTTTCGAAGTTTGGAAACTTCATTAGAAGCACTTTTTTTCCATTCTTATTTGAGATAACTGGTAATCTCTCATTATACTAGTTTGATAGCCTCAGAAAATCATATTATGCGCAAAGAATCTCGAAAAGAAAAAAAATTATTTTAGAAGTTTGGAAACTTCGTTAGAATCACTTTTTTTCCGTTCTTATTTGAGATAACTGGTTCTCTTTCATTATAATAATTAGATAGCCTCAGAAAAGCATATTATGCGCAAAGAATCTCGAAAATAAAAAATAATTTTTTAGAAGTTTGGAAACTTCGTTAGAATCACTTTTTTTCCGTTCTTATTTGAGATAACTGGTTCTCTTTCATTATACTAGTTTGATAGCCTCAGAAAAGCATATTATACGGTGAGAATCTCGAAAAGAAAAAAAACTTTTTTCGAAGTTTGGAAACTTCGTTAGAATCACTTTTTTTCCGTTCTTATTTGAGATAACTGGTTTTCTTTCATTATACTTGTTTGATACACTCAGTAAAGCATATTATGCGCAAAGAATCTCGAAATGAAAAAAATTTTTTTCGAAGTTTGGAAACTCCCTTAGAATCACTTTTTTTCCAATCTTATTTGAGATAACTGGTTCTCTTTCATTATACTAGTTTCATAGCCTCAGAAAAGCATATTATGCGCAAAGAATCTCGAAAAGAAAAAAATTTTTTTTTTGAAGTTAGGAAACTTCTTTAGAATCACTTTTTTTCCGTTCTAATTTGAGATAACTGGTTCTCTTTCATTATACTTGTTTGATAGCCTCAGAAAAGCATATTATGCACAAAGAATCTCGAAATGAAAATAATTTTTTTTCGAAGTTTGGAAACTTCCTTAGAATCACTTTTTTTCCATTCTTATTTGAGATAACTGGTTCTCTTTCATTATACTAGTTTGATAGCCTCAGAAAAGCATAATATGCACAAAGAATCTCGAAAAGAAAAAAATTTTTTTTCGAAGTTTGGAAACTTCTTTAGAATCACTTTTTTTCCGTTCTTATTTGAGATAACTGGTTCTCTTTCATTATACTAGTTTGATAGCCTCAGTAAAGCATATTATGCGCAAAGAATATCGAAAAGAAAAAAAATTTTTTTTGAAGTTTGGAATCGTCGTTTGAATCACTTTTTTCCGTTCTTTTTTGAGATAACTGGTTCTCTTTCATTATAGTAGTTTGATAGCCTTAGAAAAGCATATTATGCGCAAAGAATCTCGAAAAGAAAAACATTTTTATTCGAAGTTTGGAAACTTCATTAGAAGCACTTTTTTTCCATTCTTATTTGAGATAACTGGTAATCTCTCATTATACTAGTTTGATAGCCTCAGAAAATCATATTATGCGCAAAGAATCTCGAAAAGAAACAAATTTTTTTCGATGTTCGGAAACTTCGTTAGAATCACTTTTTTTCTGTTCTTATTTGAGATAACTGGTTCTCTTTCATTATACTAATTAGATAGCCTCAGAAAAGCATATTATGCGCAAAGAATCTCGAAATGAAAAAAATTTTTTTCGAAGTTTGGAAACTCCCTTAGAATCACTTTTTTTCCAATCTTATTTGAGATAACTGGTTCTCTTTCATTATACTAGTTTGATAGCCTCAGAAAAGCATATTATGCGCAAAGAATCTCGAAAAGAAAAAAATTTTTTTTTTGAAGTTAGGAAACTTCTTTAGAATCACTTTTTTTCCGTTCTAATTTGAGATAACTGGTTCTCTTTCATTATACTAGTTTGATAGCCTCAGAAAAGCATATTATGCGCAAAGAATCTCCAAAAGAAAAAAAATCTTTTTTCAAAGTTTGGAAACTTCCTTAGAAACACTTTTTTTCCATTCTTATTTCAGTTAACTGGTTCTCTTTCATTATACTAGTTTGATAGCCTCAGAAAAGCATATTATGCACAAAGAATCTCGAAATGAAAAAAATTTTTTTTCGAAGTTTGGAAACTTCCTTAGAATCACTTTTTTTCCATTCTTATTTGAGATAACTGGTTCTCTTTCATTATACTAGTTTGATAGCCTCAGAAAAGCATAATATGCACAAAGAATCTCGAAAAGAAAAAAATTTTTTTTCGAAGTTTGGAAACTTCTTTAGAATCACTTTTTTTCCGTTCTTATTTGAGATAACTGGTTCTCTTTCATTATACTAGTTTGATAGCCTCAGTAAAGCATATTATGCGCAAAGAATCTCGAAAAGAAAAAAAATTTTTTTTGAAGTTTGGAATCGTCGTTTGAATCACTTTTTTCCGTTCTTTTTTGAGATAACTGGTTCTCTTTCATTATAGTAGTTTGATAGCCTTAGAAAAGCATATTATGCGCAAAGAATCTCGAAAAGAAAAAAATTTTTTTTCGAAGTTTGGAAACTTCATTAGAAGCACTTTTTTTCCATTCTTATTTGAGATAACTGGTAATCTCTCATTATACTATTTTGATAGCCTCAGAAAAGCATATTATGCGCGAGAAGCTCGAAAAGAAAAAAAGTTTTTTCGAAGTTTCGAAACTTCCTTAGAATCACTTTTTTTCCGTTCTTATTTGAGATAACTCTCTTTCATTATACTAATTAGATAGCCTCAGAAAAGCATATTATGCGCAAAGAATCTCGAAAATATAAAATTTTTTTTAGAACTTTGGAAACTTCGTTAGAAACACTTTTTTTCCGTTCTTATTTGAGAGAACTGGTTCTCTTTCATTATACTAGTTTGATAGCCTCAGAAAAGCATATTATGCGCAAAGAATCTCGAAAAGAAAAAAAATTTTTTTCGAAGTTTGGAAACTTCGTTAGAATCACTTTTTTTCCATTCTTATTTGAGATAACTGGTAATCTCTCATTATATTAGTTTGATAGCCTCAGAAAAGCATATTATGCCCAAAGAATCTCGAAAAGAAAAAAAATTTTTTTTGAAGTTAAGAAACGTCGTTTGAATCACTTTTTTCCGTTCTTATTTGAGATAACTGGTTCTCTTTCATTATAGTAGTTTGATAGCCTCAGAAAAGCATATTATGCGCAAATAATCTCGAAAAGAAAAAAATTTTTTTTCGAAGTTTGGAAACTTCTTTAGAATCACTTTTTTTCCGTTCTTATTTGAGATAACTGGTTCTCTTTCATTATATTAGTTTGATAGCCTCAGAAAAGCATATTATGCGCAAAGAATCTCCAAAAGAAAAAAAATCTTTTTTCAAAGTTTGGAAACTTCCTTAGAAACACTTTTTTTCCATTCTTATTTCAGTTAACTGGTTCTCTTTCATTATACTAGTTTGATAGCCTCAGAAAAGCATATTATGCGCAAAGAATCTCAAAATGAAAAAAATTTTTTTTCGAAGTTTGGAAACTTCCTTAGAATCACTTTTTTTCCATTCTTATTTGAGATAACTGGTTCTCTTTCATTATACTAGTTTGATAGCATCAGAAAAGCATAATATGCACAAAGAATCTCGAAAAGAAAAAAATTTTTTTTCGAAGTTTGGAAACTTCTTTAGAATCACTTTTTTTCTGTTCTTATTTGAGATAACTGGTTCTCTTTCATTATACTAGTTTGATAGCTTCAGTAAAGCATATTATGCGCAAAGAATCTCGAAAAGAAAAAAATTTTTTTTCGAAGTTTGGAAACTTCATTAGAAGCACTTTTTTTCCATTCTTATTTGAGATAACTGGTAATCTCTCATTATACTAGTTTGATAGCCTCAGAAAATCATATTATGCGCAAAGAATCTCGAAAAGAAACAAATTTTTTTCGATGTTCGGAAACTTCGTTAGAATCACTTTTTTTCCGTTCTTATTTGAGATAACTGGTTCTCTTTCATTATACTAATTAGATAGCCTCAGAAAAGCATATTATGCGCAAAGAATCTCGAAAATAAAAAAAAAAATTTTATAAGTTTGGAAACTTCGTTAGAATCACTTTTTTTCCGTTCTTATTTGAGATAACTGGTTCTCTTTCATTATACTAGTTTGATAGCCTCAGAAAATCATATAATGCGCAAAGAATCTCGAAAAGAAAAAAATTTTTTTTCGAAGTTTGGAAACTTCATTAGAATAACTTTTTTTCCATTCTTATTTGAGATAAATGGTAATCTCTCATTATATTAGTTTGATAGCCTCAGAAAAGCATATTATGCGCAAAGAATCTCGAAAAGAAGAAATTTATTTCGAAGTTTGGAAACTTCAAAAGAATCACTTTTTTTCCATTCTTATTTGAGATAAATGGTAATCTCTCATTATACTAGTTTAATAGCCTCAGAAAAGCATATTATGCGCAAAGAATCTCGAAAATAAGAAATTTTTTTTTCGGAGTTTGTAAACTTCGTTAGAATCACCTTTTTTCCGTTGTTAATTGAGATAACGGGTTCTCTTTCATTATACTAGTTTGATAGCCTCAGAAAAGCATATTATGCGCAAAGAATCTCGACAAGAAGAAATTTTTTTTTCGAAGTTTGGAAACTTCGTTAGAATCACTTTTTTCCGTTGTTATTTGAGATAACTGGTTCTCTTTCATTATACTAATTAGATAGCCTCAGAAAAGCATATTATGCGCAAAGAATCTCGAAAATAAAAAAAAAAATTTTATAAGTTTGGAAACTTCGTTAGAATCACTTTTTTTCCGTTCTTATTTGAGATAACTGGTTCTCTTTCATTATACTAGTTTGATAGCCTCAGAAAATCATATTATGCGCAAAGAATCTCGAAATGAAAAAAAATTTTTTTCGAAGTTTGGAAACTTCCTTAGAATCACTTTTTTTCCAATTTTATTTGAAATAATTGGTTCTCTTTCATTATACTAGTTTGATAGCTTCAGAAAAGCATATTATGCGCAAAGAATCTCGAAAGGAATAAAATTTTTTCTCGATGTTCCGAAAATTCGTTAGAATCACTTTTTTTCCGTTCTTATTTGAGATAACTGGTTCTCTTGCATTATACCAATTAGATAGCCTCAGAAAAGCATATTATGCGCAAAGAATCTCGAAAATAAAAAAAATTTTTTTAGAAGTTTGGAAACTTCGTTAGAATCACTTTTTTTCCGTTCTTATTTGAGATAACTGGTTCTCTTTCATTATACTAGTTTGATAGACTCAGTAAAGCATATTATGCGCAAAGAATCACGAAAAGAAAAAAAAAATTTTTCGAAGTTTGGAAACTTCGTTAGAATCACTTTTTTTCCATTCTTATTTGAGATAACTGGTTCTCTTTCATTATACTAGTTTGATAGCTTCAGAAAAGCATATTATGCGCAAAGAATCTCGAAAAGAAAAATTTTTTTTTTTGAAGTTTGGAAACTTCTTTAGAATGACTTTTTTTCCGTTCTTATTTGAGATAACTGGTTCTCTTTCATTATACTAGTTTGATAGCCTCAGAAAAGCATATTATGCGCAAAGAATCTCGAAAAGAAAAAAATTTTTTTTCGAAGTTTGGAAACTTGGTTAGAATCACTTTTTTTCCGTTCTTATTTGAGATAACTGGTTCTCTTTCATTATACTAGTTTGATACACTCAGAAAAGCATATTATGCGCAAAGAATCTCGAAAAGAAAAAATTTTTTTTTCGAAGTTTGGAAACTTCATTAGAAGCACTTTTTTTCCATTCTTATTTGAGATAACTGGTAATCTCTCATTATACTAGTTTGATAGCCTCAGAAAATCATATTATGCGCAAAGAATCTCGAAAAGAAAAAAAAAATTTTTCGAAGTTCCGAAACTTCGTTAGAATCACTTTTTTCCGTTCTTATTTGAGATAACTGGTTCTCTTTCATTATAATAATTAGATAGCCTCAGAAAAGCATATTATGCGCAAAGAATCTCGAAAATAAAAAATAATTTTTTAGAAGTTTGGAAACTTCGTTAGAATCACTTTTTTTCCGTTCTTATTTGAGATAACTGGTTCTCTTTCATTATACTAGTTTGATAGCCTCAGAAAAGCATATTATACGGTGAGAATCTCGAAAAGAAAAAAAACTTTTTTCGAAGTTTGGAAACTTCGTTAGAATCACTTTTTTTCCCTTCTTATTTGAGATAACTGGTTCTCTTTCATTATACTTGTTTGATACACTCAGTAAAGCATATTATGCGCAAAGAATCTCGAAAAGAAAAAAATTTTTTTTCGAAGTCTGGAAACTTCGTTAGAATTACTTTTTTTCCGTTCTTATTTGAGATAACTGGTTCTCTTTCATTATAGTAGTTTCATAGCCTCAGAAAAGCATATTATGCGCAAAGAATCTCGAAATGAAAAAAATTTTTTTCGAAGTTTGGAAACTCCCTTAGAATCACTTTTTTTCCAATCTTATTTGAGATAACTGGTTCTCTTTCATTATACTAGTTTGATAGCCTCAGAAAAGCATATTATGCGCAAAGAATCTCGAAAAGAAAAAAATTTTTTTTTTGAAGTTAGGAAACTTCTTTAGAATCACTTTTTTTCCGTTCTAATTTGAGATAACTGGTTCTCTTTCATTATACTAGTTTGATAGCCTCAGAAAAGCATATTATGCGCAAAGAATCTCCAAAAGAAAAAAAATCTTTTTTCAAAGTTTGGAAACTTCCTTAGAAACACTTTTTTTCCATTCTTATTTCAGTTAACTGGTTCTCTTTCATTATACTAGTTTGATAGCCTCAGAAAAGCATATTATGCACAAAGAATCTCGAAATGAAAAAAATTTTTTTTCGAAGTTTGGAAACTTCCTTAGAATCACTTTTTTTCCATTCTTATTTGAGATAACTGGTTCTCTTTCATTATACTAGTTTGATAGCCTCAGAAAAGCATAATATGCACAAAGAATCTCGAAAAGAAAAAAATTTTTTTTCGAAGTTTGGAAACTTCTTTAGAATCACTTTTTTTCCGTTCTTATTTGAGATAACTGGTTCTCTTTCATTATACTAGTTTGATAGCCTCAGTAAAGCATATTATGCGCAAAGAATCTCGAAAAGAAAAAAAATTTTTTTTGAAGTTTGGAATCGTCGTTTGAATCACTTTTTTCCGTTCTTTTTTGAGATAACTGGTTCTCTTTCATTATAGTAGTTTGATAGCCTTAGAAAAGCATATTATGCGCAAAGAATCTCGAAAAGAAAAAAATTTTTTTTCGAAGTTTGGAAACTTCATTAGAAGCACTTTTTTTCCATTCTTATTTGAGATAATTGGTAATCTCTCATTATACTAGTTTGATAGCCTCAGAAAATCATATTATGCGCAAAGAATCTCGAAAAGAAACAAATTTTTTTCGATGTTCGGAAACTTCGTTAGAATCACTTTTTTTCCGTTCTTATTTGAGATAACTGGTTCTCTTTCATTATACTAATTAGATAGCCTCAGAAAAGCATATTATGCGCAAAGAATCTCGAAAATAAAAAAAAAAAAATTATAAGTTTGGAAACTTCGTTAGAATCACTTTTTTTCCGTTCTTATTTGAGATAACTGGTTCTCTTTCATTATACTAGTTTGATAGCCTCAGAAAATCATATAATGCGCAAAGAATCTCGAAAAGAAAAAAATTTTTTTTCGATGTTCCGAAAATTCGTTAGAATCACTTTTTTTCCGTTCTTATTTGAGATAACTGGTTCTCTTGCATTATACCAATTAGATAGCCTCAGAAAAGCATATTATGCGCAAAGAATCTCGAAAATAAAAAAAATTATTTTAGAAGTTTGGAAACTTCGTTAGAATCACTTTTTTTCCGTTCTTATTTGAGATAACTGGTTCTCTTTCATTATACCAATTAGATAGCCTTAGAAAAGCATATTATGCGCAAAGAATCTCGAAAAGAAAAAAATTTTTTTTCGAAGTTGGAAACTTCATTAGAATCACTTTTTTTCTATTCTTATTTGAGATAACTGGTAATCTCTCATTATACTAGTTTGATAGCCTCAGAAAAGCATATTATGCGCGAGAATCTCGAAAAGAAAAAAAGTTTTTTTCGAAGTTTCGAAACTTCCTTAGAATCACTTTTTTTCCGTTCTTATTTGAGATAACTCTCTTTCATTATACTAATTAGATAGCCTCAGAAAAGCATATTATGCGCAAAGAATCTCGAAAATATAAAATTTTTTTTAGAACTTTGGAAACTTCGTTAGAAACACTTTTTTTCCGTTCTTATTTGAGAGAACTGGTTCTCTTTCATTATACTAGTTTGATAGCCTCAGAAAAGCATATTATGCGCAAAGAATCTCGAAAAGAAAAAAAATTTTTTTCGAAGTTTGTAAACTTCGTTAGAATCACTTTTTTTCCATTCTTATTTGAGATAACTGGTAATCTCTCATTATATTAGTTTGATAGCCTCAGAAAAGCATATTATGCCCAAAGAATCTCGAAAAGAAAAAAAATTTTTTTTGAAGTTAAGAAACGTCGTTTGAATCACTTTTTTCCGGTCTTATTTGAGATAACTGGTTCTCTTTCATTATAGTAGTTTGATAGCCTCAGAAAAGCATATTATGCGCAAAGAATCTCGAAAAGAAAAAAATTTTTTTTCGAAGTTTGGAAACTTCTTTAGAATCACTTTTTTTCCGTTCTTATTTGAGATAACTGTTTCTCTTTCATTATACTAGTTTGATAGCCTCAGAAAAGCATATTATGCGCAAAGAATCTCGAAAAGAAAAAAAATTTTTTTTGAAGTTTGGAAACGTCGTTTGAATCACTTTTTTCTGTTCTTATTTGAGATAACTGGTTCCCTTTCATTATAGTAGTTTGATAGCCTCAGAAAAGCATATTATGCGCAAAGAATCTCGAAAAGGAAAAAAATTTTTTTCGAAGTTTGGAAACTTCATTAGAAGCACTTTTTTTCCATTCTTATTTGAGATAACTGGTAATCTCTCATTATACTAGTTTGATAGCCTCGGAAAGCCATATTATGCGCAAAGAATCTCGAAAAGAAACAAATTTTTTTCGATGTTCGGAAACTTCGTTAGAATCACTTTTTTTCCGTTCTTATTTGAGATAACTGGTTCTCTTTCATTATACTAATTAGATAGCCTCAGAAAAGCATATTATGCGCAAAGAATCTCGAAAATAAAAAAAAAATTTATAAGTTTGGAAACTTCGTTAGAATCACTTTTTTTCCGTTCTTATTTGAGATAACTGGTTCTCTTTCATTATACTAGTTTGATAGCCTCAGAAAATCATATAATGCGCAAAGAATCTCGAAAAGAAAAAAATTTTTATTCGAAGTTTGGAAACTTCATTAGAATCACTTTTTTTCCATTCTTATTTGAGATAAATGGTAATCTCTCATTATACTAGTTTGATAGCCTCAGAAAAGCATATTATGCGCAATGAATCTCGAAAAGAAGAAATTTTTTTTCGAAGTTTGGAAACTTCAAAAGAATCACTTTTTTTCCATTCTTATTTGAGATAAATGGTAATCTCTCATTATACTAGTTTGATAGCCTCAGAAAAGTATATTATGCGCAAAGAATCTCGAAAATAAGAATTTTTTTTTTCGGAGTTTGTAAACTTCGTTAGAATCACCTTTTTTCCGTTGTTAATTGAGATAACGGGTTCTCTTTCATTATACTAGTTTGATAGCCTCAGAAAAGCATATTATGCGCAAAGAATCTCGACAAGAAGAAATTTTTTTTTCGAAGTTTGGAAACTTCGTTAGAATCACTTTTTTCCGTTGTTATTTGACATAACTGGTTCTCATTCATTATACTAGTTTGATAGCCTCAGTAAAGCATATTATGCGCAAAGAATCTCCAAAAGAAAAAAAATTTTTTTCGAAGTTTGGAAACTTCGTTAGAATCACTTTTTTTCCGTTCTTATTTGAGATAACTGGTTCTCTTTCATCATAGTAGTTTGATAGCCTCAGAAAAGCATATTATGCGCAAAGAATCGCGAAATGAAAAAAATTTTTTTTCGAAGTTTGGAAACTTCCTTAGAATCACTTTTTTTCCAATTTTATTTGAAATAATTGGTTCTCTTTCATTATACTAGTTTGATAGCTTCAGAAAAGCATATTATGCACAAAGAATCTCGAAAGGAATAAAATTTTTTTTCGATGTTCCGAAAATTCGTTAGAATCACTTTTTATCCGTTCTTATTTGAGATAACTGGTTCTCTTGCATTATACCAATTAGATAGCCTCAGAAAAGCATATTATGCGCAAAGAATCTCGAAAATAAAAAAAATTTTTTTAGAAGTTTGGAAACTTCGTTAGAATCACTTTTTTTCCGTTCTTATTTGAGATAACTGGTTCTCTTTCATTATACCAATTAGATAGCCTCAGAAAAGCATATTATGCGCAAAGAATCTCGAAAAGAAAAAAATTTTTTTTCGAAGTTGGAAACTTCATTAGAATCACTTTTTTTCTATTCTTATTTGAGATAACTGGTAATCTCTCATTATACTAGTTTGATAGCCTCAGAAAAGCATATTATGCTCGAGAATCTCGAAAAGAAAAAAAGTTTTTTTCGAAGTTTCGAAACTCCTTAGAATCACTTTTTTTCCGTTCTTATTTGAGATAACTCTCTTTCATTATACTAATTAGATAGCCTCAGAAAAGCATATTATGCGCAATGAATCTCGAAAATAAAAAATTTTTTTTAGAACTTTGGAAACTTCGTTAGAAACACTTTTTTTCCGTTCTTATTTGAGAGAACTGGTTCTCTTTCATTATACTAGTTTGATAGCCTCAGAAAAGCATATTATGCGCAAAGAATCTCGAAAAGAAAAAAATTTTTTTTCGAAGTTTGGAAACTTCGTTAGAATCACTTTTTTTCCATTCTTATTTGAGATAACTGGTAATCTCTCATTATATTAGTTTGATAGCCTCAGAAAAGCATATTATGCCCAAAGAATCTCGAAAAGAAAAAAAATTTTTTTTGAAGTTTGGAAACGTAGTTTGAATCACTTTTTTCCGTTCTTATTTGAGATAACTGGTTCTCTTTCATTATAGTAGTTTGATAGCCTCAGAAAAGCATATTATGCGCAAAGAATCTCGAAAAGAAAAAATTTTTTTTCGAAGTTTGGAAACTTCTTTAGAATCACTTTTTTTCCGTTCTTATTTGAGATAACTGGTTCTCTTTCATTATACTAGTTTGATAGCCTCAGAAAAGCATATTATGCGCAAAGATTCTCCAAAAGAAAAAAAACTTTTTTCAAAGTTTGGAAACTTCCTTAGAAACACTTTTTTTCCATTCTTATTTCAGTTAACTGGTTCTCTTTCATTATACTAGTTTGATAGCCTCAGAAAAGCATATTATGCGCAAAGAATCTCGAAATGAAAAAAATTTTTTTTCGAAGTTTGGAAACTTCCTTATAATCACTTTTTTTCCAATTTTATTTGAAATAATTGGTTCTCTTTCATTATACTAGTTTGATAGCTTCAGAAAAGCATATTATGCGCAAAGAATCTCGAAAGGAATAAAATTTTTTCTCGATGTTCCGAAAATTCGTTAGAATCACTTTTTTTCCGTTCTTATTTGAGATAACTGGTTCTCTTGCATTATACCAATTAGATAGCCTCAGAAAAGCATATTATGCGCAAACAATCTCGAAAAGAAAAATTTTTTTTTTTGAAGTTTGGAAACTTCTTTAGAATGACTTTTTTTCCGTTCTTATTTGAGATAACTGGTTCTCTTTCATTATACTAGTTTGATACACTCAGAAAAGCATATTATGCGCAAAGAATCTCGAAAAGAAAAAAATTTTTTTTCGAAGTTTGGAAACTTCATTAGAAGCACTTTTTTTCCATTCTTATTTGAGATAACTGGTAATCTCTCATTATACTAGTTTGATAGCCTCAGAAAATCATATTATGCGCAAAGAATCTCGAAAAGAAAAAAAAAATTTTTCGAAATTCCGAAACTTCGTTAGAATCACTTTTTTTCCGTTCTTATTTGAGATAACTGGTTCTCTTTCATTATAATAATTAGATAGCCTCAGAAAAGCATATTATGCGCAAAGAATCTCGAAAATAAAAAATAATTTTTTAGAAGTTTGGAAACTTCGTTAGAATCACTTTTTTTCCGTTCTTATTTGAGATAACTGGTTCTCTTTCATTATACTAGTTTGATAGCCTCAGAAAAGCATATTATACGGTGAGAATCTCGAAAAGAAAAAAAACTTTTTTCGAAGTTTGGAAACTTCGTTAGAATCACTTTTTTTCCGTTCTTATTTGAGATAACTGGTTCTCTTTCATTATACTTGTTTGATACACTCAGTAAAGCATATTATGCGCAAAGAATCTCGAAAAGAAAAAAAATTTTTTTCGAAGTCTGGAAACTTCGTTAGAATTACTTTTTTTCCGTTCTTATTTGAGATAACTGGTTCTCTTTCATTATAGTAGTTTCATAGCCTCAGAAAAGCATATTATGCGCAAAGAATCTCGAAATGAAAAAAATTTTTTTCGAAGTTTGGAAACTCCCTTAGAATCACTTTTTTTCCAATCTTATTTGAGATAACTGGTTCTCTTTCATTATACTAGTTTGATAGCCTCAGAAAAGCATATTATGCGCAAAGAATCTCGAAAAGAAAAAAATTTTTTTTTTGAAGTTAGGAAACTTCTTTAGAATCACTTTTTTTCCGTTCTAATTTGAGATAACTGGTTCTCTTTCATTATACTAGTTTGATAGCCTCAGAAAAGCATATTATGCGCAAAGAATCTCCAAAAGAAAAAAAATCTTTTTTCAAAGTTTGGAAACTTCCTTAGAAACACTTTTTTTCCATTCTTATTTCAGTTAACTGGTTCTCTTTCATTATACTTGTTTGATAGCCTCAGAAAAGCATATTATGCACAAAGAATCTCGAAATGAAAAAAATTTTTTTTCGAAGTTTGGAAACTTCCTTAGAATCACTTTTTTTCCATTCTTATTTGAGATAACTGGTTCTCTTTCATTATACTAGTTTGATAGCCTCAGAAAAGCATAATATGCACAAAGAATCTCGAAAAGAAAAAAATTTTTTTTCGAAGTTTGGAAACTTCTTTAGAATCACTTTTTTTCCGTTCTTATTTGAGATAACTGGTTCTCTTTCATTATACTAGTTTGATAGCCTCAGTAAAGCATATTATGCGCAAAGAATATCGAAAAGAAAAAAAATTTTTTTTGAAGTTTGGAATCGTCGTTTGAATCACTTTTTTCCGTTCTTTTTTGAGATAACTGGTTATCTTTCATTATAGTAGTTTGATAGCCTCAGAAAAGCATATTATGCGCAAAGAATCTCGAAAAGAAAAACATTTTTTTTCGAAGTTTGGAAACTTCATTAGAAGCACTTTTTTTCCATTCTTATTTGAGATAACTGGTAATCTCTCATTATACTAGTTTGATAGCCTCAGAAAATCATATTATGCGCAAAGAATCTCGAAAAGAAACAAATTTTTTTCGATGTTCGGAAACTTCGTTAGAATCACTTTTTTTCCGTTCTTATTTGAGATAACTGGTTCTCTTTCATTATACTAATTAGATAGCCTCAGAAAAGCATATTATGCGCAAAGAATCTCGAAAATAAAAAAAAAAAATTTATAAGTTTGGAAACTTCGTTAGAATCACTTTTTTTCCGTTCTTATTTGAGATAACTGGTTCTCTTTCATTATACTAGTTTGATAGCCTCAGAAAATCATATAATGCGCAAATTTATCTCGAAAAGAAAAAAATTTTTTTTCGAAGTTTGGAAACTTCATTAGAATCACTTTTTTTCCATTCTTATTTGAGATAAATGGTAATCTCTCATTATACTAGTTTGATAGCCTCAGAAAAGCATATTATGCGCAAAGAATCTCGAAAAGAAAAAAAATTTTTTTCGAAGTTTGGAAACTTCGTTAGAATATCTTTTTTTCCGTTCTTATTTGAGAGAACTGGTTCTCTTTCATTATACTAGTTTGATAGCCTCAGAAAAGCATATTACGCGCGAGAATCTCGAAAAGAAAAAATGTTTTTTTCGAAGTTGGAAACTTCATTAGAATCACTTTTTTTTTATTCTTATTTGAGATAACTGGTAATCTCTCATTATATTATTTTGATAGCCTCAGAAAAGCATATTACGCGCGAGAATCTCGAAAAGAAAAAATGTTTTTTTCGAAGTTTCGAAACTTCCTTAGAATCACTTTTTTTCCGTTCTTATTTGAGATAACTCTCTTTCATTATACTAATTAGATAGCCTCAGAAAAGCATATTATGCGCAAAGAATCTCGAAAATATAAAATTTTTTTTAGAACTTTGGAAACTTCGTTAGAAACACTTTTTTTCCGTTCTTATTTGAGAGAACTGGTTCTCTTTCATTATACTAGTTTGATAGCCTCAGAAAAGCATATTATGCGCAAAGAATCTCGAAAAGAAAAAAAATTTTTTTCGAAGTTTGGAAACTTCGTTAGAATCACTTTTTTTCCATTCTTATTTGAGATAACTGGTAATCTCTCATTATATTAGTTTGATAGCCTCAGAAAAGCATATTATGCCCAAAGAATCTCGAAAAGAAAAAAAATTTTTTTTGAAGTTAAGAAACGTCGTTTGAATCACTTTTTTCCGTTCTTATTTGAGATAACTGGTTCTCTTTCATTATAGTAGTTTGATAGCCTCAGAAAAGCATATTATGCGCAAAGAATCTCGAAAAGAAAAAAAATTTTTTTCGAAGTTTGGAAACTTCTTTAGAATCACTTTTTTTCCGTTCTTATTTGAGATAACTGGTTCTCTTTCATTATACTAGTTTGATAGCCTCAGAAAAGCATATTATGCGCAAAGAATCTCCAAAAGAAAAAAAATCTTTTTTCAAAGTTTGGAAACTTCCTTAGAAACTCTTTTTTTCCATTCTTATTTCAGTTAACTGGTTCTCTTTCATTATACTAGTTTGATAGCCTCAGAAAAGCATATTATGCGCAAAGAATCTCAAAATGAAAAAAATTTTTTTTCGAAGTTTGGAAACTTCCTTAGAATCACTTTTTTTCCATTCTTATTTGAGATAACTGGTTCTCTTTCATTATACTAGTTTGATAGCATCAGAAAAGCATAATATGCACAAAGAATCTCGAAAAGAAAAAAATTTTTTTTCGAAGTTTGGAAACTTCTTTAGAATCACTTTTTTTCCGTTCTTATTTGAGATAACTGGTTCTCTTTCATTATACTAGTTTGATAGCTTCAGTAAAGCATATTATGCGCAAAGAATCTCGAAAAGAAAAAAATTTTTTTTCGAAGTTTGGAAACTTCATTAGAAGCACTTTTTTTCCATTCTTATTTGAGATAACTGGTAATCTCTCATTATACTAGTTTGATAGCCTCAGAAAATCATATTATGCGCAAAGAATCTCGAAAAGAAACAAATTTTTTTCGATGTTCGGAAACTTCGTTAGAATCACTTTTTTTCCGTTCTTATTTGAGATAACTGGTTCTCTTTCATTATACTAATTAGATAGCCTCAGAAAAGCATATTATGCGCAAAGAATCTCGAAAATAAAAAAAAAATTTTTATAAGTTTGGAAACTTCGTTAGAATCACTTTTTTTCCGTTCTTATTTGAGATAACTGGTTCTCTTTCATTATACTAGTTTGATAGCCTCAGAAAATCATATAATGCGCAAAGAATCTCGAAAAGAAAAAATTTTTTTTTCGAAGTTTGGAAACTTCATTAGAATAACTTTTTTTCCATTCTTATTTGAGATAAATGATAATCTCTCATTATACTAGTTTGATAGCCTCAGAAAAGCATATTATGCGCAAAGAATCTCGAAAAGAAGAAATTTATTTCGAAGTTTGGAAACTTCAAAAGAATCACTTTTTTTCCATTCTTAATTGAGATAAATGGTAATCTCTCATTATACTAGTTTAATAGCCTCAGAAAAGCATATTATGTGCAAAGAATCTCGAAAATAAGAAATTTTTTTTTCGGAGTTTGTAAACTTCGTTAGAATCACCTTTTTTCCGTTGTTAATTGAGATAACGGGTTCTCTTTCATTATACTAGTTTGATAGCCTCAGAAAAGCATATTATGCGCAAAGAATCTCGACAAGAAGAAATTTTTTTTTCGAAGTTTGGAAACTTCGTTAGAATCACTTTTTTCCGTTGTTATTTGAGATAACTGGTTCTCTTTCATTATACTAGTTTGATAGCCTCAGTAAAGCATATTATGCGCAAAGAATCTCGAAATGAAAAAAAATTTTTTTCGAAGTTTGGAAACTTCCTTAGAATCACTTTTTTTCCAATTTTATTTGAAATAATTGGTTCTCTTTCATTATACTAGTTTGATAGCTTCAGAAAAGCATATTATGCGCAAAGAATCTCGAAAGGAATAAAATTTTTTTTCGATGTTCCGAAAATTCGTTAGAATCACTTTTTTTCCGTTCTTATTTGAGATAACTGGTTCTCTTGCATTATACCAATTAGATAGCCTCAGAAAAGCATATTATGCGCAAAGAATCTCGAAAATAAAAAAAATTTTTTTAGAAGTTTGGAAACTTCGTTAGAATCACTTTTTTTCCGTTCTTATTTGAGATAACTGGTTCTCTTTCATTATACCAATTAGATAGCCTCAGAAAAGCATATTATGCGCAAAGAATCTCGAAAAGAAAAAAATTTTTTTTCGAAGTTGGAAACTTCATTAGAATCACTTTTATTCTATTCTTATTTGAGATAACTGGTAATCTCATTATACTAGTTTGATAGCCTCAGAAAAGCATATTATGCGCGAGAATCTCGAAAAGAAAAAAAGTTTTTTTCGAAGTTTCGAAACTTCCTTAGAATCACTTTTTTTCCGTTCTTATTTGAGATAACTCTCTTTCATTATACTAATTAGATAGCCTCAGAAAAGCATATTATGCGCAAAGAATCTCGAAAATAAAAAATTTTTTTTAGAACTTTGGAAACTTCGTTAGAAACACTTTTTTTCCGTTCTTATTTGAGAGAACTGGTTCTCTTTCATTATACTAGTTTGATAGCCTCAGAAAAGCATATTATGCGCAAAGAATCTCGAAAAGAAAAAAAATTTTTTTCGAAGTTTGGAAACTTCGATAGAATCACTTTTTTTCCATTCTTATTTGAGATAACTGGTAATCTCTCATTATATTAGTTTGATAGCCTCAGAAAAGCATATTATGCCCAAAGAATCTCGAAAAGAAAAAAAATTTTTTTTGAAGTTTGGAAACGTCGTTTGAATCACTTTTTTCCCTTCTTATTTGAGATAACTGGTTCTCTTTCATTATAGTAGTTTGATAGCCTCAGAAAAGCATATTATGCGCAAAGAATCTCGAAAAGAAAAAAATTTTTTTTCGAAGTTTGGAAACTTCTTTAGAATCACTTTTTTTCCGTTCTTATTTGAGATAACTGGTTCTCTTTCATTATACTAGTTTGATAGCCTCAGAAAAGCATATTATGCGCAAAGAATCTCCAAAAGAAAAAAAATCTTTTTTCAAAGTTTGGAAACTTCCTTAGAAACACTTTTTTTCCATTCTTATTTCAGTTAACTGGTTCTCTTTCATTATACTAGTTTGATAGCCTCAGAAAAGCATATTATGCGCAAAGAATCTCGAAATGAAAAAAATTTTTTTTCGAAGTTTGGAAACTTCCTTAGAATCACTTTTTTTCCATTCTTATTTGAGATAACTGGTTCTCTTTCATTATACTAGTTTGATAGCCTCAGTGAAGCATAATATGCACAAAGAAACTCGAAAAGAAAAAAAATTTTTTTCGAAGTTTGGAAACTTCTTTAGAATCACTTTTTTTCCGTTCTTATTTGAGATAACTGGTTCTCTTTCATTATACTAGTTTGATAGTCTCAGAAAAGCATATTATGCGCAAAGAATCTCCAAAAGAAAAAAAATCTTTTTTCAAAGTTTGGAAACTTCCTTAGAAACACTTTTTTTCCATTCTTATTTCAGTTAACTGGTTCTCTTTCATTATACTAGTTTGATAGCCTCAGAAAAGCATATTATGCGCAAAGAATCTCGAAATGAAAAAAATTTTTTTTCGAAGTTTGGAAACTTCCTTAGAATCACTTTTTTTCCATTCTTATTTGAGATAACCGGTTCTCTTTCATTATACTAGTTTGATAGCCTCAGAAAAGCATAATATGCACAAAGAAACTCGAAAAGAAAAAAATTTTTTTTCGAAGTTTGGAAACTTCTTTAGAATCACTTTTTTTCCGTTCTTATTTGAGATAACTGGTTCTCTTTCATTATACTAGTTTGATAGCCTCAGTAAAGCATATTATGCGCAAAGAATCTCGAAAAGAAAAAAAAATTTTTTTGAAGTTTGGAAACGTCGTTTGAATCACTTTTTTCCGTTCTTATTTGAGATAACTGGTTCTCTTTCATTATGGTAGTTTGATAGCCTCAGAAAAGCATATTATGCGCAAAGAATCTCGAAAAGAAAAAAAATTTTTTTCGAAGTTTGGAAACTTCATTAGAAGCACTTTTTTTCCATTCTTATTTGAGATAACTGGTAATCTCTCATTATACTAGTTTGATAGCCTCAGAAAATCATATTATGCGCAAAGAATCTCGAAAAGAAACAAATTTTTTTCGATGTTCGGAAACTTCGTTAGAATCACTTTTTTTCCGTTCTTATTTGAGATAACTGGTTCTCTTTCATTATACTAATTAGATAGCCTCAGAAAAGCATATTATGCGCAAAGAATCTCGAAAATAAAAAAAAAATTTTATAAGTTTGGAAACTTCGTTAGAATCACTTTTTTTCCGTTCTTATTTGAGATAACTGGTTCTCTTTCATTATACTAGTTTGATAGCCTCAGAAAATCATATAATGCGCAAAGAATCTCGAAAAGAAAAAAATTTTTATTCGAAGTTTGGAAACTTCATTAGAATCACTTTTTATCCATTCTTATTTGAGATAAATGGTAATCTCTCATTATACTAGTTTGATAGCCTCGGAATGGCATATTATGCGCAAAGAATCTCGAAAAGAAGAAATTTTTTTTCGAAGTTTGGAAACTTCAAAAGAATCACTTTTTTTCCATTCTTATTTGAGATAAATGGTAATCTCTCATTATACTAGTTTGATAGCCTCAGAAAAGTATATTATGCGCAAAGAATCTCGAAAATAAGAAATTTTTTTTTCGGAGTTTGTAAACTTCGTTAGAATCACTTTTTTTCCGTTGTTAATTGAGATAACGGGTTCTCTTTCATTATACTAGTTTGATAGCCTCAGAAAAGCATATTATGCGCAAAGAATCTCGACAAGAAGAAATTTTTTTTTCGAAGTTTGGAAACTTCGTTAGAATCACTTTTTTCCGTTGTTATTTGAGATAACTGGTTCTCATTCATTATACTAGTTTGATAGCCTCAGTAAAGCATATTATGCGCAAAGAATCTCCAAAAGAACAAAAAATTTTTTTCGAAGTTTGGAAACTTCGTTAGAATCACTTTTTTTCCGTTCTTATTTGAGATAACTGGTTCTCTTTCATCATAGTAGTTTGATAGCCTCAGAAAAGCATATTATGCGCAAAGAATCTCGAAATGAAAAAAATTTTTTTTGGAAGTTTGGAAACTTCCTTAGAATCACTTTTTTTCCAATTTTATTTGAAATAATTGGTTCTCTTTCATTATACCAGTTTGATAGCTTCAGAAAAGCATATTATGCGCAAAGAATCTCGAAAGGAATAAAATTTTTTTTCGATGTTCCGAAAATTCGTTAGAATCACTTTTTTTCCGTTCTTATTTGAGATAACTGGTTCTCTTGCATTATACCAATTAGATAGCCTCAGAAAAGCATATTATGCGCAAAGAATCTCGAAAATAAAAAAAATTTTTTTAGAAGTTTGGAAACTTCGTTAGAATCACTTTTTTTCCGTTCTTATTTGAGATAACTGGTTCTCTTTCATTATACCAATTAGATAGACTCAGAAAAGCATATTATGCGCAAAGAATCTCGAAAATAAAAAAAATTTTTTTAGAAGTTTGGAAACTTCGTTAGAATCACTTTTTTTCCGTTCTTATTTGAGATAACTGGTTCTCTTTCATTATACCAATTAGATAGCCTCAGAAAAGCATATTATGCGCAAAGAATCTCGAAAAGAAAAAAATTTTTTTTCGAAGTTGGAAACTTCATTAGAATCACTTTTTTTCTATTCTTATTTAAGATAACTGGTAATCTCTCATTATACTAGTTTGATAGCCTCAGAAAAGCATATTATGCGCGAGAATCTCGAAAAGAAAAAAAGTTTTTTTCGAAGTTTCGAAACTTCCTTAGAATCACTTTTTTTCCGTTCTTATTTGAGATAACTCTCTTTCATTATACTAATTAGATAGCCTCAGAAAAGCATATTATGCGCAATGAATCTCGAAAATAAAAAATTTTTTTTAGAACTTTGGAAACTTCGTTAGAAACACTTTTTTCCGTTCTTAATTGAGAGAACTGGTAATCTCTCATTATATTAGTTTGATAGCCTCAGAAAAGCATATTATGCCCAAAGAATCTCGAAAAGAAAAAAAATTTTTTTTGAAGTTTGGAAACGTCGTTTGAATCACTTTTTTCCGTTCTTATTTGAGATAACTGGTTGTCTTTCATTATAGTAGTTTGATAGCCTCAGAAAAGCATATTATGCGCAAAGAATCTCGAAAAGAAAAAATTTTTTTTCGAAGTTTAGGAACTTCTTTAGAATCACTTTTTTTCCGTTCTTATTTGAGATAACTGGTTCTCTTTCATTATACTAGTTTGATAGCCTCAGAAAAGCATATTATGCGCAAAGAATCTCCAAAAGAAAAAAAATCTTTTTTCAAAGTTTGGAAACTTCCTTAGAAACACTTTTTTTCCATTCTTATTTCAGTTAACTGGTTCTCTTTCATTATACTAGTTTGATAGCCTCAGAAAAGCATATTATGCGCAAAGAATCTCGAAATGAAAAAAATTTTTTTTCGAAGTTTGGAAACTTCCTTAGAATCACTTTTTTTCCATTCTTATTTGAGATAACTGGTTCTCTTTCATTATACTAGTTTGATAGCCTCAGAAAAGCATAATATGCACAAAGAATCTCGAAAAGAAAAAAATTTTTTTTCGAAGTTTGGAAACTTCTTTAGAATCACTTTTTTTCCGTTCTTATTTGAGATAACTGGTTCTCTTTCATTATACTAGTTTGATAGCCTCAGTAAAGCATATTATGCGCAAAGAATCTCGAAAAGAAAAAAAAATTTTTTCGAAGTTTGGAAACGTCGTTAGAATCACTTTTTTCCGTTCTTATTTGAGATAACTAGTTCTCTTTCATTATATAGTTTGATAGCCTCAGAAAAGCATATTATGCGCAAAGAATCTCGAAATGAAAAAAATTTTTTTTCGAAGTTTGGAAACTTCCTTAGAATCACTTTTTTTCCAATTTTATTTGAAATAATTGGTTCTCTTTCATTATACTAGTTTGATAGCTTCAGAAAAGCATATTATGCGCAAAGAATCTCGAAAAGAATAAAAATTTTTTTCGATGTTCCGAAAATTCGTTAGAATCAATTTTTTTCCGTTCTTATTTGAGATAACTGGTTCTCTTGCATTATACCAATTAGATAGCCTCAGAAAAGCATATTATGCGCAAAGAATCTCGAAAATAAAAAAAATTTTTTTATAGATTTGGAAACTTCGTTAGAATCACTTTTTTTCCGTTCTTATTTGAGATAACTGGTTCTCTTTCATTATACCAATTAGATAGCCTCAGAAAAGCATATTATGCGCAAAGAATCTCTAAAAGAAAAAAATTTTTTTTCGAAGTTGGAAACTTCATTAGAATCACTTTTTTTCTATTCTTATTTGAGATAACTGGTAATCTCTCATTATACTAGTTTGATAGCCTCAGAAAAGCATATTATGCGCGAGAATCTCGAAAAGAAAAAAAGTTTTTTTCGAAGTTTCGAAACTTCCTTAGAATCACTTTTTTTCCGTTCTTATTTGAGATAACTCTCTTTCATTATACTAATTAGATAGCCTCAGAAAAGCATATTATGCGCAAAGAATCTCGAAAATAAAAAAATTTTTTTAGAACTTTGGAAACTTCGTTAGAAACACTTTTTTCAGTTCTTATTTGAGAGAACTGGTTCTCTTTCATTATACTAGTTTGATAGCCTCAGAAAAGCATATTATGCGCAAAGAATCTCGAAAAGAAAAAAATTTTTTTTCGAAGTTTGGAAACTTCGTTAGAATCACTTTTTTTCCATTCTTATTTGAGATAACTGGTAATCTCTCATTATATTAGTTTGAAAGCCTCAGAAAAGCATATTATGCCCAAAGAATCTCGAAAAGAAAAAATTTTTTTTTGAAGTTTGGAAACGTCGTTTGAATCACTTTTTTCCGTTCTTATTTGAGATAAATGGTAATCTCTCATTATACTAGTTTGATAGCCTCAGAAAAGCATATTATGCGCAAAGAATCTCGAAAAGAATAAATTTTTTTTTCGAAGTTTGTAAACTTCGTTAGAATCACCTTTTTTCCGTTTGTTAATTGAGATAACGGGTTCTCTTTCATTATACTAGTTTGATAGCCTCAGAAAAGCATATTATGCGCAAAGAATCTCGACAAGAAGAAATTTTTTTTTCGAAGTTTGGAAACTTCGTTAGAATCACTTTTTTTCCGTTGTTATTTGAGATAACTGGTTCTCTTTCATTATACTAGTTTGATAGCCTCAGTAAAGCATATTATGCGCAAAGAATCTCGAAATGAAAAATTTTTTTTTTCAAAGTTTGGAAACTTCCTTAGAATCACTTTTTTTCCAATTTTATTTGAAATAATTGGTTCTCTTTCATTATACTAGTTTGATAGCTTCAGAAAAGCATATTATGCGCAAAGAAATTCGAAAAGAAAAACTTTTTTTTTTGAAGTTTGGAAACTTCTTTAGAATCACTTTTTTTCCGTTCATATTTGAGATAACTGGTTGTCTTTCATTATTCTAGTTTGATAGCCTCAGAAAAGCATATTATGCGCAAGGAATCTCGAAAAGAAAAAAATTTTTTTTCGAAGTTTGGAAACTTCATTAGAATCACTTTTTTCCATTCTGATTTGAGATAACTTGTAATCTCTCATTATACTAGTTTGATAGCCTCAGAAAATCATAATATGCGCAAAGAATCTCGAAAAGAATAAAATTTTTTTTCGAAGTTTCGAAACTTCCTTAGAATCACTTTTTTTCCGTTCTTATTTGAGATAACTCTCTTTCATTATACTAATTAGATAGCCTCAGAAAAGCATATTATGCGCAAAGAATCTCGAAAATAAAAAATTTTATTAGAACTTTGGAAACTTCGTTATAATCACTTTTTTTCCGTTCTTATTTGAGATAACTGGTAATCTCTCATTATATTAGTTTGATAGCCTCAGAAAAGCATAATATGCACAAAGAAACTCGAAAAGAAAAAAATTTTTTTTCGAAGTTTGGAAACTTCTTTAGAATCACTTTTTTTCCGTTCTTATTTGAGATAACTGGTTCTCTTTCATTATACTAGTTTGATAGCCTCAGTAAAGCATATTATGCGCAAAGAATCTCGAAAAGAAAAAAAATTTTTTTTGAAGTTTGGAAACGTCGTTTGAATCACTTTTTTCCGTTCTTATTTGAGATAACTGGTTCTCTTTCATTATAGTAGTTTGATAGCCTCAGAAAAGCATATTATGCGCAAAGAATCTCGAAAAGAAAAAAAATTTTTTTCGAAGTTTGGAAACTTCATTAGAAGCACTTTTTTTCCATTCTTATTTAAGATAACTGGTAATCTCTCATTATACTAGTTTGATAGCCTCAGAAAATCATATTATGCGCAAAGAATCTCGAAAAGAAACAAATTTTTTTCGATGTTCGGAAACTTCGTTAGAATCACTTTTTTTCCGTTCTTATTTGAGATAACTGGTTCTCTTTCATTATACTAATTAGATAGCCTCAGAAAAGCATATTATGCGCAAAGAATCTCGAAAATAAAAAAAAAATTTTATAAGTTTGGAAACTTCGTTAGAATCACTTTTTTTCCGTTCTTATTTGAGATAACTCTCTTTCATTATACTAATTAAATAGCCTCAGAAAAGCATATTATGCGCAAAGAATCTCGAAAATAAAAAATTTTTTTTAGAACTTTGGAAACTTCGTTAGAAACACTTTTTTTCCGTTCTTATTTGAGAGAACTGGTTCTCTTTCATTATACTAGTTTGATAGCCTCAGAAAAGCATATTATGCGCAAAGAATCTCGAAAAGAAAAAAATTTTTTTTCGAAGTTTGGAAACTTCTTTACAATCACTTTTTTCCGTTCTTATTTGAGATAACTGGTTCTCTTTCATTATAGTAGTTTGATAGCCTCAGAAAAGCATATTATGCGCAAAGAATCTCGAAAAGAAAAAAATTTTTTTTCGAAGTTTGGAAACTTCTTTAGAATCACTTTTTTTCCGTTCTTATTTGAGATAACTGGTTCTCTTTCATTATACTAGTTTGATAGCCTCAGAAAAGCATATTATGCGCAAAGAATCTCGAAAAGAAAAAAAATTTTTTCGAAATTTGGAAACTTCGTTAGAATCACTTTTATTCCGTTCTTATTTGAGATAACTGGTTCTCTTTCATTATACTAGTTTGATAGCCTTAGAAAAGCATATTATGCGCAAAGAATCTCGAAAAGAAAAAAATTTTTTTTCGAAGTTTGGAAACTTCGTTAGAATCACTTTTTTTCCGTTCTTATTTGAGATAACTGGTTCTCTTTCATTATACTTGTTTGATAGCCTTAGAAAAGCATATTATGCACAAAGAATCTCGAAAAGAAAAAAAAAAATTTTCCAAGTTTGGAAACTTCGTTACAATCACTTTTATTCTGTTCTTATTTGACATAACTGGTTCTCTTTCATTATACTAGTTTGATAGCCTCAGAAAAGCATATTATGCGCAAAGAATCTCGAAATGAAAAAAATTTTTTATCGAAGTTTGGAAACTTCCTTAGAATCACTTTTTTTCCATTCTTATTTGAGATAACTGGTTCTCTTTCATTATACTAGTTTGATAGCCTCAGAAAAGCTTAATATGCACAAAGAATCTCGAAAAGAAAAAAAATTTTTTTCGAAGTTTGGATACTTCTTTAGAATCACTTTTTTTCCGTTCTTATTTGAGATAACTGGTTCTCTTTCATTATACTAGTTTGGTAGCCTCAGTAAAGCATATTATGCGCAAAGAATCACGAAAAGAAAAAAAATTTTTTCGAAGTTTGGAAACGTCGTTAGAATCACTTTTTTCCGTTCTTATTTGAGATTACTAGTTCTGTTTCATTATATCGTTTGATAGCCTCAGAAAAGCATATTACGGGCAAAGAATCTCGAAAAGAAGAAAAATTTTTTACGAAGTGTGGAAACTTCGTTAGAATCACTTTTTTTCCGTTCTTATTTGAGATAACTGGTTCTCTTTCATTATACTAGTTTGATAGCCTTAGTAAAGCATATTATGCGCAAAGAATATCGAAAAGAAAAAAAATGTTTTTCGAAGTTTGGAAACGTCGTTTGAATCACTTTTTTCCGTTCTTATTTGCGATAACTGGTTCTCTTTCATTATAATAGTTTGATAGCCTCAGTAAAGCATATTATGCGCAAAGAATCTCGAAAAGAAAAAAAATTTTTTCCAAGTTTGGTAACTTCGTTAGAATCACTTTTATTCCGTTCTTATTTGAGATAACTGGTTCTCTTTCATAATACCAGTTTGATAGCCTCAGAAAAGCATATTATGCGCAAAGATTCTCGAAAAGAAAAAAATTTTTTTTCGAAGTTTGGAAACTTCATTAGAATCACTTTTTTTCCATTCTAATTTGAGATAAATGGTAATCTCTCATTATACTTGTTTGATAGCCTCAGAAAACCATATTATGCTCAAAGAATCTCGAAAAGAAGAAATTTTTTTTCGAAGTTTGGAAACTTCGTTAGAATCACTTTTTTTCCGTTGGTATTTGAGATAACTGGTTCTCTTTCATTATACTAGTTTGATAGCCTCAGTAAAGCATATTATGCGCAAAGAATCTCGAAAAGAAAAAAAATTTTTTTGGAAGTTTGGAAACTTCGTTAGAATCACTTTTTTTCCGTTTTTATTTGAGATAACTGGTTCTCTTTCATTATAGTAGTTTGATAGCCTCAGAAAAGCATATTATGCGCAAAGAATCTCGAAATGAAAAAAATTTTTTTTCGAAGTTTGGAAACTTCCTTAGAATCACTTTTTTTCCATTCTTATTTGAGATAACTGGTTCTCTTTCATTATACTAGTTTGATAGCCTCAGAAAAGCATATTATGCGCATAGAATCTCGAAAAGAAAAAAATTTTTTTTTTGAACTTTGGAAACTTCTTTAGAATCACTTTTTTTCCGTTCTTATTTGAGATAACTGGTTCTCTTTAATTATACTAGTTTGATAGCCTCAGAAAATCATATAATGCGCAAAGAATCTCGAAAAGAAAAAAAATTTTTTTCGAAGTTTGGAAACTTCATTAGAACCACTTTTTTTCCATTCTTATTTGAGATAAATGGTAATCTCTCATTATACTAGTTTGATAGCCTCAGAAAAGCATATTATGCGCAAAGAATCTCGAAAAGAAGAAATTTTTTTCGAAGTTTGGAAACTTCAAAAGAATCACTTTTTTTCCATTCTTATTTGAGATAAATGGTAATCTCTCATTATACTAGTTTGATAGCCTCAGAAAAGCATATTATGCGCAAAGAATCTCGAAAAGAAGAAATTTTTTTTTCGAAGTTTGGAAACTTCTTTAGAATCACTTTTTTTCCATTCTTATTTGAGATAACTGGTAATCTCTCATTATACTAGTTTGATAGCCTCAGAAAAGCATATTATGCGCAAAGAATCTCGACAAGAAGAAATTTTTTTTTCGAAGTTTGGAAACTTCGTTAGAATCACTTTTTTTCCGTTGTTATTTGAGATAACTGGTTCTCTTTCATTATACTAGTTTGATAGCCTCAGTAAAGCATATTATGCGCAAAGAATCTCGAAATGAAAAATTTTTTTTTTCAAAGTTTGGAAACTTCCTTAGAATCACTTTTTTTCCAATTTTATTTGAAATAATTGGTTCTCTTTCATTATACTAGTTTGATAGCTTCAGTAAAGCATATTATGCGCAAAGAATCTCGAAAAGAAAAACTTTTTTTTTTTGAAGTTTGGAAACTTCTTTAGAATCACTTTTTTTCCGTTCATATTTGAGATAACTGGTTCTCTTTCATTATACTAGTTTGATAGCCTCAGAAAAGCATATTATGCGCAAGGAATCTCGAAAAGAAAAAAATTTTTTTTTGAAGTTTGGAAACTTCATTAGAATCACTTTTTTCCATTCTGATTTGAGATAACTTGTAATCTCTCATTATACTAGTTTGATAGCCTCAGAAAATCATATTATGCGCAAAGTATCTCGAAAAGAATAAAATTTTTTTTCGAAGTTTCGAAACTTCCTTAGAATCACTTTTTTTCCGTTCTTATTTGAGATAACTCTCTTTCATTATACTAATTAGATAGCCTCAGAAAAGCATATTATGCGCAAAGAATCTCGAAAATAAAAAATTTTATTAGAACTTTGGAAACTTCGTTAGAATCACTTTTTTCCGTTCTTATTTGAAAGAACTGGTTCTCTTTCATTATACTAGTTTGATAGCCTCAGAAAATCATATTATGCGCAAAGAATCTCGAAAATAAAAGAAAAAATTTTTTTTTCGAAGTTTGGAAACTTCGTTAGAATCACTTTTTTTCCGTTCTTATTTGAGATAACTGGTTCTCTTTCATTATACTAGTTTGATAGCCTCAGAAAAGCATATTATGCGCAAAGAATCTCCAAAAGAAAAAAAATCTTTTTTCAAAGTTTGGAAACTTCCTTAGAAACACTTTTTTTCCATTCTTATTTGAGTTAACTGGTTCTCTTTCATTATACTAGTTTGATAGCCTCAGAAAAGCATATTATGCACAAAGAATCTCGAAAGAAAAATTTTTTTTTTCGAAGTTTGGAAACTTCGTTAGAATCACTTTTTTTCCGTTCTTATTTGAGATAACTGGTTCTCTTTCATTATACTAGTTTGATAGCCTCAGAAAAGCATATTATGCGCAAAGAATCTCGAAAATAAAAAAAAAAAATTTTCGAAGTTTGAAACTTCGTTAGAATCACTTTTTTTCCGTTCTTATTTGAGATAACTGGTTCTCTTTCATTATACTAGTTTGATAGCCTCAGAAAAGCATATTATGCGCAAGGAATCTCGAAAAGAAAAAAAATTTTTTTCGAAGTTTGGAAACTTCGTTAGAATCACTTTTTTTCCGTTCTTATTTGAGATAACTGGTTCTCTTTCATTTTACTAGTTTGATAGCCTCAGAAAAGCATATTATGCGCAAAGAATCTCGAAAAGAAAAAAATTTTTTTCGAAATTTGGAAACTTCGTTAGAATTGTGTTTATTCCGTTCTTATTTGAGATAACTGGTTCTCTTTCATTATACTAGTTTGATAGCCTCAGAAAAGAATATTATGCGCAAAGAATCTCGAAAAGAAAAAATTTTTTTTTCGAAGTTTGGAAACTTCGTTAGAATCACTTTTTTTCCGTTCTTATTTGAGATAACTGGTTCTCTTTCATTATACTAGTTTGATAGCCTTAGAAAAGCATATTGTGCACAAAGAATCTCGAAAAGAAAAAAAAATTTTTCCAAGTTTGGAAACTTCGTTACAATCACTTTTATTCTGTTCTTATTTGACATAACTGGTTCTCTTTCATTATACTAGTTTGATAGCCTCATAAAAGCATATTATGCGCAAAGAATCTCGAAATGAAAAAAATTTTTTTTCGAAGTTTGGAAACTTCCTTAGAATCACTTTTTTTCCATTCTTATTTGAGATAACTGGTTCTCTTTCATTATACTGGTTTGATAGCCTCAGAAAAGCATAATATGCACAAAGAATCTCGAAAAGAAAAAAATTTTTTTTCGAAGTTTGGAAACTTCTTTAGAATCACTTTTTTTCCGTTCTTATTTGAGATAACTGGTTCTCTTTCATTATACTAGTTTGATAGCCTCAGTAAAGCATATTATGCGCAAAGAATCACGAAAAGAAAAAAAAAATTTTTCGAAGGTTGGAAACTTCGTTAGAATCACTTTTTTTCCATTCTTATTTGAGATAACTGGTTCTCTTTCATTATACTAGTTTGATAGCTTCAGAAAAGCATATTATGCGCAAAGAATCTCGAAAAGAAAAATTTTTTTTTTTTGAAGTTTGGAAACTTCTTTAGAATGACTTTTTTTCCGTTCTTATTTGAGATAACTGGTTCTCTTTCATTATACTAGTTTGATACACTCAGTAAAGCATATTATGCGCAAAGAATCTCGAAAAGAAAAAAAATTTTTTTCGAAGTCTGGAAACCTTGTTAGAATTACTTTTTTTCCGTTCTTATTTGAGATAACTGGTTCTCTTTCATTATAGTAGTTTCATAGCCTCAGAAAAGCATATTATGCGCAAAGAATCTCGAAATGAAAAAAATTTTTTTCGAAGTTTGGAAACTCCCTTAGAATCACTTTTTTTCCAATCATATTTGAGATAACTGGTTCTCTTTCATTATACTAGTTTGATAGCCTCAGAAAAGCATATTATGCGCAAAGAATCTCGAAAAGAAAAAAATTTTTTTTTTGAAGTTTGGAAACTTCTTTAGAATCACTTTTTTAACGTTCTTATTTGAGATACCTGGTTCTCTTTCATTATACTAGTTTGATAGCCTCAGAAAAGCATATTATGCGCAAAGAATCTCGAAAAGAAAAAAAATTTTTTTCGAAGTTTGGAAACTTCCTTAGAAGCACTTTTTTTCCATTCTTATTTGAGATAACTGGTAATCTCTCATTATACTAGTTTGATAGCCTCAGAAAATCATATTATGCGCAAAGAATCTCGAAAAGAAACAAATTTTTTTTGATGTTCGGAAACTTCGTTAGAATCACTTTTTTTCCGTTCTTATTTGAGATAACTGGTTCTCTTTCATTACTAATTAGATAGCCTCAGAAAAGCATATTATGCGCAAAGAATCTCGAAAATAAAAAAAAAAATTTTTATAAGTATGGAAACTTCGTTAGAATCACTTTTTTTCCATTCTTATTTGAGATAACTGGTTCTCTTTCATTATACTAGTTTGATAGCCTCAGAAAAGCATATTATGCGCAAAGAATCTCGAAAAGAAAAAAATTTTTTTTCGAAGTTTGGAAACTTCAAAAGATATACTTTTTTTCCATTCTTATTTGAGATAAATGGTAATCTCTCATTATACTAGTTTGATAGCCTAAGAAAAGCATATTATGCGCAAAGAATCTCGAAAAGAAAAAATTTTTTCTTCGAAGTTTGGAAACTTCGTTAGAATCACTTTTTTTCCGTTCTTAATTGAGATAACTGGTTCTCTTTCATTATACTAGTTTGATAGCCTCAGAAAAGCATATTATGCGCAAGGAATCTCGAAAAGAAAAAAATTTTTTTTAGAAGTTTGGAAACTTCATTAGAATCACTTTTTTTCCATTCTGATTTGAGATAACTTGTAATCTCTCATTATACTAGTTTGATAGCCTCAGAAAATCTTTTTATGCGCAAAGAATCTCGAAAAGAATAAAATTTTTTTTCCATGTTCCGAAAATTCGTTAGAATCACTTTTTTTCCGTTCTTATTTGAGATAACTCTCTTTCATTATACTAATTAGATAGCCTCAGAAAAGCATATTATGCGCAAAGAATCTCGAAAATAAAAAAATTTTTTTTAGAACTTTGGAAACTTCGTTAGAAACACTTTTTTTCCGTTCTTATTTGAGAGTACTGGTTCTCTTTCATTATACTAGTTTGATAGCCTCAGAAAAGCATATTATGCGCAAAGAATCTCGAAAAGAAAAAAATTTTTTTTCGAAGTTTGCAAACTTCGTTAGAATCACTTTTTTCCCATTCTTATTTGAGATAACTGGTAATCTCTATTTATATTAGTTTGATAGCCTCAGAAAAGCATATTATGCGCAAAGAATCTCGAAATGAAAAAAATTTTTTTCGAAGTTTGGAAACTCCCTTAGAATCACTTTTTTTCCAATCATATTTGAGATAACTGGTTCTCTTTCATTATACTAGTTTGATAGCCTCAGAAAAGCATATTATGCGCAAAGAATCTCGAAAAGAAAAAAATTTTTTTTTTGAAGTTTGGAAACTTCTTTAGAATCACTTTTTTAACGTTCTTATTTGAGATACCTGGTTCTCTTTCATTATACTAGTTTGATAGCCTCAGAAAAGCATATTATGCGCAAAGAATCTCGAAAAGAAAAAAAATTTTTTTCGAAGTTTGGAAACTTCCTTAGAAGCACTTTTTTTCCATTCTTATTTGAGATAACTGGTAATCTCTCATTATACTAGTTTGATAGCCTCAGAAAATCATATTATGCGCAAAGAATCTCGAAAAGAAACAAATTTTTTTTGATGTTCGGAAACTTCGTTAGAATCACTTTTTTTCCGTTCTTATTTGAGATAACTGGTTCTCTTTCATTACTAATTAGATAGCCTCAGAAAAGCATATTATGCGCAAAGAATCTCGAAAATAAAAAAAAAAATTTTTATAAGTATGGAAACTTCGTTAGAATCACTTTTTTTCCATTCTTATTTGAGATAACTGGTTCTCTTTCATTATACTAGTTTGATAGCCTCAGAAAAGCATATTATGCGCAAAGAATCTCGAAAAGAAAAAAATTTTTTTTCGAAGTTTGGAAACTTCAAAAGATATACTTTTTTTCCATTCTTATTTGAGATAAATGGTAATCTCTCATTATACTAGTTTGATAGCCTAAGAAAAGCATATTATGCGCAAAGAATCTCGAAAAGAAAAAATTTTTTCTTCGAAGTTTGGAAACTTCGTTAGAATCACTTTTTTTCCGTTCTTAATTGAGATAACTGGTTCTCTTTCATTATACTAGTTTGATAGCCTCAGAAAAGCATATTATGCGCAAGGAATCTCGAAAAGAAAAAACTTTTTTTTAGAAGTTTGGAAACTTCATTAGAATCACTTTTTTTCCATTCTGATTTGAGATAACTTGTAATCTATCATTATACTAGTTTGATAGCCTCAGAAAATCTTTTTATGCGCAAAGAATCTCGAAAAGAATAAAATTTTTTTTCCATGTTCCGAAAATTCGTTAGAATCACTTTTTTTCCGTTCTTATTTGAGATAACTCTCTTTCATTATACTAATTAGATAGCCTCAGAAAAGCATATTATGCGCAAAGAATCTCGAAAATAAAAAAATTTTTTTTAGAACTTTGGAAACTTCGTTAGAAACACTTTTTTTCCGTTCTTATTTGAGAGTACTGGTTCTCTTTCATTATACTAGTTTGATAGCCTCAGAAAAGCATATTATGCGCAAAGAATCTCGAAAAGAAAAAAATTTTTTTTCGAAGTTTGCAAACTTCGTTAGAATCACTTTTTTCCCATTCTTATTTGAGATAACTGGTAATCTCTATTTATATTAGTTTGATAGCCTCAGAAAAGCATATTATGCGCAAAGAATCTCGAAAAGAAAAAAAAATTTTTTCGAGGTCTGGAAACCTTGTTAGAATTACTTTTTTTCCGTTCTTATTTGAGATAACTGGTTCTTTTTCATTATAGTAGTTTCATAGCCTCAGAAAAGCATATTATGCGCAAAGAATCTCGAAAAGAAAAAAATTTTTTTCGAAGTTTGGAAACTCCCTTAGAATCACTTTTTTTCCAATCTTATTTGAGATAACTGGTTCTCTTTCATTATACTAGTTTGACAGCCTCAGAAAAGCATATTATGCGCAAAGAATCTCGAAAAGAAAAATTTTTTTTTTTTGAAGTTTGGAAACTTCTTTAGAATCACTTTTTTTGCGTTCTTATTTGAGATACCTGGTTCTCTTTCATTATACTAGTTTGATAGCCTCAGAAAAGCATATTATGCGCAAAGAATCTCGAAAAGAAAAATTTTTTTTTCGAAGTTTGGAAACTTCGTTAGAATCACTTTTTTTCCGTTCTTATTTGAGATAACTGGTTCTCTTTCATTATACTAGTTTGATAGCCTCAGAAAAGCATATTATGCGCAAAGAATCTCGAAAAGAAAAAAAATTTTTTTCGAAGTTTGAAAACTTCCTTAGAAGCACTTTTTTTCCATTCTTATTTGAGATAACTGGTAATCTCTCATTATACTAGTTTGATAGCCTCAGAAAAGCATATTATGCGCAAAGAATCTCGAAAAGAAACAAATTTTTTTTCGATGTTCGGAAACTTCGTTAGAATCACTTTTTTTCCGTTCTTATTTGAGATAAATGGTAATCTCTTATACTTGTTTGATAGCCTAAGAAAAGCATATTATGCGCAAAGAATCTCGAAAAGAAAAAATTTTTTCTTCGAAGTTTGGAAACTTCGTTAGAATCACTTTTTTTCCGTTCTTAATTGAGATAACTGGTTCTCTTTCATTATACTAGTTTGATAGCCTCAGAAAAGCATATTATGCGCAAGGAATCTCGAAAAGAAAAAAATTTTTTTTCGAAGTTTGGAAACTTCATTAGAATCACTTTTTTTCCATTCTGATTTGAGATAACTTGTCATCTCTCATTATAATAGTTTGATAGCCTCAGAAAATCATATTATGCGCAAAGAATCTCCAAAAAAAAAAAATCTTTTTTCAAAGTTTGGAAACTTCCTTAGAAACACTTTTTTTCCATCCTTATTTGAGTTAACTGGTTCTCTTTCATTATACTAGTTTGATAGCCTCAGAAAAGCATATTATGCACAAAGAATCTCGAAAGAAAAATTTTTTTTTTCGAAGTTTGGAAACTTCGTTAGAATCACTTTTTTTCCGTTCTTATTTGAGATAACTGGTTGTCTTTCATTATACTAGTTTGATAGCCTCAGAAAAGCATATTATGCGCAAAGAATCTCGAAAATAAAAAAAAATTTTTTCGAAGTTTGAAAATTCGTTAGAATCACTTTTTTTCCGTTCTTATTTGAGATAACTGGTTCTCTTTCATTATACTAGTTTGATAGCCTCAGAAAAGCATATTATGCGCAAAGAATCTCCAAAAGAAAAAAAATCTTTTTTCAAAGTTTGGAAACTTCCTTAGAAACACTTTTTTTCCGTTCTTATTTGAGATAACTGGTTCTCTTTCATTATACTAGTTTGATAGCCTCAGAAAAGCATATTATGCGCAAAGAATCTCGAAAATAAAAAAAAAATTTTTCGAAGTTTGAAACTTCGTTAGAATTACTTTTTTTCCGTTCTTATTTGAGATAACTGGTTCTCTTTCATTATACTAGTTTGATAGCCTCAGAAAAGCATATTATGCGCAAAGAATCTCGAAATGAAAAAAAACTTTTTTCAAAGTTTGGAAATTTCCTTAGAATCACTTTTTTCCATTCTTATTTGAGATAACTGGTTCTCTTTCATTATACTAGTTTGATAGCCTCAGAAAAGCATATTATGCGCAAAGAATCTCGAAAAGAAAAAAAAAATTTTTCGAAGTTTGGAAACTTGATTAGATTCACTTTTTTTCCGTTCTTATTCGAGATAACTAGTTCTCTTTCATTTTACTAGTTTGATAGCCATAGAAAAGTATATTATGCGGAAAGAATCTCGAAAAGAAAAAAAAAATTTTTCAAACTTTGGAAACTTCATTTGAATTACTTTTTTTCTGTTCTTATTTGAGATAACTGGTTCTCTTTCATTATACTAGTTTGATAGCCTCAGAAAAGCATATTATGCGCAAAGAATCTCAATATGAAAAAAAATTTTTTTCGAAGTTTGGAAACTTCCTTAGAATCACTTTTTTTCCATTCTTATTTGAGATAACTGGTTCTCTTTCATTATACTAGTTTGATAGCCTCAGAAAAGCATAATATGCACAAAGAATCTCGAAAAGAAAAAAATTTTTTTTCGAAGTTTGGAAACTTCGTTAGAATCACTTTTTTTCCGTTCTTATTTGAGATAACTGGTTCTCTTTCATTATACTAGCTTGATAGCCTCAGTAAAGCATATTATGCCCAAGATATCACGAAAAGAAAAAAAAATTTTTTCGAAGTTTGGAAACTTCGTTAGAATCACTTTTTTTCCATTCTTATTTGAGATAACTGGTGCTCTTTCATTATACTAGTTTGATAGCTTCAGAAAAGCATATTATGCGCAAAGAATATCGAAAAGAAAAATTTTTTTTTTTGAAGTTTGGAAACTTCTTTAGAATGACTTTTTTTCCGTTCTTATTTGAGATAACTGGTTCTCTTTCATTATACTAGTTTGATAGCCTCAGTAAAGCATATTATGCGCAAAGAATCTCGAAAAGAAAAAAATTTTTTTTCAAAGTTTGGAAACTTCGTTAGAATCACTTTTTTTCCGTTCTTATTTGAGATAACTGGTTCTCTTTCATCATAGTAGTTTGATAACCTCAGAAAAGCATATTATGCGCAAAGAATCTCGAAATGAAAAAAATTTTTATTCGAAGTTTGGAAACTTCCTTAGAATCACTTTTTTTCCAATTTTATTTGAAATGATTGGTTCTCTATCATTATACTAGTTTGATAGCTTCAGAAAAGCATATTATGCGCAAAGAATCTCGAAAAGAAAAAAAATTTTTTTTTTGAAGTTTGGAAACTTCTTTAGAATCACTTTTTTTCCGTTCTTATTTGAGATAACTGGTTCTCTTTCATTATACTAGTTTGATACACTCAGTAAAGCATATTATGCGCAAAGAATCTCGAAAAGAAAAAAAAATTTTTTCGAAGTTTGGAAACTTCAAAAGAATCACTTTTTTTCCATTCTTATTTGAGATAAATGGTAATCTCTCATTATACTAGTTTGATAGCCTAAGAAAAGCATATTATGCGCAAAGAATCTCGAAAAGAAAAAATTTTTTCTTCGAAGTTTGGAAACTTCGTTAGAATCACTTTTTTTCCGCTCTTAATTGAGATAACTGGTTCTCTTTCATTATACTAGTTTGATAGCCTCAGAAAAGCATATTATGCGCAAAGAATCTCGAAAAGAAAAAAATTTTTTTTTTTTGAAGTTTGGAAACTTCTTTAGAATCACTTTTTTTCCGTTCTTATTTGAGATAACTGGTTCTCTTTCATTATACTAGTTTGATAGCCTCAGAAAAGCATATTATGCGCAAAGAATCTCGAAAAGAAAAAATTTTTTCTTCGAAGTTTGGAAACTTCGTTAGAATCACCTTTTTTCCGATCTTATTTGAGATAACTGGTTCTCTTTCATTATACTAGTCTGATAGCCTCAGAAAAGCATATTAAGCGCAAGGAATCTCGAAAAGAAAAAAAATTTTTTTCGAATTTTGGAAACTTCATTAGAATCACTTTTTTTCCATTCTGATTTGAGATAACTTGTAATCTCTCATTATACTAGTTTGATAGCCACAGAAAATCATATTATCCGCGAGAATCTCGAAAAGAAAAAAAGTTTTTTTCGAAGTTTCGAAACTTCCTTAGAATCACATTTTTCCGTTCTTATTTGAGATAACTCTCTTTCATTATACTAATTAGATAGCCTCAGAAAAGCATATTATGCGCAAAGAATCTCGAAAATAAAAAATTTTTTTTAGAACATTGGAAACTTCGTTAGAAAGACTTTTTTTCCGTTCTTATTTGAGAGAACTGGTTCTCTTTCATTATACTAGTTTGATACACTCAGTAAAGCATATTATGCGCAAAGAATCTCGATAAGAAAAAAAATTTTTTTCGAAGTCTGGAAACCTTGTTAGAATTACTTTTTTTCCGTTCTCATTTGAGATAACTGGTTCTCTTTCATTATAGTAGTTTCATAGCCTCAGAAAAGCATATTATGCGCAAAGAATCTCGAAATGAAAAAAATTTTTTTCAAAGTTTGGAAACTCCCTTAGAATCACTTTTTTTCCAATCTTATTTGAGATAACTGGTTCTCTTTCATTATACTAATTTGATAGGCTCAGAAAAGCATATTATGCGCAAAGAATCTCGAAAAGAAAAAATTTTTTTTTTTGAAGTTTGGAAACTTGTTTAGAATCACTTTTTTTGCGTTCTTATTTGAGATACCTGGTTCTCTTTCATTATACTAGTATGATAGCCTCAGAAAAGCATATTATGCGCAAAGAATCTCGAAAAGAAAAATTTTTTTTTCGAAGTTTGGAAACTTCGTTAGAATCGCTTTTTTTCCGTTCTTAATTGAGATAACTGGTTCTCTTTCATTATACTAGTTTGATAGCCTCAGAAAAGCATATTATGCGCAAAGAATCTCGAAAAGAAAAAAATTTTTTTTCGAAGTTTGGAAACTTCCTTAGAAGCACTTTTTTTCCATTCTTATTTGAGATAACTGGTAATCTCTCATTATACTAGTTGGATAGCCTCAGAAAATCATATTATGCGCAAAGAATCTCGAAAAGAAACAAATTTTTTATAAGTTTGGAAACTTCGTTAGAATCACTTTTTTTCCATTCTTATTTGAGATAACTGGTTCTCTTTCATTATACTAGTTTGATAGCCTCAGAAAAGCATATTATGCGCAAAGAATCTCGAAAAGAAAAAAATTTTTTTTCGAAGTTTGGAAACTTCAAAAGAATCACTTTTTTTCCATTCTTATTTGAGATAAATGGTAATCTCTCATTATACTAGTTTGATAGCCTAAGAAAAGCATATTATGCGCAAAGAATCTCGAAAAGAAAAAATTTTTTTTTCGAAGTTTGTAAACTTCGTTAGAATCACTTTTTTTCCGTTCTTAATTGAGATAACTGGTTCTCTTTCATTATACTAGTTTGATAGCCTCAGAAAAGCATATTATGCGCAAGGAATCTCGAAAAGAAAAAAATTTTTTTTCGAAGTTTGGAAACTTCATTAGAATCACTTTTTTTCCATTCTGATTTGAGATAACTTGTAATCTCTCATTATACTAGTTTGATAGCCTCAGAAAATCATATTATGCGCAAAGAATCTCGAAAAGAATAAAATTTTTTTTCGATGTTCCGAAAATTCGTTAGAATCACTTTTTTTCCGTTCTTATTTGATATAACTGGTAATCTCTATTTATATTAGTTTGATAGCCTCAGAAAAGCATATTATGCGCAAAGAATCTCGAAAAGAAAAAAATTTTTTTTCGAAGTTTGGAAACTTCTTTAGAATCACTTTTTTTCCGTTCTTATTTGAGATAACTGGTTCTCTTTCATTATACTAGTTTGATAGCCTCAGAAAAGCATATTATGCGCAAAGAATCTCCAAAAGAAAAAAAATCTTTTTTCAAAGTTCGGAAACTTCCTTAGAAACTTTTTTTTCCATTCTTATTTGAGTTAACTGGTTCTCTTTCATTATACTAGTTTGATAGCCTCAGAAAAGCATATTATGCACAAAGAATCTCGAAAGAAAAATTTTTTTTTTCGAAGTTTGGAAACTTCGTTAGAATCACTTTTTTTCCGTTCTTATTTGAGATAACTGGTTGTCTTTCATTATACTAGTTTGATAGCCTCAGAAAAGCATATTATGCGCAAAGAATCTCGAAAATAAAAAAAAATTTTTTCGAAGTTTGAAACTTCGTTAGAATCACTTTTTTTCCGTTCTTATTTGAGATAACTGGTTCTCTTTCATTATACTAGTTTGATAGCCTCAGAAAAGCATATTATGCGCAAAGAATCTACAAAAGAAAAAAAATCTTTTTTCAAAGTTTGGAAACTTCCTTAGAAACACTTTTTTTCCGTTCTTATTTGAGATAACTGGTTCTCTTTCATTATACTAGTTTGATAGCCCCAGAAAAGCATATTATGCGCAAAGATTCTCGAAAATAAAAAAAAAAATTTTCGAAGTTTGAAACTTCGTTAGAATCACTTTTTTCCGTTCTTATTTGAGATAACTGGTTCTCTTTCATTATACTAGTTTGATAGCCTCAGAAAAGCATATTATGCGCAAGGAATCTCGAAAAGAAAAAAAATTTTTTTCGAAGTTTGGAAACTTCGTTAGAATCACTTTTTTTCCGTTCTTATTTGAGATAACTGGTTCTCTTTCATTTTACTAGTTTGATAGCCTCAGAAAAGCATATTATGCGCAAAGAATCTCGAAATGAAAAAAAACTTTTTTCAAAGTTTGGAAACTTCCTTAGAATCACTTTTTTTCCATTCTTATTTGAGATAACTGGTTCTATTTCATTATACTAGTTTGATACACTCAGAAATGCATATAATGCGCAAAGAATCTCGAAAAGAAAAAAATTTTTTTTCGAAGTTTGGAAACTTCATTAGAAGCCTTTTTTTCCATTCTTATTTGAGTTAACTGGTTCTCTTTCATTATACTAGTTTGATAGCCCCAGAAAATCATATTATGCGCAAAGAATCTCGAAAAGAAAAAAAATTTTTTTCGAAGTTCGGTAACTTCGTTAGAACTATTTTTTTCCGTTCTTATTTGAGATAACTGGTTCTCTTTCATTATACTAATTTGATACACTCAGTAAAGCATATTATGCGCAAAGAATCTCGAAAAGAAAAAAAATTTTTTTCGAAGTCTGGAAACTTCGTTATAATTACCTTTTTTCCGTTCTTATTTGAGATAACTGGTTCTCTTTCATTATAGTAGTTTCATAGCCTCAGAAAAGCATATTATGCGCAAAGAATCTCGAAATGAAAAAATTTTTTTTCGAAGTTTGGAAACTCCCTTAGAATCACTTTTTTTCCAATCTTATTTGAGATAACTGGTTCTCTTTCATTATACTAGTTTGATAGCCTCAGAAAAGCATATTATGCGCAAAGAATCTCGAAAAGAAAAAAATTTTTTTTTTGAAGATTGGAAACTTCTTTAGAATCACTTTTTTTGCGTCTTATTTGAACTACCTGGTCCTCTTTCATTATACTAGTTTGATAGCCTCAGAAAAGCATATTTTGCGCAAAAAATCTCGAAAAGAAAAATTTTTTTTTCGAAGTTTGGAAACTTCCTTAGAATCACTTTTTTTCCGTTCTTATTTGAGATAACTGGTTCTCTTTCATTATACTAGTTTGATAGCCTCAGAAAAGCATATTATGCGCAAAGAATCTCGAAAAGAAAAAAAATTTTTTTCGAAGTATGGAAACTTCCTTAGAAGCACTTTTTTTCCATTCTTATTTGAGATAACCGGTAATCTCTCATTATACTAGTTTGATAGCCTCAGAAAATCATATTATGCGCAAAGAATCTCGAAAAGAAAAAAAATTTTTTTCGATGTTCGGAAACTTCGTTAGAATCACTTTTTTTCCGTTCTTATTTGAGATAACTGGTTCTCTTTCATTATACTAATTAGATAGCCTCAGAAAAGCATATTATGCGCAGAGAATCTCGAAAATAAAAAAAAAATTTTTATAAGTTTGGAAACTGCGTTAGAATCACTTTTTTTCCGTTCTTATTTGAGATAACTGGTTCTCTTTCATTATACTAGTTTGATAGCCTCAGAAAAGCATATTATGCGCAAAGAATCTCGAAAAGAAAAAAAAAATTTTTCGTAGTTTGGAAACTTCGTTTGAATCACTTTTTTTCCGTTCTTATTTGAGATAACTGGTTCTCTTTCATTATACTAGTTTGATAGCCTCAGTAAGGCATATCATGTGCAAAGAATCTCGAAAAGAAAAAAAAATTTTTTCGAAGTTTGGATACTTCGTTAGAATCACTTTTTTTCCGTTCTTATTTGAGATAACTGGTTCTCTTTCATTATACTAGTTTGATACACTCAGTAAAGCATATTATGCGCAAAGAATCTCGAAAAGAAAAAAAAATTTTTTCGAAGTTTGGAAACTTCAAAAGAATCACTTTTTTTCCATTCTTATTTGAGATAAATGGTAATCTCTCATTATACTAGTTTGATAGCCTAAGAAAAGCATATTATGCGCAAAGAATCTCGAAAAGAAAAAATTTTTTCTTCGAAGTTTGGAAACTTCGTTAGAATCACTTTTTTTCCGCTCTTAATTGAGATAACTGGTTCTCTTTCATTATACTAGTTTGATAGCCTCAGAAAAGCATATTATGCGCAAAGAATCTCGAAAAGAAAAAAATTTTTTTTTTTGAAGTTTGGAAACTTCTTTAGAATCACTTTTTTTCCGTTCTTATTTGAGATAACTGGTTCTCTTCATTATACTAGTTTGATAGCCTCAGAAAAGCATATTATGCGCAAAGAATCTCGAAAAGAAAAAATTTTTTCTTCGAAGTTTGGAAACCTCGTTAGAATCACCTTTTTTCCGATCTTATTTGAGATAACTGGTTCTCTTTCATTATACTAGTCTGATAGCCTCAGAAAAGCATATTAAGCGCAAGGAATCTCGAAAAGAAAAAAAATTTTTTTCGAATTTTGGAAACTTCATTAGAATCACTTTTTTTCCATTCTGATTTGAGATAACTTGTAATCTCTCATTATACTAGTTTGATAGCCACAGAAAATCATATTATCCGCGAGAATCTCGAAAAGAAAAAAAGTTTTTTTCGAAGTTTCGAAACTTCCTTAGAATCACATTTTTCCGTTCTTATTTGAGATAACTCTCTTTCATTATACTAATTAGATAGCCTCAGAAAAGCATATTATGCGCAAAGAATCTCGAAAATAAAAAATTTTTTTTAGAACATTGGAAACTTCGTTAGAAAGACTTTTTTTCCGTTCTTATTTGAGAGAACTGGTTCTCTTTCATTATACTAGTTTGATACACTCAGTAAAGCATATTATGCGCAAAGAATCTCGATAAGAAAAAAAATTTTTTTCGAAGTCTGGAAACCTTGTTAGAATTACTTTTTTTCCGTTCTCATTTGAGATAACTGGTTCTCTTTCATTATAGTAGTTTCATAGCCTCAGAAAAGCATATTATGCGCAAAGAATCTCGAAATGAAAAAAATTTTTTTCAAAGTTTGGAAACTCCCTTAGAATCACTTTTTTTCCAATCTTATTTGAGATAACTGGTTCTCTTTCATTATACTAGTTTGATAGGCTCAGAAAAGCATATTATGCGCAAAGAATCTCGAAAAGAAAAAATTTTTTTTTTTGAAGTTTGGAAACTTCTTTAGAATCACTTTTTTTGCGTTCTTATTTGAGATACCTGGTTCTCTTTCATTATACTAGTATGATAGCCTCAGAAAAGCATATTATGCGCAAAGAATCTCGAAAAGAAAAATTTTTTTTTCGAAGTTTGGAAACTTCGTTAGAATCACTTTTTTTCCGTTCTTAATTGAGATAACTGGTTCTCTTTCATTATACTAGTTTGATAGCCTCAGAAAAGCATATTATGCGCAAAGAATCTCGAAAAGAAAAAAAGTTTTTTTCGAAGTTTGGAAACTTCCTTAGAAGCACTTTTTTTCCATTCTTATTTGAGATAACTGGTAATCTCTCATTATACTAGTTTGATAGCCTCAGAAAATCATATTATGCGCAAAGAATCTCGAAAAGAAACAAATTTTTTATAAGTTTGGAAACTTCGTTAGAATCACTTTTTTTCCATTCTTATTTGAGATAACTGGTTCTCTTTCATTATACTAGTTTGATAGCCTCAGAAAAGCATATTATGCGCAAAGAATCTCGAAAAGAAAAAAAATTTTTTTCGAAGTTTGGAAACTTCAAAAGAATCACTTTTTTTCCATTCTTATTTGAGATAAATGGTAATCTCTCATTATACTAGTTTGATAGCCTAAGAAAAGCATATTATGCGCAAAGAATCTCGAAAAGAAAAAATTTTTTCTTCGAAGTTTGTAAACTTCGTTAGAATCACTTTTTTTCCGTTCTTAATTGAGATAACTGGTTCTCTTTCATTATACTAGTTTGATAGCCTCAGAAAAGCATATTATGCGCAAGGAATCTCGAAAAGAAAAGAATTTTTTTTCGAAGTTTGGAAACTTCATTAGAATCACTTTTTTTCCATTCTGATTTGAGATAACTTGTAATCTCTCATTATACTAGTTTGATAGCCTCAGAAAATCATATTATGCGCAAAGAATCTCGAAAAGAATAAAATTTTTTTTCGATGTTCCGAAAATTCGTTAGAATCACTTTTTTTCCGTTCTTATTTGAGATAACTCTCTTTCATAATACTAATTAGATAGCCTCAGAAAAGCATATTATGCGCAAAGAATCTCGAAAATAAAAAAATTTTTTTCGAACTTTGGAAACTTCGTTAGAAACGCTTTTTTTCCGTTCTTATTTGAGAGAACTGGTTCTCTTTCATTATACTAGTTTGATAGCCTCAGAAAAGCATATTATGCGCAAAGAATCTCGAAAAGAAAAAAATTTTTTTTCGAAGTTTGGAAACTTCGTTAGAATCACTTTTTTCCCATTCTTATTTGAGATAACTGGTAATCTCTATTTATATTAGTTTGATAGCCTCAGAAAAGCATATTATGCGCAAAGAATCTCGAAAAGAAAAAAAATTTTTTTCGAAGTTTGGAAACGTCGTTTGAATCACTTTTTTCCGTTCTTATTTGAGATAACTGGTTCTCTTTCATTATAGTAGTTTGATAGCCTCAGAAAAGCATATTATGCGCAAAGAATCTCGAAAAGAAAAAAATTTTTTTTCGAAGTTTGGAAACTTCTTTAGAATCACTTTTTTTCCGTTCTTATTTGAGATAACTGGTTCTCTTTCATTATACTAGTTTGATAGCCTCAGAAAAGCATATTATGCGCAAAGAATCTCCAAAAGAAAAAAAATCTTTTTTCAAAGTTCGGAAACTTCCTTAGAAACTTTTTTTTCCATTCTTATTTGAGTTAACTGGTTCTCTTTCATTATACTAGTTTGATAGCCTCAGAAAAGCATATTATGCACAAAGAATCTGGAAAGAAAAATTTTTTTTTTCGAAGTTTGGAAACTTCGTTAGAATCACTTTTTTTCCGTTCTTATTTGAGATAACTGGTTGTCTTTCATTATACTAGTTTGATAGCCTCAGAAAAGCATATTATGCGCAAAGAATCTCGAAAATAAAAAAAAATTTTTTCGAAGTTTGAAACTTCGTTAGAATCACTTTTTTTCCGTTCTTATTTGAGATAACTGGTTCTCTTTCATTATACTAGTTTGATAGCCTCAGAAAAGCATATTATGCGCAAAGAATCTACAAAAGAAAAAAAATCTTTTTTCAAAGTTTGGAAACTTCCTTAGAAACACTTTTTTTCCGTTCTTATTTGAGATAACTGGTTCTCTTTCATTATACTAGTTTGATAGCCCCAGAAAAGCATATTATGCGCAAAGATTCTCGAAAATAAAAAAAAAAATTTTCGAAGTTTGAAACTTCGTTAGAATCACTTTTTTTCCGTTCTTATTTGAGATAACTGGTTCTCTTTCATTATACTAGTTTGATAGCCTCAGAAAAGCATATTATGCGCAAGGAATCTCGAAAAGAAAAAAAATTTTTTTCGAAGTTTGGAAACTTCGTTAGAATCACTTTTTTTCCGTTCTTATTTGAGATAACTGGTTCTCTTTCATTTTACTAGTTTGATAGCCTCAGAAAAGCATATTATGCGCAAAGAATCTCGAAATGAAAAAAAACTTTTTTCAAAGTTTGGAAACTTCCTTAGAATCACTTTTTTTCCGTTCTTATTTGAGATAACTGGTTCTCTTTCATTATACTAGTTTGATACACTCAGAAATGCATATAATGCGCAAAGAATCTCGAAAAGAAAAAAATTTTTTTTCGAAGTTTGGAAACTTCATTAGAAGCCTTTTTTTCCATTCTTATTTGAGTTAACTGGTTCTCTTTCATTATACTAGTTTGATAGCCCCAGAAAATCATATTATGCGCAAAGAATCTCGAAAAGAAAAAAAATTTTTTTCGAAGTTCGGTAACTTCGTTAGAATCACTTTTTTTCCGTTCTTATTTGAGATAACTGGTTCTCTTTCATTATACTAATTAGATAGCCTCAGAAAAGCATATTATGCGCAAAGAATCTCGAAAATAAAAAAAATTTTTTTAGAAGTTTGGAAACTTCGTTAGAATCACTTTTTTTCCGTTCTTATTTGAGATAACTGGTTCTCTTTCATTATACTAATTTGATACACTCAGTAAAGCATATTATGCGCAAAGAATCTCGAAAAGAAAAAAAATTTTTTTCGAAGTCTGGAAACTTCGTTATAATTACCTTTTTTCCGTTCTTATTTGAGATAACTGGTTCTCTTTCATTATAGTAGTTTCATAGCCTCAGAAAAGCATATTATGCGCAAAGAATCTCGAAATGAAAAAATTTTTTTTCGAAGTTTGGAAACTCCCTTAGAATCACTTTTTTTCCAATCTTATTTGAGATAACTGGTTCTCTTTCATTATACTAGTTTGATAGCCTCAGAAAAGCATATTATGCGCAAAGAATCTCGAAAAGAAAAAAAATTTTTTTTTGAAGATTGGAAACTTCTTTAGAATCACTTTTTTTGCGTCTTATTTGAACTACCTGGTCCTCTTTCATTATACTAGTTTGATAGCCTCAGAAAAGCATATTTTGCGCAAAAAATCTCGAAAAGAAAAATTTTTTTTTCGAAGTTTGGAAACTTCCTTAGAATCACTTTTTTTCCGTTCTTATTTTAGATAACTGGTTCTCTTTCATTATACTAGTTTGATAGCCTCAGAAAAGCATATTATGCGCAAAGAATCTCGAAAAGAAAAAAAATTTTTTTCGAAGTATGGAAACTTCCTTAGAAGCACTTTTTTTCCATTCTTATTTGAGATAACCGGTAATCTCTCATTATACTAGTTTGATAGCCTCAGAAAATCATATTATGCGCAAAGAATCTCGAAAAGAAAAAAATTTTTTTTCGATGTTCGGAAACTTCGTTAGAATCACTTTTTTTCAGTTCTTATTTGAGATAACTGGTTCTCTTTCATTATACTAATTAGATAGCCTCAGAAAAGCATATTATGCGCAAAGAATCTCGAAAATAAAAAAAAAATTTTTATAAGTTTGGAAACTGCGTTAGAATCACTTTTTTTCCGTTCTTATTTGAGATAACTGGTTCTCTTTCATTATACTAGTTTGATAGCCTCAGAAAAGCATATTATGCGCAAAGAATCTCGAAAAGAAAAAAAAAATTTTTCGTAGTTTGGAAACTTCGTTTGAATCACTTTTTTTCCGTTCTTATTTGAGATAACTGGTTCTCTTTCATTATACTAGTTTGATAGCCTCAGTAAGGCATATCATGTGCAAAGAATCTCGAAAAGAAAAAAAAATTTTTTCGAAGTTTGGATACTTCGTTAGAATCACTTTTTTTCCGTTCTTATTTGAGATAACTGGTTCTCTTTCATTATACTAGTTTGATAGCCTCAGTAAAGCATATTATGCGGAAAGAATCTCGAAAAGAAAAAAAAAATTTTTCGAAGTTTGGAAACGTCGTTTGAATCACTTTTTTCCGTTCTTATTTGAGATAACTCGTTCTCTTTCATTATAGTAGTTTGATAGCCTCAGAAAAGCATATTATGCGCAAAGAATCTCGAAATGAAAAAATTTTTTTTTCGAATTTTGGAAACTTCCTTAGAATCACTTTTTTTCCATTCTTATTTGAGATAACTGGTTCTCTTTCATTATACTAGTTTGATAGCCTCAGAAAAGCATATTATGCGCAAAGAATCTCGAAAAGAAAAAAATTTTTTTCGAACTTTGGAAACTTCATTAGAAACACTTTTTTTCCGTTCTTATTTGAGAGAACTGGTTCTCTTTCATTATACTAGTTTGATAGCCTCAGAAAAGCATATTATGCGCAAAGAATCTCGAAAAGAAAAAAATTTTTTTTCGAAGTTTGGAAACTTCGTTAGAATCACTTTTTTCCCATTCTTATTTGAGATAACTGGTAATCTCTATTTATATTAGTTTGATAGCCTCAGAAAAGCATATTATGCGCAAAGAATCTCGAAAAGAAAAAAAAATTTTTTCGAAGTTTGGAAACGTCGTTTGAATCACTTTTTTCCGTTCTTATTTGAGATAACTGGTTCTCTTTCATTATAATAGTTTGATAGCCTCAGAAAAGCATATTATGCGCAAAGAATCTCGAAAAGAAAAAAATTTTTTTTCGAAGTTTGGAAACTTCTTTAGAATCACTTTTTTTCCGTTCTTATTTGAGATAACTGGTTCTCTTTCATTATACTAGTTTGATAGCCTCAGAAAAGCATATTATGCGCAAAGAATCTCCAAAAGAAAAAAAATCTTTTTTCAAAGTTCGGAAACTTCCTTAGAAACTTTTTTTTCCATTCTTATTTGAGTTAACTGGTTCTCTTTCATTATACTAGTTTGATAGCCTCAGAAAAGCATATTATGCACAAAGAATCTCGAAAGAAAAATTTTTTTTTTCGAAGTTTGGAAACTTCGTTAGAATCACTTTTTTTCCGTTCTTATTTGAGATAACTGGTTGTCTTTCATTATACTAGTTTGATAGCCTCAGAAAAGCATATTATGCGCAAAGAATCTCGAAAATAAAAAAAAATTTTTTCGAAGTTTGAAACTTCGTTAGAATCACTTTTTTTCCGTTCTTATTTGAGATAACTGGTTCTCTTTCATTATACTAGTTTGATAGCCTCAGAAAAGCATATTATGCGCAAAGAATCTACAAAAGAAAAAAAATCTTTTTTCAAAGTTTGGAAACTTCCTTAGAAACACTTTTTTTCCGTTCTTATTTGAGATAACTGGTTCTCTTTCATTATACTAGTTTGATAGCCCCAGAAAAGCATATTATGCGCAAAGAATCTCGAAAATAAAAAAAAAAATTTTCGAAGTTTGAAACTTCGTTAGAATCACTTATTTTCCGTTCTTATTTGAGATAACTGGTTCTCTTTCATTATACTAGTTTGATAGCCTCAGAAAAGCATATTATGCGCAAGGAATCTCGAAAAGAAAAAAAATTTTTTTCGAAGTTTGGAAACTTCGTTAGAATCACTTTTTTTCCGTTCTTATTTGAGATAACTGGTTCTCTTTCATTTTACTAGTTTGATAGCCTCAGAAAAGCATATTATGCGCAAAGAATCGCGAAATGAAAAAAAACTTTTTTCAAAGTTTGGAAACTTCCTTAGAATCACTTTTTTTCCGTTCTTATTTGAGATAACTGGTTCTCTTTCATTATACTAGTTTGATACACTCAGAAATGCATATAATGCGCAAAGAATCTCGAAAAGAAAAAAATTTTTTTTCGAAGTTTGGAAACTTCATTAGAAGCCTTTTTTTCCATTCTTATTTGAGTTAACTGGTTCTCTTTCATTATACTAGTTTGATAGCCCCAGAAAATCATATTATGCGCAAAGAATCTCGAAAAGAAAAAAAATTTTTTTCGAAGTTCGGTAACTTCGTTAGAATCACTTTTTTTCCGTTCTTATTTGAGATAACTGGTTCTCTTTCATTATACTAATTAGATAGCCTCAGAAAAGCATATTATGCGCAAAGAATCTCGAAAATAAAAAAAATTTTTTTAGAAGTTTGGAAACTTCGTTAGAATCACTTTTTTTCCGTTCTTATTTGAGATAACTGGTTCTCTTTCATTATACTAATTTGATACACTCAGTAAAGCATATTATGCGCAAAGAATCTCGAAAAGAAAAAAAATTTTTTTCGAAGTCTGGAAACTTCGTTATAATTACCTTTTTTCCGTTCTTATTTGAGATAACTGGTTCTCTTTCATTATAGTAGTTTCATAGCCTCAGAAAAGCATATTATGCGCAAATAATCTCGAAATGAAAAAAATTTTTTTCGAAGTTTGGGAACTCCCTTAGAATCACTTTTTTTCCAATCTTATTTGAGATAACTGGTTCTCTTTCATTATACTAGTTTGATAGCCTCAGAAAAGCATATTATGCGCAAAGAATCTCGAAAAGAAAAAAATTTTTTTTTTGAAGATTGGAAACTTCTTTAGAATCACTTTTTTTGCGTCTTATTTGAACTACCTGGTCCTCTTTCATTATACTAGTTTGATAGCCTCAGAAAAGCATATTTTGCGCAAAAAATCTCAAAAAGAAAAATTTTTTTTTCGAAGTTTGGAAACTTCCTTAGAATCACTTTTTTTCCGTTCTTATTTGAGATAACTGGTTCTCTTTCATTATACTAGTTTGATAGCCTCAGAAAAGCATATTATGCGCAAAGAATCTCGAAAAGAAAAAAAATTTTTTTCGAAGTATGGAAACTTCCTTAGAAGCACTTTTTTTCCATTCTTATTTGAGATAACTGGTAATCTCTCATTATACTAGTTTGATAGCCTCAGAAAATCATATTATGCGCAAAGAATCTCGAAAAGAAAAAAATTTTTTTTCGATGTTCGGAAACTTCGTTAGAATCACTTTTTTTCCGTTCTTATTTGAGATAACTGGTTCTCTTTCATTATACTAATTAGATAGCCTCAGAAAAGCATATTATGCGCAAAGAATCTCGAAAATAAAAAAAAAATTTTTATAAGTTTGGAAACTGCGTTAGAATCACTTTTTTTCCGTTCTTATTTGAGATAACTGGTTCTCTTTCATTATACTAGTTTGATAGCCTCAGAAAGCATATTATGCGCAAAGAATCTCGAAAAGAAAAGAAAAATTTTTCGTAGTTTGGAAACTTCGTTTGAATCACTTTTTTTCCGTTCTTATTTGAGATAACTGGTTCTCTTTCATTATACTAGTTTGATAGCCTCAGTAAGGCATATCATGTGCAAAGAATCTCGAAAAGAAAAAAAATTTTTTTCGAAGTTTGGATACTTCGTTAGAATCACTTTTTTTCCGTTCTTATTTGAGATAACTGGTTCTCTTTCATTATACTAGTTTGATAGCCTCAGTAAAGCATATTATGCGGAAAGAATCTCGAAAAGAAAAAAAAATTTTTTCGAAGTTTGGAAACGTCGTTTGAATCACTTTTTTCCGTTCTTATTTGAGATAACTCGTTCTCTTTCATTATAGTAGTTTGATAGCCTCAGAAAAGCATATTATGCGCAAAGAATCTCGAAATGAAAAAATTTTTTTTTCGAATTTTGGAAACTTCCTTAGAATCACTTTTTTTCCATTCTTATTTGAGATAACTGGTTCTCTTTCATTATACTAGTTTGATAGCCTCAGAAAAGCATATTATGCGCAAAGAATCTCGAAAAGAAAAAAATTTTTTTTCGAAGTTTGGAAACTTCAAAAGAATCACTTTTTTTCCATTCTTATTTGAGATAAATGGTAATCTCTCATTATACTAGTTTGATAGCCTCATAAAAGCATATTATGCGCAAAGAATCTCGAAATGAAGAAATTTTTTTTTCGAAGTTTGTAAACTTCGTTAGAATCACCTTTTTTCCGTTGTTAATTGAGATAACGGGATCTCTTTCATTATACTAGTTTGATAGCCTCAGAAAAGCATATTATGCGCAAAGAATCTCGACAGGAAGAAATTTTTTTTTCGAAGTTTGGAAACTTCGTTACACTCACTTTTTTTCCGTTGTTATTTGAGATAACTGGTTCTCTTTCATTATACTAGTTTGATAGCGTCAGTAAAGCATATTATGCGCAAAGAATCTCGAAAAGAAAAAAAATTTTTTTCGAAGTTTGGAAACTTCATTAGAAGCCTTTTTTTCCATTCTTATTTGAGTTAACTGGTTCTCTTTCATTATACTAGTTTGATAGCCTCAGAAAATCATATTATGCGCAAAGAATCTCGAAAAGAAAAAAAATTTTTTTCGAAGATCGGTAACTTCGTAAGAATCACTTTTTTTCCGTTCTTATTTGAGATAACTGGTTCTCTTTCATTATACTAGTTAGATAGCCTCAGAAAAGCATATTATGCGCAAAGAATCTCGAAAATAAAAAAAATTTTTTTAGAAGTTTGGAAACTTCGTTAGAAGCACTTTTTTTCCGTTCTTATTTGAGATAACTGGTTCTCTTTCATTATACTAGTTTGATAGCCTCAGAAATGCATATTATACGGTGAGAATCTCGAAAAGAAAAAAAAACTTTTTTCGAATTTTGGAAACTTCGTTAGAATCACTTTTTTTCCGTTCTTATTTGAGATAACTGGTTCTCTTTCATTATACTAGTTTGATACACTCAGTAAAGCATATTATGCGCAAAGAATCTCGAAAAGAAAAAAAATTTTTTTCGAAGTCTGGAAACTTCGTTAGAAATACTTTTTTTCCGTTCTTATTTGAGATAACTGGTTCTCTTTCATTATAGTAGTTTCATAGCCTCAGAAAAGCATATTATGCGCAAAGAATCTCGAAATGAAAAAAATTTTTTTCGAAGTTTGGAAACTCCCTTAGAATCACTTTTTTTCCAATCTTATTTGAGATAACTGGTTCTCTTTCATTATACTAGTTTGATAGCCTCAGAAAAGCATATTATGCGCAAAGAATCTCGAAAAGAAAAAAATTTTTTTTTTGAAGTTTGGAAACTTCTTTAGAATCACTTTTTTTGCGTCTTATTTGAACTACCTGGTGCTCTTTCATTATACTAGTTTGATAGCCTCAGAAAAGCATATTTTGCGCAAAGAATCTCGAAAAGAAAATTTTTTTTTTCGAAGTTTGGAAACTTCTTTAGAATCACTTTTTTTCCGTTCTTATTTGAGATAACTGGTTCTCTTTCATTATACTAGTTTGATAGCCTCAGAAAAGCATATTATGCGCAAAGAATCTCGAAAATAAAAAAAATTTTTTTAGAAGTTTGGAAACTTCGTTAGAAGCACTTTTTTTCCGTTCTTATTTGAGATAACTGGTTCTCTTTCATTATACTAGTTTGATAGCCTCAGAAATGCATATTATACGGTGAGAATCTCGAAAAGAAAAAAAACTTTTTTCGAATTTTGGAAACTTCGTTAGAATCACTTTTTTTCCGTTCTTATTTGAGATAACTGGTTCTCTTTCATTATACTAGTTTGATACACTCAGTAAAGCATATTATGCGCAAAGAATCTCGAAAAGAAAAAAAATTTTTTTCGAAGTCTGGAAACTTCGTTAGAAATACTTTTTTTCCGTTCTTATTTGAGATAACTGGTTCTCTTTCATTATAGTAGTTTCATAGCCTCAGAAAAGCATATTATGCGCAAAGAATCTCGAAATGAAAAAAATTTTTTTCGAAGTTTGGAAACTCCCTTAGAATCACTTTTTTTCCAATCTTATTTGAGATAACTGGTTCTCTTTCATTATACTAGTTTGATAGCCTCAGAAAAGCATATTATGCGCAAAGAATCTCGAAAAGAAAAAAATTTTTTTTTTGAAGTTTGGAAACTTCTTTAGAATCACTTTTTTTGCGTCTTATTTGAACTACCTGGTGCTCTTTCATTATACTAGTTTGATAGCCTCAGAAAAGCATATTTTGCGCAAAGAATCTCGAAAAGAAAATTTTTTTTTTCGAAGTTTGGAAACTTCTTTAGAATCACTTTTTTTCCGTTCTTATTTGAGATAACTGGTTCTCTTTCATTTTACTAGTTTGATAGCCTCAGAAAAGCATATTATGCGCAAAGAATCTCGAAATGAAAAAAAACTTTTTTCAAAGTTTGGAAACTTCCTTAGAATCACTTTTTTTCCGTTCTTATTTGAGATAACTGGTTCTCTTTCATTATACTAGTTTGATACACTCAGAAATGCATATAATGCGCAAAGAATCTCGAAAAGAAAAAAATTTTTTTTCGAAGTTTGGAAACTTCATTAGAAGCCTTTTTTTCCATTCTTATTTGAGTTAACTGGTTCTCTTTCATTATACTAGTTTGATAGCCCCAGAAAATCATATTATGCGCAAAGAATCTCGAAAAGAAAAAAAATTTTTTTCGAAGTTCGGTAACTTCGTTAGAATCACTTTTTTTCCGTTCTTATTTGAGATAACTGGTTCTCTTTCATTATACTAATTAGATAGCCTCAGAAAAGCATATTATGCGCAAAGAATCTCGAAAATAAAAAAAATTTTTTTAGAAGTTTGGAAACTTCGTTAGAATCACTTTTTTTCCGTTCTTATTTGAGATAACTGGTTCTCTTTCATTATACTAATTTGATACACTCAGTAAAGCATATTATGCGCAAAGAATCTCGAAAAGAAAAAAAATTTTTTTCGAAGTCTGGAAACTTCGTTATAATTACCTTTTTTCCGTTCTTATTTGAGATAACTGGTTCTCTTTCATTATAGTAGTTTCATAGCCTCAGAAAAGCATATTATACGCAAAGAATCTCGAAATGAAAAAATTTTTTTTCGAAGTTTGGAAACTCCCTTAGAATCACTTTTTTCCAATCTTATTTGAGATAACTGGTTCTCTTTCATTATACTAGTTTGATAGCCTCAGAAAAGCATATTATGCGCAAAGAATCTCGAAAAGAAAAAAAATTTTTTTTTGAAGATTGGAAACTTCTTTAGAATCACTTTTTGCGTCTTATTTGAACTACCTGGTCCTCTTTCATTATACTAGTTTGATAGCCTCAGAAAAGCATATTTTGCGCAAAAAATCTCGAAAAGAAAAATTTTTTTTTCGAAGTTTGGAAACTTCCTTAGAATCACTTTTTTTCCGTTCTTATTTTAGATAACTGGTTCTCTTTCATTATACTAGTTTGATAGCCTCAGAAAAGCATATTATGCGCAAAGAATCTCGAAAAGAAAAAAAATTTTTTTCGAAGTATGGAAACTTCCTTAGAAGCACTTTTTTTCCATTCTTATTTGAGATAACCGGTAATCTCTCATTATACTAGTTTGATAGCCTCAGAAAATCATATTATGCGCAAAGAATCTCGAAAAGAAAAAAATTTTTTTTCGATGTTCGGAAACTTCGTTAGAATCACTTTTTTCAGTTCTTATTTGAGATAACTGGTTCTCTTTCATTATACTAATTAGATAGCCTCAGAAAAGCATATTATGCGCAAAGAATCTCGAAAATAAAAAAAAAATTTTTATAAGTTTGGAAACTGCGTTAGAATCACTTTTTTTCCGTTCTTATTTGAGATAACTGGTTCTCTTTCATTATACTAGTTTGATAGCCTCAGAAAAGCATATTATGCGCAAAGAATCTCGAAAAGAAAAAAAAAATTTTTCGTAGTTTGGAAACTTCGTTTGAATCACTTTTTTTCCGTTCTTATTTGAGATAACTGGTTCTCTTTCATTATACTAGTTTGATAGCCTCAGTAAGGCATATCATGTGCAAAGAATCTCGAAAAGAAAAAAAAATTTTTTCGAAGTTTGGATACTTCGTTAGAATCACTTTTTTTCCGTTCTTATTTGAGATAACTGGTTCTCTTTCATTATACTAGTTTGATAGCCTCAGTAAAGCATATTATGCGGAAAGAATCTCGAAAAGAAAAAAAAATTTTTTCGAAGTTTGGAAACGTCGTTTGAATCACTTTTTTCCGTTCTTATTTGAGATAACTCGTTCTCTTTCATTATAGTAGTTTGATAGCCTCAGAAAAGCATATTATGCGCAAAGAATCTCGAAATGAAAAAATTTTTTTTTCGAATTTTGGAAACTTCCTTAGAATCACTTTTTTTCCATTCTTATTTGAGATAACTGGTTCTCTTTCATTATACTAGTTTGATAGCCTCAGAAAAGCATATTATGCGCAAAGAATCTCGAAAAGAAAAAAATTTTTTTGGAACTTTGGAAACTTCATTAGAAACACTTTTTTTCCGTTCTTATTTGAGAGAACTGGTTCTCTTTCATTATACTAGTTTGATAGCCTCAGAAAAGCATATTATGCGCAAAGAATCTCGAAAAGAAAAAAATTTTTTTTCGAAGTTTGGAAACTTCGTTAGAATCACTTTTTTCCCATTCTTATTTGAGATAACTGGTAATCTCTATTTATATTAGTTTGATAGCCTCAGAAAAGCATATTATGCGCAAAGAATCTCGAAAAGAAAAAAAAATTTTTTCGAAGTTTGGAAACGTCGTTTGAATCACTTTTTTCCGTTCTTATTTGAGATAACTGGTTCTCTTTCATTATAATAGTTTGATAGTATCAGAAAAGCATATTATGCGCAAAGAATCTCGAAAAGAAAAAAATTTTTTTTCGAAGTTTGGAAACTTCTTTAGAATCACTTTTTTTCCGTTCTTATTTGAGATAACTGGTTCTCTTTCATTATACTAGTTTGATAGCCTCAGAAAAGCATATTATGCGCAAAGAATCTCCAAAAGAAAAAAAATCTTTTTTCAAAGTTCGGAAACTTCCTTAGAAACTTTTTTTTCCATTCTTATTTGAGTTAACTGGTTCTCTTTCATTATACTAGTTTGATAGCCTCAGAAAAGCATATTATGCACAAAGAATCTCGAAAGAAAAATTTTTTTTTTCGAAGTTTGGAAACTTCGTTAGAATCACTTTTTTTCCGTTCTTATTTGAGATAACTGGTTGTCTTTCATTATACTAGTTTGATAGCCTCAGAAAAGCATATTATGCGCAAAGAATCTCGAAAATAAAAAAAAATTTTTTCGAAGTTTGAAACTTCGTTAGAATCACTTTTTTTCCGTTCTTATTTGAGATAACTGGTTCTCTTTCATTATACTAGTTTGATAGCCTCAGAAAAGCATATTATGCGCAAAGAATCTACAAAAGAAAAAAAATCTTTTTTCAAAGTTTGGAAACTTCCTTAGAAACACTTTTTTTCCGTTCTTATTTGAGATAACTGGTTCTCTTTCATTATACTAGTTTGATAGCCCCAGAAAAGCATATTATGCGCAAAGAATCTCGAAAATAAAAAAAAAAATTTTCGAAGTTTGAAACTTCGTTAGAATCACTTATTTTCCGTTCTTATTTGAGATAACTGGTTCTCTTTCATTATACTAGTTTGATAGCCTCAGAAAAGCATATTATGCGCAAGGAATCTCGAAAAGAAAAAAAATTTTTTTCGAAGTTTGGAAACTTCGTTAGAATCACTTTTTTTCCGTTCTTATTTGAGATAACTGGTTCTCTTTCATTTTACTAGTTTGATAGCCTCAGAAAAGCATATTATGCGCAAAGAATCGCGAAATGAAAAAAAACTTTTTTCAAAGTTTGGAAACTTCCTTAGAATCACTTTTTTTCCGTTCTTATTTGAGATAACTGGTTCTCTTTCATTATACTAGTTTGATACACTCAGAAATGCATATAATGCGCAAAGAATCTCGAAAAGAAAAAAATTTTTTTTCGAAGTTTGGAAACTTCATTAGAAGCCTTTTTTTCCATTCTTATTTGAGTTAACTGGTTCTCTTTCATTATACTAGTTTGATAGCCTCAGAAAAGCATATTATGCGCAAAGAATCTCGAAAATAAAAAAAATTTTTTTAGAAGTTTGGAAACTTCGTTAGAATCACTTTTTTTCCGTTCTTATTTGAGATAACTGGTTCTCTTTCATTATACTAATTTGATACACTCAGTAAAGCATATTATGCGCAAAGAATCTCGAAAAGAAAAAAAATTTTTTTCGAAGTCTGGAAACTTCGTTATAATTACCTTTTTTCCGTTCTTATTTGAGATAACTGGTTCTCTTTCATTATAGTAGTTTCATAGCCTCAGAAAAGCATATTATGCGCAAATAATCTCGAAATGAAAAAAATTTTTTTCGAAGTTTGGGAACTCCCTTAGAATCACTTTTTTTCCAATCTTATTTGAGATAACTGGTTCTCTTTCATTATACTAGTTTGATAGCCTCAGAAAAGCATATTATGCGCAAAGAATCTCGAAAAGAAAAAAATTTTTTTTTTGAAGATTGGAAACTTCTTTAGAATCACTTTTTTTGCGTCTTATTTGAACTACCTGGTCCTCTTTCATTATACTAGTTTGATAGCCTCAGAAAAGCATATTTTGCGCAAAAAATCTCAAAAAGAAAAATTTTTTTTTCGAAGTTTGGAAACTTCCTTAGAATCACTTTTTTTCCGTTCTTATTTGAGATAACTGGTTCTCTTTCATTATACTAGTTTGATAGCCTCAGAAAAGCATATTATGCGCAAAGAATCTCGAAAAGAAAAAAAATTTTTTTCGAAGTATGGAAACTTCCTTAGAAGCACTTTTTTTCCATTCTTATTTGAGATAACTGGTAATCTCTCATTATACTAGTTTGATAGCCTCAGAAAATCATATTATGCGCAAAGAATCTCGAAAAGAAAAAAATTTTTTTTCGATGTTCGGAAACTTCGTTAGAATCACTTTTTTTCCGTTCTTATTTGAGATAACTGGTTCTCTTTCATTATACTAATTAGATAGCCTCAGAAAAGCATATTATGCGCAAAGAATCTCGAAAATAAAAAAAAAATTTTTATAAGTTTGGAAACTGCGTTAGAATCACTTTTTTTCCGTTCTTATTTGAGATAACTGGTTCTCTTTCATTATACTAGTTTGATAGCCTCAGAAAGCATATTATGCGCAAAGAATCTCGAAAAGAAAAGAAAAATTTTTCGTAGTTTGGAAACTTCGTTTGAATCACTTTTTTTCCGTTCTTATTTGAGATAACTGGTTCTCTTTCATTATACTAGTTTGATAGCCTCAGTAAGGCATATCATGTGCAAAGAATCTCGAAAAGAAAAAAAATTTTTTTCGAAGTTTGGATACTTCGTTAGAATCACTTTTTTTCCGTTCTTATTTGAGATAACTGGTTCTCTTTCATTATACTAGTTTGATAGCCTCAGTAAAGCATATTATGCGGAAAGAATTTCGAAAAGAAAAAAAAATTTTTTCGAAGTTTGGAAACGTCGTTTGAATCACTTTTTTCCGTTCTTATTTGAGATAACTCGTTCTCTTTCATTATAGTAGTTTGATAGCCTCAGAAAAGCATATTATGCGCAAAGAATCTCGAAATGAAAAAATTTTTTTTTCGAATTTTGGAAACTTCCTTAGAATCACTTTTTTTCCATTCTTATTTGAGATAACTGGTTCTCTTTCATTATACTAGTTTGATAGCCTCAGAAAAGCATATTATGCGCAAAGAATCTCGAAAAGAAAAAAATTTTTTTTCGAAGTTTGGAAACTTCAAAAGAATCACTTTTTTTCCATTCTTATTTGAGATAAATGGTAATCTCTCATTATACTAGTTTGATAGCCTCATAAAAGCATATTATGCGCAAAGAATCTCGAAATGAAGAAATTTTTTTTTCGAAGTTTGTAAACTTCGTTAGAATCACCTTTTTTCCGTTGTTAATTGAGATAACGGGATCTCTTTCATTATACTAGTTTGATAGCCTCAGAAAAGCATATTATGCGCAAAGAATCTCGACAGGAAGAAATTTTTTTTTCGAAGTTTGGAAACTTCGTTACACTCACTTTTTTTCCGTTGTTATTTGAGATAACTGGTTCTCTTTCATTATACTAGTTTGATAGCGTCAGTAAAGCATATTATGCGCAAAGAATCTCGAAAAGAAAAAAAATTTTTTTCGAAGTTTGGAAACTTCATTAGAAGCCTTTTTTTCCATTCTTATTTGAGTTAACTGGTTCTCTTTCATTATACTAGTTTGATAGCCTCAGAAAATCATATTATGCGCAAAGAATCTCGAAAAGAAAAAAAATTTTTTTCGAAGATCGGTAACTTCGTAAGAATCACTTTTTTTCCGTTCTTATTTGAGATAACTGGTTCTCTTTCATTATACTAGTTAGATAGCCTCAGAAAAGCATATTATGCGCAAAGAATCTCGAAAATAAAAAAAATTTTTTTAGAAGTTTGGAAACTTCGTTAGAAGCACTTTTTTTCCGTTCTTATTTGAGATAACTGGTTCTCTTTCATTATACTAGTTTGATAGCCTCAGAAATGCATATTATACGGTGAGAATCTCGAAAAGAAAAAAAACTTTTTTCGAATTTTGGAAACTTCGTTAGAATCACTTTTTTTCCGTTCTTATTTGAGATAACTGGTTCTCTTTCATTATACTAGTTTGATACACTCAGTAAAGCATATTATGCGCAAAGAATCTCGAAAAGAAAAAAAATTTTTTTCGAAGTCTGGAAACTTCGTTAGAAATACTTTTTTTCCGTTCTTATTTGAGATAACTGGTTCTCTTTCATTATAGTAGTTTCATAGCCTCAGAAAAGCATATTATGCGCAAAGAATCTCGAAATGAAAAAAATTTTTTTCGAAGTTTGGAAACTCCCTTAGAATCACTTTTTTTCCAATCTTATTTGAGATAACTGGTTCTCTTTCATTATACTAGTTTGATAGCCTCAGAAAAGCATATTATGCGCAAAGAATCTCGAAAAGAAAAAAATTTTTTTTTTGAAGTTTGGAAACTTCTTTAGAATCACTTTTTTTGCGTCTTATTTGAACTACCTGGTGCTCTTTCATTATACTAGTTTGATAGCCTCAGAAAAGCATATTTTGCGCAAAGAATCTCGAAAAGAAAATTTTTTTTTTCGAAGTTTGGAAACTTCTTTAGAATCACTTTTTTTCCGTTCTTATTTGAGATAACTGGTTCTCTTTCATTATACTAGTTTGATAGCCTCAGAAAAGCATATTATGCGCAAAGAATCTCGAAAAGATAAAAATTTTTTTTCGAAGTAAGGAAACTTCCTTAGAAGCACTTTTTTTCCATTCTTATTTGAGATAACTGGTAATCTCTCATTATACTAGTTTGATAGCCTCAGAAAATCATATTATGCGCAAAGAATCTCGAAAAGAAAAAAATTTTTTTTCGATGTTCGGAAACTTCGTTAGAATCACTTTTTTTCCGTTCTTATTTGAGATAACTGGTTCTCTTTCATTATACTAATTAGATAGACTCAGAAAAGCATATTATGCGCAAACAATCTCGAAAATAAAAAAAAATTTTTTATAAGTTTGGAAACTGCGTTAGAATCACTTTTTTTCCGTTCTTATTTGAGATAACTGGTTCTCTTTCATTATACTAGTTTGATAGCCTCAGAAAAGCATATTATGCGCAAAGAATCTCGAAAAGAAAAAAAATTTTTTTCGAAGTTTGGATACTTCGTTAGAATCACTTTTTTTCCGTTCTTATTTGAGATAACTGGTTCTCTTTCATTATACTAGTTTGATAGCCTCATTAAAGCATATTATGCGCAAAGAATCTCGAAAAGAAAAAAAAATTTTTTCGAAGTTTGGAAACGTCGTTTGAATCACTTTTTTCCGTTCTTATTTGAGATAACTGGTTCTCTTTCATTATAGTAGTTTGATAGCCTCAGAAAAGCATATTATGCGCAAAGAATCTCGAAATGAAAAAAAATTTTTTTGGAAGTTTGGAAACTTCCTTAGAATCACTTTTTTTCCGTTCTTATTTGAGATAACTGGTTCTCTTTCATTATACTAGTTTGATAGCCTCAGAAAAGCATATTATGCGCAAAGAATCTCGAAAAGAAAAAAATTTTTTTTCGAAGTAAGGAAACTTCCTTAGAAGCACTTTTTTTCCATTCTTATTTGAGATAACTGGTAATCTCTCATTATACTAGTTTGATAGCCTCAGAAAATCATATTATGCGCAAAGAATCGGGAAAAGAAAAAAATTTTTTTTCGATGTTCGGAAACTTCGTTAGAATCACTTTTTTTCCGTTCTTATTTGAGATAACTGGTTCTCTTTCATTATACTAATTAGATAGCCTCAGAAAAGCATATTATGCGCAAACAATCTCGAAAATAAAAAAAAAATTTTTATAAGTTTGGAAACTGCGTTAGAATCACTTTTTTTCCGTTCTTATTTGAGATAACTGGTTCTCTTTCATTATACTAGTTTGATAGCCTCAGAAAAGCATATTATGCGCAAAGAATCTCGAAAAGAAAAAAAAATTTTTTCGTAGTTTGGAAACTTCGTTTGAATCACTTTTTTTCCGTTCTTATTTGAGATAACTGGTTCTCTTTCATTATACTAGTTTGATAGCCTCAGTAAAGCATATTATGTGCAAAGAATCTCGAAAAGAAAAAAAATTTTTTTCGAAGTTTGGATACTTCGTTAGAATCACTTTTTTTCCGTTATTATTTGAGATAACTGGTTCTCTTTCATTATACTAGTTTGATAGCCTCATTAAAGCATATTATGCGCAAAGAATCTCGAAAAGAAAAAAAAATTTTTTCGAAGTTTGGAAACGTCGTTTGAATCACTTTTTTCCGTTCTTATTTGAGATAACTGGTTCTCTTTCATTATAGTAGTTTGATAGCCTCAGAAAAGCATATTATGCGCAAAGAATCTCGAAATGAAAAAAAATTTTTTTCGAAGTTTGGAAACTTCCTTAGAATCACTTTTTTTCCATTCTTATTTGAGATAACTGGTTCTCTTTCATTATACTAGTTTGATAGCCTCAGAAAAGCATATTATGCGCAAAGAATCTCGAAAAGAAAAAAATTTTTTTTCGAAGTTTGGAAACTTCAAAAGAATCACTTTTTTTCCGTTCTTATTTGAGATAACTGGTTCTCTTTCATTTTACTAGTTTGATAGCCTCAGAAAAGCATATTATGCGCAAAGAATCTCGAAAAGAAAAAAAATTTTTTTCGAAATTTGGAAACTTCGTTAGAATCACTTTTATTCCGTTCTTATTTGAGATAACTGGTTCTCTTTCATTATACTAGTTTGATAGCCTCAGTAAAGCATATTATGCGCAAAGAATCTCGAAAAGAAAAAAAAATTTTTTCGAAGTTTGGAAACTTCGTTAGAATCACTTTTTTTCCGTTCTTATTTGAGATAACTGGTTCTCTTTCATTATACTAGTTTGATAGCCTTAGAAAAGCATATTATGCACAAAGAATCTCGAAAAGAAAAAAAATTTTTTCCAAGTTTGGAAACTTCGTTACAATAACTTTTATTCTGTTCTTATTTGACATAACTAGTTCTCTTTCATTATACTAGTTTGATAGCCTCAGAAAAGCATATTATGCGCAAAGAATCTCGAAATGAAAACAAATTTTTTTTCGAAGTTTGGAAACTTCCTTAGAATCACTTTTTTTCCATTCTTATTTGAGATAACTGGTTCTCTTTCATTATACTAGTTTGATAGCCTCAGAAAAGCATAATATGCACAAAGAATCTCGAAAAGAAAAAAATTTTTTTTCGAAGTTTGGAAACTTCTTTAGAATCACTTTTTTTCCGTTCTTATTTGAGATAACTGGTTCGCTTTCATTATACTAGTTTGATAGCCTCAGTAAAGCATATTATGCGCAAAGAATCACGAAAAGAAAAAAAAAATTTTTCGAAGTTTGGAAACTTCGTTAGAATCACTTTTTTTCCATTCTTATTTGAAATAACTGGTTCTCTTTCATTATACTAGTTTGATAGCTTCAGAAAAGCATATTATGCGCAAAGAATCTCGAAAAGAAAAATTTTTTTTTTTTGAAGTTTGGAAACTTCTTTAGAATGACTTTTTTTCCGCTCTTATTTGAGATAACTGGTTCTCTTTCATTATACTAGTTTGATAGCCTCAGAAAAGCATATTATGCGCAAACAATCTCGAAAAGAAAAAATTTTTCTTTCGAAGTTTGGAAACTTCGTTAGAATCACTTTTTTTCCGTTCTTATTTGAGATAACTGGTTCTCTTTCATTATACTAGTTTGATACACTCAGAAAAGCATATTATGCGCAAAGAATCTCGAAAAGAAAAAAATTTTTTTTCGAAGTTTGGAAACTTCATTAGAAGCACTTTTTTTCCATTCTTATTTGAGATAACTGGTAATCTCTCATTATACTAGTTTGATAGCCTCAGAAAATCATATTATGCGCAAAGAATCTCGAAAAGATAAAAAATTTTTTTCGAAGTTCGGAAACTTCGTTAGAATCACTTTTTTTCCGTTCTTATTTGAGATAACTGGTTCTCTTTCATTATACTAATTAGATAGCCTTAGAAAAGCAAATTATGCGCAAAGAATCTCGAAAATAAAAAAAATTTTTTTAGAAGTTTGGAAACTTCGTTAGAATCACTTTTTTTCCGTTCTTATTTGAGATAACTGGTTCTCTTTCATTATACTAGTTTGATAGCCTCAGAAAAGCATATTATACAGTGAGAATCTCGAAAAGAAAAAAAACTTTTTTCGAAGTTTGGAAACTTCGTTAGAATCACTTTTTTTCCGTTCTTATTTGAGATAACTGGTTCTCTTTCATTATACTAGTTTGATACACTCAGTAAAGCATATTATGCGCAAAGAATCTCGAAAAGAAAAAAAATTTTTTTCGAAGTCTGGAAACTTCGTTAGAATTACTTTTTTTCCGTTCTTATTTGAGATAACTGGTTCTCTTTCATTACAGTAGTTTCATAGCCTCAGAAAAGCATATTATGCGCAAAGAATCTCGAAATGAAAAAAAATTTTTTTCGAAGTTTGGAAACTTCCTTAGAATCACTTTTTTTCCGTTCTTATTTGAGATAACTGGTTCTCTTTCATTATACTAGTTTGATAGCCTCAGAAAAGCATATTATGCGCAAAGAATCTCGAAAAGAAAAAAATTTTTTTTCGAAGTAAGGAAATTTCCTTAGAAGCACTTTTTTTCCATTCTTATTTGAGATAACTGGTAATCTCTCATTATACTAGTTTGATAGCCTCAGAAAATCATATTATGCGCAAAGAATCTTGAAAAGAAAAAAATTTTTTTTCGATGTTCGGAAACTTCGTTAGAATCACTTTTTTTCCGTTCTTATTTGAGATAACTGGTTCTCTTTCATTATACTAATTAGATAGCCTCAGAAAAGCATATTATGCGCAAACAATCTCGAAAATAAAAAAAAAATTTTTATAAGTTTGGAAACTGGGTTAGAATCACTTTTTTTCCGTTCTTATTTGAGATAACTGGTTCTCTTTCATTATACTAGTTTGATAGCCTCAGAAAAGGATATTATGCGCAAAGAATCTCGAAAAGAAAAAAAAATTTTTTCGAAGTTTGGAAACTTCGTTTGAATCACTTTTTTTCCGTTCTTATTTGAGATAACTGGTTCTCTTCATTATACTAGTTTGATAGCCTCAGTAAAGCATATTATGTGCAAAGAATCTCGAAAAGAAAAAAAATTTTTTTCGAAGTTTGGATACTTCGTTAGTATCACTTTTTTTCCGTTCTTATTTGAGATAACTGGTTCTCTTTCATTATACTAGTTTGATAGCCTCATTAAAGCATATTATGCGCAAAGAATCTCGAAAAGAAAAAAAAATTTTTTCGAAGTTTGGAAACGTCGTTTTAATCACTTTTTTCCGTTCTTATTTGAGATAACTGGTTCTCTTTCATTATAGTAGTTTGATAGCCTCAGAAAAGCATATTATGCGCAAAGAATCTCGAAATGAAAAAAAATTTTTTTCGAAGTTTGGAAACTTCCTTAGAATCACTTTTTTTCCATTCTTATTTGAGATAACTGGTTCTCTTTCATTATACTAGTTTGATAGCCTCAGAAAAGCATATTATGCGCAAAGAATCTCGAAAAGAAAAAAATTTTTTTTCGAAGTTTGGAAACTTCGTTAGAATCACCTTTTTTCCGTTGTTAATTGAGATAACGGGTTCTCTTTCATTATACTAGTTTGATAGCCTCAGAAAAGCATATTATGCGCAAAGAATCTCGACAGGAAGAAATTTTTTTTTCGAAGTTTGGAAACTTCGTTACACTCACTTTTTTTCCGTTGTTATTTGAGATATCTGGTTCTCTTTCATTATCCTCAGTAAAGCATATTATGCGCAAAGAATCTCGAAAAGAAAAAAAATTTTTTTCGAAGTTTGGAAACTTCGTTAGAATCACTTTTTTTCCGTTCTTATTTGAGATAACTGGTTCTCTTTCATCATAGTAGTTTGATAGCCTCAGAAAAGCATATTATGCGCAAAGAATCTCGAAATGAAAAAAATTTTTATTCGAAGTTTGGAAACTTCCTTAGAATCACTTTTTTTCCAATTTTATTTGAAATAATTGGTTCTCTTTCATTATACTAGTTTGATAGCTTCAGAAAAGCATATTATGCGCAAAGAAATTGAAAAGAAAAAGTTTTTTTTTTTTTGAAATTTGGAAACTTCTTTAGAATCACTTTTTTTCCGTTCTTATTTGAGATAACTGGTTCTCTTTCATTATACTAGTTTGATAGCCTCAGAAAAGCATATTATGCGCAAAGAATCTCGAAAAGAAAAAATTTTTTCTTCCAAGTTTGGAAACTTCGTTAGAATCACTTTTTTTCCGTTCTTATTTGAGATAACTGGTTCTCTTTCATTATACTAGTCTGATAGCCTCAGAAAAGCATATTATGCGCAAGGAATCCCGAAAAGAAAAAAATTTTTTTTCGAAGTTTGGAAACTTCATTAGAATCACTTTTTTTCCATTCTGATTTGAGATAACTTGTAATCTCTCATTATACTAGTTTGATAGCCACAGAAAATCATATTATGCGCAAAGAATCTCGAAAAGAATAAAATTCGTTAGAATCACTTTTTTTCCGTTCTTATTTGAGATAACTGGTTCTCTTGCATTATACCAATTAGATAGCCTCAGAAAAGCATATTATGCGCAAAGAATCTCAAAAAAAAATTTTTTTAGAAGTTTGGAAACTTCGTTAGAATCACTTTTTTTCCGTTCCTTTTTGAGATAACTGGTTCTCTTTCATTATACCAATTAGATAGCCTCAGAAAAGCATATTATGCGCAAAGAATCTCGAAAAGAAAAAAATTTTTTTTCGAAGTTTGGAAACTTCGTTAGAATCACTTTTTTTCCGTTCCTTTTTGAGATAACTGGTTCTCTTTCATTATACCAATTAGATAGCCTCAGAAAAGCATATTATGCGCAAAGAATCTCGAAAAGAAAAAAGTTTTTTTCGAAGTTTCGAAACTTCCTTAGAATCACTTTTTTTCCGTTCTTATTTGAGATAACTCTCTTTCATTATACTAATTAGATAGCCTCAGAAAAGCATATTATGCGCAAAGAATCTCGAAAATAAAAAATTTTATTAGAACTTTGGAAACTTCGTTAGAAACACTTTTTTTTCCGTTCTTATTTGAGAGAACTGGTTCTCTTTCATTATACTAGTTTGATAGCCTCACATAAGCATATTATGCGCAAAGAATCTCGAAAAAAAAAAAAATTTTTTTCGAAGTTTGGAAACTTCGTTAGAATCACTTTTTTTCCATTCTTATTTGAGATAACTGGTAATCTCTCATTATATTAGTTTGATAGCCTCAGAAAAGCATATTATGCGCAAAGAATCTCGAAAAGAAAAAAAATTTTTTTCGAAGTTTGGAAACGTCGTTTGAATCACTTTTTTCCGTTCTTATTTGAGATAACTGGTTCTCTTTCATTATAGTAGTTTGATAGCCTCAGAAAAGCATATTATGCGCAAAGAATCTGGAAAAGAAAAAAATTTTTTTTCGAATTTTGGAAACTTCTTTAGAATCACTTTTTTTCCGTTCTTATTTGAGATAACTGGTTCTCTTTCATTATACTAGTTTGATAGCCTCAGAAAAGCATATTATTCGCAAAGAATCTCCAAAAGAAAAAAAATCTTATTTCAAAGTTTGGAAACTTCCTTAGAAACACTTTTTTTCCATTTTTATTTGAGTTAACTGGTTCTCTTTCATTATACTAGTTTGATAGCCTCAGAAAAGCATATTATGCGCAAGGAATCTCGAAAAGAAAAAAATTTTTTTTCGAAGTTTGGAAACTTCGTTAGAATCACTTTTTTTCCGTTCTTATTTGAGATAACTGGTTCTCTTTCATTTTACTAGTTTGATAGCCTCAGAAAAGCATATTATGCGCAAAGAATCTCGAAAACAAAAAAATTTTTTTCGAAATTTGGAAACTTCGTTAGAATCACTTTTATTCCGTTCTTATTTGAGATAACTGGTTCTCTTTCATTATACTAGTTTGATAGCCTCAGTAAAGCATATTATGCGCAAAGAATCTCGAAAAGAAAAAAAAATTTTTTCGAAGTTTGGAAACTTCGTTAGAATCACTTTTTTTCCGTTCTTATTTGAGATAACTGGTTCTCTTTCATTATACTAGTTTGATAGCCTTAGAAAAGCATATTATGCACAAAGAATCTCGAAAAGAAAAAAAATTTTTTCCAAGTTTGGAAACTTCGTTACAATAACTTTTATTCTGTTCTTATTTGACATAACTAGTTCTCTTTCATTATACTAGTTTGTTAGCCTCAGAAAAGCATATTATGCGCAAAGAATCTCGAAATGAAAAAAATTTTTTTTCGAAGTTTGGAAACTTCCTTAGAATCACTTTTTTTCCATTCTTATTTGAGATAACTGGTTCTCTTTCATTATACTAGTTTGATAGCCTCAGAAAAGCATAATATGCACAAAGAATATCGAAAAGAAAAAAATTTTTTTTCGATGTTTGGAAACTTCTTTAGAATCACTTTTTTTCCGTTCTTATTTGAGATAACTGGTTCTCTTTCATTATACTAGTTTGATAGCCTCAGTAAAGCATATTATGCGCAAAGAATCACGAAAAGAAAAAAAAAATTTTTCGAAGTTTGGAAACTTTGTTAGAATCACTTTTTTTCCATTCTTATTTGAGATAACTGGTTCTCTTTCATTATACTAGTTTGATAGCTTCAGAAAAGCATATTAATGCAAAGAATCTCGAAAAGAAAAAATTTTTTTTTTTGAAGTCTGGAAACTTCTTTAGAATGACTTTTTTTCCGCTCTTATTTGAGATAACTGGTTCTCTTTCATTATACTAGTTTGATAGCCTCAGAAAAGCATATTATGCGCAAACAATCTCGAAAAGAAAAAATTTTTCTTTCGAAGTTTGGAAACTTCGTTAGAATCACTTTTTTTCCGTTCTTATTTGAGATAACTGGTTCTCTTTCATTATACTAGTTTGATACACTCAGAAAAGCATATTATGCGCAAAGAATCTCGAAAAGAAAAAAATTTTTTTTCGAAGTTTGGAAACTTCATTAGAAGCACTTTTTTTCCATTCTTATTTGAGATAACTGGTAATCTCTCATTATACTAGTTTGATAGCCTCAGAAAATCATATTATGCGCAAAGAATCTCGAAAAGATAAAAAATTTTTTTCGAAGTTCGGAAACTTCGTTAGAATCACTTTTTTTCCGTTCTTATTTGAGATAACTGGTTCTCTTTCATTATACTAATTAGATAGCCTTAGAAAAGCAAATTATGCGCAAAGAATCTCGAAAATAAAAAAAATTTTTTTAGAAGTTTGGAAACTTCGTTAGAATCACTTTTTTTCCGTTCTTATTTGAGATAACTGGTTCTCTTTCATTATACTAGTTTGATAGCCTCAGAAAAGCATATTATACAGTGAGAATCTCGAAAAGAAAAAAAACTTTTTTCGAAGTTTGGAAACTTCGTTAGAATCACTTTTTTTCCGTTCTTATTTGAGATAACTGGTTCTCTTTCATTATACTAGTTTGATACACTCAGTAAAGCATATTATGCGCAAAGAATCTCGAAAAGAAAAAAAATTTTTTTCGAAGTCTGGAAACTTCGTTAGAATTACTTTTTTTCCGTTCTTATTTGAGATAACTGGTTCTCTTTCATTACAGTAGTTTCATAGCCTCAGAAAAGCATATTATGCGCAAAGAATCTCGAAATGAAAAAAATTTTTTTCGAAGTTTGGAAACTCCCTTAGAATCACTTTTTTTCCAATCTTATTTGAGATAACTGGTTCTCTTTCATTATACTAGTTTGATAGCCTCAGAAAAGCATATTATGCGCAAAGAATCTCGAAAAGAAAATTTTTTTTTTCGAAATTTGGAAACTTCGTTAGAATCACTTTTTTTCCGTTCTTATTTGAGATAACTGATTCTCTTTCATTATACTAGTTTGATAGCCTCAGAAAAGCATATTATGCGCAAAGAATCTCGAAAAGAAAAAAATTTTTTTTCGAAGTTTGGAAACTTTCTTAGAAGCACTTTTTTTCCATTCTTATTTGAGATAACTGGTAATCTCTCATTATACTAGTTTGATAGCCTCAGAAAATCATATTATGCGCAAAGAATCTCGAAAAGAAACAAATTTTTTTTTCGATGTTCGGAAACTTCGTTAGAATCACTTTTTTTCCGTTCTTATTTGAGATAACTGGTTCTCTTTCATTATACTAATTAGATAGCCTCAGAAAAGCATATTATGCGCAAAGAATCTCGTAAAGAAAAAAAAAATTTTTCGTAGTTTGGAAACTTCGTTTGAATCACTTTTTTTCCGTTCTTATTTGAGATAACTGGTTCTCTTTCATTATACTAATTAGATAGCCTCAGAAAAGCATATTATGCGCAAAGAATCTCGAAAAGAAAAAAAAAATTTTTCGTAGTTTGGAAACTTCGTTTGAATCACTTTTTTTCCGTTCTTATTTGAGATAACTGGTTCTCTTTCATTATACTAGTTTGATAGCCTCAGTAAAGCATATTATGCGCAAAGAATCTCGAAAAGAAAAAAAAATTTTTTCGAAGTTTGGAAACGTCGTTTGAATCACTTTTTTCCGTTCTTATTTGAGATAACTGGTTCTCTTTCATTATAGTAGTTTGATAGCCTCAGAAAAGCATATTATGCGCAAAGAATCTCGAAATGAAAAAAAATTTTTTTCGAAGTTTGGAAACTTCCTTAGAATCACTTTTTCTCCATTCTTATTTGAGATAACTGGTTCTCTTTCATTATACTAGTTTGATAGCCTCAGAAAAGCATATTATGCGCAAAGAATCTCGAAAAGAAAAAAAATTTTTTTCGAAGTTTGGAAACTTCAAAAGAATCACTTTTTTTCCATTCTTATTTGAGATAAATGGTAATCTCTCATTATACTAGTTTGATAGCCTCAGAAAAGCATATTATGCGCAAAGAATCTCGAAAAGAAAAAAATTTTTTTTCGAAGTTTGGAAACTTCTTTAGAATCACTTTTTTTCCGTTCTTATTTGAGATAACTGGTTCTCTTTCATTATACTAGTTTGATAGCCTCAGTAAAGCATATTATGCGCAAATAATCACGAAAAGAAAAAAAATATTTTTCGAAGTTTGGAAACTTCGTTAGAATCACTTTTTTTCCATTCTTATTTGAGATAACTGGTTCTCTTTCATTATACTAGTTTGATAGCTTCAGAAAAGCATATTATGCGCAAAGAATCTCGAAAAGAAAAATTTTTTTTTTTTGAAGTTTGGAAACTTCGTTAGAATCACTTTTTTTCCGTTCTTATTTGAGATAACTGGTTCTCTCAACTAGTTTGATACACTCAGAAAAGCATATTATGCGCAAAGAATCTCGAAAAGAAAAAAATTTTTTTCCAAGTTTGGAAACTTCATTAGAAGCACTTTTTTTCCATTCTTATTTGAGATAACTGGTAATCTCTCATTATACTAGTTTGATAGCCTCAGAAAATCATATTATGCGCAAAGAATCTCGAAAAGAAAAAAAATTTTTTTCGAAGTTCGGAAACTTCGTTAGAATCACTTTTTTTCCGTTCTTATTTGAGATAACTGGTTCTCTTTCATTATACTAGTTTGATACACTCAGTAAAGCATATTATGCGCAAAGAATCTCGAAAAGAAAAAAAATTTTTTTCGAAGTCTGGAAACTTCGTTAGAATTACTTTTTTTCCGTTCTTATTTGAGATAACTGGTTCTCTTTCATTATAGTAGTTTCATAGCCTCAGAAAAGCATATTATGCGCAAAGAATCTCGAAATGAAAAAAATTTTTTTCGAAGTTTGGAAACTCCCTTAGAATCACTTTTTTTCCAATCTTATTTGAGATAACTGGTTCTCTTTCATTATACTAGTTTGATAGCCTCAGAAAAGCATATTATGCGCAAAGAATCTCGAAAAGAAAAAAATTTTTTTTTTGAAGTTTGGAAACTTCTTTAGAATCACTTTTTTTGCGTTCTTATTTGAGATACCTGGTTCTCTTTCATTATTATAGTTTGATAGCCTCAGAAAAGCATATTATGCGCAAAGAATCTCGAAAAGAAAAATTTTTATTTCGAAGTTTGGAAACTTCGTTAGAATCACTTTTTTCCCGTTCTTATTTGAGATAACTGATTCTCTTTCATTATACTAGTTTGATAGCCTCAGAAAAGCATATTATGCGCAAAGAATCTCGAAAAGAAAAAAATTTTTTTTCGAAGTTTGGAAACTTCCTTAGAAGCACTTTTTTTCCATTCTTATTTGAGATAACTGGTAATCTCTCATTATACTAGTTTGATAGCCTCAGAAAATCATATTATGCGCAAAGAATCTAGAAAAGAAACAAGTTTTTTTTCGATGTTCGGAAACTTCGTTAGAATCACTTTTTTTCCGTTCTTATTTGAGATAACTGGTTCTCTTTCATTATACTAATTAGATAGCCTCAGAAAAGCATATTATGCGCAAAGAATCTCGAAAAGAAAAAAAATTATTTTTTGGTAGTTTGGAAACTTCGTTTGAATCACTTTTTTTCCGTTCTTATTTGAGATAACTGGTTCTCTTTCATTATACTAGTTTGATAGCCTCAGTAAAGCATATTATGTGCAAAGAATCTCGAAAAGAAAAAAAATTTTTTTCGAAGTTTGGATACTTCATTAGAATCACCTTTTTTCCGTTCTTATTTGAGATAACTGGTTCTCTTTCATTATACTAGTTTGATAGCCTTAGTAAAGCATATTATGCGCAAAGAATCTCGAAAAGAAAAAAAAAATTTTTCGAAATTTGGAAACGTCGTTTGAATCACTTTTTTCCGTTCTTATTTGAGATAACTGGTTCTCTTTCATTATAGTAGTTTGATAGCCTCAGAAAAGCATATTATGCGCAAAGAATCTCGAAATGAAAAAAAATTTTTTTCGAAGTTTGGAAACTTCCTTAGAATCACTTTTTTTCCATTCTTATTTGAGATAACTGGTTCTCTTTCATTATACTAGTTTGATAGCCTCAGAAAAGCATATTATGCGCAAAGAATCTCGAAAAGAAAAAAATTTTTTTTCGAAGTTTGGAAACTTCAAAAGAATCACTTTTTTTCCATTCTTATTTGAGATAAATGGTAATCTCTCATTATACTAGTTTGATAGCCTCAGAAAAGCATATTATCCGCAAAGAATCTCGAAAAGAAGAAATTTTTTTTTCGAAGTTTGTAAACTTCGTTAGAATCACCTTTTTTCCGTTGTTAATTGAGATAACGGGTTCTCTTTCATTATACTAGTTTGATAGCCTCAGAAAAGCATATTATGCGCAAAGAATCTCGACAGGAAGAAATTTTATTTTCGAAGTTTGGAAACTTCGTTACACTCACTTTTTTTCCGTTGTTATTTGAGATAACTGGTTCTCTTTCATTATACTAGTTTGATAGCATCAGTAAAGCATATTATGCGCAAAGAATCTCGAAAAGAAAAAAAATTTTTTTCGAAGTTTGGAAACTTCGTTAGAATCACTTTTTTTCCGTTCTTATTTGAGATAACTGGTTCTCTTTCATCATAGTAGTTTGATAGCCTCAGAAAAGCATATTATGCGCAAAGAATTTCGAAATGAAAAAAATTTTTATTCGAAGTTTGGAAACTTCCTTAGAATCACTTTTTTTCCAATTTTATTTGAAATAATTGGTTCTCTCTCATTATACTAGTTTGATAGCTTCAGAAAAGCATATTATGCGCAAAGAATCTCGAAAAGAAAAAATTTTTTTTTTTTGAAATTTGGAAACTTCTTTAGAATCACTTTTTTTCCGTTCTTATTTGAGATAACTGGTTCTCTTTCATTATACTAGTTTGATAGCCTCAGAAAAGCATATTATGCGCAAAGAATTTCGAAATGAAAAAAATTTTTATTCGAAGTTTGGAAACTTCCTTAGAATCACTTTTTTTCCGTTCTTATTTGAGATAACTGGTTCTCTTTCATTATACTAGTTTGATAGCCTCAGAAAAGCATATTATGCGCAAAGAATCTCGAAAATAAAAAAAAAAATTTTCGAAGTTTGAAACTTCGTTAGAATCACTTTTTTTCCGTTCTTATTTGAGATAACTGGTTCTCTTTCATTATACTAGTTTGATAGCCTCAGAAAAGCATATTATGCGCAAGGAATCTCGAAAAGAAAAAAAAATTTTTTCGAAGTTTGGAAACTTCGTTAGAATCACTTTTTTTCCGTTCTTATTTGAGGTAACTGGTTCTCTTTCATTTTACTAGTTTGATAGCCTCAGAAAAGCATATTATGCGCAAAGAATCTCGAAAAGAAAAAAATTTTTTTCGAAATTTGGAAACTTCGTTAGAATCACTTTTATTCCGTTCTTATTTGAGATAACTGGTTCTCTTTCATTATACTAGTTTGATAGCCTCAGAAAAGCATATTATGCGCAAAGAATCTCGAAAAGAAAAAAATTTTTTTTCGAAGTTTGGAATCTTCGTTAGAATCACTTTTTCTCCGTTCTTATTTGAGATAACTGGTTCTCTTTCATTATACTAGTTTGATAGCCTTAGAAAAGCATATTATGCACAAAGAATCTCGAAAAGAAAAAAAAAGTTTTCCAAGTTTGGAAACTTCGTTACAATCACTTTTATTCTGTTCTTATTTGACATAACTAGTTCTCTTTCATTATACTAGTTTGATAGCCTCAGAAAAGCATATTATGCGCAAAGAATCTCGAAATGAAAAAAATTTTTTTTCGAAGTTTGAAAACTTCCTTAGAATCACTTTTTTTCCATTCTTATTTGAGATAACTGGTTCTCTTTCATTATACTAGTTTGATAGCCTCAGAAAAGCATAATATGCACAAAGAATCTCGAAAAGAAAAAAATTTTTTTTCGAAGTTTGGAAACTTCTTTAGAATCACTTTTTTTCCGTTCTTATTTGAGATAACTGGTTCTCTTTCATTATACTAGTTTGATAGCCTCAGTAAAGCATATTATGCGCAAAGAATCTCGAAAAGAAAAATTTTTTTTTTTTGAAGTTTGGAAACTTCTTTAGAATGACTTTTTTTCCGTTCTTATTTGAGATAACTGGTTCTCTTTCATTATACTAGTTTGATAGCCTCAGAAAAGCATATTATGCGCAAACAATCTCGAAAAGAAAAAATTTTTTTTCGAAGTTTGAAAACTTCCTTAGAATCACTTTTTTTCCATTCTTATTTGAGATAACTGGTTCTCTTTCATTATACTAGTTTGATAGCCTCAGAAAAGCATAATATGCACAAAGAATCTCGAAAAGAAAAAAATTTTTTTTCGAAGTTTGGAAACTTCTTTAGAATCACTTTTTTTCCGTTCTTATTTGAGATAACTGGTTCTCTTTCATTATACTAGTTTGATAGCCTCAGTAAAGCATATTATGCGCAAAGAATCTCGAAAAGAAAAATTTTTTTTTTTTGAAGTTTGGAAACTTCTTTAGAATGACTTTTTTTCCGTTCTTATTTGAGATAACTGGTTCTCTTTCATTATACTAGTTTGATAGCCTCAGAAAAGCATATTATGCGCAAACAATCTCGAAAAGAAAAAATTTTTCTTTCGAAGTTTGGAAACTTCGTTAGAATCACTTTTTTCCGTTCTTATTTGAGATAACTGGTTCTCTTTCATTATACTAGTTTGATACACTCAGAAAAGCATATTATGCGCTAAGAATCTCGAAAAGAAAACAATTTTTTTTCGAAGTTTGGAAACTTCCTTAGAATCACTTTTTTTCCGTTCTTATTTGAGATAACTGGTTCTCTTTCATCATAGTAGTTTGATAGCCTCAGAAAAGCATATTATGCGCAAAGAATCTCGAAATGAAAAAAAATTTTTTTCGAATTTTGGAAACTTCCTTAGAATCACTTTTTTCCAATTTTATTTGAAATAATTGGTTCTCTTTCATTATACTAGTTTGATAGCTTCAGAAAAGCATATTATGCGCAAAGAATCTCGAAAGGAATAAAATTTTTTTTCGATGTTCCGAAAATTCGTTAGAATCACTTTTTTTCCGTTCTTATTTGAGATAACTGGTTCTCTTGCATTATACCAATTAGATAGCCTCAGAAAAGCATATTATGCGCAAAGAATCTCGAAAATAAAAAAATTTTTTTTAGAAGTTTGGAAACTTCGTTAGAATCACTTTTTTTCCGTTCTTATTTGAGATAACTGGTTCTCTTTCATTATACCAATTAGATAGCCTCAGAAAAGCATATTATGCGCAAAGAATCTCGAAAAGAAAAAAAGTTTTTTTCGAAGTTTCGAAACTTCCTTAGAATCCCTTTTTTCCATTCTTATTTGAGATAACTGGTAATCTCTCATTATATTAGTTTGATAGCCTCGGAAAAGCATATTATGCCCAAAGAATCTCGAAAAGAAAAAAAATTTTTTTTGAAGTTTGGAAACGTCGTTTGAATCACTTATTTCCGTTCTTATTTGAGATAACTGGTTCTCTTTCATTATAGTAGTTTGATAGCCTCAGAAAAGCATATTATGCGCAAAGAATCTCGAAAAGAAAAAAATTTTTTTCGAAGTTTGGAAACTTCTTTAGAATCACTTTTTTTCCGTTCTTATTTGAGATAACTGGTTCTCTTTCATTATACTAGTTTGATAGCCTCAGAAAAGCATATTATGCGCAAAGAATCTCCAAAAGAAAAAAAATCCTTTTTCAAAGTTTGGAAACTTCCTTAGAAACACTTTTTTTCCATTCTTATTTCAGTTAACTGGTTCTCTTTCATTATACTAGTTTGATAGCCTCAGAAAAGCATATTATGCGCAAAGAATCTCGAAATGAAAAAAATTTTTTTTCGAAGTTTGGAAACTTCCTTAGAATCACTTTTTTTCCATTCTTATTTGAGATAACTGGTTCTCTTTCATTATACTAGTTTGATAGCCTCAGAAAAGCATAATATGCGCAAAGAATCTCGAAATGAAAAAAATTTTTTTTCGAAGTTTGGAAACTTCCTTAGAATCACTTTTTTTCCGTTTTTATTTGAGATAACTCTGTTTTCATTATACTAATTAGATAGCCTCAGAAAAGCATAATATGCGCAAAGAATCTCGAAAATAAAAATTTTTTTTTAGAACTTTGGAAACTTCGTTAGAAACACTTTTTTTCCGTTCTTATTTGAGAGAACTGGTTCTCTTTCATTATACTAGTTTGATAGCCTCAGAAAAGCATATTATGCGCAAAGAATCTCGACAAGAAAAAAATTTTTTTTCGAAGTTTGGAAACTTCGTTAGAATCACTTTTTTTCCATTCCTATTTGAGATAACTGGTAATCTCTCATTATATTAGTTTGATAGCCTCAGAAAAGCATATTATGCCCAAAGAATCTCGAAAAGAAAAAAAATTTTTTTTGAAGTTTGGAAACGTCGTTTGAATCACTTTTTTCCGTTCTTATTTGAGATAACTGGTTCTCTTTCATTATAGTAGTTTGATAGCCTCAGAAAAGCATATTATGCGCAAAGAATCTCGAAAAGAAAAAATTTTTTTTTCGAAGTTTGGAAACTTCGTTAGAATCACTTTTATTCCGTTCTTATTTGAGATAACTGGTTTTCTTTCATTATACCAGTTTGATAGCCTCAGAAAAGCATATTATGCGCAAAGAATCTCGAAAAGAAGAAATTTTTTTTCGAAGTTTGGAAATTTAGTTAGAATCACTTTTTTTCCTTTGTTATTTGAGATAACTGGTTCTATTTCATTATACTAGTTTGATAGCCTCAGTAAAGCATATTATGCGCTAAGAATCTCGAAAAGAAAAAAAATTTTTTTGGAAGTTTGGAAACTTCGTTAGAATCACTTTTTTTCCGTTTTTATTTGAGATAACTGGTTCTCTTTCATTATAGTAGTTTGATAGCCTCAGAAAAGCATATTATGCGCAAAGAATCTCGAAATGAAAAAAATTTTTTTTCGAAGTTTGGAAACTTCCTTAGAATCACTTTTTTTCCATTCTTATTTGAGATAAATGGTAATCTCTCATTATACTAGTTTGATAGCCTCAGAAAAGCATATTATGCACAAAGAATCTCGAAAAGAAGAAATTTTTTTCGAAGTTTGGAAACTTCAAAAGAATCACTTTTTTTCCATTCTTATTTGAGATAAATGGTAATCTCTCATTATACTAGTTTGATAGCCTCAGAAAAGCATATTATGCGCAAAGAATCTCGAAATGAAAATTTTTGTTTCAAAGTTTGGAAACTTCCTTAGAATCACTTTTTTTCCAATTTTATTTGAAATAATTGGTTCTCTTTCATTATACTAGTTTGATAGCTTCAGAAAAGCATATTATGCGCAAAGAATCTCGAAAAGAAAAACTTTTTTTTTTTGAAGTTTTGAAAATTCTTTAGAATCACTTTTTTTCCGTTCATATTTGAGATAACTGGTTCTCTTTCATTATACTAGTTTGATAGCCTCAGAAAAGCATATTATGCGCAAGGAATCTCGAAAAGAAAAAAATTTTTTTTCGAAGTTTGGAAACTTCATTAGAATCACTGTTTTCCATTCTGATTTGAGATAACTTGTAATCTCTCATTATACTAGTTTGATAGCCTCAGAAAATCATATTTTGCGCAAAGAATCTCGAAAAGAATAAAATTTTTTTTCGAAGTTTCGAAACTTCCTTAGAATCACTTTTTTTCCGTTCTTATTTGAGATAACTCTCTTTCATTATACTAATTAGATAGCCTCAGAAAAGCATATTATGCGCAAAGAATCTCGAAAATAAAAAATTTTATTAGAACTTTGGAAACTTCGTTAGAATCACTTTTTTTCCGTTCTTATTTGAGAGAACTGGTTCTTTTCATTATACTAGTTTGATAGCCTCAGAAAAGCATATTATGCGCAAAGAATCTCGAAAAGAAAAAAATTTTTTTTCGAAGTTTGGAAACTTCGTTAGAATCACTTTTTTTCCATTCTTATTTGAGATAACTGGTAATCTCATATTATATTAGTTTGATAGCCTCAGAAAAGCATATTATGCGCAAAGAATCTCGAAAAGAAAAAAAATTTTTTTCGAAGTTTGGAAACGTCTTTTGAATCACTTTTTTCCGTTCTTATTTGAGATAACTGGTTCTCTTTCATTATAGTAGTTTGATAGCCTCAGAAAAGCATATTATGCGCAAAGAATCTCGAAGAGAAAAAAATTTTTTTTCGAAATTTGGAAACTTCCTTAGAAACACTTTTTTTCCATTCTTATTTGAGTTAACTGGTTCTCTTTCATTATACTAGTTTGATAGCCTCAGAAAAGCATATTATGCACAAAGAATCTCGAAAGAAAAATTTTTTTTTTCGAAGTTTGGAAACTTCGTTAGAATCACTTTTTTTCCGTTCTTATTTGAGATAACTGGTTCTCTTTCATTATACTAGTTTGATAGCCTCAGAAAAGCATATTATGCGCAAAGAATCTCGAAAAGAAAAAAAATTTTTTTCGAAGTTTGGAAACTTCCTTAGAATCACTTTTTTTCCATTCTTATTTGAGATAACTGGTTCTCTTTCATTATACTAGTTTGATAGCCTCAGAAAAGCATAATATGCGCAAAGAATCTCGAAATGAAAAAAATTTTTTTTCGAAGTTTGGAAACTTCCTTAGAATCACTTTTTTTCCGTTCTTATTTGAGATAACTCTGTTTTCATTATACTAATTAGATAGCCTCAGAAAAGCATAATATGCGCAAAGAATCTCGAAAATAAAAAATTTTTTTTAGAACTTTGGAAACTTCGTTAGAAACACTTTTTTTCCGTTCTTATTTGAGAGAACTGGTTCTCTTTCATTATACTAGTTTGATAGCCTCAGAAAAGCATATTATGCGCAAAGAATCTCGAAAAGAAAAAAATTTTTTTTCGAAGTTTGGAAACTTCGTTAGAATCACTTTTTTTCCATTCTTATTTGAGATAACTGGTAATCTCTCATTATATTAGTTTGATAGCCTCAGAAAAGCATATTATGCCCAAAGAATCTCGAAAAGAAAAAAAATTTTTTTTGAAGATTGGAAACGTCGTTTGAATCACTTTTTTCCGTTCTTATTTGAGATAACTGGTTCTCTTTCATTATAGTAGTTTGATAGCCTCAGAAAAGCATATTATGCGCAAAGAATCTCGAAAAGAAAAAATTTTTTTTTCGAAGTTTGGAAACTTCGTTAGAATCACTTTTATTCCGTTCCTATTTGAGATAACTGGTTTTCTTTCATTATACCAGTTTGATAGCCTTAGAAAAGCATATTATGCGCAAAGAATCTGGAAAAGAAAAAATTTTTTTTTCGAAGTTTGGAAACTTCTTTAGAATCACTTTTTTTCCATTCTAATTTGAGATAAATGGTAATCTCTCATTATACTAGTTTGATAGCCTCAGAAAACCATATTATGCTCAAAGAATCTCGAAAAGAAGAAATTTTTTTTCGAAGTTTGGAAATTTCGTTAGAATCACTTTTTTTCCTTTGTTATTTGAGATAACTGGTTCTATTTCATTATACTAGTTTGATAGCCTCAGTAAAGCATATTATGCGCAAAGAATCTCGAAAAGAAAAAAAAATTTTTTGGAAGTTTGGAAACTTCGTTAGAATCACTTTTTTTCCGTTCATATTTGAGATAACTGGTTCTCTTTCATTATACTAGTTTGATAGCCTCAGAAAAGCATATTATGCGCAAGGAATCTCGAAGAGAAAAAAATTTTTTTTCGAAGTTTGGAAACTTCATTAGAATCACTGTTTTCCATTCTGATTTGAGATAACTTGTAATCTCTCATTATACTAGTTTGATAGCCTCAGAAAATCATATTTTGCGCAAAGAATCTCGAAAAGAATAAAATTTTTTTTCGAAGTTTCGAAACTTCCTTAGAATCACTTTTTTTCCGTTCTTATTTGAGATAACTCTCTTTCATTATACTAATTAGATAGCCTCAGAAAAGCATATTATGCGCAAAGAATCTCGAAAATAAAAAATTTTATTAGAACTTTGGAAACTTCGTTAGAATCACTTTTTTTCCGTTCTTATTTGAGAGAACTGGTTCTTTTCATTATACTAGTTTGATAGCCTCAGAAAAGCATATTATGCGCAAAGAATCTCGAAAAGAAAAAAATTTTTTTTCGAAGTTTGGAAACTTCGTTAGAATCACTTTTTTTCCATTCTTATTTGAGATAACTGGTAATCTCATATTATATTAGTTTGATAGCCTCAGAAAAGCATATTATGCGCAAAGAATCTCGAAAAGAAAAAAAATTTTTTTCGAAGTTTGGAAACGTCGTTTGAATCACTTTTTTCCGTTCTTATTTGAGATAACTGGTTCTCTTTCATTATAGTAGTTTGATAGCCTCAGAAAAGCATATTATGCGCAAAGAATCTCGAAAAGAAAAAAATTTCTTTTCGAAGTTTGGAAACTTCCTTAGAAACACTTTTTTTCCATTCTTATTTGAGTTAACTGGTTCTCTTTCATTATACTAGTTTGATAGCCTCAGAAAAGCATATTATGCACAAAGAATCTCGAAAGAAAAATTTTTTTTTTCGAAGTTTGGAAACTTCGTTAGAATTACTTTTTTTCCGTTCTTATTTGAGATAACTGGTTCTCTTTCATTATACTAGTTTGATAGCCTCAGAAAAGCATATTATGCGCAAAGAATCTCGAAAAGAAAAAAAATTTTTTTCGAAGTTTGGAAACTTCCTTAGAATCACTTTTTTTCCATTCTTATTTGAGATAACTGGTTCTCTTTCATTATACTAGTTTGATAGCCTCAGAAAAGCATAATATGCGCAAGAATCTCGAAATGAAAAAAATTTTTTTTCGAAGTTTGGAAACTTCCTTAGAATCACTTTTTTTCCGTTCTTATTTGAGATAACTCTGTTTTCATTATACTAATTAGATAGCCTCAGAAAAGCATAATATGCGCAAAGAATCTCGAAAATAAAAAATTTTTTTTAGAACTTTGGAAACTTCGTTAGAAACACTTTCTTTCCGTTCTTATTTGAGAGAACTGGTTCTCTTTCATTATACTAGTTTGATAGCCTCAGAAAAGCATATTATGCGCAAAGAATCTCGAAAAGAAAAAAATTTTTTTTCGAAGTTTGGAAACTTCGTTAGAATCACTTTTTTTCCATTCTTATTTGAGATAACTGGTAATCTCTCATTATATTAGTTTGATAGCCTCAGAAAAGCATATTATGCCCAAAGAATCTCGAAAAGAAAAAAAATTTTTTTTGAAGTTTGGAAACGTCGTTTGAATCACTTTTTTCCGTTCTTATTTGAGATAACTGGTTCTCTTTCATTATAGTAGTTTGATAGCCTCAGAAAAGCATATTATGCGCAAAGAATCTCGAAAAGAAAAAAATTTTTTTTCGAAGTTTAGAAACTTCGTTAGAATCACTTTTATTCCGTTCCTATTTGAGATAACTGGTTTTCTTTCATTATACCAGTTTGATAGCCTCAGAAAAGCATATTATGCGCAAAGAATCTCGAAAAGAAAAAAATTTTTTTTCGAAGTTTGGAAACTTCTTTAGAATCACTTTTTTTCCATTCTAATTTGAGATAAATGGTAATCTCTCATTATACTAGTTTGATAGCCTCAGAAAACCATATTATGCTCAAAGAATCTCGAAAAGAAGAAATTTTTTTTCGAAGTTTGGAAATTTCGTTAGAATCACTTTTTTTCCTTTGTTATTTGAGATAACTGGTTCTATTTCATTATACTAGTTTGATAGCCTCAGTAAAGCATATTATGCGCAAAGAATCTCGAAAAGAAAAAAAATTTTTTTGGAAGTTTGGAAACTTCGTTAGAATCACTTTTTTTCCGTTTTTATTTGAGATAACTGGTTCTCTTTCATTATAGTAGTTTGATAGCCTCAGAAAAGCATATTATGCGCAAAGAATCTCGAAATGAAAAAAATTTTTTTTCGAAGTTTGGAAACTTCCTTAGAATCACTTTTTTTCCATTCTTATTTGAGATAAATGGTAATCTCTCATTATACTAGTTTGATAGCCTCAGAAAAGCATATTATGCACAAAGAATCTCGAAAAGAAGAAATTTTTTTCGAAGTTTGGAAACTTCAAAAGAATCACTTTTTTTCCATTCTTATTTGAGATAAATGGTAATCTCTCATTATACTAGTTTGATAGCCTCAGAAAAGCATATTATGCGCAAAGAATCTCGACAAGAAGAAATTTTTTTTTCGAAGTTTGGAAACTTCGTTAGAATCACTTTTTTTCCGTTGTTATTTGAGATAACTGGTTCTCTTTCATTATACTAGTTTGATAGCCTCAGTAAAGCATATTATGCGCAAAGAATCTCGAAATGAAATTTTTTTTTTTCAAAGTTTGGAAACTTCCTTAGAATCACTTTTTTTCCAATTTTATTTGAAATAATTGGTTCTCTTTCATTATACTAGTTTGATAGCTTCAGAAAAGCATATTATGCGCAAAGAATCTCGAAAAGAAAAACTTTTTTTTTTTTGAAGTTTGGAAACTTCTTTAGAATCACTTTTTTTCCGTTCATATTTGAGATAACTGGTTCTCTTTCATTATACTAGTTTGATAGCCTCAGAAAAGCATATTATGCGCAAGGAATCTCGAAAAGAAAAAAATTTTTTTTCGAAGTTTGGAAACTTCATTAGAATCACTGTTTTCCATTCTGATTTGAGATAACTTGTAATCTCTCATTATACTAGTTTGATAGCCTCAGAAAATCAGATTATGCGCAAAGAATCTCGAAAAGAATAAAAATTTTTTTCGAAGTTTCGAAACTTCCTTAGAATCACTTTTTTTCCGTTCTTATTTGAGATAACTCTCTTTCATTATACTAGTTTGATAGCCTCAGAAAAGCATATTATGCGCAAAGAATCTCGAAAAGAAAAAAAATTTTTTTCGAAGTTTGGAAACGTCGTTTGAATCACTTTTTTCCGTTCTTATTTGAGATAACTGGTTCTCTTTCATTATAGTAGTTTGATAGCCTTAGAAAAGCATATTATGCGCAAAGAATCTCGAAAAGAAAAAAATTTTTTTTCGAAGTTTGGAAACTTCCTTAGAAACACTTTTTTTCCATTCTTATTTGAGTTAACTGGTTCTCTTTCATTATACTAGTTTGATAGCCTCAGAAAAGCATATTATGCACAAAGAATCTCGAAAGAAAAATTTTTTTTTTCGAAGTTTGGAAACTTCGTTAGAATCACTTTTTTTCCGTTCTTATTTGAGATAACTGGTTCTCTTTCATTATACTAGTTTCATAGCCTCAGAAAAGCATATTATGCGCAAAGAATCTCGAAAATAAAAAAATAAATTTTCGAAGTTTGAAACTTCGTTAGAATAATTTTTTTCCGTTCTTATTTGAGATAACTGGTTTTCTTTCATTATACTAGTTTGATAGCCTCAGAAAAGCATATTATGCGCAAGGAATCTCGAAAAGAAAAAAAAATTTTTTCGAAGTTTGGAAACTTCGTTAGAATCACTTTTTTTCCGTTCTTATTTGAGGTAACTGGTTCTCTTTCATTTTACTAGTTTGATAGCCTCAGAAAAGCATATTATGCGCAAAGAATCTCGAAAAGAAAAAAATTTTTTTCGAAATTTGGAAACTTCGTTAGAATCACTTTTATTCCGTTCTTATTTGAGATAACTGGTTCTCTTTCATTATACTAGTTTGATAGCCTCAGAAAAGAATATTATGCGCAAAGAATCTCGAAAAGAAAAAAATTTTTTTTCGAAGTTTGGAAACTTCGTTAGAATCACTTTTTTTCCGTTCTTATTTGAGATAACTGGTTCTCTTTCATTATACTAGTTTGATAGCCTTAGAAAAGCATATTATGCACAAAGAATCTCGAAAAGAAAAAAAATTTTTTCCAAGTTTGGAAACTTCGTTACAATCACTTTTATTCTGTTCTTATTTGACATAACTGGTTCTCTTTCATTATACTAGTTTGATAGCCTCAGAAAAGCATATTATGCGCAAAGAATCTCGAAATGAAAAAAATTTTTTTTCGAAGTTTGGAAACTTCCTTAGAATCACTTTTTTTCCATTCTTATTTGAGATAACTGGTTCTCTTTCATTATACTAGTTTGATAGCCTCAGAAAAGCATAATATGCACAAAGAATCTCGAATAGAAAAAAAATTTTTTTCGAAGTTTGGAAACTTCCTTAGAATCACTTTTTTTCCAATTTTATTTGAAATAATTGGTTCTCTTTCATTATACTAGTTTGATAGCTTCAGAAAAGCATATTATGCGCAAAGAATCTCGAAAAGAATAAAATTTTTTTTCGATGTTCCGAAAATTCGTTAGAATCACTTTTTTTCCGTTCTTATTTGAGATAACTGGTTCTCTTGCATTATACCACTTAGATAGCCTCAGAAAAGCATATTATGCGCAAAGAATCTCGAAAATAAAAAAAAATTTTTTAGAAGTTTGGAAACTTCGTTAGAATCACTTTTTTCCGTTCTTATTTGAGATAACTGGTTCTCTTTCATTATACCAATTAGATAGCCTCAGAAAAGCATATTATGCGCAAAGAATCTCTAAAAGAAAAAAATTTTTTTTCGAAGTTAGAAACTTCATTAGAATCACTTTTTTTCTATTCTTATTTGAGATAACTGGTAATCTCTCATTATACTAGTTTGATAGCATCAGAAAAGCATATTATGCGCGAGAATCTCGAAAAGAAAAAAAGTTTTTTTCGAAGTTTCGAAACTTCCTTAGAATCACTTTTTTTCCGTTCTTATTTGAGATAACTCTCTTTCATTATACTAATTAGATAGCCTCAGAAAAGCATATTATGCGCAAAGAATCTCGAAAATAAAAAATTTTTTTTAGAAATTGGAAACTTCGTTAGAAACACTTTTTTTCCGTTCTTATTTGAGAGAACTGGTTCTCTTTCATTATTCTAGTTTGATAGCCTCAGACAAGCATATTATGCACAAAGAATCTCGAAAAGAAAAAAATTTTTTTTCGAAGTTTGGAAACTTCGTTAGAATCACTTTTTTTCCATTCTTATTTGAGATAACTGGTAATCTCTCATTATATTAGTTTGATAGCCTCAGAAAAGCATATTATGCCCAAAGAATCTCGAAAAGAAAAAAAATTTTTTTCGAAGTTTGGAAACGTCGTTTGAATCACTTTTTTCCGTTCTTATTTGAGATAACTGGTTCTCTTTCATTATAGTAGTTTGATAGCCTCAGAAAAGCATATTATGCGCAAAGAATCTCGAAAAGAAAAAAAATTTTTTCGAAATTTGGAAACTTTTTTAGAATCACTTTTTTTCCGTTCTTATTTGAAATAACTGGTTCTCTTTCATTATACTAGTTTGATAGCCTCAGAAAAGCATATTATGCGCAAAGAATCTCCAAAAGAAAAAAAATCTTTTTTCAAAGTTTGGAAACTTCCTTAGAAACACTTTTTTTCCATTCTTATTTCAGTTAACTGGTTCTCTTTCATTATACCAGTTTGATAGCCTCAGAAAAGCATATTATGCGCAAAGAATCTCGAAAAGAAAAAAAATTTTTTCGAAATTTGGAAACTTCGTTAGAATCACTTTTATTCCGTTCTTATTTGAGATAACTGGATCTCTTTCATTATACTAGTTTGATAGCCTCAGTAAAGCATATTATGCGCAAAGAATCTCGAAAAGAAGAAATTTTTTTCGAAGTTTGGAAACTTCAAAAGAATCACTTTTTTCCCATTCTTATTTGAGATAAATGGTAATCTCTCATTATACTAGTTTGATAGCCTCAGAAAAACATATTATGCGCAAAGAATCTCGAAAAGAAGAAATTTTTTTTTCGAAGTTTGTAAACTTCGTTAGAATCACCTTTTTTCCGTTGTTAATTGAGATAACGGGTTCTCTTTCATTATACTAGTTTGATAGCCTCAGAAAAGCATATTATGCGCAAAGAATCTCGACAAGAAGAAATTTTTTTTTCGAAGATTGGTAACTTCGTTAGAATCACTTTTTTTCCGTTGTTATTTGAGATAACTGGTTCTCTTTCATTATACTAGTTTGATAGCCTCAGTAAAGCATATTATGCGCAAAGAATCTAGAAAAGAAAAAAATTTTTTTTCGAAGTTTGGAAACTTCGTTAGAATCTCTTTTTTTCCGTTCTTATTTGAGATAACTGGTTCTCTTTCATTATATTTGTTTGATAGCCTTAGAAAAGCATATTATGCACAAAGAATCTCGAAAAGAAAAAAAATGTTTTCCAAGTTTGGAAACTTCGTTACAATCACTTTTATTCTGTTCTTATTTGACATAACTGGTTCTCTTTCATTATACAGTTTGATAGCCTCAGAAAAGCATATTATGCGCAAAGAATCTCGAAATGAAAAAAAATTTTTTTCGAAGATTGGAAACTTCCTTAGAATCACTTTTTTTCCATTCTTATTTGAGTTAACTGGTTCTCTTTCATTATACTAGTTTGATAGCCTCAGTAAAGCATATTATGCGCAAAGAATCACGAAAAGAAAAAAAAATTTTTTCGAAGTTTGGAAACGTCGTTAGAATCACTTTTTTCCGTTCTTATATGAGATAACTAGTTCTCTTTCATTATATAGTTTGATAGCCTCAGAAAAGCATATTACGGGCAAAGAATCTCGAAAAGAAGAAAAATTTTTTACGAAGTGTGGAAACTTCGTTAGAATCACTTTTTTTCCGTTCTTATTTGAGATAACTGGTTCTCTTTCATTATACTAGTTTGATAGCCTTAGTAAAGCATATTATGCGCAAAGAATATCGAAAAGAAAAAAAATGTTTTTCGAAGTTTGGAAACGTCGTTTGAATCACTTTTTTCCGTTCTTATTTGAGATAACTGGTTCTCTTTCATTATAATAGTTTGATAGCCTCAGAAAAGCATATTATGCGCATAAAATCTCGAAAAGAAAAAAATTTTTTTTTTGAACTTTGGAAACTTCTTTAGAATCACTTTTTTTCCGTTCTTATTTGAGATAACTGGTTCTCTTTAATTATACTAGTTTGATAGCCTCAGAAAATCATATAATGCGCAAGAATCTCGAAAAGAAAAAAATTTTTTTTCGAAGTTTGGAAACTTCATTAGAATCACTTTTTTTCCATTCTTATTTGAGATAAATGGTAATCTCTCATTATACTAGTTTGATAGCCTCAGAAAAGCATATTATGCGCAAAGAATCTCGAAAAGAAGAAATTTTTTTCGAAGTTTGGAAACTTCAAAAGAATCACTTTTTTTCCATTCTTATTTGAGATAAATGGTAATCTCTCATTATACTAGTTTGATAGCCTCAGAAAAGCATATTATGCGCAAAGAATCTCGACAAGAAGAAATTTTTTTTTCGAAGTTTGGTAACTTCGTTAGAATCACTTTTTTTCCGTTGTTATTTGAGATAACTAGTTCTCTTTCATTATACTAGTTTGATAGCCTCAGTAAAGCATATTATGCGCAAAGAATCTCGAAATGAAAAATTTTTTTTTTCAAAGTTTGGAAACTTCCTTAGAATCACTTTTTTTCCAATTTTATTTGAAATAATTGGTTCTCTTTCATTATACTAGTTTGATAGCTTCAGAAAAGCATATTATGCGCAAAGAATCTCGAAAAGAAAAACTTTTTTTTTTGAAGTTTGGAAACTTCTTTAGAATCACTTTTTTTCCGTTCATATTTGAGATAACTGGTTCTCTTTCATTATACTAGTTTGATAGCCTCAGAAAAGCATATTATGCGCAAGGAATCTCGAAAAGAAAAAAAATTTTTTTCCAAGTTTGGAAACTTCATTAGAATCACTTTTTTCCATTCTGATTTGAGATAACTTGTAATCTCTCATTATACTAGTTTGATAGCCTCAGAAAATCATATTATGCGCAAAGAATCTCGAAAAGAATAAAAATTTTTTTCAAAGTTTCGAAACTTCCTTAGAATCACTTTTTTTCCGTTCTTATTTGAGATAACTCTATTTCATTATACTAATTAGATAGCCTCAGAAAAGCATATTTTGCGCAAAGAATCTCGAAAATAAAAAATTTTATTAGAACTTTGGAAACTTCGTTAGAATCACTTTTTTTCCGTTCTTATTTGAGAGAACTGGTTCTCTTTCATTATACTAGTTTGATAGCCTCAGAAAAGCATATTATGCGCAAAGAATCTCGAAAAGAAAAAAAATTTTTTTCGAAGTTTGGAAACTTCGTTAGAATCACTTTTTTTCCATTCTTATTTGAGATAACTGGTAATCTCTCATTATATTAGTTTGATAGCCTCAGAAAAGCATATTATGCGCAAAGAATCTCGAAAAGAAAAAAAATTTTTTTCGAAGTTTGGAAACGTCGTTTGAATCACTTTTTTCCGTTCTTATTTGAGATAACTGGTTCTCTTTCATTATAGTAGTTTGATTGCCTCAGAAAAGCATATTATGCGCAAAGAATCTCGAAAATAAAAAAAAAAATTTTCGAAGTTTGAAACTTGGTTAGAATCACTTTTTTTCCGTTCTTATTTGAGATAACTGGTTCTCTTTCATTATACTAGTTTGATAGCCTCAGAAAAGCATATTATGCGCAAGGAATCTCGAAAAGAAAAAAAATTTTTTTCGAAGTTTGGAAACTTCGTTAGAATCACTTTTTTTCCGTTCTTATTTGAGATAACTGGTTCTCTTTCATTTTACTAGTTTGATAGCCTCAGAAAAGCATATTATGCGCAAAGAATCTCGAAAAGAAAAAATTTTTTTCGAAATTTGGAAACTTCGTTAGAATCACTTTTATTCCGTTCTTATTTTAGATAACTGGTTGTCTTTCATTATACTAGTTTGATAGCCTCAGAATAGAATATTATGCGCAAAGAATCTCGAAAAGAAAAAAATTTTTTTTCGAAGTTTGGAAACTTCGTTAGAATCACTTTTTTTCCGTTCTTATTTGAGATAACTGGTTCTCTTTCATTATACTAGTTTGATAGCCTTAGAAAAGCATATTATGCACAAAGAATCTCGAAAAGAAAAAAAAATTTTTCCAAGTTTGGAAACTTCGTTACAATCACTTTTATTCTGTTCTTATTTGACATAACTGGTTCTCTTTCATTATACTAGTTTGATAGCCTCAGAAAAGGATATTATGCGCAAAGAATCTCGAAATGAAAAAAATTTTTTTTCGAAGTTTGGAAACTTCCTTAGAATCACTTTTTTTCCATTCTTATTTGAGATAACTGGTTCTCTTTCATTATACTAGTTTGATAGCCTCAGAAAAGCATAATATGCACAAAGAATCTCGAATAGAAAAAAATTTTTTTTCGAAGTTTGGAAACTTCCTTAGAATCACTTTTTTTCCAATTTTATTTGAAATAATTGGTTCTCTTTCATTATACTAGTTTGATAGCTTCAGAGAAGCATATTATGCGCAAAGAATCTCGAAAAGAATAAAATTTTTTTTCGATGTTCCGAAAATTCGTTAGAATCACTTTTTTTCCGTTCTGATTTGAGATAACTGGTTCTCTTGCATTATACCAATTAGATAGCCTCAGAAAAGCATATTAGGCGCAAAGAATCTCGAAAATAAAAAAAAAATTTTTAGAAGTTTGGAAACTTCTTTAGAATCACTTTTTTTCTATTCTTATTTGAGATAACTGGTTCATTTTCATTATACTAGTTTGATAGCCTCAGTAAAGCATATTATGCGCAAAGAATCACGAAAAGAAAAAAAAATTTTTTCGAAGTTTGGAAACGTCGTTAGAATCACTTTTTCCGTTCTTATTTGAGATAACTGGTTCTCTTTCATTATACTAGTTTGATAGCCTTAGTAATGCATATTATGCGCAAAGAATATCGAAAAGAAAAAAAATGTTTTTCGAAGTTTGGTAACGTCGTTTGAATCACTTTTTTCCGTTCTTATTTGAGATAACTGGTTCTCTTTCATTATAATAGTTTGATAGCCTCAGTAAAGCATATTATGCGCAAAGAATCTCGAAAAGAAAAAAAATTTTTTCCAAGTTTGGAAACTTCGTTAGAATCACTTTTATTCCGTTCTTATTTGAGATAACTGGTTCTCTTTCATTATACCAGTTTGATAGCCTCAGAAATGCATATTATGCGCAAAGAATCTCGAAAAGAAAAAAATTTTTTTTCGAAGTTTGGAAACTTCATTAGAATCACTTTTTTTCCATTCTAATTTGAGATAACTGGTTCTCTTTCATTATACTAGTTTGATAGCCTCAGTAAAGCATATTATGCGCAAAGAATCTCGAAAAGAAAAAAAATTTTTTTGGAAGTTTGGAAACTTCGTTAGAATCACTTTTTTTCCGTTTTTATTTGAGATAACTGGTTCTCTTTTATTATAGTAGTTTGATAGCCTCAGAAAAGCATATTATGCGCAAAGAATCTCGAAATGAAAAAAAATTTTTTTCGAAGTTTGGAAACTTCCTTAGAATCACTTTTTTTCCATTCTTATTTGAGATAACTGGTTCTCTTTCATTATACTAGTTTGATAGCCTCAGAAAAGCATATTATGCGCATAGAATCTCGAAAAGAAAAAATTTTTTTTTTTGAACTTTGGAAACTTCGTTAGAATCACTTTTTTTCCGTTCTTATTTGAGATAACTGGTTCTCTTTAATTATACTAGTTTGATAGCCTCAGAAAATCATATAATGCGCAAAGAATCTCGAAAAAAAAAAATTTTTTTTCGAAGTTTGGAAACTTCATTAGAATCACTTTTTTTCCATTCTTATTTGAGATAAATGGTAATCTCTCATATACTAGTTTGATAGCCTCAGAAAAGCATATTATGCGCAAAGAATCTCGAAAAGAAGAAATTTTTTTTTCGAAGTTTGTAAACTTCGTTAGAATCACCTTTTTTCCGTTGTTAATTGAGATAACGGGTTCTCTTTCATTATACTAGTTTGATAGCCTCAGAAAAGCATATTATGCGCAAAGAATCTCGAAAAGAATAAAATTTTTTTTCGAAGTTTCGAAACTTCCTTATAATCACTTTTTTTCCGTTCTTATTTGAGAAAACTCTCTTTCATTATACTAATTAGATAGCCTCAGAAAAGCATATTATGCGCAAAGAATCACGAAAATAAAAAATTTTATTAGAACTTTGGAAACTTCGTTAGAATCACTTTTTTTCCGTTCTTATTTGAGAGAACTGGTTCTCTTTCATTATACTAGTTTGATAGCCTCAGAAAAGCATATTATGCGCAAAGAATCTCGAAAAGAAGAAAATTTTTTTTCGAAGTTTGGAAACTTCGTTAGAATCACTTTTTTTCCATTCTTATTTGAGATAACTGGTAATCTCTCATTATATTAGTTTGATAGCCTCAGAAAAGCATATTATGCGCAAAGAATCTCGAAAAGAAAAAAAATTTTTTTCGAAGTTTGGAAACGTCGTTTGAATCACTTTTTTCCGTTCTTATTTGAGATAACTGGTTCTCTTTCATTATAGTAGTTTGATAGCCTCAGAAAAGCATATTATGCGCAAAGAATCTCGAAAAGAAAAAAATTTTTTTTCGAAGTTTGGAAACTTCTTTAGAATCACTTTTTTTCCGTTCTTATTTGAGATAACTGGTTCTCTTTCATTATACTAGTTTGATAGCCTCAGAAAAGAATATTATGCGCAAAGAATCTCGAAAAGAAAAAATTTTTTTTTCGAAGTTTGGAAACTTCGTTAGAATCACTTTTTTTCCGTTCTTATTTGAGATAACTGGTTCTCTTTCATTATACTAGTTTGATAGCCTTAGAAAAGCATATTATGCACAAAGAATCTCGAAAAGAAAAAAAATTTTTCCAAGTTTGGAAACTTCGTTACAATCACTTTTATTCTGTTCTTATTTGACATAACTGGTTCTCTTTCATTATACTAGTTTGATAGCCTCAGAAAAGCATATTATGCGCAAAGAATCTCGAAATGATAAAATTTTTTTTCGAAGTTTGGAAACTTCCTTAGAATCACTTTTTTCCATTCTTATTTGAGATAACTAGTTCTCTTTCATTATACTAGTTTGATAGCCTCAGAAAAGCATAAAATGCACAAAGAATCTCGAAAAGAAAAAAAATTTTTTTCGAAGTTTGGAAACTTCTTTAGAATCACTTTTTTTCCGTTCTTATTTGAGATAACTGGTTCTCTTTCATTATACTAGTTTGATAGCCTCAGTAAAGCATATTATGCGCAAAGAATCACGAAAAGAAAAAAAAAATTTTTCGAAGTTTGGAAACTTCGTTAGAATCACTTTTTTTCCATTCTTATTTGAGATAACTGGTTCTCTTTCATTATACTAGTTTGATAGCCTCAGAAAAGAATATTATGCGCAAAGAATCTCGAAAAGAAAAAAATTTTTTTTCGAAGTTTGGTAACTTCGTTAGAATCACTTTTTTTCCGTTCTTATTTGAGATAACTGGTTCTCTTTCATTATACTAGTTTGATAGCCTCAGAAAAGCATATTATGCACAAAGAATCTCGAAAAGAAAAAAAATGTTTTCCAAGTTTGGAAACTTCGTTACAATCACTTTTATTCTGTTCTTATTTGACATAACTGGTTCTCTTTCATTATACTAGTTTGATAGCCTTAGAAAAGCATATTATGCGCAAAGAATTTCGAAATGAAAAAAATTTTTTTTCGAAGTTTGGAAACTTCCTTAGAATCACATTTTTTCCATTCTTATTTGAGATAACTGGTTCTCTTTCATTATACTAGTTTGATAGCCTCAGAAAGCATAATATGCACAAAGAATCTGGAATAGAAAAAAATTTTTTTTCGAAGTTTGGAAACTTCCTTAGAATCATTTTTTTTTCCAATTTTATTTGAAATAATTGGTTCTCTTTCATTATACTAGTTTGATAGCTTCAGAAAAGCATATTATGCGCAAAGAATCTCGAAAGGAATAAAATTTTTTTTCGATGTTCCGAAAAGTCGTTAGAATCACTTTTTTTCCGTTCTTATTTGAGATAACTGGTTCTCTTGCATTATACCAAATAGATAGCCTCAGAAAAGCATATTATGCGCAAAGAATCTCGAAAATAAAAAAAAATTTTTTAGAAGTTTCGAAACTTCTTTAGAATCACTTTTTTTCCGTTCTTATTTGAGATAACTGGTTCTCTTTCATTATACCAATTAGATAGCCTCAGAAAAGCATATTATGCGCAAAGAATCTCTAAAAGAAAAAAAATTTTTTTCGAAGTTGGAAACTTCATTAGAATCACTTTTTTTCTATTCTTATTTGAGATAACTGGTAATCTCTCATTATACTAGTTTGATAGCCTCAGAAAAGCATATTATGCGCGAGAATCTCGAAAAGAAAAAAAATTTTTTTCGAAGTTTCGAAACTTCCTTAGAATCACTTTTTTTCCGTTCTTATTTGAGATATCTCTCTTTCATTATACTAATTAGATAGCCTCCGAAAAGCATATTATGCGCAAAGAATCTCGAAAATAAAAAAATTTTTTTAGAACTTTGGAAACTTCGTTAGATACACTTTTTTTCCGTTCTTATTTGAGAGAACTGGTTCTCTTTCATTATACTAGTTTGATAGCCTCAGACAAGCATATTATGCGCAAAGAATCTCGAAAAGAAAAAAATTTTTTTTCGAAGTTTGGAAACTTCGTTAGAATCACTTTTTTTCCATTCTTATTTGAGATAACTGGTAATCTCTCATTATATTAGTTTGATAGCCTCAGAAAAGCATATTATGCGCAAAGAATCTCGAAAAGAAAAAAAATTTTTTTGGAAGTTTGGAAACTTCGTTAGAATCACTTTTTTTCCGTTTTTATTTGAGATAACTGGTTCTCTTTCATTATAGTAGTTTGATAGCCTCAGAAAAGCATATTATGCGCAAAGAATCTCGAAATGAAAAAAATTTTTTTTCGAAGTTTGGAAACTTCCTTAGAATCACTTTTTTTCCATTCTTATTTGAGATAACTGGTTCTCTTTCATTATACTAGTTTGATAGCCTCAGAAAAGCATATTATGCGCATAGAATCTCGAAAAGAAAAAAATTTTTTTTTTTGAACTTTGGAAACTTCTTTAGAATCACTTTTTTTCCGTTCTTATTTGAGATAACTGGTTCTCTTTAATTATACTAGTTTGATAGCCTCAGTAAAGCATATTATGCGCAAAGAATCACGAAAAGAAAAAAAAAATTTTTCGAAGTTTGGAAACTTCGTTAGAATCACTTTTTTTCCATTCTTATTTGAGATAACTGGTTCTCTTTCATTATACTAGTTTGATAGCCTCAGAAAAGAATATTATGCGCAAAGAATCTCGAAAAGAAAAAAATTTTTTTTCGAAGTTTGGTAACTTCGTTAGAATCACTTTTTTTCCGTTCTTATTTGAGATAACTGGTTCTCTTTCATTATACTAGTTTGATAGCCTCAGAAAAGCATATTATGCACAAAGAATCTCGAAAAGAAAAAAAATGTTTTCCAAGTTTGGAAACTTCGTTACAATCACTTTTATTATGTTCTTATTTGACATAACTGGTTCTCTTTCATTATACTAGTTTGATAGCCTTAGAAAAGCATATTATGCGCAAAGAATTTCGAAATGAAAAAAATTTTTTTTCGAAGTTTGGAAACTTCCTTAGAATCACATTTTTTCCATTCTTATTTGAGATAACTGGTTCTCTTTCATTATACTAGTTTGATAGCCTCAGAAAGCATAATATGCACAAAGAATCTGGAATAGAAAAAAATTTTTTTTCGAAGTTTGGAAACTTCCTTAGAATCATTTTTTTTTCCAATTTTATTTGAAATAATTGGTTCTCTTTCATTATACTAGTTTGATAGCTTCAGAAAAGCATATTATGCGCAAAGAATCTCGAAAGGAATAAAATTTTTTTTCGATGTTCCGAAAAGTCGTTAGAATCACTTTTTTTCCGTTCTTATTTGAGATAACTGGTTCTCTTGCATTATACCAAATAGATAGCCTCAGAAAAGCATATTATGCGCAAAGAATCTCGAAAATAAAAAAAAATTTTTTAGAAGTTTCGAAACTTCTTTAGAATCACTTTTTTTCCGTTCTTATTTGAGATAACTGGTTCTCTTTCATTATACCAATTAGATAGCCTCAGAAAAGCATATTATGCGCAAAGAATCTCTAAAAGAAAAAAAATTTTTTTCGAAGTTGGAAACTTCATTAGAATCACTTTTTTTCTATTCTTATTTGAGATAACTGGTAATCTCTCATTATACTAGTTTGATAGCCTCAGAAAAGCATATTATGCGCGAGAATCTCGAAAAGAAAAAAAAATTTTTTCGAAGTTTCGAAACTTCCTTAGAATCACTTTTTTTCCGTTCTTATTTGAGATAACTCTCTTTCATTATACTAATTAGATAGCCTCAGAAAAGCATATTATGCGCAAAGAATCTCGAAAATAAAAAATTTTTTTTAGAACTTTGGAAACTTCGTTAGATACACTTTTTTTCCGTTCTTATTTGAGAGACCTGGTTCTCTTTCATTATACTAGTTTGATAGCCTCAGACAAGCATATTATGCGCAAAGAATCTCGAAAAGAAAAAAATTTTTTTTCGAAGTTTGGAAACTTCGTTAGAATCACTTTTTTTCCATTCTTATTTGAGATAACTGGTAATCTCTCATTATATTAGTTTGATAGCCTCAGAAAAGCATATTATGCGCAAAGAATCTCGAAAAGAAAAAAAATTTTTTTGGAAGTTTGGAAACTTCGTTAGAATCACTTTTTTTCCGTTTTTATTTGAGATAACTGGTTCTCTTTCATTATAGTAGTTTGATAGCCTCAGAAAAGCATATTATGCGCAAAGAATCTCGAAATGAAAAAAATTTTTTTTCGAAGTTTGGAAACTTCCTTAGAATCACGTTTTTTCCATTCTTATTTGAGATAACTGGTTCTCTTTCATTATACTAGTTTGATAGCCTCAGAAAAGCATATTATGCGCATAGAATCTCGAAAAGAAAAAATTTTTTTTTTTTGAACTTTGGAAACTTCTTTAGAATCACTTTTTTTCCATTCTTATTTGAGATAAATGGTAATCTCTCATTATACTAGTTTGATAGCCTCAGAAAAGCATATTATGCGCAAAGAATCTCGAAAACAAGAAATTGTTTTCGAAGTTTAGAAACTTCAAAAGAATCACTTTTTTTCCATTCTTATTTGAGATAAATGGTAATCTCTCATTATACTAGTTTGATAGCCTCAGTAAAGCATATTATGCGCAAAGAATCTCGAAAAGAAAAAAAATTTTTTTGGAAGTTTGGAAACTTCGTTAGAATCACTTTTTTTCCGTTTTTATTTGAGATAACTGGTTTTCTTTCATTATAGTAGTTTGATAGCCTCAGAAAAGCATATTATGCGCAAAGAATCTCGAAATGAAAAATTTTTTTTTTCAAAGTTTGGAAACTTCCTTAGAATCACTTTTTTTCCAATTTTATTTGAAATAATTGGTTCTCTTTCATTATACTAGTTTGATAGCCTCAGAAAAGCATATTATGCGCAAGGAATCTCGAAAAGAAAAAAATTTTTTTTCGAAGTTTGGAAACTTCATTAGAATCACTTTTTTTCCATTCTGATTTGAGATAACTTGTAATCTCTCATTATACTAGTTTGATAGCCTCAGAAAATCATATTATGCGCAAAGAATCTCGAAAAGAAAAAAATTTTTTTTCGATGTTCCGAAAATTCGTTAGAATCACTTTTTTTCCGTTCTTATTTGAGATAACTCTCTTTCATTATACTAATTAGATAGCCTCAGAAAAGCATATTATGCGCAAAGAATCTCGAAAATAAAAAAATTTTTTTTAGAACTTTGGAAACTTCGTTAGAAACACTTTTTTTCCGTTCTTATTTGAGAGAACTGGTTCTCTTTCATTATACTAGTTTGATAGCCTCAGAAAAGCATATTATGCGCAAAGAATCTCGAAAAGAAAAAAATTTTTTTTCGAAGTTTGGAAACTTCGTTAGAATCACTTTTTTCCCATTCTTATTTGAGATAACTGGTAATCTCTATTTATATTAGTTTGATAGCCTCAGAAAAGCATATTATGCGCAAAGAATCTCGAAAAGAAAAAAAATATTTTTCGAAGTTTGGAAACGTCGTTTGAATCACTTTTTTCCGTTCTTATTTGAGATAACTGGTTCTCTTTCATTATAGTAGTTTGATAGCCTCAGAAAAGCATATTATGCGCAAAGAATCTCGAAAAGAAAAAAAAAATTTTTCGAAGTTTGAAACTTCGTTAGAATCACTTTTTTTCCGTTCTTATTTGAGATAACTGGTTCTCTTTCATTATACTAGTTTGATAGCCTCAGAAAAGCATATTATGCGCAAAGAATCTCCAAAAGAAAAAAAATCTTTTTTCAAAGTTTGGAAACTTCCTTAGAAACACTTTTTTTCCGTTCTTATTTGAGAGAACTGGTTCTCTTTCATTATACTAATTAGATAGCCTCAGAAAAGCATATTATGCGCAAAGAATCTCGAAAATAAAAAAAATTTTTTTAGAAGTTTGGAAACTTCGTTAGAATCACTTTTTTTCCGTTCTTATTTGAGATAACTGGTTCTCTTTCATTATACTAGTTTGATAGCCTCAGAAAAGTATATTATACGGTGAGAATTTCGAAAAGAAAAAAAACCTTTTTCGAAGTTTGGAAACTTCGTTAGAATCACTTTTTTTCCGTTCTTATTTGAGATAACTGGTTCTCTTTCATTATACTAGTTTGATACACTCAGTAAAGCATATTATGCGCAAAGAATCTCGAAAAGAAAAAAAATTTTTTTCGAAGTTTGGAAACTTCAAAAGAATCACTTTTTTTCCATTCTTATTTGAGATAAATGGTAATCTCTCATTATACTAGTTTGATAGCCTAAGAAAAGCATATTATGCGCAAAGAATCTCGAAAAGAAAAAATTTTTTCTTCGAAGTTTGGAAACTTCGTTAGAATCACTTTTTTTCCCTTCTTAATTGAGATAACTGGTTCTCTTTCATTATACTAGTTTGATTGCCTCAGAAAAGCATATTATGCGCAAAGAATCTCGAAAAGAAGAAATTTTTTTTTCGAAGTTTGTAAACTTCTTTAGAATCACCTTTTTTCCGTTGTTAATTGAGATAACGGGTTCTCTTTCATTATACTAGTTTGATAGCCTCAGAAAAGCATATTATGCGCAAAGAATCTCGACAGGAAGAAATTTTTTTTCGAAGTTTGGAAACTTCGTTACACTCTATTTTTTCCGTTCTTATTTGAGAGAACCGGTTCTCTTTCATTATACTAGTTTGATAGCCTCAGAAAAGCATATTATGCGCAAAGAATCTCGAAAAGAAAAAAAATTTTTTTCGAAGTTTGGAAACTTCGTTAGAATCACTTTTTTCCCATTCTTATTTGAGATAACTGGTAATCTCTATTTATATTAGTTTGATAGCCTCAGAAAAGCATATTATGCGCAAAGAATCTCGAAAAGAAAAAAAATTTTTTTCGAAGTTTGGAAACGTCGTTTGAATCACTTTTTTCCGTTCTTATTTGAGATAATAATATGCATAATATGCTTTTCTCAGGCTATCAAACTAGTATAATGAAAGAGAACCAGTTATCTCAAATAAGAACGGAAAAAAAGTGATTCTAAAGAAGTTTCCAAACTTCGAAAAAAATTTTTTTTCTTTTCGAGATTCTTTGCGCATAATATGCTTTTCTGAGGCTCTCAAACTAATATAAATAGAGATTACCAGTTATCTCAAATAAGAATTGGAAAAAAAGTGATTCTAACGAAGTTTCCAAACTTCGAAAAAAAATTTTTTTCTTTTCGAGATTCTTTCCGCATAATATGCTTTTCTGAGGTTATCAAACTAGTATAATGAAAGAGAACCAGTTATCTCAATTAAGAACGGAAAAAAAGTGATTCTAACGAAGTTTCCAAACTTCGAAGAAAAAATTTTTTCTTTTCGAGATTCTTTGCGCATAATATGCTTTTCTTAGGCTATCAAACTAGTATAATGAGAGATTACCATTTATCTCAAATAAGAATGGAAAAAAAGTGATTCTTTTGAAGTTTCCAAACTTCGAAAAAAATTTTTTTTCTTTTCGAGATTCTTTGCGCATAATATGCTTTACTGAGTGTATCAAACTAGTATAATGAAAGAGAACCAGGTATCTCAAATAAGAACGGAAAAAAAGTGATTCTAACGAAGTTTCCAAACTTCGAAAAAAGTTTTTTTTCTTTTCGAGATTCTCACCGTATAATATGCTTTTCTGAGGCTATCAAACTAGTATAATGAAAGAGAACCAGTTATCTCAAATAAGAACGGAAAAAAAGTGATTCTAACGAAGTTTCCAAACTTCTAAAAAAATTTTTTTTATTTTCGAGATTCTTTGCGCATAATATGCTTTTCTAAGGCTATCAAACTAGTATAATGAAAGAGAACCAGTTAACTCAAATAAGAATGGAAAAAAAGTGTTTCTAAGGAAGTTTCCAAACTTTGAAAAAAGATTTTTTTTTTCTTTTGGAGATTCTTTGCGCATAATATGCTTTTCTGAGGCTATCAAACTAGTAAATGAAAGAGAACTAGTTATCTCAAATAAGAACGGAAAAAAAGTGATTCTAAAGAAGTTTCCAAACTTCGAAAAAAATTTTTTTTCTTTTCGAGATTCTTTGCGCATAATATGCTTTTCTGAGGCTATCAAACTACTATAATGAAAGAGAACCAGTTATCTCAAATAAGAACGGAAAAAAGTGATTGAAATGACGTTTCCAAACTTCGAAAAAAATTTTTTTTCTTTTCGAGATTCTTTGCGCATAATATGCTTTTCTGAGGCTATCAAACTAATATAAATAGAGATTACCAGTTATCTCAAATAAGAATGGGAAAAAAGTGATTCTAACGAAGTTTCCAAACTTCGAAAAAAAATTTTTTTCTTTTCGAGATTCTTTGCGCATAATATGCTTTTCTGAGGCTATCAAACAATTATAATGAAAGAGAACCAGTTCTCTCAAATAAGAACGGAAAAAAAGTGTTTCTAACGAAGTTTCCAAAGTTTTAAAAAATTTTTTTATTTTCGAGATTCTTTGCGCATAATATGCTTTTCTGAGGCTATCTAATTAGTATAATGAAAGAGAGTTATCTCAAATAAGAACGGAAAAAAAGTGATTCTAACGAATTTTCGGAACATCGAAAAAAATTTTTTTTCTTTTCGAGATTCCTTGCGCATAATATGCTTTTCTGAGGCTATGAAACTAGTATAATGAAAGAGAACCAGTTATCTCAATTAAGAACGGAAAAAAAGTGATTCTAACGAAGTTTCCAAACTTCGAAGAAAAAATTTTTTCTTTTCGAGATTCTTTGCGCATAATATGCTTTTCTTAGGCTATCAAACAAGTATAATGAGAGATTACCATTTATCTCAAATAAGAATGGAAAAAAAAGTGATTCTTTTGAAGTTTCCAAACTTCGAAAAAAAATTTTTTTCTTTTCGAGATTCTTTGCGCATAATATGCTTTTCTGAGGCTATCAAACTAGTATAATGAAAGAGAACCAGGTATCTCAAATAAGAACGCAAAAAAAGTGATTCTAAAGAAGTTTCCAAACTTCAAAAAAAAATTTTTTTCTTTTCGAGATTCTTTGCGCATAATATGCTTTTCTGAGGCTATCAAACTAGTATAATGTAAGAGAACCAGTTATCCCAAATAAGAACGGAAAAAAAGGGTTTCTAAGGAAGTTTCCAAACTTTGAAAAAAGATTTTTTTTCTTTAGGAGATTCTTTGCGCATAATATGCTTTTCTGAGGCTATCAAACTAGTATAATGAAAGAGAACCAGTTATCTCAAATAAGAACGGAAAAAAAGTGATTCTAACGAAGTTTCAAACTTCGAAAAAATTTTTTTTTATTTTCGAGATTCTTTGCGCATAATATGCTTTTCTGAGGCTATCAAACTAGTATAATGAAAGACAACCAGTTATCCCAAATAAGAACGGAAATAAAGTGATTCTAACGAAGTTTCCAAACTTCGAAAAAAAAAATTTTTCTTTCGAGATTCTTTGAGCATAATATGCTTTTCTGAGGCTATCAAACTAGTATAATGAAAGAGAACCAGTTAACTCAAATAAGAATGGAAAAAAAAGTGTTTCTAAGGAAGTTTCCAAACTTTGAAAAAAGATTTTTTTTCTTTTGGAGATTCTTTGCGCATAATATGCTTTTCTGAGGCTATCAAACTAGTATAATGAAAGAGAACCAGTTATCTCAAATAAGAACGGAAAAAAAGTGATTCTAAAGAAGTTTCCAAACTTCGAAAAAAAATTTTTTTCTTTTCGAGATTCTTTGCGCATAATATGCTTTTCTGAGGCTATCAAACTAGTATAATGAAAGAGAACCAGTTATCTCAAATAAGAACGGAAAAAAAGGGTTTCTAAGGAAGTTTCCAAACTTTGAAAAAAGATTTTTTTTCTTTAGGAGATTCTTTGCGCATAATATGCTTTTCTGAGGCTATCAAACTAGTATAATGAAAGACAACCAGTTATCTCAAATAAGAACGGAAAAAAAGTGATTCTAACGAAGTTTCCAAACTTCGAAAAAAAAAATTTTTCTTTCGAGATTCTTTGCGCATAATATGCTTTTCTGAGGCTATCAAACTAGTATAATGAAAGACAACCAGTTATCTCAAATAAGAACGGAAAAAAAGTGATTCTAACGAAGTTTCCAAACTTCGAAAAAAAAAATTTTTCTTTCGAGATTCTTTGAGCATAATATGCTTTTCTGAGGCTATCAAACTAGTATAATGAAAGAGAACCAGTTAACTCAAATAAGAATGGAAAAAAAAGTGTTTCTAAGGAAGTTTCCAAACTTTGAAAAAAGATTTTTTTTCTTTTGGAGATTCTTTGCGCATAATATGCTTTTCTGAGGCTATCAAACTAGTATAATGAAAGAGAACCAGTTATCTCAAATAAGAACGGAAAAAAAGTGATTCTAAAGAAGTTTCCAAACTTCGAAAAAAAATTTTTTTCTTTTCGAGATTCTTTGCGCATAATATGCTTTTCTGAGGCTATCAAACTACTATAATGAAAAAGAACCAGTTATCTCAAATAAGAACGGAAAAAAGTGATTCAAACGACGTTTCGAAACTTCGAAAAAAATTTTTTTTCTTTTCGAGATTCTTTGCGCATAATATGCTTTTCTGAGGCTATCAAACTAATATAAATAGAGATTACCAGTTATCTCAAATAAGAATGGGAAAAAAGTGATTCTAACGAAGTTTCCAAACTTCGAAAAAAAATTTTTTTCTTTTCGAGATTCTTTGCGCGTAATATGCTTTTGGAAACTTCCTTAGAATCACTTTTTTTCCGTTCTTATTTGAGATAACTGGTTCTCTTTCATTATACTAGTTTGATAGCCTCAGAAAAGCATATTATCCGCAAGGAATCTCGAAAAGAAAAAAAATTTTTTTCGAAGTTTGGAAACTTCGTTGGAATCACCTTTTTTCCGTTCTTATTTGAGATAACTGGTTCTCTTTCATTTTACTAGTTTGATAGCCTCAGAAAAGCATATTATGCGCAAAGAATCTCGAAATGAAAAAAAACTTTTTTCAAAGTTTGGAAACTTCCTTAGAATCACTTTTTTCCATTCTTATTTGAGATAACTGGTTCTCTTTCATTATACTAGTTTGATAGCCTCAGAAAAGCATATTATGCGCAAAGAATCTCGAAAAGAAAAAAAAATTTTTTCGAAGTTTGGAAACTTGATTAGATTCACTTTTTTTCCGTTCTTATTCGAGATAACTAGTTCTCTTTCATTTTACTAGTTTGATAGCCATAGAAAAGTATATTATGCGGAAAGAATCTCGAAAAGAAAAAAAAAATTTTTCAAACTTTGGAAACTTCATTTGAATTACTTTTTTTCTGTTCTTATTTGAGATAACTGGTTCTCTTTCATTATACTAGTTTGATAGCCTCAGAAAAGCATAATATGCACAAAGAATCTCGAAAAGAAAAAAATTTTTTTTCGAAGTTTGGAAACTTCGTTAGAATCACTTTTTTTCCGTTCTTATTTGAGATAACTGGTTCTCTTTCATTATTCTAGTTTGATAGCCTCATTAAAGAATATTATGCGCAAGATATCACGAAAAGAAAAAAAAAATATTTTCGAAGCTTGGAAACTTCGTTAGAATCACTTTTTTTCCATTCTTATTTGAGATAACTGGTTCTCTTTCATTATACTAGTTTGATAGCCTCAGAAAAGCATATTATGCACAAAGAATCTCGAAAGAAAAATTTTTTTTTTCGAAGTTTGGAAACTTCGTTAGAATCACTTTTTTTCCGTTCTTATTTGAGATAACTGGTTCTCTTTCATTATACTAGTTTGATAGCCTCAGAAAAGCATATTATGCGCAAAGAATCTCGAAAAGAAAATTTTTTTTTTTTTTTGAAGTTTGGAAACTTCTTTAGAATGACTTTTTTTCCGTTCTTATTTGAGATAACTGGTTCTCTTTCATTATACTAGTTTGATAGCCTCAGAAAAGCATATTATGCGCAAAGAATCTCGAAAAGAAAAAATTTTTTTTTCGAAGTTTGGAAACTTCGTTAGAATCACTTTTTTTCCGTTCTTATTTGAGATAACTGGTTCTCTTTCATTATACTAGTTTGATACACTCAGAAATGCATATTATGCGCAAAGAATCTCGAAAAGAAAAAAATTTTTTTTCGAAGTTTGGAAACTTCATTAGAAGCACTTTTTTTCCATTCTTGTTTGAGTTAACTGGTTCTCTTTCATTATACTAGTTTGATAGCCTCAGAAAATCATATTATGCGCAAAGAATCTCGAAAAGAAAAAAAATTTTTTTCGAAGTTCGGTAACTTCGTTAGAATCACTTTTTTTCCGTTCTTATTTGAGATAACTGGTTCTCTTTCATTATACTAACTAGATAGCTTCAGAAAAGCATATTATGCGCAAAGAATCTCGAAAATAAAAAAAATTTTTTTAGAAGTTTGGAAACTTCGTTAGAATCACTTTTTTTCCGTTCTTATTTGAGAGAACTGATTCTCTTTCATTATACTAGTTTGATAGCCTCAGACAAGCATATTATGCGCAAAGAATCTCGAAAAGAAAAAAATTTTTTTTCGAAGTTTGGAAACTTCGTTAGAATCACTTTTTTTCCATTCTTATTTGAGATAACTGGTAATCTCTCATTATATTAGTTTGATAGCCTCAGAAAAGCATATTATGCCCAAAGAATCTCGAAAAGAAAAAAAATTTTTTTGAAGTTTGGAAACGTCGTTTGAATCACTTTTTTCCGTTCTTATTTGAGATAACTGATTCTCTTTCATTATAGTAGTTTGATAGCCTCAGAAAAGCATATTATGCGCAAAGAATCTCGAAAAGAAAAAAATTTTTTTTCGAAGTTTGGAAACTTCTTTAGAATCACTTTTTTCCGTTCTTATTTGAGATAACTGGTTCTCTTTCATTATACTAGTTTGATAGCCTCAGAAAAGCATATTATGCGCAAAGAATCTCCAAAAGAAAAAAAATCTTTTTTCAAAGTTTGGAAACTTCCTTAGAAACACTTTTTTTCCATGCTTATTTCAGTTAACTGGTTCTCTTTCATTATACTAGTTTGATAGCCTCAGAAAAGCATATTATGCGCAAAGAATCTCGAAATGAAAAAAATTTTTTTTCGAAGTATGGAAACTTCCTTAGAATCACTTTTTTTCCATTCTTATTTGATATAACTGGTTCTCTTTCATTATACTAGTTTGATAGCCTCAGAAAAGCATATTATGCGCAAAGAATCTCGAAAAGAAAAAAAATTTTTTTCGAAGTTTGGAAACTTCAAAAGAATCACTTTTTTTCCATTCTTATTTGAGATAAATGGTAATCTCTCATTATACTAGTTTGATAGCCTCAGAAAAGCATATTATGCGCAAAGAATCTCGAAAAGAAGAAATTTTTTTTTCGAAGTTTGTAAACTTCGTTAGAATCACCTTTTTTCCGTTGTTAATTGAGATAACGGGTTCTCTTTCATTATACTAGTTTGATAGCCTCAGAAAAGCATATTATGCGCAAAGAATCTCGAAAGGAAGAAATTTTTTTTTCGAAGTTTGGAAACTTCGTTACATCCACTTTTTTTCCGTTGTTATTTGAGATAACTGGTTCTCTTTCATTATACTAGTTTGATAGCCTCAGTAAATCATATTATGCGCAAAGAATCTCGAAAAGAAAAAAAATTTTTTTCGAAGTTTGGAAACTTCGTTAGAATCACTTTTTTTCCGTTCTTATTTGAGATAACTGGTTCTCTTTCATCATAGTAGTTTGATAGCCTCAGAAAAGCATATTATGCGCAAAGAATCTCGAAATGAAAAAAATTTTTATTCGAAGTTTGGAAACTTCCTTAGAATCACTTTTTTTCCAATTTTATTTGAAATAATTGGTTCTCTTTCATTATACTAGTTTGATAGCTTCAGAAAAGCATATTATGCGCAAAGAATCTCGAAAAGAAAAAAATTTTTTTTTTTTGAAGTTTGGAAACTTCTTTAGAATCACTTTTTTCCGTTCTTATTTGAGATAACTGGTTCTCTTTCATTATACTAGTTTGATAGCCTCAGAAAAGCATATTATGCGCAAAGAATCTCGAAAGGAAAAAATTTTTTCTTCGAAGTATGGAAACTTCGTTAGAATCACTTTTTTTCCGTTCTTATTTGAGATAACTGGTTCTCTTTCATTATACTACTCTGATAGCTTTAGAAAAGCATATTATGCGCAAGAAATCTCGAAAAGAAAAAATTTTTTTTTCGAAGTTTGGAAACTTCATTAGAATCACTTTTTTTCCATTCTGATTTGAGATAACTTGTAATCTCTCATTATACTAGTTTGATAGCCACAGAAAATCATATTATGCGCAAAGAATCTCGAAAAGAATAAAATTTTTTTTCGATGTTCCGAAAATTCGTTAGAATCACTTTTTTTCCGTTCTTATTTGAGATAACTGGTTCTCTTGCATTATACCAATTAGATAGCCTCAGAAAAGCATATTATGCGCAAAGAATCTCGAAAATAAAAAAAATTTTTTAGAAGTTTGCAAACTTCGTTAGAATCACTTTTTTTCCGTTCTTATTTGAGATAACTGGTTCTCTTTCATTATACCAATTAGATAGCCTCAGAAAAGCATATTATGCGCAAAGAATCTCGAAAAGAAAAAAAATTTTTTTCGAAGTTGGAAACTTCATTAGAATCACTTTTTTTCTATTCTTATTTGAGATAACTGGTAATCTCTCATTATACTAGTTTGATAGCCTCAGAAAAGCATATTATGCGTGAGAATCTCGAAAAGAAAAAAAGTTTTTTTCGAAGTTTCGAAACTTCCTTAGAATCACATTTTTCCGTTCTTATTTGAGATAACTCTCTTTCATTATACTAATTAGATAGCCTCAGAAAAGCATATTATGCGCAAAGAATCTCGAAAACAAAAATTTTTTTTAGAACATTGGAAACTTCGTTAGAAACACTTTTTTTCCGTTCTTATTTGAGAGAACTGGTTCTCTTTCATTATACTAATTAGATAGCCTCAGAAAAGTATATTATGCGCAAAGAATCTCGAAAATAAAAAAAATTTTTTTAGAAGTTTGGAAACTTCGTTAGAATCACTTTTTTCCGTTCTTATTTGAGATAACTGGTTCTCTTTCATTATACTAGTTTGATAGCCTCAGAAAAGTATATTATACGGTGAGAATTGCGAAAAGAAAAAAAACTTTTTTCGAAGTTTGGAAACTTCGTTAGAATCACTTTTTTTCCGTCCTTATTTGAGATAACTGGTTCTCTTTCATTATACTAGTTTGATACACTCAATAAAGCATATTATGCGCAAAGAATCTCGAAAAGAAAAAAAATTTTTTTCGAAGTTTGGAAACTTCAAAAGAATCACTTTTTTTCCATTCTTATTTGAGATAAATGGTAATCTCTCATTATACTAGTTTGATAGCCTAAGAAAAGCATATTATGCGCAAAGAATCTTGAAAAGAAAAAATTTTTTCTTCGAAGTTTGGAAACTTCGTTAGAATCACTTTTTTTCCGTTCTTAATTGAGATAACTAGTTCTCTTTCATTATACTAGTTTGATAGCCTCAGAAAAGCATATTATGCGCAAAGAATCTCGAAAAGAAGAAATTTTTTTTTCGAAGTTTGTAAACTTCGTTAGAATCACCTTTTTTCCGTTGTTAATTGAGATAACGGGTTCTCTTTCATTATACTAGTTTGATAGCCTCAGAAAAGCATATTATGCGCAAAGAATCTCGACAGGAAGAACTTTTTTTTTCGAAGTTTGGAAACTTCGTTACACTCTATTTTTTCCGTTCTTATTTGAGAGAACTGGTTCTCTTTCATTATACTAGTTTGATAGCCTCAGAAAAGCATATTATGAGCAAAGAATCTCGAAAAGAAAAAAATTTTTTTTCGAAGTTTGGAAACTTCGTTAGAATCACTTTTTTCCCATTCTTATTTGAGATAACTGGTAATCTCTATTTATATTAGTTTGATAGCCTCAGAAAAGCATATTATGCGCAAAGAATCTCGAAAAGAAAAAAAAATTTTTTCGAAGTTTGGAAACGTCGTTTGAATCACTTTTTTCCGTTCTTATTTGAGATAATAATATGCATAATATGCTTTTCTGAGGCTATCAAACTAGTATAATGAAAGAGAACCAGTTATCTCAAATAAGAACGGAAAAAAAGTGATTCTAACGAAGTTTCAAACTTCGAAAAAAAATTTTTTTATTTTCGAGATTCTTTGCGCATAATATGCCTTTCTGAGGCTATCAAACTAGTATAATGAAAGACAACCAGTTATCTCAAATAAGAACGGAAAAAAAGTGATTCTAACGAAGTTTCCAAACTTCGAAAAAAAAAATTTTTCTTTCGAGATTCTTTGAGCATAATATGCTTTTCTGAGGCTATCAAACTAGTATAATGAAAGAGAACCAGTTAACTCAAATAAGAATGGAAAAACAGTGTTTCTAAGGAAGTTTCCAAACTTTGAAAAAAGATTTTTTTTCTTTTGGAGAATCTTTGCGCATAATATGCTTTTCTGAGGCTATCAAACTAGTATAATGAAAGACAACCAGTTATCTCAAATAAGAACGGAAAAAAAGTGATTCTAAAGAAGTTTCCAAACTTCGAAAAAAAATTTTTTTCTTTTCGAGATTCTTTGCGCATAATATGCTTTTCTGAGGCTATCAAACTACTATAATGAAAGAGAACCAGTTATCTCAAATAAGAACGGAAAAAAGTGATTCAAACGACGTTTCCAAACTTCGAAAAATTTTTTTTTCTTTTCGAGATTCTTTGCGCATAATATGCTTTTCTGAGGCTACCAAACTAATATAAATAGAGATTACCAGTTATCTCAAATAAGAATGGGAAAAAAGTGATTCTAACGAAGTTTCCAAACTTCGAAAAAAAATTTTTTTCTTTTCGAGATTCTTTGCGCATAATATGCCTTTCTGAGGCTATCAAACTAGTATAATGAAAGAGAACCAGTTCTCTCAAATAAGAACGGAAAAACAGTGTTTCTAACGAAGTTTCCAAAGTTCTAAAAAAAATTTTTTTATTTTCGAGATTCTTTGCGCACAATATGCTTTTCTGAGGCTATCTAATTAGTATAATGAAAGAGAGTTATCTCAAATCAGAATGGGAAAAAAGTGATTCTAATGAAGTTTCCAAACTTCGAAAAAAAATTTTTTTCTTTTCGAGATTCCTTGCGCATAATATGCTTTTCTGAGGCTATCAAACTAGTATAATGAAAGAGAACCAGTTATCTCAATTAGGAACGGAAAAAAAGTGATTCTAACGAAGTTTCCAAACTTCGAAGAAAAAATTTTTTCTTTTCGAGATTCTTTGCGCATAATATGCTTTTCTTAGGCTATTAACTAGTATAATGAGAGATTACCATTTATCTCAAATAAGAATGGAAAAAAAGTGATTCTTTTGAAGTTTCCAAACTTCGAAAAAAATTTTTTTTCTTTTCGAGATTCTTTGCGCATAATATGCTTTACTGAGTGTATCAAACTAGTATAATGAAAGAGAACTAGTTATCTCAAATAAGAACGGAAAAAAAGTGATTCTAACGAAGTTTCCAAACTTCGAAAAAAGTTTATATTCTTTTCGAGATTCTCACCGTATAATATGCTTTTCTGAGGCTATCAAACTAGTATAATGAAAGAGAACCAGTTATCTCAAATAAGAACGGAAAAAAAGTGATTCTAACGAAGTTTCCAAACTTCTAAAAAAATTTTTTTTATTTTCGAGATTCTTTGCGCATAATTTTGCTTTTCTGAGGCTATCAAACTAGTATAATGAAAGAGAACCAGTTACCTCAAATAAGAATGGAAAAAAAGTGTTTCTAAGGAAGTTTCCAAACTTTGAAAAAAGATTTTTTTTCTTTTGGAGATTCTTTGCGCATAATATGCTTTTCTGAGGCTATCAAACTAGTATAATGAAAGAGAACTAGTTATCTCAAATAAGAACGGAAAAAAAGTGATTCTAAAGAAGTTTCCAAACTTCGAAAAAAAATTTTTTTCTTTTCGAGATTCTTTGCGCATAATATGCTTTTCTGAGGCTATCAAACTACTATAATGAAAGAGAACCAGTTATCTCAAATAAAACGGAAAAAAGTGATTCAAAGGACGTTTCCAAACTTCGAAAAAAATTTTTTTTCTTTTCGAGATTCTTTGCGCATAATATGATTTTCTGAGGCTATCGAACTAGTATAATGAGAGATTACAAGTTATCTCAAATCAGAATGGAAAAAAAGTGATTCTAATGAAGTTTCCAAACTTCGAAAAAAATTTTTTTCTTTTCGAGATTCCTTGCGCATAATATTCTTTTCTGAGGCTATCAAACTAGTATAATGAAAGAGAACCAGTTATCTCAATTAAGAACGGAAAAAAAGTGATTCTAACGAAGTTTCCAAACTTCGAAAAAAAATTTTTTTCTTTTCGAGATTCTTTGCGCATAATATGCTTTTCTGAGGCTATCAAACTAGTATAATGAAAGAGAACCAGTTCTCTCAATTAAGAACGGAAAAAAGTGTTTCTAACGAAGTTTCCAAAGTTTTAAAAATTTTTTTTATTTTCGAGATTCTTTGCGCATAATATGCTTTTCTGAGGCTATCTAATTAGTATAATGAAAGAGAGTTATCTCAAATAAGAACGCAAAAAAAGTGATTCTAACGAATTTTCGGAACATCGAAAAAAAATTTTATTCTTTTCGAGATTCTTTGCGCATAATATGATTTTCTGAGGCTATCGAACTAGTATAATGAGAGATTACAAGTTATCTCAAATCAGAATGGAAAAAAAGTGATTCTAATGAAGTTTCCAAACTTCGAAAAAAAATTTTTTTCTTTTCGAGATTCCTTGCGCATAATATTCTTTTCTGAGGCTATCAAACTAGTATAATGAAAGAGAACCAGTTATCTCAATTAAGAACGGAAAAAAAGTGATTCTAACGAAGTTTCCAAACTTCGAAAAAAAATTTTTTTCTTTTCGAGATTCTTTGCGCATAATATGCTTTTCTGAGGCTATCAAACTAGTATAATGAAAGAGAACCAGTTATCTCAAATAAGAACGGAAAAAAAGTGATTCTAACGAAGTTTCCAAACTTCGAAAAAAAAATTTTTCTTTTCGAGATTCTTTGCGCATAATATGCTTTTCTGAGGCTATCAAACTAGTATAATGAAAGAGAACCAGGTATCTCAAATAAGAACGCAAAAAAAGTGATTCTAAAGAAGTTTCCAAACTTCAAAAAAAAAAATTTTTTCTTTTCGAGATTCTTTGCGCATAATATGCTTTTCTGAGGCTATCAAACTAGTATAATGAAAGAGAACCGGTTATCTCAAATAAGAACGGAAAAAAAGTGTTTCTAAGGAAGTTTCCAAACTTTGAAAAAAGATTTTTTTTCTTTTGGAGATTCTTTGCGCATAATATGCTTTTCTGAGGCTATCAAACTAGTATAATGAAAGAGAACCAGTTATCTCAAATAAGAACGGAAAAAAGTGATTCTAACGAAGTTTCAAACTTCGAAAAAATTTTTTTTTATTTTCGAGATTCTTTGCGCATAATATGCTTTTCTGAGGCTATCAAACTAGTATAATGAAAGACAACCAGTTATCTCAAATAAGAACGGAAAAAAAGTGATTCTAACGAAGTTTCCAAACTTCGAAAAAAAAAATTTTTCTTTCGAGATTCTTTGAGCATAATATGCTTTTCTGAGGCTATCAAACTAGTATAATGAAAGAGAACCAGTTAACTCAAATAAGAATGGAAAAAAAAGTGTTTCTAAGGAAGTTTCCAAACTTTGAAAAAAGATTTTTTTTCTTTTGGAGATTCTTTGCGCATAATATGCTTTTCTGAGGCTATCAAACTAGTATAATGAAAGTGAACCAGTTATCTCAAATAAGAACGGAAAAAAAGTGATTCTAAAGAAGTTTCCAAACTTCGAAAAAAAATTTTTTTCTTTTCGAGATTCTTTGCGCATAATATGCTTTTCTGAGGCTATCAAACTACTATAATGAAAAAGAACCAGTTATCTCAAATAAGAACGGAAAAAAGTGATTCAAACGACGTTTCCAAACTTCGAAAAAAATTTTTTTTCTTTTCGAGATTCTTTGCGCATAATATGCTTTTCTGAGGCTATCAAACTAATATAAATAGAGATTACCAGTTATCTCAAATAAGAATGGGAAAAAAGTGATTCTAACGAAGTTTCCAAACTTCGAAAAAAAATTTTTTTCTTTTCGAGATTCTTTGCGCTTAATATGCTTTTGGAAACTTTATTAGAATCACTTTTTTTCCGTTCTTATTTGAGATAACTGATTCTCTTTCATTATACTAGTTTGATAGCCTCAGAAAAGCATATTATGCGCAAAGAATCTCGAAAAGAAAAAATTTTTTCTTCGAAGTTTGGAAACTTCGTTAGAATCACTTTTTTTCCGTTCTTATTTGAGATAACTGGTTCTCTTTCATTATACTAGTCTGATAGCCTCAGAAAAGCATATTATGCGCAAAGAATCTCGAAAAGAATAAAATTTTTTTTCGATGTTCCGAAAATTCGTTAGAATCACTTTTATTCCGTTCTTATTTGAGATAACTGGTTCTCTTGCATTATACCAATTAGATAGCCTCAGAAAAGCATATTATGCGCAAAGGTCTCGAAAATAAAAAAAATTTTTTTAGAAGTTTGCAAACTTCGTTAGAATCACTTTTTTTCCGTTCTTATTTGAGATAACTGGTTCTCTTTCATTATACCAATTAGATAGCCTCAGAAAAGCATATTATGCGCAAAGAATCTCGAAAAGAAAAAAATTTTTTTTCGAAGTTGGAAACTTCATTAGAATCACTTTTTTTCTATTCTTATTTGAGATAACTGGTAATCTCTCATTATACTAGTTTGATAGCCTCAGAAAGCATATTATGCGCGAGAATCTCGAAAAGAAAAAAAGTTTTTTTCGAAGTTTCGAAACTTCCTTAGAATCACATTTTTCCGTTCTTATTTGAGATAACTCTCTTTCATTATACTAATTAGATAGCCTCAGAAAAGCATATTATGCGCAAAGAATCTCGAAAATAAATAATTTTTTTTAGAACATTGGAAACTTCGTTAGAAACACTTTTTTTCCGTTCTTATTTGAGAGAACTGGTTCTCTTTCATTATACTAATTAGATAGCCTCAGAAAAGCATATTATGCGCAAAGAATCTCGAAAATAAAAAAAATTTTTTTAGAAGTTTGTAAACTTCGTTAGAATCACTTTTTTTCCGTTCTTATTTGAGATAACTGGTTCTCTTTCATTATACTAGTTTGATAGCCTCAGAAAAGCATATTATACGGTGAAAATCTCGAAAAGAAAAAAAACTTTTTTCGAAGTTTGGAAACTTCGTTAGAATCACTTTTTTTCCATTCTTATTTGAGATAACTGGTTCTCTTTCATTATACTAGTTTGATACACTCAGTAAAGCATATTATGCGCAAAGAATCTCGAAAAGAAAAAAATTTTTTTTCGAAGTTTGGAAACTTCAAAAGAATCACTTTTTTTCCATTCTTATTTGAGATAAATGGTAATCTCTCATTATACTAGTTTGATAGCCTAAGAAAAGCATATTGTGCGCAAAGAATCTCGAAAAGAAAAAATTTTTTCCTCGAAGTTTGGAAACTTCGTTAGAATCACTTTTTTTCCGTTCTTAATTGAGATAACTGGTTCTCTTTCATTATACTAGTTTGATAGCCTCAGAAAAGCATATTATGCGCAAGGAATCTCGAAAAGAAAAAAATTTTTTTTCGAAGTTTGGAAACTTCATTAGAATCACTTTTTTCCCATTCTGATTTGAGATAACTATCTTTCATTATACTAATTAGATAGCCTCAGAAAAGCATATTATGCGCAAAGAATCTCGAAAATAAAAAAATTTTTTTTAGAACTTTGGAAACTTCGTTAGAAACACTTTTTTTCCGTTCTTATTTGAGAGAACTGGTTCTCTTTCATTATACTAGTTTGATAGCCTCAGAAAAGCATATTATGCGCAAAGAATCTCGAAAAGAAAAAAATTTTTTTTCGAAGTTTGGAAACTTCGTTAGAATCACTTTTTTCCCATTCTTATTTGAGATAACTGGTAATCTCTATTTATATTAGTTTGATAGCCTCAGAAAAGCATATTATGCGCAAAGAATCTCGAAAAGAAAAAAAATTTTTTTCGAAGTTTGGAAACGTCGTTTGAATCACTTTTTTCCGTTCTTATTTGAGATAACTGGTTCTCTTTCATTATAGTAGTTTGATAGCCTCAGAAAAGCATATTATGCGCAAAGAATCTCGAAAAGAAAAAAAATTTTTTTCGAAGTTTGGAAACGTCTTTAGAATCACTTTTTTTCCGTTCTTATTTGAGATAACTGGTTCTCTTTCATTATACTAGTTTGATAGCCTCAGAAAAGCATATTATGCGCAAAGAATCTCCAAAAGAAAAAAAATCTTTTTTCAAAGTTTGGAAACTTCCTTAGAAACACTTTTTTTCCATTCTTATTTGAGTTAACTGGTTCTCTTTCATTATATTAGTTTGATAGCCTCAGAAAAGCATATTATGCTCAAAGAATCTCGAAAGAAAAATTTTTTTTTTCGAAGTTTGGAAACTTCGTTAGAATCACTTTTTTTCCGTTCTTATTTGAGATAACTGGTTGTCTTTCATTATACTAGTTTGATAGCCTCAGAAAAGCATATTATGCGCAAAGAATCTCGAAAATAAAAAAAAAATTTTTCGAAGTTTGAAACTTCGTTAGAATCACTTTTTTTCCGTTCTTATTTGAGATAACTGGTTCTCTTTCATTATACTAGTTTGATAGCCTCAGAAAAGCATATTATGGGCAAAGAATCTCCAAAAGAAAAAAAATCTTTTTTCAAAGTTTGGAAACTTCCTTAGAAACACTTTTTTTCCGTTCTTATTTGAGATAACTGGTTCTCTTTCATTATACTAGTTTGATAGCCTCAGAAAAGCATATTATGCGCAAAGATTCTCGAAAATAAAAAAAAAAAATTTTCGAAGTTTGAAACTTCGTTAGAATCACTTTTTTTTCGTTCTTATTTGAGATAACTGGTTCTCTTTCATTATACTAGTTTGATAGCCTCAGAAAAGCATATTATGCGCAAGGAATCTCGAAAAGAAAAAAAATTTTTTTCGAAGTTTGGAAACATCTTTAGAATCACTTTTTTACCGTTCTTATATGAGATAACCAGTTCTCTTTCATTTTAGTAGTTTGATAGCCTCAGAAAAGCATATTATGCACAAAGTTTCTCGAAATGAAAAAAAACTTTTTTCGAATTTTGGAAACTTCGTTGGAATCATTTTTTTTCCGTTCTTATTTGAGATAACTGGTTCTCTTTCATTATACTAGTTTGATACACTCAGTAAAGCATATTATGCGCAAAGAATCTCGAAAAGAAAAAAAATTTTTTTCGAAGTCTGGAAACTCCCTTAGAATCACTTTTTTTCCAATCTTATTTGAGATAACTGGTTCTCTTTCATTATACTAGTTTGATAGCCTCAGAAAAGCATATTATGCGCAAAGAATCTCGAAAAGAAAAAAATTTTTTTTTGCAGTTTGGAAACTTCCTTAGAATCACTTTTTTTCCGTTCTTATTTGAGATAACTGGTTCTCTTTCATTATACTAGTTTGATAGCCTCAGAAAAGCATATTATGCGCAAAGAATCTCGAAAAGAAAAAAATTTTTTTTCGAAGTATGGAAACTTCCTTAGAAGCACTTTTTTTCCATTCTTATTTGAGATAACTGGTAATCTCCCATTATACTAGTTTGATAGCCTCAGAAAATCATATTATGCGCAAAGAATCTCGAAAAGAAAAAAATTTTTTTTCGATGTTCGGAAACTTCGTTAGAATCACTTTTTTTTCCGTTCTTATTTGAGATAACTGGTTCTCTTTCATTATACTAATTAGATAGCCTCAGAAAAGCATATTATGCGCAAAGAATCTCGAAAATAAAAAAAAATTTTTTATAAGTTTGGAAACTGCGTTAGAATCACTTTTTTCCGTTCTTATTTGAGATAACTGGTTCTCTTTCATTATACTTGTTTGATAGCCTCAGAAAAGCATATTATGCGCAAAGAATCTCGAAAAGAAAAAAAAATTTTTCGTAGTTTGGAAACTTAATTTGAATCACTTTTTTTCCGTTCTTATTTGAGATAACTGGTTCTCTTTCATTATACTAGTTTGATAGCCTCAGTAAGGCATATTATGTGCAAAGAATCTCGAAAAGAAAAAAAATTTTTTTCGAAGTTTGGATACTTCGTTAGAATCACTTTTTTCCCGTTCTTATTTGAGATAACTGGTTCTCTTTCATTATACTAGTTTGATAGCCTCAGTAAAGCATATTATGCGCAAAGAATCTCGAAAAGAAAAAAAAATTTTTTCGAAGTTTGGAAACGTCGTTTCAATCACTTTTTTCCGTTCTTATTTGGGATAACTGGTTCTCTTTCATTATACTAGTTTGATAGCCTCAGAAAAGCATATTATGGGCAAAGAATCTCGAAATGAAAAAAATTTTTTTTCGAAGTTTGGAAACTTCCTTAGAATCACTTTTTTTCCATTCTTATTTGAGATAACTGGTTCTCTTTCATTATACTAGTTTGATAGCCTCAGAAAAGCATATTATGCGCAAAGAATCTCGAAAAGAAAAAAATTTTTTTTCGAAGTTTGGAAACTTCAAAAGAATCACTTTCTTTCCATTCTTATTTGAGATAAATGGTAATCTCTCATTATACTAGTTTGATAGCCTCAGAAAAGCATATTATGCGCAAAGAATCTTGAAAAGAAGAAATTTTTTTTTCGAAGTTTGTAAACTTCGTTAGAATCACCTTTTTTCCGGTGTTAATTGAGATAACGGGTTCTCTTTCATTATACTAGTTTGATAGCCTCAGAAAAGCATATTATGCGCAAAGAATCTCGACAGGAAGAAATTTTTTTTTCGAAGTTTGGAAACTTCGTTACACTCACTTTTTTTCCGTTGTTATTTGAGATAACTGGTTCTCTTTCATTATACTAGTTTGATAGCCTCAGTAAAGCATATTATGCGCAAAGAATGTCGAAATGAAAAAAAATTTTTTTCGAAGTTTGGAAACTTCGTTAGAATCACTTTTTTTCCGTTCTTATTTGAGATAACTGGTTCTCTTTAATCATAGTAGTTTGATAACCTCAGAAAAGCATATTATGCGCAAAGAATCTCGAAATGAACAAAATTTTTATTCGAAGTTTGGAAACTTCCTTAGAATCACTTTTTTTCCAATTTTATTTGAAATAATTGGTTCTCTTTCATTATACTAGTTTGATAGCTTCAGAAAAGCATATTATGCGCAAAGAATCTCGAAAAGAAAAAAATTTTTTTTTTTGAAGTTTGGAAACTTCTTTAGAATCACTTTTTTTCCGTTCTTATTTGAGATAACTGGTTCTCTTTCATTATACTAGTTTGATAGCCTCAGAAAAGCATATTATGCGCAAAGAATCTCGAAATGAAAAAAATTTTTATTCGAACTTTGGAAACTTCCTTAGAATCACTTTTTTTCCAATTTTATTTGAAATAATTGGTTCTCTTTCATTATACTAGTTTGATAGCTTCAGAAAAGCATATTATGCGCAAAGAATCTCGAAAAGAAAAAATTTTTTTTTTTTGAAGTCTGGAAACTCCCTTAGAATCACTTTTTTTCCAATCTTATTTGAGATAACTGGTTCTCTTTCATTATACTAGTTTGATAGCCTCAGAAAAGCATATTATGCGCAAAGAATCTCGAAAAGAAAAAAAATTTTTTTTGCAGTTTGGAAACTTCTTTAGAATCACTTTTTTTGCGTCTTATTTGAACTACCTGGTGCTCTTTCATTATACTAGTTTGATAGCCTCAGAAAAGCATATTATGCGCAAAGAATCTCGAAAAGAAAAATTTTTTTTCGAAGTTTGGAAACTTCCTTAGAATCACTTTTTTTCCGTTCTTATTTGAGATAACTGCTTCTCTTTCATTATACTAGTTTGATAGCCTCAGAAAATCATATTATGCGCAAAGAATCTCGAAAAGAAAAAAATTTTTTTTCGAAGTATGGAAACTTCCTTAGAAGCACTTTTTTTCCATTCTTAATTGAGATAACTGGTAATCTCCCATTATACTAGTTTGATAGCCTCAGAAAATCATATTATGCGCAAAGAATCTCGAAAAGAAAAAAATTTTTTTTCGATGTTCGGAAACTTCGTTAGAATCACTTTTTTTCCGTTCTTATTTGAGATAACTGGTTCTCTTTCATTATACTAGTTTGATAGCCTCAGAAAATCATATTATGCGCAAAGAATCTCGAAAAGAAAAAAATTTTTTTTCGATGTTCGGAAACTTCGTTAGAATCATTTTTTTTCCGTTCTTATTTGAGATAACTGGTTCTCTTTCATTATAGTAATTAGATAGCCTCAGAAAAGCATATTATGCGCAAAGAATCTCGAAAATAAAAAAAAATTTTTTAAAGTTTGGAAACTGCGTTAGAATCACTTTTTTCCGTTCTTATTTGAGATAACTGGTTCTCTTTCATTATACTAGTTTGATAGCCTCAGAAAAGCATATTATGCGCAAAGAATCTCGAAAAGAAAAAAAAAATTTTTCGTAGTTTGAAAACTTAGTTTGAATCACTTTTTTTCCGTTCTTATTTGAGATAACTGGTTCTCTTTCATTATACTAGTTTGATAGCCTCAGTAAGGCATATTATGTGCAAAGAATCTCGAAAAGAAAAAAAATTTTTTTCGAAGTTTGGATACTTCGTTAGAATCACTTTTTTTCCGTTCTTATTTGAGATAACTGGTTCTCTTTCATTATACTAGTTTGATAGCCTCAGTAAAGCATATTATGCGCAAAGAATCTCGAAAAGAAAAAAAAATTTTTTCGAAGTTTGGAAACGTCGTTTGAATCACTTTTTTCCGTTCTTATTTGAGATAACTGGTTCTCTTTCATTATAGTAGTTTGATAGCCTCAGAAAAGCATATTATGGGCAAAGAATCTCGAAATGAAGAAAATTTTTTTTCGAAGTTTGGAAACTTCCTTAGAATCACTTTTTGTCCATTCTTATTTGAGATAACTGGTTCTCTTTCATTATACTAGTTTGATAGCCTCAGAAAAGCATATTATGCGCAAAGAATCTCGAAAAGAAAAAAATTTTTTTTCGAAGTTTGGAAACTTCAAAAGAATCACTTTTTTTCCATTCTTATTTGAGATAAATGGTAATCTCTCATTATACTAGTTTGATAGCCTCAGAAAAGCATATTATGCGCAAAGAATCTTGAAAAGAATAAATTTTTTTTTCGAAGTTTGTAAACTTCGTTAGAATCACCTTTTTTCCGTTGTTAATTGAGATAACGGGTTCTCTTTCATTATACTAGTTTGATAGCCTCAGAAAAGCATATTATGCGCAAAGAATCTCGACAGGAAGAAATTTTTTTTTCGAAGTTTGGAAACTTCGTTACACTCACTTTTTTTCCGTTGTTATTTGAGATAACTGGTTCTCTTTCATTATACTAGTTTGATAGCCTCAGTAAAGCACATTATGCGCAAAGAATCTCAAAAAGAAAAAATTTTTTCTTCGAAGTTTGGAAACTTCTTTAGAATCACCTTTTTTCCGTTCTTATTTGAGATAACTGGTTCTCTTTCATTATACTAGTCTGATAGCCTCAGAAAAGCATATTATGCGCAAGGAATCTCGAAAAGAAAAAAATTTTTTTTCGAAGTTTGGAAACTTCATTAGAATCACTTTTTTTCTATTTTGATTTGAGATAACTTGTAATCTCTCATTATACTAGTTTGATAGCCACAGAAAATCATATTATGCGCAAAGAATCTCGAAAAGAATAAAATTTTTTTTTCGATGTTCCGAAAATTCGTTAGAATCACTTTTTTTCCGTTCTTATTTGAGATAACTGGTTCTCTTGCATTATACCAATTAGATAGCCTCAGAAAAGCATATTATGCGCAAAGAATCTCGAAAATAAAAAAAATTTTTTTAGAAGTTTGCAAACTTCGTTAGAATCACTTTTTTTCCGTTCTTATTTGAGATAACTGGTTCTCTTTCATTATACCAATTAGATAGCCTCAGAAAAGCATATTATGCTCAAAGAATCTCGAAAAGAAAAAAATTTTTTTCGAAGTTGGAAACTTCATTAGAATCACATTTTTCCGTTCTTATTTGAGATAACTCTCTTTCATTATACTAATTAGATAGCCTCAGAAAAGCATATTATGCGCAAAGAATCTCGAAAATAATAAATTTTTTTAGAACATTGGAAACTTCGTTAGAAACACTTTTTTTCCGTTCTTATTTGAGAGAACTGGTTCTCTTTCATTATACTAATTAGATAGCCTCAGAAAAGCATATTATGCGCAAAGAATCTCGAAAATAAAAAAAATTTTTTTAGAAGTTTGGAAACTTCGTTAGAATCACTTTTTTCCGTTCTTATTTGAGATAACTGGTTCTCTTTCATTATACTAGTTTGATACACTCAGTAAAGCATATTATGCGCAAAGAATCTCGATAAGAAAAAAAATTTTTTTCGAAGTCTGGAAACCTTGTTAGAATTACTTTTTTTCCGTTCTTATTTGAGATAACTGGTTCTCTTTAATTATAGTAGTTTCATAGCCTCAGAAAAGCATATTATGCGCAAAGAATCTCGAAATGAAAAAAATTTTTTTCGAAGTTTGGAAACTCCCTTAGAATCACTTTTTTTCCAATCTTATTTGAGATAACTGGTTCTCTTTCATTATACTAGTTTGATAGGCTCAGAAAAGCATATTATGCGCAAAGAATCTCGAAAAGAAAAAAATTTTTTTTTTGAAGTTTGGAAACTTCTTTAGAATCACTTTTTTTGCGTTCTTATTTGAGATACCTGGTTCTCTTTCATTATACTAGTTTGATAGCCTCAGAAAAGCATATTATGCGCAAAGAATCTCGAAAAGAAAAATTTTTTTTTCGAAGTTTGGAAACTTCGTTAGAATCACTTTTTTTCCGTTCTTATTTGAGATAACTGGTTCTCTTTCATTATAGTAGTTTGATAGCCTCAGAAAAGCATATTATGCGCAAAGAATCTCGAAAAGAAAAAAATTTTTTTTCGAAGTTTGGAAACTTCCTGAGAAGCACTTTTTTTCCATTCTTATTTGAGATAACTGGTAATCTCTCATTATACCTGTTTGATAGCCTCAGAAAATCATATTATGCGCAAAGAATCTCGAAAAGAAACAAATTTTTTTTCGATGTTCGGAAACTTCGTTAGAATCACTTTTTTTCCGTTCTTATTTGAGATAACTGGTTCTCTTTCATTATACTAATTAGATAGCCTCAGAAAAGCATATTATGCCCAAAGAATCTCGAAAATAAAAAAAAAAAATTTTATAAGTTTGGAAACTTCGTTAGAATCACTTTTTTTCCATTCTTATTTGAGATAACTGGTTCTCTTTCATTATACTAGTTTGATAGCCTCAGAAAAGCATATTATGCGCAAAGAATCTCGAAAAGAAAAAAATTTTTTTTCGAAGTTTGGAAACTTCAAAAGAATCACTTTTTTTCCATTCTTATTTGAGATAAATGGTAATCTCTCATTATACTAGTTTGATAGCCTAAGAAAAGCATATTATGCGCAAAGAATCTCGAAAAGAAAAAATTTTTTCTTCGAAGTTTGGAAACTTCGTTAGAATCACTTTTTTTCCGTTCTTAATTGAGATAACTGGTTCTCTTTCATTATACTAGTTTGATAGCCTCAGAAAAGCATATTATGCGCAAAGAATCTCGAAATGAAAAAAATTTTTATTCGAAGTTTGGAAACTTCCTTAGAATCACTTTTTTTCCAATTTTATTTGAAATAATTGGTTCTCTTTCATTATACTAGTTTGATAGCTTCAGAAAAGCATATTATGCGCAAAGAATCTCGAAAAGAAAAATTTTTTTTTTTTTGAAGTCTGGAAACTCCCTTAGAATCACTTTTTTTCCAATCTTATTTGAGATAACTGGTTCTCTTTCATTATACTAGTTTGATAGCCTCAGAAAAGCATATTATGCGCAAAGAATCTCGATAAGAAAAAAATTTTTTTTTGCAGTTTGGAAACTTCTTTAGAATCACTTTTTTTGCGTCTTATTTGAACTACCTGGTGCTCTTTCATTATACTAGTTTGATAGCCTCAGAAAAGCATATTATGCGCAAAGAATCTCGAAAAGAAAAATTTTTTTTCGAAGTTTGGAAACTTCCTTAGAATCACTTTTTTTCCGTTCTTATTTGAGATAACTGGTTCTCTTTCATTATACTAGTTTGATAGCCTCAGAAAAGCATATTATGCGCAAAGAATCTCGAAAAGAAAAATTTTTTTTTCGAAGTTTGGAAACTTCCTTAGAAGCACTTTTTTTCCGTTCTTATTTGAGATAACTGGTTCTCTTTCATTATACTAGTTTGATAGCCTCAGAAAAGCATATTATGCGCAAAGAATCTCGAAAAGAAAAAAAATTTTTTTCGATGTTCGGAAACTTCGTTAGAATCACTTTTTTTCCGTTCTTATTTGAGATAACTGGTTCTCTTTCATTATACTAGTTTGATAGCCTCAGAAAATCATATTATGCGCAAAGAATCTCGAAAAGAAAAAAATTTTTTTTCGATGTTCGGAAACTTCGTTAGAATCATTTTTTTTCCGTTCTTATTTGAGATAACTGGTTCTCTTTCATTATACTAATTAGATAGCCTCAGAAAATCATATTATGCGCAAAGAATCTCGAAAAGAAAAAAATTTTTTTTCGATGTTCGGAAACTTCGTTAGAATCATTTTTTTTCCGTTCTTATTTGAGATAACTGGTTCTCTTTCATTATACTAATTAGATAGCCTCAGAAAAGCATATTATGCGCAAAGAATCTCGAAAATAAAAAAAAAATTTTTTAAAGTTTGGAAACTGCGTTAGAATCACTTTTTTCCGTTCTTATTTGAGATAACTGGTTCTCTTTCATTATACTAGTTTGATAGCCTCAGAAAAGCATATTATGCGCAAAGAATCTCGAAAAGAAAAAAAAAATTTTTCGTAGTTTGGAAACTTAGTTTGAATCACTTTTTTTCCGTTCTTATTTGAGATAACTGGTTCTCTTTCATTATACTAGTTTGATAGCCTCAGTAAGGCATATTATGTGCAAAGAATCTCGAAAAGAAAAAAAATTTTTTTCGAAGTTTGGATACTTCGTTAGAATCACTTTTTTTCCGTTCTTATTTGAGATAACTGGTTCTCTTTCATTATAGTAGTTTGATAGCCTCAGAAAAGCATATTATGGGCAAAGAATCTCGAAATGAAGAAAATTTTTTTTCGAAGTTTGGAAACTTCCTTAGAATCACTTTTTTTCCATTCTTATTTGAGATAACTGGTTCTCTTTCATTATACTAGTTTGATAGCCTCAGAAAAGCATATTATGCGCAAAGAATCTCGAAAAGAAAAAAATTTATTTTCGAAGTTTGGAAACTTCAAAAGAATCACTTTTTTTCCATTCTTATTTGAGATAAATGGTAATCTCTCATTTAACTAGTTTGATAGCCTCAGAAAAGCATATTATGCGCAAAGAATCTTGAAAAGAATAAATTTTTTTTTCGAAGTTTGGAAACTTCGTTACACTCACTTTTTTTCCGTTGTTATTTGAGATAACTGGTTCTCTTTCATTATACTAGTTTGATAGCCTCAGTAAAGCATATTATGCGCAAAGAATCTCGAAAAGAAAAAAAATTTTTTTCGAAGTTTGGAAACTTCGTTAGAATCACTTTTTTTCCGTTCTTATTTGAGATAACTGGTTCTCTTTCATCATAGTAGTTTGATAGCCTCAGAAAAGCATATTATGCGCAAAGAATCTCGAAATGAAAAAAATTTTTATTCGAAGTTTGGAAACTTCCTTAGAATCACTTTTTTTCCAATTTTATTTGAAATAATTGGTTCTCTTTCATTATACTAGTTTGATAGCTTCAGAAAAGCATATTATGCGCAAAGAATCTCGAAAAAAAAAATTTTTTTTTTTGAAGTTTGGAAACTTCTTTAGAATAACTTTTTTTCCGTTCTTATTTGAGATAACTGGTTCTCTTTCATTATACTAGTTTGATAGCCTCAGAAAAGCATATTATGCGCAAAGAATCTCGAAAAGAAAAAATTTTTTCTTCGAAGTTTGGAAACTTCGTTAGAATCACCTTTTTTCCGTTCTTATTTGAGATAACTGGTTCTCTTTCATTATACTAGTCTGATAGCCTCAGAAAAGCATATTATGCGCAAGGAATCTCGAAAAGAAAAAAATTTTTTTTCGAAGTTTGGAAACTTCATTAGAATCACTTTTTTTCCATTCTGATTTGAGATAACTTGTAATCTCTCATTATACTAGTTTGATAGCCACAGAAAATCATATTATGCGCAAAGAATCTCGAAAAGAATAAAATTTTTTTTTCGATGTTCCGAAAATTCGTTAGAATCACTTTTTTTCCGTTCTTATTTGAGATAACTGGTTCTCTTGCATTATACCAATTAGATAGCCTCAGAAAAGCATATTATGCGCAAAGAATCTCGAAAATAAAAAAAATTTTTTTAGAAGTTTGCAAACTTCGTTAGAATCACTTTTTTTCCGTTCTTATTTGAGATAACTGGTTCTCTTTCATTATACCAATTAGATAGCCTCAGAAAAGCATATTATGCTCAAAGAATCTCGAAAAGAAAAAAATTTTTTTTCGAAGTTGGAAACTTCATTAGAATCACATTTTTCCGTTCTTATTTGAGATAACTCTCTTTCATTATACTAATTAGATAGCCTCAGAAAAGCATATTATGCGCAAAGAATCTCGAAAAGAAAAAATTTTTTTTAGAACATTGGAAACTTCGTTAGAAACACTTTTTTTCCGTTCTTATTTGAGAGAACTGGTTCTCTTTCATTATACTAATTAGATAGCCTCAGAAAAGCATATTATGCGCAAAGAATCTCGAAAATAAAAAAAATTTTTTTAGAAGTTTGGAAACTTCGTTAGAATCACTTTTTTCCGTTCTTATTTGAGATAACTGGTTCTCTTTCATTATACTAGTTTGATACACTCAGTAAAGCATATTATGCACAAAGAATCTCGATAAGAAAAAAAATTTTTTTCGAAGTCTGGAAACCTTGTTAGAATTACTTTTTTTCCGTTCTTATTTGAGATAACTGGTTCTCTTTAATTATAGTAGTTTCATAGCCTCAGAAAAGCATATTATGCGCAAAGAATCTTCAAATGAAAAAAATTTTTTTCGAAGTTTGGAAACTCCCTTAGAATCACTTTTTTTCCAATCTTATTTGAGATAACTGGTTCTCTTTCATTATACTAGTTTGATAGGCTCAGAAAAGCATATTATGCGCAAAGAATCTCGAAAAGAAAAAAATTTTTTTTTTGAAGTTTGGAAACTTCTTTAGAATCACTTTTTTTGCGTTCTTATTTGAGATACCTGGTTCTCTTACATTATACTAGTTTGATAGCCTCAGAAAAGCATATTATGCGCAAAGAATCTCGAAAAGAAAAATTTTTTTTTCGAAGTTTGGAAACTTCGTTAGAATCACTTTTTTTCCGTTCTTATTTGAGATAACTGGTTCTCTTTCATTATACTAGTTTGATAGCCTCAGAAAAGCATATTATGCGCAAAGAATCTCGAAAAGAAAAAAATTTTTTTTCGAAGTTTGGAAACTTCCTGAGAAGCACTTTTTTTCCATTCTTATTTGAGATAACTGGTAATCTCTCATTATACCTGTTTGATAGCCTCAGAAAATCATATTATGCGCAAAGAATCTCGAAAAGAAACAAATTTTTTTTCGATGTTCGGAAACTTCGTTAGAATCACTTTTTTTCCGTTCTTATTTGAGATAACTGGTTCTCTTTCATTATACTAATTAGATAGCCTCAGAAAAGCATATTATGCCCAAAGAATCTCGAAAATAAAAAAAAAATTTTAATAAGTTTGGAAACTTCGTTAGAATCACTTTTTTTCCATTCTTATTTGAGATAACTGGTTCTCTTTCATTATACTAGTTTGATAGCCTCAGAAAAGCATATTATGCGCAAAGAATCTCGAAAAGAAAAAAATTTTTTTTCGAAGTTTGGAAACTTCAAAAGAATCACTTTTTTTCCATTCTTATTTGAGATAAATGGTAATCTCTCATTATACTAGTTTGATAGCCTAAGAAAAGCATATTATGCGCAAAGAATCTCGAAAAGAAAAAATTTTTTCTTCGAAGTTTGGAAACTTCGTTAGAATCACTTTTTTTCCGTTCTTAATTGAGATAACTGGTTCTCTTTCATTATACTAGTTTGATAGCCTCAGAAAAGCATATTATGCGCAAGGAATCTCGAAAAGAAAAAAATTTTTTTTCGAAGTTTGGAAACTTCATTAGAATCACTTTTTTTCCATTCTGATTTGAGATAACTTGTAATCTCTCATTATACTAGTTTGATAGCCTCAGAAAATCATATTATGCGCAAAGAATCTCGAAAAGAATAAAATTTTTTTTCGATGTTCCGAAAATTCGTTAGAATCACTTTTTTTCCGTTGTTATTTCAGATAACTCTCTTTCATTATACTAATTAGATAGCCTCAGAAAAGCATATTATGCGCAAAGAATCTCGAAAATAAAAAAATTTTTTTTAGAACTTTGGAAACTTCGTTAGAAACACTTTTTTTCCGTTCTTATTTGAGAGAACTGGTTCTCTTTCATTATACTAATTAGATAGCCTCAGAAAAGGATATTATATTCAAACAATCTCGAAATGAAAAAAATTTTTTTCGAAATTTGGAAACTCCCTTAGAATCACTTTTTTTCCAATCTTATTTGAGATAACTGGTTCTCTTTCATTATACTAGTTTGATAGGCTCAGAAAAGCATATTATGCGCAAAGAATCTCGAAAAGAAAAAATTTTTTTTTTTGAAGTTTGGAAACTTCTTTAGAATCACTTTTTTTGCGTTCTTATTTGAGATACCTGGTTCTCTTTCATTATACTAGTTTGATAGCCTCAGAAAAGCATATTATGCGCAAAGAATCTCGAAAAGAAAAATTTTTTTTTCGAAGTTTGGAAACTTCGTTAGAATCACTTTTTTTCCGTTCTTATTTGAGATAACTGGTTCTCTTTCATTATACTAGTTTGATAGCCTCAGAAAAGCATATTATGCGCAAAGAATCTCGAAAAGAAAAAAAATTTTTTTCGAAGTTTGGAAACTTCCTTAGAAGCACTTTTTTTCCATTCTTATTTGAGATAACTGGTAATCTCTCATTATACTAGTTTGATAGCCTCAGAAAATCATATTATGCGCAAAAAATCTCGAAAAGAAACAAATTTTTTTTCGATGTTCGGAAACTTCGTTAGAATCACTTTTTTTCCGTTCTTATTTGAGATAACTGGTTCTCTTTCATTATACTAATTAGATAGCCTCAGAAAAGCATATTATGCGCAAAGAATCTCGAAAATAAAAAAAAAAATTTTTATAAGTTTGGAAACTTCGTTAGAATCACTTTTTTTTCCATTCTTATTTGAGATAACTGGTTCTCTTTCATTATACTAGTTTGATAGCCTCAGAAAAGCATATTATGCGCAAAGAATCTCGAAAAGAAAAAAAATTTTTTTCGAAGTTTGGAAACTTCAAAATCTTCACGTTTTTTCCATTCTTATTTGAGATAAATGGTAATCTCTCATTATACTAGTTTGATAGCCTAAGAAAAGCATATTATGCGCAAAGAATCTCGAAAAGAAAAAATTTTTTCTTCGAAGTTTGGAAACTTCGTTAGAATCACTTTTTTTCCGTTCTTAATTGAGATAACTGGTTCTCTTTCATTATACTAGTTTGATAGCCTCAGAAAAGCATATTATGCGCAAGGAATCTCGAAAAGAAAAAAATTTTTTTACGAAGTTTGGAAACTTCATTAGAATCACTTTTTTTCCATTCTGATTTGAGATAACTTGTAATCTCTCATTATACTAGTTTGATAGCCTCAGAAAATCATATTATGCGCAAAGAATCTCGAAAAGAATAAAATTTTTTTTCGATGTTCCGAAAATTCGTTAGAATCACTTTTTTTCCGTTCTTATTTGACATAACTCTCTTTCATTATACTAATTAGATAGCCTCAGAAAAGCATATTATGCGCAAAGAATCTCGAAAATAAAAAAATTTTTTTTAGAACTTTGGAAACTTCGTTAGAAACACTTTTTTTCCGTTCTTATTTGAGAGAACTGGTTCTCTTTCATTATACTAGTTTGATAGCCTCAGAAAAGCATATTATGCGCAAAGAATCTCGAAAGAAAAATTTTTTTTTTCGAAGTTTGGAAACTTCGTTAGAATCCCTTTTTTTCCGTTCTTATTTGAGATAACTTATTAACTTTCATTATACTAGTTTGATAGCCTCAGAAAAGCATATTATGCGCAAACAATCTCGAAAATAAAAAAAAAAATTTTCGAAGTTTGAAACTTCGTTAGAATCACTTTTTTTCCGTTCTTATTTGAGATAACTGGTTCTCTTTCATTATACTAGTTTGATAGCCTCAGAAAAGCATATTATGCGCAAGGAATCTCGAAATGAAAAAAAAAATTTTTCGAAGTTTGGAAACTTCGTTAGAATCACTTTTTTTCCGTTCTTATTTGAGATAACTGGTTCTCTTTCATTTTACTAGTTTGATAGCCTCAGAAAAGCATAATATGCACAAAGAATTTCGAAATGAAAAAAAACTTTTTTCAAAGTTTGGAAACTTCCTTAGAATCACTTTTTTCCATTCTTATTTGAGATAACTGGTTCTCTTTCATTATACTAGTTTGATAGCCTCAGAAAAGCATATTATGCGCAAAGAATCTCGAAAAGAAAAAAAAAATTTTTCGAAGTTTGGAAACTTGATTAGATTCACTTTTTTTCCGTTCTTATTCGAGATAACTAGTTCTCTTTCATTTTACTAGTTTGATAGCCATAGAAAAGTATATTATGCGGAAAGAATCTCGAAAAGAAAAAAAAAATTTTTCAAACTTTGGAAACTTCATTAGAATTACTTTTTTTCTGTTCTTATTTGAGATAACTGGTTCTCTTTCATTATACTAGTTTGATAGCCTCAGAAAAGCATATTATGCGCAAAGAATCTCAATATGAAAAAAAAATTTTTTCGAAGTTTGGAAACTTCTTTAGAATCACTTTTTTTCCATTCTTATTTGAGATAACTGGTTCTCTTTCATTATACTAGTTTGATAGCCTCAGTAAAGCATATAATGCGCAAGATATCACGAAAAGAAAAAAAAAAATTTTCGTAGTTTGGAAACTTCGTTAGAATCACTTTTTTTCCATTCTTATTTTAGATAACTGGTTCTCTTTCATTATACTAGTTTGATAGCTTCAGAAAAGCGTATTATGCGCAAAGAATCTCGAAAAGAAAATTTTTTTTTTTTTGAAGTTTGGAAACTTCTTTAGAATGACTTTTTTTCCGTTCTTATTTGAGATAACTGGTTCTCTTTCATTATACTAGTTTGATAGCCTCAGAAAAGCATATTTTGCGCAAAGAATCTCGAAAAGAAAAATTTTTTTTTCGAAGTTTGGAAACTTCCTTAGAATCACTTTTTTTCCGTTCTTATTTGAGATAACTGGTTCTCTTTCATTATACTAGTTTGATAGCCTCAGAAAAGCATATTATGCGCAAAGAATCTCGAAAAGAAAAATTTTTTTTTCGAAGTTTGGAAACTTCCTTATAATCACTTTTTTTCCGTTCTTATTTGAGATAACTGGTTCTCTTTCATTATACTAGTTTGATAGCCTCAGAAAAGCATATTATGCGCAAAGAATCTCGAAAAGAAAAAAATTTTTTTTCGAAGTATGGAAACTTCCTTAGAAGCACTTTTTTTCCAACTTTATTTGAGATAACTGGTAATCTCTCATTATACTAGTTTGATAGCCTCAGAAAAGCATATTATGCGCAAAGAATCTCGAAAAGAAAAAAATTTTTTTTCGAAGTTTGGAAACTTCAAAAGAATCACTTTTTTTCCATTCTTATTTGAGATAAATGGTAATCTCTCATTATACTAGTTTGATAGCCACAGAAAAGCATATTATGCGCAAAGAATCTCGAAAAGAAAAAAAATTTTTTTCGAAGTTCGGTAACTTCGTTAGAATCACTTTTTTTCCGTTCTTATTTGAGATAACTGGTTCTCTTTCATTATACTAATTAGATAGCCTCAGAAAAGCATATTATGCGCAAAGAATCTCGAAAATAAAAAAAAATTTTTTAGAAGTTTGGAAACTTCGTTAGAATCACTTTTTTTCCATTCTTATTTGAGATAACTGGTTCTCTTTCATTATACTAGTTTGATAGCCTCAGAAATGCATATTATACGGTGAGAATCTCGAAAAGAAAAAAAACTTTTTTCGAATTTTGGAAACTTCTTTAGAATCACTTTTTTTCCGTTCTTATTTGAGATAACTGGTTCTCTTTCATTATACTAGTTTGATACACTCAGTAAAGCATATTATGCGCAAAGAATCTCGAAAGGAAAAAAAAATTTTTTCGAAGTCTGGAAACTTCGTTAGAATTACTTTTTTTCCGTTCTTATTTGAGATAACTGGTTCTCTTTCATTATAGTAGTTTCATAGCCTCAGAAAAGCATATTATGCGCAAAGAATCTCGAAATGAAAAAAATTTTTTTCGAAGTTTGGAAACTCCCTTAGAATCACTTTTTTTCCAATCTTATTTGAGATAACTGGTTCTCTTTCATTATACTAGTTTGATAGCCTCAGAAAAGCATATTATGCGCAAAGAATCTCGAAAAGAAAAAAATTTTTTTTCGAAGTTTGGAAACTTCAAAATCTTCACTTTTTTTCCATTCTTATTTGAGATAAATGGTAATCTCTCATTATACTAGTTTGATAGCCTAAAAAAAGCATATTATGCGCAAAGAATCTCGAAAAGAAAAAATTTTTTCTTCGAAGTTTGGAAACTTCGTTAGAACCACTTTTTTTCCGTTCTTAATTGAGATAACTGGTTCTCTTTCATTATACTAGTTTGATAGCCTCAGAAAAGCATATTATGCGCAAGGAATCTCGAAAGGAAAAAAATTTTTTTCGAAGTTTGGAAACTTCATTAGAATCACTTTTTTTCCATTCTGATTTGAGATAACTTGTAATCTCTCATTATACTAGTTTGATAGCCTCAGAAAATCATATTATGCGCAAAGAATCTCGAAAAGAATAAAATTTTTTTTCGATGTTCCGAAAATTCGTTAGAATCACTTTTTTTCCGTTCTTATTTGACATAACTCTCTTTCATTATACTAATTAGATAGCCTCAGAAAAGCATATTATGCGCAAAGAATTTCGAAAATAAAAAAATTTTTTTTAGAACTTTGGAAACTTCGTTAGAAACACTTTTTTTCCGTTCTTATTTGAGAGAACTGGTTCTCTTTCATTATACTAGTTTGATAGCCTCAGAAAAGCATATTATGCGCAAAGAATCTCGAAAGAAAAATTTTTTTTTTCGAAGTTTGGAAACTTCGTTAGAATCCCTTTTTTTCCGTTCTTATTTGAGATAACTTATTAACTTTCATTATACTAGTTTGATAGCCTCAGAAAAGCATATTATGCGCAAAGAATCTCGAAAAGAAAAAAAAAAATTTTTTCGAAGTTTGGAAACTTGATTAGATTGACTTTTTTTCCGTTCTTATTCGAGATAACTAGTTCTCTTTCATTTTACTAGTTTGATAGCCATAGAAAAGTATATTATGCGGAAAGAATCTCGAAAAGAAAAAAAAAATTTTTCAAACTTTGGAAACTTCATTAGAATTACTTTTTTTCTGTTCTTATTTGAGATAACTGGTTCTCTTTCATTATACTAGTTTGATAGCCTCAGAAAAGCATATTATGCGCAAAGAATCTCAATATGAAAAAAAAATTTTTTCGAAGTTTGGAAACTTCCTTAGAATCACTTTTTTTCCATTCTTATTTGAGATAACTGGTTCTCTTTCATTATACTAGTTTGATAGCCTCAGAAAAGCATAATATGCACAAAGAATCTCGAAAAGAAAAAAAATTTTTTTCGAAGTTTGGAAACTTCGTTAGAATCACTTTTTTTCCGTTCTTATTTGAGATAACTGGTTCTCTTTCATTATACTAGTTTGATAGCCTCAGTAAAGCATATAATGCGCAAGATATCACGAAAAAAAAAAAAAATTTTTCGTAGTTTGGAAACTTCGTTAGAATCACTTTTTTTCCATTCTTATTTTAGATAACTGGTTCTCTTTCATTATACTAGTTTGATAGCTTCAGAAAAGCGTATTATGCGCAAAGAATCTCCAAAAGAAATTTTTTTTTTTTTGAAGTTTGGAAACTTCTTTAGAATGACTTTTTTTCCGTTCTTATTTGAGATAACTGGTTCTCTTTCATTATACTAGTTTGATAGCCTCAGAAAAGCATATTTTGCGCAAAGAATCTCGAAAAGAAAAATTTTTTTTTCGAAGTTTGGAAACTTCCTTAGAATCACTTTTTTTCCGTTCTTATTTGAGATAACTGGTTCTCTTTCATTATACTAGTTTGATAGCCTCAGAAAAGCATATTATGCGCAAAGAATCTCGAAAAGAAAAATTTTTTTTTCGAAGTTTGGAAACTTCCTTATAATCACTTTTTTTCCGTTCTTATTTGAGATAACTGGTTCTCTTTCATTATACTAGTTTGATAGCCTCAGAAAAGCATATTATGCGCAAAGAATCTCGAAAAGAAAAAAATTTTTTTTCGAAGTATGGAAACTTCCTTAGAAGCACTTTTTTTCCATTCTTATTTGAGATAACTGGTAATCTCTCATTATACTATTTTGATAGCCTCAGAAAAGCATATTATGCGCAAAGAATCTCGAAAAGAAAAAAATTTTTTTTCGAAGTTTGGAAACTTCAAAAGAATCACTTTTTTTCCATTCTTATTTGAGATAAATGGTAATCTCTCATTATACTAGTTTGATAGCCACAGAAAAGCATATTATGCGCAAAGAATCTCGAAAAGAAAAAAAATTTTTTTCGAAGTTCGGTAACTTCGTTAGAATCACTTTTTTTCCGTTCTTATTTGAGATAACTGGTTCTCTTTCATTATACTAATTAGATAGCCTCAGAAAAGCATATTATGCGCAAAGAATCTCGAATATAAAAAAAATTTTTTTAGAAGTTTGGAAACTTCGTTAGAATCACTTTTTTTCCATTCTTATTTGAGATAACTGGTTCTCTTTCATTATACTAGTTTGATAGCCTCAGAAATGCATATTATACGGTGAGAATCTCGAAAAGAAAAAAAACTTTTTTCGAATTTTGGAAACTTCTTTAGAACCACTTTTTTTCCGTTCTTATTTGAGATAACTGGTTCTCTTTCATTATACTAGTTTGATACACTCAGTAAAGCATATTATGCGCAAAGAATCTCGAAAAGAAAAAAAATTTTTTTCGAAGTCTGGAAACTTCGTTAGAATTACTTTTTTTCCGTTCTTATTTGAGATAACTGGTTCTCTTTCATTATAGTAGTTTCATAGCCTCAGAAAAGCATATTATGCGCAAAGAATCTCGAAATGAAAAAAATTTTTTTCGAAGTTTGGAAACTCCCTTAGAATCACTTTTTTTCCAATCTTATTTGAGATAACTGGTTCTCTTTCATTATACTAGTTTGATAGCCTCAGAAAAGCATATTATGCGCAAAGAATCTCGAAAAGAAAAATATTTTTTTTTTGAAATTTGGAAACTTCTTTAGAATCACTTTTTTTGCGTCTTATTTGAACTACCTGGTGCTCTTTCATTATACTAGTTTGATAGCCTCAGAAAAGCATATTTTGCGCAAAGAATCTCGAAAAGAAAAATTTTTTTTTCGAAGTTTGGAAACTTCCTTAGAATCACTTTTTTTCCGTTCTTATTTGAGATAACTGGTTCTCTTTCATTATACTAGTTTGATAGCCTCAGAAAAGCATATTATGCGCAAAGAATCTCGAAAAGAAAAATTTTTTTTTCGAAGTTTGGAAACTTCCTTATAATCACTTTTTTTCCGTTCTTATTTGAGATAACTGGTTCTCTTTCATTATACTAGTTTGATAGCCTCAGAAAAGCATATTATGCGCAAAGAATCTCGAAAAGAAAAAATTTTTTTTTCGAAGTATGGAAACTTCCGTAGAAGCACTTTTTTTCCATTCTTATTTGAGATAACTGGTAATCTCTCATTATACTAGTTTGATAGCCTCAGAAAATCATATTATGCGCAAAGAATCTCGAAAAGAAAAACATTTTTTTTCGATGTTCGGAAACTTCGTTAGAATCACTTTTTTTCCGTTCTTATTTGAGATAACTGGTTCTCTTTCATTATACTAATTAGATAGCCTCAGAAAAGCATATTATGAGCAAAGAATCTCGAAAATAAAAAAAAAATTTTATAAGTTTGGAAACTGCGTTAGAATCACTTTTTTTCCGTTCTTATTTGAGATAACTGGTTCTCTTTCATTATACCAGTTTGATAACCTCAGAAAAGCATATTATGCGCAAAGAATCTCGAAAAGAAAAAAAAAATTTTTCGTAGTTTGGAAACTTCGTTTGAATCACTTTTTTTCCGTTCTTATTTGAGATAACTGGTTCTCTTTCATTATACTAGTTTGATAGCCTCAGTAAAGCATATTATGTGCAAAGAATCTCGAAAAGAAAAAAAATTTTTTTCGAAGTTTGGATACTTCGTTAGAATCACTTTTTTTCCGTTCTTATTTGAGATAACTGGTTCTCTTTCATTATACTAGTTTGATAGCCTCAGTAAAGCATATTATGCGCAAAGAATCTCGAAAAGAAAAAAAAAATTTTTCGAAGTTTGGAAACGTCGTTTGAATCACTTTTTTCCGTTCTTATTTGAGAAAACAGGTTCTCTTTCATTATAGTAGTTTGATAGCCTCAGAAAAGCATATTATGCGCAAAGAATCTCGAAAAGAAAAAAAATTTTTTTCGAAGTTTGGAAACTTCCTTTGAATAACTTTTTTTCCATTCTTATTTGAGATAACTGGTTCTCTTTCATTATACTAGTTTGATAGCCTCAGAAAAGCATACTATGCGCAAAGAATCTCGAAAAGAAAAAAATTTTTTTTCGAAGTTTGGAAACTTCAAAAGAATCACTTTTTATCCATTCTTATTTGAGATAAATGGTAATCTCTCATTATACTAGTTTGATAGCCTCAGAAAAGCATATTATGCGCAAAGAATCTCGAAAAGAAGAAATTTTTTTTTCGAAGTTTGTAAACTTCGTTAGAATCACCTTTTTTCCGTTGTTAATTGAGATAACGGGTTCTCTTTCATTATACTAGTTTGATAGCCTCAGAAAAGCATATTATGCGCAAAGAATCTCGACAGGAAGAAATTTTTTTTTCGAAGTTTGGAAACTTCGTTACACTCACTTTTTTTCCGTTGTTATTTGAGATAACTGGTTCTCTTTCATTATACTAGTTTGATAGCCTCAGTAAAGCATATTATGCGCAAAGAATCTCGAAAAGAAAAAAAATTTTTTTCGAAGTTTGGAATCTTTGTTAGAATCACTTTTTTTCCGTTCTTATTTGAGATAACTTGTTCTCTTTCATCATAGTAGTTTGATAGCCTCAGAGAAGCATATTATGCGCAAAGAATCTCGAATTGAAAAAAATTTTTATTCGAAGTTTGGAAACTTCCTTAGAATCACTTTTTTTCCAATTTTATTTGAAATAATTGGTTCTCTTTCATTATACTAGTTTGATAGCCTCAGAAAAGCATATTATGCGCAAAGAATCTCGAAAAGAAAAAATTTTTTTTTTTTGAAGTTTGGAAACTTCTTTAGAATCACTTTTTTTCCGTTCTTATTTGAGATAACTGGTTCTCTTTCATTATACTAGTTTGATAGCCTCAGAAAAGCATATTATGCGCAAAGAATCTCGAAAAGAAAAAATTTTTTTTTCGAAGTTTGGAAACTTCGTTAGAATCACTTTTTTTCCGTTCTTATTTGAGATAACTGGTTCTGTTTCATTATACTAGTTTGATACACTCAGAAATGCATATTATGCGCAAAGAATCTCGAAAAGAAAAAAAATTTTTTTCGAAGTTTGGAAACTTCATTAGAAGCCTTTTTTTCCATTCTTATTTGAGTTAACTGGTTCTCTTTCATTATACTAGTTTGATAGCCTCAGAAAATCATATTATCCGCAAAGAATCTCGAAAAGAAAAAAAATTTTTTTCGAAGTTCGGTAACTTCGTTAGAATCACTTTTTTTCCGTTCTTATTTGAGATAACTGGTTCTCTTTCATTATACTAATTTGATAGCCTCAGAAAAGCATATTATGCGCAAAGAATCTCGAAAATAAAAAAAATTTTTTTAGAAGTTTGGAAACTTCGTTAGAATCACTTTTTTTCCGTTCTTATTTGAGATAACTGGTTCTCTTTCATTATTCTAGTTTGATACACTCAGTAAAGCATATTATGCGCAAAGAATCTCGAAAAGAAAAAAAATTTTTTTCGAAGTCTGGAAACTTCGTTAGAATTACTTTTTTTCCGTTCTTATTTGAGATAACTGGTTCTCTTTCATTATAGTATTTTCATAGCCTCAGAAAAGCATATTATGCGCAAAGAATCTCGAAAAGAAAAAAATTTTTTTTTTGAAGTTTGGAAACTTCTTTAGAATCACTTTTTTTGCGTCTTATTTGAACTACCTGGTGCTCTTTCATTATACTAGTTTGATAGCCTCAGAAAAGCATATTTTGCGCAAAGAATCTCGAAAAGAAAAATTTTTTTTTCGAAGTTTGGAAACTTCCTTAGAATCACTTTTTTTCCGTTCCTATTTGAGATAACTGGTTCTCTTTCATTATACTAGTTTGATAGCCTCAGAAAAGCATATTATGCGCAAAGAATCTCGAAAAGAAAAAAAATTTTTTTCGAAGTATGGAAACTTCCTTAGAAGCACTTTTTTTCCATTCTTATTTGAGATAACTGGTAATCTCTCATTATACTAGTTTGATAGCCTCAGAAAATCATATTATGCGCAAAGAATCTCGAAAAGAAAAAAATTTTTTTTCGATGTTCGGAAACTTCGTTAGAATCACTTTTTTTCCGTTCTTATTTGAGATAACTGGTTCTCTTTCATTATACTAATTAGATAGCCTCAGAAAAGCATATTATGCGCAAAGAATCTCGAAAATAAAAAAAAAATTTTTATAAGTTTGGAAACTGCGTTAGAATCACTTTTTTTCCGTTCTTATTTGAGATAACTGGTTCTCTTTCATTATACTAGTTTGATAGCCTCAGTAAAGCATATCATGTGCAAAGAATCTCGAAAAGAAAAAAAATTTTTTTCGAAGTTTGGATACTTCGTTAGAATCACTTTTTTTCCGTTCTTATTTGAGATAACTGGTTCTCTTTCATTATGCTAGTTTGATAGCCTCAGAAAAGCATATTATGCGCAAAGAATCTCGAAAAGAAAAAAATTTTTTTTCGAAGTTTGGAAACTTCAAAAGAATCACTTTTTTTCCATTCTTATTTGAGATAAATGGTAATCTCTCATTATACTAGTTTGATAGCCACAGAAAAGCATATTATGCGCAAAGAATCTCGAAAAGAAAAAAAATTTTTTTCGAAGTTCGGTAACTTCGTTAGAATCACTTTTTTTCCGTTCTTATTTGAGATAACTGGTTCTCTTTCATTATACTAATTAGATAGCCTCAGAAAAGCATATTATGCGCAAAGAATCTCGAAAATAAAAAAAATTTTTTTAGAAGTTTGGAAACTTCGTTAGAATCACTTTTTTTCCGTTCATATTTGAGATAACCGGTTCTCTTTCATTATACTAGTTTGATAGCCTCAGAAAAGCATATTATGCGCAAAGAATCTCGAAAAGAAAAAAAATTTTTTTCGAAGTCTGGAAACTTCGTTAGAATTACTTTTTTTCCGTTCTTATTTGAGATAACTGGTTCTCTTTCATTATAGTAGTTTCATAGCCTCAGAAAAGCATATTATGCGCAAAGAATCTCGAAATGAAAAAAATTTTTTTCGAAGTTTGGAAACTCCCTTAGAATCACTTTTTTTCCAATCTTATTTGAGATAACTGGTTCTCTTTCATTATACTAGTTTGATAGCCTCAGAAAAGCATATTATGCGCAAAGAATCTCGAAAAGAAAAAAATTTTTTTTTTGAAATTTGGAAACTTCTTTAGAATCACTTTTTTTGCGTCTTATTTGAACTACCTGGTGCTCTTTCATTATACTAGTTTGATAGCCTCAGAAAAGCATATTTTGCGCAAAGAATCTCGAAAAGAAAATTTTTTCTTTCGAAGTTTGGAAACTTCCTTAGAATCACTTTTTTTCCGTTCTTATTTGAGATAACTGGTTCTCTTTCATTATACTAGTTTGATGGCCTCAGAAAAGCATATTATGCGCAAAGAATCTCGAAAAGAAAAATTTTTTTTTCGAAGTTTGGAAACTTCCTTATAATCACTTTTTTCCGTTCTTATTTGAGATAACTGGTTCTCTTTCATTATACTAGTTTGATAGCCTCAGAAAAGCATATTATGCGCAAAGAATCTCGAAAAGAAAAAAATTTTTTTTCGAAGTATGGAAACTTCCTTAGAAGCACTTTTTTTCCATTCTTATTTGAGATAACTGGTAATCTCTCATTATACTAGTTTGATAGCCTCAGAAAATCATATTATGCGCAAAGAATCTCGAAAAGAATAAATTTTTTTTCGATGTTCGGAAACTTCGTTAGAATCACTTTTTTTCCGTTCTTATTTGAGATAACTGGTTCTCTTTCATTATACTAATTAGATAGCCTCAGAAAAGCATATTATGAGCAAAGAATCTCGAAAATAAAAAAAAATTTTTTATAAGTTTGGAAACTGCGTTAGAATCACTTTTTTTCCGTTCTTATTTGAGATAACTGGTTCTCTTTCATTATACTAGTCTGATAGCCTCAGAAAAGCATATTATGCGCAAGGAATCTCGAAAAGAAAAAAAATTTTTTTCGAAGTTTGGAAACTTCATTAGAATCACTTTTTTTCCATTCTGATTTGAGATAACTTGTAATCTCTCATTATACTAGTTTGATAGCCACAGAAAATCATATTATGCGCAAAGAATCTCGAAAAGAATAAAATTTTTTTTCGATGTTCCGAAAATTCGTTAGAATCACTTTTTTTCCGTTCTTATTTGAGATAACTGGTTCTCTTGCATTATACCAATTAGATAGCCTCAGAAAAGCATATTATGCGCAAAGAATCTCGAAAATAAAAAAAAATTTTTTAGAAGTTTGGAAACATCGTTAGAATCACTTTTTTTCCGTTCTTATTTGAGATAACTGGTTCTCTTTCATTATACCAATTAGATAGCCTCAGAAAAGCATATTATGCGCAAAGAATCTCGAAAAGAAAAAAATTTTTTTTCGAAGTTTGTAAACTTCGTTAGAATCACCTTTTTTCCGTTGTTAATTGAGATAACGGGTTCTCTTTCATTATACTAGTTTGATAGCCTCAGCAAAGCATATTATGCGCAAAGAATCTCGACAGGAAGAAATTTTTTTTTCGAAGTTTGGAAACTTCGTTACACTCATTTTTTTCCGTTGTTATTTGAGATAACTGGTTCTCTTTCATTATACTAGTTTGATAGCCTCAGTAAAGCATATTATGCGCAAAGAATCTCGAAAAGAAAAAAAATTTTTTTCGAAGTTTGGAATCTTCGTTAGAATCACTTTTTTTCCGTTCTTATTTGAGATAACTGGTTCTCTTTCATCATAGTAGTTTGATAGCCTCAGAAAAGCATATTATGCGCAAAGAATCTCGAAATGAAAAAAATTTTTATTCGAAGTTTGGAAACTTCCTTAGAATCACTTTTTTTCCAATTTTATTTGAAATAATTGGTTCTCTTTCATTATACTAGTTTGATAGCTTCAGAAAAGCATATTATGCGCAAAGAATCTCGAAAAGAAAAAATTTTTTTTTTTGTAGTTTGGAAACTTCTTTAGAATCACTTTTTTTCCGTTCTTATTTGAGATAACTGGTTCTCTTTCATTATACTAGTTTGATAGCCTCAGAAAAGCATATTATGCGCAAAGAATCTCGAAAAGAAAAAAATTTTTTTTCGAAGTATGGAAACTTCCTTAGAAGCATTTTTTTTCCATTCTTATTTGAGATAACTGGTAATCTCTCATTATACTAGTTTGATAGCCTCAGAAAATCATATTATGCGCAAAGAATCTGGAAAAGAAAAAAATTTTTTTTCGATGTTCGGAACCTTCGTTAGAATCACTTTTTTTCCGTTCTTATTTGAGATAACTGGTTCTCTTTCATTATACTAATTAGATAGCCTCAGAAAAGCATATTATGCGCAAAGAATCTCGAAAATAAAAAAAAAATTTTTATAAGTTTGGAAACTGCGTTAGAATCACTTTTTTTCCGTTCTTATTTGAGATAACTGGTTCTCTTTCATTATACTAGTTTGATAGCCTCAGAAAAGCATATTATGCGCAAAGAATCTCGAAAAGAAAAAAATTTTTTTTCGAAGTATGGAAACTTCCTTAGAAGCATTTTTTTTCCATTCTTATTTGAGATAACTGGTAATCTCTCATTATACTAGTTTGATAGCCTCAGAAAATCATATTATGCGCAAAGAATCTGGAAAAGAAAAAAATTTTTTTTCGATGTTCGGAACCTTCGTTAGAATCACTTTTTTTCCGTTCTTATTTGAGATAACTGGTTCTCTTTCATTATACTAATTAGATAGCCTCAGAAAAGCATATTATGCGCAAAGAATCTCGAAAATAAAAAAAAAATTTTTATAAGTTTGGAAACTGCGTTAGAATCACTTTTTTTCCGTTCTTATTTGAGATAACTGGTTCTCTTTCATTATACTAGTTTGATAGCCTCAGAAAAGCATATTATGCGCAAAGAATCTCGAAAAGAAAAAAAAAAATTTTCGTAGTTTGGAAACTTCGTTTGAATCACTTTTTTTCCGTTCTTATTTGAGATAACTGGTTCTCTTTCATTATACTAGTTTGATAGCCTCAGTAAAGCATATTATGTGCAAAGAATCTCGAAAAGAAAAAAAAATTTTTTCGAAGTTTGGATACTTCATTAGAATCACTTTTTTTCCGTTCTTATTTGAGATAACTGGTTCTCTTTCATTATACTAGTTTGATAGCCTCAGTAAAGCATATTATGCGCAAAGAATCTCGAAAAGAAAAAAAAATTTTTTCGAAGTTTGGAAACGTCGTTTGAATCACTTTTTTCCGTTCTTATTTGAGATAACTGGTTCTCTTTCATTATAGTAGTTTGATAGCCTCAGAAAAGCATATTATGCGCAAAGAATCTCGAAATGAAAAAAAATTTTTTTCGAAGTTTGGAAACTTCCTTAGAATCACTTTTTTTCCATTCTTATTTGAGATAACTGGTTCTCTTTCATTATACTAGTTTGATAGCCTCAGAAAAGCATATTATGCGCAAAGAATCTCGAAAAGAAAAAATTTTTTTTTCGAAGTTTGGAAACTTCAAAAGAATCACTTTTTTTCCATTCTTATTTGAGATAAATGGTAATCTCTCATTATACTAGTTTGATAGCCTCAGAAAAGCATATTATGCGCAAAGAATCTCGAAAAGAAGAAATTTTTTTTTCGAAGTTTGTAAACTTCGTTAGAATCACCTTTTTTCCGTTGTTAATTGAGATAACGGGTTCTCTTTCATTATACTAGTTTGATAGCCTCAGAAAAGCATATTATGCGCAAAGAATCTCGACAGGAAGAAATTTTTTTTTCGAAGTTTGGAAACTTTGTTACACTCACTTTTTTTCCGTTGTTATTTGAGATAACTGGTTCTCTTTCATTATACTAGTTTGATAGCCTCAGTAAAGCATATTATGCGCAAAGAATCTCGAAAAGAAAAAAAATTTTTTTCGAAGTTTGGAATGTTCGTTAGAATCACTTTTTTTCCGTTCTTATTTGAGATAACTGGTTCTCTTTCATCATAGTAGTTTGATAGCCTCAGAAAAGCATATTATGCGCAAAGAATCTCGAAATGAAAAAAATTTTTATTCGAAGTTTGGAAACTTCCTTAGAATCACTTTTTTACCAATTTTATTTGAAATAATTGGTTCTCTTTCATTATACTAGTTTGATAGCTTCAGAAAAGCATATTATGCGCAAAGAATCTCGAAAAAAAAATTTTTTTTTTTTTGAAGTTTGGAAACTTCTTTAGAATCACTTTTTTTCCGTTCTTATTTGAGATAACTGGTTCTCTTTCATTATACTAGTTTGATAGCCTCAGAAAAGCATATTATGCGCAAAGAATCTCGAAAAGAAAAAATTTTTTCTTCGAAGTTTGGAAACTTCGTTAGAATCACTTTTTTTCCGTTCTTATTTGAGATAACTGGTTCTCTTTCATTATACTAGTCTGATAGCCTCAGAAAAGCATATTATGCGCAAGGAATCTAGAAAAGAAAAAAAATTTTTTTCGAAGTTTGGAAACTTCATTACAATCACTTTTTTTCCATTCTGATTTGAGATAACTTGTAATCTCTCATTATACTAGTTTGATAGCCACAGAAAATCATATTATGCGCAAAGAATCTCGAAAAGAATAAAATTTTTTTTCGATGTTCCGAAAATTCGTTAGAATCACTTTTTTTCCGTTCTTATTTGAGATAACTGGTTCTCTTGCATTATACCAATTAGATAGCCTCAGAAAAGCATATTATGCGCAAAGAATCTCGAAAATAAAAAAAAAATTTTTAGAAGTTTGGAAACATCGTTAGAATCACTTTTTTTCCGTTCATATTTGAGATAACTGGTTCTCTTTCATTATACCAATTAGATAGCCTCAGAAAAGCATATTATGCGCAAAGAATCTCGAAAAGAAAAAAATTTTTTTTCGAAGTTGGAAACTTTATTAGAATCACTTTTTTTCTATTCTTATTTGAGATAACTGGTAATCTCTCATTATACTAATTTGATAGCCTCAGAAAAGCATATTATGCGCGAGAATCTCGAAAAGAAAAAAAGTTTTTTTCGAAGTTTCGAAACTTCCTTAGAATCACATTTTTCCGTTCTTATTTGAGATAACTCTCTTTCATTATACTAATTAGATGGCCTCAGAAAAGCATATTATGCGCAAAGAATCTCGAAAATAAAAAAATTTTTTTTAGAACATTGGAAACTTCGTTAGAAACACTTTTTTCCGTTCTTATTTGAGAGAACTGGTTCTCTTTCATTATACTAGTTAGATAGCCTCAGAAAAGCATATTATGCGCAAAGAATCTCGAAAAGAAAAAAATTTTTTTTCGAAGTTTGGAAACTTCGTTAGAATCACTTTTTTTCCATCTTATTTGAGATAACTGGTAATCTCTCATTATATTAGTTTGATAGCCTCAGAAAAGCATATTATGCGCAAAGAATCTCGAAAAGAAAAAAATTTTTTTTCGAAGTTTGGAAACGTCGTTTGAATCACTTTTTTCCGTTCTTATTTGAGATAACTGGTTCTCTTTCATTATAGTAGTTTGATAGCCTCAGAAAAGCATATTATGCGCAAAGAATCTCGAAAAGAAAAAAATTTTTTTTCGAAGTTTGCAAACTTTTTAGAATCACTTTTTTTCCGTTCTTATTTGAGATAACTGGTTCTCTTTCATTATACTAGTTTGATAGCCTCAGAAAAGCATATTATGCGCAAAGAATCTCCAAAAGAAAAAAAATCTTTTTTCAAAGTTTGGAAACTTCCTTAGAAACACTTTTTTTCCATTCTTATTTGAGATAACTGGTTCTCTTTCATTATACTAGTTTGATAGCCTCAGAAAAGCATATTATGCGCAAAGAATCTCCAAAAGAAAAAAAATCTTTTTTCAAAGTTTGGAAACTTCCTTAGAAACACTTTTTTTCCATTCTTATTTGAGATAACTGGTTCTCTTTCATTATACTAGTTTGATAGCCTCAGAAAAGCTTATTATGCGCAAAGAATCTCGAAAAGAAAAAAATTTTTTTTCGAAGTTTGGAAACTTCAAAAGAATCACTTTTTTTCCATTCTTATTTGAGATAAATGGTAATCTCTCATTATACTAGTTTGATAGCCTCAGAAAAGCATATTATGCGCAAAGAATCTCGAAAAGAAGAAATTTTTTTTTCGAAGTTTGTAAACTTCGTTAGAATCAACATTTTTCCGTTGTTAATTGAGATAACGGGTTCTCTTTCATTATACTAGTTTGATAGCCTCAGAAAAGCATATTATGCGCAAAGAATCTCGACAGGAAGAAATTTTTTTTTCGAAGTTTGGAAACTTCGTTACACTCACTTTTTTTCCGTTCTTATTTGAGATAACTGGTTCTCTTTCATTATACTAGTTTGATAGCCTCAGAAAAGCATATTATGCGCAAAGAATCTCGAAAAGAAAAAATTTTTTCTTCGAAGTTTGGAAACTTCATTAGAATCACTTTTTTTCCATTCTGATTTGAGATAACTTGTAATCTCTCATTATACTAGTTTGATAGCCACAGAAAATCATATTATGCGCAAAGAATCTCGAAAAGAATAAAATTTTTTTTCGATGTTCCGAAAATTCGTTAGAATCACTTTTTTTCTGTTCTTAGTTGAGATAACTGGTTCTCTTTCATCATAGTAGTTTGATAGCCTCAGAAAAGCATATTATGCGCAAAGAATCTCGAAATGAAAAAAATTTTTATTCGAAGTTTGGAAACTTCCTTAGAATCACTTTTTTTCCAATTTTATTTGAAATAATTGGTTCTCTTTCATTATACTAGTTTGATAGCTTCAGAAAAGCATATTATGCGCAAAGAATTTCGAAAAGAAAAATTTTTTTTTTTTTGAAGTTTGGAAACTTCTTTAGAATCACTTTTTTTCCATTCTTATTTGAGATAACTGGTTCTCTTTCATTATACTAGTTTGATAGCCTCAGAAAAGCATATTATGCGCAAAGAATCTCGAAAAGAAAAAAATTTTTTTTCGAAGTATGGAAACTTCCTTAGAAGCACTTTTTTTCCATTCTTATTTGAGATAACTGGTAATCTCTCATTATACTAGTTTGATAGCCTCAGAAAATCATATTATGCGCAAAGAATCTCGAAAAGAAAAAAATTTTTTTTCGATGTTCGGAAACTTCGTTAGAATCACTTTTTTTCCGTTCTTATTTGAGATAACTGGTTCTCTTTCATTATACTAATTAGATAGCCTCAGAAAAGCATATTATGCGCAAAGAATCTCGAAAATAAAAAAAAAATTTTTATAAGTTTGGAAACTGCGTTAGAATCACTTTTTTTCCGTTCTTATTTGAGATAACTGGTTCTCTTTCATTATACTAGTTTGATAGCCTCAGAAAAGCATATTATGCGCAAAGAATCTCGAAAAGAAAAAAAAAATTTTTCGTAGTTTGGAAACTTCGTTTGAATCACTTTTTTTCCGTTCTTATTTGAGATAACTGGTTCTCTTTCATTATACTAGTTTGATAGCCTCAGTAAAGCATATTATGTGCAAAGAATCTCGAAAAGAAAAAAAATTTTTTTCGAATTTTGGATACTTCGTTAGAATCACTTTTTTTCCGTTCTTATTTGAGATAACTGGTTCTCTTTCATTATACTAGTTTGATAGCCTCAGTAAAGCATATTATGCGCAAAGAATCTCGAAAAGAAAAAAAAATTTTTCGAAGTTTGGAAACGTCGTTTGAATCACTTTTTTCCGTTCATATTTGAGATAACTGGTTCTCTTTTATTATAGTAGTTTGATAGCCTCAGAAAAGCATATTATGCGCAAAGAATCTCGAAATGAAAAAAAATTTTTTTCGAAGTTTGGAAACTTCCTTAGAATCACTTTTTTTCCATTCTTATTTGAGATAACTGGTTCTCTTTCATTATACTAGTTTGATAGCCTCAGAAAAGCATATTATGCGCAAAGAATCTCGAAAAGAAAAAAATTTTTTTTCGAAGTTTGGAAACTTCAAAAGAATCACTTTTTTTCCATTCTTATTTGAGATAAATGGTAATCTCTCATTATACTAGTTTGATAGCCTCAGAAAAGCATATTATGCGCAAAGAATCTCGAAAAGAAGAAATTTTTTTTTCGAAGTTTGTAAACTTCGTTAGAATCACCTTTTTTCCGTTGTTAATTGAGATAACGGGTTCTCTTTCATCATAGTAGTTTGATAGCCTCAGAAAAGCATATTATGCGCAAAGAATCTCGAAATGAAAAAAATTTTTATTCGAAGTTTGGAAACTTCCTTAGAATCACTTTTTTTCCAATTTTATTTGAAATAATTGGTTCTCTTTCATTATACTAGTTTGATAGCTTCAGAAAAGCATATTATGCGCAAAGAATATCGAAAAAAAAAATTTTTTTTTTTTGAAGTTTGGAATCTTCTTTAGAATCACTTTTTTTCCGTTCTTATTTGAGATAACTGGTTCTCTTTCATTATACTAGTCTGATAGCCTCAGAAAAGCATATTATGCTCAAGGAATCTGGAAAAGAAAAAAATTTTTTTTCGATGTTCGGAACCTTCGTTAGAATCACTTTTTTTCCGTTCTTATTTGAGATAACTGGTTCTCTTTCATTATACTAATTAGATAGCCTCAGAAAAGCATATTATGCGCAAAGAATCTCGAAAATAAAAAAAAAAATTTTATAAGTTTGGAAACTGCGTTAGAATCACTTTTTTTCCGTTCTTATTTGAGATAACTGGTTCTCTTTCATTATACTAGTTTGATAGCCTCAGAAAAGCATATTATGCGCAAAGAATCCCGAAAAGAAAAAAATTTTTTTTCGAAGTATGGAAACTTCCTTAGAAGCATTTTTTTTCCATTCTTATTTGAGATAACTGGTAATCTCTCATTATACTAGTTTGATAGCCTCAGAAAATCATATTATGCGCAAAGAATCTGGAAAAGAAAAAAATTTTTTTTCGATGTTCGGAACCTTCGTTAGAATCACTTTTTTTCCGTTCTTATTTGAGATAACTGGTTCTCTTTCATTATACTAATTAGATAGCCTCAGAAAAGCATATTATGCGCAAAGAATCTCGAAAATAAAAAAAAAATTTTTATAAGTTTGGAAACTGCGTTAGAATCACTTTTTTTCCGTTCTTATTTGAGATAACTGGTTCTCTTTCATTATACTAGTTTGATAGCCTCAGAAAAGCATATTATGCGCAAAGAATCTCGAAAAGAAAAAAAAAATTTTTCGTAGTTTGGAAACTTCGTTTGAATCACTTTTTTTCCGTTCTTATTTGAGATAACTGGTTCTCTTTCATTATACTAGTTTGATAGCCTCAGTAAAGCATATTATGTGCAAAGAATCTCGAAAAGAAAAAAAATTTTTTTCGAAGTTTGGATACTTCGTTAGAATCACTTTTTTTCCGTTCTTATTTGAGATAACTGGTTCTCTTTCATTATACTAGTTTGATAGCCTCAGTAAAGCATATTATGCGCAAAGAATCTCGAAAAGAAAAAAAAATTTTTTCGAAGTTTGGAAACGTCGTTTGAATCACTTTTTTCCGTTCTTATTTCAGATAACTGGTTCTCTTTCATTATAGTAGTTTGATAGCCTCAGAAAAGCATATTATGCGCAAAGAATCTCGAAATGAAAAAAAATTTTTTTCGAAGTTTGGAAACTTCCTTAGAATCACTTTTTTTCCATTCTTATTTGAGATAACTGGTTCTCTTTCATTATACTAGTTTGATAGCCTCAGAAAAGCATATTATGCGCAAAGAATCTCGAAAAGAAAAAAATTTTTTTTCGAAGTTTGGAAACTTCAAAAGAATCACTTTTTTTCCATTCTTATTTGAGATAAATGGTAATCTCTCATTATACTAGTTTGATAGCCTCAGAAAAGCATATTATGCGCAAAGAATCTCGAAAAGAAGAAATTTTTTTTTCGAAGTTTGTAAACTTCGTTAGAATCACCTTTTTTCCGTTGTTAATTGAGATAACGGGTTCTCTTTCATTATACTAGTTTGATAGCCTCAGAAAAGCATATTATGCGCAAAGAATCTCGACAGGAAGAAATTTTTTTTTCGAAGTTTGGAAACTTTGTTACACTCACTTTTTTTCCGTTGTTATTTGAGATAACTGGTTCTCTTTCATTATACTAGTTTGATAGCCTCAGTAAAGCATATTATGCGCAAAGAATCTCGAAAAGAAAAAAAATTTTTTTCGAAGTTTGGAATGTTCGTTAGAATCACTTTTTTTCCGTTCTTATTTGAGATAACTGGTTCTCTTTCATCATAGTAGTTTGATAGCCTCAGAAAAGCATATTATGCGCAAAGAATCTCGAAATGAAAAAAATTTTTATTCGAAGTTTGGAAACTTCCTTAGAATCACTTTTTTTCCAATTTTATTTGAAATAATTGGTTCTCTTTCATTATACTAGTTTGATAGCTTCAGAAAAGCATATTATGCGCAAAGAATCTCGAAAAAAAAAATTTTTTTTTTTTGAAGTTTGGAAACTTCTTTAGAATCACTTTTTTTCCGTTCTTATTTGAGATAACTGGTTCTCTTTTATTATACTAGTTTGATAGCCTCAGAAAAGCATATTATGCGCAAAGAATCTCGAAAAGAAAAAATTTTTTTTTCGAAGTTTGGAAACTTCGTTAGAATCACTTTTTTCCCGTTCTTATTTGAGATAACTGGTTCTCTTTCATTATACTAGTCTGATAGCCTCAGAAAAGCATATTATGCGCAAGGAATCTCGAAAAGAAAAAAAATTTTTTTCGAAGTTTGGAAACTTCATTAGAATCACTTTTTTTCCATTCTGATTTGAGATAACTTGTAATCTCTCATTATACTAGTTTGATAGCCACAGAAAATCATATTATGCGCAAAGAATCTCGAAAAGAATAAAATTTTTTTTCGATATTCCGAAAATTCGTTAGAATCACTTTTTTTCCGTTCTTATTTGAGATAACTGGTTCTCTTGCATTATACCAATTAGATAGCCTCAGAAAAGCATATTATGCGCAAAGAATCTCGAAAATAAAAAAAAATTTTTTAGAAGTTTGGAAACATCGTTAGAATCACTTTTTTTCCGTTCATATTTGAGATAACTGGTTCTCTTTCATTATACCAATTAGATAGCCTCAGAAAAGCATATTATGCGCAAAGAATCTCGAAAAGAAAAAAATTTTTTTTCGAAGTTGGAAACTTTATTAGAATCACTTTTTTTCTATTCTTATTTGAGATAACTGGTAATCTCTCATTATACTAGTTTGATAGCCTCAGAAAAGCATATTATGCGCAAAGAATCTCGAAAAGAAAAAAATTTTTTTTCGAAGTTTGGAAACTTCGTTAGAATCACTTTTTTTCCATTCTTATTTGAGATAACTGGTAATCTCTCATTATATTAGTTTGATAGCCTCAGAAAAGCATATTATGCGCAAAGAATCTCGAAAAGAAAAAAAATTTTTTCGAAGTTTGGAAACGTCGTTTGAATCACTTTTTTCCGTTCTTATTTGAGATAACTGGTTCTCTTTCATTATAGTAGTTTGATAGCCTCAGAAAAGCATATTATGCGCAAAGAATCTCGAAAAGAAAAAAATTTTTTTTCGAAGATTGGAAACTTTTTAGAATCAATTTTTTTCCGTTCTTATTTGAGATAACTGGTTCTCTTTCATTATACTAGTTTGATAGCCTCAGAAAAGCATATTATGCACAAAGAATCTCGAAAGAAAAATTTTTTTTTTCGAAGTTTGGAAACTTCGTTAGAATCACTTTTTTTCCGTTCTTATTTGAGATAACTGGTTCTCTTTCATTATACTAGTTTGATAGACTCAGAAAAGCATATTATGCGCAAAGAATCTCGAAAATAAAAAAAAAATTTTTCGAAGTTTGAAACTTCGTTAGAATCACTTTTTTTCCGTTCTTATTTGAGATAACTGGTTCTCTTTCATTATACTAGTTTGATAGCCTCAGAAAAGCATATTATGCGCAAAGAATCTCGAAATGAAAAAAATTTTTTTTCGAAGTTTGGAAACTTCCTTAGAATCACTTTTTTTCCATTCTTATTTGAGATAACTGGTTGTCTTTCATTATACTAGTTTGATAGCCTCAGAAAAGCATAATATGCACAAAGAATCTAGAAAAGAAAAAAATTTTTTTTCGAAGTTTGGAAACTTCGTTAGAATCACTTTTTTTCCGTTCTTATTTGAGATAACTGGTTCTCTTTCATTATACTAGTTTGATAGCCTCAGTAAAGCATATTATGCGCAAAGAATCACGAAAAGAAAAAAAAAATTTTTTGAAGTTTGGAAACTTCGTTAGAATCAATTTTTTTCCATTCTTATTTGAGATAACTGGTTCTCTTTCATTATACTAGTTTGATAGCTTCAGAAAAGCATATTATGCGCAAAGAATCTCGAAAAGAAAATTTTTTTTTTTTTGAAGTTTGCAAACTTCTTTAGAATGACTTTTTTTCCGTTCTTATTTGAGATAACTGGTTCTCTTTCATTATACTAGTTTGATAGCCTCAGAAAAGCGTATTATGCGCAAAGAATCTCGAAAAGAAAAAATTTTTTTTTCGAAGTTTGGAAACCGTTAGAATCCCTTTTTTTCCGTTCTTATTTGAGATAACTGGTTCTCTTTCATTATACTAGTTTGATACACTCAGAAAAGCATATTATGCGCAAAGAATCTCGAAAAAAAAAAAAATTTTTTTCGAAGTTTGGAAACTTCATTAGAAGCACTTTTTTTCCATTCTTATTTGAGATAACTGGTAATCTCTCATTATACTAGTTTGATAGCCTCAGAAAATCATATTATGCGCAAAGAATCTCGAAAAGAAAAAAAAATTTTTTCGAAGTTCGGAAACTTCATTAGAATCACTTTTTTTCCGTTCTTATTTGAGATAACTGGTTCTCTTTCATTATACTAGTTTGATAGCCTCAGAAAAGCATATTATGCGCAAAGAATCTCGAAATGAAAAAAATTTATTTCGAAGTTTGGAAACTCCCTTAGAATCACTTTTTTTCCAATCTTATTTGAGATAACTGGTTCTCTTTCATTATACTAGTTTGATAGCCTCAGAAAAGCATATTATGCGCAAAGAATCTCGAAAAGAAAAAATTTTTTTTTTTGAAGTTTAGAAACTTCTTTAGAATCACTTTTTTTGCGTTCTTATTTGAGATACCTGGTTCTCTTTCATTATACTAGTTTGATAGCCTCAGAAAAGCATATTATGCGCAAAGAATCTCGAAAAGAAAAAATTTTTTTTTCGATGTTTGGAAACTTCCTTAGAATCACTTTTTTTCCAATTTTATTTGAAATAACTGGTTCTCCATCATTATACTAGTTTGATAGCCTCAGTAAAGCATATTATGCGCAAAGAATCTCGAAAAGAAAAAAAATTTTTATTCGAAGTTTGGAAACTTCCTTAGAATCACTTTTTTTCCAATTTTATTTGAAATAATTGGTTCTCTTTCATTATACTAGTTTGATAGCTTCAGAAAAGCATATTATGCGCAAAGAATCTCGAAAAGAAAAAATTTTTCCTCCAAGTTTGGAAACTTCGTTAGAATCACTTTTTTTCCGTTCTTATTTGAGATAACTGGTTCTCTTTCATTATACTAGTCTGATAGCCTCAGAAAAGCATATTATGCGCAAAGAATCTCGAAAAGTAAAAAATTTTTTTTCGAAGTTTGGAAACTTCATTAGAATCACTTTTTTTCCATTCTGATTTGAGATAACTTGTAATCTCTCATTATACTAGTGTGATAGCCACAGAAAATCATATTATGCGCAAAGAATCTCGAAAAGAATAAAAATTTTTTTCGATGTTCCGAAAATTCGTTAGAATCACTTTTTTTCCGTTCTTATTTGAGATAACTGGTTCTCTTGCATTATACCAATTAGATAGCCTCAGAAATGCATATTATGCGCAAAGAATCTCGAAAATAAAAAAATTTTTTTTAGATGTTTGCAAACTTCGTTAGAATCACTTTTTTCCGTTCTTATTTGAGATAACTGGTTCTCTTTCATTATACCAATTAGATAGCCTCAGAAAAGCATATTATGCGCAAAGAATCTCGAAAAGAAAAAAAATTTTTTTCGAAGTAGGAAACTTCATTAGAATCACTTTTTTTCTATTCTTATTTGAGATAACTGTTAATCTCTCATTATACTAGTTTGATAGCCTCAGAAAAGCATATTATGCGCGAGAATCTCGAAAAGAAAAAAAGTTTTTTTCGAAGTTTCGAAACTTCCTTAGAATCACATTTTTCCGTTCTTATTTGAGATAACTCTCTTTCATTATACTAATTAGATAGCCTCAGAAAAGCATATTATGCGCAAAGAATCTCGAAAATAAAAAAATTTTTTTAGAACATTGGAAACTTCGTTAGAAACACTTTTTTTCCGTTCTTATTAGAGAGAACTGGTTCTCTTTCATTATACTAGTTAGATAGCCTCAGAAAAGCATATTATGCGCAAAGAATCTCTAAAAGAAAAAATTTTTTATTCGAAGTTTGGAAACTTGGTTAGAATTACTTTTTTTCCATTCTTATTTGAGATAACTGGTAATCTCTCATTATATTAGTTTGATAGCCTCAGAAAAGCATATTATGCGCAAAGAATCTCGAAAAGAAAAAAAATTTTTTTCGAAGTTTGGATACTTCGTTAGAATCACTTTTTTTCCGTTCTTATTTGAGATAACTGGTTCTCTTTCATTATACTAGTTTGATAGCCTCAGTAAATGATATTATGCGCAAAGAATCTCGAAAAGAAAAAAAAATTTTTTCGAAGTTTGGAAACGTCGTTTGAATCACTTTTTTCCCTTCTTATTTGAGATAACTGGTTCTCTTTCATTATAGTAGTTTGATAGCCTCAGAAAAGCATATTATGGGCAAAGAATCTCGAAATGAAAAAAATTTTTTTTCGAAGTTTGGAAACTTCCTTAGAATCACTTTTTTTCCATTCTTATTTGAGATAACTGGTTCTCTTTCATTATACTAGTTTGATAGCCTCAGAAAAGCATATTATGCGCAAAGAATCTCGAAAAGAAAAAAAATTTTTTTCGAAGTTTGGAAACTTCAAAAGAATCACTTTTTTTCCATTCTTATTTGAGATAAATGGTAATCTCTCATTATACTAGTTTGATAGCCTCAGAAAAGCATATTATGCGCAAAGAATTTCGAAAAGAAGAAATTTTTTTTTCGAAGTTTGTAAACTTCGTTAGAATCACCTTTTTTCCGTTGTTAATTGAGATAACGGGTTCTCTTTCATTATACTAGTTTGATAGCCTCAGAAAATCATATTATGCGCAAAGAATCTCGACAGGAAGAAATTTTTTTTTCGAAGTTTGGAAACTTCGTTACATTCACTTTTTTTCCTTTGTTATTTGAGATAACTGGTTCTCTTTCATTATACTAGTTTGATAGCCTCAGTAAAGCATATTATGCGCAAAGAATCTCGAAAAGAAAAAAAATTTTTTTCGAAGTTTGGAAACCTCCTTAGAATCACTTTTTTTCCGTTCTTATTTGAGATAACTGGTTCTCTTTCATCATAGTAGTTTGAAAGCCTCAGAAAAGCATATTATGCGCAAAGAATCTCGAAATGAAAAAAATTTTTATTCGAAGTTTGAAAACTTCCTTCGAATCACTTTTTTTCCAATTTTATTTGAAATAATTGGTTCTCCTTCATTATACTAGTTTGATAGCGTCAGAAAAGCATATTATGTGCAAAGAATTTCGAAAAGAAAAAAAATTTTTTTTTTGAAGTTTGGAAACTTCTTTAGAATCACTTTTTTTCCGTTCTTATTTGAGATAACTGGTTCTCTGTCATTATACTAGTTTGATAAATTCAGAAAAGCATATTATGCGCAAAGAATCTCGAAAAGAAAAAATTTTTTCTTCGAAGTTTGGAAACTTCGTTAGAATCACTTTTTTTCCGTTCTTATTTGAGATAACTGGTTATCTTTCATTATACTAGTCTGATAGCCTCAGAAAAGCATATTATGCGCAAGGAATCTCGAAAAGAAAAAAAATTTTTTTCGAAGTTTGGAAACTTCATTAGAATCACTTTTTTTCCATTCTGATTTGAGATAACTTGTAATCTCTCATTATACTAGTTTGATAGCCACAGAAAATCATATTATGCGCAAAGAATCTCGAAAAGAATAAAATTTTTTTTCGTTGTTCCGAAAATTCGTTAGAATCACTTTTTTTCCGTTCTGATTTGAGATAACTGGTTCTCTTGCATTATACCAATTAGATAGCCTCAGAAAAGCATATTATGCGCAAAGAATCTCGAAAATAAAAAAAATTTTTTTAGAAGTTTGGAAACTTCGTTAGAATCACTTTTTTTCCGTTTTTATTTGAGATAACTGGTTCTCTTTCATTATACCAATTAGATAGCCTCAGAAAAGCATATTATGCGCAAAGAATCTCGAAAAGAAAAAAATTTTTTTTCGAAGTTGGAAACTTTATTAGAATCACTTTTTTTCTATTCATATTTGAGATAACTGGTAATCTCTCATTATACTAGTTTGATAGCCCTACAAAAGCATATTATGCGCGAGAATCTCGAAAAGAAAAAGTTTTTTTCGAAGTTTCGAAACTTCCTTAGAATCACATTTTTCCGTTCTTATTTGAGATAACTCTCTTTCATTATACTAATTAGATAGCCTCAGAAAAGCATATTATGCGCAAAGAATCTCGAAAATACAAAATTTTTTTTAGAACATTGGAAACTTCGTTAGAAACACTTTTTTCCGTTCTTATTTGAGAGAACTGGTTCTCTTTCATTATACTAGTTAGATAGCCTCAGAAAAGCATATTATGCGCAAAGAATCTCGAAAAGAAAAAAATTTTTTTTCGAAGTTTGGAAACTTCGTTAGAATCACTGGTAATCTCTCATTATATTAGTTTGATAGCCTCAGAAAAGCATATTATGCGCAAAGAATCTCGAAAAGAAAAAAAATTTTTTTCGAAGTTTGGAAACGTCGTTTGAATCACTTTTTTCCGTTCTTATTTGAGATAACTGGTTTTCTTTCATTATACTAGTTTGATAGACTCAGAAAAGCATATTATGCGCAAAGAATCTCAAAAATAAAAAAAAAATTTTTCGAAGTTTGAAACTTCGTTAGAATCACTTTTTTTCCGTTCTTATTTGAGATAACTGGTTCTCTTTCATTATACTAGTTTGATAGCCTCAGAAAAGCATATTATGCGCAAAGAATCTCCAAAAGAAAAAAAATCTTTTTTCAAAGTTTGGAAACTTCCTTAGAAACACTTTTTTTCCATTCTTATTTGAGTTAACTGGTTCTCTTTCATTATACTAGTTTGATAGCCTCAGAAAAGCATATTATGCACAAAGAATCTCGAAAGAAAATTTTTTTTTTTTCGAAGTTTGGAAACTTCCTTAGAATCACTTTTTTTCCGTTCTTATTTGAGATAACTGGTTCTCTTGCATTATACTAGTTTGATAGCCTCAGTAAAGCATATTATGCGCAAAGAATCACGAAAAGAAAAAAAATTTTTTTCGAAGTTTGGAAACTTCGTTAGAATCGCTTTTTTTCCTTTCTTATTTGAGATAACTGGTTCTCTTTCATCATAGTAGTTTGATAGCCTCAGAAAAGCATATTATGCGCAAAGAATCTCGAAATGAAAAAAAATTTTATTCGAAGTTTGGAAACTTCCTTAGAATCACTTTTTTTCCAATTTTATTTGAAATAATTGGTTCTCTTTCATTATACTAGTTTGATAGCTTCAGAAAAGCATATTATGCGCAAAGAATCTCGAAAAGAAAAAAATTTTTTTTTTTTGAAGTTTGGAAACTTCTTTACAATCACTTTTTTTCCGTTCTTATTTGAGATAACTGGTTCTCTTTCATTATACTAGTTTGATAGCCTCAGAAAAGCATATTATGCTCAAAGAATCTCGAAAAGAAAAAATTTTTTCTTCGAAGTTTGGAAACTTCGTTAGAATCACTTTTTTTCCGTTCTTATTTGAGATAACTGGTTCTCTTTCATTATACTAGTCTGATAGCCTCAGAAAAGCATATTATGCTCAAGGGATCTCGAAAAGAAAAAAAATTTTTTTCGAAGTTTGGAAACTTCATTAGAATCACTTTTTTTCCATTCTGATTTGAGATAACTTGTAATCTCTCATTATACTAGTTTGATAGCCACAGAAAATCATATTATGCGCAAAGAATCTCGAAAAGAATAAAATTTTTTTTCGATGTTCCGAAAATTCGTTAGAATCACTTTTTTTCCGTTCTTATTTGAAATAACTGGTTCTCTTGCATTATACCAATTAGATAGCCTCAGAAAAGCATATTATGCGCAAAGAATCTCGAAAATAAAAAAAATTTTTTTAGAAGTTTGGAAACTTCGTTAGAATCACTTTTTTTCCGTTCTTATTTGAGATAACTGGTTCTCTTTCATTATACCAATTAGATAGCCTCAGAAAAGCATATTATGCGCAAAGAATCTCGAAAAGAAAAAAATTTTTTTTCGAAGTAGGAAACTTCATTAGAATCACTTTTTTTCTATTCTTATTTGAGATAACTGTTAATCTCTCATTATACTAGTTTGATAGCCTCAGAAAAGCATATTATGCGCGAGAATGTCGAAAAGAAAAAAAGTTTTTTTCGAATTTTCCAAACTTCCTTAGAATCACATTTTTCCGTTCTTACTTGAGATAACTCTCTTTCATTATACTAATTAGATACCCTCAGAAAAGCATATTATGCGCAAAGAATCTCGAAAATAAAAAATTTTTTTTAGAACATTGGAAACTTCGTTAGAAACACTTTTTTTCCGTTCTTATTTCAGAAAACTGGTTCTCTTTCATTATAGTAGTTTGATAGCCTCAGAAAAGCATATTATGCGCAAAGAATCTCGAAAAGAAAAAAATTTTTTTTCGAAGTTTGGAAACTTTTTAGAATCACTTTTTTTCCGTTCTTATTTGAGATAACTGGTTGTCTTTCATTATACTAGTTTGATAGCCTCAGAAAGGCATATTATGCGCAAAGAATCTCCAAAAGAAAAAAAATCTTTTTTCAAAGTTAGGAAACTTCCTTAGAAACACTTTTTTTCCATTCTTATTAGAGTTAACTGGTTCTCTTTCATTATACTAGTTTGATAGCCTCAGAAAAGCATATTATGCACAAAGAATCTCGAAAGAAAAATTTTTTTTTTCGAAGTTTGGAAACTTCGTTAGAATCACTTTTTTTCCGTTCTTATTTGAGATAACTGGTTCTCTTTCATTATACTAGTTTGATAGCCTCAGAAAAGCATATTATGCGCAAAGAATCTCGAAAATAAAAAAAAAAATTTTCGAAGTTTGAAACTTCGTTAGAATCACTTTTTTTCCGTTCTTATTTGAGATAACTGGTACTCTTTCATTATACTAGTTTGATAGCCTCAGAAAAGCATATTATGCGCAAAGAATCTCCAAAAGAAAAAAAATCTTTTTTCAAAGTTTGGAAACTTCCTTAGAAACACTTTTTTTCCATTCTTATTTGAGTTAACTGGTTCTCTTTCATTATACTAGTTTGATAGCCTCAGAAAAGCATATTATGCACAAAGAATCTCGAAAGAAATTTTTTTTTTTTCGAAGTTTGGAAACTTCGTTAGAATCACTTTTTTTCCGTTCTTATTTGAGATAACTGGTTCTCTTTCATTATACTAGTTTGATAGCCTCAGAAAAGCATATTATGCGCAAAGAATCTCGAAATGAAAAAAATTTTTTTTCGAAGTTTGGAAACTTCCTTAGAATCACTTTTTTTCCATTCTTATTTGAGATAACTGGATGTCTATCATTATACTAGTATGATAGCCTCAGAAAAGCATAATATGCACAAAGAATCTCGAAAAGAAAAAAATTTTTTTTAGAACATTGGAAACTTCGTTAGAAACACTTTTTTCCGTTCTTATTTGAGAGAACTGGTTCTCTTTCATTATACTAGTTAGATAGCCTCAGATTAGCATATTATGCGCAAAGAATCTCGAAAAGAAAAAAATTTTTTTTCGAAGTTTGGAAAATTCGTTAGAATCACTTTTTTTCCATTCTTATTTGAGATAACTGGTAATCTCTCATTATATTAGTTTGATAGCCTCAGAAAAGCATATTATGCGCAAAGAATCTCGAAAAGAAAAAAATTTTTTTTCGAAGTTTGGAAACTTCATTAGAAGCACTTTTTTTCCATTCTTATTTCAGATAACTGGTAATCTCTAATTATACTAGTTTGATAGCCTCAGAAAAGCATATTATGCGCAAAGAATCTCGAAAAGAAAAATTTTTTTTTTTTTGAAGTTTGGAAACTTCTTTAGAATCACTTTTTTGCGTTCTTATTTGAGATACCTGGTTCTCTTTCATTATACTAGTTTGATAGCCTCAGAAAAGCATATTATGCGCAAAGAATCTCGAAAAGAAAAAAATTTTTTTTCGATGTTTGGAAACTACCTTAGAATCACTTTTTTTCCAATTTTATTTGAAATAACTGGTTCTCTTTCATTATACTAGTTTGATAGCCTCAGTAAAGCATATTATGCGCAAAGAATCTCGAAAAGAAAAAAAATTTTTTTCGAAGTTTGGAAACTTCGTTAGAATCGCTTTTTTTCCTTTCTTATTTGAGATAACTGGTTCTCTTTCATCATAGTAGTTTGATAGCCTCAGAAAAGCATATTATGCGCAAAGAATCTCGAAATGAAAAAAAATTTTATTCGAAGTTTGGAAACTTCCTTAGAATCACTTTTTTTCCAATTTTATTTGAAATAATTGGTTCTCTTTCATTATACTAGTTTGATAGCTTCAGAAAAGCATATTATGCGCAAAGAATCTCGAAAAGAAAAAATTTTTTTTTTTTTGAAGTTTGGAAACTTCTTTACAATCACTTTTTTTCCGTTCTTATTTGAGATAACTGGTTCTCTTTCATTATACTAGTTTGATAGCCTCAGAAAAGCATATTATGCTCAAAGAATCTCGAAAAGAAAAAATTTTTTCTTCGAAGTTTGGAAACTTCGTTAGAATCACTTTTTTTCCGTTCTTATTTGAGATAACTGGTTCTCTTTCATTATACTAGTCTGATAGCCTCAGAAAAGCATATTATGCTCAAGGGATCTCGAAAAGAAAAAAAATTTTTTTCGAAGTTTGGAAACTTCATTAGAATCACTTTTTTTCCATTCTGATTTGAGATAACTTGTAATCTCTCATAATACTAGTTTGATAGCCACAGAAAATCATATTATGCGCAAAGAATCTCGAAAAGAATAAAATTTTTTTTCGATGTTCCGAAAATTCGTTAGAATAACTTTTTTTCCGTTCTTATTTGAGATAACTGGTTCTCTTGCATTATACCAATTAGATAGCCTCAGAAAAGCATATTATGCGCAAAGAATCTCGAAAATAAAAAAAATTTTTTTAGAAGTTTGGAAACTTCGTTAGAATCACTTTTTTTCCGTTCTTATTTGAGATAACTGGTTCTCTTTCATTATACCAATTAGATAGCCTCAGAAAAGCATATTATGCGCAAAGAATCTCGAAAAGAAAAAAATTTTTTTTCGAAGTAGGAAACTTCATTAGAATCACTTTTTTTCTATTCTTATTTGAGATAACTGTTAATCTCTCATTATACTAGTTTGATAGCCTCAGAAAAGCATATTATGCGCGAGAATGTCGAAAAGAAAAAAAGTTTTTTTCGAATTTTCCAAACTTCCTTAGAATCACATTTTTCCGTTCTTACTTGAGATAACTCTCTTTCATTATACTAATTAGATACCCTCAGAAAAGCATATTATGCGCAAAGAATCTCGAAAATAAAAAATTTTTTTTAGAACATTGGAAACTTCGTTAGAAACACTTTTTTTCCGTTCTTATTTCAGAAAACTGGTTCTCTTTCATTATAGTAGTTTGATAGCCTCAGAAAAGCATATTATGCGCAAAGAATCTCGAAAAGAAAAAAATTTTTTTTCGAAGTTTGGAAACTTTTTAGAATCACTTTTTTTCCGTTCTTATTTGAGATAACTGGTTGTCTTTCATTATACTAGTTTGATAGCCTCAGAAAGGCATATTATGCGCAAAGAATCTCCAAAAGAAAAAAAATCTTTTTTCAAAGTTTGGAAACTTCCTTAGAAACACTTTTTTTCCATTCTTATTAGAGTTAACTGGTTCTCTTTCATTATACTAGTTTGATAGCCTCAGAAAAGCATATTATGCACAAAGAATCTCGAAAGAAAAATTTTTTTTTTCGAAGTTTGGAAACTTCGTTAGAATCACTTTTTTTCCGTTCTTATTTGAGATAACTGGTTCTCTTTCATTATACTAGTTTGATAGCCTCAGAAAAGCATATTATGCGCAAAGAATCTCGAAAATAAAAAAAAAATTTTTCGAAGTTTGAAACTTCGTTAGAATCACTTTTTTTCCGTTCTTATTTGAGATAACTGGTACTCTTTCATTATACTAGTTTGATAGCCTCAGAAAAGCATATTATGCGCAAAGAATCTCCAAAAGAAAAAAAATCTTTTTTCAAAGTTTGGAAACTTCCTTAGAAACACTTTTTTTCCATTCTTATTTGAGTTAACTGGTTCTCTTTCATTATACTAGTTTGATAGCCTCAGAAAAGCATATTATGCACAAAGAATCTCGAAAGAAATTTTTTTTTTTTCGAAGTTTGGAAACTTCGTTAGAATCACTTTTTTTCCGTTCTTATTTGAGATAACTGGTTCTCTTTCATTATACTAGTTTGATAGCCTCAGAAAAGCATATTATGCGCAAAGAATCTCGAAATGAAAAAAATTTTTTTTTGAAGTTTGGAAACTTCTTTAGAATCACTTTTTTGCGTTCTTATTTGAGATACCTGGTTCTCTTTCATTATACTAGTTTGATAGCCTCAGAAAAGCATATTATGCGCAAAGAATCTCGAAAAGAAAAAAATTTTTTTTCGATGTTTGGAAACTACCTTAGAATCACTTTTTTCCCAATTTTATTTGAAATAACTGGTTCTCTTTCATTATACTAGTTTGATAGCCTCAGTAAAGCATATTATGCGCAAAGAATCTCGAAAAGAAAAAAAATTTTTTTCGAAGTTTGGAAACTTCGTTAGAATCGCTTTTTTTCCTTTCTTATTTGAGATAACTGGTTCTCTTTCATCATAGTAGTTTGATAGCCTCAGAAAAGCATATTATGCGCAAAGAATCTCGAAATGAAAAAAAAATTTATTCGAAGTTTGGAAACTTCCTTAGAATCACTTTTTTTCCAATTTTATTTGAAATAATTGGTTCTCTTTCATTATACTAGTTTGATAGCTTCAGAAAAGCATATTATGCGCAAAGAATCTCGAAAAGAAAAAATTTTTTTTTTTTTGAAGTTTGGAAACTTCTTTACAATCACTTTTTTTCCGTTCTTATTTGAGATAACTGGTTCTCTTTCATTATACTAGTTTGATAGCCTCAGAAAAGCATATTATGCTCAAAGAATCTCGAAAAGAAAAAATTTTTTCTTCGAAGTTTGGAAACTTCGTTAGAATCACTTTTTTTCCGTTCTTATTTGAGATAACTGGTTCTCTTTCATTATACTAGTCTGATAGCCTCAGAAAAGCATATTATGCTCAAGGGATCTCGAAAAGAAAAAAAATTTTTTTCGAAGTTTGGAAACTTCATTAGAATCACTTTTTTTCCATTCTGATTTGAGATAACTTGTAATCTCTCATAATACTAGTTTGATAGCCACAGAAAATCATATTATGCGCAAAGAATCTCGAAAAGAATAAAATTTTTTTTCGATGTTCCGAAAATTCGTTAGAATAACTTTTTTTCCGTTCTTATTTGAGATAACTGGTTCTCTTGCATTATACCAATTAGATAGCCTCAGAAAAGCATATTATGCGCAAAGAATCTCGAAAATAAAAAAATTTTTTTAGAAGTTTGGAAACTTCGTTAGAATCACTTTTTTTCCGTTCTTATTTGAGATAACTGGTTCTCTTTCATTATACCAATTAGATAGCCTCAGAAAAGCATATTATGCGCAAAGAATCTCGAAAAGAAAAAAATTTTTTTTCGAAGTAGGAAACTTCATTAGAATCACTTTTTTTCTATTCTTATTTGAGATAACTGTTAATCTCTCATTATACTAGTTTGATAGCCTCAGAAAAGCATATTATGCGCGAGAATGTCGAAAAGAAAAAAAGTTTTTTTCGAATTTTCCAAACTTCCTTAGAATCACATTTTTCCGTTCTTACTTGAGATAACTCTCTTTCATTATACTAATTAGATACCCTCAGAAAAGCATATTATGCGCAAAGAATCTCGAAAATAAAAAATTTTTTTTAGAACATTGGAAACTTCGTTAGAAACACTTTTTTTCCGTTCTTATTTCAGAAAACTGGTTCTCTTTCATTATAGTAGTTTGATAGCCTCAGAAAAGCATATTATGCGCAAAGAATCTCGAAAAGAAAAAAATTTTTTTTCGAAGTTTGGAAACTTTTTAGAATCACTTTTTTTCCGTTCTTATTTGAGATAACTGGTTGTCTTTCATTATACTAGTTTGATAGCCTCAGAAAGGCATATTATGCGCAAAGAATCTCCAAAAGAAAAAAAATCTTTTTTCAAAGTTTGGAAACTTCCTTAGAAACACTTTTTTTCCATTCTTATTAGAGTTAACTGGTTCTCTTTCATTATACTAGTTTGATAGCCTCAGAAAAGCATATTATGCACAAAGAATCTCGAAAGAAAAATTTTTTTTTTCGAAGTTTGGAAACTTCGTTAGAATCACTTTTTTTCCGTTCTTATTTGAGATAACTGGTTCTCTTTCATTATACTAGTTTGATAGCCTCAGAAAAGCATATTATGCGCAAAGAATCTCGAAAATAAAAAAAAAAATTTTCGAAGTTTGAAACTTCGTTAGAATCACTTTTTTTCCGTTCTTATTTGAGATAACTGGTACTCTTTCATTATACTAGTTTGATAGCCTCAGAAAAGCATATTATGCGCAAAGAATCTCCAAAAGAAAAAAAATCTTTTTTCAAAGTTTGGAAACTTCCTTAGAAACACTTTTTTTCCATTCTTATTTGAGTTAACTGGTTCTCTTTCATTATACTAGTTTGATAGCCTCAGAAAAGCATATTATGCACAAAGAATCTCGAAAGAAATTTTTTTTTTTTCGAAGTTTGGAAACTTCGTTAGAATCACTTTTTTTCCGTTCTTATTTGAGATAACTGGTTCTCTTTCATTATACTAGTTTGATAGCCTCAGAAAAGCATATTATGCGCAAAGAATCTCGAAATGAAAAAAATTTTTTTTCGAAGTTTGGAAACTTCCTTAGAATCACTTTTTTTCCATTCTTATTTGAGATAACTGGATGTCTATCATTATACTAGTATGATAGCCTCAGAAAAGCATAATATGCACAAAGAATCTCGAAAAGAAAAAAATTTTTTTTAGAACATTGGAAACTTCGTTAGAAACACTTTTTTCCGTTCTTATTTGAGAGAACTGGTTCTCTTTCATTATACTAGTTAGATAGCCTCAGATTAGCATATTATGCGCAAAGAATCTCGAAAAGAAAAAAATTTTTTTTCGAAGTTTGGAAAATTCGTTAGAATCACTTTTTTTCCATTCTTATTTGAGATAACTGGTAATCTCTCATTATATTAGTTTGATAGCCTCAGAAAAGCATATTATGCGCAAAGAATCTCGAAAAGAAAAAAAATTTTTTTCGAAGTTTGGAAACGTCGTTTGAATCACTTTTTTCCGTTCTTATTTGAGATAACTGGTTCTCTTTCATTATAGTAGTTTGATAGCCTCAGAAAAGCATATTATGCGCAAAGAATCTCGAAAAGAAAAAAATTTTTTTTCGAAGTTTGGAAACTTTTTAGAATCACTTTTTTTCCGTTCTTATTTGAGATAACTGGTTCTCTTTCATTATACTAGTTTGATAGCCTCAGAAAAGCATATTATGCGCAAAGAATCTCCAAAAGAAAAAAAATCTTTTTTCAAAGTTTGGAAACTTCCTTAGAAACACTTTTTTTCCATTCTTATTTGAGTTAACTGGTTCTCTTTCATTATACTAGTTTGATAGCCTCAGAAAAGCATATTATGCACAAAGAATCTCGAAAGAAAAATTTTTTTTTTCGAAGTTTGGAAACTTCGTTAGAATCACTTTTTTTCCGTTCTTATTTGAGATAACTGGTTCTCTTTTATTATACTAGTTTGATAGACTCAGAAAAGCATATTATGCGCAAAGAATCTCAAAAATAAAAAAAAAATTTTTCGAAGTTTGAAACTTCGTTAGAATCACTTTTTTTCCGTTCTTATTTGAGATAACTGGTTCTCTTTCATTATACTAGTTTGATAGCCTCAGAAAAGCATATTATGCGCAAAGAATCTCCAAAAGAAAAAAATCTTTTTTCAAAGTTTGGAAACTTCCTTAGAAACACTTTTTTTCCATTCTTATTTGAGTTAACTGGTTCTCTTTCATTATACTAGTTTGATAGCCTCAGAAAAGCATATTATGCACAAAGAATCTCGAAAGAAAATTTTTTTTTTTCGAAGATTGGAAACTTCGTTAGAATCACTTTTTTTCCGTTCTTATTTGAGATAACTGGTTCTCTTTCATTATACTAGTTTGATAGCCTCAGAAAAGCATAATATGCACAAAGAATCTCGAAAAGAAAAAAATTTTTTTTCGAAGTTTGGAAACTTCGTTAGAATCACTTTTTTTCCGTTCTTATTTGAGATAACTGGTTCTCTTGCATTATACTAGTTTGATAGCCTCAGTAAAGCATATTATGCGCAAAGAATCACGAAAAGAAAAAAAAATTTTTTTGAAGTTTGGAAACTTCGTTAGAATCAATTTTTTTCCATTCTAATTTGAGATAACTGGTTCTCTTTCATTATACTAGTTTGATAGCTTCAGAAAAGCATATTATGCGCAAAGAATCTCGAAAAGAAAAATTTTTTTTTTTTGAAGTTTGGAAACTTCTTTAGAATGACTTTTTTTCCGTTCTTATTTGAGATAACTGGTTCTCTTTCATTATACTAGTTTGATAGCCTCAGTAAAGCATATTATGCGCAAAGAATCTCGAAAAGAAAAAAAATTTTTTTCGAAGTTTGGAAACTTCGTTAGAATCGCTTTTTTTTCTTTCTTATTTGAGATAACTGGTTCTCTTTCATCATAGTAGTTTGATAGCCTCAGAAAAGCATATTATGCGCAAAGAATCTCGAAATGAAAAAAATTTTTATTCGAAGTTTGTAAACTTCCTTAGAATCACTTTTTTTCCAATTTTATTTGAAATAATTGGTTCTCTTTCATTATACTAGTTTGATAGCTTCAGAAAAGCATATTATGCGCAAAGAATCTCGAAAAGAAAAATTTTTTTTTTTTTGAAGTTTGGAAACTTCTTTAGAATCACTTTTTTTCCGTTCTTATTTGAGATAACTGGTTCTCTTTCATTATACTAGTCTGATAGCCTCAGAAAAGCATATTATGCGCAAGGAATCTCGAAAAGAAAAAAATTTTTTTTTCGAAGTTTGGAAACTTCATTAGAATCACTTTTTTTCCATTCTGATTTGAGATAACTTGTAATCTCTCATTATACTAGTTTGATAGCCACAGAAAATCATATTATGCGCAAAGAATCTCGAAAAGAATAAAATTTTTTTTCGATGTTCCGAAAATTCGTTATAATCACTTTTTTTCCGTTCTTATTTGAGATAACTGGTTCTCTTGCATTATACCAATTAGATAGCCTCAGAAAAGCATATTATGCGCAAAGAATCTCGAAAATAAAAAAAATTTTTTTCGAAGTAGGAAACTTCATTAGAATCACTTTTTTTCTATTCTTATTTGAGATAACTGTTAATCTCTCATTATACTAGTTTGATAGCCTCAGAAAAGCATATTATGCGCGAGAATCTCGAAAAGAAAAAAAGTTTTTTTCGAATTTTCCAAACTTCCTTAGAATCACATTTTTCCGTTCTTATTTGAGATAACTCTCTTTCATTATACTAATTAGATACCCTCAGAAAAGCATATTATGCGCAAAGAATCTCGAAAATAAAAAAATTTTTTTAGAACATTGGAAACTTCGTTAGAAACACTTTTTTTCCGTTCTTATTTCAGAGAACTGGTTCTCTTTCATTATACTAATTAGATAGCCTCAGAAAAGCATATTATGCGCAAAGAATCTCGAAAAGAAAAAAATTTTTTTTCGAAGTTTGGAAACTTCGTTAGAATCACTTTTTTTCCATTCTTATTTGAGATAACTGGTAATCTCTCATTATATTAGTTGATAGCCTCAGAAAAGCATATTATGCGCAAAGAATCTCGAAAAGAAAAAAAATTTTTTTCGAAGTTTGGAAACGTTGTTTGAATCACTTTTTTCCGTTCTTATTTGAGATAACTGGATCTCTTTCATTATAGTAGTTTGATAGCCTCAGAAAAGCATATTATGCGCAAAGAATCTCGAAAAGAAAAAAATTTTTTTTCGAAGTTTGGAAACTTTTTAGAATCACTTTTTTTCCGTTCTCATTTGAGATAACTGGTTGTCTTTCATTATACTAGTTTGATAGCCTCAGAAAGGCATATTATGCGCAAAGAATCTCCAAAAGAAAAAAAATCTTTTTTCAAAGTTTGGAAACTTCCTTAGAAACACTTTTTTTCCATTCTTATTAGAGTTAACTGGTTCTCTTTCATTATACTAGTTTGATAGCCTCAGAAAAGCATATTATGCACAAAGAATCTCGAAAGAAAAAATTTTTTTTTCGAAGTTTGGAAACTTCGTTAGAATCACTTTTTTTCCGTTCTTATTTGAGATAACTGGTTCTCTTTCATTATACTAGTTTGATAGCCTTAGAAAAGCATATTATGCGCAAAGAATCTCGAAAATAAAAAAAAAATTTTTCGAAGTTTGAAACTTAGTTAGAATCACTTTTTTTCCGTTCTTATTTGAGATAACCGGTACTCTTTCATTATACTAGTTTGATAGCCTCAGAAAAGCATATTATGCGCAAAGAATCTCCAAAAGAAAAAAAATCTTTTTTCAAAGTTTGGAAACTTCCTTAGAAACACTTTTTTTCCATTCTTATTTGAGTTAACTGGTTCTCTTTCATTATACTATTTTGATAGCCTCAGAAAAGCATATTATGCACAAAGAATCTCGAAAGAATTTTTTTTTTTTTCGAAGTTTGGAAACTTCGTTAGAATCACTTTTTTTCCGTTCTTATTTGAGATAACTGGTTCTCTTTCATTATACTAGTTTGATAGCCTCAGAAAAGCATATTATGCGCAAAGAATCTCGAAATGAAAAAAATTTTTTTTCGAAGTTTGGAAACTTCCTTAGAATCACTTTTTTCCATTCTTATTTGAGATAACTGGTTGTCTATCATTATACTAGTATGATAGCCTCAGAAAAGCATAATATGCACAAAGAATCTCGAAAAGAAAAAAATTTTTTTTCGAAGTTTGGAAACTTCGTTAAAATCACTTTTTTTCCGTTCTTATTTGAGATAACTGGTTCTCTTTCATTATACTAGTTTGATAGCCTCAGTAAAGCATATTATGCGCAAAGAATCACGAAAAGAAAAAAAAATTTTTTTGAAGTTTGGAAACTTCGTTAGAATCAATTTTTTTCCATTCTTATTTGAGATAACTGGTTCTCTTTCATTATACTAGTTTGATAGCTTCAGAAAAGCATATTATGCGCAAAGAATCTCGAAAAGAAAAATTTTTTTTTTTTTGAAGTTTGGAAACTTCTTTAGAATGACTTTTTTTCCGTTCTTATTTGAGAAAACTGGTTCTCTTTCATTACACTAGTTTGATAGCCTCAGAAAAGCATATTATGCGCAAAGAATCTCGAAAAGAAAAAATTTTTTTTTCGAAGTTTGGAAACTTCGTTAGAATCCCTTTTTTTCCGTTCTTATTTGAGATAACTGGTTCTCTTTCATTATACTAGTTTGATACACTCAGAAAAGCATATTATGCGCAAAGAATCTCGAAAAGAAAAAAATTTTTTTTCGAAGTTTGGAAACTTCATTAAAAGCACTTTTTTTCCATTCTTATTTGAGATAACTGGTAATCTCTCATTATACTAGTTTGATAGCCTCAGAAAATCATATTATGCGCAAAGAATCTCGAAAAGAAAAAAAAATTTTTTCGAAGTTCGGAAACTTCGTTAGAATCACTTTTTTTCCGTTCTTATTTGAGATAACTGGTTCTCTTTCATTATACTAATTAGATAGCCTCAGAAAAGCATATTATACGGTGAGAATCTCGAAAAGAAAAAAAACTTTTTTCCAAGTTTGGAAACTTCGTTAGAATCACTTTTTTTTCGTTCTTATTTGAGATAACTGGTTCTCTTTCATTATACTACTTTGATACACTCAGTAAAGCATATTATGCGCAAAGAATCTCGAAAAGAAAAAAAATTTTTTTCGAAGTCTGGAAACTTCGTTAGAATTACTTTTTTTCCGTTCTTATTTGAGATAACTGGTTCGCTTTCATTATAGTAGTTTCATAGCCTCAGAAAAGCATATTATGCGCAAAGAATCTCGAAATGAAAAAAATTTTTTTCGAAGTTTGGAAACTCCCTTAGAATCACTTTTTTTCCAATCTTATTTGAGATAACTGGTTCTCTTTCATTATACTAATTTGATAGCCTCAGTAAAGCATATTATGCGCAAAGAATCTCGAAAAGAAAAAAATTTATTTTCGAAGTTTGGAAACTTCGTTAGAATCACTTTTTTTCCGTTCTTATTTGAGATAACTGGTTCTCTTTCATCATAGTAGGTTGATAGCCTCAGAAAAGCATATTATGCGCAAAGAATCTCGAAATGAAAAAAATTTTTATTCGAAGTTTGGAAACTTCCTTAGAATCACTTTTTTTCCAATTTTATTTGAAATAATTGGTTCTCTTTCATTATACTAGTTTGATAGCTTCAGAAAAGCATATTATGCGCAAAGAATCTCGAAAAGAAAAACTTTTTTTTTTTGAAGTTTGGAAACTTCTTTAGAATCACTTTTTTCCGTTCTTATTTGAGATAACTGGTTCTCTTTCATTATACTAATTTGATAGCCTCAGAAAAGCATATTATGCGCCAAGAATCTGGAAAAGAAAAAATTTTTCTTCGAAGTTTGGAAACTTCGTTAGAATCACTTTTTTTCCGTTCTTATTTGAGATAACTGGTAATCTCTCATTATACTAGTTTGATAGCCTCAGAAAAGCATATTATGCGCGAGAATCTCGAAAAGAAAAAAAGTTTTTTTCGAAGTTTCGAAACTTCCTTAGAATCACATTTTTCCGTTCTTATTTGAGATAACTCTCTTTCATTATACTAATTAGATAGCCTCAGAAAAGCATATTATGCGCAAAGAATCTCGAAAAGAAAAAAAATTTTTTTCGAAGTTTGGAAACTCCCTTAGAATCACTTTTTTTCCAATCTTATTTGAGATAACTGGTTCTCTTTCATTATACTAGTTTGATAGCCTCAGAAAAGCATATTATGCGCAAAGAATCTCGAAAAGAAAAAATTTTTTTTTTTGAAGTTTGGAAACTTCTTTAGAATCACTTTTTTTGCGTTCTTATTTGAGATACCTGGTTCTCTTTCATTATACTAGTTTGATAGCCTCAGAAAAGCATATTATGCGCAAAGAATCTCGAAAAGAAAAAATTTTTTTTTCGATGTTTGGAAACTTCCTTAGAATCACTTTTTTTCCAATTTTATTTGAAATAACTGGTTCTCCATCATTATACTAGTTTGATAGCCTCAGTAAAGCATATTATGCGCAAAGAATCTCGAAAAGAAAAAAAATTTTTATTCGAAGTTTGGAAACTTCCTTAGAATCACTTTTTTTCCGTTCTTATTTGAGATAACTGGTTCTCTTTCATTATACTAGTCTGATAGCCTCAGAAAAGCATATTATGCGCAAGGAATCTCGAAAGGAAAAAAATTTTTTTTCGAAGTTTGGAAACTTCATTAGAATCACTTTTTTTCCATTCTGATTTGAGATAACTTGTAATCTCTCATTATACTAGTTTGATAGCCACAGAAAATCATATTATGCGCAAAGAATCTCGAAAAGAATAAAAATTTTTTTCGATGTTCCGAAAATTCGTTAGAATCACTTTTTTTCCGTTCTTATTTGAGATAACTGGTTCTCTTGCATTACACCAATTAGATAGCCTCAGAAAAGCATATTATGCGCAAAGAATCTCGAAAATAAAAAAAATTTTTTTAGAAGTTTGCAAACTTCGTTAGAATCACTTTTTTTCCGTTCTTATTTGAGATAACTGGTTCTCTTTCATTATACCAATTAGATAGCCTCAGAAAAGCATATTATGCGCAAAGAATCTCGAAAAGAAAAAAATTTTTTTTCGAAGTAGGAAACTTCATTAGAATCACTTTTTTTCTATTCTTATTTGAGATACCTGTTAATCTCTCATTATATTAGTTTGATAGCCTCAGAAAAGCATATTATGCGCGAGAATCTCGAAAAGAAAAAAAGTTTTTTTCGAAGTTTCGAAACTTCCTTAGAATCACATTTTTCCGTTCTTATTTGAGATAACTCTCTTTCATTATACTAATTAGATAGCCTCAGAAAAGCATATTATGCGCAAAGAATCTCGAAAATAAAAAAATTTTTTTAGAACATTGGAAACTTCGTTAGAAACACTTTTTTTCCGTTCTTATTAGAGAGAACTGGTTCTCTTTCATTATACTAGTTAGATAGCCTCAGAAAAGCATATTATGCGCAAAGAATCTCTAAAAGAAAAAAATTTTTTTTCGAAGTTTGGAAACTTGGTTAGAATCACTTTTTTTCCATTCTTATTTGAGATAACTGGTAATCTCTCATTATATTAGTTTGATAGCCTCAGAAAAGCATATTATCCGCAAAGAATCTCGAAAAGAAAAAAAATTTTTTTCGAAGTTTGGATACTTCGTTAGAATCACTTTTTTTCCGTTCTTATTTGAGATAACTGGTTCTCTTTCATTATACTAGTTTGATAGCCTCAGTAAATGATATTATGCGCAAAGAATCTCGAAAAGAAAAAAAAAAATTTTTCGAAGTTTGGAAACGTCGTTTGAATCACTTTTTTCCGTTCTTATTTGAGATAACTGGTTCTCTTTCATTATAGTAGTTTGATAGCCTCAGAAAAGCATATTATGCGCAAAGAATCTCGAAATGAAAAAAATTTTTTTTCGAAGTTTGGAAACTTCCTTAGAATCACTTTTTTTCCATTCTTATTTGAGATAACTGGTTCTCTTTCATTATACTAGTTTGATAGCCTCAGAAAAGCATATTATGCGCAAAGAATCTCGAAAAGAAAAAAATTTTTTTTCGAAGTTTGGAAACTTCGTTAGAATCCCTTTTTTTCTGTTCTTATTTGAGATAACTGGTTCTCTTTCATTATACTACTTTGATACACTCAGTAAAGCATATTATGCGCAAAGAATCTCGAAAAGAAAAAAAATTTTTTTCGAAGTCTGGAAACTTCGTTAGAATTACTTTTTTTCCGTTCTTATTTGAGATATCTGGTTCGCTTTCATTATAGTAGTTTCATAGCCTCAGAAAAGCATATTATGCGCAAAGAATCTCGAAATGAAAAAAATTTTTTTCGAAGTTTGGAAACTCCCTTAGAATCACTTTTTTTCCAATCTTATTTGAGATAACTGGTTCTCTTTCATTATACTAGTTTGATAGCCTCAGTAAAGCATATTATGCGCAAAGAATCTCGAAAAGAAAAAAATTTTTTTTCGAAGTTTGGAAACTTCGTTAGAATCACTTTTTTTCCGTTCTTATTTGAGATAACTGGTTCTCTTTCATCATAGTAGTTTGATAGCCTCAGAAAAGCATATTATGCGCAAAGAATCTCGAAATGAACAAAATTTTTATTCGAAGTTTGGAAACTTCCTTAGAATCACTTTTTTTCCAATTTTATTTGAAATAATTGGTTCTCTTTCATTATACTAGTTTGATAGCTTCAGAAAAGCATTATATGCGCAAAGAATCTCGAAAAGAAAAACTTTTTTTTTTTGAAGTTTGGAAACTTCTTTAGAATCACTTTTTTCCGTTCTTATTTGAGATAACTGGTTCTCTTTCATTATACTAATTTGATAGCCTCAGAAAAGCATATTATGCGCCAAGAATCTCGAAAAGAAAAAATTTTTTCTTCGAAGTTTGGAAACTTCGTTAGAATCACTTTTTTTCCGTTCTTATTTGAGACAACTGGTAATCTCTCATTATACTAGTTTGATAGCCTCAGAAAAGCATATTATGCGCGAGAATCTCGAAAAGAAAAAAAGTTTTTTTCAAAGTTTCGAAACTTCCTTAGAATCACATTTTTCCGTTCTTATTTGAGATAACTCTCTTTCATTATACTAATTAGATAGCCTCAGAAAAGCATATTATGCGCAAAGAATCTCGAAAAGAAAAAAAATTTTTTTCGAAGTCTGGAAACTTCGTTAGAATTACTTTTTTTCCGTTCTTATTTCAGATAACTGGTTCTCTTTCATTATACTAGTTTGATAGCCTCAGAAAAGCATATTATGCTCAAAGAATCTCGAAATGAAAAAAATTTATTTCGAAGTTTGGAAACTCCCTTAGAATCACTTTTTTTCCAATCTTATTTGAGATAACTGGTTCTCTTTCATTATACTAGTTTGATAGCCTCAGAAAAGCATATTATGCGCAAAGAATCTCGAAAAGAAAAAATTTTTTTTTTTGAAGTTTGGAAACTTCTTTAGAATCACTTTTTTTGCGTTCTTATTTGAGATACCTGGTTCTCTTTCATTATACTAGTTTGATAGCCTCAGAAAAGCATATTATGCGCAAAGAATCTCGAAAAGAAAAAATTTTTTTTTCGATGTTTGGAAACTTCCTTAGAATCACTTTTTTTCCAATTTTATTTGAAATAACTGGTTCTCCATCATTATACTAGTTTGATAGCCTCAGTAAAGCATATTATGCGCAAAGAATCTCGAAAAGAAAAAAAATTTTTATTCGAAGTTTGGAAACTTCCTTAGAATCACTTTTTTTCCAATTTTATTTGAAATAATTGGTTCTCTTTCATTATACTAGTTTGATAGCTTCAGAAAAGCATATTATGCGCAAAGAATCTCGAAAAGAAAAAATTTTTTCTTCGAAGTTTGGAAACTTCGTTAGAATCACTTTTTTTCCGTTCTTATTTGAGATAACTGGTTCTCTTTCATTATACTAGTCTGATAGCCTCAGAAAAGCATATTATGCGCAAGGAATCTCGAAAAGAAAAAAACTTTTTTTCGAAGTTTGGAAACTTCATTAGAATCACTTTTTTTCTATTCTGATTTGAGATAACTTGTAATCTCTCATTATACTAGTTTGATAGCCACAGAAAATGATATTATGCGCAAAGAATCTCGAAAAGAATAAAAATTTTTTTCGATGTTCCGAAAATTCGTTAGAATCACTTTTTTTCCGTTCTTATTTGAGATAACTGGTTCTCTTGCATTATACCAATTAGATAGCCTCAGAAAAGCATATTATGCGCAAAGAATCTCGAAAATAAAAAAAATTTTTTTAGAAGTTTGCAAACTTCGTTAGAATCACTTTTTTTCCGTTCTTATTTGAGATAACTGGTTCTCTTTCATTATACCAATTAGATAGCCTCAGAAAAGCATATTATGCGCAAAGAATCTCGAAAAGAAAAAAATTTTTTTTCGAAGTAGGAAACTTCATTAGAATCACTTTTTTTCTATTCTTATTTGAGATATCTGTTAATCTCTCATTATACTAGTTTGATAGCCTCAGAAAAGGATATTATGCGCGAGAATCTCGAAAAGAAAAAAAGTTTTTTTCGAAGTTTCGAAACTTCCTTAGAATCACATTTTTCCGTTCTTATTTGAGATAACTCTCTTTCATTATACTAATTAGATAGCCTCAGAAAAGCATATTATGCGCAAAGAATTTCGAAAATAAAAAAATTTTTTTAGAACATTGGAAACTTCGTTAGAAACACTTTTTTTCCGTTCTTATTAGAGAGAACTGGTTCTCTTTCATTATACTAGTTAGATAGCCTCAGAAAAGCATATTATGCGCAAAGAATCTCTAAAAGGAAAAATTTTTTTTTCGAAGTTTGGAAACTTGGTTAGAATCACTTTTTTTCCATTCTTATTTGAGATAACTGGTAATCTCTCATTATATTAGTTTGATAGCCTCAGAAAAGCATATCATCCGCAAAGAATCTCGAAAAGAAAAAAAATTTTTTTCGAAGTTTGGATACTTCGTTAGAATCACTTTTTTTCCGTTCTTATTTGAGATAACTGGTTCTCTTTCATTATACTAGTTTGATAGCCTCAGTAAATGATATTATGCGCAAAGAATCTCGAAAAGAAAAAAAAATTTTTTCGAAGTTTGGAAACGTCGTTTGAATCACTTTTTTCCGTTCTTATTTGAGATAACTGGTTCTCTTTCATTATAGTAGTTTGATAGCCTCAGAAAAGCATATTATGCGCAAAGAATCTCGAAATGAAAAATTTTTTTTTCGAAGTTTGGAAACTTCCTTAGAATCACTTTTTTTCCATTCTTATTTGAGATAACTGGTTCTCTTTCATTATACTAGTTTGATAGCCTCAGAAAAGCATATTATGCGCAAAGAATCTCGAAAAGAAAAAAATTTTTTTTCGAAGTTTGGAAACTTCAAAAGAATCACTTTTTTTCCATTCTTATTTGAGATAAATGGTAATCTCTCATTATACTAGTTTGATAGCCTCAGAAAAGCATATTATGCGCAAAGAATCTCGAAAAGAAGAAATTTTTTTTTCGAAGTTTGTAAACTTCGTTAGAATCACCTTTTTTCCGTTGTTAATTGAGATAACGGGTTCTCTTTCATTATACTAGTTTGATAGCCTCAGAAAATCATATTATGCGCAAAGAATCTCGACAGGAAGAAATTTTTTTTTCGAAGTTTGGAAACTTCGTTACATTCACTTTTTTTCCGTTGTTATTTGAGATAACTGGTTTTCTTTCATTATACTAGTTTGATAGCCTCAGTAAAGCATATTATGCGCAAAGAATCTCGAAAAGAAAAAAAAATTTTTTCGAAGTTTGGAAACCTCCTTAGAATCACTAATTTTCCGTTCTTATTTGAGATAACTGGTTCTCTTTCATCATAGTAGTTTGAAAGCCTCAGAAGAGCATATTATGCGCAAAGAATCTCGAAATGAAAAAAATTTTTATTCGAAGTTTGAAAACTTCCTTCGAATCACTTTTTTTCCAATTTTATTTGAAATAATTGGTTCTCCTTCATTATACTAGTTTGATAGCTTCAGAAAAGCATATTATGTGCAAAGAATCTCGAAAAGAAAAATAATTTTTTTTTTGAAGTTTGGAAACTTCTTTAGAATCACTTTTTTTCCGTTCTTATTTGAGATAACTGGTTCTCTGTCATTATACTAGTTTGATAGCCTCAGAAAAGCATATTATGCGCAAAGAATCTCGAAAAGAAAAAATTTTTTCTTCGAAGTTTGGAAACTTCGTTAGAATCACTTTTTTTCCGTTCTTATTTGAGATAACTGGTTATCTTTCATTATACTAGTCTGATAGCCTCAGAAAAGCATATTATGCGCAAGGAATCTCGAAAAGAAAAAAAATTTTTTTCGAAGTTTGGAAACTTCATTAGAATCACTTTTTTTCCATTCTGATTTGAGATAACTTGTAATCTCTCATTATACTAGTTTGATAGCCACAGAAAATCATATTATGCGCAAAGAATCTCGAGAAGAATAAAATTTTTTTTCGTTGTTCCGAAAATTCGTTAGAATCACTTTTTTTCCGTTCTTATTTGAGATAACTGGTTCTCTTGCATTATACCAATTAGATAGCCTCAGAAAAGCATATTATGCGCAAAGAATCTCGAAAATAAAAAAAATTTTTTTAGAAGTTTGGAAACTTCGTTAGAATCACTTTTTTTCCGTTTTTATTTGAGATAACTGGTTCTCTTTCATTATACCAATTAGATAGCCTCAGAAAAGCATATTATGCGCAAAGAATCTCGAAAAGAAAAAAATTTTTTTTCGAAGTTGGAAACTTTATTAGAATCACTTTTTTTCTATTCATATTTGAGATAACTGGTAATCTCTCATTATACTAGTTTGATAGCCTCAGAAAAGCATATTATGCGCGAGAATCTCGAAAAGAAAAAAAGTTTTTTTCGAAGTTTCGAAACTTCCTTAGAATCACATTTTTCCGTTCTTATTTGAGATAACTCTCTTTCATTATACTAATTAGATAGCCTCAGAAAAGCATATTATGCGCAAAGAATCTCGAAAATACAAAATTTTTTTAGAACATTGGAAACTTCGTTAGAAACACTTTTTTCCGTTCTTATTTGAGAGAACTGGTTCTCTTTCATTATACTAGTTAGATAGCCTCAGAAAAGCATATTATGCGCAAAGAATCTCGAAAAGAAAAAAATTTTTTTTCGAAGTTTGGAAACTTCGTTAGAATCACTTTTTTTCCATTCTTATTTGAGATAACTGGTAATCTCTCATTATATTAGTTTGATAGCCTCAGAAAAGCATATTATGCGCAAAGAATCTCGAAAAGAAAAAAAATTTTTTTCGAAGTTTGGAAACGTCGTTTGAATCACTTTTTTCCGTTCTTATTTGAGATAACTGGTTCTCTTTCATTATAGTAGTTTGATAGCCTCAGAAAAGCATATTATGCGCAAAGAATATCGAAAAGAAAAAAATTTTTTTTCGAAGTTTGGAAACTTTTTAGAATCACTTTTTTTCCGTTCTTATTTGAGATAACTGGTTCTCTTTCATTATACTAGTTTGATAGCCTCAGAAAAGCATATTATGCGCAAAAAATCTCCAAAAGAAAAAAAATCTTTTTTCAAAGTTTGGAAACTTCCTTAGAAACACTTTTTTTCCATTCTTATTTGAGTTAACTGGTTCTCTTTCATTATACTAGTTTGATAGCCTCAGAAAAGCATATTATGCACAAAGAATCTCGAAAGAAAAATTTTTTTTTTCGAAGTTTGGAAACTTCGTTAGAATCACTTTTTTTCCGTTCTTATTTGAGATAACTGGTTCTCTTTCATTATACTAGTTTGATAGACTCAGAAAAGCATATTATGCGCAAAGAATCTCGAAAATAAAAAAAAAATTTTTCGAAGTTTGAAACTTCGTTAGAATCACTTTTTTTCCGTTCTTATTTGAGATAACTGGTTCTCTTTCATTATACTAGTTTGATAGCCTCAGAAAAGCATATTATGCGCAAAGAATCTCCAAAAGAAAAAAAATCTTTTTTCAAAGTTTGGAAACTTCCTTAGAAACACTTTTTTTCCATTCTTATTTGAGTTAACTGGTTCTCTTTCATTATACTAGTGTGATAGCCTCAGAAAAGCATATTATGCGCAAAGAATCTCGAAATGAAAAAAATTTTTTTTCGAAGTTTGGAAACTTCCTTAGAATCACTTTTTTTCCATTCTTATTTGAGACAACTGGTTGTCTTTCATTATACTAGTTTGATAGCCTCAGAAAAGCATAATATGCACAAAGAATCTCGAAAAGAAAAAAATTTTTTTTCGAAGTTTGGAAACTTCGTTAGAATCACTTTTTTTCCGTTCTTATTTGAGATAACTGGTTCTCTTGCATTATACTACTTTGATAGCCTCAGTAAAGCATATTATGCGCAAAGAATCACGAAAAGAAAAAAAAATTTTTTGAAGTTTGGAAACTTCGTTAGAATCAATTTTTTTCCATTCTTATTTGAGATAACTGGTTCTCTTTCATTATACTAGTTTGATAGCTTCAGAAAAGCATATTATGCGCAAAGAATCTCGAAAAGAAAAATTTTTTTTTTTGAAGTTTGGAAACTTCTTTAGAATGACTTTTTTTCCGTTCTTATTTGAGATAACTGGTTCTCTTTCATTATACTAGTTTGATAGCCTGAGAAAAGCATATTATGCGCAAAGAATCTCGAAAAGAAAAAAATTTTTTTTCGAAGTTTGGAAACTTCGTTAGAATCCCTTTTTTTCCGTTCTTATTTGAGATAACTGGTTCTCTTTCATTATACTAGTTTGATACACTCAGAAAAGCATATTATGCGCAAAGAATCTCGAAAAGAAAAAAATTTTTTTTCGAAGTTTGGAAACTTCATTAGAAGCACTTTTTTTCCATTCTTATTTCAGATAACTGGTAATCTCTAATTATACTAGTTTGATAGCCTCAGAAAATCATATTATGCGCAAAGAATCTGGAAAAGAAAAAAATTTTTTTCGAAGTTCGGAAAGTTCGTTAGAATCACTTTTTTTCCGTTCTTATTTGAGATAACTGGTTCTCTTTCATTATACTAATTAGATAGCTTCAGAAGAGCATATTATGCGCAAAGAATCTCGAAAATAAAAAAATTTTTTTTAGAAGTTTGGAAACTTCGTTAGAATCAGTTTTTTTCCGTTCTTATTTGAGATAACTGGTTCTCTTTGATTATACTAGTTTCATAGCCTCAGAAAAGCATATTATGCGCAAAGAATCTCGAAATGAAAAAAAATTTTTTCGAAGTTTGGAAACTCCCTTAGAATCACATTTTTTTCCAATCATATTTGAGATAACTGGTTCTCTTTCATTATACTAGTTTGATAGCCTCAGAAAAGCATATTATGCGCAAAGAATCTCGAAAAGAAAAAATTTTTTTTTTTGAAGTTTGGAAACTTCTTTAGAATCACTTTTTTTGCGTTCTTATTTGAGATACCTGGTTCTCTTTCATTATACTAGTTTGATAGCCTCAGAAAAGCATATTATGCGCAAAGAATCTCGAAAAGAAAAAATTTTTTTTTCGATGTTTGGAAACTACCTTAGAATCACTTTTTTTCCAATTTTATTTGAAATAACTGGTTCTCTTTCATTATACTAGTTTGATAGCCTCAGTAAAGCATATTATGCGCAAAGAATCTCGAAAAGAAAAAAAATTTTTTTCGAAGTTTGGAAACTTCGTTAGAATCGCTTTTTTTCCGTTCTTATTTGAGATAACTGGTTCTCTTTCATCATAGTAGTTTGATAGCCTCAGAAAAGCATATTATGCGCAAAGAATCTCGAAATGAAAAAAATTTTTATTCGAAGTTTGGAAACTTCCTTAGAATCACTTTTTTTCCAATTTTATTTGAAATAATTGGTTCTCTTTCATTATACTAGTTTGATAGCTTCAGAAAAGCATATTATGAGCAAAGAATCTCGAAAAGAAAAAATTTTTTTTTTTTGAAGTTTGGAAACTTCTTTAGAATCACTTTTTTTCCGTTCTTATTTGAGATAACTGGTTCTCTTTCATTATACTAGTTTGATAGCCTCAGAAAAGCATATTATGCTCAAAGAATCTCGAAAAGAAAAAATTTTTTCTTCGAAGTTTGGAAACTTCGTTAGAATCACTTTTTTTCCGTTCTTATTTGAGATAACTGGTTCTCTTTCATTATACTAGTCTGATAGCCTCAGAAAAGCATATTATGCGCAAGGAATATCGAAAAGAAAAAAATTTTTTTTCGAATATTGGAAACTTCATTAGAATCACTTTTTTTCCATTCTGATTTGAGATAACTTGTAATCTCTCATTATACTAGTTTGATAGCCACAGAAAATCATATTATGCGCAAAGAATCTCGAAAAGAATAAAATTTATTTTCGATGTTCCGAAAATTCGTTAGAATCACTTTTTTTCCGTTCTTATTTGAGATAACTGGTTCTCTTGCATTATACCAATTAGATAGCCTCAGAAAAGCATATTATGCGCAAAGAATCTCGAAAATAAAAAAATTTTTTTTAGAAGTTTGGAAACTTCGTTAGAATCACTTTTTTTCCGTTCTTATTTGAGATAACTGGTTCTCTTTCATTATACCAATTAGATAGCCTCAGAAAAGCATATTATGCGCAAAGAATCTCGAAAAGAAAAAAATTTTTTTTCGAAGTAGGAAACTTCATTAGAATCACTTTTTTTCTATTCTTATTTGAGATAACTGTTAATCTCTCATTATACTAGTTTGATAGCCTCAGAAAAGCATATTATGCGCGAGAATCTCGAAAAGAAAAAAAGTTTTGTTCGAATTTTCCAAACTTCCTTAGAATCACATTTTTCCGTTCTTATTTGAGATAACTCTCTTTCATTATACTAATTAGATACCCTCAGAAAAGCATATTATGCGCAAAGAATCTCGAAAATAAAAAATTTTTTTTAGAACATTGGAAACTTCGTTAGAAACACTTTTTTTCCGTTCTTATTTCAGAGAACTGGTTCTCTTTCATTATACTAATTAGATAGCCTCAGAAAAGCATATTATGCGCAAAGAATTTCGAAAAGAAAAAAATTTTTTTTCGAAGTTTGGAAACTTCGTTAGAATCACTTTTTTTCCATTCTTATTTGAGATAACTGGTAATCTCTCATTATATCAGTTGATAGCCTCAGAAAAGCATATTATGCGCAAAGAATCTCGAAAAGAAAAAAAAATTTTTTCGAAGTTTGGAAACGTTGTTTGAATCACTTTTTTCCGTTCTTATTTGAGATAACTGGTTCTCTTTCATTATAGTAGTTTGATAGCCTCAGAAAAGCATATTATGCGCAAAGAATCTCGAAAAGAAAAAAATTTTTTTTCGAAGTTTGGAAACTTTTTAGAATCACTTTTTTTCCGTTCTTATTTGAGATAACTGGTTGTCTTTCATTATACTAGTTTGATAGCCTCAGAAAGGCATATTATGCACAAAGAATCTCGAAAGAAAAATTTTTTTTTTCGAAGTTTGGAAACTTCGTTAGAATCACTTTTTTTCCGTTCTTATTTGAGATAACTGGTTCTCTTTCATTATACTAGTTTGATAGCCTCAGAAAAGCATATTATGCGCAAAGAATCTCGAAAATAAAAAAAAAAATTTTTCGAAGTTTGAAACTTCGTTAGAATCACTTTTTTTCCGTTCTTATTTGAGATAACTGGTACTCTTTCATTATACTAGTTTGATAGCCTCAGAAAAGCATATTATGCGCAAAGAATCTCCAAAAGAAAAAAAATCTTTTTTCAAAGTTTGGAAACTTCCTTAGAAACACTTTTTTTCCATTCTTATTTGAGTTAACTGGTTCTCTTTCATTATACTAGTTTGATAGCCTCAGAAAAGCATATTATGCACAAAGAATCTCGAAAGAAATTTTTTTTTTTTCGAAGTTTGGAAACTTCGTTAGAATCACTTTTTTTCCGTTCTTATTTGAGATAACTGGTTCTCTTTCATTATACTAGTTTGATAGCCTCAGAAAAGCATATTATGCGCAAAGAATCTCGAAATGAAAAAAATTTTTTTTCGAAGTTTGGAAACTTCCTTAGAATCACTTTTTTTCCATTCTTATTTGAGATAACTGGTTGTCTATCATTATACTAGTATGATAGCCTCAGAAAAGCATAATATGCACAAAGAATCTCGAAAAGAAAAAAATTTTTTTTCGAAGTTTGGAAACTTCGTTAGAATCACTTTTTTTCCGTTCTTATTTGAGATAACTGGTTCTCTTTCATTATACTAGTTTGATAGCCTCAGTAAAGCATATTATGCGCAAAGAATCACGAAAAGAAAAAAAAATTTTTTTGAAGTTTGGAAACTTCGTTAGAATCAATTTTTTTCCATTCTTATTTGAGATAACTGGTTCTCTTTCATTATACTAGTTTGATAGCTTCAGAAAAGCATATTATGCGCAAAGAATCTCGAAAAGAAAAATTTTTTTTTTTTTGAAGTTTGGAAACTTCTTTAGAATGACTTTTTTTCCGTTCTTATTTGAGATAACTGGTTCTCTTTCATTATACTAGTTTGATAGCCTCAGAAAAGCATATTATGCGCAAAGAATCTCGAAAAGAAAAAATTTTTTCTTCGAAGTTTGGAAACTTCGTTAGAATCACTTTTTTTCCGTTCTTATTTGAGATAACTGGTAATCTCTCATTATACTAGTTTGATAGCCTCAGAAAAGCATATTATGCGCAAAGAATCTCGAAAAGAAAAAAAATTTTTTTCGAAGTTTGGAAACTTCTTTAGAATTACTTTTTTTCCGTTCTTATTTGAGATAACTGGTTCTCTTTCATTATACTAGTTTGATAGCCTCAGAAAAGCATATTATGCGCAAAGAATCTCGAAATGAAAAAAATTTATTTCGAAGTTTGGAAACTCCCTTAGAATCACTTTTTTTCCAATCTTATTTGAGATAACTGGTTCTCTTTCATTATACTAGTTTGATAGCCTCAGAAAAGCATATTATGCGCAAAGAATCTCGAAAAGAAAAAATTTTTTTTTTTGAAGTTTGGAAACTTCGTTAGAATCACTTTTTTTCCGTTCTTATTTGAGATAACTGGTTCTCTTTCATTATACTAGTTTGATACACTCAGAAAAGCATATTATGCGCAAAGAATCTCGAAAAGAAAAAAATTTTTTTTCGAAGTTTGGAAACTTCATTAAAAGCACTTTTTTTCCATTCTTATTTGAGATAACTGGTAATCTCTCATTATACTAGTTTGATAGCCTCAGAAAATCATATTATGCGCAAAGAATCTCGAAAAGAAAAAAAAATTTTTTCCAAGTTTGGAAACTTCGTTAGAATCACTTTTTTTCCGTTCTTATTTGAGATAACTCGTTCTCTTTCATTATACTACTTTGATACACTCAGTAAAGCATATTATGCGCAAAGAATCTCGAAAAGAAAAAAAATTTTTTTCGAAGTCTGGAAACTTCGTTAGAATTACTTTTTTTCCGTTCTTATTTGAGATAACTGGTTCGCTTTCACTATAGTAGTTTCATAGCCTCAGAAAAGCATATTATGCGCAAAGAATCTCGAAATGAAAAAAATTTTTTTCGTAGTTTGGAAACTCCCTTAGAATCACTTTTTTTCCAATCTTATTTGAGATAACTGGTTCTCTTTCATTATACTAGTTTGATAGCCTCAGTAAAGCATATTATGCGCAAAGAATCTCGAAAAGAAAAAAAAATTTTTTCGAAGTTTGGAAACTTCGTTAGAATCACTTTTTTTCCGTTCTTATTTGAGATAACTGGTTCTCTTTCATCATAGTAGTTTGATAGCCTCAGAAAAGCATATTATGCGCAAAGAATCTCGAAATGAAAAAAATTTTTATTCGAAGTTTGGAAACTTCCTTAGAATCACTTTTTTTCCAATTTATATTTGAAATAATTGGTTCTCTTTCATTATACTAGTTTGATAGCTTCAGAAAAGCATATTATGCGCAAAGAATCTCGAAAAGAAAAAAAGTTTTTTTCGAAGTTTCGAAACTTCCTTAGAATCACATTTTTCCTTTCTTATTTGAGATAACTCTCTTTCATTATACTAATTAGATAGCCTCAGAAAAGCATATTATGCGCAAAGAATCTCGAAAAGAAAAAAAATTTTTTTCGAAGTCTGGAAACTTCGTTAGAATTACTTTTTTTCCGTTCTTATTTGAGATAACTGGTTCTCTTTCATTATACTAGTTTGATAGCCTCAGAAAAGCATATTATGCGCAAAGAATCTCGAAATGAAAAAAATTTATTTCGAAGTTTGGAAACTCCCTTAGAATCACTTTTTTTCCAATCTTATTTGAGATAACTGGTTCTCTTTCATTATACTAGTTTGATAGCCTCAGAAAAGCATATTATGCGCAAAGAATCTCGAAAAGAAAAAATTTTTTTTTTGAAGTTTGGAAACTTCTTTAGAATCACTTTTTTTGCGTTCTTATTTGAGATACCTGGTTCTCTTTCATTATACTAGTTTGATAGCCTCAGAAAAGCATATTATGCGCAAAGAATCTCGAAAAGAAAAAATTTTTTTTTCGATGTTTGGAAACTTCCTTAGAATCACTTTTTTTCCAATTTTATTTGAAATAACTGGTTCTCCATCATTATACTAGTTTGATAGCCTCAGTAAAGCATATTATGCGCAAAGAATCTCGAAAAGAAAAAAAATTTTTATTCGAAGTTTGGAAACTTCCTTAGAATCACTTTTTTTCCAATTTTATTTGAGTTAACTGGTTCTCTTTCATTATACTGGTTTGATAGCCTCAGAAAAGCATATTATGCACAAAGAATCTCGAAAGAAATTTTTTTTTTTTCGAAGTTGGGAAACTTCGTTAGAATCACTTTTTTTCCGTTCTTATTTGAGATAACTGGTTCTCTTTCATTATACTAGTTTGATAGCCTCAGAAAAGCATATTATGCGCAAAGAATCTCGAAATGAAAAAATTTTTTTTTCGAAGTTTGGAAACTTCCTTAGAATCACTTTTTTTCCATTCTTATTTGAGATAACTGGTTGTCTATCATTATACTAGTATGATAGCCTCAGAAAAGCATAATATGCACAAAGAATCTCGAAAAGAAAAAAATTTTTTTTCGAAGTTTGGAAACTTCGTTAGAATCACTTTTTTTCCGTTCTTATTTGAGATAACTGGTTCTCTTTCATTATACTAGTTTGATAGCCTCAGTAAAGCATATTATGCGCAAAGAATCACGAAAAGAAAAAAAAATTTTTTTGAAGTTTGGAAACTTCGTTAGAATCAATTTTTTTCCATTCTTATTTGAGATAACTGGTTCTCTTTCATTATACTAGTTTGATAGCTTCAGAAAAGCATATTATGCGCAAAGAATCTCGAAAAGAAAAATTTTTTTTTTTTTGAAGTTTGGAAACTTCTTTAGAATGACTTTTGTTCCGTTCTTATTTGAGATAACTGGTTCTCTTTCATTATACTAGTTTGATAGCCTCAGAAAAGCATATTATGCGCAAAGAATCTCGAAAAGAAAAAATTTTTTCTTCGAAGTTTGGAAACTTCGTTAGAATCACTTTTTTCCCGTTCTTATTTGAGATAACTGGTAATCTCTCATTATACTAGTTTGATAGCCTCAGAAAAGCATATTATGCGCGAGAATCTCGAAAAGAAAAAAAGTTTTTTTCGTAGTTTCGAAACTTCCTTAGAATCACATTTTTCCGTTCTTATTTGAGATAACTCTCTTTCATTATACTAATTAGATAGCCTCAGAAAAGCATATTATGCGCAAAGAATCTCGAAAAGAAAAAAAATTTTTTTCGAAGTTTGGAAACTTCGTTAGAATTACTTTTTTTCCGTTCTTATTTGAGATAACTGGTTCTCTTTCATTATACTAGTTTGATAGCCTCAGAAAAGCATATTATGCGCAAAGAATCTCGAAATGAAAAAAATTTATTTCGAAGTTTGGAAACTCCCTTAGAATCACTTTTTTTCCAATCTTATTTGAGATAACTGGTTCTCTTTCATTATACTAGTTTGATAGCCTCAGAAAAGCATATTATGCGCAAAGAATCTCGAAAAGAAAAAATTTTTTTTTTTGAAGTTTGGAAACTTCGTTAGAATCACTTTTTTTCCGTTCTTATTTGAGATAACTGGTTCTCTTTCATTATACTAGTTTGATACACTCAGAAAAGCATATTATGCGCAAAGAATCTCGAAAAGAAAAAAATTTTTTTTCGAAGTTTGGAAACTTCATTAAAAGCACTTTTTTTCCATTCTTATTTGAGATAACTGGTAATCTCTCATTATACTAGTTTGATAGCCTCAGAAAATCATATTATGCGCAAAGAATCTCGAAAAGAAAAAAAAATTTTTTCCAAGTTTGGAAACTTCGTTAGAATCACTTTTTTTCCGTTCTTATTTGAGATAACTGGTTCTCTTTCATTATACTACTTTGATACACTCAGTAAAGCATATTATGCGCAAAGAATCTCGAAAAGAAAAAAAATTTTTTTCGAAGTCTGGAAACTTCGTTAGAATTACTTTTTTTCCGTTCTTATTTGAGATAACTGGTTCGCTTTCATTATAGTAGTTTCATAGCCTCAGAAAAGCATATTATGCGCAAAGAATCTCGAAATGAAAAAAATTTTTTTCGTAGTTTGGAAACTCCCTTAGAATCACTTTTTTTCCAATCTTATTTGAGATAACTGGTTCTCTTTCATTATACTAGTTTGATAGCCTCAGTAAAGCATATTATGCGCAAAGAATCTCGAAAAGAAAAAAAATTTTTTTCGAAGTTTGGAAACTTCGTTAGAATCACTTTTTTTCCGTTCTTATTTGAGATAACTGGTTCTCTTTCATCATAGTAGTTTGATAGCCTCAGAAAAGCATATTATGCGCAAAGAATCTCGAAATGAAAAAAATTTTTATTCGAAGTTTGGAAACTTCCTTAGAATCACTTTTTTTCCAATTTTATTTGAAATAATTGGTTCTCTTTCATTATACTAGTTTGATAGCTTCAGAAAAGCATATTATGCGCAAAGAATCTCGAAAAGAAAATAAGTTTTTTTCGAAGTTTCGAAACTTCCTTAGAATCACATTTTTCCTTTCTTATTTGAGATAACTCTCTTTCATTATACTAATTAGATAGCCTCAGAAAAGCATATTATGCGCAAAGAATCTCGAAAAGAAAAAAAATTTTTTTTGAAGTTTGGAAACTTCTTTAGAATCACTTTTTTTGCGTTCTTATTTGAGATACCTGGTTCTCTTTCATTATACTAGTTTGATAGCCACAGAAAATCATATTATGCGCAAAGAATCTCGAAAAGAATAAAATTTTTTTTCGTTGTTCCGAAAATTCGTTAGAATCACTTTTTTTCCGTTCTTATTTGAGATAACTGGTTCTCTTGCATTATACCAATTAGATAGCCTCAGAAAAGCATATTATGCGCAAAGAATCTCGAAAATAAAAAAAATTTTTTTAGAAGTTTGGAAACTTCGTTAGAATCACTTTTTTTCCGTTTTTATTTGAGATAACTGGTTCTCTTTCATTATACCAATTAGATAGCCTCAGAAAAGCATATTATGCGCAAAGAATCTCGAAAAGAAAAAAATTTTTTTTCGAAGTTGGAAACTTTATTAGAATCACTTTTTTTCTATTCATATTTGAGATAACTGGTAATCTCTCATTATACTAGTTTGATAGCCTCAGAAAAGCATATTATGCGCGAGAATCTCGAAAAGAAAAAAAGTTTTTTTCGAAGTTTCGAAACTTCCTTAGAATCACATTTTTCCGTTCTTATTTGAGATAACTCTCTTTCATTATACTAATTAGATAGCCTCAGAAAAGCATATTATGCGCAAAGAATCTCGAAAATACAAAATTTTTTTAGAACATTGGAAACTTCGTTAGAAAAACTTTTTTCCGTTCTTATTTGAGAGAACTGGTTCTCTTTCATTATACTAGTTAGATAGCCTCAGAAAAGCATATTATGCGCAAAGAATCTCGAAAAGAAAAAAATTTTTTTTCGAAGTTTGGAAACTTCGTTAGAATCACTTTTTTTCCATTCTTATTTGAGATAACTGGTAATCTCTCATTATATTAGTTTGATAGCCTCAGAAAAGCATATTATGCGCAAAGAATCTCGAAAAGAAAAAAAATTTTTTTCGAAGTTTGGAAACGTCGTTTGAATCACTTTTTTCCGTTCTTATTTGAGATAACTGGTTCTCTTTCATTATAGTAGTTTGATAGCCTCAGAAAAGCATATTATGCGCAAAGAATATCGAAAAGAAAAAAATTTTTTTTCGAAGTTTGGAAACTTTTTAGAATCACTTTTTTTCCGTTCTTATTTGAGATAACTGGTTCTCTTTCATTATACTAGTTTGATAGCCTCAGAAAAGCATATTATGCGCAAAAAATCTCCAAAAGAAAAAAAATCTTTTTTCAAAGTTTGGAAACTTCCTTAGAAACACTTTTTTTCCATTCTTATTTGAGTTAACTGGTTCTCTTTCATTATACTAGTTTGATAGCCTCAGAAAAGCATATTATGCACAAAGAATCTCGAAAGAAAAATTTTTTTTTTCGAAGTTTGGAAACTTCGTTAGAATCACTTTTTTTCCGTTCTTATTTGAGATAACTGGTTCTCTTTCATTATACTAGTTTGATAGACTCAGAAAAGCATATTATGCGCAAAGAATCTCGAAAATAAAAAAAAAATTTTTCGAAGTTTGAAACTTCGTTAGAATCACTTTTTTTCCGTTCTTATTTGAGATAACTGGTTCTCTTTCATTATACTAGTTTGATAGCCTCAGAAAAGCATATTATGCGCAAAGAATCTCCAAAAGAAAAAAAATCTTTTTTCAAAGTTTGGAAACTTCCTTAGAAACACTTTTTTTCCATTCTTATTTGAGTTAACTGGTTCTCTTTCATTATACTAGTGTGATAGCCTCAGAAAAGCATATTATGCGCAAAGAATCTCGAAATGAAAAAAATTTTTTTTCGAAGTTTGGAAACTTCCTTAGAATCACTTTTTTTCCATTCTTATTTGAGACAACTGGTTGTCTTTCATTATACTAGTTTGATAGCCTCAGAAAAGCATAATATGCACAAAGAATCTCGAAAAGAAAAAAATTTTTTTTCGAAGTTTGGAAACTTCGTTAGAATCACTTTTTTTCCGTTCTTATTTGAGATAACTGGTTCTCTTGCATTATACTACTTTGATAGCCTCAGTAAAGCATATTATGCGCAAAGAATCACGAAAAGAAAAAAAATTTTTTTGAAGTTTGGAAACTTCGTTAGAATCAATTTTTTTCCATTCTTATTTGAGATAACTGGTTCTCTTTCATTATACTAGTTTGATAGCTTCAGAAAAGCATATTATGCGCAAAGAATCTCGAAAAGAAAAATTTTTTTTTTTGAAGTTTGGAAACTTCTTTAGAATGACTTTTTTTCCGTTCTTATTTGAGATAACTGGTTCTCTTTCATTATACTAGTTTGATAGCCTGAGAAAAGCATATTATGCGCAAAGAATCTCGAAAAGAAAAAAATTTTTTTTCGAAGTTTGGAAACTTCGTTAGAATCCCTTTTTTTCCGTTCTTATTTGAGATAACTGGTTCTCTTTCATTATACTAGTTTGATACACTCAGAAAAGCATATTATGCGCAAAGAATCTCGAAAAGAAAAAAATTTTTTTTCGAAGTTTGGAAACTTCATTAGAAGCACTTTTTTTCCATTCTTATTTCAGATAACTGGTAATCTCTAATTATACTAGTTTGATAGCCTCAGAAAATCATATTATGCGCAAAGAATCTGGAAAAGAAAAAAATTTTTTTCGAAGTTCGGAAAGTTCGTTAGAATCACTTTTTTTCCGTTCTTATTTGAGATAACTGGTTCTCTTTCATTATACTAATTAGATAGCTTCAGAAGAGCATATTATGCGCAAAGAATCTCGAAAATAAAAAAATTTTTTTTAGAAGTTTGGAAACTTCGTTAGAATCAGTTTTTTTCCGTTCTTATTTGAGATAACTGGTTCTCTTTGATTATACTAGTTTCATAGCCTCAGAAAAGCATATTATGCGCAAAGAATCTCGAAATGAAAAAAAATTTTTTCGAAGTTTGGAAACTCCCTTAGAATCACATTTTTTTCCAATCATATTTGAGATAACTGGTTCTCTTTCATTATACTAGTTTGATAGCCTCAGAAAAGCATATTATGCGCAAAGAATCTCGAAAAGAAAAAATTTTTTTTTTTGAAGTTTGGAAACTTCTTTAGAATCACTTTTTTTGCGTTCTTATTTGAGATACCTGGTTCTCTTTCATTATACTAGTTTGATAGCCTCAGAAAAGCATATTATGCGCAAAGAATCTCGAAAAGAAAAAATTTTTTTTTCGATGTTTGGAAACTACTTTAGAATCACTTTTTTTCCAATTTTATTTGAAATAACTGGTTCTCTTTCATTATACTAGTTTGATAGCCTCAGTAAAGCATATTATGCGCAAAGAATCTCGAAAAGAAAAAAAATTTTTTTCGAAGTTTGGAAACTTCGTTAGAATCACTTTTTTTCCGTTCTTATTTGAGATAACTGGTTCTCTTGCATTATACTACTTTGATAGCCTCAGTAAAGCATATTATGCGCAAAGAATCACGAAAAGAAAAAAAATTTTTTTGAAGTTTGGAAACTTCGTTAGAATCAATTTTTTTCCATTCTTATTTGAGATAACTGGTTCTCTTTCATTATACTAGTTTGATAGCTTCAGAAAAGCATATTATGCGCAAAGAATCTCGAAAAGAAAAATTTTTTTTTTTGAAGTTTGGAAACTTCTTTAGAATGACTTTTTTTCCGTTCTTATTTGAGATAACTGGTTCTCTTTCATTATACTAGTTTGATAGCCTGAGAAAAGCATATTATGCGCAAAGAATCTCGAAAAGAAAAAAATTTTTTTTCGAAGTTTGGAAACTTCGTTAGAATCCCTTTTTTTCCGTTCTTATTTGAGATAACTGGTTCTCTTTCATTATACTAGTTTGATACACTCAGAAAAGCATATTATGCGCAAAGAATCTCGAAAAGAAAAAAATTTTTTTTCGAAGTTTGGAAACTTCATTAGAAGCACTTTTTTTCCATTCTTATTTCAGATAACTGGTAATCTCTAATTATACTAGTTTGATAGCCTCAGAAAATCATATTATGCGCAAAGAATCTGGAAAAGAAAAAAATTTTTTTCGAAGTTCGGAAAGTTCGTTAGAATCACTTTTTTTCCGTTCTTATTTGAGATAACTGGTTCTCTTTCATTATACTAATTAGATAGCTTCAGAAGAGCATATTATGCGCAAAGAATCTCGAAAATAAAAAAATTTTTTTTAGAAGTTTGGAAACTTCGTTAGAATCAGTTTTTTTCCGTTCTTATTTGAGATAACTGGTTCTCTTTGATTATACTAGTTTCATAGCCTCAGAAAAGCATATTATGCGCAAAGAATCTCGAAATGAAAAAAAATTTTTTCGAAGTTTGGAAACTCCCTTAGAATCACATTTTTTTCCAATCATATTTGAGATAACTGGTTCTCTTTCATTATACTAGTTTGATAGCCTCAGAAAAGCATATTATGCGCAAAGAATCTCGAAAAGAAAAAATTTTTTTTTTTGAAGTTTGGAAACTTCTTTAGAATCACTTTTTTTGCGTTCTTATTTGAGATACCTGGTTCTCTTTCATTATACTAGTTTGATAGCCTCAGAAAAGCATATTATGCGCAAAGAATCTCGAAAAGAAAAAATTTTTTTTTCGATGTTTGGAAACTACTTTAGAATCACTTTTTTTCCAATTTTATTTGAAATAACTGGTTCTCTTTCATTATACTAGTTTGATAGCCTCAGTAAAGCATATTATGCGCAAAGAATCTCGAAAAGAAAAAAAATTTTTTTCGAAGTTTGGAAACTTCGTTAGAATCGCTTTTTTTCCGTTCTTATTTGAGATAACTGGTTCTCTTTCATCATAGTAGTTTGATAGCCTCAGAAAAGCATATTATGCGCAAAGAATCTCGAAATGAAAAAAATTTTTATTCGAAGTTTGGAAACTTCCTTAGAATCACTTTTTTTCCAATTTTATTTGAAATAATTGGTTCTCTTTCATTATACTAGTTTGATAGCTTCAGAAAAGCATATTATGAGCAAAGAATCTCGAAAAGAAAAAATTTTTTTTTTTTGAAGTTTGGAAACTTCTTTAGAATCACTTTTTTTCCGTTCTTATTTGAGATAACTGGTTCTCTTTCATTATACTAGTTTGATAGCCTCAGAAAAGCATATTATGCTCAAAGAATCTCGAAAAGAAAAAATTTTTTCTTCGAAGTTTGGAAACTTCGTTAGAATCACTTTTTTTCCGTTCTTATTTGAGATAACTGGTTCTCTTTCATTATACTAGTCTGATAGCCTCAGAAAAGCATATTATGCGCAAGGAATATCGAAAAGAAAAAAATTTTTTTTCGAATTTTGGAAACTTCATTAGAATCACTTTTTTTCCATTCTGATTTGAGATAACTTGTAATCTCTCATTATACTAGTTTGATAGCCACAGAAAATCATATTATGCGCAAAGAATCTCGAAAAGAATAAAATTTTTTTTCGATGTTCCGAAAATTCGTTAGAATCACTTTTTTTCCGTTCTTATTTGAGATAACTGGTTCTCTTGCATTATACCAATTAGATAGCCTCAGAAAAGCATATTATGCGCAAAGAATCTCGAAAATAAAAAAATTTTTTTTAGAAGTTTGGAAACTTCGTTAGAATCACTTTTTTTCCGTTCTTATTTGAGATAACTGGTTCTCTTTCATTATACCAATTAGATAGCCTCAGAAAAGCATATTATGCGCAAAGAATCTCGAAAAGAAAAAAATTTTTTTTCGAAGTAGGAAACTTCATTAGAATCACTTTTTTTCTATTCTTATTTGAGATAACTGTTAATCTCTCATTATACTAGTTTGATAGCCTCAGAAAAGCATATTATGCGCGAGAATCTCGAAAAGAAAAAAAGTTTTGTTCGAATTTTCCAAACTTCCTTAGAATCACATTTTTCCGTTCTTATTTGAGAAAACTCTCTTTCATTATACTAATTAGATACCCTCAGAAAAGCATATTATGCGCAAAGAATCTCGAAAATAAAAAATTTTTTTTAGAACATTGGAAACTTCGTTAGAAACACTTTTTTTCCGTTCTTATTTCAGAGAACTGGTTCTCTTTCATTATACTAATTAGATAGCCTCAGAAAAGCATATTATGCGCAAAGAATTTCGAAAAGAAAAAAATTTTTTTTCGAAGTTTGGAAACTTCGTTAGAATCACTTTTTTTCCATTCTTATTTGAGATAACTGGTAATCTCTCATTATATCAGTTGATAGCCTCAGAAAAGCATATTATGCGCAAAGAATCTCGAAAAGAAAAAAAAATTTTTTCGAAGTTTGGAAACGTTGTTTGAATCACTTTTTTCCGTTCTTATTTGAGATAACTGGTTCTCTTTCATTATAGTAGTTTGATAGCCTCAGAAAAGCATATTATGCGCAAAGAATCTCGAAAAGAAAAAAATTTTTTTTCGAAGTTTGGAAACTTTTTAGAATCACTTTTTTTCCGTTCTTATTTGAGATAACTGGTTGTCTTTCATTATACTAGTTTGATAGCCTCAGAAAGGCATATTATGCGCAAAGAATCTCCAAAAGAAAAAAAATCTTTTTTCAAAGTTTGGAAACTTCCTTAGAAACACTTTTTTTCCATTCTTATTAGAGTTAACTGGTTCTCTTTCATTATACTAGTTTGATAGCCTCAGAAAAGCATATTATGCACAAAGAATCTCGAAAGAAAAATTTTTTTTTTCGAAGTTTGGAAACTTCGTTAGAATCACTTTTTTTCCGTTCTTATTTGAGATAACTGGTTCTCTTTCATTATACTAGTTTGATAGCCTCAGAAAAGCATATTATGCGCAAAGAATCTCGAAAATAAAAAAAAAAATTTTTCGAAGTTTGAAACTTCGTTAGAATCACTTTTTTTCCGTTCTTATTTGAGATAACTGGTACTCTTTCATTATACTAGTTTGATAGCCTCAGAAAAGCATATTATGCGCAAAGAATCTCCAAAAGAAAAAAAATCTTTTTTCAAAGTTTGGAAACTTCCTTAGAAACACTTTTTTTCCATTCTTATTTGAGTTAACTGGTTCTCTTTCATTATACTAGTTTGATAGCCTCAGAAAAGCATATTATGCACAAAGAATCTCGAAAGAAATTTTTTTTTTTTCGAAGTTTGGAAACTTCGTTAGAATCACTTTTTTTCCGTTCTTATTTGAGATAACTGGTTCTCTTTCATTATACTAGTTTGATAGCCTCAGAAAAGCATATTATGCGCAAAGAATCTCGAAATGAAAAAAATTTTTTTTCGAAGTTTGGAAACTTCCTTAGAATCACTTTTTTTCCATTCTTATTTGAGATAACTGGTTGTCTATCATTATACTAGTATGATAGCCTCAGAAAAGCATAATATGCACAAAGAATCTCGAAAAGAAAAAAATTTTTTTTCGAAGTTTGGAAACTTCGTTAGAATCACTTTTTTTCCGTTCTTATTTGAGATAACTGGTTCTCTTTCATTATACTAGTTTGATAGCCTCAGTAAAGCATATTATGCGCAAAGAATCACGAAAAGAAAAAAAAATTTTTTTGAAGTTTGGAAACTTCGTTAGAATCAATTTTTTTCCATTCTTATTTGAGATAACTGGTTCTCTTTCATTATACTAGTTTGATAGCTTCAGAAAAGCATATTATGCGCAAAGAATCTCGAAAAGAAAAATTTTTTTTTTTTTGAAGTTTGGAAACTTCTTTAGAATGACTTTTTTTCCGTTCTTATTTGAGATAACTGGTTCTCTTTCATTATACTAGTTTGATAGCCTCAGAAAAGCATATTATGCGCAAAGAATCTCGAAAAGAAAAAATTTTTTCTTCGAAGTTTGGAAACTTCGTTAGAATCACTTTTTTTCCGTTCTTATTTGAGATAACTGGTAATCTCTCATTATACTAGTTTGATAGCCTCAGAAAAGCATATTATGCGCAAAGAATCTCGAAAAGAAAAAAAATTTTTTTCGAAGTTTGGAAACTTCTTTAGAATTACTTTTTTTCCGTTCTTATTTGAGATAACTGGTTCTCTTTCATTATACTAGTTTGATAGCCTCAGAAAAGCATATTATGCGCAAAGAATCTCGAAATGAAAAAAATTTATTTCGAAGTTTGGAAACTCCCTTAGAATCACTTTTTTTCCAATCTTATTTGAGATAACTGGTTCTCTTTCATTATACTAGTTTGATAGCCTCAGAAAAGCATATTATGCGCAAAGAATCTCGAAAAGAAAAAATTTTTTTTTTTGAAGTTTGGAAACTTCGTTAGAATCACTTTTTTTCCGTTCTTATTTGAGATAACTGGTTCTCTTTCATTATACTAGTTTGATACACTCAGAAAAGCATATTATGCGCAAAGAATCTCGAAAAGAAAAAAATTTTTTTTCGAAGTTTGGAAACTTCATTAAAAGCACTTTTTTTCCATTCTTATTTGAGATAACTGGTAATCTCTCATTATACTAGTTTGATAGCCTCAGAAAATCATATTATGCGCAAAGAATCTCGAAAAGAAAAAAAAATTTTTTCCAAGTTTGGAAACTTCGTTAGAATCACTTTTTTTCCGTTCTTATTTGAGATAACTCGTTCTCTTTCATTATACTACTTTGATACACTCAGTAAAGCATATTATGCGCAAAGAATCTCGAAAAGAAAAAAAATTTTTTTCGAAGTCTGGAAACTTCGTTAGAATTACTTTTTTTCCGTTCTTATTTGAGATAACTGGTTCGCTTTCACTATAGTAGTTTCATAGCCTCAGAAAAGCATATTATGCGCAAAGAATCTCGAAATGAAAAAAATTTTTTTCGTAGTTTGGAAACTCCCTTAGAATCACTTTTTTTCCAATCTTATTTGAGATAACTGGTTCTCTTTCATTATACTAGTTTGATAGCCTCAGTAAAGCATATTATGCGCAAAGAATCTCGAAAAGAAAAAAAAATTTTTTCGAAGTTTGGAAACTTCGTTAGAATCACTTTTTTTCCGTTCTTATTTGAGATAACTGGTTCTCTTTCATCATAGTAGTTTGATAGCCTCAGAAAAGCATATTATGCGCAAAGAATCTCGAAATGAAAAAAATTTTTATTCGAAGTTTGGAAACTTCCTTAGAATCACTTTTTTTCCAATTTATATTTGAAATAATTGGTTCTCTTTCATTATACTAGTTTGATAGCTTCAGAAAAGCATATTATGCGCAAAGAATCTCGAAAAGAAAAAAAGTTTTTTTCGAAGTTTCGAAACTTCCTTAGAATCACATTTTTCCTTTCTTATTTGAGATAACTCTCTTTCATTATACTAATTAGATAGCCTCAGAAAAGCATATTATGCGCAAAGAATCTCGAAAAGAAAAAAAATTTTTTTCGAAGTCTGGAAACTTCGTTAGAATTACTTTTTTTCCGTTCTTATTTGAGATAACTGGTTCTCTTTCATTATACTAGTTTGATAGCCTCAGAAAAGCATATTATGCGCAAAGAATCTCGAAATGAAAAAAATTTATTTCGAAGTTTGGAAACTCCCTTAGAATCACTTTTTTTCCAATCTTATTTGAGATAACTGGTTCTCTTTCATTATACTAGTTTGATAGCCTCAGAAAAGCATATTATGCGCAAAGAATCTCGAAAAGAAAAAATTTTTTTTTTGAAGTTTGGAAACTTCTTTAGAATCACTTTTTTTGCGTTCTTATTTGAGATACCTGGTTCTCTTTCATTATACTAGTTTGATAGCCTCAGAAAAGCATATTATGCGCAAAGAATCTCGAAAAGAAAAAATTTTTTTTTCGATGTTTGGAAACTTCCTTAGAATCACTTTTTTTCCAATTTTATTTGAAATAACTGGTTCTCCATCATTATACTAGTTTGATAGCCTCAGTAAAGCATATTATGCGCAAAGAATCTCGAAAAGAAAAAAAATTTTTATTCGAAGTTTGGAAACTTCCTTAGAATCACTTTTTTTCCAATTTTATTTGAGTTAACTGGTTCTCTTTCATTATACTAGTTTGATAGCCTCAGAAAAGCATATTATGCACAAAGAATCTCGAAAGAAATTTTTTTTTTTTCGAAGTTGGGAAACTTCGTTAGAATCACTTTTTTTCCGTTCTTATTTGAGATAACTGGTTCTCTTTCATTATACTAGTTTGATAGCCTCAGAAAAGCATATTATGCGCAAAGAATCTCGAAATGAAAAAATTTTTTTTTCGAAGTTTGGAAACTTCCTTAGAATCACTTTTTTTCCATTCTTATTTGAGATAACTGGTTGTCTATCATTATACTAGTATGATAGCCTCAGAAAAGCATAATATGCACAAAGAATCTCGAAAAGAAAAAAATTTTTTTTCGAAGTTTGGAAACTTCGTTAGAATCACTTTTTTTCCGTTCTTATTTGAGATAACTGGTTCTCTTTCATTATACTAGTTTGATAGCCTCAGTAAAGCATATTATGCGCAAAGAATCACGAAAAGAAAAAAAAATTTTTTTGAAGTTTGGAAACTTCGTTAGAATCAATTTTTTTCCATTCTTATTTGAGATAACTGGTTCTCTTTCATTATACTAGTTTGATAGCTTCAGAAAAGCATATTATGCGCAAAGAATCTCGAAAAGAAAAATTTTTTTTTTTTTGAAGTTTGGAAACTTCTTTAGAATGACTTTTGTTCCGTTCTTATTTGAGATAACTGGTTCTCTTTCATTATACTAGTTTGATAGCCTCAGAAAAGCATATTATGCGCAAAGAATCTCGAAAAGAAAAAATTTTTTCTTCGAAGTTTGGAAACTTCGTTAGAATCACTTTTTTCCCGTTCTTATTTGAGATAACTGGTAATCTCTCATTATACTAGTTTGATAGCCTCAGAAAAGCATATTATGCGCGAGAATCTCGAAAAGAAAAAAAGTTTTTTTCGTAGTTTCGAAACTTCCTTAGAATCACATTTTTCCGTTCTTATTTGAGATAACTCTCTTTCATTATACTAATTAGATAGCCTCAGAAAAGCATATTATGCGCAAAGAATCTCGAAAAGAAAAAAAATTTTTTTCGAAGTTTGGAAACTTCGTTAGAATTACTTTTTTTCCGTTCTTATTTGAGATAACTGGTTCTCTTTCATTATACTAGTTTGATAGCCTCAGAAAAGCATATTATGCGCAAAGAATCTCGAAAAGAAAAAATTTTTTTTTTTGAAGTTTGGAAACTTCGTTAGAATCACTTTTTTTCCGTTCTTATTTGAGATAACTGGTTCTCTTTCATTATACTAGTTTGATACACTCAGAAAAGCATATTATGCGCAAAGAATCTCGAAAAGAAAAAAATTTTTTTTCGAAGTTTGGAAACTTCATTAAAAGCACTTTTTTTCCATTCTTATTTGAGATAACTGGTAATCTCTCATTATACTAGTTTGATAGCCTCAGAAAATCATATTATGCGCAAAGAATCTCGAAAAGAAAAAAAAATTTTTTCCAAGTTTGGAAACTTCGTTAGAATCACTTTTTTTCCGTTCTTATTTGAGATAACTGGTTCTCTTTCATTATACTACTTTGATACACTCAGTAAAGCATATTATGCGCAAAGAATCTCGAAAAGAAAAAAAATTTTTTTCGAAGTCTGGAAACTTCGTTAGAATTACTTTTTTTCCGTTCTTATTTGAGATAACTGGTTCGCTTTCATTATAGTAGTTTCATAGCCTCAGAAAAGCATATTATGCGCAAAGAATCTCGAAATGAAAAAAATTTTTTTCGTAGTTTGGAAACTCCCTTAGAATCACTTTTTTTCCAATCTTATTTGAGATAACTGGTTCTCTTTCATTATACTAGTTTGATAGCCTCAGTAAAGCATATTATGCGCAAAGAATCTCGAAAAGAAAAAAAATTTTTTTCGAAGTTTGGAAACTTCGTTAGAATCACTTTTTTTCCGTTCTTATTTGAGATAACTGGTTCTCTTTCATCATAGTAGTTTGATAGCCTCAGAAAAGCATATTATGCGCAAAGAATCTCGAAATGAAAAAAATTTTTATTCGAAGTTTGGAAACTTCCTTAGAATCACTTTTTTTCCAATTTTATTTGAAATAATTGGTTCTCTTTCATTATACTAGTTTGATAGCTTCAGAAAAGCATATTATGCGCAAAGAATCTCGAAAAGAAAATAAGTTTTTTTCGAAGTTTCGAAACTTCCTTAGAATCACATTTTTCCTTTCTTATTTGAGATAACTCTCTTTCATTATACTAATTAGATAGCCTCAGAAAAGCATATTATGCGCAAAGAATCTCGAAAAGAAAAAAAATTTTTTTCGAAGTCTGGAAACTTCGTTAGAATTACTTTTTTTCCGTTCTTATTTGAGATAACTGGTTCTCTTTCATTATACTAGTTTGATAGCCTCAGAAAAGCATATTATGCGCAAAGAATCTCGAAATGAAAAAAATTTATTTCGAAGTTTGGAAACTCCCTTAGAATCACTTTTTTTCCAATCTTATTTGAGATAACTGGTTCTCTTTCATTATACTAGTTTGATAGCCTCAGAAAAGCATATTATGCGCAAAGAATCTCGAAAAGAAAAAATTTTTTTTTTTGAAGTTTGGAAACTTCTTTAGAATCACTTTTTTTGCGTTCTTATTTGAGATACCTGGTTCTCTTTCATTATACTAGTTTGATAGCCTCAGAAAAGCATATTATGCGCAAAGAATCTCGAAAAGAAAAAATTTTTTTTTCGATGTTTGGAAACTTCCTTAGAATCACTTTTTTTCCAATTTTATTTGAAATAACTGGTTCTCCATCATTATACTAGTTTGATAGCCTCAGTAAAGCATATTATGCGCAAAGAATCTCGAAAAGAAAAAAAATTTTTATTCGAAGTTTGGAAACTTCCTTAGAATCACTTTTTTTCCAATTTTATTTGAAATAATTGGTTCTCTTTCATTATACTAGTTTGATAGCTTCAGAAAAGCATATTATGCGCAAAGAATCTCGAAAAGAAAAAATTTTTTCTTCGAAGTTTGGAAACTTCGTTAGAATCACTTTTTTTCCGTTCTTATTTGAGATAACTGGTTCTCTTTCATTATACTAGTCTGATAGGCTCAGAAAAGCATATTATGCGCAAGGAATCTTGAAAAGAAAAAAATTTTTTTTCGAAGTTTGGAAACTTCATTAGAATCACTTTTTTTCCATTCTGATTTGAGATAACTTGTAATCTCTCATTATACTAGTTTGATAGCCACAGAAAATCATATTATGCGCAAAGAATCTCGAAAAGAATAAAAATTTTTTTCGATGTTCCGAAAATTCGTTAGAATCACTTTTTTCCGTTCTTATTTGAGATAACTGGTTCTCTTGCATTATACCAATTAGATAGCCTCAGAAAAGCATATTATGCGCAAAGAAACTCGAAAATTAAAAAAATTTTTTTAGAAGTTTGCAAACTTCGTTAGAATCACTTTTTTTCCGTTCTTATTTGAGATAACTGGTTCTCTTTCATTATACCAATTAGATAGCCTCAGAAAAGCATATTATGCGCAAAGAATCTCGAAAAGAAAAAAATTTTTTTCGAAGTAGGAAACTTCATTAGAATCACTTTTTTTCTATTCTTATTTGAGATAACTGTTAATCTCTCATTATACTAGTTTGATAGCCTCAGAAAAGCATATTATGCGCGAGAATCTCGAAAAGAAAAAAAGTTTTTTTCGAAGTTTCGAAACTTCCTTAGAATCACATTTTTCCGTTCTTATTTGAGATAACTCTCTTTCATTATACTAATTAGATAGCCTCAGAAAAGCATATTATGCGCAAAGAATCTCGAAAATAAAAAAATTTTTTTAGAACATTGGAAACTTCGTTAGAAACACTTTTTTTCCGTTCTTATTAGAGAGAACTGGTTCTCTTTCATTATACTAGTTAGATAGCCTCAGAAAAGCATATTATTTGCAAAGAATCTCTAAAAGAAAAAAATTTTTTTTCGAAGTTTGGAAACTTGGTTAGAATCACTTTTTTTCCATTCTTATTTGAGATAACTGGTAATCTCTCATTATATTAGTTTGATAGCCTCAGAAGAGCATATTATCCGCAAAGAATCTCGAAAAGAAAAAAAATTTTTTTCGATGTTTGGATACTTCGTTAGAATCACTTTTTTTCCGTTCTTATTTGAGATAACTGGTTCTCTTTCATTATACTAGTTTGATAGCCGCAGTAAATGATATTATGCGCAAAGAATCTCGAAAAGAAAAAAAAATTTTTTCGAAGTTTGGAAACGTCGTTTGAATCACTTTTTTCCGTTCTTATTTGAGATAACTGGTTCTCTTTCATTATAGTAGTTTGATAGCCTCAGAAAAGCATATTATGCGCAAAGAATCTCGAAATGAAAAAAATTTTTTTTCGAAGTTTGGAAACTTCCTTAGAATCACTTTTTTTCCATTCTTATTTGAGATAACTGGTTCTCTTTCATTATACTAGTTTGATAGCCTCAGAAAAGCATATTATGCGCAAAGAATCTCGAAAAGAAAAAAATTTTTTTTCGAAGTTTGGAAACTTCGTTAGAATCACTTTTTTTCCGTTCTTATTTGAGATAACTGGTTCTCTTTCATTATACTACTTTGATACACTCAGTAAAGCATATTATGCGCAAAGAATCTCGAAAAGAAAAAAAATTTTTTTCGAAGTCTGGAAACTTCGTTAGAATTACTTTTTTTCCGTTCTTATTTGAGATATCTGGTTCGCTTTCATTATAGTAGTTTCATAGCCTCAGAAAAGCATATTATGCGCAAAGAATCTCGAAATGAAAAAAATTTTTTTCGAAGTTTGGAAACTCCCTTAGAATCACTTTTTTTCCAATCTTATTTGAGATAACTGGTTCTCTTTCATTATACTAGTTTGATAGCCTCAGTAAAGCATATTATGCGCAAAGAATCTCGAAAAGAAAAAAAATTTTTTTCGAAGTTGGGAAACTTCGATAGAATCACTTTTTTTCCGTTCTTATTTGAGATAACTGGTTCTCTTTCATCATAGTAGTTTGATAGCCTCAGAAAAGCATATTATGCGCAAAGAATCTCGAAATGAAAAAAATTTTTATTCGAAGTTTGGAAACTTCCTTAGAATCACTTTTTTTCCAATTTTATTTGAAATAATTGGTTCTCTTTCATTATACTAGTTTGATAGCTTCAGAAAAGCATATTATGCGCAAAGAATCTCGAAAAGAAAAACTTTTTTTTTTTGAAGTTTGGAAACTTCTTTAGAATCACTTTTTTCCGTTCTTATTTGAGATAACTGGTTCTCTTTCATTATACTAATTTGATAGCCTCAGAAAAGCATATTATGCGCCAAGAATCTCGAAAAGAAAAAATTTTTTCTTCGAAGTTTGGAAACTTCGTTAGAATCACTTTTTTTCCGTTCTTATTTGAGATAACTGGTAATCTCTCATTATACTAGTTTGATAGCCTCAGAAAAGCATATTATGCGCGAGAATCTCGAAAAGAAAAAAAGTTTTTTTCGTAGTTTCGAAACTTCCTTAGAATCACATTTTTCCGTTCTTATTTGAGATAACTCTCTTTCATTATACTAATTAGATAGCCTCAGAAAAGCATATTATGCACAAAGAATCTCGAAAAGAAAAAAAATTTTTTTCGAAGTTTGGAAACTTCGTTAGAATTACTTTTTTTCCGTTCTTATTTGAGATAACTGGTTCTCTTTCATTATACTAGTTTGATAGCCTCAGAAAAGCATATTATGCGCAAAGAATCTCGAAATGAAAAAAATTTATTTCGAAGTTTGGAAACTCCCTTAGAATCACTTTTTTTCCAATCTTATTTGAGATAACTGGTTCTCTTTCATTATACTAGTTTGATAGCCTCAGAAAAGCATATTATGCGCAAAGAATCTCGAAAAGAAAAAATTTTTTTTTTTGAAGTTTGGAAACTTCTTTAGAATCACTTTTTTTGCGTTCTTATTTGAGATACCTGGTTCTCTTTCATTATACTAGTTTGATAGCCTCAGAAAAGCATATTATGCGCAAAGAATCTCGAAAAGAAAAAAATTTTTTTTCGATGTTTGCAAACTTCCTTAGAATCACTTTTTTTCCAATTTTATTTGAAATAACTGGTTCTCCATCATTATACTAGTTTCATAGCCTCAGTAAAGCATATTATGCGCAAAGAATCTCGAAAAGAAAAAAAATTTTTATTCGAAGTTTGGAAACTTCCTTAGAATCACTTTTTTTCCAATTTTATTTGAAATAATTGGTTCTCTTTCATTATACTAGTTTGATAGCTTCAGAAAAGCATATTATGCGCAAAGAATCTCGAGAAGAAAAAATTTTTTCTTCGAAGTTTGGAAACTTCGTTAGAATCACTTTTTTTCCGTTCTTATTTGAGATAACTGGTTCTCTTTCATTATACTAGTCTGATAGCCTCAGAAAAGCATATTATGCGCAAGGAATCTCGAAAAGAAAAAAATTTTTTTTCGAAGTTTGGAAACTTCATTAGAATCACTTTTTTTCCATTCTGATTTGAGATAACTTGTAATCTCTCATTATACTAGTTTGATAGCCACAGAAAATCATATTATGCGCAAAGAATCTCGAAAAGAATAAAAATTTTTTTCGATGTTCCGAAAATTCGTTAGAATCACTTTTTTTCCGTTCTTATTTGAGATAACTGGTTCTCTTGCATTATACCAATTAGATAGCCTCAGAAAAGCATATTATGCGCAAAGAATCTCGAAAATAAAAAAAATTTTTTTAGAAGTTTGCAAACTTCGTTAGAATCACTTTTTTTCCGTTCTTATTTGAGATAACTGGTTCTCTTTCATTATACCAATTAGATAGCCTCAGAAAAGCATATTATGCGCAAAGAATCTCGAAAAGAAAAAAATTTTTTTTCGAAGTAGGAAACTTCATTAGAATCACTTTTTTTTCTATTCTTATTTGAGATAACCGTTAATCTCTCATTATACTAGTTTGATAGCCTCAGAAAAGCATATTATGCGCGAGAATCTCGAAAAGAAAAAAAGTTTTTTTCGAAGTTTCGAAACTTCCTTAGAATCACATTTTTCCGTTCTTATTTGAGATAACTCTCTTTCATTATACTAATTAGATAGCCTCAGAAAAGCATATTATGCGCAAAGAATCTCGAAAATAAAAAAATTTTTTTAGAACATTGGAAACTTCGTTAGAAACACTTTTTTTCCGTTCTTATTAGAGAGAACTGGTTCTCTTTCATTATACTAGTTAGATAGCCTCAGAAAAGCATATTATGCGCAAAGAATCTCTAAAAGAAAAAAAATTTTTTTCGAAGTTTGGAAACTTGGTTAGAATCACTTTTTTTCCATTCTTATTTGAGATAACTGATAATCTCTCATTATATTAGTTTGATAGCCTCAGAAAAGCATATTATCCGCAAAGAATCTCGAAAAGAAAAAAAATTTTATTCGAAGTTTGGATACTTCGTTAGAATCACTTTTTTTCCGTTCTTATTTGAGATAACTGGTTCTCTTTCATTATACTAGTTTGATAGCCTCAGTAAATGATATTATGCGCAAAGAATCTCGAAAAGAAAAAAAAATTTTTTCGAAGTTTGGAAACGTCGTTTGAATCACTTTTTTCCGTTCTTATTTGAGATAACTGGTTCTCTTTCATTATAGTAGTTTGATAGCCTCAGAAACGCATATTATGCGCAAAGAATCTCGAAATGAAAAAAATTTTTTTTCGAAGTTTGGAAACTTCCTTAGAATCACTTTTTTTCCATTCTTATTTGAGATAACTGGTTCTCTTTCATTATACTAGTTTGATAGCCTCAGAAAAGCATATTATGCGCAAAGAATCTCGAAAAGAAAAAAATTTTTTTTCGAAGTTTGGAAACTTCAAAAGAATCACTTTTTTTCCATTCTTATTTGAGATAAATGGTAATCTCTCATTATACTAGTTTGATAGCCTCAGAAAATCATATTATGCGCAAAGAATCTCGACAGGAAGAAATTTTTTTTTCGAAGTTTGGAAACTTCGTTACATTCACTTTTTTTCCGTTGTTATTTGAGATAACTGGTTCTCTTTCATTATACTAGTTTGATAGCCTCAGTAAAGCATATTATGCGCAAAGAATCTCGAAAAGAAAAAAAATTTTTTTCGAAGTTTGGAAACCTCCTTAGAATCACTTTTTTTCCAATTTTATTTGAAATAATTGGTTCTCCTTCATTATACTAGTTTGATAGCTTCAGAAAAGCATATTATGTGCAAAGAATCTCGAAAAGAAAAAAAATTTTTTTTTTGAAGTTTGGAAACTTCTTTAGAATCACTTTTTTTCCGTTCTTATTTGAGATAACTGGTTCTCTGTCATTATACTAGTTTGATAGCCTCAGAAAAGCATATTATGCGCAAAGAATCTCGAAAAGAAGAAATTTTTTCTTCGAAGTTTGGAAACTTCGTTAGAATCACTTTTTTTCCGTTCTTATTTGAGATAACTGGTTATCTTTCATTATACTAGTCTGATAGCCTCAGAAAAGCATATTATGCGCAAGGAATCTCGAAAAGAAAAAAATTTTTTTTCGAAGTTTGGAAACTTCATTAGAATCTTTTTTTTTCCATTCTGATTTGAGATAACTTGTAATCTCTCATTATACTAGTTTGATAGCCACAGAAAATCATATTATGCGCAAAGAATCTCGAAAAGAATAAAATTTTTTTTCGTTGTTCCGAAAATTCGTTAGAATCACTTTTTTTCCGTTCTTATTTGAGATAACTGGTTCTCTTGCATTATACCAATTAGATAGCCTCAGAAAAGCATATTATGCGCAAAGAATCTCGAAAATAAAAAAAATTTTTTTAGAAGTTTGGAAACTTCGTTAGAATCACTTTTTTTCCGTTTTTATTTGAGATAACTGGTTCTCTTTCATTATACCAATTAGATAGCCTCAGAAAAGCATATTATGCGCAAAGAATCTCGAAAAGAAAAAAATTTTTTTTCGAAGTTGGAAACTTTATTAGAATCACTTTTTTTCTATTCATATTTGAGATAACTGGTAATCTCTCATTATACTAGTTTGATAGCCTCAGAAAAGCATATTATGCGCGAGAATCTAGAAAAGAAAAAAAGTTTTTTCGAAGTTTCGAAACTTCCTTAGAATCACATTTTTCCGTTCTTATTTGAGATAACTCTCTTTCATTATACTAATTAGATAGCCTCAGAAAAGCATATTATGCGCAAAGAATCTCGAAAATAAAAAATTTTTTTTAGAACATTGGAAACTTCGTTAGAAACACTTTTTTCCGTTCTTATTTGAGAGAACTGGTTCTCTTTCATTATACTAGTTAGATAGTCTCAGAAAAGCATATTATGCGCAAAGAATCTCGAAAAGAAAAAAATTATTTTTCGAAGTTTGGAAACTTCGTTAGAATCACTTTTTTTCCATTCTTATTTGAGATAACTGGTAATCTCTCATTATATTAGTTTGATAGCCTCAGAAAAGCATATTATGCGCAAAGAATCTCGAAAAGAAAAAAAATTTTTTTCGAAGTTTGGAAACGTCGTTTGAATCACTTTTTTCCGTTCTTATTTGAGATAACTGGTTCTCTTTCATTATAGTAGTTTGATAGCCTCAGAAAAGCATATTATGCGCAAAGAATCTCGAAAAGAAAAAATTGTTTTTCGAAGTTTGGATACTTTTTAGAATCACTTTTTTTCCGTTCTTATTTGAGATAACTGGTTCTCTTTCATTATACTAGTTTGATAGCCTCAGAAAAGCATATTATGCGCAAAGAATCTCCAAAAGAAAAAAAATCTTTTTTCAAAGTTTGGAAACTTCCTTAGAAACACTTTTTTTCCATTCTTATTTGAGTTAACTGGTTCTCTTTCATTATACTAGTTTGATAGCCTCAGAAAAGCATATTATGCACAAAGAATCTCGAAAGAAAAATTTTTTTTTTCGAAGTTTGGAAACTTCGTTAGAATCACTTTTTTTCCGTTCTTATTTGAGATAACTGGTTCTCTTTCATTATACTAGTTTGATAGACTCAGAAAAGCATATTATGCGCAAAGGATCTCGAAAATAAAAAAAAAATTTTTCGAAGTTTGAAACTTCGTTAGAATCACTTTTTTTCCGTTCTTATTTGAGATAACTGGTTCTCTTTCATTATACTAGTTTGATAGCCTCAGAAAAGCATATTATGCGCAAAGAATCTCCAAAAGAAAAAAAATCTTTTTTCAAAGTTTGGAAACTTCCTTAGAAACTCTTTTTTTCCATTCTTATTTGAGTTAACTGGTTTCCTTTCATTATACTAGTTTGATAGCCTCAGAAAAGCATATTATGCACAAAGAATCTCGAAAGAAAATTTTTTTTTTTTCGAAGATTGGAAACTTCGTTAGAATCACTTTTTTTCCGTTCTTATTTGAGATAACTGGTTCTCTTTCATTATACTAGTTTGATAGCCTCAGAAAAGCATATTATGCGCAAAGAATCTCGAAATGAAAAAATTTTTTTTTCGAAGTTTGGAAACTTCCTTAGAATCACTTTTTTTCCATTCTTATTTGAGACAACTGGTTGTCTTTCATTATACTAGTTTGATAGCCTCAGAAAAGCATAATATGCACAAAGAATCTCGAAAAGAAAAAAATTTTTTTTCGAAGTTTGGAAACTTCGTTAGAATCACTTTTTTTCCGTTCTTATTTGAGATAACTGGTTCTCTTGCATTATACTAGTTTGATAGCCTCAGTAAAGCATATTATGCGCAAAGAATCTCGAAATGAAAAAAATTTTTTTCGAAGTTTGGAAACTCCCTTAGAATCACATTTTTTTCCAATCATATTTGAGATAACTGGTTCTCTTTCATTATACTAGTTTGATAGCCTCAGAAAAGCATATTATGCGCAAAGAATCTCGAAAAGAAAAAAATTTTTTTTTTGAATTTTGGAAACTTCTTTAGAATCACTTTTTTTGCATTCTTATTTGAGATACCTGGTTCTCTTTCATTATACTAGTTTGATAGCCTCAGAAAAGCATATTATGCGCAAAGAATCTCGAAAAGAAAAAAATTTTTTTTCGATGTTTGGAAACTACCTTAGAATCACTTTTTTTCCAATTTTATTTGAAATAACTGGTTCTCTTTCATTATACTAGTTTGATAGCCTCAGTAAAGCATATTATGCGCAAAGAATCTCGAAAAGAAAAAAAATTTTTTTCGAAGTTTGGAAACTTCGTTAGAATCACTTTTTTTCCGTTCTTATTTGAGATAACTGGTTCTCTTTCATCATAGTAGTTTGATAGCCTCAGAAAAGCATATTATGCGCAAAGAATCTCGAAATGAAAAAAATTTTTATTCGAAGTTTGGAAACTTCCTTAGAATCACTTTTTTTCCAATTTTATTTGAAATAATTGGTTCTCTTTCATTATACTAGTTTGATAGCTTCAGAAAAGCATATTATGCGCAAAGAATCTCGAAAAGAAAAAATTTTTTTTTTTTGAAGTTTGGAAAGTTCTTTAGAATCACTTTTTTTCCGTTCTTATTTGAGATAACTGGTTCTCTTTCATTATACTTGTTTGATAGCCTCAGAAAAGCATATTATGCGCAAAGAATCTCGAAAAGAAAAAATTTTTTCTTCGAAGTTTGGAAACTTCGTTAGAATCACTTTTTTTCCGTTCTTATTTGAGATAACTGGTTCTCTTTCATTATACTAGTCTGATAGCCTCAGGAAAGCATATTATGCGCAAGGAATCTCGAAAAGAAAAAAATTTTTTTTCGAAGTTTGGAAACTTCATTAGAATCACTTTTTTTCCATTCTGATTTGAGATAACTTGTAATCTCTCATTATACTAGCTTGATAGCCACAGAAAATCATATTATGCGCAAAGAATCTCGAAAAGAATAAAATTTTTTTTCGATGTTCCGAAAATTCGTTAGAATCACTTTTTTTCCGTTCTTATTTGAGATAACTGGTTCTCTTGCATTATACCAATTAGATAGCCTCAGAAAAGCATATTATGCGCAAAGAATCTCGAAAATAAAAAAAAATTTATTAGAAGTTTGGAAACTTCGTTAGAATCACTTTTTTTCCGTTCTTATTTGAGATAACTGGTTCTCTTTCATTATACCAATTAGATAGCCTCAGAAAAGCATATTATGCGCAAAGAATCTCGAAAAGAAAAAAATTTTTTTTCGAAGTAGGAAACTTCATTAGAATCACTTTTTTTCTATTCTTATTTGAGATAACTGTTAATCTCTCATTATACTAGTTTGATAGCCTCAGGAAAGCATATTATGCGCGAGAATCTCGAAAAGAAAAAAAGTTTTTTTCGAAGTTTCCAAACTTCCTTAGAATCACATTTTTCCGTTCTTATTTGAGATAACTCTCTTTCATTATACTAATTAGATACCCTCAGAAAAGCATATTATGCGCAAAGAATCTCGAAAATAAAAAATTTTTTTTAGAACATTGGAAACTTCGTTAGAAACACTTTTTTTTCCGTTCTTATTTCAGAGAACTGGTTCTCTTTCATTATACTAGTTAGATAGCCTCAGAAAAGCATATTATGCGCAAAGAATCTCGAAAAGAAAAAATTTTTTTTCGAAGTTTGGAAACTTCGTTAGAATCACTTTTTTTCCATTCTTATTTGAGATAACTGGTAATCTCTCATTATATTAGTTTGATAGCCTCAGAAAAGCATATTATGCGCAAAGAATCTCGAAAAGAAAAAAAATTTTTTTCGAAGTTTGGAAACGTCGTTTGAATCACTTTTTTCCGTTCTTATTTGAGATAACTGGTTCTCTTTCATTATAGTAGTTTGATAGCCTCAGAAAGCATATTATGCGCAAAGAATCTCGAAAAGAAAAAAATTTTTTTTCGAAGTTTGGAAACTTTTTAGAATCACTTTTTTTCCGTTCTTATTTGAGATAACTGGTTCTCTTTCATTATACTAGTTTGATAGCCTCAGAAAAGCATATTATGCGCAAAGAATCTCCAAAAGAAAAAAAATCTTTTTTCAAAGTTTGGAAACTTCCTTAGAAACACTTTTTTTCCATTCTTATTTGAGTTAACTGGTTCTCTTTCATTATACTAGTTTGATAGCCTCAGAAAAGCATATTATGCACAAAGAATCTCGAAAGAAAAATTTTTTTTTTCGAAGTTTGGAAACTTCGTTAGAATCACTTTTTTTCCGTTCTTATTTGAGATAACTGATTCTCTTTCATTATACTAGTTTGATAGACTCAGAAAAGCATATTATGCGCAAAGAATCTCGAAAATAAAAAAAAAATTTTTCGAAGTTTGAAACTTCGTTAGAATCACTTTTTTTCCGTTCTTATTTGAGATAACTGGTTCTCTTTCATTATACTAGTTTGATAGCCTCAGAAAAGCATATTATGCGCAAAGAATCTCCAAAAGAAAAAAAATCTTTTTTCAAAGTTTGGAAACTTCCTTAGAAACACTTTTTTTCCATTCTTATTTGAGTTAACTGGTTCTCTTTCATTATACTAGTTTGATAGCCTCAGAAAAGCATATTATGCACAAAGAATCTCGAAAGAAAATTTTTTTTTTTCGAAGATTGGAAACTTCGTTAGAATCACTTTTTTTCCGTTCTTATTTGAGATAACTGGTTCTCTTTCATTATACTAGTTTGATAGCCTCAGAAAAGCATATTATGCGCAAAGAATCTCGAAATGAAAAAAAATTTTTTTCGAAGTTTGGAAACTTCCTTAGAATCACTTTTTTTCCATTCTTATTTGAGACAACTGGTTGTCTTTCATTATACTAGTTTGATAGCCTCAGAAAAGCATAATATGCACAAAGAATCTCGAAAAGAAAAAAATTTTTTTTCGAAGTTTGGAAACTTCGTTAGAATCACTTTTTTTCCGTTCTTATTTGAGATAACTGGTTCTCTTGCATTATACTAGTTTGATAGCCTCAGTAAAGCATATTATGCGCAAAGAATCACGAAAAGAAAAAAAAATTTTTTTGAAGTTTGGAAACTTCGTTAGAATCAATTTTTTTCCATTCTTATTTGAGATAACTGGTTCTCTTTCATTATACTAGTTTGATAGCTTCAGAAAAGCATATTATGCGCAAAGAATCTCGAAAAGAAAAATTTTTTTTTTTTTAAGTTTGGAAACTTCATTAGAAGCACTTTTTTTCCATTCTTATTTCAGATAACTGGTAATCTCTAATTATACTAGTTTGATAGCCTCAGAAATTCATATTATGCGCAAAGAATCTCGAAAAGAAAAAAATTTTTTTCGAAGTTCGGAAAGTTCGTTAGAATCACTTTTTTTCCGTTCTTATTTGAGATAACTGGTTCTCTTTCATTATACTAACTAGATAGCCTCAGAAGAGCATATTATGCGCAAAGAATCTCGAAAATAAAAAAATTTTTTTTAGAAGTTTGGAAACTTCGTTAGAATCAGTTTTTTTCCGTTCTTATTTGAGATAACTGGTTCTCTTTCATTATACTAGTTTCATAGCCTCAGAAAAGCATATTATGCGCAAAGAATCTCGAAATGAAAAAAATTTTTTTCGAAGTTTGGAAACTCCCTTAGAATCACATTTTTTTCCAATCATATTTGAGATAACTGGTTCTCTTTCATTATACTAGTTTGATAGCCTCAGAAAAGCATATTATGCGCAAAGAATCTCGAAAAGAAAAAAATTTTTTTTTTGAAGTTTGGAAACTTCTTTAGAATCACTTTTTTTGCGTTCTTATTTGAGATACTTGGTTCTCTTTCATTATACTAGTTTGATAGCCTCAGAAAAGCATATTATGCGCAAAGAATCTCGAAAAGAAAAAATTTTTTTTTCGATGTTTGGAAACTACCTTAGAATCACTTTTTTTCCAATTTTATTTGAAATAACTGGTTCTCTTTCATTATACTAGTTTGATAGCCTCAGTAAAGCATATTATGCGCAAAGAATCTCGAAAAGAAAAAAAATTTTTTTCGAAGTTTGGAACCTTCGTTAGAATCACTTTTTTTCCGTTCTTATTTGAGATAACTGGTTCTCTTTCATCATAGTAGTTTGATAGCCTCAGAAAAGCATATTATGCGCAAAAAATCTCGAAATGAAAAAAATTTTTATTCGAAGTTTGGAAACTTCCTTAGAATCACTTTTTTTCCAATTTTATTTGAAATAATTGGTTCTCTTTCATTATACTGGTTTGATAGCTTCAGAAAAGCATATTATGCGCAAAGAATCTCGAAAAGAAAAATTTTTTTTTTTTTGAAGTTTGGAAACTTCTTTAGAATCACTTTTTTTCCGTTCTTATTTGAGATAACTGGTTCTCTTTCATTATACTAGTTTGATAGCCTCAGAAAAGCATATTATGCGCAAAGAATCTCGAAAAGAAAAAATTTTTTCTTCGAAGTTTGGAAACTTCGTTAGAATCACTTTTTTTCCGTTCTTATTTGAGATAACTGGTTCTCTTTCATTATACTAGTCTGATAGCCTCAGAAATGCATATTATGCGCAAGGAATCTCGAAAAGAAAAAAATTTTTTTTCGAAGTTTGGAAACTTCATTAGAATCACTTTTTTTCCATTCTGATTTGAGATAACTTGTAATCTCTCATTATACTAGTTTGATAGCCACAGAAAATCATATTATGCGCAAAGAATCTCGAAAAGAATAAAATTTTTTTTCGATGTTCCGAAAATTCGTTAGAATCACTTTTTTTCCGTTCTTATTTGAGATAACTGGTTCTCTTGCATTATACCAATTAGATAGCCTCAGAAAAGCATATTATGCGCAAAGAATCTCGAAAATAAAAAAAAATTTTTTAGAAGTTTGGAAACTTCGTTAGAATCACTTTTTTTCCGTTCTTATTTGAGATAACTGGTTCTCTTTCATTATACCAATTAGATAGCCTCAGAAAAGCATATTATGCGCAAAAAACCTCGAAAAGAAAAAAATTTTTTTTCGAAGTAGGAAACTTCATTAGAATCACTTTTTTTCCATTCTTATTTGAGATAACTGGTAATCTCTCATTATATTAGTAGATAGCCTCAGAAAAGCATATTATGCGCAAAGAATCTCGAAATGAAAAAAAATTTTTTTCGAAGTTTGGAAACGTTGTTTGAATCACTTTTTTCCGTTCTTATTTGAGATAACTGGTTCTCTTTCATTATAGTAGTTTGATAGCCTCAGAAAAGCATATTATGCGCAAAGAATCTCGAAAAGAAAAAAATTTTTTTTCGAAGTTTGGAAACTTTTTAGAATCACTTTTTTTCCGTTCTTATTTGAGATTACTGGTTGTCTTTCATTATACTAGTTTGATAGCCTCAGAAAAGCATATTATGCGCAAAGAATCTCCAAAAGAAAAAAAATCTTTTTTCAAAGTTTGGAAACTTCGTTAGAATCACTTTTTTTCCGTTCTTATTTTAGATAACTGGTTCTCTTTCATTATACTAGTTTGATAGCCTCAGAAAAGCATATTATGCGCAAAGAATCTCGAAAATAAAAAAAAAATTTTCGAAGTTTGAAACTTCGTTAGAATCACTTTTTTTCCGTTCTTATTTGAGATAACTGGTACTCTTTCATTATACTAGTTTGACAGCCTCAGAAAAGCATATTATGCGCAAAGAATCTCCAAAAGAAAAAAAATCTTTTTTCAAAGTTTGGAAACTTCCTTAGAAACACTTTTTTTCCGCTCTTATTTGAGATAACTGGTTCTCTTCCATTATACTAGTTTGATAGCCTCAGAAAAGCATATTATGCGCAAAGAATCTCGAAAAGAAGAAATTTTTTTTTCGAAGTTTGGAAACTTTGTTAGAATCCTTTTTTTTCCGTTCTTATTTGAGATAACTGGTTCTCTTTCATTATACTAGTTTGATACACTCAGAAAAGCATATTATGCGCAAAGAATCTCGAAAAGAAAAAAATTTTTTTTCGAAGTTTGGAAACTTCATTAAAAGCACTTTTTTTCAATTCTTATTTGAGATAACTGGTAATCTCTCATTATACTAGTTTGATAGCCTCAGAAAATCATATTATGCGCAAAGAATCTCGAAAAGAAAAAAAAATTTTTTCGAAGTTCGGAAACTTCGTTAGAATCACTTTTTTTCCGTTCTTATTTGAGATAACTGGTTCTCTTTCATTATACTAATTAGATAGCCTCAGAAAAGCATATTATACGGTGAGAATCTCGAAAAGAAAAAAAACTTTTTTCGAAGTTTGGAAACTTCGTTAGAATCACTTTTTTTCCGTTCTTATTTGAGATAACTGGTTCTCTTTCATTATACTAGTTTGATACACTCAGTAAAGCATATTATGCGCAAAGAATCTCGAAAAGAAAAAAAATTTTTTTCGAAGTCTGGAAACTTCGTTAGAATTACTTTTTTTCCGTTCTTATTTGAGATAACTGGTTCGCTTTCATTATAGTAGTTTCATAGCCTCAGAAAAGCATATTATGCGCAAAGAATCTCGAAATGAAAAAAATTTTTTTCGAAGTTTGGAAACTCCCTTAGAATCACTTTTTTTCCAATCTTATTTGAGATAACTGGTTCTCTTTCATTATACTAGTTTGATAGCCTCAGTAAAGCATATTATGCGCAAAGAATCTCGAAAAGAAAAAAAATTTTTTTCGAAGTTTGGAAACTTCGTTAGAATCACTTTTTTTCCGTTCTTATTTGAGATAACTGGTTCTCTTTCATCATAGTAGTTTGATAGCCTCAGAAAAGCATATTATGCGCAAAGAATCTCGAAATGAAAAAAATTTTTATTCGAAATTTGGAAACTTCCTTAGAATCACTTTTTTTCCAATTTTATTTGAAATAATTGGTTCTCTTTCATTATACTAGTTTGATAGCTTCAGAAAAGCATATTATGCGCAAAGAATCTCGAAAAGAAAAACTTTTTTTTTTTTGAAGTTTGGAAACGTCTTTAGAATCACTTTTTTCCGTTCTTATTTGATATAACTGGTTCTCTTTCATTATACTAATTTTATAGCCTCAGAAAAGCATATTATGCGCCAAGAATCTCGAAAAGAAAAAATTTTTTCTTCGAAGTTTGGAAACTTCGTTAGAATCACTTTTTTTCCGTTCTTATTTGAGATAACTGGTAATCTCTCATTATACTAGTTTGATAGCCTCAGAAAAGCATATTATGCGCGAGAATCTCGAAAAGAAAAAAAGTTTTTTTCGAAGTTTCGAAACTTCCTTAGAATCACATTTTTCCGTTCTTATTTGAGATAACTCTCTTTCATTATACTAATTAGATAGCCTCAGAAAAGCATATTATGCGCAAAGAATCTCGAAAATAAAAATTTTTTTTTAGAACATTGGAAACTTCGTTAGAAACACTTTTTTTCCGTTCTTATTTGAGAGAACTGGTTCTCTTTCATTATACTAGTTAGATAGCCTCAGAAAAGCATATTATCCGCAAAGAATCTCGAAAAGAAAAAAAAATTTTTTCGAAGTTTGGAAACTTCGTTAGAATCACTTTTTTTCCATTCTTATTTGAGATAACTGGTAATCTATCATTATATTAGTTTGATAGCCTCAGAAAAGCATATTATGCGCAAAGAATCTCGAAAAGAAAAAAAAATTTTTTCGAAGTTTGGAAACGTTGTTTGAATCACAATTTTCCGTTCTTATTTGAGATAACTGGTTCTCTTCCATTATAGTAGTTTGATAGCCTCAGAAAAGCATATTATGCGCAAAGAATCTCGAAAATAAAAAAAAAAATTTGCGAAGTTTGAAATTTCGTTAGAATCACTTTTTTTCCGTTCTTATTTGAGATAACTGGTTCTCTTTCATTATACTAGTTTGATAGCCTCAGAAAAGCATATTATGCGCAAAGAATCTCCAAAAGAAAAAAAATCTTTTTTCAAAGTTTGAAAACTTCCTTAGAAACACTTTTTTTCCATTCTTATTTGAGTTAACTGGTTCTCTTTCATTATACTAGTTTGATAGCCTCAGAAAAGCATATTATGCACAAAGAATCTCGAAAGAAAATTTTTTTTTTTCGAAGTTGGGAAACTTCGTTAGAATCACTTTTTTTCCGTTCTTATTTGAGATAACTGGTTCTCTTTCATTATACTAGTTTGATAGCCTCAGAAAAGCATAATATGCACAAAGAATCTCGAAAAGAAAAAAATTTTTTTCGAAGTTTGGAAACTTCGTTAGAATCACTTTTTTTCCGTTCTTATTTGAGATAACTGGTTCTCTTTCATTATACTAGTTTGATAGCCTCAGTAAAGCATATTATGCGCAAAGAATCACGAAAAGAAAAAAAATTTTTTTTGAAGTTTGGAAACTTCGTTAGAATCAATTTTTTTCCATTCTTATTTGAGATAACTGGTTCTCTTTCATTATACTAGTTTGATAGCTTCAGAAAAGCATATTATGCGCAAAGAATCTCGAAAAGAAAAATTTTTTTTTTTGAAGTTTGGAAGATTCTTTAGAATGACTTTTTTTCCGTTCTTATTTGAGATAACTGGTTCTCTTTCATTATACTAGTTTGATACACTCAGAAAAGCATATTATGCGCAAAGAATCTCGAAAAGAAAAAAATTTTTTTTCGATGTTTGGAAACTTCCTTAGAATCACTTTTTTTCCAATTTTATTTGAAATAACTGGTTCTCTTTCATTATACTAGTTTGATAGCCTCAGTAAAGCATATTATGCGCAAATAATCTCGAAAAGAAAAAAAATTTTTTTCGAAGTTTGGAAACTTCGTTAGAATCACTTTTTTTCCGTTCTTATTTGAGATAACTGGTTCTCTTTCATCATAGTAGTTTTATAGCCTCAGAAAAGCATATTATGCGCAAAGAATCTCGAAAAGAAAAAAAATTTTTTTCGAAGTTTGGAACCTTCGTTAGAATCACTTTTTTTCCGTTCTTATTTGAGATAACTGGTTCTCTTTCATTATAATAATTTGATAGCCTCAGTAAAGCATATTATGCGCAAAGAATCTCGAAAAGAAAAAAAATTTTTTTCGAAGTTTGGAACCTTCGTTAGAATCACTTTTTTTCCGTTCTTATTTGAGATAACTGGTTCTCTTTCATCATAGTAGTTTGATAGCCTCAGAAAAGCATATTATGCGCAAAGAATCTCGAAATGAAAAAAATTTTTATTCGAAGTTTAGAAACATCCTTAGAATCACTTTTTTTCCAATTTTATTTGAAATAATTGGTTCTCTTTCATAATACTAGTTTGATAGCTTCAGAAAAGCATATTATGCGCAAAGAATCTCGAAAAGAAAAAATTTTTTTTTTTTTGAAGTTTGGAAACTTCTTTAGAATCACTTTTTTTCCGTTCTTATTTGAGATAACTGGTTCTCTTTCATTATACTAGTTTGATAGCCTCAGAAAAGCATATTATGCGCAAAGAATCTCGAAAAGAAAAAATTTTTTCTTCGAAGTTTGGAAACTTCGTTAGAAACACTTTTTTTCCGTTCTTATTTGAGATAACTGGTTCTCTTTCATTATACTAGTCTGATAGCCTCAGAAAAGCATATTATGCGCAAGGAATCTCGAAAAGAAAAAAATTTTTTTTCGAAGTTTGGAAACTTCATTAGAATCACTTTTTTTCCATTCTGATTTGAGTTAACTGGTTCTCTTTCATTATAGCCTATTTGATAGCCTCAGAAAAGCATATTATGCACAAAGAATCTCGAAAGAAAATTTTTTTTTTTCGAAGTTGGGAAACTTCGTTAGAATCACTTTTTTTCCGTTCTTATTTGAGATAACTGGTTCTCTTTCATTATACTAGTTTGATAGCCTCAGAAAAGCATATTATGCGCAAAGAATCTCGAAAAGAAAAAAATTTTTTTTTTGAAGTTTGGAAACTTCTTTAGAATCACTTTTTTTGCGTTCTTATTTGAGATACCTGGTTCTCTTTCATTATACTAGTTTGATAGCCTCAGAAAAGCATATTATGCGCAAAGAATCTCGAAAAGAAAAAATTTTTTTTTCGATGTTTGGAAACTACCTTAGAATCACTTTTTTTCCAATTTTATTTGAAATAACTGGTTCTCTTTCATTATACTAGTTTGATAGCCTCAGTAAAGCATATTATGCGCAAAGAATCTCGAAAAGAAAAAAAATTTTTTTCGAAGTTTGGAACCTTCGTTAGAATCACTTTTTTTCCGTTCTTATTTGAGATAACTGGTTCTCTTTCATCATAGTAGTTTGATAGCCTCAGAAAAGCATATTATGCGCAAAGAATCTCGAAATGAAAAAAATTTTTATTCGAAGTTTGGAAACTTCCTTAGAATCACTTTTTTTCCAATTTTATTTGAAATAATTGGTTCTCTTTCATTATACTGGTTTGATAGCTTCAGAAAAGCATATTATGCGCAAAGAATCTCGAAAAGAAAAAATTTTTTTTTTTTGAAGTTTGGAAACTTCTTTAGAATCACTTTTTTTCCGTTCTTATTTGAGATAACTGGTTCTCTTTCATTATACTAGTTTGATAGCCTCAGAAAAGCATATTATGCGCAAAGAATCTCGAAAAGAAAAAATTTTTTCTTCGAAGTTTGGAAACTTCGTTAGAATCACTTTTTTTCCGTTCTTATTTGAGATAACTGGTTCTCTTTCATTATACTAGTCTGATAGCCTCAGAAATGCATATTATGCGCAAGGAATCTCGAAAAGAAAAAAATTTTTTTTCGAAGTTTGGAAACTTCATTAGAATCACTTTTTTTCCATTCTGATTTGAGATAACTTGTAATCTCTCATTATACTAGTTTGATAGCCACAGAAAATCATATTATGCGCAAAGAATCTCGAAAAGAATAAAAATTTTTTTCGATGTTCCGAAAATTCGTTAGAATCACTTTTTTTCCGTTCTTATTTGAGATAACTGGTTCTCTTGCATTATACCAATTAGATAGCCTCAGAAAAGCATATTATGCGCAAAGAATCTCGAAAATAAAAAAAATTTTTTTAGAAGTTTGGAAACTTCGTTAGAATCACTTTTTTTCCGTTCTTATTTGAGATAACTGGTTCTCTTTCATTATACCAATTAGATAGCCTCAGAAAAGCATATTATGCGCAAAGAACCTCGAAAAGAAAAAAATTTTTTTTCGAAGTAGGAAACTTCATTAGAATCACTTTTTTTCCATTCTTGTTTGAGATAACTGGTAATCTCTCATTATATTAGTAGATAGCCTCAGAAAAGCATATTATGCGCAAAGAATCTCGAAATGAAAAAAAATTTTTTTCGAAGTTTGGAAACGTTGTTTGAATCACTTTTTTCCGTTCTTATTTGAGATAACTGGTTCTCTTTCATTATAGTAGTTTGATAGCCTCAGAAAAGCATATTATGCGCAAAGAATCTCGAAAAGAAAAAAAATTTTTTTCGAAGTTTGGAACCTTCGTTAGAATCACTTTTTTTCCGTTCTTATTTGAGATAACTGGTTCTCTTTCATCATAGTAGTTTTATAGCCTCAGAAAAGCATATTATGCGCAAAGAATCTCGAAAAGAAAAAAAATTTTTTTCGAAGTTTGGAACCTTCGTTAGAATCACTTTTTTTCCGTTCTTATTTGAGATAACTGGTTCTCTTTCATTATAATAATTTGATAGCCTCAGTAAAGCATATTATGCGCAAAGAATCTCGAAAAGAAAAAAAATTTTTTTCGAAGTTTGGAACCTTCGTTAGAATCACTTTTTTTCCGTTCTTATTTGAGATAACTGGTTCTCTTTCATCATAGTAGTTTGATAGCCTCAGAAAAGCATATTATGCGCAAAGAATCTCGAAATGAAAAAAATTTTTATTCGAAGTTTAGAAACATCCTTAGAATCACTTTTTTTCCAATTTTATTTGAAATAATTGGTTCTCTTTCATAATACTAGTTTGATAGCTTCAGAAAAGCATATTATGCGCAAAGAATCTCGAAAAGAAAAAATTTTTTTTTTTTTGAAGTTTGGAAACTTCTTTAGAATCACTTTTTTTCCGTTCTTATTTGAGATAACTGGTTCTCTTTCATTATACTAGTTTGATAGCCTCAGAAAAGCATATTATGCGCAAAGAATCTCGAAAAGAAAAAATTTTTTCTTCGAAGTTTGGAAACTTCGTTAGAAACACTTTTTTTCCGTTCTTATTTGAGATAACTGGTTCTCTTTCATTATACTAGTCTGATAGCCTCAGAAAAGCATATTATGCGCAAGGAATCTCGAAAAGAAAAAAATTTTTTTTCGAAGTTTGGAAACTTCATTAGAATCACTTTTTTTCCATTCTGATTTGAGTTAACTGGTTCTCTTTCATTATAGCCTATTTGATAGCCTCAGAAAAGCATATTATGCACAAAGAATCTCGAAAGAAAATTTTTTTTTTTCGAAGTTGGGAAACTTCGTTAGAATCACTTTTTTTCCGTTCTTATTTGAGATAACTGGTTCTCTTTCATTATACTAGTTTGATAGCCTCAGAAAAGCATATTATGCGCAAAGAATCTCGAAAAGAAAAAAATTTTTTTTTTGAAGTTTGGAAACTTCTTTAGAATCACTTTTTTTGCGTTCTTATTTGAGATACCTGGTTCTCTTTCATTATACTAGTTTGATAGCCTCAGAAAAGCATATTATGCGCAAAGAATCTCGAAAAGAAAAAATTTTTTTTTCGATGTTTGGAAACTACCTTAGAATCACTTTTTTTCCAATTTTATTTGAAATAACTGGTTCTCTTTCATTATACTAGTTTGATAGCCTCAGTAAAGCATATTATGCGCAAAGAATCTCGAAAAGAAAAAAAATTTTTTTCGAAGTTTGGAACCTTCGTTAGAATCACTTTTTTTCCGTTCTTATTTGAGATAACTGGTTCTCTTTCATCATAGTAGTTTGATAGCCTCAGAAAAGCATATTATGCGCAAAGAATCTCGAAATGAAAAAAATTTTTATTCGAAGTTTGGAAACTTCCTTAGAATCACTTTTTTTCCAATTTTATTTGAAATAATTGGTTCTCTTTCATTATACTGGTTTGATAGCTTCAGAAAAGCATATTATGCGCAAAGAATCTCGAAAAGAAAAAATTTTTTTTTTTTGAAGTTTGGAAACTTCTTTAGAATCACTTTTTTTCCGTTCTTATTTGAGATAACTGGTTCTCTTTCATTATACTAGTTTGATAGCCTCAGAAAAGCATATTATGCGCAAAGAATCTCGAAAAGAAAAAATTTTTTCTTCGAAGTTTGGAAACTTCGTTAGAATCACTTTTTTTCCGTTCTTATTTGAGATAACTGGTTCTCTTTCATTATACTAGTCTGATAGCCTCAGAAATGCATATTATGCGCAAGGAATCTCGAAAAGAAAAAAATTTTTTTTCGAAGTTTGGAAACTTCATTAGAATCACTTTTTTTCCATTCTGATTTGAGATAACTTGTAATCTCTCATTATACTAGTTTGATAGCCACAGAAAATCATATTATGCGCAAAGAATCTCGAAAAGAATAAAAATTTTTTTCGATGTTCCGAAAATTCGTTAGAATCACTTTTTTTCCGTTCTTATTTGAGATAACTGGTTCTCTTGCATTATACCAATTAGATAGCCTCAGAAAAGCATATTATGCGCAAAGAATCTCGAAAATAAAAAAAATTTTTTTAGAAGTTTGGAAACTTCGTTAGAATCACTTTTTTTCCGTTCTTATTTGAGATAACTGGTTCTCTTTCATTATACCAATTAGATAGCCTCAGAAAAGCATATTATGCGCAAAGAACCTCGAAAAGAAAAAAATTTTTTTTCGAAGTAGGAAACTTCATTAGAATCACTTTTTTTCCATTCTTGTTTGAGATAACTGGTAATCTCTCATTATATTAGTAGATAGCCTCAGAAAAGCATATTATGCGCAAAGAATCTCGAAATGAAAAAAAATTTTTTTCGAAGTTTGGAAACGTTGTTTGAATCACTTTTTTCCGTTCTTATTTGAGATAACTGGTTCTCTTTCATTATAGTAGTTTGATAGCCTCAGAAAAGCATATTATGCGCAAAGAATCTCGAAAAGAAAAAAATTTTTTTTCGAAGTTTGGAAACTTTTTAGAATCACTTTTTTTCCGTTCTTATTTGAGATTACTGGTTGTCTTTCATTATACTAGTTTGATAGCCTCAGAAAAGCATATTATGCGCAAAGAATCTCCAAAAGAAAAAAAATCTTTTTTCAAAGTTTGGAAACTTCGTTAGAATCACTTTTTTTCCGTTCTTATTTGAGATAACTGGTTCTCTTTCATTATACTAGTTTGATAGCCTCAGAAAAGCATATTATGCGCAAAGAATCTCGAAAATAAAAAAAAAAATTTTCGAAGTTTGAAACTTCGTTAGAATCACTTTTTTTCCGTTCTTATTTGAGATAACTGGTACTCTTTCATTATACTAGTTTGATAGCCTCAGAAAAGCATATTATGCGCAAAGAATCTCCAAAAGAAAAAAAAATCTTTTTTCAAAGTTTGGAAACTTCCTTAGAAACACTTTTTTTCCGCTCTTATTTGAGATAACTGGTTCTCTTTCATTATACTAGTTTGATAGCCTCAGTAAAGCATATTATGCGCAAAGAATCACGAAAAGAAAAAAAAAATTTTTTTGAAGTTTGGAAACTTCGTTAGAATCAATTTTTTTCCATTCTTATTTGAGATAACTGGTTCTCTTTCATTATACTTTGCGCATAATATGCTTCAGAAAAGCATATTATGCGCAAAGAATCTCGAAAAGAAAAATTTTTTTTTTTTGAAGTTTGGAAACTTCTTTAGAATGACTTTTTTTCCGTTCTTATTTGAGATAACTGGTTCTCTTCCATTATACTAGTTTGATAGCCTCAGAAAAGGATATTATGCGCAAAGAATCTCGAAAAGAAAAAATTTTTTTTTCGAAGTTTGGAAACTTTGTTAGAATCCCTTTTTTTCCGTTCTTATTTGAGATAACTGGTTCTCTTTCATTATACTAGTTTGATACACTCAGAAAAGCATATTATGCGCAAAGAATCTCGAAAAGAAAAAAATTTTTTTTCGAAGTTTGGAAACTTCATTAAAAGCACTTTTTTTCAATTCTTATTTGAGATAACTGGTAATCTCTCATTATACTAGTTTGATAGCCTCAGAAAATCATATTATGCGCAAAGAATCTCGAAAAGAAAAAAAAAAATTTTTCGAAGTTCGGAAACTTCGTTAGAATCACTTTTTTTCCGTTCTTATTTGAGATAACTGGTTCTCTTTCATTATACTAATTAGATAGCCTCAGAAAAGCATATTATACGGTGAGAATCTCGAAAAGAAAAAAAACTTTTTTCGAAGTTTGGAAACTTCGTTAGAATCACTTTTTTTCCGTTCTTATTTGAGATAACTGGTTCTCTTTCATTATACTAGTTTGATACACTCAGTAAAGCATATTATGCGCAAAGAATCTCGAAAAGAAAAAAAATTTTTTTCGAAGTCTGGAAACTTCGTTAGAATTACTTTTTTTCCGTTCTTATTTGAGATAACTGGTTCGCTTTCATTATAGTAGTTTCATAGCCTCAGAAAAGCATATTATGCGCAAAGAATCTCGAAATGAAAAAAATTTTTTTCGAAGTTTGGAAACTCCCTTAGAATCACTTTTTTTCCAATCTTATTTGAGATAACTGGTTCTCTTTCATTATACTAGTTTGATAGCCTCAGTAAAGCATATTATGCGCAAAGAATCTCGAAAAGAAAAAAAATTTTTTTCGAAGTTTGGAAACTTCGTTAGAATCACTTTTTTTCCGTTCTTATTTGAGATAACTGGTTCTCTTTCATCATAGTAGTTTGATAGCCTCAGAAAAGCATATTATGCGCAAAGAATCTCGAAATGAAAAAAATTTTTATTCGAAATTTGGAAACTTCCTTAGAATCACTTTTTTTCCAATTTTATTTGAAATAATTGGTTCTCTTTCATTATACTAGTTTGATAGCTTCAGAAAAGCATATTATGCGCAAAGAATCTCGAAAAGAAAAACTTTTTTTTTTTTTGAAGTTTGGAAACGTCTTTAGAATCACTTTTTTCCGTTCTTATTTGAGATAACTGGTTCTCTTTCATTATACTAATTTTATAGCCTCAGAAAAGCATATTATGCGCCAAGAATCTCGAAAAGAAAAAATTTTTTCTTCGAAGTTTGGAAACTTCGTTAGAATCACTTTTTTTCCGTTCTTATTTGAGATAACTGGTAATCTCTCATTATACTAGTTTGATAGCCTCAGAAAAGCATATTATGCGCGAGAATCTCGAAAAGAAAAAAAGTTTTTTTCGAAGTTTCGAAACTTCCTTAGAATCACATTTTTCCGTTCTTATTTGAGATAACTCTCTTTCATTATACTAATTAGATAGCCTCAGAAAAGCATATTATGCGCAAAGAATCTCGAAAATAAAAATTTTTTTTTAGAACATTGGAAACTTCGTTAGAAACACTTTTTTTCCGTTCTTATTTGAGAGAACTGGTTCTCTTTCATTATACTAGTTAGATAGCCTCAGAAAAGCATATTATCCGCAAAGAATCTCGAAAAGAAAAAAAAATTTTTTCGAAGTTTGGAAACTTCGTTAGAATCACTTTTTTTCCATTCTTATTTGAGATAACTGGTAATCTCTCATTATATTAGTTTGATAGCCTCAGAAAAGCATATTATGCGCAAAGAATCTCGAAAAGAAAAAAAAATTTTTTCGAAGTTTGGAAACGTTGTTTGAATCACAATTTTCCGTTCTTATTTGAGATAACTGGTTCTCTTCCATTATAGTAGTTTGATAGCCTCAGAAAAGCATATTATGCGCAAAGAATCTCGAAAATAAAAAAAAAAATTTTCGAAGTTTGAAATTTCGTTAGAATCACTTTTTTTCCGTTCTTATTTGAGATAACTGGTTCTCTTTCATTATACTAGTTTGATAGCCTCAGAAAAGCATATTATGCGCAAAGAATCTCCAAAAGAAAAAAAATCTTTTTTCAAAGTTTGAAAACTTCCTTAGAAACACTTTTTTTCCATTCTTATTTGAGTTAACTGGTTCTCTTTCATTATACTAGTTTGATAGCCTCAGAAAAGCATATTATGCACAAAGAATCTCGAAAGAAATTTTTTTTTTTTCGAAGTTGGGAAACTTCGTTAGAATCACTTTTTTTCCGTTCTTATTTGAGATAACTGGTTCTCTTTCATTATACTAGTTTGATAGCCTCAGAAAAGCATAATATGCACAAAGAATCTCGAAAAGAAAAAAATTTTTTTCGAAGTTTGGAAACTTCGTTAGAATCACTTTGTTTCCGTTCTTATTTGAGATAACTGGTTCTCTTTCATTATACTAGTTTGATAGCCTCAGTAAAGCATATTATGCGCAAAGAATCACGAAAAGAAAAAAAATTTTTTTTGAAGTTTGGAAACTTCGTTAGAATCAATTTTTTTCCATTCTTATTTGAGATAACTGGTTCTCTTTCATTATACTAGTTTGATAGCTTCAGAAAAGCATATTATGCGCAAAGAATCTCGAAAAGAAAAATTTTTTTTTTTGAAGTTTGGAAGATTCTTTAGAATGACTTTTTTTCCGTTCTTATTTGAGATAACTGGTTCTCTTTCATTATACTAGTTTGATACACTCAGAAAAGCATATTATGCGCAAATAATCTCGAAAAGAAAAAAATTTTTTTTCGATGTTTGGAAACTTCCTTAGAATCACTTTTTTTCCAATTTTATTTGAAATAACTGGTTCTCTTTCATTATACTAGTTTGATAGCCTCAGTAAAGCATATTATGCGCAAATAATCTCGAAAAGAAAAAAAATTTTTTTCGAAGTTTGGAAACTTCGTTAGAATCACTTTTTTTCCGTTCTTATTTGAGATAACTGGTTCTCTTTCATCATAGTAGTTTCATAGCCTCAGAAAAGCATATTATGCGCAAAGAATCTCGAAATGAAAAAAATTTTTATTCGAAGTTTGGAAACTTCCTTAGAATCACTTTTTTTCCAATTTTATTTGAAATAACTGGTTCTCTTTCATTATACTAGTTTGATAGCCTCAGTAAAGCATATTATGCGCAAAGAATCTCGAAAAGAAAAAAAATTTTTTTCGAAGTTTGGAACCTTCGTTAGAATCACTTTTTTTCCGTTCTTATTTGAGATAACTGGTTCTCTTTCATTACAATAGTTTGATAGCCTCAGTAAAGCATATTATGCGCAAAGAATCTCGAAAAGAAAAAAAATTTTTTTCGAAGTTTGGAACCTTCGTTAGAATCACTTTTTTTCCGTTCTTATTTGAGATAACTGGTTCTCTTTCATCATAGTAGTTTGATAGCCTCAGAAAAGCATATTATGCGCAAAGAATCTCGAAATGAAAAAAAATTTTATTCGAAGTTTAGAAACTTCCTTAGAATCACTTTTTTTCCAATTTTATTTGAAATAATTGGTTCTCTTTCATAATACTAGTTTGATAGCTTCAGAAAAGCATATTATGCGCAAAGAATTTCGAAAAGAAAAAATTTTTTTTTTTTTGAAGTTTGGAAACTTCTTTAGAATCACTTTTTTTCCGTTCTTATTTGAGATAACTGGTTCTCTTTCATTATACTAGTTTGATAGCCTCAGAAAAGCATATTATGCGCAAAGAATCTCGAAAAGAAAAAATTTTTTCTTCGAAGTTTGGAAACTTCGTTAGAATCACTTTTTTTCCGTTCTTATTTGAGATAACTGGTTCTCTTTCATTATACTAGTCTGATAGCCTCAGAAAAGCATATTATGCGCAAGGAATCTCGAAAAGAAAAAAATTTTTTTTCGAAGTTTGGAAACTTCATTAGAATCACTTTTTTTCCATTCTGATTTGAGTTAACTGGTTGTCTTTCATTATAGCCTATTTGATAGCCTCAGAAAAGCATATTATGCACAAAGAATCTCGAAAGAAAATTTTTTTTTTTCGAAGTTGGGAAACTTCGTTAGAATCACTTTTTTTCCGTTCTTATTTGAGATAACTGGTTCTCTTTCATTATACTAGTTTGATAGCCTCAGAAAAGCATAATATGCACAAAGAATCTCGAAAAGAAAAAAATTTTTTTCGAAGTTTGGAAACTTCGTTAGAATCACTTTTTTTCCGTTCTTATTTGAGATAACTGGTTCTCTTTCATTATACTAGTTTGATAGCCTCAGTAAAGCATATTATGCGCAAAGAATCACGAAAAGAAAAAAAATTTTTTTTGAAGTTTGGAAACTTCGTTAGAATCAATTTCTTTCCATTCTTATTTGAGATAACTGGTTCTCTTTCATTATACTAGTTTGATAGCTTCAGAAAAGCATATTATGCGCAAAGAATCTCGAAAAGAAAAATTTTTTTTTTTGAAGTTTGGAAACTTCTTTAGAATGACTTTTTTTCCGTTCTTATTTGAGATAACTGGTTCTCTTTCATTATACTAGTTTGATACACTCAGAAAAGCATATTATGCGCAAATAATCTCGAAAAGAAAAAAAATTTTTTTCGAAGTTTGGAAACTTCGTTAGAATCACTTTTTTTCCGTTCTTATTTGAGATAACTGGTTCTCTTTCATCATAGTAGTTTCATAGCCTCAGAAAAGCATATTATGCGCAAAGAATCTCGAAATGAAAAAAATTTTTTTCGAAGTTTGGAAACTTCCTTAGAATCACTTTTTTTCCAATTTTATTTGAAATAACTGGTTCTCCTTCATTATACTAGTTTGATAGCCTCAGTAAAGCATATTATGCGCAAAGAATCTCGAAAAGAAAAAAAATTTTTTTTCGAAGTTTGGAAACTTCCTTAGAAACACTTTTTTTCCATTCTGATTTGAGTTAACTGGTTCTCTTTCATTATACTAGTTTGATAGCCTCAGTAAAGCATATTATGCGCAAAGAATCTCGAAAAGAAAAAAAATTTTTTTCGAAGTTTGGAACCTTCGTTAGAATCACTTTTTTTCCGTTCTTATTTGAGATAACTGGTTCTCTTTCATCATAGTAGTTTGATAGCCTCAGAAAAGCATATTATGCGCAAAGAATCTCGAAATGAAAAAAATTTTTATTCGAAGTTTATAAACTTCCTTAGAATCACTTTTTTTCCAATTTTATTTGAAATAATTGGTTCTCTTTCATTATACTAGTTTGATAGCTTCAGAAAAGCATATTATGCGCAAAGAATCTCGAAAAGAAAAAATTTTTTTTTTTTGAAGTTTGGAAACTTCTTTAGAATCACTTTTTTTCCGTTCTTATTTGAGATAACTGGTTCTCTTTCATTATACTAGTTTGATAGCCTCAGAAAAGCATATTATGCGCAAAGAATCTCGAAAAGAAAAAATTTTTTCTTCGAAGTTTGGAAACTTCGTTAGAATCACTTTTTTTCCGTTCTTATTTGAGATAACTGGTTCTCTTTCATTATACTAGTCTGATAGCCTCAGAAAAGCATATTATGCGCAAGGAATCTCGAAAAGAAAAAAATTTTTTTTCGAAGTTTGGAAACTTCATTAGAATCACTTTTTTTCCATTCTGATTTGAGATAACTTGTAATCTCTCATTATACTAGTTTGATAGCCACAGAAAATCATATTATGCGCAAAGAATCTCGAAAAGAATAAAATTTTTTTTCGATGTTCCGAAAATTCGTTAGAATCACTTTTTTTCCGTTCTTATTTGAGATAACTGGTTCTCTTGCATTATACCAATTAGATAGCCTCAGAAAAGCATATTATGCGCAAAGAATCTCGAAAATAAAAAAAATTTTTTTAGAAGTTTTGAAACTTCATTAGAATCACTTTTTTTCCGTTCTTATTAGAGATAACTGGTTCTCTTTCAATTTACCAATTAGATAGCCTCAGAAAAGCATATTATGCGCAAAGAACCTCGAAAAGAAAAAAATTTTTTTCGAAGTAGGAAACTTCATTAGAATCACTTTTTTTCCATTCTTATTTGAGATAACTGGTAATCTCTCATTATATTAGTAGATAGCCTCAGAAAAGCATATTATGCGCAAAGAATCTCGAAAAGAAAAAAAATTTTTTTCGAAGTTTGGAAACGTTGTTTGAATCACTTTTTTCCGTTCTTATTTGAGATAACTGGTTCTCTTTCATTATAGTAGTTTGATAGCCTCAGAAAAGCATATTATGCGCAAAGAATCTCGAAAAGAAAAAAATTTTTTTTCGAAGTTTGGAAACTTTTTAGAATCACTTTTTTTCCGTTCTTATTTGAGATAACTGGTTGTCTTTCATTATACTAGTTTGATAGCCTCAGAAAAGCATATTATGCGCAAAGAATCTCCAAAAGAAAAAAAATCGTTTTTTCAAAGTTTGGAAACTTCGTTAGAATCACTTTTTTTCCGTTCTTATTTGAGATAACTGGTTCTCTTTCATTATACTAGTTTGATAGCCTCAGAAAAGCATATTATGCGCAAAGAATCTCGAAAATAAAAAAAAAAATTTTCGAAGTTTGAAACTTCGTTAGAATCACTTTTTTTCCGTTCTTATTTGAGATAACTGGTACTCTTTCATTATACTAGTTTGATAGCCTCAGAAAAGCATATTATGCGCAAAGAATTTACAAAAGAAAAAAAATCTTTTTTCGAAGTTTGGAAACTTCCTTAGAAACACTTTTTTTCCATTCTTATTTGAGTTAACTGGTTCTCTTTCATTATACTAGTTTGATAGCCTCAGAAAAGCATATTATGCACAAAGAATCTCGAAAGAAATTTTTTTTTTTTCGAAGTTTGGAAACTTCGTTAGAATCACTTTTTTTCCGTTCTTATTTGAGATAACTGGTTCTCTTTCATTATACTAGTTTGATAGCCTCAGAAAAGCATATTATGCGCAAAGAATCTCGAAATGAATAAAATTTTTTTTCGAAGTTTGGAAACTTCCTTAGAATCACTTTTTTTCCATTCTTATTTGAGATAACTGGTTGTCTATCATCATACTAGTTTGATAGCCTCAGAAAAGCATAATATGCACAAAGAATCTCGAAAAGAAAAAAATTTTTATTCGAAGTTTGGAAACTTCGTTAGAATCACTTTTTTTCCGTTCTTATTTGAGATAACTGGTTCTCTTTCATCATAGTAGTTTCATAGCCTCAGAAAAGCATATTATGCGCAAAGAATCTCGAAATGAAAAAAATTTTTATTCGAAGTTTGGAAACTTCCTTAGAATCACTTTTTTTCCAATTTTATTTGAAATAACTGGTTCTCTTTCATTATACTAGTTTGATAGCCTCAGTAAAGCATATTATGCGCAAAGAATCTCGAAAAGAAAAAAAATTTTTTTCGAAGTTTGGAACCTTCGTTAGAATCACTTTTTTTCCGTTCTTATTTGAGATAACTGGTTCTCTTTCATTATACTAGTTTGATAGCCTCAGTAAAGCATATTATGCGCAAAGAATCTCGAAAAGAAAAAAAATTTTTTTCGAAGTTTGGAACCTTCGTTAGAATCACTTTTTTTCCGTTCTTATTTGAGATAACTGGTTCTCTTTCATCATAGTAGTTTGATAGCCTCAGAAAAGCATATTATGCGCAAAGAATCTCGAAATGAAAAAAATTGTTATTCGAAGTTTGGATACTTCCTTAGAATCACTTTTTTTCCAATTTTATTTGAAATAATTGGTTCTCTTTCATTATACTAGTTTGATAGCTTCAGAAAAGCATATTATGCGCAAAGAATCTCGAAAAGAAAAAATTTTTTTTTTTTGAAGTTTGGAAACTTCTTTAGAATCACTTTTTTTCCGTTCTTATTTGAGATAACTGGTTCTCTTTCATTATACTAGTTTGATAGCCTCAGAAAAGCATATTATGCGCAAAGAATCTCGAAAAGAAAAAATTTTTTCTTCGAAGTTTGGAAACTTCGTTAGAATCACTTTTTTTCCGTTCTTATTTGAGATAACTGGTTCTCTTTCATTATACTAGTCTGATAGCCTCAGAAAAGCATATTATGCGCAAGGAATCTCGAAAAGAAAAAAATTTGTTTTCGAAGTTTGGAAACTTCATTAGAATCACTTTTTTTCCATTCTGATTTGAGTTAACTGGTTCTCTTTCATTATAGCCTATTTGATAGCCTCAGAAAAGCATATTATGCACAAAGAATCTCGAAAGAAAATTTTTTTTTTTCGAAGTTGGGAAACTTCGTTAGAATCACTTTTTTTCCGTTCTTATTTGAGATAACTGGTTCTCTTTCATTATACTAGTTTGATAGCCTCAGAAAAGCATAATATGCACAAAGAATCTAGAAAAGAAAAAAATTTTTTTCGAAGTTTGGAAACTTCGTTAGAATCACTTTTTTTCCGTTCTTATTTGAGATAACTGGTTCTCTTTCATTATACTAGTTTGATAGCCTCAGTAAAGCATATTATGCGCAAAGAATCACGAAAAGAAAAAACATTTTTTTTGAAGTTTGGAAACTTCGTTAGAATCAATTTTTTTCCATTCTTATTTGAGATAACTGGTTCTCTTTCATTATACTAGTTTGATAGCTTCAGAAAAGCATATTATGTGCAAAGAATCTCGAAAAGAAAATTTTTTTTTTTTGAAGTTTGGAAACTTCTTTAGAATGACTTTCTTTCCGTTCTTATTTGAGATAACTGGTTCTCTTTCATTATACTAGTTTGATACACTCAGAAAAGCATATTATGCGCAAAGAATCTCGAAAAGAAAAAAATTTTTTTTCGATGTTTGGAAACTTCCTTAGAATCACTTTTTTTCCAATTTTATTTGAAATAACTGGTTCTCTTTCATTAAACTAGTTTGATAGCCTCAGTAAAGCATATTATGCGCAAATAATCTCGAAAAGAAAAAAAATTTTTTTCGAAGTTTGGAAACTTCGTTAGAATCACTTTTTTTCCGTTCTTATTTGAGATAACTGGTTCTCTTTCATCGTAGTAGTTTCATAGCCTCAGAAAAGCATATTATGCGCAAAGAATCTCGAAATGAAAAAAATTTTTATTCGAAGTTTGGAAACTTCCTTAGAATCACTTTTTTTCCAATTTTATTTGAAATAACTGGTTCTCTTTCATTATACTAGTTTGATAGCCTCAGTAAAGCATATTATGCGCAAAGAATCTCGAAAAGAAAAAAAATTTTTTTTCGAAGTTTGGAAACTTCCTTAGAAACACTTTTTTTCCATTCTGATTTGAGTTAACTGGTTCTCTTTCATTATACTAGTTTGATAGCCTCAGTAAAGCATATTATGCGCAAAGAATCTCGAAAAGAAAAAAAATTTTTTTCGAAGTTTGGAACCTTCGTTAGAATCACTTTTTTTCCGTTCTTATTTGAGATAACTGGTTCTCTTTCATCATAGTAGTTTGATAGCCTCAGAAAAGCATATTATGCGCAAAGAATCTCGAAATGAAAAAAATTTTTATTCGAAGTTTGGAAACTTCCTTAGAATCACTTTTTTTCCAATTTTATTTGAAATAATTGGTTCTCTTTCATTATACTAGTTTGATAGCTTCAGAAAAGCATATTATGCGCAAAGAATCTCGAAAAGAAAAAAATTTTTTTTTTTGAAGTTTGGAAACTTCTTTAGAATCACTTTTTTTCCGTTCTTATTTGAGATAACTGGTTCTCTTTCATTATACTAGTTTCATAGCCTCAGGAAAGCATATTATGCGCAAAGAATCTCGAAAAGAAAAAATTTTTTCTTCGAAGTTTGGAAACTTCGTTAGAATCACTTTTTTTCCGTTCTTATTTGAGATAACTGGTTCTCTTTCATTATACTAGTCTGATAGCCTCAGAAAAGCATATTATGCGCAAGGAATCTCGAAAAGAAAAAAATTTTTTTTCGAAGTTTGGAAACTTCATTAGAATCACTTTTTTTCCATTCTGATTTGAGATAACTTGTAATCTCTCATTATACTAGTTTGATAGCCACAGAAAATCATATTATGCGCAAAGAATCTCGAAAAGAATAAAATTTTTTTTCGATGTTCCGAAAATTCGTTAGAATCACTTTTTTTCCGTTCTTATTTGAGGTAACTGGTTCTCTTGCATTATACCAATTAGATAGCCTCAGAAAAGCATATTATGCGCAAAGAATCTCGAAAATAAAAAAAATTTTTTTAGAAGTTTGGAAACTTCGTTAGAATCACTTTTTTTCCGTTCTTATTAGAGATAACTGGTTCTCTTTCATTATACCAATTAGATAGCCTCAGAAAAGCATATTATGCGCAAAGAACCTCGAAAAGAAAAAAATTTTTTTTCGAAGTAGGAAACTTCATTAGAATCACTTTTTTTCCATTCTTATTTGAGATAACTGGTAATCTCTCATTATATTAGTAGATAGCCTCAGAAAAGCATATTAAGCGCAAAGAATCTCGAAAATAAAAAAAATTTTTTTCGAAGTTTGGAAACGTTGTTTGAATCACTTTTTTCCGTTCTTATTTGAGATAACTGGTTCTCTTTCATTATAGTAGTTTGATAGCCTCAGAAAAGCATATTATGCGCAAAGAATCTCGAAAAGAAAAAAATTTTTTTTCGAAGTTTGGAAACTTTTTAGAATCACTTTTTTTCCGTTCTTATTTGAGATAACTGGTTGTCTTTCATTATACTAGTTTGATAGCCTCAGAAAAGCATATTATGCGCAAAGAATCTCCAAAAGAAAAAAAATCTTTTTTCAAAGTTTGGAAACTTCGTTAGAATCACTTTTTTTCCGTTTTTATTTGAGATAACTGGTTCTCTTTCATTATACTAGTTTGATAGCCTCAGAAAAGCATATTATGCGCAAAGAATCTCGAAAAAAAAAAAAAATTTTCGAAGTTTGAAACTTCGTTAGAATCACTTTTTTTCCGTTCTTATTTGAGATAACTGGTACTCTTTCATTATACTAGTTTGATAGCCTCAGAAAAGCATATTATGCGCAAAGAATCTCCAAAAGAAAAAAAATCTTTTTTCAAAGTTTGGAAACTTCCTTAGAAACACTTTTTTTCCATTCTTATTTGAGTTAACTGGTTCTCTTTCATTATACTAGTTTGATAGCCTCAGAAAAGCATATTATGCACAAAGAATCTCGAAAGAAATTTTTTTTTTTCGAAGTTTGGAAACTTCGTTAGAATCACTTTTTTTCCGTTCTTATTTGAGATAACTGGTTCTCTTTCATTATACTAGTTTGATAGCCTCAGAAAAGCATATTATGCGCAAAGAATCTCGAAATGAATAAAATTTTTTTTCGAAGTTTGGAAACTTCCTTAGAATCACTTTTTTTCCATTCTTATTTGAGATAACTGGTTGTCTATCATTATACTAATTTGATAGCCTCAGAAAAGCATAATATGCACAAAGAATCTCGAAAAGAAAAAAAATTTCTTTCGAAGTTTGGAAACTTCGTTAGAATCACTTTTTTTCCGTTCTTATTTGAGATAACTGGTTCTCTTTCATTATACTAGTTTGATAGCCTCAGTAAAGCATATTATGCGCAAAGAATCACGAAAAGAAAAAAAAATTTTTTTGAAGTTTGGAAACTTCGTTAGAATCAATTTTTTTCCATTCTTATTTGAGATAACTGGTTCTCTTTCATTATACTAGTTTGATAGCTTCAGAAAAGCATATTATGCGCAAAGAATCTCGAAAAGAAAAATTTTTTTTTTTTGAAGTTTGGAAACTTCTTTAGAATGACTTTTTTTCCGTTCTTATTTGAGATAACTGGTTCTCTTCCATTATACTAGTTTGATAGCCTCAGAAAAGCATAGTTATGCGCAAAGAATCTCGAAAAGAAAAAATTTTTTTTTCGAAGTTTGGAAACTTCGATAGAATCCCTTTTTTTCCGTTCTTATTTGAGATAACTGGTTCTCTTTCATTATACTAGTTTGATACACTCAGAAAAGCATATTATGCGCAAAGAATCTCGAAAAGAAAAAAATTTTTTTTCGAAGTTTGGAAACTTCATTAAAAGCACTTTTTTTCCAATCTTATTTGAGATAACTGGTAATCTCTCATTATACTAGTTTGATAGCCTCAGAAAATCATATTATGCGCAAAGAATCTCGAAAAGAAAAAAAATTTTTTTCGAAGTTCGGAAACTTCGTTAGAATCACTTTTTTTCCGTTCTTATTTGAGATAACTGGTTCTCTTTCATTATACTAATTAGATAGCCTCAGAAAAGCATATTATACGGTGAGAATCTCGAAAAGAAAAAAACTTTTTTCGAAGTTTGGAAACTTCGTTAGAATCACTTTTTTTCCGTTCTTATTTGAGATAACTGGTTCTCTTTCATTATACTAGTTTGATACACTCAGTAAAGCATATTATGCGCAAAGAATCTCGAAAAGAAAAAAAATTTTTTTCGAAGTCTGGAAACTTCGTTAGAATTACTTTTTTTCCGTTCTTATTTGAGATAACTGGTTCGCTTTCATTATAGTAGTTTCATAGCCTCAGAAAAGCATATTATGCGCAAAGAATCTCGAAATGAAAAAAATTTTTTTCGAAGTTTGGAAACTTCCTTAGAATCACTTTTTTTCCAATTTTATTTGAAATAATTGGTTCTCTTTCATTATACTAGTTTGATAGCTTCAGAAAAGCATATTATGCGCAAAGAATCTCGAAAAGAAAAAATTTTTTCTTCGAAGTTTGGAAACTTCGTTAGAATCACTTTTTTTCCGTTCTTATTTGAGATAACTGGTTCTCTTTCATTATACTAGTCTGATAGCCTCAGAAAAGCATATTATGCGCAAGGAATCTCGAAAAGAAAAAAATTTTTTTTCGAAGTTTGGAAACTTCATTAGAATCACTTTTTTTCCATTCTGATTTGAGATAACTTGTAATCTCTCATTATACTAGTTTGATAGCCACAGAAAATCATATTATGCGCAAAGAATCTCGAAAAGAATAAAATTTTTTTTCGATGTTCCGAAAATTCGTTAGAATCACTTTTTTTCCGTTCTTATTTGAGGTAACTGGTTCTCTTGCATTATACCAATTAGATAGCCTCAGAAAAGCATATTATGCGCAAAGAATCTCGAAAATAAAAAAAATTTTTTTAGAAGTTTGGAAACTTCGTTAGAATCACTTTTTTTCCGTTCTTATTAGAGATAACTGGTTCTCTTTCATTATACCAATTAGATAGCCTCAGAAAAGCATATTATGCGCAAAGAACCTCGAAAAGAAAAAAATTTTTTTTCGAAGTAGGAAACTTCATTAGAATCACTTTTTTTCCATTCTTATTTGAGATAACTGGTAATCTCTCATTATATTAGTAGATAACCTCAGAAAAGCATATTAAGCGCAAAGAATTTCGAAAATAAAAAAAATTTTTTTCGAAGTTTGGAAACGTTGTTTGAATCACTTTTTTCCGTTCTTATTTGAGATAACTGGTTCTCTTTCATTATAGTAGTTTGATAGCCTCAGAAAAGCATATTATGCGCAAAGAATCTCGAAAAGAAAAAAATTTTTTTTCGAAGTTTGGAAACTTTTTAGAATCACTTTTTTTCCGTTCTTATTTGAGATAACTGGTTGTCTTTCATTATACTAGTTTGATAGCCTCAGAAAAGCATATTATGCGCAAAGAATCTCGAAAAGAATAAAATTTTTTTTCGATGTTCCGAAAATTCGTTAGAATCACTTTTTTTCCGTTCTTATTTGAGATAACTGGTTCTCTTGCATTATACCAATTAGATAGCCTCAGAAAAGCATATTATGCGCAAAGAATCTCGAAAATAAAAAAAATTTTTTTAGAAGTTTTGAAACTTCATTAGAATCACTTTTTTTCCGTTCTTATTAGAGATAACTGGTTCTCTTTCAATTTACCAATTAGATAGCCTCAGAAAAGCATATTATGCGCAAAGAACCTCGAAAAGAAAAAAATTTTTTTCGAAGTAGGAAACTTCATTAGAATCACTTTTTTTCCATTCTTATTTGAGATAACTGGTAATCTCTCATTATATTAGTAGATAGCCTCAGAAAAGCATATTATGCGCAAAGAATCTCGAAAAGAAAAAAAATTTTTTTCGAAGTTTGGAAACGTTGTTTGAATCACTTTTTTCCGTTCTTATTTGAGATAACTGGTTCTCTTTCATTATAGTAGTTTGATAGCCTCAGAAAAGCATATTATGCGCAAAGAATCTCGAAAAGAAAAAAATTTTTTTTCGAAGTTTGGAAACTTTTTAGAATCACTTTTTTTCCGTTCTTATTTGAGATAACTGGTTGTCTTTCATTATACTAGTTTGATAGCCTCAGAAAAGCATATTATGCGCAAAGAATCTCCAAAAGAAAAAAAATCGTTTTTTCAAAGTTTGGAAACTTCGTTAGAATCACTTTTTTTCCGTTCTTATTTGAGATAACTGGTTCTCTTTCATTATACTAGTTTGATAGCCTCAGAAAAGCATATTATGCGCAAAGAATCTCGAAAATAAAAAAAAAAATTTTCGAAGTTTGAAACTTCGTTAGAATCACTTTTTTTCCGTTCTTATTTGAGATAACTGGTACTCTTTCATTATACTAGTTTGATAGCCTCAGAAAAGCATATTATGCGCAAAGAATTTACAAAAGAAAAAAAATCTTTTTTCGAAGTTTGGAAACTTCCTTAGAAACACTTTTTTTCCATTCTTATTTGAGTTAACTGGTTCTCTTTCATTATACTAGTTTGATAGCCTCAGAAAAGCATATTATGCACAAAGAATCTCGAAAGAAATTTTTTTTTTTTCGAAGTTTGGAAACTTCGTTAGAATCACTTTTTTTCCGTTCTTATTTGAGATAACTGGTTCTCTTTCATTATACTAGTTTGATAGCCTCAGAAAAGCATATTATGCGCAAAGAATCTCGAAATGAATAAAATTTTTTTTCGAAGTTTGGAAACTTCCTTAGAATCACTTTTTTTCCATTCTTATTTGAGATAACTGGTTGTCTATCATCATACTAGTTTGATAGCCTCAGAAAAGCATAATATGCACAAAGAATCTCGAAAAGAAAAAAATTTTTATTCGAAGTTTGGAAACTTCGTTAGAATCACTTTTTTTCCGTTCTTATTTGAGATAACTGGTTCTCTTTCATCATAGTAGTTTCATAGCCTCAGAAAAGCATATTATGCGCAAAGAATCTCGAAATGAAAAAAATTTTTATTCGAAGTTTGGAAACTTCCTTAGAATCACTTTTTTTCCAATTTTATTTGAAATAACTGGTTCTCTTTCATTATACTAGTTTGATAGCCTCAGTAAAGCATATTATGCGCAAAGAATCTCGAAAAGAAAAAAAATTTTTTTCGAAGTTTGGAACCTTCGTTAGAATCACTTTTTTTCCGTTCTTATTTGAGATAACTGGTTCTCTTTCATTATACTAGTTTGATAGCCTCAGTAAAGCATATTATGCGCAAAGAATCTCGAAAAGAAAAAAAATTTTTTTCGAAGTTTGGAACCTTCGTTAGAATCACTTTTTTTCCGTTCTTATTTGAGATAACTGGTTCTCTTTCATCATAGTAGTTTGATAGCCTCAGAAAAGCATATTATGCGCAAAGAATCTCGAAATGAAAAAAATTGTTATTCGAAGTTTGGATACTTCCTTAGAATCACTTTTTTTCCAATTTTATTTGAAATAATTGGTTCTCTTTCATTATACTAGTTTGATAGCTTCAGAAAAGCATATTATGCGCAAAGAATCTCGAAAAGAAAAAATTTTTTTTTTTTGAAGTTTGGAAACTTCTTTAGAATCACTTTTTTTCCGTTCTTATTTGAGATAACTGGTTCTCTTTCATTATACTAGTTTGATAGCCTCAGAAAAGCATATTATGCGCAAAGAATCTCGAAAAGAAAAAATTTTTTCTTCGAAGTTTGGAAACTTCGTTAGAATCACTTTTTTTCCGTTCTTATTTGAGATAACTGGTACTCTTTCATTATACTAGTCTGATAGCCTCAGAAAAGCATATTATGCGCAAGGAATCTCGAAAAGAAAAAAATTTGTTTTCGAAGTTTGGAAACTTCATTAGAATCACTTTTTTTCCATTCTGATTTGAGTTAACTGGTTCTCTTTCATTATAGCCTATTTGATAGCCTCAGAAAAGCATATTATGCACAAAGAATCTCGAAAGAAAATTTTTTTTTTTCGAAGTTGGGAAACTTCGTTAGAATCACTTTTTTTCCGTTCTTATTTGAGATAACTGGTTCTCTTTCATTATACTAGTTTGATAGCCTCAGAAAAGCATAATATGCACAAAGAATCTAGAAAAGAAAAAAATTTTTTTCGAAGTTTGGAAACTTCGTTAGAATCACTTTTTTTCCGTTCTTATTTGAGATAACTGGTTCTCTTTCATTATACTAGTTTGATAGCCTCAGTAAAGCATATTATGCGCAAAGAATCACGAAAAGAAAAAACATTTTTTTTGAAGTTTGGAAACTTCGTTAGAATCAATTTTTTTCCATTCTTATTTGAGATAACTGGTTCTCTTTCATTATACTAGTTTGATAGCTTCAGAAAAGCATATTATGCGCAAAGAATCTCGAAAAGAAAAATTTTTTTTTTTGAAGTTTGGAAACTTCTTTAGAATGACTTTCTTTCCGTTCTTATTTGAGATAACTGGTTCTCTTTCATTATACTAGTTTGATACACTCAGAAAAGCATATTATGCGCAAAGAATCTCGAAAAGAAAAAAATTTTTTTTCGATGTTTGGAAACTTCCTTAGAATCACTTTTTTTCCAATTTTATTTGAAATAACTGGTTCTCTTTCATTAAACTAGTTTGATAGCCTCAGTAAAGCATATTATGCGCAAATAATCTCGAAAAGAAAAAAAATTTTTTTCGAAGTTTGGAAACTTCGTTAGAATCACTTTTTTTCCGTTCTTATTTGAGATAACTGGTTCTCTTTCATCGTAGTAGTTTCATAGCCTCAGAAAAGCATATTATGCGCAAAGAATCTCGAAATGAAAAAAATTTTTATTCGAAGTTTGGAAACTTCCTTAGAATCACTTTTTTTCCAATTTTATTTGAAATAACTGGTTCTCTTTCATTATACTAGTTTGATAGCCTCAGTAAAGCATATTATGCGCAAAGAATCTCGAAAAGAAAAAAAATTTTTTTTCGAAGTTTGGAAACTTCCTTAGAAACACTTTTTTTCCATTCTGATTTGAGTTAACTGGTTCTCTTTCATTATACTAGTTTGATAGCCTCAGTAAAGCATATTATGCGCAAAGAATCTCGAAAAGAAAAAAAATTTTTTTCGAAGTTTGGAACCTTCGTTAGAATCACTTTTTTTCCGTTCTTATTTGAGATAACTGGTTCTCTTTCATCATAGTAGTTTGATAGCCTCAGAAAAGCATATTATGCGCAAAGAATCTCGAAATGAAAAAAATTTTTATTCGAAGTTTGGAAACTTCCTTAGAATCACTTTTTTTCCAATTTTATTTGAAATAATTGGTTCTCTTTCATTATACTAGTTTGATAGCTTCAGAAAAGCATATTATGCGCAAAGAATCTCGAAAAGAAAAAAATTTTTTTTTTTGAAGTTTGGAAACTTCTTTAGAATCACTTTTTTTCCGTTCTTATTTGAGATAACTGGTTCTCTTTCATTATACTAGTTTCATAGCCTCAGGAAAGCATATTATGCGCAAAGAATCTCGAAAAGAAAAAATTTTTTCTTCGAAGTTTGGAAACTTCGTTAGAATCACTTTTTTTCCGTTCTTATTTGAGATAACTGGTTCTCTTTCATTATACTAGTCTGATAGCCTCAGAAAAGCATATTATGCGCAAGGAATCTCGAAAAGAAAAAAATTTTTTTTCGAAGTTTGGAAACTTCATTAGAATCACTTTTTTTCCATTCTGATTTGAGATAACTTGTAATCTCTCATTATACTAGTTTGATAGCCACAGAAAATCATATTATGCGCAAAGAATCTCGAAAAGAATAAAATTTTTTTTCGATGTTCCGAAAATTCGTTAGAATCACTTTTTTTCCGTTCTTATTTGAGGTAACTGGTTCTCTTGCATTATACCAATTAGATAGCCTCAGAAAAGCATATTATGCGCAAAGAATCTCGAAAATAAAAAAAATTTTTTTAGAAGTTTGGAAACTTCGTTAGAATCACTTTTTTTCCGTTCTTATTAGAGATAACTGGTTCTCTTTCATTATACCAATTAGATAGCCTCAGAAAAGCATATTATGCGCAAAGAACCTCGAAAAGAAAAAAATTTTTTTTCGAAGTAGGAAACTTCATTAGAATCACTTTTTTTCCATTCTTATTTGAGATAACTGGTAATCTCTCATTATATTAGTAGATAGCCTCAGAAAAGCATATTAAGCGCAAAGAATCTCGAAAATAAAAAAAATTTTTTTCGAAGTTTGGAAACGTTGTTTGAATCACTTTTTTCCGTTCTTATTTGAGATAACTGGTTCTCTTTCATTATAGTAGTTTGATAGCCTCAGAAAAGCATATTATGCGCAAAGAATCTCGAAAAGAAAAAAATTTTTTTTCGAAGTTTGGAAACTTTTTAGAATCACTTTTTTTCCGTTCTTATTTGAGATAACTGGTTGTCTTTCATTATACTAGTTTGATAGCCTCAGAAAAGCATATTATGCGCAAAGAATCTCCAAAAGAAAAAAAATCTTTTTTCAAAGTTTGGAAACTTCGTTAGAATCACTTTTTTTCCGTTTTTATTTGAGATAACTGGTTCTCTTTCATTATACTAGTTTGATAGCCTCAGAAAAGCATATTATGCGCAAAGAATCTCGAAAAAAAAAAAAAATTTTCGAAGTTTGAAACTTCGTTAGAATCACTTTTTTTCCGTTCTTATTTGAGATAACTGGTACTCTTTCATTATACTAGTTTGATAGCCTCAGAAAAGCATATTATGCGCAAAGAATCTCCAAAAGAAAAAAAATCTTTTTTCAAAGTTTGGAAACTTCCTTAGAAACACTTTTTTTCCATTCTTATTTGAGTTAACTGGTTCTCTTTCATTATACTAGTTTGATAGCCTCAGAAAAGCATATTATGCACAAAGAATCTCGAAAGAAATTTTTTTTTTTCGAAGTTTGGAAACTTCGTTAGAATCACTTTTTTTCCGTTCTTATTTGAGATAACTGGTTCTCTTTCATTATACTAGTTTGATAGCCTCAGAAAAGCATATTATGCGCAAAGAATCTCGAAATGAATAAAATTTTTTTTCGAAGTTTGGAAACTTCCTTAGAATCACTTTTTTTCCATTCTTATTTGAGATAACTGGTTGTCTATCATTATACTAATTTGATAGCCTCAGAAAAGCATAATATGCACAAAGAATCTCGAAAAGAAAAAAAATTTCTTTCGAAGTTTGGAAACTTCGTTAGAATCACTTTTTTTCCGTTCTTATTTGAGATAACTGGTTCTCTTTCATTATACTAGTTTGATAGCCTCAGTAAAGCATATTATGCGCAAAGAATCACGAAAAGAAAAAAAAATTTTTTTGAAGTTTGGAAACTTCGTTAGAATCAATTTTTTTCCATTCTTATTTGAGATAACTGGTTCTCTTTCATTATACTAGTTTGATAGCTTCAGAAAAGCATATTATGCGCAAAGAATCTCGAAAAGAAAAATTTTTTTTTTTTGAAGTTTGGAAACTTCTTTAGAATGACTTTTTTTCCGTTCTTATTTGAGATAACTGGTTCTCTTCCATTATACTAGTTTGATAGCCTCAGAAAAGCATAGTTATGCGCAAAGAATCTCGAAAAGAAAAAATTTTTTTTTCGAAGTTTGGAAACTTCGATAGAATCCCTTTTTTTCCGTTCTTATTTGAGATAACTGGTTCTCTTTCATTATACTAGTTTGATACACTCAGAAAAGCATATTATGCGCAAAGAATCTCGAAAAGAAAAAAATTTTTTTTCGAAGTTTGGAAACTTCATTAAAAGCACTTTTTTTCCAATCTTATTTGAGATAACTGGTAATCTCTCATTATACTAGTTTGATAGCCTCAGAAAATCATATTATGCGCAAAGAATCTCGAAAAGAAAAAAAAATTTTTTCGAAGTTCGGAAACTTCGTTAGAATCACTTTTTTTCCGTTCTTATTTGAGATAACTGGTTCTCTTTCATTATACTAATTAGATAGCCTCAGAAAAGCATATTATACGGTGAGAATCTCGAAAAGAAAAAAACTTTTTTCGAAGTTTGGAAACTTCGTTAGAATCACCTTTTTTCCGTTCTTATTTGAGATAACTGGTTCTCTTTCATTATACTAGTTTGATACACTCAGTAAAGCATATTATGCGCAAAGAATCTCGAAAAGAAAAAAAATTTTTTTCGAAGTCTGGAAACTTCGTTAGAATTACTTTTTTTCCGTTCTTATTTGAGATAACTGGTTCGCTTTCATTATAGTAGTTTCATAGCCTCAGAAAAGCATATTATGCGCAAAGAATCTCGAAATGAAAAAAATTTTTTTCGAAGTTTGGAAACTTCCTTAGAATCACTTTTTTTCCAATTTTATTTGAAATAATTGGTTCTCTTTCATTATACTAGTTTGATAGCTTCAGAAAAGCATATTATGCGCAAAGAATCTCGAAAAGAAAAAATTTTTTCTTCGAAGTTTGGAAACTTCGTTAGAATCACTTTTTTTCCGTTCTTATTTGAGATAACTGGTTCTCTTTCATTATACTAGTCTGATAGCCTCAGAAAAGCATATTATGCGCAAGGAATCTCGAAAAGAAAAAAATTTTTTTTCGAAGTTTGGAAACTTCATTAGAATCACTTTTTTTCCATTCTGATTTGAGATAACTTGTAATCTCTCATTATACTAGTTTGATAGCCACAGAAAATCATATTATGCGCAAAGAATCTCGAAAAGAATAAAATTTTTTTTCGATGTTCCGAAAATTCGTTAGAATCACTTTTTTTCCGTTCTTATTTGAGGTAACTGGTTCTCTTGCATTATACCAATTAGATAGCCTCAGAAAAGCATATTATGCGCAAAGAATCTCGAAAATAAAAAAAATTTTTTTAGAAGTTTGGAAACTTCGTTAGAATCACTTTTTTTCCGTTCTTATTAGAGATAACTGGTTCTCTTTCATTATACCAATTAGATAGCCTCAGAAAAGCATATTATGCGCAAAGAACCTCGAAAAGAAAAAAATTTTTTTTCGAAGTAGGAAACTTCATTAGAATCACTTTTTTTCCATTCTTATTTGAGATAACTGGTAATCTCTCATTATATTAGTAGATAGCCTCAGAAAAGCATATTAAGCGCAAAGAATTTCGAAAATAAAAAAAATTTTTTTCGAAGTTTGGAAACGTTGTTTGAATCACTTTTTTCCGTTCTTATTTGAGATAACTGGTTCTCTTTCATTATAGTAGTTTGATAGCCTCAGAAAAGCATATTATGCGCAAAGAATCTCGAAAAGAAAAAAATTTTTTTTCGAAGTTTGGAAACTTTTTAGAATCACTTTTTTTCCGTTCTTATTTGAGATAACTGGTTGTCTTTCATTATACTAGTTTGATAGCCTCAGAAAAGCATATTATGCGCAAAGAATCTCCAAAAGAAAAAAAATCTTTTTTCAAAGTTTGGAAACTTCGTTAGAATCACTTTTTTTCCGTTTTTATTTGAGATAACTGGTTCTCTTTCATTATACTAGTTTGATAGCCTCAGAAAAGCATATTATGCGCAAAGAATCTCGAAAAAAAAAAAAAAATTTTCGAAGTTTGAAACTTCGTTAGAATCACTTTTTTTCCGTTCTTATTTGAGATAACTGGTACTCTTTCATTATACTAGTTTGATAGCCTCAGAAAAGCATATTATGCGCAAAGAATCTCCAAAAGAAAAAAAATCTTTTTTCAAAGTTGGAAACTTCCTTAGAAACACTTTTTTTCCATTCTTATTTGAGTTAACTGGTTCTCTTTCATTATACTAGTTTGATAGCCTCAGAAAAGCTTATTATGCACAAAGAATCTCGAAAGAAATTTTTTTTTTTTCGAAGTTTGGAAACTTCGTTAGAATCACTTTTTTTCCGTTCTTATTTGAGATAACTGGTTCTCTTTCATTATACTAGTTTGATAGCCTCAGAAAAGCATATTATGCGCAAAGAATCTCGAAATGAATAAAATTTTTTTTCGAAGTTTGGAAACTTCCTTAGAATCACTTTTTTTCCATTCTTATTTGAGATAACTGGTTGTCTATCATTATACTAATTTGATAGCCTCAGAAAAGCATAATATGCACAAAGAATCTCGAAAAGAAAAAAAATTTCTTTCGAAGTTTGGAAACTTCGTTAGAATCACTTTTTTTCCGTTCTTATTTGAGATAACTGGTTCTCTTTCATTATACTAGTTTGATAGCCTCAGTAAAGCATATTATGCGCAAAGAATCACGAAAAGAAAAAAAAATTTTTTTGAAGTTTGGAAACTTCGTTAGAATCAATTTTTTTCCATTCTTATTTGAGATAACTGGTTCTCTTTCATTATACTAGTTTGATAGCTTCAGAAAAGCATATTATGCGCAAAGAATCTCGAAAAGAAAAATTTTTTTTTTTTGAAGTTTGGAAACTTCTTTAGAATGACTTTTTTTCCGTTCTTATTTGAGATAACTGGTTCTCTTCCATTATACTAGTTTGATAGCCTCAGAAAAGCATAGTTATGCGCAAAGAATCTCGAAAAGAAAAAATTTTTTTTCGAAGTTTGGAAACTTCGATAGAATCCCTTTTTTTCCGTTCTTATTTGAGATAACTGGTTCTCTTTCATTATACTAGTTTGATACACTCAGAAAAGCATATTATGCGCAAAGAATATCGAAAAGAAAAAAATTTTTTTTCGAAGTTTGGAAACTTCATTAAAAGCACTTTTTTTCCAATCTTATTTGAGATAACTGGTAATCTCTCATTATACTAGTTTGATAGCCTCAGAAAATCATATTATGCGCAAAGAATCTCGAAAAGAAAAAAAAATTTTTTCGAAGTTCGGAAACTTCGTTAGAATCACTTTTTTTCCGTTCTTATTTGAGATAACTGGTTCTCTTTCATTATACTAATTAGATAGCCTCAGAAAAGCATATTATACGGTGAGAATCTCGAAAAGAAAAAAAACTTTTTTCGAAGTTTGGAAACTTCGTTAGAATCACTTTTTTTCCGTTCTTATTTGAGATAACTGGTTCTCTTTCATTATACTAGTTTGATACACTCAGTAAAGCATATTATGCGCAAAGAATCTCGAAAAGAAAAAAAATTTTTTTCGAAGTCTGGAAACTTCGTTAGAATTACTTTTTTTCCGTTCTTATTTGAGATAACTGGTTCGCTTTCATTATAGTAGTTTCATAGCCTCAGAAAAGCATATTATGCGCAAAGAATCTCGAAATGAAAAAAATTTTTTTCGAAGTTTGGAAACTCCCTTAAAATCACTTTTTTTCCAATCTTATTTGAGATAACTGGTTCTCTTTCATTATACTAGTTTGATAGCCTCAGTAAAGCATATTATGCGCAAAGAATCTCGAAAAGAAAAAAAATTTTTTTCGAAGTTTGGAAACTTCGTTAGAATCACTTTTTTCCGTTCTTATTTGAGATAACTGGTTCTCTTTCATCATAGTAGTTTGATAGCCTCAGAAAAGCATATTATGCGCAAAGAATCTCGAAATGAAAAAAATTTTTATTCGAAGTTTGGAAATTTCCTTAGAATCACTTTTTTTCCAATTTTATTTGAAATAATTGGTTCTCTTTCATTATACTAGTTTGATAGCTTCAGAAAAGCATATTATGCGCAAAGAATCTCGAAAAGAAAAACTTTTTTTTTTTTGAAGTTTGGAAACTTCTTTAGAATCACTTTTTTCCGTTCTTATTTGAGATAACTGGTTCTCTTTCATTATACTAATTTGATAGCCTCAGAAAAGCATATTATGCGCCAAGAATCTCGAAAAGAAAAAATTTTTTCTTCGAAGTTTGGAAACTTCGTTAGAATCACTTTTTTTCCGTTCTTATTTGAGATAACTGGTAATCTCTCATTATACTAGTTTGATAGCCTCAGAAAAGCATATTATGCGCGAGAATCTCGAAAAGAAAAAAAGTTTTTTTCGAAGTTTCGAAACTTCCTTAGAATCACATTTTTCCGTTCTTATTTGAGATAACTCTCTTTGATTATACTAGTTTGATACACTCAGTAAAGCATATTATGCGCAAAGAATCTCGAAAAGAAAAAAAATTTTTTTCGAAGTTTGGAAACTTCGTTAGAATCACTTTTTTTCCATTCTTATTTGAGATAACTGGTAATCTCTCATTATATTAGTTTGATAGCCTCAGAAAAGCATATTATCCGCAAAGAATCTCGAAAAGAAAAAAAATTTTTTTCGAAGTTTGGAAACTTCGTTAGAATCACTTTTTTTCCATTCTTATTTGAGATAACTGGTAATCTCTCATTATATTAGTTTGATAGCCTCAGAAAAGCATATTATGCGCAAAGAATCTCGAAAAGAAAAAAAAATTTTTTCGAAGTTTGGAAACGTTGTTTGAATCACAATTTTCCGTTCTTATTTGAGATAACTGGTTCTCTTCCATTATAGTAGTTTGATAGCCTCAGAAAAGCATATTATGCGCAAAGAATCTCGAAAATAAAAAAAAAAATTTTCGAAGTTTGAAATTTCGTTAGAATCACTTTTTTTCCGTTCTTATTTGAGATAACTGGTTCTCTTTCATTATACTAGTTTGATAGCCTCAGAAAAGCATATTATGCGCAAAGAATCTCCAAAAGAAAAAAAATCTTTTTTCAAAGTTTGAAAACTTCCTTAGAAACACTTTTTTTCCATTCTTATTTGAGTTAACTGGTTCTCTTTCATTATACTAGTTTGATAGCCTCAGAAAAGCATATTATGCACAAAGAATCTCGAAAGAAAATTTTTTTTTTTCGAAGTTGGGAAACTTCGTTAGAATCACTTTTTTTCCGTTCTTATTTGAGATAACTGGTTCTCTTTCATTATACTAGTTTGATAGCCTCAGAAAAGCATAATATGCACAAAGAATCTCGAAAAGAAAAAAATTTTTTTCGAAGTTTGGAAACTTCGTTAGAATCACTTTTTTTCCGTTCTTATTTGAGATAACTGGTTCTCTTTCATTACACTAGTTTGATAGCCTCAGTAAAGCATATTATGCGCAAAGAATCACGAAAAGAAAAAAAAATTTTTTTGAAGTTTGGAAACTTCGTTAGAATCAATTTTTTTCCATTCTTATTTGAGATAACTGGTTCTCTTTCATTATACTAGTTTGATAGCTTCAGAAAAGCATATTATGCGCAAAGAATCTCGAAAAGAAAAATTTTTTTTTTTGAAGTTTGGAAACTTCTTTAGAATGACTTTTTTTCCGTTCTTATTTGAGATAACTGGTTCTCTTTCATTATACTAGTTTGATAGCCTCAGTAAAGCATATTATGCGCAAATAATCTCGAAAAGAAAAAAAAATTTTTTCGAAGTTTGGAAACTTCGTTAGAATCACTTTTTTTCCGTTCTTATTTGAGATAACTGGTTCTCTTTCATCATAGTAGTTTCATAGCCTCAGAAAAGCATAGTATGCGCAAAGAATCTCGAAATGAAAAAAATTTTTATTCGAAGTTTGGAAACTTTCTTAGAATCACTTTTTTCCAATTTTATTTGAAATAATTGGTTCTCTTTCATTACACTAGTTTGATAGCTTCAGAAAAGCATATAATGCGCAAAGAATCTCGAAAAGAAAAAAATTTTTTTTTTTGAAGTTTGGAAACTTCTTTAGAATCACTTTTTTCCGTTCTTATTTGAGATAACTGGTTCTCTTTCATTATACTAGTTTGATAGCCTCAGAAAAGCATATTATGCGCAAAGAATCTCGAAAATAAAAAAAAAAATTTTCGAAGTTTGAAACTTCGTTAGAATCACTTTTTTTCCGTTCTTAAAATAGATAACTGGTACTCTTTCATTATACTAGTTTGATAGCCTCAGAAAAGCATATTATGCGCAAAGAATCTCCAAAAGAAAAAAAATCTTTTTTCAAAGTTTGGAAACTTCCTTAGAAACACTTTTTTTCCATTCTTATTTGAGTGAACTGGTTCTCTTTCATTATACTAGTTTGATAGCCTCAGAAAAGCATATTATGTACAAAGAATCTCGAAAGAAATTTTTTTTTTTTCGAAGTTTGGAAACTTCGTTAGAATCACTTTTTTTCCGTTCTTATTTGAGATAACTGGTTCTCTTTCATTATACTAGTTTGATAGCCTCAGAAAAGCATATTATGCGCAAAGAATCTCGAAATGAATAAAATTTTTTTTCGAAGTTTGGAAACTTCCTTAGAATCACTTTTTTTCCATTCTTATTTGAGATAACTGGTTGTCTATCATTATACTAGTTTGATAGCCTCAGAAAAGCATATTATGCACAAAGAATCTCGAAAGAAATTTTTTTTTTTTCGAAGTTGGGAAACTTCGTTAGAATCACTTTTTTTCCGTTCTTATTTGAGATAACTGGTTCTCTTTCATTATACTAGTTTGATAGCCTCAGAAAAGCATAATATGCACAAAGAATCTCGAAAAGAAAAAAATTTTTTTCGAAGTTTGGAAACTTCGTTAGAATCACTTTTTTTCCGTTCTTATTTGAGATAACTGGTTCTCTTTCATTATACTAGTTTGATAGCCTCAGTAAAGCATATTATGCGCAAAGAATCACGAAAAGAAAAAAAAATTTTTTTGAAGTTTGGAAACTTCGTTAGAATCAATTTTTTTCCATTTTTATTTGAGATAACTGGTTCTCTTTCATTATACCAGTTTGATAGCTTCAGAAAAGCATATTATGCGCAAAGAATCTCGAAAAGATTTAATTTTTTTTTTTGAAGTTTGGAAACTTCTTTAGAATGACTTTTTTTCCGTTCTTATTTGAGATAACTGGTTCTCTTTCATTATACTAGTTTGATACACTCAGAAAAGCATATTATGCGCAAAGAATCTCGAAAAGAAAAAAAATTTTTTCGATGTTTGGAAACTTCCTTAGAATCACTTTTTTTCCAATTTTATTTGAAATAACTGGTTCTCTTTCATTATACTGGTTTGATAGCCTCAGTAAAGCATATTATGCGCAAATAATCTCGAAAAGAAAAAAAATTTTTTTCGAAGTTTGGAAACTTCGTTAGAATCACTTTTTTTCCGTTCTTATTTGAGATAACTGGTTCTCTTTCATCATAGTAGTTTCATAGCCTCAGAAAAGCATATTATGCGCAAAGAATCTCGAAATGAAAAAAATTTTTATTCGAAGTTTGGAAACTTCCTTAGAATCACTTTTTTTCCAATTTTATTTGAAATAACTGGTTCTCTTTCATTATACTAGTTTGATAGCCTCAGTAAAGCATATTATGCGCAAAGAATCTCGAAAAGAAAAAAAAATTTTTTCGAAGTTTGGAACCTTCGTTAGAATCACTTTTTTTCCGTTCTTATTTGAGATAACTGGTTCTCTTTCATTATACTAGTTTGATAGCCTCAGTAAAGCATATTATGCGCAAAGAATCTCGAAAAGAAAAAAAATTTTTTTCGAAGTTTGGAACCTTCGTTAGAATCACTTTTTTTCCGTTCTTATTTGAGATAACTGGTTCTCTTTCATCATAGTAGTTTGATAGCCTCAGTAAAGCATATTATGCGCAAAGAATCTCGAAAAGAAAAAAAATTTTTTTCGAAGTTTGGAACCTTCGTTAGAATCACTTTTTTTCCGTTCTTATTTGAGATAACTGGTTCTCTTTCATCATAGTAGTTTGATAGCCTCAGAAAAGCATATTATGCGCAAAGAATCCCGAAATGAAAAAAATTTTTATTCGAAGTTTGGAAACTTCCTTAGAATCACTTTTTTTCCAATTTTATTTGAAATAACTGGTTCTCTTTCATTATACTAGTTTGATAACCTCAGAAAAGCATATTATGCGCAAAGAATCTCGAAAAGAAAAAATTTTTTCTTCGAAGTTTGGAAACTTCGTTAGAATCACTTTTTTTCCGTTCTTATTTGAGATAACTGGTTCTCTTTCATTATACTAGTCTGATAGCCTCAGAAAAGCATATTATGCGCAAGGAATCTCGAAAAGAAAAAAATTTTTTTTCGAAGTTTGGAAACTTCATTAGAATCACTTTTTTTCCATTCTGATTTGAGATAACTTGTAATCTCTCATTATACTAGTTTGATAGCCACAGAAAATCATATTATGCGCAAAGAATCTCGAAAAGAATAAAATTTTTTTTCGATGTTCCGAAAATTCGTTAGAATCACTTTTTTTCCGTTCTTATTTGAGGTAACTGGTTCTCTTTCATCATAGTAGTTTGATAGCCTCAGAAAAGCATATTATGCGCAAAGAATCTCGAAATGAAAAAAATTTTTATTCGAAGTTTGGAAACTTCCTTAGAATCACTTTTTTTCCAATTTTATTTGAAATAATTGGTTCTCTTTCATTATACTAGTTTGATAGCTTCAGAAAAGCATATTATGCGCAAAGAATCTCGAAAAGAAAAACTTTTTTTTTTTTGAAGTTTGGAAACTTCTTTAGAATCACTTTTTTCCGTTCTTATTTGAGATAACTGGTTCTCTTTCATTATACTAATTTGATAGCCTCAGAAAAGCATATTATGCGCCAAGAATCTCGAAAAGAAAAAATTTTTTCTTCGAAGTTTGGAAACTTCGTTAGAATCACTTTTTTTCCGTTCTTATTTGAGATAACTGGTAATCTCTCATTATACTAGTTTGATAGCCTCAGAAAAGCATATTATGCGCGAGAATCTCGAAAAGAAAAAAAGTTTTTTTCGAAGTTTCGAAACTTCCTTAGAATCACATTTTTCCGTTCTTATTTGAGATAACTCTCTTTGATTATACTAATTAGATAGCCTCAGAAAAGCATATTATGCGCAAAGAATCTCGAAAAAAAAAATTTTTTTTAGAACATTGGAAACTTCGTTAGAAACACTTTTTTTCCGTTCTTATTTGAGAGAACTGGTTCTCTTTCATTATACTAGTTAGATAGCCTCAGAAAAGCATATTATCCGCAAAGAATCTCGAAAAGAAAAAAAATTTTTTTCGAAGTTTGGAAACTTCGTTAGAATCACTTTTTTTCCATTCTTATTTGAGATAACTGGTAATCTCTCATTATATTAGTTTGATAGCCTCAGAAAAGCATATTATCCGCAAAGAATCTCGAAAAGAAAAAAAATTTTTTTCGAAGTTTGGAAACTTCGTTAGAATCACTTTTTTTCCATTCTTATTTGAGATAACTGGTAATCTCTCATTATATTAGTTTGATAGCCTCAGAAAAGCATATTATGCGCAAAGAATCTCGAAAAGAAAAAAAAATTTTTTCGAAGTTTGGAAACGTTGTTTGAATCACAATTTTCCGTTCTTATTTGAGATAACTGGTTCTCTTCCATTATAGTAGTTTGATAGCCTCAGAAAAGCATATTATGCGCAAAGAATCTCGAAAATAAAAAAAAAAATTTTCGAAGTTTGAAATTTCGTTAGAATCACTTTTTTTCCGTTCTTATTTGAGATAACTGGTTCTCTTTCATTATACTAGTTTGATAGCCTCATAAAAGCATATTATGCGCAAAGAATCTCCAAAAGAAAAAAAATCTTTTTTCAAAGTTTGAAAACTTCCTTAGAAACACTTTTTTTCCATTCTTATTTGAGTTAACTGGTTCTCTTTCATTATACTAGTTTGATAGCCTCAGAAAAGCATATTATGCACAAAGAATCTCGAAAGAAAATTTTTTTTTTTCGAAGTTGGGAAACTTCGTTAGAATCACTTTTTTTCCGTTCTTATTTGAGATAACTGGTTCTCTTTCATTATACTAGTTTGATAGCCTCAGAAAAGCATAATATGCACAAAGAATCTCGAAAAGAAAAAAATTTTTTTCGAAGTTTGGAAACTTCGTTAGAATCACTTTTTTTCCGTTCTTATTTGAGATAACTGGTTCTCTTTCATTACACTAGTTTGATAGCCTCAGTAAAGCATATTATGCGCAAAGAATCACGAAAAGAAAAAAAAATTTTTTTGAAGTTTGGAAACTTCGTTAGAATCAATTTTTTTCCATTCTTATTTGAGATAACTGGTTCTCTTTCATTATACTAGTTTGATAGCTTCAGAAAAGCATATTATGCGCAAAGAATCTCGAAAAGAAAAATTTTTTTTTTTGAAGTTTGGAAACTTCTTTAGAATGACTTTTTTTCCGTTCTTATTTGAGATAACTGGTTCTCTTTCATTATACTAGTTTGATACACTCAGAAAAGCATATTATGCGCAAAGAATCTCGAAAAGAAAAAAATTTTTTTTCGATGTTTGGAAACTTCCTTATAATCACTTTTTTTCCAATTTTATTTGAAATAACTGGTTCTCTTTCATTATACTAGTTTGATAGCCTCAGTAAAGCATATTATGCGCAAATAATCTCGAAAAGAAAAAAAAATTTTTTCGAAGTTTGGAAACTTCGTTAGAATCACTTTTTTTCCGTTCTTATTTGAGATAACTGGTTCTCTTTCATCATAGTAGTTTCATAGCCTCAGAAAAGCATATTATGCGCAAAGAATCTCGAAATGAAAAAAATTTTTATTCGAAGTTTGGAAACTTCCTTAGAATCACTTTTTTTCCAATTTTATTTGAAATAATTGGTTCTCTTTCATTACACTAGTTTGATAGCTTCAGAAAAGCATATTATGCGCAAAGAATCTCGAAAAGAAAAAATTTTTTTTTTTTGAAGTTTGGAAACTTCTTTAGAATCACTTTTTTCCGTTCTTATTTGAGATAACTGGTTCTCTTTCATTATACTAGTTTGATAGCCTCAGAAAAGCATATTATGCGCAAAGAATCTCGAAAATAAAAAAAAAAATTTTCGAAGTTTGAAACTTCGTTAGAATCACTTTTTTTCCGTTCTTAAAATAGATAACTGGTACTCTTTCATTATACTAGTTTGATAGCCTCAGAAAAGCATATTATGCGCAAAGAATCTCCAAAAGAAAAAAAATCTTTTTTCAAAGTTTGGAAACTTCCTTAGAAACACTTTTTTTCCATTCTTATTTGAGTGAACTGGTTCTCTTTCATTATACTAGTTTGATAGCCTCAGAAAAGCATATTATGCACAAAGAATCTCGAAAGAAATTTTTTTTTTTTCGAAGTTTGGAAACTTCGTTAGAATCACTTTTTTTCCGTTCTTATTTGAGATAACTGGTTCTCTTTCATTATACTAGTTTGATAGCCTCAGAAAAGCATATTATGCGCAAAGAATCTCGAAATGAATAAAATTTTTTTTCGAAGTTTGGAAACTTCCTTAGAATCACTTTTTTTCCATTCTTATTTGAGATAACTGGTTGTCTATCATTATACTAGTTTGATAGCCTCAGAAAAGCATAATATGCACAAAGAATCTCGAAAAGAAAAAAATTTTTTTTCGAAGTTTGGAAACTTCGTTAGAATCACTTTTTTTCCGTTCTTATTTGAGATAACTGGTTCTCTTTCATTATACTAGTTTGATAACCTCAGTAAAGCATATTATGCGCAAAGAATCACGAAAAGAAAAAAAAATTTTTTTGAAGTTTGGAAACTTCGTTAGAATCAATTTTTTTCCATTCTTATTTGAGATAACTGGTTCTCTTTCATTATACTAGTTTGATAGCTTCAGAAAAGCATATTATGCGCAAAGAATCTCGAAAAGAAAAATTTTTTTTTTTTTGAAGTTTGGAAACTTCTTTAGAATGACTTTTTTTCCGTTCTTATTTGAGATAACTGGTTCTCTTCCATTATACTAGTTTGATAGCCTCAGAAAATCATATTATGCGCAAAGAATCTCGAAAAGAAAAAAAAATTTTTTCGAAGTTCGGAAACTTCGTTAGAATCACTTTTTTTCCGTTCTTATTTGAGATAACTGGTTCTCTTTCATTATACTAATTAGATAGCCTCAGAAAAGCATATTATACGGTGAGAATCTCGAAAAGAAAAAAAACTTTTTTCGAAGTTTGGAAACTTCGTTAGAATCACTTTTTTTCCGTTCTTATTTGAGATAACTGGTTCTCTTTCATTATACTAGTTTGATACACTCAGTAAAGCATATTATGCGCAAAGAATCTCGAAAAGAAAAAAAATTTTTTTCGAAGTCTGGAAACTTCGTTAGAATTACTTTTTTTCCGTTCTTATTTGAGATAACTGGTTCGCTTTCATTATAGTAGTTTCATAGCCTCAGAAAAGCATATTATGCGCAAAGAATCTCGAAATGAAAAAAATTTTTTTTCGAAGTTTGGAAACTTCGTTAGAATCACTTTTTTTCCATTCTGATTTGAGATAACTTGTAATCTCTCATTATACTAGTTTGATAGCCACAGAAAATCATATTATGCGCAAAGAATCTCGAAAAGAATAAAATTTTTTTTCGATGTTCCGAAAATTCGTTAGAATCACTTTTTTTCCGTTCTTATTTGAGGTAACTGGTTCTCTTTCATCATAGTAGTTTGATAGCCTCAGAAAAGCATATTATGCGCAAAGAATCTCGAAATGAAAAAAATTTTTATTCGAAGTTTGGAAACTTCCTTAGAATCACTTTTTTTCCAATTTTATTTGAAATAATTGGTTCTCTTTCATTATACTAGTTTGATAGCTTCAGAAAAGCATATTATGCGCAAAGAATCTCGAAAAGAAAAACTTTTTTTTTTTTGAAGTTTGGAAACTTCTTTAGAATCACTTTTTTCCGTTCTTATTTGAGATAACTGGTTCTCTTTCATTATACTAATTTGATAGCCTCAGAAAAGCATATTATGCGCCAAGAATCTCGAAAAGAAAAAATTTTTTCTTCGAAGTTTGGAAACTTCGTTAGAATCACTTTTTTTCCGTTCTTATTTGAGATAACTGGTAATCTCTCATTATACTAGTTTGATAGCCTCAGAAAAGCATATTATGCGCGAGAATCTCGAAAAGAAAAAAAGTTTTTTTCGAAGTTTCGAAACTTCCTTAGAATCACATTTTTCCGTTCTTATTTGAGATAACTCTCTTTGATTATACTAATTAGATAGCCTCAGAAAAGCATATTATGCGCAAAGAATCTCGAAAAAAAAAATTTTTTTTAGAACATTGGAAACTTCGTTAGAAACACTTTTTTTCCGTTCTTATTTGAGAGAACTGGTTCTCTTTCATTATACTAGTTAGATAGCCTCAGAAAAGCATATTATCCGCAAAGAATCTCGAAAAGAAAAAAAATTTTTTTCGAAGTTTGGAAACTTCGTTAGAATCACTATTTTTCCATTCTTATTTGAGATAACTGGTAATCTCTCATTATATTAGTTTGATAGCCTCAGAAAAGCATATTATCCGCAAAGAATCTCGAAAAGAAAAAAAATTTTTTTCGAAGTTTGGAAACTTCGTTAGAATCACTTTTTTTCCATTCTTATTTGAGATAACTGGTAATCTCTCATTATATTAGTTTGATAGCCTCAGAAAAGCATATTATGCGCAAAGAATCTCGAAAAGAAAAAAAAATTTTTTCGAAGTTTTGAAACGTTGTTTGAATCACAATTTTCCGTTCTTATTTGAGATAACTGGTTCTCTTCCATTATAGTAGTTTGATAGCCTCAGAAAAGCATATTATGCGCAAAGAATCTCGAAAATAAAAAAAAAAATTTTCGAAGTTTGAAATTTCGTTAGAATCACTTTTTTTCCGTTCTTATTTGAGATAACTGGTTCTCTTTCATTATACTAGTTTGATAGCCTCATAAAAGCATATTATGCGCAAAGAATCTCCAAAAGAAAAAAAATCTTTTTTCAAAGTTTGAAAACTTCCTTAGAAACACTTTTTTTCCATTCTTATTTGAGTTAACTGGTTCTCTTTCATTATACTAGTTTGATAGCCTCAGAAAAGCATATTATGCACAAAGAATCTCGAAAGAAAATTTTTTTTTTTCGAAGTTGGGAAACTTCGTTAGAATCACTTTTTTTCCGTTCTTATTTGAGATAACTGGTTCTCTTTCATTATACTAGTTTGATAGCCTCAGAAAAGCATAATATGCACAAAGAATCTCGAAAAGAAAAAAATTTTTTTCGAAGTTTGGAAACTTCGTTAGAATCACTTTTTTTCCGTTCTTATTTGAGATAACTGGTTCTCTTTCATTACACTAGTTTGATAGCCTCAGTAAAGCATATTATGCGCAAAGAATCACGAAAAGAAAAAAAAATTTTTTTGAAGTTTGGAAACTTCGTTAGAATCAATTTTTTTCCATTCTTATTTGAGATAACTGGTTCTCTTTCATTATACTAGTTTGATAGCTTCAGAAAAGCATATTATGCGCAAAGAATCTCGAAAAGAAAAATTTTTTTTTTTTGAAGTTTGGAAACTTCTTTAGAATGACTTTTTTTCCGTTCTTATTTGAGATAACTGGTTCTCTTTCATTATACTAGTTTGATACACTCAGAAAAGCATATTATGCGCAAAGAATCTCGAAAAGAAAAAAATTTTTTTTCGATGTTTGGAAACTTCCTTAGAATCACTTTTTTTCCAATTTTATTTGAAATAACTGGTTCTCTTTCATTATACTAGTTTGATAGCCTCAGTAAAGCATATTATGCGCAAATAATCTCGAAAAGAAAAAAAATTTTTTTCGAAGTTTGGAAACTTCGTTAGAATCACTTTTTTTCCGTTCTTATTTGAGATAACTGGTTCTCTTTCATCATAGTAGTTTCATAGCCTCAGAAAAGCATATTATGCGCAAAGAATCTCGAAATGAAAAAAATTTTTATTCGAAGTTTGGAAACTTCCTTAGAATCACTTTTTTTCCAATTTTATTTGAAATAATTGGTTCTCTTTCATTACACTAGTTTGATAGCTTCAGAAAAGCATATTATGCGCAAAGAATCTCGAAAAGAAAAAATTTTTTTTTTTTGAAGTTTGGAAACTTCTTTAGAATCACTTTTTTCCGTTCTTATTTGAGATAACTGGTTCTCTTTCATTATACTAGTTTGATAGCCTCAGAAAAGCATATTATGCGCAAAGAATCTCGCAAATAAAAAAAAAAATTTTCGAAGTTTGAAACTTCGTTAGAATCACTTTTTTTCCGTTCTTAAAATAGATAACTGGTACTCTTTCATTATACTAGTTTGATAGCCTCAGAAAAGCATATTATGCGCAAAGAATCTCCAAAAGAAAAAAAATCTTTTTTCAAAGTTTGGAAACTTCCTTAGAAACACTTTTTTTCCATTCTTATTTGAGTGAACTGGTTCTCTTTCATTATACTAGTTTGATAGCCCCAGAAAAGCATATTATGCACAAAGAATCTCGAAAGAAATTTTTTTTTTTTCGAAGTTTGGAAACTTCGTTAGAATCACTTTTTTTCCGTTCTTATTTGAGATAACTGGTTCTCTTTCATTATACTAGTTTGATAGCCTCAGAAAAGCATATTATGCGCAAAGAATCTCGAAATGAATAAAATTTTTTTTCGAAGTTTGGAAACTTCCTTAGAATCACTTTTTTTCCATTCTTATTTGAGATAACTGGTTGTCTATCATTATACTAGTTTGATAGCCTCAGAAAAGCATAATATGCACAAAGAATCTCGAAAAGAAAAAAATTTTTTTTCGAAGTTTGGAAACTTCGTTAGAATCACTTTTTTTCCGTTCTTATTTGAGATAACTGGTTCTCTTTCATTATACTAGTTTGATAGCCTCAGTAAAGCATATTATGCGCAAAGAATCACGAAAAGAAAAAAAAATTTTTTTGAAGTTTGGAAACTTCGTTAGAATCAATTTTTTTCCATTCTTATTTGAGATAACTGGTTCTCTTTCATTATACTAGTTTGATAGCTTCAGAAAAGCATATTATGCGCAAAGAATCTCGAAAAGAAAAATTTTTTTTTTTTTGAAGTTTGGAAACTTCTTTAGAATGACTTTTTTTCCGTTCTTATTTGAGATAACTGGTTCTCTTCCATTATACTAGTTTGATAGCCTCAGAAAAGCATATTATGCGCAAAGAATCTCGAAAAGAAAAAATTTTTTTTTCGAACTTTGGAAACTTCGATAGAATCCCTTTTTTTCCGTTCTTATTTGAGATAACTGGTTCTCTTTCATTATACTAGTTTGATACACTCAGAAAAGCATATTATGCGCAAAGAATCTCGAAAAGAAAAAAATTTTTTTTCGAAGTTTGGAAACTTCATTAAAAGCACTTTTTTTCCATTCTTATTTGAGATAACTGGTAATCTCTCATTATACTAGTTTGATAGCCTCAGAAAATCATATTATGCGCAAAGAATCTCGAAGAGAAAAAAAAATTTTTTCGAAGTTCGGAAACTTCGTTAGAATCACTTTTTTTCCGTTCTTATTTGAGATAACTGGTTCTCTTTCATTATACTAATTAGATAGCCTCAGAAAAGCATATTATACGGTGAAAATCTCGAAAAGAAAAAAAACTTTTTTCGAAGTTTGGAAACTTCGTTAGAATCACTTTTTTTCCGTTCTTATTTGAGATAACTGGTTCTCTTTCATTATACTAGTTTGATACACTCAGTAAAGCATATTATGCGCAAAGAATCTCGAAAAGAAAAAAAATTTTTTTCGAAGTCTGGAAACTTCGTTAGAATTACTTTTTTTCCGTTCTTATTTGAGATAACTGGTTCGCTTTCATTATAGTAGTTTCATAGCCTCAGAAAAGCATATTATGCGCAAAGAATCTCGAAATGAAAAAAATTTTTTTCGAAGTTTGGAAACTCCCTTAGAATCACTTTTTTCCAATCTTATTTGAGATAACTGGTTCTCTTTCATTATACTAGTTTGATAGCCTCAGTAAAGCATATTATGCGCAAAGAATCTCGAAATGAAAAACTTTTTTTTTTTTGAAGTTTGGAAACTTCTTTAGAATCACTTTTTTCCGTTCTTATTTGAGATAACTGGTTCTCTTTCATTATACTAATTTGATAGCCTCAGAAAAGCATATTATGCGCCAAGAATCTCGAAAAGAAAAAATTTTTTCTTCGAAGTTTGGAAACTTCGTTAGAAACACTTTTTTTCCGTTCTTATTTGAGATAACTGGTAATCTCTCATTATACTAGTTTGATAGCCTCAGAAAAGCATATTATGCGCGAGAATCTCGAAAAGAAAAAAAGTTTTTTTCGAAGTTTCGAAACTTCCTTAGAATCACATTTTTCCGTTCTTATTTGAGATAACTCTCTTTCATTATACTAATTAGATAGCCTCAGAAAAGCATATTATGCGCAAAGAATCTCGAAAATAAAAAAATTTTTTTAGAACATTGGAAACTTCGTTAGAAACACTTTTTTTCCGTTCTTATTTGAGAGAACTGGTTCTCTTTCATTATACTAGTTAGATAGCCTCAGAAAAGCATATTATCCGCAAAGAATCTCGAAAAGAAAAAAAATTTTTTTCGAAGTTTGGAAACTTCGTTAGATCACTTTTTTTCCATTCTTATTTGAGATAACTGGTAATCTCTCATTATATTAGTTTGATAGCCTCAGAAAAGCATATTATGCGCAAAGAATCTCGAAAAGAAAAAAAAATTTTTTCGAAGTTTGGAAACGTTATTTGAATCACAATTTTCCGTTCTTATTTGAGATAACTGGTTCTCTTCCATTATAGTAGTTTGATAGCCTCAGAAAAGCATATTATGCGCAAAGAATCTCGAAAATAAAAAAAAAAATTTTCGAAGTTTGAAATTTCGTTAGAATCACTTTTTTTCCGTTCTTATTTGAGATAACTGGTTCTCTTTCATTATACTAGTTTGATAGCCTCAGAAAAGCATATTATGCGCAAAGAATCTCCAAAAGAAAAAAAATCTTTTTTCAAAGTTTGAAAACTTCCTTAGAAACACTTTTTTTCCATTCTTATTTCAGTTAACTGGTTCTCTTTCATTATACTAGTTTGATAGCCTCAGAAAAGCATATTATGCACAAAGAATCTCGAAAGAAAATTTTTTTTTTTCGAAGTTGGGAAACTTCGTTAGAATCACTTTTTTTCCGTTCTTATTTGAGATAACTGGTTCTCTTTCATTATACTAGTTTGATAGCCTCAGAAAAGCATAATATGCACAAAGAATCTCGAAAAGAAAAAAATTTTTTTGAAGTTTGGAAACTTCGTTAGAATCACTTTTTTTCCGTTCTTATTTGAGATAACTGGTTCTCTTTCATTATACTAGTTTGATAGCCTCAGTAAAGCATATTATGCGCAAAGAATCACGAAAAGAAAAAAATATTTTTTGGAAGTTTGGAAACTTCGTTAGAATCAATTTTTTTCCATTCTTATTTGAGATAACTGGTTCTCTTTCATTATACTAGTTTGATAGCTTCAGAAAAGCATATTATGCGCAAAGAATCTCGAAAAGAAAAATTTTTTTTTTTGCAGTTTGGAAACTTCTTTAGAATGACTTTTTTTCCGTTCTTATTTGAGATAACTGGTTCTCTTTCATTATACTAGTTTGATACACTCAGAAAAGCATATTATGCGCAAAGAATCTCGAAAAGAAAAAAATTTTTTTTCGATGTTTGGAAACTTCCTTAGAATCACTTTTTTTCCAATTTTATTTGAAATAACTGGTTCTCTTTCATTATACTAGTTTGATAGCCTCAGTAAAGCATATTATGCGCAAATAATCTCGAAAAGAAAAAAAATTTTTTTCGAAGTTTGGAAACTTCGTTAGAATCACTTTTTTTCCGTTCTTATTTGAGATAACTGGTTCTCTTTCATCATAGTAGTTTCATAGCCTCAGAAAAGCATATTATGCGCAAAGAATCTCGAAATGAAAAAAATTTTTATTCGAAGTTTGGAAACTTCCTTAGAATCACTTTTTTTCCAATTTTATTTGAAATAATTGGTTCTCTTTCATTACACTAGTTTGATAGCTTCAGAAAAGCATATTATGCGCAAAGAATCTCGAAAAGAAAAAATTTTTTTTTTTTGAAGTTTGGAAACTTCCTTAGAATCACTTTTTTTCCGTTCTTATTTGAGATAACTGGTTCTCTTTCATTATACTAGTCTGATAGCCTCAGAAAAGCATATTATGCGCAAGGAATCTCGAAAAGAAAAAATTTTTTTTTCGAAGTTTGGAAACTTCATTAGAATCACTTTTTTTCCGTTCTTATTTGAGATAACTTGTAATCTCTCATTATACTAGTTTGATAGCCACAGAAAATAATATTATGCGCAAAGAATCTCGAAAAGAATAAAATTTTTTTTCGATGTTCCGAAAATTCGTTAGAATCACTTTTTTTGCGTTCTTATTTGAGATAACTGGTTCTCTTGCATTATACCAATTAGATAGCCTCAGAAAAGCATATTATACGCAAAGAATCTCGAAAATAAAAAAAATTTTTTTAGAAGTTTGGAAACTTCGTTAGAATCACTTTTTTTCCGTTCTTATTTGAGATAACTGGTTCTCTTTCATTATACCAATTAGATAGCCTCAGAAAAGCATATTATGCGCAAAGAATCTCGAAAAGAAAAAAATTTATTTTCGAAGTAGGAAACTTCATTAGAATCACTTTTTTTCTATTCTTAATTGAGATAACTGGTAATCTCTCATTATACTAGTTTGATAGCCTCAGAAAAGCATATTATGCGCGAGAATCTCGAAAAGAAAAAAAGTTTTTTTCGAAGTTTCGAAACTTCCTTAGAATCACATTTTTCCGTTCTTATTTGAGATAACTTTCTTTCATTATACTAATTAGATAGCCTCAGAAAAGCATATTATGCGCAAAGAATCTCGAAAATAAAAAAATTTTTTTAGAACATTGGAAACTTCGTTAGAAACACTTTTTTTCCGTTCTTATTTGAGAGAACTGGTTCTCTTTCATTATACAAGTTAGATAGCCTCAGAAAAGCATATTATGCGCAAAGAATCTCGAAGAGAAAAAAATTTTTTTTCGAAGTTTGGAAACTTCGTTAGAATCACTTTTTTTCCATTCTTATTTGAGATAACTGGTAATCTCTCATTATATTAGTTTGATAGCCTCAGAAAAGCATATTATGCGCAAAGATTCTCGAAAAGAAAAAAAATTTTTTTCAAAGTTTGGAAACGTGGTTTGAATCACATTTTTCCGTTCTTATTTGAGATAACTGGTTCTCTTCCATTATAGTAGTTTGATAGCCTCAGAAAAGCATATTATGCGCAAAGAATCTCGAAAATAAAAAAAAAAATTTTCGAAGTTTGAAATTTCGTTAGAATCACTTTTTTTCCGTTCTTATTTGAGATAACTGGTTCTCTTTCATTATACTAGTTTGATAGCTTCAGAAAAGCATATTATGCGCAAAGAATCTCCAAAAGAAAAAAAATCTTTTTTCAAAGTTTGGAAACTTCCTTAGAAACACTTTTTTTCCATTCTTATTTGAGTTAACTGGTTCTCTTTCATTATACTAGTTTGATAGCCTCAGAAAAGCATATTATGCACAAAGAATCTCGAAAGAAAAATTTTTTTTTTCGAAGTTGGGAAACTTCGTTAGAATCACTTTTTTTCCGTTCTTATTTGAGATAACTGGTTCTCTTTCATTATACTAGTTTGATAGCCTCAGAAAAGCATAATATGCACAAAGAATCTCGAAAAGAAAAAAAAATTTTTTTCGAAGTTTGGAAACTTCGTTAGAATCACTTTTTTTCCGTTCTTATTTGAGATAACTGGTTCTCTTTCATTATACTAGTTTGATAGCCTCAGTAAAGCATATTATGCGCAAAGAATCACGAAAAGAAAAAAAAATTTTTTTGAAGTTTGGAAACTTTGTTAGAATCAATTTTTTTCCATTCTTATTTGAGATAACTGGTTCTCTTTCATTATACTAGTTTGATAGCTTCAGAAAAGCATATTATGCGCAAAGAATCTCGAAAAGAAAATTTTTTTTTTTTTGAAGTTTGGAAACTTCTTTAGAATGACTTTTTTTCCGTTCTTATTTGAGATAACTGGTTCTCTTTCATTATACTAGTTTGATAGCCTCAGAAAAGCATATTATGCGCAAAGAATCTCGAAAAGAAAAAAATTTTTTTTCGAAGTTTGGAAACTTCGTTAGAATCCCTTTTTTTCCGTTCTTATTTGAGATAACTGGTTCTGTTTCATTATACTAGTTTGATACACTCAGAAAAGCATATTATGCGCAAAGAATCTCGAAAAGAAAAAAATTTTTTTTCGAAGTTTGGAAACTTCATTAGAAGCACTTTTTTTCCATTCTTATTTGAGATAACTGGTAATCTCTAATTATACTAGTTTGATAGCCTCAGAAAATCATATTATGCGCAAAGAATCTCGAAAAGAAAAAAAATTTTTTCGAAGTTCGGAAACTTCGTTAGAATCACTTTTTTTCCGTTCTTATTTGAGATAACTGGTTCTCTTTCATTATACTAATTAGATAGCCTCAGAAAAGCATATTATGCGCAAAGAATCTCGAAAATAAAAAAAATTTTTTTAGAAGTTTGGAAACTTCGTTAGAATCAGTTTTTTTCCGTTCTTATTTGAGATAACTGGTTCTCTTTCATTATAGTAGTTTGATAGCCTCAGAAAAGCATATTATACGGTGAGAATCTCGAAAAGAAAAAAAACTTTTTTCGAAGTTTGGAAACTTCGTTAGAATCACTTTTTTTCCGTTCTTATTTGAGATAACTGGTTCTCTTTCATTATACTAGTTTGATACACTCAGTAAAGCATATTATGCGCAAAGAATTTCGAAAAGAAAAAAAATTTTTTTCGAAGTCTGGAAACTTCGTTAGAATTACTTTTTTTCCGTTCTTATTTGAGATAACTGGTTCTCTTTCATTATAGTAGTTTCATAGCCTCAGAAGCATATTATGCGCAAAGAATCTCGAAATGAAAAAATTTTTTTTCGAAGTTTGGAAACTCCCTTAGAATCACTTTTTTTCCAATCTTATTTGAGATAACTGGTTCTCTTTCATTATACTAGTTTGATAGCCTGAGAAAAGCATATATGCGCAAAGAATCTCGAAAAGAAAAAATTTTTTTTTTTGAAGTTTGGAAACTTCTTTAGAATCACTTTTTTTGCACTCTTATTTCAGATACCTGGTTCTCTTTCATTATACTAGTTTGATAGCCTCAGAAAAGCATATTATGCGCAAAGAATCTCGAAAAGATAAAAATTTTTTTTCGATGTTTGGAAACTTCGTTAGAATCACTTTTTTTCCGTTCTTATTTGAGATAACTGGATCTCTTTCATTACACTAGTTTGATACACTCAGAAAAGCATATTATGCGCAAAGAATCTCGAAAAGAAAAAAATTTTTTTTCGAAGTTTGGAAACTTCATTAGAAGCACTTTTTTTCCATTCTTATTTGAGATAACTGGTAATCTCTCATTATACTAGTTTGATAGCCTCAGAAAATCATATTATGCGCAAAGAATCTGGAAAAGAAAAAAAAATTTTTTCGAAGTTCGGAAACTTCGTTAGAATCACTTTTTTTCCGTTCTTATTTGAGATAACTGGTTCTCTTTCATTATACTAATTAGATAGCCTCAGAAAAGCATATTATGCGCAAAGAATCTCGAAAATAAAAAAAATTTTTTAGAAGTTTGGAAACTTCGTTAGAATCACTTTTTTCCGTTCTTATTTGAGATAACTGGTTCTCTTTCATTATACTAGTTTGATAGCCTCAGAAAAGCATATTATACGGTGAGAATCTCGAAAAGAAGAAAAACTTTTTTCGAAGTTTGGAAACTTCGTTAGAATCACTTTTTTCCGTTCTTATTTGAGATAACTGGTTCTCTTTCATTATAGTAGTTTGATACACTCAGTAAAGCATATTATGCGCAAAGAATCTCGACAAGAAAAAAAATTTTTTTCGAAGTCTGGAAACTTCGTTAGAATTACTTTTTTTCCGTTCTTATTTAAGATAACTGGTTCTCTTTCATTACAGTAGTTTCATAGCCTCAGAAAAGCATATTACGCGCAAAGAATCTCGAAATGAAAAAAATTTTTTTCGAAGTTTGGAAACTCCCTTAGAATCACTTTTTTTCCAATCTTATTTGAGATAACTGGTTCTCTTTCATTATACTAGTTTGATAGCCTCAGAAAAGCATATTATGCGCAAAGAATCTCGAAAAGAAAAAATTTTTTTTTTGAAGTTTGGAAACTTCTTTAGAATCACTTTTTTTGCGTTCTTATTTGAGATACCTGGTTCTCTTTCATTATACTAGTTTGATAGCCTCAGAAAAGCATATTATGCGCAAAGAATCTCGAAAAGAAAAATTTTTTTTTCGAAGTTTGGAAACTTCGTTACAATCACTTTTTTTCCGTTCTTATTTGAGATAACTGGTTCTCTTTCAATATACTAGTTTGATAGCCTCAGAAAAGCGTTATGCGCAAAGAATCTCGAAAAGAAAAAAATTTTTTTTCGAAGTTTGGAAACTTCCTTAGAAGCACTTTTTTTCCATTCTTATTTGAGATAACTGATAATCTCTCATTATACTAGTTTGATAGCCTCAGAAAATCATATTATGCGCAAAGAATTTCGAAAAGAAAAAAATTTTTTTTCGATGTTCGGAAACTTCGTTAGAATCACTTTTTTTCCGTTCTTATTTGAGATAACTGGTTCTCTTTCATTATACTAATTAGATAGCCTCAGAAAAGCATATTATGCGCAAAGAATCTCCAAAATACAAAAAAAAAAATTTATAAGTTTGGAAACTTCGTTAGAATCACTTTTTTCCGTTCTTATTTGAGATAACTGGTTCTCTTTCATTATACTAGTTTGATAGCCTCAGAAAAGCATATTATGCGCAAAGAATCTCGAAAAGAAAAAAAAATTTTTTCGTAGTTTGGAAACTTCGTTTGAATCACTTTTTTTCCGTTCTTATTTGAGATAACTGGTTCTCTTTCATTATACTAGTTTGATAGCCTCAGTAAAGCATATTATGCGCAAAGAATCTCGAAAAGAAAAAAAATTTTTTTCGAAGTTTGGAAACTTCGTTAGAATCACTTTTTTTCCGTTCTTATTTGAGATAACTGGTTCTCTTTCATCATAGTAGTTTGATAGCCTCAGAAAAGCATATTATGCGCAAAGAATCTCGAAATGAAAAAAATTTTTATTCGAAGTTTGGAAACTTCCTTAGAATCACTTTTTTTCCAATTTTAATTGAAATAAGTGGTTCTCTTTCATTATACTAGTTTGATAGCTTCAGAAAAGCATATTATGCGCAAAGAATCTCGAAAAGAAAAAAATTTTTTTTCGAAGTTTGGAAACTTCATTAGAATCACTTTTTTTCCATTCTGATTTGAGATAACTTGTAATCTCTCATTATACCAATTTGATAGTCTCAGAAAAGCATATTATGCGCCAGAATCTCGAAAAGAAAAAAAGTTTTTTTCGAAGTTTCGAAACTTCCTTAGAATCACTTTTTTTCCCTTCTTATTTGAGATAACTGGTAATCTCTCATTATATTAGTTTGATAGCCTCAGAAAAGCATATTATGCGCAAAGAATCTCGAAAAGAAAAAAAATTTTTTTCGAAGTTTGGAAACGTCGTTTGAATCACTTTTTTCCGTTCTTATTTGAGATAACAGGTTCTCTTTCATTATAGTAGGTTGATAGCCTCAGAAAAGCATATTATGCGCAAAGAATCTCGAAAAGAAAAAAATTTTTTTTCGAAGTCTGGAAACTTCTTTAGAATCACTTTATTTCCGTTCTTTTTTGAGATAACTGGTTCTCTTTCATTATACTAGTTTGAAAGCCTCAGAAAAGCATATTATGCGCAAAGAATCTCCAAAAGAAAAAAAATCTTTTTTCAAAGTTGGGAAACTTCCTTAGAAACACTTTTTTTCCATTCTTATTTGAGTTAACTGGTTCTCTTTCATTATACTAGTTTGATAGCCTCAGAAAAGCATATTATGCACAAAGAATCTCGAAAGAAAATTTTTTTTTTCGAAGTTTGGAAACTTCGTTAGAATCACTTTTTTTCCGTTCTTATTTGAGATAACTGGTTCTCTTTCATTATACTAGTTTGATAGCCTCAGAAAAGCATATTATGCGCAAAGAATCTGGAAAATAAAAAAAAAAATTTTTCGAAGTTTGAAACTTCGTTAGAATCACTTTTTTTCCGTTCTTATTTGAGATAACTGGTTCTCTTTCATTATACTAGTTTGATAGACTCAGAAAAGCATATTATGCGCAAGGTATCTCGAAAAGAAAAAAAATTTTTTTCGAAGTTTGGAAACTTCGTTAGTATCACTTTTTTTCCGTTCTTATTTGAGATAACTGGTTCTCTTTCATTATACTAGGTTTGATAGCCTTAGAAAAGCATATTATGCACAGGGAATCTCGAAAAGAAAAAAAATTTTTTCCAAGTTTGGAAACTTCGTTACAATCACTTTTATTCTGTTCTTATTTGACATAAATGGTTCTCTTTCATTATACTAGTTTGATAGCCTCAGAAAAGCATATTATGTGCAAAGAATCTCGAAATGAAAAAAATTTTTTTTCGAAGTTTGGAAACTTCCTTAGAATCACTTTTTTTCCATTCTTATTTGAGATAACTGGTTCTCTTTCATTATACTAGTTTGATAGCCTCAGAAAAGCATAATATGCACAAAGAATCTCGAAAAGAAAAAAATTTTTTTTCGAAGTTTGGAAACTTCTTTAGAATCACTTTTTTTCCGTTCTTATTTGAGATAACTGGTTCTCTTTCATTATGCTAGTTTGATAGCCTCAGTAAAGCATATTATGCGCAAAGAATCACGAAAAGAAAAAAAAATTTTTTCGAAGTTTGGAAACTTCCTTAGAATCACTTTTTTTCCATTCTTATTTGAGATAACTGGTTCTCTTTCATTATACTAGTTTGATAGCTTCAGAAAAGCATATTATGCGCAAAGAATCTCGAAAAGAAATTTTTTTTTTTTTTTAAGTTTGGAAACTTCCTTAGAATCACTTTTTTTCCGTTCTTATTTGAGATAACTGGTTCTCTTTCATTATACTAGTTTGATAGCCTCAGAAAAGCATATTATGCGCAAAGTATGTCGAAAAGAAAAAATTTTTATTTCGAAGTTTGGAAACTTCGTTAGAATCACTTTTTTTCCGTTCTTATTTGAGATAACTGGTTCTCTTTCATTATACTAGTTTGATACACTCAGAAAAGCATATTATGCGCAAAGAATCTCGAAAAGAAAAATTTTTTTTTCGAAGTTTGGAAACTTCGTTACAATCACTTTTTTTCCGTTCTTATTTGAGATAACTGGTAATCTCTAATTATACTAGTTTGATAGCCTCAGAAAATCATATTATGCGCAAAGAATCTCGAAAAGAAAAAAAATTTTTTCGAAGTTCGGAAACTTCGTTAGAATCACTTTTTTTCCGTTCTTATTTGAGATAACTGGTTCTCTTTCATTATACTAATTAGATAGCCTCAGAAAAGCATATTATGCGCAAAGAATCTCGAAAATAAAAAAAATTTTTTTAGAAGTTTGGAAACTTCGTTAGAATCAGTTTTTTTCCGTTCTTATTTGAGATAACTGGTTCTCTTTCATTATAGTAGTTTGATAGCCTCAGAAAAGCATATTATACGGTGAGAATCTCGAAAAGAAAAAAAACTTTTTTCGAAGTTTGGAAACTTCGTTAGAATCACTTTTTTTCCGTTCTTATTTGAGATAACTGGTTCTCTTTCATTATACTAGTTTTATACACTCAGTAAAGCATATTATGCGCAAAGAATTTCGAAAAGAAAAAAAATTTTTTTCGAAGTCTGGAAACTTCGTTAGAATTACTTTTTTTCCGTTCTTATTTGAGATAACTGGTTCTCTTTCATTATAGTAGTTTCATAGCCTCAGAAGCATATTATGCGCAAAGAATCTCGAAATGAAAAAATTTTTTTTCGAAGTTTGGAAACTCCCTTAGAATCACTTTTTTTCCAATCTTATTTGAGATAACTGGTTCTCTTTCATTATACTAGTTTGATAGCCTCAGAAAAGCATATATGCGCAAAGAATCTCGAAAAGAAAAAATTTTTTTTTTTGAAGTTTGGAAACTTCTTTAGAATCACTTTTTTTGCACTCTTATTTCAGATACCTGGTTCTCTTTCATTATACTAGTTTGATAGCCTCAGAAAAGCATATTATGCGCAAAGAATCTCGAAAAGATAAAAAATTTTTTTCGATGTTTGGAAACTTCGTTAGAATCACTTTTTTTCCGTTCTTATTTGAGATAACTGGATCTCTTTCATTACACTAGTTTGATACACTCAGAAAAGCATATTATGCGCAAAGAATCTCGAAAAGAAAAAAATTTTTTTTCGAAGTTTGGAAACTTCATTAGAAGCACTTTTTTTCCATTCTTATTTGAGATAACTGGTAATCTCTCATTATACTAGTTTGATAGCCTCAGAAAATCATATTATGCGCAAAGAATCTGGAAAAGAAAAAAAAATTTTTTCGAAGTTCGGAAACTTCGTTAGAATCACTTTTTTTCCGTTCTTATTTGAGATAACTGGTTCTCTTTCATTATACTAATTAGATAGCCTCAGAAAAGCATATTATGCGCAAAGAATCTCGAAAATAAAAAAAAATTTTTTAGAAGTTTGGAAACTTCGTTAGAATCACTTTTTTCCGTTCTTATTTGAGATAACTGGTTCTCTTTCATTATACTAGTTTGATAGCCTCAGAAAAGCATATTATACGGTGAGAATCTCGAAAAGAAAAAAAACTTTTTTCGAAGTTTGGAAACTTCGTTAGAATCACTTTTTTCCGTTCTTATTTGAGATAACTGGTTCTCTTTCATTATAGTAGTTTGATACACTCAGTAAAGCATATTATGCGCAAAGAATCTCGACAAGAAAAAAAATTTTTTTCGAAGTCTGGAAACTTCGTTAGAATTACTTTTTTTCCGTTCTTATTTAAGATAACTGGTTCTCTTTCATTACAGTAGTTTCATAGCCTCAGAAAAGCATATTACGCGCAAAGAATCTCGAAATGAAAAAAATTTTTTTCGAAGTTTGGAAACTCCCTTAGAATCACTTTTTTTCCAATCTTATTTGAGATAACTGGTTCTCTTTCATTATACTAGTTTGATAGCCTCAGAAAAGCATATTATGCGCAAAGAATCTCGAAAAGAAAAAATTTTTTTTTTGAAGTTTGGAAACTTCTTTAGAATCACTTTTTTTGCGTTCTTATTTGAGATACCTGGTTCTCTTTCATTATACTAGTTTGATAGCCTCAGAAAAGCATATTATGCGCAAAGAATCTCGAAAAGAAAAATTTTTTTTTCGAAGTTTGGAAACTTCGTTACAATCACTTTTTTTCCGTTCTTATTTGAGATAACTGGTTCTCTTTCATTATACTAGTTTGATAGCCTCAGAAAAGCATATTATGCGCAAAGAATCTCGAAAAGAAAAAAATTTTTTTTCGAAGTTTGGAAACTTCCTTAGAAGCACTTTTTTTCCATTCTTATTTGAGATAACTGATAATCTCTCATTATACTAGTTTGATAGCCTCAGAATATCATATTATGCGCAAAGAATTTCGAAAAGAAAAAAATTTTTTTTCGATGTTCGGAAACTTCGTTAGAATCACTTTTTTTCCGTTCTTATTTGAGATAACTGGTTCTCTTTCATTATACTAATTAGATAGCCTCAGAAAAGCATATTATGCGCAAAGAATCTCGAAAATAAAAAAAAAAAAATTTATAAGTTTGGAAACTTCGTTAGAATCACTTTTTTCCGTTCTTATTTGAGATAACTGGTTCTCTTTCATTATACTAGTTTGATAGCCTCAGAAAAGCATATTATGCGCAAAGAATCTCGAAAAGAAAAAAAAAATTTTTCGTAGTTTGGAAACTTCGTTTGAATCACTTTTTTTCCGTTCTTATTTGAGATAACTGGTTCTCTTTCATTATACTAGTTTGATAGCCTCAGTAAAGCATATTATGCGCAAAGAATCTCGAAAAGAAAAAAAATTTTTTTCGAAGTTTGGAAACTTCGTTAGAATCACTTTTTTTCCGTTCTTATTTGAGATAACTGGTTCTCTTTCATCATAGTAGTTTGATAGCCTCAGAAAAGCATATTATGCGCAAAGAATCTCGAAATGAAAAAAATTTTTATTCGAAGTTTGGAAACTTCCTTAGAATCACTTTTTTTCCAATTTTATTTGAAATAATTGGTTCTCTTTCATTATACTAGTTTGATAGCTTCAGAAAAGCATATTATGCGCAAAGAATCTCGAAAAAAAAAATTTTTTTTTTTGAAGTTTGGAAACTTCTTTAGAATCACTTTTTACCGTTCTTATTTGAGATAACTGGTTCTATTTCATTATACTAGTTTGATAGCCTCAGAAAAGCATATTATGCGCAAAGAATCTCGAAAAGAAAAAATTTTTTCTTCGAAGTTTGGAAACTTCGATAGAATCACTTTTTTTCCGTTCTTATTTGAGATAACTGGTTCTCTTTCATTATACTAGTTTGATAGCCTCAGAAAAGCATATTATGCGCAAGGAATCTCGAAAAGAAAAAAATTTTTTTTCGAAGTTTGGAAATATCATTAGAATAACTTTTTTTCCATTCTGATTTGAGATAACTTGTAATCTCTCATTATACCAATTTGATAGTCTCAGAAAAGCATATTATGCGCCAGAATCTCGAAAAGAAAAAAAGTTTTTTTCGAAGTTTCGAAACTTCCTTAGAATCACTTTTTTTCCGTTCTTATTTGAGATAACTGGTAATCTCTCATTATATTAGTTTGATAGCCTCAGAAAAGCATATTATGCGCAAAGAATCTCGAAAAGAAAAAAAATTTTTTTCGAAGTTTGGAAACGTCGTTTGAATCACTTTTTTCCGTTCTTATTTGAGATAACTGGTTCTCTTTCATTATAGTAGGTTGATAGCCTCAGAAAAGCATATTATGCGCAAAGAATCTCGAAAAGAAAAAAATTTTTTTTCGAAGTCTGGAAACTTCTTTAGAATCACTTTTTTTCCGTTCTTATTTGAGATAACTGGTTCTCTTTCATTATACTAGTTTGAAAGCCTCAGAAAAGCATATTATGCGCAAAGAATTTCCAAAAGAAAAAAAATCTTTTTTCAAAGTTTGGAAACTTCCTTAGAAACACTTTTTTTCCATTCTTATTTGAGTTAACTGGTTCTCTTTCATTATACTAGTTTGATAGCCTCAGAAAAGCATATTATGCACAAAGAATCTCGAAAGAAAATTTTTTTTTTCGAAGTTTGGAAACTTCGTTAGAATCACTTTTTTTACGTTCTTATTTGAGATAACTGGTTCTCTTTCATTATACTAGTTTGATAGCCTCAGAAAAGCATATTATGCGCAAAGAATCTGGAAAATAAAAAAAAAAATTTTTCGAAGTTTGAAACTTCGTTAGAATCACTTTTTTTCCGTTCTTATTTGAGATAACTAGTTCTCTTTCATTATACTAGTTTGATAGACTCAGAAAAGCATATTATGCGCAAGGAATCTCGAAAAGAAAAAAAATTTTTTTCGAAGTTTGGAAACTTCGTTAGAATCACTTTTTTTCCGTTCTTATTTGAGATAACTGGTTCTCTTTCATTATACTAGTTTGATAGCCTTAGAAAAGCATATTATGCACAGGGAATCTCGAAAAGAAAAAAAATTTTTTCCAAGTTTGGAAACTTCGTTACAATCACTTTTATTCTGTTCTTATTTGACATAAATGGTTCTCTTTCATTATACTAGTTTGATTGCCTCAGAAAAGCATATTATGTGCAAAGAATCTCGAAATGAAAAAAATTTTTTTTCGAAGTTTGGAAACTTCCTTAGAATCACTTTTTTCCATTCTTATTTGAGATAACTGGTTCTCTTTCATTATACTAGTTTGATAGCCTCAGAAAAGCATAATATGCACAAAGAATCTCGAAAAGAAAAAAATTTTTTTTCGAAGTTTGGAAACTTCTTTAGAATCACTTTTTTTCCGTTCTTATTTGAGATAACTGGTTCTCTTTCATTATGCTAGTTTGATAGCCTCAGTAAAGCATATTATGCGCAAAGAATCACGAAAAGAAAAAAAAATTTTTTCGAAGTTTGGAAACTTCCTTAGAATCACTTTTTTTCCATTCTTATTTGAGATAACTGGTTCTCTTTCATTATACTAGTTTGATAGCTTCAGAAAAGCATATTATGCGCAAAGAATCTCGAAAAGAAATTTTTTTTTTTTTTAAGTTTGGAAACTTCCTTAGAATCACTTTTTTTCCGTTCTTATTTGAGATAACTGGTTCTCTTTCATTATACTAGTTTGATAGCCTCAGAAAAGCATATTATGCGCAAAGAATGTCGAAAAGAAAAAATTTTTTTTTCGAAGTTTGGAAACTTCGTTAGAATCACTTTTTTTCCGTTCTTATTTGAGATAACTGGTTCTCTTTCATTATACTAGTTTGATACACTCAGAAAAGCATATTATGCGCAAAGAATCTCGAAAAGAAAAATTTTTTTTTCGAAGTTTAGAAACTTCGTTACAATCACTTTTTTTCCGTTCTTATTTTAGATAACTGGTTCTCTTTCATTATACTAGTTTGATAGCCTCAGAAAAGCATATTATGCGCAAAGAATCTCGAAAAGAAAAAAATTTTTTTTCGAAGTTTGGAAACTTCCTTAGAAGCACTTTTTTTCCATTCTTATTTGAGATAACTGGTAATCTCTCATTATACTAGTTTGATAGCCTCAGAAAATCATATTATGCGCAAAGAATTTCGAAAAGAAAAAAATTTTTTTTCGATGTTCGGAAACTTCGTTAGAATCACTTTTTTTCCGTTCTTATTTGAGATAACTGGTTCTCTTTCATTATACTAATTAGATAGCCTCAGAAAAGCATATTATGCGCAAAGAATCTCGAAAATAAAAAAAAAATTTTTATAAGTTTGGAAACTTCGTTAGAATCACTTTTTTCCGTTCTTATTTGAGATAACTGGTTCTCTTTCATTATACTAGTTTGATAGCCTCAGAAAAGCATATTATGCGTAAAGAATCTCGAAAAGAAAAAAAAATTTTTTCGTAGTTTGGAAACTTCGTTTGAATCACTTTTTTTCCGTTCTTATTTGAGATAACTGGTTCTCTTTCATTATACTAGTTTGATAGCCTCAGTAAAGCATATTATGCGCAAAGAATCTCGAAAAGAAAAAAAATTTTTTTCGAAGTTTGGAAACTTCGTTAGAATCACTTTTTTTCCGTTCTTATTTGAGATAACTGGTTCTCTTTCATCATAGTAGTTTGATAGCCTCAGAAAAGCATATTATGCGCAAAGAATCTCGAAAAGAAAAAATTTTTTTTTTTGAAGTTTGGAAACTTCTTTAGAATCACTTTTTTTCCGTTCTTATTTGAGATAACTGGTTCTCTTTCATTATACTAGTTTGATAGCCTCAGAAAAGTATATTATGCGCAAAGAATCTCGAAAAGAAAAAATTTTTTCTTCGAAGTTTGGAAACTTCGATAGAATCACTTTTTTTCCGTTCTTATTTGAGATAACTGGTTCTCTTTCATTATACTAGTTTGATAGCCTCAGAAAAGCATATTATGCGCAAGGAATCTCGAAAAGAAAAAAATTTTTTTTCGAAATTTGGAAACTTCATTAGAATCACTTTTTTTCCATTCTGATTTGAGATAACTTGTAATCTCTCATTATACTAGTTTGATTACCTCAGAAAAGCATATTATGCGGCAGAATCCCGAAAAGAAAAAAAGTTTTTTTCGAAGTTTCGAAACTTCCTTAGAATCACTTTTTTTCCGTTCTTATTTGAGATAACTGGTAATCTCTCATTATATTAGGTTGATAGCCTCAGAAAAGCATATTATGCGCAAAGAATCTCGAAAAGAAAAAAAATTTTTTTCGAAGTTTGGAAACGTCGTTTGAATCACTTTTTTCCGTTCTTATTTGAGATAACTGGTTCTCTTTCATTATAGTAGGTTGATAGCCTCAGAAAAGCATATTATGCGCAAAGAATCTCGAAAAGAAAAAAATTTTTTTTCGAAGTTTGGAAACTTCTTTACAATCACTTTTTTCCGTTCTTATTTGAGATAACTGGTTCTCTTTCATTATACTAGTTTGATAGCCTCAGAAAAGCATATTATGCGCAAAGAATCTCCAAAAGAAAAAAAATCTTTTTTCAAAGTTTGGAAACTTCCTTAGAAACACTTTTTTTCCATTCTTATTTGAGTTAACTGGTTCTCTTTCATTATACTAGTTTGATAGCCTCAGAAAAGCATATTATGCACAAAGAATCTCGAAAGAAAAATTTTTTTTTCGAAGTTTGGAAACTTCGTTAGAATCACTTTTTTTCCGTTCTTATTTGAGATAACTGGTTCTCTTTCATTATACTAGTTTGATAGCCTCAGAAAAGCATATTATGCGCAAAGAATCTGGAAAATTTAAAAAAAAATTTTCGAAATTTGAAACTTCGTTAGAATCACTTTTTTTCCGTTCTTATTTGAGATAACTGGTTCTCTTTCATTATACTAGTTTGATAGCCTCAGAAAAGCATATTATGCGCAAGGAATCTCGAAAGGAAAAAAAATTTTTTTCGAAGTTTGGAAACTTCGTTAGAATCACTTTTTTTCCGTTCTTATTTGAGATAACTGGTTCTCTTTCATTATACAAGTTAGATAGCCTCAGAAAAGCATATTATGCGCAAAGAATCTCGAAAAGAAAAAAATTTTTTTTCGAAGTTTGGAAACTTCGTTAGAATCACTTTTTTTCCATTCTTATTTGAGATAACTGGTAATCTCTCATTATATTAGTTTGATAGCCTCAGAAAAGCATATTATGCGCAAAGATTCTCGAAAAGAAAAAAAATTTTTTTCGAAGTTTGGAAACGTGGTTTGAATCACATTTTTCCGTTCTTATTTGAGATAACTGGTTCTCTTCCATTATAGTAGTTTGATAGCCTCAGAAAAGCATATTATGCGCAAAGAATCTCGAAAATAAAAAAAAAAATTTTCGAAGTTTGAAATTTCGTTAGAATCACTTTTTTTCCGTTCTTATTTGAGATAACTGGTTCTCTTTCATTATACTAGTTTGATAGCTTCAGAAAAGCATATTATGCGCAAAGAATCTCCAAAAGAAAAAAAATCTTTTTTCAAAGTTTGGAAACTTCCTTAGAAACACTTTTTTTCCATTCTTATTTGAGTTAACTGGTTCTCTTTCATTATACTAGTTTGATAGCCTCAGAAAAGCATATTATGCACAAAGAATCTCGAAAGAAAAATTTTTTTTTTCGAAGTTGGGAAACGTCGTTAGAATCACTTTTTTTCCGTTCTTATTTGAGATAACTGGTTCTCTTTCATTATACTAGTTTGATAGCCTCAGAAAAGCATAATATGCACAAAGAATCTCGAAAAGAAAAAAAAATTTTTTTCGAAGTTTGGAAACTTCGTTAGAATCACTTTTTTTCCGTTCTTATTTGAGATAACTCGTTCTCTTTCATTATACTAGTTTGATAGCCTCAGTAAAGCATATTATGCGCAAAGAATCACGAAAAGAAAAAAAAATTTTTTTGAAGTTTGGAAACTTTGTTAGAATCAATTTTTTTCCATTCTTATTTGAGATAACTGGTTCTCTTTCATTATACTAGTTTGATAGCTTCAGAAAAGCATATTATGCGCAAAGAATCTCGAAAAGAAATTTTTTTTTTTTTTGAAGTTTGGAAACTTCTTTAGAATGACTTTTTTTCCGTTCTTATTTGAGATAACTGGTTCTCTTTCATTATACTAGTTTGATAGCCTCAGAAAAGCATATTATGCGCAAAGAATCTCGTAAAGAAAAAAATTTTTTTTCGAAGTTTGGAAACTTCGTTAGAATCCCTTTTTTTCCGTTCTTATTTGAGATAACTGGTTCTGTTTCATTATACTAGTTTGATACACTCAGAAAAGCATATTATGCGCAAAGAATCTCGAAAAGAAAAAAATTTTTTTTCGAAGTTTGGAAACTTCATTAGAAGCACTTTTTTTCCATTCTTATTTGAGATAACTGGTAATCTCTAATTATACTAGTTTGATAGCCTCAGAAAATCATATTATGCGCAAAGAATCTCGAAAAGAAAAAAAATTTTTTGAAGTTCGGAAACTTCGTTAGAATCACTTTTTTTCCGTTCTTATTTGAGATAACTGGTTCTCTTTCATTATACTAATTAGATAGCCTCAGAAAAGCATATTATGCGCAAAGAATCTCGAAAATAAAAAAAAATTTTTTAGAAGTTTGGAAACTTCGTTAGAATCAGTTTTTTTCCGTTCTTATTTGAGATAACTGGTTCTCTTTCATTATAGTAGTTTGATAGCCTCAGAAAAGCATTCTATACGGTGAGAATCTCGAAAAGAAAAAAAACTTTTTTCGAAGTTTGGAAACTTCGTTAGAATCACTTTTTTTCCGTTCTTATTTGAGATAACTGGTTCTCTTTCATTATACTAGTTTGATACACTCAGTAAAGCATATTATGCGCAAAGAATTTCGAAAAGAAAAAAAATTTTTTTCGAAGTCTGGAAACTTCGTTAGAATTACTTTTTTTCCGTTCTTATTTGAGATAACTGGTTCTCTTTCATTATAGTAGTTTCATAGCCTCAGAAGCATATTATGCGCAAAGAATCTCGAAATGAAAAAATTTTTTTTCGAAGTTTGGAAACTCCCTTAGAATCACTTTTTTTCCAATCTTATTTGAGATAACTGGTTCTCTTTCATTATACTAGTTTGATAGCCTGAGAAAAGCATATATGCGCAAAGAATCTCGAAAAGAAAAAATTTTTTTTTTTGAAGTTTGGAAACTTCTTTAGAATCACTTTTTTTGCACTCTTATTTCAGATACCTGGTTCTCTTTCATTATACTAGTTTGATAGCCTCAGAAAAGCATATTATGCGCAAAGAATCTCGAAAAGATAAAAATTTTTTTTCGATGTTTGGAAACTTCGTTAGAATCACTTTTTTTCCGTTCTTATTTGAGATAACTGGATCTCCTTCATTACACTAGTTTGATACACTCAGAAAAGCATATTATGCGCAAAGAATCTCGAAAAGAAAAAAATTTTTTTTCGAAGTTTGGAAAATTCATTAGAAGCACTTTTTTTCCATTCTTATTTGAGATAACTGGTAATCTCTCATTATACTAGTTTGATAGCCTCAGAAAATCATATTATGCGCAAAGAATCTGGAAAAGAAAAAAAAATTTTTTCGAAGTTCGGAAACTTCGTTAGAATCACTTTTTTTCCGTTCTTATTTGAGATAACTGGTTCTCTTTCATTATACTAATTAGATAGCCTCAGAAAAGCATATTATGCGCAAAGAATCTCGAAAATAAAAAAAATTTTTTAGAAGTTTGGAAACTTCGTTAGAATCACTTTTTTCCGTTCTTATTTGAGATAACTGGTTCTCTTTCATTATACTAGTTTGATAGCCTCAGAAAAGCATATTATACGGTGAGAATCTCGAAAAGAAAAAAAACTTTTTTCGAAGTTTGGAAACTTCGTTAGAATCACTTTTTTCCGTTCTTATTTGAGATAACTGGTTCTCTTTCATTATAGTAGTTTGATACACTCAGTAAAGCATATTATGCGCAAAGAATCTCGACAAGAAAAAAAATTTTTTTCGAAGTCTGGAAACTTCGTTAGAATTACTTTTTTTCCGTTCTTATTTAAGATAACTGGTTCTCTTTCATTACAGTAGTTTCATAGCCTCAGAAAAGCATATTACGCGCAAAGAATCTCGAAATGAAAAAATTTTATTTCGAAGTTTGGAAACTCCCTTAGAATCACTTTTTTTCCAATCTTATTTGAGATAACTGGTTCTCTTTCATTATACTAGTTTGATAGCCTCAGAAAAGCATATTATGCGCAAAGAATCTCGAAAAGAAAAAATTTTTTTTTTGAAGTTTGGAAACTTCTTTAGAATCACTTTTTTTGCGTTCTTATTTGAGATACCTGGTTCTCTTTCATTATACTAGTTTTATAGCCTCAGAAAAGCATATTATGCGCAAAGAATCTCGAAAAGAAAAATTTTTTTTTCGAAGTTTGGAAACTTCGTTACAATCACTTTTTTTCCGTTCTTATTTGAGATAACTGGTTCTCTTTCATTATACTAGTTTGATAGCCTCAGAAAAGCGTTATGCGCAAAGAATCTCGAAAAGAAAAAAATTTTTTTTCGAAGTTTGGAAACTGCCTTAGAAGCACTTTTTTTCCATTCTTATTTGAGATAACTGATAATCTCTCATTATACTAGTTTGATAGCCTCAGAAAATCATATTATGCGCAAAGAATTTCGAAAAGAAAAAAATTTTTTTTCGATGTTCGGAAACTTCGTTAGAATCACTTTTTTTCCGTTCTTATTTGAGATAACTGGTTCTCTTTCATTATACTAATTAGATAGCCTCAGAAAAGCATATTATGCGCAAAGAATCTCCAAAATACAAAAAAAAAAATTTATAAGTTTGGAAACTTCGTTAGAATCACTTTTTTCCGTTCTTATTTGAGATAATTGGTTCTCTTTCATTATACTTGTTTGATAGCCTCAGAAAAGCATATTATGCGCAAAGAATCTCGAAAAGAAAAAAAAATTTTTTCGTAGTTTGGAAACTTCGTTTGAATCACTTTTTTTCCGTTCTTATTTGAGATAACTGGTTCTCTTTCATTATACTAGTTTGATAGCCTCAGTAAAGCATATTATGCGCAAAGAATCTCGAAAAGAAAAAAAATTTTTTTCGAAGTTTGGAAACTTCGTTAGAATCACTTTTTTTCCGTTCTTATTTGAGATAACTGGTTCTCTTTCATCATAGTAGTTTGATAGCCTCAGAAAAGCATATTATGCGCAAAGAATCTCGAAATGAAAAAAATTTTTATTCGAAGTTTGGAAACTTCCTTAGAATCACTTTTTTTCCAATTTTAATTGAAATAATTGGTTCTCTTTCATTATACTAGTTTGATAGCTTCAGAAAAGCATATTATGCGCAAAGAATCTCGAAAAAAAAAATTTTTTTTTTTGAAGTTTGGAAACTTCTTTAGAATCACTTTTTACCGTTCTTATTTGAGATAACTGGTTCTCTTTCATTATACAAGTTTGATAGCCTCAGAAAAGCATATTATGCGCAAAGAATCTCGAAAAGAAAAAATTTTTTCTTCGAAGTTTGGAAACTTCGATAGAATCACTTTTTTTCCGTTCTTATTTGAGATAACTGGTTCTCTTTCATTATACTAGTTTGATAGCCTCAGAAAAGCATATTATGCGCAAGGAATCTCGAAAAGAAAAAAATTTTTTTTCGAAGTTTGGAAACTTCATTAGAATCACTTTTTTTCCATTCTGATTTGAGATAACTTGTAATCTCTCATTATACCAATTTGATAGTCTCAGAAAAGCATATTATGCGCCAGAATCTCGAAAAGAAAAAAAGTTTTTTTCGAAGTTTCGAAACTTCCTTAGAATCACTTTTTTTCCCTTCTTATTTGAGATAACTGGTAATCTCTCATTATATTAGTTTGATAGCCTCAGAAAAGCATATTATGCGCAAAGAATCTCGAAAAGAAAAAAAATTTTTTTCGAAGTTTGGAAACGTCGTTTGAATCACTTTTTTCCGTTCTTATTTGAGATAACAGGTTCTCTTTCATTATAGTAGGTTGATAGCCTCAGAAAAGCATATTATGCGCAAAGAATCTCGAAAAGAAAAAAATTTTTTTTCGAAGTCTGGAAACTTCTTTAGAATCACTTTTTTTCCGTTCTTATTTGAGATAACTGGTTCTCTTTCATTATACTAGTTTGAAAGCCTCAGAAAAGCATATTATGCGCAAAGAATCTCCAAAAGAAAAAAAATCTTTTTTCAAAGTTTGGAAACTTCCTTAGAAACACTTTTTTTCCATTCTTATTTGAGTTAACTGGTTCTCTTTCATTATACTAGTTTGATAGCCTCAGAAAAGCATATTATGCACAAAGAATCTCGAAAGAAAATTTTTTTTTTCGAAGTTTGGAAACTTCGTTAGAATCACTTTTTTTCCGTTCTTATTTGAGATAACTGGTTCTCTTTCATTATACTAGTTTGATAGCCTCAGAAAAGCATATTATGCGCAAAGAATCTGGAAAATAAAAAAAAAAATTTTTCGAAGTTTGAAACTTCGTTAGAATCACTTTTTTTCCGTTCTTATTTGAGATAACTGGTTCTCTTTCATTATACTAGTTTGATAGACTCAGAAAAGCATATTATGCGCAAGGTATCTCGAAAAGAAAAAAAATTTTTTTCGAAGTTTGGAAACTTCGTTAGTATCACTTTTTTTCCGTTCTTATTTGAGATAACTGGTTCTCTTTCATTATACTAGGTTTGATAGCCTTAGAAAAGCATATTATGCACAGGGAATCTCGAAAAGAAAAAAAATTTTTTCCAAGTTTGGAAACTTCGTTACAATCACTTTTATTCTGTTCTTATTTGACATAAATGGTTCTCTTTCATTATACTAGTTTGATAGCCTCAGAAAAGCATATTATGTGCAAAGAATCTCGAAATGAAAAAAATTTTTTTTCGAAGTTTGGAAACTTCCTTAGAATCACTTTTTTTCCATTCTTATTTGAGATAACTGGTTCTCTTTCATTATACTAGTTTGATAGCCTCAGAAAAGCATAATATGCACAAAGAATCTCGAAAAGAAAAAAATTTTTTTTCGAAGTTTGGAAACTTCTTTAGAATCACTTTTTTTCCGTTCTTATTTGAGATAACTGGTTCTCTTTCATTATGCTAGTTTGATAGCCTCAGTAAAGCATATTATGCGCAAAGAATCACGAAAAGAAAAAAAAATTTTTTCGAAGTTTGGAAACTTCCTTAGAATCACTTTTTTTCCATTCTTATTTGAGATAACTGGTTCTCTTTCATTATACTAGTTTGATAGCTTCAGAAAAGCATATTATGCGCAAAGAATCTCGAAAAGAATTTTTTTTTTTTTTTTAAGTTTGGAAACTTCCTTAGAATCACTTTTTTTCCGTTCTTATTTGAGATAACTGGTTCTCTTTCATTATACTAGTTTGATAGCCTCAGAAAAGCATATTATGCGCAAAGTATGTCGAAAAGAAAAAATTTTTTTTTCGAAGTTTGGAAACTTCGTTAGAATCACTTTTTTTCCGTTCTTATTTGAGATAACTGGTTCTCTTTCATTATACTAGTTTGATACACTCAGAAAAGCATATTATGCGCAAAGAATCTCGAAAAGAAAAATTTTTTTTTCGAAGTTTGGAAACTTCGTTACAATCACTTTTTTTCCGTTCTTATTTGAGATAACTGGTAATCTCTAATTATACTAGTTTGATAGCCTCAGAAAATCATATTATGCGCAAAGAATCTCGAAAAGAAATAAATTTTTTCGAAGTTCGGAAACTTCGTTAGAATCACTTTTTTTCCGTTCTTATTTGAGATAACTGGTTCTCTTTCATTATACTAATTAGATAGCCTCAGAAAAGCATATTATGCGCAAAGAATCTCGAAAATAAAAAAAATTTTTTTAGAAGTTTGGAAACTTCGTTAGAATCAGTTTTTTTCCGTTCTTATTTGAGATAACTGGTTCTCTTTCATTATAGTAGTTTGATAGCCTCAGAAAAGCATATTATACGGTGAGAATCTCGAAAAGAAAAAAAACTTTTTTCGAAGTTTGGAAACTTCGTTAGAATCACTTTTTTTCCGTTCTTATTTGAGATAACTGGTTCTCTTTCATTATACTAGTTTGATACACTCAGTAAAGCATATTATGCGCAAAGAATTTCGAAAAGAAAAAAAATTTTTTTCGAAGTCTGGAAACTTCGTTAGAATTACTTTTTTTCCGTTCTTATTTGAGATAACTGGATCTCTTTCATTACACTAGTTTGATACACTCAGAAAAGCATATTATGCGCAAAGAATCTCGAAAAGAAAAAAATTTTTTTTCGAAGTTTGGAAACTTCATTAGAAGCACTTTTTTTCCATTCTTATTTGAGATAACTGGTAATCTCTCATTATACTAGTTTGATAGCCTCAGAAAATCATATTATGCGCAAAGAATCTGGAAAAGAAAAAAAAATTTTTTCGAAGTTCGGAAACTTCGTTAGAATCACTTTTTTTCCGTTCTTATTTGAGATAACTGGTTCTCTTTCATTATACTAATTAGATAGCCTCAGAAAAGCATATTATGCGCAAAGAATCTCGAAAATAAAAAAAAATTTTTTAGAAGTTTGGAAACTTCGTTAGAATCACTTTTTTCCGTTCTTATTTGAGATAACTGGTTCTCTTTCATTATACTAGTTTGATAGCCTCAGAAAAGCATATTATACGGTGAGAATCTCGAAAAGAAAAAAAACTTTTTTCGAAGTTTGGAAACTTCGTTAGAATCACTTTTTTCCGTTCTTATTTGAGATAACTGGTTCTCTTTCATTATAGTAGTTTGATACACTCAGTAAAGCATATTATGCGCAAAGAATCTCGACAAGAAAAAAAATTTTTTTCGAAGTCTGGAAACTTCGTTAGAATTACTTTTTTTCCGTGCTTATTTAAGATAACTGGTTCTCTTTCATTACAGTAGTTTCATAGCCTCAGAAAAGCATATTACGCGCAAAGAATCTCGAAATGAAAAAATTTTTTTTCGAAGTTTGGAAACTCCCTTAGAATCACTTTTTTTCCAATCTTATTTGAGATAACTGGTTCTCTTTCATTATACTAGTTTGATAGCCTCAGAAAAGCATATTATGCGCAAAGAATCTCGAAAAGAAAAAATTTTTTTTTTGAAGTTTGGAAACTTCTTTAGAATCACTTTTTTTGCGTTCTTATTTGAGATACCTGGTTCTCTTTCATTATACTAGTTTGATAGCCTCAGAAAAGCATATTATGCGCAAAGAATCTCGAAAAGAAAAATTTTTTTTTCGAAGTTTGGAAACTTCGTTACAATCACTTTTTTTCCGTTCTTATTTGAGATAACTGGTTCTCTTTCATTATACTAGTTTGATAGCCTCAGAAAAGCATATTATGCGCAAAGAATCTCGAAAAGAAAAAAATTTTTTTTCGAAGTTTGGAAACTTCCTTAGAAGCACTTTTTTTCCATTCTTATTTGAGATAACTGATAATCTCTCATTATACTAGTTTGATAGCCTCAGAATATCATATTATGCGCAAAGAATTTCGAAAAGAAAAAAATTTTTTTTCGATGTTCGGAAACTTCGTTAGAATCACTTTTTTTCCGTTCTTATTTGAGATAACTGGTTCTCTTTCATTATACTAATTAGATAGCCTCAGAAAAGCATATTATGCGCAAAGAATCTCGAAAATAAAAAAAAAAAAATTTATAAGTTTGGAAACTTCGTTAGAATCACTTTTTTCCGTTCTTATTTGAGATAACTGGTTCTCTTTCATTATACTAGTTTGATAGCCTCAGAAAAGCATATTATGCGCAAAGAATCTCGAAAAGAAAAAAAAAATTTTTCGTAGTTTGGAAACTTCGTTTGAATCACTTTTTTTCCGTTCTTATTTGAGATAACTGGTTCTCTTTCATTATACTAGTTTGATAGCCTCAGTAAAGCATATTATGCGCAAAGAATCTCGAAAAGAAAAAAAATTTTTTTCGAAGTTTGGAAACTTCGTTAGAATCACTTTTTTTCCGTTCTTATTTGAGATAACTGGTTCTCTTTCATCATAGTACTTTGATAGCCTCAGAAAAGCATATTATGCGCAAAGAATCTCGAAATGAAAAAAATTTTTATTCGAAGTTTGGAAACTTCCTTAGAATCACTTTTTTTCCAATTTTATTTGAAATAATTGGTTCTCTTTCATTATACTAGTTTGATAGCTTCAGAAAAGCATATTATGCGCAAAGAATCTCGAAAAAAAAAATTTTTTTTTTGAAGTTTGGAAACTTCTTTAGAATCACTTTTTACCGTTCTTATTTGAGATAACTGGTTCTATTTCATTATACTAGTTTGATAGCCTCAGAAAAGCATATTATGCGCAAAGAATCTCGAAAAGAAAAAATTTTTTCTTCGAAGTTTGGAAACTTCGATAGAATCACTTTTTTTCCGTTCTTATTTGAGATAACTGGTTCTCTTTCATTATACTAGTTTGATAGCCTCAGAAAAGCATATTATGCGCAAGGAATCTCGAAAAGAAAAAAATTTTTTTTCGAAGTTTGGAAATATCATTAGAATAACTTTTTTTCCATTCTGATTTGAGATAACTTGTAATCTCTCATTATACCAATTTGATAGTCTCAGAAAAGCATATTATGCGCCAGAATCTCGAAAAGAAAAAAAGTTTTTTTCGAAGTTTCGAAACTTCCTTAGAATCACTTTTTTTCCGTTCTTATTTGAGATAACTGGTAATCTCTCATTATATTAGTTTGATAGCCTCAGAAAAGCATATTATGCGCAAAGAATCTCGAAAAGAAAAAAAATTTTTTTCGAAGTTTGGAAACGTCGTTTGAATCACTTTTTTCCGTTCTTATTTGAGATAACTGGTTCTCTTTCATTATAGTAGGTTGATAGCCTCAGAAAAGCATATTATGCGCAAAGAATCTCGAAAAGAAAAAAATTTTTTTTCGAAGTCTGGAAACTTCTTTAGAATCACTTTTTTTCCGTTCTTATTTGAGATAACTGGTTCTCTTTCATTATACTAGTTTGAAAGCCTCAGAAAAGCATATTATGCGCAAAGAATTTCCAAAAGAAAAAAAATCTTTTTTCAAAGTTTGGAAACTTCCTTAGAAACACTTTTTTTCCATTCTTATTTGAGTTAACTGGTTCTCTTTCATTATACTAGTTTGATAGCCTCAGAAAAGCATATTATGCACAAAGAATCTCGAAAGAAAATTTTTTTTTTCGAAGTTTGGAAACTTCGTTAGAATCACTTTTTTTCCGTTCTTATTTGAGATAACTGGTTCTCTTTCATTATACTAGTTTGATAGCCTCAGAAACGCATATTATGCGCAAAGAATCTGGAAAATAAAAAAAAAAATTTTTCGAAGTTTGAAACTTCGTTAGAATCACTTTTTTTCCGTTCTTATTTGAGATAACTAGTTCTCTTTCATTATACTAGTTTGATTGACTCAGAAAAGCATATTATGCGCAAGGAATCTCGAAAAGAAAAAAAATTTTTTTCGAAGTTTGGAAACTTCGTTAGAATCACTTTTTTTCCGTTCTTATTTGAGATAACTGGTTCTCTTTCATTATACTAGTTTGATAGCCTTAGAAAAGCATATTATGCACAGGGAATCTCAAAAAGAAAAAAAATTTTTTCCAAGTTTGGAAACTTCGTTACAATCACTTTTATTCTGTTCTTATTTGACATAAATGGTTCTCTTTCATTATACTAGTTTGATTGCCTCAGAAAAGCATATTATGTGCAAAGAATCTCGAAATGAAAAAAATTTTTTTTCGAAGTTTAGAAACTTCCTTAGAATCACTTTTTTCCATTCTTATTTGAGATAACTGGTTCTCTTTCATTATACTAGTTTGATAGCCTCAGAAAAGCATAATATGCACAAAGAATCTCGAAAAGAAAAAAATTTTTTTTCGAAGTTTGGAAACTTCTTTAGAATCACTTTTTTTCCGTTCTTATTTGAGATAACTGGTTCTCTTTCATTATGCTAGTTTGATAGCCTCAGTAAAGCATATTATGCGCAAAGAATCACGAAAAGAAAAAAAAATTTTTTCGAAGTTTGGAAACTTCGTTAGAATCACTTTTTTTCCGTTCTTATTTGAGATAACTGGTTCTCTTTCATTATACTAGTTTGATAGCCTTAGAAAAGCATATTATGCACAGGGAATCTCGAAAAGAAAAAAAATTTTTTCCAAGTTTGGAAACTTCGTTACAATCACTTTTATTCTGTTCTTATTTGACATAAATGGTTCTCTTTCATTATACTAGTTTGATTGCCTCAGAAAAGCATATTATGTGCAAAGAATCTCGAAATGAAAAAAATTTTTTTTCGAAGTTTGGAAACTTCCTTAGAATCACTTTTTTCCATTCTTATTTGAGATAACTGGTTCTCTTTCATTATACTAGTTTGATAGCCTCAGAAAAGCATAATATGCACAAAGAATCTCGAAAAGAAAAAATTTTTTTTCGAAGTTTGGAAACTTCTTTAGAATCACTTTTTTTCCGTTCTTATTTGAGATAACTGGTTCTCTTTCATTATGCTAGTTTGATAGCCTCAGTAAAGCATATTATGCGCAAAGAATCACGAAAAGAAAAAAAAATTTTTTCGAAGTTTGGAAACTTCCTTAGAATCACTTTTTTTCCATTCTTATTTGAGATAACTGGTTCTCTTTCATTATACTAGTTTGATAGCTTCAGAAAAGCATATTATGCGCAAAGAATCTCGAAAAGAAATTTTTTTTTTTTTTAAGTTTGGAAACTTCCTTAGAATCACTTTTTTTCCGTTCTTATTTGAGATAACTGGTTCTCTTTCATTATACTAGTTTGATAGCCTCAGAAAAGCATATTATGCGCAAAGAATGTCGAAAAGAAAAAATTTTTTTTTCGAAGTTTGGAAACTTCGTTAGAATCACTTTTTTTCCGTTCTTATTTGAGATAACTGGTTCTCTTTCATTATACTAGTTTGATACACTCAGAAAAGCATATTATGCGCAAAGAATCTCGAAAAGAAAAATTTTTTTTTCGAAGTTTGGAAACTTCGTTACAATCACTTTTTTTCCGTTCTTATTTGAGATAACTGGTTCTCTTTCATTATACTAGTTTGATAGCCTCAGAAAAGCATATTATGCGCAAAGAATCTCGAAAAGAAAAAAATTTTTTTTCGAAGTTTGGAAACTTCCTTAGAAGCACTTTTTTTCCATTCTTATTTGAGATAACTGGTAATCTCTCATTATACTAGTTTGATAGCCTCAGAAAATCATATTATGCGCAAAGAATTTCGAAAAGAAAAAAATTTTTTTTCGATGTTCGGAAACTTCGTTAGAATCACTTTTTTTCCGTTCTTATTTGAGATAACTGGTTCTCTTTCATTATACTAATTAGATAGCCTCAGAAAAGCATATTATGCGCAAAGAATCTCGAAAATAAAAAAAAAATTTTTATAAGTTTGGAAACTTCGTTAGAATCACTTTTTTCCGTTCTTATTTGAGATAACTGGTTCTCTTTCATTATACTAGTTTGATAGCCTCAGAAAAGCATATTATGCGTAAAGAATCTCGAAAAGAAAAAAAAATTTTTTCGTAGTTTGGAAACTTCGTTTGAATCACTTTTTTTCCGTTCTTATTTGAGATAACTGGTTCTCTTTCATTATACTAGTTTGATAGCCTCAGTAAAGCATATTATGCGCAAAGAATCTCGAAAAGAAAAAAAATTTTTTTCGAAGTTTGGAAACTTCGTTAGAATCACTTTTTTTCCGTTCTTATTTGAGATAACTGGTTCTCTTTCATCATAGTAGTTTGATAGCCTCAGAAAAGCATATTATGCGCAAAGAATCTCGAAATGAAAAAAATTTTTATTCCAAGTTTGGAAACTTCCTTAGAATCACTTTTTTTCCAATTATATTTGAAATAATTGGTTCTCTTTCATTATACTAGTTTGATAGCTTCAGAAAAGCATATTATGCGCAAAGAATCTCGAAAAGAAAAAATTTTTTTTTTTGAAGTTTGGAAACTTCTTTAGAATCACTTTTTTTCCGTTCTTATTTGAGATAACTGGTTCTCTTTCATTATACTAGTTTGATAGCCTCAGAAAAGTATATCATGCGCAAAGAATCTCGAAAAGAAAAAATTTTTTCTTCGAAGTTTGGAAACTTCGATAGAATCACTTTTTTTCCGTTCTTATTTGAGATAACTGGTTCTCTTTCATTATACTAGTTTGATAGCCTCAGAAAAGCATATTATGCGCAAGGAATCTCGAAAAGAAAAAAATTTTTTTTCGAAATTTGGAAACTTCCTTAGAATCACTTTTTTTCCGTTCTTATTTGAGATAACTGGTAATCTCTCATTATATTAGGTTGATAGCCTCAGAAAAGCATATTATGCGCAAAGAATCTCGAAAAGAAAAAAAATTTTTTTCGAAGTTTGGAAACGTCGTTTGAATCACTTTTTTCCGTTCTTATTTGAGATAACTGGTTCTCTTTCATTATAGTAGGTTGATAGCCTCAGAAAAGCATATTATGCGCAAAGAATCTCGAAAAGAAAAAAATTTTTTTTCGAAGTTTGGAAACTTCTTTACAATCACTTTTTTCCGTTCTTATTTGAGATAACTGGTTCTCTTTCATTATACTAGTTTGATAGCCTCAGAAAAGCATATTATGCGCAAAGAATCTCCAAAAGAAAAAAAATCTTTTTTCAAAGTTTGGAAACTTCCTTAGAAACACTTTTTTTCTATTCTTATTTGAGTTAACTGGTTCTCTTTCATTATACTAGTTTGATAGCCTCAGAAAAGCATATTATGCACAAAGAATCTCGAAAGAAAAATTTTTTTTTCGAAGTTTGGAAACTTCGTTAGAATCACTTTTTTTCCGTTCTTATTTGAGATAACTGGTTCTCTTTCATTATACTAGTTTGATAGCCTCAGAAAAGCATATTATGCGCAAAGAATCTGGAAAATTTAAAAAAAAATTTTCGAAATTTGAAACTTCGTTAGAATCACTTTTTTTCCGTTCTTATTTGAGATAACTGGTTCTCTTTCATTATACTAGTTTGATAGCCTCAGAAAAGCATATTATGCGCAAGGAATCTCGAAAAGAAAAAAAATTTTTTTCGAAGTTTGGAAACTTCGTTAGAATCACTTTTTTTCCGTTCTTATTTGAGATAACTGGTTCTCTTTCATTATACAAGTTAGATAGCCTCAGAAAAGCATATTATGCGCAAAGAATCTCGAAAAGAAAAAAATTTTTTTTCGAAGTTTGGAAACTTCGTTAGAATCACTTTTTTTCCATTCTTATTTGAGATAACTGGTAATCTCTCATTATATTAGTTTGATAGCCTCAGAAAAGCATATTATGCGCAAAGATTCTCGAAAAGAAAAAAAATTTTTTTCGAAGTTTGGAAACGTGGTTTGAATCACATTTTTCCGTTCTTATTTGAGATAACTGGTTCTCTTCCATTATAGTAGTTTGATAGCCTCAGAAAAGCATATTATGCGCAAAGAATCTCGAAAATAAAAAAAAAAATTTTCGAAGTTTGAAATTTCGTTAGAATCACTTTTTTTCCGTTCTTATTTGAGATAACTGGTTCTCTTTCATTATACTAGTTTGATAGCTTCAGAAAAGCATATTATGCGCAAAGAATCTCCAAAAGAAAAAAAATCTTTTTTCAAAGTTTGGAAACTTCCTTAGAAACACTTTTTTTCCATTCTTATTTGAGTTAACTGGTTCTCTTTCATTATACTAGTTTGATAGCCTCAGAAAAGCATATTATGCACAAAGAATCTCGAAAGAAAAATTTTTTTTTTCGAAGTTGGGAAACTTCGTTAGAATCACTTTTTTTCCGTTCTTATTTGAGATAACTGGTTCTCTTTCATTATACTAGTTTGATAGCCTCAGAAAAGCATAATATGCACAAAGAATCTCGAAAAGAAAAAAAAATTTTTTTCGAAGTTTGGAAACTTCGTTAGAATCACTTTTTTTCCGTTCTTATTTGAGATAACTCGTTCTCTTTCATTATACTAGTTTGATAGCCTCAGTAAAGCATATTATGCGCAAAGAATCACGAAAAGAAAAAAAAATTTTTTTGAAGTTTGGAAACTTTGTTAGAATCAATTTTTTTCCATTCTTATTTGAGATAACTGGTTCTCTTTCATTATACTAGTTTGATAGCTTCAGAAAAGCATATTATGCGCAAAGAATCTCGAAAAGAAAATTTTTTTTTTTTTGAAGTTTGGAAACTTCTTTAGAATGACTTTTTTTCCGTTCTTATTTGAGATAACTGGTTCTCTTTCATTATACTAGTTTGATAGCCTCAGAAAAGCATATTATGCGCAAAGAATCTCGTAAAGAAAAAAATTTTTTTTCGAAGTTTGGAAACTTCGTTAGAATCCCTTTTTTTCCGTTCTTATTTGAGATAACTGGTTCTGTTTCATTATACTAGTTTGATACACTCAGAAAAGCATATTATGCGCAAAGAATCTCGAAAAGAAAAAAATTTTTTTTCGAAGTTTGGAAACTTCATTAGAAGCACTTTTTTTCCATTCTTATTTGAGATAACTGGTAATCTCTAATTATACTAGTTTGATAGCCTCAGAAAATCATATTATGCGCAAAGAATCTCGAAAAGAAAAAAAATTTTTTCGAAGTTCGGAAACTTCGTTAGAATCACTTTTTTTCCGTTCTTATTTGAGATAACTGGTTCTCTTTCATTATACTAATTAGATAGCCTCAGAAAAGCATATTATGCGCAAAGAATCTCGAAAATAAAAAAAATTTTTTTAGAAGTTTGGAAACTTCGTTAGAATCAGTTTTTTTCCGTTCTTATTTGAGATAACTGGTTCTCTTTCATTATAGTAGTTTGATAGCCTCAGAAAAGCATATTATACGGTGAGAATCTCGAAAAGAAAAAAAACTTTTTTCGAAGTTTGGAAACTTCGTTAGAATCACTTTTTTTCCGTTCTTATTTGAGATAACTGGTTCTCTTTCATTATACTAGTTTGATACACTCAGTAAAGCATATTATGCGCAAAGAATTTCGAAAAGAAAAAAAATTTTTTTCGAAGTCTGGAAACTTCGTTAGAATTACTTTTTTTCCGTTCTTATTTGAGATAACTGGTTCTCTTTCATTATAGTAGTTTCATAGCCTCAGAAGCATATTATGCGCAAAGAATCTCGAAATGAAAAAATTTTTTTTCGAAGTTTGGAAACTCCCTTAGAATCACTTTTTTTCCAATCTTATTTGAGATAACTGGTTCTCTTTCATTATACTAGTTTGATAGCCTGAGAAAAGCATATATGCGCAAAGAATCTCGAAAAGAAAAAATTTTTTTTTTTGAAGTTTGGAAACTTCTTTAGAATCACTTTTTTTGCACTCTTATTTCAGATACCTGGTTCTCTTTCATTATACTAGTTTGATAGCCTCAGAAAAGCATATTATGCGCAAAGAATCTCGAAAAGATAAAAATTTTTTTTCGATGTTTGGAAACTTCGTTAGAATCACTTTTTTTCCGTTCTTATTTGAGATAACTGGATCTCTTTCATTACACTAGTTTGATACACTCAGAAAAGCATATTATGCGCAAAGAATCTCGAAAAGAAAAAAATTTTTTTTCGAAGTTTGGAAAATTCATTAGAAGCACTTTTTTTCCATTCTTATTTGAGATAACTGGTAATCTCTCATTATACTAGTTTGATAGCCTCAGAAAATCATATTATGCGCAAAGAATCTGGAAAAGAAAAAAAAATTTTTTCGAAGTTCGGAAACTTCGTTAGAATCACTTTTTTTCCGTTCTTATTTGAGATAACTGGTTCTCTTTCATTATACTAATTAGATAGCCTCAGAAAAGCATATTATGCGCAAAGAATCTCGAAAATAAAAAAAATTTTTTAGAAGTTTGGAAACTTCGTTAGAATCACTTTTTTCCGTTCTTATTTGAGATAACTGGTTCTCTTTCATTATACTAGTTTGATAGCCTCAGAAAAGCATATTATACGGTGAGAATCTCGAAAAGAAAAAAAACTTTTTTCGAAGTTTGGAAACTTCGTTAGAATCACTTTTTCCGTTCTTATTTGAGATAACTGGTTCTCTTTCATTATAGTAGTTTGATACACTCAGTAAAGCATATTATGCGCAAAGAATCTCGACAAGAAAAAAAATTTTTTTCGAAGTCTGGAAACTTCGTTAGAATTACTTTTTTTCCGTTCTTATTTAAGATAACTGGTTCTCTTTCATTACAGTAGTTTCATAGCCTCAGAAAAGCATATTATGCGCAAAGAATCTCGAAAAGAAAAAATTTTTTTTTTGAAGTTTGGAAACTTCTTTAGAATCACTTTTTTTGCGTTCTTATTTGAGATACCTGGTTCTCTTTCATTATACTAGTTTGATAGCCTCAGAAAAGCATATTATGCGCAAAGAATCTCGAAAAGAAAAATTTTTTTTTCGAAGTTTGGAAACTTCGTTACAATCACTTTTTTTCCGTTCTTATTTGAGATAACTGGTTCTCTTTCATTATACTAGTTTGATAGCCTCAGAAAAGCGTTATGCGCAAAGAACCTCGAAAAGAAAAAAATTTTTTTTCGAAGTTTGGAAACTTCCTTAGAAGCACTTTTTTTCCATTCTTATTTGAGATAACTGATAATCTCTCATTATACTAGTTTGATAGCCTCAGAAAATCATATTATGCGCAAAGAATTTCGAAAAGAAAAAAATTTTTTTTCGATGTTCGGAAACTTCGTTAGAATCACTTTTTTTCCGTTCTTATTTGAGATAACTGGTTCTCTTTCATTATACTAATTAGATAGCCTCAGAAAAGCATATTATGCGCAAAGAATCTCGAAAATAAAAAAAAAGAAATTTATAAGTTTGGAAACTTCGTTAGAATCACTTTTTTCCGTTCTTATTTGAGATAACTGGTTCTCTTTCATTATACTAGTTTGATAGCCTCAGAAAAGCATATTATGCGCAAAGAATCTCGAAAAGAAAAAAAAATTTTTTCGTAGTTTGGAAACTTCGTTTGAATCACTTTTTTTCCGTTCTTATTTGAGATAACTGGTTCTCTTTCATTATACTAGTTTGATAGCCTCAGTAAAGCATATTATGCGCAAAGAATCTCGAAAAGAAAAAAAATTTTTTTCGAAGTTTGGAAACTTCGTTAGAATCACTTTTTTTCCGTTCTTATTTGAGATAACTGGTTCTCTTTCATCATAGTAGTTTGATAGCCTCAGAAAAGCATATTATGCGCAAAGAATCTCGAAATGAAAAAAATTTTTATTCGAAGTTTGGAAACTTCCTTAGAATCACTTTTTTTCCAATTTTAATTGAAATAATTGGTTCTCTTTCATTATACTAGTTTGATAGCTTCAGAAAAGCATATTATGCGCAAAGAATCTCGAAAAAAAAAATTTTTTTTTTTGAAGTTTGGAAACTTCTTTAGAATCACTTTTTACCGTTCTTATTTGAGATAACTGGTTCTCTTTCATTATACAAGTTTGATAGCCTCAGAAAAGCATATTATGCGCAAAGAATCTCGAAAAGAAAAAATTTTTTCTTCGAAGTTTGGAAACTTCGATAGAATCACTTTTTTTCCGTTCTTATTTGAGATAACTGGTTCTCTTTCATTATACTAGTTTGATAGCCTCAGAAAAGCATATTATGCGCAAGGAATCTCGAAAAGAAAAAAATTTTTTTTCGAAGTTTGGAAACTTCATTAGAATCACTTTTTTTCCATTCTGATTTGAGATAACTTGTAATCTCTCATTATACCAATTTGATAGTCTCAGAAAAGCATATTATGCGCCAGAATCTCGAAAAGAAAAAAAGTTTTTTTCGAAGTTTCGAAACTTCCTTAGAATCACTTTTTTTCCCTTCTTATTTGAGATAACTGGTAATCTCTCATTATATTAGTTTGATAGCCTCAGAAAAGCATATTATGCGCAAAGAATCTCGAAAAGAAAAAAAATTTTTTTCGAAGTTTGGAAACGTCGTTTGAATCACTTTTTTCCGTTCTTATTTGAGATAACAGGTTCTCTTTCATTATAGTAGGTTGATAGCCTCAGAAAAGCATATTATGCGCAAAGAATCTCGAAAAGAAAAAAATTTTTTTTCGAAGTCTGGAAACTTCTTTAGAATCACTTTTTTTCCGTTCTTATTTGAGATAACTGGTTCTCTTTCATTATACTAGTTTGAAAGCCTCAGAAAAGCATATTATGCGCAAAGAATCTCCAAAAGAAAAAAAATCTTTTTTCAAAGTTTGGAAACTTCCTTAGAAACACTTTTTTTCCATTCTTATTTGAATTAACTGGTTCTCTTTCATTATACTAGTTTGATAGCCTCAGAAAAGCATATTATGCACAAAGAATCTCGAAAGAAAATTTTTTTTTTCGAAGTTTGGAAACTTCGTTAGAATCACTTTTTTTCCGTTCCTTTTTGAGATAACTGGTTCTCTTTCATTATACTAGTTTGATAGCCTCAGAAAAGCATATTATGCGCAAAGAATCTGGAAAATAAAAAAAAAAATTTTTCGAAGTTTGAAACTTCGTTAGAATCACTTTTTTTCCGTTCTTATTTGAGATAACTGGTTCTCTTTCATTATACTAGTTTGATAGACTCAGAAAAGCATATTATGCGCAAGGAATCTCGAAAAGAAAAAAAATTTTTTTCGAAGTTTGGAAACTTCGTTAGTATCACTTTTTTTCCGTTCTTATTTGAGATAACTGGTTCTCTTTCATTATACTAGGTTTGATAGCCTTAGAAAAGCATATTATGCACAGGGAATCTCGAAAAGAAAAAAAATTTTTTCCAAGTTTGGAAACTTCGTTACAATCACTTTTATTCTGTTCTTATTTGACATAAATGGTTCTCTTTCATTATACTAGTTTGATAGCCTCAGAAAAGCATATTATGTGCAAAGAATCTCGAAATGAAAAAAATTTTTTTTCGAAGTTTGGAAACTTCCTTAGAATCACTTTTTTTCCATTCTTATTTGAGATAACTGGTTCTCTTTCATTATACTAGTTTGATAGCCTCAGAAAAGCATAATATGCACAAAGAATCTCGAAAAGAAAAAAATTTTTTTTCGAAGTTTGGAAACTTCTTTAGAATCACTTTTTTTCCGTTCTTATTTGAGATAACTGGTTCTCTTTCATTATGCTAGTTTGATAGCCTCAGTAAAGCATATTATGCGCAAAGAATCACGAAAAGAAAAAAAAATTTTTTCGAAGTTTGGAAACTTCCTTAGAATCACTTTTTTTCCATTCTTATTTGAGATAACTGGTTCTCTTTCATTATACTAGTTTGATAGCTTCAGAAAAGCATATTATGCGCAAAGAATCTCGAAAAGAAATTTTTTTTTTTTTTAAGTTTGGAAACTTCCTTAGAATCACTTTTTTTCCGTTCTTATTTGAGATAACTGGTTCTCTTTCATTATACTAGTTTGATAGCCTCAGAAAAGCATATTATGCGCAAAGAATGTCGAAAAGAAAAAATTTTTTTTTCGAAGTTTGGAAACTTCGTTAGAATCACTTTTTTTCCGTTCTTATTTGAGATAACTGGTTCTCTTTCATTATACTAGTTTGATACACTCAGAAAAGCATATTATGCGCAAAGAATCTCGAAAAGAAAAATTTTTTTTTCGAAGTTTGGAAACTTCGTTACAATCACTTTTTTTCCGTTCTTATTTGAGATAACTGGTAATCTCTAATTATACTAGTTTGATAGCCTCAGAAAATCATATTATGCGCAAAGAATCTCGAAAAGAAAAAAAATTTTTTCGAAGTTCGGAAACTTCGTTAGAATCACTTTTTTTCCGTTCTTATTTGAGATAACTGGTTCTCTTTCATTATACTAATTAGATAGCCTCAGAAAAGCATATTATGCGCAAAGAATCTCGAAAATAAAAAAAATTTTTTTAGAAGTTTGGAAACTTCGTTAGAATCAGTTTTTTTCCGTTCTTATTTGAGATAAATGGTTTTCTTTCATTATAGTAGTTTGATAGCCTCAGAAAAGCATATTATACGGTGAGAATCTCGAAAAGAAAAAAAACTTTTTTCGAAGTTTGGAAACTTCGTTAGAATCACTTTTTTTCCGTTCTTATTTGAGATAACTGGTTCTCTTTCATTATACTAGTTTGATACACTCAGTAAAGCATATTATGCGCAAAGAATTTCGAAAAGAAAAAAAATTTTTTTCGAAGTCTGGAAACTTCGTTAGAATTACTTTTTTTCCGTTCTTATTTGAGATAACTGGTTCTCTTTCATTATAGTAGTTTCATAGCCTCAGAAGCATATTATGCGCAAAGAATCTCGAAATGAAAAAATTTTTTTTCGAAGTTTGGAAACTCCCTTAGAATCACTTTTTTTCCAATCTTATTTGAGATAACTGGTTCTCTTTCATTATACTAGTTTGATAGCCTCAGAAAAGCATATATGCGCAAAGAATCTCGAAAAGAAAAATTTTTTTTTTTTGAAGTTTGGAAACTTCTTTAGAATCACTTTTTTTGCACTCTTATTTCAGATACCTGGTTCTCTTTCATTATACTAGTTTGATAGCCTCAGAAAAGCATATTATGCGCAAAGAATCTCGAAAAGATAAAAAATTTTTTTCGATGTTTGGAAACTTCGTTAGAATCACTTTTTTTCCGTTCTTATTTGAGATAACTGGATCTCTTTCATTACACTAGTTTGATACACTCAGAAAAGCATATTATGCGCAAAGAATCTCGAAAAGAAAAAAATTTTTTTTCGAAGTTTGGAAACTTCATTAGAAGCACTTTTTTTCCATTCTTATTTGAGATAACTGGTAATCTCTCATTATACTAGTTTGATAGCCTCAGAAAATCATATTATGCGCAAAGAATCTGGAAAAGAAAAAAAAAATTTTTCGAAGTTCGGAAACTTCGTTAGAATCACTTTTTTTCCGTTCTTATTTGAGATAACTGGTTCTCTTTCATTATACTAATTAGATAGCCTCAGAAAAGCATATTATGCGCAAAGAATCTCGAAAATAAAAAAAAAATTTTTAGAAGTTTGGAAACTTCGTTAGAATCACTTTTTTCCGTTCTTATTTGAGATAACTGGTTCTCTTTCATTATACTAGTTTGATAGCCTCAGAAAAGCATATTATACGGTGAGAATCTCGAAAAGAAAAAAAACTTTTTTCGAAGTTTGGAAACTTCGTTAGAATCACTTTTTTCCGTTCTTATTTGAGATAACTGGTTCTCTTTCATTATAGTAGTTTGATACACTCAGTAAAGCATATTATGCGCAAAGAATCTCGACAAGAAAAAAAATTTTTTTCGAAGTCTGGAAACTTCGTTAGAATTACTTTTTTTCCGTTCTTATTTAAGATAACTGGTTCTCTTTCATTACAGTAGTTTCATAGCCTCAGAAAAGCATATTACGCGCAAAGAATCTCGAAATGAAAAAAATTTTTTTCGAAGTTTGGAAACTCCCTTAGAATCACTTTTTTTCCAATCTTATTTGAGATAACTGGTTCTCTTTCATTATACTAGTTTGATAGCCTCAGAAAAGCATATTATGCGCAAAGAATCTCGAAAAGAAAAAATTTTTTTTTTGAAGTTTGGAAACTTCTTTAGAATCACTTTTTTTGCGTTCTTATTTGAGATACCTGGTTCTCTTTCATTATACTAGTTTGATAGCCTCAGAAAAGCATATTATGCGCAAAGAATCTCGAAAAGAAAAATTTTTTTTTCGAAGTTTGGAAACTTCGTTACAATCACTATTTTTCCGTTCTTATTTGAGATAACTGGTTCTCTTTCATTATACTAGTTTGATAGCCTCAGAAAAGCATATTATGCGCAAAGAATCTCGAAAAGAAAAAAATTTTTTTTCGAAGTTTGGAAACTTCCTTAGAAGCACTTTTTTTCCATTCTTATTTGAGATAACTGATAATCTCTCATTATACTAGTTTGATAGCCTCAGAATATCATATTATGCGCAAAGAATTTCGAAAAGAAAAAAATTTTTTTTCGATGTTCGGAAACTTCGTTAGAATCACTTTTTTTCCGTTCTTATTTGAGATAACTGGTTCTCTTTCATTATACTAATTAGATAGCATCAGAAAAGCATATTATGCGCAAAGAATCTCGAAAATAAAAAAAAAAAAATTTATAAGTTTGGAAACTTCGTTAGAATCACTTTTTTCCGTTCTTATTTGAGATAACTGGTTCTCTTTCATTATACTAGTTTGATAGCCTCAGAAAAGCATATTATGCGCAAAGAATCTCGAAAAGAAAAAAAAAATTTTTCGTAGTTTGGAAACTTCGTTTCAATCACTTTTTTTCCGTTCTTATTTGAGATAACTGGTTCTCTTTCATTATACTAGTTTGATAGCCTCAGTAAAGCATATTATGCGCAAAGAATCTCGAAAAGAAAAAATTTTTTTTTCGAAGTTTGGAAACTTCGTTAGAATCACTTTTTTTCCGTTCTTATTTGAGATAACTGGTTCTCTTTCATCATAGTAGTTTGATAGCCTCAGAAAAGCATATTATGCGCAAAGAATCTCGAAATGAAAAAAATTTTTATTCGAAGTTTGGAAACTTCCTTAGAATCACTTTTTTTCCAATTTTATTTGAAATAATTGGTTCTCTTTCATTATACTAGTTTGATAGCTTCAGAAAAGCATATTATGCGCAAAGAATCTCGAAAAAAAAAATTTTTTTTTTTGAAGTTTGGAAACTTCTTTAGAATCACTTTTTACCGTTCTTATTTGACATAACTGGTTCTCTTTCATTATACTATTTTGATAGCCTCAGAAAAGCATATTATGCGCAAAGAATCTCGAAAAGAAAAAATTTTTTCTTCGAAGTTTGGAAACTTCGATAGAATCACTTTTTTTCCGTTCTTATTTGAGATAACTGGTTCTCTTTCATTATACTAGTTTGATAGCCTCAGAAAAGCATATTATGCGCAAGGTATCTCGAAAAGAAAAAAATTTTTTTTCGAAGTTTGGAAACTTCATTAGAATATCTTTTTTTCCATTCTGATTTGAGATAACTTGTAATCTCTCATTATACCAATTTGATAGTCTCAGAAAAGCATATTATGCGCCAGAATCTCGAAAAGAAAAAAAGTTTTTTTCGAAGTTTCGAAACTTCCTTAGAATCACTTTTTTTCCGTTCTTATTTGAGATAACTGGTAATCTCTCATTATATTAGTTTGATAGCCTCAGAAAAGCATAATATGCGCAAAGAATCTCGAAAAGAAAAAAAATTTTTTTCGAAGTTTGGAAACGTCGTTTGAATCACTTTTTTCCGTTCTTATTTGAGATAACTGGTTCTCTTTCATTATAGTAGGTTGATAGCCTCAGAAAAGCATATTATGCGCAAAGAATCTCGAAAAGAAAAAAATTTTTTTTCGAAGTCTGGAAACTTCTTTAGAATCACTTTTTTTCCGTTCTTATTTGAGTTAACTGGTTCTCTTTCATTATACTAGTTTGAAAGCCTCAGAAAAGCATATTATGCGCAAAGAATTTCCAAAAGAAAAAAAATCTTTTTTCAAAGTTTGGAAACTTCCTTAGAAACACTTTTTTTCCATTCTTATTTGAGTTAACTGGTTCTCTTTCATTATACTAGTTTGATAGCCTCAGAAAAGCATATTATGCACAAAGAATCTCGAAAGAAAAATTTTTTTTTCGAAGTTTGGAAACTTCGTTAGAATCACTTTTTTTCCGTTCTTATTTGAGATAACTGGTTCTCTTTCATTATACTAGTTTGATAGCCTCAGAAAAGCATATTATGCGCAAAGAATCTGGAAAATAAAAAAAAAATTTTTTCGAAGTTTGAAACTTCGTTAGAATCACTTTTTTTCCGTTCTTATTTGAGATAACTAGTTCTCTTTCATTATACTAGTTTGATAGACTCAGAAAAGCATATTATGCGCAAGGAATCTCGAAAAGAAAAAAAATTTTTTTCGAAGTTTGGAAACTTCGTTAGAATCACTTTTTTTCCGTTCTTATTTGAGATAACTGGTTCTATTTCATTATACTAGTTTGATAGCCTTAGAAAAGCATATTATGCACAGGGAATCTCGAAAAGAAAAAAAATTTTTTCCAAGTTTGGAAACTTCGTTACAATCACTTTTATTCTGTTCTTATTTGACATAAATGGTTCTCTTTCATTATACTAGTTTGATTGCCTCAGAAAAGCATATTATGTGCAAAGAATCTCGAAATGAAAAAAATTTTTTTTCGAAGTTTGGAAACTTCCTTAGAATCACTTTTTTCCATTCTTATTTGAGATAACTGGTTCTCTTTCATTATACTAGTTTGATAGCCTCAGAAAAGCATAATATGCACAAAGAATCTCGAAAAGAAAAAAATTTTTTTCGAAGTTTGGAAACTTCTTTAGAATCACTTTTTTTCCGTTCTTATTTGAGATAACTGGTTCTCTTTCATTATGCTAGTTTGATAGCCTCAGTAAAGCATATTATGCGCAAAGAATCACGAAAAGAAAAAAAAATTATTTCGAAGTTTGGAAACTTCCTTAGAATCACTTTTTTTCCATTCTTATTTGAGATAACTGGTTCTCTTTCATTATACTAGTTTGATAGCTTCAGAAAAGCATATTATGCGCAAAGAATCTCGAAAAGAAATTTTTTTTTTTTTTAAGTTTGGAAACTTCCTTAGAATCACTTTTTTTCCGTTCTTATTTGAGATAACTGGTTCTCTTTCATTATACTAGTTTGATAGCCTCAGAAAAGCATATTATGCGCAAAGAATGTCGAAAAGAAAAAATTTTTTTTTCGAAGTTTGGAAACTTCGTTAGAATCACTTTTTTTCCGTTCTTATTTGAGATAACTGGTTCTCTTTCATTATACTAGTTTGATACACTCAGAAAAGCATATTATGCGCAAAGAATCTCGAAAAGAAAAATTTTTTTTTCGAAGTTTGGAAACTTCGTTACAATCACTTTTTTTCCGTTCTTATTTGAGATAACTGGTTCTCTTTCATTATACTAGTTTGATAGCCTCAGAAAAGCATATTATGCGCAAAGAATCTCGAAAAGAAAAAAATTTTTTTTCGAAGTTTGGAAACTTCCTTAGAAGCACTTTTTTTCCATTCTTATTTGAGATAACTGGTAATCTCTCATTATACTAGTTTGATAGCCTCAGAAAATCATATTATGCGCAAAGAATTTCGAAAAGAAAAAAATTTTTTTTCGATGTTCGGAAACTTCGTTAGAATCACTTTTTTTCCGTTCTTATTTGAGATAACTGGTTCTCTTTCATTATACTAATTAGATAGCCTCAGAAAAGCATATTATGCGCAAAGAATCTCGAAAATAAAAAAAAAAATTTTATAAGTTTGGAAACTTCGTTAGAATCACTTTTTTCCGTTCTTATTTGAGATAACTGGTTCTCTTTCATTATACTAGTTTGATAGCCTCAGAAAAGCATATTATGCGTAAAGAATCTCGAAAAGAAAAAAAAATTTTTTCGTAGTTTGGAAACTTCGTTTGAATCACTTTTTTTCCGTTCTTATTTGAGATAACTGGTTCTCTTTCATTATACTAGTTTTATAGCCTCAGTAAAGCATATTATGCGCAAAGAATCTCGAAAAGAAAAAAAATTTTTTTCGAAGTTTGGAAACTTCGTTAGAATCACTTTTTTTCCGTTCTTATTTGAGATAACTGGTTCTCTTTCATCATAGTAGTTTGATAGCCTCAGAAAAGCATATTATGCGCAAAGAATCTCGAAATGAAAAAAATTTTTATTCCAAGTTTGGAAACTTCCTTAGAATCACTTTTTTTCCAATTATATTTGAAATAATTGGTTCTCTTTCATTATACTAGTTTGATAGCTTCAGAAAAGCATATTATGCGCAAAGAATCTCGAAAAGAAAAAATTTTTTTTTTTGAAGTTTGGAAACTTCTTTAGAATCACTTTTTTTCCGTTCTTATTTGAGATAACTGGTTCTCTTTCATTATACTAGTTTGATAGCCTCAGAAAAGTATATTATGCGCAAAGAATCTCGAAAAGAAAAAATTTTTTCTTCGAAGTTTGGAAACTTCGATACAATCACTTTTTTTCCGTTCTTATTTGAGATAACTGGTTCTCTTTCATTATACTAGTTTGATAGCCTCAGAAAAGCATATTATGCGCAAGGAATCTCGAAAAGAAAAAAATTTTTTTTCGAAATTTGGAAACTTCATTAGAATCACTTTTTTTCCATTCTGATTTGAGATAACTTGTAATCTCTCATTATACTAGTTTGATAGCCTCAGAAAAGCATATTATGCGGCAGAATCCCGAAAAGAAAAAAAGTTTTTTTCGAAGTTTCGAAACTTCCTTAGAATCACTTTTTTTCCGTTCTTATTTGAGATAACTGGTAATCTCTCATTATATTAGGTTGATAGCCTCAGAAAAGCATATTATGCGCAAAGAATCTCGAAAAGAAAAAAAATTTTTTTCGAAGTTTGGAAACGTCGTTTGAATCACTTTTTTCCGTTCTTATTTGAGATAACTGGTTCTCTTTCATTATAGTAGGTTGATAGCCTCAGAAAAGCATATTATGCGCAAAGAATCTCGAAAAGAAAAAAATTTTTTTTCGAAGTTTGGAAACTTCTTTACAATCACTTTTTTTCCGTTCTTATTTGAGATAACTGGTTCTCTTTCATTATACTAGTTTGATAGCCTCAGAAAAGCATATTATGCGCAAAGAATCTCCAAAAGAAAAAAAATCTTTTTTCAAAGTTTGGAAACTTCCTTAGAAACACTTTTTTTCCATTCTTATTTGAGTTAACTGGTTCTCTTTCATTATACTAGTTTGATAGCCTCAGAAAAGCATATTATGCACAAAGAATCTCGAAAGAAAAATTTTTTTTTTGAAGTTTGGAAACTTCGTTAGAATCACTTTTTTTCCGTTCTTATTTGAGATAACTGGTTCTCTTTCATTATACTAGTTTGATAGCCTCAGAAAAGCATATTATGCGCAAAGAATCTGGAAAATTTAAAAAAAATTTTTCGAAATTTGAAACTTCGTTAGAATCACTTTTTTTCCGTTCTTATTTGAGATAACTGGTTCTCTTTCATTATACTAGTTTGATAGCCTCAGAAAAGCATATTATGCGCAAGGAATCTCGAAAAGAAAAAAAATTTTTTTCGAAGTTTTGAAACTTCGTTAGAATCACTTTTTTTCCGTTCTTATTTGAGATAACTGGTTCTCTTTCATTATACTAGTTTGATAGCCTTAGAAAAGCATATTATGCACAAAGAATCTCGAAAAGAAAAAAAATTTTTTCCAAGTTTGGAAACTTCGTTAGAATCACTTTTTTTCCGTTCTTATTTGAGATAACTGGTTCTCTTTCATTATACTAGTTTGATAGCCTCAGTAAAGCATATTATGCGCAAAGAATCACGAAAAGAAAAAAAATTTTTTTTGAAGTTTGGAAACTTTGTTAGAATCAATTTTTTTCCATTCTTATTTGAGATAACTGGTTCTCTTTCATTATACTAGTTTGATAGCTTCAGAAAAGCTTATTATGCGCAAAGAATCTCGAAAAGAAAAAATTTTTTTTTTTTGAAGTTTGGAAACTTCTTTAGAATGACTTTTTTTCCGTTCTTATTTGAGATAACTGGTTCTCTTTCATTATACTAGTTTGATACACTCAGAAAAGCATATTATGCGCAAAGAATCTCGAAAAGAAAAAAATTTTTTTTCGAAGTTTGGAAACTTCATTAGAAGCACTTTTTTTCCATTCTTATTTGAGATAACTGGTAATCTCTAAATATACTAGTTTGATAGCCTCAGAAAATCATATTATGCGCAAAGAATCTCGAAAAGAAAAAAATTTTTTTCGAAGTTCGGAAACTTCGTTAGAATCACTTTTTTTCCGTTCTTATTTGAGATAACTGGTTCTCTTTCATTATACTAATTAGATAGCCTCAGAAAAGCATATTATGCGCAAAGAATCTCGAAAATAAAAAAATTTTTTTTAGAAGTTTGGAAACTTCGTTAGAATCAGTTTTTTTCCGTTCTTATTTTAGATAACTGGTTCTCTTTCATTATAGTAGTTTGATAGCCTCAGAAAAGCATATTATACGGTGAGAATCTCGAAAAGAAAAAAAACTTTTTTCGAAGTTTGGAAACTTCGTTAGAATCACTTTTTTTCCGTTCTTATTTGAGATAACTGGTTCTCTTTCATTATACTAGTTTGATACACTCAGTAAAGCATAGTATGCGCAAAGAATTTCGAAAAGAAAAAAAATTTTTTTCGAAGTCTGGAAACTTCGTTAGAATTACTTTTTTTCCGTTCTTATTTGAGATAACTGGTTCTCTTTCATTATAGTAGTTTCATAGCCTCAGAAGCATATTATGCGCAAAGAATCTCGAAATGAAAAAATTTTTTTTCGAAGTTTGGAAACTCCCTTAGAATCACTTTTTTTCCAATCTTATTTGAGATAACTGGTTCTCTTTCATTATACTAGTTTGATAGCCTCAGAAAAGCATATATGCGCAAAGAAGCTCGAAAAGAAAAAATTTTTTTTTTTGAAGTTTGGAAACTTCTTTAGAATCACTTTTTTTGCACTCTTATTTCAGATACCTGGTTCTCTTTCATTATACTAGTTTGATAGCCTCAGAAAAGCATATTATGCGCAAAGAATCTCGAAAAGAAAAAATTTTTTTTTCGATGTTTGGAAACTTCGTTAGAATCAATTTTTTTCCGTTCTTATTTGAGATAACTGGTTCTCTTTCATTACACTAGTTTGATAGCCTCAGAAAAGCATATTATGCGTAAAGAATCTCGAAAAGAAAAAAAAATTTTTTCGTAGTTTGGAAACTTCGTTTGAATCACTTTTTTTCCGTTCTTATTTGAGATAACTGGTTCTCTTTCATTATACTAGTTTTATAGCCTCAGTAAAGCATATTATGCGCAAAGAATCTCGAAAAGAAAAAAAATTTTTTTCGAAGTTTGGAAACTTCGTTAGAATCACTTTTTTTCCGTTCTTATTTGAGATAACTGGTTCTCTTTCATCATAGTAGTTTGATAGCCTCAGAAAAGCATATTATGCGCAAAGAATCTCGAAATGAAAAAAATTTTTATTCCAAGTTTGGAAACTTCCTTAGAATCACTTTTTTTCCAATTATATTTGAAATAATTGGTTCTCTTTCATTATACTAGTTTGATAGCTTCAGAAAAGCATATTATGCGCAAAGAATCTCGAAAAGAAAAAATTTTTTTTTTTGAAGTTTGGAAACTTCTTTAGAATCACTTTTTTTCCGTTCTTATTTGAGATAACTGGTTCTCTTTCATTATACTAGTTTGATAGCCTCAGAAAAGTATATTATGCGCAAAGAATCTCGAAAAGAAAAAATTTTTTCTTCGAAGTTTGGAAACTTCGATACAATCACTTTTTTTCCGTTCTTATTTGAGATAACTGGTTCTCTTTCATTATACTAGTTTGATAGCCTCAGAAAAGCATATTATGCGCAAGGAATCTCGAAAAGAAAAAAATTTTTTTTCGAAATTTGGAAACTTCATTAGAATCACTTTTTTTCCATTCTGATTTGAGATAACTTGTAATCTCTCATTATACTAGTTTGATAGCCTCAGAAAAGCATATTATGCGGCAGAATCCCGAAAAGAAAAAAAGTTTTTTTCGAAGTTTCGAAACTTCCTTAGAATCACTTTTTTTCCGTTCTTATTTGAGATAACTGGTAATCTCTCATTATATTAGGTTGATAGCCTCAGAAAAGCATATTATGCGCAAAGAATCTCGAAAAGAAAAAAAATTTTTTTCGAAGTTTGGAAACGTCGTTTGAATCACTTTTTTCCGTTCTTATTTGAGATAACTGGTTCTCTTTCATTATAGTAGGTTGATAGCCTCAGAAAAGCATATTATGCGCAAAGAATCTCGAAAAGAAAAAAATTTTTTTTCGAAGTTTGGAAACTTCTTTACAATCACTTTTTTTCCGTTCTTATTTGAGATAACTGGTTCTCTTTCATTATACTAGTTTGATAGCCTCAGAAAAGCATATTATGCGCAAAGAATCTCCAAAAGAAAAAAAATCTTTTTTCAAAGTTTGGAAACTTCCTTAGAAACACTTTTTTTCCATTCTTATTTGAGTTAACTGGTTCTCTTTCATTATACTAGTTTGATAGCCTCAGAAAAGCATATTATGCACAAAGAATCTCGAAAGAAAAATTTTTTTTTCGAAGTTTGGAAACTTCGTTAGAATCACTTTTTTTCCGTTCTTATTTGAGATAACTGGTTCTCTTTCATTATACTAGTTTGATAGCCTCAGAAAAGCATATTATGCGCAAAGAATCTGGAAAATTTAAAAAAAATTTTTCGAAATTTGAAACTTCGTTAGAATCACTTTTTTTCCGTTCTTATTTGAGATAACTGGTTCTCTTTCATTATACTAGTTTGATAGCCTCAGAAAAGCATATTATGCGCAAGGAATCTCGAAAAGAAAAAAAATTTTTTTCGAAGTTTGGAAACTTCGTTAGAATCACTTTTTTTCCGTTCTTATTTGAGATAACTGGTTCTCTTTCATTATACTAGTTTGATAGCCTTAGAAAAGCATATTATGCACAAAGAATCTCGAAAAGAAAAAAAATTTTTTCCAAGTTTGGAAACTTCGTTAGAATCACTTTTTTTCCGTTCTTATTTGAGATAACTGGTTCTCTTTCATTATACTAGTTTGATAGCCTCAGTAAAGCATATTATGCGCAAAGAATCACGAAAAGAAAAAAAAATTTTTTTGAAGTTTGGAAACTTTGTTAGAATCAATTTTTTTCCATTCTTATTTGAGATAACTGGTTCTCTTTCATTATACTAGTTTGATAGCTTCAGAAAAGCTTATTATGCGCAAAGAATCTCGAAAAGAAAAAATTTTTTTTTTTTGAAGTTTGGAAACTTCTTTAGAATGACTTTTTTTCCGTTCTTATTTGAGATAACTGGTTCTCTTTCATTATACTAGTTTGATACACTCAGAAAAGCATATTATGCGCAAAGAATCTCGAAAAGAAAAAAATTTTTTTTCGAAGTTTGGAAACTTCATTAGAAGCACTTTTTTTCCATTCTTATTTGAGATAACTGGTAATCTCTAAATATACTAGTTTGATAGCCTCAGAAAATCATATTATGCGCAAAGAATCTCGAAAAGAAAAAAATTTTTTTCGAAGTTCGGAAACTTCGTTAGAATCACTTTTTTTCCGTTCTTATTTGAGATAACTGGTTCTCTTTCATTATACTAATTAGATAGCCTCAGAAAAGCATATTATGCGCAAAGAATCTCGAAAATAAAAAAATTTTTTTTAGAAGTTTGGAAACTTCGTTAGAATCAGTTTTTTTCCGTTCTTATTTTAGATAACTGGTTCTCTTTCATTATAGTAGTTTGATAGCCTCAGAAAAGCATATTATACGGTGAGAATCTCGAAAAGAAAAAAAACTTTTTTCGAAGTTTGGAAACTTCGTTAGAATCACTTTTTTTCCGTTCTTATTTGAGATAACTGGTTCTCTTTCATTATACTAGTTTGATACACTCAGTAAAGCATAGTATGCGCAAAGAATTTCGAAAAGAAAAAAAATTTTTTTCGAAGTCTGGAAACTTCGTTAGAATTACTTTTTTTCCGTTCTTATTTGAGATAACTGGTTCTCTTTCATTATAGTAGTTTCATAGCCTCAGAAGCATATTATGCGCAAAGAATCTCGAAATGAAAAAATTTTTTTTCGAAGTTTGGAAACTCCCTTAGAATCACTTTTTTTCCAATCTTATTTGAGATAACTGGTTCTCTTTCATTATACTAGTTTGATAGCCTCAGAAAAGCATATATGCGCAAAGAAGCTCGAAAAGAAAAAATTTTTTTTTTTGAAGTTTGGAAACTTCTTTAGAATCACTTTTTTTGCACTCTTATTTCAGATACCTGGTTCTCTTTCATTATACTAGTTTGATAGCCTCAGAAAAGCATATTATGCGCAAAGAATCTCGAAAAGAAAAAATTTTTTTTTCGATGTTTGGAAACTTCGTTAGAATCAATTTTTTTCCGTTCTTATTTGAGATAACTGGTTCTCTTTCATTACACTAGTTTGATACACTCAGAAAAGCATATTATGCGCAAAGAATCTCGAAAAGAAAAAAATTTTTTTTCGAAGTTTGGAAACTTCATTAGAAGCACTTTTTTTCCATTCTTATTTGAGATAACTGGTAATCTCTCATTATACTAGTTTGATAGCCTCAGAAAATCATATTATGCGCAAAGAATTTCGAAAAGAAAAAAATTTTTTTTCGATGTTCGGAATCTTCGTTAGAATCACTTTTTTCCGTTCTTATTTGAGATAACTGGTTCTCTTTCATTATACTAATTAGATAGCCTCAGAAAAGCATATTATGCGCAAAGAATCTCGAAAATAAAAAAAAAATTTTTATAAGTTTGGAAACTTCGTTAGAATCACTTTTTTCCGTTCTTATTTGAGATAACTGGTTCTCTTTCATTATACTAGTTTGATAGCCTCAGAAAAGCATATTATGCGTAAAGAATCTCGAAAAGAAAAAAAAATTTTTTCGTAGTTTGGAAACTTCGTTTGAATCACTTTTTTTCCGTTCTTATTTGAGATAACTGGTTCTCTTTCATTATACTAGTTTGATAGCCTCAGTAAAGCATATTATGCGCAAAGAATCTCGAAAAGAAAAAAAATTTTTTTCGAAGTTTGGAAACTTCGTTAGAATCACTTTTTTTCCGTTCTTATTTGAGATAACTGGTTCTCTTTCATCATAGTAGTTTGATAGCCTCAGAAAAGCATATTATGCGCAAAGAATCTCGAAATGAAAAAAATTTTTATTCCAAGTTTGGAAACTTCCTTAGAATCACTTTTTTTCCAATTATATTTGAAATAATTGGTTCTCTTTCATTATACTAGTTTGATAGCTTCAGAAAAGCATATTATGCTCAAAGAATCTCGAAAAGAAAAAATTTTTTTTTTTGAAGTTTGGAAACTTCTTTAGAATCACTTTTTTTCCGTTCTTATTTGAGATAACTGGTTCTCTTTCATTATACTAGTTTGATAGCCTCAGAAAAGTATATTATGCGCAAAGAATCTCGAAAAGAAAAAATTTTTTCTTCGAAGTTTGGAAACTTCGATAGAATCACTTTTTTTCCGTTCTTATTTGAGATAACTGGTTCTCTTTCATTATACTAGTTTGATAGCCTCAGAAAAGCATATTATGCGCAAGGAATCTCGAAAAGAAAAAAATTTTTTTTCGAAATTTGGAAACTTCATTAGAATCACTTTTTTTCCATTCTGATTTGAGATAACTTGTAATCTCTCATTATACTAGTTTGATAGCCTCAGAAAAGCATATTATGCGGCAGAATCCCGAAAAGAAAAAAAGTTTTTTTCGAAGTTTCGAAACTTCCTTAGAATCACTTTTTTTCCGTTCTTATTTGAGATAACTGGTAATCTCTCATTATATTAGGTTGATAGCCTCAGAAAAGCATATTATGCGCAAAGAATCTCGAAAAGAAAAAAAATTTTTTTCGAAGTTTGGAAACGTCGTTTGAATCACTTTTTTCCGTTCTTATTTGAGATAACTGGTTCTCTTTCATTATAGTAGGTTGATAGCCTCAGAAAAGCATATTATGCGCAAAGAATCTCGAAAAGAAAAAAATTTTTTTTCGAAGTTTGGAAACTTCTTTACAATCACTTTTTTTCCGTTCTTATTTGAGATAACTGGTTCTCTTTCATTATACTAGTTTGATAGCCTCAGAAAAGCATATTATGCGCAAAGAATCTCCAAAAGAAAAAAAATCTTTTTTCAAAGTTTGGAAACTTCCTTAGAAACACTTTTTTTCCATTCTTATTTGAGTTAACTGGTTCTCTTTCATTATACTAGTTTGATAGCCTCAGAAAAGCATATTATGCACAAAGAATCTCGAAAGAAAAATTTTTTTTTCGAAGTTTGGAAACTTCGTTAGAATCACTTTTTTTCCGTTCTTATTTGAGATAACTGGTTCTCTTTCATTATACTAGTTTGATAGCCTCAGAAAAGCATATTATGCGCAAAGAATCTGGAAAATTTAAAAAAAATTTTTCGAAATTTGAAACTTCGTTAGAATCACTTTTTTTCCGTTCTTATTTGAGATAACTGGTTCTCTTTCATTATACTAGTTTGATAGCCTCAGAAAAGCATATTATGCGCAAGGAATCTCGAAAAGAAAAAAAATTTTTTTCGAAGTTTGGAAACTTCGTTAGAATCACTTTTTTTCCGTTCTTATTTCAGATAACTGGTTCTCTTTCATTATACTAGTTTGATAGCCTTAGAAAAGCATATTATGCACAAAGAATCTCGAAAAGAAAAAAAATTTTTTCCAAGTTTGGAAACTTCGTTACAATCACTTTTATTCTGTTCTTATTTGACATAACTGGTTCTCTTTCATTATACTAGTTTGATAGCCTCAGAAAAGCATATAATGTGCAAAGAATCTCGAAATGAAAAAAATTTTTTTTCGAAGTTTGGAAACTTCCTTAGAATCACTTTTTTTCCATTCTTATTTGAGATAACTGGTTCTCTTTCATTATACTAGTTTGATAGCCTCAGAAAAGCATAATATGCACAAAGAATCTCGAAAAGAAAAAAAATTTTTTTTCGAAGTTTGGAAACTTCGTTAGAATCACTTTTTTTCCGTTCTTATTTGAGATAACTGGTTCTCTTTCATTATACTAGTTTGATAGCCTCAGTAAAGCATATTATGCGCAAAGAATCACGAAAAGAAAAAAAAATTTTTTTGAAGTTTGGAAACTTTGTTAGAATCAATTTTTTTCCATTCTTATTTGAGATAACTGGTTCTCTTTCATTATACTAGTTTGATAGCTTCAGAAAAGCTTATTATGCGCAAAGAATCTCGAAAAGAAAAAATTTTTTTTTTTTGAAGTTTGGAAACTTCTTTAGAATGACTTTTTTTCCGTTCTTATTTGAGATAACTGGTTCTCTTTCATTATACTAGTTTGATACACTCAGAAAAGCATATTATGCGCAAAGAATCTCGAAAAGAAAAAAATTTTTTTTCGAAGTTTGGAAACTTCATTAGAAGCACTTTTTTTCCATTCTTATTTAAGATAACTGGTAATCTCTAAATATACTAGTTTGATAGCCTCAGAAAATCATATTATGCGCAAAGAATCTCGAAAAGAAAAAAATTTTTTTCGAAGTTCGGAAACTTCGTTAGAATCACTTTTTTTCCGTTCTTATTTGAGATAACTGGTTCTCTTTCATTATACTAATTAGATAGCCTCAGAAAAGCATATTATGCGCAAAGAATCTCGAAAATAAAAAAATTTTTTTTAGAAGTTTGGAAACTTCGTTAGAATCAGTTTTTTTCCGTTCTTATTTTAGATAACTGGTTCTCTTTCATTATAGTAGTTTGATAGCCTCAGAAAAGCATATTATACGGTGAGAATCTCGAAAAGAAAAAAAACTTTTTTCGAAGTTTGGAAACTTCGTTAGAATCACTTTTTTTCCGTTCTTATTTGAGATAACTGGTTCTCTTTCATTATACTAGTTTGATACACTCAGTAAAGCATAGTATGCGCAAAGAATTTCGAAAAGAAAAAAAATTTTTTTCGAAGTCTGGAAACTTCGTTAGAATTACTTTTATTCCGTTCTTATTTGAGATAACTGGTTCTCTTTCATTATAGTAGTTTCATAGCCTCAGAAGCATATTATGCGCAAAGAATCTCGAAATGAAAAAATTTTTTTTCGAAGTTTGGAAACTCCCTTAGAATCACTTTTTTTCCAATCTTATTTGAGATAACTGGTTCTCTTTCATTATACTAGTTTGATAGCCTCAGAAAAGCATATATGCGCAAAGAAGCTCGAAAAGAAAAAAATTTTTTTTTTGAAGTTTGGAAACTTCTTTAGAATCACTTTTTTTGCACTCTTATTTCAGATACCTGGTTCTCTTTCATTATACTAGTTTGATAGCCTCAGAAAAGCATATTATGCGCAAAGAATCTCGAAAAGAAAAAAATTTTTTTTCGAAGTTTGGAAACTTCATTAGAAGCACTTTTTTCCCATTCTTATTTGAGATAACTGGTAATCTCTCATTATACTAGTTTGATAGCCTCAGAAAATCATATTATGCGCAAAGAATCTGGAAAAGAAAAAAAAATTTTTTCGAAGTTCGGAAACTTCGTTAGAATCACTTTTTTTCCGTTCTTATTTGAGATAACTGGTTCTCTTTCATTATACTAATTAGATAGCCTCAGAAAAGCATATTATGCGCAAAGAATCTCGAAAATAAAAAAAAATTTTTTAGAAGTTTGGAAACTTCGTTAGAATCACTTTTTTTCCGTTCTTATTTGAGATAACTGGTTCTCTTTCATTATACTAGTTTGATAGCCTCAGAAAAGCATATTATACGGTGAGAATCTCGAAAAGAAAAAAAACTTTTTTCGAAGTTTGGAAACTTCGTTAGAATCACTTTTTTTCCGTTCTTATTTGAGATAACTGGTTCTCTTTCATTATAGTAGTTTGATACACTCAGTAAAGCATATTATGCGCAAAGAATCTCGAAAAGAAAAAAAATTTTTTTCGAAGTCTGGAAACTTCGTTAGAATTACTTTTTTTCCGTTCTTATTTGAGATAACTGGTTCTTTTTCATTACAGTAGTTTCATAGCCTCAGAAAAGCATATTACGCGCAAAGAATCTCGAAATGAAAAAAAATTTTTTCGAAGTTTGGAAACTCCCTTAGAATCACTTTTTTTCCAATCTTATTTGAGATAACTGGTTCTCTTTCATTATACTAGTTTGATAGCCTCAGAAAAGCATATTATGCGCAAACAATCTCGAAAAGAAAAAAATTTTTTTTTGAAGTTTGGAAACTTCTTTAGAATCAATTTTTTTGCGTTCTTATTTGAGATACCTGGTTCTCTTTCATTATACTAGTTTGATAGCCTCAGAAAAGCATATTATGCGCAAAGAATCTCGAAAAGAAAAATTTTTTTTTCGAAGTTTGGAAACTTCGTTACAATCACTTTTTTTCCGTTCTTATTTTAGATAACTGGTTCTCTTTCATTATACTAGTTTGATAGCCTCAGAAAAGCATATTATGCGCAAAGAATCTGGAAAAGAAAAAAATTTTTTTTCGAAGTTTGGAAACTTCCTTAGAAGCACTTTTTTTCCATTCTTATTTGAGATAACTGATAATCTCTCATTTTACTAGTTTGATAGCCTCAGAAAATCATATTATGCGCAAAGAATTTCGAAAAGAAAAAAAATTTTTTTCAATGTTCGGAAACTTCGTTAGAATCACTTTTTTTCCGTTCTTATTTGAGATAACTGGTTCTCTTTCATTATACTAATTAGATAGCCTCAGAAAAGCATATTATGCACAAAGAATCTCGAAAATAAAAAAAAAAAATTTATAAGTTTGGAAACTTCGTTAGAATCACTTTTTTCCGTTCTTATTTGAGATAACTGGTTCTCTTTCATTATACTAGTTTGATAGCCTCAGAAAAGCATATTATGCGCAAAGAATCTGGAAAATTTAAAAAAAATTTTTCGAAATTTGAAACTTCGTTAGAATCACTTTTTTTCCGTTCTTATTTGAGATAACTGGTTCTCTTTCATTATACTAGTTTGATAGCCTCAGAAAAGCATATTATGCGCAAGGAATCTCGAAAAGAAAAAAAATTTTTTTCGAAGTTTGGAAACTTCGTTAGAATCACTTTTTTTCCGTTCTTATTTGAGATAACTGGTTCTCTTTCATTATACTAGTTTGATAGCCTTAGAAAAGCATATTATGCACAAAGAATCTCGAAAAGAAAAAAAATTTTTTCCAAGTTTGGAAACTTCGTTACAATCACTTTTATTCTGTTCTTATTTGACATAACTGGTTCTCTTTCATTATACTAGTTTGATAGCCTCAGAAAAGCATATTATGTGCAAAGAATCTCGAAATGAAAAAAATTTTTTTTCGAAGTTTGGAAACTTCCTTAGAATCACTTTTTTTCCATTCTTATTTGAGATAACTGGTTCTCTTTCATTATACTAGTTTGATAGCCTCAGAAAAGCATAATATGCACAAAGAATCTCGAAAAGAAAAAAAATTTTTTTTCGAAGTTTGGAAACTTCGTTAGAATCACTTTTTTTCCGTTCTTATTTGAGATAACTGGTTCTCTTTCATTATACTAGTTTGATAGCCTCAGTAAAGCATATTATGCGCAAAGAATCACGAAAAGAAAAAAAAATTATTTTGAAGTTTGGAAACTTTGTTAGAATCAATTTTTTTCCATTCTTATTTGAGATAACTGGTTCTCTTTCATTATACTAGTTTGATAGCTTCAGAAAAGCTTATTATGCGCAAAGAATCTCGAAAAGAAAAAATTTTTTTTTTTTGAAGTTTGGAAACTTCTTTAGAATGACTTTTTTTCCGTTCTTATTTGAGATAACTGGTTCTCTTTCATTATACTAGTTTGATACACTCAGAAAAGCATATTATGCGCAAAGAATCTCGAAAAGAAAAAAATTTTTTTTCGAAGTTTGGAAACTTCATTAGAAGCACTTTTTTTCCATTCTTATTTGAGATAACTGGTAATCTCTAAATATACTAGTTTGATAGCCTCAGAAAATCATATTATGCGCAAAGAATCTCGAAAAGAAAAAAATTTTTTTCGAAGTTCGGAAACTTCGTTAGAATCACTTTTTTTCCGTTCTTATTTGAGATAACTGGTTCTCTTTCATTATACTAATTAGATAGCCTCAGAAAAGCATATTATGCGCAAAGAATCTCGAAAATAAAAAAATTTTTTTTAGAAGTTTGGAAACTTCGTTAGAATCAGTTTTTTTCCGTTCTTATTTTAGATAACTGGTTCTCTTTCATTATAGTAGTTTGATAGCCTCAGAAAAGCATATTATACGGTGAGAATCTCGAAAAGAAAAAAAACTTTTTTCGAAGTTTGGAAACTTCGTTAGAATCACTTTTTTTCCGTTCTTATTTGAGATAACTGGTTCTCTTTCATTATACTAGTTTGATACACTCAGTAAAGCATAGTATGCGCAAAGAATTTCGAAAAGAAAAAAAATTTTTTTCGAAGTCTGGAAACTTCGTTAGAATTACTTTTTTTCCGTTCTTATTTGAGATAACTGGTTCTCTTTCATTATAGTAGTTTCATAGCCTCAGAAGCATATTATGCGCAAAGAATCTCGAAATGAAAAAATTTTTTTTCGAAGTTTGGAAACTCCCTTAGAATCACTTTTTTTCCAATCTTATTTGAGATAACTGGTTCTCTTTCATTATACTAGTTTGATAGCCTCAGAAAAGCATATATGCGCAAAGAAGCTCGAAAAGAAAAAATTTTTTTTTTTGAAGTTTGGAAACTTCTTTAGAATCACTTTTTTTGCACTCTTATTTCAGATACCTGGTTCTCTTTCATTATACTAGTTTGATAGCCTCAGAAAAGCATATTATGCGCAAAGAATCTCGAAAAGAAAAAATTTTTTTTTCGATGTTTGGAAACTTCGTTAGAATCAATTTTTTTCCGTTCTTATTTGAGATAACTGGTTCTCTTTCATTACACTAGTTTGATACACTCAGAAAAGCATATTATGCGCAAAGAATCTCGAAAAGAAAAAAATTTTTTTTCGAAGTTTGGAAACTTCATTAGAAGCACTTTTTTTCCATTCTTATTTGAGATAACTGGTAATCTCTCATTATACTAGTTTGATAGCCTCAGAAAATCATATTATGCGCAAAGAATCTGGAAAAGAAATAAAAATTTTTTCGAAGTTCGGAAACTTCGTTAGAATCACTTTTTTTCCGTTCTTATTTGAGATAACTGGTTCTCTTTCATTATACTAATTAGATAGCCTCAGAAAAGCATATTATGCGCAAAGAATCTCGAAAATAAAAAAAAATTTTTTAGAAGTTTGGAAACTTCGTTAGAATCACTTTTTTTCCGTTCTTATTTGAGATAACTGGTTCTCTTTCATTATACTAGTTTGATAGCCTCAGAAAAGCATATTATACGGTGAGAATCTCGAAAAGAAAAAAAACTTTTTTCGAAGTATGGAAACTTCCTTAGAATCACTTTTTTTCCAATCTTATTTGAGATAACTGGTTCTCTTTCATTATACTAGTTTGGTAGCCTCAGAAAAGCATAATATGCACAAAGAATCTCGAAAAGAAAAAATTTTTTTTTCGAAGTTTGGAAACTTCTTTAGAATCACTTTTTTTCCGTTCTTATTTGAGATAACTGGTTCTCTTTCATTATGCTAGTTTGATAGCCTCAGTAAAGCATATTATGCGCAAAGAATCACGAAAAGAAAAAAAAATTTTTTCGAAGTATGGAAACTTCCTTAGAATCACTTTTTTTCCAATCTTATTTGAGATAACTGGTTCTCTTTCATTATACTAGTTTGATAGCTTCAGAAAAGCATATTATGCGCAAAGAATCTCGAAAAGAAAAATTTTTTTTTTTGAAGTTTGGCAACTTCCTTAGAATCACTTTTTTTCCGTTCTTATTTGAGATAACTGGTTCTCTTTCATTATACTATTTTGATAGCCTCAGAAAAGCATATTATGCGCAAAGAATGTCGAAAAGAAAAAAATTTTTTTTCGAAGTTTGGAAACTTCTTTAGAATCACTTTTTTTCCGTTCTTATTTGAGATAACTGGTTCTCTTTCATTATACTAGTTTGATAGCCTCAGAAAAGCATATTATGTGCAAAGAATCTCGAAATGAAAAAAATTTTTTTTCGAAGTTTGGAAACTTCCTTAGATTCACTTTTTTTCCATTCTTATTTGAGATAACTGGTTCTCTTTCATTATACTAGTTTGATAGCCTTAGAAAAGCATATTATGCACAAAGAATCTCGAAAAGAAAAAAAATTTTTTCCAAGTTTGGAAACTTCGTTACAATCACTTTTATTCTGTTCTTATTTGACATAACTGGTTCTCTTTCATTATACCAGTTTGATAGCCTCAGAAAAGAATATTATGTGCAAAGAATCTCGAAATGAAAAAAAATTTTTTTCGAAGTTTGGAAACTTCCTTAGAATCACTTTTTTTCCATTCTTATTTGAGATAACTGGTTCTCTTTCATTATACTAGTTTGGTAGCCTCAGAAAAGCATAATATGCACAAAGAATCTCGAAAAGAAAAAATTTTTTTTTCGAAGTTTGGAAACTTCTTTAGAATCACTTTTTTTCCGTTCTTATTTGAGATAACTGGTTCTCTTTCATTATGCTAGTTTGATAGCCTCAGTAAAGCATATTATGCGCAAAGAATCACGAAAAGAAAAAAAAATTTTTTCGAAGTATGGAAACTTCCTTAGAATCACTTTTTTTCCAATCTTATTTGAGATAACTGGTTCTCTTTCATTATACTAGTTTGATAGCTTCAGAAAAGCATATTATGCGCAAAGAATCTCGAAAAGAAAAATTTTTTTTTTTGAAGTTTGGCAACTTCCTTAGAATCACTTTTTTTCCGTTCTTATTTGAGATAACTGGTTCTCTTTCATTATACTATTTTGATAGCCTCAGAAAAGCATATTATGCGCAAAGAATGTCGAAAAGAAAAAATTTTTTTTTCGAAGTTTGGAAACTTCGTTAGAATCACTTTTTTTCCGTTCTTATTTGAGATAACTGGTTCTCTTTCATTATACTAGTTTGATACACTCAGAAAAGCATATTATGCGCAAAGAATCTCGAAAAGAAAAAATTTTTTTTTCGAAGTTTGGAAACTTCATTAGAAGCACTTTTTTTCCATTCTTATTGGAGATAACTGGTAATCTCTCATTATACTAGTTTGATAGCCTCAGAAAATCATATTATGCGCAAAGAATCTCGAAAAGAAAAAAAATTTTTTTCGAAGTTCGGAAACTTCGTTAGAATCACTTTTTTTCCGATCTTATTTGAGATAACTGGTTCTCTTTCATTATACTAGTTTGATAGCCTCAGAAAAGCATATTATGCGCAAAGAATCTCGAAAAGAAAAAAATTTTTTTTCGAAGGTTGGAAACTTCTTTAGAATAACTTTTTTTCCGTTCTTATTTGAGATAACTGGTTCTCTTTCATTATACTAATTAGATAGCCTCAGAAAAGCATATTACGCGCAAAGAATCTCGAAAATAAAAAAAATTTTTTTAGAAGTTTGGAAACTTCGTTAGAATCACTTTTTTTCCGTTCTTATTTGAGATAACTGGTTCTCTTTCATTATAATATTTTGATAGCCTCAGAAGGACATATTATACGGTGAGAATCTCGAAAAGAAAAAAAACTTTTTTCGAATTTTGGAAACTTCGTTAGAATCACTTTTTTTCCGTTCTTATTTGAGATAACTGGTTCTCTTTCATTATACTAGTTTGATACACTCAGTAAAGCATATTATGCGCAAAGAATCTCGAAAAGAAAAAAAATTTTTTTCGAAGTCTGGAAACTTCGTTAGAATTACTTTTTTTCCGTTCTTATTTGAGATAACTGGTTCTCTTTCATTATAGTAGTTTCATAGCCTCAGAAAAGCATATTATGCGCAAAGAATCTCGAAATGAAAAAAATTTTTTTCGAAGTTTGGAAACTCCCTTAGAATCACTTTTTTTCCAATCTTATTTGAGATAACTGGTTCTCTTTCATTATACTAGTTTGATAGCCTCAGAAAAGCATATTATGCGCAAAGAATCTCGAAATGAAAAAAATTTTTTTCGAAGTTTGGAAACTCCCTTAGAATCACTTTTTTTCCAATCTTATTTGAGATAACTGGTTCTCTTTCATTATACTAGTTTGATAGCCTCAGAAAAGCATATTATGCGCAAAGAATCTCGAAAAGAAAAAATTTTTTTTTTTGAAGTTTGGAAACTTCTTTAGAATCACTTTTTTTGCGTCTTATTTGAACTACCTGGTGCTCTTTCATTATACTAGTTTGATAGCCTTAGAAAAGAATATTATGCGCAAAGAATCTCGAAAAGAAAAAAATTTTTTTTCGAAGTTTGGAAACTTCCTTAGAAGCACTTTTTTTTCCATTCTTATTTGAGATAACTGGTAATCTCTCATTATACTAGTTTGATAGCCTCAGAAAAGCATATTATGCGCAAAGAATCTCGAAAAGAAAAAAAAACTTTTTCGTAGTTTGGAAACTTCGTTTGAATCACTTTTTTTCCGTTCTTATTTGAGATAACTGGTTCTCTTTCATTATACTAGTTTGATAGCCTCTGTAAAGCATATTAAGCGCAATGAATCTCGAAAAGAAAAAAAAATTTTTTCGAAGTTTGGAAACGTCGTTTGAATCACTTTTTTCGGTTCTTATTTGAGATAACTGGTTCTCTTTCATTATAGTAGTTTGATAGCCTCAGAAAAGCATATTATGCGCAAAGAATTTCGAAATGAAAAAAATTTTTTTTCGAAGTTTGGAAACTTCCTTAGAATCACTTTTTTTCCATTCTTATTTGAGATAAATGGTAATCTCTCATTATACTAGTTTGATAGCCTCAGAAAAGCATATTATGCGCAAAGAAACTCGAAAAGAAGAAATTTTTTTTTCGAAGTTTGTAAACTTCGTTAGAATCACCTTTTTTCCGTTGTTAATTGAGATAACGGGTTCTCTTTCATTATACTAGTTTGATAGCCTCAGAAAAGCATATTATGCGCAAAGAATCTCGACAGGAAGAAATTTTTTTTTCGAAGTTTGGAAACTTCGTTACAATCACTTTTTTTCCTTTGTTATTTGAGATAACTGGTTCTCTTTCATTATACTAGTTTGATAGCCTCAGTAAAGCATATTATGCGCAAAGAATCTTGAAAAGAAAAAAATTTTTTTCGAAGTTTGGAAACTTCGTTAGAATCACTTTTTTTCCGTTCTTATTTGAGATAACTGGTTCTCTTTCATCATAGTAGTTTCATTGCCTCAGAAAAGCATATTATGCGCAAAGATTCTCGAAATGAAAAAAATTTTATTCGAAGTTTGGAAACTTCCTTAGAATCACTTTTTTTCCAATTTTTTTTGAAATAACTGATTCTCTTTCATTATACTAATTAGATAGCCTCAGAAAAGCATATTATGCGCAAAGAATCTCGAAAAAAAAAAATTTTTTTTAGAAGTTTGGAAACTTCGTTAGAATCAGTTTTTTTCCGCTCTTATTTTAGATAACTGCTTCTCTTTCATTATACTAGTTTGATAGCCTCAGAAAAGCATATTATACGGTGAGAATCTCGAAAAGAAAAAAAGCTTTTTTCGAAGTTGGAAACTTCATTAGAATCACTTTTTTTCCGTTCTTATTTGAGATAACTGGTTCCTTTTCATTATACTAGTTTGATAGCCTCAGAAAAGCATATTATGCGCAAAGAATCTCGAAAAGAAAAAAATTTTTTTTCGAAGTTTGGAAACTTCTTTAGAATCACTTTTTTTCCATTCTTATTTGAGATAACTGGTAATCTCTCATTATACTAGTTTGATAGCCTCAGAAAAGCATATTATGCCCAAAGAATCTCGAAAAGAAAAAAAATTTTTTTCGAAGTTTGGAAACGTCGTTTGAATCACTTTTTTCCGTTCTTATTTGAGATAACTGGTTCTCTTTCATTATAGTAGTTTGATAGCCTCAGAAAAGCATATTATGCGCATAGAATCTCGAAAAGAAAAAATTTTTTTTCGAAGTTTGGAAACTTCCTTAGAATCACTTTTTTTCCGTTCTTATTTGAGATAACTGGTTCTCTTTCATTATACTAGTTTGATAGCCTCAGAAAAGCATATTATGCGCAAAGAATCTCGAAAAGAAAAAAATCTTTTTTCGAAGTTTAGAAACTTCCTTAGAAACACTCTTTTTCCATTCTTATTTGAGTTAACTGGTTCTATTTCATTATAGTAGTTTGATAGCCTCAGAAAAGCATATTATGCGCATAGAATCTCGAAATGAAAAAAATTTTTTTTCGAAGTTTGGAAAGTTCCTTAGAATCACTTTTTTTCCGTTCTTATTTGAGATAACTGGTTCTCTTTCATTATACTAGTTTGATAGCCTCAGAAAAGCATATTATGCGCAAAGAATCTCGAAAAGAAAAAAATCATTTTTCGAAGTTTGAAAACTTCGTTAGAATCACTTTTTTTCCGTTCTTATTTGAGATAACTGGTTCTCTTTCATTATACTAGTTTGATAGCCTCAGAAAAGCATATTATGCGCAAAGAATCTCGAAAATAAAAAAAAAAAATTTCGAAGTTTGAAACTTCGTTAGAATCACTTTTTTTTTCGTTCTTATTTGAGATAACTGGTTCTCTTTCATTATACTAGTTTGATAGCCTCAGAAAAGCATATTATGCGCAAAGGATCTCGAAAAGAAAAAAAATTTTTTTCGAAGTTTGGAAACGTCGTTTGAATCACTTTTTTCCGTTCTTATTCAAGATAACTGGTTCTCTTTCATTATAGTAGTTTGATAGCCTCAGTAAAGCATATTATGCGCAAAGAATATGGAAAAGAAAAAAAAATTTTTTTCGAAGTTTGGAAACTTCGTTAGAATCACTTTTTTTCCGTTCTTATTTGAGATAACTGGTTCTCTTTCATTATACTAGTTTGATATTCTAAGAAAAGCATATTATGCGCAAAGAATCTCGAAAAGAAAAAAAAATTTTTTCGAAGTTTGGAAACTTCGTTTGAACCACTTTTTTTCCGTTCTTATTTGAGATAACTGGATCTCTTTCATTATACTGGTTTGATAGCCTCAGAAAAGCATATTTAGCGCAAAGAATCACGAAAGAAAAAAAAATTTTTTTCGAAGTTTGGAAACTTCGTTTGAATCACTTTTTTTCCGTTCTTATTTGAGATAACTGGTTCTCTTTCATTATACTAGTTTGATAGCCTCAGAAAAGCATATTATGCGCAAAGAATCTCGAAAAGAAAAAATTTTTTATTCGAAGTTTGGAAACTTCGATAGAATCACTTTTTTTCCGTTCTTATTTGAGATAACTGGTTCTCTTTCATTATACTAGTTTGATAGCCTCAGAAAAGCATATTATGCGCAAGGAATCTCGAAAAGAAAAAAATTTTTTTTCTAAGTTTGGAAACTTCATTAGAATCACTTTTTTTCCATTGTGATTTGAGATAACTTTTAATCTCTCATTATACTAGTTTGATAGCCTCAGAAAAGCATATTATGCGCCAGAATCTCGAAAAGAAAAAAATTTTTTTTCGAAGTTTGGAAACTTCTTTAGAATCACTTTTTTTCCGTTCTTATTTGAGATAACTGGTTCTCTTTCATTATACTGGTTTGATAGCCTCAGAAAAGCATATTATGCGCAAAGAATCTCCAAAAGAAAAAAAATCTTTTTTCAAAGTTTGGAAACTTCCTTAGAAACACTTTTTTTACCATTCTTATTTGAATTAACTGGTTCTCTTTCATTATACTAGTTTGATAGCCTCAGAAAAGCATATTATGCACAAAGAATCTCGAAAGAAAAATTTTTTTTTCGAAGTTTGGAAACTTCGTTAGAATCACTTTTTTTCCGTTCTTATTTGAGATAACTGGTTCTCTTTCATTATACTAGTTTGATAGCCTCAGAAAAGCATATTATGCGCAAAGAATCTGGAAAATAAAAAAAAAATTTTTCGAAGTTTGAAACTTCGTTAGAATCACTTTTTTTCCGTTCTTATTTGAGATAACTGGTTCTCTTTCATTATACTAGTTTGATAGCCTCAGAAAAGCATATAATGCGCAAGGAATCTCGAAAAGAAAAAAAATTTTTTTCGAAGTTTGGAAACTTCGTTAGAATCACTTTTTTTCCGTTCTTATTTGAGATAACTGGTTCTCTTTCATTATACTAGTTTGATAGCCTTAGAAAAGCATATTATGCACAAAGAATCTCGAAAAGAAAAAAAATTTTTTTCAAGTTTGGAAACTTCGTTACAATCACTTTTATTCTGTTCTTATTTGACATAACTGGTTCTCTTTCATTATACCAGTTTGATAGCCTCAGAAAAGCATATTATGTGCAAACAATCTCGAAATGAAAAAAATTTTTTTTCGAAGTTTGGAAACTTCCTTAGAATCACTTTTTTTCCATTCTTATTTGAGATAACTGGTTCTCTTTCATTATACTAGTTTGGTAGCCTCAGAAAAGCATAATATGCAAAAAGAATCTCGAAAAGAAAAAAATTTTTTTTCGAAGTTTGGAAACTTCTTCAGAATCACTTTTTTTCCGTTCTTATTTGAGATAACTGGTTCTCTTTCATTATGCTAGTTTGATAGCCTCAGTAAAGCATATTATGCGCAAAGAATCACGAAAAGAAAAAAAAATTTTTTCGAAGTTTGGAAACTTCCTTAGAATCACTTTTTATCCAATCTTATTTGAGATAACTGGTTCTCTTTCATTATACTAGTTTGATAGCTTCAGAAAAGCATATTATGCGCAAAGAATCTCGAAAAGAAAAATTTTTTTTTTTGAAGTTTGGAAACTTCCTTAGAATCACTTTTTTTCCGTTCTTATTTGAGATAACTGGTTCTCTTTCATTATACTATTTTGATAGCCTCAGAAAAGCATATTATGCGCAAAGAATGTCGAAAAGAAAAAATTTTTTTTTCGAAGTTTGGAAACTTCGTTAGAATCACTTTTTTTCCGTTCTTATTTGAGATAACTGGTTCTCTTTCATTATACTAGTTTGATACACTCAGAAAAGCATATTATGCGCAAAGAATCTCGAAAAGAAAAAATTTTTTTTTCGAAGTTTGGAAACTTCATTAGAAGCACTTTTTTTCCATTCTTATTGGAGATAACTGGTAATCTCTCATTATACTAGTTTGATAGCCTCAGAAAATCATATTATGCGCAAAGAATCTCGAAAAGAAAAAAATTTTTTTTCGAAGTTTGGAAACTTCCTTAGAAACACTTTTTTTCCATTCTTATTTAAGTTAACTGGTTCTCTTTCATTATACTAGTTTGATAGCCTGAGAAAAGCATATTATGCGCAAAGAATCTCGAAAGAAAAAAAATTTTTTTCGTAGTTTGGAAACGTCGTTAGAATCACTTTTTTCCGTTCTTATTTGAGATAACTAGTTCTCTTTCATTATACAGTTTGATAGCCTCAGAAAAGCATATTATGCGCAAAAGAATCTCGAAAAGAAGAAAAATTTTTTTCGAAGTTTGGAAACTTCGTTAGAATCACTTTTTTCCGTTCTTATTTGAGATAACTGGTTCTCATTCATTGTACTAGTTTGATAGCCTCAGTTAAGCATATTATGCACAAAGAATCTCGAAAAGAAAAAAAAATTTTTTCGAAGTTTGGAAACTTCGTTAGAATCACTTTTTTTCCGATCTTATTTGAGATAACTGGTTCTCTTTCATTATACTAGTTTGATAGCCTCAGAAAAGCATATTATGCGCAAAGAATCTCGAAAAGAAAAAAATTTTTTTTCGAAGGTTGGAAACTTCTTTAGAATAACTTTTTTTCCGTTCTTATTTGAGATAACTGGTTCTCTTTCATTATACTAATTAGATAGCCTCAGAAAAGCATATTACGCGCAAAGAATCTCGAAAATAAAAAAAATTTTTTTAGAAGTTTGGAAACTTCGTTAGAATCACTTTTTTTCCGTTCTTATTTGAGATAACTGGTTCTCTTTCATTATACTATTTTGATAGCCTCAGAAGGACATATTATACGGTGAGAATCTCGAAAAGAAAAAAAACTTTTTTCGAATTTTGGAAACTTCGTTAGAATCACTTTTTTTCCGTTCTTATTTGAGATAACTGGTTCTCTTTCATTATACTAGTTTGATACACTCAGTAAAGCATATTATGCGCAAAGAATCTCGAAAAGAAAAAAAATTTTTTTCGAAGTCTGGAAACTTCGTTAGAATTACTTTTTTTCCGTTCTTATTTGAGATAACTGGTTCTCTTTCATTATAGTAGTTTCATAGCCTCAGAAAAGCATATTATGCGCAAAGAATCTCGAAATGAAAAAAATTTTTTTCGAAGTTTGGAAACTCCCTTAGAATCACTTTTTTTCCAATCTTATTTGAGATAACTGGTTCTCTTTCATTATACTAGTTTGATAGCCTCAGAAAAGCATATTATGCGCAAAGAATCTCGAAATGAAAAAAAATTTTTTCGAAGTTTGGAAACTCCCTTAGAATCACTTTTTTTCCAATCTTATTTGAGATAACTGGTTCTCTTTCATTATACTAGTTTGATAGCCTCAGAAAAGCATATTATGCGCAAAGAATCTCGAAAAGAAAAAAATTTTTTTTTTGAAGTTTGGAAACTTCCTTAGAAGCACTTTTTTTTCCATTCTTATTTGAGATAACTGGTAATCTCTCATTATACTAGTTTGATAGCCTCAGAAAAGCATATTATGCGCAAAGAATCTCGAAAAGAAAAAAAAATTTTTTCGTAGTTTGGAAACTTCGTTTGAATCACTTTTTTTCCGTTCTTATTTGAGATAACTGGTTCTCTTTCATTATACTAGTTTGATAGCCTCAGTAAAGCATATTATGCGCAAAGAATCTCGAAAAGAAAAAAAAATTTTTTCGAAGTTTGGAAACGTCGTTTGAATCACTTTTTTCGGTTCTTATTTGAGATAACTGGTTCTCTTTCATTATAGTAGTTTGATAGCCTCAGAAAAGCATATTATGCGCAAAGAATTTCGAAATGAAAAAAATTTTTTTTCGAAGTTTGGAAACTTCCTTAGAATCACTTTTTTTTCCATTCTTATTTGAGATAAATGGTAATCTCTCATTATACTAGTTTGATAGCTTCAGAAAAGCATATTATGCGCAAAGAAACTCGAAAAGAAGAAATTTTTTTTTCGAAGTTTGTAAACTTCGTTAGAATCACCTTATTTCCGTTGTTAATTGAGATAACGGGTTCTCTTTCATTATACTAGTTTGATAGCCTCAGAAAAGCATATTATGCGCAAAGAATCTCGACAGGAAGAAATTTTTTTTTCGAAGTTTGGAAACTTCGTTACAATCACTTTTTTTCCTTTGTTATTTGAGATAACTGGTTCTCTTTCATTATACTAGTTTGATAGCCTCAGTAAAGCATATTATGCGCAAAGAATCTCGAAAAGAAAAAAATTTTTTTCGAAGTTTGGAAACTTCGTTAGAATCACTTTTTTTCCGTTCTTATTTGAGATAACTGGTTCTCTTTCATCATAGTAGTTTGATTGCCTCAGAAAAGCATATTATGCGCAAAGATTCTCGAAATGAAAAAAATTTTATTCGAAGTTTGGAAACTTCCTTAGAATCACTTTTTTTCCAATTTTATTTGAAATAATTGGTTCTCTTTCATTATACTAGTTTGATAGCTTCAGAAAAGCATATTATGCGCAAAGAATCTCGAAAAGAAAAAATTTTTTTTTTTTGAAGTTTGGAAACTTTTTTAGAATCACTTTTTTTCCGTTCTTATTTGAGATAACTGGTTCTCTTTCATTATACTAGTTTGATAGCCTCAGAAAAGCATATTATGCGCAAAGAATCTCGAAAAGAAAAAATTTTTTCTTCGAAGTTTGGAAACTTCGTTAGAATCACTTTTTTTCCGTTCTTATTTGAGATAACTGGTTCTCTTTCATTATACTAGTCTGATAGCCTCAGAAAAGCATATTATGCGCAAGGAATCTCGAAAAGAAAAAAATTTTTTTCGCAGTTTGGAAACTTCATTAGAATCACTTATTTTCCATTCTGATTTGAGATAACTTGTAATCTCTCATTATACTAGTTTGATAGCCACAGAAAATCATATTATGCGCAAGGAATCTCGAAAAGAATAAAATTTTTTTTCGATGTTCCGAAAATTCGTTAGAATCACTTTTTTTCCGTTCTTATTTGAGATAACTGGTTCTCTTGCATTATACCAATTAGATAGCCTCAGAAAAGCATATTATACGCAAAGAATCTCGAAAATAAAAAAAATTTTTTTAGAAGTTTGGAAACTTCGTTAGAATCACTTTTTTTCCGTTCTTATTTGAGATAACTGGTTCTCTTTCATTATACCAATTAAATAGCCTCAGAAAAGCATATTATAAGCAAAGAATCTCGAAAAGAAAAAAATTTTTTTTCGAAGTTGGAAACTTCATTAGAATCACTTTTTTTCTATTCTTATTTGAGATAACTGGTAATCTCTCATTATACTAGTTTGATAGCCTCAGAAAAGCATATTATGCGCGAGAATCTCGAAAAGAAAAAAAGTTTTTTTCGAAGTTTCGAAACTTCCTTAGAATCACATTTTTCCGTTCTTATTTGAGATAACTCTCTTTCATTATACTAATTAGATAGCCTCAGAAAAGCATATTATGCGCAAAGAATCTCGAAAATAAAAAAATTTTTTTAGAACATTGGAAACTTCGTTAGAAACACTTTTTTTCCGTTCTTATTTGAGAGAACTGGTTCTCTTTCATTATACTAGTTAGATAGCCTCAGAAAAGCATATTATGCGCAAAGAATCTCGAAAAGAAAAAAATTTTTTTTCGAAGTTTGGAAACTTCGTTAGAATCACTTTTTTTCCATTCTTATTTGAGATAACTGGTAATCTCTCATTATATTAGTTTGATAGCCTCAGAAAAGCATATTATGAGCAAAGAATCTCGAAAAGAAAAAAAATTTTTTTCGAAGTTTGGAAACGTCGTTTGAATCACTTTTTTCCGTTCTTATTTGAGATAACTGGTTCTCTTTCATTATAGTAGTTTGATAGCCTCAGAAAAGCATATTATGCGCAAAGAAACTCGAAAAGAAGAAATTTTTTTTTCGAAGTTTGTAAACTTCGTTAGAATCACCTTTTTTCCGTTGTTAATTGAGATAACGGGTTCTCTTTCATTATACTAGTTTGATAGCCTCAGAAAAGCATATTATGCGCAAAGAATCTCGACAGGAAGAAATTTTTTTTTCGAAGTTTGGAAACTTCGTTACAATCACTTTTTTTCCTTTGTTATTTGAGATAACTGGTTCTCTTTCATTATACTAGTTTGATAGCCTCAGTAAAGCATATTATGCGCAAAGAATCTCGAAAAGAAAAAAATTTTTTTCGAAGTTTGGAAACTTCGTTAGAATCACTTTTTTTCCGTTCTTATTTGAGATAACTGGTTCTCTTTCATTATACTAGTTTGATAGCCTCAGAAAAGCATATTATGCGCAAAGAATCTCGAAAAGAAAAAATTTTTTCTTCGAAGTTTGGAAACTTCGTTAGAATCACTTTTTTTCCGTTCTGATTTGAGATAACTGGTTCTCTTTCATTATACTAGTCTGATAGCCTCAGAAAAGCATATTATGCGCAAGGAATCTCGAAAAGAAAAAAATTTTTTTCGCAGTTTGGAAACTTCATTAGAATCACTTTTTTTCCATTCTGATTTGAGATAACTTGTAATCTCTCATTATACTAGTTTGATAGCCACAGAAAATCATATTATGCGCAAGGAATCTCGAAAAGAATAAAATTTTTTTTCGATGTTCCGAAAATTCGTTAGAATCACTTTTTTTCCGTTCTTATTTGAGATAACTGGTTCTCTTGCATTATACCAATTAGATAGCCTCAGAAAAGCATATTATACGCAAAGAATCTCGAAAATAAAAAAAATTTTTTTAGAAGTTTGGAAACTTCGTTAGAATCACTTTTTTTTCCGTTCTTATTTGAGATAACTGGTTCTCTTTCATTATACCAATTAGATAGCCTCAGAAAAGCATATTATAAGCAAAGAATCTCGAAAAGAAAAAAATTTTTTTTCGAAGTTGGAAACTTCATTAGAATCACTTTTTTTCTATTCTTATTTGAGATAACTGGTAATCTCTCATTATACTAGTTTGATAGCCTCAGAAAAGCATATTATGCGCGAGAATCTCGAAAAGAAAAAAAGTTTTTTTCGAAGTTTCGAAACTTCCTTAGAATCACATTTTTCCGTTCTTATTTGAGATAACTCTCTTTCATTATACTAATTAGATAGCCTAAGAAAAGCATATTATGCGCAAAGAATCTCGAAAATAAAAAAAATTTTTTAGAACATTGGAAACTTCGTTAGAAACACTTTTTTTCCGTTCTTATTTGAGAGAACTGGTTCTCTTTCATTATACTAGTTAGATAGCCTCAGAAAAGCATATTATGCGCAAAGAATCTCGAAAAGTAAAAAATTTTTTTCGAAGTTTGGAAACTTCGTTAGAATCACTTTTTTTCCATTCTTATTTGAGATAACTGGTAATCTCTCATTATATTAGTTTGATAGCCTCAGAAAAGGATATTATGCGCAAAGAATCTCGAAAAGAAAAAAAATTTTTTTCGAAGTTTGGAAACGTCGTTTGAATCACTTTTTTCCGTTCTTATTTGAGATAACTGGTTCTCTTTCATTATAGTAGTTTGATAGCCTCAGAAAAGCATATTATGCGCAAAGAATCTCGAAAAGAAAAAAAATTTTTTTCGAAGTTTTGAAACTTTTTAGAATCACTTTTTTTCCGTTCTTATTTGAGATAACTGGTTCTCTTTCATTATACTAGTTTTATAGCCTCAGAAAAGCATATTATGCGAAAAGAATCTCCAAAAGAAAAAAAATCTTTTTTCAAAGTTTGGAAACTTCCTTAGAAACACTTTTTTTCCATTCTTATTTGAGTTAACTGGTTCTCTTTCATTATACTAGTTTGATAGCCTCAGAAAAGCATATTATGCACAAAGAATCTCGAAAGAAAAATTTTTTTTTTCGAAGTTTGGAAACTTCGTTAGAATCACTTTTTTTCCGTTCTTATTTGAGATAACTGGTTTTCTTTCATTATACTAGTTTGATAGCCTCAGAAAAGCATATTATGCGCAAAGAATCTCGAAAATAAAAAAAAAATTTTTCGAAGTTTGAAACTTCGTTAGAATCACTTTTTTTCCGTTCTTATTTGAGATAACTGGTTCTCTTTCATTATACTAGTTTGATAGCATCAGAAAAGCATATTATGCGCAAAGAATCTCCAAAAGAAAAAAAATCGTTTTTCAAAGTTTGGAAACTTTCTTAGAAACACTTTTTTTCCATTCTTATTTGAGTTAACTGGTTCTCTTTCATTATACTAGTTTGATAGCCTCAGAAAAGCATATTATGCACAAAGAATCTCGAAAGAAAAATTTTTTTTTTCGAAGTTTGGAAACTTCGTTAGAATCACTTTTTTTCCGTTCTTATTTGAGATAACTGGTTCTGTTTCATTATACTAGTTTGATAACCTCAGAAAAGCATATTATGCGCAAAGAATCTCGAAATGAAAATAATTTTTTTTCGAAGTTTGGAAACTTCTTTAGAATCACTTTTTTTCCATTCTTATTTGAGATAACTGGTTCTCTTTCATTATACTAGTTTGATAGCCTCAGAAAAGCATAATATGCACAAAGAATCTCGAAAAGAAAAAAAATTTTTTTCGAAGTTTGGAAACTTCGTTAGAATCTCTTTTTTTCCGTTCTTATTTGAGATAACTGGTTCTCTTTCATTATACTAGTTTGATAGCCTCAGTAAAGCATATTATGCGCAAAGAATCACGAAAAGAAAAAAAAATTTTTTGAAGTTTGGAAACTTCGTTAGAATCAATTTTTTTCCATTCTTATTTGAGATAACTGGTTCTCTTTCATTATACTAGTTTGATAGCTTCAGAAAAGCATATTATGCGCAAAGAATCTCGAAAAGAAAAATTTTTTTTTTTTTGAAGTTTGGAAACTTCTTTAGAATGACTTTTTTTCCGTTCTTATTTGAGATAACTGGTTCTCTTTCATTATACTAGTTTGATAGCCTCAGAAAAGCATATTATGCGCAAAGAATCTCGAAAAGAAAAAATTTTTTTTTCGAAGTTTGGAAACTTCGTTAGAATCCCTTTTTTTCCGTTCTTATTTGAGATAACTGGTTCTCTTTCATTATACTAGTTTGATACACTCAGAAAAGCATATTATGCGCAAAGAATCTCGAAAAGAAAAAAAATTTTTTTCGAAGTTTGGAAACTTCATTAGAAGCACTTTTTTTCCATTCTTATTTGAGATAACTGGTAATTTCTCATTATACTAGTTTGATGGCCTCAGAAAATCATATTATGCGCAAAGAATCTCGAAAAGAAAAAAAATTTTTTTCGAAGTTCGGAAACTTCGTTAGAATCACTTTTTTTCCGTTCTTATTTGAGATAACTGATTCTCTTTCATTATACTAATTAGATAGCCTCAGAAAAGCATATTATGCGCAAAGAATCTCGAAAAAAAAAATTTTTTTAGAAGTTTGGAAACTTCGTTAGAATCAGTTTTTTTCCGCTCTTATTTGAGATAACTGCTTCTCTTTCATTATACTAGTTTGATAGCCTCAGAAAAGCATATTATACGGTGAGAATCTCGAAAAGAAAAAAAGCTTTTTTCGAAGTTGGAAACTTCATTAGAATCACTTTTTTTCCGTTCTTATTTGAGATAACTGGTTCCTTTTCATTATACTAGTTTGTAGCCTCAGAAAAGCATATTATGCGCAAAGAATCTCGAAAAGAAAAAAATTTTTTTTCGAAGTTTGGAAACTTCTTTAGAATCACTTTTTTTCCATTCTTATTTGAGATAACTGGTAATCTCTCATTATACTAGTTTGATAGCCTCAGAAAAGCATATTATGCCCAAAGAATCTCGAAAAGAAAAAAAATTTTTTTCGAAGTTTGGAAACGTCGTTTGAATCACTTTTTTCCGTTCTTATTTGAGATAACTGGTTCTCTTTCATTATAGTAGTTTGATAGCCTCAGAAAAGCATACTATGCGCAAAGAATCTCGAAAAGAAAAAAATCTTTTTTCGAAGTTTAGAAACTTCCTTAGAAACACTTTTTTTCCATTCTTATTTGAGTTAACTGGTTCTATTTCATTATAGTAGTTTGATAGCCTCAGAAAAGCATATTATGCGCATAGAATCTCGAAATGAAAAAAATTTTTTTTCGAAGTTTGGAAACTTCCTTAGAATCACTTTTTTTCCGTTCTTATTTGAGATAACTGGTTCTCTTTCATTATACTAGTTTGATAGCCTCAGAAAAGCATATTATGCGCAAAGAATCTCGAAAAGAAAAAAATCATTTTTCGAAGTTTGAAAACTTCGTTAGAATCACTTTTTTTCCGTTCTTATTTGAGATAACTGGTTCTCTTTCATTATACTAGTTTGATAGCCACAGAAAAGCATATTATGCGCAAAGAATCTCGAAAATAAAAAAAAAAAATTTCGAAGTTTGAAACTTCGTTAGAATCACTTTTTTTTTCGTTCTTATTTGAGATAACTGGTTCTCTTTCATTATACTAGTTTGATAGCCTCAGAAAAGCATATTAAGCGCAAAGAATCTCGAAAAGAAAAAAAATTTTTTTCGAAGTTTGGAAACGTCGTATGAATCACTTTTTTCCGTTCTTATTTGAGATAACTGGTTCTCTTTCATTATAGTAGTTTGATAGCCTCAGTAAAGCATATTATGCGCAAAGAATATGGAAAAGAAAAAAAATTTTTTTCGAAGTTTGGAAACTTCGTTAGAATCACTTTTTTTCCGTTCTTATTTGAGATAACTGGTTCTCTTTCATTATACTAGTTTGATATTCTAAGAAAAGCATATTATGCGCAAAGAATCTCGAAAAGAAAAAATTTTTTTTTTTTGAAGTTTGGAAACTTTTTTAGAATCACTTTTTTTCCGTTCTTATTTGAGATAACTGGTTCTCTTTCATTATACTAGTTTGATAGCCTCAGAAAAGCATATTATGCGCAAAGAATCTCGAAAAGAAAAAATTTTTTCTTCGAAGTTTGGAAACTTCGTTAGAATCACTTTTTTTCGTTCTTATTTGAGATAACTGGTTCTCTTTCATTATACTAGTCTGATAGCCTCAGAAAAGCATATTATGCGCAAGGAATCTCGAAAAGAAAAAAATTTTTTTCGCATTTTGGAAACTTCATTAGAATCACTTTTTTTCCATTCTGATTTGAGATAACTTGTAATCTCTCATTATACTAGTTTGATAGCCACAGAAAATCATATTATGCGCAAGGAATCTCGAAAAGAATAAAATTTTTTTTCGATGTTCCGAAAATTCGTTAGAATCACTTTTTTTCCGTTCTTATTTGAGATAACTGGTTCTCTTGCATTATACCAATTAGATACCCTCAGAAAAGCATACTATACGCAAAGAATCTCGAAAATAAAAAAAATTTTTTTAGAAGTTTGGAAACTTCGTTAGAATCACTTTTTTTCCGTTCTTATTTGAGATAACTGGTTCTCTTTCATTATACCAATTAAATAGCCTCAGAAAAGCATATTATAAGCAAAGAATCTCGAAAAGAAAAAAATTTTTTTTCGAAGTTGGAAACTTCATTAGAATCACTTTTTTTCTATTCTTATTTGAGATAACTGGTAATCTCTCATTATACTAGTTTGATAGCCTCAGAAAACCATATTATGCGCGAGAATCTCGAAAAGAAAAAAAGTTTTTTTCGAAGTTTCGAAACTTCCTTAGAATCACATTTTTCCGTTCTTATTTGAGATAACTCTCTTTCATTATACTAATTAGATAGCCTCAGAAAAGCATATTATGCGCAAAGAATCTCGAAAATAAAAAAATTTTTTTAGAACATTGGAAACTTCGTTAGAAACACTTTTTTTCCGTTCTTATTTGAGAGAACTGGTTCTCTTTCATTATACTAGTTAGATAGCCTCAGAAAAGCATATTATGCGCAAAGAATCTCGAAAAGAAAAAAATTTTTTTTCGAAGTTTGGAAACTTCGTTAGAATCACTTTTTTTCCATTCTTATTTGAGATAACTGGTAATCTCTCATTATATTAGTTTGATAGCCTCAGAAAAGCATATTATGCGCAAAGAATCTCGAAAAGAAAAAAAATTTTTTTCGAAGTTTGGAAACGTCGTTTGAATCACTTTTTTCCGTTCTTATTTGAGATAACTGGTTCTCTTTCATTATAGTAGTTTGATAGCCTCAGAAAAGCATATTATGCGCAAAGAAACTCGAAAAGAAGAAATTTTTTTTTCGAAGTTTGTAAACTTCGTTAGAATCACCTATTTTCCGTTGTTAATTGAGATTACGGGTTCTCTTTCATTATACTAGTTTGATAGCCTCAGAAAAGCATATTATGCGCAAAGAATCTCGACAGGAAGAAATTTTTTTTTCGAAGTTTGGAAACTGCGTTACAATCACTTTTTTTCCTTTGTTATTTGAGATAACTGGTTCTCTTTCATTATACTAGTTTGATAGCCTCAGTAAAGCATATTATGCGCAAAGAATCTCGAAAAGAAAAAAATTTTTTTCGAAGTTTGGAAACTTCGTTAGAATCACTTTTTTTCCGTTCTTATTTGAGATAACTGGTTCTCTTTCATCATAGTAGTTTGATTGCCTCAGAAAAGCATATTATGCGCAAAGATTCTCGAAATGAAAAAAATTTTATTCGAAGTTTGGAAACTTCCTTAGAATCACTTTTTTTCCAATTTTATTTGAAATAATTGGTTCTCTTTCATTATACTGGTTTGATAGCTTCAGAAAAGCATATTATGCGCAAAGAATCTCGAAAAGAAAAAATTTTTTTTTTTGAAGTTTGGAAACTTCTTTAGAATCACTTTTTTTCCGTTCTTATTTGAGATAACTGGTTCTCTTTCATTATACTAGTTTGATAGCCTCAGAAAAGCATATTATGCGCAAAGAATATCGAAAAGAAAAAATTTTTTCTTCGAAGTTTGGAAACTTCGTTAGAATCACTTTTTTTCCGTTCTTATTTGAGATAACTGGTTCTCTTTCATTATACTAGTCTGATAGCCTCAGAAAAGCATATTATGCGCAAGGAATCTCGAAAAGAAAAAAATTTTTTTCGCAGTTTGGAAACTTCATTAGAATCACTTTTTTTCCATTCTGATTTGAGATAACTTGTAATCTCTCATTATACTAGTTTGATAGCCACAGAAAATCATATTATGCGCAAGGAATCTCGAAAAGAATAAAAATTTTTTTCGATGTTCCGAAAATTCGTTAGAATCACTTTTTTTCCGTTCTTATTTGAGATAACTGGTTCTCTTGCATTATACCAATTAGATAGCCTCAGAAAAGCATATTATACGCAAAGAATCTCGAAAAGAAAAAAATTTTTTTTCGAAGTTGGAAACTTCATTAGAATCACTTTTTTTCTATTCTTATTTGAGATAACTGGTAATCTCTCATTATACTAGTTTGATAGCCTCAGAAAAGCATATTATGCGCGAGAATCTCGAAAAGAAAAAAAGTTTTTTTCGAAGTTTCGAAACTTCCTTAGAATCACATTTTTCCGTTCGTATTTGAGATAACTCTCTTTCATTATACTAATTAGATAGCCTAAGAAAAGCATATTATGCGCAAAGAATCTCGAAAATAAAAAAAATTTTTTAGAACATTGGAAACTTCGTTAGAAACACTTTTTTTCCGTTCTTATTTGAGAGAACTGGTTCTCTTTCATTATACTAGTTAGATAGCCTCAGAAAAGCATATTATGCGCAAAGAATCTCGAAAAGTAAAAAATTTTTTTCGAAGTTTGGAAACTTCGTTAGAATCACTTTTTTTCCATTCTTATTTGAGATAACTGGTAATCTCTCATTATATTAGTTTGATAGCCTCAGAAAAGGATATTATGCGCAAAGAATCTCGAAAAGAAAAAAAAATTTTTTCGAAGTTTGGAAACGTCGTTTGAATCACTTTTTTCCGTTCTTATTTGAGATAACTGGTTCTCTTTCATTATAGTAATTTGATAGCCTCAGAAAAGCATATTATGCGCAAAGAATCTCGAAAAGAAAAAAAATTTTTTTCGAAGTTTTGAAACTTTTTAGAATCACTTTTTTTCCGTTCTTATTTGAGATAACTGGTTCTCTTTCATTATACTAGTTTGATAGCCTCAGAAAAGCATATTATGCGAAAAGAATCTCCAAAAGAAAAAAAATCTTTTTTCAAAGTTTGGAAACTTCCTTAGAAACACTTTTTTTCCATTCTTATTTGAGTTAACTGGTTCTCTTTCATTATACTAGTTTGATAGCCTCAGAAAAGCATATTATGCACAAAGAATCTCGAAAGAAAAATTTTTTTTTTCGAAGTTTGGAAACTTCGTTAGAATCACTTTTTTTCCGTTCTTATTTGAGATAACTGGTTTTCTTTCATTATACTAGTTTGATAGCCTCAGAAAAGCATATTATGCGCAAAGAATCTCGAAAATAAAAAAAAAATTTTTCGAAGTTTGAAACTTCGTTAGAATCACTTTTTTTCCGTTCTTATTTGAGATAACTGGTTCTCTTTCATTATACTAGTTTGATAGCATCAGAAAAGCATATTATGCGCAAAGAATCTCCAAAAGAAAAAAAATCGTTTTTCAAAGTTTGGAAACTTTCTTAGAAACACTTTTTTTCCATTCTTATTTGAGTTAACTGGTTCTCTTTCATTATACTAGTTTGATAGCCTCAGAAAAGCATATTATGCACAAAGAATCTCGAAAGAAAAAATTTTTTTTTCGAAGTTTGGAAACTTCGTTAGAATCACTTTTTTTCCGTTCTTATTTGAGATAACTGGTTCTCTTTCATTATACTAGTTTGATAACCTCAGAAAAGCATATTATGCGCAAAGAATCTCGAAATGAAAATAATTTTTTTTCGAAGTTTGGAAACTTCTTTAGAATCACTTTTTTTCCATTCTTATTTGAGATAACTGGTTCTCTTTCATTATACTAGTTTGATAGCCTCAGAAAAGCATAATATGCACAAAGAATCTCGAAAAGAAAAAAAATTTTTTTCGAAGTTTGGAAACTTCGTTAGAATCTCTTTTTTTCCGTTCTTATTTGAGATAACTGGTTCTCTTTCATTATACTAGTTTGATAGCCTCAGTAAAGCATATTATGCGCAAAGAATCACGAAAAGAAAAAAAAATTTTTTGAAGTTTGGAAACTTCGTTAGAATCAATTTTTTTCCAATTTAATTTGAGATAACTGGTTCTCTTTCATTATACTAGTTTGATAGCTTCAGAAAAGCATATTATGCGCAAAGAATCTCGAAAAGAAAAATTTTTTTTTTTTTGAAGTTTGGAAACTTCTTTAGAATGACTTTTTTTCCGTTCTTATTTGAGATAACTGGTTCTCTTTCATTATACTAGTTTGATAGCCTCAGAAAAGCATATTATGCGCAAAGAATCTCGAAAAGAAAAAATTTTTTTTTCGAAGTTTGGAAACTTCGTTAGAATCCCTTTTTTTCCGTTCTTATTTGAGATAACTGGTTCTCTTTCATTATACTAGTTTGATACACTCAGAAAAGCATATTATGCGCAAAGAATCTCGAAAAGAAAAAAAATTTTTTTCGAAGTTTGGAAACTTCATTAGAAGCACTTTTTTTCCATTCTTATTTGAGATAACTGGTAATCTCTCATTATACTAGTTTGATGGCCTCAGAAAATCATATTATGCGCAAAGAATCTCGAAAAGAAAAAAAAATTTTTTCGAAGTTCGGAAACTTCGTTAGAATCATTTTTTTTCCGTTCTTATTTGAGATAACTGATTCTCTTTCATTATACTAATTAGATAGCCTCAGAAAAGCATATTATGCGCAAAGAATCTCGAAAAAAAAAATTTTTTTTAGAAGTTTGGAAACTTCGTTACAATCAGTTTTTTTCCGCTCTTATTTGAGATAACTGCTTCTCTTTCATTATAGTAGTTTGATAGCCTCAGAAAAGCATATTATACGGTGAGAATCTCGAAAAGAAAAAAAGCTTTTTTCGAAGTTGGAAACTTCATTAGAATCACTTTTTTTCCGTTCTTATTTGAGATAACTGGTTCCTTTTCATTATACTAGTTTGATAGCCTCAGAAAAGCATATTATGCGCAAAGAATCTCGAAAAGAAAAAAATTTTTTTTCGAAGTTTGGTAACTTCTTTAGAATCACTTTTTTTCCATTCTTATTTGAGATAACTGGTAATCTCTCATTATACTAGTTTGATAGCCTCAGAAAAGCATATTATGCCCAAAGAATCTCGAAAAGAAAAAAAATTTTTTTCGAAGTTTGGAAACGTCGTTTGAATCACTTTTTTCCGTTCTTATTTGAGATAACTGGTTCTCTTTCATTATAGTAGTTTGATAGCCTCAGAAAAGCATATTATGCGCATAGAATCTCGAAAAGAAAAAATTTTTTTTCGAAGTTTGGAAACTTCCTTAGAATCACATTTTTTCCGTTCTTATTTGAGATAACTGGTTCTCTTTCATTATACTAGTTTGATAGCCTCAGAAAAGCATACTATGCGCAAAGAATCTCGAAAAGAAAAAAATCTTTTTTCGAAGTTTAGAAACTTCCTTAGAAACACTTTTTTTCCATTCTTATTTGAGTTAAATGGTTCTATTTCATTATAGTAGTTTGATAGCCTCAGAAAAGCATATTATGCGCATAGAATCTCGAAATGAAAAAAATTTTTTTTCGAAGTTTGGAAACTTCCTTAGAATCACTTTTTTTCCGTTCTTATTTGAGATAACTGGTTCTCTTTCATTATACTAGTTTGATAGCCTCAGAAAAGCATATTATGCGCAAAGAATCTCGAAAAGAAAAAAATCATTTTTCGAAGTTTGAAAACTTCGTTAGAATCACTTTTTTTCCGTTCTTATTTGAGATAACTGGTTCTCTTTCATTATACTAGTTTGATAGCCACAGAAAAGCATATTATGCGCAAAGAATCTCGAAAATAAAAAAAAAAATTTCGAAGTTTGAAACTTCGTTAGAATCACTTTTTTTTTCGTTCTTATTTGAGATAACTGGTTCTCTTTCATTATACTAGTTTGATAGCCTCAGAAAAGCATATTATGCGCAAAGAATCTCGAAAAGAAAAAAAATTTTTTTCGAAGTTTGGAAACGTCGTTTGAATCACTTTTTTCCGTTCTTATTTGAGATAACTGGTTCTCTTTCATTATAGTAGTTTGATAGCCTCAGTAAAGCATATTATGCGCAAAGAATATGGAAAAGAAAAAAAATTTTTTTCGAAGTTTGGAAACTTCGTTAGAATCACTTTTTTTCCGTTCTTATTTGAGATAACTGGTTCTCTTTCATTATACTAGTTTGATATTCTAAGAAAAGCATATTATGCGCAAAGAATCTCGAAAAGAAAAAAAATTTTTTTCGAAGTTTGGAAACTTCGTTTGAACCACTTTTTTTCCGTTCTTATTTGAGATAACTGGATCTCTTTCATTATACTGGTTTGATAGCCTCAGAAAAGCATATTTAGCGCAAAGAATCACGAAAGAAAAAAAAATTTTTTTCGAAGTTTGGAAACTTCGTTTGAATCACTTTTTTTCCGTTCTTATTTGAGATAACTGGTTCTCTTTCATTATACTAGTTTGATAGCCTCAGAAAAGCATATTATGCGCAAAGAATCTCGAAAAGAAAAAATTTTTTCTTCGAAGTTTGGAAACTTCGTTAGAATCACTTTTTTTCCGTTCTTATTTGAGATAACTGGTTCTCTTTCATTATACTAGTTAGATAGCCTCAGAAAAGCATATTATGCGCAAAGAATCTCGAAAAGAAAAAAATTTTTTTTCGAAGTTTGGAAACTTCGTTAGAATCACTTTTTTTCCATTCTTATTTGAGATAACTGGTAATCTCTCATTATATTAGTTTGATAGCCTCAGAAAAGGATATTATGCGCAAAGAATCTCGAAAAGAAAAAAAATTTTTTTCGAAGTTTGGAAACGTCGTTTGAATCACTTTTTTCCGTTCTTATTTGAGATAACTGGTTCTCTTTCAGTATAGTAGTTTGATAGCCTCAGAAAAGCATATTATGCGCAAAGAATCTCGAAAAGAAAAAAAATTTTTTTCGAAGTTTTGAAACTTTTTAGAATCACTTTTTTTCCGTTCTTATTTGAGATAACTGGTTCTCTTTCATTATACTAGTTTGATAGCCTCAGAAAAGCATATTATGCGAAAAGAATCTCCAAAAGAAAAAAAATCTTTTTTCAAAGTTTGGAAACTTCCTTAGAAACACTTTTTTTCCATTCTTATTTGAGTTAACTGGTTCTCTTTAATTATACTAGTTTGATAGCCTCAGAAAAGCATATTATGCACAAAGAATCTCGAAAGAAAAATTTTTTTTTTCGAAGTTTGGAAACTTCGTTAGAATCACTTTTTTTCCGTTCTCTTTTGAGATAACTGGTTTTCTTTCATTATACTAGTTTGATAGCCTCAGAAAAGCATATTATGCGCAAAGAATCTCGAAAATAAAAAAAAAAATTTTCGAAGTTTGAAACTTCGTTAGAATCACTTTTTTTCCGTTCTTATTTGAGATAACTGGTTCTCTTTCATTATACTAGTTTGATAGCATCAGAAAAGCATATTTTGCGCAAAGAATCTCCAAAAGAAAAAAAATCGTTTTTAAAAGTTTGGAAACTTTCTTAGAAACACTTTTTTTCCATTCTTATTTGAGTTAACTGGTTCTGTTTCATTATACTAGTTTGATAGCCTCAGAAAAGCATATTATGCACAAAGAATCTCGAAAGAAAAATTTTTTTTTTCGAAGTTTGGAAACTTCGTTAGAATCTCTTTTTTTCCGTTCTTATTTGAGATAACTGGTTCTCTTTCATTATACTAGTTTGATAACCTCAGAAAAGCATATTATGCGCAAAGAATCTCGAAATGAAAATAATTTTTTTTCGAAGTTTGGAAACTTCTTTAGAATCACTTTTTTTCCATTCTTATTTGAGATAACTGGTTCTCTTTCATTATACTAGTTTGATAGCCTCAGAAAAGCATATTATGCGCAAAGAATCTCGAAAAGAAAAAATTTTTTTTTCGAAGTTTGGAAACTTCGTTAGAATCCCTTTTTTTCCGTTCTTATTTGAGATAACTGGTTCTCTTTCATTATACTAGTTTGATACACTCAGAAAAGCATATTATGCGCAAAGAATCTCGAAAAGAAAAAAAAATTTTTTCGAAGTTTGGAAACTTCATTAGAAGCACTTTTTTTCCATTCTTATTTGAGATAACTGGTAATCTCTCATTATACTAGTTTGATGGCCTCAGAAAATCATATTATGCGCAAAGAATCTCGAAAAGAAAAAAATTTTTTTCGAAGTTCGGAAACTTCGTTGGAATCACTTTTTTTCCGTTCTTATTTGAGATAACTGATTCTCTTTCATTATACTAATTAGATAGCCTCAGAAAAGCATATTATGCGCAAAGAATCTCGAAAAAAAAAAATTTTTTTTAGAAGTTTGGAAACTTCGTTAGAATCAGTTTTTTTCCGCTCTTATTTTAGATAACTGCTTCTCTTTCATTATACTAGTTTGATAGCCTCAGAAAAGCATATTATACGGTGAGAATCTCGAAAAGAAAAAAAGCTTTTTTCGAAGTTGGAAACTTCATTAGAATCACTTTTTTTCCGTTCTTATTTGAGATAACTGGTTCCTTTTCATTATACTAGTTTGATAGCCTCAGAAAAGCATATTATGCGCAAAGAATCTCGAAAAGAAAAAAATTTTTTTTCGAAGTTTGGAAACTTCTTTAGAATCACTTTTTTTCCATTCTTATTTGAGATAACTGGTAATCTCTCATTATACTAGTTTGATAGCCTCAGAAAAGCATATTATGCCCAAAGAATCTCGAAAAGAAAAAAAATTTTTTTCGAAGTTTGGAAACGTCGTTTGAATCACTTTTTTCCGTTCTTATTTGAGATAACTGGTTCTCTTTCATTATAGTAGTTTGATAGCCTCAGAAAAGCATATTATGCGCATAGAATCTCGAAAAAAAAAATTTTTTTTCGAAGTTTGGAAACTTCCTTAGAATCACTTTTTTTCCGTTCTTATTTGAGATAACTGGTTCTCTTTCATTATACTAGTTTGATAGCCTCAGAAAAGCATATTATGCGCAAAGAATCTCGCAAAGAAAAAAATCTTTTTTCGAAGTTTAGAAACTTCCTTAGAAACACTCTTTTTCCATTCTTATTTGAGTTAACTGGTTCTATTTCATTATAGTAGTTTGATAGCCTCAGAAAAGCATATTATGCGCATAGAATCTCGAAATGAAAAAAATTTTTTTTCGAAGTTTGGAAACTTCCTTAGAATCACTTTTTTTCCGTTCTTATTTGAGATAACTGGTTCTCTTTCATTATACTAGTTTGATAGCCTCAGAAAAGCATATTATGCGCAAAGAATCTCGAAAAGAAAAAAATCATTTTTCGAAGTTTGAAAACTTCGTTAGAATCACTTTTTTTCCGTTCTTATTTGAGATAACTGGTTCTCTTTCATTATACTAGTTTGATAGCCTCAGAAAAGCATATTATGCGCAAAGAATCTCGAAAATAAAAAAAAAAAATTTCGAAGTTCGAAACTTCGTTAGAATCACTTTTTTTTTCGTTCTTATTTGAGATAACTGGTTCTCTTTCATTATACTAGTTTGATAGCCTCAGAAAAGCATATTATGCGCAAAGAATCTCGAAAAGAAAAAAAATTTTTTTCGAAGTTTGGAAACGTCGTTTGAATCACTTTTTTCCGTTCTTATTTGAGATAACTGGTTCTCTTTCATTATAAAAGTTTGATAGCCTCAGTAAAGCATATTATGCGCAAAGAATATGGAAAAAAAAAAAATTTTTTTCGAAGTTTGGAAACTTCGTTAGAATCACTTTTTTTCCGTTCTTATTTGAGATAACTGGTTCTCTTTCATTATACTAGTTTGATATTCTAAGAAAAGCATATTATGCGCAAAGAATCTCGAAAAGAAAAAAAATTTTTTTCGAAGTTTGGAAACTTCGTTTGAACCACTTTGTTTCCGTTCTTATTTGAGATAACTGGATCTCTTTCATTATACTAGTTTGATAGCCTCAGAAAAGCATATTTAGCGCAAAGAATCACGAAAGAAAAAAAAAGTTTTTCGAAGTTTGGAAACTTCGTTAGAATCACTTTTTTCCAGTTCTTATTTGAGATAACTGGTTCTCTTTCATTATACTAGTTTGATAGCCTCAGTTAAGCATATTATGCACAAAGAATCTCGAAAAGAAAAAAAAATTTTTTCGAAGTTTGGAAACTTCGTTAGAATCACTTTTTTCCCGATCTTATTTGAGATAACTGGTTCTCTTTCATTATACTAGTTTGATAGCCTCAGAAAAGCATATTATGCGCAAAGAATCTCGAAAAGAAAAAAATTTTTTTTCGAAGGTTGGAAACTTCTTTAGAATAACTTTTTTTCCGTTCTTATTTGAGATAACTGGTTCTCTTTCATTATACTAATTAGATAGCCTCAGAAAAGCATATTACGCGCAAAGAATCTCGAAAATAAAAAAAATTTTTTTAGAAGTTTGGAAACTTCGTTAGAATCACTTTTTTTCCGTTCTTATTTGAGATAACTGGTTCTCTTTCATTATACTATTTTGATAGCCTCAGAAAGACATATTATACGGTGAGAATCTCGAAAAGAAAAAAAACTTTTTTCGAATTTTGGAAACTTCGTTAGAATCACTTTTTTTCCGTTCTTATTTGAGATAACTGGTTCTCTTTCATTATACTAGTTTGATACACTCAGTAAAGCATATTATGCGCAAAGAATCTCGAAAAGAAAAAAAATTTTTTTCGAAGTCTGGAAACTTCGTTAGAATTACTTTTTTTCCGTTCTTATTTGAGATAACTGGTTCTCTTTCATTATAGTAGTTTCATATCCTCAGAAAAGCATATTATGCGCAAAGAATCTCGAAATGAAAAAAATTTTTTTCGAAGTTTGGAAACTCCCTTAGAATCACTTTTTTTCCAATCTTATTTGAGATAACTGGTTCTCTTTCATTATACTAGTTTGATAGCCTCAGAAAAGCATATTATGCGCAAAGATTCTCGAAAAGAAAAAAATTTTTTTTTTGAAGTTTGGAAACTTCTTTTGAATCACTTTTTTTGCGTCTTATTTGAACTACCTGGTGCTCTTTCATTATACTAGTTTGATAGCCTCAGAAAAGAATATTATGCGCAAAGAATCTCGAAAAGAAAAAAATTTTTTTTCGAAGTTTGGAAACTTCCTTAGAAGCACTTTTTTTTACCATTCTTATTTGAGATAACTGGTAATCTCTCATTATACTAGTTTGATAGCCTCAGAAAATCATATTATGCGCAAAGAATCTCGAAAAAAAAAAATTTTTTTTCGATGTTCGGAAACTTCGTTAGAATCACTTTTTTTCCGTTCTTATTTTAAATAACTGGTTCTCTTTCATTATACTAATTAGATAGCCTCAGAAAAGCATATTATGCGCAAAGAATCTCGAAAATAAAAAAAAAAATTTTTATAAGTTTGGAAACTGCGTTAGAATCACTTTTTTTCCGTTCTTATTTGAGATAACTGGTTGTCTTTCATTATACTAGTTTGATAGCCTCAGAAAAGCATATTATGCGCAAAGAATCTCGAAAAGAATAAAAAAATTTTTTCGTAGTTTGGAAACTTCGTTTGAATCACTTTTTTTCCGTTCTTATTTGAGATAACTGGTTCTCTTTCATTATACTAGTTTGATAGCCTCAGTAAAGCATATTATGCGCAAAGAATCTCGAAAAGAAAAAAAAATTTTTTCGAAGTTTGGAAACGTCGTTTGAATCTTTTTTTTCGGTTCTTATTTGAGATAACTGGTTCTCTCTCATTATACTAGTTTGATAGCCTCAGAAAAGCATATTATGCGCAAAGAATCTCGAAAAGAAGAAATTTTTTTTTCGAAGTTTGTAAACTTCGTTAGAATCACCTTTTTTCCGTTGTTAATTGAGATAACGGGTTCTCTTTCATTATACTAGTTTGATAGCCTCAGAAAAGCATATTATGCGCAAAGAATCTCGACAGGAAGAAATTTTTTTTTCGAAGTTTGGAAACTTCGTTACAATCACTTTTTTTCCGTTATTATTTGAGATAACTGGTTCTCTTTCATTATACTAGTTTGATAGCCTCAGTAAAGCATATTATGCGCAAAGAATCTCGAAAAGAAAAAAATTTTTTTCGAAGTTTCGAAACTTCGTTAGAATCACTTTTTTTCCGTTCTTATTTGAGATAACTGGTTCTCTTTCATCATAGTAGTTTGATAGCCTCAGAAAAGCATATTATGCGCAAAGATTCTCGAAATGAAAAAAATTTTATTCGAAGTTTGGAAACTTCCTTAGAATCACTTTTTTTCCAATTTTATTTTAAATAATTGGTTCTCTTTCATTATACTAGTTTGATAGCTTCAGAAAAGCATATTATGCGCAAAGAATCTCGAAAAGAAAAAATTTTTTTTTTTGAAGTTTGGAAACTTCTTTAGAATCACTTTTTTTCCGTTCTTATTTGAGATAACTGGTTCTCTTTCATTATACTAGTTTGATAGCCTCAGAAAAGCATATTATGCGCAAAGAATCTCGAAAAGAACAAATTTTTTCTTCGAAGTTTGGAAACTTCGTTAGAATCACTTTTTTTCCGTTTTTATTTGAGATAACTGGTTCTCTTTCATTATACTAGTCTGATAGCCTCAGAAAAGCATATTATGCGCAAGGAATCTCGAAAAGAAAAAAATTTTTTTCGCAGTTTGGAAACTTCATTAGAATCACTTTTTTTCCATTCTGATTTGAGATAACTTGTAATCTCTCATTATACTAGTTTGATAGCTTCAGAAAAGCATATTATGCGCAAAGAATCTCGAAAAGAAAAAATTTTTTTTTTTGAAGTTTGGAAACTTCTTTAGAATCACTTTTTTTCCGTTCTTATTTGAGATAACTGGTTCTCTTTCATTATACTAGTTTGATAGCCTCAGAAAAGCATATTATGCGCAAAGAATCTCGAAAAGAACAAATTTTTTCTTCGAAGTTTGGAAACTTCGTTAGAATCACTTTTTTTCCGTTCTTATTTGAAATAACTGGTTCTCTTTCATTATACTAGTCTGATAGCCTCAGAAAAGCATATTATGCGCAAGGAATCTCGAAAAGAAAAAAATTTTTTTCGCAGTTTGGAAACTTCATTAGAATCACTTTTTTTCCATTCTGATTTGAGATAACTTGTAATCTCTCATTATACTAGTTTGATAGCCACAGAAAATCATATTATGCGCAAGGAATCTCGAAAAGAATAAAATTTTTTTCGATGTTCCGAAAATTCGTTAGAATCACTTTTTTTCCGTTCTTATTTGAGATAACTGGTTCTCTTGCATTATACCAATTAGATAGCCTCAGAAAAGCATATTATACGCAAAGAATCTCGAAAATAAAAAAAATTTTTTTAGAAGTTTGGAAACTTCGTTAGAATCACTTTTTTTCCGTTCTTATTTGAGATAACTGGTTCTCTTTCATTATACCAATTAGATAGCCTCAGAAAAGCATATTATAAGCAAAGAATCTCGTAAAGAAAAAAATTTTTTTTCGAAGTTGGAAACTTCATTAGAATCACTTTTTTTCTATTCTTATTTGAGATAACTGGTAATCTCTCATTATACTAGTTTGATAGCCTCAGAAAACCATATTATGCGCGAGAATCTCGAAAAGAAAAAAATTTTTTTCGAAGTTTCGAAACTTCCTTAGAATCACATTTTTCCGTTCTTATTTGAGATAACTCTCTTTCATTATACTAATTAGATAGCCTCAGAAAAGCATATTATGCGCAAAGAATCTCGAAAATAAAAAAATTTTTTTAGAACATTGGAAACTTCGTTTGAAACACTTTTTTTCCGTTCTTATTTGAGAGAACTGGTTCTCTTTCATTATACTAATTAGATAGCCTCAGAAAAGCATATTATGCGCAAAGAATCTCGAAAAGAAAAAAATTTTTTTTCGAAGTTTGGAAACTTCGTTAGAATCACTTTTTTTCCATTCTTATTTGAGATAACTGGTAATCTCTCATTATATTAGTTTGATAGCCTCAGAAAAGGATATTATGCGCAAAGAATCTCGAAAAGAAAAAAAAGTTTTTTCGAAGTTTGGAAACGTCGTTTGAATCACTTTTTTCCGTTCTTATTTGAGATAACTGGTTCACTTTCATTATAGTAGTTTGATAGCCTCAGAAAAGCATATTATGCGCAAAGAATCTCGAAAAGAAAAAAATTTTTTTTCGAAGTTTTGAGACTTTTTAGAATCACTTTTTTTCCGTTCTTATTTGAGATAACTGGTTCTCTTTCATTATACTAGTTTGATAGCCTCAGAAAACCATATTATGCGAAAAGAATCTCCAAAAGAAAAAAAATCTTTTTTCAAAGTTTGGAAACTTCCTTAGAAACACTTTTTTTCCATTCTTATTTGAGTTAACTGGTTCTCTTTCATTATACTAGTTTGATAGCCTCAGAAAAGCATATTATGCACAAAGAATCTCGAAAGAAAAATTTTTTTTTTCGAAGTTTGGAAACTTCGTTAGAATCACTTTTTTTCCGTTCTTATTTGAGATAACTGGTTCTCTTTCATTATACTAGTTTGATAACCTCAGAAAAGCATATTATGCGCAAAGAATCTCGAAATGAAAATAATTTTTTTTCGAAGTTTGGAAACTTCTTTAGAATCACTTTTTTTCCATTCTTATTTGAGATAACTGGTTCTCTTTCATTATACTAGTTTGATAGCCTCAGAAAAGCATAATATGCACAAAGAATCTCGAAAAGAAAAAAAATTTTTTTCGAAGTTTGGAAACTTCGTTAGAATCTCTTTTTTTCCGTTCTTATTTGAGATAACTGGTAATCTCTCATTATACTAGTGTGATGGCCTCAGAAAATCATATTATGCGCAAAGAATCTCGAAAAGAAAAAAAATTTTTTTCGAAGTTCGGAATCTTCGTTAGAATCACTTTTTTTCCGTTCTTATTTGAGATAACTGATTCTCTTTCATTATAATAATTAGATAGCCTCAGAAAAGCATATTATGCGCAAAGAATCTCGAAAAAAAAAAATTTTTTTTAGAAGTTTGGAAACTTCGTTAGAATCAGTTTTTTTCCGCTCTTATTTGAGATAACTGCTTCTCTTTCATTATACTAGTTTGATAGCCTCAGAAAAGCATATTATACGGTGAGAATCTCGAAAAGAAAAAAAACTTTTTTCGAAGTTTGGAAACTTCGTTAGAATCACTTTTTTTCCGTTCTTATTTGAGATAACTGGTTCTCTTTCATTATACTAGTTTGATAGCCTCAGAAAAGCATATTATGCGCAAAGAATCTCGAAAAGAAAAAAATTTTTTTTTTAAGTTTGGAAACTTCTTTAGAATCACTTTTTTTTGCGTTCTTATTTGAGATAACTAGTAATCTCTCATTATACTAGTTTGATAGCCTCAGAAAATCATATTATGCGCAAAGAATCTCGAAAAGCAAAAAATTTTTTTTCGAAGTTTGGAAACTTCATTGGAATCACTTTTTTTCCATTCTTATTTGAGATAACTGGTAATCTCTCATTATACTAGTTTGATAGCCTCAGAAAAGCATATTATGCCCAAAGAATCTCGTAAAGAAAAAAAATTTTTTTCGAAGTTTGGAAACGTCGTTTGAATCACTTTTTTCCGTTCTTATTTGAGATAACTGGTTCTCTTCCATTATAGTAGTTTGATAGCCTCAGAAAAGCGTATTATGCGCATAGAATCTCCAAATGAAAAAATTTTTTTTCGAAGTTTGGAAACTTCCTTAGAAGCACTTTTTTTCCGTTCTTATTTGAGATAACTGGTTCTCTTTCATTATACTAGTTTGATAGCCTCAGAAAAGCATATTATGCGCAAAGAATCTCGAAAAGAAAAAAAGTTTTTTTTCGAAGTTTGGGAACATCGTTTGAATCACTTTTTTTCCGTTCTTATTTGAGATAACTGGTTCTCTTTCATTATACTAGTTTGATAGCCTCAGAAAAGCATATTATGCGCAAAGAATCTCGAAAAGAAAAAAATTTTTTTTCGAAGGTTGGAAACTTCTTTAGAATCACTTTTTTTCCGTTCTTATTTGATATAACTGGTTCTCTTTCATTATACTAATTAGATAGCCTCAGAAAAGCATATTACGCGCAAAGAATCTCGAAAATAAAAAAATTTTTTTAGAACTTTGGAAACTTCGTTAGAATCACTTTTTTTCCGTTCTTATTTGAGATAACTGGTTTCTTTTCATTATACTAGTTTGATAGCCTCAGAAAAGCATATTATGCGCAAAGAATCTCGAAAAGAAAAAAATTTTTTTTCGAAGTTTGGAAACTTCTTTAGAATCACTTTTTTTCCATTCTTATTTGAGATAACTGGTAATCTCTCATTATACTAGTTTGATAGCCTCAGAAAAGCATATTATGCCCAAAGAATCTCGAAAAGAAAAAAAATTTTTTTCGAAGTTTGGAAACGTCGTTTGAATCACTTTTTTCCGTTCTTATTTGAGATAACTGGTTCTCTTTCATTATAGTAGTTTGATAGCCTCAGAAAAGCATATTATGCGCATAGAATCTCGAAAAGAAAAAATTTTTTTTCGAAGTTTGGAAACTTCCTTAGAATCACTTTTTTTCCGTTCTTATTTGAGATAACTGGTTCTCTTTCATTATACTAGTTTGATAGCCTCAGAAAAGCATATTATGCGCAAAGAATCTCGAAAAGAAAAAAATCTTTTTTCGAAGTTTAGAAACTTCCTTAGAAACACTTTTTTTCCATTCTTATTTGAGTTAACTGGTTCTATTTCATTATAGTAGTTTGATAGCCTCAGAAAAGCATATTATGCGCATAGAATCTCGAAATGAAAAAAATTTTTTTTCGAAGTTTGGAAACTTCCTTAGAATCACTTTTTTTCCGTTCTTATTTGAGATAACTGGTTCTCTTTCATTATACTAGTTTGATAGCCTCAGAAAAGCATATTATGCGCAAAGAATCTCGAAAAGAAAAAAATCATTTTTCGAAGTTTGAAAACTTCGTTAGAATCACTTTTTTTCCGTTCTTATTTGAGATAACTGGTTCTCTTTCATTATACTAGTTTGATAGCCTCAGAAAAGCATATTATGCGCAAAGAATCTCGAAAATAAAAAAAAAATTTTTCGAAGTTTGAAACTTCGTTAGAATCACTTTTTTTTTCGTTCTTATTTGAGATAACTGGTTCTCTTTCATTATACTAGTTTGATAGCCTCAGAAAAGCATATTATGCGCAAAGAATCTCGAAAAGAAAAAAAATTTTTTTCGAAGTTTGGAAACGTCGTTTGAATCACTTTTTTCCGTTCTTATTTGAGATAACTGGTTCTCTTTCATTATAGTAGTTTGATAGCCTCAGTAAAGCATATTATGCGCAAAGAATATGGAAAAGAAAAAAAATTTTTTTCGAAGTTTGGAAACTTCGTTAGAATCACTTTTTTTCCGTTCTTATTTGAGATAACTGGTTCTCTTTCATTATACTAGTTTGATATTCTAAGAAAAGCATATTATGCGCAAAGAATCTCGAAAAGAAAAAAAAATTTTTTCGAAGTTTGGAAACTTCGTTTGAACCACTTTTTTTCCGTTCTTATTTGAGATAACTGGATCTCTTTCATTATACTAGTTTGATAGCCTCAGAAAAGCATATTTAGCGCAAAGAATCACGAAAGAAAAAAAAAGTTTTTCGAAGTTTGGAAACTTCGTTAGAATCACTTTTTTCCCCTTCTTATTTGAGATAACTGGTTCTCTTTCATTATACTAGTTTGATAGCCTCAGTAAAGCATATTATGCGCAAAGAATCTCGAAAAGAAAAAAAAATTTTTCCGAAGTTTGGAAACTTCGTTAGAATCACTTTTTTTCCGTTCTTATTTGAGATAACTGGTTCTCTTTCATCATAGTAGTTTGATAGCCTCAGAAAAGCATATTAAGCGCAAAGAATCTCGAAATGAAAAAAATTTTTATTCGAAGTTTGGAAACTTCCTTAGAATCACTTTTTTTCCAATTTTATTTGAGATAACCGGTTCTCTTTCATTATACTAGTTTGATAGCCTCAGAAAAGCATATTATGCGCAAAGAATCTCGAAAAGAAAAAATTTTTTCTTCGAAGTTTGGAAACTTCGTTAGAATCACTTTTTTTGCGTTCTTATTTGAGATACCTGGTTCTCTTTCATTATACTAGTTTGATAGCCTCAGAAAAGCATATTATGCGCAAAGAATCTCGAAAACAAAAATTTTTTTTTCGAAGTTTGGAAACTTCGTTAGAATCACTTTTTTTCCGTTCTTATTTGAGATAACTGGTTCTCTTTCATTATACTAGTTTGATACACTCAGAAAAGCATATTATGCGCAAAGAATCTCGAAAAGAAAAAAATTTTTTTTCGAACTTTGGAAACTTCCTTAGAAGCACTTTTTTTCCATTCTTATTTGAGATAACTGGTAATCTCTCATTATACTAGTTTGATAGCCACAGAAAATCATATTATGCGCAAAGAATCTCGAAAAGAAAAAAAATTTTTTTCGAAGTTCGGAAACTTCGTTAGAATCACTTTTTTTCCGTTCTTATTTGAGATAACTGATTCTCTTTCATTATACTAATTAGATAGCCTCAGAAAAGCATATTATGCGCAAAGAATCTCGAAAAAAAAAAATTTTTTTTAGAAGTTTGGAAACTTCGTTAGAATCAGTTTTTTTCCGCTCTTCTTTGAGATAACTGCTTCTCTTTCATTATACTAGTTTGATAGCCTCAGAAAAGCATATTATACGGTGAGAATCTCGAAAAGAAAAAAAACTTTTTTCGAAGTTTGGAAACTTCGTTAGAATCACTTTTTTTCCGTTCTTATTTGAGATAACTGGTTCTCTTTCATTATACTAGTTTGATAGCCTCAGAAAAGCATATTATGCGCAAAGAATCTCGAAAAGAAAAAAATTTTTTTTTGAAGTTTGGAAACTTCTTTAGAATCACTTTTTTTGCGTTCTTATTTGAGATAACTGGTAATCTCTCATTATACTAGTTTGATAGCCTCAGAAAATCATATTATGCGCAAAGAATCTCGAAAAGAAAAAAATTTTTTTTCGAAGTTTGGAAACTTCATTGGAATCACATTTTTTCCATTCTTATTTGAGATAACTGGTAATCTCTCATTATACTAGTTTGATAGCCTCAGAAAAGCATATTATGCCCAAAGAATCTCGTAAAGAAAAAAAATTTTTTTCGAAGTTTGGAAACTTCGTTTGAATCACTTTTTTCCGTTCTTATTTGAGATAACTGGTTCTCTTCCATTATAGTAGTTTGATAGCCTCAGAAAAGCGTATTATGCGCATAGAATCTCCAAATGAAAAAATTTTTTTTCGAAGTTTGGAAACTTCCTTAGAATCACTTTTTTTCCGTTCTTATTTGAGATAACTGGTTCTCTTTCATTATACTAGTTTGATAGCCTCAGAAAAGCATATTATGCGCAAAGAATCTCGAAAAGAAAAAAAGTTTTTTTTCGAAGTTTGGGAACATCGTTTGAATCACTTTTTTTCCGTTCTTATTTGAGATAACTGGTTCTCTTTCATTATACTAGTTTGATAGCCTCAGAAAAGCATATTATGCGCAAAGAATCTCTAAAAGAAAAAAATTTTTTTTCGAAGTTTGCAAACTTCTTTAGAATCACTTTTTTTCCGTTCTTATTTGAGATAACTGGTTCACTTTCATTATACTAATTTGATAGCCTCAGAAAAGCATATTTAGCGCAAAGAATCACGAAAAGAAAAAAAAAATTTTTCGATGTTTGGAAACTTCGTTAGAATCACTATTTTCCCGTTCTTATTTGATATAACTGGTTCTCTTTCATTATACTAGTTTGATAGCCTCAGAAAAGCATATTATGCGCAAAGAATCTCGAAAAGAAAAAAAAATTTTTCGAAGTTTGGGAACTTCGTTAGAATCACTTTTATTCCGTTCTTATTTGAGATAACTGGTTCTGTTTCATTATACTAGTTTGATAGCCTCAGAAAGCATATTATGCGCAAAGAATCTCGAAAAGAAGAAATTTTTTTTTCGAAGTTTGGAAACTTCGTTAGAATCTCTTTTTTCCCGTTCTTATTTGAGATAACTGGTTCTCTTTCATTATACTAGTTTGATAGCCTCAGTAAAGCATATTATGCGCAAAGAATCTCGAAAAGAAAAATTTTTTTTTTTTTGAAGTTTGGAAACTTCTTTAGAATGACTTTTTTTCCGTTCTTATTTGAGATAACTGGTTCTCTTTCATTATACTAGTTTGATAGCCTCAGAAAAGCATATTATGCGCAAAGAATCTCGAAAAGAAAAAATTTTTTTTTCGAAGTTTGGAAACTTCGTTAGAATCCCTTTTTTTCCGTTCTCATTTGAGATAACTGGTTCTCTTTCATTATACTAGTTTGATACACTCAAAAAAGCATATTATGCGCAAAGAATCTCGAAAAGAAAAAAAATTTTTTTCGAAGTTTGGAAACTTCATTAGAAGCACTTTTTTTCCATTCTTATTTGAGATAACTGGTAATCTCTCATTATACTAGTTTGATGGCCTCAGAAAATCATATTATGCGCAAAGAATCTCGAAAAGAAAAAAAAATTTTTCGAAGTTTGGGAACTTCGTTAGAATCACTTTTATTCCGTTCTTATTTGAGATAACTGGTTCTGTTTCATTATACTAGTTTGATAGCCTCAGAAAGCATATTATGCGCAAAGAATCTCGAAAAGAAGAAATTTTTTTTTCGAAGTTTGGAAACTTCGTTAGAATCTCTTTTTTCCCGTTCTTATTTGAGATAACTGGTTCTCTTTCATTATACTAGTTTGATAGCCTCAGTAAAGCATATTATGCGCAAAGAATCACGAAAAGAAAAAAAAAATTTTTGAAGTTTGGAAACTTCGTTAGAATCAATTTTTTTCCATTCTTATTTGAGATAACTGGTTCTCTTTCATTATACTAGTTTGATAGCTTCAGAAAAGCATATTATGCGCAAAGAATCTCGAAAAGAAAAATTTTTTTTTTTTTTGAAGTTTGGAAACTTCTTTAGAATGACTTTTTTTCCGTTCTTATTTGAGATAACAGGTTCTCTTTCATTATACTAGTTTGATACACTCAGAAAAGCATATTATGCGCAAAGAATCTCGAAAAGAAAAAAAATTTTTTTCGAAGTTTGGAAACTTCATTAGAAGGACTTTTTTTCCATTCTTATTTGAGATAACTGGTAATCTCTCATTATACTAGTTTGATGGCCTCAGAAAATCATATTATGCGCAAAGAATCTCGAAAAGAAAAAAAATTTTTTTCGAAGTTTGGAAACGTCGTTTGAATCACTTTTTTCCGTTCTTATTTGAGATAACTGGTTCTCTTCCATTATAGTAGTTTGATAGCCTCAGAAAAGCGTATTATGCGCATAGAATCTCCAAATGAAAAATTTTTTTTTCGAAGTTTGGAAACTTCCTTAGAATCACTTTTTTTCCGTTCTTATTTGAGATAACTGGTTCTCTTTCATTATACTAGTTTGATAGCCTCAGAAAAGCATATTATGCGCAAAGAATCTCGAAAAGAAAAAAAGTTTTTTTCGAAGTTTTGAAACTTTTTAGAATCACTTTTTTTCCGTTCTTATTTGAGATAACTGGTTCTCTTTCATTATACTAGTTTGATAGCCTCAGAAAAGCATATTATGCGAAAAGAATCTCCAAAAGAAAAAAAATCTTTTTTCAAAGTTTGGAAACTTCCTTAGAAACACTTTTTTTCCATTCTTATTTGAGTTAACTGGTTCTCTTTCATTATACTAGTTTGATAGCCTCAGAAAAGCATATTATGCACAAAGAATCTCGAAAGAAAAATTTTTTTTTTCGAAGTTTGGAAACTTCGTTAGAATCACTTTTTTTCCGTTCTTATTTGAGATAACTGGTTCTCTTTCATTATACTAGTTTGATAACCTCAGAAAAGCATATTATGCACAAAGAAGTGCACAAATGCACTAATGCACAAAGTTGGAAACTTCATTAGAATCACTTTTTTTCTATTCTTATTTGAGATAACTGGTAATCTCTCAATATACTAGTTTGATAGCCTCATAAAAGCATATTATGCGCGAGAATCTCGAAAAGAAAAAAAGTTTTTTTCGAAGTTTCGAAACTTCCTTAGAATCACATTTTTCCGTTCTTATTTGAGATAACTCTCTTTCATTATACTAATTAGATAGCCTCAGAAAAGCATATTATGCGCAAAGAATCTCGAAAATAAAAAAATTTTTTTAGAACATTGGAAACTTCGTTAGAAACACTTTTTTTCCGTTCTTATTTGAGAGAACTGGTTCTCTTTCATTATACTAGTTAGATAGACTCAGAAAAGCATATTATGCGCAAAGAATCTCGCAAAGAAAAAAATTTTTTTTCGAAGTTTGGAAACTTCGTTAGAATCACTTTTTTTCCATTCTTATTTGAGATAACTGGTAATCTCTCATTATATTAGTTTGATAGCCTCAGAAAAGGATATTATGCGCAAAGAATCTCGAAAAGAAAAAAAATTTTTTTCGAAGTTTGGAAACGTCGTTTGAATCACTTTTTTCCGTTCTTATTTGAGATAACTGGTTCTCTTTCATTATAGTAGTTTGATAGCCTCAGAAAAGCATATTATGCGCAAAGAATCTCGAAAAGAAAAAAATTTTTTTTCGAAGTTTTGAAACTTTTTAGAATCACTTTTTTTCCGTTCTTATTTGAGATAACTGGTTCTCTTTCATTATACTAGTTTGATAGCCTCAGAAAAGCATATTATGCGAAAAGAATCTCCAAAAGAAAAAAAATCTTTTTTCAAAGTTTGGAAACTTCCTTAGAAACACTTTTTTTCCATTCTTATTTGAGTTAACTGGTTCTCTTTCATTATACTAGTTTGATAGCCTCAGAAAAGCATATTATGCACAAAGAATCTCGAAAGAAAAATTTTTTTTTTCGAAGTTGGAAACTTCGTTAGAATCACTTTTTTTCCGTTCTTATTTGAGATAACTGGTTTTCTTTCATTATACTAGTTTGATAGCCTCAGAAAAGCATATTATGCGCAAAGAATCTCAAAAATAAAAAAAAAAATTTTCGAAGTTTGAAACTTCGTTAGAATCACTTTTTTTCCGTTCTTATTTGAGATAACTGGTTCTCTTTCATTATACTAGTTTGATAGCATCAGAAAAGCATATTATGCGCAAAGAATCTCCAAAAGAAAAAAAATCGTTTTTCAAAGTTTGGAAACTTCCTTAGAAACACTTTTTTTCCATTCTTATTTGAGTTAACTGGTTCTCTTTCATTATGCTAGTTTGATAGCCTCAGAAAAGCATATTATGCACAAAGAATCTCGAAAGAAAAATTTTTTTTTTCGAAGTTTGGAAACTTCGTTAGAATCACTTTTTTTCCGTTCTTATTTGAGATAACTGGTTCTCTTTCATTATACTAGTTTGATAACCTCAGAAAAGCATATTATGGGCAAAGAATCTCGAAATGAAAATAATTTTTTTTCGAAGTTTGGAAACTTCTTTAGAATCACTTTTTTTCCATTCTTATTTGAGATAACTGGTTCTCTTTCATTATACTAGTTTGATAGCCTCAGAAAAGCATAATATGCACAAAGAATCTCGAAAAGAAAAAAATTTTTTTTCGAAGTTTGGAAACTTCGTTAGAATCTCTTTTTTTCCGTTCTTATTTGAGATAACTGGTTCTCTTTCATTATACTAGTTTGATAGCCTCAGTAAAGCATATTATGCGCAAAGAATCACGAAAAGAAAAAAAAATTTTTGAAGTTTGGAAACTTCGTTAGAATCAATTTTTTTCCATTCTTATTTGAGATAACTGGTTCTCTTTCATTATACTAGTTTGATAGGTTCAGAAAAGCATATTATGCGCAAAGAATCTCGAAAAGAAAAATTTTTTTTTTTTTGAAGTTTGGAAACTTCTTTAGAATGACTTTTTTTCCGTTCTTATTTGAGATAACTGGTTCTCTTTCATTATACTAGTTTGATAGCCTCAGAAAAGCATATTATGCGCAAAGAATCTCGAAAAGAAAAAATTTTTTTTTCGAAGTTTGGAAACTTCGTTAGAATCCCTTTTTTTCCGTTCTTATTTGAGATAACTGGTTCTCTTTCATTATACTAGTTTGATACACTCAAAAAAGCATATTATGCGCAAAGAATCTCGAAAAGAAAAAAAATTTTTTTCGAAGTTTGGAAACTTCATTAGAAGCACTTTTTTTCCATTCTTATTTGAGATAACTGGTAATCTCTCATTATACTAGTTTGATGGCCTCAGAAAATCATATTATGCGCAAAGAATCTCGAAAAGAAAAAAAATTTTTTTCGAAGTTCGGAAACTTCGTTAGAATCACTTTTTTTCCGTTCTTATTTGAGATAACTGAATCTCTTTCATTATACTAATTAGATAGCCTCAGAAAAGCATATTATGCGCAAAGAATCTCGAAAAAAAAAAATTTTTTTTAGAAGTTTGGAAACTTCGTTAGAATCAGTTTTTTTCCGCTCTTATTTGAGATAACTGCTTCTCTTTCATTATACTAGTTTGATAGCCTCAGAAAAGCATATTATACGGTGAGAATCTCGAAAAGAAAAAAAACTTTTTTCGAAGTTTGGAAACTTCGTTAGAATCACTTTTTTTCCGTTCTTATTTGAGATAACTGGTTCTCTTTCATTATACTAGTTTGATAGCCTCAGAAAAGCATATTATGCGCAAAGAATCTCGAAAAGAAAAAAATTTTTTTTTGAAGTTTGGAAACTTCTTTAGAATCACTTTTTTTGCGTTCTTATTTGAGATAACTGGTAATCTCTCATTATACTAGTTTGATAGCCTCAGAAAATCATATTATGCGCAAAGAATCTCGAAAAGAAAAAAATTTTTTTTCGAAGTTTGGAAACTTCATTGGAATCACTTTTTTTCCATTCTTATTTGAGATAACTGGTAATCTCTCATTATACTAGTTTGATAGCCTCAGAAAAGCATATTATGCCCAAAGAATCTCGTAAAGAAAAAAAATTTTTTTCGAAGTTTGGAAACGTCGTTTGAATCACTTTTTTCCGTTCTTATTTGAGATAACTGGTTCTCTTTCATTATAGTAGTTTGATAGCCTCAGAAAAGCGTATTATGCGCATAGAATCTCCAAATGAAAAAATTTTTTTTCGAAGTTTGGAAACTTCCTTAGAATCACTTTTTTTCCGTTCTTATTTGAGATAACTGGTTCTCTTTCATTATACTAGTTTGATAGCCTCAGAAAAGCATATTATGCGCAAAGAATCTCGAAAAGAAAAAAAGTTTTTTTTCGAAGTTTGGGAACATCGTTTGAATCACTTTTTTTCCGTTCTTATTTGAGATAACTGGTTCTCTTTCATTATACTAGTTTGATAGCCTCAGAAAAGCATATTATGCGCAAAGAATCTCTAAAAGAAAAAAATTTTTTTTCGAAGTTTGCAAACTTCTTTAGAATCACTTTTTTTCCGTTCTTATTTGAGATAACTGGTTCACTTTCATTATACTAATTTGATAGCCTCAGAAAAGCATATTTAGCGCAAAGAATCACGAAAAGAAAAAAAAAATTTTTCGAAGTTTGGAAACTTCGTTAGAATCACTATTTTCCCGTTCTTATTTGATATAACTGGTTCTCTTTCATTATACTAGTTTGATAGCCTCAGAAAAGCATATTATGCGCAAAGAATCTCGAAAAGAAAAAAAATTTTTTCGAAGTTTGGGAACCTCGTTAGAATCACTTTTATTCCGTTCTTATTTGAGATAACTGGTTCTGTTTCATTATACTAGTTTGATAGCCTCAGAAAGCATATTATGCGCAAAGAATCTCGAAAAGAAGAAATTTTTTTTTCGAAGTTTGGAAACTTCGTTAGAATCTCTTTATTCCCGTTCTTATTTGAGATAACTGGTTCTCTTCCATTATACTAGTTTGATAGCCTCAGTAAAGCATATTATGCGCAAAGAATCTCGAAAAGAAAAAAATTTTTTTTCGAAGTTTGGAAACTTCGTTAGAATCACTTTTTTCCGTTCTTATTTGAGATAACTGGCTCTCATTCATTGTACTAGTTTGATAGCCTCAGTAAAGCATATTATGCACAAAGAATCTCGAAAAGAAAAAAAATTATTTTCGAAGTTTGGAAACTTCGTTAGAATCACTTTTTTTCCGATCTTATTTGAGATAACTGGTTATCTTTCATTATACTAGTTTGATAGCCTCAGAAAAGCATATTACGCGCAAAAAATCTCGAAAATAAAAAAATTTTTTTAGAACTTTGGAAACTTCGTTAGAATCACTTTTTTTCCGTTCTTATTTGAGATAACTGGTTCCTTTTCATTATACTAGTTTGATAGCCTCAGAAAAGCATATTATGCGCAAAGAATCTCGAAAAGAAAAAAATTTTTTTTCGAAGTTTGGAAACTTCTTTAGAATCACTTTTTTTCCATTCTTATTTGAGATAACTGGTAATCTCTCATTATACTAGTTTGATAGCCTCAGAAAAGCATATTATGCCCAAAGAATCTCGAAAAGAAAAAAAATTTTTTTCGAAGTTTGGAAACGTCGTTTGAATCACTTTTTTCCGTTCTTATTTGAGATAACTGGTTCTCTTTCATTATAGTAGTTTGATAGCCTCAGAAAAGCATATTATGCGCATAGAATCTCGAAAAGAAAAAATTTTTTTTCGAAGTTTGGAAACTTCGTTAGAATCACTTTTTTTCCGTTCTTATTTGAGATAACTGGTTCTCTTTCATTATACTAGTTTGATAGCCTCAGAAAAGCATATTATGCGCAAAGAATCTCGAAAAGAAAAAAATCTTTTTTCGAAGTTTAGAAACTTCCTTAGAATCACTTTTTTTCCAATTTTATTTGAGATAACCGGTTCTCTTTCATTATACTAGTTTGATAGCCTCAGAAAAGCAACTTATGCGCAAAGAATCTCGAAAAGAAAAAATTTTTTCTTCGAAGTTTGGAAACTACGTTAGAATCACTTTTTTTGCGTTCTTATTTGAGATACCTGGTTCTCTTTCATTATACTAGTTTGATAGCCTCAGAAAAGCATATTATGCGCAAAGAATCTCGAAAAGAAAAATTTTTTTTTCGAAGTTTGGAAACTTCGTTAGAATCACTTTTTTTCCGTTCTTATTTGAGATAACTGGTTCTCTTTCATTATACTAGTTTGATAGCCTCAGAAAAGCATATTATGCGCAAAGAATCTCGAAAAGAAAAAAATTTTTTTTCGAAGTTTGGAAACTTCCTTAGAAGCACTTTTTTTCCATTCTTATTTGAGATAAATGGTAATCTCTCATTATACTAGTTTGATAGCCTAAGAAAAGCATATTTAGCGCAAAGAATCTCGAAAAGAAAAAATTTTTTCTTCGAAGTTTGGAAACTTCGTTAGAATCACTTTTATTCCGTTCTTAATTGAGATAACTGGTTCTCTTTCATTATACTAGTTTGATAGCCTCAGAAAAGCATATTATGCGCAAAGAATCTCCAAAAGAAAAAAAATCTTTTTTCAAAGTTTGGAAACTTCCTTAGAAACACTTTTTTTCCATTCTTATTTGAGTTAACTGGTTCTCTTTCATTATACTAGTTTGATAGCCTCAGAAAAGCATATTATGCACAAAGAATCTCGAAAGAAAAATTTTTTTTTTCGAAGTTTGGAAACTTCGTTAGAATCACTTTTTTCCGTTCTTATTTGAGATAACTGGTTCTCTTTCATTATACTAGTTTGATAGCTTCATAAAAGCATATTATGCGCAAAGAATCTCGAAAATAAAAAAAAATTTTTTCGAAGTTTGAAACTTCGTTAGAATCACTTTTTTTCCGTTCTTATTTGAGATAACTGGTTCTCTTTAATTATACTATTTTGATAGCCTCAGAAAAGCATATTATGCGCAAGGAATCTCGAAAAGAAAAAAAAATTTTTTCGAAGTTTGGAAACTTCGTTAGAATCACTTTTTTTCCGTTCTTATTTGAGATAACTGGTTCTCTTCCATTTTACTAGTTTGATAGCCTCAGAAAAGCATATTATGCGCAAAGAATCTCGAAAAGAAATAAAAATTTTTCGAAATTTGGAAACTTCGTTAGAATCACCTTTATTCCGTTCTTATTTGAGATAACTGGTTCTCTTTCATTATACTAGTTTGATAGCCTCAATAAAGCATATTATGCGCAAAGAATATGGAAAAAAAAAAAAAAATTTTCGAAGTTTGGAAACGTCTTTTGAATCACTTTTTTTCCGTTCTTATTTGAGATAACTGGTTCTCTTTCATTATACTAGTTTGATAGCCTCAGAAAAGCATATTATGCGCAAAGAATCTCGAAAAGAAAAAAATTTTTTTTCGAAGTTTGGAAACTTCATTAGAATCACTTTTTTTCCGTTCTTATTTGAGATAACTGGTTCTCTTTCATTATACTAATTAGATAGCCTCAGAAAAGCATATTATGCGCAAAGAATCTCGAAAAAAAAATTTTTTTTCGAAGTATGGAATCTTCATTAGAATCACTTTTTTTCCATTCTTATTTGAGATAACTGGTAAAATCTCATTATACTAGTTTGATAGCCTCAGAAAACCATATTATGCCCAAAGAATCTCGAAAAGAAAAAAAATTTTTTTCGAAATTTGGAAACGTCGTTTGAATCACTTTTTTCCGTTCTTATTTGAGATAACTGGTTCTCTTTCATTATACTAGTTTGATAGCCTCAGAAAAGCATATTATGCGCAAAGAATCTCGAAAAGAAAAAAATTTTTTTTCGAAGTTTGGAAACGTCTTTTGAATCACTTTTTTCCGTTCTTATTTCAGATAACTGGTTCTCTTTCATTATAGTAGTTTGATAGCCTCAGAAAAGCATATTATGCGCATAGAATCTCGAAATGAAAAAAAAATTTTTTCGAAGTTTGGAAACTTCCTTAGAATCACTTTTTTTCCATTCTTATTTGAGATAACTGGTTCTCTTTCATTATACTAGTTTGATAGCCTCAGAAAAGCATATTATGCGCAAAGAATCTCGAAAAGAAAAAAAATTTTTTTCTAAGTTTGGAAACTTCGTTAGAATCACTTTTTTTTCGTTCTTATTTGAGATAACTGGTTCTCTTTCATTATACTAGTTTGATAGCCTCAGTAAAGCATATTATGCCCAAAGAATCTCGAAAAGAAAAAAAATTTTTTTCGAAGTTTGGAAACGTCGTTTGAATCACTTTTTTCCGTTCTTATTTGAGATTACTGGTTCTCTTTCATTATAGTAGTTTGATAGCCTCAGAAAAGCATATTATGCACAAAGAATCTCGAAAAGAAAAAAGTTTTTTTTCGAAATTTGGAAACTTCGTTTGAATCACTTTTTTTCCGTTCTTATTTGAGATAACTGGTTCTCTTTCATTATACTAGTTTGATAGCCTCAGAAAAGCATATTATGCGCAAAGAATCTCGAAAAGAAAAATTTTTTTTTTCGAAGTTTGGAACTTCGTTAGAATCCCTTTTTTTCCGTTCTTATTTGAGATAACTGGTTCTCTTTCATTATACTAGTTTGATACACTCAGAAAAGCATATTATGCGCAAAGAATCTCGAAAAGAAAAAAAATTTTTTTCGAAGTTTGGAAACTTCATTAGAAGCACTTTTTTTCCATTCTTATTTGAGATAACTGGTAATCTCTCATTATACTAGTTTGATGGCCTCAGAAAATCATATTATGCGCAAAGAATCTCGAAAAGAAAAAAAATTTTTTTCGAAGTTCGGAAACTTCGTTAGAATCACTTTTTTTCCGTTCTTATTTGAGATAACTGATTCTCTTTCATTATACTAATTAGATAGCCTCAGAAAAGCATATTATGCGCAAAGAATCTCGAAAAAAAAAATTTTTTTTAGAAGTTTGGAAACTTCGTTAGAATCAGTTTTTTTCCGCTCTTATTTGAGATAACTGCTTCTCTTTCATTATACTAGTTTGATAGCCTCAGAAAAGCATATTATACGGTGAGAATCTCGAAAAGAAAAAAAACTTTTTTCGAAGTTTGGAAACTTCGTTAGAATCACTTTTTTTCCGTTCTTATTTGAGATAACTGGATCTCTTTCATTATACTAGTTTGATAGCCTCAGAAAAGCATATTATGCGCAAAGAATCTCGAAAAGAAAAAAATTTTTTTTTGAAGTTTGGAAACTTCTTTAGAATCACTTTTTTTGCGTTCTTATTTGAGATAACTGGTAATCTCTCATTATACTAGTTTGATAGCCTCAGAAAATCATATTATGCGCAAAGAATCTCGAAAAGAAAAAAATTTTTTTTCGAAGTTTGGAAACTTCATTGGAATCACTTTTTTTCCATTCTTATTTGAGATAACTGGTAATCTCTCATTATACTAGTTTGATAGCCTCAGAAAAGCATATTATGCCCAAAGAATCTGGTAAAGAAAAAAAAATTTTTTCGAAGTTTGGAAACGTCGTTTGAATCACTTTTTTCCGTTCTTATTTGAGATAACTGGTTCTTTTTCATTATAGTAGTTTGATAGCCTCAGAAAAGCGTATTATGCGCATAGAATCTCCAAATGAAAAAAATTTTTTTCGAAGTTTGGAAACTTCCTTAGAATCACTTTTTTTCCGTTCTTATTTGAGATAACTGGTTCTCTTTCATTATACTAGTTTGATAGCCTCAGAAAAGCGTATTATGCGCAAAGAATCTCGAAAAGAAAAAAAGTTTTTTTTCGAAGTTTGGGAACATCGTTTGAATCACTTTTTTTCCGTTCTTATTTGAGATAACTGGTTCTCTTTCATTATACTAGTTTGATAGCCTCAGAAAAGCATATTATGCGCAAAGAATCTCTAAAAGAAAAAAAATTTTTTTCGAAGTTTGCAAACTTCTTTAGAATCACTTTTTTTCCGTTCTTATTTGAGATAACTGGTTCACTTTCATTATACTAATTTGATAGCCTCAGAAAAGCATATTATGCGCAAAGAATCTCGAAAAGAAAAAAAATTTTTTTCTAAGATTGGAAACTTCGTTAGAATCACTTTTTTTTCGTTCTTATTTGAGATAACTGGTTCTCTTTCATTATACTAGTTTGATAGCCTCAGTAAAGCATATTATGCCCAAAGAATCTCGAAAAGAAAAAAAATTTTTTTCGAAGTTTGGAAACGTCGTTTGAATCACTTTTTTCCGTTCTTATTTGAGATTACTGGTTCTCTTTCATTATAGTAGTTTGATAGCCTCAGAAAAGCATATTATGCACAAAGAATCTCGAAAAGAAAAAAATTTTTTTTCGAAATTTGGAAACTTCGTTAGAATCCCTTTTTGTCCGTTCTTATTTGAGATAACTGGTTCTCTTTCATTATACTACTTTGATACACTCAGAAAAGCATATTATGCGCAAAGAATCTCGAAAAGAAAAAAAATTTTTTTCGAAGTTTGGAAACTTCATTAGAAGCACTTTTTTTCCATTCTTATTTGAGATAACTGGTAATCTCTCATTATACTAGTTTGATGGCCTCAGAAAATCATATTATGCGCAAAGAATCTCGAAAAGAAAAAAAATTTTTTTTGAAGTTTGGAAACTTCTTTATAATCACTTTTTTTGCGTTCTTATTTGAGATAACTGGTAATCTCTCATTATACTAGTTTGATAGCCTCAGAAAATCATATTATGCGCAAAGAATCTCGAAAAGAAAAAAATTTTTTTTCGAAGGTTGGAAACTTCTTTAGAATCACTTTTTTTCCGTTCTTATTTGAGATAACTGGTTCTCTTTCATTATACTAATTAGATAGCCTCAGAAAAGCATATTACGCGCAAAGAATCTCGAAAATAAAAAAATTTTTTTAGAACTTTGGAAACTTCGTTAGAATCACTTTTTTTCCGTTCTTATTTTAGATAACTGGTTCCTTTTCATTATACTAGTTTGATAGCCTCAGAAAAGCATATTATGCGCAAAGAATCTCGAAAAGAAAAAAATTTTTTTTCGAAGTTTGGAAACTTCTTTAGAATCACTTTTTTTCCATTCTTATTTGAGATAACTGGTAATCTCTCATTATACTAGTTTGATAGCCTCAGAAAAGCATATTATGCCCAAAGAATCTCGAAAAGAAAAAAAATTTTTTTCGAAGTTTGGAATCGTCGTTTGAATCACTTTTTTCCGTTCTTATTTGAGATAACTGGTTCTCTTTCATTATAGTAGTTTGATAGCCTCAGAAAAGCATATTATGCGCATAGAATCTCGAAAAGAAAAAATTTTTTTTCGAAGTTTGGAAACTTCCTTAGAATCACTTTTTTTCCGTTCTTATTTGAGATAACTGGTTCTCTTTCATTATACTAGTTTGATAGCCTCAGAAAAGCATATTATGCGCAAAGAATCTCGAAAAGAAAAAAATCTTTTTTCGAAGTTTAGAAACTTCCTTAGAAACACTTTTTTTCCATTCTTATTTGAGTTAACTGGTTCTATTTCATTATAGTAGTTTGATAGCCTCAGAAAAGCATATTATGCGCATAGAATCTCGAAAAGAAAAAAATCATTTTTCGAAGTTTGAAAACTTCGTTAGAATCACTTTTTTTCCGTTCTTATTTGAGATAACTGGTTCTCTTTCATTATACTAGTTTGATAGCCTCAGAAAAGCATATTATGCGCAAAGAATCTCGAAAATAAAAAAAAAAATTTTCGAAGTTTGAAACTTCGTTAGAATCACTTTTTTTTTCGTTCTTATTTGAGATAACTGGTTCTCTTTCATTATACTAGTTTGATAGCCTCAGAAAAGCATATTATGCGCAAAGAATCTCGAAAGGAAAAAAAATTTTTTTCGAAGTTTGGAAACGTCGTTTGAATCACTTTTTTCCGTTCTTATTTGAGATAACTGGTTCTCTTTCATTATAGTAGTTTGATAGCCTCAGTAAAGCATATTATGCGCAAAGAATATGGAAAAGAAAAAAAATTTTTTTCGAAGTTTGGAAACTTCGTTAGAATCACTTTTTTTCCGTTCTTATTTGAGATAACTGGTTCTCTTTCATTATACTAGTTTGATATTCTAAGAAAAGCATATTATGCGCAAAGAATCTCGAAAAGAAAAAAAATTTTTTTCGAAGTTTGGAAACTTCGTTTGAACCACTTTTTTTCCGTTCTTATTTGAGATAACTGGATCTCTTTCATTATACTAGTTTGATAGCCTCAGAAAAGCATATTTAGCGCAAAGAATCACGAAAGAAAAAAAAAGTTTTTCGAAGTTTGGAAACTTCGTTAGGATCACTTTTTTCCCGTTCTTATTTGAGATAACTGGTTCTCTTTCATTATACTAGTTTGATAGCCTCAGTAAAGCATATTATGCGCAAAGAATCTCGAAAAGAAAAAAAAAATTTTCCGAAGTTTGGAAACTTCGTTAGAATCACTTTTTTTCCGTTCTTATTTGAGATAACTGGTTCTCTTTCATCATAGTAGTTTGATAGCCTCAGAAAAGCATATTATGCGCAAAGAATCTCGAAATGAAAATAATTTTTATTCGAAGTTTGGAAACTTCCTTAGAATCACTTTTTTTCCAATTTTATTTGAGATAACCGGTTCTCTTTCATTATACTAGTTTGATAGCCTCAGAAAAGCATATTATGCGCAAAGAATCTCGAAAAGAAAAAATTTTTCCTTCGAAGTTTGGAAACTTCGTTAGAATCACTTTTTTTGCGTTCTTATTTGAGATACCTGGTTCTCTTTCATTATACTAGTTTGATAGCCTCAGAAAAGCATATTATGCGCAAAGAATCTCGAAAAGAAAAATTTTTTTTTCGAAGTTTGGAAACTTCGTTAGAATCACTTTTTTTCCGTTCTTATTTGAGATAACTGGTTCTCTTTCATTATACTAGTTTGATAGCCTCAGAAAAGCATATTATGCGCAAAGAATCTCGAAAAGAAAAAAATTTTTTTTCGAAGTTTGGAAACTTCCTTAGAAGCACTTTTTTTCCATTCTTATTTGAGATAACTGGTAATCTCTCATTATACTAGTTTGATAGCCTCAGAAAATCATATTATGCGCAAAGAATCTCGAAAAGAAACAAATTTTTTTTGATGTTCGGAAACTTCGTTAGAATCACTTTTTTTCCGTTCTTATTTGAGATAACTGGTTCTCTTTCATTATACTAATTAAATAGCCTCAGAAAAGCATAAAATGCGCAAAGAATCTCGAAAATAAAAAAAAAAATTTTATAAGTTTGGAAACTTCGTTAGAATCACTTTTTTTCCATTCTTATTTGAGATAACTGGTTCTCTTTCATTATACTAGTTTGATAGCCTCAGAAAAGCATATTATGCGCAAAGAATCTCGAAAAGAAAAAAATTTTTTTTCGAAGTTGGAAACTTCAAAAGAAAAACTTTTTTTCCATTCTTATTTGAGATAAATGGTAATCTCTCATTATACTAGTTTGATAGCCTCAGAAAAGCATATTATGCGCAAAGAATCTCGAAAAGAAAAAAATTTTTTTTCGAAGTTTGGAAACTTCGTTAGAATCACTTTTTTTCCATTCTTATTTGAGATAACTGGTAATCTCTCATTATATTAGTTTGATAGCCTCAGAAAAGGATATTATGCGCAAAGAATCTCGAAAAGAAAAAAATTTTTTTCGAAGTTTGGAAACGTCGTTTGAATCACTTTTTTCCGTTCTTATTTGAGATAACTGGTTCTCTTTCATTATAGTAGTTTGATAGCCTCAGAAAAGCATATTATGCGCAAAGAATCTCGAAAAGAAAAAAATTTTTTTTCGAAGTTTTGAAACTTTTTAGAATCACTTTTTTTCCGTTCTTATTTGAGATAACTGGTTCTCTTTCATTATACTAGTTTGATAGCCTCAGAAAAGCATATTATGCGAAAAGAATCTCCAAAAGAAAAAAAATCTTTTTTCAAAGTTTGGAAACTTCCTTAGAAACACTTTTTTTCCATTCTTATTTGAGTTAACTGGTTCTCTTTCATTATACTAGTTTGATAGCCTCAGAAAAGCATATTATGCACAAAGAATCTCGAAAGAAAAATTTTTTTTTTCGAAGTTTGGAAACTTCGTTAGAATCACTTTTTTTCCGTTCTTATTTGAGATAACTGGTTTTCTTTCATTATACTAGTTTGATAGCCTCAGAAAAGCATATTATGCGCAAAGAATCTCGAAAATAAAAAAAAAAATTTTCGAAGTTTGAAACTTCGTTAGAATCACTTTTTTTCCGTTCTTATTTGAGATAACTGGTTCTCTTTCATTATACTAGTTTGATAGCATCAGAAAAGCATATTATGCGCAAAGAATCTCCAAAAGAAAAAAAATCGTTTTTCAAAGTTTGGAAACTTCCTTAGAAACACTTTTTTTCCATTCTTATTTGAGTTAACTGGTTCTCTTTCATTATACTAGTTTGATAGCCTCAGAAAAGCATATTATGCACAAAGAATCTCGAAAGAAAAATTTTTTTTTTCGAAGTTTGGAAACTTCGTTAGAATCACTTTTTTTCCGTTCTTATTTGAGATAACTGGTTCTCTTTCATTATACTAGTTTGATAACCTCAGAAAAGCATATTATGCGCAAAGAATCTCGAAATGAAAATAATTTTTTTTCGAAGTTTGGAAACTTCTTTAGAATCACTTTTTTTCCATTCTTATTTGAGATAACTGGTTCTCTTTCATTATACTAGTTTGATAGCCTCAGAAAAGCATAATATGCACAAAGAATCTCGAAAAGAAAAAAAAATTTTTTCGAAGTTTGGAAACTTCGTTAGAATCTCTTTTTTTCCGTTCTTATTTGAGATAACTGGTTCTCTTTCATTATACTAGTTTGATAGCCTCAGTAAAGCATATTATGCGCAAAGAATCACGAAAAGAAAAAAAAAATTTTTGAAGTTTGGAAACTTCTTTAGAATCACTTTTTTTGCGTTCTTATTTGAGATAACTGGTAATCTCTCATTATACTAGTTTGATAGGCTCAGAAAATCATATTATGCGCAAAGAATCTCGAAAAGAAAAAATTTTTTTTTCGAAGTTTGGAAACTTCATTGGAATCACTTTTTTTCCATTCTTATTTGAGATAACTGGTAATCTCTCATTATACTAGTTTGATAGCCTCAGAAAAGCATATTATGCCCAAAGAATCTCGTAAAGAAAAAAAATTTTTTTCGAAGTTTGGAAACGTCGTTTGAATCACTTTTTTCCGTTCTTATTTGAGATAACTGGTTCTCTTTCATTATAGTAGTTTGATAGCCTCAGAAAAGCGTATTATGCGCATAGAATCTCCAAATGAAAAAATTTTTTTTCGAAGTTTGGAAACTTCCTTAGAATCACTTTTTTTCCGTTCTTATTTGAGATAACTGGTTCTCTTTCATTATACTAGTTTGATAGCCTCAGAAAATCATATTATGCCCAAAGAATCTCGAAAAGAAAAAAATTTTTTTTCGAAGGTTGGAAACTTCTTTAGAATCACTTTTTTTCCGTTCTTATTTGAGATAACTGGTTCTCTTTCATTATACTAATTAGATAGCCTCAGAAAAGCATATTACGCGCAAAGAATCTCGAAAATAAAAAAATTTTTTTAGAACTTTGGAAACTTCGTTAGAATCACTTTTTTTCCGTTCTTATTTTAGATAACTGGTTCCTTTTCATTATACTAGTTTGATAGCCTCAGAAAAGCATATTATGCGCAAAGAATCTCGAAAAGAAAAAAATTTTTTTTCGAAGTTTGGAAACTTCTTTAGAATCACTTTTTTTCCATTCTTATTTGAGATAACTGGTAATCTCTCATTATACTAGTTTGATAGCCTCAGAAAAGCATATTATGCACAAAGAATCTCGAAAGAAAAATTTTTTTTTTCGAAGTTTGGAAACTTCGTTAGAATCACTTTTTTTCCGTTCTTATTTGAGATAACTGGTTTTCTTTCATTATACTAGTTTGATAGCCTCAGAAAAGCATATTATGCGCAAAGAATCTCGAAAATAAAAAAAAAAATTTTTCGAAGTTTGAAACTTCGTTAGAATCACTTTTTTTCCGTTCTTATTTGAGATAACTGGTTCTCTTTCATTATACTAGTTTGATAGCATCAGAAAAGCATATTATGCGCAAAGAATCTCCAAAAGAAAAAAAATCGTTTTTCAAAGTTTGGAAACTTCCTTAGAAACACTTTTTTTCCATTCTTATTTGAGTTAACTGGTTCTCTTTCATTATACTAGTTTGATAGCCTCAGAAAAGCATATTATGCACAAAGAATCTCGAAAGAAAAATTTTTTTTTTCGAAGTTTGGAAACTTCGTTAGAATCACTTTTTTTCCGTTCTTATTTGAGATAACTGGTTCTCTTTCATTATACTAGTTTGATAACCTCAGAAAAGCATATTATGCGCAAAGAATCTCGAAATGAAAATAATTTTTTTTCGAAGTTTGGAAACTTCTTTAGAATCACTTTTTTTCCATTCTTATTTGAGATAACTGGTTCTCTTTCATTATACTAGTTTGATAGCCTCAGAAAAGCATAATATGCACAAAGAATCTCGAAAAGAAAAAAAATTTTTTTCGAAGTTTGGAAACTTCGTTAGAATCTCTTTTTTTCCGTTCTTATTTGAGATAACTGGTTCTCTTTCATTATACTAGTTTGATAGCCTCAGTAAAGCATATTATGCGCAAAGAATCACGAAAAGAAAAAAAAATTTTTTGAAGTTTGGAAACTTCTTTAGAATCACTTTTTTTGCGTTCTTATTTGAGATAACTGGTAATCTCTCATTATACTAGTTTGATAGCCTCAGAAAATCATATTATGCGCAAAGAATCTCGAAAAGAAAAAAATTTTTTTTCGAAGTTTGGAAACTTCATTGGAATCACTTTTTTTCCATTCTTATTTGAGATAACTGGTAATCTCTCATTATACTAGTTTGATAGCCTCAGAAAAGCATATTATGCCCAAAGAATCTCGTAAAGAAAAAAAATTTTTTTCGAAGTTTGGAAACGTCGTTTGAATCACTTTTTTCCGTTCTTATTTGAGATAACTGGTTCTCTTTCATTATAGTAGTTTGATAGCCTCAGAAAAGCGTATTATGCGCATAGAATCTCCAAATGAAAAAATTTTTTTTCGAAGTTTGGAAACTTCCTTAGAATCACTTTTTTTCCGTTCTTATTTGAGATAACTGGTTCTCTTTCATTATACTAGTTTGATAGCCTCAGAAAATCATATTATGCGCAAAGAATCTCGAAAAGAAAAAAATTTTTTTTCGAAGGTTGGAAACTTCTTTAGAATCACTTTTTTCCGTTCTTATTTGAGATAACTGGTTCTCTTTCATTATACTAATTAGATAGCCTCAGAAAAGCATATTACGCGCAAAGAATCTCGAAAATAAAAAAATTTTTTTAGAACTTTGGAAACTTCGTTAGAATCACTTTTTTTCCGTTCTTATTTTAGATAACTGGTTCCTTTTCATTATACTAGTTTGATAGCCTCAGAAAAGCATATTATGCGCAAAGAATCTCGAAAAGAAAAAAATTTTTTTTCGAAGTTTGGAAACTTCTTTAGAATTACTTTTTTTCCATTCTTATTTGAGATAACTGGTAATCTCTCATTATACTAGTTTGATAGCCTCAGAAAAGCATATTATGCCCAAAGAATCTCGAAAAGAAAAAAAATTTTTTTCGAAGTTTGGAATCGTCGTTTGAATCACTTTTTTCCGTTCTTATTTGAGATACCTGGTTCTCTTTCATTATAGTAGTTTGTAAGCCTCAGAAAAGCATATTATGCGCATAGAATCTCGAAAAGAAAAAATTTTTTTTCGAAGTTTGGAAACTTCCTTAGAATCACTTTTTTTCCGTTCTTATTTGAGATAACTGGTTCTCTTTCATTATACTAGTTTGATAGCCTCAGAAAAGCATATTATGCGCAAAGAATCTCGAAAAGAAAAAAATCTTTTTTCGAAGTTTAGAAACTTCCTTAGAAACACTTTTTTTCCATTCTTATTTGAGTTAACTGGTTCTATTTCATTATAGTAGTTTGATAGCCTCAGAAAAGCATATTATGCGCATAGAATCTCGAAATGAAAAAAATTTTTTTTCGAAGTTTGGAAACTTCCTTAGAATCACCTTTTTTTCCGTTCTTATTTGAGATAACTGGTTCTCTTTCATTATACTAGTTTGATAGCCTCAGAAAAGCATATTATGCGCAAAGAATCTCGAAAAGAAAAAAATCATTTTTCGAAGTTTGAAAACTTCGTTAGAATCACTTTTTTTCCGTTCTTATTTGAGATAACTGGTTCTCTTTCATTATACTAGTTTGATAGCCTCAGAAAAGCATATTATGCGCAAAGAATCTCGAAAATAAAAAAAAAAATTTTCGAAGTTTGAAACTTCGTTAGAATCACTTTTTTTTTCGTTCTTATTTGAGATAACTGGTTCTCTTTCATTATACTAGTTTGATAGCCTCAGAAAAGCATATTATGCGCAAAGAATTTCGAAAGGAAAAAAAATTTTTTTCGAAGTTTGGAAACGTCGTTTGAATCACTTTTTTCCGTTCTTATTTGAGATAACTGGTTCTCTTTCATTATAGTAGTTTGATAGCCTCAGTAAAGCATATTATGCGCAAAGAATATGGAAAAGAAAAAAAATTTTTTTCGAAGTTTGGAAACTTCGTTAGAATCACTTTTTTTCCGTTCTTATTTGAGATAACTGGTTCTCTTTCATTATACTAGTTTGATATTCTAAGAAAAGCATATTATGCGCAAAGAATCTCGAAAAGAAAAAAAATTTTTTTCGAAGTTTGGAAACTTCGTTTGAACCACTTTTTTTCCGTTCTTATTTGAGATAACTGGATCTCTTTCATTATACTAGTTTGATAGCCTCAGAAAAGCATATTTAGCGCAAAGAATCACGAAAGAAAAAAAAAGTTTTTCGAAGTTTGGAAACTTCGTTAGGATCACTTTTTTCCCGTTCTTATTTGAGATAACTGGTTCTCTTTCATTATACTAGTTTGATAGCCTCAGTAAAGCATATTATGCGCAAAGAATCTCGAAAAGAAAAAAAAATTTTTCCGAAGTTTGGAAACTTCGTTAGAATCACTTTTTTTCCGTTCTTATTTGAGATAACTGGTTCTCTTTCATTATACTAGTTTGATAGCCTCAGAAAATCATATTATGCGCAAAGAATATCGAAAAGAAAAAAATTTTTTTTCGAAGGTTGGAAACTTCTTTAGAATCACTTTTTTTCCGTTCTTATTTGAGATAACTGGTTCTCTTTCATTATACTAATTAGATAGCCTCAGAAAAGCATATTACGCGCAAAGAATCTCGAAAATAAAAAAATTTTTTTAGAACTTTGGAAACTTCGTTAGAATCACTTTTTTTCCGTTCTTATTTTAGATAACTGGTTCCTTTTCATTATACTAGTTTGATAGCCTCAGAAAAGCATATTATGCGCAAAGAATCTCGAAAAGAAAAAAATTTTTTTTCGAAGTTTGGAAACTTCTTTAGAATCACTTTTTTTCCATTCTTATTTGAGATAACTGGTAATCTCTCATTATACTAGTTTGATAGCCTCAGAAAAGCATATTATGCCCAAAGAATCTCGAAAAGAAAAAAAATTTTTTTCGAAGTTTGGAATCGTCGTTTGAATCACTTTTTTCCGTTCTTATTTGAGATACCTGGTTCTCTTTCATTATAGTAGTTTGTAAGCCTCAGAAAAGCATATTATGCGCATAGAATCTCGAAAAGAAAAAATTTTTTTTCGAAGTTTGGAAACTTCCTTAGAATCACTTTTTTTCCGTTCTTATTTGAGATAACTGGTTCTCTTTCATTATACTAGTTTGATAGCCTCAGAAAAGCATATTATGCGCAAAGAATCTCGAAAAGAAAAAAATCTTTTTTCGAAGTTTAGAAACTTCCTTAGAAACACTTTTTTTCCATTCTTATTTGAGTTAACTGGTTCTATTTCATTATAGTAGTTTGATAGCCTCAGAAAAGCATATTATGCGCATAGAATCTCGAAATGAAAAAAATTTTTTTTCGAAGTTTGGAAACTTCCTTAGAATCACCTTTTTTTCCGTTCTTATTTGAGATAACTGGTTCTCTTTCATTATACTAGTTTGATAGCCTCAGAAAAGCATATTATGCGCAAAGAATCTCAAAAAGAAAAAAATCATTTTTCGAAGTTTGAAAACTTCGTTAGAATCACTTTTTTTCCGTTCTTATTTGAGATAACTGGTTCTCTTTCATTATACTAGTTTGATAGCCTCAGAAAAGCATATTATGCGCAAAGAATCTCGAAAATAAAAAAAAAAATTTTCGAAGTTTGAAACTTCGTTAGAATCACTTTTTTTTTCGTTCTTATTTGAGATAACTGGTTCTCTTTCATTATACTAGTTTGATAGCCTCAGAAAAGCATATTATGCGCAAAGAATTTCGAAAGGAAAAAAAATTTTTTTCGAAGTTTGGAAACTTCGTTAGAATCACTTTTTTTCCGTTCTTATTTGAGATAACTGGTTCTCTTTCATTATACTAGTTTGATATTCTAAGAAAAGCATATTATGCGCAAAGAATCTCGAAAAGAAAAAAAATTTTTTTCGAAGTTTGGAAACTTCGTTTGAACCACTTTTTTTCCGTTCTTATTTGAGATAACTGGATCTCTTTCATTATACTAGTTTGATAGCCTCAGAAAAGCATATTTAGCGCAAAGAATCACGAAAGAAAAAAAAGTTTTTCGAAGTTTGGAAACTTCGTTAGGATCACTTTTTTCCCGTTCTTATTTGAGATAACTGGTTCTCTTTCATTATACTAGTTTGATAGCCTCAGTAAAGCATATTATGCGCAAAGAATCTCGAAAAGAAAAAAAAATTTTTCCGAAGTTTGGAAACTTCGTTAGAATCACTTTTTTTCCGTTCTTATTTGAGATAACTGGTTCTCTTTCATCATAGTAGTTTGATAGCCTCAGAAAAGCATATTATGCGCAAAGAATCTCGAAATGAAAAAAAATTTTATTCGAAGTTTGGAAACTTCCTTAGAATCACTTTTTTTCCAATTTTATTTGAGATATCCGGTTCTCTTTCATTATACTAGTTTGATAGCCTCAGAAAAGCATATTATGCGCAAAGAATCTCGCAAAGAAAAAATTTTTTCTTCGAAGTTTGGAAACTTCGTTAGAATCACTTTTTTTGCGTTCTTATTTGAGATACCTGGTTCTCTTTCATTATACTAGTTTGATAGCCTCAGAAAAGCATATTATGCGCAAAGAATCTCGAAAAGAAAAATTTTTTTTTCGAAGTTTGGAAACTTCGTTAGAATCACTTTTTTTCCGTTCTTATTTGAGATAACTGGTTCTCTTTCATTATACTAGTTTGATAGCCTCAGAAAAGCATATTATGCGCAAAGAATCTCGAAAAGAAAAAAATTTTTTTTCGAAGTTTGGAAACTTCCTTAGAAGCACTTTTTTTCCATTCTTATTTGAGATAACTGGTAATCTCTCATTATACTAGTTTGATAGCCTCAGAAAATCATATTATGCGCAAAGAATCTCGAAAAGAAACAAATTTTTTTTGATGTTCGGAAACTTCGTTAGAATCCCTTTTTTTCCGTTCTTATTTGAGATAACTGGTTCTCTTTCATTATACTAATTAAATAGCCTTAGAAAAGCATAAAATGCGCAAAGAATCTCGAAAATAAAAAAAAAAATTTTATAAGTTTGGAAACTTCGTTAGAATCACTTTTTTCCATTCTTATTTGAGATAACTGGTTCTCTTTCATTATACTAGTTTGATAGCCTCAGAAAAGCATATTATGCGCAAAGAATCTCGAAAAGAAAAAAATTTTTTTTCGAAGTTGGAAACTTCAAAAGATATACTTTTTTTCCATTCTTATTTGAGATCAATGGTAATCTCTCATTATACTAGTTTGATAGCCTCAGAAAAGCATATTATGCGCAAAGAATCTCGAAAAGAAAAAAATTTTTTTTCGAAGTTTGGAAACTTCGTTAGAATCACTTTTTTTCCATTCTTATTTGAGATAACTGGTAATCTCTCATTATAGTAGTTTGATAGCCTCAGAAAAGCATATTATGCGCAAAGAATCTCGAAAAGAAAAAAATTTTTTTTCGAAGTTTTGAAACTTTTTAGAATCACTTTTTTTCCGTTCTTATTTGAGATAACTGGTTCTCTTTCATTATACTAGTTTGATAGCCTCAGAAAAGCATATTATGCGAAAAGAATCTCCAAAAGAAAAAAAATCTTTTTTCAAAGTTTGGAAACTTCCTTAGAAACACTTTTTTTCCATTCTTATTTGAGTTAACTGGTTCTCTTTCATTATACTAGTTTGATAGCCTCAGAAAAGCATATTATGCACAAAGAATCTCGAAAGAAAAATTTTTTTTTTCGAAGTTTGGAAACTTCGTTAGAATCACTTTTTTTCCGTTCTTATTTGAGATAACTGGTTTTCTTTCATTATACTAGTTTGATAGCCTCAGAAAAGCATATTATGCGCAAAGAATCTCGAAAATAAAAAAAAAATTTTTCGAAGTTTGAAACTTCGTTAGAATCACTTTTTTTCCGTTCTTATTTGAGATAACTGGTTCTCTTTCATTATACTAGTTTGATAGCATCAGAAAAGCATATTATGCGCAAAGAATCTCCAAAGGAAAAAAAATCGTTTTTCAAAGTTTGGAAACTTCCTTAGAAACACTTTTTTTCCATTCTTATTTGAGTTAACTGGTTCTCTTTCATTATACTAGTTTGATAGCCTCAGAAAAGCATATTATGCACAAAGAATCTCGAAAGAAAAATTTTTTTTTTCGAAGTTTGGAAACTTCGTTAGAATCACTTTTTTTCCGTTCTTATTTGAGATAACTGGTTTTCTTTCATTATACTAGTTTGATAACCTCAGAAAAGCATATTATGCGCAAAGAATCTCGAAATGAAAATAATTTTTTTTCGAAGTTTGGAAACTTCTTTAGAATCACTTTTTTTCCATTCTTATTTGAGATAACTGGTTCTCTTTCATTATACTAGTTTGATAACCTCAGAAAAGCATAATATGCACAAAGAATCTCGAAAAGAAAAAAAATTTTTTTCGAAGTTTGGAAACTTCGTTAGAATCTCTTTTTTTCCGTTCTTATTTGAGATAACTGGTTCTCTTTCATTATACTAGTTTGATAGCCTCAGTAAAGCATATTATGCGCAAAGAATCACGAAAAGAAAAAAAAATTTTTTGAAGTTTGGAAACTTCTTTAGAATCACTTTTTTTGCGTTCTTATTTGAGATAACTGGTAATCTCTCATTATACTAGTTTGATAGCCTCAGAAAATCATATTATGCGCAAAGAATCTCGAAAAGAAAAAAATTTTTTTTCGAAGTTTGGAAACTTCATTGGAATCACTTTTTTTCCATTCTTATTTGAGATAACTGGTAATCTCTCATTATACTAGTTTGATAGCCTCAGAAAAGCATATTATGCCCAAAGAATCTCGTAAAGAAAAAAAATTTTTTTCGAAGTTTGGAAACGTCGTTTGAATCACTTTTTTCCGTTCTTATTTGAGATAACTGGTTCTCTTTCATTATAGTAATTTGATAGCCTCAGAAAAGCGTATTATGCGCATAGAATCTCCAAATGAAAAAATTTTTTTTCGAAGTTTGGAAACTTCCATAGAATCACTTTTTTTCCGTTCTTATTTGAGATAACTGGTTCTCTTTCATTATACTAGTTTGATAGCCTCAGAAAAGCATATTATGCGCAAAGAATCTCGAAAAGAAAAAAAGTTTTTTTTCGAAGTTTGGGAACATCGTTTGAATCACTTTTTTTCCGTTCTTATTTGAGATAACTGGTTCTCTTTCATTATACTAGTTTGATAGCCTCAGAAAAGCATATTATGCGCAAAGAATTTCTAAAAGAAAAAAATTTTTTTTCGAAGTTTGCAAACTTCTTTAGAATCACTTTTTTTCCGTTCTTATTTGAGATAACTGGTTCACTTTCATTATACTAATTTGATAGCCTCAGAAAAGCATATTACGCGCAAAGAATCTCGAAAATAAAAAAATTTTTTTAGAACTTTGGAAACTTCGTTAGAATCACTTTTTTTCCGTTCTTATTTGAGATAACTGGTTCCTTTTCATTATACTAGTTTGATAGCCTCAGAAAAGCATATTATGCGCAAAGAATCTCGAAAAGAATAAAAAAGTTTTCGAAGTTTGGGAACTTCGTTAGAATCACTTTTATTCCGTTCTTATTTGAGATAACCGGTTCTGTTTCATTATACTAGTTTGATAGCCTCAGAAAGCATATTATGCGCAAAGAATCTCGAAAAGAAGAAATTTTTTTTTCGAAGTTTGGAAACTTCGTTAGAATCTCTTTTTTCCCGTTCTTATTTGAGATAACTGGTTCTCTTTCATTATACTAGTTTGATAGCCTCAGTAAAGCATATTATGCGCAAAGAATCTCGAAAAGAAAAAAATTTTTTTTCGAAGGTTGGAAACTTCTTTAGAATCACTTTTTTTCCGTTCTTATTTGAGATAACTGGTTCTCTTTCATTATACTAATTAGATAGCCTCAGAAAAGCATATTACGCGCAAAGAACCTCGAAAATAAAAAAATTTTTTTAGAACTTTGGAAACTTCGTTAGAATCACTTTTTTTCCGTTCTTATTTGAGATAACTGGTTCCTTTTCATTATACTAGTTTGATAGCCTCAGAAAAGCATATTATGCGCAAAGAATCTCGAAAAGAAAAAAAATTTTTTTCGAAGTTTGGAAACTTCTTTAGAATCACTTTTTTTCCATTCTTATTTGAGATAACTGGTAATCTCTCATTATACTAGTTTGATAGCCTCAGAAAAGCATATTATGCCCAAAGAATCTCGAAAAGAAAAAAAATTTTTTTCGAAGTTTGGAAACTTCGTTTGAACCACTTTTTTTCCGTTCTTATTTGAGATAACTGGATCTCTTTCATTATACTAGTTTGATAGCCTCAGAAAAGCATATTTAGCGCAAAGAATCACGAAAGAAAAAAAAAGTTTTTCGAAGTTTGGAAACTTCGTTAGAATCACTTTTTTCCCGTTCTTATTTGAGATAACTAGTTCTCTTTCATTATACTAGTTTGATAGCCTCAGTAAAGCATATTATGCGCAAAGAATCTCGAAAAGAAAAAAAAATTTTTCCGAAGTTTGGAAACTTCGTTAGAATCACTTTTTTTCCGTTCTTATTTGAGATAACTGGTTCTCTTTCATCATAGTAGTTTGATAGCCTCAGAAAAGCATATTATGCGCAAAGAATCTCGAAATGAAAAAAATTTTTATTCGAAGTTTGGAAACTTCCTTAGAATCACTTTTTTTCCAATTTTATTTGAGATAACCGGTTCTCTTTCATTATACTAGTTTGATAGCCTCAGAAAAGCATATTATGCGCAAAGAATCTCGAAAAGAAAAATTTTTTTCTTCGAAGTTTGGAAACTTCGTTAGAATCACTTTTTTTGCGTTCTTATTTGAGATACCTGGTTCTCTTTCATTATACTAGTTTGATAGCCTCAGAAAAGCATATTATGCGCAAAGAATCTCGAAAAGAAAAATTTTTTTTTCGAAGTTTGGAATCTTCGTTAGAATCACTTTTTTTCCGTTCTTATTTGAGATAACTGGTTCTCTTTCATTATACTAGTTTGATAGCCTCAGAAAAGCATATTATGCGCAAAGAATCTCGAAAAGAAAAAAATTTTTTTTCGAAGTTTGGAAACTTCCTTAGAAGCACTTTTTTTCCATTCTTATTTGAGATAACTGGTTATCTCTCATTATACTAGTTTGATAGCCTCAGAAAATCATATTATGCGCAAAGAATCTCGAAAACAAACAAATTTTTTTTGATGTTCGGAAACTTCGTTAGAATCACTTTTTTTCCGTTCTTATTTGAGATAACTGGTTCTCTTTCATTATACTAATTAAATATCCTCAGAAAAGCATAAAATGCGCAAAGAATCTCGAAAATAAAAAAAAAAATTTTATAAGTTTGGAAACTTCGTTAGAATCACTTTTTTTCCATTCTTATTTGAGTTAACTGGTTCTCTTTCATTATAGTAGTTTGATAGCCTCAGAAAAGCATATTATGCGCATTGAATCTCGAAATGAAAGAAATTTTTTTTCTAGTTTGGAAACTTCCTTAGAATCACTTTTTTCCGTTCTTATTTGAGATTACTGCTTCTCTTTCATTATACTAGTTTGATAGCCTCAGAAAAGCATATTATGCGCAAAGAATCTGGAAAAAAAAATTTTTTTTTCGAAGTTTGGAATCTTCATTAGAATCACTTTTTTTCCATTCTTATTTGAGATAACTGGTAAAATCTCATTATACTAGTTTGATAGCCTGAGAAAACCATATTATGCCCAAAGAATCTCGAAAAGAAAAAAAAATTTTTTCGAAGTTTGGAAGCGTCGTTTGAATCACTTTTTTCCGTTCTTATTTGAGATAACTGGTTCTCTTTCATTATACTAGTTTGATAGCCTCAGAAAAGCATATTATGCGCAAAGAATCTCGAAAAGAAAAAAATTTTTTTTCGAAGTTTGGAAACGTCTTTTGAATCACTTTTTTCCGTTCTTATTTCAGATAACTGGTTCTCTTTCATTATAGTAGTTTGATAGCCTCAGAAAAGCATATTATGCGCATAGAATCTCGAAATGAAAAAAAATTTTTTTCGAAGTTTGGAAACTTCCTTAGAATCACTTTTTTTCCATTCTTATTTGAGATAACTGGTTCTCTTTCATTATACTAGTTTGATAGCCTCAGAAAAGCATATTATGCGCAAAGAATCTCGAAAAGAAAAAAAATTTTTTTCTAAGTTTGGAAACTTCGTTAGAATCACTTTTTTTTCGTTCTTATTTGAGATAACTGGTTCTCTTTCATTATACTAGTTTGATAGCCTCAGTAAAGCATATTATGCCCAAAGAATCTCGAAAAGAAAAAAATTTTTTTTCGAAGTTTGGAAACGTCGTTTGAATCACTTTTTTCCGTTCTTATTTGAGATTACTGGTTCTCTTTCATTATAGTAGTTTGATAGCCTCAGAAAAGCATATTATGCACAAAGAATCTCGAAAAGAAAAAAATTTTTTTTCGAAATTTGGAAACTTCGTTTGAATCACTTTTTTTCCGTTCTTATTTGATATAACTGGTTCTCTTTCATTATACTAGTTTGATAGCCTCAGAAAAGCATATTATGCGCAAAGAATCTCGAAAAGAAAAAATTTTTTTTTCGAAGTTTGGAAACTTCGTTAGAAGCACTTGTTTTCCATTCTTATTTGAGATAGCTGGTAATCTCTCATTATACTAGTTTGATGGCCTCAGAAAATCATATTATGCGCAAAGAATCTCGAAAAGAAAAAAAATTTTTTTCGAAGTTCGGAAACTTCGTTAGAATCACTTTTTTTCCGTTCTTATTTGAGATAACTGATTCTCTTTCATTATACTAATTAGATAGCCTCAGAAAAGCATATTATGCGCAAAGAATCTCGAAAAAAAAATTTTTTTTTAGAAGTTTGGAAACTTCGTTATAATCAGTTTTTTTCCGCTCTTATTTGAGATAACTGCTTCTCTTTCATTATACTAGTTTGATAGCCTCAGAAAAGCATATTATACGGTGAGAATCTCGAAAAGAAAAAAAACTTTTTTCGAAGTTTGGAAACTTCGTTAGAATCACTTTTTTTCCGTTCTTATTTGAGATAACTGGTTCTCTTTCATTATACTAGTTTGATAGCCTCAGAAAAGCATATTATGCGCAAAGAATCTCGAAAAGAAAAAAATTTTTTTTGAAGTTTGGAAACTTCTTTAGAATCACTTTTTTTGCGTTCTTATTTGAGATAACTGGTAATCTCTCATTATACTAGTTTGATAGCCTCAGAAAATCATATTATGCGCAAAGAATCTCGAAAAGAAAAAAATTTTTTTTCGAAGTTTGGAAACTTCATTGGAATCACTTTTTTTCCATTCTTATTTGAGATAACTGGTAATCTCTCATTATACTAGTTTGATAGCCTCAGAAAAGCATATTATGCCCAAAGAATCTCGTAAAGAAAAAAATTTTTTTTCGAAGTTTGGAAACGTCGTTTGAATCACTTTTTTCCGTTCTTATTTGAGATAACTGGTTCTCTTTCATTATAGTAGTTTGATAGCCTCAGAAAAGCGTATTATGCGCATAGAATCTCCAAATGAAAAAATTTTTTTTCGAAGTTTGGAAACTTCCTTAGAATCACTTTTTTTCCGTTCTTATTTGAGATAACTGATTCTCTTTCATTATACTAGTTTGATAGCCTCAGAAAAGCATATTAACCGCAAAGAATCTCGAAAAGAAAAAAAGTTTTATTTCGAAGTTTGGGAACATCGTTTGAATCACTTTTTTTCCGTTCTTATTTGAGATAACTGGTTCTCTTTCATTATACTAGTTTGATAGCCTCAGAAAAGCATATTATGCGCAAAGAATCTCTAAAAGAAAAAAATTTTTTTTCGAAGTTTGCAAACTTCTTTAGAATCACTTTTTTTCCGTTCTTATTTGAGATAACTGGTTCACTTTCATTATACTAATTTGATAGCCTCAGAAAAGCATATTATGCGCAAAGAATCTCGAAAAGAAAAAAAATTTTTTTCTAAGTTTGGAAACTTCGTTAGAATCACTTTTTTTTCGTTCTTATTTGAGATAACTGGTTCTCTTTCATTATACTAGTTTGATAGCCTCAGTAAAGCATATTATGCCCAAAGAATCTCGAAAAGAAAAAAAAATTTTTTCGAAGTTTGGAAACGTCGTTTGAATCACTTTTTTCCGTTCTTATTTGAGATTACTGGTTCTCTTTCATTATAGTAGTTTGATAGCCTCAGAAAAGCATATTATGCACAAAGAATCTCGAAAAGAAAAAAATTTTTTTTCGAAATTTGGAAACTTCGTTTGAATCACTTTTTTTCCGTTCTTATTTGAGATAACTGGTTCTCTTTCATTATACTAGTTTGATAGCCTCAGAAAAGCATATTATGCGCAAAGAATCTCGAAAAGAAAAAATTTTTTTTTCGAAGTTTGGAAACTTCGTTAGAATCCCTTTTTTTCCGTTCTTATTTGAGATAACTGGTTCTCTTTCATTATACTAGTTTGATACACTCAGAAAAGCATATTATGCGCAAAGAATCTCGAAAAGAAAAAAATTTTTTTCGAAGTTTGGAAACTTAATTAGAAGCACTTTTTTTCCATTCTTATTTGAGATAACTGGTAACCTCTCATTATACTAGTTTGATGGCCTCAGAAAATCATATTATGCGCAAAGAATATGGAAAAGAAAAAAAATTTTTTTCGAAGTTTGGAAACTTCGTTAGAATCACTTTTTTTCCGTTCTTATTTGAGATAACTGGTTCTCTTTCATTATACTAGTTTGATATTCTAAGAAAAGCATATTATGCGCAAAGAATCTCGAAAAGAAAATAAATTTTTTTCGAAGTTTGGAAACTTCGTTTGAACCACTTTTTTTCCGTTCTTATTTGAGATAACTGGGTCTCTTTCATCATAGTAGTTTGATAGCCTCAGAAAAGCATATTATGCGCAAAGAATCTCGAAATGAAAAAAATTTTTATTCGAAGTTTGGAAACTTCCTTAGAATCACTTTTTTTCCAATTTTATTTGAGATAACCGGTTCTCTTTCATTATACTAGTTTGATAGCCTCAGAAAAGCATATTATGCGCAAAGAATCTCGAAAAGAAAAAATTTTTTCTTCGAAGTTTGGAAACTTCGTTAGAATCACTTTTTTTGCGTTCTTATTTGAGAAACCTGGTTCTCTTTCATTATACTAGTTTGATAGCCTCAGAAAAGCATATTATGCGCAAAGAATCTCGAAAAGAAAGATTTTTTTTTCGAAGTTTGGAAACTTCGTTAGAATCACTTTTTTTCCGTTCTTATTTGAGATAACTGGTTCTCTTTCATTATACTAGTTTGATAGCCTCAGAAAAGCATATTATGCGCAAAGAATCTCGAAAAGAAAAAAATTTTTTTTCGAAGTTTGGAAACTTCCTTAGAAGCACTTTTTTTCCATTCTTATTTGAGATAACTGGTAATCTCTCATTATACTAGTTTGATAGCCTCAGAAAATCATATTATGCGCAAAGAATCTCGAAAAGAAACAAATTTTTTTTGATGTTCGGAAACTTCGTTAGAATCACTTTTTTTCCGTTCTTATTTGAGATAACTGGTTCTCTTTCATTATACTAATTAAATAGCCTCAGAAAAGCATAAAATGCGCAAAGAATCTCGAAAATAAAAAAAAAATTTTATAAGTTTGGAAACTTCGTTAGAATCACTTTTTTTCCATTCTTATTTGAGATAACTGGTTCTCTTTCATTATACTAGTTTGATAGCCTCAGAAAAGCATATTATGCGCAAAGAATCTCGAAAAGAAAAAAATTTTTTTTCGAAGTTGGAAACTTCAAAAGATATACTTTTTTTCCATTCTTATTTGAGATAAATGGTAATCTCTCATTATACTAGTTTGATAGCCTAAGAAAAGCATATTATGCGCAAATAATCTCGAAAAGAAAAAATTTTTTCTTCGAAGTTTGGAAACTTCGTTAGAATCACTTTTTTTCCGTTCTTAATTGAGATAACTGGTTCTCTTTCATTATACTAGTTTGATAGCCTCAGAAAAGCATATTATGCGCAAAGAATCTCCAAAAGAAAAAAAATCTTTTTTCAAAGTTTGGAAACTTCCTTAGAAACACTTTTTTTCCATTCTTATTTGAGTTAACTGGTTCTCTTTCATTATACTAGTTTGATAGCCTCAGAAAAGCATATTATGCACAAAGAATCTCGAAAGAAAAATTTTTTTTTTCGAAGTTTGGAAACTTCGTTAGAATCACTTTTTTTCCGTTCTTATTTGAGATAACTGGTTCTCTTTCATTATACTAGTTTGATAGCCTCAGAAAAGCATATTATGCGCAAAGAATCTCGAAAATAAAAAAAAATTTTTTCGAAGTTTGAAACTTCGTTAGAATCACTTTTTTTCCGTTCTTATTTGAGATAACTGGTTCTCTTTAGTTATACTATTTTGATAGCCTCAGAAAAGCATATCATGCGCAAGGAATCTCGAAAAGAAAAAAAAATTTTTTCGAAGTTTGGAAACTTCGTTAGAATCACTTTTTTTCCGTTCTTATTTGAGATAACTGGTTCTCTTTCATTTTACTAGTTTGATAGCCTCAGAAAAGCATATTATGCGCAAAGAATCTCGAAAAGAAATAAAAATTTTTCGAAATTTGGAAACTTCGTTAGAATCACCTTTATTCCGTTCTTATTTGAGATAACTGGTTCTCTTTCATTATACTAGTTTGATAGCCTCAGTAAAGCATATTATGCGCAAAGAATATGGAAAAAAAAAAAAAAAATTTTCGAAGTTTGGAAACGTCTTTTGAATCACTTTTTTTCCGTTCTTATTTGAGATAACTGGTTCTCTTTCATTATACTAGTTTGATAGCCTCAGAAAAGCATATTATGCGCAAAGAATCTCGAAAAAAAAAAAAAAATTTTTCGAAGTTTGGAAACTTATTTAGAATCACTTTTTTTCCGTTCTTATTTGAGATAACTGGTTCTCTTTCATTATACTAATTAGATAGCCTCAGAAAAGCATATTATGCGCAAAGAATCTCGAAAAGAAAAAAATCTTTTTTCGAAGTTTGGAAACTTCCTTAGAAACACTTTTTTTCCATTCTTATTTGAGTTAACTGGTTCTCTTTCATTATAGTAGTTTGATAGCCTCAGAAAAGCATATTATGCGCATTGAATCTCGAAATGAAAGAAATTTTTTTTCTAGTTTGGAAACTTCCTTAGAATCACTTTTTTCCGTTCTTATTTGAGATTACTGCTTCTCTTTCATTATACTAGTTTGATAGCCTCAGAAAAGCATATTATGCGCAAAGAATCTCGAAAAAAAATTTTTTTTTCGAAGTTTGGAATCTTCATTAGAATCACTTTTTTTCCATTCTTATTTGAGATAACTGGTAAAATCTCATTATACTAGTTTGATAGCCTCAGAAAACCATATTATGCCCAAAGAATCTCGAAAAGAAAAAAAATTTTTTTCGAAGTTTGGAAACGTCGTTTGAATCACTTTTTTCCGTTCTTATTTGAGATAACTGGTTCTCTTTCATTATACTAGTTTGATAGCCTCAGAAAAGCATATTATGCGCAAAGAATCTCGAAAAGAAAAAAATTTTTTTTCGAAGTTTGGAAACGTCTTTTGAATCACTTTTTTCCGTTCTTATTTCAGATAACTGGTTCTCTTTCATTATAGTAGTTTGATAGCCTCAGAAAAGCATATTATGCGCATAGAATCTCGAAATGAAAAAAAATTTTTTTGAAGTTTGGAAACTTCCTTAGAATCACTTTTTTTCCATTCTTATTTCAGATAACTGGTTCTCTTTCATTATACTAGTTTGATAGCCTCAGAAAAGCATATTATGCGCAAAGAATCTCGAAAAGAAAAAAATTTTTTTTCTAAGTTTGGAAACTTCGTTAGAATCACTTTTTTTCCGTTCTTATTTGAGATAACTGGTTCTCTTTCATTATACTAGTTTGATAGCCTCAGTAAAGCATATTATGCCCAAAGAATCTCGAAAAGAAAAAAAATTTTTTTCGAAGTTTGGAAACGTCTTTTGAATCACTTTTTTCCGTTCTTATTTGAAATTACTGGTTCTCTTTCATTATAGTAGTTTGATAGCCTCAGAAAAGCATATTATGCACAAAGAATCTCGAAAAGAAAAAAATTTTTTTTCGAAATTTGGAAACTTCGTTTGAATCACTTTTTTTCCGTTCTTATTTTAGATAACTGGTTCTCTTTCATTACACTAGTTTGATAGCCTCAGTAAAGCATATTATGCGCAAAGAATCTCGAAAAGAAAAAAAATTTTTTTCGAAGTTTGGAAACTTCGTTAGAATCACTTTTTTTCCGTTCTTATTTGAGATAACTGGTTCTCTTTCATTATAGTAGTTTGATAGCCTCAGAAAAGCATATTATGCACAAAGAATCTCGAAAAGAAAAAAATTTTTTTTCGAAGTTTGGAAACGTCGTTTGAATCACTTTTTTCCGTTCTTATTTGAGATTACTGGTTCTCTTTCATTATACTAGTTTGATAGCCTCACAAAAGCATATTATGCACCAAGAATCTCGAAAAGAAAAAAATTTTTTTTCGAACTTTGGAAGCTTCGTTTGAATCACTTTTTTTCCGTTCTTATTTGAGATAACTGGTTCTCTTTCATTATACTAGTTTGATAGCCTCAGTAAAGCATATTATGCACAAAGAATCGCGAAAAGAAAAAAAATTTTTTTCGAAGTTTGGAAACTTCATTAGAATCACTTTTTTTCCGTTCTTATTTGAGATAACTGGTTCTCTTTCATTATACTAGTTTGATAGCCTCAGTAAAGCATATTATGCGCAAAGAATCTGGAAAAGAAAAAAAAATTTTTTCGAAGTGTGGAAACTTCATTAGAAGCACTTTTTTTCCATTCTTATTTGAGATAACTGGTAATCTCTCATTATACTAGTTTGATGGCCTCAGAAAATCATATTATGCGCAAAGAATCTCGAGAAGAAAAAAAATTTTTTTTGAAGTTTGGAAACTTCTTTAGAATCACTTTTTTTGCGTTCTTATTTGAGATAACTGGTAATCTCTCATTATACTAGTTTGATAGCCTCAGAAAATCATATTATGCGCAAAGAATCTCGAAAAGAAAAAAATTTTTTTTCGAAGGTTGGAAACTTCTTTAGAATCACTTTTTTTCCGTTCTTATTTGAGATAACTGGTTCTCTTTCATTATACTAATTAGATAGCCTCAGAAAAGCATATTATGCCCAAAGAATCTCGAAAAGAAAAAAAATTTTTTTCGAAGTTTGGAAACGTCGTTTGAATCACTTTTTTCCGTTCTTATTTGAGATAACTGGTTCTCTTTCATTATAGTAGTTTGATAGCCTCAGAAAAGCATATTATGCGCATAGAATCTCGAAAAGAAAAAATTTTTTTTCGAAGTTTGGAAACTTCCTTAGAATCACTTTTTTTCCGTTCTTATTTGAGATAACTGGTTCTCTTTCATTATACTAGTTTGATAGCCTCAGAAAAGCATATTATGCGCAAAGAATCTCGAAAAGAAAAAAATCTTTTTTCGAAGTTTAGAAACTTCCTTAGAAACACTTTTTTTCCATTCTTATTTGAGTTAACTGGTTCTATTTCATTATAGTAGTTTGATAGCCTCAGAAAAGCATATTATGCGCATAGAATCTCGAAATGAAAAAAATTTTTTTTCGAAGTTTTGGAACTTTCTTAGAATCACTTTTTTTCCGTTCTTATTTGAGATAACTGGTTCTCTTTCATTATACTAGTTTGATAGCCTCAGAAAAGCATATTATGCGCAAAGAATCTCGAAAAGAAAAAAATCATTTTTCGAAGTTTGAAAACTTCGTTAGAATCACTTTTTTTCCGTTCTTATTTGAGATAACTGGTTCTCTTTCATTATACTAGTTTGATAGCCTCAGAAAAGCATATTATGCGCAAAGAATCTCGAAAATAAAAAAAAAAATTTTCGAAGTTTGAAACTTCGTTAGAATCACTTTTTTTTTCGTTCTTATTTGAGATAACTGGTTCTCTTTCATTATACTAGTTTGATAGCCTCAGAAAAGCATATTATGCGCAAAGAATCTCGAAAAGAAAAAAAATTTTTTTCGATGTTTGGAAACGTCGTTTGAATCACTTTTTTCCGTTCTTATTTGAGATAACTGGTTCTCTTTCATTATAGTAGTTTGATAGCCTCAGTAAAGCATATTATGCGCAAAGAATATGGAAAAGAAAAAAAAATTTTTTCGAAGTTTGGAAACTTCGTTAGAATCACTTTTTTTCCGTTCTTATTTGAGATAACTGGTTCTCTTTCATTATACTAGTTTGATATTCTAAGAAAAGCATATTATGCGCAAAGAATCTCGAAAAGAAAAAAAATTTTTTTCGAAGTTTGGAAACTTATTTAGAATCACTTTTTTTCCGTTCTTATTTGAGATAACTGGTTCTCTTTCATTATACTAATTAGATAGCCTCAGAAAAGCATATTATGCGCAAAGAATCTCGAAAAGAAAAAAATCTTTTTTCGAAGTTTGGAAACTTCCTTAGAAACACTTTTTTTCCATTCTTATTTGAGTTAACTGGTTCTCTTTCATTATAGTAGTTTGATAGCCTCAGAAAAGCATATTATGCGCATTGAATCTCGAAATGAAAGAAATTTTTTTTCTAGTTTGGAAACTTCCTTAGAATCACTTTTTTCCGTTCTTATTTGAGATTACTGCTTCTCTTTCATTATACTAGTTTGATAGCCTCAGAAAAGCATATTATGCGCAAAGAATCTCGAAAAAAAAAATTTTTTTTCGAAATTTGGAATCTTCATTAGAATCACTTTTTTTCCATTCTTATTTGAGATAACTGGTAAAATCTCATTATACTAGTTTGATAGCCTCAGAAAACCATATTATGCCCAAAGAATCTCGAAAAGAAAAAAAATTTTTTTCGAAGTTTGGAAACGTCGTTTGAATCACTTTTTTCCGTTCTTATTTGAGATAACTGGTTCTCTTTCATTATACTAGTTTGATAGCCTCAGAAAAGCATATTATGCGCAAAGAATCTCGAAAAGAAAAAAATTTTTTTTCGAAGTTTGGAAACGTCTTTTGAATCACTTTTTTCCGTTCTTATTTCAGATAACTGGTTCTCTTTCATTATAGTAGTTTGATAGCCTCAGAAAAGCATATTATGCGCATAGAATCTCGAAATGAAAAAAAATTTTTTTGAAGTTTGGAAACTTCCTTAGAATCACTTTTTTTCCATTCTTATTTGAGATAACTGGTTCTCTTTCATTATACTAGTTTGATAGCCTCAGAAAAGCATATTATGCGCAAAGAATCTCGAAAAGAAAAAAATTTTTTTTCTAAGTTTGGAAACTTCGTTAGAATCACTTTTTTTCCGTTCTTATTTGAGATAACTGGTTCTCTTTCATTATACTAGTTTGATAGCCTCAGTAAAGCATATTATGCCCAAAGAATCTCGAAAAGAAAAAAAATTTTTTTCGAAGTTTGGAAACGTCGTTTGAATCACTTTTTTCCGTTCTTATTTGAGATAACTGGTTCCTTTTCATTATACTAGTTTGATAGCCTCAGAAAAGCATATTATGCGCAAAGAATCTCGAAAAGAAAAAAATTTTTTTTCGAAGTTTGGAAACTTCTTTAGAATCACTTTTTTTCCATTCTTATTTGAGATAACTGGTAATCTCTCATTATACTAGTTTGATAGCCTCAGAAAAGCATATTATGCCCAAAGAATCTCGAAAAGAAAAAAATTTTTTTTCGAAGTTTGGAAACGTCGTTTGAATCACTTTTTTCCGTTCTTATTTGAGATAACTGGTTCTCTTTCATTATAGTAGTTTGATAGCCTCAGAAAAGCATATTATGCGCATAGAATCTCGAAAAGAAAAAATTTTTTTTCGAAGTTTGGAAACTTCCTTAGAATCACTTTTTTTCCGTTCTTATTTGAGATAACTGGTTCTCTTTCATTATACTAGTTTAATAGCCTCAGAAAAGCATATTATGCGCAAAGAATCTCGAAAAGAAAAAAATCTTTTTTCGAAGTTTAGAAACTTCCTTAGAAACACTTTTTTTCCATTCTTATTTGAGTTAACTGGTTCTATTTCATTATAGTAGTTTGATAGCCTCAGAAAAGCATATTATGCGCATAGAATCTCGAAATGAAAAAAATTTTTTTTCGAAGTTTGGAAACTTCCTTAGAATCACTTTTTTTCCGTTCTTATTTGAGATAACTGGTTCTCTTTCATTATACTAGTTTGATAGCCTCAGAAAAGCATATTATGCGCAAAGAATCTCGAAAAGAAAAAAATCATTTTTCGAAGTTTGAAAACTTAGTTAGAATCACTTTTTTTCCGTTCTTATTTGAGATAACTGGTTCTCTTTCATTATACTAGTTTGATAGCCTTAGAAAAGCATATTATGCGCAAAGAATCTCGAAAATAAAAAAAAAAATTTTCGAAGTTTGAAACTTCGTTAGAATCAATTTTTTTTTCGTTCTTATTTGAGATAACTGGTTCTCTTTCATTATACTAGTTTGATAGCCTCAGAAAAGCATATTATGCGCAAAGAATCTCGAAAAGAAAAAAAATTTTTTTCGAAGTTTGGAAACGTCGTTTGAATCACTTTTTTCCGTTCTTATTTGAGATAACTGGTTCTCTTTCATTATAGTAGTTTGATAGCCTCAGTAAAGCATATTATGCGCAAAGAATATGGAAAAGAAAAAAAATTTTTTTCGAAGTTTGGAAACTTCGTTAGAATCACTTTTTTTCCGTTCTTATTTGAGATAACTGGTTCTCTTTCATTATACTAGTTTGATATTCTAAGAAAAGCATATTATGCGCAAAGAATCTCGAAAAGAAAATAAATTTTTTTCGAAGTTTGGAAACTTCGTTTGAACCACTTTTTTTCCGTTCTTATTTGAGATAACTGGATCTCTTTCATCATAGTAGTTTGATAGCCTCAGAAAAGCATATTATGCGCAAAGAATCTCGAAATGAAAAAAATTTTTATTCGAAGTTTGGAAACTTCCTTAGAATCACTTTTTTTCCAATTTTATTTGAGATAACCGGTTCTCTTTCATTATACTAGTTTGATAGCCTCAGAAAAGCATATTATGCGCAAAGAATCTCGAAAAGAAAAAATTTTTTCTTCGAAGTTTGGAAACTTCGTTAGAATCACTTTTTTTGCGTTCTTATTTGAGAAACCTGGTTCTCTTTCATTATACTAGTTTGATAGCCTCAGAAAAGCATATTATGCGCAAAGAATCTCGAAAAGAAAAATTTTTTTTTCGAAGTTTGGAAACTTCGTTAGAATCACTTTTTTTCCGTTCTTATTTGAGATAACTGGTTCTCTTTCATTATACTAGTTTGATAGCCTCAGAAAAGCATATTATGCGCAAAGAATCTCGAAAAGAAAAAAATTTTTTTTCGAAGTTTGGAAACTTCCTTAGAAGCACTTTTTTTCCATTCTTATTTGATTAACTGGTAATCTCTCATTATACTAGTTTGATAGCCTCAGAAAATCATATTATGCGCAAAGAATCTCGAAAAGAAACAAATTTTTTTTGATGTTCGGAAACTTCGTTAGAATCACTTTTTTTCCGTTCTTATTTGAGATAACTGGTTCTCTTTCATTATACTAATTAAATAGCCTCAGAAAAGCAAAAATGCGCAAAGAATCTCGAAAATAAAAAAAAAATTTTATAAGTTTGGAAACTTCGTTAGAATCACTTTTTTTCCATTCTTATTTGAGATAACTGGTTCTCTTTCATTATACTAGTTTGATAGCCTCAGAAAAGCATATTATGCGCAAAGAATCTCGAAAAGAAAAAAATTTTTTTTCGAAGTTGGAAACTTCAAAAGATATACTTTTTTTCCATTCTTATTTGAGATAAATGGTAATCTCTCATTATACTAGTTTGATAGCCTAAGAAAAGCATATTATGCGCAAATAATCTCGAAAAGAAAAAATTTTTTCTTCGAAGTTTGGAAACTTCGTTAGAATCACTTTTTTTCCGTTCTTAATTGAGATAACTGGTTCTCTTTCATTATACTAGTTTGATAGCCTCAGAAAAGCATATTATGCGCAAAGAATCTCCAAAAGAAAAAAAATCTTTTTTCAAAGTTTGGAAACTTCCTTAGAAACACTTTTTTTCCATTCTTATTTGAGTTAACTGGTTCTCTTTCATTATACTAGTTTGATAGCCTCAGAAAAGCATATTATGCACAAAGAATCTCGAAAGAAAAAATTTTTTTTTCGAAGTTTGGAAACTTCGTTAGAATCACTTTTTTTCCGTTCTTATTTGAGATAACTGGTTCTCTTTCATTATACTAGTTTGATAGCCTCAGAAAAGCATATTATGCGCAAAGAATCTCGAAAATAAAAAAAAATTTTTTCGAAGTTTGAAACTTCGTTAGAATCACTTTTTTCCGTTCTTATTTGAGATAACTGGTTCTCTTTAATTATACTATTTTGATAGCCTCAGAAAAGCATATTATGCGCAAGGAATCTCGAAAAGAAAAAAAAATTTTTTCGAAGTTTGGAAACTTCGTTAGAATCACTTTTTTTCCGTTCTTATTTGAGATAACTGGTTCTCTTTCATTTTACTAGTTTGATAGCCTCAGAAAAGCATATTATGCGCAAAGAATCTCGAAAAGAAATAAAAATTTTTCGAAATTTGGAAACTTCGTTAGAATCACCTTTATTCCGTTCTTATTTGAGATAACTGGTTCTCTTTCATTATACTAGTTTGATAGCCTCAGTAAAGCATATTATGAGCAAAGAATATGGAAAAAAAAAAAAAAAATTTTCGAAGTTTGGAAACGTCTTTTGAATCACTTTTTTTCCGTTCTTATTTGAGATAACTGGTTCTCTTTCATTATACTAGTTTGATAGCCTCAGAAAAGCATATTATGCGCAAAGAATCTCGAAAAAAAAAAAATTTTTTTCGAAGTTTGGAAACTTATTTAGAATCACTTTTTTTCCGTTCTTATTTGAGATAACTGGTTCTCTTTCATTATACTAATTAGATAGCCTCAGAAAAGCATATTATGCGCAAAGAATCTGGAAAAGAAAAAAAATTTTTTTCGAAGTGTGGAAACTTCATTAGAAGCACTTTTTTTCCATTCTTATTTGAGATAACTGGTAATCTCTCATTATACTAGTTTGATGGCCTCAGAAAATCATATTATGCGCAAAGAATCTCGAGAAGAAAAAAAATTTTTTTTGAAGTTTGGAAACTTCTTTAGAATCACTTTTTTTGCGTTCTTATTTGAGATAACTGGTAATCTCTCATTATACTAGTTTGATAGCCTCAGAAAATCATATTATGCGCAAAGAATCTCGAAAAGAAAAAAATTTTTTTTCGAAGGTTGGAAACTTCTTTAGAATCACTTTTTTTCCGTTCTTATTTGAGATAACTGGTTCTCTTTCATTATACTAATTAGATAGCCTCAGAAAAGCATATTATGCCCAAAGAATCTCGAAAAGAAAAAAAATTTTTTTCGAAGTTTGGAAACGTTTTTTGAATCACTTTTTTCCGTTCTTATTTGAGATAACTGGTTCTCTTTCATTATAGTAGTTTGATAGCCTCAGAAAAGCATATTATGCGCATAGAATCTCGAAAAGAAAAAATTTTTTTTCGAAGTATGGAAACTTCCTTAGAATCACTTTTTTTCCGTTCTTATTTGAGATAACTGGTTCTCTTTCATTATACTAGTTTGATAGCCTCAGAAAAGCATATTATGCGCAAAGAATCTCGAAAAGAAAAAAATCTTTTTTCGAAGTTTAGAAACTTCCTTAGAAACACTTTTTTTCCATTCTTATTTGAGTTAACTGGTTCTATTTCATTATAGTAGTTTGATAGCCTCAGAAAAGCATATTATGCGCATAGAATCTCGAAATGAAAAAAATTTTTTTTCGAAGTTTGGAAACTTTCTTAGAATCACTTTTTTTCCGTTCTTATTTGAGATAACTGGTTCTCTTTCATTATACTAGTTTGATAGCCTCAGAAAAGCATATTATGCGCAAAGAATCTCGAAAAGAAAAAAATCATTTTTCGAAGTTTGAAAACTTCGTTAGAATCACTTTTTTTCCGTTCTTATTTGAGATAACTGGTTCTCTTTCATTATACTAGTTTGATAGCCTCAGAAAAGCATATTATGCGCAAAGAATCTCGAAAATAAAAAAAAAAATTTTCGAAGTTTGAAACTTCGTTAGAATCACTTTTTTTTTCGTTCTTATTTGAGATAACTGGTTCTCTTTCATTATACTATTTTGATAGCCTCAGAAAAGCATATTATGCGCAAAGAATCTCGAAAAGAAAAAAAATTTTTTTCGATGTTTGGAAACGTCGTTTGAATCACTTTTTTCCGTTCTTATTTGAGATAACTGGTTCTCTTTCATTATAGTAGTTTGATAGCCTCAGTAAAGCATATTATGCGCAAAGAATATGGAAAAGAAAAAAAATTTTTTTCGAAGTTTGGAAACTTCGTTAGAATCACTTTTTTTCCGTTCTTATTTGAGATAACTGGTTCTCTTTCATTATACTAGTTTGATATTCTAAGAAAAGCATATTATGCGCAAAGAATCTCGAAAAGAAAAAAAATTTTTTTCGAAGTTTGGAAACTTATTTAGAATCACTTTTATTCCGTTCTTATTTGAGATAACTGGTTCTCTTTCATTATACTAATTAGATAGCCTCAGAAAAGCATATTATGCGCAAAGAATCTCGAAAAGAAAAAAATCTTTTTTCGAAGTTTGGAAACTTCCTTAGAAACACTTTTTTTCCATTCTTATTTGAGTTAACTGGTTCTCTTTCATTATAGTAGTTTGATAGCCTCAGAAAAGCATATTATGCGCATTGAATCTCGAAATGAAAGAAATTTTTTTTCTAGTTTGGAAACTTCCTTAGAATCACTTTTTTCCGTTCTTATTTGAGATTACTGCTTCTCTTTCATTATACTAGTTTGATAGCCTCAGAAAAGCATATTATGCGCAAAGAATCTCGAAAAAAAAATTTTTTTTTCGAAATTTGGAATCTTCATTAGAATCACTTTTTTTCCATTCTTATTTGAGATAACTGGTAAAATCTCATTATACTAGTTTGATAGCCTCAGAAAACCATATTATGCCCAAAGAATCTCGAAAAGAAAAAAAATTTTTTTCGAAGTTTGGAATCGTCGTTTGAATCACTTTTTTCCGTTCTTATTTGAGATAACTGGTTCTCTTTCATTATACTAGTTTGATAGCCTCAGAAAAGCATATTATGCGCAAAGAATCTCGAAAAGAAAAAAATTTTTTTTCGAAGTTTGGAAACGTCTTTTGAATCACTTTTTTCCGTTCTTATTTCAGATAACTGGTTCTCTTTCATTATAGTAGTTTGATAGCCTCAGAAAAGCATATTATGCGCATAGAATCTCGAAATGAAAAAAAATTTTTTTGAAGTTTGGAAACTTCCTTAGAATCACTTTTTTTCCATTCTTATTTGAGATAACTGGTTCTCTTTCATTATACTAGTTTGATAGCCTCAGAAAAGCATATTATGCGCAAAGAATCTCGAAAAGAAAAAAATTTTTTTTCTAAGTTTGGAAACTTCGTTAGAATCACTTTTTTTCCGTTCTTATTTGAGATAACTGGTTCTCTTTCATTATACTAGTTTGATAGCCTCAGTAAAGCATATTATGCCCAAAGAATCTCGAAAAGAAAAAAAATTTTTTTCGAAGTTTGGAAACGTCGTTTGAATCACTTTTTTCCGTTCTTATTTGAAATTACTGGTTCTCTTTCATTATAGTAGTTTGATAGCCTCAGAAAAGCATATTATGCACAAAGAATCTCGAAAAGAAAAAAATTTTTTTTCGAAGTTTGGAAACGTCGTTTGAATCACTTTTTTCCGTTCTTATTTGAGATTACTGGTTCTCTTTCATTATACTAGTTTGATAGCCTCACAAAAGCATATTATGCACCAAGAATCTCGAAAAGAAAAAAATTTTTTTTCGAACTTTGGAAACTTCGTTTGAATCACTTTTTTTCCGTTCTTATTTGAGATAACTGGTTCTCTTTCATTATACTAGTTTGATAGCCTCAGTAAAGCATATTATGCACAAAGAATCGCGAAAAGAAAAAAAATTTTTTTCGAAGTTTGGAAACTTCATTAGAATCACTTTTTTTCCGTTCTTATTTGAGACAACTGGTTCTTTCATTATACTAGTTTGATAGCCTCAGTAAAGCATATTATGCGCAAAGAATCTGGAAAAGAAAAACAATTTTTTTCGAAGTGTGGAAACTTCATTAGAAGCACTTTTTTTCCATTCTTATTTGAGATAACTGGTAATCTCTCATTATACTAGTTTGATGGCCTCAGAAAATCATATTATGCGCAAAGAATCTCGAAAAGAAAAAAAATTTTTTTTGAAGTTTGGAAACTTCTTTAGAATCACTTTTTTTGCGTTCTTATTTGAGATAACTGGTAATCTTTCATTATACTAGTTTGATAGCCTCAGAAAATCATATTATGCGCAAAGAATCTCGAAAAGAAAAAAATTTTTTTTCGAAGGTTGGAAACTTCTTTAGAATCACTTTTTTTCCGTTCTTATTTGAGATAACTGGTTCTCTTTCATTATACTAATTAGATAGCCTCAGAAAAGCATATTATGCCCAAAGAATCTCGAAAAGAAAAAAAATTTTTTTCGAAGTTTAGAAACGTCGTTTGAATCACTTTTTTCCGTTCTTATTTGAGATTACTGGTTCTCTTTCATTATACTAGTTTGATAGCCTCACAAAAGCATATTATGCACCAAGAATCTCGAAAAGAAAAAAATTTTTTTTCGAACTTTGGAAACTTCGTTTGAATCACTTTTTTTCCGTTCTTATTTGAGATAACTGGTTCTCTTTCATTATACTAGTTTGATAGCCTCAGTAAAGCATATTATGCACAAAGAATCGCGAAAAGAAAAAAAATTTTTTTCGAAGTTTGGAAACTTCATTAGAATCACTTTTTTTCCGTTCTTATTTGAGATAACTGGTTCTCTTTCATTATACTAGTTTGATAGCCTCAGTAAGCATATTATGCGCAAAGAATCTGGAAAAGAAAAAAAATTTTTTTCGAAGTGTGGAAACTTCATTAGAAGCACTTTTTTTCCATTCTTATTTGAGATAACTGGTAATCTCTCATTATACTAGTTTGATGGCCTCAGAAAATCATATTATGCGCAAAGAATCTCGAGAAGAAAAAAAATTTTTTTTGAAGTTTGGAAACTTCTTTAGAATCACTTTTTTTGCGTTCTTATTTGAGATAACTGGTAATCTCTCATTATACTAGTTTGATAGCCTCAGAAAATCATATTATGCGCAAAGAATCTCGAAAAGAAAAAAATTTTTTTTCGAAGGTTGGAAACTTCTTTAGAATCACTTTTTTTCCGTTCTTATTTGAGATAACTGGTTCTCTTTCATTATACTAATTAGATAGCCTCAGAAAAGCATATTATGCCCAAAGAATCTCGAAAAGAAAAAAAATTTTTTTCGATTTTTTGGAAACGTCGTTTGAATCACTTTTTTCCGTTCTTATTTGAGATAACTGGTTCTCTTTCATTATAGTAGTTTGATAGCCTCAGAAAAGCATATTATGCGCAAAGAATCTCGAAAAGAAAAAATTTTTTTTCGAAGTTTGGAAACTTCCTTAGAATCACTTTTTTTCCGTTCTTATTTGAGATAACTGGTTCTCTTTCATTATACTAGTTTGATAGCCTCAGAAAAGCATATTATGCGCAAAGAATCTCGAAAAGAAAAAAATCTTTTTTCGAAGTTTAGAAACTTCCTTAGAAACACTTTTTTTCCATTCTTATTTGAGTTAACTGGTTCTATTTCATTATAGTAGTTTGATAGCCTCAGAAAAGCATATTATGCGCATAGAATCTCGAAATGAAAAAAATTTTTTTTCGAAGTTTGGAAACTTTCTTAGAATCACTTTTTTTCCGTTCTTATTTGAGATAACTGGTTCTCTTTCATTATACTAGTTTGATAGCCTCAGAAAAGCATATTATGCGCAAAGAATCTCGAAAAGAAAAAAATCATTTTTCGAAGTTTGAAAACTTCGTTAGAATCACTTTTTTTCCGTTCTTATTTGAGATAACTGGTTCTCTTTCATTATACTAGTTGATAGCCTCAGAAAAGCATATTATGCGCAAAGAATCTCGAAAATAAAAAAAAAAATTTTCGAAGTTTGAAACTTCGTTAGAATCACTTTTTTTTTCGTTCTTATTTGAGATAACTGGTTCTCTTTCATTATACTAGTTTGATAGCCTCAGAAAAGCATATTATGCGCAAAGAATCTCGAAAAGAAAAAAAATTTTTTTCGATGTTTGGAAACGTCGTTTGAATCACTTTTTTCCGTTCTTATTTGAGATAACTGGTTCTCTTTCATTATAGTAGTTTGATAGCCTCAGTAAAGCATATTATGCGCAAAGAATATGGAAAAGAAAAAAAAATTTTTTCGAAGTTTGGAAACTTCGTTAGAATCACTTTTTTTCCGTTCTTATTTGAGATAACTGGTTCTCTTTCATTATACTAGTTTGATATTCTAAGAAAAGCATATTATGCGCAAAGAATCTCGAAAAGAAAAAAAATTTTTTTCGAAGTTTGGAAACTTATTTAGAATCACTTTTTTTCCGTTCTTATTTGAGATAACTGGTTCTCTTTCATTATACTAATTAGATAGCCTCAGAAAAGCATATTATGCGCAAAGAATCTCGAAAAGAAAAAAATCTTTTTTCGAAGTTTGGAAACTTCCTTAGAAACACTTTTTTTCCATTCTTATTTGAGTTAACTGGTTCTCTTTCATTATAGTAGTTTGATAGCCTCAGAAAAGCATATTATGCGCATTGAATCTCGAAATGAAAGAAATTTTTTTTCTAGTTTGGAAACTTCCTTAGAATCACTTTTTTCCGTTCTTATTTGAGATTACTGCTTCTCTTTCATTATACTAGTTTGATAGCCTCAGAAAAGCATATTATGCGCAAAGAATCTCGAAAAAAAAATTTTTTTTTCGAAATTTGGAATCTTCATTAGAATCACTTTTTTTCCATTCTTATTTGAGATAACTGGTAAAATCTCATTATACTAGTTTGATAGCCTCAGAAAACCATATTATGCCCAAAGAATCTCGAAAAGAAAAAAAATTTATTTCGAAGTTTGGAAACGTCGTTTGAATCACTTTTTTCCGTTCTTATTTGAGATAACTGGTTCTCTTTCATTATACTAGTTTGATAGCCTCAGAAAAGCATATTATGCGCAAAGAATCTCGAAAAGAAAAAAATTTTTTTTCGAAGTTTGGAAACGTCTTTTGAATCACTTTTTTCCGTTCTTATTTCAGATAACTGGTTCTCTTTCATTATAGTAGTTTGATAGCCTCAGAAAAGCATATTATGCGCATAGAATCTCGAAATGAAAAAAAATTTTTTTGAAGTTTGGAAACTTCCTTAGAATCACTTTTTTTCCATTCTTATTTGAGATAACTGGTTCTCTTTCATTATACTAGTTTGATAGCCTCAGAAAAGCATATTATGCGCAAAGAATCTCGAAAAGAAAAAAATTTTTTTTCTAAGTTTGGAAACTTCGTTAGAATCACTTTTTTTCCGTTCTTATTTGAGATAACTGGTTCTCTTTCATTATACTAGTTTGATAGCCTCAGTAAAGCATATTATGCCCAAAGAATCTCGAAAAGAAAAAAAATTTTTTTCGAAGTTTGGAAACGTCGTTTGAATCACTTTTTTCCGTTCTTATTTGAAATTACTGGTTCTCTTTCATTATAGTAGTTTGATAGCCTCAGAAAAGCATATTATGCACAAAGAATCTCGAAAAGAAAAAAATTTTTTTTCGAAATTTGGAAACTTCGTTTGAATCACTTTTTTTCCGTTCTTATTTGAGATAACTGGTTCTCTTTCATTACACTAGTTTGATAGCCTCAGTAAAGCATATTATGCGCAAAGAATCTCGAAAAGAAAAAAAATTTTTTTCGAAGTTTGGAAACTTCGTTAGAATCACTTTTTTTCCGTTCTTATTTGAGATAACTGGTTATCTTTCATTATAGTAGTTTGATAGCCTCAGAAAAGCATATTATGCACAAAGAATCTCGAAAAGAAAAAAATTTTTTTTCGAAGTTTGGAAACGTCGTTTGAATCACTTTTTTCCGTTCTTATTTGAGATTACTGGTTCTCTTTCATTATACTAGTTTGATAGCCTCACAAAAGCATATTATGCACCAAGAATCTCGAAAAGAAAAAAATTTTTTTTCGAACTTTGGAAACTTCGTTTGAATCACTTTTTTTCCGTTCTTATTTGAGATAACTGGTTCTCTTTCATTATACTAGTTTGATAGCCTCAGTAAAGCATATTATGCACAAAGAATCGCGAAAAGAAAAAAAATTTTTTTCGAAGTTTGGAAACTTCATTAGAATCACTTTTTTTCCGTTCTTATTTGAGATAACTGGTTCTTTCATTATACTAGTTTGATAGCCTCAGTAAAGCATATTATGCGCAAAGAATCTGGAAAAGAAAAACAATTTTTTTCGAAGTGTGGAAACTTCATTAGAAGCACTTTTTTTCCATTCTTATTTGAGATAACTGGTAATCTCTCATTATACTAGTTTGATGGCCTCAGAAAATCATATTATGCGCAAAGAATCTCGAAAAGAAAAAAAATTTTTTTTGAAGTTTGGAAACTTCTTTAGAATCACTTTTTTTGCGTTCTTATTTGAGATAACTGGTAATCTCTCATTATACTAGTTTGATAGCCTCAGAAAATCATATTATGCGCAAAGAATCTCGAAAAGAAAAAAATTTTTTTTCGAAGGTTGGAAACTTCTTTAGAATCACTTTTTTTCCGTTCTTATTTGAGATAACTGGTTCTCTTTCATTATACTAATTAGATAGCCTCAGAAAAGCATATTATGCCCAAAGAATCTCGAAAAGAAAAAAAATTTTTTTCGAAGTTTGGAAACGTCGTTTGAATCACTTTTTTCCGTTCTTATTTGAGATAACTGGTTCTCTTTCATTATAGTAGTTTGATAGCCTCAGAAAAGCATATTATGCGCATAGAATCTCGAAAAGAAAAAATTTTTTTTCGAAGTTTGGAAACTTCCTTAGAATCACTTTTTTTCCGTTCTTATTTGAGATAACTGGTTCTCTTTCATTATACTAGTTTGATAGCCTCAGAAAAGCATATTATGCGCAAAGAATCTCGAAAAGAAAAAAATCTTTTTTCGAAGTTTAGAAACTTCTTTAGAAACACTTTTTTTCCATTCTTATTTGAGTTAACTGGTTCTATTTCATTATAGTAGTTTGATAGCCTCAGAAAAGCATATTATGCGCATAGAATCTCGAAATGAAAAAAATTTTTTTTCGAAGTTTGGAAACTTCCTTAGAATCACTTTTTTTCCGTTCTTATTTGAGATAACTGGTTCTCTTTCATTATACTAGTTTGATAGCCTCAGAAAAGCATATTATGCGCAAAGAATCTCGAAAAGAAAAAAATCATTTTTCGAAGTTTGAAAACTTCGTTAGAATCACTTTTTTTCCGTTCTTATTTGAGATAACTGGTTCTCTTTCATTATACTAGTTTGATAGCCTCAGAAAAGCATATTATGCGCAAAGAATCTCGAAAATAAAAAAAAAAATTTTCGAAGTTTGAAACTTCGTTAGAATCACTTTTTTTTTCGTTCTTATTTGAGATAACTGGTTCTCTTTCATTATACTAGTTTGATAGCCTCAGAAAAGCATATTATGCGCAAAGAATCTCGAAAAGAAAAAAAATTTTTTTCGATGTTTGGAAACGTCGTTTGAATCACTTTTTTCCGTTCTTATTTGAGATAACTGGTTCTCTTTCATTATAGTAGTTTGATAGCCTCAGTAAAGCATATTATGCGCAAAGAATATGGAAAAGAAAAAAAATTTTTTTCGAAGTTTGGAAACTTCGTTAGTATCACTTTTTTTCCGTTCTTATTTGAGATAACTGGTTCTCTTTCATTATACTAGTTTGATATTCTAAGAAAAGCATATTATGCGCAAAGAATCTCGAAAGAAAAAAAAAGTTTTTCGAAGTTTGGAAACTTCGTTAGAATCACTTTTTTCCGTTCTTATTTGAGATAACTGGTTCTCTTTCATCATAGTAGTTTGATAGCCTCAGAAAAGCATATTATGCGCAAAGAATCTCGAAATGAAAAAAATTTTTATTCGAAGTTTGGAAACTTCCTTAGAATCACTTTTTTTCCAATTTTATTTGAGATAACCGGTTCTCTTTCATTATACTAGTTTGATAGCCTCAGAAAAGCATATTATGCGCAAAGAATCTCGAAAAGAAAAAATTTTTTCTTCGAAGTTTGGAAACTTCGTTAGAATCACTTTTTTTGCGTTCTTATTTGAGATACCTGGTTCTCTTTCATTATACTAGTTTGATAGCCTCAGAAAAGCATATTATGCGCAAAGAATCTCGAAAAGAAAAATTTTTTTTTCGAAGTTTGGAAACTTCGTTAGAATCACTTTTTTTCCGTTCTTATTTGAGATAACTGGTTCTCTTTCATTATACTAGTTTGATAGCCTCAGAAAAGCATATTATGCGCAAAGAATCTCGAAAAGAAAAAAATTTTTTTTCGAAGTTTGGAAACTTCCTTAGAAGCACTTTTTTTCCATTCTTATTTGAGATAACTGGTAATCTCTCATTATACTAGTTTGATAGCCTCAGAAAATCATATTATGCGCAAAGAATCTCGAAAAGAAACAAATTTTTTTTGATGTTCGGAAACTTCGTTAGAATCACTTTTTTTCCGTTCTTATTTGAGATAACTGGTTCTCTTTCATTATACTAATTAAATAGCCTCAGAAAAGCATAAAATGCGCAAAGAATCTCGAAAATAAAAAAAAATTTATAAGTTTGGAAACTTCGTTAGAATCACTTTTTTTCCATTCTTATTTGAGATAACTGGTTCTCTTTCATTATACTAGTTTGATAGCCTCAGAAAAGCATATTATGCGCAAAGAATCTCGAAAAGAAAAAAATTTTTTTTCGAAGTTGGAAACTTCAAAAGATATACTTTTTTTCCATTCTTATTTGAGATAAATGGTAATCTCTCATTATACTAGTTTGATACCTAAGAAAAGCATATTATGCGCAAAGAATCTCGAAAAGAAAAAAATTTTTCTTCGAAGTTTGGAAACTTCGTTAGAATCACTTTTTTCCGTTCTTAATTGAGATAACTGGTTCTCTTTCATTATACTAGTTTGATAGCCTCAGAAAAGCATATTATGCGCAAAGAATCTCCAAAAGAAAAAAAATCTTTTTTCAAAGTTTGGAAACTTCCTTAGAAACACTTTTTTTCCATTCTTATTTGAGTTAACTGGTTCTCTTTCATTATACTAGTTTGATAGCCTCAGAAAAGCATATTATGCACAAAGAATCTCGAAAAAAAAATTTTTTTTTTCGAAGTTTGGAAACTTCGTTAGAATCACTTTTTTTCCGTTCTTATTTGAGATAACTGGTTCTCTTTCATTATACTAGTTTGATAGCCTCAGAAAAGCATATTATGCGCAAAGAATCTCGAAAATAAAAAAAAATTTTTTCGAAGTTTGAAACTTGGTTAGAATCACTTTTTTTCCGTTCTTATTTGAGATAACTGGTTCTCTTTAATTATACTATTTTGATAGCCTCAGAAAAGCATATTATGCGCAAGGAATCTCGAAAAGAAAAAAAAATTTTTTCGAAGTTTGGAAACTTCGTTAGAATCACTTTTTTTCCGTTCTTATTTGAGATAACTGGTTCTCTTTCATTTTACTAGTTTGATAGCCTCAGAAAAGCATATTATGCGCAAAGAATCTCGAAAAGAAATAAAAATTTTTCGAAATTTGGAAACTTCGTTAGAATCACCTTTATTCCGTTCTTATTTGAGATAACTGGTTCTCTTTCATTATACTAGTTTGATAGCCTCAGTAAAGCATATTATGCGCAAAGAATATGGAAAAAAAAAAAAAAAATTTTCGAAGTTTGGAAACGTCTTTTGAATCACTTTTATTCCGTGCTAATTTGAGATAACTGGTTCTCTTTCATTATACTAATTTGATAGCCTCAGAAAAGCATATTATGCGCAAAGAATCTCGAAAAGAAAAAAATTTTTTTTCGAAGTTTGGAAACTTCTTTAGAATCACTTTTTTTCCGTTCTTATTTGAGATAACTGGTTCTCTTTCATTATACTAATTAGATAGCCTCAGAAAAGCATATTATGCGCAAAGAATCTCGAAAAGAAAAAATCTTTTTTCGAAGTTTGGAAACTTCCTTAGAAACACTTTTTTTCCATTCTTATTTGAGTTAACTGGTTCTCTTTCATTATAGTAGTTTGATAGCCTCAGAAAAGCATATTATGCGCATTGAATCTCGAAATGAAAGAAATTTTTTTTCTAGTTTGGAAACTTCCTTAGAATCACTTTTTTCCGTTCTTATTTGAGATTACTGCTTCTCTTTCATTATACTAGTTTGATAGCCTCAGAAAAGCATATTATGCGCAAAGAATCTCGAAAAAAAATTTTTTTTTCGAAGTTTGGAATCTTCATTAGAATCACTTTTTTTCCATTCTTATTTGAGATAACTGGTAAAATCTCATTATACTAGTTTGATAGCCTCAGAAAACCATATTATGCCCAAAGAATCTCGAAAAGAAAAAAAATTTTTTTCGAAGTTTGGAAACGTCGTTTGAATCACTTTTTTCCGTTCTTATTTGAGATAACTGGTTCTCTTTCATTATACTAGTTTGATAGCCTCAGAAAAGCATATTATGCGCAAAGAATCTCGAAAAGAAAAAAATTTTTTTTCGAAGTTTGGAAACGTCTTTTGAATCACTTTTTTCCGTTCTTATTTCAGATAACTGGTTCTCTTTCATTATAGTAGTTTGATAGCCTCAGAAAAGCATATTATGCGCATAGAATCTCGAAATGAAAAAAATTTTTTTTCGAAGTTTGGAAACTTCCTTAGAATCACTTTTTTTCCATTCTTATTTGAGATAACTGGTTCTCTTTCATTATACTAGTTTGATAGCCTCAGAAAAGCATATTATGCGCAAAGAATCTCGAAAAGAAAAAAATTTTTTTTCTAAGTTTGGAAACTTAGTTAGAATCACTTTTTTTCCGTTCTTATTTGAGATAACTGGTTCTCTTTCATTATACTAGTTTGATAGCCTCAGTAAAGCATATTATGCCCAAAGAATCTCGAAAAGAAAAAAAATTTTTTTCGAAGTTTGGAAACGTCGTTTGAATCACTTTTTTCCGTTCTTATTTGAGATTACTGGTTCTCTTTCATTATAGTAGTTTGATAGCCTCAGAAAAGCATATTATGCACAAAGAATCTCGAAAAGAAAAAAATTTTTTTTCGAAATTTGGAAACTTCGTTTGAATCACTTTTTTTCCGTTCTTATTTCAGATAACTGGTTCTCTTTCATTACACTAGTTTGATAGCCTCAGTAAAGCATATTATGCGCAAAGAATCTCGAAAAGAAAAAAAAATTTTTTCGAAGTTTGGAAACTTCGTTAGAATCACTTTTTTTCCGTTCTTATTTGAGATAACTGGTTCTCTTTCATTATAGTAGTTTGATAGCCTCAGAAAAGCATATTATGCACAAAGAATCTCGAAAAGAAAAAAATTTTTTTTAGAAGTTTGGAAACGTCGTTTGAATCACTTTTTTCCGTTCTTATTTGAGATTACTGGTTCTCTTTCATTATACTAGTTTGATAGCCTCACAAAAGCATATTATGCACCAAGAATCTCGAAAAGAAAAAAATTTTTTTTCGAACTTTGGAAACTTCGTTTGAATCACTTTTTTTCCGTTCTTATTTGAGATAACTGGTTCTCTTTCATTATACTAGTTTGATAGCCTCAGTAAAGCATATTATGCACAAAGAATCGCGAAAAGAAAAAAAATTTTTTTCGAAGTTTGGAAACTTCATTAGAATCACTTTTTTTCCGTTCTTATTTCAGATAACTGGTTCTCTTTCATTATACTAGTTTGATAGCCTCAGTAAAGCATATTATGCGCAAAGAATCAGGAAAAGAAAAAAAATTTTTTTCGAAGTGTGGAAACTTCATTAGAAGCACTTTTTTTCCATTCTTATTTGAGATAACTAGTAATCTCTCATTATACTAGTTTGATGGCCTCAGAAAATCATATTATGCGCAAAGAATCTCGAAAAGAAAAAAAATTTTTTTTGAAGTTTGGAAACTTCTTTAGAATCACTTTTTTTGCGTTCTTATTTGAGATAACTGGTAATCTCTCATTATACTAGTTTGATAGCCTCAGAAAATCATATTATCTCGAAAAGAAAAAAAATTTTTTTCGAAGGTTGGAAACTTCTTTAGAATCACTTTTTTTCCGTTCTTATTTGAGATAACTGGTTCTCTTTCATTATACTAATTAGATAGCCTCAGAAAAGCATATTACGCGCAAAGAATCTCGAAAATAAAAAAATTTTTTTAGAACTTTGGAAACTTCGTTAGAATCACTTTTTTTCCGTTCTTATTTGAGATAACTGGTTCCTTTTCATTATACTAGTTTGATAGCCTCAGAAAAGCATATTATGCGCAAAGAATCTCGAAAAGAAAAAAATTTTTTTTCGAAGTTTGGAAACTTCTTTAGAATCACTTTTTTTCCATTCTTATTTGAGATAACTGGTAATCTCTCATTATACTAGTTTGATAGCCTCAGAAAAGCATATTATGCCCAAAGAATCTCGAAAAGAAAAAAAATTTTTTTCGAAGTTTGGAAACGTCGTTTGAATCACTTTTTTCCGTTCTTATTTGAGATAACTGGTTCTCTTTCATTATAGTACTTTGATAGCCTCAGAAAAGCGTGTTATGCGCATAGAATCTCGAAAAGAAAAAATTTTTTTTCGAAGTTTGGAAACTTCCTTAGAATCACTTTTTTTCCGTTCTTATTTGAGATAACTGGTTCTCTTTCATTATACTAGTTTGATAGCCTCAGAAAAGCATATTATGCGCAAAGAATCTCGAAAAGAAAAAAATCTTTTTTCGAAGTTTAGAAACTTCCTTAGAAACACTTTTTTTCCATTCTTATTTGAGTTAACTGGTTCTATTTCATTATAGTAGTTTGATAGCCCCAGAAAAGCATATTATGCGCATAGAATCTCGAAATGAAAAAAATTTTTTTTCGAAGTTTGGAAACTTCCTTAGAATCACTTTTTTTCCGTTCTTATTTGAGATAACTGGTTCTCTTTCATTATACTAGTTTGATAGCCTCAGAAAAGCATATTATGCGCAAAGAATCTCGAAAAGAAAAAAATCATTTTTCGAAGTTGAAAACTTCGTTAGAATCACTTTTTTTCCGTTCTTATTTGAGATAACTGGTTCTCTTTCATTATACTAGTTTGATAGCCTCAGAAAAGCATATTATGCGCAAAGAATCTCGAAAATAAAAAAAAAAATTTTCGAAGATTGAAACTTCGTTAGAATCACTTTTTTTTTCGTTCTTATTTGAGATAACTGGTTCTCTTTCATTATACTAGTTTGATAGCCTCAGAAAAGCATATTATGCGCAAAGAATCTCGAAAAGAAAAAAAATTTTTTTCGAAGTTTGGAAACGTCGTTTGAATCACTTTTTTCCGTTCTTATTTGAGATAACTGGTTCTCTTTCATTATAGTAGTTTGATAGCCTCAGTAAAGCATATTATGCGCAAAGAATATGGAAAAGAAAAGAAATTTTTTTCGTATTTTGGAAACTTCGTTAGAATCACTTTTTTTCCGTTCTTATTTGAGATAACTGGTTCTCTTTCATTATACTAGTTTGATATTCTAAGAAAAGCATATTATGCGCAAAGAATCTCGAAAAGAAAAAAAATTTTTTTCGAAGTTTGGAAACTTCGTTTGAACCACTTTTTTTCCGTTCTTATTTGAGATAACTGGATCTCTTTCATTATACTAGTTTGATAGCCTCTGAAAAGCATATTTAGCGCAAAGAATCACGAAACAAAAAAAAAAGTTTTTCGAAGTTTGGAAACTTCGTTAGAATCACTTTTTTCCCGTTCTTATTTGAGATAACTGGTTCTCTTTCATTATACTAGTTTGATAGCCTCAGTAAAGCATATTATGCGCAAAGAATCTCGAAAAGAAAAAAAAATTTTTCCGAAATTTGGAAACTTCGTTAGAATCACTTTTTTTCCGTTCTTATTTGAGATAACTGGTTCTCTTTCATCATAGTAGTTTGATAGCCTCAGAAAAGCATATTATGCGCAAAGAATCTCGAAATGAAAAAAATTTTTATTCGAAGTTTGGAAACTTCCTTAGAATCACTTTTTTTCCAATTTTATTTGAGATAACCGGTTCTCTTTCATTATACTAGTTTGATAGCCTCAGAAAAGCATATTATGCGCAAAGAATCTCGAAAAGAAAAAATTTTTTCTTCGAAGTTTGGAAACTTCGTTAGAATCACTTTTTTTGCGTTCTTATTTGAGATACCTGGTTCTCTTTCATTATACTAGTTTGATAGCCTCAGAAAAGCATATTATGCGCAAAGAATCTCGAAAAGAAAAATTTTTTTTTCGAAGTTTGGAAACTTCGTTAGAATCACTTTTTTTCCGTTCTTATTTGAGATAACTGGTTCTCTTTCATTATACTAGTTTGATAGCCTCAGAAAAGCATATTATGCGCAAAGAATCTCGAAAAGAAAAAAATTTTTTTTCGAAGTTTGGAAACTTCCTTAGAAGCACTTTTTTTCCATTCTTATTTGAGATAAGTGGTAATCTCTCATTATACTAGTTTGATAGCCTAAGAAAAGCATATTATGCGCAAAGAATCTCGAAAAGAAAAAATTTTTTCTTCGAAGTTTGGAAACTTCGTTAGAATCACTTTTTTTCCGTTCTTAATTGAGATAACTGGTTCTGTTTCATTATACTAGTTTGATAGCCTCAGAAAAGCATATTATGCGCAAAGAATCTCCAAAAGAAAAAAAATCTTTTTTCAAAGTTTGGAAACTTCCTTAGAAACACTTTTTTTCCATTCTTATTTGAGTTAACTGGTTCTCTTTCATTATACTAGTTTGATAGCCTCAGAAAAGCATATTATGCACAAAGAATCTCGAAAGAAAAAATTTTTTTTTCGAAGTTTGGAAACTTCGTTAGAATCACTTTTTTTCCGTTCTTATTTGAGATAACTGGTTCTCTTTCATTATACTAGTTTGATAGCCTCAGAAAAGCATATTATGCGCAAAGAATCTCGAAAATAAAAAAAAAATTTTTCGAAGTTTGAAACTTCGTTAGAATCACTTTTTTTCCGTTCTTATTTGAAATAACTGGTTCTCTTTAATTATACTATTTTGATAGCCTCAGAAAAGCATATTATGCGCAAGGAATCTCGAAAAGAAAAAAAAATTTTTTCGAAGTTTGGAAACTTCGTTAGAATCACCTTTATTCCGTTCTTATTTGAGATAACTGGTTCTCTTTCATTATACTAGTTTGATAGCCTCAGTAAAGCATATTATGCGCAAAGAATATGGAAAAAAAAAAAAAAAATTTTCGAAGTTTGGAAACGTCTTTTGAATCACTTTTTTTCCGTTCTTATTTGAGATAACTGGTTCTCTTTCATTATACTAGTTTGATAGCCTCAGAAAAGCATATTATGCGCAAAGAATCTCGAAAAGAAAAAAATTTTTTTTCGAAGTTTGGAAACTTCTTTAGAATCACTTTTTTCCGTTCTTATTTGAGATAACTGGTTCTCTTTCATTATACTAATTAGATAGCCTCAGAAAAGCATATTATGCGCAAAGAATCTCGAAAAGAAAAAAATCTTTTTTCGAAGTTTGGAAACTTCCTTAGAAACACTTTTTTTCCATTCTTATTTGAGTTAACTGGTTCTCTTTCATTATAGTAGTTTGATAGCCTCAGAAAAGCATATTATGCGCATTGAATCTCGAAATGAAAGAAATTTTTTTTCTAGTTTGGAAACTTCCTTAGAATCACTTTTTTCCGTTCTTATTTGAGATTACTGCTTCTCTTTCATTATACTAGTTTGATAGCCTCAGAAAAGCATATTATGCGCAAAGAATCTCGAAAAAAAAATTTTTTTTTCGAAGTTTGGAATCTTCATTAGAATCACTTTTTTTCCATTCTTATTTGAGATAACTGGTAAAATCTCATTATACTAGTTTGATAGCCTCAGAAAACCATATTATGCCCAAAGAATCTCGAAAAGAAAAAAATTTTTTTCGAAGTTTGGAAACTTCATTAGAATCACTTTTTTTCCGTTCTTATTTCAGATAACTGGTTCTCTTTCATTATACTAGTTTGATAGCCTCAGTAAAGCATATTATGCGCAAAGAATCAGGAAAAGAAAAAAAATTTTTTTCGAAGTGTGGAAACTTCATTAGAAGCACTTTTTTTCCATTCTTATTTGAGATAACTAGTAATCTCTCATTATACTAGTTTGATGGCCTCAGAAAATCATATTATGCGCAAAGAATCTCGAAAAGAAAAAAAATTTTTTTTGAAGTTTGGAAACTTCTTTAGAATCATTTTTTTTGCGTTCTTATTTGAGATAACTGGTAATCTCTCATTATACTAGTTTGATAGCCTCAGAAAATCATATTATCTCGAAAAGAAAAAAAATTTTTTTCGAAGGTTGGAAACTTCTTTAGAATCACTTTTTTTCCGTTCTTATTTGAGATAACTGGTTCTCTTTCATTATACTAATTAGATAGCCTCAGAAAAGCATATTACGCGCAAAGAATCTCGAAAATAAAAAAATTTTTTTAGAACTTTGGAAACTTCGTTAGAATCACTTTTTTTCCGTTCTTATTTGAGATAACTGGTTCCTTTTCATTATACTAGTTTGATAGCCTCAGAAAAGCATATTATGCGCAAAGAATCTCGAAAAGAAAAAAATTTTTTTTCGAAGTTTGGAAACTTCTTTAGAATCACTTTTTTTCCATTCTTATTTGAGATAACTGGTAATCTCTCATTATACTAGTTTGATAGCCTCAGAAAAGCATATTATGCCCAAAGAATCTCGAAAAGAAAAAAAATTTTTTTCGAAGTTTGGAAACGTCGTTTGAATCACTTTTTTCCGTTCTTATTTGAGATAACTGGTTCTCTTTCATTATAGTAGTTTGATAGCCTCAGAAAAGCGTGTTATGCGCATAGAATCTCGAAAAGAAAAAATTTTTTTTCGAAGTTTGGAAACTTCCTTAGAATCACTTTTTTTCCGTTCTTATTTGAGATAACTGGTTCTCTTTCATTATACTAGTTTGATAGCCTCAGAAAAGCATATTATGCGCAAAGAATCTCGAAAAGAAAAAAATCTTTTTTCGAAGTTTAGAAACTTCCTTAGAAACACTTTTTTTCCATTCTTATTTGAGTTAACTGGTTCTATTTCATTATAGTAGTTTGATAGCCCCAGAAAAGCATATTATGCGCATAGAATCTCGAAATGAAAAAAATTTTTTTTCGAAGTTTGGAAACTTCCTTAGAATCACTTTTTTTCCGTTCTTATTTGAGATAACTGGTTCTCTTTCATTATACTAGTTTGATAGCCTCAGAAAAGCATATTATGCGCAAAGAATCTCGAAAAGAAAAAAATCATTTTTCGAAGTTTGAAAACTTCGTTAGAATCACTTTTTTTCCGTTCTTATTTGAGATAACTGGTTCTCTTTCATTATACTAGTTTGATAGCCTCAGAAAAGCATATTATGCGCAAAGAATCTCGAAAATAAAAAAAAAAATTTTCGAAGATTGAAACTTCGTTAGAATCACTTTTTTTTTCGTTCTTATTTGAGATAACTGGTTCTCTTTCATTATACTAGTTTGATAGCCTCAGAAAAGCATATTATGCGCAAAGAATCTCGAAAAGAAAAAAAATTTTTTTCGAAGTTTGGAAACGTCGTTTGAATCACTTTTTTCCGTTCTTATTTGAGATAACTGGTTCTCTTTCATTATAGTAGTTTGATAGCCTCAGTAAAGCATATTATGCGCAAAGAATATGGAAAAGAAAAGAAATTTTTTTCGTAGTTTGGAAACTTCGTTAGAATCACTTTTTTTCCGTTCTTATTTGAGATAACTGGTTCTCTTTCATTATACTAGTTTGATATTCTAAGAAAAGCATATTATGCGCAAAGAATCTCGAAAAGAAAAAAAATTTTTTTCGAAGTTTGGAAACTTCGTTTGAACCACTTTTTTTCCGTTCTTATTTGAGATAACTGGATCTCTTTCATTATACTAGTTTGATAGCCTCTGAAAAGCATATTTAGCGCAAAGAATCACGAAACAAAAAAAAAAGTTTTTCGAAGTTTGGAAACTTCGTTAGAATCACTTTTTTCCCGTTCTTATTTGAGATAACTGGTTCTCTTTCATTATACTAGTTTGATAGCCTCAGTAAAGCATATTATGCGCAAAGAATCTCGAAAAGAAAAAAAAATTTTTCCGAAATTTGGAAACTTCGTTAGAATCACTTTTTTTCCGTTCTTATTTGAGATAACTGGTTCTCTTTCATCATAGTAGTTTGATAGCCTCAGAAAAGCATATTATGCGCAAAGAATCTCGAAATGAAAAAAATTTTTATTCGAAGTTTGGAAACTTCCTTAGAATCACTTTTTTTCCAATTTTATTTGAGATAACCGGTTCTCTTTCATTATACTAGTTTGATAGCCTCAGAAAAGCATATTATGCGCAAAGAATCTCGAAAAGAAAAAATTTTTTCTTCGAAGTTTGGAAACTTCGTTAGAATCACTTTTTTTGCGTTCTTATTTGAGATACCTGGTTCTCTTTCATTATACTAGTTTGATAGCCTCAGAAAAGCATATTATGCGCAAAGAATCTCGAAAAGAAAAATTTTTTTTTCGAAGTTTGGAAACTTCGTTAGAATCACTTTTTTTCCGTTCTTATTTGAGATAACTGGTTCTCTTTCATTATACTAGTTTGATAGCCTCAGAAAAGCATATTATGCGCAAAGAATCTCGAAAAGAAAAAAATTTTTTTTCGAAGTTTGGAAACTTCCTTAGAAGCACTTTTTTTCCATTCTTATTTGAGATAAGTGGTAATCTCTCATTATACTAGTTTGATAGCCTAAGAAAAGCATATTATGCGCAAAGAATCTCGAAAAGAAAAAATTTTTTCTTCGAAGTTTGGAAACTTCGTTAGAATCACTTTTTTTCCGTTCTTAATTGAGATAACTGGTTCTGTTTCATTATACTAGTTTGATAGCCTCAGAAAAGCATATTATGCGCAAAGAATCTCCAAAAGAAAAAAAATCTTTTTTCAAAGTTTGGAAACTTCCTTAGAAACACTTTTTTTCCATTCTTATTTGAGTTAACTGGTTCTCTTTCATTATACTAGTTTGATAGCCTCAGAAAAGCATATTATGCACAAAGAATCTCGAAAGAAAAAATTTTTTTTTCGAAGTTTGGAAACTTCGTTAGAATCACTTTTTTTCCGTTCTTATTTGAGATAACTGGTTCTCTTTCATTATACTAGTTTGATAGCCTCAGAAAAGCATATTATGCGCAAAGAATCTCGAAAATAAAAAAAAAATTTTTCGAAGTTTGAAACTTCGTTAGAATCACTTTTTTTCCGTTCTTATTTGAAATAACTGGTTCTCTTTAATTATACTATTTTGATAGCCTCAGAAAAGCATATTATGCGCAAGGAATCTCGAAAAGAAAAAAAAATTTTTTCGAAGTTTGGAAACTTCGTTAGAATCACCTTTATTCCGTTCTTATTTGAGATAACTGGTTCTCTTTCATTATACTAGTTTGATAGCCTCAGTAAAGCATATTATGCGCAAAGAATATGGAAAAAAAAAAAAAAATTTTCGAAGTTTGGAAACGTCTTTTGAATCACTTTTTTTCCGTTCTTATTTGAGATAACTGGTTCTCTTTCATTATACTAGTTTGATAGCCTCAGAAAAGCATATTATGCGCAAAGAATCTCGAAAAGAAAAAAATTTTTTTTCGAAGTTTGGAAACTTCTTTAGAATCACTTTTTTCCGTTCTTATTTGAGATAACTGGTTCTCTTTCATTATACTAATTAGATAGCCTCAGAAAAGCATATTATGCGCAAAGAATCTCGAAAAGAAAAAAATCTTTTTTCGAAGTTTGGAAACTTCCTTAGAAACACTTTTTTTCCATTCTTATTTGAGTTAACTGGTTCTCTTTCATTATAGTAGTTTGATAGCCTCAGAAAAGCATATTATGCGCATTGAATCTCGAAATGAAAGAAATTTTTTTTCTAGTTTGGAAACTTCCTTAGAATCACTTTTTTCCGTTCTTATTTGAGATTACTGCTTCTCTTTCATTATACTAGTTTGATAGCCTCAGAAAAGCATATTATGCGCAAAGAATCTCGAAAAAAAAATTTTTTTTTCGAAGTTTGGAATCTTCATTAGAATCACTTTTTTTCCATTCTTATTTGAGATAACTGGTAAAATCTCATTATACTAGTTTGATAGCCTCAGAAAACCATATTATGCCCAAAGAATCTCGAAAAGAAAAAAATTTTTTTTCGAAGTTTGGAAACGTCGTTTGAATCACTTTTTTCCGTTCTTATTTGAGATAACTGGTTCTCTTTCATTATAGTAGTTTGATAGCCTCAGAAAAGCATATTATGCACAAAGAATCTCGAAAAGAAAAAAATTTTTTTTCGAAGTTTGGAAACGTCGTTTGAATCACTTTTTTCCGTTCTTATTTGAGATTACTGGTTCTCTTTCATTATACTAGTTTGATAGCCTCACAAAAGCATATTATGCACCAAGAATCTCGAAAAGAAAAAAATTTTTTTTCGAACTTTGGAAACTTCGTTTGAATCACTTTTTTTCCGTTCTTATTTGAGATAACTGGTTCTCTTTCATTATACTAGTTTGATAGCCTCAGTAAAGCATATTATGCACAAAGAATCGCGAAAAGAAAAAAAATTTTTTTCGAAGTTTGGAAACTTCATTAGAATCACTTTTTTTCCGTTCTTATTTGAGATAACTGGTTCTTTCATTATACTAGTTTGATAGCCTCAGTAAAGCATATTATGCGCAAAGAATCTGGAAAAGAAAAACAATTTTTTTCGAAGTGTGGAAACTTCATTAGAAGCACTTTTTTTCCATTCTTATTTGAGATAACTGGTAATCTCTCATTATACTAGTTTGATGGCCTCAGAAAATCATATTATGCGCAAAGAATCTCGAAAAGAAAAAAAATTTTTTTTGAAGTTTGGAAACTTCTTTAGAATCACTTTTTTTGCGTTCTTATTTGAGATAACTGGTAATCTCTCATTATACTAGTTTGATAGCCTCAGAAAATCATATTATGCGCAAAGAATCTCGAAAAGAAAAAAATTTTTTTTCGAAGGTTGGAAACTTCTTTAGAATAACTTTTTTTCCGTTCTTATTTGAGATAACTGGTTCTCTTTCATTATACTAATTAGATAGCCTCAGAAAAGCATATTATGCCCAAAGAATCTCGAAAAGAAAAAAAATTTTTTTCGAAGTTTGGAAACGTCGTTTGAATCACTTTTTTCCGTTCTTATTTGAGATAACTGGTTCTCTTTCATTATAGTAGTTTGATAGCCTCAGAAAAGCATATTATGCGCATAGAATCTCGAAAAGAAAAAATTTTTTTTCGAAGTTTGGAAACTTCCTTAGAATCACTTTTTTTCCGTTCTTATTTGAGATAACTGGTTCTCTTTCATTATACTAGTTTGATAGCCTCAGAAAAGCATATTATGCGCAAAGAATCTCGAAAAGAAAAAAATCTTTTTTCGAAGTTTAGAAACTTCCTTAGAAACACTTTTTTTCCATTCTTATTTGAGTTAACTGGTTCTATTTCATTATAGTAGTTTGATAGCCTCAGAAAAGCATATTATGCGCATAGAATCTCGAAATGAAAAAAATTTTTTTTCGAAGTTTGGAAACTTCCTTAGAATCACTTTTTTTCCGTTCTTATTTGAGATAACTGGTTCTCTTTCATTATACTAGTTTGATAGCCTCAGAAAAGCATATTATGCGCAAAGAATCTCGAAAAGAAAAAAATCATTTTTCGAAGTTTGAAAACTTCGTTAGAATCACTTTTTTTCCGTTCTTATTTGAGATAACTGGTTCTCTTTCATTATACTAGTTTGATAGCCTCAGAAAAGCATATTATGCGCAAAGAATCTCGAAAATAAAAAAAAAAATTTTCGAAGTTTGAAACTTCGTTAGAATCACTTTTTTTTTCGTTCTTATTTGAGATAACTGGTTCTCTTTCATTATACTAGTTTGATAGCCTCAGAAAAGCATATTATGCGCAAAGAATCTCGAAAAGAAAAAAAATTTTTTTCGATGTTTGGAAACGTCGTTTGAATCACTTTTTTCCGTTCTTATTTGAGATAACTGGTTCTCTTTCATTATAGTAGTTTGATAGCCTCAGTAAAGCATATTATGCGCAAAGAATATGGAAAAGAAAAAAAATTTTTTTCGAAGTTTGGAAACTTCGTTAGTATCACTTTTTTTCCGTTCTTATTTGAGATAACTGGTTCTCTTTCATTATACTAGTTTGATATTCTAAGAAAAGCATATTATGCGCAAAGAATCTCGAAAGAAAAAAAAAGTTTTTCGAAGTTTGGAAACTTCGTTAGAATCACTTTTTTCCGTTCTTATTTGAGATAACTGGTTCTCTTTCATCATAGTAGTTTGATAGCCTCAGAAAAGCATATTATGCGCAAAGAATCTCGAAATGAAAAAAATTTTTATTCGAAGTTTGGAAACTTCCTTAGAATCACTTTTTTTCCAATTTTATTTGAGATAACCGGTTCTCTTTCATTATACTAGTTTGATAGCCTCAGAAAAGCATATTATGCGCAAAGAATCTCGAAAAGAAAAAATTTTTTCTTCGAAGTTTGGAAACTTCGTTAGAATCACTTTTTTTGCGTTCTTATTTGAGATACCTGGTTCTCTTTCATTATACTAGTTTGATAGCCTCAGAAAAGCATATTATGCGCAAAGAATCTCGAAAAGAAAAATTTTTTTTTCGAAGTTTGGAAACTTCGTTAGAATCACTTTTTTTCCGTTCTTATTTGAGATAACTGGTTCTCTTTCATTATACTAGTTTGATAGCCTCAGAAAAGCATATTATGCGCAAAGAATCTCGAAAAGAAAAAAATTTTTTTTCGAAGTTTGGAAACTTCCTTAGAAGCACTTTTTTTCCATTCTTATTTGAGATAACTGGTAATCTCTCATTATACTAGTTTGATAGCCTCAGAAAATCATATTATGCGCAAAGAATCTCGAAAAGAAACAAATTTTTTTTGATGTTCGGAAACTTCGTTAGAATCACTTTTTTTCCGTTCTTATTTGAGATAACTGGTTCTCTTTCATTATACTAATTAAATAGCCTCAGAAAAGCATAAAATGCGCAAAGAATCTCGAAAATAAAAAAAAATTTATAAGTTTGGAAACTTCGTTAGAATCACTTTTTTTCCATTCTTATTTGAGATAACTGGTTCTCTTTCATTATACTAGTTTGATAGCCTCAGAAAAGCATATTATGCGCAAAGAATCTCGAAAAGAAAAAAATTTTTTTTCGAAGTTGGAAACTTCAAAAGATATACTTTTTTTCCATTCTTATTTGAGATAAATGGTAATCTCTCATTATACTAGTTTGATACCTAAGAAAAGCATATTATGCGCAAAGAATCTCGAAAAGAAAAAAATTTTTCTTCGAAGTTTGGAAACTTCGTTAGAATCACTTTTTTCCGTTCTTAATTGAGATAACTGGTTCTCTTTCATTATACTAGTTTGATAGCCTCAGAAAAGCATATTATGCGCAAAGAATCTCCAAAAGAAAAAAAATCTTTTTTCAAAGTTTGGAAACTTCCTTAGAAACACTTTTTTTCCATTCTTATTTGAGTTAACTGGTTCTCTTTCATTATACTAGTTTGATAGCCTCAGAAAAGCATATTATGCACAAAGAATCTCGAAAAAAAAATTTTTTTTTTCGAAGTTTGGAAACTTCGTTAGAATCACTTTTTTTCCGTTCTTATTTGAGATAACTGGTTCTCTTTCATTATACTAGTTTGATAGCCTCAGAAAAGCATATTATGCGCAAAGAATCTCGAAAATAAAAAAAAATTTTTTCGAAGTTTGAAACTTGGTTAGAATCACTTTTTTTCCGTTCTTATTTGAGATAACTGGTTCTCTTTAATTATACTATTTTGATAGCCTCAGAAAAGCATATTATGCGCAAGGAATCTCGAAAAGAAAAAAAAATTTTTTCGAAGTTTGGAAACTTCGTTAGAATCACTTTTTTTCCGTTCTTATTTGAGATAACTGGTTCTCTTTCATTTTACTAGTTTGATAGCCTCAGAAAAGCATATTATGCGCAAAGAATCTCGAAAAGAAATAAAAATTTTTCGAAATTTGGAAACTTCACCTTTATTCCGTTCTTATTTGAGATAACTGGTTCTCTTTCATTATACTAGTTTGATAGCCTCAGTAAAGCATATTATGCGCAAAGAATATGGAAAAAAAAAAAAAAAATTTTCGAAGTTTGGAAACGTCTTTTGAATCACTTTTATTCCGTGCTAATTTGAGATAACTGGTTCTCTTTCATTATACTAATTTGATAGCCTCAGAAAAGCATATTATGCGCAAAGAATCTCGAAAAGAAAAAAATTTTTTTTCGAAGTTTGGAAACTTCTTTAGAATCACTTTTTTTCCGTTCTTATTTGAGATAACTGGTTCTCTTTCATTATACTAATTAGATAGCCTCAGAAAAGCATATTATGCGCAAAGAATCTCGAAAAGAAAAAAATCTTTTTTCGAAGTTTGGAAACTTCCTTAGAAACACTTTTTTTCCATTCTTATTTGAGTTAACTGGTTCTCTTTCATTATAGTAGTTTGATAGCCTCAGAAAAGCATATTATGCGCATTGAATCTCGAAATGAAAGAAATTTTTTTTCTAGTTTGGAAACTTCCTTAGAATCACTTTTTTCCGTTCTTATTTGAGATTACTGCTTCTCTTTCATTATACTAGTTTGATAGCCTCAGAAAAGCATATTATGCGCAAAGAATCTCGAAAAAAAAATTTTTTTTTCGAAGTTTGGAATCTTCATTAGAATCACTTTTTTTCCATTCTTATTTGAGATAACTGGTAAAATCTCATTATACTAGTTTGATAGCCTCAGAAAACCATATTATGCCCAAAGAATCTCGAAAAGAAAAAAAATTTTTTTCGAAGTTTGGAAACGTCGTTTGAATCACTTTTTTCCGTTCTTATTTGAGATAACTGGTTCTCTTTCATTATACTAGTTTGATAGCCTCAGAAAAGCATATTATGCGCAAAGAATCTCGAAAAGAAAAAAATTTTTTTTCGAAGTTTGGAAACGTCTTTTGAATCACTTTTTTCCGTTCTTATTTCAGATAACTGGTTCTCTTTCATTATAGTAGTTTGATAGCCTCAGAAAAGCATATTATGCGCATAGAATCTCGAAATGAAAAAAAATTTTTTTCGAAGTTTGGAAACTTCCTTAGAATCACTTTTTTTCCATTCTTATTTGAGATAACTGGTTCTCTTTCATTATACTAGTTTGATAGCCTCAGAAAGCATATTATGCGCAAAGAATCTCGAAAAGAAAAAAATTTTTTTTCTAAGTTTGGAAACTTAGTTAGAATCACTTTTTTTCCGTTCTTATTTGAGATAACTGGTTCTCTTTCATTATACTAGTTTGATAGCCTCAGTAAAGCATATTATGCCCAAAGAATCTCGAAAAGAAAAAAAATTTTTTTCGAAGTTTGGAAACGTCGTTTGAATCACTTTTTTCCGTTCTTATTTGAGATTACTGGTTCTCTTTCATTATAGTAGTTTGATAGCCTCAGAAAAGCATATTATGCACAAAGAATCTCGAAAAGAAAAAAATTTTTTTTCGAAATTTGGAAACTTCGTTTGAATCACTTTTTTTCCGTTCTTATTTCAGATAACTGGTTCTCTTTCATTACACTAGTTTGATAGCCTCAGTAAAGCATATTATGCGCAAAGAATCTCGAAAAGAAAAAAAAATTTTTTCGAAGTTTGGAAACTTCGTTAGAATCACTTTTTTTCCGTTCTTATTTGAGATAACTGGTTCTCTTTCATTATAGTAGTTTGATAGCCTCAGAAAAGCATATTATGCACAAAGAATCTCGAAAAGAAAAAAATTTTTTTTCGAAGTTTGGAAACGTCGTTTGAATCACTTTTTTCCGTTCTTATTTGAGATTACTGGTTCTCTTTCATTATACTAGTTTGATAGCCTCACAAAAGCATATTATGCACCAAGAATCTCGAAAAGAAAAAAATTTTTTTTCGAACTTTGGAAACTTCGTTTGAATCACTTTTTTTCCGTTCTTATTTGAGATAACTGGTTCTCTTTCATTATACTAGTTTGATAGCCTCAGTAAAGCATATTATGCACAAAGAATCGCGAAAAGAAAAAAATTTTTTTTCGAAGTTTGGAAACTTCATTAGAATCACTTTTTTTCCGTTCTTATTTCAGATAACTGGTTCTCTTTCATTATACTAGTTTGATAGCCTCAGTAAAGCATATTATGCGCAAAGAATCAGGAAAAGAAAAAAAATTTTTTTCGAAGTGTGGAAACTTCATTAGAAGCACTTTTTTTCCATTCTTATTTGAGATAACTAGTAATCTCTCATTATACTAGTTTGATGGCCTCAGAAAATCATATTATGCGCAAAGAATCTCGAAAAGAAAAAAAATTTTTTTTGAAGTTTGGAAACTTCTTTAGAATCACTTTTTTTGCGTTCTTATTTGAGATAACTGGTAATCTCTCATTATACTAGTTTGATAGCCTCAGAAAATCATATTATCTCGAAAAGAAAAAAAATTTTTTTCGAAGGTTGGAAACTTCTTTAGAATCACTTTTTTTCCGTTCTTATTTGAGATAACTGGTTCTCTTTCATTATACTAATTAGATAGCCTCAGAAAAGCATATTACGCGCAAAGAATCTCGAAAATAAAAAAATTTTTTTAGAACTTTGGAAACTTCGTTAGAATCACTTTTTTTCCGTTCTTATTTGAGATAACTGGTTCCTTTTCATTATACTAGTTTGATAGCCTCAGAAAAGCATATTATGCGCAAAGAATCTCGAAAAGAAAAAAATTTTTTTTCGAAGTTTGGAAACTTCTTTAGAATCACTTTTTTTCCATTCTTATTTGAGATAACTGGTAATCTCTCATTATACTAGTTTGATAGCCTCAGAAAAGCATATTATGCCCAAAGAATCTCGAAAAGAAAAAAAATTTTTTTCGAAGTTTGGAAACGTCGTTTGAATCACTTTTTTCCGTTCTTATTTGAGATAACTGGTTCTCTTTCATTATAGTAGTTTGATAGCCTCAGAAAAGCGTGTTATGCGCATAGAATCTCGAAAAGAAAAAATTTTTTTTCGAAGTTTGGAAACTTCCTTAGAATCACTTTTTTTCCGTTCTTATTTGAGATAACTGGTTCTCTTTCATTATACTAGTTTGATAGCCTCAGAAAAGCATATTATGCGCAAAGAATCTCGAAAAGAAAAAAATCTTTTTTCGAAGTTTAGAAACTTCCTTAGAAACACTTTTTTTCCATTCTTATTTGAGTTAACTGGTTCTATTTCATTATAGTAGTTTGATAGCCCCAGAAAAGCATATTATGCGCATAGAATCTCGAAATGAAAAAAATTTTTTTTCGAAGTTTGGAAACTTCCTTAGAATCACTTTTTTTCCGTTCTTATTTGAGATAACTGGTTCTCTTTCATTATACTAGTTTGATAGCCTCAGAAAAGCATATTATGCGCAAAGAATCTCGAAAAGAAAAAAATCATTTTTCGAAGTTTGAAAACTTCGTTAGAATCACTTTTTTTCCGTTCTTATTTGAGATAACTGGTTCTCTTTCATTATACTAGTTTGATAGCCTCAGAAAAGCATATTATGCGCAAAGAATCTCGAAAATAAAAAAAAAAATTTTCGAAGATTGAAACTTCGTTAGAATCACTTTTTTTTTCGTTCTTATTTGAGATAACTGGTTCTCTTTCATTATACTAGTTTGATAGCCTCAGAAAAGCATATTATGCGCAAAGAATCTCGAAAAGAAAAAAAATTTTTTTCGAAGTTTGGAAACGTCGTTTGAATCACTTTTTTCCGTTCTTATTTGAGATAACTGGTTCTCTTTCATTATAGTAGTTTGATAGCCTCAGTAAAGCATATTATGCGCAAAGAATATGGAAAAGAAAAAAAATTTTTTTCGTAGTTTGGAAACTTCGTTAGAATCACTTTTTTTCCGTTCTTATTTGAGATAACTGGTTCTCTTTCATTATACTAGTTTGATATTCTAAGAAAAGCATATTATGCGCAAAGAATCTCGAAAAGAAAAAAAATTTTTTTCGAAGTTTGGAAACTTCGTTTGAACCACTTTTTTTCCGTTCTTATTTGAGATAACTGGATCTCTTTCATTATACTAGTTTGATAGCCTCTGAAAGCATATTTAGCGCAAAGAATCACGAAACAAAAAAAAAAGTTTTTCGAAGTTTGGAAACTTCGTTAGAATCACTTTTTTCCCGTTCTTATTTGAGATAACTGGTTCTCTTTCATTATACTAGTTTGATAGCCTCAGTAAAGCATATTATGCGCAAAGAATCTCGAAAAGAAAAAAAAAATTTTCCGAAATTTGGAAACTTCGTTAGAATCACTTTTTTTCCGTTCTTATTTGAGATAACTGGTTCTCTTTCATCATAGTAGTTTGATAGCCTCAGAAAAGCATATTATGCGCAAAGAATCTCGAAATGAAAAAAATTTTTATTCGAAGTTTGGAAACTTCCTTAGAATCACTTTTTTTCCAATTTTATTTGAGATAACCGGTTCTCTTTCATTATACTAGTTTGATAGCCTCAGAAAAGCATATTATGCGCAAAGAATCTCGAAAAGAAAAAATTTTTTCTTCGAAGTTTGGAAACTTCGTTAGAATCACTTTTTTTGCGTTCTTATTTGAGATACCTGGTTCTCTTTCATTATACTAGTTTGATAGCCTCAGAAAAGCATATTATGCGCAAAGAATCTCGAAAAGAAAAATTTTTTTTTCGAAGTTTGGAAACTTCGTTAGAATCACTTTTTTTCCGTTCTTATTTGAGATAACTGGTTCTCTTTCATTATACTAGTTTGATAGCCTCAGAAAAGCATATTATGCGCAAAGAATCTCGAAAAGAAAAAAATTTTTTTTCGAAGTTTGGAAACTTCCTTAGAAGCACTTTTTTTCCATTCTTATTTGAGATAAGTGGTAATCTCTCATTATACTAGTTTGATAGCCTAAGAAAAGCATATTATGCGCAAAGAATCTCGAAAAGAAAAAATTTTTTCTTCGAAGTTTGGAAACTTCGTTAGAATCACTTTTTTTCCGTTCTTAATTGAGATAACTGGTTCTGTTTCATTATACTAGTTTGATAGCCTCAGAAAAGCATATTATGCGCAAAGAATCTCCAAAAGAAAAAAAATCTTTTTTCAAAGTTTGGAAACTTCCTTAGAAACACTTTTTTTCCATTCTTATTTGAGTTAACTGGTTCTCTTTCATTATACTAGTTTGATAGCCTCAGAAAAGCATATTATGCACATAGAATCTCGAAAGAAAAAATTTTTTTTTCGAAGTTTGGAAACTTCGTTAGAATCACTTTTTTTCCGTTCTTATTTGAGATAACTGGTTCTCTTTCATTATACTAGTTTGATAGCCTCAGAAAAGCATATTATGCGCAAAGAATCTCGATTATAAAAAAAAATATTTTTCGTAGTTTGAAACTTCGTTAGAATCACTTTTTTTCCGTTCTTATTTGAGATAACTGGTTCTCTTTAATTATACTATTTTGATAGCCTCAGAAAAGCATATTATGCGCAAGGAATCTCGAAAAGAAAAAAAAATTTTTTCGAAGTTTGGAAACTTCGTTAGAATCACCTTTATTCCGTTCTTATTTGAGATAACTGGTTCTCTTTCATTATACTAGTTTGATAGCCTCAGTAAAGCATATTATGCGCAAAGAATATGGAAAAAAAAAAAAAAAATTTTCGAAGTTTGGAAACGTCTTTTGAATCACTTTTTTTCCGTTCTTATTTGAGATAACTGGTTCTCTTTCATTATACTAGTTTGATAGCCTCAGAAAAGCATATTATGCGCAAAGAATCTCGAAAAGAAAAAAATTTTTTTTCGAAGTTTGGAAACTTCTTTAGAATCACTTTTTTCCGTTCTTATTTGAGATAACTGGTTCTCTTTCATTATACTAATTAGATAGCCTCAGAAAAGCATATTATGCGCAAAGAATCTCGAAAAGAAAAAAATCTTTTTTCGAAGTTTGGAAACTTCCTTAGAAACACTTTTTTTCCATTCTTATTTGAGTTAACTGGTTCTCTTTCATTATAGTAGTTTGATAGCCTCAGAAAAGCATATTATGCGCATTGAATCTCGAAATGAAAGAAATTTTTTTTCTAGTTTGGAAACTTCCTTAGAATCACTTTTTTCCGTTCTTATTTGAGATTACTGCTTCTCTTTCATTATACTAGTTTGATAGCCTCAGAAAAGCATATTATGCGCAAAGAATCTCGAAAAAAAAATTTTTTTTTCGAAGTTTGGAATCTTCATTAGAATCACTTTTTTTCCATTCTTATTTGAGATAACTGGTAAAATCTCATTATACTAGTTTGATAGCCTCAGAAAACCATATTATGCCCAAAGAATCTCGAAAAGAAAAAAATTTTTTTTCGAAGTTTGGAAACGTCGTTTGAATCACTTTTTTCCGTTCTTATTTGAGATAACTGGTTCTCTTTCATTATACTAGTTTGATAGCCTCAGAAAAGCATATTATGCTCAAAGAATCTCGAAAAGAAAAAAAATTTTTTTCGAAGTTTGGAAACGTCTTTTGAATCACTTTTTTCCGTTCTTATTTCAGATAACTGGTTCTCTTTCATTATAGTAGTTTGATAGCCTCAGAAAAGCATATTATGCGCATAGAATCTCGAAATGAAAAAAAATTTTTTTCGAAGTTTGGAAACTTCCTTAGAATCACTTTTTTTCCATTCTTATTTGAGATAACTGGTTCTCTTTCATTATACTAGTTTGATAGCCTCAGAAAAGCATATTATGCGCAAAGAATCTCGAAAAGAAAAAAAAGTTTTTTCGAAGTTTGGAAACGTCGTTTGAATCACTTTTTTCCGTTCTTATTTGAGATTACTGGTTCTCTTTCATTATAGTAGTTTGATAGCCTCAGAAAAGCATATTATGCACAAAGAATCTCGAAAAGAAAAAAATTTTTTTTCGAAATTTGGAAACTTCGTTTGAATCACTTTTTTTCCGTTCTTATTTGAGATAACTGGTTCTCTTTCATTACACTAGTTTGATAGCCTCAGTAAAGCATATTATGCGCAAAGAATCTCGAAAAAAAAAAATTTTTTCGAAGTTTGGAAACTTCGTTAGAATCACTTTTTTTCCGTTCTTATTTGAGATAACTGGTTCTCTTTCATTATAGTAGTTTGATAGCCTCAGAAAAGCATATTATGCACAAAGAATCTCGAAAAGAAAAAAATTTTTTTTCGAAGTTTGGAAACGTCGTTTGAATCACTTTTTTCCGTTCTTATTTGAGATTACTGGTTCTCTTTCATTATACTAGTTTGATAGCCTCACAAAAGCATATTATGCACCAAGAATCTCGAAAAGAAAAAATTTTTTTTTCGAACTTTGGAAACTTCGTTTGAATCACTTTTTTTCCCTTCTTATTTGAGATAACTGGTTCTCTTTCATTATACTAGTTTGATAGCCTCAGTAAAGCATATTATGCACAAAGAATCGCGAAAAGAAAAAAAATTTTTTTCGAAGTTTGGAAACTTCATTAGAATCACTTTTTTTCCGTTCTTATTTGAGATAACTGGTTCTGTTTCATTATACTAGTTTGATAGCCTCAGTAAAGCATATTATGCGCAAAGAATCTGGAAAAGAAAAAAAATTTTTTTCGAAGTTTGGAAACTTCGTTAGAATCACTTTTTTTCCGTTCTTATTTGAGATAACTGGTTCTCTTTCAATATACTAGTTTGATAGCCTCAGAAAAGCATATTATGCGCAAAGAATCTCGAAAAGAAAAAAAATTTTTTTCGAAGTTTGGAAACTTCGTTAGAATCACTTTTTTTCCGTTCTTATTTGAGATAACTGGTTCTCTTTCATTACAGTAGTTTGATAGCCTCAGTAAAGCATATTATGCGCAAAGAATCTGGAAAAGAAAAAAAATTTTTTTCGAAGTTTGGAAACTTCGTTAGAATCACTTTTTTTCCGATCTTATTTGAGATAACTGGTTCTCTTTCATTATACTACTTTGGTAGCCTCAGTAAAGCATATTATGCGCAAAGAATCTGGAAAAGAAAAAAAATTTTTTTCGAAATTTTGAAACTTCGTTTGAATCACTTTTTTTCCGTTCTTATTTGAGATAACTGGTTCTCTTTCATTATACTAGTTTGATAGCCTCAGAAAAGCATATTATGCGCAAAGAATCTCGAAAAGAAAAAAATTTTTTTTCGAAGTTTGGAAACTTCGTTTGAATCATTTTTTATCCGTTCTTATTTGAGATAACTGGTTCTCTTTCATTATACTAGTTTGGTAGCCTCAGTAAAGCATATTATGCGCAAAGAATCTGGAAAAGAAAAAAAATTTTTTTCGAAGTTTGGAAACTTCGTTTGAATCACTTTTTTTCCGTTCTTATTTGAGATAACTGGTTCTCTTTCATTATACTAGTTTGATAACCTCAGTAAAGCATATTATGCACAAAGAATCGCGAAAAGAAAAAAAATTTTTTTCGAAGTTTGGAAACTTCATTAGAATCACTTTTTTCCCGTTCTTATTTGAGATAACTGGTTCTCTTTCATTATACTAGTTTGACAGCCTCAGTAAAGCATATTATGCGCAAAGAATCTGGAAAAGAAAAAAAAATTTTTTCCAAGTTTGGAAACTTCGTTAGAATCACTTTTTTTCCGTTCTTATTTGAGATAACTTGTTCTCTTTCATTATACTAGTTTGATAGCCTCAGTAAAGCATATTATGCGCAAAGAATCTGGAAAAGAAAAAATTTTTTTTTCCAAGTTTGGAAACTTCGTTAGAATCACTTTTTTTCCGTTCTTATTTGAGATAACTGGTTCTCTTTCATTATACTACTTTGATAGCCTCAGAAAACCATATTATGCTCAAAGAATCTCGAAAAGAAAAAAATTTTTTTCGATGTTTGGAAACTTCGTTTGAATCACTTTTTTTCCGTTCTTATTTGAGATAACTGGTTCTCTTTCATTATGCTAGTTTGATAGCCTCAGTAAAGCATATTATGCACAAAGAATCGCGAAAAGAAAAAAAATTTTTTCGAAGTTTGGAAACTTCGTTAGAATCACTTTTTTTCCGTTCTTATTTGAGATAACTGGTTCTCTTTCATTATACTAGTTTGGTAGCATCAGTAAAGCATATTATGCGCAAAGAATCTGGAAAAGAAAAAAAAATTTTTTCCAAGTTTGGAAACTTCGTTAGAATCACTTTTTTTCCGTTCTTATTTGAGATAACTTGTTCTCTTTCATTATACTAGTTTGATAGCCTCAGTAAAGCATATTATGCGCAAAGAATCTCGAAAAGAAAAAATTTTTTTTTACAAGTTTGGAAACTTCGTTAGAATCACTTTTTTTCCGTCCTTATTTGAGATAACTGGTTCTCTTTCATTATACTACTTTGATAGCCTCAGAAAACCATATTATGCTCAAAGAATCTCGAAAAGAAAAAAATTTTTTTCGAAGTTTGGAAACTTCGTTTGAATCACTTTTTTTCCGTTCTTATTTGAGATAACTGGTTCTCTTTCATTATACTAGTTTGATAGCCTCAGTAAAGCATATTATGCACAAAGAATCGCGAAAAGAAAAAAAATTTTTTTCGAAGTTGGGAAACTTCATTAGAATCACTTTTTTTCCGTTCTTATTTGAGATAACTGGTTCTCTTTCATTATACTAGTTTGGTAGCATCAGTAAAGCATATTATGCGCAAAGAATCTGGAAAAGAAAAAAAAATTTTTTCCAAGTTTGGAAACTTCGTTAGAATCACTTTTTTTCCGTTCTTATTTGAGATAACTTGTTCTCTTTCATTATACTAGTTTGATAGCCTCAGTAAAGCATATTATGGGCAAAGAATCTCGAAAAGAAAAAATTTTTTTTTCCAAGTTTGGAAACTTCGTTAGAATCACTTTTTTTCCGTTCTTATTTGAGATAACTGGTTCTCTTTCATTATACTACTTTGATAGCTTCAGAAAACCATATTATGCTCAAAGAATCTCGAAAAGAAAAAAATTTTTTTCAAAGTTTGGAAACTTCGTTTGAATCACTTTTTTTCCGTTCTTATTTGAGATAACTGGTTCTCTTTCATTATACTAGTTTGATAGCCTCAGTAAAGCATATTATGCACAAAGAATCGCGAAAAGAAAAAAAATTTTTTTCGAAGTGTGGAAACTTCGTTAGAATCACTTTTTTTCCGTTCTTATTTGAGATAACTGGTTCTCTTTCATTATACTAGTTTGATAGCCTCAGTAAAGCATATTATGCGCAAAGAATCTGGAAAAGAAAAAAAATTTTTTTCGAAGTTTGGAAACTTCGTTAGAATCACTTTTTTTCCGTTCTTATTTGAGATAACTGGTTCTCTTTCATTATACAAGTTTGATAGCCTCAGTAAAGCATATTAGGCGCAAAGAATCTCGAAAAGAAAAAAAATTTTTTTCGAAGTTTGGAAACGTCGTTTGAATGACTTTTTTCCGTTCTTATTTGAGATTACTGGTTCTCTTTCATTATAGTAGTTTGATAGCCTCAGAAAAGCATATTATGCACAAAGAATCTCGAAAAGAAAAAAATTTTTTTCGAAGTTTGGAAACTTCGTTTGAATCACTTTTTTTCCGTTCTTATTTGAGATAACTGGTTCTCTTTCATTACACTAGTTTGATAGCCTCAGTAAAGCATATTATGCACAAAGAATCGCGAAAAGAAAAAAAATTTTTTTCGAAGTTGGGAAACTTCATTAGAATCACTTTTTTTCCGTTCTTATTTGAGATAACTGGTTCTCTTTCATTATACTAGTTTGGTAGCATCAGTAAAGCATATTATGCGCAAAGAATCTGGAAAAGAAAAAAAATTTTTTTCGAAGTTTGGAAACGTCGTTTGAATCACTTTTTTCCGTTCTTATTTGAGATTACTGGTTCTCTTTCATTATACTAGTTTGATAGCCTCAGAAAAGCATATTATGCACAAAGAATCTCGAAAAGAAAAAAATTTTTTTTCGAAGTTTGGAAACTTCGTTCGAATCACTTTTTTTCCGTTCTTATTTAAGATAACTGGTTCTCTTTCATTATACTAGTTTGATAGCCTCAGTAAAGCATATTATGCGTAAAGAATCTCGAAAAGAAAAAAAAAATTTTTCGAAGTTTGGAAACTTCGTTAGAATCACTTTTTTTCCGTTCTTATTTGAGATAACTGGTTCTCTTTCATTATACTAGTTTGATAGCCTCAGTAAAGCATATTATGCGCAAAGAATCTCGAAAAGAAAAAAAATTTTTTTCGAAGTTTGGAAACGTCGTTTGAATCACTTTTTTCCGTTCTTATTTGAGATTACTGGTTCTCTTTCATTATAGTAGTTTGATAGCCTCAGAAAAGCATATTAAGCACAAAGAATCTCGAAAAGAAAAACATTTTTTTTCGAAGTTTGGAAACTTCATTTGAATCACTTTTTTTCCGTTCTTATTTGAGATAACTGGTTCTCTTTCATTATACTAGTTTGATAGCCTCAGTAAAGCATATTATCCGCAAAGAATCTCGAAAAGAAAAAAATTTTTTTTCGAAGTTTGGAAACGTCGTTTGAATCACTTTTTTCCGTTCTTATTTGAGATTACTGGTTCTCTTTCATTATACTAGTTTGATAGCCTCAGAAAAGCATATTATGCACAAAGAATCTCGAAAAGAAAAAAATTTTTTTTCGAAGTTTGGAAACTTCGTTTGAATCACCTTTTTCCGTTCTTATTTGAGATAACTGGTTCTCTTTCATTATACTAGTTTGATAGCCTCAGTAAAGCATATTATGCACAAAGAATCGCGAAAAGAAAAAAAATTTTTTTCGAAGTTTGCAAACTTCATTAGAATCACTTTTTTTCCGTTCTTATTTGAGATAACTGGTTCTCTTTCATTATAGTAGTTTGATAGCCTCAGAAAAGCATATTATGCACAAAGAATCTCGAAAAGAAAAAATTTTTTTTTCGAAGTTTGGAAACTTCGTTTGAATCACTTTTTTTCCGTTCTTATTTGAGATAACTGGTTCTCTTTCATTACACTAGTTTGATAGCCTCAGTAAAGCATATTATGCACAAAGAATCGCGAAAAGAAAAAAAATTTTTTTCGAAGTTGGGAAACTTCATTAGAATCACTTTTTTCCGTTCTTATTTGAGATAACTGGTTCTCTTTCATTATACTAGTTTGGTAGCCTCAGTAAAGCATATTATGCGCAAAGAATCTGGAAAAGAAAAAAAAATTTTTTCGAAATTTTGAAACGTCGTTTGAATCACTTTTTTCCGTTCTTATTTGAGATTACTGGTTCTCTTTCATTATACTAGTTTGATAGCCTCAGAAAAGCATATTATGCACAAAGAATCTCGAAAAGAAAAAAATTTTTTTTCGAAGTTTGGAAACTTCGTTTGAATCACTTTTTTTCCGTTCTTATTTGAGATAACTGGTTCTCTTTCATTACACTAGTTTGATAGCCTCAGTAAAGCATATTATGCACAAAGAATCGCGAAAAGAAAAAAAATTTTTTTCGAAGTTTGGAAACTTCATTAGAATCACTTTTTTTCCGTTCTTATTTGAGATAACTGGTTCTCTTTCATTATACTAGTTTGATAGCCTCAATAAAGCATATTATGCACAAAGAATCTCGAAGAGAAAAAAAATTTTTTTCGAACTTTGGAATCTTCGTTAGAATCAGTTTTTTTCCGTTCATATTTGAGATAACTGGTTCTCATTCATTGTACTAATTTGAAAGCCTCAGTAAAGCATATTATGCGCAAAGAATCTGGAAAAGAAAAAAAATTTTTTTCGTAGTTTGGAAACTTCGTTAGAATCACTTTTTTTCCGTTCTTATTTGAGATAACTGGTTCTCTTTCATTATACTAGTTTGATACCCTCAGGAAAGCATATTATGCGCAAAGAATCTCGAAAAGAAAAAATTTTTTTTCGATGTTTGGAAACTTCGTTCGAATCACTTTTTTTCCGTTCTTATTTAAGATAACTGGTTCTCTTTCATTATACTAGTTTGATAGCCTCAGTAAAGCATATTATGCACAAAGAATCGCGAAAAGAAAAAAAATTTTTTTCGAAGTTTGGAAACTTCATTAGAATCACTTTTTTTCCGTTCTTATTTGAGATAACTGGTTCTCTTTCATTATACTAGTTTGATAGCCTCAGTAAAGCATATTATGCGCAAAGAATCTGGAAAAGAAAAAATTTTTTTTCGAAGTTTGGAAACTTCGTTAGAATCACTTTTTTTCCGTTCTTATTTGAGATAACTGGTTCTCTTTCAATATACTAGTTTGATAGCCTCAGAAAAGCATATTATGCGCAAAGAATCTCGAAAAGAAAAAAAATTTTTTTCGAAGTTTGGAAACTTCGTTAGAATCACTTTTTTTCCGTTCTTTTTTGAGATAACTGGTTCTCTTTCATTACAGTAGTTTGATAGCCTCAGTAAAGCATATTATGCGCAAAGAATCTGGAAAAGAAAAAAAATTTTTTTCGAAGTTTGGAAACTTCGTTAGAATCACTTTTTTTCCGTTCTTATTTGAGATAACTGGTTCTCTTTCATTATACTACTTTGGTAGCCTCAGTAAAGCATATTATGCGCAAAGAATCTGGAAAAGAAAAAAAATTTTTTTCGAAATTTTGAAACTTCGTTTGAATCACTTTTTTTCCGTTCTTATTTGAGATAACTGGTTCTCTTTCATTATACTAGTTTGATAGCCTCAGAAAAGCATATTATGCGCAAAGAATCTCGAAAAGAAAAAAATTTTTTTTCGAAGTTTGGAAACTTCGTTTGAATCATTTTTTTTCCGTTCTTATTTGAGATAACTGGTTCTCTTTCATTATACTAGTTTGGTAGCCTCAGTAAAGCATATTATGCGCAAAGAATCTGGAAAAGAAAAAAAATTTTTTTCGAAGTTTGGAAACTTCGTTTGAATCACTTTTTTTCCGTTCTTATTTGAGATAACTGGTTCTCTTTCATTATACTAGTTTGATAACCTCAGTAAAGCATATTATGCACAAAGAATCGCGAAAAGAAAAAAAATTTTTTTCGAAGTTTGGAAACTTCATTAGAATCACTTTTTTCCCGTTCTTATTTGAGATAACTGGTTCTCTTTCATTATACTAGTTTGACAGCCTCAGTAAAGCATATTATGCTCAAAGAATTTGGAAAAGAAAAAAAAATTTTTTCCAAGTTTGGAAACTTCGTTAGAATCACTTTTTTTCCGTTCTTATTTGAGATAACTTGTTCTCTTTCATTATACTAGTTTGATAGCCTCAGTAAAGCATATTATGCGCAAAGAATCTCGAAAAGAAAAAATTTTTTTTTCCAAGTTTGGAAACTTCGTTAGAATCACTTTTTTTCCGTTCTTATTTGAGATAACTGGTTCTCTTTCATTATACTACTTTGATAGCCTCAGAAAACCATATTATGCTCAAAGAATCTCGAAAAGAAAAAAAATTTTTTCGATGTTTGGAAACTAAGTTTGAATCACTTTTTTTCCGTTCTTATTTGAGATAACTGGTTCTCTTTCATTATACTAGTTTGATAGCCTCAGTAAAGCATATTATGCACAAAGAATCGCGAAAAGAAAAAAAATTTTTTCGAAGTTTGGAAACTTCGTTAGAATCACTTTTTTTCCGTTCTTATTTGAGATAACTGGTTCTCTTTCATTATACTAGTTTGATAGCCTCAGTAAAGCATATTATGCGCAAAGAATCTGGAAAAGAAAAAAAATTTTTTTCGAAGTTTGGAAACTTCGTTAAAATCACTTTTTTTCCGTTCTTATTTGAGATAACTGGTTCTCTTTCATTATACCAGTTTGATAGCCTCAGTAAAGCATATTATGCGCAAAGAATCTCGAAAAGAAAAAAAATTTTTTTCGAAGTTTGGAAACTTCGTTTGAATCACTTTTTTTCCGTTCTTATTTGAGATAACTGGTTCTCTTTCATTACACTAGTTTGATAGCCTCAGTAAAGCATATTATGCACAAAGAATCGCGAAAAGAAAAAAAATTTTTTTCGAAGTTGGGAAACTTCATTAGAATCACTTTTTTTCCGTTCTTATTTGAGATAACTGGTTCTCTTTCATTATACTAGTTTGGTAGCATCAGTAAAGCATATTATGCGCAAAGAATCTGGAAAAGAAAAAAAAATTTTTTCCAAGTTTGGAAACTTCGTTAGAATCACTTTTTTTCCGTTCTTATTTGAGATAACTTGTTCTCTTTCATTATACTAGTTTGATAGCCTCAGTAAAGCATATTATGCGCAAAGAATCTCGAAAAGAAAAAATTTTTTTTTACAAGTTTGGAAACTTCGTTAGAATCCCTTTTTTTCCGTTCTTATTTGAGATAACTGGTTCTCTTTCATTATACTACTTTGATAGCCTCAGAAAACCATATTATGCTCAAAGAATCTCGAAAAGAAAAAAATTTTTTTCGAAGTTTGGAAACTTCGTTTGAATCACTTTTTTTCCGTTCTTATTTGAGATAACTGGTTCTCTTTCATTATACTAGTTTGATAGCCTCAGTAAAGAATATTATGCACAAAGAATCGCGAAAAGAAAAAAAATTTTTTTCGAAGTTGGGAAACTTCATTAGAATCACTTTTTTTCCGTTCTTATTTTAGATAACTGGTTCTCTTTCATTATACTAGTTTGGTAGCATCAGTAAAGCATATTATGCGCAAAGAATCTGGAAAAGAAAAAAAAATTTTTTCCAAGTTTGGAAACTTCGTTAGAATCACTTTTTTTCCGTTCTTATTTGAGATAACTTGTTCTGTTTCATTATACTAGTTTGATAGCCTCAGTAAAGCATATTATGCGCAAAGAATCTCGAAAAGAAAAAATTTTTTTTTCCAAGTTTGGAAACTTCGTTAGAATCACTTTTTTTCCGTTCTTATTTGAGATAACTGGTTCTCTTTCATTATACTACTTTGATAGCCTCAGAAAACCATATTATGCTCAAAGAATCTCGAAAAGAAAAAAATTTTTTTCGAAGTTTGGAAACGTCGTTTGAATCACTTTTTTCCGTTCTTATTTGAGATTACTGGTTCTCTTTCATTATACTAGTTTGATAGCCTCAGAAAAGCATATTATGCACAAAGAATCTCGAAAAGAAAAAAATTTTTTTTCGAAGTTTGGAAACTTCGTTTGAATCACTTTTTTTCCGTTCTTATTTGAGATAACTGGTTCTCTTTCATTACACTAGTTTGATAGCCTCAGTAAAGCATATTATGCACAAAGAATCGCGAAAAGAAAAAAAATTTTTTTCGAAGTTTGGAAACTTCATTAGAATCACTTTTTTTCCGTTCTTATTTGAGATAACTGGTTCTCTTTCATTATACTAGTTTGATAGCCTCAATAAAGCATATTATGCACAAAGAATCTCGAAAAGAAAAAAAATTTTTTTCGAAGTTTGGAATCTTCGTTAGAATCAGTTTTTTTCCGTTCATATTTGAGATAACTGGTTCTCATTCATTGTACTAATTTGAAAGCCTCAGTAAAGCATATTATGCGCAAAGAATCTGGAAAAGAAAAAAAATTTTTTTCGTAGTTTGGAAACTTCGTTAGAATCACTTTTTTTCCGTTCTTATTTGAGATAACTGGTTCTCTTTCATTATACTAGTTTGATACCCTCAGGAAAGCATATTATGCGCAAAGAATCTCGAAAAGAAAAAAATTTTTTTCGATGTTTGGAAACTTCGTTCGAATCACTTTTTTTCCGTTCTTATTTGAGATAACTGGTTCTCTTTCATTATACTAGTTTGATACCCTCAGGAAAGCATATTATGCGCAAAGAATCTCGAAAAGAAAAAAATTTTTTTCGATGTTTGGAAACTTCGTTCGAATCACTTTTTTTCCGTTCTTATTTAAGATAACTGGTTCTCTTTCATTATACTAGTTTGATAGCCTCAGTAAAGCATATTATGCGTAAAGAATCTCGAAAAGAAAAAAAAAATTTTTCGAAGTTTGGAAACTTCGTTAGAATCACTTTTTTTCCGTTCTTATTTGAGATAACTGGTTCTCTTTCATTATACTAGTTTGATAGCCTCAGTAAAGCATATTATGCGCAAAGAATCTCGAAAAGAAAAAAAATTTTTTCGAAGTTTGGAAACGTCGTTTGAATCACTTTTTTCCGTTCTTATTTGAGATTACTGGTTCTCTTTCATTATAGTAGTTTGATAGCCTCAGAAAAGCATATTAAGCACAAAGAATCTCGAAAAGAAAAAAATTTTTTTTCGAAGTTTGGAAACTTCATTTGAATCACTTTTTTTCCGTTCTTATTTGAGATAACTGGTTCTCTTTCATTATACTAGTTTGATAGCCTCAGTAAAGCATATTATCCGCAAAGAATCTCGAAAAGAAAAAAATTTTTTTTCGAAGTTTGGAAACGTCGTTTGAATCACTTTTTTCCGTTCTTATTTGAGATTACTGGTTCTCTTTCATTATACTAGTTTGATAGCCTCAGAAAAGCATATTATGCACAAAGAATCTCGAAAAGAGAAAAATTTTTTTTCGAAGTTTGGAAACTTCGTTTGAATCACTTTTTTTCCGTTCTTATTTGAGATAACTGGTTCTCTTTCATTATACTAGTTTGATAGCCTCAGTAAAGCATATTATGCACAAAGAATCGCGAAAAGAAAAAAATTTTTTTTCGAAGTTTGCAAACTTCATTAGAATCACTTTTTTTCCGTTCTTATTTGAGATAACTGGTTCTCTTTCATTATAGTAGTTTGATAGCCTCAGAAAAGCATATTATGCACAAAGAATCGCGAAAAGAAAAAAAATTTTTTTCGAAGTTGGGAAACTTCATTAGAATCACTTTTTTTCCGTTCTTATTTGAGATAACTGGTTCTCTTTCATTATACTAGTTTGGTAGCCTCAGTAAAGCATATTATGCGCAAAGAATCTGGAAAAGAAAAAAAATTTTTTTCGAAATTTTGAAACGTCGTTTGAATCACTTTTTTCCGTTCTTATTTGAGATTACTGGTTCTCTTTCATTATACTAGTTTGATAGCCTCAGAAAAGCATATTATGCACAAAGAATCTCGAAAAGAAAAAATTTTTTTTTCGAAGTTTGGAAACTTCGTTTGAATCACTTTTTTTCCGTTCTTATTTGAGATAACTGGTTCTCTTTCATTACACTAGTTTGATAGCCTCAGTAAAGCATATTATGCACAAAGAATCGCGAAAAGAAAAAAAATTTTTTTCGAAGTTTGGAAACTTCATTAGAATCACTTTTTTTCCGTTCTTATTTGAGATAACTGGTTCTCTTTCATTATACTAGTTTGATAGCCTCAATAAAGCATATTATGCACAAAGAATCTCTAAAAGAAAAAAAATTTTTTTCGAAGTTTGGAATCTTCGTTAGAATCAGTTTTTTTCCGTTCATATTTGAGATAACTGGTTCTCATTCATTGTACTAATTTGAAAGCCTCAGTAAAGCATATTATGCGCAAAGAATCTGGAAAAGAAAAAAAATGTTTTTCGTAGTTTGGAAACTTCGTTAGAATCACTTTTTTTCCGTTCTTATTTGAGATAACTGGTTCTCTTTCATTATACTAGTTTGATACCCTCAGGAAAGCATATTATGCGCAAAGAATCTCGAAAAGAAAAAATTTTTTTTCGATGTTTGGAAACTTCGTTCGAATCACTTTTTTTCCGTTCTTATTTAAGATAACTGGTTCTCTTTCATTATACTAGTTTGATAGCCTCAGTAAAGCATATTATGCGTAAAGAATCTCGAAAAGAAAAAAAAAATTTTTCGAAGTTTGGAAACTTCGTTAGAATCACTTTTTTTCCGTTCTTATTTGAGATAACTGGTTCTCTTTCATTATACTAGTTTGATAGCCTCAGTAAAGCATATTATGCGCAAAGAATCTCGAAAAGAAAAAAAATTTTTTTCGAAGTTTGGAAACGTCGTTTGAATCACTTTTTTCCGTTCTTATTTGAGATTACTGGTTCTCTTTCATTATAGTAGTTTGATAGCCTCAGAAAAGCATATTAAGCACAAAGAATCTCGAAAAGAAAAAAATTTTTTTTCGAAGTTTGGAAACTTCATTTGAATCACTTTTTTTCCGTTCTTATTTGAGATAACTGGTTCTCTTTCATTATACTAGTTTGATAGCCTCAGTAAAGCATATTATCCGCAAAGAATCTCGAAAAGAAAAAAATTTGTTTTCGAAGTTTGGAAACGTCGTTTGAATCACTTTTTTCCGTTCTTATTTGAGATTACTGGTTCTCTTTCATTATACTAGTTTGATAGCCTCAGAAAAGCATATTATGCACAAAGAATCTCGAAAAAAAAAAAATGTTTTTTCGAAGTTTGGAAACTTCGTTTGAATCACTTTTTTTCCGTTCTTATTTGAGATAACTGGTTCTCTTTCATTATACTAGTTTGATAGCCTCAGTAAAGCATATTATGCACAAAGAATCGCGAAAAGAAAAAAATTTTTTTTCGAAGTTTGCAAACTTCATTAGAATCACTTTTTTTCCGTTCTTATTTGAGATAACTGGTTCTCTTTCATTATAGTAGTTTGATAGCCTCAGAAAAGCATATTATGCACAAAGAATCTCGAAAAGAAAAAAATTTTTTTTCGAAGTTTGGAAACTTCGTTTGAATCACTTTTTTTCCGTTCTTATTTGAGATAACTGGTTCTCTTTCATTACACTAGTTTGATAGCCTCAGTAAAGCATATTATGCACAAAGAATCGCGAAAAGAAAAAAAATTTTTTTCGAAGTTGGGAAACTTCATTAGAATCACTTTTTTTCCGTTCTTATTTGAGATAACTGGTTCTCTTTCATTATACTAGTTTGGTAGCCTCAGTAAAGCATATTATGCGCAAAGAATCTGGAAAAGAAAAAAAATTTTTTTCGAAATTTTGAAACTTCGTTTGAATCACTTTTTTTCCGTTCTTATTTGAGATAACTGGTTCTCTTTCATTATACTAGTTTGATAGCCTCAGAAAAGCATATTATGCGCAAAGAATCTCGAAAAGAAAAAAATTTTTTTTCGAAGTTTGGAAACTTCGTTTGAATCATTTTTTTTCCGTTCTTATTTGAGATAACTGGTTCTCTTTCATTATACTAGTTTGATAGCCTCAATAAAGCATATTATGCCCAAAGAATCTCGAAAAGAAAAAAATTTTTTTTCGAAGTTTGGAAACGTCGTTTGAATCACTTTTTTCCGTTCTTATTTGAGATTACTGGTTCTCTTTCATTATACTAGTTTGATAGCCTCAGAAAAGCATATTATGCACAAAGAATCTCGAAAAGAAAAAAATTTTTTTTCGAAGTTTGGAAACTTCGTTTGAATCACTTTTTTTCCGTTCTTATTTGAGATAACTGGTTCTCTTTCATTATACTAGTTTGATAGCCTCAGTAAAGCATATTATGCACAAAGAATCGCGAAAAGGAAAAAAATTTTTTTCGAAGTTTGGAAACTTCATTAGAATCACTTTTTTTCCGTTCTTATTTGAGATAACTGGTTCTCTTTCATTATACTAGTTTGATAGCCTCAGTAAAGCAAATTATGCGCAAAGAATCTGGAAAAGAAAAAAAATTTTTTTCGAAGTTTGGAAACTTCGTTAGAATCACTTTTTTCCGTTCTTATTTGAGATAGCTGGTTCTCTTTCATTATACTAGTTTGATAGCCTCAGAAAAGCATATTATGCGCAAAGAATCTCTAAAAGAAAAAAATTTTTTTTCGAAGTTTGGAAACTTCCTTTGAATCACTTTTTTTCCGTTCTTATTTGAGATAACTGGTTCTCTTTCATAATACAGTTTGATAGCCTCAGTAAAGCATATTATGCGCAAAGAATCTCGAAAAGAAAACATTTTTTTTTCCAAGTTTGGAAACTTCGTTAAAATCACTTTTTTTCCGTTCTTATTTGAGATAACTGGTTCTCTTTCATTATACTAGTTTGATAGCCTCAGTAAAGCATATTATGCGCAAAGAATCTCGAAAAGAAAAAAAATTTTTTTCGAAGTTTGGAAACTTCGTTTGAATCACTTTTTTTCCGTTCTTATTTGAGATAACTGGTTCTCTTTCATTACACCAGTTTGATAGCCTAAGTAAAGCATATTATGCACAAAGAATCGCGAAAAGAAAAAAAAATTTTTTCGAAGTTGGGAAACTTCATTAGAATCACTTTTTTTCCGTTCTTATTTGAGATAACTGGTTCTCTTTCATTATACTAGTTTGGTAGCATCAGTAAAGCATATTATGCGCAAAGAATCTGGAAAAGAAAAAAAAAATTTTTCCAAGTTTGGAAACTTCGTTAGAATCACTTTTTTTCCGTTCTTATTTGAGATAACTGGTTCTCTTTCATTATACTACTTTGATAGCCTCAGAAAACCATATTATGCTCAAAGAATCTCGAAAAGAAAAAATTTTTTTTCGAAGTTTGGAAACTTCCTTTGAATCACTTTTTTTCCGTTCTTATTTGAGATAACTGGTTCTCTTTCATTATACTAGTTTGATAGCCTCAGTAAAGCATATTATGCACAAAGAATCGCGAAAAGAAAAAAAATTTTTTTCCAAGTTGGGAAACTTCATTAGAATCACTTTTTTTCCGTTCTTATTTTAGATAACTGGTTCTCTTTCATTATACTAGTTTGGTAGCATCAGTAAAGCATATTATGCGCAAAGAATCTGGAAAAGAAAAAAAAATTTTTTCCAAGTTTGGAAACTTCGTTAGAATCACTTTTTTTCCGTTCTTATTTGAGATAACTTGTTCTCTTTCATTATACTAGTTTGATAGCCTCAGTAAAGCATATTATGCGCAAAGAATCTCGAAAAGAAAAAATTTTTTTTTCCAAGTTTGGAAACTTCGTTAGAATCACTTTTTTTCCGTTCTTATTTGAGATAACTGGTTCTCTTTCATTATATTAGTTTGATACCCTCAGGAAAGCATATTATGCGCAAAGAATCTCGAAAAGAAAAAATTTTTTTTCGATGTTTGGAAACTTCGTTCGAATCACTTTTTTTCCGTTCTTATTTAAGATAACTGGTTCTCTTTCATTATACTAGTTTGATAGCCTCAGTAAAGCATATTATGCGTAAAGAATCTCGAAAAGAAAAAAAAAATTTTTCGAAGTTTGGAAACTTCGTTAGAATCACTTTTTTTCCGTTCTTATTTGAGATAACTGGTTCTCTTTCATTATACTAGTTTGATAGCCTCAGTAAAGCATATTATGCGCAAAGAATCTCGAAAAGAAAAAAAATTTTTTTCGAAGTTTGGAAACGTCGTTTGAATCACTTTTTTCCGTTCTTATTTGAGATTACTGGTTCTCTTTCATTATAGTAGTTTGATAGCCTCAGAAAAGCATATTAAGCACAAAGAATCTCGAAAAGAAAAAAATTTTTTTTCGAAGTTTGGAAACTTCATTTGAATCACTTTTTTTCCGTTCTTATTTGAGATAACTGGTTCTCTTTCATTATACTAGTTTGATAGCCTCAGTAAAGCATATTATCCGCAAAGAATCTCGAAAAGAAAAAAATTTTTTTTCGAAGTTTGGAAACGTCGTTTGAATCACTTTTTTCCGTTCTTATTTGAGATTACTGGTTCTCTTTCATTATACTAGTTTGATAGCCTCAGAAAAGCATATTATGCACAAAGAATCTCGAAAAGAAAAAAATGTTTTTTCGAAGTTTGGAAACTTCGTTTGAATCACTTTTTTTCCGTTCTTATTTGAGATAACTGGTTCTCTTTCATTATACTAGTTTGATAGCCTCAGTAAAGCATATTATGCACAAAGAATCGGGAAAAGAAAAAAATTTTTTTTCGAAGTTTGCAAACTTCATTAGAATCACTTTTTTTCCGTTCTTATTTGAGATAACTGGTTCTCTTTCATTATAGTAGTTTGATAGCCTCAGAAAAGCATATTATGCACAAAGAATCTCGAAAAGAAAAAAATTTTTTTTCGAAGTTTGGAAACTTCGTTTGAATCACTTTTTTTCCGTTCTTATTTGAGATAACTGGTTCTCTTTCATTACACTAGTTTGATAGCCTCAGTAAAGCATATTATGCACAAAGAATCGCGAAAAGAAAAAAAATTTTTTTCGAAGTTGGGAAACTTCTTTTGAATCACTTTTTTTCCGTTCTTATTTGAGATAACTGGTTCTCTTTCATTATACTAGTTTGATAGCCTCAGTAAAGCATATTATCCCCAAAGAATCTCGAAAAGAAAAAAATTTTTTTCGAAGTTTGGAAACGTCGTTTGAATCACTTTTTTCCGTTCTTATTTGAGATTACTGGTTCTCTTTCATTATACTAGTTTGATAGCCTCAGAAAAGCATATTATGCACAAAGAATCTCGAAAAGAAAAAAATTTTTTTTCGAAGTTTGGAAACTTCGTTTGAATCACTTTTTTTCCGTTCTTATTTGAGATAACTGGTTCTCTTTCATTATACTAGTTTGATAGCCTCAGTAAAGCATATTATGCACAAAGAATCGCGAAAAGAAAAAAATTTTTTTTCGAAGTTTGCAAACTTCATTAGAATCACTTTTTTTCCGTTCTTATTTGAGATAACTGGTTCTCTTTCATTATAGTAGTTTGATAGCCTCAGAAAAGCATATTATGCACAAAGAATCTCGAAAAGAAAAACATTTTTTTCGAAGTTTGGAAACTTCGTTTGAATCACTTTTTTTCCGTTCTTATTTGAGATAACTGGTTCTCTTTCATTACACTAGTTTGATAGCCTCAGTAAAGAATATTATGCACAAAGAATCGCGAAAAGAAAAAAAATTTTTTTCGAAGTTGGGAAACTTCATTAGAATCACTTTTTTTCCGTTCTTATTTGAGATAACTGGTTCTCTTTCATTATACTAGTTTGGTAGCCTCAGTAAAGCATATTATGCGCAAAGAATCTGGAAAAGAAGAAAAATTTTTTTCGAAATTTTGAAACGTCGTTTGAATCACTTTTTTCCGTTCTTATTTGAGATTACTGGTTCTCTTTCATTATACTAGTTTGATAGCCTCAGAAAAGCATATAATGCACAAAGAATCTCGAAAAGAAAAAAATTTTTTTTTCGAAGTTTGGAAACTTCGTTTGAATCACTTTTTTTCCGTTCTTATTTGAGATAACTGGTTCTCTTTCATTACACTAGTTTGATAGCCTCAGTAAAGCATATTATGCACAAAGAATCGCGAAAAGAAAAAAAATTTTTTTCGAAGTTTGGAAACTTCATTAGAATCACTTTTTTTCCGTTCTTATTTGAGATAACTGGTTCTCTTTCATTATACTAGTTTGATAGCCTCAATAAAGCATATTATGCACAAAGAATCTCGAAAAGAAAAAAAATTTTTTTCGAAGTTTGGAATCTTCGTTAGAATCAGTTTTTTTTCCGTTCATATTTGAGATAACTGGTTCTCATTCATTGTACTAATTTGAAAGCCTCAGTAAAGCATATTATGCGCAAAGAATCTGGAAAAGAAAAAAAATTTTTTTCGTAGTTTGGTAACTTCGTTAGAATCACTTTTTTTCCGTTCTTATTTGAGATAACTGGTTCTCTTTCATTATACTAGTTTGATACCCTCAGGAAAGCATATTATGCGCAAAGAATCTCGAAAAGAAAAAATTTTTTTTCGATGTTTGGAAACTTCGTTCGAATCACTTTTTTTCCGTTCTTATTTAAGATAACTGGTTCTCTTTCATTATACTAGTTTGATAGCCTCAGTAAAGCATATTATGCGTAAAGAATCTCGAAAAGAAAAAAAAAATTTTTCGAAGTTTGGAAACTTCGTTAGAATCACTTTTTTTCCGTTCTTATTTGAGATAACTGGTTCTCTTTCATTATACTAGTTTGATAGCCTCAGTAAAGCATATTATGCGCAAAGAATCTCGAAAAGAAAAAAAATTTTTTTCGAAGTTTGGAAACGTCGTTTGAATCACTTTTTTCCGTTCTTATTTGAGATTACTGGTTCTCTTTCATTATAGTAGTTTGATAGCCTCAGAAAAGCATATTAAGCACAAAGAATCTCGAAAAGAAAAAAATTTTTTTTCGAAGTTTGGAAACTTCATTTGAATCACTTTTTTTCCGTTCTTATTTGAGATAACTGGTTCTCTTTCATAATACAGTTTGATAGCCTCAGTAAAGCATATTATGCGCAAAGAATCTCGAAAAGAAAACATTTTTTTTTCCAAGTTTGGAAACTTCGTTAGAATCACTTTTTTTCCGTTCTTATTTGAGATAATTGGTTCTCTTTCATTATACTACTTTGATAGCCTCAGAAAACCATATTATGCGCAAAGAATCTCGAAAAAAAAAAAAAAAATTTCGAAGTTTGGAAACCTCGTTTGAATCACTTTTTTTCCGTTCTTATTTGAGATAACTGGTTCTCTTTCATTATACTAGTTTGATAGCCTCAGTAAAGCATATTATGCGCAAAGAATCTGGAAAAGAAAAAAAATTTTTTTCGAAGTTTGGAAACTTCGTTAGAATCACTTTTTTTCCGTTCTTATTTGAGATAACTGGTTCTCTTTCATTATACTAGTTTGATAGCCTCAGAAAAGCATATTATGCGCAAAGAATCTCGAAAAGAAAAAAAATTTTTTTCGAAGTTTGGAAACTTCGTTAGAATCACTTTTTTTCCGTTCTTATTTGAGATAACTGGTTCTCTTTCATTATACTAGTTTGATAGCCTCAGTAAAGCATATTATCCGCAAAGAATCTCGAAAAGAAAAAAATTTTTTTTCGAAGTTTGGAAACGTCGTTTGAATCACTTTTTTCCGTTCTTATTTGAGATTACTGGTTCTCTTTCATTATACTAGTTTGATAGCCTCAGAAAAGCATATTATGCACAAAGAATCTCGAAAAGAAAAAAATGTTTTTTCAAAGTTTGGAAACTTCGTTTGAATCACTTTTTTTCCGTTCTTATTTGAGATAACTGGTTCTCTTTCATTATACTAGTTTGATAGCCTCAGTAAAGCATATTATGCACAAAGAATCGCGAAAAGAAAAAAATTTTTTTTCGAAGTTTGCAAACTTCATTAGAATCACTTTTTTTCCGTTCTTATTTGAGATAACTGGTTCTCTTTCATTATAGTAGTTTGATAGCCTCAGAAAAGCATATTATGCACAAAGAATCTCGAAAAGAAAAAAATTTTTTTTCGAAGTTTGGAAACTTCGTTTGAATCACTATTTTTCCGTTCTTATTTGAGATAACTGGTTCTCTTTCATTACACTAGTTTGATAGCCTCAGTAAAGCATATTATGCACAAAGAATCGCGAAAAGAAAAAAAATTTTTTTCGAAGTTGGGAAACTTCATTAGAATCACTTTTTTTCCGTTCTTATTTGAGATAACTGGTTCTCTTTCATTATACTAGTTTGGTAGCCTCAGTAAAGCATATTATGCGCAAAGAATCTGGAAAAGAAAAAAAATTTTTTTCGAAATTTTGAAACTTCGTTTGAATCACTTTTTTTCCGTTCTTATTTGAGATAACTGGTTCTCTTTCATTATACTAGTTTGATAGCCTCAGAAAAGCATATTATGCGCAAAGAATCTCGAAAAGAAAAAAATTTTTTTTCGAAGTTTGGAAACTTCGTTTGAATCATTTTTTTTCCGTTCTTATTTGAGATAACTGGTTCTCTTTCATTATACTAGTTTGATAGCCTCAATAAAGCATATTATGCCCAAAGAATCTCGAAAAGAAAAAAATTTTTTTTCGAAGTTTGGAAACGTCGTTTGAATCACTTTTTTCCGTTCTTATTTGAGATTACTGGTTCTCTTTCATTATACTAGTTTGATAGCCTCAGAAAAGCATATTATGCACAAAGAATCTCGAAAAGAAAAAAAATTTTTTTCGAAGTTTGGAAACTTCGTTTGAATCACTTTTTTTCCGTTCTTATTTGAGATAACTGGTTCTCTTTCATTATACTAGTTTGATAGCCTCAGTAAAGCATATTATGCACAAAGAATCGCGAAAAGGAAAAAAATTTTTTTCGAAGTTTGGAAACATCATTAGAATCACTTTTTTTCCGTTCTTATTTGAGATAACTGGTTCTCTTTCATTATACTAGTTTGATAGCCTCAGTAAAGCAAATTATGCGCAAAGAATCTGGAAAAGAAAAAAAATTTTTTTCGAAGTTTGGAAACTTCGTTAGAATCACTTTTTTCCGTTCTTATTTGAGATAGCTAGTTCTCTTTCATTATACTAGTTTGATAGCCCCAGAAAAGCATATTATGCGCAAAGAATCTCTAAAAGAAAAAAATTTTTTTTCGAAGTTTGGAAACTTCCTTTGAATCACTTTTTTTCCATTCTTATTTGAGATAACTGGTTCTCTTTCATAATACAGTTTGATAGCCTCAGTAAAGCATATTATGCGCAAAGAATCTCGAAAAGAAAACATTTTTTTTTCCAAGTTTGGAAACTTCGTTAGAATCTTTTTTTTCCGTTCTTATTTGAGATAACTGGTTCTCTTTCATTATACTAGTTTGATAGCCTCAGAAAAGCATATTATGCGCAAAGAATCTCGAAAAGAAAAAAAATTTTTTTCGAAGTTTGGAAACTTCGTAAGAATCACTTTTTTTCCGTTCTTATTTGAGATAACTGGTTCTCTTTCATTATACTAGTTTGATAGCCTCAGTAAAGCATATTATGCACAAAGAATCGCGAAAAGAAAAAAAATTTTTTTCGAAGTTTGGAAACTTCCTTAGAATCACTTTTTTTCCGTTCTTATTTGAGATAACTGGTTCTCTTTCATTATACTAGTTTGATAGACTCAGAAAAGCATATTATGCACAAAGAATCTCGAAAAGAAAAAAATTTTTTTTCGAAGTTTGGAAACTTCGTTTGAATTACTTGTTTTCCGTTCTTATTTGAGATAACTGGTTCTCTTTCATTACACTAGTTTGATAGCCTCAGTAAAGCATATTATGCACAAAGATTCGCGAAGAGAAAAAAAATTTTTTTCGAAGTTTGGAAACTTCATTAGAATCACTTTTTTTCCGTTCTTATTTGAGATAACTGGTTCTCTTTCATTATACTAGTTTGGTAGCCTCAGTAAAGCATATTATGCGCAAAGAATCTGGAAAAGAAAAAAAAATTTTTTCGAAGTTTGGAAACTTCGTTTGAATCACTTTTTTTCCGTTCTTATTTGAGATAACTGGTTCTCTTTCATTATACTAGTTTGATAGCCTCAATAAACCATATTATGCCCAAAGAATCTCGAAAAGAAAAAAAAAATTTTTCGAAGTTTAGAAACTTCATTAGAATCACTTTTTTTCCGTTCTTATTTCAGATAACTGGTTCTCTTTCATTATACTAGTTTGATAGCCTCAGTAAAGCATATTATGCACAAAGAATCGCGAAAAGAAAAAAAATTTTTTTCGAAGTTTGGAAACTTCATTCGAATCACTTTTTTTCCGTTCTTATTTGAGATAACTGGTTCTCTTTCATTATACTAGTTTGATAGCCTCAGTAAAGCATATTATGCGTAAAGAATCTCGAAAAGAAAAAAAAATTTTTTCGAAGTTTGGAAACTTCGTTAGAATCACTTTTTTCCGTTCTTATTTGAGATAACTGTATCTCTTTCATTATACTAGTTTGATAGCCTCAGCAAAGCATATTATGCGCAAAGAATCTCGAAAAGAAAAAAAATTTTTTTCGAAGTTTGGAAACTTCATTAGAATCATTTTTTTTCCGTTCTTATTTGAGATAACTGGTTCTCTTTCATTATACTAGTTTGATAGCCTCAGTAAAGCATATTATGCGCAAAGAATCTGGAAAAGAAAAAAAATTTTTTTCGAAGTTTGGAAACTTCGTTAGAATCACTTTTTTTCCGTTCTTATTTGAGATAACTGGTTCTCTTTCATTATACTAGTTTGATAGCCTCAGAAAAGCATATTATGCGCAAAGAATCTCGAAAAGAAAAAAAATTTTTTTCGAAGTTTGGAAACTTCGTAAGAATCACTTTTTTTCCGTTCTTATTTGAGATAACTGGTTCTCTTTCATTATACTAGTTTGATAGCCTCAGTAAAGCATATTATGCACAAAGAATCGCGAAAAGAAAAAAAATTTTTTTCGAAGTTTGGAAACTTCCTTAGAATCACTTTTTTTCCGTTCTTATTTGAGATAACTGGTTCTCTTTCATTATACTAGTTTGATAGACTCAGAAAAGCATATTATGCACAAAGAATCTCGAAAAGAAAAAAATTTTTTTTCGAAGTTTGGAAACTTCGTTTGAATTACTTGTTTTCCGTTCTTATTTGAGATAACTGGTTCTCTTTCATTACACTAGTTTGATAGCCTCAGTAAAGCATATTATGCACAAAGATTCGCGAAGAGAAAAAAAATTTTTTTCGAAGTTTGGAAACTTCATTAGAATCACTTTTTTTCCGTTCTTATTTGAGATAACTGGTTCTCTTTCATTATACTAGTTTGGTAGCTTCAGTAAAGCATATTATGCGCAAAGAATCTGGAAAAGAAAAAAAATTTTTTTCGAAGTTTGGAAACTTCGTTTGAATCACTTTTTTTCCGTTCTTATTTGAGATAACTGGTTCTCTTTCATTATACTAGTTTGATAGCCTCAATAAACCATATTATGCCCAAAGAATCTCGAAAAGAAAAAAAAATTTTTTCGAAGTTTAGAAACTTCATTAGAATCACTTTTTTTCCGTTCTTATTTCAGATAACTGGTTCTCTTTCATTATACTAGTTTGATAGCCTCAGTAAAGCATATTATGCACAAAGAATCGCGAAAAGAAAAAAAATTTTTTTCGAAGTTTGGAAACTTCATTCGAATCACTTTTTTTCCGTTCTTATTTGAGATAACTGGTTCTCTTTCATTATACTAGTTTGATAGCCTCAGTAAAGCATATTATGCGTAAAGAATCTCGAAAAGAAAAAAAAATTTTTTCGAAGTTTGGAAACTTCGTTAGAATCACTTTTTTCCGTTCTTATTTGAGATAACTGTATCTCTTTCATTATACTAGTTTGATAGCCTCAGCAAAGCATATTATGCGCAAAGAATCTCGAAAAGAAAAAAAATTTTTTTCGAAGTTTGGAAACTTCATTAGAATCATTTTTTTTCCGTTCTTATTTGAGATAACTGGTTCTCTTTCATTATACTAGTTTGGTAGCCTCAGTAAAGCATATTATGCGCAAAGAATCTGGAAATGAAAAAAAAAAATTTTCGATGTTTGGAAACTTCGTTTGAATCACTTTTTTTCCGTTCTTATTTGAGATAACTGGTTCTCTTTCATTATACTAGTTTGATAGCCTCAGAAAAGCATATTATGCGCAAAGAATCTCGAAAAGAAAAAAATTTTTTTTCGAAGTTTGGAAACTTCTTTAGAATCACTTTTTTTCCATTCTTATTTGAGATAACTGGTAATCTCTCATTATACTAGTTTGATAGCCTCAGAAAAGCATATTATGCCCAAAGAATCTCGAAAAGAAAAAAAATTTTTTTCGAAGTTTGGAAACGTCGTTTGAATCACTTTTTTCCGTTCTTGTTTGAGATAACTGGTTCTCTTTCATTATAGTAGTTTGATAGCCTCAGAAAAGCATATTATGCGCATAGAATCTCGAAAAGAAAAAAATTTTTTTCGAAGTTTGGAAACTTCCTTAGAATCACTTTTTTTCCGTTCTTATTTGAGATAACTGGTTCTCTTTCATTATACTAGTTTGATAGCCTCAGAAAAGCATATTATGCGCCAAGAATCTCGAAAAGAAAAAAATCTTTTTTCGAAGTTTAGAAACTTCCTTAGAAACACTTTTTTTCCATTCTTATTTGAGATAACTGGTTCTCTCTCATTATACTAGTTTGATAGCCTCAGAAAAGCATATTATGCGCAAAGAATCTCTGAAATAAAAAAAAAAATTTTCGAAGTTTGAAACTTCGTTAGAATCATTTTTTTTTTTCGTTCTTATTTGAGATAACTGGTTCTCTTTCATTATACTAGTTTGATAGCCTCAGAAAAGCATATTATGCGCAAAGAATCTCGAAAAGAAAAAAAATTTTTTTCGAAGTTTGGAAACGTCGTTTGAATCACTTTTTTCCGTTCTTATTTGAGATAACTGGTTCTCTTTCATTATAGTAGTTTGATAGCCTCAGTAAATCATTATATGCGCAAAGAATATGGAAAAGAAAAAAAATTTTTTTCGTAGTTTGGAAACTTCGTTAGAATCACTTTTTTTCCGTTCTTATTTGAGATAACTGGTTCTCTTTCATTATACTAGTTTGATATTCTAAGAAAAGCATATTATGCGCAAAGAATCTCGAAAAGAAAAAAAATTTTTTCGAAGTTTGGAAACTTCGTTTGAACCACTTTTTTTCCGTTCTTATTTGAGATAACTGGATCTCTTTCATTATACTAGTTTGATAGCCTCAGAAAAGCATATTTAACGCAAAGAATCACGAAAGAAAAAAAAGTTTTTCGAAGTTTGGAAACTTCGTTAGAATCACTTTTTTCCCGTTCTTATTTGAGATAACTGGTTCTCTTTCATTATACTAGTTTGATAGCCTCAGAAAAGCATATTATGCGCAAAGAATCTCGAAATGAAAAAAATTTTTATTCGAAGTTTGGAAACTTCCTTAGAATCACTTTTTTTCCAATTTTATTTGAGATAACCGGTTCTCTTTCATTATACTAGTTTGATAGCCTCAGAAAAGCATATTATGCGCAAAGAATCTCGAAAAGAAAAAATTTTTTCTTCGAAGTTTGGAAACTTCGTTAGAATCACTTTTTTTGCGTTCTTATTTGAGATACCTGGTTCTCTTTCATTATACTAGTTTGATAGCCTCAGAAAAGCATATTATGCGCAAAGATTCTCGAAAAGAAAAATTTTTTTTTCGAAGTTTGGAAACTTCATTAGAATCACTTTTTTTCCATTCTTATTTGAGATAAATGGTAATCTCTCATTATACTAGTTTGATAGCCTAAGAAAAGCATATTATGCGCAAAGAATCTCGAAAAGAAAAAATTTTTTCTTCGAAGTTTGGAAAATTCGTTAGAATCACTTTTTTTCCGTTCTTAATTGAGATAACTGGTTCTCTTTCATTACACTAGTTTGATAGCCTCAGAAAAGCATATTATGCGCAAAGAATCTCCAAAAGGAAAAAAATCTTTTTTCAAAGTTTGGAAACTTCCTTAGAAACACTTTTTTTCCATTCTTATTTGAGTTAACTGGTTCTCTTTCATTATACTAGTTTGATAGCCTCAGAAAAGCATATTATGCACAAAGAATCTCGAAAGAAAAATTTTTTTTTTCGAAGTTTGGAAACTTCGTTAGAATCACTTTTTTTCCGTTCTTATTTGAGATAACTGGTTCTCTTTCATTATACTAGTTTGATAGCCTCAGAAAAGCATATTATGCGCAAAGAATCTCGAAAATAAAAAAAAAATTTTTTGAAGTTTGAAACTTCGTTAGAATCACTTTTTTTCCGTTCTTATTTGAGATAACTGGTTCTCTTTAATTATACTATTTTGATAGCCTCAGAAAAGCATATTATGCGCAAGGAATCTCGAAAAGAAAAAAAAATTTTTTCGTAGTTTGGAAACTTCGTTAGAATCACTTTTTTCCGTTCTTATTTGAGATAACTGGTTCTCTTTCATTTTACTAGTTTGATAGCCTCAGAAAAGCATATTATGCGCAAAGAATCTCGAAAAGAAATAAAAATTTTTCGAAATTTGGAAACTTCGTTAGAATCACCTTTATTCCGTTCTTATTTGAGATAACTGGTTCTCTTTCATTATACTAATTAGATAGCCTCAGAAAAGCATATTATGCGCAAAGAATCTCGAAAAGAAAAAAATCTTTTTTCGAAGTTTGGAAACTTCCTTAGAAACACTTTTTTTCCATTCTTATTTGAGTTAACTGGTTCTCTTTCATTATAGTAGTTTGATAGCCTCAGAAAAGCATATTATGCGCATTGAATCTCGAAATGAAAGAAATTTTTTTTCTAGTTTGGAAACTTCCTTAGAATCACTTTTTTCCGTTCTTATTTGAGATTACTGCTTCTCTTTCATTATACTAGTTTGATAGCCTCAGAAAAGCATATTATGCGCAAAGAATCTCGAAAAAAAATTTTTTTTTTCGAAGTTTGGAATCTTCATTAGAATCACTTTTTTTCCATTCTTATTTGAGATAACTGGTAAAATCTCATTATACTAGTTTGATAGCCTCAGAAAACCATATTATGCCCAAAGAATCTCGAAAAGAAAAAAAATTTTTTTCGAAGTTTGGAAACGTCGTTTGAATCACTTTTTTCCGTTCTTATTTGAGATAACTGGTTCTCTTTCATTATACTAGTTTGATAGCCTCAGAAAAGCATATTATGCGCAAAGAATCTCGAAAAGAAAAAAATTTTTTTTCGAAGTTTGGAAACGTCTTTTGAATCACTTTTTTCCGTTCTTATTTCAGATAACTGGTTCTCTTTCATTATAGTAGTTTGATAGCCTCAGAAAAGCATATTATGCGCATAGAATCTCGAAATGAAAAAAAATTTTTTTCGAAGTTAGGAAACTTCCTTAGAATCACTTTTTTTCCATTCTTATTTGAGATAACTGGTTCTCTTTCATTATACTAGTTTGATAGCCTCAGAAAAGCATATTATGCGCAAAGAATCTCGAAAAGAAAAAAATTTTTTTTCTAAGTTTGGAAACTTCGTTAGAATCACTTTTTTTCCGTTCTTATTTGAGATAACTGGTTCTCTTTCATTATACTAGTTTGATAGCCTCAGTAAAGCATATTATGCCCAAAGAATCTCGAAAAGAAAAAAAATTTTTTTCGAAGTTTGGAAACGTCGTTTGAATCACTTTTTTCCGTTCTTATTTGAGATTACTGGTTCTCTTTCATTATAGTAGTTTGATAGCCTCAGAAAACCATATTATGCACAAAGAATCTCGAAAAGAAAAAAATTTTTTTTCGAAATTTGGAAACTTCGTTTGAATCACTTTTTTTCCGTTCTTATTTGAGATAACTGGTCCTCTTTCATTACACTAGTTTGATAGCCTCAGTTAAGCATATTATGCGCAAAGAATCTCGAAAAGAAAAAAAATTTTTTTCGAAGTTTGGAAACTTCGTTAGAATCACTTTTTTTCCGTTCTTATTTGAGATAACTGGTTCTCTTTCATTATAGTAGTTTGATAGCCTCAGAAAAGCATATTATGCACAAAGAATCTCGAAAAGAAAAAAATTTTTTTTCGAAGTTTGGAACGTCGTTTGAATCACTTTTTTCCGTTCTTATTTGAGATTACTGGTTCTCTTTCATTATACTAGTTTGATAGCCTCACAAAAGCATATTATGCACCAAGAATCTCGAAAAGAAAAAAATTTTTTTTCGAACTTTGGAAACTTCGTTTGAATCACTTTTTTTCCGTTCTTATTTGAGATAACTGGTTCTCTTTCATTATACTAGTTTGATAGCCTCAGTAAAGCATATTATGCACAAAGAATCGCGAAAAGAAAAAAAATTTTTTTCGAAGTTTGGAAACTTCATTAGAATCACTTTTTTTCCGTTCTTATTTGAGATAACTGGTTCTCTTTCATTATATTAGTTTGATAGCCTCAGTAAAGCATATTATGCGCAAAGAATCTGGAAAAGAAAAAAAATTTTTTTCGAAGTTTGGAAACTTCGTTAGAATCACTTTTATTCCGTTCTTATTTGAGATAACTGGTTCTCTTTCAATATATTAGTTTGATAGCCTCAGAAAAGCATATTATGCGCAAAGAATCTCGAAAAGAAAAAAAATTTTTTTCGAAGTTTGGAAACTTCGTTAGAATCACTTTTTTTCCGTTCTTATTTGAGATATCTGGTTCTCTTTCATTACAGTAGTTTGATAGCCTCAGTAAAGCATATTATGCGCAAAGTTTCTGGAAAAGAAAAAAAATTTTTTTCGAAGTTTGGAAACTTCGTTAGAATCACTTTTTTTCCGTTCTTATTTGAGATAACTGGTTCTCTTTCATTATACTACTTTGGTAGCCTCAGTAAAGCATATTATGCGCAAAGAATCTGGAAAAGAAAAAAAATTTTTTTCGAAATTTTGAAACTTCGTTTGAATCACTTTTTTTCCGTTCTTATTTGAGATAACTGGTTCTCTTTCATTATACTAGTTTGATAGCCTCAGAAAAGCATATTATGCGCAAAGAATCTCGAAAAGAAAAAAATTTTTTTTCGAAGTTTGGAAACTTCGTTTGAATCATTTTTTTTCCGTTCTTATTTGAGATAACTGGTTCTCTTTCATTATACTAGTTTGGTAGCCTCAGTAAAGCATATTATGCGCAAAGAATCTGGAAAAGAAAAAAAATTTTTTTCGAAGTTTGGAAACTTCGTTTGAATCACTTTTTTTCCGTTCTTATTTGAGATAACTGGTTCTCTTTCATTATACTAGTTTGATAACCTCAGTAAAGCATATTATGCACAAAGAATCGCGAAAAGAAAAAAAATTTTTTTCGAAGTTTGGAAACTTCATTAGAATCACTTTTTTTCCGTTCTTATTTGAGATAACTGGTTCTCTTTCATTATACTAGTTTGACAGCCTCAGTAAAGCATATTATGCGCAAAGAATCTGGAAAAGAAAAAAAAATTTTTTCCAAGTTTGGAAACTTCGTTAGAATCACTTTTTTTCCGTTCTTATTTGAGATAACTTGTTCTCTTTCATTATACTACTTTGATAGCCTCAGAAAACCATATTATGCTCAAAGAATCTCGAAAAGAAAAAAATTTTTTTCGATGTTTGGAAACTTCGTTTGAATCACTTTTTTTCCGTTCTTATTTGAGATAACTGGTTCTCTTTCATTATACTAGTTTGATAGCCTCAGTAAAGCATATTATGCACAAAGAATCGCGAAAAGAAAAAAAATTTTTTCGAAGTTTGGAAACTTCGTTAGAATCACTTTTTTTCCGTTCTTATTTGAGATAACTGGTTCTCTTTCATTATATTGGTTTGATAGCCTCAGTAAAGCATATTATGCGCAAAGAATCTCGAAAAGAAAAAATTTTTTCTTCGAAGTTTGGAAACTTCGTTAGAATCACTTTTTTTGCGTTCTTATTTGAGATACCTGGTTCTCTTTCATTATACTAGTTTGATAGCCTCAGAAAAGCATATTATGCGCAAAGATTCTCGAAAAGAAAAATTTTTTTTTCGAAGTTTGGAAACTTCATTAGAATCACTTTTTTTCCATTCTTATTTGAGATAAATGGTAATCTCTCATTATACTAGTTTGATAGCCTAAGAAAAGCATATTATGCGCAAAGAATCTCGAAAAGAAAAAATTTTTTCTTCGAAGTTTGGAAACTTCGTTAGAATCACTTTTTTTCCGTTCTTAATTGAGATAACTGGTTCTCTTTCATTATACTAGTTTGATAGCCTCAGAAAAGCATATTATGCGCAAAGAATCTCCAAAAGGAAAAAAATCTTTTTTCAAAGTTTGGAAACTTCCTTAGAAACACTTTTTTTCCATTCTTATTTGAGTTAACTGGTTCTCTTTCATTATACTAGTTTGATAGCCTCAGAAAAGCATATTATGCACAAAGAATCTCGAAAGAAAAATTTTTTTTTTCGAAGTTTGGAAACTTCGTTAGAATCACTTTTTTTCCGTTCTTATTTGAGATAACTGGTTCTCTTTCATTATACTAGTTTGATAGCCTCAGAAAAGCATATTATGCGCAAAGAATCTCGAAAATAAAAAAAAAATTTTTCGAAGTTTGAAACTTCGTTAGAATCACTTTTTTTCCGTTCTTATTTGAGATAACTGGTTCTCTTTAATTATACTATTTTGATAGCCTCAGAAAAGCATATTATGCGCAAGGAATCACGAAAAGAAAAAAAAATTTTTTCGAAGTTTGGAAACTTCGTTAGAATCACTTTTTTTCCGTTCTTATTTGAGATAACTGGTTCTCTTTCATTTTACTAGTTTGATAGCCTCAGAAAAGCATATTATGCGCAAAGAATCTCGAAAAGAAATAAAAATTTTTCGAAATTTGGAAACTTCCTTAGAATCACCTTTATTCCGTTCTTATTTGAGATAACTGGTTCTCTTTCATTATACTAGTTTGATAGCCTCAGTAAAGCATATTATGCGCAAAGAATATGGAAAAAAAAAAAAATTTTCGAAGTTTGGAAACGTCTTTTGAATCACTTTTTTTCCGTTCTTATTTGAGATAACTGGTTCTCTTTCATTATACTAGTTTGATAGCCTCAGAAAAGCATATTATGCGTAAAGAATCTCGAAAAGAAAAAAATTTTTTTTCGAAGTTTGGAAACTTCTTTAGAATCACTTTTTTTCCGTTCTTATTTGAGATAACTGGTTCTCTTTCATTATACTAATTAGATAGCCTCAGAAAAGCATATTATGCGCAAAGAATCTCGAAAAGAAAAAAATCTTTTTTCGAAGTTTGGAAACTTCCTTAGAAACACTTTTTTTCCATTCTTATTTGAGTTAACTGGTTCTCTTTCATTATAGTAGTTTGATAGCCTCAGAAAAGCATATTATGCGCATTGAATCTCGAAATGAAAGAAATTTTTTTTCTAGTTTGGAAACTTCCTTAGAATCACTTTTTTCCGTTCTTATTTGAGATTACTGCTTCTCTTTCATTATACTAGTTTGATAGCCTCAGAAAAGCATATTATGCGCAAAGAATCTCGAAAAAAAAAAAATTTTTTTTCGAAGTTTGGAAACGTCTTTTGAATCACTTTTTTCCGTTCTTATTTCAGATAACTGGTTCTCTTTCATTATAGTAGTTTGATAGCCTCAGAAAAGCATATTATGCGCATAGAATCTCGAAATGAAAAAAAAATTTTTTCGAAGTTAGGAAACTTCCTTAGAATCACTTTTTTTCCATTCTTATTTGAGATAACTGGTTCTCTTTCATTATACTAGTTTGGTAGCATCAGTAAAGCATATTATGCGCAAAGAATCTGGAAAAGAAAAAAAAAATTTTCGAAGTTTGGAAACGTCTTTTGAATCACTTTTTTTCCGTTCTTATTTGAGATAACTGGTTCTCTTTCATTATACTAGTTTGATAGCCTCAGAAAAGCATATTATGCGCAAAGAATCTCGAAAAGAAAAAAATTTTTTTTCGAAGTTTGGAAACTTCTTTAGAATCACTTTTTTTCCGTTCTTATTTGAGATAACTGGTTCTCTTTCATTATACTAATTAGATAGCCTCAGAAAAGCATATTATGCGCAAAGAATCTCGAAAAGAAAAAAATCTTTTTTCGAAGTTTGGAAACTTCCTTAGAAACACTTTTTTTCCATTCTTATTTGAGTTAACTGGTTCTCTTTCATTATAGTAGTTTGATAGCCTCAGAAAAGCATATTATGCGCATTGAATCTCGAAATGAAAGAAATTTTTTTTCTAGTTTGGAAACTTCCTTAGAATCACTTTTTTCCGTTCTTATTTGAGATTACTGCTTCTCTTTCATTATACTAGTTTGATAGCCTCAGAAAAGCATATTATGCGCAAAGAATCTCGAAAAAAAAAAAATTTTTTTTCGAAGTTTGGAAACGTCTTTTGAATCACTTTTTTCCGTTCTTATTTCAGATAACTGGTTCTCTTTCATTATAGTAGTTTGATAGCCTCAGAAAAGCATATTATGCGCATAGAATCTCGAAATGAAAAAAAAATTTTTTCGAAGTTAGGAAACTTCCTTAGAATCACTTTTTTTCCATTCTTATTTGAGATAACTGGTTCTCTTTCATTATACTAGTTTGGTAGCATCAGTAAAGCATATTATGCGCAAAGAATCTGGAAAAGAAAAAAAAAATTTTTCCAAGTTTGGAAACTTCGTTAGAATCATTTTTTTTCCGTTCTTATTTGAGATAACTGGTTCTCTTTCATTATACTAGTTTGGTAGCCTCAGTAAAGCATATTATGCGCAAAGAATCTGGAAAAGAAAAAAAATTTTTTTCGAAGTTTGGAAACTTCGTTTGAATCACTTTTTTTCCGTTCTTCTTTGAGATAACTTGTTCTCTTTCATTTACTAGTTTGATAGCCTCAGTAAAGCATATTATGCGCAAAGAATCTCGAAAAGAAAAAATTTTTTTTTCCAAGTTTGGAAACTTCGTTAGAATCACTTTTTTTCCGTTCTTATTTGAGATAACTGGTTCTCTTTCATTATACTACTTTGATAGCCTCAGAAAACCATATTATGCTCAAAGAATCTCGAAAAGAAAAAAATTTTTTTCGATGTTTGGAAACTTCGTTTGAATCACTTTTTTTCCGTTCTTATTTGAGATAACTGGTTCTCTTTCATTATACTAGTTTGATAGCCTCAGTAAAGCATATTATGCACAAAGAATCGCGAAAAGAAAAAAAATTTTTTCGAAGTTTGGAAACTTCGTTAGAATCACTTTTTTTCCGTTCTTATTTGAGATAACTGGTTCTCTTTCATTATACTAGTTTGATAGCCTCAGTAAAGCATATTATGCGCAAAGAATCTGGAAAAGAAAAAAAATTTTTTTCGAAGTTTGGAAACTTCGTTAGAATCACTTTTTTTCCGTTCTTATTAGAGATAACTGGTTCTCTTTCATTATACTAGTTTGATAGCCTCAGTAAAGCATATTATGCGCAAAGAATCTCGAAAAGAAAAAAAATTTTTTTCGAAGTTTGGAAACTTCATTTGAATCACTTTTTTTCCGTTCTTATTTGAGATAACTGGTTCTCTTTCATTACACCAGTTTGATAGCCTCAGTAAAGCATATTATGCACAAAGAATCGCGAAAAGAAAAAAAATTTTTTTCGAAGTTTGGAAACTTCGTTAGAATCACTTTTTTTCCGTTCTTATTTGAGATAACTGGTTCTCTTTCATTATACTAGTTTGATACCCTCAGGAAAGCATATTATGCGCAAAGAATCTCGAAAAGAAAAAATTTTTTTTCGAAGTTTGGAAACTTCATTTGAATCACTTTTTTTCCGTTCTTATTTCAGATAACTGGTTCTCTTTCATTATACTAGTTTGATAGCCTCAGTAAAGCATATTATGCACAAACAATCGCGAAAAGAAAAAAATTTTTTTTCGAAGTTTGCAAACTTCATTAGAATCACTTTTTTTCCGTTCTTATTTGAGATAACTGGTTCTCTTTCATTATAGTAGTTTGATAGCCTCAGAAAAGCATATTATGCACAAAGAATCTCGAAAAGAAAAAAATTTTTTTTCGAAGTTTGGAAACTTCGTTTGAATCACTTTTTTTCCGTTCTTATTTGAGATAACTGGTTCTCTTTCATTACACTAGTTTGATAGCCTCAGTAAAGCATATTATGCACAAAGAATCGCGAAAAGAAAAAACATTTTTTTCGAAGTTGGGAAACTTCATTAGAATCACTTTTTTTCCGTTCTTATTTGAGATAACTGGTTCTCTTTCATAATACAGTTTGATAGCCTCAGTAAAGCATATTATGCGCAAAGAATCTCGAAAAGAAAAAATTTTTTTTTCCAAGTTTGGAAACTTCGTTAGAATCACTTTTTTTCCGTTCTTATTTGAGATAATTGGTTCTCTTTCATTATACTACTTTGATAGCCTCAGAAAACCATATTATGCGCAAAGAATCTCGAAAAAAAAAAAAATTTTTTTCGAAGTTTGGAAACCTCGTTTGAATCACTTTTTTTCCGTTCTTATTTGAGATAACTGGTTCTCTTTCATTATACTAGTTTGATAGCCTCAGTAAAGCATATTATGCACAAAGAATCGCGAAAAGAAAAAAATTTTTTTTCGAAGTTTGGAAACTTCATTAGAATCACTTTTTTTCCGTTCTTATTTGAGATAACTGGTTCTCTTTCATTATACTAGTTTGATAGCCTCAGTAAAGCATATTATGCGCAAAGAATCTGGAAAAGAAAAAAAATTTTTTTCGAAGTTTGGAAACTTCGTTAGAATCACTTTTTTTCCGTTCTTATTTGAGATAACTGGTTCTCTTTCATTATACTAGTTTGATAGCCTCAGAAAAGCATATTATGCGCAAAGAATCTCGAAAAGAAAAAAAATTTTTTTCGAAGTTTGGAAACATCGTTAGAATCACTTTTTTTCCGTTCTTATTTGAGATAACTGGTTCTCTTTCATTATACTAGTTTGAAGGACTCAGAAAAGCATATTATGCACAAAGAATCTCGAAAAGAAAAAAATTTTTTTTCGAAGTTTGGAAACTTCGTTTGAATTACTTTTTTTCCGTTCTTATTTGAGATAACTGGTTCTCTTTCATTATACTAGTTTGATAGCCTCAGTAAAGCATATTATGCACAAAGAATCGCGAAAAGGAAAAAAATTTTTTTCGAAGTTTGGAAACTTCATTAGAATCACTTTTTTTCCGTTCTTATTTGAGATAACTGGTTCTCTTTCATAATACAGTTTGATAGCCTCAGTAAAGCATATTATGCGCAAAGAATCTCGAAAAGAAAAAATTTTTTTTTCCAAGTTTGGAAACTTCGTTAGAATCACTTTTTTTCCGTTCTTATTTGAGATAAGTGGTTCTCTTTCATTATACTACTTTGATAGCCTCAGAAAACCATATTATGCGCAAAGAATCTCGAAAAAATAAAAAAAAATTTTTCGAAGTTTGGAAACCTCGTTTGAATCACTTTTTTTCCGTTCTTATTTGAGATAACTGGTTCTCTTTCATTATACTACTTTGATAGCCTCAGAAAACCATATTATGCTCAAAGAATCTCGAAAAGAAAAAAATTTTTTCGATGTTTGGAAACTTCGTTTGAATCACTTTTTTTCCGTTCTTATTTGAGATAACTGGTTCTCTTTCATTATACTAGTTTGATAGCCTCAGTAAAGCATATTATGCACAAAGAATCGCGAAAAGAAAAAAAATTTTTTCGAAGTTTGGAAACTTCGTTAGAATCACTTTTTTTCCGTTCTTATTTGAGATAACTGGTTCTCTTTCATTATACTAGTTTGATAGCCTCAGTAAAGCATATTATGCGCAAAGAATCTGGAAAAGAAAAAAAATTTTTTTCGAAGTTTGGAAACTTCGTTAGAATCACTTTTTTTCCGTTCTTATTTGAGATAACTGGTTCTCTTTCATTATACTAGTTTGATAGCCTCAGTAAAGCATATTATGCGCAAAGAATCTCGAAAAGAAAAAAAATTTTTTTCGAAGTTTGGAAACTTCGTTTGAATCACTTTTTTTCCGTTCTTATTTGAGATAACTGGTTCTCTTTCATTACACCAATTTGATAGCCTCAATAAAGCATATTATGCACAAAGAATCGCGAAAAGAAAAAACATTTTTTTCGAAGTTGGGAAACTTCATTAGAATCACTTTTTTTCCGTTCTTATTTGAGATAACTGGTTCTCTTTCATAATACAGTTTGATAGCCTCAGTAAAGCATATTATGCGCAAAGAATCTCGAAAAGAAAAAATTTTTTTTTCCAAGTTTGGAAACTTCGTTAGAATCACTTTTTTTCCGTTCTTATTTGAGATAATTGGTTCTCTTTCATTATACTAGTTTGATAGCCTCAGAAAAGCATATTATGCGCAAAGAATCTCGAAAAGAAAAAAAATTTTTTTCGAAGTTTGGAAACATCGTTAGAATCACTTTTTTTCCGTTCTTATTTGAGATAACTGGTTCTCTTTCATTATACTAGTTTGATAGCCTCAGTAAAGCATATTATGCACAAAGAATCGCGAAAAGAAAAAAAATTTTTTTCGAAGTTTGGAAACTTCCTTAGAATCACTTTTTTTCCGTTCTTATTTGAGATAACTGGTTCTCTTTCATTATACTAGTTTGATAGACTCAGAAAAGCATATTATGCACAAAGAATCTCGAAAAGAAAAAAATTTTTTTTCGAAGTTTGGAAACTTCGTTTGAATTACTTTTTTTCCGTTCTTATTTGAGATAACTGGTTCTCTTTCATTACACTAGTTTGATAGCCTCAGTAAAGCATATTATGCACAAAGATTCGCGAAGAGAAAAAAATTTTTTTTCGAAGTTTGGAAACTTCATTAGAATCACTTTTTTTCCGTTCTTATTTGAGATAACTGGTTCTCTTTCATTATACTAGTTTGATAGCCTGAATAAAGCATATTATGCCCAAAGAATCTCGAAAAGAAAAAAATTTTTTTTCGAAGTTTGGAAACGTCGTTTGAATCACTTTTTTCCGTTCTTATTTGAGATTACTGGTTCTCTTTCATTATACTAGTTTGATAGCCTCAGAAAAGCATATTATGCCCAAAGAATCTCGAAAAGAAAAAAATTTTTTTTCGAAGTTTGGAAACTTCGTTTGAATCACTTTTTTTCCGTTCTTATTTGAGATAACTGGTTCTCTTTCATTATACTAGTTTGATAGCCTCAGTAAAGCATATTATGCACAAAGAATCGCGAAAAGGAAAAAAATTTTTTTCGAAGTTTGGAAACTTCATTAGAATCACTTTTTTTCCGTTCTTATTTGAGATAACTGGTTCTCTTTCATAATACAGTTTGATAGCCTCAGTAAAGCATATTATGCGCAAAGAATCTCGAAAAGAAAAAATTTTTTTTTCCAAGTTTGGAAACTTCGTTAGAATCACTTTTTTTCCGTTCTTATTTGAGATAATTGGTTCTCTTTCATTATACTACTTTGATAGCCTCAGAAAATCATATTATGCGCAAAGAATCTCGAAAAAAAAAAAAAAAATTTTTCGAAGTTTGGAAATCTCGTTTGAATCACTTTTTTTCCGTTCTTATTTGAGATAACTGGTTCTCTTTCATTATACTACTTTGATAGCCTCAGAAAACCATATTATGCTCAAAGAATCTCGAAAAGAAAAAAATTTTACGATGTTTGGAAACTTCGTTTGAATCACTTTTTTTCCGTTCTTATTTGAGATAACTGGTTCTCTTTCATTATACTAGTTTGATAGCCTCAGTAAAGCATATTATGCACAAAGAATCGCGAAAAGAAAAAAAATTTTTTCGAAGTTTGGAAACTTCGTTAGAATCACTTTTTTTCCGTTCTTATTTGAGATAACTGGTTCTCTTTCATTATACTAGTTTGATAGCCTCAGTAAAGCATATTATGCGCAAAGAATCTGGAAAAGAAAAAAAATTTTTTTCGAAGTTTGGAAACTTCGTTAGAATCACTTTTTTTCCGTTCTTATTTGAGATAACTGGTTCTCTTTCATTATACTAGTTTGATAGCCTCAGTAAAGCATATTATGCGCAAAGAATCTCGAAAAGAAAAAAAATTTTTTTCGAAGTTTGGAAACTTCGTTTGAATCACTTTTTTTCCGTTCTTATTTGAGATAACTGGTTCTCTTTCATTACACCAGTTTGATAGCCTCAGTAAAGCATATTATGCACAAAGAATCGCGAAAAGAAAAAAAATTATTTTCGAAGTTGGGAAACTTCATTAGAATCACTTTTTTTCCGTTCTTATTTGAGATAACTGGTTCTCTTTCATTATACTAGTTTGGTAGCATCAGTAAAGCATATTATGCGCAAAGAATCTGGAAAAGAAAAAAAAATTTTTTCCAAGTTTGGAAACTTCGTTAGAATCACTTTTTTTCCGTTCTTATTTGAGATAACTTGTTCTCTTTCATTATACTAGTTTGATAGCCTCAGTAAAGCATATTATGCGCAAAGAATCTCGAAAAGAAAAAATTTTTTTTCCAAGTTTGGAAAGTTCGTTAGAATCACTTTTTTTCCGTTCTTATTTGAGATAACTGCTTCTCTTTCATTATACTACTTTGATAGCCTCAGAAAACCATATTATGCTCAAAGAATCTCGAAAAGAAAAAAATTTTTTTCGATGTTTGGAAACTTCGTTTGAATCACTTTTTTTCCGTTCTTATTTGAGATAACTGGTTCTCTTTCATTATACTAGTTTGATAGCCTCAGTAAAGCATATTATGCACAAAGAATCGCGAAAAGAAAAAAAATTTTTTTCGAAGTGTGGAAACTTCGTTAGAATCACTTTTTTTCCGTTCTTATTTGAGATAACTGGTTCTCTTTCATTATACTAGTTTGATAGCCTCAGTAAAGCATATTATGCGCAAAGAATCTGGAAAAGAAAAAAAATTTTTTTCGAAGTTTGGAAACTTCGTTAGAATCACTTTTTTTCCGTTCTTATTTGAGATAACTGGTTCTCTTTCATTATACTAGTTTGATACCCTCAGGAAACCATATTATGCGCAAAGAATCTCGAAAAGAAAAAATTTTTTTTCGATGTTTGGAAACTTCGTTCGAATCACTTTTTTTCCGTTCTTATTTAAGATAACTGGTTCTCTTTCATTATACTAGTTTGATAGCCTCAGTAAAGCATATTATGCGTAAAGAATCTCGAAAAGAAAAAAAAAATTTTCGAAGTTTGGAAACTTCTTTAGAATCACTTTTTTTCCGTTCTTATTTGAGATAACTGGTTCTCTTTCATTATACTAGTTTGATAGCCTCAGTAAAGCATATTATGCGCAAAGAATCTCGAAAAGAAAAAAAATTTTTTTCGAAGTTTGGAAACGTCGTTTGAATCACTTTTTTCCGTTCTTATTTGAGATTACTGGTTCTCTTTCATTATAGTAGTTTGATAGCCTCAGAAAAGCATATTAAGCACAAAGAATCTGGAAAAGAAAAAAAATTTTTTTCGAAGTTTGGAAACTTCGTTAGAATCACTTTTTTTCCGTTCTTATTTGAGATAACTGGTTCTCTTTCATTATACTAGTTTGATAGCCTCAGTAAAGCATATTATGCGCAAAGAATCTCGAAAAGAAAAAAAATTTTTTTCGAAGTTTGGAAACTTCGTTTGAATCACTTTTTTTCCGTTCTTATTTGAGATAACTGGTTCTCTTTCATTACACCAATTTGATAGCCTCAATAAAGCATATTATGCACAAAGAATCGCGAAAAGAAAAAACATTTTTTTCGAAGTTGGGAAACTTCATTAGAATCACTTTTTTTCCGTTCTTATTTGAGATAACTGGTTCTCTTTCATAATACAGTTTGATAGCCTCAGTAAAGCATATTATGCGCAAAGAATCTCGAAAAGAAAAAATTTTTTTTTCCAAGTTTGGAAACTTCGTTAGAATCACTTTTTTTCCGTTCTTATTTGAGATAATTGGTTCTCTTTCATTATACTAGTTTGATAGCCTCAGAAAAGCATATTATGCGCAAAGAATCTCGAAAAGAAAAAAAATTTTTTTCGAAGTTTGGAAACATCGTTAGAATCACTTTTTTTCCGTTCTTATTTGAGATAACTGGTTCTCTTTCATTATACTAGTTTGATAGCCTCAGTAAAGCATATTATGCACAAAGAATCGCGAAAAGAAAAAAAATTTTTTTCGAAGTTTGGAAACTTCCTTAGAATCACTTTTTTTCCGTTCTTATTTGAGATAACTGGTTCTCTTTCATTATACTAGTTTGATAGACTCAGAAAAGCATATTATGCACAAAGAATCTCGAAAAGAAAAAAATTTTTTTTCGAAGTTTGGAAACTTCGTTTGAATTACTTTTTTTCCGTTCTTATTTGAGATAACTGGTTCTCTTTCATTACACTAGTTTGATAGCCTCAGTAAAGCATATTATGCACAAAGATTCGCGAAGAGAAAAAAATTTTTTTTCGAAGTTTGGAAACTTCATTAGAATCACTTTTTTTCCGTTCTTATTTGAGATAACTGGTTCTCTTTCATTATACTAGTTTGATAGCCTGAATAAAGCATATTATGCCCAAAGAATCTCGAAAAGAAAAAAATTTTTTTTCGAAGTTTGGAAACGTCGTTTGAATCACTTTTTTCCGTTCTTATTTGAGATTACTGGTTCTCTTTCATTATACTAGTTTGATAGCCTCAGAAAAGCATATTATGCCCAAAGAATCTCGAAAAGAAAAAAATTTTTTTTCGAAGTTTGGAAACTTCGTTTGAATCACTTTTTTTCCGTTCTTATTTGAGATAACTGGTTCTCTTTCATTATACTAGTTTGATAGCCTCAGTAAAGCATATTATGCACAAAGAATCGCGAAAAGGAAAAAAATTTTTTTCGAAGTTTGGAAACTTCATTAGAATCACTTTTTTTCCGTTCTTATTTGAGATAACTGGTTCTCTTTCATAATACAGTTTGATAGCCTCAGTAAAGCATATTATGCGCAAAGAATCTCGAAAAGAAAAAATTTTTTTTTCCAAGTTTGGAAACTTCGTTAGAATCACTTTTTTTCCGTTCTTATTTGAGATAATTGGTTCTCTTTCATTATACTACTTTGATAGCCTCAGAAAATCATATTATGCGCAAAGAATCTCGAAAAAAAAAAAAAAAATTTTTCGAAGTTTGGAAATCTCGTTTGAATCACTTTTTTTCCGTTCTTATTTGAGATAACTGGTTCTCTTTCATTATACTACTTTGATAGCCTCAGAAAACCATATTATGCTCAAAGAATCTCGAAAAGAAAAAAATTTTACGATGTTTGGAAACTTCGTTTGAATCACTTTTTTTCCGTTCTTATTTGAGATAACTGGTTCTCTTTCATTATACTAGTTTGATAGCCTCAGTAAAGCATATTATGCACAAAGAATCGCGAAAAGAAAAAAAATTTTTTCGAAGTTTGGAAACTTCGTTAGAATCACTTTTTTTCCGTTCTTATTTGAGATAACTGGTTCTCTTTCATTATACTAGTTTGATAGCCTCAGTAAAGCATATTATGCGCAAAGAATCTGGAAAAGAAAAAAAATTTTTTTCGAAGTTTGGAAACTTCGTTAGAATCACTTTTTTTCCGTTCTTATTTGAGATAACTGGTTCTCTTTCATTATACTAGTTTGATAGCCTCAGTAAAGCATATTATGCGCAAAGAATCTCGAAAAGAAAAAAAATTTTTTTCGAAGTTTGGAAACTTCGTTTGAATCACTTTTTTTCCGTTCTTATTTGAGATAACTGGTTCTCTTTCATTACACCAGTTTGATAGCCTCAGTAAAGCATATTATGCACAAAGAATCGCGAAAAGAAAAAAAATTATTTTCGAAGTTGGGAAACTTCATTAGAATCACTTTTTTTCCGTTCTTATTTGAGATAACTGGTTCTCTTTCATTATACTAGTTTGGTAGCATCAGTAAAGCATATTATGCGCAAAGAATCTGGAAAAGAAAAAAAAATTTTTTCCAAGTTTGGAAACTTCGTTAGAATCACTTTTTTTCCGTTCTTATTTGAGATAACTTGTTCTCTTTCATTATACTAGTTTGATAGCCTCAGTAAAGCATATTATGCGCAAAGAATCTCGAAAAGAAAAAATTTTTTTTCCAAGTTTGGAAAGTTCGTTAGAATCACTTTTTTTCCGTTCTTATTTGAGATAACTGCTTCTCTTTCATTATACTACTTTGATAGCCTCAGAAAACCATATTATGCTCAAAGAATCTCGAAAAGAAAAAAATTTTTTTCGATGTTTGGAAACTTCGTTTGAATCACTTTTTTTCCGTTCTTATTTGAGATAACTGGTTCTCTTTCATTATACTAGTTTGATAGCCTCAGTAAAGCATATTATGCACAAAGAATCGCGAAAAGAAAAAAAATTTTTTTCGAAGTGTGGAAACTTCGTTAGAATCACTTTTTTTCCGTTCTTATTTGAGATAACTGGTTCTCTTTCATTATACTAGTTTGATAGCCTCAGTAAAGCATATTATGCGCAAAGAATCTGGAAAAGAAAAAAAATTTTTTTCGAAGTTTGGAAACTTCGTTAGAATCACTTTTTTTCCGTTCTTATTTGAGATAACTGGTTCTCTTTCATTATACTAGTTTGATACCCTCAGGAAACCATATTATGCGCAAAGAATCTCGAAAAGAAAAAATTTTTTTTCGATGTTTGGAAACTTCGTTCGAATCACTTTTTTTCCGTTCTTATTTAAGATAACTGGTTCTCTTTCATTATACTAGTTTGATAGCCTCAGTAAAGCATATTATGCGTAAAGAATCTCGAAAAGAAAAAAAAAATTTTCGAAGTTTGGAAACTTCTTTAGAATCACTTTTTTTCCGTTCTTATTTGAGATAACTGGTTCTCTTTCATTATACTAGTTTGATAGCCTCAGTAAAGCATATTATGCGCAAAGAATCTCGAAAAGAAAAAAAATTTTTTTCGAAGTTTGGAAACGTCGTTTGAATCACTTTTTTCCGTTCTTATTTGAGATTACTGGTTCTCTTTCATTATAGTAGTTTGATAGCCTCAGAAAAGCATATTAAGCACAAAGAATCTCGAAAAGAAAAAAATTTTTTTTCGAAGTTTGGAAACTTCATTTGAATCACTTTTTTTCCGTTCTTATTTGAGATAACTGGTTCTCTTTCATTATACTAGTTTGATAGCCTCAGTAAAGCATATTATCCGCAAAGAATCTCGAAAAGAAAAAAATTTTTTTTCGAAGTTTGGAAACGTCGTTTGAATCACTTTTTTCCGTTCTTATTTGAGATTACTGGTTCTCTTTCATTATACTAGTTTGATAGCCTCAGAAAAGCATATTATGCACAAACAATCGCGAAAAGAAAAAAATTTTTTTTCGAAGTTTGCAAACTTCATTAGAATCACTTTTTTTCCGTTCTTATTTGAGATAACTGGTTCTCTTTCATTATAGTAGTTTGATAGCCTCCGAAAAGCATATTATGCACAAAGAATCTCGAAAAGAAAAAATTTTTTTTTCGAAGTTTGGAAACTTCGTTTGAATCACTTTTTTTCCGTTCTTATTTGAGATAACTGGTTCTCTTTCATTACACTAGTTTGATAGCCTCAGTAAAGCATATTATGCACAAAGAATCGCGAAAAGAAAAAACATTTTTTTCGAAGTTGGGAAACTTCATTAGAATCACTTTTTTTCCGTTCTTATTTGAGATAACTGGTTCTCTTTCATAATACAGTTTGATAGCCTCAGTAAAGCATATTATGCGCAAAGAATCTCGAAAAGAAAAAATTTTTTTTTCCAAGTTTGGAAACTTCGTTAGAATCACTTTTTTTCCGTTCTTATTTGAGATAATTGGTTCTCTTTCATTATACTACTTTGATAGCCTCAGAAAACCATATTATGCGCAAAGAATCTCGAAAAAAAAAAAAAATTTTTTCGAAGTTTGGAAACCTCGTTTGAATCACTTTTTTTCCGTTCTTATTTGAGATAACTGGTTCTCTTTCATTATACTAGTTTGATAGCCTCAGTAAAGCATATTATGCACAAAGAATCGCGAAAAGAAAAAAAATTTTTTTCGAAGTTTGGAAACTTCATTAGAATCACTTTTTTTCCGTTCTTATTTGAGATAACTGGTTCTCTTTCATTATACTAGTTTGATAGCCTCAGTAAAGCATATTATGCGCAAAGAATCTGGAAAAGAAAAAAAATTTTTTTCGAAGTTTGGAAACTTCGTTAGAATCACTTTTTTTCCGTTCTTATTTGAGATAACTGGTTCTCTTTCATTATACTAGTTTGATAGCCTCAGAAAAGCATATTATGCGCAAAGAATCTCGAAAAGAAAAAAAATTTTTTTCGAAGTTTGGAAACATCGTTAGAATCACTTTTTTTCCGTTCTTATTTGAGATAACTGGTTCTCTTTCATTATACTAGTTTGAAAGCCTCAGTAAAGCATATTATGCACAAAGAATCGCGAAAAGAAAAAAAATTTTTTTCGAAGTTTGGAAACTTCCTTAGAATCACTTTTTTTCCGTTCTTATTTGAGATAACTGGTTCTCTTTCATTATACCAGTTTGATAGACTCAGAAAAGCATATTATGCACAAAGAATCTCGAAAAGAAAAAAATTTTTTTTCGAAGTTTGGAAACTTCGTTTGAATTACTTTTTTTCCGTTCTTATTTGAGATAACTGGTTCTCTTTCATTACACTAGTTTGATAGCCTCAGTAAAGCATATTATGCACAAAGATTCGCGAAGAGAAAAAAATTTTTTTTCGAAGTTTGGAAACTTCATTAGAATCACTTTTTTTCCGTTCTTATTTGAGATAACTGGTTCTCTTTCATTATACTAGTTTGATAGCCTCAATAAAGCATATTATGCCCAAAGAATCTCGAAAAGAAAAAAATTTTTTTTCGAAGTTTGGAAACGTCGTTTGAATCACTTTTTTCCGTTCTTATTTGAGATTACTGGTTCTCTTTCATTATACTAGTTTGATAGCCTCAGAAAAGCATATTATGCACAAAGAATCTCGAAAAGAAAAAAATTTTTTTTCGAAGTTTGGAAACTTCGTTTGAATCACTTTTTTTCCGTTCTTATTTGAGATAACTGGTTCTCTTTCATTATACTAGTTTGATAGCCTCAGTAAAGCATATTATGCACAAAGAATCGCGAAAAGGAAAAAAATTTTTTTCGAAGTTTGGAAACTTCATTAGAATCACTTTTTTTCCGTTCTTATTTGAGATAACTGGTTCTCTTTCATAATACAGTTTGATAGCCTCAGTAAAGCATATTATCCGCAAAGAATCTCGAAAAGAAAAAAAATTTTTTTCGAAGTTTGGAAACGTCGTTTGAATCACTTTTTTCCGTTCTTATTTGAGATTACTGGTTCTCTTTCATTATACTAGTTTGATAGCCTCAGAAAAGCATATTATGCACAAAGAATCTCGAAAAGAAAAAAATTTTTTTTCGAAGTTTGCAAACTTCATTAGAATCACTTTTTTTCCGTTCTTATTTGAGATAACTGGTTCTCTTTCATTATAGTAGTTTGATAGCCTCAGAAAAGCATATTATGCACAAAGAATCTCGAAAAGAAAAAAATTTTTTTTCGAAGTTTGGAAACTTCGTTTGAATCACTTTTTTTCCGTTCTTATTTGAGATAACTGGTTCTCTTTCATTACACTAGTTTGATAGCCTCAGTAAAGCATATTATGCACAAAGAATCGCGAAAAGAAAAAACATTTTTTTCGAAGTTGGGAAACTTCATTAGAATCACTTTTTTTCCGTTCTTATTTGAGATAACTGGTTCTCTTTCATAATACAGTTTGATAGCCTCAGTAAAGCATATTATGCGCAAAGAATCTCGAAAAGAAAAAATTTTTTTTTCCAAGTTTGGAAACTTCGTTAGAATCACTTTTTTTCCGTTCTTATTTGAGATAATTGGTTCTCTTTCATTATACTACTTTGATAGCCTCAGAAAACCATATTATGCGCAAAGAATCTCGAAAAAAAAAAAATTTTTTTCGAAGTTTGGAAACCTCGTTTGAATCACTTTTTTTCCGTTCTTATTTGAGATAACTGGTTCTCTTTATTTATACTAGTTTGATAGCCTCAGTAAAGCATATTATGCACAAAGAATCGCGAAAAGAAAAAAAATTTTTTTCGAAGTTTGGAAACTTCATTAGAATCACTTTTTTTCCGTTCTTATTTGAGATAACTGGTTCTCTTTCATTATACTAGTTTGATAGCCTCAGTAAAGCATATTATGCGCAAAGAATCTGGAAAAGAAAAAAAATTTTTTTCGAAGTTTGAAAACTTCGTTAGAATCACTTTTTTTCCGTTCTTATTTGAGATAACTGGTTCTCTTTCATTATACTAGTTTGATAGCCTCAGAAAAGCATATTATGCGCAAAGAATCTCGAAAAGAAAAAAAATTTTTTTCGAAGTTTGGAAACATCGTTAGAATCACTTTTTTTCCGTTCTTATTTGAGATAACTGGTTCTCTTTCATTATACTAGTTTGATAGCCTCAGTAAAGCATATTATGCACAAAGAATCGCGAAAAGGAAAAAAATTTTTTTCGAAGTTTGGAAACTTCATTAGAATCACTTTTTTTCCGTTCTTATTTGAGATAACTGGTTCTCTTTCATAATACAGTTTGATAGCCTCAGTAAAGCATATTATCCGCAAAGAATCTCGAAAAGAAAAAAAATTTTTTTCGAAGTTTGGAAACGTCGTTTGAATCACTTTTTTCCGTTCTTATTTGAGATTACTGGTTCTCTTTCATTATACTAGTTTGATAGCCTCAGAAAAGCATATTATGCACAAAGAATCTCGAAAAGAAAAAAATTTTTTTTCGAAGTTTGCAAACTTCATTAGAATCACTTTTTTTCCGTTCTTATTTGAGATAACTGGTTCTCTTTCATTATAGTAGTTTGATAGCCTCAGAAAAGCATATTATGCACAAAGAATCTCGAAAAGAAAAAAATTTTTTTTCGAAGTTTGGAAACTTCGTTTGAATCACTTTTTTTCCGTTCTTATTTGAGATAACTGGTTCTCTTTCATTACACTAGTTTGATAGCCTCAGTAAAGCATATTATGCACAAAGAATCGCGAAAAGAAAAAACATTTTTTTCGAAGTTGGGAAACTTCATTAGAATCACTTTTTTTCCGTTCTTATTTGAGATAACTGGTTCTCTTTCATAATACAGTTTGATAGCCTCAGTAAAGCATATTATGCGCAAAGAATCTCGAAAAGAAAAAATTTTTTTTTCCAAGTTTGGAAACTTCGTTAGAATCACTTTTTTTCCGTTCTTATTTGAGATAATTGGTTCTCTTTCATTATACTACTTTGATAGCCTCAGAAAACCATATTATGCGCAAAGAATCTCGAAAAAAAAAAAAATTTTTTTCGAAGTTTGGAAACCTCGTTTGAATCACTTTTTTTCCGTTCTTATTTGAGATAACTGGTTCTCTTTATTTATACTAGTTTGATAGCCTCAGTAAAGCATATTATGCACAAAGAATCGCGAAAAGAAAAAAAATTTTTTTCGAAGTTTGGAAACTTCATTAGAATCACTTTTTTTCCGTTCTTATTTGAGATAACTGGTTCTCTTTCATTATACTAGTTTGATAGCCTCAGTAAAGCATATTATGCGCAAAGAATCTGGAAAAGAAAAAAAATTTTTTTCGAAGTTTGAAAACTTCGTTAGAATCACTTTTTTTCCGTTCTTATTTGAGATAACTGGTTCTCTTTCATTATACTAGTTTGATAGCCTCAGAAAAGCATATTATGCGCAAAGAATCTCGAAAAGAAAAAAAATTTTTTTCGAAGTTTGGAAACATCGTTAGAATCACTTTTTTTCCGTTCTTATTTGAGATAACTGGTTCTCTTTCATTATACTAGTTTGATAGCCTCAGTAAAGCATATTATGCACAAAGAATCGCGAAAAGAAAAAAAATTTTTTTCGAAGTTTGGAAACTTCCTTAGAATCACTTTTTTTCCGTTCTTATTTGAGATAACTGGTTCTCTTTCATTATACTAGTTTGATAGCCTCAGTAAAGCATATTAGGCACAAAGAATCGCGAAAAGAAAAAAAATTTTTTTCGAAGTTTGGAAACTTCATTCGAATCACTTTTTTTCCGTTCTTATTTGAGATAACTGGTTCTCTTTCATTATACTAGTTTGATAGCCTCAGTAAAGCATATTATGCGTAAAGAATCTCGAAAAGAAAAAAATTTTTTTTCGAAGTTTGGAAACTTCGTTTGAATCACTTTTTTTCCGTTCTTATTTGAGATAACTGGTTCTCTTTCATTATACTAGTTTGATAGCCTCAGTAAAGCATATTATGCACAAAGAATCGCGAAAAGAAAAAAAATTTTTTTCGAAGTTTGGAAACTTCGTTAGAATCACTTTTTTTCCGTTCTTATTTGAGATAACTGGTTCTCTTTCATTATACTAGTTTGATAGCCTCAGTAAAGCATATTATGCGCAAAGAATCTGGAAAAGAAAAAAAATTTTTTTCGAAGTTTGGAAACTTCGTTAGAATCACTTTTTTTCCGTTCTTATTTGAGATAACTGGTTCTCTTTCATTATACTAGTTTGATAGCCTCAGTAAAGCATATAATGCGCAAAGAATCTCGAAAAGAAAAAAAATTTTTTTCGAAGTTTGGAAACGTCGTTTGAATCACTTTTTTCCGTTCTTATTTGAGATTACTGGTTCTCTTTCATTATAGTAGTTTGATAGCCTCAGAAAAGCATATTAAGCACAAAGAATCTCGAAAAGAAAAAAATTTTTTTTCGAAGTTTGGAAACTTCATTTGAATCACTTTTTTTCCGTTCTTATTTGAGATAACTGGTTCTCTTTCATTATACTAGTTTGATAGCCTCAGTAAAGCATATTATCCGCAAAGAATCTCGAAAAGAAAAAAATTTTTTTTCGAAGTTTGGAAACGTTGTTTGAATCACTTTTTTCCGTTCTTATTTGAGATTACTGGTTCTCTTTCATTATACTAGTTTGATAGCCTCAGAAAAGCATATTATGCACAAAGAATCTCGAAAAGAAAAAAATTTTTTTTCGAAGTTTGGAAACTTCGTTTGAATCACTTTTTTTCCGTTCTTATTGAGATAACTGGTTCTCTTTCATTATACTAGTTTGATAGCCTCAGTAAAGCATATTATGCACAAACAATCGCGAAAAGAAAAAAATTTTTTTTCGAAGTTTGCAAACTTCATTAGAATCACTTTTTTTCCGTTCTTATTTGAGATAACTGGTTCTCTTTCATTATAGTAGTTTGATAGCCTCAGAAAAGCATATTATGCACAAAGAATCTCGAAAAGAAAAAAATTTTTTTTCGAAGTTTGGAAACTTCGTTTGAATCACTTTTTTTCCGTTCTTATTTGAGATAACTGGTTCTCTTTCATTACACTAGTTTGATAGCCTGAGTAAAGCATATTATGCACAAAGAATCGCGAAAAGAAAAAACATTTTTTCCAAGTTTGGAAACTTCGTTAGAATCACTTTTTTTCCGTTCTTATTTGAGATAATTGGTTCTCTTTCATTATACTACTTTGATAGCCTCAGAAAACCATATTATGCGCAAAGAATCTCGAAAAAAAAAAAAATTTTTTTCGAAGTTTGGAAACCTCGTTTGAATCACTTTTTTTCCGTTCTTATTTGAGATAACTGGTTCTTTTTCATTATACTAGTTTGATAGCCTCAGTAAAGCATATTATGCACAAAGAATCGCGAAAAGAAAAAAAATTTTTTTCGAAGTTTGGAAACTTCATTAGAATCACTTTTTTTCCGTTCTTATTTGAGATAACTGGTTCTCTTTCATTATACTAGTTTGATAGCCTCAGTAAAGCATATTATGCGCAAAGAATCTGGAAAAGAAAAAAAATTTTTTTCGAAGTTTGGAAACTTCGTTAGAATCACTTTTTTTCCGTTCTTATTTGAGATAACTGGTTCTCTTTCATTATACTAGTTTGATAGCCTCAGAAAAGCATATTATGCGCAAAGAATCTCGAAAAGAAAAAAAATTTTTTTCGAAGTTTGGAAACATCGTTAGAATCACTTTTTTTCCGTTCTTATTTGAGATAACTGGTTCTCTTTCATTATACTAGTTTGATAGCCTCAGTAAAGCATATTATGCACAAAGAATCGCGAAAAGAAAAAAAATTTTTTTCGAAGTTTGGAAACTTCCTTAGAATCACTTTTTTTCCGTTCTTATTTGAGATAACTGGTTCTCTTTCATTATACTAGTTTGATAGACTCAGAAAAGCATATTATGCACAAAGAATCTCGAAAAAAAAAACATTTTTTTTCGAAGTTTGGAAACTTCGTTTGAATTACTTTTTTTCCGTTCTTATTTGAGATAACTGGTTCTCTTTCATTACACTAGTTTGATAGCCTCAGTAAAGCATATTATGCACAAAGATTCGTGAAGAGAAAAAAATTTTTTTTCGAAGTTTGGAAACTTCATTAGAATCACTTTTTTTCCGTTCTTATTTGAGATAACTGGTTCTCTTTCATTATACTAGTTTGATAGCCTCAATAAAGCATATTATGCCCAAAGAATCTCGAAAAGAAAAAAATTTTTTTTCGAAGTTTGGAAACGTCGTTTGAATCACTTTTTTCCGTTCTTATTTGAGATTACTGGTTCTCTTTCATTATACTAGTTTGATAGCCTCAGAAAAGCATATTATGCACAAAGAATCTCGAAAAGAAAAAAAATTTTTTTCGAAGTTTGGAAACTTCGTTTGAATCACTTTTTTTCCGTTCTTATTTGAGATAACTGGTTCTCTTTCATTATACTAGTTTGATAGCCTCAGTAAAGCATATTATGCACAAAGAATCGCGAAAAGGAAAAAAATTTTTTTCGAAGTTTGGAAACTTCATTAGAATCACTTTTTTTCCGTTCTTATTTGAGATAACTGGTTCTCTTTCATAATACAGTTTGATAGCCTCAGTAAAGCATATTATGCGCAAAGAATCTCGAAAAGAAAAAATTTTTTTTTCCAAGTTTGGAAACTTCGTTAGAATCACTTTTTTTCCGTTCTTATTTGAGATAATTGGTTCTCTTTCATTATACTACTTTGATAGCCTCAGAAAACCATATTATGCGCAAAGAATCTCGAAAAAAAAAAAAAAATTTTCGAAGTTTGGAAACCTCGTTTGAATCACTTTTTTTCCGTTCTTATTTGAGATAACTGGTTCTCTTTCATTATACTACTTTGATAGCCTCAGAAAACCATATTATGCTCAAAGAATCTCGAAAAGAAAAAAATTTTTTTCGATGTTTGGAAACTTCGTTTGAATCACTTTTTTCCGTTCTTATTTGAGATAACTGGTTCTCTTTCATTATACTAGTTTGATAGCCTCAGTAAAGCATATTATGCACAAAGAATCGCGAAAAGAAAAAAAATTTTTTCGAAGTTTGGAAACTTCGTTAGAATCACTTTTTTTCCGTTCTTATTTGAGATAACTGGTTCTCTTTCATTATACTAGTTTGATAGCCTCAGTAAAGCATATTATGCGCAAAGAATCTGGAAAAGAAAAAAAATTTTTTTCGAAGTTTGGAAACTTCGTTAGAATCACTTTTTTTCCGTTCTTATTTGAGATAACTGGTTCTCTTTCATTATACTAGTTTGATAGCCTCAGTAAAGCATATTATGCGCAAAGAATCTCGAAAAGAAAAAATTTTTTTTCCAAGTTTGGAAACTTCGTTAGAATCACTTTTTTTCCGTTCTTATTTGAGATAACTGGTTCTCTTTCATTATACTACTTTGATAGCCTCAGAAAACCATATTATGCTCAAAGAATCTCGAAAAGAAAAAAATTTTTTTCGAAGTTTGGAAACTTCGTTTGAATCACTTTTTTTCCGTTCTTATTTGAGATAACTGGTTCTCTTTCATTATACTAGTTTGATAGCCTCAGTAAAGCATATTATGCACAAAGAATCGCGAAAAGAAAAAAAATTTTTTTCGAAGTGTGGAAACTTCGTTAGAATCACTTTTTTTCCCTTCTTATTTGAGATAACTGGTTCTCTTTCATTATACTAGTTTGATAGCCTCAGTAAAGCATATTATGCGCAAAGAATCTGGAAAAGAAAAAAAATTTTTTTCGAAGTTTGGAAACTTCGTTAGAATCACTTTTTTTCCGTTCTTATTTGAGATAACTGGTTCTCTTTCATTATACTAGTTTGATACCCTCAGGAAAGCATATTATGCGCAAAGAATCTCGAAAAGAAAAAATTTTTTTTCGATGTTTGGAAACTTCGTTCGAATCACTTTTTTTCCGTTCTTATTTAAGATAACTGGTTCTCTTTCATTATACTAGTTTGATAGCCTCAGTAAAGCATATTATGCGTAAAGAATCTCGAAAAGAAAAAAAAATTTTTCGAAGTTTGGAAACTTCGTTAGAATCACTTTTTTTCCGTTCTTATTTGAGATAACTGGTTGTCTTTCATTATACTAGTTTGATAGCCTCAGTAAAGCATATTATGCGCAAAGAATCTCGAAAAGAAAAAAAATTTTTTTCGAAGTTTGGAAACGTCGTTTGAATCACTTTTTTCCGTTCTTATTTGAGATTACTGGTTCTCTTTCATTATAGTAGTTTGATAGCCTCAGAAAAGCATATTAAGCACAAAGAATCTCGAAAAGAAAAAAATTTTTTTTCGAAGTTTGGAAACTTCATTTGAATCACTTTTTTTCCGTTCTTATTTGAGATAACTGGTTCTCTTTCATTATACTAGTTTGATAGCCTCAGTAAAGCATATTATCCGCAAAGAATCTCGAAAAGAAAAAAATTTTTTTTCGAAGTTTGGAAACGTCGTTTGAATCACTTTTTTCCGTTCTTATTTGAGATTACTGGTTCTCTTTCATTATACTAGTTTGATAGCCTCAGAAAAGCATATTATGCACAAAGAATCTCGAAAAGAAAAAAATTTTTTTTCGAAGTTTGGAAACTTCGTTTGAATCACTTTTTTTCCGTTCTTATTTGAGATAACTGGTTCTCTTTCATTATACTAGTTTGATAGCCTCAGTAAAGCATATTATGCACAAACAATCGCGAAAAGAAAAAAATTTTTTTTCGAAGTTTGCAAACTTCATTAGAATCACTTTTTTTCCGTTCTTATTTGAGATAACTGGTTCTCTTTCATTATAGTAGTTTGATAGCCTCAGAAAAGCATATTATGCACAAAGAATCTCGAAAAGAAAAAAATTTTTTTTCGAAGTTTGGTAACTTCGTTTGAATCACTTTTTTTCCGTTCTTATTTGAGATAACTGGTTCTCTTTCATTACACTAGTTTGATAGCCTCAGTAAAGCATATTATGCACAAAGAATCGCGAAAAGAAAAAACATTTTTTTCGAAGTTGGGAAACTTCATTAGAATCACTTTTTTTCCGTTCTTATTTGAGATAACTGGTTCTCTTTCATAATACAGTTTGATAGCCTCAGTAAAGCATATTATGCGCAAAGAATCTCGAAAAGAAAAAATTTTTTTTTCCAAGTTTGGAAACTTCGTTAGAATCACTTTTTTTCCGTTCTTATTTGAGATAATTGGTTCTCTTTCATTATACTACTTTGATAGCCTCAGAAAACCATATTATGCGCAAAGAATCTCGAAAAAAAAAAAAAATTTTTTCGAAGTTTGGAAACCTCGTTTGAATCACTTTTTTTCCGTTCTTATTTGAGATAACTGGTTCTCTTTCATTATACTAGTTTGATAGCCTCAGTAAAGCATATTATGCACAAAGAATCGCGAAAAGAAAAAAAATTTTTTTCGAAGTTTGGAAACTTCATTAGAATCACTTTTTTCCGTTCTTATTTGAGATAACTGGTTCTCTTTCATTATACTTGTTTGATAGCCTCAGTAAAGCATATTATGCGCAAAGAATCTGGAAAAGAAAAAAAATTTTTTTCGAAGTTTGGAAACTTCGTTAGAATCACTTTTTTTCCGTTCTTATTTGAGATAACTGGTTCTCTTTCATTATACTAGTTTGATAGCCTCAGAAAAGCATATTATGCGCAAAGAATCTCGAAAAGAAAAAAAATTATTTTCGAAGTTTGGAAACATCGTTAGAATCACTTTTTTTCCGTTCTTATTTGAGATAACTGGTTCTCTTTCATTATACTAGTTTGATAGCCTCAGTAAAGCATATTATGCACAAAGAATCGCGAAAAGAAAAAAAATTTTTTTCGAAGTTTGGAAACTTCCTTAGAATCACTTTTTTTCCGTTCTTATTTGAGATAACTGGTTCTCTTTCATTATACTAGTTTGATAGACTCAGAAAAGCATATTATGCACAAAGAATCTCGAAAAGAAAAAAATTTTTTTTCGAAGTTTGGAAACTTCGTTTGAATTACTTTTTTCCGTTCTTATTTGAGATAACTGGTTCTCTTTCATTACACTAGTTTGATAGCCTCAGTAAAGCATATTATGCACAAAGATTCGCGAAGAGAAAAAAATTTTTTTTCGAAGTTTGGAAACTTCATTAGAATCACTTTTTTTCCGTTCTTATTTGAGATAACTGGTTCTCTTTCATTATACTAGTTTGATAGCCTCAATAAAGCATATTATGCCCAAAGAATCTCGAAAAGAAAAAAATTTTTTTTCGAAGTTTGGAAACGTCGTTTGAATCACTTTTTTCCGTTCTTATTTGAGATTACTGGTTCTCTTTCATTATACTAGTTTGATAGCCTCAGAAAAGCATATTATGCACAAAGAATCTCGAAAAGAAAAAAATTTTTTTTCGAAGTTTGGAAACTTCGTTTGAATCACTTTTTTTCCGTTCTTATTTGAGATAACTGGTTCTCTTTCATTATACTAGTTTGATAGCCTCAGTAAAGCATATTATGCACAAAGAATCGCGAAAAGGAAAAAAATTTTTTTCGAAGTTTGGAAACTTCATTAGAATCACTTTTTTTCCGTTCTTATTTGAGATAACTGGTTCTCTTTCATAATACAGTTTGATAGCCTCAGTAAAGCATATTATGCGCAAAGAATCTCGAAAAGAAAAAAATTTTTTTTCCAAGTTTGGAAACTTCGTTAGAATCACTTTTTTTCCGTTCTTATTTGAGATAATTGGTTCTCTTTCATTATACTACTTTGATAGCCTAAGAAAACCATATTATGCGCAAAGAATCTCGAAAAAAAAAAAAAAATTTTTCGAAGTTTGGAAACCTCGTTTGAATCACTTTTTTTCCGTTCTTATTTGAGATAACTGGTTCTCTTTCATTATACTACTTTGATAGCCTCAGAAAACCATATTATGCTCAAAGAATCTCGAAAAGAAAAAAATTTTTTTCGATGTTTGGAAACTTCGTTTGAATCACTTTTTTTCCGTTCTTATTTGAGATAACTGGTTCTCTTTCATTATACTAGTTTGATAGCCTCAGTAAAGCATATTATGCACAAAGAATCGCGAAAAGAAAAAAAATTTTTTCGAAGTTTGGAAACTTCGTTAGAATCACTTTTTTTCCGTTCTTATTTGAGATAACTGGTTCTCTTTCATTATACTAGTTTGATAGCCTCAGTAAAGCATATTATGCGCAAAGAATCTGGAAAAGAAAAAAAATTTTTTTCGAAGTTTGGAAACTTCGTTAGAATCACTTTTTTTCCGTTCTTATTTGAGATAATTGGTTCTCTTTCATTACACCAGTTTGATAGCCTCAGTAAAGCATATTATGCACAAAGAATCGCGAAAAGAAAAAAAATTTTTTTCGAAGTTGGGAAACTTCATTAGAATCACTTTTTTTCCGTTCTTATTTGAGATAACTGGTTCTCTTTCATTATACTAGTTTGGTAGCATCAGTAAAGCATATTATGCGCAAAGAATCTGGAAAAGAAAAAAAAATTTTTTCCAAGTTTGGAAACTTCGTTAGAATCACTTTTTTTCCGTTCTTATTTGAGATAACTTGTTCTCTTTCATTATACTAGTTTGATAGCCTCAGTAAAGCATATTATGCGCAAAGAATCTCGAAAAGAAAAAATTTTTTTTCCAAGTTTGGAAACTTCGTTAGAATCACTTTTTTTCCGTTCTTATTTGAGATAACTGGTTCTCTTTCATTATACTACTTTGATAGCCTCAGAAAACCATATTATGCTCAAAGAATCTCGAAAAGAAAAAAATTTTTTTCGAAGTTTGGAAACTTCGTTTGAATCACTTTTTTTCCGTTCTTATTTGAGATAACTGGTTCTCTTTCATTATACTAGTTTGATAGCCTCAGTAAAGCATATTATGCACAAAGAATCGCGAAAAGAAAAAAAATTTTTTTCGAAGTGTGGAAACTTCGTTAGAATCACTTTTTTTCCGTTCTTATTTGAGATAACTGGTTCTCTTTCATTATACTAGTTTGGTAGCATCAGTAAAGCATATTATGCGCAAAGAATCTGGAAAAGAAAAAAAAATTTTTTCCAAGTTTGGAAACTTCGTTAGAATCACTTTTTTTCCGTTCTTATTTGAGATAACTTGTTCTCTTTCATTATACTAGTTTGATAGCCTCAGTAAAGCATATTATGCGCAAAGAATCTCGAAAAGAAAAAATTTTTTTTCCAAGTTTGGAAACTTCGTTAGAATCACTTTTTTTCCGTTCTTATTTGAGATAACTGGTTCTCTTTCATTATACTACTTTGATAGCCTCAGAAAACCATATTATGCTCAAAGAATCTCGAAAAGAAAAAAATTTTTTTCGAAGTTTGGAAACTTCGTTTGAATCACTTTTTTTCCGTTCTTATTTGAGATAACTGGTTCTCTTTCATTATACTAGTTTGATAGCCTCAGTAAAGCATATTATGCACAAAGAATCGCGAAAAGAAAAAAAATTTTTTTCGAAGTGTGGAAACTTCGTTAGAATCACTTTTTTTCCGTTCTTATTTGAGATAACTGGTTCTCTTTCATTATACTAGTTTGATAGCCTCAGTAAAGCATATTATGCGTAAAGAATCTCGAAAAGAAAAAAAAAATTTTTCGAAGTTTGGAAACTTCGTTAGAATCACTTTTTTTCCGTTCTTATTTGAGATAACTGGTTCTCTTTCATTATACTAGTTTGATAGCCTCAGCAAAGCATATTATGCGCAAAGAATCTCGAAAAGAAAAAAAATTTTTTTCGAAGTTTGGAAACGTCGTTTGAATCACTTTTTTCCGTTCTTATTTGAGATTACTGGTTCTCTTTCATTATAGTAGTTTGATAGCCTCAGAAAAGCATATTAAGCACAAAGAATCTCGAAAAGAAAAAAATTTTTTTTCGAAGATTGGAAACTTCATTTGAATCACTTTTTTTCCGTTCTTATTTGAGATAACTGGTTCTCTTTCATTATACTAGTTTGATAGCCTCAGTAAAGCATATTATCCGCAAAGAATCTCGAAAAGAAAAAAAAATTTTTTCGAAGTTTGGAAACGTCGTTTGAATCACTTTTTTCCGTTCTTATTTGAGATTACTGGTTCTCTTTCATTATACTAGTTTGATAGCCTCAGAAAAGCATATTATGCACAAAGAATCTCGAAAAGAAAAAAATTTTTTTTCGTAGTTTGGAAACTTCGTTTGAATCACTTTTTTTCCGTTCTTATTTGAGATAACTGGTTCTCTTTCATTATACTAGTTTGATAGCCTCAGTAAAGCATATTATGCACAAACAATCGCGTAAAGAAAAAAATTTTTTTTCGAAGTTTGCAAACTTCATTAGAATCACTTTTTTTCCGTTCTTATTTGAGATAACTGGTTCTCTTTCATTATAGTAGTTTGATAGCCTCAGAAAAGCATATTATGCACAAAGAATCTCGAAAAGAAAAAAATTTTTTTTCGAAGTTTGGAAACTTCGTTTGAATCACTTTTTTTCCGTTCTTATTTGAGATAACTGGTTCTCTTTCATTACACTAGTTTGATAGCCTCAGTAAAGCATATTATGCACAAAGAATCGCGAAAAGAAAAAACATTTTTTTCGAAGTTGGGAAACTTCATTAGAATCACTTTTTTTCCGTTCTTATTTGAGATAACTGGTTCTCTTTCATAATACAGTTTGATAGCCTCAGTAAAGCATATTATGCGCAAAGAATCTCGAAAAGAAAAAATTTTTTTTTCCAAGTTTGGAAACTTCGTTAGAATCACTTTTTTTCCGTTCTTATTTGAGATAATTGGTTCTCTTTCATTATACTACTTTGATAGCCTCAGAAAACCATATTATGCGCAAAGAATCTCGAAAAAAAAAAAAATTTTTTCGAAGTTTGGAAACCTCGTTTGAATCACTTTTTTTCCGTTCTTATTTGAGATAACTGGTTCTCTTTCATTATACTAGTTTGATAGCCTCAGTAAAGCATATTATGCACAAAGAATCGCGAAAAGAAAAAAAATTTTTTTCGAAGTTTGGAAACTTCATTAGAATCACTTTTTTTCCGTTCTTATTTGAGATAACTGGTTCTCTTTCATTATACTAGTTTGATAGCCTCAGTAAAGCATATTATGCGCAAAGAATCTGGAAAAGAAAAAAAAATTTTTTCGAAGTTTGGAAACTTCGTTAGAATCACTTTTTTTCCGTTCTTATTTGAGATAACTGGTTCTCTTTCATTATACTAGTTTGGTAGCATCAGTAAAGCATATTATGCGCAAAGAATCTGGAAAAGAAAAAAAAATTTTTTCCAAGTTTGGAAACTTCGTTAGAATCACTTTTTTTCCGTTCTTATTTGAGATAACTTGTTCTCTTTCATTATACTAGTTTGATAGCCTCAGTAAAGCATATTATGCGCAAAGAATCTCGAAAAGAAAAAATTTTTTTTCCAAGTTTGGAAACTTCGTTAGAATCACTTTTTTTCCGTTCTTATTTGAGATAACTGGTTCTCTTTCATTATACTACTTTGATAGCCTCAGAAAACCATATTATGCTCAAAGAATCTCGAAAAGAAAAAAATTTTTTTCGAAGTTTGGAAACTTCGTTTGAATCACTTTTTTTCCGTTCTTATTTGAGATAACTGGTTCTCTTTCATTATACTAGTTTGATAGCCTCAGTAAAGCATATTATGCACAAAGAATCGCGAAAAGAAAAAAAATTTTTTTCGAAGTGTGGAAACTTCGTTAGAATCACTTTTTTTCCGTTCTTATTTGAGATAACTGGTTCTCTTTCATTATACTAGTTTGATAGCCTCAGTAAAGCATATTATGCGCAAAGAATCTGGAAAAGAAAAAAAATTTTTTTCGAAGTTTGGAAACTTCGTTAGAATCACTTTTTTTCCGTTCTTATTTGAGATAACTGGTTCTCTTTCATTATACTAGTTTGATACCCTCAGGAAAGCATATTATGCGCAAAGAATCTCGAAAAGAAAAAATTTTTTTTCGATGTTTGGAAACTTCGTTCGAATCACTTTTTTTCCGTTCTTATTTAAGATAACTGGTTCTCTTTCATTATACTAGTTTGATAGCCTCAGTAAAGCATATTATGCGTAAAGAATCTCGAAAAGAAAAAAAAAATTTTTCGAAGTTTGGAAACTTCGTTAGAATCACTTTTTTTCCGTTCTTATTTGAGATAACTGGTTCTCTTTCATTATACTAGTTTGATAGCCTCAGCAAAGCATATTATGCGCAAAGAATCTCGAAAAGAAAAAAAATTTTTTTTCGAAGTTTGGAAACGTCGTTTGAATCACTTTTTTCCGTTCTTATTTGAGATTACTGGTTCTCTTTCATTATAGTAGTTTGATAGCCTCAGAAAAGCATATTAAGCACAAAGAATCTCGAAAAGAAAAAAATTTTTTTTCGAAGTTTGGAAACTTCATTTGAATCACTTTTTTTCCGTTCTTATTTGAGATAACTGGTTCTCTTCATTATACTAGTTTGATAGCCTCAGAAAAGCATATTAAGCACAAAGAATCTCGAAAAGAAAAAAATTTTTTTTCGAAGTTTGGAAACTTCATTTGAATCACTTTTTTTCCGTTCTTATTTGAGATAACTGGTTCTCTTCATTATACTAGTTTGATAGCCTCAGTAAAGCATATTATCCGCAAAGAATCTCGAAAAGAAAAAAAATTTTTTTCGAAGTTTGGAAACGTCGTTTGAATCACTTTTTTCCGTTCTTATTTGAGATTACTGGTTCTCTTTCATTATACTAGTTTGATAGCCTCAGAAAAGCATATTATGCACAAAGAATCTCGAAAAGAAAAAAATTTTTTTTCGAAGTTTGGAAACTTCGTTTGAATCACTTTTTTTCCGTTCTTATTTGAGATAACTGGTTCTCTTTCATTATACTAGTTTGATAGCCTCAGTAAAGCATATTATGCACAAACAATCGCGAAAAGAAAAAAATTTTTTTTCGAAGTTTGCAAACTTCATTAGAATCACTTTTTTTCCGTTCTTATTTGAGATAACTGGTTCTCTTTCATTATAGTAGTTTGATAGCCTCAGAAAAGCATATTATGCACAAAGAATCTCGAAAAGAAAAAAATTTTTTTTCGAAGTTTGGAAACTTCGTTTGAATCACTTTTTTTCCGTTCTTATTTGAGATAACTGGTTCTCTTTCATTACACTAGTTTGATAGCCTCAGTAAAGCATATTATGCACAAAGAATCGCGAAAAGAAAAAACATTTTTTTCGAAGTTGGGAAACTTCATTAGAATCACTTTTTTTCCGTTCTTATTTGAGATAACTGGTTCTCTTTCATAATACAGTTTGATAGCCTCAGTAAAGCATATTATGCGCAAAGAATCTCGAAAAGAAAAAATTTTTTTTTCCAAGTTTGGAAACTTCGTTAGAATCACTTTTTTTCCGTTCTTATTTGAGATAATTGGTTCTCTTTCATTATACTACTTTGATAGCCTCAGAAAACCATATTATGCGCAAAGAATCTCGAAAAAAAAAAAAATTTTTTCGAAGTTTGGAAACCTCGTTTGAATCACTTTTTTTCCGTTCTTATTTGAGATAACTGGTTCTCTTTCATTATACTAGTTTGATAGCCTCAGTAAAGCATATTATGCACAAAGAATCGCGAAAAGAAAAAAAATTTTTTTCGAAGTTTGGAAACTTCATTAGAATCACTTTTTTTCCGTTCTTATTTGAGATAACTGGTTCTCTTTCATTATACTAGTTTGATAGCCTCAGTAAAGCATATTATGCGCAAAGAATCTGGAAAAGAAAAAAAAATTTTTTCGAAGTTTGGAAACTTCGTTAGAATCACTTTTTTTCCGTTCTTATTTGAGATAACTGGTTCTCTTTCATTATACTAGTTTGATAGCCTCAGTAAAGCATATTATGCACAAAGAATCGCGAAAAGAAAAAAAATTTTTTTCGAAGTTTGGAAACTTCCTTAGAATCACTTTTTTTCCGTTCTTATTTGAGATAACTGGTTCTCTTTCATTATACTAGTTTGATAGACTCAGAAAAGCATATTATGCACAAAGAATCTCGAAATGAAAAAAATTTTTTTTCGAAGTTTGGAAACTTCGTTTGAATTACTTTTTTTCCGTTCTTATTTGAGATAACTGGTTCTCTTTCATTACACTAGTAAATAGCCTCAGTAAAGCATATTATGCACAAAGATTCGCGAAGAGAAAAAAATTTTTTTTCGAAGTTTGGAAACTTCATTAGAATCACTTTTTTTCCGTTCTTATTTGAGATAACTGGTTCTCTTTCATTATACTAGTTTGGTAGCCTCAGTAAAGCATATTATGCGCAAAGAATCTGGAAAAGAAAAAAAATTTTTTTCGAAGTTTGGAAACTCCGTTTGAATCACTTTTTTTCCGTTCTTATTTGAGATAACTGGTTCTCTTTCATTATACTAGTTTGATAGCCTCAGTAAAGCATATTATGCACAAAGATTCGCGAAGAGAAAAAAATTTTTTTTCGAAGTTTGGAAACTTCATTAGAATCACTTTTTTTCCGTTCTTATTTGAGATAACTGGTTCTCTTTCATTATACTAGTTTGATAGCCTCAATAAAGCATATTATGCCCAAAGAATCTCGAAAAGAAAAAAATTTTTTTTCGAAGTTTGGAAACGTCGTTTGAATCACTTTTTTCCGTTCTTATTTGAGATTACTGGTTCTCTTTCATTATACTAGTTTGATAGGCTCAGAAAAGCATATTATGCACAAAGAATCTCGAAAAGAAAAAAATTTTTTTTCGAAGTTTGGAAACTTCGTTTGAATCACTTTTTTTCCGTTCTTATTTGAGATAACTGGTTCTCTTTCATTATACTAGTTTGATAGCCTCAGTAAAGCATATTATGCACAAAGAATCGCGAAAAGGAAAAAAATTTTTTTCGAAGTTTGGAAACTTCATTAGAATCACTTTTTTTCCGTTCTTATTTGAGATAACTGGTTCTCTTTCATAATACAGTTTGATAGCCTCAGTAAAGCATATTATGCGCAAAGAATCTCGAAAAGAAAAAAATTTTTTTTCCAAGTTTGGAAACTTCGTTAGAATCACTTTTTTTCCGTTCTTATTTGAGATAATTGGTTCCCTTTCATTATACTACTTTGATAGCCTAAGAAAACCATATTATGCGCAAAGAATTTTGAAAAAAAAAAAAAAATTTTTCGAAGTTTGGAAACCTCGTTTGAATCACTTTTTTTCCGTTCTTATTTGAGATAACTGGTTCTCTTTCATTATACTACTTTGATAGCCTCAGAAAACCATATTATGCTCAAAGAATCTCGAAAAGAAAAAAATTTTTTTCGATGTTTGGAAACTTCGTTTGAATCACTTTTTTTCCGTTCTTATTTGAGATAACTGGTTCTCTTTCATTATACTAGTTTGATAGCCTCAGTAAAGCATATTATGCACAAAGAATTGCGAAAAGAAAAAAAATTTTTTCGAAGTTTGGAAACTTCGTTAGAATCACTTTTTTTCCGTTCTTATTTGAGATAACTGGTTCTCTTTCATTATACTAGTTTGATAGCCTCAGTAAAGCATATTATGCGCAAAGAATCTGGAAAAGAAAAAAAATTTTTTTCGAAGTTTGGAAACTTCGTTAGAATCACTTTTTTTCCGTTCTTATTTGAGATAACTGGTTCTCTTTCATTACACCAGTTTGATAGCCTCAGTAAAGCATATTATGCACAAAGAATCGCGAAAAGAAAAAAAATTTTTTTCGAAGTTGGGAAACTTCATTAGAATCACTTTTTTTCCGTTCTTATTTGAGATAACTGGTTCTCTTTCATTATACTAGTTTGGTAGCATCAGTAAAGCATATTATGCGCAAAGAATCTGGAAAAGAAAAAAAAATTTTTTCCAAGTTTGGAAACTTCGTTAGAATCACTTTTTTTCCGTTCTTATTTGAGATAACTTGTTCTCTTTCATTATACTAGTTTGATAGCCTCAGTAAAGCATATTATGCGCAAAGAATCTCGAAAAGAAAAAATTTTTTTTCCAAGTTTGGAAACTTCGTTAGAATCACTTTTTTTCCGTTCTTATTTGAGATAACTGGTTCTCTTTCATTATACTACTTTGATAGCCTCAGAAAACCATATTATGCACAAAGAATCGCGAAAAAAAAAAAAAAATTTTTTCGAAGTGTGGAAACTTCGTTAGAATCACTTTTTTTCCGTTCTTATTTGAGATAACTGGTTCTCTTTCATTATACTAGTTTGATAGCCTCAGTAAAGCATATTATGCGCAAAGAATCTGGAAAAGAAAAAAAATTTTTTTCGAAGTTTGGAAACTTCGTTAGAATCACTTTTTTTCCGTTCTTATTTGAGATACCTGGTTCTCTTTCATTATACTAGTTTGATACCCTCAGGAAAGCATATTATGCGCAAAGAATCTCGAAAAGAAAAAATTTTTTTTCGATGTTTGGAAACTTCGTTCGAATCACTTTTTTTCCGTTCTTATTTAAGATAATTGGTTCTCTTTCATTATACTAGTTTGATAGCCTCAGTAAAGCATATTATGCGTAAAGAATCTCGAAAAGAAAAAAAAAATTTTTCGAAGTTTGGAAACTTCGTTAGAATCACTTTTTTTCCGTTCTTATTTGAGATAACTGGTTCTCTTTCATTATACTAGTTTGATAGCCTCAGCAAAGCATATTATGCGCAAAGAATCTCGAAAAGAAAAAAAATTTTTTTCGAAGTTTGGAAACGTCGTTTGAATCACTTTTTTCCGTTCTTATTTGAGATTACTGGTTCTCTTTCATTATAGTAGTTTGATAGCCTCAGAAAAGCATATTAAGCACAAAGAATCTCGAAAAGAAAAAAATTTTTTTTCGAAGTTTGGAAACTTCATTTGAATCACTTTTTTTCCGTTCTTATTTGAGATAACTGGTTCTCTTTCATTATACTAGTTTGATAGCCTCAGAAAAGCATATTATGCGCAAAGAATCTCGAAAAGAAAAAAAATTTTTTTCGAAGTTTGGAAACGTCGTTTGAATCATTTTTTTCCGTTCTTATTTGAGATTACTGGTTCTCTTTCATTATACTAGTTTGATAGCCTCAGAAAAGCATATTATGCACAAAGAATCTCGAAAAGAAAAAAATTTTTTTTCGAAGTTTGGAAACTTCGTTTGAATCACTTTTTTTCCGTTCTTATTTGAGATAACTGGTTCTCTTTCATTATACTAGTTTGATAGCCTCAGTAAAGTATATTATGCACAAACAATCGCGAAAAGAAAAAAATTTTTTTTCGAAGTTTGCAAACTTCATTAGAATCACTTTTTTTCCGTTCTTATTTGAGATAACTGGTTCTCTTTCATTATAGTAGTTTGATAGCCTCAGAAAAGCATATTATGCACAAAGAATCTCGAAAAGAAAAAAATTTTTTTTCGAAGTTTGGAAACTTCGTTTGAATCACTTTTTTTCCGTTCTTATTTGAGATAACTGGTTCTCTTTCATTACACTAGTTTGATAGCCTCAGTAAAGCATATTATGCACAAAGAATCGCGAAAAGAAAAAACATTTTTTTCGAAGTTGGGAAACTTCATTAGAATCACTTTTTTTCCGTTCTTATTTGAGATAACTGGTTCTCTTTCATAATACAGTTTGATAGCCTCAGTAAAGCATATTATGCGCAAAGAATCTCGAAAAGAAAAAATTTTTTTTTCCAAGTTTGGAAACTTCGTTAGAATCACTTTTTTTCCGTTCTTATTTGAGATAATTGGTTCTCTTTCATTATACTACTTTGATAGCCTCAGAAAACCATATTATGCGCAAAGAATCTCGAAAAAAAAAAAAATTTTTTCGAAGTTTGGAAACCTCGTTTGAATCACTTTTTTTCCGTTCTTATTTGAGATAACTGGTTCTCTTTCATTATACTAGTTTGATAGCCTCAGTAAAGCATATTATGCACAAAGAATCGCGAAAAGAAAAATAATTTTTTTCGAAGTTTGGAAACTTCATTAGAATCACTTTTTTTCCGTTCTTATTTGAGATAACTGGTTCTCTTTCATTATACTAGTTTGATAGCCTCAGTAAAGCATATTATGCGCAAAGAATCTGGAAAAGAAAAAAAATTTTTTTCGAAGTTTGGAAACTTCGTTAGAATCACTTTTTTTCCGTTCTTATTTGAGATAACTGGTTCTCTTTCATTATACTAGTTTGATAGCCTCAGTAAAGCATATTATGCACAAAGAATCGCGAAAAGAAAAAAAATTTTTTTCGAAGTTTGGAAACTTCCTTAGAATCACTTTTTTTCCGTTCTTATTTGAGATAACTGGTTCTCTTTCATTATACTAGTTTGATAGACTCAGAAAAGCATATTATGCACAAAGAATCTCGAAAAGAAAAAAATTTTTTTTCGAAGTTTGGAAACTTCGTTTGAATTACTTTTTTTCCGTTCTTATTTGAGATAACTGGTTCTCTTTCATTACACTAGTAAATAGCCTCAGTAAAGCATATTATGCACAAAGATTCGCGAAGAGAAAAAAATTTTTTTTCGAAGTTTGGAAACTTCATTAGAATCACTTTTTTTCCGTTCTTATTTGAGATAACTGGTTCTCTTTCATTATACTAGTTTGGTAGCCTCAGTAAAGCATATTATGCGCAAAGAATCTGGAAAAGAAAAAAAATTTTTTTCGAAGTTTGGAAACTCCGTTTGAATCACTTTTTTTCCGTTCTTATTTGAGATAACTGGTTCTCTTTCATTATACTAGTTTGATAGCCTCAGAAAAGCATATTATGCGCAAAGAATCTCGAAAAGAAAAAATTTTTTTTCGAAGTTTGGAAACTTCGTTTGAATCACTTTTTTTCCGTTCTTATTTGAGATAACTGGTTCTCTTTCATTATACTAGTTTGATAGCCTCAGTAAAGCATATTATGCACAAAGAATCGCGAAAAGAAAAAAAATTTTTTTCGAAGTTTGGAAACTTCGTTAGAATCACTTTTTTTCCGTTCTTATTTGAGATAACTGGTTCTCTTTCATTATACTAGTTTGATAGCCTCAGTAAAGCATATTATGCGCAAAGAATCTGGAAAAGAAAAAAAATTTTTTTCGAAGTTTGCAAACTTCGTTAGAATCACTTTTTTTCCGTTCTTATTTGAGATAACTGGTTCTCTTTCATTATACTAGTTTGATAGCCTCAGTAAAGCATATTATGCGCAAAGAATCTCGAAAAGAAAAAAAATTTTTTTCGAAGTTTGGAAACGTCGTTTGAATCACTTTTTTCCGTTCTTATTTGAGATTACTGGTTCTCTTTCATTATAGTAGTTTGATAGCCTCAGAAAAGCATATTATGCACAAAGAATCTCGAAAAGAAAAAAATTTTTTTTCGAAGTTTGGAAACTTCGTTTGAATCACTTTTTTTCCGTTCTTATTTGAGATAACTGGTTCTCTTTCATTACACTAGTTTGATAGCCTCAGTAAAGCATATTATGCACAAAGAATCGCGAAAAGAAAAAAAAAATTTTTCGAAGTTGGGTAACTTCATTAGAATCACTTTTTTTCCGTTCTTATTTGAGATAACTGGTTCTCTTTCATTATACTAGTTTGGTAGCATCAGTAAAGCATATTATGCCCAAAGAATCTGGAAAAGAAAAAAAATTTTTTTCGAAGTTTGGAAACGTCGTTTGAATCACTTTTTTCCGTTCTTATTTGAGATTACTGGTTCTCTTTGATTATACTAGTTTGATAGCCTCAGAAAAGCATATTATGCACAAAGAATCTCGAAAAGAAAAAAATTTTTTTTCGAAGTTTGGAAACTTCGTTTGAATCACTTTTTTTCCGTTCTTATTTGAGATAACTGGTTCTCTTTCATTACACTAGTTTGATAGCCTCAGTAAAGCATATTATGCACAAAGAATCGCGAAAAGAAAAAAAATTTTTTTCGAAGTTTGGAAACTTCATTAGAATCACTTTTTTTCCGTTCTTATTTGAGATAACTGGTTCTCTTTCATTATACTAGTTTGATAGCCTCAATAAAGCATATTATGCACAAAGAATCTCGAAAAGAAAAAACATTTTTTTCGAAGTTTGGAAACTTCATTAGAATCACTTTTTTTCCGTTCTTATTTGAGATAACTGGTTCTCTTTCATTATACTAGTTTGGTAGCCTCAGTAAAGCATATTATGCGCAAAGAATCTGGAAAAGAAAAAAAATTTTTTTCGAAGTTTGGAAACTCCGTTTGAATCACTTTTTTTCCGTTCTTATTTGAGATAACTGGTTCTCTTTCATTATACTAGTTTGATAGCCTCAATAAACCATATTATGCCCAAAGAATCTCGAAAAGAAAAAAAAATTTTTTCGAAGTTTAGAAACTTCATTAGAATCACTTTTTTTCCGTTCTTATTTCAGATAACTGGTTCTCTTTCATTATACTAGTTTGATAGCCTCAGTAAAGCATATTAGGCACAAAGAATCGCGAAAAGAAAAAAAATTTTTTTCGAAGTTTGGAAACTTCATTCGAATCACTTTTTTTCCGTTCTTATTTGAGATAACTGGTTCTCTTTCATTATACTAGTTTGATAGCCTCAGTAAAGCATATTATGCGTAAAGAATCTCGAAAAGAAAAAAAAATTTTTTCGAAGTTTGGAAACTTCGTTAGAATCACTTTTTTCCGTTCTTATTTGAGATAACTGATTTTCTTTCATTATACTAGTTTGATAGCCTCAGCAAAGCATATTATGCGCAAAGAATCTCGAAAAGAAAAAAAATTTTTTTCGAAGTTTGGAAACTTCATTAGAATCATTTTTTTTCCGTTCTTATTTGAGATAACTGGTTCTCTCTCATTATACTAGTTTGGTAGCCTCAGTAAAGCATATTATGCGCAAAGAATCTGGAAATGAAAAAAAATTTTTTTCGATGTTTGGAAACTTCGTTTGAATCACTTTTTTTCCGTTCTTATTTGAGATAACTGGTTCTCTTTCATTATACTAGTTTGATAGCCTCAGAAAAGCATATTATGCGCAAAGAATCTCGAAAAGAAAAAATTTTTTTTCGAAGTTTGGAAACTTCGTTTGAATCACTTTTTTTCCGTTCTTATTTGAGATAACTGGTTCTCTTTCATTATACTAGTTTGATAGCCTCAGTAAAGCATATTATGCACAAAGAATCGCGAAAAGAAAAAAAATTTTTTTCGAAGTTTGGAAACTTCGTTAGAATCACTTTTTTTCCGTTCTTATTTGAGATAACTGGTTCTCTTTCATTATACTAGTTTGATAGCCTCAGTAAAGCATATTATGCGCAAAGAATCTGGAAAAGAAAAAAAATTTTTTTCGAAGTTTGCAAACTTCGTTAGAATCACTTTTTTTCCGTTCTTATTTGAGATAACTGGTTCTCTTTCATTATACTAGTTTGATAGCCTCAGTAAAGCATATTATGCGCAAAGAATCTCGAAAAGAAAAAAAATTTTTTTCGAAGTTTGGAAACGTCGTTTGAATCACTTTTTTCCGTTCTTATTTGAGATTACTGGTTCTCTTTCATTATAGTAGTTTGATAGCCTCAGAAAAGCATATTATGCACAAAGAATCTCGAAAAGAAAAAAATTTTTTTTCGAAGTTTGGAAACTTCGTTTGAATCACTTTTTTTCCGTTCTTATTTGAGATAACTGGTTCTCTTTCATTACACTAGTTTGATAGCCTCAGTAAAGCATATTATGCACAAAGAATCGCGAAAAGAAAAAAAAAATTTTTCGAAGTTGGGTAACTTCATTAGAATCACTTTTTTTCCGTTCTTATTTGAGATAACTGGTTCTCTTTCATTATACTAGTTTGGTAGCATCAGTAAAGCATATTATGCGCAAAGAATCTGGAAAAGAAAAAAAATTTTTTTCGAAGTTTGGAAACGTCGTTTGAATCACTTTTTTCCGTTCTTATTTGAGATTACTGGTTCTCTTTGATTATACTAGTTTGATAGCCTCAGAAAAGCATATTATGCACAAAGAATCTCGAAAAGAAAAAAATTTTTTTTCGAAGTTTGGAAACTTCGTTTGAATCACTTTTTTTCCGTTCTTATTTGAGATAACTGGTTCTCTTTCATTACACTAGTTTGATAGCCTCAGTAAAGCATATTATGCACAAAGAATCGCGAAAAGAAAAAAAATTTTTTTCGAAGTTTGGAAACTTCATTAGAATCACTTTTTTTCCGTTCTTATTTGAGATAACTGGTTCTCTTTCATTATACTAGTTTGATAGCCTCAATAAAGCATATTATGCACAAAGAATCTCGAAAAGAAAAAACATTTTTTTCGAAGTTTGGAATCTTCGTTAGAATCAGTTTTTTTCCGTTCATATTTGAGATAACTGGTTCTCATTCATTGTACTAATTTGAAAGCCTCAGTAAAGCATATTATGCGCAAAGAATCTGGAAAAGAAAAAAAATTTTTTTCGTAGTTTGGAAACTTCGTTAGAATCACTTTTTTTCCGTTCTTGTTTGAGATAACTGGTTCTCTTTCATTATACTAGTTTGATACCCTCAGGAAAGCATATTATGCGCAAAGAATCTCGAAAAGAAAAAATTTTTTTTCGATGTTTGGAAACTTCGTTCGAATCACTTTTTTTCCGTTCTTATTTAAGATAACTGGTTCTCTTTCATTATACTAGTTTGATAGCCTCAGTAAAGCATATTATGCGTAAAGAATCTCGAAAAGAAAAAAAAAATTTTTCGAAGTTTGGAAACTTCGTTAGAATCACTTTTTTTCCGTTCTTATTTGAGATAACTGGTTCTCTTTCATTTTACTAGTTTGATAGCCTCAGTAAAGCATATTATGCGCAAAGAATCTCGAAAAGAAAAAAATTTTTTTTCGAAGTTTGGAAACGTCGTTTGAATCACTTTTTTCCGTTCTTATTTGAGATTACTGGTTCTCTTTCATTATAGTAGTTTGATAGCCTCAGAAAAGCATATTAAGCACAAAGAATCTCGAAAAGAAAAAAATTTTTTTTCGAAGTTTGGAAACTTCATTTGAATCACTTTTTTTCCGTTCTTATTTGAGATAACTGGTTCTCTTTCATTATACTAGTTTGATAGCCTCAGTAAAGCATATTATCCGCAAAGAATCTCGAAAAGAAAAAAATTTTTTTTCGAAGTTTGGAAACGTCGTTTGAATCACTTTTTTCCGTTCTTATTTGAGATTACTGGTTCTCTTTCATTATACTAGTTTGATAGCCTCAGAAAAGCATATTATGCACAAAGAATCTCGAAAAGAAAAAAATTTTTTTTCGAAATTTGGAAACTTCGTTTGAATCACTTTTTTTCCGTTCTTATTTGAGATAACTGGTTCTCTTTCATTATACTAGTTTGATAGCCTCAGTAAAGCATATTATGCACAAAGAATCGCGAAAAGAAAAAAATTTTTTTTCGAAGTTTGCAAACTTCATTAGAATCACTTTTTTTCCGTTCTTATTTGAGATAACTGGTTCTCTTTCATTATAGTAGTTTGATAGCCTCAGAAAAGCATATTATGCACAAAGAATCTCGAAAAGAAAAAAATTTTTTTTCGAAGTTTGGAAACTTCGTTTGAATCACTTTTTTTCCGTTCTTATTTGAGATAACTGGTTCTCTTTCATTACACTAGTTTGATAGCCTCAGTAAAGCATATTATGCACAAAGAATCGCGAAAAGAAAAAAAATTTTTTTCGAAGTTGGGAAACTTCATTAGAATCACTTTTTTTCCGTTCTTATTTGAGATAACTGGTTCTCTTTCATTATACTAGTTTGGTAGCCTCAGTAAAGCATATTATGCGCAAAGAATCTGGAAAAGAAAAAAAATTTTTTTCGAAATTTTGAAACTTCGTTTGAATCACTTTTTTTCCGTTCTTATTTGAGATAACTGGTTCTCTTTCATTATACTAGTTTGATAGCCTCAGAAAAGCATATTATGCGCAAAGAATCTCGAAAAGAAAAAAATTTTTTTTCGAAGTTTGGAAACTTCGTTTGAATCATTTTTTTTCCGTTCTTATTTGAGATAACTGGTTCTCTTTCATTATACTAGTTTGATAGCCTCAATAAAGCATATTATGCCCAAAGAATCTCGAAAAGAAAAAAATTTTTTTTCGAAGTTTGGAAACGTCGTTTGAATCACTTTTTTCCGTTCTTATTTGAGATTACTGGTTCTCTTTCATTATACTAGTTTGATAGCCTCAGTAAAGCGTATTATGCACAAAGAATCGCGAAAAGGAAAAAAATTTTTTTCGAAGTTTGGAAACTTCATTAGAATCACTTTTTTTCCGTTCTTATTTGAGATAACTGGTTCTCTTTCATTATACTAGTTTGATAGCCTCAGTAAAGCAAATTATGCGCAAAGAATCTGGAAAAGAAAAAAAATTTTTTTCAAAGTTTGGAAACTTCGTTAGAATCACTTTTTTCCGTTCTTATTTGAGATAGTTGGTTCTCTTTCATTATACTAGTTTGATAGCCTCAGAAAAGCATATTATGCGCAAAGAATCTCTAAAAGAAAAAAATTTTTTTTCGAAGTTTGGAAACTTCCTTTGAATCACTTTTTTTCCGTTCTTATTTGAGATAACTGGTTCTCTTTCATAATACAGTTTGATAGCCTCAGTAAAGCATATTATGCGCAAAGAATCTCGAAAAGAAAAAATTTTTTTTTCCAAGTTTGGAAACTTCGTTAGAATCACTTTTTTTCCGTTCTTATTTGAGATAATTGGTTCTCTCTCATTATACTACTTTGATAGCCTCAGAAAACCATATTATGCGCAAAGAATCTCGAAAAAAAAAAAAAAATTTTTTCGAAGTTTGGAAACCTCGTTTGAATCACTTTTTTTCCGTTCTTATTTGAGATAACTGGTTCTCTTTCATTATACTAGTTTGATAGCCTCAGTAAAGCATATTATGCACAAAGAATCGCGAAAAGAAGAAAAATTTTTTTCGAAGTTTGGAAACTTCATTAGAATCACTTTTTTTCCGTTCTTATTTGAGATAACTGGTTCTCTTTCATTATACTAGTTTGATAGCCTCAGTAAAGCATATTATGCGCAAAGAATCTGGAAAAGAAAAAAAATTTTTTTCGAAGTTTGGAAACTTCGTTAGAATCACTTTTTTTCCGTTCTTATTTGAGATAACTGGTTCTCTTTCATTATACTAGTTTGATAGCCTCAGAAAAGCATATTATGCGCAAAGAATCTCGAAAAGAAAAAAAATTTTTTTCGAAGTTTGGAAACTTCGTTAGAATCACTTTTTTTCCGTTCTTATTTGAGATAACTGGTTCTCTTTCATTATACTAGTTTGAGCGCCTCAGTAAAGCATATTATGCACAAAGAATCGCGAAAAGAAAAAAAATTTTTTTCGAAGTTTGGAAACTTCCTTACAATCACTTTTTTTCCGTTCTTATTTGAGATAACTGGTTCTCTTTCATTATACTAGTTTGATAGACTCAGAAAAGCATATTATGCACAAAGAATCTCGAAAAGAAAAAAATTTTTTTTCGAAGTTTGGAAACTTCGTTTGAATTACTTTTTTTCCGTTCTTATTTGAGATAACTGGTTCTCTTTCATTATACTAGTTTGATAGCCTCAATAAACCATATTATGCCCAAAGAATCTCGAAAAGAAAAAAAAATTTTTTCGAAGTTTAGAAACTTCATTAGAATCACTTTTTTTCCGTTCTTATTTCAGATAACTGGTTCTCTTTCATTATACTAGTTTGATAGCCTCAGTAAAGCATATTATGCACAAAGAATCGCGAAAAGAAAAAAAATTTTTTTCGAAGTTTGGAAACTTCATTCGAATCACTTTTTTTCCGTTCTTATTTGAGATAACTGGTTCTCTTTCATTATACTAGTTTGATAGCCTCAGTAAAGCATATTATGCTTAAAGAATCTCGAAAAGAAAAAAAATTTTTTTCGAAGTTTGGAAACTTCGTTAGAATCACTTTTTTCCGTTCTTATTTGAGATAACTGATTCTCTTTCATTACACTAGTTTGATAGCCTCAGTAAAGCATATTATGCGCAAAGAATCTCGAAAAGAAAAAAAATTTTTTTCGAAGTTTGGAAACTTCATTAGAATCATTTTTTTTCCGTTCTTATTTGAGATAACTGGTTCTCTTTCATTATACTAGTTTGGTAGCCTCAGTAAAGAATATTATGCGCAAAGAATCTGGAAATGAAAAAAAATTTTTTTCGATGTTTGGAAACTTCGTTTGAATCACTTTTTTTCCGTTCTTATTTGAGATAACTGGTTCTCTTTCATTATACTAGTTTGATAGCCTCAGAAAAGCATATTATGCGCAAAGAATCTCGAAAAGAAAAAAATTTTTTTTCGAAGTTTGGAAACTTCGTTTGAATCACTTTTTTTCCGTTCTTATTTGAGATAACTGGTTCTCTTTCATTATACTAGTTTGATAGCCTCAGTAAAGCATATTATCCGCAAAGAATCTCGAAAAGAAAAAAATTTTTTTTCGAAGTTTGGAAACTTCGTTTGAATCACTTTTTTCCGTTCTTATTTGAGATTACTGGTTCTCTTTCATTATACTAGTTTGATAGCCTCAGAAAGGCATATTATGCACAAAGAATCTCGAAAAGAAAAAAATTTTTTTTCGAAGTTTGGAAACTTCGTTTGAATCACTTTTTTTCCGTTCTTATTTGAGATAACTGGTTCTCTTTCATTATACTAGTTTGATAGCCTCAGTAAAGCATATTATGCACAAAGAATCGCGAAAAGAAAAAACATTTTTTTCGAAGTTGGGAAACTTCATTAGAATCACTTTTTTTCCGTTCTTATTTGAGATAACTGGTTCTCTTTCATAATACAGTTTGATAGCCTCAGTAAAGCATATTATGCGCAAAGAATCTCGAAAAGAAAAAATTTTTTTTTCCAAGTTTGGAAACTTCGTTAGAATCACTTTTTTTCCGTTCTTATATGAGATAATTGGTTCTCTTTCATTATACTACTTTGATAGCCTCAGAAAACCATATTATGCGCAAAGAATCTCGAAAAAAAAAAAATTTTTTTTGAAGTTTGGAAACCTCGTTTGAATCACTTTTTTTCCGTTCTTATTTGAGATAACTGGTTCTCTTTCATTATACTAGTTTGATAGCCTCAGTAAAGCATAATATGCACAAAGAATCGCGAAAAGAAAAAAAATTTTTTTCGATTTTGGAAACTTCATTAGAATCACTTTTTTTCCGTTCTTATTTGAGATAACTGGTTCTCTTTCATTATACTAGTTTGATAGCCTCAGTAAAGCATATTATGCGCAAAGAATCTGGAAAAGAAAAAAAATTTTTTTCGAAGTTTGGAAACTTCGTTAGAATCACTTTTTTTCCGTTCTTATTTGAGATAACTGGTTCTCTTTCATTATACTAGTTTGATAGCCTCACAAAAGCATATTATGCGCAAAGAATCTCGAAAAGAAAAAAAATTATTTTCGAAGTTTGGAAACATCGTTAGAATCACTTTTTTTCCGTTCTTATTTGAGATAACTGGTTCTCTTTCATTATACTAGTTTGATAGCCTCAGTAAAGCATATTATGCACAAAGAATCGCGAAAAGAAAAAAAATTTTTTTCGAAGTTTGGAAACTTCCTTAGAATCACTTTTTTTCCGTTCTTATTTGAGATAACTGGTTCTCTTTCATTATACTAGTTTGATAGACTCAGAAAAGCATATTATGCACAAAGAATCTCGAAAAGAAAAAAATTTTTTTTCGAAGTTTGGAAACTTCGTTTGAATTACTTTTTTTCCGTTCTTATTTGAGATAACTGGTTCTCTTTCATTACACTAGTTTGATAGCCTCAGTAAAGCATATTATGCACAAAGATTCGCGAAGAGAAAAAAATTTTTTTTCGAAGTTTGGAAACTTCATTAGAATCACTTTTTTTCCGTTCTTATTTGAGATAACTGGTTCTCTTTCATTATACTAGTTTGATAGCCTCAATAAAGCATATTATGCCCAAAGAATCTCGAAAAGAAAAAAATTTTTTTTCGAAGTTTGGAAACGTCGTTTGAATCACTTTTTTCCGTTCTTATTTGAGATTACTGGTTCTCTTTCATTATACTAGTTTGATAGCCTCAGAAAAGCATATTATGCACAAAGAATCTCGAAAAGAAAAAAATTTTTTTTCGAAGTTTGGAAACTTCGTTTGAATCACTTTTTTTCCGTTCTTATTTGAGATAACTGGTTCTCTTTCATTATACTAGTTTGATAGCCTCAGTAAAGCATATTATGCACAAAGAATCGCGAAAAGGAAAAAAATTTTTTTCGAAGTTTGGAAACTTCATTAGAATCACTTTTTTTCCGTTCTTATTTGAGATAACTGGTTCTCTTTCATAATACAGTTTGATAGCCTCAGTAAAGCATATTATGCGCAAAGAATCTCGAAAAGAAAAAAAATTTTTTTCGAAGTTTGGAAACTTCCTTAGAATCACTTTTTTTCCGTTCTTATTTGAGATAACTAGTTCTCTTTCATTATACTAGTTTGATAGACTCAGAAAAGCATATTATGCACAAAGAATCTCGAAAAGAAAAAAATTTTTTTTCGAAGTTTGGAAACTTCGTTTGAATTACTTTTTTTCCGTTCTTATTTGAGATAACTGGTTCTCTTTCATTACACTAGTTTGATAGCCTCAGTAAAGCATATTATGCACAAAGATTCGCGAAGAGAAAAAAATTTTTTTTCGAAGTTTGGAAACTTCATTAGAATCACTTTTTTTCCGTTCTTATTTGAGATAACTGGTTCTCTTTCATTATACTAGTTTGATAGCCTCAATAAAGCATATTATGCCCAAAGAATCTCGAAAAGAAAAAAATTTTTTTTCGAAGTTTGGAAACGTCGTTTGAATCACTTTTTTCCGTTCTTATTTGAGATTACTGGTTCTCTTTCATTATACTAGTTTGATAGCCTCAGAAAAGCATATTATGCACAAAGAATCTCGAAAAGAAAAAAATTTTTTTTCGAAGTTTGGAAACTTCGTTTGAATCACTTTTTTTCCGTTCTTATTTGAGATAACTGGTTCTCTTTCATTATACTAGTTTGATAGCCTCAGTAAAGCATATTATGCACAAAGAATCGCGAAAAGGAAAAAAATTTTTTTCGAAGTTTGGAAACTTCATTAGAATCACTTTTTTTCCGTTCTTATTTGAGATAACTGGTTCTCTTTCATAATACAGTTTGATAGCCTCAGTAAAGCATATTATGCGCAAAGAATCTCGAAAAGAAAAAATTTTTTTTTCCAAGTTTGGAAACTTCGTTAGAATCACTTTTTTTCCGTTCTTATTTGAGATAATTGGTTCTCTTTCATTATACTACTTTGATAGCCTCAGAAAACCATATTATGCGCAAAGAATCTCGAAAAAAAAAAAAAAAAATTTTCGAAGTTTGGAAACCTCGTTTGAATCACTTTTTTTCCGTTCTTATTTGAGATAACTGGTTCTCTTTCATTATACTACTTTGATAGCCTCAGAAAACCATATTATGCTCAAAGAATCTCGAAAAGAAAAAAATTTTTTTCGATGTTTGGAAACTTCGTTTGAATCATTTTTTTCCGTTCTTATTTGAGATAACTGGTTCTCTTTCATTATACTAGTTTGATAGCCTCAGTAAAGCATATTATGCACAAAGAATCGCGAAAAGAAAAAAAATTTTTTCGAAGTTTGGAAACTTCGTTAGAATCACTTTTTTTCCGTTCTTATTTGAGATAACTGGTTCTCTTTCATTATACTAGTTTGATAGCCTCAGTAAAGCATATTATGCGCAAAGAATCTGGAAAAGAAAAAAAATTTTTTTCGAAGTTTGGAAACTTCGTTAGAATCACTTTTTTTCCGTTCTTATTTGAGATAACTGGTTCTCTTTCATTATACTAGTTTGATAGCCTCAGTAAAGCATATTATGCGCAAAGAATCTCGAAAAGAAAAAAAATTTTTTTCGAAGTTTGGAAACTTCGTTTGAATCACTTTTTTTCCGTTCTTATTTGAGATAACTGGTTCTCTTTCATTGCACCAGTTTGATAGCCTCAGTAAAGCATATTATGCACAAAGAATCGCGAAAAGAAAAAAAATTTTTTTCGAAGTTGGGAAACTTCATTAGAATCACTTTTTTTCCGTTCTTATTTGAGATAACTGGTTCTCTTTCATTATACTAGTTTGGTAGCATCAGTAAAGCATATTATGCGCAAAGAATCTGGAAAAGAAAAAAAAATTTTTTCCAAGTTTGGAAACTTCGTTAGAATCACTTTTTTTCCGTTCTTATTTGAGATAACTTGTTCTCTTTCATTATACTAGTTTGATAGCCTCAGTAAAGCATATTATGCGCAAAGAATCTCGAAAAGAAAAAATTTTTTTTCCAAGTTTGGAAACTTCGTTAGAATCACTTTTTTTCCGTTCTTATTTGAGATAACTGGTTCTCTTTCATTATACTACTTTGATAGCCTCAGAAAACCATATTATGCTCAAAGAATCTCGAAAAGAAAAAAATTTTTTTCGAAGTTTGGAAACTTCGTTTGAATCACTTTTTTTCCGTTCTTATTTGAGATAACTGGTTCTCTTTCATTACACTAGTTTGATAGCCTCAGTAAAGCATATTATGCACAAAGAATCGCGAAAAGAAAAAAAAATTTTTTCGAAGTGTGGAAACTTCGTTAGAATCACATTTTTTCCGTTCTTATTTGAGATAACTGGTTCTCTTTCATTATACTAGTTTGATAGCCTCAGTAAAGCATATTATGCGCAAAGAATCTGGAAAAGAAAAAAAATTTTTTTCGAAGTTTGGAAACTTCGTTAGAATCACTTTTTTTCCGTTCTTATTTGAGATAACTGGTTCTCTTTCATTATACTAGTTTGATACCCTAAGGAAAGCATATTATGCGCAAAGAATCTCGAAAAGAAAAAATTTTTTTTCGATGTTTGGAAACTTCGTTCGAATCACTTTTTTTCCGTTCTTATTTAAGATAACTGGTTCTCTTTCATTATACTAGTTTGATAGCCTCAGTAAAGCATATTATGCGTAAAGAATCTCGAAAAGAAAAAAAAAATTTTTCGAAGTTTGGAAACTTCGTTAGAATCACTTTTTTTCCGTTCTTATTTGAGATAACTGGTTCTCTTTCATTATACTAGTTTGATAGCCTCAGTAAAGCATATTATGCGCAAAGAATCTCGAAAAGAAAAAAAATTTTTTTCGAAGTTTGGAAACGTCGTTTGAATCACTTTTTTCCGTTCTTATTTGAGATTACTGGTTCTCTTTCATTATACTAGTTTGATAGCCTCAGTAAAGCGTATTATGCACAAAGAATCGCGAAAAGGAAAAAAATTTTTTTCGAAGTTTGGAAACTTCATTAGAATCACTTTTTTTCCGTTCTTATTTGAGATAACTGGTTCTCTTTCATTATACTAGTTTGATAGCCTCAGTAAAGCAAATTATGCGCAAAGAATCTGGAAAAGAAAAAAAATTTTTTTCAAAGTTTGGAAACTTCGTTAGAATCACTTTTTTCCGTTCTTATTTGAGATAGTTGGTTCTCTTTCATTATACTAGTTTGATAGCCTCAGAAAAGCATATTATGCGCAAAGAATCTCTAAAAGAAAAAAATTTTTTTTCGAAGTTTGGAAACTTCCTTTGAATCACTTTTTTTCCGTTCTTATTTGAGATAACTGGTTCTCTTTCATAATACAGTTTGATAGCCTCAGTAAAGCATATTATGCGCAAAGAATCTCGAAAAGAAAAAATTTTTTTTTCCAAGTTTGGAAACTTCGTTAGAATCACTTTTTTTCCGTTCTTATTTGAGATAATTGGTTCTCTCTCATTATACTACTTTGATAGCCTCAGAAAACCATATTATGCGCAAAGAATTTGGAAAAAAAAAAAAAAATTTTTTCGAAGTTTGGAAACCTCGTTTGAATCACTTTTTTTCCGTTCTTATTTGAGATAACTGGTTCTCTTTCATTATACTAGTTTGATAGCCTCAGTAAAGCATATTATGCACAAAGAATCGCGAAAAGAAGAAAAATTTTTTTCGAAGTTTGGAAACTTCATTAGAATCACTTTTTTTCCGTTCTTATTTGAGATAACTGGTTCTCTTTCATTATACTAGTTTGATAGCCTCAGTAAAGCATATTATGCGCAAAGAATCTGGAAAAGAAAAAAAATTTTTTTCGAAGTTTGGAAACTTCGTTAGAATCACTTTTTTTCCGTTCTTATTTGAGATAACTGGTTCTCTTTCATTATACTAGTTTGATAGCCTCAGAAAAGCATATTATGCGCAAAGAATCTCGAAAAGAAAAAAAATTTTTTTCGAAGTTTGGAAACTTCGTTAGAATCACTTTTTTTCCGTTCTTATTTGAGATAACTGGTTCTCTTTCATTATACTAGTTTGAGCGCCTCAGTAAAGCATATTATGCACAAAGAATCGCGAAAAGAAAAAAAATTTTTTTCGAAGTTTGGAAACTTCCTTACAATCACTTTTTTTCCGTTCTTATTTGAGATAACTGGTTCTCTTTCATTATACTAGTTTGATAGACTCAGAAAAGCATATTATGCACAAAGAATCTCGAAAAGAAAAAAATTTTTTTTCGAAGTTTGGAAACTTCGTTTGAATTACTTTTTTTCCGTTCTTATTTGAGATAACTGGTTCTCTTTCATTACACTAGTTTGATAGCCTCAGTAAAGCATATTATGCACAAAGATTCGCGAAGAAAAAAAAAAATTTTTTTCGAAGTTTGGAAACTTCATTAGAATCACTTTTTTTCCGTTCTTATTTGAGATAACTGGTTCTCTTTCATTATACTAGTTTGGTAGCCTCAGTAAAGCATATTATGCGCAAAGAATCTGGAAAAGAAAAAAAATTTTTTTCGAAGTTTGGAAACTTCGTTAGAATCACTTTTTTCCGTTCTTATTTGAGATAACTGATTCTCTTTCATTACACTAGTTTGATAGCCTCAGTAAAGCATATTATGCGCAAAGAATCTCGAAAAGAAAAAAAATTTTTTTCGAAGTTTGGAAACTTCATTAGAATCATTTTTTTTCCGTTCTTATTTGAGATAACTGGTTCTCTTTCATTATACTAGTTTGGTAGCCTCAGTAAAGAATATTATGCGCAAAGAATCTGGAAATGAAAAAAAATTTTTTTCGATGTTTGGAAACTTCGTTTGAATCACTTTTTTTCCGTTCTTATTTGAGATAACTGGTTCTCTTTCATTATACTAGTTTGATAGCCTCAGAAAAGCATATTATGCGCAAAGAATCTCGAAAAGAAAAAAATTTTTTTTCGAAGTTTGGAAACTTCGTTTGAATCACTTTTTTTCCGTTCTTATTTGAGATAACTGGTTCTCTTTCATTATACTAGTTTGATAGCCTCAGTAAAGCATATTATCCGCAAAGAATCTCGAAAAGAAAAAAATTTTTTTTCGAAGTTTGGAAACTTCGTTTGAATCACTTTTTTCCGTTCTTATTTGAGATTACTGGTTCTCTTTCATTATACTAGTTTGATAGCCTCAGAAAGGCATATTATGCACAAAGAATCTCGAAAAGAAAAAAATTTTTTTTCGAAGTTTGGAAACTTCGTTTGAATCACTTTTTTTCCGTTCTTATTTGAGATAACTGGTTCTCTTTCATTATACTAGTTTGATAGCCTCAGTAAAGCATATTATGCACAAAGAATCGCGAAAAGAAAAAACATTTTTTTCGAAGTTGGGAAACTTCATTAGAATCACTTTTTTTCCGTTCTTATTTGAGATAACTGGTTCTCTTTCATAATACAGTTTGATAGCCTCAGTAAAGCATATTATGCGCAAAGAATCTCGAAAAGAAAAAATTTTTTTTTCCAAGTTTGGAAACTTCGTTAGAATCACTTTTTTTCCGTTCTTATTTGAGATAATTGGTTCTCTTTCATTATACTACTTTGATAGCCTCAGAAAACCATATTATGCGCAAAGAATCTCGAAAAAAAAAAAAAAAAATTTTCGAAGTTTGGAAACCTCGTTTGAATCACTTTTTTTCCGTTCTTATTTGAGATAACTGGTTCTCTTTCATTATACTACTTTGATAGCCTCAGAAAACCATATTATGCTCAAAGAATCTCGAAAAGAAAAAAATTTTTTTCGATGTTTGGAAACTTCGTTTGAATCATTTTTTTCCGTTCTTATTTGAGATAACTGGTTCTCTTTCATTATACTAGTTTGATACCCTAAGGAAAGCATATTATGCGCAAAGAATCTCGAAAAGAAAAAATTTTTTTTCGATGTTTGGAAACTTCGTTCGAATCACTTTTTTTCCGTTCTTATTTAAGATAACTGGTTCTCTTTCATTATACTAGTTTGATAGCCTCAGTAAAGCATATTATGCGTAAAGAATCTCGAAAAGAAAAAAAAAATTTTTCGAAGTTTGGAAACTTCGTTAGAATCACTTTTTTTCCGTTCTTATTTGAGATAACTGGTTCTCTTTCATTATACTAGTTTGATAGCCTCAGTAAAGCATATTATGCGCAAAGAATCTCGAAAAGAAAAAAAATTTTTTTCGAAGTTTGGAAACGTCGTTTGAATCACTTTTTTCCGTTCTTATTTGAGATTACTGGTTCTCTTTCATTATAGTAGTTTGATAGCCTCAGAAAAACATATTAAGCACAAAGAATCTCGAAAAGAAAAAAATTTTTTTTCGAAGTTTGGAAACTTCATTTGAATCACTTTTTTTCCGTTCTTATTTGAGATAACTGGTTCTCTTTCATTATACTAGTTTGATAGCCTCAGTAAAGCATATTATCCGCAAAGAATCTCGAAAAGAAAAAAAATTTTTTTCGAAGTTTGGAAACGTCGTTTGAATCACTTTTTTCCGTTCTTATTTGAGATTACTGGTTTTCTTTCATTATACTAGTTTGATAGCCTCAGAAAAGCATATTATGCACAAAGAATCTCGAAAAGAAAAAAATTTTTTTTCGAAGTTTGGAAACTTCGTTTGAATCACTTTTTTTCCGTTCTTATTTGAGATAACTGGTTCTCTTTCATTATACTAGTTTGATAGCCTCAGTAAAGCATATTATGCACAAACAATCGCGAAAAGAAAAAAATTTTTTTTCGAAGTTTGCAAACTTCATTAGAATCACTTTTTTTCCGTTCTTATTTGAGATAACTGGTTCTCTTTCATTATAGTAGTTTGATAGCCTCAGAAAAGCATATTATGCACAAAGAATCTCGAAAAGAAAAAAATTTTTTTTCGAAGTTTGGAAACTTCGTTTGAATCACTTTTTTTCCGTTCTTATTTGAGATAACTGGTTCTCTTTCATTACACTAGTTTGATAGCCTCAGTAAAGCATATTATGCACAAAGAATCGCGAAAAGAAAAAACATTTTTTTCGAAGTTGGGAAACTTCATTAGAATCACTTTTTTTCCGTTCTTATTTGAGATAACTGGTTCTCTTTCATAATACAGTTTGATAGCCTCAGTAAAGCATATTATGCGCAAAGAATCTCGAAAAGAAAATTTTTTTTTTTCCAAGTTTGGAAACTTCGTTAGAATCACTTTTTTTCCGTTCTTATTTGAGATAATTTGTTCTCTTTCATTATACTACTTTGATAGCCTCAGAAAACCATATTATGCGCAAAGAATCTCGAAAAAAAAAAAAAATTTTTCGAAGATTGGAAACCTCGTTTGAATCACGTTTTTTCCGTTCTTATTTGAGATAACTGGTTCTCTTTCATTATACTAGTTTGATAGCCTCAGTAAAGCATATTATGCACAAAGAATCGCGAAAAGAAAAAAAATTTTTTTCGAAGTTTGGAAACTTCATTAGAATCACTTTTTTTCCGTTCTTATTTGAGATAACTGGTTCTCTTTCATTATACTAGTTTGATAGCCTCAGTAAAGCATATTATGCGCAAAGAATCTGGAAAAGAAAAAAAATTTTTTTCGAAGTTTGGAAACTTCGTTAGAATCACTTTTTTTCCGTTCTTATTTGAGATAACTGGTTCTCTTTCATTATACTAGTTTGATAGCCTCAGAAAAGCATATTATGCGCAAAGAATCTCGAAAAGAAAAAAAATTTTTTTCGAAGTTTGGAAACATCGTTAGAATCACTTTTTTTCCGTTCTTATTTGAGATAACTGGTTCTCTTTCATTATACTAGTTTGATAGCCTCAGTAAAGCATATTATATACAAAGAATCGCGAAAAGAAAAAAAATTTTTTTCGAAGTTTGGAAACTTCCTTAGAATCACTTTTTTTCCGTTCTTATTTGAGATAACTGGTTCTCTTTCATTATACTAGTTTGATAGACTCAGAAAAGCATATTATGCACAAAGAATCTCGAAAAGAAAAAAAATTTTTTTCGAAGTTTGGAAACTTCGTTTGAATTACTTTTTTTCCGTTCTTATTTGAGATAACTGGTTCTCTTTCATTACACTAGTTTGATAGCCTCAGTAAAGCATATTATGCACAAAGATTCGCGAAGAAAAAAAAATTTTTTTTCGAAGTTTGGAAACTTCATTAGAATCACTTTTTTTCCGTTCTTATTTGAGATAACTGGTTCTCTTTCATTATACTAGTTTGGTAGCCTCAGTAAAGCATATTAGGCGCAAAGAATCTGGAAAAGAAAAAAAATTTTTTTCGAAGTTTGGAAACTTCGTTTGAATCACTTTTTTTCCGTTCTTATTTGAGATAACTGGTTCTCTTTCATTATACTAGTTTGATAGCCTCAATAAACCATATTATGCCCAAAGAATCTCGAAAAGAAAAAAAAATTTTTTCGAAGTTTAGAAACTTCATTAGAATCACTTTTTTTCCGTTCTTATTTCAGATAACTGGTTCTCTTTCATTATACTAGTTTGATAGCCTCAGTAAAGCATATTAGGCACAAAGAATCGCGAAAAGAAAAAAAATTTTTTTCGAAGTTTGGAAACTTCATTCGAATCACTTTTTTTCCGTTCTTATTTGAGATAACTGGTTCTCTTTCATTATACTAGTTTGATAGCCTCAGTAAAGCATATTATGCGTAAAGAATCTCGAAAAGAAAAAAAAATTTTTTCGAAGTTTGGAAACTTCGTTAGAATCACTTTTTTCCGTTCTTATTTGAGATAACTGATTCTCTTTCATTATACTAGTTTGATAGCCTCAGCAAAGCATATTATGCGCAAAGAATCTCGAAAAGAAAAAAAATTTTTTTCGAAGTTTGGAAACTTCATTAGAATCATTTTTTTTCCGTTCTTATTTGAGATAACTGGTTCTCTTTCATTATACTAGTTTGGTAGCCTCAGTAAAGCATATTATGCGCAAAGAATCTGGAAATGAAAAAAAATTTTTTTCGATGTTTGGAAACTTCGTTAGAATCACTTTTTTTCCGTTCTTAATTGAGATAACTGGTTCTCTTTCATTACACTAGTTTGATAGCCTCAGAAAAGCATATTATGCGCAAAGAATCTCCAAAAGGAAAAAAATCTTTTTTCAAAGTTTGGAAACTTCCTTAGAAACACTTTTTTTCCATTCTTATTTGAGTTAACTGGTTCTCTTTCATTATACTAGTTTGATAGCCTCAGAAAAGCATATTATGCACAAAGAATCTCGAAAGAAAAATTTTTTTTTTCGAAGTTTGGAAACTTCGTTAGAATCACTTTTTTTCCGTTCTTATTTGAGATAACTGGTTCTCTTTCATTATACTAGTTTGATAGCCTCAGAAAAGCATATTATGCGCAAAGAATCTCGAAAATAAAAAAAAAATTTTTTGAAGTTTGAAACTTCGTTAGAATCACTTTTTTTCCGTTCTTATTTGAGATAACTGGTTCTCTTTAATTATACTATTTTGATAGCCTCAGAAAAGCATATTATGCGCAAGGAATCTCGAAAAGAAAAAAAAATTTTTTCGTAGTTTGGAAACTTCGTTAGAATCACTTTTTTCCGTTCTTATTTGAGATAACTGGTTCTCTTTCATTTTACTAGTTTGATAGCCTCAGAAAAGCATATTATGCGCAAAGAATCTCGAAAAGAAATAAAAATTTTTCGAAATTTGGAAACTTCGTTAGAATCACCTTTATTCCGTTCTTATTTGAGATAACTGGTTCTCTTTCATTATACTAATTAGATAGCCTCAGAAAAGCATATTATGCGCAAAGAATCTCGAAAAGAAAAAAATCTTTTTTCGAAGTTTGGAAACTTCCTTAGAAACACTTTTTTTCCATTCTTATTTGAGTTAACTGGTTCTCTTTCATTATAGTAGTTTGATAGCCTCAGAAAAGCATATTATGCGCATTGAATCTCGAAATGAAAGAAATTTTTTTTCTAGTTTGGAAACTTCCTTAGAATCACTTTTTTCCGTTCTTATTTGAGATTACTGCTTCTCTTTCATTATACTAGTTTGATAGCCTCAGAAAAGCATATTATGCGCAAAGAATCTCGAAAAAAAATTTTTTTTTTCGAAGTTTGGAATCTTCATTAGAATCACTTTTTTTCCATTCTTATTTGAGATAACTGGTAAAATCTCATTATACTAGTTTGATAGCCTCAGAAAACCATATTATGCCCAAAGAATCTCGAAAAGAAAAAAAATTTTTTTCGAAGTTTGGAAACGTCGTTTGAATCACTTTTTTCCGTTCTTATTTGAGATAACTGGTTCTCTTTCATTATACTAGTTTGATAGCCTCAGAAAAGCATATTATGCGCAAAGAATCTCGAAAAGAAAAAAATTTTTTTTCGAAGTTTGGAAACGTCTTTTGAATCACTTTTTTCCGTTCTTATTTCAGATAACTGGTTCTCTTTCATTATAGTAGTTTGATAGCCTCAGAAAAGCATATTATGCGCATAGAATCTCGAAATGAAAAAAAATTTTTTTCGAAGTTAGGAAACTTCCTTAGAATCACTTTTTTTCCATTCTTATTTGAGATAACTGGTTCTCTTTCATTATACTAGTTTGATAGCCTCAGAAAAGCATATTATGCGCAAAGAATCTCGAAAAGAAAAAAATTTTTTTTCTAAGTTTGGAAACTTCGTTAGAATCACTTTTTTTCCGTTCTTATTTGAGATAACTGGTTCTCTTTCATTATACTAGTTTGATAGCCTCAGTAAAGCATATTATGCCCAAAGAATCTCGAAAAGAAAAAAAATTTTTTTCGAAGTTTGGAAACGTCGTTTGAATCACTTTTTTCCGTTCTTATTTGAGATTACTGGTTCTCTTTCATTATAGTAGTTTGATAGCCTCAGAAAACCATATTATGCACAAAGAATCTCGAAAAGAAAAAAATTTTTTTTCGAAATTTGGAAACTTCGTTTGAATCACTTTTTTTCCGTTCTTATTTGAGATAACTGGTCCTCTTTCATTACACTAGTTTGATAGCCTCAGTTAAGCATATTATGCGCAAAGAATCTCGAAAAGAAAAAAAATTTTTTTCGAAGTTTGGAAACTTCGTTAGAATCACTTTTTTTCCGTTCTTATTTGAGATAACTGGTTCTCTTTCATTATAGTAGTTTGATAGCCTCAGAAAAGCATATTATGCACAAAGAATCTCGAAAAGAAAAAAATTTTTTTTCGAAGTTTGGAACGTCGTTTGAATCACTTTTTTCCGTTCTTATTTGAGATTACTGGTTCTCTTTCATTATACTAGTTTGATAGCCTCACAAAAGCATATTATGCACCAAGAATCTCGAAAAGAAAAAAATTTTTTTTCGAACTTTGGAAACTTCGTTTGAATCACTTTTTTTCCGTTCTTATTTGAGATAACTGGTTCTCTTTCATTATACTAGTTTGATAGCCTCAGTAAAGCATATTATGCACAAAGAATCGCGAAAAGAAAAAAAATTTTTTTCGAAGTTTGGAAACTTCATTAGAATCACTTTTTTTCCGTTCTTATTTGAGATAACTGGTTCTCTTTCATTATATTAGTTTGATAGCCTCAGTAAAGCATATTATGCGCAAAGAATCTGGAAAAGAAAAAAAATTTTTTTCGAAGTTTGGAAACTTCGTTAGAATCACTTTTATTCCGTTCTTATTTGAGATAACTGGTTCTCTTTCAATATATTAGTTTGATAGCCTCAGAAAAGCATATTATGCGCAAAGAATCTCGAAAAGAAAAAAAATTTTTTTCGAAGTTTGGAAACTTCGTTAGAATCACTTTTTTTCCGTTCTTATTTGAGATATCTGGTTCTCTTTCATTACAGTAGTTTGATAGCCTCAGTAAAGCATATTATGCGCAAAGTTTCTGGAAAAGAAAAAAAATTTTTTTCGAAGTTTGGAAACTTCGTTAGAATCACTTTTTTTCCGTTCTTATTTGAGATAACTGGTTCTCTTTCATTATACTACTTTGGTAGCCTCAGTAAAGCATATTATGCGCAAAGAATCTGGAAAAGAAAAAAAATTTTTTTCGAAATTTTGAAACTTCGTTTGAATCACTTTTTTTCCGTTCTTATTTGAGATAACTGGTTCTCTTTCATTATACTAGTTTGATAGCCTCAGAAAAGCATATTATGCGCAAAGAATCTCGAAAAGAAAAAAATTTTTTTTCGAAGTTTGGAAACTTCGTTTGAATCATTTTTTTTCCGTTCTTATTTGAGATAACTGGTTCTCTTTCATTATACTAGTTTGGTAGCCTCAGTAAAGCATATTATGCGCAAAGAATCTGGAAAAGAAAAAAAATTTTTTTCGAAGTTTGGAAACTTCGTTTGAATCACTTTTTTTCCGTTCTTATTTGAGATAACTGGTTCTCTTTCATTATACTAGTTTGATAACCTCAGTAAAGCATATTATGCACAAAGAATCGCGAAAAGAAAAAAAATTTTTTTCGAAGTTTGGAAACTTCATTAGAATCACTTTTTTTCCGTTCTTATTTGAGATAACTGGTTCTCTTTCATTATACTAGTTTGACAGCCTCAGTAAAGCATATTATGCGCAAAGAATCTGGAAAAGAAAAAAAAATTTTTTCCAAGTTTGGAAACTTCGTTAGAATCACTTTTTTTCCGTTCTTATTTGAGATAACTTGTTCTCTTTCATTATACTACTTTGATAGCCTCAGAAAACCATATTATGCTCAAAGAATCTCGAAAAGAAAAAAATTTTTTTCGAATTTTGGAAACTTCGTTTGAATCACTTTTTTTCCGTTCTTATTTGAGATAACTGGTTCTCTTTCATTATACTAGTTTGATAGCCTCAGTAAAGCATATTATGCACAAAGAATCGCGAAAAGAAAAAAAATTTTTTCGAAGTTTGGAAACTTCGTTAGAATCACTTTTTTTCCGTTCTTATTTGAGATAACTGGTTCTCTTTCATTATATTGGTTTGATAGCCTCAGTAAAGCATATTATGCGCAAAGAATCTCGAAAAGAAAAAATTTTTTCTTCGAAGTTTGGAAACTTCGTTAGAATCACTTTTTTTGCGTTCTTATTTGAGATACCTGGTTCTCTTTCATTATACTAGTTTGATAGCCTCAGAAAAGCATATTATGCGCAAAGATTCTCGAAAAGAAAAATTTTTTTTTCGAAGTTTGGAAACTTCATTAGAATCACTTTTTTTCCATTCTTATTTGAGATAAATGGTAATCTCTCATTATACTAGTTTGATAGCCTAAGAAAAGCATATTATGCGCAAAGAATCTCGAAAAGAAAAAATTTTTTCTTCGAAGTTTGGAAACTTCGTTAGAATCACTTTTTTTCCGTTCTTAATTGAGATAACTGGTTCTCTTTCATTATACTAGTTTGATAGCCTCAGAAAAGCATATTATGCGCAAAGAATCTCCAAAAGGAAAAAAATCTTTTTTCAAAGTTTGGAAACTTCCTTAGAAACACTTTTTTTCCATTCTTATTTGAGTTAACTGGTTCTCTTTCATTATACTAGTTTGATAGCCTCAGAAAAGCATATTATGCACAAAGAATCTCGAAAGAAAAATTTTTTTTTTCGAAGTTTGGAAACTTCGTTAGAATCACTTTTTTTCCGTTCTTATTTGAGATAACTGGTTCTCTTTCATTATACTAGTTTGATAGCCTCAGAAAAGCATATTATGCGCAAAGAATCTCGAAAATAAAAAAAAAATTTTTCGAAGTTTGAAACTTCGTTAGAATCACTTTTTTTCCGTTCTTATTTGAGATAACTGGTTCTCTTTAATTATACTATTTTGATAGCCTCAGAAAAGCATATTATGCGCAAGGAATCACGAAAAGAAAAAAAAATTTTTTCGAAGTTTGGAAACTTCGTTAGAATCACTTTTTTTCCGTTCTTATTTGAGATAACTGGTTCTCTTTCATTTTACTAGTTTGATAGCCTCAGAAAAGCATATTATGCGCAAAGAATCTCGAAAAGAAATAAAAATTTTTCGAAATTTGGAAACTTCCTTAGAATCACCTTTATTCCGTTCTTATTTGAGATAACTGGTTCTCTTTCATTATACTAGTTTGATAGCCTCAGTAAAGCATATTATGCGCAAAGAATATGGAAAAAAAAAAAAATTTTCGAAGTTTGGAAACGTCTTTTGAATCACTTTTTTTCCGTTCTTATTTGAGATAACTGGTTCTCTTTCATTATACTAGTTTGATAGCCTCAGAAAAGCATATTATGCGTAAAGAATCTCGAAAAGAAAAAAATTTTTTTTCGAAGTTTGGAAACTTCTTTAGAATCACTTTTTTTCCGTTCTTATTTGAGATAACTGGTTCTCTTTCATTATACTAATTAGATAGCCTCAGAAAAGCATATTATGCGCAAAGAATCTCGAAAAGAAAAAAATCTTTTTTCGAAGTTTGGAAACTTCCTTAGAAACACTTTTTTTCCATTCTTATTTGAGTTAACTGGTTCTCTTTCATTATAGTAGTTTGATAGCCTCAGAAAAGCATATTATGCGCATTGAATCTCGAAATGAAAGAAATTTTTTTTCTAGTTTGGAAACTTCCTTAGAATCACTTTTTTCCGTTCTTATTTGAGATTACTGCTTCTCTTTCATTATACTAGTTTGATAGCCTCAGAAAAGCATATTATGCGCAAAGAATCTCGAAAAAAAAAAAATTTTTTTTCGAAGTTTGGAAACGTCTTTTGAATCACTTTTTTCCGTTCTTATTTCAGATAACTGGTTCTCTTTCATTATAGTAGTTTGATAGCCTCAGAAAAGCATATTATGCGCATAGAATCTCGAAATGAAAAAAAAATTTTTTCGAAGTTAGGAAACTTCCTTAGAATCACTTTTTTTCCATTCTTATTTGAGATAACTGGTTCTCTTTCATTATACTAGTTTGGTAGCATCAGTAAAGCATATTATGCGCAAAGAATCTGGAAAAGAAAAAAAAAATTTTCGAAGTTTGGAAACGTCTTTTGAATCACTTTTTTTCCGTTCTTATTTGAGATAACTGGTTCTCTTTCATTATACTAGTTTGATAGCCTCAGAAAAGCATATTATGCGCAAAGAATCTCGAAAAGAAAAAAATTTTTTTTCGAAGTTTGGAAACTTCTTTAGAATCACTTTTTTTCCGTTCTTATTTGAGATAACTGGTTCTCTTTCATTATACTAATTAGATAGCCTCAGAAAAGCATATTATGCGCAAAGAATCTCGAAAAGAAAAAAATCTTTTTTCGAAGTTTGGAAACTTCCTTAGAAACACTTTTTTTCCATTCTTATTTGAGTTAACTGGTTCTCTTTCATTATAGTAGTTTGATAGCCTCAGAAAAGCATATTATGCGCATTGAATCTCGAAATGAAAGAAATTTTTTTTCTAGTTTGGAAACTTCCTTAGAATCACTTTTTTCCGTTCTTATTTGAGATTACTGCTTCTCTTTCATTATACTAGTTTGATAGCCTCAGAAAAGCATATTATGCGCAAAGAATCTCGAAAAAAAAAAAATTTTTTTTCGAAGTTTGGAAACGTCTTTTGAATCACTTTTTTCCGTTCTTATTTCAGATAACTGGTTCTCTTTCATTATAGTAGTTTGATAGCCTCAGAAAAGCATATTATGCGCATAGAATCTCGAAATGAAAAAAAAATTTTTTCGAAGTTAGGAAACTTCCTTAGAATCACTTTTTTTCCATTCTTATTTGAGATAACTGGTTCTCTTTCATTATACTAGTTTGGTAGCATCAGTAAAGCATATTATGCGCAAAGAATCTGGAAAAGAAAAAAAAAATTTTTCCAAGTTTGGAAACTTCGTTAGAATCATTTTTTTTCCGTTCTTATTTGAGATAACTGGTTCTCTTTCATTATACTAGTTTGGTAGCCTCAGTAAAGCATATTATGCGCAAAGAATCTGGAAAAGAAAAAAAATTTTTTTCGAAGTTTGGAAACTTCGTTTGAATCACTTTTTTTCCGTTCTTCTTTGAGATAACTTGTTCTCTTTCATTTACTAGTTTGATAGCCTCAGTAAAGCATATTATGCGCAAAGAATCTCGAAAAGAAAAAATTTTTTTTTCCAAGTTTGGAAACTTCGTTAGAATCACTTTTTTTCCGTTCTTATTTGAGATAACTGGTTCTCTTTCATTATACTACTTTGATAGCCTCAGAAAACCATATTATGCTCAAAGAATCTCGAAAAGAAAAAAATTTTTTTCGATGTTTGGAAACTTCGTTTGAATCACTTTTTTTCCGTTCTTATTTGAGATAACTGGTTCTCTTTCATTATACTAGTTTGATAGCCTCAGTAAAGCATATTATGCACAAAGAATCGCGAAAAGAAAAAAAATTTTTTCGAAGTTTGGAAACTTCGTTAGAATCACTTTTTTTCCGTTCTTATTTGAGATAACTGGTTCTCTTTCATTATACTAGTTTGATAGCCTCAGTAAAGCATATTATGCGCAAAGAATCTGGAAAAGAAAAAAAATTTTTTTCGAAGTTTGGAAACTTCGTTAGAATCACTTTTTTTCCGTTCTTATTTGAGATAACTGGTTCTCTTTCATTATACTAGTTTGATAGCCTCAGTAAAGCATATTATGCGCAAAGAATCTCGAAAAGAAAAAAAATTTTTTTCGAAGTTTGGAAACTTCATTTGAATCACTTTTTTTCCGTTCTTATTTGAGATAACTGGTTCTCTTTCATTACACCAGTTTGATAGCCTCAGTAAAGCATATTATGCACAAAGAATCGCGAAAAGAAAAAAAATTTTTTTCGAAGTTTGGAAACTTCGTTAGAATCACTTTTTTTCCGTTCTTATTTGAGATAACTGGTTCTCTTTCATTATACTAGTTTGATACCCTCAGGAAAGCATATTATGCGCAAAGAATCTCGAAAAGAAAAAATTTTTTTTCGAAGTTTGGAAACTTCATTTGAATCACTTTTTTTCCGTTCTTATTTCAGATAACTGGTTCTCTTTCATTATACTAGTTTGATAGCCTCAGTAAAGCATATTATGCACAAACAATCGCGAAAAGAAAAAAATTTTTTTTCGAAGTTTGCAAACTTCATTAGAATCACTTTTTTCCGTTCTTATTTGAGATAACTGGTTCTCTTTCATTATAGTAGTTTGATAGCCTCAGAAAAGCATATTATGCACAAAGAATCTCGAAAAGAAAAAAATTTTTTTTCGAAGTTTGGAAACTTCGTTTGAATCACTTTTTTTCCGTTCTTATTTGAGATAACTGGTTCTCTTTCATTACACTAGTTTGATAGCCTCAGTAAAGCATATTATGCACAAAGAATCGCGAAAAGAAAAAACATTTTTTTCGAAGTTGGGAAACTTCATTAGAATCACTTTTTTCCGTTCTTATTTGAGATAACTGGTTCTCTTTCATTTTACTAGTTTGATAGCCTCAGAAAAGCATATTATGCGCAAAGAATCTCGAAAAGAAATAAAAATTTTTCGAAATTTGGAAACTTCGTTAGAATCACCTTTATTCCGTTCTTATTTGAGATAACTGGTTCTCTTTCATTATACTAATTAGATAGCCTCAGAAAAGCATATTATGCGCAAAGAATCTCGAAAAGAAAAAAATCTTTTTTCGAAGTTTGGAAACTTCCTTAGAAACACTTTTTTTCCATTCTTATTTGAGTTAACTGGTTCTCTTTCATTATAGTAGTTTGATAGCCTCAGAAAAGCATATTATGCGCATTGAATCTCGAAATGAAAGAAATTTTTTTTCTAGTTTGGAAACTTCCTTAGAATCACTTTTTTCCGTTCTTATTTGAGATTACTGCTTCTCTTTCATTATACTAGTTTGATAGCCTCAGAAAAGCATATTATGCGCAAAGAATCTCGAAAAAAAATTTTTTTTTTCGAAGTTTGGAATCTTCATTAGAATCACTTTTTTTCCATTCTTATTTGAGATAACTGGTAAAATCTCATTATACTAGTTTGATAGCCTCAGAAAACCATATTATGCCCAAAGAATCTCGAAAAGAAAAAAAATTTTTTTCGAAGTTTGGAAACGTCGTTTGAATCACTTTTTTCCGTTCTTATTTGAGATAACTGGTTCTCTTTCATTATACTAGTTTGATAGCCTCAGAAAAGCATATTATGCGCAAAGAATCTCGAAAAGAAAAAAATTTTTTTTCGAAGTTTGGAAACGTCTTTTGAATCACTTTTTTCCGTTCTTATTTCAGATAACTGGTTCTCTTTCATTATAGTAGTTTGATAGCCTCAGAAAAGCATATTATGCGCATAGAATCTCGAAATGAAAAAAAATTTTTTTCGAAGTTAGGAAACTTCCTTAGAATCACTTTTTTTCCATTCTTATTTGAGATAACTGGTTCTCTTTCATTATACTAGTTTGATAGCCTCAGAAAAGCATATTATGCGCAAAGAATCTCGAAAAGAAAAAAATTTTTTTTCTAAGTTTGGAAACTTCGTTAGAATCACTTTTTTTCCGTTCTTATTTGAGATAACTGGTTCTCTTTCATTATACTAGTTTGATAGCCTCAGTAAAGCATATTATGCCCAAAGAATCTCGAAAAGAAAAAAAATTTTTTTCGAAGTTTGGAAACGTCGTTTGAATCACTTTTTTCCGTTCTTATTTGAGATTACTGGTTCTCTTTCATTATAGTAGTTTGATAGCCTCAGAAAACCATATTATGCACAAAGAATCTCGAAAAGAAAAAAATTTTTTTTCGAAATTTGGAAACTTCGTTTGAATCACTTTTTTTCCGTTCTTATTTGAGATAACTGGTCCTCTTTCATTACACTAGTTTGATAGCCTCAGTTAAGCATATTATGCGCAAAGAATCTCGAAAAGAAAAAAAATTTTTTTCGAAGTTTGGAAACTTCGTTAGAATCACTTTTTTTCCGTTCTTATTTGAGATAACTGGTTCTCTTTCATTATAGTAGTTTGATAGCCTCAGAAAAGCATATTATGCACAAAGAATCTCGAAAAGAAAAAAATTTTTTTTCGAAGTTTGGAACGTCGTTTGAATCACTTTTTTCCGTTCTTATTTGAGATTACTGGTTCTCTTTCATTATACTAGTTTGATAGCCTCACAAAAGCATATTATGCACCAAGAATCTCGAAAAGAAAAAAATTTTTTTTCGAACTTTGGAAACTTCGTTTGAATCACTTTTTTTCCGTTCTTATTTGAGATAACTGGTTCTCTTTCATTATACTAGTTTGATAGCCTCAGTAAAGCATATTATGCACAAAGAATCGCGAAAAGAAAAAAAATTTTTTTCGAAGTTTGGAAACTTCATTAGAATCACTTTTTTTCCGTTCTTATTTGAGATAACTGGTTCTCTTTCATTATATTAGTTTGATAGCCTCAGTAAAGCATATTATGCGCAAAGAATCTGGAAAAGAAAAAAAATTTTTTTCGAAGTTTGGAAACTTCGTTAGAATCACTTTTATTCCGTTCTTATTTGAGATAACTGGTTCTCTTTCAATATATTAGTTTGATAGCCTCAGAAAAGCATATTATGCGCAAAGAATCTCGAAAAGAAAAAAAATTTTTTTCGAAGTTTGGAAACTTCGTTAGAATCACTTTTTTTCCGTTCTTATTTGAGATATCTGGTTCTCTTTCATTACAGTAGTTTGATAGCCTCAGTAAAGCATATTATGCGCAAAGTTTCTGGAAAAGAAAAAAAATTTTTTTCGAAGTTTGGAAACTTCGTTAGAATCACTTTTTTTCCGTTCTTATTTGAGATAACTGGTTCTCTTTCATTATACTACTTTGGTAGCCTCAGTAAAGCATATTATGCGCAAAGAATCTGGAAAAGAAAAAAAATTTTTTTCGAAATTTTGAAACTTCGTTTGAATCACTTTTTTTCCGTTCTTATTTGAGATAACTGGTTCTCTTTCATTATACTAGTTTGATAGCCTCAGAAAAGCATATTATGCGCAAAGAATCTCGAAAAGAAAAAAATTTTTTTTCGAAGTTTGGAAACTTCGTTTGAATCATTTTTTTTCCGTTCTTATTTGAGATAACTGGTTCTCTTTCATTATACTAGTTTGGTAGCCTCAGTAAAGCATATTATGCGCAAAGAATCTGGAAAAGAAAAAAAATTTTTTTCGAAGTTTGGAAACTTCGTTTGAATCACTTTTTTTCCGTTCTTATTTGAGATAACTGGTTCTCTTTCATTATACTAGTTTGATAACCTCAGTAAAGCATATTATGCACAAAGAATCGCGAAAAGAAAAAAAATTTTTTTCGAAGTTTGGAAACTTCATTAGAATCACTTTTTTTCCGTTCTTATTTGAGATAACTGGTTCTCTTTCATTATACTAGTTTGACAGCCTCAGTAAAGCATATTATGCGCAAAGAATCTGGAAAAGAAAAAAAAATTTTTTCCAAGTTTGGAAACTTCGTTAGAATCACTTTTTTTCCGTTCTTATTTGAGATAACTTGTTCTCTTTCATTATACTACTTTGATAGCCTCAGAAAACCATATTATGCTCAAAGAATCTCGAAAAGAAAAAAATTTTTTTCGATGTTTGGAAACTTCGTTTGAATCACTTTTTTTCCGTTCTTATTTGAGATAACTGGTTCTCTTTCATTATACTAGTTTGATAGCCTCAGTAAAGCATATTATGCACAAAGAATCGCGAAAAGAAAAAAAATTTTTTCGAAGTTTGGAAACTTCGTTAGAATCACTTTTTTTCCGTTCTTATTTGAGATAACTGGTTCTCTTTCATTATATTGGTTTGATAGCCTCAGTAAAGCATATTATGCGCAAAGAATCTCGAAAAGAAAAAATTTTTTCTTCGAAGTTTGGAAACTTCGTTAGAATCACTTTTTTTGCGTTCTTATTTGAGATACCTGGTTCTCTTTCATTATACTAGTTTGATAGCCTCAGAAAAGCATATTATGCGCAAAGATTCTCGAAAAGAAAAATTTTTTTTTCGAAGTTTGGAAACTTCATTAGAATCACTTTTTTTCCATTCTTATTTGAGATAAATGGTAATCTCTCATTATACTAGTTTGATAGCCTAAGAAAAGCATATTATGCGCAAAGAATCTCGAAAAGAAAAAATTTTTTCTTCGAAGTTTGGAAACTTCGTTAGAATCACTTTTTTTCCGTTCTTAATTGAGATAACTGGTTCTCTTTCATTATACTAGTTTGATAGCCTCAGAAAAGCATATTATGCGCAAAGAATCTCCAAAAGGAAAAAAATCTTTTTTCAAAGTTTGGAAACTTCCTTAGAAACACTTTTTTTCCATTCTTATTTGAGTTAACTGGTTCTCTTTCATTATACTAGTTTGATAGCCTCAGAAAAGCATATTATGCACAAAGAATCTCGAAAGAAAAATTTTTTTTTTCGAAGTTTGGAAACTTCGTTAGAATCACTTTTTTTCCGTTCTTATTTGAGATAACTGGTTCTCTTTCATTATACTAGTTTGATAGCCTCAGAAAAGCATATTATGCGCAAAGAATCTCGAAAATAAAAAAAAAATTTTTCGAAGTTTGAAACTTCGTTAGAATCACTTTTTTTCCGTTCTTATTTGAGATAACTGGTTCTCTTTAATTATACTATTTTGATAGCCTCAGAAAAGCATATTATGCGCAAGGAATCACGAAAAGAAAAAAAAATTTTTTCGAAGTTTGGAAACTTCGTTAGAATCACTTTTTTTCCGTTCTTATTTGAGATAACTGGTTCTCTTTAATTATACTATTTTGATAGCCTCAGAAAAGCATATTATGCGCAAGGAATCACGAAAAGAAAAAAAAATTTTTTCGAAGTTTGGAAACTTCGTTAGAATCACTTTTTTTCCGTTCTTATTTGAGATAACTGGTTCTCTTTCATTATACTAGTTTGATAGCCTCAGTAAAGCATATTATGCGCAAAGAATATGGAAAAAAAAAAAAATTTTCGAAGTTTGGAAACGTCTTTTGAATCACTTTTTTTCCGTTCTTATTTGAGATAACTGGTTCTCTTTCATTATACTAGTTTGATAGCCTCAGAAAAGCATATTATGCGTAAAGAATCTCGAAAAGAAAAAAATTTTTTTTCGAAGTTTGGAAACTTCTTTAGAATCACTTTTTTTCCGTTCTTATTTGAGATAACTGGTTCTCTTTCATTATACTAATTAGATAGCCTCAGAAAAGCATATTATGCGCAAAGAATCTCGAAAAGAAAAAAATCTTTTTTCGAAGTTTGGAAACTTCCTTAGAAACACTTTTTTTCCATTCTTATTTGAGTTAACTGGTTCTCTTTCATTATAGTAGTTTGATAGCCTCAGAAAAGCATATTATGCGCATTGAATCTCGAAATGAAAGAAATTTTTTTTCTAGTTTGGAAACTTCCTTAGAATCACTTTTTTCCGTTCTTATTTGAGATTACTGCTTCTCTTTCATTATACTAGTTTGATAGCCTCAGAAAAGCATATTATGCGCAAAGAATCTCGAAAAAAAAAAAATTTTTTTTCGAAGTTTGGAAACGTCTTTTGAATCACTTTTTTCCGTTCTTATTTCAGATAACTGGTTCTCTTTCATTATAGTAGTTTGATAGCCTCAGAAAAGCATATTATGCGCATAGAATCTCGAAATGAAAAAAAAATTTTTTCGAAGTTAGGAAACTTCCTTAGAATCACTTTTTTTCCATTCTTATTTGAGATAACTGGTTCTCTTTCATTATACTAGTTTGGTAGCATCAGTAAAGCATATTATGCGCAAAGAATCTGGAAAAGAAAAAAAAAATTTTCGAAGTTTGGAAACGTCTTTTGAATCACTTTTTTTCCGTTCTTATTTGAGATAACTGGTTCTCTTTCATTATACTAGTTTGATAGCCTCAGAAAAGCATATTATGCGCAAAGAATCTCGAAAAGAAAAAAATTTTTTTTCGAAGTTTGGAAACTTCTTTAGAATCACTTTTTTTCCGTTCTTATTTGAGATAACTGGTTCTCTTTCATTATACTAATTAGATAGCCTCAGAAAAGCATATTATGCGCAAAGAATCTCGAAAAGAAAAAAATCTTTTTTCGAAGTTTGGAAACTTCCTTAGAAACACTTTTTTTCCATTCTTATTTGAGTTAACTGGTTCTCTTTCATTATAGTAGTTTGATAGCCTCAGAAAAGCATATTATGCGCATTGAATCTCGAAATGAAAGAAATTTTTTTTCTAGTTTGGAAACTTCCTTAGAATCACTTTTTTCCGTTCTTATTTGAGATTACTGCTTCTCTTTCATTATACTAGTTTGATAGCCTCAGAAAAGCATATTATGCGCAAAGAATCTCGAAAAAAAAAAAATTTTTTTTCGAAGTTTGGAAACGTCTTTTGAATCACTTTTTTCCGTTCTTATTTCAGATAACTGGTTCTCTTTCATTATAGTAGTTTGATAGCCTCAGAAAAGCATATTATGCGCATAGAATCTCGAAATGAAAAAAAAATTTTTTCGAAGTTAGGAAACTTCCTTAGAATCACTTTTTTTCCATTCTTATTTGAGATAACTGGTTCTCTTTCATTATACTAGTTTGGTAGCATCAGTAAAGCATATTATGCGCAAAGAATCTGGAAAAGAAAAAAAAAATTTTTCCAAGTTTGGAAACTTCGTTAGAATCATTTTTTTTCCGTTCTTATTTGAGATAACTGGTTCTCTTTCATTATACTAGTTTGGTAGCCTCAGTAAAGCATATTATGCGCAAAGAATCTGGAAAAGAAAAAAAATTTTTTTCGAAGTTTGGAAACTTCGTTTGAATCACTTTTTTTCCGTTCTTCTTTGAGATAACTTGTTCTCTTTCATTTACTAGTTTGATAGCCTCAGTAAAGCATATTATGCGCAAAGAATCTCGAAAAGAAAAAATTTTTTTTTCCAAGTTTGGAAACTTCGTTAGAATCACTTTTTTTCCGTTCTTATTTGAGATAACTGGTTCTCTTTCATTATACTACTTTGATAGCCTCAGAAAACCATATTATGCTCAAAGAATCTCGAAAAGAAAAAAATTTTTTTCGATGTTTGGAAACTTCGTTTGAATCACTTTTTTTCCGTTCTTATTTGAGATAACTGGTTCTCTTTCATTATACTAGTTTGATAGCCTCAGTAAAGCATATTATGCACAAAGAATCGCGAAAAGAAAAAAAATTTTTTCGAAGTTTGGAAACTTCGTTAGAATCACTTTTTTTCCGTTCTTATTTGAGATAACTGGTTCTCTTTCATTATACTAGTTTGATAGCCTCAGTAAAGCATATTATGCGCAAAGAATCTGGAAAAGAAAAAAAATTTTTTTCGAAGTTTGGAAACTTCGTTAGAATCACTTTTTTTCCGTTCTTATTTGAGATAACTGGTTCTCTTTCATTATACTAGTTTGATAGCCTCAGTAAAGCATATTATGCGCAAAGAATCTCGAAAAGAAAAAAAATTTTTTTCGAAGTTTGGAAACTTCATTTGAATCACTTTTTTTCCGTTCTTATTTGAGATAACTGGTTCTCTTTCATTACACCAGTTTGATAGCCTCAGTAAAGCATATTATGCACAAAGAATCGCGAAAAGAAAAAAAATTTTTTTCGAAGTTTGGAAACTTCGTTAGAATCACTTTTTTTCCGTTCTTATTTGAGATAACTGGTTCTCTTTCATTATACTAGTTTGATACCCTCAGGAAAGCATATTATGCGCAAAGAATCTCGAAAAGAAAAAATTTTTTTTCGAAGTTTGGAAACTTCATTTGAATCACTTTTTTTCCGTTCTTATTTCAGATAACTGGTTCTCTTTCATTATACTAGTTTGATAGCCTCAGTAAAGCATATTATGCACAAACAATCGCGAAAAGAAAAAAATTTTTTTTCGAAGTTTGCAAACTTCATTAGAATCACTTTTTTCCGTTCTTATTTGAGATAACTGGTTCTCTTTCATTATAGTAGTTTGATAGCCTCAGAAAAGCATATTATGCACAAAGAATCTCGAAAAGAAAAAAATTTTTTTTCGAAGTTTGGAAACTTCGTTTGAATCACTTTTTTTCCGTTCTTATTTGAGATAACTGGTTCTCTTTCATTACACTAGTTTGATAGCCTCAGTAAAGCATATTATGCACAAAGAATCGCGAAAAGAAAAAACATTTTTTTCGAAGTTGGGAAACTTCATTAGAATCACTTTTTTTCCGTTCTTATTTGAGATAACTGGTTCTCTTTCATAATACAGTTTGATAGCCTCAGTAAAGCATATTATGCGCAAAGAATCTCGAAAAGAAAAAATTTTTTTTTCCAAGTTTGGAAACTTCGTTAGAATCACTTTTTTTCCGTTCTTATTTGAGATAATTGGTTCTCTTTCATTATACTACTTTGATAGCCTCAGAAAACCATATTATGCGCAAAGAATCTCGAAAAAAAAAAAAATTTTTTTCGAAGTTTGGAAACCTCGTTTGAATCACTTTTTTTCCGTTCTTATTTGAGATAACTGGTTCTCTTTCATTATACTAGTTTGATAGCCTCAGTAAAGCATATTATGCACAAAGAATCGCGAAAAGAAAAAAATTTTTTTTCGAAGTTTGGAAACTTCATTAGAATCACTTTTTTTCCGTTCTTATTTGAGATAACTGGTTCTCTTTCATTATACTAGTTTGATAGCCTCAGTAAAGCATATTATGCGCAAAGAATCTGGAAAAGAAAAAAAATTTTTTTCGAAGTTTGGAAACTTCGTTAGAATCACTTTTTTTCCGTTCTTATTTGAGATAACTGGTTCTCTTTCATTATACTAGTTTGATAGCCTCAGAAAAGCATATTATGCGCAAAGAATCTCGAAAAGAAAAAAAATTTTTTTCGAAGTTTGGAAACATCGTTAGAATCACTTTTTTTCCGTTCTTATTTGAGATAACTGGTTCTCTTTCATTATACTAGTTTGAAGGACTCAGAAAAGCATATTATGCACAAAGAATCTCGAAAAGAAAAAAATTTTTTTTCGAAGTTTGGAAACTTCGTTTGAATTACTTTTTTTCCGTTCTTATTTGAGATAACTGGTTCTCTTTCATTATACTAGTTTGATAGCCTCAGTAAAGCATATTATGCACAAAGAATCGCGAAAAGGAAAAAAATTTTTTTCGAAGTTTGGAAACTTCATTAGAATCACTTTTTTTCCGTTCTTATTTGAGATAACTGGTTCTCTTTCATAATACAGTTTGATAGCCTCAGTAAAGCATATTATGCGCAAAGAATCTCGAAAAGAAAAAATTTTTTTTTCCAAGTTTGGAAACTTCGTTAGAATCACTTTTTTTCCGTTCTTATTTGAGATAAGTGGTTCTCTTTCATTATACTACTTTGATAGCCTCAGAAAACCATATTATGCGCAAAGAATCTCGAAAAAATAAAAAAAAATTTTTCGAAGTTTGGAAACCTCGTTTGAATCACTTTTTTTCCGTTCTTATTTGAGATAACTGGTTCTCTTTCATTATACTACTTTGATAGCCTCAGAAAACCATATTATGCTCAAAGAATCTCGAAAAGAAAAAAATTTTTTTCGATGTTTGGAAACTTCGTTTGAATCACTTTTTTTCCGTTCTTATTTGAGATAACTGGTTCTCTTTCATTATACTAGTTTGATAGCCTCAGTAAAGCATATTATGCACAAAGAATCGCGAAAAGAAAAAAAATTTTTTCGAAGTTTGGAAACTTCGTTAGAATCACTTTTTTTCCGTTCTTATTTGAGATAACTGGTTCTCTTTCATTATACTAGTTTGATAGCCTCAGTAAAGCATATTATGCGCAAAGAATCTGGAAAAGAAAAAAAATTTTTTTCGAAGTTTGGAAACTTCGTTAGAATCACTTTTTTTCCGTTCTTATTTGAGATAACTGGTTCTCTTTCATTATACTAGTTTGATAGCCTCAGTAAAGCATATTATGCGCAAAGAATCTCGAAAAGAAAAAAAATTTTTTTCGAAGTTTGGAAACTTCGTTTGAATCACTTTTTTTCCGTTCTTATTTGAGATAACTGGTTCTCTTTCATTACACCAATTTGATAGCCTCAATAAAGCATATTATGCACAAAGAATCGCGAAAAGAAAAAACATTTTTTTCGAAGTTGGGAAACTTCATTAGAATCACTTTTTTTCCGTTCTTATTTGAGATAACTGGTTCTCTTTCATAATACAGTTTGATAGCCTCAGTAAAGCATATTATGCGCAAAGAATCTCGAAAAGAAAAAATTTTTTTTTCCAAGTTTGGAAACTTCGTTAGAATCACTTTTTTTCCGTTCTTATTTGAGATAATTGGTTCTCTTTCATTATACTACTTTGATAGCCTCAGAAAACCATATTATGCGCAAAGAATCTCGAAAAAAAAAAAAATTTTTTTCGAAGTTTGGAAACCTCGTTTGAATCACTTTTTTTCCGTTCTTATTTGAGATAACTGGTTCTCTTTCATTATACTAGTTTGATAGCCTCAGTAAAGCATATTATGCACAAAGAATCGCGAAAAGAAAAAAAATTTTTTTCGAAGTTTGGAAACTTCATTAGAATCACTTTTTTTCCGTTCTTATTTGAGATAACTGGTTCTCTTTCATTATACTAGTTTGATAGCCTCAGTAAAGCATATTATGCGCAAAGAATCTGGAAAAGAAAAAAAATTTTTTTCGAAGTTTGGAAACTTCGTTAGAATCACTTTTTTTCCGTTCTTATTTGAGATAACTGGTTCTCTTTCATTATACTAGTTTGATAGCCTCAGAAAAGCATATTATGCGCAAAGAATCTCGAAAAGAAAAAAAATTTTTTTCGAAGTTTGGAAACATCGTTAGAATCACTTTTTTTCCGTTCTTATTTGAGATAACTGGTTCTCTTTCATTATACTAGTTTGATAGCCTCAGTAAAGCATATTATGCACAAAGAATCGCGAAAAGAAAAAAAATTTTTTTCGAAGTTTGGAAACTTCCTTAGAATCACTTTTTTTCCGTTCTTATTTGAGATAACTGGTTCTCTTTCATTATACTAGTTTGATAGACTCAGAAAAGCATATTATGCACAAAGAATCTCGAAAAGAAAAAAATTTTTTTTCGAAGTTTGGAAACTTCGTTTGAATTACTTTTTTTCCGTTCTTATTTGAGATAACTGGTTCTCTTTCATTACACTAGTTTGATAGCCTCAGTAAAGCATATTATGCACAAAGATTCGCGAAGAGAAAAAAATTTTTTTTCGAAGTTTGGAAACTTCATTAGAATCACTTTTTTTCCGTTCTTATTTGAGATAACTGGTTCTCTTTCATTATACTAGTTTGATAGCCTGAATAAAGCATATTATGCCCAAAGAATCTCGAAAAGAAAAAAATTTTTTTTCGAAGTTTGGAAACGTCGTTTGAATCACTTTTTTCCGTTCTTATTTGAGATTACTGGTTCTCTTTCATTATACTAGTTTGATAGCCTCAGAAAAGCATATTATGCCCAAAGAATCTCGAAAAGAAAAAAATTTTTTTTCGAAGTTTGGAAACTTCGTTTGAATCACTTTTTTTCCGTTCTTATTTGAGATAACTGGTTCTCTTTCATTATACTAGTTTGATAGCCTCAGTAAAGCATATTATGCACAAAGAATCGCGAAAAGGAAAAAAATTTTTTTCGAAGTTTGGAAACTTCATTAGAATCACTTTTTTTCCGTTCTTATTTGAGATAACTGGTTCTCTTTCATAATACAGTTTGATAGCCTCAGTAAAGCATATTATGCGCAAAGAATCTCGAAAAGAAAAAATTTTTTTTTCCAAGTTTGGAAACTTCGTTAGAATCACTTTTTTTCCGTTCTTATTTGAGATAATTGGTTCTCTTTCATTATACTACTTTGATAGCCTCAGAAAATCATATTATGCGCAAAGAATCTCGAAAAAAAAAAAAAAAATTTTTCGAAGTTTGGAAACCTCGTTTGAATCACTTTTTTTCCGTTCTTATTTGAGATAACTGGTTCTCTTTCATTATACTACTTTGATAGCCTCAGAAAACCATATTATGCTCAAAGAATCTCGAAAAGAAAAAAATTTTACGATGTTTGGAAACTTCGTTTGAATCACTTTTTTTCCGTTCTTATTTGAGATAACTGGTTCTCTTTCATTATACTAGTTTGATAGCCTCAGTAAAGCATATTATGCACAAAGAATCGCGAAAAGAAAAAAAATTTTTTCGAAGTTTGGAAACTTCGTTAGAATCACTTTTTTTCCGTTCTTATTTGAGATAACTGGTTCTCTTTCATTATACTAGTTTGATAGCCTCAGTAAAGCATATTATGCGCAAAGAATCTGGAAAAGAAAAAAAATTTTTTTCGAAGTTTGGAAACTTCGTTAGAATCACTTTTTTTCCGTTCTTATTTGAGATAACTGGTTCTCTTTCATTATACTAGTTTGATAGCCTCAGTAAAGCATATTATGCGCAAAGAATCTCGAAAAGAAAAAAAATTTTTTTCGAAGTTTGGAAACTTCGTTTGAATCACTTTTTTTCCGTTCTTATTTGAGATAACTGGTTCTCTTTCATTACACCAGTTTGATAGCCTCAGTAAAGCATATTATGCACAAAGAATCGCGAAAAGAAAAAAAATTATTTTCGAAGTTGGGAAACTTCATTAGAATCACTTTTTTTCCGTTCTTATTTGAGATAACTGGTTCTCTTTCATTATACTAGTTTGGTAGCATCAGTAAAGCATATTATGCGCAAAGAATCTGGAAAAGAAAAAAAAATTTTTTCCAAGTTTGGAAACTTCGTTAGAATCACTTTTTTTCCGTTCTTATTTGAGATAACTTGTTCTCTTTCATTATACTAGTTTGATAGCCTCAGTAAAGCATATTATGCGCAAAGAATCTCGAAAAGAAAAAATTTTTTTTCCAAGTTTGGAAAGTTCGTTAGAATCACTTTTTTTCCGTTCTTATTTGAGATAACTGCTTCTCTTTCATTATACTACTTTGATAGCCTCAGAAAACCATATTATGCTCAAAGAATCTCGAAAAGAAAAAAATTTTTTTCGATGTTTGGAAACTTCGTTTGAATCACTTTTTTTCCGTTCTTATTTGAGATAACTGGTTCTCTTTCATTATACTAGTTTGATAGCCTCAGTAAAGCATATTATGCACAAAGAATCGCGAAAAGAAAAAAAATTTTTTTCGAAGTGTGGAAACTTCGTTAGAATCACTTTTTTTCCGTTCTTATTTGAGATAACTGGTTCTCTTTCATTATACTAGTTTGATAGCCTCAGTAAAGCATATTATGCGCAAAGAATCTGGAAAAGAAAAAAAATTTTTTTCGAAGTTTGGAAACTTCGTTAGAATCACTTTTTTTCCGTTCTTATTTGAGATAACTGGTTCTCTTTCATTATACTAGTTTGATACCCTCAGGAAACCATATTATGCGCAAAGAATCTCGAAAAGAAAAAATTTTTTTTCGATGTTTGGAAACTTCGTTCGAATCACTTTTTTTCCGTTCTTATTTAAGATAACTGGTTCTCTTTCATTATACTAGTTTGATAGCCTCAGTAAAGCATATTATGCGTAAAGAATCTCGAAAAGAAAAAAAAAAATTTTCGAAGTTTGGAAACTTCTTTAGAATCACTTTTTTTCCGTTCTTATTTGAGATAACTGGTTCTCTTTCATTATACTAGTTTGATAGCCTCAGTAAAGCATATTATGCGCAAAGAATCTCGAAAAGAAAAAAAATTTTTTTCGAAGTTTGGAAACGTCGTTTGAATCACTTTTTTCCGTTCTTATTTGAGATTACTGGTTCTCTTTCATTATAGTAGTTTGATAGCCTCAGAAAAGCATATTAAGCACAAAGAATCTCGAAAAGAAAAAAATTTTTTTTCGAAGTTTGGAAACTTCATTTGAATCACTTTTTTTCCGTTCTTATTTGAGATAACTGGTTCTCTTTCATTATACTAGTTTGATAGCCTCAGTAAAGCATATTATCCGCAAAGAATCTCGAAAAGAAAAAAATTTTTTTTCGAAGTTTGGAAACGTCGTTTGAATCACTTTTTTCCGTTCTTATTTGAGATTACTGGTTCTCTTTCATTATACTAGTTTGATAGCCTCAGAAAAGCATATTATGCACAAACAATCGCGAAAAGAAAAAAATTTTTTTTCGAAGTTTGCAAACTTCATTAGAATCACTTTTTTTCCGTTCTTATTTGAGATAACTGGTTCTCTTTCATTATAGTAGTTTGATAGCCTCCGAAAAGCATATTATGCACAAAGAATCTCGAAAAGAAAAAATTTTTTTTTCGAAGTTTGGAAACTTCGTTTGAATCACTTTTTTTCCGTTCTTATTTGAGATAACTGGTTCTCTTTCATTACACTAGTTTGATAGCCTCAGTAAAGCATATTATGCACAAAGAATCGCGAAAAGAAAAAACATTTTTTTCGAAGTTGGGAAACTTCATTAGAATCACTTTTTTTCCGTTCTTATTTGAGATAACTGGTTCTCTTTCATAATACAGTTTGATAGCCTCAGTAAAGCATATTATGCGCAAAGAATCTCGAAAAGAAAAAATTTTTTTTTCCAAGTTTGGAAACTTCGTTAGAATCACTTTTTTTCCGTTCTTATTTGAGATAATTGGTTCTCTTTCATTATACTACTTTGATAGCCTCAGAAAACCATATTATGCGCAAAGAATCTCGAAAAAAAAAAAAAATTTTTTCGAAGTTTGGAAACCTCGTTTGAATCACTTTTTTTCCGTTCTTATTTGAGATAACTGGTTCTCTTTCATTATACTAGTTTGATAGCCTCAGTAAAGCATATTATGCACAAAGAATCGCGAAAAGAAAAAAAATTTTTTTCGAAGTTTGGAAACTTCATTAGAATCACTTTTTTTCCGTTCTTATTTGAGATAACTGGTTCTCTTTCATTATACTAGTTTGATAGCCTCAGTAAAGCATATTATGCGCAAAGAATCTGGAAAAGAAAAAAAATTTTTTTCGAAGTTTGGAAACTTCGTTAGAATCACTTTTTTTCCGTTCTTATTTGAGATAACTGGTTCTCTTTCATTATACTAGTTTGATAGCCTCAGAAAAGCATATTATGCGCAAAGAATCTCGAAAAGAAAAAAAATTTTTTTCGAAGTTTGGAAACATCGTTAGAATCACTTTTTTTCCGTTCTTATTTGAGATAACTGGTTCTCTTTCATTATACTAGTTTGAAAGCCTCAGTAAAGCATATTATGCACAAAGAATCGCGAAAAGAAAAAAAATTTTTTTCGAAGTTTGGAAACTTCCTTAGAATCACTTTTTTTCCGTTCTTATTTGAGATAACTGGTTCTCTTTCATTATACCAGTTTGATAGACTCAGAAAAGCATATTATGCACAAAGAATCTCGAAAAGAAAAAAATTTTTTTTCGAAGTTTGGAAACTTCGTTTGAATTACTTTTTTTCCGTTCTTATTTGAGATAACTGGTTCTCTTTCATTACACTAGTTTGATAGCCTCAGTAAAGCATATTATGCACAAAGATTCGCGAAGAGAAAAAAATTTTTTTTCGAAGTTTGGAAACTTCATTAGAATCACTTTTTTTCCGTTCTTATTTGAGATAACTGGTTCTCTTTCATTATACTAGTTTGATAGCCTCAATAAAGCATATTATGCCCAAAGAATCTCGAAAAGAAAAAAATTTTTTTTCGAAGTTTGGAAACGTCGTTTGAATCACTTTTTTCCGTTCTTATTTGAGATTACTGGTTCTCTTTCATTATACTAGTTTGATAGCCTCAGAAAAGCATATTATGCACAAAGAATCTCGAAAAGAAAAAAATTTTTTTTCGAAGTTTGGAAACTTCGTTTGAATCACTTTTTTTCCGTTCTTATTTGAGATAACTGGTTCTCTTTCATTATACTAGTTTGATAGCCTCAGTAAAGCATATTATGCACAAAGAATCGCGAAAAGGAAAAAAATTTTTTTCGAAGTTTGGAAACTTCATTAGAATCACTTTTTTTCCGTTCTTATTTGAGATAACTGGTTCTCTTTCATAATACAGTTTGATAGCCTCAGTAAAGCATATTATCCGCAAAGAATCTCGAAAAGAAAAAAAATTTTTTTCGAAGTTTGGAAACGTCGTTTGAATCACTTTTTTCCGTTCTTATTTGAGATTACTGGTTCTCTTTCATTATACTAGTTTGATAGCCTCAGAAAAGCATATTATGCACAAAGAATCTCGAAAAGAAAAAAATTTTTTTTCGAAGTTTGCAAACTTCATTAGAATCACTTTTTTTCCGTTCTTATTTGAGATAACTGGTTCTCTTTCATTATAGTAGTTTGATAGCCTCAGAAAAGCATATTATGCACAAAGAATCTCGAAAAGAAAAAAATTTTTTTTCGAAGTTTGGAAACTTCGTTTGAATCACTTTTTTTCCGTTCTTATTTGAGATAACTGGTTCTCTTTCATTACACTAGTTTGATAGCCTCAGTAAAGCATATTATGCACAAAGAATCGCGAAAAGAAAAAACATTTTTTTCGAAGTTGGGAAACTTCATTAGAATCACTTTTTTTCCGTTCTTATTTGAGATAACTGGTTCTCTTTCATAATACAGTTTGATAGCCTCAGTAAAGCATATTATGCGCAAAGAATCTCGAAAAGAAAAAATTTTTTTTTCCAAGTTTGGAAACTTCGTTAGAATCACTTTTTTTCCGTTCTTATTTGAGATAATTGGTTCTCTTTCATTATACTACTTTGATAGCCTCAGAAAACCATATTATGCGCAAAGAATCTCGAAAAAAAAAAAATTTTTTTCGAAGTTTGGAAACCTCGTTTGAATCACTTTTTTTCCGTTCTTATTTGAGATAACTGGTTCTCTTTATTTATACTAGTTTGATAGCCTCAGTAAAGCATATTATGCACAAAGAATCGCGAAAAGAAAAAAAATTTTTTTCGAAGTTTGGAAACTTCATTAGAATCTCTTTTTTTCCGTTCTTATTTGAGATAACTGGTTCTCTTTCATTATACTAGTTTGATAGCCTCAGTAAAGCATATTATGCGCAAAGAATCTGGAAAAGAAAAAAAATTTTTTTCGAAGTTTGAAAACTTCGTTAGAATCACTTTTTTTCCGTTCTTATTTGAGATAACTGGTTCTCTTTCATTATACTAGTTTGATAGCCTCAGAAAAGCATATTATGCGCAAAGAATCTCGAAAAGAAAAAAAATTTTTTTCGAAGTTTGGAAACATCGTTAGAATCACTTTTTTTCCGTTCTTATTTGAGATAACTGGTTCTCTTTCATTATACTAGTTTGATAGCCTCAGTAAAGCATATTATGCACAAAGAATCGCGAAAAGGAAAAAAATTTTTTTCGAAGTTTGGAAACTTCATTAGAATCACTTTTTTTCCGTTCTTATTTGAGATAACTGGTTCTCTTTCATAATACAGTTTGATAGCCTCAGTAAAGCATATTATCCGCAAAGAATCTCGAAAAGAAAAAAAATTTTTTTCGAAGTTTGGAAACGTCGTTTGAATCACTTTTTTCCGTTCTTATTTGAGATTACTGGTTCTCTTTCATTATACTAGTTTGATAGCCTCAGAAAAGCATATTATGCACAAAGAATCTCGAAAAGAAAAAAATTTTTTTTCGAAGTTTGCAAACTTCATTAGAATCACTTTTTTTCCGTTCTTATTTGAGATAACTGGTTCTCTTTCATTATAGTAGTTTGATAGCCTCAGAAAAGCATATTATGCACAAAGAATCTCGAAAAGAAAAAAATTTTTTTTCGAAGTTTGGAAACTTCGTTTGAATCACTTTTTTTCCGTTCTTATTTGAGATAACTGGTTCTCTTTCATTACACTAGTTTGATAGCCTCAGTAAAGCATATTATGCACAAAGAATCGCGAAAAGAAAAAACATTTTTTTCGAAGTTGGGAAACTTCATTAGAATCACTTTTTTTCCGTTCTTATTTGAGATAACTGGTTCTCTTTCATAATACAGTTTGATAGCCTCAGTAAAGCATATTATGCGCAAAGAATCTCGAAAAGAAAAAATTTTTTTTTCCAAGTTTGGAAACTTCGTTAGAATCACTTTTTTTCCGTTCTTATTTGAGATAATTGGTTCTCTTTCATTATACTACTTTGATAGCCTCAGAAAACCATATTATGCGCAAAGAATCTCGAAAAAAAAAAAAATTTTTTTCGAAGTTTGGAAACCTCGTTTGAATCACTTTTTTTCCGTTCTTATTTGAGATAACTGGTTCTCTTTATTTATACTAGTTTGATAGCCTCAGTAAAGCATATTATGCACAAAGAATCGCGAAAAGAAAAAAAATTTTTTTCGAAGTTTGGAAACTTCATTAGAATCACTTTTTTTCCGTTCTTATTTGAGATAACTGGTTCTCTTTCATTATACTAGTTTGATAGCCTCAGTAAAGCATATTATGCGCAAAGAATCTGGAAAAGAAAAAAAATTTTTTTCGAAGTTTGAAAACTTCGTTAGAATCACTTTTTTTCCGTTCTTATTTGAGATAACTGGTTCTCTTTCATTATACTAGTTTGATAGCCTCAGAAAAGCATATTATGCGCAAAGAATCTCGAAAAGAAAAAAAATTTTTTTCGAAGTTTGGAAACATCGTTAGAATCACTTTTTTTCCGTTCTTATTTGAGATAACTGGTTCTCTTTCATTATACTAGTTTGATAGCCTCAGTAAAGCATATTATGCACAAAGAATCGCGAAAAGAAAAAAAATTTTTTTCGAAGTTTGGAAACTTCCTTAGAATCACTTTTTTTCCGTTCTTATTTGAGATAACTGGTTCTCTTTCATTATACTAGTTTGATAGCCTCAGTAAAGCATATTAGGCACAAAGAATCGCGAAAAGAAAAAAAATTTTTTTCGAAGTTTGGAAACTTCATTCGAATCACTTTTTTTCCGTTCTTATTTGAGATAACTGGTTCTCTTTCATTATACTAGTTTGATAGCCTCAGTAAAGCATATTATGCGTAAAGAATCTCGAAAAGAAAAAAATTTTTTTTCGAAGTTTGGAAACTTCGTTTGAATCACTTTTTTTCCGTTCTTATTTGAGATAACTGGTTCTCTTTCATTATACTAGTTTGATAGCCTCAGTAAAGCATATTATGCACAAAGAATCGCGAAAAGAAAAAAAATTTTTTTCGAAGTTTGGAAACTTCGTTAGAATCACTTTTTTTCCGTTCTTATTTGAGATAACTGGTTCTCTTTCATTATACTAGTTTGATAGCCTCAGTAAAGCATATTATGCGCAAAGAATCTGGAAAAGAAAAAAAATTTTTTTCGAAGTTTGGAAACTTCGTTAGAATCACTTTTTTTCCGTTCTTATTTGAGATAACTGGTTCTCTTTCATTATACTAGTTTGATAGCCTCAGTAAAGCATATAATGCGCAAAGAATCTCGAAAAGAAAAAAAATTTTTTTCGAAGTTTGGAAACGTCGTTTGAATCACTTTTTTCCGTTCTTATTTGAGATTACTGGTTCTCTTTCATTATAGTAGTTTGATAGCCTCAGAAAAGCATATTAAGCACAAAGAATCTCGAAAAGAAAAAAATTTTTTTTCGAAGTTTGGAAACTTCATTTGAATCACTTTTTTTCCGTTCTTATTTGAGATAACTGGTTCTCTTTCATTATACTAGTTTGATAGCCTCAGTAAAGCATATTATCCGCAAAGAATCTCGAAAAGAAAAAAATTTTTTTTCGAAGTTTGGAAACGTTGTTTGAATCACTTTTTTCCGTTCTTATTTGAGATTACTGGTTCTCTTTCATTATAATAGTTTGATAGCCTCAGAAAAGCATATTATGCACAAAGAATCTCGAAAAGAAAAAAATTTTTTTTCGAAGTTTGGAAACTTCGTTTGAATCACTTTTTTTCCGTTCTTATTTGAGATAACTGGTTCTCTTTCATTATACTAGTTTGATAGCCTCAGTAAAGCATATTATGCACAAACAATCGCGAAAAGAAAAAAATTTTTTTTCGAAGTTTGCAAACTTCATTAGAATCACTTTTTTTCCGTTCTTATTTGAGATAACTGGTTCTCTTTCATTATAGTAGTTTGATAGCCTCAGAAAAGCATATTATGCACAAAGAATCTCGAAAAGAAAAAAATTTTTTTTCGAAGTTTGGAAACTTCGTTTGAATCACTTTTTTTCCGTTCTTATTTGAGATAACTGGTTCTCTTTCATTACACTAGTTTGATAGCCTGAGTAAAGCATATTATGCACAAAGAATCGCGAAAAGAAAAAACATTTTTTCCAAGTTTGGAAACTTCGTTAGAATCACTTTTTTTCCGTTCTTATTTGAGATAATTGGTTCTCTTTCATTATACTACTTTGATAGCCTCAGAAAACCATATTATGCGCAAAGAATCTCGAAAAAAAAAAAAATTTTTTTCGAAGTTTGGAAACCTCGTTTGAATCACTTTTTTTCCGTTCTTATTTGAGATAACTGGTTCTTTTTCATTATACTAGTTTGATAGCCTCAGTAAAGCATATTATGCACAAAGAATCGCGAAAAGAAAAAAAATTTTTTTCGAAGTTTGGAAACTTCATTAGAATCACTTTTTTTCCGTTCTTATTTGAGATAACTGGTTCTCTTTCATTATACTAGTTTGATAGCCTCAGTAAAGCATATTATGCGCAAAGAATCTGGAAAAGAAAAAAAATTTTTTTCGAAGTTTGGAAACTTCGTTAGAATCACTTTTTTTCCGTTCTTATTTGAGATAACTGGTTCTCTTTCATTATACTAGTTTGATAGCCTCAGAAAAGCATATTATGCGCAAAGAATCTCGAAAAGAAAAAAAATTTTTTTCGAAGTTTGGAAACATCGTTAGAATCACTTTTTTTCCGTTCTTATTTGAGATAACTGGTTCTCTTTCATTATACTAGTTTGATAGCCTCAGTAAAGCATATTATGCACAAAGAATCGCGAAAAGAAAAAAAATTTTTTTCGAAGTTTGGAAACTTCCTTAGAATCACTTTTTTTCCGTTCTTATTTGAGATAACTGGTTCTCTTTCATTATACTAGTTTGATAGACTCAGAAAAGCATATTATGCACAAAGAATCTCGAAAAAAAAAACATTTTTTTTCGAAGTTTGGAAACTTCGTTTGAATTACTTTTTTTCCGTTCTTATTTGAGATAACTGGTTCTCTTTCATTACACTAGTTTGATAGCCTCAGTAAAGCATATTATGCACAAAGATTCGTGAAGAGAAAAAAATTTTTTTTCGAAGTTTGGAAACTTCATTAGAATCACTTTTTTTCCGTTCTTATTTGAGATAACTGGTTCTCTTTCATTATACTAGTTTGATAGCCTCAATAAAGCATATTATGCCCAAAGAATCTCGAAAAGAAAAAAATTTTTTTTCGAAGTTTGGAAACGTCGTTTGAATCACTTTTTTCCGTTCTTATTTGAGATTACTGGTTCTCTTTCATTATACTAGTTTGATAGCCTCAGAAAAGCATATTATGCACAAAGAATCTCGAAAAGAAAAAAAATTTTTTTCGAAGTTTGGAAACTTCGTTTGAATCACTTTTTTTCCGTTCTTATTTGAGATAACTGGTTCTCTTTCATTATACTAGTTTGATAGCCTCAGTAAAGCATATTATGCACAAAGAATCGCGAAAAGGAAAAAAATTTTTTTCGAAGTTTGGAAACTTCATTAGAATCACTTTTTTTCCGTTCTTATTTGAGATAACTGGTTCTCTTTCATAATACAGTTTGATAGCCTCAGTAAAGCATATTATGCGCAAAGAATCTCGAAAAGAAAAAATTTTTTTTTCCAAGTTTGGAAACTTCGTTAGAATCACTTTTTTTCCGTTCTTATTTGAGATAATTGGTTCTCTTTCATTATACTACTTTGATAGCCTCAGAAAACCATATTATGCGCAAAGAATCTCGAAAAAAAAAAAAAAATTTTCGAAGTTTGGAAACCTCGTTTGAATCACTTTTTTTCCGTTCTTATTTGAGATAACTGGTTCTCTTTCATTATACTACTTTGATAGCCTCAGAAAACCATATTATGCTCAAAGAATCTCGAAAAGAAAAAAATTTTTTTCGATGTTTGGAAACTTCGTTTGAATCACTTTTTTCCGTTCTTATTTGAGATAACTGGTTCTCTTTCATTATACTAGTTTGATAGCCTCAGTAAAGCATATTATGCACAAAGAATCGCGAAAAGAAAAAAAATTTTTTCGAAGTTTGGAAACTTCGTTAGAATCACTTTTTTTCCGTTCTTATTTGAGATAACTGGTTCTCTTTCATTATACTAGTTTGATAGCCTCAGTAAAGCATATTATGCGCAAAGAATCTGGAAAAGAAAAAAAATTTTTTTCGAAGTTTGGAAACTTCGTTAGAATCACTTTTTTTCCGTTCTTATTTGAGATAACTGGTTCTCTTTCATTATACTAGTTTGATAGCCTCAGTAAAGCATATTATGCGCAAAGAATCTCGAAAAGAAAAAATTTTTTTTCCAAGTTTGGAAACTTCGTTAGAATCACTTTTTTTCCGTTCTTATTTGAGATAACTGGTTCTCTTTCATTATACTACTTTGATAGCCTCAGAAAACCATATTATGCTCAAAGAATCTCGAAAAGAAAAAAATTTTTTTCGAAGTTTGGAAACTTCGTTTGAATCACTTTTTTTCCGTTCTTATTTGAGATAACTGGTTCTCTTTCATTATACTAGTTTGATAGCCTCAGTAAAGCATATTATGCACAAAGAATCGCGAAAAGAAAAAAAATTTTTTTCGAAGTGTGGAAACTTCGTTAGAATCAATTTTTTTCCCTTCTTATTTGAGATAACTGGTTCTCTTTCATTATACTAGTTTGATAGCCTCAGTAAAGCATATTATGCGCAAAGAATCTGGAAAAGAAAAAAAATTTTTTTCGAAGTTTGGAAACTTCGTTAGAATCACTTTTTTTCCGTTCTTATTTGAGATAACTGGTTCTCTTTCATTATACTAGTTTGATACCCTCAGGAAAGCATATTATGCGCAAAGAATCTCGAAAAGAAAAAATTTTTTTTCGATGTTTGGAAACTTCGTTCGAATCACTTTTTTTCCGTTCTTATTTAAGATAACTGGTTCTCTTTCATTATACTAGTTTGATAGCCTCAGTAAAGCATATTATGCGTAAAGAATCTCGAAAAGAAAAAAAAAATTTTTCGAAGTTTGGAAACTTCGTTAGAATCACTTTTTTTCCGTTCTTATTTGAGATAACTGGTTGTCTTTCATTATACTAGTTTGATAGCCTCAGTAAAGCATATTATGCGCAAAGAATCTCGAAAAGAAAAAAAATTTTTTTCGAAGTTTGGAAACGTCGTTTGAATCACTTTTTTCCGTTCTTATTTGAGATTACTGGTTCTCTTTCATTATAGTAGTTTGATAGCCTCAGAAAAGCATATTAAGCACAAAGAATCTCGAAAAGAAAAAAATTTTTTTTCGAAGTTTGGAAACTTCATTTGAATCACTTTTTTTCCGTTCTTATTTGAGATAACTGGTTCTCTTTCATTATACTAGTTTGATAGCCTCAGTAAAGCATATTATCCGCAAAGAATCTCGAAAAGAAAAAAATTTTTTTTCGAAGTTTGGAAACGTCGTTTGAATCACTTTTTTCCGTTCTTATTTGAGATTACTGGTTCTCTTTCATTATACTAGTTTGATAGCCTCAGAAAAGCATATTATGCACAAAGAATCTCGAAAAGAAAAAAATTTTTTTTCGAAGTTTGGAAACTTCGTTTGAATCACTTTTTTTCCGTTCTTATTTGAGATAACTGGTTCTCTTTCATTATACTAGTTTGATAGCCTCAGTAAAGCATATTATGCACAAACAATCGCGAAAAGAAAAAAATTTTTTTTCGAAGTTTGCAAACTTCATTAGAATCACTTTTTTTCCGTTCTTATTTGAGATAACTGGTTCTCTTTCATTATAGTAGTTTGATAGCCTCAGAAAAGCATATTATGCACAAAGAATCTGGAAAAGAAAAAAAATTTTTTTCGAAGTTTGAAAACTTCGTTAGAATCACTTTTTTTCCGTTCTTATTTGAGATAACTGGTTCTCTTTCATTATACTAGTTTGATAGCCTCAGAAAAGCATATTATGCGCAAAGAATCTCGAAAAGAAAAAAAATTTTTTTCGAAGTTTGGAAACATCGTTAGAATCACTTTTTTTCCGTTCTTATTTGAGATAACTGGTTCTCTTTCATTATACTAGTTTGATAGCCTCAGTAAAGCATATTATGCACAAAGAATCGCGAAAAGAAAAAAAATTTTTTTCGAAGTTTGGAAACTTCCTTAGAATCACTTTTTTTCCGTTCTTATTTGAGATAACTGGTTCTCTTTCATTATACTAGTTTGATAGCCTCAGTAAAGCATATTAGGCACAAAGAATCGCGAAAAGAAAAAAAATTTTTTTCGAAGTTTGGAAACTTCATTCGAATCACTTTTTTTCCGTTCTTATTTGAGATAACTGGTTCTCTTTCATTATACTAGTTTGATAGCCTCAGTAAAGCATATTATGCGTAAAGAATCTCGAAAAGAAAAAAATTTTTTTTCGAAGTTTGGAAACTTCGTTTGAATCACTTTTTTTCCGTTCTTATTTGAGATAACTGGTTCTCTTTCATTATACTAGTTTGATAGCCTCAGTAAAGCATATTATGCACAAAGAATCGCGAAAAGAAAAAAAATTTTTTTCGAAGTTTGGAAACTTCGTTAGAATCACTTTTTTTCCGTTCTTATTTGAGATAACTGGTTCTCTTTCATTATACTAGTTTGATAGCCTCAGTAAAGCATATTATGCGCAAAGAATCTGGAAAAGAAAAAAAATTTTTTTCGAAGTTTGGAAACTTCGTTAGAATCACTTTTTTTCCGTTCTTATTTGAGATAACTGGTTCTCTTTCATTATACTAGTTTGATAGCCTCAGTAAAGCATATAATGCGCAAAGAATCTCGAAAAGAAAAAAAATTTTTTTCGAAGTTTGGAAACGTCGTTTGAATCACTTTTTTCCGTTCTTATTTGAGATTACTGGTTCTCTTTCATTATAGTAGTTTGATAGCCTCAGAAAAGCATATTAAGCACAAAGAATCTCGAAAAGAAAAAAATTTTTTTTCGAAGTTTGGAAACTTCATTTGAATCACTTTTTTTCCGTTCTTATTTGAGATAACTGGTTCTCTTTCATTATACTAGTTTGATAGCCTCAGTAAAGCATATTATCCGCAAAGAATCTCGAAAAGAAAAAAATTTTTTTTCGAAGTTTGGAAACGTTGTTTGAATCACTTTTTTCCGTTCTTATTTGAGATTACTGGTTCTCTTTCATTATACTAGTTTGATAGCCTCAGAAAAGCATATTATGCACAAAGAATCTCGAAAAGAAAAAAATTTTTTTTCGAAGTTTGGAAACTTCGTTTGAATCACTTTTTTTCCGTTCTTATTTGAGATAACTGGTTCTCTTTCATTATACTAGTTTGATAGCCTCAGTAAAGCATATTATGCACAAACAATCGCGAAAAGAAAAAAATTTTTTTTCGAAGTTTGCAAACTTCATTAGAATCACTTTTTTTCCGTTCTTATTTGAGATAACTGGTTCTCTTTCATTATAGTAGTTTGATAGCCTCAGAAAAGCATATTATGCACAAAGAATCTCGAAAAGAAAAAAATTTTTTTTCGAAGTTTGGAAACTTCGTTTGAATCACTTTTTTTCCGTTCTTATTTGAGATAACTGGTTCTCTTTCATTACACTAGTTTGATAGCCTGAGTAAAGCATATTATGCACAAAGAATCGCGAAAAGAAAAAACATTTTTTCCAAGTTTGGAAACTTCGTTAGAATCACTTTTTTTCCGTTCTTATTTGAGATAATTGGTTCTCTTTCATTATACTACTTTGATAGCCTCAGAAAACCATATTATGCGCAAAGAATCTCGAAAAAAAAAAAAATTTTTTTCGAAGTTTGGAAACCTCGTTTGAATCACTTTTTTTCCGTTCTTATTTGAGATAACTGGTTCTTTTTCATTATACTAGTTTGATAGCCTCAGTAAAGCATATTATGCACAAAGAATCGCGAAAAGAAAAAAAATTTTTTTCGAAGTTTGGAAACTTCATTAGAATCACTTTTTTTCCGTTCTTATTTGAGATAACTGGTTCTCTTTCATTATACTAGTTTGATAGCCTCAGTAAAGCATATTATGCGCAAAGAATCTGGAAAAGAAAAAAAATTTTTTTCGAAGTTTGGAAACTTCGTTAGAATCACTTTTTTTCCGTTCTTATTTGAGATAACTGGTTCTCTTTCATTATACTAGTTTGATAGCCTCAGAAAAGCATATTATGCGCAAAGAATCTCGAAAAGAAAAAAAATTTTTTTCGAAGTTTGGAAACATCGTTAGAATCACTTTTTTTCCGTTCTTATTTGAGATAACTGGTTCTCTTTCATTATACTAGTTTGATAGCCTCAGTAAAGCATATTATGCACAAAGAATCGCGAAAAGAAAAAAAATTTTTTTCGAAGTTTGGAAACTTCCTTAGAATCACTTTTTTTCCGTTCTTATTTGAGATAACTGGTTCTCTTTCATTATACTAGTTTGATAGACTCAGAAAAGCATATTATGCACAAAGAATCTCGAAAAAAAAAACATTTTTTTTCGAAGTTTGGAAACTTCGTTTGAATTACTTTTTTTCCGTTCTTATTTGAGATAACTGGTTCTCTTTCATTACACTAGTTTGATAGCCTCAGTAAAGCATATTATGCACAAAGATTCGTGAAGAGAAAAAAATTTTTTTTCGAAGTTTGGAAACTTCATTAGAATCACTTTTTTTCCGTTCTTATTTGAGATAACTGGTTCTCTTTCATTATACTAGTTTGATAGCCTCAATAAAGCATATTATGCCCAAAGAATCTCGAAAAGAAAAAAATTTTTTTTCGAAGTTTGGAAACGTCGTTTGAATCACTTTTTTCCGTTCTTATTTGAGATTACTGGTTCTCTTTCATTATACTAGTTTGATAGCCTCAGAAAAGCATATTATGCACAAAGAATCTCGAAAAGAAAAAAAATTTTTTTCGAAGTTTGGAAACTTCGTTTGAATCACTTTTTTTCCGTTCTTATTTGAGATAACTGGTTCTCTTTCATTATACTAGTTTGATAGCCTCAGTAAAGCATATTATGCACAAAGAATCGCGAAAAGGAAAAAAATTTTTTTCGAAGTTTGGAAACTTCATTAGAATCACTTTTTTTCCGTTCTTATTTGAGATAACTGGTTCTCTTTCATAATACAGTTTGATAGCCTCAGTAAAGCATATTATGCGCAAAGAATCTCGAAAAGAAAAAATTTTTTTTTCCAAGTTTGGAAACTTCGTTAGAATCACTTTTTTTCCGTTCTTATTTGAGATAATTGGTTCTCTTTCATTATACTACTTTGATAGCCTCAGAAAACCATATTATGCGCAAAGAATCTCGAAAAAAAAAAAAAAATTTTCGAAGTTTGGAAACCTCGTTTGAATCACTTTTTTTCCGTTCTTATTTGAGATAACTGGTTCTCTTTCATTATACTACTTTGATAGCCTCAGAAAACCATATTATGCTCAAAGAATCTCGAAAAGAAAAAAATTTTTTTCGATGTTTGGAAACTTCGTTTGAATCACTTTTTTCCGTTCTTATTTGAGATAACTGGTTCTCTTTCATTATACTAGTTTGATAGCCTCAGTAAAGCATATTATGCACAAAGAATCGCGAAAAGAAAAAAAATTTTTTCGAAGTTTGGAAACTTCGTTAGAATCACTTTTTTTCCGTTCTTATTTGAGATAACTGGTTCTCTTTCATTATACTAGTTTGATAGCCTCAGTAAAGCATATTATGCGCAAAGAATCTGGAAAAGAAAAAAAATTTTTTTCGAAGTTTGGAAACTTCGTTAGAATCACTTTTTTTCCGTTCTTATTTGAGATAACTGGTTCTCTTTCATTATACTAGTTTGATAGCCTCAGTAAAGCATATTATGCGCAAAGAATCTCGAAAAGAAAAAATTTTTTTTCCAAGTTTGGAAACTTCGTTAGAATCACTTTTTTTCCGTTCTTATTTGAGATAACTGGTTCTCTTTCATTATACTACTTTGATAGCCTCAGAAAACCATATTATGCTCAAAGAATCTCGAAAAGAAAAAAATTTTTTTCGAAGTTTGGAAACTTCGTTTGAATCACTTTTTTTCCGTTCTTATTTGAGATAACTGGTTCTCTTTCATTATACTAGTTTGATAGCCTCAGTAAAGCATATTATGCACAAAGAATCGCGAAAAGAAAAAAAATTTTTTTCGAAGTGTGGAAACTTCGTTAGAATCACTTTTTTTCCCTTCTTATTTGAGATAACTGGTTCTCTTTCATTATACTAGTTTGATAGCCTCAGTAAAGCATATTATGCGCAAAGAATCTGGAAAAGAAAAAAAATTTTTTTCGAAGTTTGGAAACTTCGTTAGAATCACTTTTTTTCCGTTCTTATTTGAGATAACTGGTTCTCTTTCATTATACTAGTTTGATACCCTCAGGAAAGCATATTATGCGCAAAGAATCTCGAAAAGAAAAAATTTTTTTTCGATGTTTGGAAACTTCGTTCGAATCACTTTTTTTCCGTTCTTATTTAAGATAACTGGTTCTCTTTCATTATACTAGTTTGATAGCCTCAGTAAAGCATATTATGCGTAAAGAATCTCGAAAAGAAAAAAAAAATTTTTCGAAGTTTGGAAACTTCGTTAGAATCACTTTTTTTCCGTTCTTATTTGAGATAACTGGTTGTCTTTCATTATACTAGTTTGATAGCCTCAGTAAAGCATATTATGCGCAAAGAATCTCGAAAAGAAAAAAAATTTTTTTCGAAGTTTGGAAACGTCGTTTGAATCACTTTTTTCCGTTCTTATTTGAGATTACTGGTTCTCTTTCATTATAGTAGTTTGATAGCCTCAGAAAAGCATATTAAGCACAAAGAATCTCGAAAAGAAAAAAATTTTTTTTCGAAGTTTGGAAACTTCATTTGAATCACTTTTTTTCCGTTCTTATTTGAGATAACTGGTTCTCTTTCATTATACTAGTTTCATAGCCTCAGTAAAGCATATTATCCGCAAAGAATCTCGAAAAGAAAAAAATTTTTTTTCGAAGTTTGGAAACGTCGTTTGAATCACTTTTTTCCGTTCTTATTTGAGATTACTGGTTCTCTTTCATTATACTAGTTTGATAGCCTCAGAAAAGCATATTATGCACAAAGAATCTCGAAAAGAAAAAAATTTTTTTTCGAAGTTTGGAAACTTCGTTTGAATCACTTTTTTTCCGTTCTTATTTGAGATAACTGGTTCTCTTTCATTATACTAGTTTGATAGCCTCAGTAAAGCATATTATGCACAAACAATCGCGAAAAGAAAAAAATTTTTTTTCGAAGTTTGCAAACTTCATTAGAATCACTTTTTTTCCGTTCTTATTTGAGATAACTGGTTCTCTTTCATTATAGTAGTTTGATAGCCTCAGAAAAGCATATTATGCACAAAGAATCTCGAAAAGAAAAAAATTTTTTTTCGAAGTTTGGTAACTTCGTTTGAATCACTTTTTTTCCGTTCTTATTTGAGATAACTGGTTCTCTTTCATTACACTAGTTTGATAGCCTCAGTAAAGCATATTATGCACAAAGAATCGCGAAAAGAAAAAACATTTTTTTCGAAGTTGGGAAACTTCATTAGAATCACTTTTTTTCCGTTCTTATTTGAGATAACTGGTTCTCTTTCATAATACAGTTTGATAGCCTCAGTAAAGCATATTATGCGCAAAGAATCTCGAAAAGAAAAAATTTTTTTTTCCAAGTTTGGAAACTTCGTTAGAATCACTTTTTTTCCGTTCTTATTTGAGATAATTGGTTCTCTTTCATTATACTACTTTGATAGCCTCAGAAAACCATATTATGCGCAAAGAATCTCGAAAAAAAAAAAAAATTTTTTCGAAGTTTGGAAACCTCGTTTGAATCACTTTTTTTCCGTTCTTATTTGAGATAACTGGTTCTCTTTCATTATACTAGTTTGATAGCCTCAGTAAAGCATATTATGCACAAAGAATCGCGAAAAGAAAAAAAATTTTTTTCGAAGTTTGGAAACTTCATTAGAATCACTTTTTTCCGTTCTTATTTGAGATAACTGGTTCTCTTTCATTATACTAGTTTGATAGCCTCAGTAAAGCATATTATGCGCAAAGAATCTGGAAAAGAAAAAAAATTTTTTTCGAAGTTTGGAAACTTCGTTAGAATCACTTTTTTTCCGTTCTTATTTGAGATAACTGGTTCTCTTTCATTATACTAGTTTGATAGCCTCAGAAAAGCATATTATGCGCAAAGAATCTCGAAAAGAAAAAAAATTATTTTCGAAGTTTGGAAACATCGTTAGAATCACTTTTTTTCCGTTCTTATTTGAGATAACTGGTTCTCTTTCATTATACTAGTTTGATAGCCTCAGTAAAGCATATTATGCACAAAGAATCGCGAAAAGAAAAAAAATTTTTTTCGAAGTTTGGAAACTTCCTTAGAATCACTTTTTTTCCGTTCTTATTTGAGATAACTGGTTCTCTTTCATTATACTAGTTTGATAGACTCAGAAAAGCATATTATGCACAAAGAATCTCGAAAAGAAAAAAATTTTTTTTCGAAGTTTGGAAACTTCGTTTGAATTACTTTTTTCCGTTCTTATTTGAGATAACTGGTTCTCTTTCATTACACTAGTTTGATAGCCTCAGTAAAGCATATTATGCACAAAGATTCGCGAAGAGAAAAAAATTTTTTTTCGAAGTTTGGAAACTTCATTAGAATCACTTTTTTTCCGTTCTTATTTGAGATAACTGGTTCTCTTTCATTATACTAGTTTGATAGCCTCAATAAAGCATATTATGCCCAAAGAATCTCGAAAAGAAAAAAATTTTTTTTCGAAGTTTGGAAACGTCGTTTGAATCACTTTTTTCCGTTCTTATTTGAGATTACTGGTTCTCTTTCATTATACTAGTTTGATAGCCTCAGAAAAGCATATTATGCACAAAGAATCTCGAAAAGAAAAAAATTTTTTTTCGAAGTTTGGAAACTTCGTTTGAATCACTTTTTTTCCGTTCTTATTTGAGATAACTGGTTCTCTTTCATTATACTAGTTTGATAGCCTCAGTAAAGCATATTATGCACAAAGAATCGCGAAAAGGAAAAAAATTTTTTTCGAAGTTTGGAAACTTCATTAGAATCACTTTTTTTCCGTTCTTATTTGAGATAACTGGTTCTCTTTCATAATACAGTTTGATAGCCTCAGTAAAGCATATTATGCGCAAAGAATCTCGAAAAGAAAAAAATTTTTTTTCCAAGTTTGGAAACTTCGTTAGAATCACTTTTTTTCCGTTCTTATTTGAGATAATTGGTTCTCTTTCATTATACTACTTTGATAGCCTAAGAAAACCATATTATGCGCAAAGAATCTCGAAAAAAAAAAAAAAATTTTTCGAAGTTTGGAAACCTCGTTTGAATCACTTTTTTTCCGTTCTTATTTGAGATAACTGGTTCTCTTTCATTATACTACTTTGATAGCCTCAGAAAACCATATTATGCTCAAAGAATCTCGAAAAGAAAAAAATTTTTTTCGATGTTTGGAAACTTCGTTTGAATCACTTTTTTTCCGTTCTTATTTGAGATAACTGGTTCTCTTTCATTATACTAGTTTGATAGCCTCAGTAAAGCATATTATGCACAAAGAATCGCGAAAAGAAAAAAAATTTTTTCGAAGTTTGGAAACTTCGTTAGAATCACTTTTTTTCCGTTCTTATTTGAGATAACTGGTTCTCTTTCATTATACTAGTTTGATAGCCTCAGTAAAGCATATTATGCGCAAAGAATCTGGAAAAGAAAAAAAATTTTTTTCGAAGTTTGGAAACTTCGTTAGAATCACTTTTTTTCCGTTCTTATTTGAGATAATTGGTTCTCTTTCATTACACCAGTTTGATAGCCTCAGTAAAGCATATTATGCACAAAGAATCGCGAAAAGAAAAAAAATTTTTTTCGAAGTTGGGAAACTTCATTAGAATCACTTTTTTTCCGTTCTTATTTGAGATAACTGGTTCTCTTTCATTATACTAGTTTGGTAGCATCAGTAAAGCATATTATGCGCAAAGAATCTGGAAAAGAAAAAAAAATTTTTTCCAAGTTTGGAAACTTCGTTAGAATCACTTTTTTTCCGTTCTTATTTGAGATAACTTGTTCTCTTTCATTATACTAGTTTGATAGCCTCAGTAAAGCATATTATGCGCAAAGAATCTCGAAAAGAAAAAAAATTTTTTTCGAAGTTTGGAAACTTCATTTGAATCACTTTTTTTCCGTTCTTATTTGAGATAACTGGTTCTCTTTCATTACACCAGTTTGATAGCCTCAGTAAAGCATATTATGCACAAAGAATCGCGAAAAGAAAAAAAATTTTTTTCGAAGTTTGGAAACTTCGTTAGAATCACTTTTTTTCCGTTCTTATTTGAGATAACTGGTTCTCTTTCATTATACTAGTTTGATACCCTCAGGAAAGCATATTATGCGCAAAGAATCTCGAAAAGAAAAAATTTTTTTTCGAAGTTTGGAAACTTCATTTGAATCACTTTTTTTCCGTTCTTATTTCAGATAACTGGTTCTCTTTCATTATACTAGTTTGATAGCCTCAGTAAAGCATATTATGCACAAACAATCGCGAAAAGAAAAAAATTTTTTTTCGAAGTTTGCAAACTTCATTAGAATCACTTTTTTCCGTTCTTATTTGAGATAACTGGTTCTCTTTCATTATAGTAGTTTGATAGCCTCAGAAAAGCATATTATGCACAAAGAATCTCGAAAAGAAAAAAATTTTTTTTCGAAGTTTGGAAACTTCGTTTGAATCACTTTTTTTCCGTTCTTATTTGAGATAACTGGTTCTCTTTCATTACACTAGTTTGATAGCCTCAGTAAAGCATATTATGCACAAAGAATCGCGAAAAGAAAAAACATTTTTTTCGAAGTTGGGAAACTTCATTAGAATCACTTTTTTTCCGTTCTTATTTGAGATAACTGGTTCTCTTTCATAATACAGTTTGATAGCCTCAGTAAAGCATATTATGCGCAAAGAATCTCGAAAAGAAAAAATTTTTTTTTCCAAGTTTGGAAACTTCGTTAGAATCACTTTTTTTCCGTTCTTATTTGAGATAATTGGTTCTCTTTCATTATACTACTTTGATAGCCTCAGAAAACCATATTATGCGCAAAGAATCTCGAAAAAAAAAAAAATTTTTTTCGAAGTTTGGAAACCTCGTTTGAATCACTTTTTTTCCGTTCTTATTTGAGATAACTGGTTCTCTTTCATTATACTAGTTTGATAGCCTCAGTAAAGCATATTATGCACAAAGAATCGCGAAAAGAAAAAAATTTTTTTTCGAAGTTTGGAAACTTCATTAGAATCACTTTTTTTCCGTTCTTATTTGAGATAACTGGTTCTCTTTCATTATACTAGTTTGATAGCCTCAGTAAAGCATATTATGCGCAAAGAATCTGGAAAAGAAAAAAAATTTTTTTCGAAGTTTGGAAACTTCGTTAGAATCACTTTTTTTCCGTTCTTATTTGAGATAACTGGTTCTCTTTCATTATACTAGTTTGATAGCCTCAGAAAAGCATATTATGCGCAAAGAATCTCGAAAAGAAAAAAAATTTTTTTCGAAGTTTGGAAACATCGTTAGAATCACTTTTTTTCCGTTCTTATTTGAGATAACTGGTTCTCTTTCATTATACTAGTTTGAAGGACTCAGAAAAGCATATTATGCACAAAGAATCTCGAAAAGAAAAAAATTTTTTTTCGAAGTTTGGAAACTTCGTTTGAATTACTTTTTTTCCGTTCTTATTTGAGATAACTGGTTCTCTTTCATTATACTAGTTTGATAGCCTCAGTAAAGCATATTATGCACAAAGAATCGCGAAAAGGAAAAAAATTTTTTTCGAAGTTTGGAAACTTCATTAGAATCACTTTTTTTCCGTTCTTATTTGAGATAACTGGTTCTCTTTCATAATACAGTTTGATAGCCTCAGTAAAGCATATTATGCGCAAAGAATCTCGAAAAGAAAAAATTTTTTTTTCCAAGTTTGGAAACTTCGTTAGAATCACTTTTTTTCCGTTCTTATTTGAGATAAGTGGTTCTCTTTCATTATACTACTTTGATAGCCTCAGAAAACCATATTATGCGCAAAGAATCTCGAAAAAATAAAAAAAAATTTTTCGAAGTTTGGAAACCTCGTTTGAATCACTTTTTTTCCGTTCTTATTTGAGATAACTGGTTCTCTTTCATTATACTACTTTGATAGCCTCAGAAAACCATATTATGCTCAAAGAATCTCGAAAAGAAAAAAATTTTTTTCGATGTTTGGAAACTTCGTTTGAATCACTTTTTTTCCGTTCTTATTTGAGATAACTGGTTCTCTTTCATTATACTAGTTTGATAGCCTCAGTAAAGCATATTATGCACAAAGAATCGCGAAAAGAAAAAAAATTTTTTCGAAGTTTGGAAACTTCGTTAGAATCACTTTTTTTCCGTTCTTATTTGAGATAACTGGTTCTCTTTCATTATACTAGTTTGATAGCCTCAGTAAAGCATATTATGCGCAAAGAATCTGGAAAAGAAAAAAAATTTTTTTCGAAGTTTGGAAACTTCGTTAGAATCACTTTTTTTCCGTTCTTATTTGAGATAACTGGTTCTCTTTCATTATACTAGTTTGATAGCCTCAGTAAAGCATATTATGCGCAAAGAATCTCGAAAAGAAAAAAAATTTTTTTCGAAGTTTGGAAACTTCGTTTGAATCACTTTTTTTCCGTTCTTATTTGAGATAACTGGTTCTCTTTCATTACACCAATTTGATAGCCTCAATAAAGCATATTATGCACAAAGAATCGCGAAAAGAAAAAACATTTTTTTCGAAGTTGGGAAACTTCATTAGAATCACTTTTTTTCCGTTCTTATTTGAGATAACTGGTTCTCTTTCATAATACAGTTTGATAGCCTCAGTAAAGCATATTATGCGCAAAGAATCTCGAAAAGAAAAAATTTTTTTTTCCAAGTTTGGAAACTTCGTTAGAATCACTTTTTTTCCGTTCTTATTTGAGATAATTGGTTCTCTTTCATTATACTACTTTGATAGCCTCAGAAAACCATATTATGCGCAAAGAATCTCGAAAAAAAAAAAAATTTTTTTCGAAGTTTGGAAACCTCGTTTGAATCACTTTTTTTCCGTTCTTATTTGAGATAACTGGTTCTCTTTCATTATACTAGTTTGATAGCCTCAGTAAAGCATATTATGCACAAAGAATCGCGAAAAGAAAAAAAATTTTTTTCGAAGTTTGGAAACTTCATTAGAATCACTTTTTTTCCGTTCTTATTTGAGATAACTGGTTCTCTTTCATTATACTAGTTTGATAGCCTCAGTAAAGCATATTATGCGCAAAGAATCTGGAAAAGAAAAAAAATTTTTTTCGAAGTTTGGAAACTTCGTTAGAATCACTTTTTTTCCGTTCTTATTTGAGATAACTGGTTCTCTTTCATTATACTAGTTTGATAGCCTCAGAAAAGCATATTATGCGCAAAGAATCTCGAAAAGAAAAAAAATTTTTTTCGAAGTTTGGAAACATCGTTAGAATCACTTTTTTTCCGTTCTTATTTGAGATAACTGGTTCTCTTTCATTATACTAGTTTGATAGCCTCAGTAAAGCATATTATGCACAAAGAATCGCGAAAAGAAAAAAAATTTTTTTCGAAGTTTGGAAACTTCCTTAGAATCACTTTTTTTCCGTTCTTATTTGAGATAACTGGTTCTCTTTCATTATACTAGTTTGATAGACTCAGAAAAGCATATTATGCACAAAGAATCTCGAAAAGAAAAAAATTTTTTTTCGAAGTTTGGAAACTTCGTTTGAATTACTTTTTTTCCGTTCTTATTTGAGATAACTGGTTCTCTTTCATTACACTAGTTTGATAGCCTCAGTAAAGCATATTATGCACAAAGATTCGCGAAGAGAAAAAAATTTTTTTTCGAAGTTTGGAAACTTCATTAGAATCACTTTTTTTCCGTTCTTATTTGAGATAACTGGTTCTCTTTCATTATACTAGTTTGATAGCCTGAATAAAGCATATTATGCCCAAAGAATCTCGAAAAGAAAAAAATTTTTTTTCGAAGTTTGGAAACGTCGTTTGAATCACTTTTTTCCGTTCTTATTTGAGATTACTGGTTCTCTTTCATTATACTAGTTTGATAGCCTCAGAAAAGCATATTATGCCCAAAGAATCTCGAAAAGAAAAAAATTTTTTTTCGAAGTTTGGAAACTTCGTTTGAATCACTTTTTTTCCGTTCTTATTTGAGATAACTGGTTCTCTTTCATTATACTAGTTTGATAGCCTCAGTAAAGCATATTATGCACAAAGAATCGCGAAAAGGAAAAAAATTTTTTTCGAAGTTTGGAAACTTCATTAGAATCACTTTTTTTCCGTTCTTATTTGAGATAACTGGTTCTCTTTCATAATACAGTTTGATAGCCTCAGTAAAGCATATTATGCGCAAAGAATCTCGAAAAGAAAAAATTTTTTTTTCCAAGTTTGGAAACTTCGTTAGAATCACTTTTTTTCCGTTCTTATTTGAGATAATTGGTTCTCTTTCATTATACTACTTTGATAGCCTCAGAAAATCATATTATGCGCAAAGAATCTCGAAAAAAAAAAAAAAAATTTTTCGAAGTTTGGAAACCTCGTTTGAATCACTTTTTTTCCGTTCTTATTTGAGATAACTGGTTCTCTTTCATTATACTACTTTGATAGCCTCAGAAAACCATATTATGCTCAAAGAATCTCGAAAAGAAAAAAATTTTACGATGTTTGGAAACTTCGTTTGAATCACTTTTTTTCCGTTCTTATTTGAGATAACTGGTTCTCTTTCATTATACTAGTTTGATAGCCTCAGTAAAGCATATTATGCACAAAGAATCGCGAAAAGAAAAAAAATTTTTTCGAAGTTTGGAAACTTCGTTAGAATCACTTTTTTTCCGTTCTTATTTGAGATAACTGGTTCTCTTTCATTATACTAGTTTGATAGCCTCAGTAAAGCATATTATGCGCAAAGAATCTGGAAAAGAAAAAAAATTTTTTTCGAAGTTTGGAAACTTCGTTAGAATCACTTTTTTTCCGTTCTTATTTGAGATAACTGGTTCTCTTTCATTATACTAGTTTGATAGCCTCAGTAAAGCATATTATGCGCAAAGAATCTCGAAAAGAAAAAAAATTTTTTTCGAAGTTTGGAAACTTCGTTTGAATCACTTTTTTTCCGTTCTTATTTGAGATAACTGGTTCTCTTTCATTACACCAGTTTGATAGCCTCAGTAAAGCATATTATGCACAAAGAATCGCGAAAAGAAAAAAAATTATTTTCGAAGTTGGGAAACTTCATTAGAATCACTTTTTTTCCGTTCTTATTTGAGATAACTGGTTCTCTTTCATTATACTAGTTTGGTAGCATCAGTAAAGCATATTATGCGCAAAGAATCTGGAAAAGAAAAAAAAATTTTTTCCAAGTTTGGAAACTTCGTTAGAATCACTTTTTTTCCGTTCTTATTTGAGATAACTTGTTCTCTTTCATTATACTAGTTTGATAGCCTCAGTAAAGCATATTATGCGCAAAGAATCTCGAAAAGAAAAAATTTTTTTTCCAAGTTTGGAAAGTTCGTTAGAATCACTTTTTTTCCGTTCTTATTTGAGATAACTGCTTCTCTTTCATTATACTACTTTGATAGCCTCAGAAAACCATATTATGCTCAAAGAATCTCGAAAAGAAAAAAATTTTTTTCGATGTTTGGAAACTTCGTTTGAATCACTTTTTTTCCGTTCTTATTTGAGATAACTGGTTCTCTTTCATTATACTAGTTTGATAGCCTCAGTAAAGCATATTATGCACAAAGAATCGCGAAAAGAAAAAAAATTTTTTTCGAAGTGTGGAAACTTCGTTAGAATCACTTTTTTTCCGTTCTTATTTGAGATAACTGGTTCTCTTTCATTATACTAGTTTGATAGCCTCAGTAAAGCATATTATGCGCAAAGAATCTGGAAAAGAAAAAAAATTTTTTTCGAAGTTTGGAAACTTCGTTAGAATCACTTTTTTTCCGTTCTTATTTGAGATAACTGGTTCTCTTTCATTATACTAGTTTGATACCCTCAGGAAACCATATTATGCGCAAAGAATCTCGAAAAGAAAAAATTTTTTTTCGATGTTTGGAAACTTCGTTCGAATCACTTTTTTTCCGTTCTTATTTAAGATAACTGGTTCTCTTTCATTATACTAGTTTGATAGCCTCAGTAAAGCATATTATGCGTAAAGAATCTCGAAAAGAAAAAAAAAAATTTTCGAAGTTTGGAAACTTCTTTAGAATCACTTTTTTTCCGTTCTTATTTGAGATAACTGGTTCTCTTTCATTATACTAGTTTGATAGCCTCAGTAAAGCATATTATGCGCAAAGAATCTCGAAAAGAAAAAAAATTTTTTTCGAAGTTTGGAAACGTCGTTTGAATCACTTTTTTCCGTTCTTATTTGAGATTACTGGTTCTCTTTCATTATAGTAGTTTGATAGCCTCAGAAAAGCATATTAAGCACAAAGAATCTCGAAAAGAAAAAAATTTTTTTTCGAAGTTTGGAAACTTCATTTGAATCACTTTTTTTCCGTTCTTATTTGAGATAACTGGTTCTCTTTCATTATACTAGTTTGATAGCCTCAGTAAAGCATATTATCCGCAAAGAATCTCGAAAAGAAAAAAATTTTTTTTCGAAGTTTGGAAACGTCGTTTGAATCACTTTTTTCCGTTCTTATTTGAGATTACTGGTTCTCTTTCATTATACTAGTTTGATAGCCTCAGAAAAGCATATTATGCACAAACAATCGCGAAAAGAAAAAAATTTTTTTTCGAAGTTTGCAAACTTCATTAGAATCACTTTTTTTCCGTTCTTATTTGAGATAACTGGTTCTCTTTCATTATAGTAGTTTGATAGCCTCCGAAAAGCATATTATGCACAAAGAATCTCGAAAAGAAAAAATTTTTTTTTCGAAGTTTGGAAACTTCGTTTGAATCACTTTTTTTCCGTTCTTATTTGAGATAACTGGTTCTCTTTCATTACACTAGTTTGATAGCCTCAGTAAAGCATATTATGCACAAAGAATCGCGAAAAGAAAAAACATTTTTTTCGAAGTTGGGAAACTTCATTAGAATCACTTTTTTTCCGTTCTTATTTGAGATAACTGGTTCTCTTTCATAATACAGTTTGATAGCCTCAGTAAAGCATATTATGCGCAAAGAATCTCGAAAAGAAAAAATTTTTTTTTCCAAGTTTGGAAACTTCGTTAGAATCACTTTTTTTCCGTTCTTATTTGAGATAATTGGTTCTCTTTCATTATACTACTTTGATAGCCTCAGAAAACCATATTATGCGCAAAGAATCTCGAAAAAAAAAAAAAATTTTTTCGAAGTTTGGAAACCTCGTTTGAATCACTTTTTTTCCGTTCTTATTTGAGATAACTGGTTCTCTTTCATTATACTAGTTTGATAGCCTCAGTAAAGCATATTATGCACAAAGAATCGCGAAAAGAAAAAAAATTTTTTTCGAAGTTTGGAAACTTCATTAGAATCACTTTTTTTCCGTTCTTATTTGAGATAACTGGTTCTCTTTCATTATACTAGTTTGATAGCCTCAGTAAAGCATATTATGCGCAAAGAATCTGGAAAAGAAAAAAAATTTTTTTCGAAGTTTGGAAACTTCGTTAGAATCACTTTTTTTCCGTTCTTATTTGAGATAACTGGTTCTCTTTCATTATACTAGTTTGATAGCCTCAGAAAAGCATATTATGCGCAAAGAATCTCGAAAAGAAAAAAAATTTTTTTCGAAGTTTGGAAACATCGTTAGAATCACTTTTTTTCCGTTCTTATTTGAGATAACTGGTTCTCTTTCATTATACTAGTTTGAAAGCCTCAGTAAAGCATATTATGCACAAAGAATCGCGAAAAGAAAAAAAATTTTTTTCGAAGTTTGGAAACTTCCTTAGAATCACTTTTTTTCCGTTCTTATTTGAGATAACTGGTTCTCTTTCATTATACCAGTTTGATAGACTCAGAAAAGCATATTATGCACAAAGAATCTCGAAAAGAAAAAAATTTTTTTTCGAAGTTTGGAAACTTCGTTTGAATTACTTTTTTTCCGTTCTTATTTGAGATAACTGGTTCTCTTTCATTACACTAGTTTGATAGCCTCAGTAAAGCATATTATGCACAAAGATTCGCGAAGAGAAAAAAATTTTTTTTCGAAGTTTGGAAACTTCATTAGAATCACTTTTTTTCCGTTCTTATTTGAGATAACTGGTTCTCTTTCATTATACTAGTTTGATAGCCTCAATAAAGCATATTATGCCCAAAGAATCTCGAAAAGAAAAAAATTTTTTTTCGAAGTTTGGAAACGTCGTTTGAATCACTTTTTTCCGTTCTTATTTGAGATTACTGGTTCTCTTTCATTATACTAGTTTGATAGCCTCAGAAAAGCATATTATGCACAAAGAATCTCGAAAAGAAAAAAATTTTTTTTCGAAGTTTGGAAACTTCGTTTGAATCACTTTTTTTCCGTTCTTATTTGAGATAACTGGTTCTCTTTCATTATACTAGTTTGATAGCCTCAGTAAAGCATATTATGCACAAAGAATCGCGAAAAGGAAAAAAATTTTTTTCGAAGTTTGGAAACTTCATTAGAATCACTTTTTTTCCGTTCTTATTTGAGATAACTGGTTCTCTTTCATAATACAGTTTGATAGCCTCAGTAAAGCATATTATCCGCAAAGAATCTCGAAAAGAAAAAAAATTTTTTTCGAAGTTTGGAAACGTCGTTTGAATCACTTTTTTCCGTTCTTATTTGAGATTACTGGTTCTCTTTCATTATACTAGTTTGATAGCCTCAGAAAAGCATATTATGCACAAAGAATCTCGAAAAGAAAAAAATTTTTTTTCGAAGTTTGCAAACTTCATTAGAATCACTTTTTTCCGTTCTTATTTGAGATAACTGGTTCTCTTTCATTATAGTAGTTTGATAGCCTCAGAAAAGCATATTATGCACAAAGAATCTCGAAAAGAAAAAAATTTTTTTTCGAAGTTTGGAAACTTCGTTTGAATCACTTTTTTTCCGTTCTTATTTGAGATAACTGGTTCTCTTTCATTACACTAGTTTGATAGCCTCAGTAAAGCATATTATGCACAAAGAATCGCGAAAAGAAAAAACATTTTTTTCGAAGTTGGGAAACTTCATTAGAATCACTTTTTTTCCGTTCTTATTTGAGATAACTGGTTCTCTTTCATAATACAGTTTGATAGCCTCAGTAAAGCATATTATGCGCAAAGAATCTCGAAAAGAAAAAATTTTTTTTTCCAAGTTTGGAAACTTCGTTAGAATCACTTTTTTTCCGTTCTTATTTGAGATAATTGGTTCTCTTTCATTATACTACTTTGATAGCCTCAGAAAACCATATTATGCGCAAAGAATCTCGAAAAAAAAAAAATTTTTTTCGAAGTTTGGAAACCTCGTTTGAATCACTTTTTTTCCGTTCTTATTTGAGATAACTGGTTCTCTTTATTTATACTAGTTTGATAGCCTCAGTAAAGCATATTATGCACAAAGAATCGCGAAAAGAAAAAAAATTTTTTTCGAAGTTTGGAAACTTCATTAGAATCACTTTTTTTCCGTTCTTATTTGAGATAACTGGTTCTCTTTCATTATACTAGTTTGATAGCCTCAGTAAAGCATATTATGCGCAAAGAATCTGGAAAAGAAAAAAAATTTTTTTCGAAGTTTGAAAACTTCGTTAGAATCACTTTTTTTCCGTTCTTATTTGAGATAACTGGTTCTCTTTCATTATACTAGTTTGATAGCCTCAGAAAAGCATATTATGCGCAAAGAATCTCGAAAAGAAAAAAAATTTTTTTCGAAGTTTGGAAACATCGTTAGAATCACTTTTTTTCCGTTCTTATTTGAGATAACTGGTTCTCTTTCATTATACTAGTTTGATAGCCTCAGTAAAGCATATTATGCACAAAGAATCGCGAAAAGGAAAAAAATTTTTTTCGAAGTTTGGAAACTTCATTAGAATCACTTTTTTTCCGTTCTTATTTGAGATAACTGGTTCTCTTTCATAATACAGTTTGATAGCCTCAGTAAAGCATATTATCCGCAAAGAATCTCGAAAAGAAAAAAAATTTTTTTCGAAGTTTGGAAACGTCGTTTGAATCACTTTTTTCCGTTCTTATTTGAGATTACTGGTTCTCTTTCATTATACTAGTTTGATAGCCTCAGAAAAGCATATTATGCACAAAGAATCTCGAAAAGAAAAAAATTTTTTTTCGAAGTTTGCAAACTTCATTAGAATCACTTTTTTTCCGTTCTTATTTGAGATAACTGGTTCTCTTTCATTATAGTAGTTTGATAGCCTCAGAAAAGCATATTATGCACAAAGAATCTCGAAAAGAAAAAAATTTTTTTTCGAAGTTTGGAAACTTCGTTTGAATCACTTTTTTTCCGTTCTTATTTGAGATAACTGGTTCTCTTTCATTACACTAGTTTGATAGCCTCAGTAAAGCATATTATGCACAAAGAATCGCGAAAAGAAAAAACATTTTTTTCGAAGTTGGGAAACTTCATTAGAATCACTTTTTTTCCGTTCTTGTTTGAGATAACTGGTTCTCTTTCATAATACAGTTTGATAGCCTCAGTAAAGCATATTATGCGCAAAGAATCTCGAAAAGAAAAAATTTTTTTTTCCAAGTTTGGAAACTTCGTTAGAATCACTTTTTTTCCGTTCTTATTTGAGATAATTGGTTCTCTTTCATTATACTACTTTGATAGCCTCAGAAAACCATATTATGCGCAAAGAATCTCGAAAAAAAAAAAAATTTTTTTCGAAGTTTGGAAACCTCGTTTGAATCACTTTTTTTCCGTTCTTATTTGAGATAACTGGTTCTCTTTATTTATACTAGTTTGATAGCCTCAGTAAAGCATATTATGCACAAAGAATCGCGAAAAGAAAAAAAATTTTTTTCGAAGTTTGGAAACTTCATTAGAATCACTTTTTTTCCGTTCTTATTTGAGATAACTGGTTCTCTTTCATTATACTAGTTTGATAGCCTCAGTAAAGCATATTATGCGCAAAGAATCTGGAAAAGAAAAAAAATTTTTTTCGAAGTTTGAAAACTTCGTTAGAATCACTTTTTTTCCGTTCTTATTTGAGATAACTGGTTCTCTTTCATTATACTAGTTTGATAGCCTCAGAAAAGCATATTATGCGCAAAGAATCTCGAAAAGAAAAAAAATTTTTTTCGAAGTTTGGAAACATCGTTAGAATCACTTTTTTTCCGTTCTTATTTGAGATAACTGGTTCTCTTTCATTATACTAGTTTGATAGCCTCAGTAAAGCATATTATGCACAAAGAATCGCGAAAAGAAAAAAAATTTTTTTCGAAGTTTGGAAACTTCCTTAGAATCACTTTTTTTCCGTTCTTATTTGAGATAACTGGTTCTCTTTCATTATACTAGTTTGATAGCCTCAGTAAAGCATATTAGGCACAAAGAATCGCGAAAAGAAAAAAAATTTTTTTCGAAGTTTGGAAACTTCATTCGAATCACTTTTTTTCCGTTCTTATTTGAGATAACTGGTTCTCTTTCATTATACTAGTTTGATAGCCTCAGTAAAGCATATTATGCGTAAAGAATCTCGAAAAGAAAAAAATTTTTTTTCGAAGTTTGGAAACTTCGTTTGAATCACTTTTTTTCCGTTCTTATTTGAGATAACTGGTTCTCTTTCATTATACTAGTTTGATAGCCTCAGTAAAGCATATTATGCACAAAGAATCGCGAAAAGAAAAAAAATTTTTTTCGAAGTTTGGAAACTTCGTTAGAATCACTTTTTTTCCGTTCTTATTTGAGATAACTGGTTCTCTTTCATTATACTAGTTTGATAGCCTCAGTAAAGCATATTATGCGCAAAGAATCTGGAAAAGAAAAAAAATTTTTTTCGAAGTTTGGAAACTTCGTTAGAATCACTTTTTTTCCGTTCTTATTTGAGATAACTGGTTCTCTTTCATTATACTAGTTTGATAGCCTCAGTAAAGCATATAATGCGCAAAGAATCTCGAAAAGAAAAAAAATTTTTTTCGAAGTTTGGAAACGTCGTTTGAATCACTTTTTTCCGTTCTTATTTGAGATTACTGGTTCTCTTTCATTATAGTAGTTTGATAGCCTCAGAAAAGCATATTAAGCACAAAGAATCTCGAAAAGAAAAAAATTTTTTTTCGAAGTTTGGAAACTTCATTTGAATCACTTTTTTTCCGTTCTTATTTGAGATAACTGGTTCTCTTTCATTATACTAGTTTGATAGCCTCAGTAAAGCATATTATCCGCAAAGAATCTCGAAAAGAAAAAAATTTTTTTTCGAAGTTTGGAAACGTTGTTTGAATCACTTTTTTCCGTTCTTATTTGAGATTACTGGTTCTCTTTCATTATAATAGTTTGATAGCCTCAGAAAAGCATATTATGCACAAAGAATCTCGAAAAGAAAAAAATTTTTTTTCGAAGTTTGGAAACTTCGTTTGAATCACTTTTTTTCCGTTCTTATTTGAGATAACTGGTTCTCTTTCATTATACTAGTTTGATAGCCTCAGTAAAGCATATTATGCACAAACAATCGCGAAAAGAAAAAAATTTTTTTTCGAAGTTTGCAAACTTCATTAGAATCACTTTTTTTCCGTTCTTATTTGAGATAACTGGTTCTCTTTCATTATAGTAGTTTGATAGCCTCAGAAAAGCATATTATGCACAAAGAATCTCGAAAAGAAAAAAATTTTTTTTCGAAGTTTGGAAACTTCGTTTGAATCACTTTTTTTCCGTTCTTATTTGAGATAACTGGTTCTCTTTCATTACACTAGTTTGATAGCCTGAGTAAAGCATATTATGCACAAAGAATCGCGAAAAGAAAAAACATTTTTTCCAAGTTTGGAAACTTCGTTAGAATCACTTTTTTTCCGTTCTTATTTGAGATAATTGGTTCTCTTTCATTATACTACTTTGATAGCCTCAGAAAACCATATTATGCGCAAAGAATCTCGAAAAAAAAAAAAATTTTTTTCGAAGTTTGGAAACCTCGTTTGAATCACTTTTTTTCCGTTCTTATTTGAGATAACTGGTTCTTTTTCATTATACTAGTTTGATAGCCTCAGTAAAGCATATTATGCACAAAGAATCGCGAAAAGAAAAAAAATTTTTTTCGAAGTTTGGAAACTTCATTAGAATCACTTTTTTTCCGTTCTTATTTGAGATAACTGGTTCTCTTTCATTATACTAGTTTGATAGCCTCAGTAAAGCATATTATGCGCAAAGAATCTGGAAAAGAAAAAAAATTTTTTTCGAAGTTTGGAAACTTCGTTAGAATCACTTTTTTTCCGTTCTTATTTGAGATAACTGGTTCTCTTTCATTATACTAGTTTGATAGCCTCAGAAAAGCATATTATGCGCAAAGAATCTCGAAAAGAAAAAAAATTTTTTTCGAAGTTTGGAAACATCGTTAGAATCACTTTTTTTCCGTTCTTATTTGAGATAACTGGTTCTCTTTCATTATACTAGTTTGATAGCCTCAGTAAAGCATATTATGCACAAAGAATCGCGAAAAGAAAAAAAATTTTTTTCGAAGTTTGGAAACTTCCTTAGAATCACTTTTTTTCCGTTCTTATTTGAGATAACTGGTTCTCTTTCATTATACTAGTTTGATAGACTCAGAAAAGCATATTATGCACAAAGAATCTCGAAAAAAAAAACATTTTTTTTCGAAGTTTGGAAACTTCGTTTGAATTACTTTTTTTCCGTTCTTATTTGAGATAACTGGTTCTCTTTCATTACACTAGTTTGATAGCCTCAGTAAAGCATATTATGCACAAAGATTCGTGAAGAGAAAAAAATTTTTTTTCGAAGTTTGGAAACTTCATTAGAATCACTTTTTTTCCGTTCTTATTTGAGATAACTGGTTCTCTTTCATTATACTAGTTTGATAGCCTCAATAAAGCATATTATGCCCAAAGAATCTCGAAAAGAAAAAAATTTTTTTTCGAAGTTTGGAAACGTCGTTTGAATCACTTTTTTCCGTTCTTATTTGAGATTACTGGTTCTCTTTCATTATACTAGTTTGATAGCCTCAGAAAAGCATATTATGCACAAAGAATCTCGAAAAGAAAAAAAATTTTTTTCGAAGTTTGGAAACTTCGTTTGAATCACTTTTTTTCCGTTCTTATTTGAGATAACTGGTTCTCTTTCATTATACTAGTTTGATAGCCTCAGTAAAGCATATTATGCACAAAGAATCGCGAAAAGGAAAAAAATTTTTTTCGAAGTTTGGAAACTTCATTAGAATCACTTTTTTTCCGTTCTTATTTGAGATAACTGGTTCTCTTTCATAATACAGTTTGATAGCCTCAGTAAAGCATATTATGCGCAAAGAATCTCGAAAAGAAAAAATTTTTTTTTCCAAGTTTGGAAACTTCGTTAGAATCACTTTTTTTCCGTTCTTATTTGAGATAATTGGTTCTCTTTCATTATACTACTTTGATAGCCTCAGAAAACCATATTATGCGCAAAGAATCTCGAAAAAAAAAAAAAAATTTTCGAAGTTTGGAAACCTCGTTTGAATCACTTTTTTTCCGTTCTTATTTGAGATAACTGGTTCTCTTTCATTATACTACTTTGATAGCCTCAGAAAACCATATTATGCTCAAAGAATCTCGAAAAGAAAAAAATTTTTTTCGATGTTTGGAAACTTCGTTTGAATCACTTTTTTCCGTTCTTATTTGAGATAACTGGTTCTCTTTCATTATACTAGTTTGATAGCCTCAGTAAAGCATATTATGCACAAAGAATCGCGAAAAGAAAAAAAATTTTTTCGAAGTTTGGAAACTTCGTTAGAATCACTTTTTTTCCGTTCTTATTTGAGATAACTGGTTCTCTTTCATTATACTAGTTTGATAGCCTCAGTAAAGCATATTATGCGCAAAGAATCTCGAAAAGAAAAAATTTTTTTTCCAAGTTTGGAAACTTCGTTAGAATCACTTTTTTTCCGTTCTTATTTGAGATAACTGGTTCTCTTTCATTATACTACTTTGATAGCCTCAGAAAACCATATTATGCTCAAAGAATCTCGAAAAGAAAAAAATTTTTTTCGAAGTTTGGAAACTTCGTTTGAATCACTTTTTTTCCGTTCTTATTTGAGATAACTGGTTCTCTTTCATTATACTAGTTTGATAGCCTCAGTAAAGCATATTATGCACAAAGAATCGCGAAAAGAAAAAAAAATTTTTTCGAAGTGTGGAAACTTCGTTAGAATCACTTTTTTTCCCTTCTTATTTGAGATAACTGGTTCTCTTTCATTATACTAGTTTGATAGCCTCAGTAAAGCATATTATGCGCAAAGAATCTGGAAAAGAAAAAAAATTTTTTTCGAAGTTTGGAAACTTCGTTAGAATCACTTTTTTTCCGTTCTTATTTGAGATAACTGGTTCTCTTTCATTATACTAGTTTGATACCCTCAGGAAAGCATATTATGCGCAAAGAATCTCGAAAAGAAAAAATTTTTTTTCGATGTTTGGAAACTTCGTTCGAATCACTTTTTTTCCGTTCTTATTTAAGATAACTGGTTCTCTTTCATTATACTAGTTTGATAGCCTCAGTAAAGCATATTATGCGTAAAGAATCTCGAAAAGAAAAAAAAAATTTTTCGAAGTTTGGAAACTTCGTTAGAATCACTTTTTTTCCGTTCTTATTTGAGATAACTGGTTGTCTTTCATTATACTAGTTTGATAGCCTCAGTAAAGCATATTATGCGCAAAGAATCTCGAAAAGAAAAAAAATTTTTTTCGAAGTTTGGAAACGTCGTTTGAATCACTTTTTTCCGTTCTTATTTGAGATTACTGGTTCTCTTTCATTATAGTAGTTTGATAGCCTCAGAAAAGCATATTAAGCACAAAGAATCTCGAAAAGAAAAAAATTTTTTTTCGAAGTTTGGAAACTTCATTTGAATCACTTTTTTTCCGTTCTTATTTGAGATAACTGGTTCTCTTTCATTATACTAGTTTGATAGCCTCAGTAAAGCATATTATCCGCAAAGAATCTCGAAAAGAAAAAAATTTTTTTTCGAAGTTTGGAAACGTCGTTTGAATCACTTTTTTCCGTTCTTATTTGAGATTACTGGTTCTCTTTCATTATACTAGTTTGATAGCCTCAGAAAAGCATATTATGCACAAAGAATCTCGAAAAGAAAAAAATTTTTTTTCGAAGTTTGGAAACTTCGTTTGAATCACTTTTTTTCCGTTCTTATTTGAGATAACTGGTTCTCTTTCATTATACTAGTTTGATAGCCTCAGTAAAGCATATTATGCACAAACAATCGCGAAAAGAAAAAAATTTTTTTTCGAAGTTTGCAAACTTCATTAGAATCACTTTTTTTCCGTTCTTATTTGAGATAACTGGTTCTCTTTCATTATAGTAGTTTGATAGCCTCAGAAAAGCATATTATGCACAAAGAATCTGGAAAAGAAAAAAAATTTTTTTCGAAGTTTGAAAACTTCGTTAGAATCACTTTTTTTCCGTTCTTATTTGAGATAACTGGTTCTCTTTCATTATACTAGTTTGATAGCCTCAGAAAAGCATATTATGCGCAAAGAATCTCGAAAAGAAAAAAAATTTTTTTCGAAGTTTGGAAACATCGTTAGAATCACTTTTTTTCCGTTCTTATTTGAGATAACTGGTTCTCTTTCATTATACTAGTTTGATAGCCTCAGTAAAGCATATTATGCACAAAGAATCGCGAAAAGAAAAAAAATTTTTTTCGAAGTTTGGAAACTTCCTTAGAATCACTTTTTTTCCGTTCTTATTTGAGATAACTGGTTCTCTTTCATTATACTAGTTTGATAGCCTCAGTAAAGCATATTAGGCACAAAGAATCGCGAAAAGAAAAAAAATTTTTTTCGAAGTTTGGAAACTTCATTCGAATCACTTTTTTTCCGTTCTTATTTGAGATAACTGGTTCTCTTTCATTATACTAGTTTGATAGCCTCAGTAAAGCATATTATGCGTAAAGAATCTCGAAAAGAAAAAAATTTTTTTTCGAAGTTTGGAAACTTCGTTTGAATCACTTTTTTTCCGTTCTTATTTGAGATAACTGGTTCTCTTTCATTATACTAGTTTGATAGCCTCAGTAAAGCATATTATGCACAAAGAATCGCGAAAAGAAAAAAAATTTTTTTCGAAGTTTGGAAACTTCGTTAGAATCACTTTTTTTCCGTTCTTATTTGAGATAACTGGTTCTCTTTCATTATACTAGTTTGATAGCCTCAGTAAAGCATATTATGCGCAAAGAATCTGGAAAAGAAAAAAAATTTTTTTCGAAGTTTGGAAACTTCGTTAGAATCACTTTTTTTCCGTTCTTATTTGAGATAACTGGTTCTCTTTCATTATACTAGTTTGATAGCCTCAGTAAAGCATATAATGCGCAAAGAATCTCGAAAAGAAAAAAAATTTTTTTCGAAGTTTGGAAACGTCGTTTGAATCACTTTTTTCCGTTCTTATTTGAGATTACTGGTTCTCTTTCATTATAGTAGTTTGATAGCCTCAGAAAAGCATATTAAGCACAAAGAATCTCGAAAAGAAAAAAATTTTTTTTCGAAGTTTGGAAACTTCATTTGAATCACTTTTTTTCCGTTCTTATTTGAGATAACTGGTTCTCTTTCATTATACTAGTTTGATAGCCTCAGTAAAGCATATTATCCGCAAAGAATCTCGAAAAGAAAAAAATTTTTTTTCGAAGTTTGGAAACGTTGTTTGAATCACTTTTTTCCGTTCTTATTTGAGATTACTGGTTCTCTTTCATTATACTAGTTTGATAGCCTCAGAAAAGCATATTATGCACAAAGAATCTCGAAAAGAAAAAAATTTTTTTTCGAAGTTTGGAAACTTCGTTTGAATCACTTTTTTTCCGTTCTTATTTGAGATAACTGGTTCTCTTTCATTATACTAGTTTGATAGCCTCAGTAAAGCATATTATGCACAAACAATCGCGAAAAGAAAAAAATTTTTTTTCGAAGTTTGCAAACTTCATTAGAATCACTTTTTTTCCGTTCTTATTTGAGATAACTGGTTCTCTTTCATTATAGTAGTTTGATAGCCTCAGAAAAGCATATTATGCACAAAGAATCTCGAAAAGAAAAAAATTTTTTTTCGAAGTTTGGAAACTTCGTTTGAATCACTTTTTTTCCGTTCTTATTTGAGATAACTGGTTCTCTTTCATTACACTAGTTTGATAGCCTGAGTAAAGCATATTATGCACAAAGAATCGCGAAAAGAAAAAACATTTTTTCCAAGTTTGGAAACTTCGTTAGAATCACTTTTTTTCCGTTCTTATTTGAGATAATTGGTTCTCTTTCATTATACTACTTTGATAGCCTCAGAAAACCATATTATGCGCAAAGAATCTCGAAAAAAAAAAAAATTTTTTTCGAAGTTTGGAAACCTCGTTTGAATCACTTTTTTTCCGTTCTTATTTGAGATAACTGGTTCTTTTTCATTATACTAGTTTGATAGCCTCAGTAAAGCATATTATGCACAAAGAATCGCGAAAAGAAAAAAAATTTTTTTCGAAGTTTGGAAACTTCATTAGAATCACTTTTTTTCCGTTCTTATTTGAGATAACTGGTTCTCTTTCATTATACTAGTTTGATAGCCTCAGTAAAGCATATTATGCGCAAAGAATCTGGAAAAGAAAAAAAATTTTTTTCGAAGTTTGGAAACTTCGTTAGAATCACTTTTTTTCCGTTCTTATTTGAGATAACTGGTTCTCTTTCATTATACTAGTTTGATAGCCTCAGAAAAGCATATTATGCGCAAAGAATCTCGAAAAGAAAAAAAATTTTTTTCGAAGTTTGGAAACATCGTTAGAATCACTTTTTTTCCGTTCTTATTTGAGATAACTGGTTCTCTTTCATTATACTAGTTTGATAGCCTCAGTAAAGCATATTATGCACAAAGAATCGCGAAAAGAAAAAAAATTTTTTTCGAAGTTTGGAAACTTCCTTAGAATCACTTTTTTTCCGTTCTTATTTGAGATAACTGGTTCTCTTTCATTATACTAGTTTGATAGACTCAGAAAAGCATATTATGCACAAAGAATCTCGAAAAAAAAAACATTTTTTTTCGAAGTTTGGAAACTTCGTTTGAATTACTTTTTTTCCGTTCTTATTTGAGATAACTGGTTCTCTTTCATTACACTAGTTTGATAGCCTCAGTAAAGCATATTATGCACAAAGATTCGTGAAGAGAAAAAAATTTTTTTTCGAAGTTTGGAAACTTCATTAGAATCACTTTTTTTCCGTTCTTATTTGAGATAACTGGTTCTCTTTCATTATACTAGTTTGATAGCCTCAATAAAGCATATTATGCCCAAAGAATCTCGAAAAGAAAAAAATTTTTTTTCGAAGTTTGGAAACGTCGTTTGAATCACTTTTTTCCGTTCTTATTTGAGATTACTGGTTCTCTTTCATTATACTAGTTTGATAGCCTCAGAAAAGCATATTATGCACAAAGAATCTCGAAAAGAAAAAAAATTTTTTTCGAAGTTTGGAAACTTCGTTTGAATCACTTTTTTTCCGTTCTTATTTGAGATAACTGGTTCTCTTTCATTATACTAGTTTGATAGCCTCAGTAAAGCATATTATGCACAAAGAATCGCGAAAAGGAAAAAAATTTTTTTCGAAGTTTGGAAACTTCATTAGAATCACTTTTTTTCCGTTCTTATTTGAGATAACTGGTTCTCTTTCATAATACAGTTTGATAGCCTCAGTAAAGCATATTATGCGCAAAGAATCTCGAAAAGAAAAAATTTTTTTTTCCAAGTTTGGAAACTTCGTTAGAATCACTTTTTTTCCGTTCTTATTTGAGATAATTGGTTCTCTTTCATTATACTACTTTGATAGCCTCAGAAAACCATATTATGCGCAAAGAATCTCGAAAAAAAAAAAAAAATTTTCGAAGTTTGGAAACCTCGTTTGAATCACTTTTTTTCCGTTCTTATTTGAGATAACTGGTTCTCTTTCATTATACTACTTTGATAGCCTCAGAAAACCATATTATGCTCAAAGAATCTCGAAAAGAAAAAAATTTTTTTCGATGTTTGGAAACTTCGTTTGAATCACTTTTTTCCGTTCTTATTTGAGATAACTGGTTCTCTTTCATTATACTAGTTTGATAGCCTCAGTAAAGCATATTATGCACAAAGAATCGCGAAAAGAAAAAAAATTTTTTCGAAGTTTGGAAACTTCGTTAGAATCACTTTTTTTCCGTTCTTATTTGAGATAACTGGTTCTCTTTCATTATACTAGTTTGATAGCCTCAGTAAAGCATATTATGCGCAAAGAATCTGGAAAAGAAAAAAAATTTTTTTCGAAGTTTGGAAACTTCGTTAGAATCACTTTTTTTCCGTTCTTATTTGAGATAACTGGTTCTCTTTCATTATACTAGTTTGATAGCCTCAGTAAAGCATATTATGCGCAAAGAATCTCGAAAAGAAAAAATTTTTTTTCCAAGTTTGGAAACTTCGTTAGAATCACTTTTTTTCCGTTCTTATTTGAGATAACTGGTTCTCTTTCATTATACTACTTTGATAGCCTCAGAAAACCATATTATGCTCAAAGAATCTCGAAAAGAAAAAAATTTTTTTCGAAGTTTGGAAACTTCGTTTGAATCACTTTTTTTCCGTTCTTATTTGAGATAACTGGTTCTCTTTCATTATACTAGTTTGATAGCCTCAGTAAAGCATATTATGCACAAAGAATCGCGAAAAGAAAAAAAATTTTTTTCGAAGTGTGGAAACTTCGTTAGAATCACTTTTTTTCCCTTCTTATTTGAGATAACTGGTTCTCTTTCATTATACTAGTTTGATAGCCTCAGTAAAGCATATTATGCGCAAAGAATCTGGAAAAGAAAAAAAATTTTTTTCGAAGTTTGGAAACTTCGTTAGAATCACTTTTTTTCCGTTCTTATTTGAGATAACTGGTTCTCTTTCATTATACTAGTTTGATACCCTCAGGAAAGCATATTATGCGCAAAGAATCTCGAAAAGAAAAAATTTTTTTTCGATGTTTGGAAACTTCGTTCGAATCACTTTTTTTCCGTTCTTATTTAAGATAACTGGTTCTCTTTCATTATACTAGTTTGATAGCCTCAGTAAAGCATATTATGCGTAAAGAATCTCGAAAAGAAAAAAAAAATTTTTCGAAGTTTGGAAACTTCGTTAGAATCACTTTTTTTCCGTTCTTATTTGAGATAACTGGTTGTCTTTCATTATACTAGTTTGATAGCCTCAGTAAAGCATATTATGCGCAAAGAATCTCGAAAAGAAAAAAAATTTTTTTCGAAGTTTGGAAACGTCGTTTGAATCACTTTTTTCCGTTCTTATTTGAGATTACTGGTTCTCTTTCATTATAGTAGTTTGATAGCCTCAGAAAAGCATATTAAGCACAAAGAATCTCGAAAAGAAAAAAATTTTTTTTCGAAGTTTGGAAACTTCATTTGAATCACTTTTTTTCCGTTCTTATTTGAGATAACTGGTTCTCTTTCATTATACTAGTTTCATAGCCTCAGTAAAGCATATTATCCGCAAAGAATCTCGAAAAGAAAAAAATTTTTTTTCGAAGTTTGGAAACGTCGTTTGAATCACTTTTTTCCGTTCTTATTTGAGATTACTGGTTCTCTTTCATTATACTAGTTTGATAGCCTCAGAAAAGCATATTATGCACAAAGAATCTCGAAAAGAAAAAAATTTTTTTTCGAAGTTTGGAAACTTCGTTTGAATCACTTTTTTTCCGTTCTTATTTGAGATAACTGGTTCTCTTTCATTATACTAGTTTGATAGCCTCAGTAAAGCATATTATGCACAAACAATCGCGAAAAGAAAAAAATTTTTTTTCGAAGTTTGCAAACTTCATTAGAATCACTTTTTTTCCGTTCTTATTTGAGATAACTGGTTCTCTTTCATTATAGTAGTTTGATAGCCTCAGAAAAGCATATTATGCACAAAGAATCTCGAAAAGAAAAAAATTTTTTTTCGAAGTTTGGTAACTTCGTTTGAATCACTTTTTTTCCGTTCTTATTTGAGATAACTGGTTCTCTTTCATTACACTAGTTTGATAGCCTCAGTAAAGCATATTATGCACAAAGAATCGCGAAAAGAAAAAACATTTTTTTCGAAGTTGGGAAACTTCATTAGAATCACTTTTTTTCCGTTCTTATTTGAGATAACTGGTTCTCTTTCATAATACAGTTTGATAGCCTCAGTAAAGCATATTATGCGCAAAGAATCTCGAAAAGAAAAAATTTTTTTTTCCAAGTTTGGAAACTTCGTTAGAATCACTTTTTTTCCGTTCTTATTTGAGATAATTGGTTCTCTTTCATTATACTACTTTGATAGCCTCAGAAAACCATATTATGCGCAAAGAATCTCGAAAAAAAAAAAAAATTTTTTCGAAGTTTGGAAACCTCGTTTGAATCACTTTTTTTCCGTTCTTATTTGAGATAACTGGTTCTCTTTCATTATACTAGTTTGATAGCCTCAGTAAAGCATATTATGCACAAAGAATCGCGAAAAGAAAAAAAATTTTTTTCGAAGTTTGGAAACTTCATTAGAATCACTTTTTTCCGTTCTTATTTGAGATAACTGGTTCTCTTTCATTATACTAGTTTGATAGCCTCAGTAAAGCATATTATGCGCAAAGAATCTGGAAAAGAAAAAAAATTTTTTTCGAAGTTTGGAAACTTCGTTAGAATCACTTTTTTTCCGTTCTTATTTGAGATAACTGGTTCTCTTTCATTATACTAGTTTGATAGCCTCAGAAAAGCATATTATGCGCAAAGAATCTCGAAAAGAAAAAAAATTATTTTCGAAGTTTGGAAACATCGTTAGAATCACTTTTTTTCCGTTCTTATTTGAGATAACTGGTTCTCTTTCATTATACTAGTTTGATAGCCTCAGTAAAGCATATTATGCACAAAGAATCGCGAAAAGAAAAAAAATTTTTTTCGAAGTTTGGAAACTTCCTTAGAATCACTTTTTTTCCGTTCTTATTTGAGATAACTGGTTCTCTTTCATTATACTAGTTTGATAGACTCAGAAAAGCATATTATGCACAAAGAATCTCGAAAAGAAAAAAATTTTTTTTCGAAGTTTGGAAACTTCGTTTGAATTACTTTTTTCCGTTCTTATTTGAGATAACTGGTTCTCTTTCATTACACTAGTTTGATAGCCTCAGTAAAGCATATTATGCACAAAGATTCGCGAAGAGAAAAAAATTTTTTTTCGAAGTTTGGAAACTTCATTAGAATCACTTTTTTTCCGTTCTTATTTGAGATAACTGGTTCTCTTTCATTATACTAGTTTGATAGCCTCAATAAAGCATATTATGCCCAAAGAATCTCGAAAAGAAAAAAATTTTTTTTCGAAGTTTGGAAACGTCGTTTGAATCACTTTTTTCCGTTCTTATTTGAGATTACTGGTTCTCTTTCATTATACTAGTTTGATAGCCTCAGAAAAGCATATTATGCACAAAGAATCTCGAAAAGAAAAAAATTTTTTTTCGAAGTTTGGAAACTTCGTTTGAATCACTTTTTTTCCGTTCTTATTTGAGATAACTGGTTCTCTTTCATTATACTAGTTTGATAGCCTCAGTAAAGCATATTATGCACAAAGAATCGCGAAAAGGAAAAAAATTTTTTTCGAAGTTTGGAAACTTCATTAGAATCACTTTTTTTCCGTTCTTATTTGAGATAACTGGTTCTCTTTCATAATACAGTTTGATAGCCTCAGTAAAGCATATTATGCGCAAAGAATCTCGAAAAGAAAAAAATTTTTTTTCCAAGTTTGGAAACTTCGTTAGAATCACTTTTTTTCCGTTCTTATTTGAGATAATTGGTTCTCTTTCATTATACTACTTTGATAGCCTAAGAAAACCATATTATGCGCAAAGAATCTCGAAAAAAAAAAAAAAATTTTTCGAAGTTTGGAAACCTCGTTTGAATCACTTTTTTTCCGTTCTTATTTGAGATAACTGGTTCTCTTTCATTATACTACTTTGATAGCCTCAGAAAACCATATTATGCTCAAAGAATCTCGAAAAGAAAAAAATTTTTTTCGATGTTTGGAAACTTCGTTTGAATCACTTTTTTTCCGTTCTTATTTGAGATAACTGGTTCTCTTTCATTATACTAGTTTGATAGCCTCAGTAAAGCATATTATGCACAAAGAATCGCGAAAAGAAAAAAAATTTTTTCGAAGTTTGGAAACTTCGTTAGAATCACTTTTTTTCCGTTCTTATTTGAGATAACTGGTTCTCTTTCATTATACTAGTTTGATAGCCTCAGTAAAGCATATTATGCGCAAAGAATCTGGAAAAGAAAAAAAATTTTTTTCGAAGTTTGGAAACTTCGTTAGAATCACTTTTTTTCCGTTCTTATTTGAGATAATTGGTTCTCTTTCATTACACCAGTTTGATAGCCTCAGTAAAGCATATTATGCACAAAGAATCGCGAAAAGAAAAAAAATTTTTTTCGAAGTTGGGAAACTTCATTAGAATCACTTTTTTTCCGTTCTTATTTGAGATAACTGGTTCTCTTTCATTATACTAGTTTGGTAGCATCAGTAAAGCATATTATGCGCAAAGAATCTGGAAAAGAAAAAAAAATTTTTTCCAAGTTTGGAAACTTCGTTAGAATCACTTTTTTTCCGTTCTTATTTGAGATAACTTGTTCTCTTTCATTATACTAGTTTGATAGCCTCAGTAAAGCATATTATGCGCAAAGAATCTCGAAAAGAAAAAATTTTTTTTCCAAGTTTGGAAACTTCGTTAGAATCACTTTTTTTCCGTTCTTATTTGAGATAACTGGTTCTCTTTCATTATACTACTTTGATAGCCTCAGAAAACCATATTATGCTCAAAGAATCTCGAAAAGAAAAAAATTTTTTTCGAAGTTTGGAAACTTCGTTTGAATCACTTTTTTTCCGTTCTTATTTGAGATAACTGGTTCTCTTTCATTATACTAGTTTGATAGCCTCAGTAAAGCATATTATGCACAAAGAATCGCGAAAAGAAAAAAAATTTTTTTCGAAGTGTGGAAACTTCGTTAGAATCACTTTTTTTCCGTTCTTATTTGAGATAACTGGTTCTCTTTCATTATACTAGTTTGGTAGCATCAGTAAAGCATATTATGCGCAAAGAATCTGGAAAAGAAAAAAAAATTTTTTCCAAGTTTGGAAACTTCGTTAGAATCACTTTTTTTCCGTTCTTATTTGAGATAACTTGTTCTCTTTCATTATACTAGTTTGATAGCCTCAGTAAAGCATATTATGCGCAAAGAATCTCGAAAAGAAAAAATTTTTTTTCCAAGTTTGGAAACTTCGTTAGAATCACTTTTTTTCCGTTCTTATTTGAGATAACTGGTTCTCTTTCATTATACTACTTTGATAGCCTCAGAAAACCATATTATGCTCAAAGAATCTCGAAAAGAAAAAAATTTTTTTCGAAGTTTGGAAACTTCGTTTGAATCACTTTTTTTCCGTTCTTATTTGAGATAACTGGTTCTCTTTCATTATACTAGTTTGATAGCCTCAGTAAAGCATATTATGCACAAAGAATCGCGAAAAGAAAAAAAATTTTTTTCGAAGTGTGGAAACTTCGTTAGAATCACTTTTTTTCCGTTCTTATTTGAGATAACTGGTTCTCTTTCATTATACTAGTTTGATAGCCTCAGTAAAGCATATTATGCGTAAAGAATCTCGAAAAGAAAAAAAAAATTTTTCGAAGTTTGGAAACTTCGTTAGAATCACTTTTTTTCCGTTCTTATTTGAGATAACTGGTTCTCTTTCATTATACTAGTTTGATAGCCTCAGCAAAGCATATTATGCGCAAAGAATCTCGAAAAGAAAAAAAATTTTTTTCGAAGTTTGGAAACGTCGTTTGAATCACTTTTTTCCGTTCTTATTTGAGATTACTGGTTCTCTTTCATTATAGTAGTTTGATAGCCTCAGAAAAGCATATTAAGCACAAAGAATCTCGAAAAGAAAAAAATTTTTTTTCGAAGATTGGAAACTTCATTTGAATCACTTTTTTTCCGTTCTTATTTGAGATAACTGGTTCTCTTTCATTATACTAGTTTGATAGCCTCAGTAAAGCATATTATCCGCAAAGAATCTCGAAAAGAAAAAAAAATTTTTTCGAAGTTTGGAAACGTCGTTTGAATCACTTTTTTCCGTTCTTATTTGAGATTACTGGTTCTCTTTCATTATACTAGTTTGATAGCCTCAGAAAAGCATATTATGCACAAAGAATCTCGAAAAGAAAAAAATTTTTTTTCGTAGTTTGGAAACTTCGTTTGAATCACTTTTTTTCCGTTCTTATTTGAGATAACTGGTTCTCTTTCATTATACTAGTTTGATAGCCTCAGTAAAGCATATTATGCACAAACAATCGCGTAAAGAAAAAAATTTTTTTTCGAAGTTTGCAAACTTCATTAGAATCACTTTTTTTCCGTTCTTATTTGAGATAACTGGTTCTCTTTCATTATAGTAGTTTGATAGCCTCAGAAAAGCATATTATGCACAAAGAATCTCGAAAAGAAAAAAATTTTTTTTCGAAGTTTGGAAACTTCGTTTGAATCACTTTTTTTCCGTTCTTATTTGAGATAACTGGTTCTCTTTCATTACACTAGTTTGATAGCCTCAGTAAAGCATATTATGCACAAAGAATCGCGAAAAGAAAAAACATTTTTTTCGAAGTTGGGAAACTTCATTAGAATCACTTTTTTTCCGTTCTTATTTGAGATAACTGGTTCTCTTTCATAATACAGTTTGATAGCCTCAGTAAAGCATATTATGCGCAAAGAATCTCGAAAAGAAAAAATTTTTTTTTCCAAGTTTGGAAACTTCGTTAGAATCACTTTTTTTCCGTTCTTATTTGAGATAATTGGTTCTCTTTCATTATACTACTTTGATAGCCTCAGAAAACCATATTATGCGCAAAGAATCTCGAAAAAAAAAAAAATTTTTTCGAAGTTTGGAAACCTCGTTTGAATCACTTTTTTTCCGTTCTTATTTGAGATAACTGGTTCTCTTTCATTATACTAGTTTGATAGCCTCAGTAAAGCATATTATGCACAAAGAATCGCGAAAAGAAAAAAAATTTTTTTCGAAGTTTGGAAACTTCATTAGAATCACTTTTTTTCCGTTCTTATTTGAGATAACTGGTTCTCTTTCATTATACTAGTTTGATAGCCTCAGTAAAGCATATTATGCGCAAAGAATCTGGAAAAGAAAAAAAAATTTTTTCGAAGTTTGGAAACTTCGTTAGAATCACTTTTTTTCCGTTCTTATTTGAGATAACTGGTTCTCTTTCATTATACTAGTTTGGTAGCATCAGTAAAGCATATTATGCGCAAAGAATCTGGAAAAGAAAAAAAAATTTTTTCCAAGTTTGGAAACTTCGTTAGAATCACTTTTTTTCCGTTCTTATTTGAGATAACTTGTTCTCTTTCATTATACTAGTTTGATAGCCTCAGTAAAGCATATTATGCGCAAAGAATCTCGAAAAGAAAAAATTTTTTTTCCAAGTTTGGAAACTTCGTTAGAATCACTTTTTTTCCGTTCATATTTGAGATAACTGGTTCTCTTTCATTATACTACTTTGATAGCCTCAGAAAACCATATTATGCTCAAAGAATCTCGAAAAGAAAAAAATTTTTTTCGAAGTTTGGAAACTTCGTTTGAATCACTTTTTTTCCGTTCTTATTTGAGATAACTGGTTCTCTTTCATTATACTAGTTTGATAGCCTCAGTAAAGCATATTATGCACAAAGAATCGCGAAAAGAAAAAAAATTTTTTTCGAAGTGTGGAAACTTCGTTAGAATCACTTTTTTTCCGTTCTTATTTGAGATAACTGGTTCTCTTTCATTATACTAGTTTGATAGCCTCAGTAAAGCATATTATGCGCAAAGAATCTGGAAAAGAAAAAAAATTTTTTTCGAAGTTTGGAAACTTCGTTAGAATCACTTTTTTTCCGTTCTTATTTGAGATAACTGGTTCTCTTTCATTATACTAGTTTGATACCCTCAGGAAAGCATATTATGCGCAAAGAATCTCGAAAAGAAAAAATTTTTTTTCGATGTTTGGAAACTTCGTTCGAATCACTTTTTTTCCGTTCTTATTTAAGATAACTGGTTCTCTTTCATTATACTAGTTTGATAGCCTCAGTAAAGCATATTATGCGTAAAGAATCTCGAAAAGAAAAAAAAAATTTTTCGAAGTTTGGAAACTTCGTTAGAATCACTTTTTTTCCGTTCTTATTTGAGATAACTGGTTCTCTTTCATTATACTAGTTTGATAGCCTCAGCAAAGCATATTATGCGCAAAGAATCTCGAAAAGAAAAAAAATTTTTTTTCGAAGTTTGGAAACGTCGTTTGAATCACTTTTTTCCGTTCTTATTTGAGATTACTGGTTCTCTTTCATTATAGTAGTTTGATAGCCTCAGAAAAGCATATTAAGCACAAAGAATCTCGAAAAGAAAAAAATTTTTTTTCGAAGTTTGGAAACTTCATTTGAATCACTTTTTTTCCGTTCTTATTTGAGATAACTGGTTCTCTTCATTATACTAGTTTGATAGCCTCAGAAAAGCATATTAAGCACAAAGAATCTCGAAAAGAAAAAAATTTTTTTTCGAAGTTTGGAAACTTCATTTGAATCACTTTTTTTCCGTTCTTATTTGAGATAACTGGTTCTCTTCATTATACTAGTTTGATAGCCTCAGTAAAGCATATTATCCGCAAAGAATCTCGAAAAGAAAAAAAATTTTTTTCGAAGTTTGGAAACGTCGTTTGAATCACTTTTTTCCGTTCTTATTTGAGATTACTGGTTCTCTTTCATTATACTAGTTTGATAGCCTCAGAAAAGCATATTATGCACAAAGAATCTCGAAAAGAAAAAAATTTTTTTTCGAAGTTTGGAAACTTCGTTTGAATCACTTTTTTTCCGTTCTTATTTGAGATAACTGGTTCTCTTTCATTATACTAGTTTGATAGCCTCAGTAAAGCATATTATGCACAAACAATCGCGAAAAGAAAAAAATTTTTTTTCGAAGTTTGCAAACTTCATTAGAATCACTTTTTTTCCGTTCTTATTTGAGATAACTGGTTCTCTTTCATTATAGTAGTTTGATAGCCTCAGAAAAGCATATTATGCACAAAGAATCTCGAAAAGAAAAAAATTTTTTTTCGAAGTTTGGAAACTTCGTTTGAATCACTTTTTTTCCGTTCTTATTTGAGATAACTGGTTCTCTTTCATTACACTAGTTTGATAGCCTCAGTAAAGCATATTATGCACAAAGAATCGCGAAAAGAAAAAACATTTTTTTCGAAGTTGGGAAACTTCATTAGAATCACTTTTTTTCCGTTCTTATTTGAGATAACTGGTTCTCTTTCATAATACAGTTTGATAGCCTCAGTAAAGCATATTATGCGCAAAGAATCTCGAAAAGAAAAAATTTTTTTTTCCAAGTTTGGAAACTTCGTTAGAATCACTTTTTTTCCGTTCTTATTTGAGATAATTGGTTCTCTTTCATTATACTACTTTGATAGCCTCAGAAAACCATATTATGCGCAAAGAATCTCGAAAAAAAAAAAAATTTTTTCGAAGTTTGGAAACCTCGTTTGAATCACTTTTTTTCCGTTCTTATTTGAGATAACTGGTTCTCTTTCATTATACTAGTTTGATAGCCTCAGTAAAGCATATTATGCACAAAGAATCGCGAAAAGAAAAAAAATTTTTTTCGAAGTTTGGAAACTTCATTAGAATCACTTTTTTTCCGTTCTTATTTGAGATAACTGGTTCTCTTTCATTATACTAGTTTGATAGCCTCAGTAAAGCATATTATGCGCAAAGAATCTGGAAAAGAAAAAAAAATTTTTTCGAAGTTTGGAAACTTCGTTAGAATCACTTTTTTTCCGTTCTTATTTGAGATAACTGGTTCTCTTTCATTATACTAGTTTGATAGCCTCAGTAAAGCATATTATGCACAAAGAATCGCGAAAAGAAAAAAAATTTTTTTCGAAGTTTGGAAACTTCCTTAGAATCACTTTTTTTCCGTTCTTATTTGAGATAACTGGTTCTCTTTCATTATACTAGTTTGATAGACTCAGAAAAGCATATTATGCACAAAGAATCTCGAAATGAAAAAAATTTTTTTTCGAAGTTTGGAAACTTCGTTTGAATTACTTTTTTTCCGTTCTTATTTGAGATAACTGGTTCTCTTTCATTACACTAGTAAATAGCCTCAGTAAAGCATATTATGCACAAAGATTCGCGAAGAGAAAAAAATTTTTTTTCGAAGTTTGGAAACTTCATTAGAATCACTTTTTTTCCGTTCTTATTTGAGATAACTGGTTCTCTTTCATTATACTAGTTTGGTAGCCTCAGTAAAGCATATTATGCGCAAAGAATCTGGAAAAGAAAAAAAATTTTTTTCGAAGTTTGGAAACTCCGTTTGAATCACTTTTTTTCCGTTCTTATTTGAGATAACTGGTTCTCTTTCATTATACTAGTTTGATAGCCTCAGTAAAGCATATTATGCACAAAGATTCGCGAAGAGAAAAAAATTTTTTTTCGAAGTTTGGAAACTTCATTAGAATCACTTTTTTTCCGTTCTTATTTGAGATAACTGGTTCTCTTTCATTATACTAGTTTGATAGCCTCAATAAAGCATATTATGCCCAAAGAATCTCGAAAAGAAAAAAATTTTTTTTCGAAGTTTGGAAACGTCGTTTGAATCACTTTTTTCCGTTCTTATTTGAGATTACTGGTTCTCTTTCATTATACTAGTTTGATAGGCTCAGAAAAGCATATTATGCACAAAGAATCTCGAAAAGAAAAAAATTTTTTTTCGAAGTTTGGAAACTTCGTTTGAATCACTTTTTTTCCGTTCTTATTTGAGATAACTGGTTCTCTTTCATTATACTAGTTTGATAGCCTCAGTAAAGCATATTATGCACAAAGAATCGCGAAAAGGAAAAAAATTTTTTTCGAAGTTTGGAAACTTCATTAGAATCACTTTTTTTCCGTTCTTATTTGAGATAACTGGTTCTCTTTCATAATACAGTTTGATAGCCTCAGTAAAGCATATTATGCGCAAAGAATCTCGAAAAGAAAAAAATTTTTTTTCCAAGTTTGGAAACTTCGTTAGAATCACTTTTTTTCCGTTCTTATTTGAGATAATTGGTTCCCTTTCATTATACTACTTTGATAGCCTAAGAAAACCATATTATGCGCAAAGAATTTTGAAAAAAAAAAAAAAATTTTTCGAAGTTTGGAAACCTCGTTTGAATCACTTTTTTTCCGTTCTTATTTGAGATAACTGGTTCTCTTTCATTATACTACTTTGATAGCCTCAGAAAACCATATTATGCTCAAAGAATCTCGAAAAGAAAAAAATTTTTTTCGATGTTTGGAAACTTCGTTTGAATCACTTTTTTTCCGTTCTTATTTGAGATAACTGGTTCTCTTTCATTATACTAGTTTGATAGCCTCAGTAAAGCATATTATGCACAAAGAATTGCGAAAAGAAAAAAAATTTTTTCGAAGTTTGGAAACTTCGTTAGAATCACTTTTTTTCCGTTCTTATTTGAGATAACTGGTTCTCTTTCATTATACTAGTTTGATAGCCTCAGTAAAGCATATTATGCGCAAAGAATCTGGAAAAGAAAAAAAATTTTTTTCGAAGTTTGGAAACTTCGTTAGAATCACTTTTTTTCCGTTCTTATTTGAGATAACTGGTTCTCTTTCATTACACCAGTTTGATAGCCTCAGTAAAGCATATTATGCACAAAGAATCGCGAAAAGAAAAAAAATTTTTTTCGAAGTTGGGAAACTTCATTAGAATCACTTTTTTTCCGTTCTTATTTGAGATAACTGGTTCTCTTTCATTATACTAGTTTGGTAGCATCAGTAAAGCATATTATGCGCAAAGAATCTGGAAAAGAAAAAAAAATTTTTTCCAAGTTTGGAAACTTCGTTAGAATCACTTTTTTTCCGTTCTTATTTGAGATAACTTGTTCTCTTTCATTATACTAGTTTGATAGCCTCAGTAAAGCATATTATGCGCAAAGAATCTCGAAAAGAAAAAATTTTTTTTCCAAGTTTGGAAACTTCGTTAGAATCACTTTTTTTCCGTTCTTATTTGAGATAACTGGTTCTCTTTCATTATACTACTTTGATAGCCTCAGAAAACCATATTATGCACAAAGAATCGCGAAAAAAAAAAAAAAATTTTTTCGAAGTGTGGAAACTTCGTTAGAATCACTTTTTTTCCGTTCTTATTTGAGATAACTGGTTCTCTTTCATTATACTAGTTTGATAGCCTCAGTAAAGCATATTATGCGCAAAGAATCTGGAAAAGAAAAAAAATTTTTTTCGAAGTTTGGAAACTTCGTTAGAATCACTTTTTTTCCGTTCTTATTTGAGATACCTGGTTCTCTTTCATTATACTAGTTTGATACCCTCAGGAAAGCATATTATGCGCAAAGAATCTCGAAAAGAAAAAATTTTTTTTCGATGTTTGGAAACTTCGTTCGAATCACTTTTTTTCCGTTCTTATTTAAGATAATTGGTTCTCTTTCATTATACTAGTTTGATAGCCTCAGTAAAGCATATTATGCGTAAAGAATCTCGAAAAGAAAAAAAAAATTTTTCGAAGTTTGGAAACTTCGTTAGAATCACTTTTTTTCCGTTCTTATTTGAGATAACTGGTTCTCTTTCATTATACTAGTTTGATAGCCTCAGCAAAGCATATTATGCGCAAAGAATCTCGAAAAGAAAAAAAATTTTTTTCGAAGTTTGGAAACGTCGTTTGAATCACTTTTTTCCGTTCTTATTTGAGATTACTGGTTCTCTTTCATTATAGTAGTTTGATAGCCTCAGAAAAGCATATTAAGCACAAAGAATCTCGAAAAGAAAAAAATTTTTTTTCGAAGTTTGGAAACTTCATTTGAATCACTTTTTTTCCGTTCTTATTTGAGATAACTGGTTCTCTTTCATTATACTAGTTTGATAGCCTCAGTAAAGCATATTATCCGCAAAGAATCTCGAAAAGAAAAAAAATTTTTTTCGAAGTTTGGAAACGTCGTTTGAATCATTTTTTTCCGTTCTTATTTGAGATTACTGGTTCTCTTTCATTATACTAGTTTGATAGCCTCAGAAAAGCATATTATGCACAAAGAATCTCGAAAAGAAAAAAATTTTTTTTCGAAGTTTGGAAACTTCGTTTGAATCACTTTTTTTCCGTTCTTATTTGAGATAACTGGTTCTCTTTCATTATACTAGTTTGATAGCCTCAGTAAAGTATATTATGCACAAACAATCGCGAAAAGAAAAAAATTTTTTTTCGAAGTTTGCAAACTTCATTAGAATCACTTTTTTTCCGTTCTTATTTGAGATTACTGGTTCTCTTTCATTATAGTAGTTTGATAGCCTCAGAAAAGCATATTATGCACAAAGAATCTCGAAAAGAAAAAAATTTTTTTTCGAAGTTTGGAAACTTCGTTTGAATCACTTTTTTTCCGTTCTTATTTGAGATAACTGGTTCTCTTTCATTACACTAGTTTGATAGCCTCAGTAAAGCATATTATGCACAAAGAATCGCGAAAAGAAAAAAAAAATTTTTCGAAGTTGGGTAACTTCATTAGAATCACTTTTTTTCCGTTCTTATTTGAGATAACTGGTTCTCTTTCATTATACTAGTTTGGTAGCATCAGTAAAGCATATTATGCGCAAAGAATCTGGAAAAGAAAAAAAATTTTTTTCGAAGTTTGGAAACGTCGTTTGAATCACTTTTTTCCGTTCTTATTTGAGATAACTGGTTCTCTTTCATTATACTAGTTTGATAGCCTCAGTAAAGCATATTATGCACAAAGAATCGCGAAAAGGAAAAAAATTTTTTTCGAAGTTTGGAAACTTCATTAGAATCACTTTTTTTCCGTTCTTATTTGAGATAACTGGTTCTCTTTCATAATACAGTTTGATAGCCTCAGTAAAGCATATTATGCGCAAAGAATCTCGAAAAGAAAAAAATTTTTTTTCCAAGTTTGGAAACTTCGTTAGAATCACTTTTTTTCCGTTCTTATTTGAGATAATTGGTTCCCTTTCATTATACTACTTTGATAGCCTAAGAAAACCATATTATGCGCAAAGAATTTTGAAAAAAAAAAAAAAATTTTTCGAAGTTTGGAAACCTCGTTTGAATCACTTTTTTTCCGTTCTTATTTGAGATAACTGGTTCTCTTTCATTATACTACTTTGATAGCCTCAGAAAACCATATTATGCTCAAAGAATCTCGAAAAGAAAAAAATTTTTTTCGATGTTTGGAAACTTCGTTTGAATCACTTTTTTTCCGTTCTTATTTGAGATAACTGGTTCTCTTTCATTATACTAGTTTGATAGCCTCAGTAAAGCATATTATGCACAAAGAATTGCGAAAAGAAAAAAAATTTTTTCGAAGTTTGGAAACTTCGTTAGAATCACTTTTTTTCCGTTCTTATTTGAGATAACTGGTTCTCTTTCATTATACTAGTTTGATAGCCTCAGTAAAGCATATTATGCGCAAAGAATCTGGAAAAGAAAAAAAATTTTTTTCGAAGTTTGGAAACTTCGTTAGAATCACTTTTTTTCCGTTCTTATTTGAGATAACTGGTTCTCTTTCATTACACCAGTTTGATAGCCTCAGTAAAGCATATTATGCACAAAGAATCGCGAAAAGAAAAAAAATTTTTTTCGAAGTTGGGAAACTTCATTAGAATCACTTTTTTTCCGTTCTTATTTGAGATAACTGGTTCTCTTTCATTATACTAGTTTGGTAGCATCAGTAAAGCATATTATGCGCAAAGAATCTGGAAAAGAAAAAAAAATTTTTTCCAAGTTTGGAAACTTCGTTAGAATCACTTTTTTTCCGTTCTTATTTGAGATAACTTGTTCTCTTTCATTATACTAGTTTGATAGCCTCAGTAAAGCATATTATGCGCAAAGAATCTCGAAAAGAAAAAATTTTTTTTCCAAGTTTGGAAACTTCGTTAGAATCACTTTTTTTCCGTTCTTATTTGAGATAACTGGTTCTCTTTCATTATACTACTTTGATAGCCTCAGAAAACCATATTATGCACAAAGAATCGCGAAAAAAAAAAAAAAATTTTTTCGAAGTGTGGAAACTTCGTTAGAATCACTTTTTTTCCGTTCTTATTTGAGATAACTGGTTCTCTTTCATTATACTAGTTTGATAGCCTCAGTAAAGCATATTATGCGCAAAGAATCTGGAAAAGAAAAAAAATTTTTTTCGAAGTTTGGAAACTTCGTTAGAATCACTTTTTTTCCGTTCTTATTTGAGATACCTGGTTCTCTTTCATTATACTAGTTTGATACCCTCAGGAAAGCATATTATGCGCAAAGAATCTCGAAAAGAAAAAATTTTTTTTCGATGTTTGGAAACTTCGTTCGAATCACTTTTTTTCCGTTCTTATTTAAGATAATTGGTTCTCTTTCATTATACTAGTTTGATAGCCTCAGTAAAGCATATTATGCGTAAAGAATCTCGAAAAGAAAAAAAAAATTTTTCGAAGTTTGGAAACTTCGTTAGAATCACTTTTTTTCCGTTCTTATTTGAGATAACTGGTTCTCTTTCATTATACTAGTTTGATAGCCTCAGCAAAGCATATTATGCGCAAAGAATCTCGAAAAGAAAAAAAATTTTTTTCGAAGTTTGGAAACGTCGTTTGAATCACTTTTTTCCGTTCTTATTTGAGATTACTGGTTCTCTTTCATTATAGTAGTTTGATAGCCTCAGAAAAGCATATTAAGCACAAAGAATCTCGAAAAGAAAAAAATTTTTTTTCGAAGTTTGGAAACTTCATTTGAATCACTTTTTTTCCGTTCTTATTTGAGATAACTGGTTCTCTTTCATTATACTAGTTTGATAGCCTCAGTAAAGCATATTATCCGCAAAGAATCTCGAAAAGAAAAAAAATTTTTTTCGAAGTTTGGAAACGTCGTTTGAATCATTTTTTTCCGTTCTTATTTGAGATTACTGGTTCTCTTTCATTATACTAGTTTGATAGCCTCAGAAAAGCATATTATGCACAAAGAATCTCGAAAAGAAAAAAATTTTTTTTCGAAGTTTGGAAACTTCGTTTGAATCACTTTTTTTCCGTTCTTATTTGAGATAACTGGTTCTCTTTCATTATACTAGTTTGATAGCCTCAGTAAAGTATATTATGCACAAACAATCGCGAAAAGAAAAAAATTTTTTTTCGAAGTTTGCAAACTTCATTAGAATCACTTTTTTTCCGTTCTTATTTGAGATAACTGGTTCTCTTTCATTATAGTAGTTTGATAGCCTCAGAAAAGCATATTATGCACAAAGAATCTCGAAAAGAAAAAAATTTTTTTTCGAAGTTTGGAAACTTCGTTTGAATCACTTTTTTTCCGTTCTTATTTGAGATAACTGGTTCTCTTTCATTACACTAGTTTGATAGCCTCAGTAAAGCATATTATGCACAAAGAATCGCGAAAAGAAAAAACATTTTTTTCGAAGTTGGGAAACTTCATTAGAATCACTTTTTTTCCGTTCTTATTTGAGATAACTGGTTCTCTTTCATAATACAGTTTGATAGCCTCAGTAAAGCATATTATGCGCAAAGAATCTCGAAAAGAAAAAATTTTTTTTTCCAAGTTTGGAAACTTCGTTAGAATCACTTTTTTTCCGTTCTTATTTGAGATAATTGGTTCTCTTTCATTATACTAGTTTGATAGCCTCAGTAAAGCATATTATGCGCAAAGAATCTGGAAAAGAAAAAAAATTTTTTTCGAAGTTTGGAAACTTCGTTAGAATCACTTTTTTTCCGTTCTTATTTGAGATAACTGGTTCTCTTTCATTATACTAGTTTGATAGCCTCAGTAAAGCATATTATGCACAAAGAATCGCGAAAAGAAAAAAAATTTTTTTCGAAGTTTGGAAACTTCCTTAGAATCACTTTTTTTCCGTTCTTATTTGAGATAACTGGTTCTCTTTCATTATACTAGTTTGATAGACTCAGAAAAGCATATTATGCACAAAGAATCTCGAAAAGAAAAAAATTTTTTTTCGAAGTTTGGAAACTTCGTTTGAATTACTTTTTTTCCGTTCTTATTTGAGATAACTGGTTCTCTTTCATTACACTAGTAAATAGCCTCAGTAAAGCATATTATGCACAAAGATTCGCGAAGAGAAAAAAATTTTTTTTCGAAGTTTGGAAACTTCATTAGAATCACTTTTTTTCCGTTCTTATTTGAGATAACTGGTTCTCTTTCATTATACTAGTTTGGTAGCCTCAGTAAAGCATATTATGCGCAAAGAATCTGGAAAAGAAAAAAAATTTTTTTCGAAGTTTGGAAACTCCGTTTGAATCACTTTTTTTCCGTTCTTATTTGAGATAACTGGTTCTCTTTCATTATACTAGTTTGATAGCCTCAATAAACCATATTATGCCCAAAGAATCTCGAAAAGAAAAAAAAATTTTTTCGAAGTTTAGAAACTTCATTAGAATCACTTTTTTTCCGTTCTTATTTCAGATAACTGGTTCTCTTTCATTATACTAGTTTGATAGCCTCAGTAAAGCATATTAGGCACAAAGAATCGCGAAAAGAAAAAAAATTTTTTTCGAAGTTTGGAAACTTCATTCGAATCACTTTTTTTCCGTTCTTATTTGAGATAACTGGTTCTCTTTCATTATACTAGTTTGATAGCCTCAGTAAAGCATATTATGCGTAAAGAATCTCGAAAAGAAAAAAAATTTTTTTCGAAGTTTGGAAACTTCGTTAGAATCACTTTTTTCCGTTCTTATTTGAGATAACTGATTTTCTTTCATTATACTAGTTTGATAGCCTCAGCAAAGCATATTATGCGCAAAGAATCTCGAAAAGAAAAAAAATTTTTTTCGAAGTTTGGAAACTTCATTAGAATCATTTTTTTTCCGTTCTTATTTGAGATAACTGGTTCTCTCTCATTATACTAGTTTGGTAGCCTCAGTAAAGCATATTATGCGCAAAGAATCTGGAAATGAAAAAAAATTTTTTTCGATGTTTGGAAACTTCGTTTGAATCACTTTTTTTCCGTTCTTATTTGAGATAACTGGTTCTCTTTCATTATACTAGTTTGATAGCCTCAGAAAAGCATATTATGCGCAAAGAATCTCGAAAAGAAAAAATTTTTTTTCGAAGTTTGGAAACTTCGTTTGAATCACTTTTTTTCCGTTCTTATTTGAGATAACTGGTTCTCTTTCATTATACTAGTTTGATAGCCTCAGTAAAGCATATTATGCACAAAGAATCGCGAAAAGAAAAAAAATTTTTTTCGAAGTTTGGAAACTTCGTTAGAATCACTTTTTTTCCGTTCTTATTTGAGATAACTGGTTCTCTTTCATTATACTAGTTTGATAGCCTCAGTAAAGCATATTATGCGCAAAGAATCTGGAAAAGAAAAAAAATTTTTTTCGAAGTTTGCAAACTTCGTTAGAATCACTTTTTTTCCGTTCTTATTTGAGATAACTGGTTCTCTTTCATTATACTAGTTTGATAGCCTCAGTAAAGCATATTATGCGCAAAGAATCTCGAAAAGAAAAAAAATTTTTTTCGAAGTTTGGAAACGTCGTTTGAATCACTTTTTTCCGTTCTTATTTGAGATTACTGGTTCTCTTTCATTATAGTAGTTTGATAGCCTCAGAAAAGCATATTATGCACAAAGAATCTCGAAAAGAAAAAAATTTTTTTTCGAAGTTTGGAAACTTCGTTTGAATCACTTTTTTTCCGTTCTTATTTGAGATAACTGGTTCTCTTTCATTACACTAGTTTGATAGCCTCAGTAAAGCATATTATGCACAAAGAATCGCGAAAAGAAAAAAAAAATTTTTCGAAGTTGGGTAACTTCATTAGAATCACTTTTTTTCCGTTCTTATTTGAGATAACTGGTTCTCTTTCATTATACTAGTTTGGTAGCATCAGTAAAGCATATTATGCGCAAAGAATCTGGAAAAGAAAAAAAATTTTTTTCGAAGTTTGGAAACGTCGTTTGAATCACTTTTTTCCGTTCTTATTTGAGATTACTGGTTCTCTTTGATTATACTAGTTTGATAGCCTCAGAAAAGCATATTATGCACAAAGAATCTCGAAAAGAAAAAAATTTTTTTTCGAAGTTTGGAAACTTCGTTTGAATCACTTTTTTTCCGTTCTTATTTGAGATAACTGGTTCTCTTTCATTACACTAGTTTGATAGCCTCAGTAAAGCATATTATGCACAAAGAATCGCGAAAAGAAAAAAAATTTTTTTCGAAGTTTGGAAACTTCATTAGAATCACTTTTTTTCCGTTCTTATTTGAGATAACTGGTTCTCTTTCATTATACTAGTTTGATAGCCTCAATAAAGCATATTATGCACAAAGAATCTCGAAAAGAAAAAACATTTTTTTCGAAGTTTGGAAACTTCATTAGAATCACTTTTTTTCCGTTCTTATTTGAGATAACTGGTTCTCTTTCATTATACTAGTTTGGTAGCCTCAGTAAAGCATATTATGCGCAAAGAATCTGGAAAAGAAAAAAAATTTTTTTCGAAGTTTGGAAACTCCGTTTGAATCACTTTTTTTCCGTTCTTATTTGAGATAACTGGTTCTCTTTCATTATACTAGTTTGATAGCCTCAATAAACCATATTATGCCCAAAGAATCTCGAAAAGAAAAAAAAATTTTTTCGAAGTTTAGAAACTTCATTAGAATCACTTTTTTTCCGTTCTTATTTCAGATAACTGGTTCTCTTTCATTATACTAGTTTGATAGCCTCAGTAAAGCATATTAGGCACAAAGAATCGCGAAAAGAAAAAAAATTTTTTTCGAAGTTTGGAAACTTCATTCGAATCACTTTTTTTCCGTTCTTATTTGAGATAACTGGTTCTCTTTCATTATACTAGTTTGATAGCCTCAGTAAAGCATATTATGCGTAAAGAATCTCGAAAAGAAAAAAAAATTTTTTCGAAGTTTGGAAACTTCGTTAGAATCACTTTTTTCCGTTCTTATTTGAGATAACTGATTTTCTTTCATTATACTAGTTTGATAGCCTCAGCAAAGCATATTATGCGCAAAGAATCTCGAAAAGAAAAAAAATTTTTTTCGAAGTTTGGAAACTTCATTAGAATCATTTTTTTTCCGTTCTTATTTGAGATAACTGGTTCTCTCTCATTATACTAGTTTGGTAGCCTCAGTAAAGCATATTATGCGCAAAGAATCTGGAAATGAAAAAAAATTTTTTTCGATGTTTGGAAACTTCGTTTGAATCACTTTTTTTCCGTTCTTATTTGAGATAACTGGTTCTCTTTCATTATACTAGTTTGATAGCCTCAGAAAAGCATATTATGCGCAAAGAATCTCGAAAAGAAAAAATTTTTTTTCGAAGTTTGGAAACTTCGTTTGAATCACTTTTTTTCCGTTCTTATTTGAGATAACTGGTTCTCTTTCATTATACTAGTTTGATAGCCTCAGTAAAGCATATTATGCACAAAGAATCGCGAAAAGAAAAAAAATTTTTTTCGAAGTTTGGAAACTTCGTTAGAATCACTTTTTTTCCGTTCTTATTTGAGATAACTGGTTCTCTTTCATTATACTAGTTTGATAGCCTCAGTAAAGCATATTATGCGCAAAGAATCTGGAAAAGAAAAAAAATTTTTTTCGAAGTTTGCAAACTTCGTTAGAATCACTTTTTTTCCGTTCTTATTTGAGATAACTGGTTCTCTTTCATTATACTAGTTTGATAGCCTCAGTAAAGCATATTATGCGCAAAGAATCTCGAAAAGAAAAAAAATTTTTTTCGAAGTTTGGAAACGTCGTTTGAATCACTTTTTTCCGTTCTTATTTGAGATTACTGGTTCTCTTTCATTATAGTAGTTTGATAGCCTCAGAAAAGCATATTATGCACAAAGAATCTCGAAAAGAAAAAAATTTTTTTTCGAAGTTTGGAAACTTCGTTTGAATCACTTTTTTTCCGTTCTTATTTGAGATAACTGGTTCTCTTTCATTACACTAGTTTGATAGCCTCAGTAAAGCATATTATGCACAAAGAATCGCGAAAAGAAAAAAAAAATTTTTCGAAGTTGGGTAACTTCATTAGAATCACTTTTTTTCCGTTCTTATTTGAGATAACTGGTTCTCTTTCATTATACTAGTTTGGTAGCATCAGTAAAGCATATTATGCGCAAAGAATCTGGAAAAGAAAAAAAATTTTTTTCGAAGTTTGGAAACGTCGTTTGAATCACTTTTTTCCGTTCTTATTTGAGATTACTGGTTCTCTTTGATTATACTAGTTTGATAGCCTCAGAAAAGCATATTATGCACAAAGAATCTCGAAAAGAAAAAAATTTTTTTTCGAAGTTTGGAAACTTCGTTTGAATCACTTTTTTTCCGTTCTTATTTGAGATAACTGGTTCTCTTTCATTACACTAGTTTGATAGCCTCAGTAAAGCATATTATGCACAAAGAATCGCGAAAAGAAAAAAAATTTTTTTCGAAGTTTGGAAACTTCATTAGAATCACTTTTTTTCCGTTCTTATTTGAGATAACTGGTTCTCTTTCATTATACTAGTTTGATAGCCTCAATAAAGCATATTATGCACAAAGAATCTCGAAAAGAAAAAACATTTTTTTCGAAGTTTGGAATCTTCGTTAGAATCAGTTTTTTTCCGTTCATATTTGAGATAACTGGTTCTCATTCATTGTACTAATTTGAAAGCCTCAGTAAAGCATATTATGCGCAAAGAATCTGGAAAAGAAAAAAAATTTTTTTCGTAGTTTGGAAACTTCGTTAGAATCACTTTTTTTCCGTTCTTGTTTGAGATAACTGGTTCTCTTTCATTATACTAGTTTGATACCCTCAGGAAAGCATATTATGCGCAAAGAATCTCGAAAAGAAAAAATTTTTTTTCGATGTTTGGAAACTTCGTTCGAATCACTTTTTTTCCGTTCTTATTTAAGATAACTGGTTCTCTTTCATTATACTAGTTTGATAGCCTCAGTAAAGCATATTATGCGTAAAGAATCTCGAAAAGAAAAAAAAAATTTTTCGAAGTTTGGAAACTTCGTTAGAATCACTTTTTTTCCGTTCTTATTTGAGATAACTGGTTCTCTTTCATTATACTAGTTTGATAGCCTCAGTAAAGCATATTATGCGCAAAGAATCTCGAAAAGAAAAAAATTTTTTTTCGAAGTTTGGAAACGTCGTTTGAATCACTTTTTTCTGTTCTTATTTGAGATTACTGGTTCTCTTTCATTATAGTAGTTTGATAGCCTCAGAAAAGCATATTAAGCACAAAGAATCTCGAAAAGAAAAAAATTTTTTTTCGAAGTTTGGAAACTTCATTTGAATCACTTTTTTTCCGTTCTTATTTGAGATAACTGGTTCTCTTTCATTATACTAGTTTGATAGCCTCAGTAAAGCATATTATCCGCAAAGAATCTCGAAAAGAAAAAAATTTTTTTTCGAAGTTTGGAAACGTCGTTTGAATCACTTTTTTCCGTTCTTATTTGAGATTACTGGTTCTCTTTCATTATACTAGTTTGATAGCCTCAGAAAAGCATATTATGCACAAAGAATCTCGAAAAGAAAAAAATTTTTTTTCGAAATTTGGAAACTTCGTTTGAATCACTTTTTTTCCGTTCTTATTTGAGATAACTGGTTCTCTTTCATTATACTAGTTTGATAGCCTCAGTAAAGCATATTATGCACAAAGAATCGCGAAAAGAAAAAAATTTTTTTTCGAAGTTTGCAAACTTCATTAGAATCACTTTTTTTCCGTTCTTATTTGAGATAACTGGTTCTCTTTCATTATAGTAGTTTGATAGCCTCAGAAAAGCATATTATGCACAAAGAATCTCGAAAAGAAAAAAATTTTTTTTCGAAGTTTGGAAACTTCGTTTGAATCACTTTTTTTCCGTTCTTATTTGAGATAACTGGTTCTCTTTCATTACACTAGTTTGATAGCCTCAGTAAAGCATATTATGCACAAAGAATCGCGAAAAGAAAAAAAATTTTTTTCGAAGTTGGGAAACTTCATTAGAATCACTTTTTTTCCGTTCTTATTTGAGATAACTGGTTCTCTTTCATTATACTAGTTTGGTAGCCTCAGTAAAGCATATTATGCGCAAAGAATCTGGAAAAGAAAAAAAATTTTTTTCGAAATTTTGAAACTTCGTTTGAATCACTTTTTTTCCGTTCTTATTTGAGATAACTGGTTCTCTTTCATTATACTAGTTTGATAGCCTCAGAAAAGCATATTATGCGCAAAGAATCTCGAAAAGAAAAAAATTTTTTTTCGAAGTTTGGAAACTTCGTTTGAATCATTTTTTTTCCGTTCTTATTTGAGATAACTGGTTCTCTTTCATTATACTAGTTTGATAGCCTCAATAAAGCATATTATGCCCAAAGAATCTCGAAAAGAAAAAAATTTTTTTTCGAAGTTTGGAAACGTCGTTTGAATCACTTTTTTCCGTTCTTATTTGAGATTACTGGTTCTCTTTCATTATACTAGTTTGATAGCCTCAGTAAAGCGTATTATGCACAAAGAATCGCGAAAAGGAAAAAAATTTTTTTCGAAGTTTGGAAACTTCATTAGAATCACTTTTTTTCCGTTCTTATTTGAGATAACTGGTTCTCTTTCATTATACTAGTTTGATAGCCTCAGTAAAGCAAATTATGCGCAAAGAATCTGGAAAAGAAAAAAAATTTTTTTCAAAGTTTGGAAACTTCGTTAGAATCACTTTTTTCCGTTCTTATTTGAGATAGTTGGTTCTCTTTCATTATACTAGTTTGATAGCCTCAGAAAAGCATATTATGCGCAAAGAATCTCTAAAAGAAAAAAATTTTTTTTCGAAGTTTGGAAACTTCCTTTGAATCACTTTTTTTCCGTTCTTATTTGAGATAACTGGTTCTCTTTCATAATACAGTTTGATAGCCTCAGTAAAGCATATTATGCGCAAAGAATCTCGAAAAGAAAAAATTTTTTTTTCCAAGTTTGGAAACTTCGTTAGAATCACTTTTTTTCCGTTCTTATTTGAGATAATTGGTTCTCTCTCATTATACTACTTTGATAGCCTCAGAAAACCATATTATGCGCAAAGAATCTCGAAAAAAAAAAAAAAATTTTTTCGAAGTTTGGAAACCTCGTTTGAATCACTTTTTTTCCGTTCTTATTTGAGATAACTGGTTCTCTTTCATTATACTAGTTTGATAGCCTCAGTAAAGCATATTATGCACAAAGAATCGCGAAAAGAAGAAAAATTTTTTTCGAAGTTTGGAAACTTCATTAGAATCACTTTTTTTCCGTTCTTATTTGAGATAACTGGTTCTCTTTCATTATACTAGTTTGATAGCCTCAGTAAAGCATATTATGCGCAAAGAATCTGGAAAAGAAAAAAAATTTTTTTCGAAGTTTGGAAACTTCGTTAGAATCACTTTTTTTCCGTTCTTATTTGAGATAACTGGTTCTCTTTCATTATACTAGTTTGATAGCCTCAGAAAAGCATATTATGCGCAAAGAATCTCGAAAAGAAAAAAAATTTTTTTCGAAGTTTGGAAACTTCGTTAGAATCACTTTTTTTCCGTTCTTATTTGAGATAACTGGTTCTCTTTCATTATACTAGTTTGAGCGCCTCAGTAAAGCATATTATGCACAAAGAATCGCGAAAAGAAAAAAAATTTTTTTCGAAGTTTGGAAACTTCCTTACAATCACTTTTTTTCCGTTCTTATTTGAGATAACTGGTTCTCTTTCATTATACTAGTTTGATAGACTCAGAAAAGCATATTATGCACAAAGAATCTCGAAAAGAAAAAAATTTTTTTTCGAAGTTTGGAAACTTCGTTTGAATTACTTTTTTTCCGTTCTTATTTGAGATAACTGGTTCTCTTTCATTACACTAGTTTGATAGCCTCAGTAAAGCATATTATGCACAAAGATTCGCGAAGAAAAAAAAAAATTTTTTTCGAAGTTTGGAAACTTCATTAGAATCACTTTTTTTCCGTTCTTATTTGAGATAACTGGTTCTCTTTCATTATACTAGTTTGGTAGCCTCAGTAAAGCATATTATGCGCAAAGAATCTGGAAAAGAAAAAAAATTTTTTTCGAAGTTTGGAAACTTCGTTTGAATCACTTTTTTTCCGTTCTTATTTGAGATAACTGGTTCTCTTTCATTATACTAGTTTGATAGCCTCAATAAACCATATTATGCCCAAAGAATCTCGAAAAGAAAAAAAAATTTTTTCGAAGTTTAGAAACTTCATTAGAATCACTTTTTTTCCGTTCTTATTTCAGATAACTGGTTCTCTTTCATTATACTAGTTTGATAGCCTCAGTAAAGCATATTATGCACAAAGAATCGCGAAAAGAAAAAAAATTTTTTTCGAAGTTTGGAAACTTCATTCGAATCACTTTTTTTCCGTTCTTATTTGAGATAACTGGTTCTCTTTCATTATACTAGTTTGATAGCCTCAGTAAAGCATATTATGCTTAAAGAATCTCGAAAAGAAAAAAAATTTTTTTCGAAGTTTGGAAACTTCGTTAGAATCACTTTTTTCCGTTCTTATTTGAGATAACTGATTCTCTTTCATTACACTAGTTTGATAGCCTCAGTAAAGCATATTATGCGCAAAGAATCTCGAAAAGAAAAAAAATTTTTTTCGAAGTTTGGAAACTTCATTAGAATCATTTTTTTTCCGTTCTTATTTGAGATAACTGGTTCTCTTTCATTATACTAGTTTGGTAGCCTCAGTAAAGAATATTATGCGCAAAGAATCTGGAAATGAAAAAAAATTTTTTTCGATGTTTGGAAACTTCGTTTGAATCACTTTTTTTCCGTTCTTATTTGAGATAACTGGTTCTCTTTCATTATACTAGTTTGATAGCCTCAGAAAAGCATATTATGCGCAAAGAATCTCGAAAAGAAAAAAATTTTTTTTCGAAGTTTGGAAACTTCGTTTGAATCACTTTTTTTCCGTTCTTATTTGAGATAACTGGTTCTCTTTCATTATACTAGTTTGATAGCCTCAGTAAAGCATATTATCCGCAAAGAATCTCGAAAAGAAAAAAATTTTTTTTCGAAGTTTGGAAACTTCGTTTGAATCACTTTTTTCCGTTCTTATTTGAGATTACTGGTTCTCTTTCATTATACTAGTTTGATAGCCTCAGAAAGGCATATTATGCACAAAGAATCTCGAAAAGAAAAAAATTTTTTTTCGAAGTTTGGAAACTTCGTTTGAATCACTTTTTTTCCGTTCTTATTTGAGATAACTGGTTCTCTTTCATTATACTAGTTTGATAGCCTCAGTAAAGCATATTATGCACAAAGAATCGCGAAAAGAAAAAACATTTTTTTCGAAGTTGGGAAACTTCATTAGAATCACTTTTTTTCCGTTCTTATTTGAGATAACTGGTTCTCTTTCATAATACAGTTTGATAGCCTCAGTAAAGCATATTATGCGCAAAGAATCTCGAAAAGAAAAAATTTTTTTTTCCAAGTTTGGAAACTTCGTTAGAATCACTTTTTTTCCGTTCTTATTTGAGATAATTGGTTCTCTTTCATTATACTACTTTGATAGCCTCAGAAAACCATATTATGCGCAAAGAATCTCGAAAAAAAAAAAATTTTTTTTGAAGTTTGGAAACCTCGTTTGAATCACTTTTTTTCCGTTCTTATTTGAGATAACTGGTTCTCTTTCATTATACTAGTTTGATAGCCTCAGTAAAGCATAATATGCACAAAGAATCGCGAAAAGAAAAAAAATTTTTTTCGATTTTGGAAACTTCATTAGAATCACTTTTTTTCCGTTCTTATTTGAGATAACTGGTTCTCTTTCATTATACTAGTTTGATAGCCTCAGTAAAGCATATTATGCGCAAAGAATCTGGAAAAGAAAAAAAATTTTTTTCGAAGTTTGGAAACTTCGTTAGAATCACTTTTTTTCCGTTCTTATTTGAGATAACTGGTTCTCTTTCATTATACTAGTTTGATAGCCTCACAAAAGCATATTATGCGCAAAGAATCTCGAAAAGAAAAAAAATTATTTTCGAAGTTTGGAAACATCGTTAGAATCACTTTTTTTCCGTTCTTATTTGAGATAACTGGTTCTCTTTCATTATACTAGTTTGATAGCCTCAGTAAAGCATATTATGCACAAAGAATCGCGAAAAGAAAAAAAATTTTTTTCGAAGTTTGGAAACTTCCTTAGAATCACTTTTTTTCCGTTCTTATTTGAGATAACTGGTTCTCTTTCATTATACTAGTTTGATAGACTCAGAAAAGCATATTATGCACAAAGAATCTCGAAAAGAAAAAAATTTTTTTTCGAAGTTTGGAAACTTCGTTTGAATTACTTTTTTTCCGTTCTTATTTGAGATAACTGGTTCTCTTTCATTACACTAGTTTGATAGCCTCAGTAAAGCATATTATGCACAAAGATTCGCGAAGAGAAAAAAATTTTTTTTCGAAGTTTGGAAACTTCATTAGAATCACTTTTTTTCCGTTCTTATTTGAGATAACTGGTTCTCTTTCATTATACTAGTTTGATAGCCTCAATAAAGCATATTATGCCCAAAGAATCTCGAAAAGAAAAAAATTTTTTTTCGAAGTTTGGAAACGTCGTTTGAATCACTTTTTTCCGTTCTTATTTGAGATTACTGGTTCTCTTTCATTATACTAGTTTGATAGCCTCAGAAAAGCATATTATGCACAAAGAATCTCGAAAAGAAAAAAATTTTTTTTCGAAGTTTGGAAACTTCGTTTGAATCACTTTTTTTCCGTTCTTATTTGAGATAACTGGTTCTCTTTCATTATACTAGTTTGATAGCCTCAGTAAAGCATATTATGCACAAAGAATCGCGAAAAGGAAAAAAATTTTTTTCGAAGTTTGGAAACTTCATTAGAATCACTTTTTTTCCGTTCTTATTTGAGATAACTGGTTCTCTTTCATAATACAGTTTGATAGCCTCAGTAAAGCATATTATGCGCAAAGAATCTCGAAAAGAAAAAAAATTTTTTTCGAAGTTTGGAAACTTCCTTAGAATCACTTTTTTTCCGTTCTTATTTGAGATAACTGGTTCTCTTTCATTATACTAGTTTGATAGACTCAGAAAAGCATATTATGCACAAAGAATCTCGAAAAGAAAAAAATTTTTTTTCGAAGTTTGGAAACTTCGTTTGAATTACTTTTTTTCCGTTCTTATTTGAGATAACTGGTTCTCTTTCATTACACTAGTTTGATAGCCTCAGTAAAGCATATTATGCACAAAGATTCGCGAAGAGAAAAAAATTTTTTTTCGAAGTTTGGAAACTTCATTAGAATCACTTTTTTTCCGTTCTTATTTGAGATAACTGGTTCTCTTTCATTATACTAGTTTGATAGCCTCAATAAAGCATATTATGCCCAAAGAATCTCGAAAAGAAAAAAATTTTTTTTCGAAGTTTGGAAACGTCGTTTGAATCACTTTTTTCCGTTCTTATTTGAGATTACTGGTTCTCTTTCATTATACTAGTTTGATAGCCTCAGAAAAGCATATTATGCACAAAGAATCTCGAAAAGAAAAAAATTTTTTTTCGAAGTTTGGAAACTTCGTTTGAATCACTTTTTTTCCGTTCTTATTTGAGATAACTGGTTCTCTTTCATTATACTAGTTTGATAGCCTCAGTAAAGCATATTATGCACAAAGAATCGCGAAAAGGAAAAAAATTTTTTTCGAAGTTTGGAAACTTCATTAGAATCACTTTTTTTCCGTTCTTATTTGAGATAACTGGTTCTCTTTCATAATACAGTTTGATAGCCTCAGTAAAGCATATTATGCGCAAAGAATCTCGAAAAGAAAAAATTTTTTTTTCCAAGTTTGGAAACTTCGTTAGAATCACTTTTTTTCCGTTCTTATTTGAGATAATTGGTTCTCTTTCATTATACTACTTTGATAGCCTCAGAAAACCATATTATGCGCAAAGAATCTCGAAAAAAAAAAAAAAAAATTTTCGAAGTTTGGAAACCTCGTTTGAATCACTTTTTTTCCGTTCTTATTTGAGATAACTGGTTCTCTTTCATTATACTACTTTGATAGCCTCAGAAAACCATATTATGCTCAAAGAATCTCGAAAAGAAAAAAATTTTTTTCGATGTTTGGAAATTTCGTTTGAATCATTTTTTTCCGTTCTTATTTGAGATAACTGGTTCTCTTTCATTATACTAGTTTGATAGCCTCAGTAAAGCATATTATGCACAAAGAATCGCGAAAAGAAAAAAAATTTTTTCGAAGTTTGGAAACTTCGTTAGAATCACTTTTTTTCCGTTCTTATTTGAGATAACTGGTTCTCTTTCATTATACTAGTTTGATAGCCTCAGTAAAGCATATTATGCGCAAAGAATCTGGAAAAGAAAAAAAATTTTTTTCGAAGTTTGGAAACTTCGTTAGAATCACTTTTTTTCCGTTCTTATTTGAGATAACTGGTTCTCTTTCATTATACTAGTTTGATAGCCTCAGTAAAGCATATTATGCGCAAAGAATCTCGAAAAGAAAAAAAATTTTTTTCGAAGTTTGGAAACTTCGTTTGAATCACTTTTTTTCCGTTCTTATTTGAGATAACTGGTTCTCTTTCATTGCACCAGTTTGATAGCCTCAGTAAAGCATATTATGCACAAAGAATCGCGAAAAGAAAAAAAATTTTTTTCGAAGTTGGGAAACTTCATTAGAATCACTTTTTTTCCGTTCTTATTTGAGATAACTGGTTCTCTTTCATTATACTAGTTTGGTAGCATCAGTAAAGCATATTATGCGCAAAGAATCTGGAAAAGAAAAAAAAATTTTTTCCAAGTTTGGAAACTTCGTTAGAATCACTTTTTTTCCGTTCTTATTTGAGATAACTTGTTCTCTTTCATTATACTAGTTTGATAGCCTCAGTAAAGCATATTATGCGCAAAGAATCTCGAAAAGAAAAAATTTTTTTTCCAAGTTTGGAAACTTCGTTAGAATCACTTTTTTTCCGTTCTTATTTGAGATAACTGGTTCTCTTTCATTATACTACTTTGATAGCCTCAGAAAACCATATTATGCTCAAAGAATCTCGAAAAGAAAAAAATTTTTTTCGAAGTTTGGAAACTTCGTTTGAATCACTTTTTTTCCGTTCTTATTTGAGATAACTGGTTCTCTTTCATTACACTAGTTTGATAGCCTCAGTAAAGCATATTATGCACAAAGAATCGCGAAAAGAAAAAAAAATTTTTTCGAAGTGTGGAAACTTCGTTAGAATCACATTTTTTCCGTTCTTATTTGAGATAACTGGTTCTCTTTCATTATACTAGTTTGATAGCCTCAGTAAAGCATATTATGCGCAAAGAATCTGGAAAAGAAAAAAAATTTTTTTCGAAGTTTGGAAACTTCGTTAGAATCACTTTTTTTCCGTTCTTATTTGAGATAACTGGTTCTCTTTCATTATACTAGTTTGATACCCTAAGGAAAGCATATTATGCGCAAAGAATCTCGAAAAGAAAAAATTTTTTTTCGATGTTTGGAAACTTCGTTCGAATCACTTTTTTTCCGTTCTTATTTAAGATAACTGGTTCTCTTTCATTATACTAGTTTGATAGCCTCAGTAAAGCATATTATGCGTAAAGAATCTCGAAAAGAAAAAAAAAATTTTTCGAAGTTTGGAAACTTCGTTAGAATCACTTTTTTTCCGTTCTTATTTGAGATAACTGGTTCTCTTTCATTATACTAGTTTGATAGCCTCAGTAAAGCATATTATGCGCAAAGAATCTCGAAAAGAAAAAAAATTTTTTTCGAAGTTTGGAAACGTCGTTTGAATCACTTTTTTCCGTTCTTATTTGAGATTACTGGTTCTCTTTCATTATAGTAGTTTGATAGCCTCAGAAAAACATATTAAGCACAAAGAATCTCGAAAAGAAAAAAATTTTTTTTCGAAGTTCGGAAACTTCATTTGAATCACTTTTTTTCCGTTCTTATTTGAGATAACTGGTTCTCTTTCATTATACTAGTTTGATAGCCTCAGTAAAGCATATTATCCGCAAAGAATCTCGAAAAGAAAAAAAATTTTTTTCGAAGTTTGGAAACGTCGTTTGAATCACTTTTTTCCGTTCTTATTTGAGATTACTGGTTCTCTTTCATTATACTAGTTTGATAGCCTCAGAAAAGCATATTATGCACAAAGAATCTCGAAAAGAAAAAAATTTTTTTTCGAAGTTTGGAAACTTCGTTTGAATCACTTTTTTTCCGTTCTTATTTGAGATAACTGGTTCTCTTTCATTATACTAGTTTGATAGCCTCAGTAAAGCATATTATGCACAAACAATCGCGAAAAGAAAAAAATTTTTTTTCGAAGTTTGCAAACTTCATTAGAATCACTTTTTTTCCGTTCTTATTTGAGATAACTGGTTCTCTTTCATTATAGTAGTTTGATAGCCTCAGAAAAGCATATTATGCACAAAGAATCTCGAAAAGAAAAAAATTTTTTTTCGAAGTTTGGAAACTTCGTTTGAATCACTTTTTTTCCGTTCTTATTTGAGATAACTGGTTCTCTTTCATTACACTAGTTTGATAGCCTCAGTAAAGCATATTATGCACAAAGAATCGCGAAAAGAAAAAACATTTTTTTCGAAGTTGGGAAACTTCATTAGAATCACTTTTTTTCCGTTCTTATTTGAGATAACTGGTTCTCTTTCATAATACAGTTTGATAGCCTCAGTAAAGCATATTATGCGCAAAGAATCTCGAAAAGAAAATTTTTTTTTTTCCAAGTTTGGAAACTTCGTTAGAATCACTTTTTTTCCGTTCTTATTTGAGATAATTTGTTCTCTTTCATTATACTACTTTGATAGCCTCAGAAAACCATATTATGCGCAAAGAATCTCGAAAAAAAAAAAAAATTTTTCGAAGATTGGAAACCTCGTTTGAATCACGTTTTTTCCGTTCTTATTTGAGATAACTGGTTCTCTTTCATTATACTAGTTTGATAGCCTCAGTAAAGCATATTATGCACAAAGAATCGCGAAAAGAAAAAAAATTTTTTTCGAAGTTTGGAAACTTCATTAGAATCACTTTTTTTCCGTTCTTATTTGAGATAACTGGTTCTCTTTCATTATACTAGTTTGATAGCCTCAGTAAAGCATATTATGCGCAAAGAATCTGGAAAAGAAAAAAAATTTTTTTCGAAGTTTGGAAACTTCGTTAGAATCACTTTTTTTCCGTTCTTATTTGAGATAACTGGTTCTCTTTCATTATACTAGTTTGATAGCCTCAGAAAAGCATATTATGCGCAAAGAATCTCGAAAAGAAAAAAAATTTTTTTCGAAGTTTGGAAACATCGTTAGAATCACTTTTTTTCCGTTCTTATTTGAGATAACTGGTTCTCTTTCATTATACTAGTTTGATAGCCTCAGTAAAGCATATTATATACAAAGAATCGCGAAAAGAAAAAAAATTTTTTTCGAAGTTTGGAAACTTCCTTAGAATCACTTTTTTTCCGTTCTTATTTGAGATAACTGGTTCTCTTTCATTATACTAGTTTGATAGACTCAGAAAAGCATATTATGCACAAAGAATCTCGAAAAGAAAAAAAATTTTTTTCGAAGTTTGGAAACTTCGTTTGAATTACTTTTTTTCCGTTCTTATTTGAGATAACTGGTTCTCTTTCATTACACTAGTTTGATAGCCTCAGTAAAGCATATTATGCACAAAGATTCGCGAAGAAAAAAAAATTTTTTTTCGAAGTTTGGAAACTTCATTAGAATCACTTTTTTTCCGTTCTTATTTGAGATAACTGGTTCTCTTTCATTATACTAGTTTGGTAGCCTCAGTAAAGCATATTAGGCGCAAAGAATCTGGAAAAGAAAAAAAATTTTTTTCGAAGTTTGGAAACTTCGTTTGAATCACTTTTTTTCCGTTCTTATTTGAGATAACTGGTTCTCTTTCATTATACTAGTTTGATAGCCTCAATAAACCATATTATGCCCAAAGAATCTCGAAAAGAAAAAAAAATTTTTTCGAAGTTTAGAAACTTCATTAGAATCACTTTTTTTCCGTTCTTATTTCAGATAACTGGTTCTCTTTCATTATACTAGTTTGATAGCCTCAGTAAAGCATATTAGGCACAAAGAATCGCGAAAAGAAAAAAAATTTTTTTCGAAGTTTGGAAACTTCGTTTGAATCACTTTTTTTCCGTTCTTATTTGAGATAACTGGTTCTCTTTCATTATACTAGTTTGATAGCCTCAGTAAAGCATATTATGCACAAACAATCGCGAAAAGAAAAAAATTTTTTTTCGAAGTTTGCAAACTTCATTAGAATCACTTTTTTTCCGTTCTTATTTGAGATAACTGGTTCTCTTTCATTATAGTAGTTTGATAGCCTCAGAAAAGCATATTATGCACAAAGAATCTCGAAAAGAAAAAAATTTTTTTTCGAAGTTTGGAAACTTCGTTTGAATCACTTTTTTTCCGTTCTTATTTGAGATAACTGGTTCTCTTTCATTACACTAGTTTGATAGCCTCAGTAAAGCATATTATGCACAAAGAATCGCGAAAAGAAAAAACATTTTTTTCGAAGTTGGGAAACTTCATTAGAATCACTTTTTTTCCGTTCTTATTTGAGATAACTGGTTCTCTTTCATAATACAGTTTGATAGCCTCAGTAAAGCATATTATGCGCAAAGAATCTCGAAAAGAAAATTTTTTTTTTTCCAAGTTTGGAAACTTCGTTAGAATCACTTTTTTTCCGTTCTTATTTGAGATAATTTGTTCTCTTTCATTATACTACTTTGATAGCCTCAGAAAACCATATTATGCGCAAAGAATCTCGAAAAAAAAAAAAAATTTTTCGAAGATTGGAAACCTCGTTTGAATCACGTTTTTTCCGTTCTTATTTGAGATAACTGGTTCTCTTTCATTATACTAGTTTGATAGCCTCAGTAAAGCATATTATGCACAAAGAATCGCGAAAAGAAAAAAAATTTTTTTCGAAGTTTGGAAACTTCATTAGAATCACTTTTTTTCCGTTCTTATTTGAGATAACTGGTTCTCTTTCATTATACTAGTTTGATAGCCTCAGTAAAGCATATTATGCGCAAAGAATCTGGAAAAGAAAAAAAATTTTTTTCGAAGTTTGGAAACTTCGTTAGAATCACTTTTTTTCCGTTCTTATTTGAGATAACTGGTTCTCTTTCATTATACTAGTTTGATAGCCTCAGAAAAGCATATTATGCGCAAAGAATCTCGAAAAGAAAAAAAATTTTTTTCGAAGTTTGGAAACATCGTTAGAATCACTTTTTTTCCGTTCTTATTTGAGATAACTGGTTCTCTTTCATTATACTAGTTTGATAGCCTCAGTAAAGCATATTATATACAAAGAATCGCGAAAAGAAAAAAAATTTTTTTCGAAGTTTGGAAACTTCCTTAGAATCACTTTTTTTCCGTTCTTATTTGAGATAACTGGTTCTCTTTCATTATACTAGTTTGATAGACTCAGAAAAGCATATTATGCACAAAGAATCTCGAAAAGAAAAAAAATTTTTTTCGAAGTTTGGAAACTTCGTTTGAATTACTTTTTTTCCGTTCTTATTTGAGATAACTGGTTCTCTTTCATTACACTAGTTTGATAGCCTCAGTAAAGCATATTATGCACAAAGATTCGCGAAGAAAAAAAAATTTTTTTTCGAAGTTTGGAAACTTCATTAGAATCACTTTTTTTCCGTTCTTATTTGAGATAACTGGTTCTCTTTCATTATACTAGTTTGGTAGCCTCAGTAAAGCATATTAGGCGCAAAGAATCTGGAAAAGAAAAAAAATTTTTTTCGAAGTTTGGAAACTTCGTTTGAATCACTTTTTTTCCGTTCTTATTTGAGATAACTGGTTCTCTTTCATTATACTAGTTTGATAGCCTCAATAAACCATATTATGCCCAAAGAATCTCGAAAAGAAAAAAAAATTTTTTCGAAGTTTAGAAACTTCATTAGAATCACTTTTTTTCCGTTCTTATTTCAGATAACTGGTTCTCTTTCATTATACTAGTTTGATAGCCTCAGTAAAGCATATTAGGCACAAAGAATCGCGAAAAGAAAAAAAATTTTTTTCGAAGTTTGGAAACTTCATTCGAATCACTTTTTTTCCGTTCTTATTTGAGATAACTGGTTCTCTTTCATTATACTAGTTTGATAGCCTCAGTAAAGCATATTATGCGTAAAGAATCTCGAAAAGAAAAAAAAATTTTTTCGAAGTTTGGAAACTTCGTTAGAATCACTTTTTTCCGTTCTTATTTGAGATAACTGATTCTCTTTCATTATACTAGTTTGATAGCCTCAGCAAAGCATATTATGCGCAAAGAATCTCGAAAAGAAAAAAAATTTTTTTCGAAGTTTGGAAACTTCATTAGAATCATTTTTTTTCCGTTCTTATTTGAGATAACTGGTTCTCTTTCATTATACTAGTTTGGTAGCCTCAGTAAAGCATATTATGCGCAAAGAATCTGGAAATGAAAAAAAATTTTTTTCGATGTTTGGAAACTTCGTTTGAATCACTTTTTTTCCGTTCTTATTTGAGATAACTGGTTCTCTTTCATTATACTAGTTTGATAGTCTCAGAAAAGCATATTATGCGCAAAGAATCTCGAAAAGAAAAAAATTTTTTTTCGAAGTTTGGAAACTTCGTTTGAATCACTTTTTTTCCGTTCTTATTTGACATAACTGGTTCTCTTTCATTATACTAGTTTGATAGCCTCAGTAAAGCTTATTATGCACAAAGAATCGCGAAAAGAAAAAAAATTTTTTTCGAAGTTTGGAAACTTCGTTAGAATCACTTTTTTTCCGTTCTTATTTGAGATAACTGGTTCTCTTTCATTATACTAGTTTGATAGCCTCAGTAAAGCATATTATGCGCAAAGAATCTGGAAAAGAAAAAAAATTTTTTTCGAAGTTTGGAAACTTCGTTAGAATCACTTTTTTTCCGTTCTTATTTGAGATAACTGGTTCTCTTTCATTATACTAGTTTGATAGCCTCAGTAAAGCATATTATGCGCAAAGAATCTCGAAAAGAAAAAAAATTTTTTTCGAAGTTTGGAAACGTCGTTTGAATCACTTTTTTCCGTTCTTATTTGAGATTACTGGTTCTCTTTCATTATAGTAGTTTGATAGCCTCAGAAAAGCATATTATGCACAAAGAATCTCGAAAAGAAAAAAATTTTTTTTCGAAGTTTGGATACTTCGTTTGAATCACTTTTTTTCCGTTCTTATTTGAGATAACTGGTTCTCTTTCATTACACTAGTTTGATAGCCTCAGTAAAGCATATTATGCACAAAGAATCGCGAAAAGAAAAAAAAAATTTTTTCGAAGTTGGGTAACTTCATTAGAATCACTTTTTTTCCGTTCTTATTTGAGATAACTGGTTCTCTTTCATTATACTAGTTTGGTAGCATCAGTAAAGCATATTATGCGCAAAGAATCTGGAAAAGAAAAAAAATTTTTTTCGAAGTTTGGAAACGTCGTTTGAATCACTTTTTTCCGTTCTTATTTGAGATTACTGGTTCTCTTTGATTATACTAGTTTGATAGCCTCAGAAAAGCATATTATGCACAAAGAATCTCGAAAAGAAAAAAATTTTTTTTCGAAGTTTGGAAACTTCGTTTGAATCACTTTTTTTCCGTTCTTATTTGAGATAACTGGTTCTCTTTCATTACACTAGTTTGATAGCCTCAGTAAAGCATATTATGCACAAAGAATCGCGAAAAGAAAAAAAATTTTTTTCGAAGTTTGGAAACTTCATTAGAATCACTTTTTTTCCGTTCTTATTTGAGATAACTGGTTCTCTTTCATTATACTAGTTTGATAGCCTCAATAAAGCATATTATGCACAAAGAATCTCGAAAAGAAAAAAAATTTTTTTCGAAGTTTGGAATCTTCGTTAGAATCAGTTTTTTTCCGTTCATATTTGAGATAACTGGTTCTCATTCATTGTACTAATTTGAAAGCCTCAGTAAAGCATATTATGCGCAAAGAATCTGGAAAAGAAAAAAAATTTTTTTCGTAGTTTGGAAACTTCGTTAGAATCACTTTTTTTCCGTTCTTGTTTGAGATAACTGGTTCTCTTTCATTATACTAGTTTGATACCCTCAGGAAAGCATATTATGCGCAAAGAATCTCGAAAAGAAAAAATTTTTTTTCGATGTTTGGAAACTTCGTTCGAATCACTTTTTTTCCGTTCTTATTTAAGATAACTGGTTCTCTTTCATTATACTAGTTTGATAGCCTCAGTAAAGCATATTATGCGTAAAGAATCTCGAAAAGAAAAAAAAAATTTTTCGAAGTTTGGAAACTTCGTTAGAATCACTTTTTTTCCGTTCTTATTTGAGATAACTGGTTCTCTTTCATTATACTAGTTTGATAGCCTCAGTAAAGCATATTATGCGCAAAGAATCTCGAAAAGAAAAAAAATTTTTTTCGAAGTTTGGAAACTTCGTTAGAATCACTTTTTTTCCGTTCTTATTTGAGATAACTGGTTCTCTTTCATTATACTAGTTTGATAGCCTCAGAAAAGCATATTATGCGCAAAGAATCTCGAAAAGAAAAAAAATTATTTTCGAAGTTTGGAAACATCGTTAGAATCACTTTTTTTCCGTTCTTATTTGAGATAACTGGTTCTCTTTCATTATACTAGTTTGATAGCCTCAGTAAAGCATATTATGCACAAAGAATCGCGAAAAGAAAAAAAATTTTTTTCGAAGTTTGGAAACTTCTTTAGAATCACTTTTTTTCCGTTCTTATTTGAGATAACTGGTTCTCTTTCATTATACTAGTTTGATAGACTCAGAAAAGCATATTATGCACAAAGAATCTCGAAAAGAAAAAAATTTTTTTTCGAAGTTTGGAAACTTCGTTTGAATTACTTTTTTTCCGTTCTTATTTGAGATAACTGGTTCTCTTTCATTACACTAGTTTGATAGCCTCAGTAAAGCATATTATGCACAAAGATTCGCGAAGAGAAAAAAATTTTTTTTCGAAGTTTGGAAACTTCATTAGAATCACTTTTTTTCCGTTCTTATTTGAGATAACTGGTTCTCTTTCATTATACTAGTTTGATAGCCTCAATAAAGCATATTATGCCCAAAGAATCTCGAAAAGAAAAAAATTTTTTTTCGAAGTTTGGAAACGTCGTTTGAATCACTTTTTTCCGTTCTTATTTGAGATTACTGGTTCTCTTTCATTATACTAGTTTGATAGCCTCAGAAAAGCATATTATGCACAAAGAATCTCGAAAAGAAAAAAATTTTTTTTCGAAGTTTGGAAACTTCGTTTGAATCACTTTTTTTCCGTTCTTATTTGAGATAACTGGTTCTCTTTCATTATACTAGTTTGATAGCCTCAGTAAAGCATATTATGCACAAAGAATCGCGAAAAGGAAAAAAATTTTTTTCGAAGTTTGGAAACTTCATTAGAATCACTTTTTTTCCGTTCTTATTTGAGATAACTGGTTCTCTTTCATAATACAGTTTGATAGCCTCAGTAAAGCATATTATGCGCAAAGAATCTCGAAAAGAAAAAATTTTTTTTTCCAAGTTTGGAAACTTCGTTAGAATCACTTTTTTTCCGTTCTTATTTGAGATAATTGGTTCTCTTTCATTATACTACTTTGATAGCCTCAGAAAACCATATTATGCGCAAAGAATCTCGAAAAAAAAAAAAAAATTTTCGAAGTTTGGAAACCTCGTTTGAATCACTTTTTTTCCGTTCTTATTTGAGATAACTGGTTCTCTTTCATTATACTACTTTGATAGCCTCAGAAAACCATATTATGCTCAAAGAATCTCGAAAAGAAAAAAATTTTTTTCGATGTTTGGAAACTTCGTTTGAATCATTTTTTTCCGTTCTTATTTGAGATAACTGGTTCTCTTTCATTATACTAGTTTGATAGCCTCAGTAAAGCATATTATGCACAAAGAATCGCGAAAAGAAAAAAAATTTTTTCGAAGTTTGGAAACTTCGTTAGAATCACTTTTTTTCCGTTCTTATTTGAGATAACTGGTTCTCTTTCATTATACTAGTTTGATAGCCTCAGTAAAGCATATTATGCGCAAAGAATCTGGAAAAGAAAAAAAATTTTTTTCGAAGTTTGGAAACTTCGTTAGAATCACTTTTTTTCCGTTCTTATTTGAGATAACTGGTTCTCTTTCATTATACTAGTTTGATAGCCTCAGTAAAGCATATTATGCGCAAAGAATCTCGAAAAGAAAAAAAATTTTTTTCGAAGTTTGGAAACTTCGTTTGAATCACTTTTTTTCCGTTCTTATTTGAGATAACTGGTTCTCTTTCATTGCACCAGTTTGATAGCCTCAGTAAAGCATATTATGCACAAAGAATCGCGAAAAGAAAAAAAATTTTTTTCGAAGTTGGGAAACTTCATTAGAATCACTTTTTTTCCGTTCTTATTTGAGATAACTGGTTCTCTTTCATTATACTAGTTTGGTAACATCAGTAAAGCATATTATGCGCAAAGAATCTGGAAAAGAAAAAAAATTTTTTTCGAAGTTTGGAAACTTCATTCGAATCACTTTTTTTCCGTTCTTATTTGAGATAACTGGTTCTCTTTCATTATACTAGTTTGATAGCCTCAGTAAAGCATATTAGGCACAAAGAATCGCGAAAAGAAAAAAAATTTTTTTCGAAGTTTGGAAACTTCATTCGAATCACTTTTTTTCCGTTCTTATTTGAGATAACTGGTTCTCTTTCATTATACTAGTTTGATAGCCTCAGTAAAGCATATTATGCGTAAAGAATCTCGAAAAGAAAAAAAAATTTTTTCGAAGTTTGGAAACTTCGTTAGAATCACTTTTTTCCGTTCTTATTTGAGATAACTGATTCTCTTTCATTATACTAGTTTGATAGCCTCAGCAAAGCATATTATGCGCAAAGAATCTCGAAAAGAAAAAAAATTTTTTTCGAAGTTTGGAAACTTCATTAGAATCATTTTTTTTCCGTTCTTATTTGAGATAACTGGTTCTCTTTCATTATACTAGTTTGGTAGCCTCAGTAAAGCATATTATGCGCAAAGAATCTGGAAATGAAAAAAAATTTTTTTCGATGTTTGGAAACTTCGTTTGAATCACTTTTTTTCCGTTCTTATTTGAGATAACTGGTTCTCTTTCATTATACTAGTTTGATAGCCTCAGAAAAGCATATTATGCGCAAAGAATCTCGAAAAGAAAAAAATTTTTTTTCGAAGTTTGGAAACTTCGTTTGAATCACTTTTTTTCCGTTCTTATTTGAGATAACTGGTTCTCTTTCATTATACTAGTTTGATAGCCTCAGTAAAGCATATTATGCACAAAGAATCGCGAAAAGAAAAAAAATTTTTTTCGAAGTTTGGAAACTTCGTTAGAATCACTTTTTTTCCGTTCTTATTTGAGATAACTGGTTCTCTTTCATTATACTAGTTTGATAGCCTCAGTAAAGCATATTATGCGCAAAGAATCTGGAAAAGAAAAAAAATTTTTTTCGAAGTTTGGAAACTTCGTTAGAATCACTTTTTTTCCGTTCTTATTTGAGATAACTGGTTCTCTTTCATTATACTAGTTTGATAGCCTCAGTAAAGCATATTATGCGCAAAGAATCTCGAAAAGAAAAAAAATTTTTTTCGAAGTTTGGAAACGTCGTTTGAATCACTTTTTTCCGTTCTTATTTGAGATTACTGGTTCTCTTTCATTATAGTAGTTTGATAGCCTCAGAAAAGCATATTATGCACAAAGAATCTCGAAAAGAAAAAAATTTTTTTTCGAAGTTTGGATACTTCGTTTGAATCACTTTTTTCCGTTCTTATTTGAGATAACTGGTTCTCTTTCATTACACTAGTTTGATAGCCTCAGTAAAGCATATTATGCACAAAGAATCGCGAAAAGAAAAAAAAAATTTTTCGAAGTTGGGTAACTTCATTAGAATCACTTTTTTTCCGTTCTTATTTGAGATAACTGGTTCTCTTTCATTATACTAGTTTGGTAGCATCAGTAAAGCATATTATGCGCAAAGAATCTGGAAAAGAAAAAAAATTTTTTTCGAAGTTTGGAAACGTCGTTTGAATCACTTTTTTCCGTTCTTATTTGAGATTACTGGTTCTCTTTAATTATACTAGTTTGATAGCCTCAGAAAAGCATATTATGCACAAAGAATCTCGAAAAGAAAAAAATTTTTTTTCGAAGTTTGGAAACTTCGTTTGAATCACTTTTTTTCCGTTCTTATTTGAGATAACTGGTTCTCTTTCATTACACTAGTTTGATAGCCTCAGTAAAGCATATTATGCACAAAGAATCGCGAAAAGAAAAAAAATTTTTTTCGAAGTTTGGAAACTTCATTAGAATCACTTTTTTTCCGTTCTTATTTGAGATAACTGGTTCTCTTTCATTATACTAGTTTGATAGCCTCAATAAAGCATATTATGCACAAAGAATCTCGAAAAGAAAAAAAATTTTTTTCGAAGTTTGGAATCTTCGTTAGAATCAGTTTTTTTCCGTTCATATTTGAGATAACTGGTTCTCATTCATTGTACTAATTTGAAAGCCTCAGTAAAGCATATTATGCGCAAAGAATCTGGAAAAGAAAAAAAATTTTTTTCGTAGTTTGGAAACTTCGTTAGAATCACTTTTTTTCCGTTCTTGTTTGAGATAACTGGTTCTCTTTCATTATACTAGTTTGATACCCTCAGGAAAGCATATTATGCGCAAAGAATCTCGAAAAGAAAAAATTTTTTTTCGATGTTTGGAAACTTCGTTCGAATCACTTTTTTTCCGTTCTTATTTAAGATAACTGGTTCTCTTTCATTATACTAGTTTGATAGCCTCAGTAAAGCATATTATGCGTAAAGAATCTCGAAAAGAAAAAAAAAATTTTTCGAAGTTTGGAAACTTCGTTAGAATCACTTTTTTTCCGTTCTTATTTGAGATAACTGGTTCTCTTTCATTATACTAGTTTGATAGCCTCAGTAAAGCATATTATGCGCAAAGAATCTCGAAAAGAAAAAAAATTTTTTTCGAAGTTTGGAAACGTCGTTTGAATCACTTTTTTCCGTTCTTATTTGAGATTACTGGTTCTCTTTCATTATAGTAGTTTGATAGCCTCAGAAAAGCATATTAAGCACAAAGAATCTCGAAAAGAAAAAAATTTTTTTTCGTAGTTTGGAAACTACATTTGAATCACTTTTTTCCGTTCTTATTTGAGATAACTGGTTCTCTTTCATTATACTAGTTTGATAGCCTCAGTAAAGCATATTATCCGCAAAGAATCTCGAAAAGAAAAAAATTTTTTTTCGAAGTTTGGAAACGTCGTTTGAATCACTTTTTTCCGTTCTTATTTGAGATTAATGGTTCTCTTTCATTATACTAGTTTGATAGCCTCAGAAAAGCATATTATGCACAAAGAATCTCGAAAAGAAAAAAATTTTTTTTCGAAGTTTGGAAACTTCGTTTGAATCACTTTTTTTCCGTTCTTATTTGAGATAACTGGTTCTCTTTCATTATACTAGTTTGATAGCCTCAGTAAAGCATATTATGCACAAAGAATCGCGAAAAGAAAAAAATTTTTTTTCGAAGTTTGCAAACTTCATTAGAATCACTTTTTTTCCGTTCTTATTTGAGATAACTGGTTCTCTTTCATTATAGTAGTTTGATAGCCTCAGAAAAGCATATTATGCACAAAGAATCTCGAAAAGAAAAAAATTTTTTTTCGAAGTTTGGAAACTTCGTTTGAATCACTTTTTTTCCGTTCTTATTTGAGATAACTGGTTCTCTTTCATTACACCAGTTTGATAGCCTCAGTAAAGCATATTATGCACAAAGAATCGCGAAAAGAAAAAAAATTTTTTTCGAAGTTGGGAAACTTCATTAGAATCACTTTTTTTCCGTTCTTATTTGAGATAACTGGTTCTCTTTCATTATACTAGTTTGGTAGCCTCAGTAAAGCATATTATGCGCAAAGAATCTGGAAAAGAAAAAAAATTTTTTTCGAAATTTTGAAACTTCGTTTGAATCACTTTTTTTCCGTTCTTATTTGAGATAACTGGTTCTCTTTCATTATACTAGTTTGATAGCCTCAGAAAAGCATATTATGCGCAAAGAATCTCGAAAAGAAAAAAATTTTTTTTCGAAGTTTGGAAACTTCGTTTGAATCATTTTTTTTCCGTTCTTATTTGAGATAACTGGTTCTCTTTCATTATACTAGTTTGATAGCCTCAATAAAGCATATTATGCCCAAAGAATCTCGAAAAGAAAAAAATTTTTTTTCGAAGTTTGGAAACGTCGTTTGAATCACTTTTTTCCGTTCTTATTTGAGATTACTGGTTCTCTTTCATTATACTAGTTTGATAGCCTCAGAAAAGCATATTATGCACAAAGAATCTCGAAAAGAAAAAAATTTTTTTTCGAAGTTTGGAAACTTAGTTTGAATCACTTTTTTTCCGTTCCTATTTGAGATAACTGGTTCTCTTTCATTATACTAGTTTGATAGCCTCAGTAAAGCATATTATGCACAAAGAATCGCGAAAAGGAAAAAAAATTTTTTCGAAGTTTGGAAACTTCATTAGAATCACTTTTTTTCCGTTCTTATTTGAGATAACTGGTTCTCTTTCATTATACTAGTTTGATAGCCTCAGTAAAGCAAATTATGCGCAAAGAATCTGGAAAAGAAAAAAAATTTTTTTCAAAGTTTGGAAACTTCGTTAGAATCACTTTTTTCCGTTCTTATTTGAGATAGCTGGTTCTCTTTCATTATACTAGTTTGATAGCCTCAGAAAAGCATATTATGCGCAAAGAATCTCTAAAAGAAAAAAATTTTTTTTCGAAGTTTGGAAACTTCCTTTGAATCACTTTTTTTCCGTTCTTATTTGAGATAACTGGTTCTCTTTCATAATACAGTTTGATAGCCTCAGTAAAGCATATTATGCGCAAAGAATCTCGAAAAGAAAAAATTTTTTTTTCCAAGTTTGGAAACTTCGTTAGAATCACTTTTTTTCCGTTCTTATTTGAGATAATTGGTTCTCTCTCATTATACTACTTTGATAGCCTCAGAAAACCATATTATGCGCAAAGAATCTCGAAAAAAAAAAAAATTTTTCGAAGTTTGGAAACCTCGTTTGAATCACTTTTTTTCCGTTCTTATTTGAGATAACTGGTTCTCTTTCATTATACTAGTTTGATAGCCTCAGTAAAGCATATTATGCACAAAGAATCGCGAAAAGAAGAAAAATTTTTTTCGAAGTTTGGAAACTTCATTAGAATCACTTTTTTTCCGTTCTTATTTGAGATAACTGGTTCTCTTTCATTATACTAGTTTGATAGCCTCAGTAAAGCATATTATGCGCAAAGAATCTGGAAAAGAAAAAAAATTTTTTTCGAATTTTGGAAACTTCGTTAGAATCACTTTTTTTCCGTTCTTATTTGAGATAACTGGTTCTCTTTCATTATACTAGTTTGATAGCCTCAGAAAAGCATATTATGCGCAAAGAATCTCGAAAAGAAAAAAAATTTTTTTCGAAGTTTGGAAAGTTCGTTAGAATCACTTTTTTTCCGTTCTTATTTGAGATAACTGGTTCTCTTTCATTATACTAGTTTGAGCGCCTCAATAAAGCATATTATGCACAAAGAATCGCGAAAAGAAAAAAAATTTTTTTCGAAGTATGGAAACTTCATTCGAATCACTTTTTTTCCGTTCTTATTTGAGATAACTGGTTCTCTTTCATTATACTAGTTTGATAGCCTCAGTAAAGCATATTATGCGCAAAGAATCTCGAAAAGAAAAAAAATTTTTTTCGAAGTTTGGAAACGTCGTTTGAATCACTTTTTTCCGTTCTTATTTGAGATTACTGGTTCTCTTTCATTATAGTAGTTTGATAGCCTCAGAAATGCATATTATGCACAAAGAATCTCGAAAAGAAAAAAATTTTTTTTCGAAGTTTGGAAACTTCGTTTGAATCACTTTTTTTCCGTTCTTATTTGAGATAACTGGTTCTCTTTCATTACACTAGTTTGATAGCCTCAGTAAATCATATTATGCACAAAGAATCGCGAAAAGAAAAAAAATTTTTTTCGAAGTTTGGAAACTTCATTAGAATCATTTTTTTTTCCGTTCTTATTTGAGATAACTGGTTCTCTTTCATTATAATAGTTTGGTAGCCTCAGTAAAGCATATTATGCGCAAAGAATCTGGAAATGAAAAAAAATTTTTTTCGATGTTTGGAAACTTCGTTTGAATCACTTTTTTTCCGTTCTTATTTGAGATAACTGGTTCTCTTTCATTCTACTAGTTTGATAGCCTCAGAAAAGCATATTATGCGCAAAGAATCTCGAAAAGAAAAAAATTTTTTTTCGAAGTTTGGAAACTTCGTTTGAATCACTTTTTTTCCGTTCTTATTTGAGATAACTGGTTCTCTTTCATTATACTAGTTTGATAGCCTCAGTAAAGCATATTATGCCCAAAGAATCTCGAAGAGAAAAAAAATTTTTTTCGAAGTTTAGAAACTTCATTAGAAACACTTTTTTTCCGTTCTTATTTCAGATAACTGGTTCTCTTTCATTATACTAGTTTGATAGCCTCAGTAAAGCATATTATGCGCAAAGAATCTGGAAAAGAAAAAAAATTTTTTTCGTAGTTTGGAAAGTTCGTTAGAATCACTTTTTTTCCGTTCTTATTTGAGATAACTGGTTCTCTTTCATTATACTAGTTTGATACCCTCAGGAAAGAATATTATGCGCAAAGAATCTCGAAAAGAAAAAAAATTTTTTTCGAAGTTTGGAAACGTCGTTTGAATCACTTTTTTCCGTTCTTATTTGAGATTACTGGTTCTCTTTCATTATAGTAGTTTGATAGCCTCAGAAAAGCATATTATGCACAAAGAATCTCGAAAAGAAAAAAAATTTTTTTCGAAATTTGGAAACTTCGTTTGAATCCCTTTTTTTCCGTTCTTATTTGAGATAACTGGTTCTCTTTCATTACACTAGTTTGATAGCCTCAGTAAAGCATATTATGCGCAAAGAATCTCGAAAAGAAAAAAAATTTTTTTCGAAGTTTGGAAACTTCGTTATAATCACTTTTTTTCCGTTCTTATTTGAGATAACTGGTTCTCTTTCATTATAGTAGTTTGATAGCCTCAGAAAAGCATATTATGCGCAAAGAATCTCGAAAAGAAAAAATTTTTTTTTCCAAGTTTGGAAACTTCGTTAGAATCACTTTTTTTCCGTTCTTATTTGAGATAATTGGTTCTCTTTCATTATACTACTTTGATAGCCTCAGAAAACCATATTATGCGCAAAGAATCTCGAAAAAAAAAAAATTTTTTTCGAAGTTTGGAAACCTCGTTTGAATCACTTTTTTTCCGTTCTTATTTGAGATAACTGGTTCTCTTTCATTATACTAGTTTGATAGCCTCAGTAAAGCATATTTTGCACAAAGAATCGCGAAAAGAAAAAAAATTTTTTTCGAAGTTTGGAAACTTCATTAGAATCACTTTTTTTCCGTTCTTATTTGAGATAACTGGTTCTCTTTCATTATACTAGTTTGATAGCCTCATTAAAGCATATTATGCGCAAAGAATCTGGAAAAGAAAAAAAATTTTTTTCGAAGTTTGGAAACTTCGTTAGAATCACTTTTTTTCCGTTCTTATTTGAGATAACTGGTTCTCTTTCATTATACTAGTTTGATAGCCTCAGAAAAGCATATTATGCGCAAAGAATCTCGAAAAGAAAAAAAATTTTTTTCCAAGTTTGGAAACTTCGTTAGAATCACTTTTTTTCCGTTCTTATTTGAGATAACTGGTTCTCTTTCATTATACTAGTTTGATAGCCTCAGTAAAGCATATTATGCACAAAGATTCGCGAAAAGAAAAAAAATTTTTTTCGAAGTTTGGAAACTTCATTAGAATCACTTTTTTTCCGTTCTTATTTGAGATAACTGGTTCTCTTTCATTATACTAGTTTGGTAGCCTCAGTAAAGCATATTATGCGCAAAGAATCTGGAAAAGAAAAAAAATTTTTTTCGAAGTTTGGAAACTTCGTTTGAATCACTTTTTTTCCGTTCTTATTTGAGATAACTGGTTCTCTTTCATTATACTAGTTTGATAGCCTCAATAAACCATATTATGCCCAAACAATCTCGAAAAGAAAAAAAAATTTTTTCGAAGTTTAGAAACTTCATTAGAATCACTTTTTTTCCGTTCTTATTTCAGATAACTGGTTCTCTTTCATTATACTAGTTTGATAGCCTCAGTAAAGCATATTATGCACAAAGAATCGCGAAAAGAAAAAAAATTTTTTTCGAAGTTTGGAAACTTCATTCGAATCACTTTTTTTCCGTTCTTATTTGAGATAACTGGTTCTCTTTCATTATACTAGTTTGATAGCCTCAGAAAAGCATATTATGCACAAAGAATCTCGAAAAGAAAAAAATTTTTTTTCGAAGTTTGGAAACTTCGTTTGAATCACTTTTTTTCCGTTCTTATTTGAGATAACTGGTTCTCTTTCATTACACTAGTTTGATAGCCTCAGTAAAGCATATTATGCACAAAGAATCGCGAAAAGAAAAAAAATTTTTGTCGAAGTTTGGAAACTTCATTAGAATCATTTTTTTTCCGTTCTTATTTGAGATAACTGGTTCTCTTTCATTATACTAGTTTGGTAGCCTCAGTAAAGCATATTATGCGCAAAGAATCTCGAAAAGAAAAAAATTTTTTTTCGAAGTTTGGAAACGTCGTTTGAATCACTTTTTTCCGTTCTTATTTGAGATTACTGGTTCTCTTTCATTATAGTAGTTTGATAGCCTCAGAAAAGCATATTATGCACAAAGAATCTCGAAAAGAAAAAAATTTTTTTTCGAAGTTTGGAAACTTCATTAGAATCACTTTTTTTCCGTTCTTATTTGAGATAACTGGTTCTCTTTCATTATACTAGTTTGATAGCCTCAGTAAAGCATATTATGCGCAAAGAATCTGGAAAAGAAAAAAAATTTTTTTCGAAGTTTGGAAACTTCGTTAGAATCACTTTTTTTCCGTTCTTATTTGAGATAACTGGTTTTCTTTCATTACACTAGTTTGATAGCCTCAGTAAAGCATATTATGCACAAAGAATCGCGAAAAGAAAAAAAATTTTTTTCCAAGTTTGGAAACTTCATTAGAATCACTTTTTTTCCGTTCTTATTTGAGATAACTGGTTCTCTTTCATTATACTAGTTTGGTAACCTCAGTAAATTATGCGCAAAGAATCTGGAAAAGAAAAAAAATATTTTCGAAGTTTGGAAACTTCGTTTGAATCACTTTTTTTCCGTTCTTATTTGAGATAACTGGTTCTCTTTCATTATAATAGTTTGATAGCCTCAGAAAAGCATATTATACGCAAAGAATCTCGAAAAGAAAAAAATTTTTTTTCCAAGTTTGGAAACTTCGTTTGATTCACTTTTTTTCCGCTCTTATTTGAGATAACTGGTTCTCTTTCATTATACTACTTTGATAGCCTCAGAAAAGCATATTATGCGCAAAGAATCTCTAAAAGAAAAAAATTTTTTTTCGAAGTTTGGAAACTTCCTTTGAATCACTTTTTTTCCGTTCTTATTTGAGATAACTGGTTCTCTTTCATTATACTAGTTTGATAGCCTCAATAAAGCATATTATGCCCAAAGAATCTCGAAAAGAAAAAAATTTTTTTTCGAAGTTTGGAAACTTCGTTTGAATCAATTTTTTTCCGTTCTTATTTGAGATAACTGGTTTTCTTTCATTACACTAGTTTGATAGCCTCAGTAAAGCATATTATGCACAAAGAATCGCGAAAAGAAAAAAAATTTTTTTCGAAGTTTGGAAACTTCATTAGAATCACTTTTTTTCCGTTCTTATTTGAGATAACTGGTTCTCTTTCATTATACTAGTTTGGTAGCCTCAGTAAAGCATATTATGCGCAAAGAATCTGGAAAAGAAAAAAAATTTTTTTCGAAGTTTGGAAACTTTGTTTGAATCACTTTTTTTCCGTTCTTATTTGAGATAACTGGTTCTCTTTCATTATACTAGTTTGATAGCCTCAGAAAAGCATATTATGCGCAAAGAATCTCGAAAAGAAAAAAATTTTTTTTCGAAGTTTGGAAACTTCGTTTGAACCACTTTTTTTCCGTTCTTATTTGAGATAACTGGTTCTCTTTCATTATACTAGTTTGATACCCTCAGCAAAGCATATTATGCGCAAAGAATCTGGAAAAGAAAAAAAATTTTTTTCGAAGTTTGGAAACGTCGTTTGAATCCCTTTTTTCCGTTCTTATTTGAGATTACTGGTTCTCTTTCATTATAGTAGTTTGATAGCCTCAGAAAAGCATAAGAATCTCGAAAAGAAAAAAATTTTTTTTCGAAGTTTGGAAACGTCGTTTGAATCACTTTTTTCCGTTCTTATTTGAGATTACTGGTTCTCTTTCATTATACTAGTTTTATAGCCTCAGAAAAGCATATTATGCACCAAGAATCTCGAAAAGAAAAAAATTTTTTTTCGAAGTTTGGACACTTCATTAGAATCACTTTTTTTCCGTTCTTATTTGAGATAACTGGTTCTCTTTCATTATACTAGTTTGATAGCCTCAGTAAAGCATATTATGCGCAAAGAATCTGGAAAAGAAAAAAAATTTTTTTCGAAGTTTGGAAACGTCGTTTGAATCACTTTTTTCCGTTCTTATTTGAGATTACTGGTTCTCTTTCATTATAGTAGTTTGATAGCCTCAGAAAAGCATATTATGCACAAAGAATCTCGAAAAGAAAAAAATTTTTTTTCGAAGTTTGGAAACGTGGTTTGCATCACTTTTTTCCGTTCTTATTTGAGATTACTGGTTCTCTTTCATTATACTAGTTTGATAACCTCAGAGAAGCATATTATGCACAAAGAATCTCGAAAAGAAAAAAATTTTTTTTCGAAGTTTGGAAACTTCGTTTGAATCACTTTTTTTCCGTTCTTATTTGAGATAACTGGTTCTCTTTCATTACACTAGTTTGATAGCCTCAGTAAAGCATATTATGCACAAAGAATCGCGAAAAGAAAAAAAATTTTTTTCGAAGTTTGGAAACTTCCTTAGAATCACTTTTTTTCCGTTCTTATTTGAGATAACTGGTTCTCTTTCATTATACTATTTTGATAGCCTCAGAAAAGCATATTATGCGCAAAGAATCTCGAAAAGAAAAAAATTTTTTTTCGAAGTTTGAAAACTTCGTTTGAATCACTTTTTTCCCCTTCTTATTTGAGATAACTGGTTCTCTTTCATTATACTAGTTTGATAGCCTCAATAAAGCATATTATGCCCAAAGAATCTCGAAAAGAAAAAAAAATTTTTTCGAAGTTTAGAAACTTCATTAGAATCACTTTTTTTCCGTTCTTATTTGAGATAACTGGTTCTCTTTCATTATACTAGTTTGATAGCCTCAGTAAAGCATATTATGCACAAAGAATCGCGAAAAGAAAAAAAATTTTTTTCGAAGTTTGGAAACTTCGTTTGAATCACTTTTTTTCCGTTCTTATTTGAGATAACTGGTTCTCTTTCATTATACTAGTTTGATAGCCTCAGTAAAGCATATTATGCACAAAGAATCGCGAAAAGAAAAAAATTTTTTTTCGAAGTTTGGAAACTTCATTAGAATCACTTTTTTTCCGTTCTTATTTGAGATAACTGGTTCTCTTTCATTATACTAGTTTGATAGCCTCAGTAAAGCATATTATGCACAAAGAATCTCGAAAAGAAAAAAAATTTTTTTCGAAGTTTGGATTCTTCGTTAGAATCAGTTTTTTTCCGTTCAAATTTGAGATAACTGGTTCTCATTCATTGTACTAATTTGAAAGCCTCAGTAAAGCATATTATGCGCAAAGAATCTGGAAAAGAAAAAAAATTTTTTTCGTAGTTTGGAAACTTCGTTAGAATAACTTTTTTTCCGTTCTTATTTGAGATAACTGGTTCTCTTTCATTATACTAGTTTGATACCCTCAGGAAAGCATATTATGCGCAAAGAATCTCGAAAAGAAAAAAGATTTTTTTCGATGTTTGGAAACTTCGTTTGAATCACTTTTTTTCCGTTCTTATTTCAGATAACTGGTACTCTTTCATTATACTAGTTTGATAGCCTCAGTAAAGCATATTATGCACAAAGAATCGCGAAAAGAAAAAAAATTTTTTTCGAAGTTTGGAAACTTCATTCGAATCACTTTTTTTCCGTTCTTATTTGAGATAACTGGTTCTCTTTCATTATACTAGTTTGATAGCCTCAGTAAAGCATATTATGCGTAAAGAATCTCGAAAAGAAAAAAAAATTTTTTCGAAGTTTGGAAACTTCGTTAGAATCACTTTTTTCCGTTCTTATTTGAGATAACTGATTCTCTTTCATTATACTAGTTTGATAGCCTCAGTAAAGCATATTATGCGCAAAGAATCTCGAAAAGAAAAAAAATTTTTTTCGAAGTTTGGAAACTTCATTAGAATCATTTTTTTTCCGTTCTTATTTGAGATAACTGGTTCTCTTTCATTATACTAGTTTGGTAGCCTCAGTAAAGCATATTATGCCCAGAGAATCTCGAAGGGAAAAAAAATTTTTTTCGAAGTTTAGAAACTTCATTAGAATCACTTTTTTTCCGTTCTTATTTGAGATAACTGGTTCTCTTTCATTATACTAGTTTGATAGCCTCAGTAAAGTATATTATGCGCAAAGAATCTGGAAAAGAAAAAAAATTTTTTTCGTAGTTTGAAAAGTTCGTTAGAATCACTTTTTTTCCGTTCTTATTTAAGATAACTGGTTCTCTTTCATTATACTAGTTTGATACCCTCAGGAAAGAATATTATGCGCAAAGAATCTCGAAAAGAAAAAAAATTTTTTTCATAGTTTGGAAACGTCGTTTGATACACTTTTTTCCGTTCTTATTTGAGATTACTGGTTCTCTTTCATTATAGTAGTTTGATAGCCTCAGAAAAGCATATTATGCACAAAGAATCTCGAAAAGAAAAAAATTTTTTTTCGAAGTTTGGAAACGTCGTTTGAATCACTTTTTTCCGTTCTTATTTGAGATTACTGGTTCCCTTTCATTATACTAGTTTGATAGCCTCAGAAAAGCATATTATGCACCAAGAATCTCGAAAAGAAAAAAATTTTTTTTCGAAGTTTGGAAACTTCGTTTGAATCACTTTTTTTCCGTTCTTATTTGAGATAACTGGTTCTCTTTCATTATACTAGTTTGATAGCCTCAGTAAAGCATATTATGCACAAAGAATCGCGAAAAGAAAAAAAATTTTTTTCGAAGTTTGGAAACTTCATTCGAATCACTTTTTTTCCGTTCTTATTTGAGATAACTGGTTCTCTTTCATTATACTAGTTTGATAGCCTCAGTAAAGCATATTATGCGCAAAGAATCTCGAAAAGAAAAAAAATTTTTTTCGAAGATTGGAAACGTCGTTTGAATCACTTTTTTCCGTTCTTATTTGAGATTACTGGTTCTCTTTCATTATAGTAGTTTGATAGCCTCAGAAAAGCATATTATGCACAAAGAATCTCGAAAAGAAAAAAATTTTTTTTCGAAGTTTGGAAACTTCGTTTGAATCACTTTTTTTCCGTTCTTATTTGAGATAACTGGTTCTCTTTCATTACACTAGTTTGATAGCCTCAGTAAATCATATTATGCACAAAGAATCGCGAAAAGAAAAAAAATTTTTTTCGAAGTTTGGAAACTTCATTAGAATCATTTTTTTTTCCGTTCTTATTTGAGATAACTGGTTCTCTTTCATTATAATAGTTTGGTAGACTCAGTAAAGCATATTATGCGCAAAGAATCTGGAAATGAAAAAAAATTTTTTTCGATGTTTGGAAACTTCGTTTGAATCACTTTTTTTCCGTTCTTATTTGAGATAACTGGTTCTCTTTCATTATACTAGTTTGATAGCCTCAGAAAAGCATATTATGCGCAAAGAATCTCGAAAAGAAAAAAATTTTTTTTCGAAGTTTGGAAACTTCGTTTGAATCACTTTTTTTCCGTTCTTATTTGAGATAACTGGTTCTCTTTCATTATACTAGTTTGATAGCCTCAGTAAAGCATATTATGCCCAAAGAATCTCGAAGAGAAAAAAAATTTTTTTCGAAGTTTAGAAACTTCATTAGAAACACTTTTTTTCCGTTCTTATTTCAGATAACTGGTTCTCTTTCATTATACTAGTTTGATAGCCTCAGTAAAGCATATTATGCGCAAAGAATCTGGAAAAGAAAAAAAATTTTTTTCGTAGTTTGGAAAGTTCGTTAGAATCACTTTTTTTCCGTTCTTATTTGAGATAACTGGTTCTCTTTCATTATACTAGTTTGATACCCTCAGGAAAGAATATTATGCGCAAAGAATCTCGAAAAGAAAAAAAATTTTTTTCGAAGTTTGGAAACGTCGTTTGAATCACTTTTTTCCGTTCTTATTTGAGATTACTGGTTCTCTTTCATTATAGTAGTTTGATAGCCTCAGAAAAGCATATTATGCACAAAGAATCTCGAAAAGAAAAAAATTTTTTTTCGAAGTTTGGAAACGTCGTTTGAATCACTTTTTTCCGTTCTTATTTGAGATTACTGGTTCCCTTTCATTATACTAGTTTGATAGCCTCAGAAAAGCATATTATGCACCAAGAATCTCGAAAAGAAAGAAATTTTTTTTCGAAGTTTGGAAACTTCGTTTGAATCACTTTTTTTCCGTTCTTATTTGAGATAACTGGTTCTCTTTCATTATACCAGTTTGATAGCCTCAGTAAAGCATAAAATGCACAAAAAATCGCGAAAAGAAAAAAAATTTTTTTCGAAGTTTGGAAACTTCATTAGAATTACTTTTTTCCGTTCTTATTTGAGATAACTGGTTCTCTTTCATTATACTAGCTAGTTTGATAGCATCAGTAAAGCATATTATGCGCAAAGAATCTCGAAAAGAAAAAAAATTTTTTTCGAAGTTTGGAAACGTCGTTTGAATCACTTTTTTCCGTTCTTATTTGAGATTACTGGTTCTCTTTCATTATAGTAGTTTGATAGCCTCAGAAAAGCATATTATGCACAAAGAATCTCGAAAAGAAAAAAATTTTTTTTCGAAGTTTGGAAACTTCGTTTGAATCACTTTTTTTCCGTTCTTATTTGAGATAACTGGTTCTCTTTCATTACACTAGTTTGATAGCCTCAGTAAATCATATTATGCACAAAGAATCGCGAAAAGAAAAAAAATTTTTTTCGAAGTTTGGAAACTTCATTAGAATCATTTTTTTTTCCGTTCTTATTTGAGATAACTGGTTCTCTTTCATTATAATAGTTTGGTAGCCTCAGTAAAGCATATTATGCGCAAAGAATCTGGAAATGAAAAAAAATTTTTTTCGATGTTTGGAAACTTCGTTTGAATCACTTTTTTTCCGTTCTTATTTGAGATAACTGGTTCTCTTTCATTCTACTAGTTTGATAGCCTCAGAAAAGCATATTATGCGCAAAGAATCTCGAAAAGAAAAAAATTTTTTTTCGAAGTTTGGAAACTTCGTTTGAATCACTTTTTTTCCGTTCTTATTTGAGATAACTGGTTCTCTTTCATTATACTAGTTTGATAGCCTCAGTAAAGCATATTATGCCCAAAGAATCTCGAAGAGAAAAAAAATTTTTTTCGAAGTTTAGAAACTTCATTAGAAACACTTTTTTTCCGTTCTTATTTCAGATAACTGGTTCTCTTTCATTATACTAGTTTGATAGCCTCAGTAAAGCATATTATGCGCAAAGAATCTGGAAAAGAAAAAAAATTTTTTTCGTAGTTTGGAAAGTTCGTTAGAATCACTTTTTTTCCGTTCTTATTTGAGATAACTGGTTCTCTTTCATTATACTAGTTTGATACCCTCAGGAAAGAATATTATGCGCAAAGAATCTCGAAAAGAAAAAAAATTTTTTTCGAAGTTTGGAAACGTCGTTTGAATCACTTTTTTCCGTTCTTATTTGAGATTACTGGTTCTCTTTCATTATAGTAGTTTGATAGCCTCAGAAAAGCATATTATGCACAAAGAATCTCGAAAAGAAAAAAAATTTTTTTCGAAATTTGGAAACTTCGTTTGAATCCCTTTTTTTCCGTTCTTATTTGAGATAACTGGTTCTCTTTCATTACACTAGTTTGATAGCCTCAGTAAAGCATATTATGCGCAAAGAATCTCGAAAAGAAAAAAAATTTTTTTCGAAGTTTGGAAACTTCGTTATAATCACTTTTTTTCCGTTCTTATTTGAGATAACTGGTTCTCTTTCATTATAGTAGTTTGATAGCCTCAGAAAAGCATATTATGCGCAAAGAATCTCGAAAAGAAAAAATTTTTTTTTCCAAGTTTGGAAACTTCGTTAGAATCACTTTTTTTCCGTTCTTATTTGAGATAATTGGTTCTCTTTCATTATACTACTTTGATAGCCTCAGAAAACCATATTATGCGCAAAGAATCTCGAAAAAAAAAAAATTTTTTTCGAAGTTTGGAAACCTCGTTTGAATCACTTTTTTTCCGTTCTTATTTGAGATAACTGGTTCTCTTTCATTATACTAGTTTGATAGCCTCAGTAAAGCATATTTTGCACAAAGAATCGCGAAAAGAAAAAAAATTTTTTTCGAAGTTTGGAAACTTCATTAGAATCACTTTTTTTCCGTTCTTATTTGAGATAACTGGTTCTCTTTCATTATACTAGTTTGATAGCCTCATTAAAGCATATTATGCGCAAAGAATCTGGAAAAGAAAAAAAATTTTTTTCGAAGTTTGGAAACTTCGTTAGAATCACTTTTTTTCCGTTCTTATTTGAGATAACTGGTTCTCTTTCATTATACTAGTTTGATAGCCTCAGAAAAGCATATTATGCGCAAAGAATCTCGAAAAGAAAAAAAATTTTTTTCCAAGTTTGGAAACTTCGTTAGAATCACTTTTTTTCCGTTCTTATTTGAGATAACTGGTTCTCTTTCATTATACTAGTTTGATAGCCTCAGTAAAGCATATTATGCACAAAGATTCGCGAAAAGAAAAAAAATTTTTTTCGAAGTTTGGAAACTTCATTAGAATCACTTTTTTTCCGTTCTTATTTGAGATAACTGGTTCTCTTTCATTATACTAGTTTGGTAGCCTCAGTAAAGCATATTATGCGCAAAGAATCTGGAAAAGAAAAAAAATTTTTTTCGAAGTTTGGAAACTTCGTTTGAATCACTTTTTTTCCGTTCTTATTTGAGATAACTGGTTCTCTTTCATTATACTAGTTTGATAGCCTCAATAAACCATATTATGCCCAAACAATCTCGAAAAGAAAAAAAAATTTTTTCGAAGTTTAGAAACTTCATTAGAATCACTTTTTTTCCGTTCTTATTTCAGATAACTGGTTCTCTTTCATTATACTAGTTTGATAGCCTCAGTAAAGCATATTATGCACAAAGAATCGCGAAAAGAAAAAAAATTTTTTTCGAAGTTTGGAAACTTCATTCGAATCACTTTTTTTCCGTTCTTATTTGAGATAACTGGTTCTCTTTCATTATACTAGTTTGATAGCCTCAGAAAAGCATATTATGCACAAAGAATCTCGAAAAGAAAAAAATTTTTTTTCGAAGTTTGGAAACTTCGTTTGAATCACTTTTTTTCCGTTCTTATTTGAGATAACTGGTTCTCTTTCATTACACTAGTTTGATAGCCTCAGTAAAGCATATTATGCACAAAGAATCGCGAAAAGAAAAAAAATTTTTGTCGAAGTTTGGAAACTTCATTAGAATCATTTTTTTTCCGTTCTTATTTGAGATAACTGGTTCTCTTTCATTATACTAGTTTGGTAGCCTCAGTAAAGCATATTATGCGCAAAGAATCTCGAAAAGAAAAAAATTTTTTTTCGAAGTTTGGAAACGTCGTTTGAATCACTTTTTTCCGTTCTTATTTGAGATTACTGGTTCTCTTTCATTATAGTAGTTTGATAGCCTCAGAAAAGCATATTATGCACAAAGAATCTCGAAAAGAAAAAAATTTTTTTTCGAAGTTTGGAAACTTCATTAGAATCACTTTTTTTCCGTTCTTATTTGAGATAACTGGTTCTCTTTCATTATACTAGTTTGATAGCCTCAGTAAAGCATATTATGCGCAAAGAATCTGGAAAAGAAAAAAAATTTTTTTCGAAGTTTGGAAACTTCGTTAGAATCACTTTTTTTCCGTTCTTATTTGAGATAACTGGTTTTCTTTCATTACACTAGTTTGATAGCCTCAGTAAAGCATATTATGCACAAAGAATCGCGAAAAGAAAAAAAATTTTTTTCCAAGTTTGGAAACTTCATTAGAATCACTTTTTTTCCGTTCTTATTTGAGATAACTGGTTCTCTTTCATTATACTAGTTTGGTAACCTCAGTAAATTATGCGCAAAGAATCTGGAAAAGAAAAAAAATATTTTCGAAGTTTGGAAACTTCGTTTGAATCACTTTTTTTCCGTTCTTATTTGAGATAACTGGTTCTCTTTCATTATAATAGTTTGATAGCCTCAGAAAAGCATATTATACGCAAAGAATCTCGAAAAGAAAAAAATTTTTTTTCCAAGTTTGGAAACTTCGTTTGATTCACTTTTTTTCCGCTCTTATTTGAGATAACTGGTTCTCTTTCATTATACTACTTTGATAGCCTCAGAAAAGCATATTATGCGCAAAGAATCTCTAAAAGAAAAAAATTTTTTTTCGAAGTTTGGAAACTTCCTTTGAATCACTTTTTTTCCGTTCTTATTTGAGATAACTGGTTCTCTTTCATTATACTAGTTTGATAGCCTCAATAAAGCATATTATGCCCAAAGAATCTCGAAAAGAAAAAAATTTTTTTTCGAAGTTTGGAAACTTCGTTTGAATCAATTTTTTTCCGTTCTTATTTGAGATAACTGGTTTTCTTTCATTACACTAGTTTGATAGCCTCAGTAAAGCATATTATGCACAAAGAATCGCGAAAAGAAAAAAAATTTTTTTCGAAGTTTGGAAACTTCATTAGAATCACTTTTTTTCCGTTCTTATTTGAGATAACTGGTTCTCTTTCATTATACTAGTTTGGTAGCCTCAGTAAAGCATATTATGCGCAAAGAATCTGGAAAAGAAAAAAAATTTTTTTCGAAGTTTGGAAACTTTGTTTGAATCACTTTTTTTCCGTTCTTATTTGAGATAACTGGTTCTCTTTCATTATACTAGTTTGATAGCCTCAGAAAAGCATATTATGCGCAAAGAATCTCGAAAAGAAAAAAATTTTTTTTCGAAGTTTGGAAACTTCGTTTGAACCACTTTTTTTCCGTTCTTATTTGAGATAACTGGTTCTCTTTCATTATACTAGTTTGATACCCTCAGCAAAGCATATTATGCGCAAAGAATCTGGAAAAGAAAAAAAATTTTTTTCGAAGTTTGGAAACGTCGTTTGAATCCCTTTTTTCCGTTCTTATTTGAGATTACTGGTTCTCTTTCATTATAGTAGTTTGATAGCCTCAGAAAAGCATAAGAATCTCGAAAAGAAAAAAATTTTTTTTCGAAGTTTGGAAACGTCGTTTGAATCACTTTTTTCCGTTCTTATTTGAGATTACTGGTTCTCTTTCATTATACTAGTTTTATAGCCTCAGAAAAGCATATTATGCACCAAGAATCTCGAAAAGAAAAAAATTTTTTTTCGAAGTTTGGACACTTCATTAGAATCACTTTTTTTCCGTTCTTATTTGAGATAACTGGTTCTCTTTCATTATACTAGTTTGATAGCCTCAGTAAAGCATATTATGCGCAAAGAATCTGGAAAAGAAAAAAAATTTTTTTCGAAGTTTGGAAACGTCGTTTGAATCACTTTTTTCCGTTCTTATTTGAGATTACTGGTTCTCTTTCATTATAGTAGTTTGATAGCCTCAGAAAAGCATATTATGCACAAAGAATCTCGAAAAGAAAAAAATTTTTTTTCGAAGTTTGGAAACGTGGTTTGCATCACTTTTTTCCGTTCTTATTTGAGATTACTGGTTCTCTTTCATTATACTAGTTTGATAACCTCAGAGAAGCATATTATGCACAAAGAATCTCGAAAAGAAAAAAATTTTTTTTCGAAGTTTGGAAACTTCGTTTGAATCACTTTTTTTCCGTTCTTATTTGAGATAACTGGTTCTCTTTCATTACACTAGTTTGATAGCCTCAGTAAAGCATATTATGCACAAAGAATCGCGAAAAGAAAAAAAATTTTTTTCGAAGTTTGGAAACTTCCTTAGAATCACTTTTTTTCCGTTCTTATTTGAGATAACTGGTTCTCTTTCATTATACTATTTTGATAACCTCAGAAAAGCATATTATGCGCAAAGAATCTCGAAAAGAAAAAAATTTTTTTTCGAAGTTTGAAAACTTCGTTTGAATCACTTTTTTCCCCTTCTTATTTGAGATAACTGGTTCTCTTTCATTATACTAGTTTGATAGCCTCAATAAAGCATATTATGCCCAAAGAATCTCGAAAAGAAAAAAAAATTTTTTCGAAGTTTAGAAACTTCATTAGAATCACTTTTTTTCCGTTCTTATTTGAGATAACTGGTTCTCTTTCATTATACTAGTTTGATAGCCTCAGTAAAGCATATTATGCACAAAGAATCGCGAAAAGAAAAAAAATTTTTTTCGAAGTTTGGAAACTTCGTTTGAATCACTTTTTTTCCGTTCTTATTTGAGATAACTGGTTCTCTTTCATTATACTAGTTTGATAGCCTCAGTAAAGCATATTATGCACAAAGAATCGCGAAAAGAAAAAAATTTTTTTTCGAAGTTTGGAAACTTCATTAGAATCACTTTTTTTCCGTTCTTATTTGAGATAACTGGTTCTCTTTCATTATACTAGTTTGATAGCCTCAGTAAAGCATATTATGCACAAAGAATCTCGAAAAGAAAAAAAATTTTTTTCGAAGTTTGGATTCTTCGTTAGAATCAGTTTTTTTCCGTTCAAATTTGAGATAACTGGTTCTCATTCATTGTACTAATTTGAAAGCCTCAGTAAAGCATATTATGCGCAAAGAATCTGGAAAAGAAAAAAAATTTTTTTCGTAGTTTGGAAACTTCGTTAGAATAACTTTTTTTCCGTTCTTATTTGAGATAACTGGTTCTCTTTCATTATACTAGTTTGATACCCTCAGGAAAGCATATTATGCGCAAAGAATCTCGAAAAGAAAAAAGATTTTTTTCGATGTTTGGAAACTTCGTTTGAATCACTTTTTTTCCGTTCTTATTTCAGATAACTGGTACTCTTTCATTATACTAGTTTGATAGCCTCAGTAAAGCATATTATGCACAAAGAATCGCGAAAAGAAAAAAAATTTTTTTCGAAGTTTGGAAACTTCATTCGAATCACTTTTTTTCCGTTCTTATTTGAGATAACTGGTTCTCTTTCATTATACTAGTTTGATAGCCTCAGTAAAGCATATTATGCGTAAAGAATCTCGAAAAGAAAAAAAAATTTTTTCGAAGTTTGGAAACTTCGTTAGAATCACTTTTTTCCGTTCTTATTTGAGATAACTGATTCTCTTTCATTATACTAGTTTGATAGCCTCAGTAAAGCATATTATGCGCAAAGAATCTCGAAAAGAAAAAAAATTTTTTTCGAAGTTTGGAAACTTCATTAGAATCATTTTTTTTCCGTTCTTATTTGAGATAACTGGTTCTCTTTCATTATACTAGTTTGGTAGCCTCAGTAAAGCATATTATGCCCAGAGAATCTCGAAGGGAAAAAAAATTTTTTTCGAAGTTTAGAAACTTCATTAGAATCACTTTTTTTCCGTTCTTATTTGAGATAACTGGTTCTCTTTCATTATACTAGTTTGATAGCCTCAGTAAAGTATATTATGCGCAAAGAATCTGGAAAAGAAAAAAAATTTTTTTCGTAGTTTGAAAAGTTCGTTAGAATCACTTTTTTTCCGTTCTTATTTAAGATAACTGGTTCTCTTTCATTATACTAGTTTGATACCCTCAGGAAAGAATATTATGCGCAAAGAATCTCGAAAAGAAAAAAAATTTTTTTCATAGTTTGGAAACGTCGTTTGATACACTTTTTTCCGTTCTTATTTGAGATTACTGGTTCTCTTTCATTATAGTAGTTTGATAGCCTCAGAAAAGCATATTATGCACAAAGAATCTCGAAAAGAAAAAAATTTTTTTTCGAAGTTTGGAAACGTCGTTTGAATCACTTTTTTCCGTTCTTATTTGAGATTACTGGTTCCCTTTCATTATACTAGTTTGATAGCCTCAGAAAAGCATATTATGCACCAAGAATCTCGAAAAGAAAAAAATTTTTTTTCGAAGTTTGGAAACTTCGTTTGAATCACTTTTTTTCCGTTCTTATTTGAGATAACTGGTTCTCTTTCATTATACTAGTTTGATAGCCTCAGTAAAGCATATTATGCACAAAGAATCGCGAAAAGAAAAAAAATTTTTTTCGAAGTTTGGAAACTTCATTCGAATCACTTTTTTTCCGTTCTTATTTGAGATAACTGGTTCTCTTTCATTATACTAGTTTGATAGCCTCAGTAAAGCATATTATGCGCAAAGAATCTCGAAAAGAAAAAAAATTTTTTTCGAAGATTGGAAACGTCGTTTGAATCACTTTTTTCCGTTCTTATTTGAGATTACTGGTTCTCTTTCATTATAGTAGTTTGATAGCCTCAGAAAAGCATATTATGCACAAAGAATCTCGAAAAGAAAAAAATTTTTTTTCGAAGTTTGGAAACTTCGTTTGAATCACTTTTTTTCCGTTCTTATTTGAGATAACTGGTTCTCTTTCATTACACTAGTTTGATAGCCTCAGTAAATCATATTATGCACAAAGAATCGCGAAAAGAAAAAAAATTTTTTTCGAAGTTTGGAAACTTCATTAGAATCATTTTTTTTTCCGTTCTTATTTGAGATAACTGGTTCTCTTTCATTATAATAGTTTGGTAGACTCAGTAAAGCATATTATGCGCAAAGAATCTGGAAATGAAAAAAAATTTTTTTCGATGTTTGGAAACTTCGTTTGAATCACTTTTTTTCCGTTCTTATTTGAGATAACTGGTTCTCTTTCATTATACTAGTTTGATAGCCTCAGAAAAGCATATTATGCGCAAAGAATCTCGAAAAGAAAAAAATTTTTTTTCGAAGTTTGGAAACTTCGTTTGAATCACTTTTTTTCCGTTCTTATTTGAGATAACTGGTTCTCTTTCATTATACTAGTTTGATAGCCTCAGTAAAGCATATTATGCCCAAAGAATCTCGAAGAGAAAAAAAATTTTTTTCGAAGTTTAGAAACTTCATTAGAAACACTTTTTTTCCGTTCTTATTTCAGATAACTGGTTCTCTTTCATTATACTAGTTTGATAGCCTCAGTAAAGCATATTATGCGCAAAGAATCTGGAAAAGAAAAAAAATTTTTTTCGTAGTTTGGAAAGTTCGTTAGAATCACTTTTTTTCCGTTCTTATTTGAGATAACTGGTTCTCTTTCATTATACTAGTTTGATACCCTCAGGAAAGAATATTATGCGCAAAGAATCTCGAAAAGAAAAAAAATTTTTTTCGAAGTTTGGAAACGTCGTTTGAATCACTTTTTTCCGTTCTTATTTGAGATTACTGGTTCTCTTTCATTATAGTAGTTTGATAGCCTCAGAAAAGCATATTATGCACAAAGAATCTCGAAAAGAAAAAAATTTTTTTTCGAAGTTTGGAAACGTCGTTTGAATCACTTTTTTCCGTTCTTATTTGAGATTACTGGTTCCCTTTCATTATACTAGTTTGATAGCCTCAGAAAAGCATATTATGCACCAAGAATCTCGAAAAGAAAGAAATTTTTTTTCGAAGTTTGGAAACTTCGTTTGAATCACTTTTTTTCCGTTCTTATTTGAGATAACTGGTTCTCTTTCATTATACTAGTTTGATAGCCTCAGTAAAGCATAAAATGCACAAAAAATCGCGAAAAGAAAAAAAATTTTTTTCGAAGTTTGGAAACTTCATTAGAATTACTTTTTTCCGTTCTTATTTGAGATAACTGGTTCTCTTTCATTATACTAGCTAGTTTGATAGCATCAGTAAAGCATATTATGCGCAAAGAATCTGGAAAAGAAAAAAAATTTTTTTCGAAGTTTGGAAACTTCGTTAGAATCACTTTTTTTCCGTTCTTATTTGAGATAACTGGTTCTCTTTCATTATACTAGTTTGATAGCCTCAGAAAAGCATATTATGCGCAAAGAATCTCGAAAAGAAAAAAAATTTTTTTCGAAGTTTGGAAACTTCGTTAGAATCACTTTTTTTCCGTTCTTATTTGAGATAACTGGTTCTCTTTCATTATAGTAGTTTGATAGCCTCAGAAAAGCATATTATGCACAAATTATCTCGAAAAGAAAAAAAATTTTTTTCGAAATTTGGAAACTTCGTTTGAATCCCTTTTTTTCCGTTCTTATTTGAGATAACTGGTTCTCTTTCATTACACTAGTTTGATAGCCTCAGTAAAGCATATTATGCGCAAAGAATCTCGAAAAGAAAAAAAATTTTTTTCGAAGTTTGGAAACTTCGTTATAATCACTTTTTTTCCGTTCTTATTTGAGATAACTGGTTCTCTTTCATTATAGTAGTTTGATAGCCTCAGAAAAGCATATTATGCGCAAAGAATCTCGAAAAGAAAAAATTTTTTTTTCCAAGTTTGGAAACTTCGTTAGAATCACTTTTTTTCCGTTCTTATTTGAGATAATTGGTTCTCTTTCATTATACTACTTTGATAGCCTCAGAAAACCATATTATGCGCAAAGAATCTCGAAAAAAAAAAAAATTTTTTTCGAAGTTAGGAAACCTCGTTTGAATCACTTTTTTTCCGTTCTTATTTGAGATAACTGGTTCTCTTTCATTATACTAGTTTGATAGCCTCAGTAAAGCATATTATGCACAAAGAATCGCGAAAAGAAAAAAAATTTTTTTCGAAGTTTGGAAACTTCATTAGAATCACTTTTTTTCCGTTCTTATTTGAGATAACTGGTTCTCTTTCATTATACTAGTTTGATAGCCTCATTAAAGCATATTATGCGCAAAGAATCTGGAAAAGAAAAAAAATTTTTTTCGAAGTTTGGAAACTTCGTTAGAATCACTTTTTTTCCGTTCTTATTTGAGATAACTGGTTCTCTTTCATTATACTAGTTTGATAGCCTCAGAAAAGCATATTATGCGCAAAGAATCTCGAAAAGAAAAAAAATTTTTTTCCAAGTTTGGAAACTTCGTTAGAATCACTTTTTTTCCGTTCTTATTTGAGATAACTGGTTCTCTTTCATTATACTAGTTTGATAGCCTCAGTAAAGCATATTATGCACAAAGATTCGCGAAAAGAAAAAAAATTTTTTTCGAAGTTTGGAAACTTCATTAGAATCACTTTTTTTCCGTTCTTATTTGAGATAACTGGTTCTCTTTCATTATACTAGTTTGGTAGCCTCAGTAAAGCATATTATGCGCAAAGAATCTGGAAAAGAAAAAAAATTTTTTTCGAAGTTTGGAAACTTCGTTTGAATCACTTTTTTTCCGTTCTTATTTCAGATAACTGGTTCTCTTTCATTATACTAGTTTGATAGCCTCAGTAAAGCATATTATGCACAAAGAATCGCGAAAAGAAAAAAAATTTTTTTCGAAGTTTGGAAACTTCATTCGAATCACTTTTTTTCCGTTCTTATTTGAGATAACTGGTTCTCTTTCATTATACTAGTTTGATAGCCTCAGAAAAGCATATTATGCACAAAGAATCTCGAAAAGAAAAAAATTTTTTTTCGAAGTTTGGAAACTTCGTTTGAATCACTTTTTTTCCGTTCTTATTTGAGATAACTGGTTCTCTTTCATTACACTAGTTTGATAGCCTCAGTAAAGCATATTATGCACAAAGAATCGCGAAAAGAAAAAAAATTTTTGTCGAAGTTTGGAAACTTCATTAGAATCATTTTTTTTCCGTTCTTATTTGAGATAACTGGTTCTCTTTCATTATACTAGTTTGGTAGCCTCAGTAAAGCATATTATGCGCAAAGAATCTCGAAAAGAAAAAAATTTTTTTTCGAAGTTTGGAAACGTCGTTTGAATCACTTTTTTCCGTTCTTATTTGAGATTACTGGTTCTCTTTCATTATAGTAGTTTGATAGCCTCAGAAAAGCATATTATGCACAAAGAATCTCGAAAAGAAAAAAATTTTTTTTCGAAGTTTGGAAACTTCATTAGAATCACTTTTTTTCCGTTCTTATTTGAGATAACTGGTTCTCTTTCATTATACTAGTTTGATAGCCTCAGTAAAGCATATTATGCGCAAAGAATCTGGAAAAGAAAAAAAATTTTTTTCGAAGTTTGGAAACTTCGTTAGAATCACTTTTTTTCCGTTCTTATTTGAGATAACTGGTTTTCTTTCATTACACTAGTTTGATAGCCTCAGTAAAGCATATTATGCACAAAGAATCGCGAAAAGAAAAAAAATTTTTTTCCAAGTTTGGAAACTTCATTAGAATCACTTTTTTTCCGTTCTTATTTGAGATAACTGGTTCTCTTTCATTATACTAGTTTGGTAACCTCAGTAAATTATGCGCAAAGAATCTGGAAAAGAAAAAAAATATTTTTCGAAGTTTGGAAACTTCGTTTGAATCACTTTTTTTCCGTTCTTATTTGAGATAACTGGTTCTCTTTCATTATAATAGTTTGATAGCCTCAGAAAAGCATATTATACGCAAAGAATCTCGAAAAGAAAAAAATTTTTTTTCCAAGTTTGGAAACTTCGTTTGATTCACTTTTTTTCCGCTCTTATTTGAGATAACTGGTTCTCTTTCATTATACTACTTTGATAGCCTCAGAAAAGCATATTATGCGCAAAGAATCTCTAAAAGAAAAAAATTTTTTTTCGAAGTTTGGAAACTTCCTTTGAATCACTTTTTTTCCGTTCTTATTTGAGATAACTGGTTCTCTTTCATTATACTAGTTTGATAGCCTCAATAAAGCATATTATGCCCAAAGAATCTCGAAAAGAAAAAAATTTTTTTTCGAAGTTTGGAAACTTCGTTTGAATCAATTTTTTCCGTTCTTATTTGAGATAACTGGTTTTCTTTCATTACACTAGTTTGATAGCCTCAGTAAAGCATATTATGCACAAAGAATCGCGAAAAGAAAAAAAATTTTTTTCGAAGTTTGGAAACTTCATTAGAATCACTTTTTTTCCGTTCTTATTTGAGATAACTGGTTCTCTTTCATTATACTAGTTTGGTAGCCTCAGTAAAACATATTATGCGCAAAGAATCTGGAAAAGAAAAAAAATTTTTTTCGAAGTTTGGAAACTTCGTTTGAATCACTTTTTTTCCGTTCTTATTTGAGATAACTGGTTCTCTTTCATTATACTAGTTTGATAGCCTCAGAAAAGCATATTATGCGCAAAGACTCTCGAAAAGAAAAAAATTTTTTTTCGAAGTTTGGAAACTTCATTAGAATCATTTTTTTTCCGTTCTTATTTGAGATAACTGGTTCTCTTTCATTATACTAGTTTGGTAGCCTCAGTAAAGCATATTATGCGCAAAGAATCTCGAAAAGAAAAAAATTTTTTTTCGAAGTTTGGAAACGTCGTTTGAATCACTTTTTTCCGTTCTTATTTGAGATTACTGGTTCTCTTTCATTATAGTAGTTTGATAGCCTCAGAAAAGCATATTATGCACAAAGAATCTCGAAAAGAAAAAAATTTTTTTTCGAAGTTTGGAAACTTCATTAGAATCACTTTTTTTCCGTTCTTATTTGAGATAACTGGTTCTCTTTCATTATACTAGTTTGATAGCCTCAGTAAAGCATATTATGCGCAAAGAATCTGGAAAAGAAAAAAAATTTTTTTCGAAGTTTGGAAACTTCGTTAGAATCACTTTTTTTCCGTTCTTATTTGAGATAACTGGTTTTCTTTCATTACACTAGTTTGATAGCCTCAGTAAAGCATATTATGCACAAAGAATCGCGAAAAGAAAAAAAATTTTTTTCCAAGTTTGGAAACTTCATTAGAATCACTTTTTTTCCGTTCTTATTTGAGATAACTGGTTCTCTTTCATTATACTAGTTTGGTAACCTCAGTAAATTATGCGCAAAGAATCTGGAAAAGAAAAAAAATATTTTTCGAAGTTTGGAAACTTCGTTTGAATCACTTTTTTTCCGTTCTTATTTGAGATAACTGGTTCTCTTTCATTATAATAGTTTGATAGCCTCAGAAAAGCATATTATACGCAAAGAATCTCGAAAAGAAAAAAATTTTTTTTCCAAGTTTGGAAACTTCGTTTGATTCACTTTTTTTCCGCTCTTATTTGAGATAACTGGTTCTCTTTCATTATACTACTTTGATAGCCTCAGAAAAGCATATTATGCGCAAAGAATCTCTAAAAGAAAAAAAATTTTTTTCGAAGTTTGGAAACTTCCTTTGAATCACTTTTTTTCCGTTCTTATTTGAGATAACTGGTTCTCTTTCATTATACTAGTTTGATAGCCTCAATAAAGCATATTATGCCCAAAGAATCTCGAAAAGAAAAAAATTTTTTTTCGAAGTTTGGAAACTTCGTTTGAATCAATTTTTTTCCGTTCTTATTTGAGATAACTGGTTTTCTTTCATTACACTAGTTTGATAGCCTCAGTAAAGCATATTATGCACAAAGAATCGCGAAAAGAAAAAAAATTTTTTTCGAAGTTTGGAAACTTCATTAGAATCACTTTTTTTCCGTTCTTATTTGAGATAACTGGTTCTCTTTCATTATACTAGTTTGGTAGCCTCAGTAAAACATATTATGCGCAAAGAATCTGGAAAAGAAAAAAAATTTTTTTCGAAGTTTGGAAACTTCGTTTGAATCACTTTTTTTCCGTTCTTATTTGAGATAACTGGTTCTCTTTCATTATACTAGTTTGATAGCCTCAGAAAAGCATATTATGCGCAAAGACTCTCGAAAAGAAAAAAATTTTTTTTCGAAGTTTGGAAACTTCGTTTGAACCACTTTTTTTCCGTTCTTATTTGAGATAACTGGTTCTCTTTCATTATATTAGTTTGATACCCTCAGCAAAGCATATTATGCGCAAAGAATCTGGAAAAGAAAAAAAATTTTTTTCGAAGTTTGGAAACGTCGTTTGAATCACTTTTTTCCGTTCTTATTTGAGATTACTGGTTCTCTTTCATTATAGTAGTTTGATAGCCTCAGAAAAGCATAAGAATCTCGAAAAGAAAAAAATTTTTTTTCGAAGTTTGGAAACGTCGTTTGAATCACTTTTTTCCGTTCTTATTTGAGATTACTGGTTCTCTTTCATTATACTAGTTTTATAGCCTCAGAAAAGCATATTATGCACCAAGAATCTCGAAAAGAAAAAAATTTTTTTTCGAAGTTTGGACACTTCGTTTGAATCACTTTTTTTCCGTTCTTATTTGATATAACTGGTTCTCTTTCATTATACTAGTTTGATAGCCTCAGTAAAGGATATTATGCACAAAGAATCGCGAAAAGAAAAAAAATGTTTTTCGTAGTTTGGAAACTTCATTAGAATCACTTTTTTTCCGTTCTTATTTGAGATAACTGGTTCTCTTTCATTATACTAGTTTGATAGCCTCAGTAAAGCATATTATGCGCAAAGAATCTGGAAAAGAAAAAAAATTTTTTTCGAAGTTTGGAAACGTCGTTTGAATCACTTTTTTCCGTTCTTATTTGAGATTACTGGTTCTCTTTCATTATAGTAGTTTGATAGCCTCAGAAAAGCATATTATGCACAAAGAATCTCGAAAAGAAAAAAATTTTTTTTCGAAGTTTGGAAACGTCGTTTGCATCACTTTTTTCCGTTCTTATTTGAGATTACTGGTTCTCTTTCATTATACTAGTTTGATAGCCTCAGAGAAGCATATTATGCACAAAGAATCTCGAAAAGAAAAAAATTTTTTTTCGAAGTTTGGAAACTTCGTTTGAATCACTTTTTTTCCGTTCTTATTTGAGATAACTGGTTCTCTTTCATTACACTAGTTTGATAGCCTCAGTAAAGCATATTATGCACAAAGAATCGCGAAAAGAAAAAAAATTTTTTTCGAAGTTTGGAAACTTCCTTAGAATCACTTTTTTTCCGTTCTTATTTGAGATAACTGGTTCTCTTTCATTATACTATTTTGATAGCCTCAGAAAAGCATATTATGCGCAAAGAATCTCGAAAAGAAAAAAATTTTTTTTCGAAGTTTGAAAACTTCGTTTGAATCACTTTTTTTCCCTTCTTATTTGAGATAACTGGTTCTCTTTCATTATACTAGTTTGATAGCCTCAATAAAGCATATTATGCCCAAAGAATCTCGAAAAGAAAAAAAAATTTTTTCGAAGTTTAGAAACTTCATTAGAATCACTTTTTTTCCGTTCTTATTTGAGATAACTGGTTCTCTTTCATTATACTAGTTTGATAGCCTCAGTAAAGCATATTATGCACAAAGAATCGCGAAAAGAAAAAAAATTTTTTTCGAAGTTTGGAAACTTCGTTTGAATCACTTTTTTTCCGTTCTTATTTGAGATAACTGGTTCTCTTTCATTATACTAGTTTGATAGCCTCAGTAAAGCATATTATGCACAAAGAATCGCGAAAAGAAAAAAATTTTTTTTCGAAGTTTGGAAACTTCATTAGAATCACTTTTTTTCCGTTCTTATTTGAGATAACTGGTTCTCTTTCATTATACTAGTTTGATAGCCTCAGTAAAGCATATTATGCACAAAGAATCTCGAAAAGAAAAAAAATTTTTTTCGAAGTTTGGATTCTTCGTTAGAATCAGTTTTTTTCCGTTCAAATTTGAGATAACTGGTTCTCATTCATTGTACTAATTTGAAAGCCTCAGTAAAGCATATTATGCGCAAAGAATCTGGAAAAGAAAAAAAATTTTTTTCGTAGTTTGGAAACTTCGTTAGAATAACTTTTTTTCCGTTCTTATTTGAGATAACTGGTTCTCTTTCATTATACTAGTTTGATACCCTCAGGAAAGCATATTATGCGCAAAGAATCTCGAAAAGAAAAAAGATTTTTTTCGATGTTTGGAAACTTCGTTTGAATCACTTTTTTTCCGTTCTTATTTAAGATAACTGGTTCTCTTTCATTATACTAGTTTGATAGCCTCATTAAAGCATATTATGCGCAAAGAATCTCGAAAAGAAAAAAGATTTTTTTCGATGTTTGGAAACTTCGTTTGAATCACTTTTTTTCCGTTCTTATTTAAGATAACTGGTTCTCTTTCATTATACTAGTTTGATAGCCTCATTAAAGCATATTATGCGCAAAGAATCTCGAAAAGAAAAAAAAATTTTTGCGAAATTTGGAAACTTCGTTAGAATCACTTTTTTTCCGTTCTTAATTGAGATAACTGGTTCTCTTTCATTATACTAGTTTGATAGCCTCAATAAAGCATATTATGCCCAAAGAATCTCGAAAAGAAAAAACTTTTTTTTCGAAGTTTGGAAACTTCGTTTGAATCAATTTTTTTCCGTTCTTATTTGAGATTACTGGTTCTCTTTCATTATACTAGTTTGATAGCTTCAGAGAAGCATATTATGCACAAAGAATCTCGAAAAGAAAAAAATTTTTTTTCGATGTTTGGAAACTTCGTTTGAATCACTTTTTTACCGTTCTTATTTAAGATAACTGGTTCTCTTTCATTATACTAGTTTGATAGCCTCATTAAAGCATATTATGCGCAAAGAATCTCGAAAAGAAAAAAAAATTTTTGCGAAATTTGGAAACTTCGTTAGAATCACTTTTTTTCCGTTCTTAATTGAGATAACTGGTTCTCTTTCATTATACTAGTTTGATAGCCTCAATAAAGCATATTATGCCCAAAGAATCTCGAAAAGAAAAAACTTTTTTTTCGAAGTTTGGAAACTTCGTTTGAATCAATTTTTTTCCGTTCTTATTTGAGATTACTGGTTCTCTTTCATTATACTAGTTTGATAGCTTCAGAGAAGCATATTATGCACAAAGAATTACGAAAAGAAAAAAATTTTTTTTCGAAGTTTGGAAACTTCGTTTGAATCACTTTTTTTCCGTTCTTATTTGAGATAACTGGTTCTCTTTCATTACACTAGTTTGATAGCCTCAGTAAAGCATATTATGCACAAAGAATCTCGAAAAGAAAAAAAATTTTTTTCGAAGTTTGGATTCTTCGTTAGAATCAGTTTTTTTCCGTTCAAATTTGAGATAACTGGTTCTCATTCATTGTACTAATTTGAAAGCCTCAGTAAAGCATATTATGCGCAAAGAATCTGGAAAAGAAAAAAAATTTTTATCGTAGTTTGGAAACTTCGTTAGAATAACTTTTTTTCCGTTCTTATTTGAGATAACTGGTTCTCTTTCATTATACTAGTTTGATACCCTCAGGAAAGCATATTATGCGCAAAGAATCTCGAAAAGAAAAAAGATTTTTTTCGATGTTTGGAAACTTCGTTTGAATCACTTTTTTTCCGTTCTTATTTAAGATAACTGGTTCTCTTTCATTATACTAGTTTGATAGCCTCATTAAAGCATATTATGCGCAAAGAATCTCGAAAAGAAAAAAAAATTTTTGCGAAATTTGGAAACTTCGTTAGAATCACTTTTTTTCCGTTCTTAATTGAGATAACTGGTTCTCTTTCATTATACTAGTTTGATAGCCTCAATAAAGCATATTATGCCCAAAGAATCTCGAAAAGAAAAAACTTTTTTTTCGAAGTTTGGAAACTTCGTTTGAATCAATTTTTTTCCGTTCTTATTTGAGATTACTGGTTCTCTTTCATTATACTAGTTTGATAGCTTCAGAGAAGCATATTATGCACAAAGAATCTCGAAAAGAAAAAAATTTTTTTTCGAAGTTTGGAAACTTCGTTTGAATCACTTTTTTTCCGTTCTTATTTGAGATAACTGGTTCTCTTTCATTACACTAGTTTGATAGCCTCAGTAAAGCATATTATGCACAAAGAATCGCGAAAAGAAAAAAAATTTTTTTCGAAGTTTGGAAACTTCCTTAGAATCACTTTTTTTCCGTTCTTATTTGAGATAACTGGTTCTCTTTCATTATACTAGTTTGATAGCCTCAGAAAAGCATATTATGCGCAAAGAATCTCGAAAAGAAAAAAATTTTTTTTCGAAGTTTGAAAACTTCGTTTGAATCACTTTTTTTCCCTTCTTATTTGAGATAACTGGTTCTCTTTCATTATACTAGTTTGATAGCCTCAATAAAGCATATTATGCCCAAAGAATCTCGAAAAGAAAAAAAAATTTTTTCGAAGTTTATAAACTTCATTAGAATCACTTTTTTTCCGTTCTTATTTGAGATAACTGGTTCTCTTTCATTATACTAGTTTGATAGCCTCAGTAAAGCATATTATGCACAAAGAATCGCGAAAAGAAAAAAAATTTTTTTCGAAGTTTGGAAACTTCGTTTGAATCACTTTTTTTCCGTTCTTATTTGAGATAACTGGTTCTCTTTCATTATACTAGTTTGATAGCCTCAGTAAAGCATATTATGCACAAAGAATCGCGAAAAGAAAAAAATTTTTTTTCGAAGTTTGGAAACTTCATTAGAATCACTTTTTTTCCGTTCTTATTTGAGATAACTGGTTCTCTTTCATTATACTAGTTTGATAGCCTCAGTAAAGCATATTATGCACAAAGAATCTCGAAAAGAAAAAAAATTTTTTTCGAAGTTTGGATTCTTCGTTAGAATCAGTTTTTTTCCGTTCAAATTTGAGATAACTGGTTCTCATTCATTGTACTAATTTGAAAGCCTCAGTAAAGCATATTATGCGCAAAGAATCTGGAAAAGAAAAAAAATTTTTTTCGTAGTTTGGAAACTTCGTTAGAATAACTTTTTTTCCGTTCTTATTTGAGATAACTGGTTCTCTTTCATTATACTAGTTTGATACCCTCAGGAAAGCATATTATGCGCAAAGAATCTCGAAAAGAAAAAAGATTTTTTTCGATGTTTGGAAACTTCGTTTGAATCACTTTTTTTCCGTTCTTATTTAAGATAACTGGTTCTCTTTCATTATACTAGTTTGATAGCCTCATTAAAGCATATTATGCGCAAAGAATCTCGAAAAGAAAAAAAAATTTTTGCGAAATTTGGAAACTTCGTTAGAATCACTTTTTTTCCGTTCTTAATTGAGATAACTGGTTCTCTTTCATTATACTAGTTTGATAGCCTCAATAAAGCATATTATGCCCAAAGAATCTCGAAAAGAAAAAACTTTTTTTTCGAAGTTTGGAAACTTCGTTTGAATCAATTTTTTTCCGTTCTTATTTGAGATTACTGGTTCTCTTTCATTATACTAGTTTGATAGCTTCAGAGAAGCATATTATGCACAAAGAATCTCGAAAAGAAAAAAATTTTTTTTCGAAGTTTGGAAACTTCGTTTGAATCACTTTTTTTCCGTTCTTATTTGAGATAACTGGTTCTCTTTCATTACACTAGTTTGATAGCCTCAGTAAAGCATATTATGCACAAAGAATCGCGAAAAGAAAAAAAATTTTTTTCGAAGTTTGGAAACTTCCTTAGAATCACTTTTTTTCCGTTCTTATTTGAGATAACTGGTTCTCTTTCATTATACTAGTTTGATAGCCTCAGAAAAGCATATTATGCGCAAAGAATCTCGAAAAGAAAAAAATTTTTTTTCGAAGTTTGAAAACTTCGTTTGAATCACTTTTTTTCCCTTCTTATTTGAGATAACTGGTTCTCTTTCATTATACTAGTTTGATAGCCTCAATAAAGCATATTATGCCCAAAGAATCTCGAAAAGAAAAAAAAATTTTTTCGAAGTTTATAAACTTCATTAGAATCACTTTTTTTCCGTTCTTATTTGAGATAACTGGTTCTCTTTCATTATACTAGTTTGATAGCCTCAGTAAAGCATATTATGCACAAAGAATCGCGAAAAGAAAAAAAATTTTTTTCGAAGTTTGGAAACTTCGTTTGAATCACTTTTTTTCCGTTCTTATTTGAGATAACTGGTTCTCTTTCATTATACTAGTTTGATAGCCTCAGTAAAGCATATTATGCACAAAGAATCGCGAAAAGAAAAAAATTTTTTTTCGAAGTTTGGAAACTTCATTAGAATCACTTTTTTTCCGTTCTTATTTGAGATAACTGGTTCTCTTTCATTATACTAGTTTGATAGCCTCAGTAAAGCATATTATGCACAAAGAATCTCGAAAAGAAAAAAAATTTTTTTCGAAGTTTGGATTCTTCGTTAGAATCAGTTTTTTTCCGTTCAAATTTGAGATAACTGGTTCTCATTCATTGTACTAATTTGAAAGCCTCAGTAAAGCATATTATGCGCAAAGAATCTGGAAAAGAAAAAAAATTTTTTTCGTAGTTTGGAAACTTCGTTAGAATAACTTTTTTTCCGTTCTTATTTGAGATAACTGGTTCTCTTTCATTATACTAGTTTGATACCCTCAGGAAAGCATATTATGCGCAAAGAATCTCGAAAAGAAAAAAGATTTTTTTCGATGTTTGGAAACTTCGTTTGAATCACTTTTTTTCCGTTCTTATTTAAGATAACTGGTTCTCTTTCATTATACTAGTTTGATAGCCTCATTAAAGCATATTATGCGCAAAGAATCTCGAAAAGAAAAAAAAATTTTTGCGAAATTTGGAAACTTCGTTAGAATCACTTTTTTTCCGTTCTTATTTGAAATAACTGGTTCTCTTTCAGTATACTAGTTTGATAGCCTCAGTAAAGCATATTATGCGCAAAGAATCTCGAAAAGAAAAAAATTTTTTTTCCAAGTTTGGAAACTTCGTTAGAATCACTTTTTTTCCGTTCTTAATTGAGATAACTGGTTCTCTTTCATTATACTAGTTTGATAGCCTCAATAAAGCATATTATGCCCAAAGAATCTCGAAAAGAAAAAACTTTTTTTTCGAAGTTTGGAAACTTCGTTTGAATCAATTTTTTTCCGTTCTTATTTGAGATTACTGGTTCTCTTTCATTATACTAGTTTGATAGCTTCAGAGAAGCATATTATGCACAAAGAATCTCGAAAAGAAAAAAATTTTTTTTCGAAGTTTGGAAACTTCGTTTGAATCACTTTTTTTCCGTTCTTATTTGAGATAACTGGTTCTCTTTCATTACACTAGTTTGATAGCCTCAGTAAAGCATATTATGCACAAAGAATCGCGAAAAGAAAAAAAATTTTTTTCGAAGTTTGGAAACTTCCTTAGAATCACTTTTTTTCCGTTCTTATTTGAGATAACTGGTTCTCTTTCATTATACTAGTTTGATAGCCTCAGAAAAGCATATTATGCGCAAAGAATCTCGAAAAGAAAAAAATTTTTTTTCGAAGTTTGAAAACTTCGTTTGAATCACTTTTTTTCCCTTCTTATTTGAGATAACTGGTTCTCTTTCATTATACTAGTTTGATAGCCTCAATAAAGCATATTATGCCCAAAGAATCTCGAAAAGAAAAAAAAATTTTTTCGAAGTTTAGAAACTTCATTAGAATCACTTTTTTTCCGTTCTTATTTGAGATAACTGGTTCTCTTTCATTATACTAGTTTGATAGCCTCAGTAAAGCATATTATGCACAAAGAATCGCGAAAAGAAAAAAAATTTTTTTCGAAGTTTGGAAACTTCGTTTGAATCACTTTTTTTCCGTTCTTATTTGAGATAACTGGTTCTCTTTCATTATACTAGTTTGATAGCCTCAGTAAAGCATATTATGCACAAAGAATCGCGAAAAGAAAAAAATTTTTTTTCGAAGTTTGGAAACTTCATTAGAATCACTTTTTTTCCGTTCTTATTTGAGATAACTGGTTCTCTTTCATTATACTAGTTTGATAGCCTCAGTAAAGCATATTATGCACAAAGAATCTCGAAAAGAAAAAAAATTTTTTTCGAAGTTTGGATTCTTCGTTAGAATCAGTTTTTTTCCGTTCAAATTTGAGATAACTGGTTCTCATTCATTGTACTAATTTGAAAGCCTCAGTAAAGCATATTATGCGCAAAGAATCTGGAAAAGAAAAAAAATTTTTTTCGTAGTTTGGAAACTTCGTTAGAATAACTTTTTTTCCGTTCTTATTTGAGATAACTGGTTCTCTTTCATTATACTAGTTTGATACCCTCAGGAAAGCATATTATGCGCAAAGAATCTCGAAAAGAAAAAAGATTTTTTTCGATGTTTGGAAACTTCGTTTGAATCACTTTTTTTCCGTTCTTATTTAAGATAACTGGTTCTCTTTCATTATACTAGTTTGATAGCCTCATTAAAGCATATTATGCGCAAAGAATCTCGAAAAGAAAAAAAAATTTTTGCGAAATTTGGAAACTTCGTTAGAATCACTTTTTTTCCGTTCTTATTTGAAATAACTGGTTCTCTTTCAGTATACTAGTTTGATAGCCTCAGTAAAGCATATTATGCGCAAAGAATCTCGAAAAGAAAAAAATTTTTTTTCCAAGTTTGGAAACTTCGTTAGAATCACTTTTTTTCCGTTCTTAATTGAGATAACTGGTTCTCTTTCATTATACTAGTTTGATAGCCTCAATAAAGCATATTATGCCCAAAGAATCTCGAAAAGAAAAAACTTTTTTTTCGAAGTTTGGAAACTTCGTTTGAATCAATTTTATTCCGTTCTTATTTGAGATAACTGGTTTTCTTTCATTACACTAGTTTGATAGCCTCAGTAAAGCATATTATGCACAAAGAATCGCGAAAAGAAAAAAAATTTTTTTCGAAGTTTGGAAACTTCATTAGAATCACTTTTTTTCCGTTCTTATTTGAGATAACTGGTTCTCATGCATTATACTAGTTTGGTAGCCTCAGTAAAGCATATTATGCGCAAAGAATCTGGAAAAGAAAAAAAATTTTTTTCGAAGTTTGGAAACTTCGTTTGAATCACTTTTTTTCCGTTCTTATTTGAGATAACTGGTTCTCTTTCATTATACTAGTTTGATAGCCTCAGAAAAGCATATTATGCGCAAAGAATCTCGAAAAGAAAAAAATTTTTTTTCGAAGTTTGGAAACTTCGTTTGAATCACTTTTTTTCCGTTCTTATTTGAGATAACTGGTTCTCTTTCATTACACTAGTTTGATACACTCAGGAAAGCATATTATGCACAAAGAATCGCGAAAAGAAAAAAATTTTTTTTCGAAGTTTGGAAACTTCATTAGAATCACTTTTTTTCCGTTCTTATTTGAGATAACTGGTTCTCTTTCATTATACTAGTTTGATAGCCTCAGTAAAGCATATTATGCACAAAGAATCTCGAAAAGAAAAAAAATTTTTTTCGAAGTTTGGATTCTTCGTTAGAATCAGTTTTTTTCCGTTCAAATTTGAGATAACTGGTTCTCATTCATTGTACTAATTTGAAAGCCTCAGTAAAGCATATTATGCGCAAAGAATCTGGAAAAGAAAAAAAATTTTTTTCGTAGTTTGGAAACTTCGTTAGAATAACTTTTTTTCCGTTCTTATTTGAGATAACTGGTTCTCTTTCATTATACTAGTTTGATACCCTCAGGAAAGCATATTATGCGCAAAGAATCTCGAAAAGAAAAAAGATTTTTTTCGATGTTTGGAAACTTCGTTTGAATCACTTTTTTTCCGTTCTTATTTAAGATAACTGGTTCTCTTTCATTATACTAGTTTGATAGCCTCATTAAAGCATATTATGCGCAAAGAATCTCGAAAAGAAAAAAAAATTTTTGCGAAATTTGGAAACTTCGTTAGAATCACTTTTTTTCCGTTCTTATTTGAAATAACTGGTTCTCTTTCAGTATACTAGTTTGATAGCCTCAGTAAAGCATATTATGCGCAAAGAATCTCGAAAAGAAAAAAATTTTTTTTCCAAGTTTGGAAACTTCGTTAGAATCACTTTTTTTCCGTTCTTAATTGAGATAACTGGTTCTCTTTCATTATACTAGTTTGATAGCCTCAATAAAGCATATTATGCCCAAAGAATCTCGAAAAGAAAAAACTTTTTTTTCGAAGTTTGGAAACTTCGTTTGAATCAATTTTATTCCGTTCTTATTTGAGATAACTGGTTTTCTTTCATTACACTAGTTTGATAGCCTCAGTAAAGCATATTATGCACAAAGAATCGCGAAAAGAAAAAAAATTTTTTTCGAAGTTTGGAAACTTCATTAGAATCACTTTTTTTCCGTTCTTATTTGAGATAACTGGTTCTCATGCATTATACTAGTTTGGTAGCCTCAGTAAAGCATATTATGCGCAAAGAATCTGGAAAAGAAAAAAAATTTTTTTCGAAGTTTGGAAACTTCGTTTGAATCACTTTTTTTCCGTTCTTATTTGAGATAACTGGTTCTCTTTCATTATACTAGTTTGATAGCCTCAGAAAAGCATATTATGCGCAAAGAATCTCGAAAAGAAAAAAATTTTTTTTCGAAGTTTGGAAACTTCGTTTGAATCACTTTTTTTCCGTTCTTATTTGAGATAACTGGTTCTCTTTCATTACACTAGTTTGATACACTCAGGAAAGCATATTATGCGCAAAGAATCTCGAAAAGAAAAAAAATTTTTTTCGAAGTTTGGAAACGTCGTTTGAATCACTTTTTTCCGTTCTTATTTGAGATTACTGGTTCTCTTTCATTATAGTAGTTTGATAGCCTCAGAAAAGCATAAGAATCTCGAAAAGAAAAAATTTTTTTTCGAAGTTTGGAAACGTCGTTTGAATCACTTTATTCCGTTCTTATTTGAGATTACTGGTTCTCTTTCATTATACTAGTTTTATAGCCTCAGAAAAGCATATTATGCACCAAGAATCTCGAAAAGAAAAAAATTTTTTTTCGAAGTTTGGACACTTCGTTTGAATCACTTTTTTTCCGTTCTTATTTGAGAGAACTGGTTCTCTTTCATTATACTAGTTTGATAGCCTCAATAAAGCATATTATGCCCAAAGAATCTCGAAAAGAAAAAAAAATTTTTTCGAAGTTTAGAAACTTCATTAGAATCACTTTTTTTCCGTTCTTATTTGAGATAACTGGTTCTCTTTCATTATACTAGTTTGATAGCCTCAGTAAAGCATATTATGCACAAAGAATCGCGAAAAGAAAAAAATTTTTTTTCGAAGTTTGGAAACTTCGTTTGAATCACTTTTTTTCCGTTCTTATTTGAGATAACTGGTTCTCTTTCATTATACTAGTTTGATAGCCTCAGTAAAGCATATTATGCACAAAGAATCGCGAAAAGAAAAAAAATTTTTTTCGAAGTTTGGAAACTTCATTAGAATCACTTTTTTTCCGTTCTTATTTGAGATAACTGGTTCTCTTTCATTATACTAGTTTGATAGCCTCAGTAAAGCATATTATGCACAAAGAATCTCGAAAAGAAAAAAAATTTTTTTCGAAGTTTGGATTCTTCGTTAGAATCAGTTTTTTTCCGTTCAAATTTGAGATAACTGGTTCTCATTCATTGTACTAATTTGAAAGCCTCAGTAAAGCATATTATGCGCAAAGAATCTGGAAAAGAAAAAAAATTTTTTTCGTAGTTTGGAAACTTCGTTAGAATAACTTTTTTTCCGTTCTTATTTGAGATAACTGGTTCTCTTTCATTATACTAGTTTGATACCCTCAGGAAAGCATATTATGCGCAAAGAATCTCGAAAAGAAAAAAGATTTTTTTCGATGTTTGGAAACTTCGTTTGAATCACTTTTTTTCCGTTCTTATTTAAGATAACTGGTTCTCTTTCATTATACTAGTTTGATAGCCTCATTAAAGCATATTATGCGCAAAGAATCTCGAAAAGAAAAAAAAATTTTTGCGAAATTTGGAAACTTCGTTAGAATCACTTTTTTTCCGTTCTTATTTGAAATAACTGGTTCTCTTTCAGTATACTAGTTTGATAGCCTCAGTAAAGCATATTATGCGCAAAGAATCTCGAAAAGAAAAAAATTTTTTTTCCAAGTTTGGAAACTTCGTTAGAATCACTTTTTTTCCGTTCTTAATTGAGATAACTGGTTCTCTTTCATTATACTAGTTTGATAGCCTCAATAAAGCATATTATGCCCAAAGAATCTCGAAAAGAAAAAACTTTTTTTTCGAAGTTTGGAAACTTCGTTTGAATCAATTTTATTCCGTTCTTATTTGAGATAACTGGTTTTCTTTCATTACACTAGTTTGATAGCCTCAGTAAAGCATATTATGCACAAAGAATCGCGAAAAGAAAAAAAATTTTTTTCGAAGTTTGGAAACTTCATTAGAATCACTTTTTTTCCGTTCTTATTTGAGATAACTGGTTCTCATGCATTATACTAGTTTGGTAGCCTCAGTAAAGCATATTATGCGCAAAGAATCTGGAAAAGAAAAAAAATTTTTTTCGAAGTTTGGAAACTTCGTTTGAATCACTTTTTTTCCGTTCTTATTTGAGATAACTGGTTCTCTTTCATTATACTAGTTTGATAGCCTCAGAAAAGCATATTATGCGCAAAGAATCTCGAAAAGAAAAAAATTTTTTTTCGAAGTTTGGAAACTTCGTTTGAATCACTTTTTTTCCGTTCTTATTTGAGATAACTGGTTCTCTTTCATTACACTAGTTTGATACACTCAGGAAAGCATATTATGCGCAAAGAATCTCGAAAAGAAAAAAAATTTTTTTCGAAGTTTGGAAACGTCGTTTGAATCACTTTTTTCCGTTCTTATTTGAGATTACTGGTTCTCTTTCATTATAGTAGTTTGATAGCCTCAGAAAAGCATAAGAATCTCGAAAAGAAAAAAATTTGTTTCGAAGTTTGGAAACGTCGTTTGAATCACTTTATTCCGTTCTTATTTGAGATTACTGGTTCTCTTTCATTATACTAGTTTTATAGCCTCAGAAAAGCATATTATGCACCAAGAATCTCGAAAAGAAAAAAATTTTTTTTCGAAGTTTGGACACTTCGTTTGAATCACTTTTTTTCCGTTCTTATTTGAGAGAACTGGTTCTCTTTCATGATACTAGTTTGATAGCCTCAGTAAAGCATATTATGCACAAAGAATCGCGAAAAGAAAAAAAATTTTTTTCGAAGTTTGGAAACTTCCTTAGAATCACTTTTTTTCCGTTCTTATTTGAGATAACTGGTTCTCTTTCATTATACTAGTTTGATAGCCTCAGTAAAGCATATTATGCGCAAAGAATCTGGAAAAGAAAAAAAAAATTTTTCGAAGTTTGGAAACGTCGTTTGAATCACTTTTTTCCGTTCCTATTTGAGATTACTGGTTCTCTTTCATTATAGTAGTTTGATAGCCTCAGAAAAGCATATTATGCACAAAGAATCTCGAAAAGAAAAAAAATTTCTTTCGAAGTTTGGAAACTTCCTTAGAATCACTTTTTTTCCGTTCTTATTTGAGATAACTGGTTCTCTTACATTATACTAGTTTGGTAGCCTCAGTAAAGCATATTATGCGCAAAGAATCTGGAAAAGAAAAAAATTTTTTTCGAAGTTTGGAAACTTCATTAGAATCACTTTTTTTCCGTTCTTATTTGAGATAACTGGTTCTCTTTCATTATACTAGTTTGGTAGCCTCAGTAAAGCATATTATGCGCAAAGAATCTGGAAAAGAAAAAAAATTTTTTTCGAAGTTTGGAAACTTCGTTTGAATCACTTTTTTTCCTTTCTTATTTGAGATAACTGGTTCTCTTTCATTATACTAGTTTGATAGCCTCAGAAAAGCATATTATGCGCAAAGAATCTCGAAAAGAAAAAAATTTTTTTTCGAAGTTTGAAAACTTCGTTTGAATCCCTTTTTTTCCGTTCTTATTTGAGATAACTGGTTCTCTTTCATTATACTAGTTTGATAGCCTCAATAAAGCATATTATGCCCAAAGAATCTCGAAAAGAAAAAAAAATTTTTTCCAAGTTTGGAAACTTCGTTTGAATCACTTTTTTTCCGTTCTTATTTGAGATAACTGGTTCTCTTTCATTATACTAGTTTGATAGCCTCAGTAAAGCATATTATGCACAAAGAATCGCGAAAAGAAAAAAATTTTTTTTCGAAGTTTGGAAACTTCATTAGAATCACTTTTTTTCCGTTCTTATTTGAGATAACTGGTTCTCTTTCATTATACTAGTTTGATAGCCTCAGTAAAGCATATTATGCACAAAGAATCTCGAAAAGAAAAAAAATTTTTTTCGAAGTTTGGATTCTTCGTTAGAATCAGTTTTTTTCCGTTCAAATTTGAGATAACTGGTTCTCATTCATTGTACTAATTTGAAAGCCTCAGTAAAGCATATTATGCGCAAAGAATCTGGAAAAGAAAAAAAATTTTTTTCGAAGTTTGGAAACTTCGTTTGAATCACTTTTTTTCCTTTCTTATTTGAGATAACTGGTTCTCTTTCATTACACTAGTTTGATAGCCTCAGAAAAGCATATTATGCGCAAAGAATCTCGAAAAGAAAAAAAATTTTTTTCGAAGTTTGAAAACTTCGTTTGAATCCCTTTTTTTCCGTTCTTATTTGAGATAACTGGTTCTCTTTCATTATACTAGTTTGATAGCCTCAATAAAGCATATTATGCCCAAAGAATCTCGAAAAGAAAAAAAAATTATTTCGAAGTTTAGAAACTTCATTAGAATCACTTTTTTTCCGTTCTTATTTGAGATAACTGGTTCTCTTTCATTATACTAGTTTGATAGCCTCAGTAAAGCATATTATGCGCAAAGAATCTGGAAAAGAAAAAAAAAATTTTTCGAAGTTTGGAAACGTCGTTTGAATCACTTTTTTCCGTTCTTATTTGAGATTACTGGTTCTCTTTCATTATAGTAGTTTGATAGCCTCAGAAAAGCATATTATGCACAAAGAATCTCGAAAAGAAAAAAAATTTCTTTCGAAGTTTGGAAACTTCCTTAGAATCACTTTTTTTCCGTTCTTATTTGAGATAACTGGTTCTCTTACATTATACTAGTTTGGTAGCCTCAGTAAAGCATATTATGCGCAAAGAATCTGGAAAAGAAAAAAAATTTTTTTCGAAGTTTGGAAACTTCATTAGAATCACTTTTTTTCCGTTCTTATTTGAGATAACTGGTTCTCTTTCATTATACTAGTTTGGTAGCCTCAGTAAAGCATATTATGCGCAAAGAATCTGGAAAAGAAAAAAAATTTTTTTCGAAGTTTGGAAACTTCGTTTGAATCACTTTTTTTCCTTTCTTATTTGAGATAACTGGTTCTCTTTCATTATACTAGTTTGATAGCCTCAGAAAAGCATATTATGCGCAAAGAATCTCGAAAAGAAAAAAATTTTTTTTCGAAGTTTGAAAACTTCGTTTGAATCCCTTTTTTTCCGTTCTTATTTGAGATAACTGGTTCTCTTTCATTATACTAGTTTGATAGCCTCAATAAAGCATATTATGCCCAAAGAATCTCGAAAAGAAAAAAAAATTTTTTCGAAGTTTAGAAACTTCATTAGAATCACTTTTTTTCCGTTCTTATTTGAGATAACTGGTTCTCTTTCATTATACTAGTTTGATAGCCACAGTAAAGCATATTATGCACAAAGAATCGCGAAAAGAAAAAAAATTTTTTTCGAAGTTTGGAAACTTCGTTTGAATCACTTTTTTTCCGTTCTTATTTGAGATAACTGGTTCTCTTTCATTATACTAATTTGATAGCCTCAGTAAAGCATATTATGCACAAAGAATCGCGAAAAGAAAAAAATTTTTTTTCGAAGTTTGGAAACTTCATTAGAATCACTTTTTTTCCGTTCTTATTTGAGATAACTGGTTCTCTTTCATTATACTAGTTTGATAGCCTCAGTAAAGCATATTATGCGCAAAGAATCTGGAAAAGAAAAAAAATTTTTTTCGAAGTTTGGAAACTTCGTTAGAATCACTTTTTTTCCGTTCTTATTTGAGATAACTGGTTCTCTTTCATTATACTAGTTTCATAGCCTCAGAAAAGCATATTATGCGCAAAGAATCTCGAAAAGAAAAAAAATTTTTTTCGAAGTTTGGAAACATCGTTAGAATCACTTTTTTTCCGTTCTTATTTGAGATAACTGGTTCTCTTTCATTATACTAGTTTGATAGCCTCAGTAAAGCATATTATGCACAAAGAATCGCGAAAAGAAAAAAAATTTTTTTCGAAGTTTGGAAACTTCCTTAGAATCACTTTTTTTCCGTTCTTATTTGAGATAACTGGTTCTCTTTCATTATACTAGTTTGATAGACTCAGAAAAGCATATTATGCACAAAGAATCTCGAAAAGAAAAAAATTTTTTTTCGAAGTTTGGAAACTTCGTTTGAATTACATTTTTTCCGTTCTTATTTGAGATAACTGGTTCTCTTTCATTACACTAGTTTGATAGCCTCAGTAAAGCATATTATGCACAAAGATTCGCGAAGAGAAAAAAATTTTTTTTCGAAGTTTGGAAACTTCATTAGAATCACTTTTTTTCCGTTCTTATTTGAGATAACTGGTTCTCTTTCATTATACTAGTTTGATAGCCTCAATAAAGCATATTATGCCCAAAGAATCTCGAAAAGAAAAAAATTTTTTTTCGAAGTTTGGAAACGTCGTTTGAATCACTTTTTTCCGTTCTTATTTGAGATTACTGGTTCTCTTTCATTATACTAGTTTGATAGCCTCAGAAAAGCATATTATGCACAAAGAATCTCGAAAAGAAAAAAATTTTTTTTCGAAGTTTGGAAACTTCGTTTGAATCACTTTTTTTCCGTTCTTATTTGAGATAACTGGTTCTCTTTCATTATACTAGTTTGATAGCCTCAGTAAAGCATATTATGCACAAAGAATCGCGAAAAGGAAAAAAATTTTTTTCGAAGTTTGGAAACTTCATTAGAATCACTTTTTTTCCGTTCTTATTTGAGATAACTGGTTCTCTTTCATAATACAGTTTGATAGCCTCAGTAAAGCATATTATGCGCAAAGAATCTCGAAAAGAAAAAATTTTTTTTTCCAAGTTTGGAAACTTCGTTAGAATCACTTTTTTTCCGTTCTTATTTGAGATAATTGGTTCTCTTTCATTATACTACTTTGATAGCCTCAGAAAACCATATTATGCGCAAAGAATCTCGAAAAAAAAAAAAAAAATTTTCGAAGTTTGGAAACCACGTTTGAATCACTTTTTTTCCGTTCTTATTTGAGATAACTGGTTCTCTTTCATTATACTACTTTGATAGCCTCAGAAAACCATATTATGCTCAAAGAATCTCGAAAAGAAAAAAATTTTTTTCGATGTTTGGAAACTTCGTTTGAATCACTTTTTTTCCGTTCTTATTTGAGATAACTGGTTCTCTTTCATTATACTAGTTTGATAGCCTCAGTAAAGCATATTATGCACAAAGAATCGCGAAAAGAAAAAAAATTTTTTCGAAGTTTGGAAACTTCGTTAGAATCACTTTTTTTCCGTTCTTATTTGAGATAACTGGTTCTCTTTCATTATACTAGTTTGATAGCCTCAGTAAAGCATATTATGCGCAAAGAATCTGGAAAAGAAAAAAAATTTTTTTCGAAGTTTGGAAACTTCGTTAGAATCACTTTTTTTCCGTTCTTATTTGAGATAACTGGTTCTCTTTCATTATACTAGTTTGATAGCCTCAGTAAAGCATATTATGCGCAAAGAATCTCGAAAAGAAAAAAAATTTTTTTCGAAGTTTGGAAACTTCGTTTGAATCACTTTTTTTCCGTTCTTATTTGAGATAACTGGTTCTCTTTCATTACACCAGTTTGATAGCCTCAGTAAAGCATATTATGCACAAAGAATCGCGAAAAGAAAAAAAATTTTTTTCGAAGTTGGGAAACTTCATTAGAATCACTTTTTTTCCGTTCTTATTTGAGAAAACTGGTTCTCTTTCATTATACTAGTTTGGTAGCATCAGTAAAGCATATTATGCGCAAAGAATCTGGAAAAGAAAAAAAAATTTTTTCCAAGTTTGGAAACTTCGTTAGAATCACTTTTTTTCCGTTCTTATTTGAGATAACTGGTTCTCTTTCATTATACTAGTTTGATAGCCTCAGTAAAGCATATTATGCGCAAAGAATCACGAAAAGAAAAAAAATTTTTTTGAAGTTTGGAAACTTCGTTAGAATCAATTTTTTTCCAATTTAATTTGAGATAACTGGTTCTCTTTCATTATACTAGTTTGATAGCTTCAGAAAAGCATATTATGCGCAAAGAATCTCGAAAAGAAAAATTTTTTTTTTTTTAAAGTTTGGAAACTTCTTTAGAATGACTTTTTTTCCGTTCTTATTTGAGATAACTGGTTCTCTTTCATTATACTAGTTTGATAGCCTCAGAAAAGCATATTATGCGCAAAGAATCTCGAAAAGAAAAAATTTTTTTTTCGAAGTTTGGAAACTTCGTTAGAATCCCTTTTTTTCCGTTCTTATTTGAGATAACTGGTTCTCTTTCATTATACTACTTTGATAGCCTCAGAAAACCATATTATGCTCAAAGAATCTCGAAAAGAAAAAAATTTTTTTCGAAGTTTGGAAACTTCGTTTGAATCACTTTTTTTCCGTTCTTATTTGAGATAACTGGTTCTCTTTCATTATACTAGTTTCATAGCCTCAGTAAAGCATATTATGCACAAAGAATCGCGAAAAGAAAAAAAATTTTTTTCGAAGTGTGGAAACTTCGTTAGAATCACTTTTTTTCCGTTCTTATTTGAGATAACTGGTTCTCTTTCATTATACTAGTTTGATAGCCTCAGTAAAGCATATTATGCGCAAAGAATCTGGAAAAGAAAAAAAATTTTTTTCGAAGTTTGGAAACTTCGTTAGAATCACTTTTTTTCCGTTCTTATTTGAGATAACTGGTTCTCTTTCATTATACTAGTTTGATACCCTCAGGAAAGCATATTATGCGCAAAGAATCACGAAAAGAAAAAATTTTTTTTCGATGTTTGGAAACTTCGTTCGAATCACTTTTTTTCCGTTCTTATTTAAGATAACTGGTTCTCTTTCATTATACTAGTTTGATAGCCTCAGTAAAGCATATTATGCGTAAAGAATCTCGAAAAGAAAAAAAAAAATTTTTCGAAGTTTGGAAACTTCGTTAGAATCACTTTTTTTCCGTTCTTATTTGAGATAACTGGTTCTCTTTCATTATACTAGTTTGATAGCCTCAGTAAAGCATATTATGCGCAAAGAATCTCGAAAAGAAAAAAAATTTTTTTCGAAGTTTGGAAACGTCGTTTGAATCACTTTTTTCCGTTCTTATTTGAGATTACTGGTTCTCTTTCATTATAGTAGTTTGATAGCCTCAGAAAAGCATATTAAGCACAAAGAATCTCGAAAAGAAAAAAATTTTTTTTCGAAGTTTGGAAACTTCATTTGAATCACTTTTTTTCCGTTCTTATTTGATATAACTGGTTCTCTTTCATTATACTAGTTTGATAGCCTCAGTAAAGCATATTATCCGCAAAGAATCTCGAAAAGAAAAAAATTTTTTTTCGAAATTTGGAAACGTCGTTTGAATCACTTTTTTCCGTTCTTATTTGAGATTACTGGTTCTCTTTCATTATACTAGTTTGATAGCCTCAGAAAAGAATATTATGCACAAAGAATCTCGAAAAGAAAAAAATTTTTTTTCGAAGTTTGGAAACTTCGTTTGAATCACTTTTTTTCCGTTCTTATTTGAGATAACTGGTTCTCTTTCATTATACTAGTTTGATAGCCTCAGTAAAGCATATTATGCACAAACCATCGCGAAAAGAAAAAAATTTTTTTTCGAAGTTTGCAAACTTCATTAGAATCACTTTTTTTCCGTTCTTATTTGAGATAACTGGTTCTCTTTCATTATAGTAGTTTGATAGCCTCAGAAAACCATATTATGCACAAAGAATCTCGAAAAGAAAAAAATTTTTTTTCGAAGTTTGGAAACTTCGTTTGAATCACTTTTTTTCCGTTCTTATTTGAGATAACTGGTTCTCTTTCATTACACTAGTTTGATAGCCTCAGTAAAGCATATTATGCACAAAGAATCGCGAAAAGAAAAAACATTTTTTTCGAAGTTGGGAAACTTCATTAGAATCACTTTTTTTCCGTTCTTATTTGAGATAACTGGTTCTCTTTCATAATACAGTTTGATAGCCTCAGTAAAGCATATTATGCGCAAAGAATCTCGAAAAGAAAAAATTTTTTTTTCCAAGTTTGGAAACTTCGTTAGAATCACTTTTTTTCCGTTCTTATTTGAGATAATTGGTTCTCTTTCATTATACTACTTTGATAGCCTCAGAAAACCATATTATGCGCAAAGAATCTCGAAAAAAAAAAAAAATTTTTCGAAGTTTGGAAACCTCGTTTGAATCACTTTTTTTCCGTTCTTGTTTGAGATAACTGGTTCTCTTTCATTATACTAGTTTGATAGCCTCAGTAAAGCATATTATGCACAAAGAATCGCGAAAAGAAAAAAAATTATTTTCGAAGTTTGGAAACTTCATTAGAATCACTTTTTTTCCGTTCTTATTTGAGATAACTGGTTCTCTTTCATTATACTAGTTTGATAGCCTCAGTAAAGCATATTATGCGCAAAGAATCTGGAAAAGAAAAAAAATTTTTTTCGAAGTTTGGAAACTTCGTTAGAATCACTTTTTTTCCGTTCTTATTTGAGATAACTGGTTCTCTTTCATTATACTAGTTTGATAGCCTCAGAAAAGCATATTATGCGCAAAGAATCTCGAAAAGAAAAAAAATTTTTTTCGAAGTTTGGAAACATCGTTAGAATCACTTTTTTTCCGTTCTTATTTGAGATAACTGGTTCTCTTTCATTATACTAGTTTGATAGCCTCAGTAAAGCATATTATGCACAAAGAATCGCGAAAAGAAAAAAAATTTTTTTCGAAGTTTGGAAACTTCCTTAGAATCACTTTTTTTCCGTTCTTATTTGAGATAACTGGTTCTCTTTCATTATACTAGTTTGATAGACTCAGAAAAGCATATTATGCACAAAGAATCTCGAAAAGAAAAAAATTTTTTTTCGAAGTTTGGAAACTTCGTTTGAATTACTTTTTTTCCGTTCATATTTGAGATAACTGGTTCTCTTTCATTACACTAGTTTGATAGCCTCAGTAAAGCATATTATGCACAAAGATTCGCGAAGAGAAAAAAATTTTTTTTCGAAGTTTGGAAACTTCATTAGAATCACTTTTTTTCCGTTCTTATTTGAGATAACTGGTTCTCTTTCATTATACTAGTTTGATAGCCTCAATAAAGCATATTATGCCCAAAGAATCTCGAAAAGAAAAAAATTTTTTTTCGAAGTTTGGAAACGTCGTTTGAATCACTTTTTTCCGTTCTTATTTGAGATTACTGGTTCTCTTTCATTATACTAGTTTGATAGCCTCAGAAAAGCATATTATGCACAAAGAATCTCGAAAAGAAAAAAATTTTTTTTCGAAGTTTGGAAACTTCGTTTGAATCACTTTTTTTCCGTTCTTATTTGAGATAACTGGTTCTCTTTCATTATACTAGTTTGATAGCCTCAGTAAAGCATATTATGCACAAAGAATCGCGAAAAGGAAAAATTTTTTTTTCCAAGTTTGGAAACTTCGTTAGAATCACTTTTTTTCCGTTCTTATTTGAGATAATTGGTTCTCTTTCATTATACTACTTTGATAGCCTCAGAAAACCATATTATGCGCAAAGAATCTCGAAAAAAAAAAAAAAAATTTTCGAAGTTTGGAAACCTCGTTTGAATCACTTTTTTTCCGTTCTTATTTGAGATAACTGGTTCTCTTTCATTATACTACTTTGATAGCCTCAGAAAACCATATTATGCTCAAAGAATCTCGAAAAGAAAAAAATTTTTTTCGATGTTTGGAAACTTCGTTTGAATCACTTTTTTTCCGTTCTTATTTGAGATAACTGGTTCTCTTTCATTATACTAGTTTGATAGCCTCAGTAAAGCATATTATGCACAAAGAATCGCGAAAAGAAAAAAAATTTTTTCGAAGTTTGGAAACTTCGTTAGAATCACTTTTTTTCCGTTCTTATTTGAGATAACTGGTTCTCTTTCATTATACTAGTTTGATAGCCTCAGTAAAGCATATTATGCGCAAAGAATCTGGAAAAAAAAAAAAATTTTTTTCGAAGTTTGGAAACTTCGTTAGAATCACTTTTTTTCCGTTCTTATTTGAGATAACTGGTTCTCTTTCATTATACTAGTTTGATAGCCTCAGTAAAGCATATTATGCGCAAAGAATCTCGAAAAGAAAAAAAATTTTTTTCGAAGTTTGGAAACTTCGTTTGAATCACTTTTTTTCCGTTCTTATTTGAGATAACTGGTTCTCTTTCATTACACCAGTTTGATAGCCTCAGTAAAGCATATTATGCACAAAGAATCGCGAAAAGAAAAAAAATTTTTTTCGAAGTTGGGAAACTTCATTAGAATCACTTTTTTTCCGTTCTTATTTGAGATAACTTGTTCTCTTTCATTATACTAGTTTGATAGCCTCAGTAAAGCATATTATGCGCAAAGAATCTCGAAAAGAAAAAATTTTTTTTCCAAGTTTTGAAACTTCGTTAGAATCACTTTTTTTCCGTTCTTATTTGAGATAACTGGTTCTCTTTCATTATACTACTTTGATAGCCTCAGAAAACCATATTATGCTCAAAGAATCTCGAAAAGAAAAAAATTTTTTTCGAAGTTTGGAAACTTCGTTTGAATCACTTTTTTTCCGTTCTTATTTGAGATAACTGGTTCTCTTTCATTATACTAGTTTGATAGCCTCAGTAAAGCATATTATGCGCAAAGAATCTGGAAAAGAAAAAAAATTTTTTTCGAAGTTTGGAAACTTCGTTAGAATCACTTTTTTTCCGTTCTTATTTGAGATAACTGGTTCTCTTTCATTATACTAGTTTGATACCCTCAGGAAAGCATATTATGCGCAAAGAATCTCGAAAAGAAAAAAAATTTTTTTCGAAGTTTGGAAACGTCGTTTGAATCACTTTTTTCCGTTCTTATTTGAGATTACTGGTTCTCTTTCATTATAGTAGTTTGATAGCCTCAGAAAAGCATATTAAGCACAAAGAATCTCGAAAAGAAAAAAATTTTTTTTCGAAGTTTGGAAACTTCATTTGAATCACTTTTTTTCCGTTCTTATTTGAGATAACTGGTTCTCTTTCATTATACTAGTTTGATAGCCTCAGTAAAGCATATTATCCGCAAAGAATCTCGAAAAGAAAAAAATTTTTTTTCGAAGTTTGGAAACGTCGTTTGAATCACTTTTTTCCGTTCTTATTTGAGATTACTGGTTCTCTTTCATTATACTAGTTTGATAGCCTCAGAAAAGCATATTATGCACAAAGAATCTCGAAAAGAAAAAAATTTTTTTTCGAAGTTTGGAAACTTCGTTTGAATCACTTTTTTTCCGTTCTTATTTGAGATAACTGGTTCTCTTTCATTATACTAGTTTGATAGCCTCAGTAAAGCATATTATGCACAAACAATCGCGAAAAGAAAAAAGTTTTTTTTCGAAGTTTGCAAACTTCATTAGAATCACTTTTTTTCCGTTCTTATTTGAGATAACTGGTTCTCTTTCATTATAGTAGTTTGATAGCCTCAGAAAAGCATATTATGCACAAAGAATCTCGAAAAGAAAAAAATTTTTTTTCGAAGTTTGGAAACTTCGTTTGAATCACTTTTTTTCCGTTCTTATTTGAGATAACTGGTTCTCTTTCATTACACTAGTTTGATAGCCTCAGTAAAGCATATTATGCACAAAGAATCGCGAAAAGAGAAAACATTTTTTTCGAAGTTGGGAAACTTCATTAGAATCACTTTTTTTCCGTTCTTATTTGAGATAACTGGTTCTCTTTCATTATACTAGTTTGATAGCCTCAATAAAGCATATTATGCCCAAAGAATCTCGAAAAGAAAAAAAAAATTTTTCGAAGTTTAGAAACTTCATTAGAATCACTTTTTTTCCGTTCTTATTTGAGATAACTGGTTCTCTTTCATTATACTAGTTTGATAGCCACAGTAAAGCATATTATGCACAAAGAATCGCGAAAAGAAAAAAAATTTTTTTCGAAGTTTGGAAACTTCGTTTGAATCACTTTTTTTCCGTTCTTATTTGAGATAACTGGTTCTCTTTCATTATACTAGTTTGATAGCCTCAGTAAAGCATATTATGCACAAAGAATCGCGAAAAGAAAAAAAATTTTTTTCGAAGTTTGGAAACTTCCTTAGAATCACTTTTTTTCCGTTCTTATTTGAGATAACTGGTTCTCTTTCATTATACTAGTTTGATAGACTCAGAAAAGCATATTATGCACAAAGAATCTCGAAAAGAAAAAAATTTTTTTTCGAAGTTTGGAAACTTCTTTTTAATTACTTTTTTTCCGTTCTTATTTGAGATAACTGGTTCTCTTTCATTACACTAGTTTGATAGCCTCAGTAAAGCATATTATGCACAAAGATTCGCGAAGAGAAAAAAATTTTTTTTCGAAGTTTGGAAACTTCATTAGAATCACTTTTTTTCCGTTCTTATTTGAGATAACTGGTTCTCTTTCATTATACTAGTTTGATAGCCTCAATAAAGCATATTATGCCCAAAGAATCTCGAAAAGAAAAAAATTTTTTTTCGAAGTTTGGAAACGTCGTTTGAATCACTTTTTTCCGTTCTTATTTGAGATTACTGGTTCTCTTTCATTATACTAGTTTGATAGCCTCAGAAAAGCATATTATGAACAAAGAATCTCGAAAAGAAAAAAATTTTTTTTCGAAGTTTGGAAACTTCGTTTGAATCACTTTTTTTCCGTTCTTATTTGAGATAACTGGTTCTCTTTCATTATACTAGTTTGATAGCCTCAGTAAAGCATATTATGCACAAAGAATCGCGAAAAGGAAAAAAATTTTTTTCGAAGTTTGGAAACTTCATTAGAATCACTTTTTTTCAGTTCTTATTTGAGATAACTGGTTCTCTTTCATAATACAGTTTGATAGCCTCAGTAAAGCATATTATGCGCAAAGAATCTCGAAAAGAAAAAATTTTTTTTTCCAAGTTTGGAAACTTCGTTTGAATCACTTTTTTTCCGTTCTTATTTGAGATAACTGGTTCTCTTTCATTATACTAGTTTGATAGCCTCAGTAAAGCATATTATGCACAAAGAATCGCGAAAAGAAAAAAAATTTTTTCGAAGTTTGGAAACTTCGTTAGAATCACTTTTTTTCCGTTCTTATTTGAGATAACTGGTTCTCTTTCATTATACTAGTTTGATAGCCTCAGTAAAGCATATTATGCGCAAAGAATCTGGAAAAGAAAAAAAATTTTTTTCGAAGTTTGGAAACTTCGTTAGAATCACTTTTTTTCCGTTCTTATTTGAGATAACTGGTTCTCCTTCATTATACTAGTTTGATAGCCTCAGTAAAGCATATTATGCGCAAAGAATCTCGAAAAGAAAAAAAATTTTTTTCGAAGTTTGGAAACTTCGTTTGAATCACTTTTTTTCCGTTCTTATTTGAGATAACTGGTTCTCTTTCATTACACCAGTTTGATAGCCTCAGTAAAGCATATTATGCACAAAGAATCGCGAAAAGAAAAAAAATTTTTTTCGAAGTTGGGAAACTTCATTAGAATCACTTTTTTTCCGTTATTATTTGAGATAACTGGTTCTCTTTCATTATACTAGTTTGGTAGCATCAGTAAAGCATATTATGCGCAAAGAATCTGGAAAAGAAAAAAAAATTTTTTCCAAGTTTGGAAACTTCGTTAGAATCACTTTTTTTCCGTTCTTATTTGAGATAACTTGTTCTCTTTCATTATACTAGTTTGATAGCCTCAGTAAAGCATATTATGCGCAAAGAATCTCGAAAAGAAAAAATTTTTTTTCCAAGTTTGGAAACTTCGTTAGAATCACTTTTTTTCCGTTCTTATTTGAGATAACTGGTTCTCTTTCATTATACTACTTTGATAGCCTCAGAAAACCATATTATGCTCAAAGAATCTCGAAAAGAAAAAAAATTTTTTCGAAGTTTGGAAACTTCGTTTGAATCACTTTTTTTCCGTTCTTATTTGAGATAAGTGGTTCTCTTTCATTATACTAGTTTGATAGCCTCAGTAAAGCATATTATGCACAAAGAATCGCGAAAAGAAAAAAAATTTTTTTCGAAGTTTGGAAACTTCGTTTCAATCACTTTTTTTCCGTTCTTATTTGAGATAACTGGTTCTCTTTCATTATACTAGTTTGATAGCCTCAGTAAAGCATATTATGCGCAAAGAATCTGGAAAAGAAAAAAAATTTTTTTCGAAGTTTGGAAACTTCGTTAGAATCACTTTTTTTCCGTTCTTATTTGAGATAACTGGTTCTCTTTCATTATACTAGTTTGATACCCTCAGGAAAGCATATTATGCGCAAAGAATCTCGAAAAGAAAAAATTTTTTTTCGATGTTTGGAAACTTCGTTCGAATCACTTTTTTTCCGTTCTTATTTAAGATAACTGGTTCTCTTTCATTATACTAGTTTGATAGCCTCAGTAAAGCATATTATGCGTAAAGAATCTCGAAAAGAAAAAAAAAATTTTTCGAAGTTTGGAAACTTCGTTAGAATCACTTTTTTTCCGTTCTTATTTGAGATAACTGGTTCTCTTTCATTATACTAGTTTGATAGCCTCAGTAAAGCATATTATGCGCAAAGAATCTCGAAAAGAAAAAAAATTTTTTTCGAAGTTTGGAAACGTCGTTTGAATCACTTTTTTCCGTTCTTATTTGAGATTACTGGTTCTCTTTCATTATAGTAGTTTGATAGCCTCAGAAAAGCATATTAAGCACAAAGAATCTCGAAAAGAAAAAAATTTTTTTTCGAAGTTTGGAAACTTCATTTGAATCACTTTTTTTCCGTTCTTATTTGAGATAACTGGTTCTCTTTCATTATACTAGTTTGATAGCCTCAGTAAAGCATATTATCCGCAAAGAATCTCGAAAAGAAAAAAAATTTTTTTCGAAGTTTGGAAACGTCGTTTGAATCACTTGTTTCCGTTCTTATTTGAGATTACTGGTTCTCTTTCATTATACTAGTTTGATAGCCTCAGAAAAGCATATTATGCACAAAGAATCTCGAAAAGAAAAAAATTTTTTTTCGAAGTTTGCAAACTTCATTAGAATCACTTTTTTTCCGTTCTTATTTGAGATAACTGGTTCTCTTTCATTATAGTAGTTTGATAGCCTCAGAAAAGCATATTATGCACAAAGAATCTCGAAAAGAAAAAAATTTTTTTTCGAAGTTTGGAAACTTCGTTTGAATCACTTTTTTTCCGTTCTTATTTGAGATAACTGGTTCTCTTTCATTACACTAGTTTGATAGCCTCAGTAAAGCATATTATGCACAAAGAATCGCGAAAAGAAAAAACATTTTTTTCGAAGTTGGGAAACTTCATTAGAATCACTTTTTTTCCGTTCTTATTTGAGATAACTGGTTCTCTTTCATAATACAGTTTGATAGCCTCAGTAAAGCATATTATGCGCAAAGAATCTCGAAAAGAAAAAATTTTTTTTTCCAAGTTTGGAAACTTCGTTAGAATCACTTTTTTTCCGTTCTTATTTGAGATAATTGGTTCTCTTTCATTATACTACTTTGATAGCCTCAGAAAACCATATTATGCGCAAAGAATCTCGAAAAAAAAAAAAAATTTTTTCGAAGTTTGGAAACCTCGTTTGAATCACTTTTTTTCCTTTCTTATTTGAGATAACTGGTTCTCTTTCATTATACTAGTTTGATAGCCTCAGTAAAGCATATTATGCACAAAGAATCGCGAAAAGAAAAAAAATTTTTTTCGAAGTTTGGAAACTTCATTAGAATCACTTTTTTTCCGTTCTTATTTGAGATAACTGGTTCTCTTTCATTATACTAGTTTGATAGCCTCAGTAAAGCATATTATGCGCAAAGAATCTGGAAAAGAAAAAAAATTTTTTTCGAAGTTTGAAAACTTCGTTAGAATCACTTTTTTTCCGTTCTTATTTGAGATAACTGGTTCTCTTTCATTATACTAGTTTGATAGCCTCAGAAAAGCATATTATGCGCAAAGAATCTCGAAAAGAAAAAAAATTTTTTTCGAAGTTTGGAAACATCGTTAGAATCACTTTTTTTCCGTTCTTATTTGAGATAACTGGTTCTCTTTCATTATACTAGTTTGATAGCCTCAGTAAAGCATATTATGCACAATGAATCGCGAAAAGAAAAAAAATTTTTTTCGAAGTTTGGAAACTTCCTTAGAATCACTTTTTTTCCGTTCTTATTTGAGATAACTGGTTCTCTTTCATTATACTAGTTTGATAGCCTCAGTAAAGCATATTAGGCACAAAGAATCGCGAAAAGAAAAAAATTTTTTTTCGAAGTTTGGAAACTTCATTCGAATCACTTTTTTTCCGTTCTTATTTGAGATAACTGGTTCTCTTTCATTATACTAGTTTGATAGCCTCAGTAAAGCATATTATGCGTAAAGAATCTCGAAAAGAAAAAAATTTTTTTTCGAAGTTTGGAAACTTCGTTTGAATCACTTTTTTTCCGTTCTTATTTGAGATAACTGGTTCTCTTTCATTATACTAGTTTGATAGCCTCAGTAAAGCATATTATGCACAAAGAATCGCGAAAAGAAAAAAAATTTTTTTCGAAGTTTGGAAACTTCGTTAGAATCACTTTTTTTCCGTTCTTATTTGAGATAACTGGTTCTCTTTCATTATACTAGTTTGATAGCCTCAGTAAAGCATATTATGCGCAAAGAATCTGGAAAAGAAAAAAAATTTTTTTCGAAGTTTGGAAACTTCGTTAGAATCACTTTTTTTCCGTTCTTATTTGAGATAACTGGTTCTCTTTCATTATACTAGTTTGATAGCCTCAGTAAAGCATATTATGCGCAAAGAGTCTCGAAAAGAAAAAAAATTTTTTTCGAAGTTTGGAAACGTCGTTTGAATCACTTTTTTCCGTTCTTATTTGAGATTACTGGTTCTCTTTCATTATAGTAGTTTGATAGCCTCAGAAAAGCATATTATGCACAAAGAATCTCGAAAAGAAAAAAATTTTTTTTCGAACTTTGGAAACTTCGTTAGAATCACTTTTTTTCCGTTCTTATTTGAGATAACTGGTTCTCTTTCATTACACTAGTTTGATAGCCTCAGTAAAGCATATTATGCACAAAGAATCGCGAAAAGAAAAAAAAATTTTTTCGAAGTTGGGTAACTTCATTAGAATCACTTTTTTTCCGTTCTTATTTGAGATAACTGGTTCTCTTTCATTATACTAGTTTGGTAGCATCAGTAAAGCATATTATGCGCAAAGAATCTGGAAAAGAAAAAAAATTTTTTTCGAAGTTTGGAAACGTCGTTTGTATCACTTTTTTCCGTTCTTATTTGAGATTACTGGTTCTCTTTGATTATACTAGTTTGATAGCCTCAGAAAAGCATATTATGCACAAAGAATCTCGAAAAGAAAAAAATTTTTTTTCGAAGTTGGAAACTTCGTTTGAATCACTTTTTTTCCGTTCTTAATTGAGATAACTGGTTCTCTTTCATTACACTAGTTTGATAGCCTCAGTAAAGCATATTATGCACAAAGAATCGCGAAAAGAAAAAAAATTTTTTTCGAAGTTTGGAAACTTCATTAGAATCACTTTTTTTCCGTTCTTATTTGAGATAACTGGTTCTCTTTCATTATACTAGTTTGATAGCCTCAATAAAGCATATTATGCACAAAGAATCTCGAAAAGAAAAAAAATTTTTTTCGAAGTTTGGAAACGTCGTTTGAATCACTTGTTTCCGTTCTTATTTGAGATTACTGGTTCTCTTTCATTATACTAGTTTGATAGCCTCAGAAAAGCATTTTATGCACAAAGAATCTCGAAAAGAAAAAAATTTTTTTTCGAAGTTTGCAAACTTCATTAGAATCACTTTTTTTCCGTTCTTATTTGAGATAACTGGTTCTCTTTCATTATAGTAGTTTGATAGCCTCAGAAAAGCATATTATGCACAAAGAATCTCGAAAAGAAAAAAATTTTTTTTCGAAGTTTGGAAACTTCGTTTGAATCACTTTTTTTCCGTTCTTATTTGAGATAACTGGTTCTCTTTCATTACACTAGTTTGATAGCCTCAGTAAAGCATATTATGCACAAAGAATCGCGAAAAGAAAAAACATTTTTTTCGAAGTTGGGAAACTTCATTAGAATCACTTTTTTTCCGTTCTTATTTGAGATAACTGGTTCTCTTTCATAATACAGTTTGATAGCCTCAGTAAAGCATATTATGCGCAAAGAATCTCGAAAAGAAAAAATTTTTTTTTCCAAGTTTGGAAACTTCGTTAGAATCACTTTTTTTCCGTTCTTATTTGAGATAATTGGTTCTCTTTCATTATACTACTTTGATAGCCTCAGAAAACCATATTATGCGCAAAGAATCTCGAAAAAAAAAAAAAATTTTTTCGAAGTTTGGAAACCTCGTTTGAATCACTTTTTTTCCGTTCTTATTTGAGATAACTGGTTCTCTTTCATTATACTAGTTTGATAGCCTCAGTAAAGCATATTATGCACAAAGAATCGCGAAAAGAAAAAAAATTTTTTTCGAAGTTTGGAAACTTCATTAGAATCACTTTTTTTCCGTTCTTATTTGAGATAACTGGTTCTCTTTCATTATACTAGTTTGATAGCCTCAGTAAAGCATATTATGCGCAAAGAATCTGGAAAAGAAAAAAAATTTTTTTCGAAGTTTGAAAACTTCGTTAGAATCACTTTTTTTCCGTTCTTATTTGAGATGACTGGTTCTCTTTCATTATACTAGTTTGATAGCCTCAGAAAAGCATATTATGCGCAAAGAATCTCGAAAAGAAAAAAAATTTTTTTCGAAGTTTGGAAACATCGTTAGAATCACTTTTTTTCCGTTCTTATTTGAGATAACTGGTTCTCTTTCATTATACTAGTTTGATAGCCTCAGTAAAGCATATTATGCACAATGAATCGCGAAAAGAAAAAAAATTTTTTTCGAAGTTTGGAAACTTCCTTAGAATCACTTTTTTTCCGTTCTTATTTGAGATAACTGGTTCTCTTTCATTATACTAGTTTGATAGCCTCAGTAAAGCATATTAGGCACAAAGAATCGCGAAAAGAAAAAAATTTTTTTTCGAAGTTTGGAAACTTCATTCGAATCACTTTTTTTCCGTTCTTATTTGAGATAACTGGTTCTCTTTCATTATACTAGTTTGATAGCCTCAGTAAAGCATATTATGCGTAAAGAATCTCGAAAAGAAAAAAATTTTTTTTCGAAGTTTGGAAACTTCGTTTGAATCACTTTTTTTCCGTTCTTATTTGAGATAACTGGTTCTCTTTCATTATACTAGTTTGATAGCCTCAGTAAAGCATATTATGCACAAAGAATCGCGAAAAGAAAAAAAATTTTTTTCGAAGTTTGGAAACTTCGTTAGAATCACTTTTTTTCCGTTCTTATTTGAGATAACTGGTTCTCTTTCATTATACTAGTTTGATAGCCTCAGTAAAGCATATTATGCGCAAAGAATCTGGAAAAGAAAAAAAATTTTTTTCGAAGTTTGGAAACTTCGTTAGAATCACTTTTTTTCCGTTCTTATTTGAGATAACTGGTTCTCTTTCATTATACTAGTTTGATAGCCTCAGTAAAGCATATTATGCGCAAAGAGTCTCGAAAAGAAAAAAAATTTTTTTCGAAGTTTGGAAACGTCGTTTGAATCACTTTTTTCCGTTCTTATTTGAGATTACTGGTTCTCTTTCATTATAGTAGTTTGATAGCCTCAGAAAAGCATATTATGCACAAAGAATCTCGAAAAGAAAAAAATTTTTTTTCGAACTTTGGAAACTTCGTTAGAATCACTTTTTTTCCGTTCTTATTTGAGATAACTGGTTCTCTTTCATTACACTAGTTTGATAGCCTCAGTAAAGCATATTATGCACAAAGAATCGCGAAAAGAAAAAAAAATTTTTTCGAAGTTGGGTAACTTCATTAGAATCACTTTTTTTCCGTTCTTATTTGAGATAACTGGTTCTCTTTCATTATACTAGTTTGGTAGCATCAGTAAAGCATATTATGCGCAAAGAATCTGGAAAAGAAAAAAAATTTTTTTCGAAGTTTGGAAACGTCGTTTGTATCACTTTTTTCCGTTCTTATTTGAGATTACTGGTTCTCTTTGATTATACTAGTTTGATAGCCTCAGAAAAGCATATTATGCACAAAGAATCTCGAAAAGAAAAAAATTTTTTTTCGAAGTTTGGAAACTTCGTTTGAATCACTTTTTTTCCGTTCTTAATTGAGATAACTGGTTCTCTTTCATTACACTAGTTTGATAGCCTCAGTAAAGCATATTATGCACAAAGAATCGCGAAAAGAAAAAAAATTTTTTTCGAAGTTTGGAAACTTCATTAGAATCACTTTTTTTCCGTTCTTATTTGAGATAACTGGTTCTCTTTCATTATACTAGTTTGATAGCCTCAATAAAGCATATTATGCACAAAGAATCTCGAAAAGAAAAAAAATTTTTTTCGAAGTTTGGAATCTTCGTTAGAATCAGTTTTTTTCCGTTCATATTTGAGATAACTGGTTCTCATTCATTGTACTAATTTGAAAGCCTCAGTAAAGCATATTATGCGCAAAGAATCTGGAAAAGAAAAAAAATTTTTTTCGTAGTTTGGAAACTTCGTTAGAATCACTTTTTTTCCGTTCTTGTTTGAGATAACTGGTTCTCTTTCATTATACTAGTTTGATACCCTCAGGAAAGCATATTATGCGCAAAGAATCTCGAAAAGAAAAAATTTTTTTTCGATGTTTGGAAACTTCGTTCGAATCACTTTTTTTCCGTTCTTATTTAAGATAACTGGTTCTCTTTCATTATACTAGTTTGATAGCCTCAGTAAAGCATATTATGCGTAAAGAATCTCGAAAAGAAAAAAAAAATTTTTCGAAGTTTGGAAACTTCGTTAGAATCACTTTTTTTCCGTTCTTATTTGAGATAACTGGTTCTCTTTCATTATACTAGTTTGATAGCCTCAGTAAAGCATATTATGCGCAAAGAATCTCGAAAAGAAAAAAAATTTTTTTCGAAGTTTGGAAACGTCGTTTGAATCACTTTTTTCCGTTCTTATTTGAGATTACTGGTTCTCTTTCATTATAGTAGTTTGATAGCATCAGAAAAGCTAATTAAGCACAAAGAATCTCGAAAAGAAAAAAAATTTTTTTAGAAGTTTGGAAACTTCATTTGAATCACTTTTTTTCCGTTCTTATTTGAGATAACTGGTTCTCTTTCATTATACTAGTTTGATAGCCTCAGTAAAGCATATTATCCGCAAAGAATCTCGAAAAGAAAAAAATTTTTTTTCGAAGTTTGGAAACGTCGTTTGAATCACTTTTTTCCGTTCTTATTTGAGATTACTGGTTCTCTTTCATTATACTAGTTTGATAGCCTCAGAAAAGCATATTATGCACAAAGAATCTCGAAAAGAAAAAAATTTTTTTTCGAAGTTTGGAAACTTCGTTTGAATCACTTTTTTTCCGTTCTTATTTGAGATAACTGGTTCTCTTTCATTATACTAGTTTGATAGCCTCAGTAAAGCATATTATGCACAAAGAATCGCGAAAAGAAAAAAAATTTTTTTCGAAGTTTGCAAACTTCATTAGAATCACTTTTTTTCCGTTCTTATTTGAGATAACTGGTTCTCTTTCATTATAGTAGTTTGATAGCCTCAGAAAAGCATATTATGCACAAAGAATCTCGAAAAGAAAAAAATTTTTTTTCGAAGTTTGGAAACTTCGTTTGAATCACTTTTTTTCCGTTCTTATTTGAGATAACTGGTTCTCTTTCATTACACTAGTTTGATAGCCTCAGTAAAGCATATTATGCACAAAGAATCGCGAAAAGAAAAAAAATTTTTTTCGAAGTTGGGAAACTTCATTAGAATCACTTTTTTTCCGTTCTTATTTGAGATAACTGGTTCTCTTTCATTATACTAGTTTGGTAGCCTCAGTAAAGCATATTATGCGCAAAGAATCTGGAAAAGAAAAAAAATTTTTTTCGAAGTTTGGAAACTTCGTTTGAATCACTTTTTTTCCGTTCTTATTTGAGATAACTGGTTCTCTTTCATTATACTAGTTTGATAGCCTCAGAAAAGCATATTATGCGCAAAGAATCTCGAAAAGAAAAAAATTTTTTTTCGAAGTTTGGAAACTTCGTTTGAATCATTTTTTTTCCGTTCTTATTTGAGATAACTGGTTCTCTTTCATTATACTAGTTTGATAGCCTCAATAAAGCATATTATGCCCAAAGAATCTCGAAAAGAAAAAAATTTTTTTTCGAAGTTTGGAAACGTCGTTTGAATCACTTTTTTCCGTTCTTATTTGAGATTACTGGTTCTCTTTCATTATACTAGTTTGATAGCCTCAGAAAAGCATATTATGCACAAAGAATCTCGAAAAGAAAAAAAATTTTTTTCGAAGTTTGGAAACTTAGTTTGAATCACTTTTTTTCCGTTCTTATTTGAGATAACTGGTTCTCTTTCATTATACTAGTTTGATAGCCTCAGTAAAGCATATTATGCACAAAGAATCGCGAAAAGGAAAAAAATTTTTTTCGAAGTTTGGAAACTTCATTAGAATCACTTTTTTTCCGTTCTTATTTGAGATAACTGGTTCTCTTTCATTATACTAGTTTGATAGCCTCAGTAAAGCAAATTATGCGCAAAGAATCTGGAAAAGAAAAAAAATTTTTTTCAAAGTTTGGAAACTTCGTTAGAATCACTTTTTTCCGTTCTTATTTGAGATAGCTGGTTCTCTTTCATTATACTAGTTTGATAGCCTCAGAAAAGCATATTATGCGCAAAGAATCTCTAAAAGAAAAAAATTTTTTTTCGAAGTTTGGAAACTTCCTTTGAATCACTTTTTTTCCGTTCTTATTTGAGATAACTGGTTCTCTTTCATAATACAGTTTGATAGCCTCAGTAAAGCATATTATGCGCAAAGAATCTCGAAAAGAAAAAATTTTTTTTTCCAAGTTTGGAAACTTCGTTAGAATCACTTTTTTTCCGTTCTTATTTGAGATAATTGGTTCTCTCTCATTATACTACTTTGATAGCCTCAGAAAACCATATTATGCGCAAAGAATCTCGAAAAAAAAAAAAATTTTTTCGAAGTTTGGAAACCTCGTTTGAATCACTTTTTTTCCGTTCTTATTTGAGATAACTGGTTCTCTTTCATTATACTAGTTTGATAGCCTCAGTAAAGCATATTATGCACAAAGAATCGCGAAAAGAAGAAAAATTTTTTTCGAAGTTTGGAAACTTCATTAGAATCACTTTTTTTCCGTTCTTATTTGAGATAACTGGTTCTCTTTCATTATACTAGTTTGATAGCCTCAGTAAAGCATATTATGCGCAAAGAATCTGGAAAAGAAAAAAAATTTTTTTCGAAGTTTGGAAACTTCGTTAGAATCACTTTTTTTCCGTTCTTATTTGAGATAACTGGTTCTCTTTCATTATACTAGTTTGATAGCCTCAGAAAAGCATATTATGCGCAAAGAATCTCGAAAAGAAAAAAAATTTTTTTCGAAGTTTGGAAACTTCGTTAGAATCACTTTTTTTCCGTTCTTATTTGAGATAACTGGTTCTCTTTCATTATACTAGTTTGAGCGCCTCAGTAAAGCATATTATGCACAAAGAATCGCGAAAAGAAAAAAAATTTTTTTCGAAGTTTGGAAACTTCCTTAGAATCACTTTTTTTCCGTTCTTATTTGAGATAACTGGTTCTCTTTCATTATACTAGTTTGATAGACTCAGAAAAGCATATTATGCACAAAGAATCTCGAAAAGAAAAAAATTTTTTTTCGAAGTTTGGAAACTTCGTTTGAATTACTTTTTTTCCGTTCTTATTTGAGATAACTGGTTCTCTTTCATTACACTAGTTTGATAGCCTCAGTAAAGCATATTATGCACAAAGATTCGCGAAGAGAAAAAAAATTTTTTTCGAAGTTTGGAAACTTCATTAGAATCACTTTTTTTCCGTTCTTATTTGAGATAACTGGTTCTCTTTCATTATACTAGTTTGATAGCCTCAATAAACCATATTATGCCCAAAGAATCTCGAAAAGAAAAAAAAATTTTTTCGAAGTTTAGAAACTTCATTAGAATCACTTTTTTTCCGTTCTTATTTCAGATAACTGGTTCTCTTTCATTATACTAGTTTGATAGCCTCAGTAAAGCATATTGTGCACAAAGAATCGCGAAAAGAAAAAAAATTTTTTTCGAAGTTTGGAAACTTCATTCGCATCACTTTTTTTCCGTTCTTATTTGGGATAACTGGTTCTCTTTCATTATACTAGTTTGATAGCCTCAGGAAAGAATATTATGCGCAAAGAATCTCGAAAAGAAAAAAAATTTTTTTCATAGTTTGGAAACGTCGTTTGATACACTTTTTTCCGTTCTTATTTGAGATTACTGGTTCTCTTTCATTATAGTAGTTTGATAGCCTCAGAAAAGCATATTATGCACAAAGATACTCGAAAAAAAAAAATTTTTTTTCGAAGTTTGGAAACGTCGTTTGAATCACTTTTTTCCGTTCTTATTTGAGATTACTGGTTCCCTTTCATTATACTAGTTTGATAGCCTCAGAAAAGCATATTATGCACCAAGAATCTCGAAAAGAAAAAAATTTTTTTTCGAAGTTTGGAAACTTCGTTTAAATCACTTTTTTTCCGTTCTTATTTGAGATAACTGGTTCTCTTTCATTATAGTAGTTTGATAGCCTCAGAAAAGCATATTATGCACAAAGAATCTCGAAAAGAAAAAAAATTTTTTTCGAAGTTTGGAATCTTCGTTAGAATCAGTTTTTTTCCGTTCATATTTGAGATAACTGGTTCTCATTCATTGTACTAATTTGAAAGCCTCAGTAAAGCATATTATGCGCAAAGAATCTGGAAAAGAAAAAAAATTTTTTTCGTAGTTTGGAAACTTCGTTAGAATCACTTTTTTTCCGTTCTTGTTTGAGATAACTGGTTCTCTTTCATTATACTAGTTTGATACCCTCAGGAAAGCATATTATGCGCAAAGAATCTCGAAAAGAAAAAATTTTTTTTCGATGTTTGGAAACTTCGTTCGAATCACTTTTTTTCCGTTCTTATTTAAGATAACTGGTTCTCTTTCATTATACTAGTTTGATAGCCTCAGTAAAGCATATTATGCGTAAAGAATCTCGAAAAGAAAAAAAAAATTTTTCGAAGTTTGGAAACTTCGTTAGAATCACTTTTTTTCCGTTCTTATTTGAGATAACTGGTTCTCTTTCATTATACTAGTTTGATAGCCTCAGTAAAGCATATTATGCGCAAAGAATCTCGAAAAGAAAAAAAATTTTTTTCGAAGTTTGGAAACGTCGTTTGAATCACTTTTTTCCGTTCTTATTTGAGATTACTGGTTCTCTTTCATTATAGTAGTTTGATAGCATCAGAAAAGCTAATTAAGCACAAAGAATCTCGAAAAGAAAAAAAATTTTTTTAGAAGTTTGGAAACTTCATTTGAATCACTTTTTTTCCGTTCTTATTTGAGATAACTGGTTCTCTTTCATTATACTAGTTTGATAGCCTCAGTAAAGCATATTATCCGCAAAGAATCTCGAAAAGAAAAAAATTTTTTTTCGAAGTTTGGAAACGTCGTTTGAATCACTTTTTTCCGTTCTTATTTGAGATTACTGGTTCTCTTTCATTATACTAGTTTGATAGCCTCAGAAAAGCATATTATGCACAAAGAATCTCGAAAAGAAAAAAATTTTTTTTCGAAGTTTGGAAACTTCGTTTGAATCACTTTTTTTCCGTTCTTATTTGAGATAACTGGTTCTCTTTCATTATACTAGTTTGATAGCCTCAGTAAAGCATATTATGCACAAAGAATCGCGAAAAGAAAAAAAATTTTTTTCGAAGTTTGCAAACTTCATTAGAATCACTTTTTTTCCGTTCTTATTTGAGATAACTGGTTCTCTTTCATTATAGTAGTTTGATAGCCTCAGAAAAGCATATTATGCACAAAGAATCTCGAAAAGAAAAAAATTTTTTTTCGAAGTTTGGAAACTTCGTTTGAATCACTTTTTTTCCGTTCTTATTTGAGATAACTGGTTCTCTTTCATTACACTAGTTTGATAGCCTCAGTAAAGCATATTATGCACAAAGAATCGCGAAAAGAAAAAAAATTTTTTTCGAAGTTGGGAAACTTCATTAGAATCACTTTTTTTCCGTTCTTATTTGAGATAACTGGTTCTCTTTCATTATACTAGTTTGGTAGCCTCAGTAAAGCATATTATGCGCAAAGAATCTGGAAAAGAAAAAAAATTTTTTTCGAAGTTTGGAAACTTCGTTTGAATCACTTTTTTTCCGTTCTTATTTGAGATAACTGGTTCTCTTTCATTATACTAGTTTGATAGCCTCAGAAAAGCATATTATGCGCAAAGAATCTCGAAAAGAAAAAAATTTTTTTTCGAAGTTTGGAAACTTCGTTTGAATCATTTTTTTTCCGTTCTTATTTGAGATAACTGGTTCTCTTTCATTATACTAGTTTGATAGCCTCAATAAAGCATATTATGCCCAAAGAATCTCGAAAAGAAAAAAATTTTTTTTCGAAGTTTGGAAACGTCGTTTGAATCACTTTTTTCCGTTCTTATTTGAGATTACTGGTTCTCTTTCATTATACTAGTTTGATAGCCTCAGAAAAGCATATTATGCACAAAGAATCTCGAAAAGAAAAAAAATTTTTTTCGAAGTTTGGAAACTTAGTTTGAATCACTTTTTTTCCGTTCTTATTTGAGATAACTGGTTCTCTTTCATTATACTAGTTTGATAGCCTCAGTAAAGCATATTATGCACAAAGAATCGCGAAAAGGAAAAAAATTTTTTTCGAAGTTTGGAAACTTCATTAGAATCACTTTTTTTCCGTTCTTATTTGAGATAACTGGTTCTCTTTCATTATACTAGTTTGATAGCCTCAGTAAAGCAAATTATGCGCAAAGAATCTGGAAAAGAAAAAAAATTTTTTTCAAAGTTTGGAAACTTCGTTAGAATCACTTTTTTCCGTTCTTATTTGAGATAGCTGGTTCTCTTTCATTATACTAGTTTGATAGCCTCAGAAAAGCATATTATGCGCAAAGAATCTCTAAAAGAAAAAAATTTTTTTTCGAAGTTTGGAAACTTCCTTTGAATCACTTTTTTTCCGTTCTTATTTGAGATAACTGGTTCTCTTTCATAATACAGTTTGATAGCCTCAGTAAAGCATATTATGCGCAAAGAATCTCGAAAAGAAAAAATTTTTTTTTCCAAGTTTGGAAACTTCGTTAGAATCACTTTTTTTCCGTTCTTATTTGAGATAATTGGTTCTCTCTCATTATACTACTTTGATAGCCTCAGAAAACCATATTATGCGCAAAGAATCTCGAAAAAAAAAAAAATTTTTTCGAAGTTTGGAAACCTCGTTTGAATCACTTTTTTTCCGTTCTTATTTGAGATAACTGGTTCTCTTTCATTATACTAGTTTGATAGCCTCAGTAAAGCATATTATGCACAAAGAATCGCGAAAAGAAGAAAAATTTTTTTCGAAGTTTGGAAACTTCATTAGAATCACTTTTTTTCCGTTCTTATTTGAGATAACTGGTTCTCTTTCATTATACTAGTTTGATAGCCTCAGTAAAGCATATTATGCGCAAAGAATCTGGAAAAGAAAAAAAATTTTTTTCGAAGTTTGGAAACTTCGTTAGAATCACTTTTTTTCCGTTCTTATTTGAGATAACTGGTTCTCTTTCATTATACTAGTTTGATAGCCTCAGAAAAGCATATTATGCGCAAAGAATCTCGAAAAGAAAAAAAATTTTTTTCGAAGTTTGGAAACTTCGTTAGAATCACTTTTTTTCCGTTCTTATTTGAGATAACTGGTTCTCTTTCATTATACTAGTTTGAGCGCCTCAGTAAAGCATATTATGCACAAAGAATCGCGAAAAGAAAAAAAATTTTTTTCGAAGTTTGGAAACTTCCTTAGAATCACTTTTTTTCCGTTCTTATTTGAGATAACTGGTTCTCTTTCATTATACTAGTTTGATAGACTCAGAAAAGCATATTATGCACAAAGAATCTCGAAAAGAAAAAAATTTTTTTTCGAAGTTTGGAAACTTCGTTTGAATTACTTTTTTTCCGTTCTTATTTGAGATAACTGGTTCTCTTTCATTACACTAGTTTGATAGCCTCAGTAAAGCATATTATGCACAAAGATTCGCGAAGAGAAAAAAAATTTTTTTCGAAGTTTGGAAACTTCATTAGAATCACTTTTTTTCCGTTCTTATTTGAGATAACTGGTTCTCTTTCATTATACTAGTTTGATAGCCTCAATAAACCATATTATGCCCAAAGAATCTCGAAAAGAAAAAAAAATTTTTTCGAAGTTTAGAAACTTCATTAGAATCACTTTTTTTCCGTTCTTATTTCAGATAACTGGTTCTCTTTCATTATACTAGTTTGATAGCCTCAGTAAAGCATATTGTGCACAAAGAATCGCGAAAAGAAAAAAAATTTTTTTCGAAGTTTGGAAACTTCATTCGCATCACTTTTTTTCCGTTCTTATTTGGGATAACTGGTTCTCTTTCATTATACTAGTTTGATAGCCTCAGGAAAGAATATTATGCGCAAAGAATCTCGAAAAGAAAAAAAATTTTTTTCATAGTTTGGAAACGTCGTTTGATACACTTTTTTCCGTTCTTATTTGAGATTACTGGTTCTCTTTCATTATAGTAGTTTGATAGCCTCAGAAAAGCATATTATGCACAAAGATACTCGAAAAAAAAAAATTTTTTTTCGAAGTTTGGAAACGTCGTTTGAATCACTTTTTTCCGTTCTTATTTGAGATTACTGGTTCCCTTTCATTATACTAGTTTGATAGCCTCAGAAAAGCATATTATGCACCAAGAATCTCGAAAAGAAAAAAATTTTTTTTCGAAGTTTGGAAACTTCGTTTAAATCACTTTTTTTCCGTTCTTATTTGAGATAACTGGTTCTCTTTCATTATACTAGTTTGATAGCCTCAGTAAAGCATATTATGCACAAAGAATCGCGAAAAGAAAAAAAATTTTTTTCGAAGTTTGGAAACTTCATTCGAATCACTTTTTTTCCGTTCTTATTTGAGATAACTGGTTCTCTTTCATTATACTAGTTTGATAGCCTCAGTAAAGCATATTATGCGCAAAGAATCTGGAAAAGAAAAAAAATTTTTTTCGAAGTTTGGAAACTTCGTTAGAATCACTTTTTTTCCGTTCTTATTTGAGATAACTGGTTCTCTTTCATTATACTAGTTTGATAGCCTCAGAAAAGCATATTATGCGCAAAGAATCTGGAAAAGAAAAAAAATTTTTTTCGAAGTTTGGAAACTTCGTTAGAATCACTTTTTTTCCGTTCTTATTTGAGATAACTGGTTCTCTTTCATTATAGTAGTTTGATAGCCTCAGAAAAGCATATTATGCACAAAGAATCTCGAAAAGAAAAAAATTTTTTTTCGAAATTTGGAAACTTCGTTTGAATCCCTTTTTTTCCGTTCTTGTTTGAGATAACTGGTTCTCTTTCATTACACTAGTTTGATAGCCTCAGTAAAGCATATTATGCGCAAAGAATCTCGAAAAGAAAAAAAATTTTTTTCGAAGTTTGGAAACTTCGTTAGAATCACTTTTTTTCCGTTCTTATTTGAGATAACTGGTTCTCTTTCATTATAGTAGTTTGATAGCCTCAGAAAAACATATTATGCGCAAAGAATCTCGAAAAGAAAAAATTTTTTTTTCCAAGTTTGGAAACTTCGTTAGAATCACTTTTTTTCCGTTCTTATTTGAGATAATTGGTTCTCTTTCATTATACTACTTTGATAGCCTCAGAAAACCATATTATGCGCAAAGAATCTCGAAAAAAAAAAAAATTTTTTTCGAAGTTTGGAAACCTCGTTTGAATCACTTTTTTTCCGTTCTTATTTGAGATAACTGGTTCTCTTTCATTATACTAGTTTGATAGCCTCAGTAAAGCATATTATGCACAAAGAATCGCGAAAAGAAAAAAAATTTTTTTCGAAGTTTGGAAACTTCATTAGAATCACTTTTTTTCCGTTCTTATTTGAGATAACTGGTTCTCTTTCATTATACTAGTTTGATAGCCTCATTAAAGCATATTATGCGCAAAGAATCTGGAAAAGAAAAAAAATTTTTTTCGAAGTTTGGAAACTTCGTTAGAATCACTTTTTTTCCGTTCTTATTTGAGATAACTGGTTCTCTTTCATTATACTAGTTTGATAGCCTCAGAAAAGCATATTATGCGCAAAGAATCTCGAAAAGAAAAAAAATTTTTTTCCAAGTTTGGAAACTTCGTTAGAATCACTTTTTTTCCGTTCTTATTTGAGATAACTGGTTCTCTTTCATTATACTAGTTTGATAGCCTCAGTAAAGCATATTATGCACAAAGATTCGCGAAAAGAAAAAAAATTTTTTTCGAAGTTTGGAAACTTCATTAGAATCACTTTTTTTCCGTTCTTATTTGAGATAACTGGTTCTCTTTCATTATACTAGTTTGGTAGCCTCAGTAAAGCATATTATGCGCAAAGAATCTGGAAAAGAAAAAAAATTTTTTTCGAAGTTTGGAAACTTCGTTTGAATCACTTTTTTTCCGTTCTTATTTGAGATAACTGGTTCTCTTTCATTATACTAGTTTGATAGCCTCAATAAACCATATTATGCCCAAAGAATCTCGAAAAGAAAAAAAAATTTTTTCGAAGTTTAGAAACTTCATTAGAATCACTTTTTTTCCGTTCTTATTTCAGATAACTGGTTCTCTTTCATTATACTAGTTTGATAGCCTCAGTAAAGCATATTATGCACAAAGAATCGCGAAAAGAAAAAAAATTTTTTTCGAAGTTTGGAAACTTCATTCGAATCACTTTTTTTCCGTTCTTATTTGAGATAACTGGTTCTCTTTCATTATACTAGTTTGATAGCCTCAGTAAAGCATATTATGCGTAAAGAATCTCGAAAAGAAAAAAAAATTTTTTCGAAGTTTGGAAACTTCGTTAGAATCACTTTTTTCCGTTCTTATTTGAGATAACTGGTTCTCTTTCATTATACTAGTTTGATAGCCTCAGAAAAGCATATTATGCACAAAGAATCTCGAAAAGAAAAAAATTTTTTTTCGAAGTTTGGAAACTTCGTTTGAATCACTTTTTTTCCGTTCTTATTTGAGATAACTGGTTCTCTTTCATTACACTAGTTTGATAGCCTCAGTAAAGCATATTATGCACAAAGAATCGCGAAAAGAAAAAAAATTTTTGTCGAAGTTTGGAAACTTCATTAGAATCATTTTTTTTCCGTTCTTATTTGAGATAACTGGTTCTCTTTCATTATACTAGTTTGGTAGCCTCAGTAAAGCATACTATGCGCAAAGAATCTCGAAAAGAAAAAAATTTTTTTTCGAAGTTTGGAAACGTCGTTTGAATCACTTTTTTCCGTTCTTATTTGAGATTACTGGTTCTCTTTCATTATAGTAGTTTGATAGCCTCAGAAAAGCATATTATGCACAAAGAATCTCGAAAAGAAAAAAATTTTTTTTCGAAGTTTGGAAACTTCATTAGAATCACTTTTTTTCCGTTCTTATTTGAGATAACTGGTTCTCTTTCATTATACTAGTTTGATAGCCTCAGTAAAGCATATTATGCGCAAAGAATCTGGAAAAGAAAAAAAATTTTTTTCCAAGTTTGGAAACTTCGTTAGAATCACTTTTTTTCCGTTCTTATTTGAGATAACTGGTTTTCTTTCATTACACTAGTTTGATAGCCTCAGTAAAGCATATTATGCACAAAGAATCGCGAAAAGAAAAAAAATTTTTTTCCAAGTTTGGAAACTTCATTAGAATCACTTTTTTTCCGTTCTTATTTGAGATAACTGGTTCTCTTTCATTATACTAGTTTGGTAACCTCAGTAAATTATGCGCAAAGAATCTGGAAAAGAAAAAAAAATTTTTTCGAAGTTTGGAAACTTCGTTTGAATCACTTTTTTTCCGTTCTTATTTGAGATAACTGGTTCTCTTTCATTATAATAGTTTGATAGCCTCAGAAAAGCATATTATGCGCAAAGAATCTCTAAAAGAAAAAAAATTTTTTTCGAAGTTTGGAAACTTCCTTTGAATCACTTTTTTTCCGTTCTTATTTGAGATAACTGGTTCTCTTTCATTATACTAGTTTGATAGCCTCAATAAAGCATATTATGCCCAAAGAATCTCGAAAAGAAAAAAATTTTTTTTCGAAGTTTGGAAACTTCGTTTGAATCAATTTTTTTCCGTTCTTATTTGAGATAACTGGTTTTCTTTCATTACGCTAGTTCGATAGCCTCAGTAAAGCATATTATGCACAAAGAATCGCGAAAAGAAAAAAAATTTTTTTCGAAGTTTGGAAACTTCATTAGAATCACTTTTTTTCCGTTCTTATTTGAGATAACTGGTTCACTTTCATTATACTAGTTTGGTAGCCTCAGTAAAGCATATTATGCGCAAAGAATCTGGAAAAGAAAAAAAATTTTTTTCGAAGTTTGGAAACTTCGTTTGAATCACTTTTTTTCCGTTCTTATTTGAGATAACTGGTTCTCTTTCATTATACTAGTTTGATAGCCTCAGAAAAGCATATTATGCGCAAAGAATCTCGAAAAGAAAAAAATTTTTTTTCGAAGTTTGGAAACTGCGTTTGAACCACTTTTTTTCCGTTCTTATTTGAGATAACTGGTTCTCTTTCATTATACTAGTTTGATACCCTCAGCAAAGCATATTATGCGCAAAGAATCTGGAAAAGAAAAAAAATTTTTTTCGAAGTTTGGAAACGTCGTTTGAATCACTTTTTTCCGTTCTTATTTGAGATTACTGGTTCTCTTTCATTATAGTAGTTTGATAGCCTCAGAAAAGCATAAGAATCTCGAAAAGAAAAAAATTTTTTTTCGAAGTTTGGAAACGTCGTTTGAATCACTTTTTTCCGTTCTTATTTGAGATTACTGGTTCTCTTTCATTATACTAGTTTTATAGCCTCAGAAAAGCATATTATGCACCAAGAATCTCGAAAAGAAAAAAATTTTTTTTCGAAGTTTGGACACTTCGTTTGAATCACTTTTTTTCCGTTCTTATTTGAGATAACTGGTTCTCTTTCATTATACTAGTTTGATAGCCTCAGTAAAGGATATTATGCACAAAGAATCGCGAAAAGAAAAAAAATTTTTTTCGTAGTTTGGAAACTTCATTAGAATCACTTTTTTTCCGTTCTTATTTGAGATAACTGGTTCTCTTTCATTATATTAGTTTGATAGCCTCAGTAAAGCATATTATGCGCAAAGAATCTGGAAAAGAAAAAAAATTTTTTTCGAAGTTTGGAAACGTCGTTTGAATCACTTTTTTCCGTTCTTGTTTGAGATTACTGGTTCTCTTTCATTATAGTAGTTTGATAGCCTCAGAAAAGCATATTATGCACAAAGAATCTCGAAAAGAAAAAAATTTTTTTTCGAAGTTTGGAAACGTCGTTTGAATCACTTTTTTCCGTTCTTATTTGAGATTACTGGTTCTCTTTCATTATACTAGTTTGATAGCCTCAGAAAAGCATATTATGCACAAAGAATCTCGAAAAGAAAAAAATTTTTTTTCGAAGTTTGGAAACTTCGTTTGAATCACTTTTTTTCCGTTCTTATTTGAGATAACTGGTTCTCTTTCATTACACTAGTTTGATAGCCTCAGTAAAGCATATTATGCACAAAGAATCGCGAAAAGAAAAAAAATTTTTTTCGAAGTTTGGAAACTTCCTTAGAATCACTTTTTTTCCGTTCTTATTTGAGATAACTGGTTCTCTTTCATTATACTAGTTTGATAGCCTCAGAAAAGCATATTATGCGCAAAGAATCTCGAAAAGAAAAAAAATTTTTTTCGAAGTTTGAAAACTTCGTTTGAATCACTTTTTTTCCCTTCTTATTTGAGATAACTGGTTCTCTTTCATTATACTAGTTTGATAGCCTCAATAAAGCATATTATGCCCAAAGAATCTCGAAAAGAAAAAAAAATTTTTTCGAAGTTTAGAAACTTCATTAGAATCACTTTTTTTCCGTTCTTATTTGAGATAACTGGTTCTCTTTCATTATACTAGTTTGATAGCCTCAGTAAAGCATATTATGCACAAAGAATCGCGAAAAGAAAAAAAAATTTTTTCGAAGTTTGGAAACTTCGTTTGAATCACTTTTTTTCCGTTCTTATTTGAGATAACTGGTTCTCTTTCATTATACTAGTTTGATAGCCTCAGTAAAGCATATTATGCACAAAGAATCGCGAAAAGAAAAAAATTTTTTTTCGAAGTTTGGAAACTTCATTAGAATCACTTTTTTTCCGTTCTTATTTGAGATAACTGGTTCTCTTTCATTATACTAGTTTGATAGCCTCAGTAAAGCATATTATGCACAAAGAATCTCGAAAAGAAAAAAAATTTTTTTCGAAGTATGGATTCTTCGTTAGAATCAGTTTTTTTCCGTTCAAATTTGAGATAACTGGTTCTCATTCATTGTACTAATTTGAAAGCCTCAGTAAAGCATATTATGCGCAAAGAATCTGGAAAAGAAAAAAAATTTTTTTCGTAGTTTGGAAACTTCGTTAGAATATCTTTTTTTCCGTTCTTATTTGAGATAACTGGTTCTCTTTCATTATACTAGTTTGATACCCTCAGGAAAGCATATTATGCGCAAAGAATCTCGAAAAGAAAAAAGATTTTTTTCGATGTTTGGAAACTTCGTTTGAATCATTTTTTTTCCGTTCTTATTTAAGATAACTGGTTCTCTTTCATTATACTAGTTTGATAGCCTCATTAAAGCATATTATGCGCAAAGAATCTCGAAAAGAAAAAAAAATTTTTGCGAAATTTGGAAACTTCGTTAGAATCACTTTTTTTCCGTTCTTATTTGAAATAACTGGTTCTCTTTCAGTATACTAGTTTGATAGCCTCAGTAAAGCATATTATGCGCAAAGAATCTCGAAAAGAAAAAAATTTTTTTTCCAAGTTTGGAAACTTCGTTAGAATCACTTTTTTTCCGTTCTTAATTGAGATAACTGGTTCTCTTTCATTATACTAGTTTGATAGCCTCAATAAAGCATATTATGCCCAAAGAATCTCGAAAAGAAAAAACTTTTTTTTCGAAGTTTGGAAACTTCGTTTGAATCAATTTTTTTCCGTTCTTATTTGAGATAACTGGTTTTCTTTCATTACACTAGTTTGATAGCCTCAGTAAAGCATATTATGCACAAAGAATCGCGAAAAGAAAAGAAATTTTTTTCGAAGTTTGGAAACTTCATTAGAATCACTTTTTTTCCGTTCTTATTTGAGATAACTGGTTCTCATGCATTATACTAGTTTGGTAGCCTCAGTAAAGCATATTATGCGCAAAGAATCTGGAAAAGAAAAGAAATTTTTTTCGAAGTTTGGAAACTTCGTTTGAACCACTTTTTTTCCGTTCTTATTTGAGATAACTGGTTCTCTTTCATTATACTAGTTTGATACACTCAGGAAAGCATATTATGCGCAAAGAATCTCGAAAAGAAAAAAAATTTTTTTCGAAGTTTGGAAACGTCATTTGAATCACTTTTTTCCGTTCTTATTTGAGATTACTGGTTCTCTTTCATTATAGTAGTTTGATAGCCTCAGAAAAGCATAAGAATTTCGAAAAGAAAAAAATTTTTTTTCGAAGTTTGGAAACGTCGTTTGAATCACTTTATTCCGTTCTTATTTGAGATTACTGGTTCTCTTTCATTATACTAGTTTTATAGCCTCAGAAAAGCATATTATGCACCAAGAATCTCGAAAAGAAAAAAATTTTTTTTCGAAGTTTGGACACTTCGTTTGAATCACTTTTTTTCCGTTCTTATTTGAGAGAACTGGTTCTCTTTCATGATACTAGTTTGATAGCCTCAGTAAAGCATATTATGCACAAAGAATCGCGAAAAGAAAAAAAATTTTTTTCGAAGTTTGGAAACTTCCTTAGAATCACTTTTTTTCCGTTCTTATTTGAGATAACTGGTTCTCTTTCATTATACTAGTTTGATAGCCTCAGTAAAGCATATTATGCGCAAAGAATCTGGAAAAGAAAAAAAAAATTTTTCGAAGTTTGGAAACGTCGTTTGAATCACTTTTTTCCGTTCTTATTTGAGATTACTGGTTCTCTTTCATTATAGTAGTTTGATAGCCTCAGAAAAGCATATTATGCACAAAGAATCTCGAAAAGAAAAAAAATTTCTTTCTAAGTTTGGAAACTTCCTTAGAATCACTTTTTTTCCGTTCTTATTTGAGATAACTGGTTCTCTTACATTATACTAGTTTGGTAGCCTCAGTAAAGCATATTATGCGCAAAGAATCTGGAAAAGAAAAAAAATTTTTTTCGAAGTTTGGAAACTTCATTAGAATCACTTTTTTTCCGTTCTTATTTGAGATAACTGGTTCTCTTTCATTATACTAGTTTGGTAGCCTCAGTAAAGCATATTATGCGCAAAGAATCTGGAAAAGAAAAAAAATTTTTTTCGAAGTTTGGAAACTTCGTTTGAATCACTTTTTTTCCTTTCTTATTTGAGATAACTGGTTCTCTTTCATTATACTAGTTTGATAGCCTCAGAAAAGCATATTATGCGCAAAGAATCTCGAAAAGAAAAAAATTTTTTTTCGAAGTTTGAAAACTTCGTTTGAATCCCTTTTTTTCCGTTCTTATTTGAGATAACTGGTTCTCTTTCATTATACTAGTTTGATAGCCTCAATAAAGCATATTATGCCCAAAGAATCTCGAAAAGAAAAAAAAATTTTTTCGAAGTTTGGAAACTTCGTTTGAATCACTTTTTTTCCGTTCTTATTTGAGATAACTGGTTCTCTTTCATTATACTAGTTTGATAGCCTCAGTAAAGCATATTATGCACAAAGAATCGCGAAAAGAAAAAAATTTTTTTTCGAAGTTTGGAAACTTCATTAGAATCACTTTTTTTCCGTTCTTATTTGAGATAACTGGTTCTCTTTCATTATACTAGTTTGATAGCCTCAGTAAAACATATTATGCACAAAGAATCTCGAAAAGAAAAAAAATTTTTTTCGAAGTTTGGATTCTTCGTTAGAATCAGTTTTTTTCCGTTCAAATTTGAGATAACTGATTCTCATTCATTGTACTAATTTGAAAGCCTCAGTAAAGCATATTATGCGCAAAGAATCTGGAAAAGAAAAAAAATTTTTTTCGAAGTTTGGAAACTTCGTTTGAATCACTTTTTTTCCTTTCTTATTTGAGATAACTGGTTCTCTTTCATTACACTAGTTTGATAGCCTCAGAAAAGCATATTATGCCCAAAGAATCTCGAAAAGAAAAAAATTTTTTTTCGAAGTTTGAAAACTTCGTTTGAATCCCTTTTTTTCCGTTCTTATTTGAGATAACTGGTTCTCTTTCATTATACTAGTTTGATAGCCTCAATAAAGCATATTATGCCCAAAGAATCTCGAAAAGAAAAAAAAATTTTTTCGAAGTTTAGAAACTTCATTAGAATCACTTTTTTTCCGTTCTTATTTGAGATAACTGGTTCTCTTTCATTATACTAGTTTGATAGCCTCAGTAAAGCATATTATGCGCAAAGAATCTGGAAAAGAAAAAAAAAATTTTTCGAAGTTTGGAAACGTCGTTTGAATCACTTTTTTCCGTTCTTATTTGAGATTACTGGTTCTCTTTCATTATAGTAGTTTGATAGCCTCAGAAAAGCATATTATGCACAAAGAATCTCGAAAAGAAAAAAAATTTCTTTCGAAGTTTGGAAACTTCCTTAGAATCACTTTTTTTCCGTTCTTATTTGAGATAACTGGTTCTCTTACATTATACTAGTTTGGTAGCCTCAGTAAAGCATATTATGCGCAAAGAATCTGGAAAAGAAAAAAAATTTTTTTCGAAGTTTGGAAACTTCATTAGAATCACTTTTTTTCCGTTCTTATTTGAGATAACTGGTTCTCTTTCATTATACTAGTTTGGTAGCCTCAGTAAAGCATATTATGCGCAAAGAATCTGGAAAAGAAAAAAAATTTTTTTCGAAGGTTGGAAACTTCTTTTGAATCACTTTTTTTCCTTTCTCATTTGAGATAACTGGTTCTCTTTCATTATACTAGTTTGATAGCCTCAGAAAAGCATATTATGCGCAAAGAATCTCGAAAAGAAAAAAATTTTTTTTCGAAGTTTGAAAACTTCGTTTGAATCCCTTTTTTTCCGTTCTTATTTGAGATAACTGGTTCTCTTTCATTATACTAGTTTGATAGCCTCAATAAAGCATATTATGCCCAAAGAATCTCGAAAAGAAAAAAAAATTTTTTCGAAGTTTAGAAACTTCATTAGAATCACTTTTTTTCCGTTCTTATTTGAGATAACTGGTTCTCTTTCATTATAGTAGTTTGATAGCCTCAGAAAAGCATATTATGCGCAAAGAATCTGGAAAAGAAAAAAAATTTTTTTCGAAGTTTGGAAACGTCGTTTGAATCACTTTTTTCCGTTCTTGTTTGAGATTACTGGTTCTCTTTCATTATAGTAGTTTGATAGCCTCAGAAAAGCATATTATGCACAAAGAATCTCGAAAAGAAAAAAATTTTTTTTCGAAGTTTGGAAACGTCGTTTGAATCACTTTTTTCCGTTCTTATTTGAGATTACTGGTTCTCTTTCATTATACTAGTTTGATAGCCTCAGAAAAGCATATTATGCACAAAGAATCTCGAAAAGAAAAAAATTTTTTTTCGAAGTTTGGAAACTTCGTTTGAATCACTTTTTTTCCGTTCTTATTTGAGATAACTGGTTCTCTTTCATTACACTAGTTTGATAGCCTCAGTAAAGCATATTATGCACAAAGAATCGCGAAAAGAAAAAAAATTTTTTTCGAAGTTTGGAAACTTCCTTAGAATCACTTTTTTTCCGTTCTTATTTGAGATAACTGGTTCTCTTTCATTATACTAGTTTGATAGCCTCAATAAAGCATATTATGCCCAAAGAATCTCGAAAAGAAAAAAAAATTTTTTCGAAGTTTAGAAACTTCCTTAGAATCACTTTTTTTCCGTTCTTATTTGAGATAACTGGTTCTCTTTCATTATACTAGTTTGATAGCCTCAGAAAAGCATATTATGCGCAAAGAATCTCGAAAAGAAAAAAATTTTTTTTCGAAGTTTGAAAACTTCGTTTGAATCACTTTTTTTCCCTTCTTATTTGAGATAACTGGTTCTCTTTCATTATACTAGTTTGATAGCCTCAATAAAGCATATTATGCCCAAAGAATCTCGAAAAGAAAAAAAAATTTTTTCGAAGTTTAGAAACTTCATTAGAATCACTTTTTTTCCGTTCTTATTTGAGATAACTGGTTCTCTTTCATTATACTAGTTTGATAGCCTCAGTAAAGCATATTATGCACAAAGAATCGCGAAAAGAAAAAAAATTTTTTTCGAAGTTTGGAAACTTCGTTTGAATCACTTTTTTTCCGTTCTTATTTGAGATAACTGGTTCTCTTTCATTATACTAGTTTGATAGCCTCAGTAAAGCATATTATGCACAAAGAATCGCGAAAAGAAAAAAATTTTTTTTCGAAGTTTGGAAACTTCATTAGAATCACTTTTTTTCCGTTCTTATTTGAGATAACTGGTTCTCTTTCATTATACTAGTTTGATAGCCTCAGTAAAGCATATTATGCACAAAGAATCTCGAAAAGAAAAAAAATTTTTTTCGAAGTTTGGATTCTTCGTTAGAATCAGTTTTTTTCCGTTCAAATTTGAGATAACTGGTTCTCATTCATTGTACTAATTTGAAAGCCTCAGTAAAGCATATTATGCGCAAAGAATCTGGAAAAGAAAAAAAATTTTTTTCGTAGTTTGGAAACTTCGTTAGAATAACTTTTTTTCCGTTCTTATTTGAGATAACTGGTTCTCTTTCATTATACTAGTTTGATACCCTCAGGAAAGCATATTATGCGCAAAGAATCTCGAAAAGAAAAAAGATTTTTTTCGATGTTTGGAAACTTCGTTTGAATCACTTTTTTTCCGTTCTTATTTAAGATAACTGGTTCTCTTTCATTATACTAGTTTGATAGCCTCATTAAAGCATATTATGCGCAAAGAATCTCGAAAAGAAAAAAAAATTTTTGCGAAATTTGGAAACTTCGTTAGAATCACTTTTTTTCCGTTCTTATTTGAAATAACTGGTTCTCTTTCAGTATACTAGTTTGATAGCCTCAGTAAAGCATATTATGCGCAAAGAATCTCGAAAAGAAAAAAATTTTTTTTCCAAGTTTGGAAACTTCGTTAGAATCACTTTTTTTCCGTTCTTAATTGAGATAACTGGTTCTCTTTCATTATACTAGTTTGATAGCCTCAATAAAGCATATTATGCCCAAAGAATCTCGAAAAGAAAAAACTTTTTTTTCGAAGTTTGGAAACTTCGTTTGAATCAATTTCTTTCCGTTCTTATTTGAGATAACTGGTTTTCTTTCATTACACTAGTTTGATAGCCTCAGTAAAGCATATTATGCACAAAGAATCGCGAAAAGAAAAGAAATTTTTTTCGAAGTTTGGAAACTTCATTAGAATCACTTTTTTTCCGTTCTTATTTGAGATAACTGGTTCTCATGCATTATACTAGTTTGGTAGCCTCAGTAAAGCATATTATGCGCAAAGAATCTGGAAAAGAAAAAAAATTTTTTTCGAAGTTTGGAAACTTCGTTTGAACCACTTTTTTTCCGTTCTTATTTGAGATAACTGGTTCTCTTTCATTATACTAGTTTGATACACTCAGGAAAGCATATTATGCGCAAAGAATCTCGAAAAGAAAAAAAATTTTTTTCGAAGTTTGGAAACGTCATTTGAATCACTTTTTTCCGTTCTTATTTGAGATTACTGGTTCTCTTTCATTATAGTAGTTTGATAGCCTCAGAAAAGCATAAGAATCTCGAAAAGAAAAAAATTTTTTTTCGAAGTTTGGAAACGTCGTTTGAATCACTTTATTCCGTTCTTATTTGAGATTACTGGTTCTCTTTCATTATACTAGTTTTATAGCCTCAGAAAAGCATATTATGCACCAAGAATCTCGAAAAGAAAAAAATTTTTTTTCGATGTTTGGACACTTCGTTTGAATCACTTTTTTTCCGTTCTTATTTGAGAGAACTGGTTCTCTTTCATGATACTAGTTTGATAGCCTCAGTAAAGCATATTATGCACAAAGAATCGCGAAAAGAAAAAAAATTTTTTTCGAAGTTTGGAAACTTCCTTAGAATCACTTTTTTTCCGTTCTTATTTGAGATAACTGGTTCTCTTTCATTATACTAGTTTGATAGCCTCAGTAAAGCATATTATGCGCAAAGAATCTGGAAAAGAAAAAAAAAATTTTTCGAAGTTTGGAAACGTCGTTTGAATCACTTTTTTCCGTTCTTATTTGAGATTACTGGTTCTCTTTCATTATAGTAGTTTGATAGCCTCAGAAAAGCATATTATGCACAAAGAATCTCGAAAAGAAAAAAAATTTCTTTCGAAGTTTGGAAACTTCCTTAGAATCACTTTTTTTCCGTTCTTATTTGAGATAACTGGTTCTCTTACATTATACTAGTTTGGTAGCCTCAGTAAAGCATATTATGCGCAAAGAATCTGGAAAAGAAAAAAAATTTTTTTCGAAGTTTGGAAACTTCATCATTAGAATCACTTTTTTTCCGTTCTTATTTGAGATAACTGGTTCTCTTTCATTATACTAGTTTGGTAGCCTCAGTAAAGCATATTATGCGCAAAGAATCTGGAAAAGAAAAAAAATTTTTTTCGAAGTTTGGAAACTTCGTTTGAATCACTTTTTTTCCTTTCTTATTTGAGATAACTGGTTCTCTTTCATTATACTAGTTTGATAGCCTCAGAAAAGCATATTATGCGCAAAGAATCTCGAAAAGAAAAAAATTTTTTTTCGAAGTTTGAAAACTTCGTTTGAATCCCTTTTTTTCCGTTCTTATTTGAGATAACTGGTTCTCTTTCATTATACTAGTTTGATAGCCTCAATAAAGCATATTATGCCCAAAGAATCTCGAAAAGAAAAAAAAATTTTTTCGAAGTTTGGAAACTTCGTTTGAATCACTTTTTTTCCGTTCTTATTTGAGATAACTGGTTCTCTTTCATTATACTAGTTTGATAGCCTCAGTAAAGCATATTATGCACAAAGAATCGCGAAAAGAAAAAAATTTTTTTTCGAAGTTTGGAAACTTCATTAGAATCACTTTTTTTCCGTTCTTATTTGAGATAACTGGTTCTCTTTCATTATACTAGTTTGATAGCCTCAGTAAAACATATTATGCACAAAGAATCTCGAAAAGAAAAAAAATTTTTTTCGAAGTTTGGATTCTTCGTTAGAATCAGTTTTTTTCCGTTCAAATTTGAGATAACTGGTTCTCATTCATTGTACTAATTTGAAAGCCTCAGTAAAGCATATTATGCGCAAAGAATCTGGAAAAGAAAAAAAATTTTTTTCGAAGTTTGGAAACTTCGTTTGAATCACTTTTTTTCCTTTCTTATTTGAGATAACTGGTTCTCTTTCATTACACTAGTTTGATAGCCTCAGAAAAGCATATTATGCCCAAAGAATCTCGAAAAGAAAAAAATTTTTTTTCGAAGTTTGAAAACTTCGTTTGAATCCCTTTTTTTCCGTTCTTATTTGAGATAACTGGTTCTCTTTCATTATACTAGTTTGATAGCCTCAATAAAGCATATTATGCCCAAAAAATCTCGAAAAGAAAAAAAAATTTTTTCGAAGTTTAGAAACTTCATTAGAATCACTTTTTTTCCGTTCTTATTTGAGATAACTGGTTCTCTTTCATTATACTAGTTTGATAGCCTCAGTAAAGCATATTATGCGCAAAGAATCTGGAAAAGAAAAAAAAAATTTTTCGAAGTTTGGAAACGTCGTTTGAATCACTTTTTTCCGTTCTTATTTGAGATTACTGGTTCTCTTTCATTATAGTAGTTTGATAGCCTCAGAAAAGCATATTATGCACAAAGAATCTCGAAAAGAAAAAAAATTTCTTTCGAAGTTTGGAAACTTCCTTAGAATCACTTTTTTTCCGTTCTTATTTGAGATAACTGGTTCTCTTACATTATACTAGTTTGGTAGCCTCAGTAAAGCATATTATGCGCAAAGAATCTGGAAAAGAAAAAAAATTTTTTTCGAAGTTTGGAAACTTCATTAGAATCACTTTTTTTCCGTTCTTATTTGAGATAACTGGTTCTCTTTCATTATACTAGTTTGGTAGCCTCAGTAAAGCATATTATGCGCAAAGAATCTGGAAAAGAAAAAAAATTTTTTTCGAAGTTTGGAAACTTCGTTTGAATCACTTTTTTTCCTTTCTTATTTGAGATAACTGGTTCTCTTTCATTATACTAGTTTGATAGCCTCAGAAAAGCATATTATGCGCAAAGAATCTCGAAAAGAAAAAAATTTTTTTTCGAAGTTTGAAAACTTCGTTTGAATCCCTTTTTTTCCGTTCTTATTTGAGATAACTGGTTCTCTTTCATTATACTAGTTTGATAGCCTCAATAAAGCATATTATGCCCAAAGAATCTCGAAAAGAAAAAAAAAATTTTTCGAAGTTTAGAAACTTCATTAGAATCACTTTTTTTCCGTTCTTATTTGAGATAACTGGTTCTCTTTCATTATAGTAGTTTGATAGCCTCAGAAAAGCATATTATGCGCAAAGAATCTGGAAAAGAAAAAAAATTTTTTTCGAAGTTTGGAAACGTCGTTTGAATCACTTTTTTCCGTTCTTGTTTGAGATTACTGGTTCTCTTTCATTATAGTAGTTTGATAGCCTCAGAAAAGCATATTATGCACAAAGAATCTCGAAAAGAAAAAAATTTTTTTTCGAAGTTTGGAAACGTCGTTTGAATCACTTTTTTCCGTTCTTATTTGAGATTACTGGTTCTCTTTCATTATACTAGTTTGATAGCCTCAGAAAAGCATATTATGCACAAAGAATCGCGAAAAGAAAAAAAATTTTTTTCGAAGTTTGGAAACTTCGTTTGAATCACTTTTTTTCCGTTCTTATTTGAGATAACTGGTTCTCTTTCATTATACTAGTTTGATAGCCTCAGTAAAGCATATTATGCACAAAGAATCGCGAAAAGAAAAAAATTTTTTTTCGAAGTTTGGAAACTTCATTAGAATCACTTTTTTTCCGTTCTTATTTGAGATAACTGGTTCTCTTTCATTATACTAGTTTGATAGCCTCAGTAAAGCATATTATGCACAAAGAATCTCGAAAAGAAAAAAAATTTTTTTCGAAGTTTGGATTCTTCGTTAGAATCAGTTTTTTTCCGTTCAAATTTGAGATAACTGGTTCTCATTCATTGTACTAATTTGAAAGCCTCAGTAAAGCATATTATGCGCAAAGAATCTGGAAAAGAAAAAAAATTTTTTTCGTAGTTTGGAAACTTCGTTAGAATAACTTTTTTTCCGTTCTTATTTGAGATAACTGGTTCTCTTTCATTATACTAGTTTGATACCCTCAGGAAAGCATATTATGCGCAAAGAATCTCGAAAAGAAAAAAGATTTTTTTCGATGTTTGGAAACTTCGTTTGAATCACTTTTTTTCCGTTCTTATTTAAGATAACTGGTTCTCTTTCATTATACTAGTTTGATAGCCTCATTAAAGCATATTATGCGCAAAGAATCTCGAAAAGAAAAAAAAATTTTTGCGAAATTTGGAAACTTCGTTAGAATCACTTTTTTTCCGTTCTTATTTGAAATAACTGGTTCTCTTTCAGTATACTAGTTTGATAGCCTCAGTAAAGCATATTATGCGCAAAGAATCTCGAAAAGAAAAAAATTTTTTTTCCAAGTTCGGAAACTTCGTTAGAATCACTTTTTTTCCGTTCTTAATTGAGATAACTGGTTCTCTTTCATTATACTAGTTTGATAGCCTCAATAAAGCATATTATGCCCAAAGAATCTCGAAAAGAAAAAACTTTTTTTTCGAAGTTTGGAAACTTCGTTTGAATCAATTTTTTTCCGTTCTTATTTGAGATAACTGGTTTTCTTTCATTACACTAGTTTGATAGCCTCAGTAAAGCATATTATGCACAAAGAATCGCGAAAAGAAAAAAAATTTTTTTCGAAGTTTGGAAACTTCATTAGAATCACTTTTTTTCCGTTCTTATTTGAGATAACTGGTTCTCATGCATTATACTAGTTTGGTAGCCTCAGTAAAGCATATTATGCGCAAAGAATCTGGAAAAGAAAAAAAATTTTTTTCGAAGTTTGGAAACTTCGTTTGAATCACTTTTTTTCCGTTCTTATTTGAGATAACTGGTTCTCTTTCATTATACTAGTTTGATAGCCTCAGAAAAGCATATTATGCGCAAAGAATCTGGAAAAGAAAAAAATTTTTTTTCGAAGTTTGGAAACTTCGTTTGAACCACTTTTTTTCCGTTCTTATTTGAGATAACTGGTTCTCTTTCATTATACTAGTTTGATACACTCAGGAAAGCATATTATGCGCAAAGAATCTCGAAAAGAAAAAAAATTTTTTTCGAAGTTTGGAAACGTCGTTTGAATCACTTTTTTCCGTTCTTATTTGAGATTACTGGTTCTCTTTCATTATAGTAGTTTGATAGCCTCAGAAAAGCATAAGAATCTCGAAAAGAAAAAAATTTTTTTTCGAAGTTTGGAAACGTCGTTTGAATCACTTTATTCCGTTCTTATTTGAGATTACTGGTTCTCTTTCATTATACTAGTTTTATAGCCTCAGAAAAGCATATTATGCACCAAGAATCTCGAAAAGAAAAAAATTTTTTTTCGAAGTTTGGACACTTCGTTTGAATCACTTTTTTTCCGTTCTTATTTGAGAGAACTGGTTCTCTTTCATGATACTAGTTTGATAGCCTCAGTAAAGCATATTATGCACAAAGAATCGCGAAAAGAAAAAAAATTTTTTTCGAAGTTTGGAAACTTCCTTAGAATCACTTTTTTTCCGTTCTTATTTGAGATAACTGGTTCTCTTTCATTATACTAGTTTGATAGCCTCAGTAAAGCATATTATGCGCAAAGAATCTGGAAAAGAAAAAAAAAATTTTTCGAAGTTTGGAAACGTCGTTTGAATCACTTTTTTCCGTTATTATTTGAGATTACTGGTTCTCTTTCATTATAGTAGTTTGATAGCCTCAGAAAAGCATATTATGCACAAAGAATCTCGAAAAGAAAAAAAATTTCTTTCGAAGTTTGGAAACTTCCTTAGAATCACTTTTTTTCCGTTCTTATTTGAGATAACTGGTTCTCTTACATTATACTAGTTTGGTAGCCTCAGTAAAGCATATTATGCGCAAAGAATCTGGAAAAGAAAAAAAATTTTTTTCGAAGTTTGGAAACTTCATTAGAATCACTTTTTTTCCGTTCTTATTTGAGATAACTGGTTCTCTTTCATTATACTAGTTTGGTAGCCTCAGTAAAGCATATTATGCGCAAAGAATCTGGAAAAGAAAAAAAATTTTTTTCGAAGTTTGGAAACTTCGTTTGAATCACTTTTTTTCCTTTCTTATTTGAGATAACTGGTTCTCTTTCATTATACTAGTTTGATAGCCTCAGAAAAGCATATTATGCGCAAAGAATCTCGAAAAGAAAAAAATTTTTTTTCGAAGTTTGAAAACTTCGTTTGAATCCCTTTTTTCCCGTTCTTATTTGAGATAACTGGTTCTCTTTCATTATACTAGTTTGATAGCCTCAATAAAGCATATTATGCCCAAAGAATCTCGAAAAGAAAAAAAAATTTTTTCGAAGTTTGGAAACTTCGTTTGAATCACTTTTTTTCCGTTCTTATTTGAGATAACTGGTTCTCTTTCATTATCCTAGTTTGATAGCCTCAGTAAAGCATATTATGCACAAAGAATCGCGAAAAGAAAAAAAATTTTTTTCGAAGTTTGGAAACTTCATTAGAATCACTTTTTTTCCGTTCTTATTTGAGATAACTGGTTCTCTTTCATTATACTAGTTTGATAGCCTCAGTAAAACATATTATGCACAAAGAATCTCGAAAAGAAAAAAAATTTTTTTCGAAGTTTGGATTCTTCGTTAGAATCAGTTTTTTTCCGTTCAAATTTGAGATAACTGGTTCTCATTCATTGTACTAATTTGAAAGCCTCAGTAAAGCATATTATGCGCAAAGAATCTGGAAAAGAAAAAAAATTTTTTTCGAAGTTTGGAAACTTCGTTTGAATCACTTTTTTTCCTTTCTTATTTGAGATAACTGGTTCTCTTTCATTACACTAGTTTGATAGCCTCAGAAAAGCATATTATGCCCAAAGAATCTCGAAAAGAAAAAAATTTTTTTTCGAAGTTTGAAAACTTCGTTTGAATCCCTTTTTTTCCGTTCTTATTTGAGATAACTGGTTCTCTTTCATTATACTAGTTTGATAGCCTCAATAAAGCATATTATGCCCAAAGAATCTCGAAAAGAAAAAAAAATTTTTTCGAAGTTTAGAAACTTCATTAGAATCACTTTTTTTCCGTTCTTATTTGAGATAACTGGTTCTCTTTCATTATACTAGTTTGATAGCCTCAGTAAAGCATATTATGCGCAAAGAATCTGGAAAAGAAAAAAAAAATTTTTCGAAGTTTGGAAACGTCGTTTGAATCACTTTTTTCCGTTCTTATTTGAGATTACTGGTTCTCTTTCATTATAGTAGTTTGATAGCCTCAGAAAAGCATATTATGCACAAAGAATCTCGAAAAGAAAAAAAATTTCTTTCGAAGTTTGGAAACTTCCTTAGAATCACTTTTTTTCCGTTCTTATTTGAGATAACTGGTTCTCTTACATTATACTAGTTTGGTAGCCTCAGTAAAGCATATTATGCGCAAAGAATCTGGAAAAGAAAAAAAATTTTTTTCGAAGTTTGGAAACTTCATTAGAATCACTTTTTTTCCGTTCTTATTTGAGATAACTGGTTCTCTTTCATTATACTAGTTTGATAGCCTCAGAAAAGCATATTATGCGCAAAGAATCTCGAAAAGAAAAAAATTTTTTTTCGAAGTTTGAAAACTTCGTTTGAATCCCTTTTTTTCCGTTCTTATTTGAGATAACTGGTTCTCTTTCATTATACTAGTTTGATAGCCTCAATAAAGCATATTATGCCCAAAGAATCTCGAAAAGAAAAAAAAAATTTTTCGAAGTTTAGAAACTTCATTAGAATCACTTTTTTTCCGTTCTTATTTGAGATAACTGGTTCTCTTTCATTATACTAGTTTGATAGCCACAGTAAAGCATATTATGCACAAATAATCGCGAAAAGAAAAAAAATTTTTTTCGAAGTTTGGAAACTTCGAATGAATCACTTTTTTTCCGTTCTTATTTGAGATAACTGGTTCTCTTTCATTATACTAGTTTGATAGCCTCAGTAAAGCATATTATGCACAAAGAATCGCGAAAAGAAAAAAATTTTTTTTCGAAGTTTGGAAACTTCATTAGAATCACTTTTTTTCCGTTCTTATTTGAGATAACTGGTTCTCTTTCATTATACTAGTTTGATAGCCTCAGTAAAGCATATTATGCACAAAGAATCTCGAAATGAAAAAAAATTTTTTTCGAAGTTTGGATTCTTCGTTAGAATCAGTTTTTTTCCGTTCAAATTTGAGATAACTGGTTCTCATTCATTGTACTAATTTGAAAGCCTCAGTAAAGCATATTATGCGCAAAGAATCTGGAAAAGAAAAAAAATTTTTTTCGAAGTTTGGAAACTTCGTTTGAATCACTTTTTTTCCTTTCTTATTTGAGATAACTGGTTCTCTTTCATTACACTAGTTTGATAGCCTCAGAAAAGCATATTATGCGCAAAGAATCTCGAAAAGAAAAAAATTTTTTTTCGAAGTTTGAAAACTTCGTTTGAATCCCTTTTTTTCCGTTCTTATTTGAGATAACTGGTTCTCTTTCATTATACTAGTTTGATAGCCTCAATAAAGCATATTATGCCCAAAGAATCTCGAAAAGAAAAAAAAAATTTTTCGAAGTTTAGAAACTTCATTAGAATCACTTTTTTTTCCGTTCTTATTTGAGATAACTGGTTCTCTTTCATTATACTAGTTTGATAGCCACAGTAAAGCATATTATTCACAAAGAATCGCGAAAAGAAAAAAAATTTTTTTCGAAGTTTGGAAACTTCGTTTCAATCACTTTTTTTCCGTTCTTATTTGAGATAACTGGTTCTCTTTCATTATACTAGTTTGATAGCCTCAGTAAAGCATATTATGCACAAAGAATCGCGAAAAGAAAAAAATTTTTTTTCGAAGTTTGGAAACTTCATTAGAATCACTTTTTTTCCGTTCTTATTTGAGATAACTGTTCTCTTTCATTATAGTAGTTTGATAGCCTCAGAAAAGCATAAGAATCTCGAAAAGAAAAAAAATTTTTTTCCAAGTTTGGAAACGTCGTTTGAATCACTTTTTTCCGTTCTTATTTGAGATTACTGGTTCTCTTTCATTATACTAGTTTTATAGCCTCAGAAAAGCATATTATGCACCAAGAATCTCGAAAAGAAAAAAATTTTTTTTCGAAGTTTGGTCACTTCGTTTGAATCACTTTTTTTCCGTTCTTATTTGAGATAACTGGTTCTCTTTCATTATACTAGTTTGATAGCCTCAGTAAAGGATATTATGCACAAAGAATCGCGAAAAGAAAAAAAATTTTTTTCGAAGTTTGGAAACTTCATTAGAATCACTTTTTTACCGTTCTTATTTGAGATAACTGGTTCTCTTTCATTATACTAGTTTCATAGCCTCAGTAAAGCATATTATGCGCAAAGAATCTGGAAAAGAAAAAAAATTTTTTTCGAAGTTTGGAAACGTCGTTTGAATCACTTTTTTCCGTTCTTATTTGAGATTATTGGTTCTCTTTCATTATAGTAGTTTGATAGCCTCAGAAAAGCATATTATGCACAAAGAATCTCGAAAAGAAAAAAAATTTTTTTTCGAAGTTTGGAAACGTCGTTTGAATCACTTTATTCCGTTCTTATTTGAGATAACTGGTTCTCTTTCATTATACTAGTTTGATGGCCTCAGTAAAGCATATTATGCGCAAAGAATCTGGAAAAGAAAAAAAATTTTTTTCGAAGTTTGGAAACGTCGTTTGAATCACTTTTTTCCGTTCAAATTTGAGATTACTGGTTCTCTTTCATTATAGTAGTTTGTTAGCCTCAGAAAAGCATATTATGCACAAAGAATCTCGAAAAGAAAAAAATTTTTTTTCGAAGTTTGGAAACGTCGTTTGAATCACTTTTTTCCGTTCTTATTTGAGATTACTGGTTCTCTTTCATTATACTAGTTTGATAGCCTCAGAAAAGCATATTATGCACAAAGAATCTCGAAAAGAAAAAAATTTTTTTTCGAAGTTTGGAAACTTCGTTTCAATCACATTTTTTCCGTTCTTATTTGAGATAACTGGTTCTCTTTCATTACACTAGTTTGATAGCCTCAGTAAAGCATATTATGCACAAAGAATCGCGAAAAGAAAAAAAAATTTTTTCGAAGTTTGGAAACTTCCTTAGAATCACTTTTTTTCCGTTCTTATTTGAGATAACTGGTTCTCTTTCATTATACTAGTTTGGTAGCCTCAGTAAAGCATATTATGCGCAAAGAATCTGGAAAAGAAAAAAAATTTTTTTCGAAGTTTGGAAACTTCATTAGAATCACTTTTTTTCCGTTCTTATTTGAGATAACTGGTTCTCTTTCATTATACTAGTTTGGTAGCCTCAGTAAAGCATATTATGCCCAAAGAATCTGGAAAAGAAAAAAAATTTTTTTCGAAGTTTGGAAACTTCGTTTGAATCACTTTTTTTCCGTTCTTATTTGAGATAACTGGTTCTCTTTCATTATACTAGTTTGATAGCCTCAGAAAAGCATATTATGCGCAAAGAATCTCGAAAAGAAAAAAATTTTTTTTCGAAGTTTGAAAACTTCGTTTGAATCACTTTTTTTCCCTTCTTATTTGAGATAACTGGTTCTCTTTCATTATTCTAGTTTGATACCCTCAGGAAAGCATATTATGCGCAAAGAATCTCGAAAAGAAAAAAAATTTTTTTCGAAGTTTGGAAACGTCGTTTGAATCACTTTTTTCCGTTCTTATTTGAGATTACTGGTTCTCTTTCATTATAGTAGTTTGATAGCCTCAGAAAAGCATAAGAATCTCGAAAAGAAAAAAATTTTTTTTCGAAGTTTGGAAACGTCGTTTGAATCACTTTTTTCCGTTCTTATTTGAGATTACTGGTTCTCTTTCATTATACTAGTTTTATAGCCTCAGAAAAGCATATTATGCACCAAGAATCTCGAAAAGAAAAAAATTTTTTTTCGAAGTTTGGACACTTCGTTTGAATCACTTTTTTTCCGTTCTTATTTGAGATAACTGGTTTTCTTTCATTACACTAGTTTGATAGCCTCAGTAAAGCATATTATGCACAAAGAATCGCGAAAAGAAAAAAAATTTTTTTCGAAGTTTGGAAACTTCATTAGAATCACTTTTTTTCCGTTCTTATTTGAGATAACTGGTTCTCTTTCATTATACTAGTTTGGTAGCCTCAGTAAAGCATATTATGCGCAAAGAATCTGGAAAAGAAAAAAAATTTTTTTCGAAGTTTGGAAACTTCGTTTGAATCACTTTTTTTCCGTTCTTATTTGAGATAACTGGTTCTCTTTCATTATACTAGTTTGATAGCCTCAGAAAAGCATATTATGCGCAAAGAATCTCGAAAAGAAAAAAAATTTTTTTCGAAGTTTGGAAACTTCGTTTGAACCACTTTTTTTCCGTTCTTATTTGAGATAACTGGTTCTCTTTCATTATACTAGTTTGATACCCTCAGGAAAGCATATTATGCGCAAAGAATCTCGAAAAGAAAAAAAATTTTTTTCGAAGTTTGGAAACGTCGTTTGAATCACTTTTTTCCGTTCTTATTTGAGATTACTGGTTCTCTTTCATTATAGTAGTTTGATAGCCTCAGAAAAGCATAAGAATCTCGAAAAGAAAAAAATTTTTTTTCGAAGTTTGGAAACGTCGTTTGAATCACTTTTTTCCGTTCTTATTTGAGATTACTGGTTCTCTTTCATTATACTAGTTTTATAGCCTCAGAAAAGCATATTATGCACCAAGAATCTCGAAAAGAAAAAAATTTTTTTTCGAAGTTTGGAAACGTCGTTTGAATCACTTTATTCCGTTCTTATTTGAGATTACTGGTTCTCTTTCATTATAGTAGTTTGATAGCCTCAGAAAAGCATATTATGCACAAAGAATCTCGAAAAGAAAAAAATTTTTTTTCGAAGTTTGGAAACGTCGTTTGAATCACTTTTTTCCGTTCTTATTTGAGATTACTGGAACTCTTTCATTATACTAGTTTGATAGCCTCAGAAAAGCATATTATGCACAAAGAATCTCGAAAAGAAAAAAATTTTTTTTCGAAGTTTGGAAACTTCGTTTGAATCACTTTTTTTCCGTTCTTATTTGAGATAACTGGTTCTCTTTCATTACACTAGTTTGATAGCCTCAGTAAAGCATATTATGCACAAAGAATCGCGAAAAGAAAAAAAATTTCTTTCGAAGTTTGGAAACTTCCTTAGAATCACTTTTTTTCCGTTCTTATTTGAGATAACTGGTTCTCTTTCATTATACTAGTTTGGTAGCCTCAGTAAAGCATATTATGCGCAAAGAATCTGGAAAAGAAAAAAAATTTTTTTCGAAGTTTGGAAACTTCATTAGAATCTCTTTTTTTCCGTTCTTATTTGAGATAACTGGTTCTCTTTCATTATACTAGTTTGGTAGCCTCAGTAAAGCATATTATGCGCAAAGAATCTGGAAAAGAAAAAAAATTTATTTCGAAGTTTGGAAACTTCGTTTGAATCACTTTTTTTCCTTTCTTATTTGAGATAACTGGTTCTCTTTCATTATACTAGTTTGATAGCCTCAGAAAAGCATATTATGCGCAAAGAATCTCGAAAAGAAAAAAATTTTTTTTCGAAGTTTGAAAACTTCGTTTGAATCCCTTTTTTTCCGTTCTTATTTGAGATAACTGGTTCTCTTTCATTATACTAGTTTGATAGCCTCAATAAAGCATATTATGCCCAAAGAATCTCGAAAAGAAAAAAAAAATTTTTCGAAGTTTAGAAACTTCATTAGAATCACTTTTTTTCCGTTCTTATTTGAGATAACTGGTTCTTTTTCATTGTACTAGTTTGACAGCCACAGTAAAGCATATTATGCACAAAGAATCGCGAAAAGAAAAAAAATTTTTTTCGAAGTTTGGAAACTTCGTTTGAATCACTTTTTTTCCGTTCTTATTTGAGATAACTGGTTCTCTTTCATTATACTAGTTTAATAGCCTCAGTAAAGCATATTATGCACAAAGAATCTCGAAAAGAAAAAAAATTTTTTTCGAAGTTTGGATTCTTCGTTAGAATCAGTTTTTTTCCGTTCAAATTTGAGATAACTGGTTCTCATTCATTGTACTAATTTGAAAGCCTCAGTAAAGCATATTATGCGCAAAGAATCTGGAAAAGAAAAAAAAATTTTTTCGTAGTTTGGAAACTTCGTTAGAATCACTTTTTTTCCCTTCTTATTTGAGATAACTGGTTCTCTTTCATTATACTAGTTTGATACCCTCAGGAAAGCATATTATGCGCAAAGAATCTCGAAAAGAAAAAAGTTTTTTTTCGATGTTTGGAAACTTCGTTTGAATCACTTTTTTTCCGTTCTTATTTAAGATAACTGGTTCTCTTTCATTATACTAGTTTGATAGCCTCATTAAAGCATATTATGCGCAAAGAATCTCGAAAAGAAAAAAAAATTTTTGCGAAATTTGGAAACTTCGTTAGAATCACTTTTTTTCCGTTCTTATTTGAAATAACTGGTTCTCTTTCAGTATACTAGTTTGATAGCCTCAGTAAAGCATATTATGCGCAAAGAATCTCGAAAAGAAAAAAATTTTTTTTCCAAGTTTGGAAACTTCGTTAGAATCACTTTTTTTCCGTTCTTATTTGAGATAACTGGTTCTCTTTCATTATACTACTTTGATAGCCTCAGAAAACCATATTATGCGCAAAGAATCTCGAAAAAAAAAATTTTTTTTCGAAGTTTTGAAACTTCGTTTGAATCACTTTGTTTCCGTTCTTATTTGAGATAACTGGTTCTCTTTCATTATACTAGTTTGATAGCCTCAGTAAAGCATATTATGCGCAAAGAATCTCGAAAAGAAAAAATTTTTTTTTCCAAGTTTGGAAACTTCGTTAGAATCACTTTTTTTCCGTTCTTATTTGAGATAACTGGTTCTCTTTCATTATACTACTTTGGTAGCCTCAGAAAACCATATTATGCGCAAAGAATCTCTAAAAAAAGAAAATTTTTTTCGAAGTTTGGAAACTTCGTTTGAATCACTTTTTTTCCGTTCTTATTTGAGATAACTGGTTCTCTTTCATTATTCTAGTTTGATAGCCTCAGTAAAGCATATTATGCACAAAGAATCCCGAAAAGAAAAAAAATTTTTTTCGAAGTTTGGAAACTTCATTAGAATCACTTTTTTTCCGTTCTTATTTGAGATAACTGGTTCTCTTTCATTATACTAGTTTGATAGCCTCAGTAAAGCATATTATGCGCAAAGAATCTGGAAAAAAAAAAAAAAATTTTCCAAGTTTGGAAACTTCGTTAGAATCACTTTTTTTCCGTTCTTATTTGAGATAACTTGTTCTCTTTCATTATACTAGTTTGATAGCCTCAGTAAAGCATATTATGCCCAAAGAATCTCGAAAAGAAAAAAAAATTTTTTCGAAGTTTAGAAACTTCATTAGAATCACTTTTTTTCCGTTCTTATTTGAGATAACTGGTTCTCTTTCATTATACTAGTTTGGTAGCCTCAGTAAAGCATATTATGCGCAAAGAATCTGGAAAAGAAAAAAAATTTTTTTCGAAGTTTGGAAACTTCATTAGAATCTCTTTTTTTCCGTTCTTATTTGAGATAACTGGTTCTCTTTCATTATACTAGTTTGGTAGCCTCAGTAAAGCATATTATGCGCAAAGAATCTGGAAAAGAAAAAAAATTTATTTCGAAGTTTGGAAACTTCGTTTGAATCACTTTTTTTCCTTTCTTATTTGAGATAACTGGTTCTCTTTCATTATACTAGTTTGATAGCCTCAGAAAAGCATATTATGCGCAAAGAATCTCGAAAAGAAAAAAATTTTTTTTCGAAGTTTGAAAACTTCGTTTGAATCCCTTTTTTTCCGTTCTTATTTGAGATAACTGGTTCTCTTTCATTATACTAGTTTGATAGCCTCAATAAAGCATATTATGCCCAAAGAATCTCGAAAAGAAAAAAAAAATTTTTCGAAGTTTAGAAACTTCATTAGAATCACTTTTTTTCCGTTCTTATTTGAGATAACTGGTTCTTTTTCATTGTACTAGTTTGACAGCCACAGTAAAGCATATTATGCACAAAGAATCGCGAAAAGAAAAAAAATTTTTTTCGAAGTTTGGAAACTTCGTTTGAATCACTTTTTTTCCGTTCTTATTTGAGATAACTGGTTCTCTTTCATTATACTAGTTTAATAGCCTCAGTAAAGCATATTATGCACAAAGAATCTCGAAAAGAAAAAAAATTTTTTTCGAAGTTTGGATTCTTCGTTAGAATCAGTTTTTTTCCGTTCAAATTTGAGATAACTGGTTCTCATTCATTGTACTAATTTGAAAGCCTCAGTAAAGCATATTATGCGCAAAGAATCTGGAAAAGAAAAAAAAATTTTTTCGTAGTTTGGAAACTTCGTTAGAATCACTTTTTTTCCCTTCTTATTTGAGATAACTGGTTCTCTTTCATTATACTAGTTTGATAGCCTCATGAAAGCATATTATGCGCAAAGAATCTCGAAAAGAAAAAAGTTTTTTTTCGATGTTTGGAAACTTCGTTTGAATCACTTTTTTTCCGTTCTTATTTAAGATAACTGGTTCTCTTTCATTATACTAGTTTGATAGCCTCATTAAAGCATATTATGCGCAAAGAATCTCGAAAAGAAAAAAAAATTTTTGCGAAATTTGGAAACTTCGTTAGAATCACTTTTTTTCCGTTCTTATTTGAAATAACTGGTTCTCTTTCAGTATACTAGTTTGATAGCCTCAGTAAAGCATATTATGCGCAAAGAATCTCGAAAAGAAAAAAATTTTTTTTCCAAGTTTGGAAACTTCGTTAGAATCACTTTTTTTCCGTTCTTATTTGAGATAACTGGTTCTCTTTCATTATACTACTTTGATAGCCTCAGAAAACCATATTATGCGCAAAGAATCTCGAAAAAAAAAATTTTTTTTCGAAGTTTTGAAACTTCGTTTGAATCACTTTGTTTCCGTTCTTATTTGAGATAACTGGTTCTCTTTCATTATACTAGTTTGATAGCCTCAGTAAAGCATATTATGCGCAAAGAATCTCGAAAAGAAAAAATTTTTTTTTCCAAGTTTGGAAACTTCGTTAGAATCACTTTTTTTCCGTTCTTATTTGAGATAACTGGTTCTCTTTCATTATACTACTTTGGTAGCCTCAGAAAACCATATTATGCGCAAAGAATCTCTAAAAAAAGAAAATTTTTTTCGAAGTTTGGAAACTTCGTTTGAATCACTTTTTTTCCGTTCTTATTTGAGATAACTGGTTCTCTTTCATTATTCTAGTTTGATAGCCTCAGTAAAGCATATTATGCACAAAGAATCCCGAAAAGAAAAAAAATTTTTTTCGAAGTTTGGAAACTTCATTAGAATCACTTTTTTTCCGTTCTTATTTGAGATAACTGGTTCTCTTTCATTATACTAGTTTGATAGCCTCAGTAAAGCATATTATGCGCAAAGAATCTGGAAAAAAAAAAAAAATTTTCCAAGTTTGGAAACTTCGTTAGAATCACTTTTTTTCCGTTCTTATTTGAGATAACTTGTTCTCTTTCATTATACTAGTTTGATAGCCTCAGTAAAGCATATTATGCCCAAAGAATCTCGAAAAGAAAAAAAAATTTTTTCGAAGTTTAGAAACTTCATTAGAATCACTTTTTTTCCGTTCTTATTTGAGATAACTGGTTCTCTTTCATTATACTAGTTTGATAGCCTCAGTAAAGCATATTATGCACAAAGAATCGCGAAAAGAAAAAAAATTTTTTTCGAAGTTTGGAAACTTCGTTTGAATCACTTTTTTTCCGTTCTTATTTGAGATAACTGGTTCTCTTTCATTATACTAGTTTGATAGCCTCAGTAAAGCATATTATGCACAAAGAATCGCGAAAAGAAAAAAATTTTTTTTCGAAGTTTGGAAACTTCATTATAATCACTTTTTTTCCGTTCTTATTTGAGATAACTGGTTCTCTTTCATTATTATAGTTTGATAGCCTCAGTAAAGCATATTATGCACAAAGAATCTCGAAAAGAAAAAAAAGTTTTTTCGAAGTTTGGATTCTTCGTTAGAATCAGTTTTTTTCCGTTCAAATTTGAGATAACTGGTTCTCATTCATTGTACTAATTTGAAAGCCTCAGTAAAGCATATTATGCGCAAAGAATCTGGAAAAGAAAAAAAATTTTTTTCGTAGTTTGGAAACTTCGTTAGAATCACTTTTTTTCCGTTCTTATTTGAGATAACTGGTTCTCTTTCATTATACTAGTTTGATACCCTCAGGAAAGCATATTATGCGCAAAGAATCTCGAAAAGAAAAAAGTTTTTTTTCGATGTTTGGAAACTTCGTTTGAATCACTTTTTTTCCGTTCTTATTTAAGATAACTGGTTCTCTTTCATTATACTAGTTTGATAGCCTCATGAAAGCATATTATGCGCAAAGAATCTCGAAAAGAAAAAAAAATTTTTGCGAAATTTGGAAACTTCGTTAGAATCACTTTTTTTCCGTTCTTATTTGAAATAACTGGTTCTCTTTCAGTATACTAGTTTGATAGCCTCAGTAAAGCATATTAAGCGCAAAGAATCTCGAAAGAAAAAAAATTTTTTTTCCAAGTTTGGAAACTTCGTTAGAATCACTTTTTTTCCGTTCTTATTTGAGATAACTGGTTCTCTTTCATTATACTAGTTTGATAGCCTCAATAAAGCATATTATGCCCAAAGAATCTCGAAAAGAAAAAAATTTTTTTTCGAAGTTTGGAAACTTCGTTTGAATCAATTTTTTTCCGTTCTTATTTGAGATAACTAGTTTTCTTTCATTACACTAGTTTGATAGCCTCAGTAAAGCATATTATGCACAAAGAATCGCGAAAAGAAAAAAAATTTTTTTCGAAGTTTGGAAACTTCATTAGAATCACTTTTTTTCCGTTCTTATTTGAGATAACTGGTTCTCTTTCATTATACTAGTTTGGTAGCCTCAGTAAAGCATATTATGCGCAAAGAATCTGGAAAAGAAAAAAAATTTTTTTCGAAGTTTGGAAACTTCGTTTGAATCACTTTTTTTCCGTTCTTATTTGAGATAACTGGTTCTCTTTCATTATACTAGTTTGATAGCCTCAGAAAAGCATATTATGCGCAAAGAATCTCGAAAAGAAAAAAATTTTTTTTCGAAGTTTGGAAACTTCGTTTGAACCACTTTTTTCCGTTCTTATTTGAGATAACTGGTTCTCTTTCATTATACTAGTTTGATAGCCTCATTAAAGCATATTATGCGCAAAGAATCTCGAAAAGAAAAAAAAAATTTTTCGAAATTTGGAAACTTCGTTAGAATCACTTTTTTTCCGTTCTTATTTGAAATAACTGGTTCTCTTTCAGTATACTAGTTTGATAGCCTCAGTAAAGCATATTATGCGCAAAGAATCTCGAAAAGAAAAAAATTTTTTTTCCAAGTTTGGAAACTTCGTTAGAATCACTTTTTTTCCGTTCTTATTTGAGATAACTGGTTCTCTTTCATTATACTACTTTGATAGCCTCAGAAAACCATATTATGCGCAAAGAATCTCGAAAAAAAAAATTTTTTTTCGAAGTTTTGAAACTTCGTTTGAATCACTTTTTTTCCGTTCTTATTTGAGATAACTGGTTCTCTTTCATTATACTAGTTTGATAGCCTCAGTAAAGCATATTATGCGCAAAGAATCTCGAAAAGAAAAAATTTTTTTTTCCAAGTTTGGAAACTTCGTTAGAATCACCTTTTTTCCGTTCTTATTTGAGATAACTGGTTCTCTTTCATTATACTACTTTGATAGCCTCAGAAAACCATATTATGCGCAAAGAATCTCGAAAAAAAGAAAATTTTTTTCGAAGTTTGGAAACTTCGTTTGAATCACTTTTTTTCCGTTCTTATTTGAGATAACTGGTTCTCTTTCATTATACTAGTTTGATAGCCTCAGTAAAGCATATTATGCACAAAGAATCCCGAAAAGAAAAAAAATTTTTTTCGAAGTTTGGAAACTTCATTAGAATCACTTTTTTTCCGTTCTTATTTGAGATAACTGGTTCTCTTTCATTATACTAGTTTGATAGCCTCAGTAAAGCATATTATGCACAAAGAATCGCGAAAAGAAAAAAAATTTTTTTCGAAGTTTGGAAACTTCGTTTGAATCACTTTTTTTCCGTTCTTATTTGAGATAACTGGTTCTCTTTCATTATACTAGTTTGATAGCCTCAGTAAAGCATATTATGCACAAAGAATCGCGAAAAGAAAAAAATTTTTTTTCGAAGTTTGGAAACTTCATTAGAATCACTTTTTTTCCGTTCTTATTTGAGATAACTGGTTCTCTTTCATTATACTAGTTTGATAGCCTCAGTAAAGCATATTATGCACATGGAATCTCGAAAAGAAAAAAAATTTTTTTCGAAGTTTGGATTCTTCGTTAGAATCAGTTTTTTTCCGTTCAAATTTGAGATAACTGGTTCTCATTCATTGTACTAATTTGAAAGCCTCAGTAAAGCATATTATGCGCAAAGAATCTGGAAAAGAAAAAAAATTTTTTTCGTAGTTTGGAAACTTCGTTAGAATCATTTTTTTTCCGTTCTTATTTGAGATAACTGGTTCTCTTTCATTATACTAGTTTGATACCCTCAGGAAAGCATATTATGCGCAAAGAATCTCGAAAAGAAAAAAGTTTTTTTTCGATGTTTGGAAACTTCGTTTGAATCACTTTTTTTCCGTTCTTATTTAAGATAACTGGTTCTCTTTCATTATACTAGTTTGATAGCCTCATTAAAGCATATTATGCGCAAAGAATCTCGAAAAGAAAAAAATTTTTTTTCCAAGTGTGGAAACTTCGTTAGAATCACTTTTTTTCCGTTCTTATTTGAGATAACTGGTTCTCTTTCATTATACTAGTTTGATAGCCTCAATAAAGCATATTATGCCCAAAGAATCTCGAAAAGAAAAAAAATTTTTTTCGAAGTTTGGAAACTTCGTTTGAATCAATTTTTTTCCGTTCTTATTTGAGATAACTGGTTTTCTTTCATTACACTAGTTTGATAGCTTCAGTAAAGCATATTATGCACAAAGAATCGCGAAAAGAAAAAAAATTTTTTTCGAAGTTTGGAAACTTCATTAGAATCACTTTTTTTCCGTTCTTATTTGACATAACTGGTTCTCTTTCATTATACTAGTTTGGTAGCCTCAGTAAAGCATATTATGCGCAAAGAATCTGGAAAAGAAAAAAAATTTTTTTCGAAATTTGGAAACTTCGTTTGAATCACTTTTTTTCCGTTCTTATTTGAGATAACTGGTTCTCTTTCATTATTTGATAGCCTATATATAGCCTAGTCTATTTCATAGTTTGATAGCCTCAGAAAAGCATATTATGCGCAAAGAATCTCGAAAAGAAAAAAATTTTTTTTCGAAGTTTGGAAACTTCGTTTGAACCACTTTTTTTTCCGTTCTTATTTGAGATAACTGGTTCTCTTTCATTATACTAGTTTGATACCCTCAGGAAAGCACATTATGCGCAAAGAATCTCGAAAAGAAAAAAAATTTTTTTCGAAGTTTGGAAACGTCGTTTGAATCACTTTTTTCCGTTCTTATTTGAGATTACTGGTTCTCTTTCATTATAGTAGTTTGATAGCCTCAGAAAAGCATAAGAATCTCGAAAAGAAAAAAAATTTTTTTCGAAGTTTGGAAACGTCGTTTGAATCACTTTTTTCCGTTCTTATTTGAGATTACTGGTTCTCTTTCATTATACTAGTTTTATAGCCTCAGAAAAGCATATTATGCACCAAGAATCTCGAAAAGAAAAAAAATTACTTTCGAAGTTTGGAAACTTCCTTAGAATCACTTTTTTTCCGTTCTTATTTGAGATAACTGGTTCTCTTTCATTATACTAGTTTGGTAGCCTCAGTAAAGCATATTATGCGCAAAGAATCTGGAAAAGAAAAAAAATTTTTTTCGAAGTTTGGAAACTTCATTAGAATCACTTTTTTTCCGTTCTTATTTGAGATAACTGGTTCTCTTTCATTATACTAGTTTGGTAGCCTCAGTAAAGCATATTATGCGCAAAGAATCTGGAAAAGAAAAAAAATTTTTTTCGAAGTTTGGAAACTTCGTTTGAATCACTTTTTTTCCGTTCTTATTTGAGATAACTGGTTCTCTTTCATTATACTAGTTTGATAGCCTCAGAAAAGCATATTATGCGCAAAGAATCTCGAAAAGAAAAAAATTTTTTTTCGAAGTTTGAAAACTTCGTTTGAATCACTTTTTTTCCGTTCTTATTTGAGATAACTGGTTCTCTTTCATTATACCAGTTTGATAGCCTCATTAAAGCATATTATGCACAAAGAATCGCGAAAAGAAAAAAATTTTTTTTCGAAGTTTGGAAACTTCATTAGAATCACTTTTTTTCCGTTCTTATTTGAGATAACTGGTTCTCTTTCATTATACTAGTTTGATAGCCTCAGTAAAGCATATTATGCACAAAGAATCTCGAAAAGAAAAAAAATTTTTTTCGAAGTTTGGATTCTTCGTTAGAATCAGTTTTTTTCCGTTCAAATTTGAGATAACTGGTTCTCATTCATTGTACTAATTTGAAAGCCTCAGTAAAGCATATTATGCGCAAAGAATCTGGAAAAGAAAAAAAATTTTTTTCGTAGTTTGGAAACTTCGTTAGAATCACTTTTTTTCCGTTCTTATTTGAGATAACTGGTTCTCTTTCATTATACTAGTTTGATACCCTCAGGAAAGCATATTATGCGCAAAGAATCTCGAAAAGAAAAAAGTTTTTTTTCGATGTTTGGAAACTTCGTTTGAATCACTTTTTTTCCGTTCTTATTTAAGATAACTGGTTCTCTTTCATTATACTAGTTTGATAGCCTCATTAAAGCATATTATGCGCAAAGTATCTCGAAAAGAAAAAAAAATTTTTGCGAAATTTGGAAACTTCGTTAGAATCACTTTTTTTCCGTTCTTATTTGAAATAACTGGTTCTCTTTCAGTATACTAGTTTGATAGCCTCGTAAAGCATATTATGCGCAAAGAATCTCGAAAAGAAAAAAATTTTTTTTCCAAGTGTGGAAACTTCGTTAGAATCACTTTTTTTCCGTTCTTATTTGAGATAACTGGTTCTCTTTCATTATACTAGTTTGATAGCCTCAATTTGGCATATTATGCCCAAAGAATCTCGAAAAGAAAAAAATTTTTTTTCGAAGTTTGGAAACTTCGTTTGAATCAATTTTTTTCCGTTCTTATTTGAGATAACTGGTTTTCTTTCATTACACTAGTTTGATAGCCTCAGTAAAGCATATTATGCACAAAGAATCGCGAAAAGAAAAAAAATGTTTTTCGAAGTTTGGAAACTTCATTAGAATCACTTTTTTTCCGTTCTTATTTGAGATAACTGGTTCTCTTTCATTATACTAGTTTGGTAGCCTCAGTAAAGCATATTATGCGCAAAGAATCTGGAAAAGAAAAAGAATTTTTTTCGAAGTTTGGAAACTTCGTTTGAATCACTTTTTTTCCGTTCTTATTTGAGATAACTGGTTCTCTTTCATTATACTAGTTTGATAGCCTCAGAGAAGCATATTATGCGCAAAGAATCTCGAAAAGAAAAAAATTTTTTTTCGAAGTTTGGAAACTTCGTTTGAACCACTTTTTTTCCGTTCTTATTTGAGATAACTGGTTCTCTTTCATTATACTAGTTTGATACCCTCAGGAAAGCATATTATGCGCAAAGAATCTCGAAAAGAAAAAAAATTTTTTTCGAAGTTTGGAAACGTCGTTTGAATCACTTTTTTCCGTTCTTATTTGAGATTACTGGTTCTCTTTCATTATAGTAGTTTGATAGCCTCAGAAAAGCATAAGAATCTCGAAAAGAAAAAAATTTTTTTTCGAAGTTTGGAAACGTCGTTTGAATCACTTTTTTCCGTTCTTATTTGAGATTACTGGTTCTCTTTCATTATACTAGTTTTATAGCCTCAGAAAAGCATATTATGCACCAAGAATCTCGAAAAGAAAAAAAATTACTTTCGAAGTTTGGAAACTTCCTTAGAATCACTTTTTTTCCGTTCTTATTTGAGATAACTGGTTCTCTTTCATTATACTAGTTTGGTAGCCTCAGTAAAGCATATTATGCGCAAAGAATCTGGAAAAGAAAAAAAATTTTTTTCGAAGTTTGGAAACTTCATTAGAATCACTTTTTTTCCGTTTTTATTTGAGATAACTGGTTCTCTTTCATTATACTAGTTTGGTAGCCTCAGTAAAGCATATTATGCGCAAAGAATCTGGAAAAGAAAAAAAATTTTTTTCGAAGTTTGGAAACTTCGTTTGAATCACTTTTTTTCCGTTCTTATTTAAGATAAATGGTTCTCTTTCATTATACTAGTTTGATAGCCTCAGAAAATCATATTATGCGCAAAGAATCTCGAAAAGAAAAAAAATTTTTTTCGAAGTTTGGAAACTTCGTTTGAATCACTTTTTTTCCGTTCTTATTTGAGATAACTGGTTCTCTTTCATTATACTAGTTTGATAGCCTCAGTAAAGCATATTATGCACAAAGAATCTCGAAAAGAAAAAAAATTTTTTTCGAAGTTGGGATTCTTCGTTAGAATCAGTTTTTTTCCGTTCAAATTTGAGATAACTGGTTCTCATTCATTGTACTAATTTGAAAGCCTCAGTAAAGCATATTATGCGCAAAGAATCTGGAAAAGAAAAAAAATTTTTTTCGTAGTTTGGAAACTTCGTTAGAATAACTTTTTTTCCGTTCTTATTTGAAATAACTGGTTCTCTTTCAGTATACTAGTTTGATAGCCTCAGTAAAGCATATTATGCGCAAAGAACCTCGAAAAGAAAAAAATTTTTTTTCCAAGTGTGGAAACTTCGTTAGAATCACTTTTTTTCCGTTCTTATTTGAGATAACTGGTTCTCTTTCATAATACTAGTTTGATAGCCTCAATAAAGCATATTATGCCCAAAGAATCTCGAAAAGAAAAAAATTTTTTTTCGAAGTTTGGAAACTTCGTTTGAATCAATTTTTTTCCGTTCTTATTTGAGATAACTGGTTTTCTTTCATTACACTAGTTTGATAGCCTCAGTAAAGCATATTATGCACAAAGAATCGCGAAAAGAAAAAAAATTTTTTTCGAAGTTTGGAAACTTCATTAGAATCACTTTTTTTCCGTTCTTATTTGAGATAACTGGTTCTCTTTCATTATACTAGTTTGGTAGCCTCAGTAAAGCATATTATGCGCAAAGAATCTGGAAAAGAAAAAAAATTTTTTTCGAAGTTTGGAAACTTCGTTTGAATCACTTTTTTTCCGTTCTTATTTGAGATAACTGGTTCTCTTTCATTATACTAGTTTGATAGCCTCAGAGAAGCATATTATGCGCAAAGAATCTCGAAAAGAAAAAAAATTTTTTTCGAAGTTTGGAAACTTCGTTTGAACCACTTTTTTTCCGTTCTTATTTGAGATAACTGGTTCTCTTTCATTATACTAGTTTGATACCCTCAGGAAAGCATATTATGCGCAAAGAATCTCGAAAAGAAAAAAAATTTTTTTCGAAGTTTGGAAACGTCGTTTGAATCACTTTTTTCCGTTCTTATTTGAGATTACTGGTTCTCTTTCATTATAGTAGTTTGATAGCCTCAGAAAAGCATAAGAATCTCGAAAAGAAAAAAATTTTTTTTCGAAGTTTGGTCACTTCGTTTGAATCACTTTTTTTCCGTTCTTATTTGAGATAACTGGTTCTCTTTCATTATACTAGTTTGATAGCCTCAGTAAAGGATATTATGCACAAAGAATCGCGAAAAGAAAAAAAATTTTTTTCGAAGTTTGGAAACTTCATTAGAATCACTTTTTTACCGTTCTTATTTGAGATAACTGGTTCTCTTTCATTATACTAGTTTCATAGCCTCAGTAAAGCATATTATGCGCAAAGAATCTGGAAAAGAAAAAAAATTTTTTTCGAAGTTTGGAAACGTCGTTTGAATCACTTTTTTCCGTTCTTATTTGAGATTATTGGTTCTCTTTCATTATAGTAGTTTGATAGCCTCAGAAAAGCATATTATGCACAAAGAATCTCGAAAAGAAAAAAAAATTTTTTTCGAAGTTTGGAAACGTCGTTTGAATCACTTTATTCCGTTCTTATTTGAGATAACTGGTTCTCTTTCATTATACTAGTTTGATGGCCTCAGTAAAGCATATTATGCGCAAAGAATCTGGAAAAGAAAAAAAATTTTTTTCGAAGTTTGGAAACGTCGTTTGAATCACTTTTTTCCGTTCAAATTTGAGATTACTGGTTCTCTTTCATTATAGTAGTTTGTTAGCCTCAGAAAAGCATATTATGCACAAAGAATCTCGAAAAGAAAAAAATTTTTTTTCGAAGTTTGGAAACGTCGTTTGAATCACTTTTTTCCGTTCTTATTTGAGATTACTGGTTCTCTTTCATTATACTAGTTTGATAGCCTCAGAAAAGCATATTATGCACAAAGAATCTCGAAAAGAAAAAAATTTTTTTTCGAAGTTTGGAAACTTCGTTTCAATCACATTTTTTCCGTTCTTATTTGAGATAACTGGTTCTCTTTCATTACACTAGTTTGATAGCCTCAGTAAAGCATATTATGCACAAAGAATCGCGAAAAGAAAAAAAAATTTTTTCGAAGTTTGGAAACTTCCTTAGAATCACTTTTTTTCCGTTCTTATTTGAGATAACTGGTTCTCTTTCATTATACTAGTTTGGTAGCCTCAGTAAAGCATATTATGCGCAAAGAATCTGGAAAAGAAAAAAAATTTTTTTCGAAGTTTGGAAACTTCATTAGAATCACTTTTTTTCCGTTCTTATTTGAGATAACTGGTTCTCTTTCATTATACTAGTTTGGTAGCCTCAGTAAAGCATATTATGCCCAAAGAATCTGGAAAAGAAAAAAAATTTTTTTCGAAGTTTGGAAACTTCGTTTGAATCACTTTTTTTCCGTTCTTATTTGAGATAACTGGTTCTCTTTCATTATACTAGTTTGATAGCCTCAGAAAAGCATATTATGCGCAAAGAATCTCGAAAAGAAAAAAATTTTTTTTCGAAGTTTGAAAACTTCGTTTGAATCACTTTTTTTCCCTTCTTATTTGAGATAACTGGTTCTCTTTCATTATTCTAGTTTGATACCCTCAGGAAAGCATATTATGCGCAAAGAATCTCGAAAAGAAAAAAAATTTTTTTCGAAGTTTGGAAACGTCGTTTGAATCACTTTTTTCCGTTCTTATTTGAGATTACTGGTTCTCTTTCATTATAGTAGTTTGATAGCCTCAGAAAAGCATAAGAATCTCGAAAAGAAAAAAATTTTTTTTCGAAGTTTGGAAACGTCGTTTGAATCACTTTTTTCCGTTCTTATTTGAGATTACTGGTTCTCTTTCATTATACTAGTTTTATAGCCTCAGAAAAGCATATTATGCACCAAGAATCTCGAAAAGAAAAAAATTTTTTTTCGAAGTTTGGACACTTCGTTTGAATCACTTTTTTTCCGTTCTTATTTGAGATAACTGGTTTTCTTTCATTACACTAGTTTGATAGCCTCAGTAAAGCATATTATGCACAAAGAATCGCGAAAAGAAAAAAAATTTTTTTCGAAGTTTGGAAACTTCATTAGAATCACTTTTTTTCCGTTCTTATTTGAGATAACTGGTTCTCTTTCATTATACTAGTTTGGTAGCCTCAGTAAAGCATATTATGCGCAAAGAATCTGGAAAAGAAAAAAAATTTTTTTCGAAGTTTGGAAACTTCGTTTGAATCACTTTTTTTCCGTTCTTATTTGAGATAACTGGTTCTCTTTCATTATACTAGTTTGATAGCCTCAGAAAAGCATATTATGCGCAAAGAATCTCGAAAAGAAAAAAAAATTTTTTCGAAGTTTGGAAACTTCGTTTGAACCACTTTTTTTCCGTTCTTATTTGAGATAACTGGTTCTCTTTCATTATACTAGTTTGATACCCTCAGGAAAGCATATTATGCGCAAAGAATCTCGAAAAGAAAAAAAATTTTTTTCGAAGTTTCGAAACGTCGTTTGAATCACTTTTTTCCGTTCTTATTTGAGATTACTGGTTCTCTTTCATTATAGTAGTTTGATAGCCTCAGAAAAGCATAAGAATCTCGAAAAGAAAAAAATTTTTTTTCGAAGTTTGGAAACGTCGTTTGAATCACTTTTTTCCGTTCTTATTTGAGATTACTGGTTCTCTTTCATTATACTAGTTTTATAGCCTCAGAAAAGCATATTATGCACCAAGAATCTCGAAAAGAAAAAAATTTTTTTTCGAAGTTTGGAAACGTCGTTTGAATCACTTTATTCCGTTCTTATTTGAGATTACTGGTTCTCTTTCATTATAGTAGTTTGATAGCCTCAGAAAAGCATATTATGCACAAAGAATCTCGAAAAGAAAAAAATTTTTTTTCGAAGTTTGGAAACGTCGTTTGAATCACTTTTTTCCGTTCTTATTTGAGATTACTGGAACTCTTTCATTATACTAGTTTGATAGCCTCAGAAAAGCATATTATGCACAAAGAATCTCGAAAAGAAAAAAATTTTTTTTCGAAGTTTGGAAACTTCGTTTGAATCACTTTTTTTCCGTTCTTATTTGAGATAACTGGTTCTCTTTCATTACACTAGTTTGATAGCCTCAGTAAAGCATATTATGCACAAAGAATCGCGAAAAGAAAAAAAATTTCTTTCGAAGTTTGGAAACTTCCTTAGAATCACTTTTTTTCCGTTCTTATTTGAGATAACTGGTTCTCTTTCATTATACTAGTTTGGTAGCCTCAGTAAAGCATATTATGCGCAAAGAATCTGGAAAAGAAAAAAAATTTTTTTCGAAGTTTGGAAACTTCATTAGAATCTCTTTTTTTCCGTTCTTATTTGAGATAACTGGTTCTCTTTCATTATACTAGTTTGGTAGCCTCAGTAAAGCATATTATGCGCAAAGAATCTGGAAAAGAAAAAAAATTTATTTCGAAGTTTGGAAACTTCGTTTGAATCACTTTTTTTCCTTTCTTATTTGAGATAACTGGTTCTCTTTCATTATACTAGTTTGATAGCCTCAGAAAAGCATATTATGCGCAAAGAATCTCGAAAAGAAAAAAATTTTTTTTCGAAGTTTGAAAACTTCGTTTGAATCCCTTTTTTTCCGTTCTTATTTGAGATAACTGGTTCTCTTTCATTATACTAGTTTGATAGCCTCAATAAAGCATATTATGCCCAAAGAATCTCGAAAAGAAAAAAAAAATTTTTCGAAGTTTAGAAACTTCATTAGAATCACTTTTTTTCCGTTCTTATTTGAGATAACTGGTTCTTTTTCATTGTACTAGTTTGACAGCCACAGTAAAGCATATTATGCACAAAGAATCGCGAAAAGAAAAAAAATTTTTTTCGAAGTTTGGAAACTTCGTTTGAATCACTTTTTTTCCGTTCTTATTTGAGATAACTGGTTCTCTTTCATTATACTAGTTTAATAGCCTCAGTAAAGCATATTATGCACAAAGAATCTCGAAAAGAAAAAAAATTTTTTTCGAAGTTTGGATTCTTCGTTAGAATCAGTTTTTTTCCGTTCAAATTTGAGATAACTGGTTCTCATTCATTGTACTAATTTGAAAGCCTCAGTAAAGCATATTATGCGCAAAGAATCTGGAAAAGAAAAAAAAATTTTTTCGTAGTTTGGAAACTTCGTTAGAATCACTTTTTTTCCCTTCTTATTTGAGATAACTGGTTCTCTTTCATTATACTAGTTTGATACCCTCAGGAAAGCATATTATGCGCAAAGAATCTCGAAAAGAAAAAAGTTTTTTTTCGATGTTTGGAAACTTCGTTTGAATCACTTTTTTTCCGTTCTTATTTAAGATAACTGGTTCTCTTTCATTATACTAGTTTGATAGCCTCATTAAAGCATATTATGCGCAAAGAATCTCGAAAAGAAAAAAAAATTTTTGCGAAATTTGGAAACTTCGTTAGAATCACTTTTTTTCCGTTCTTATTTGAAATAACTGGTTCTCTTTCAGTATACTAGTTTGATAGCCTCAGTAAAGCATATTATGCGCAAAGAATCTCGAAAAGAAAAAAATTTTTTTTCCAAGTTTGGAAACTTCGTTAGAATCACTTTTTTTCCGTTCTTATTTGAGATAACTGGTTCTCTTTCATTATACTACTTTGATAGCCTCAGAAAACCATATTATGCGCAAAGAATCTCGAAAAAAAAAATTTTTTTTCGAAGTTTTGAAACTTCGTTTGAATCACTTTGTTTCCGTTCTTATTTGAGATAACTGGTTCTCTTTCATTATACTAGTTTGATAGCCTCAGTAAAACATATTATGCGCAAAGAATCTCGAAAAGAAAAAATTTTTTTTTCCAAGTTTGGAAACTTCGTTAGAATCACTTTTTTTCCGTTCTTATTTGAGATAACTGGTTCTCTTTCATTATACTACTTTGGTAGCCTCAGAAAACCATATTATGCGCAAAGAATCTCTAAAAAAAGAAAATTTTTTTCGAAGTTTGGAAACTTCGTTTGAATCACTTTTTTTCCGTTCTTATTTGAGATAAGTGGTTCTCTTTCATTATTCTAGTTTGATAGCCTCAGTAAAGCATATTATGCACAAAGAATCCCGAAAAGAAAAAAAATTTTTTTCGAAGTTTGGAAACTTCATTAGAATCACTTTTTTTCCGTTCTTATTTGAGATAACTGGTTCTCTTTCATTATACTAGTTTGATAGCCTCAGTAAAGCATATTATGCGCAAAGAATCTGGAAAAAAAAAAAAAATTTTCCAAGTTTGGAAACTTCGTTAGAATCACTTTTTTTCCGTTCTTATTTGAGATAACTTGTTCTCTTTCATTATACTAGTTTGATAGCCTCAGTAAAGCATATTATGCCCAAAGAATCTCGAAAAGAAAAAAAAATTTTTTCGAAGTTTAGAAACTTCATTAGAATCACTTTTTTTCCGTTCTTATTTGAGATAACTGGTTCTCTTTCATTATACTAGTTTGGTAGCCTCAGTAAAGCATATTATGCGCAAAGAATCTGGAAAAGAAAAAAAATTTTTTTCGAAGTTTGGAAACTTCATTAGAATCTCTTTTTTTCCGTTCTTATTTGAGATAACTGGTTCTCTTTCATTATACTAGTTTGGTAGCCTCAGTAAAGCATATTATGCGCAAAGAATCTGGAAAAGAAAAAAAATTTATTTCGAAGTTTGGAAACTTCGTTTGAATCACTTTTTTTCCTTTCTTATTTGAGATAACTGGTTCTCTTTCATTATACTAGTTTGATAGCCTCAGAAAAGCATATTATGCGCAAAGAATCTCGAAAAGAAAAAAATTTTTTTTCGAAGTTTGAAAACTTCGTTTGAATCCCTTTTTTTCCGTTCTTATTTGAGATAACTGGTTCTCTTTCATTATACTAGTTTGATAGCCTCAATAAAGCATATTATGCCCAAAGAATCTCGAAAAGAAAAAAAAAATTTTTCGAAGTTTAGAAACTTCATTAGAATCACTTTTTTTCCGTTCTTATTTGAGATAACTGGTTCTTTTTCATTGTACTAGTTTGACAGCCACAGTAAAGCATATTATGCACAAAGAATCGCGAAAAGAAAAAAAATTTTTTTCGAAGTTTGGAAACTTCGTTTGAATCACTTTTTTTCCGTTCTTATTTGAGATAACTGGTTCTCTTTCATTATACTAGTTTAATAGCCTCAGTAAAGCATATTATGCACAAAGATTCTCGAAAAGAAAAAAAATTTTTTTCGAAGTTTGGATTCTTCGTTAGAATCAGTTTTTTTCCGTTCAAATTTGAGATAACTGGTTCTCATTCATTGTACTAATTTGAAAGCCTCAGTAAAGCATATTATGCGCAAAGAATCTGGAAAAGAAAAAAAAATTTTTTCGTAGTTTGGAAACTTCGTTAGAATCACTTTTTTTCCCTTCTTATTTGAGATAACTGGTTCTCTTTCATTATACTAGTTTGATACCCTCAGGAAAGCATATTATGCGCAAAGAATCTCGAAAAGAAAAAAGTTTTTTTTCGATGTTTGGAAACTTCGTTTGAATCACTTTTTTTCCGTTCTTATTTAAGATAACTGGTTCTCTTTCATTATACTAGTTTGATAGCCTCATTAAAGCATATTATGCGCAAAGAATCTCGAAAAGAAAAAAAAATTTTTGCGAAATTTGGAAACTTCGTTAGAATCACTTTTTTTCCGTTCTTATTTGAAATAACTGGTTCTCTTTCAGTATACTAGTTTGATAGCCTCAGTAAAGCATATTATGCGCAAAGAATCTCGAAAAGAAAAAAATTTTTTTTCCAAGTTTGGAAACTTCGTTAGAATCACTTTTTTTCCGTTCTTATTTGAGATAACTGGTTCTCTTTCATTATACTACTTTGATAGCCTCAGAAAACCATATTATGCGCAAAGAATCTCGAAAAAAAAAATTTTTTTTCGAAGTTTTGAAACTTCGTTTGAATCACTTTGTTTCCGTTCTTATTTGAGATAACTGGTTCTCTTTCATTATACTAGTTTGATAGCCTCAGTAAAGCATATTATGCGCAAAGAATCTCGAAAAGAAAAAATTTTTTTTTCCAAGTTTGGAAACTTCGTTAGAATCACTTTTTTTCCGTTCTTATTTGAGATAACTGGTTCTCTTTCATTATACTACTTTGGTAGCCTCAGAAAACCATATTATGCGCAAAGAATCTCTAAAAAAAGAAAATTTTTTTCGAAGTTTGGAAACTTCGTTTGAATCACTTTTTTTCCGTTCTTATTTGAGATAACTGGTTCTCTTTCATTATTCTAGTTTGATAGCCTCAGTAAAGCATATTATGCACAAAGAATCCCGAAAAGAAAAAAAATTTTTTTCGAAGTTTGGAAACTTCATTAGAATCACTTTTTTTCCGTTCTTATTTGAGATAACTGGTTCTCTTTCATTATACTAGTTTGATAGCCTCAGTAAAGCATATTATGCGCAAAGAATCTGGAAAAAAAAAAAAAAATTTTCCAAGTTTGGAAACTTCGTTAGAATCACTTTTTTTCCGTTCTTATTTGAGATAACTTGTTCTCTTTCATTATACTAGTTTGATAGCCTCAGTAAAGCATATTATGCCCAAAGAATCTCGAAAAGAAAAAAAAATTTTTTCGAAGTTTAGAAACTTCATTAGAATCACTTTTTTTCCGTTCTTATTTGAGATAACTGGTTCTCTTTCATTATACTAGTTTGATAGCCTCAGTAAAGCATATTATGCACAAAGAATCGCGAAAAGAAAAAAAATTTTTTTCGAAGTTTGGAAACTTCGTTTGAATCACTTTTTTTCCGTTCTTATTTGAGATAACTGGTTCTCTTTCATTATACTAGTTTGATAGCCTCAGTAAAGCATATTATGCACAAAGAATCGCGAAAAGAAAAAAATTTTTTTTCGAAGTTTGGAAACTTCATTATAATCACTTTTTTTCCGTTCTTATTTGAGATAACTGGTTCTCTTTCATTATTATAGTTTGATAGCCTCAGTAAAGCATATTATGCACAAAGAATCTCGAAAAGAAAAAAAAGTTTTTTCGAAGTTTGGATTCTTCGTTAGAATCAGTTTTTTTCCGTTCAAATTTGAGATAACTGGTTCTCATTCATTGTACTAATTTGAAAGCCTCAGTAAAGCATATTATGCGCAAAGAATCTGGAAAAGAAAAAAAATTTTTTTCGTAGTTTGGAAACTTCGTTAGAATCACTTTTTTTCCGTTCTTATTTGAGATAACTGGTTCTCTTTCATTATACTAGTTTGATACCCTCAGGAAAGCATATTATGCGCAAAGAATCTCGAAAAGAAAAAAGTTTTTTTTCGATGTTTGGAAACTTCGTTTGAATCACTTTTTTTCCGTTCTTATTTAAGATAACTGGTTCTCTTTCATTATACTAGTTTGATAGCCTCATGAAAGCATATTATGCGCAAAGAATCTCGAAAAGAAAAAAAAATTTTTGCGAAATTTGGAAACTTCGTTAGAATCACTTTTTTTCCGTTCTTATTTGAAATAACTGGTTCTCTTTCAGTATACTAGTTTGATAGCCTCAGTAAAGCATATTAAGCGCAAAGAATCTCGAAAGAAAAAAAATTTTTTTTCCAAGTGTGGAAACTTCGTTAGAATCACTTTTTTTCCGTTCTTATTTGAGATAACTGGTTCTCTTTCATTATACTAGTTTGATAGCCTCAATAAAGCATATTATGCCCAAAGAATCTCGAAAAGAAAAAAATTTTTTTTCGAAGTTTGGAAACTTCGTTTGAATCAATTTTTTTCCGTTCTTATTTGAGATAACTAGTTTTCTTTCATTACACTAGTTTGATAGCCTCAGTAAAGCATATTATGCACAAAGAATCGCGAAAAGAAAAAAAATTTTTTTCGAAGTTTGGAAACTTCATTAGAATCACTTTTTTTCCGTTCTTATTTGAGATAACTGGTTCTCTTTCATTATACTAGTTTGGTAGCCTCAGTAAAGCATATTATGCGCAAAGAATCTGGAAAAGAAAAAAAATTTTTTTCGAAGTTTGGAAACTTCGTTTGAATCACTTTTTTTCCGTTCTTATTTGAGATAACTGGTTCTCTTTCATTATACTAGTTTGATAGCCTCAGAAAAGCATATTATGCGCAAAGAATCTCGAAAAGAAAAAAATTTTTTTTCGAAGTTTGGAAACTTCGTTTGAACCACTTTTTTCCGTTCTTATTTGAGATAACTGGTTCTCTTTCATTATACTAGTTTGATAGCCTCATTAAAGCATATTATGCGCAAAGAATCTCGAAAAGAAAAAAAAAATTTTTCGAAATTTGGAAACTTCGTTAGAATCACTTTTTTTCCGTTCTTATTTGAAATAACTGGTTCTCTTTCAGTATACTAGTTTGATAGCCTCAGTAAAGCATATTATGCGCAAAGAATCTCGAAAAGAAAAAAATTTTTTTTCCAAGTTTGGAAACTTCGTTAGAATCACTTTTTTTCCGTTCTTATTTGAGATAACTGGTTCTCTTTCATTATACTACTTTGATAGCCTCAGAAAACCATATTATGCGCAAAGAATCTCGAAAAAAAAAATTTTTTTTCGAAGTTTTGAAACTTCGTTTGAATCACTTTTTTTCCGTTCTTATTTGAGATAACTGGTTCTCTTTCATTATACTAGTTTGATAGCCTCAGTAAAGCATATTATGCGCAAAGAATCTCGAAAAGAAAAAATTTTTTTTTCCAAGTTTGGAAACTTCGTTAGAATCACCTTTTTTCCGTTCTTATTTGAGATAACTGGTTCTCTTTCATTATACTACTTTGATAGCCTCAGAAAACCATATTATGCGCAAAGAATCTCGAAAAAAAGAAAATTTTTTTCGAAGTTTGGAAACTTCGTTTGAATCACTTTTTTTCCGTTCTTATTTGAGATAACTGGTTCTCTTTCATTATACTAGTTTGATAGCCTCAGTAAAGCATATTATGCACAAAGAATCCCGAAAAGAAAAAAAATTTTTTTCGAAGTTTGGAAACTTCATTAGAATCACTTTTTTTCCGTTCTTATTTGAGATAACTGGTTCTCTTTCATTATACTAGTTTGATAGCCTCAGTAAAGCATATTATGCACAAAGAATCGCGAAAAGAAAAAAAATTTTTTTCGAAGTTTGGAAACTTCGTTTGAATCACTTTTTTTCCGTTCTTATTTGAGATAACTGGTTCTCTTTCATTATACTAGTTTGATAGCCTCAGTAAAGCATATTATGCACAAAGAATCGCGAAAAGAAAAAAATTTTTTTTCGAAGTTTGGAAACTTCATTAGAATCACTTTTTTTCCGTTCTTATTTGAGATAACTGGTTCTCTTTCATTATACTAGTTTGATAGCCTCAGTAAAGCATATTATGCACATGGAATCTCGAAAAGAAAAAAAATTTTTTTCGAAGTTTGGATTCTTCGTTAGAATCAGTTTTTTTCCGTTCAAATTTGAGATAACTGGTTCTCATTCATTGTACTAATTTGAAAGCCTCAGTAAAGCATATTATGCGCAAAGAATCTGGAAAAGAAAAAAAATTTTTTTCGTAGTTTGGAAACTTCGTTAGAATCATTTTTTTTCCGTTCTTATTTGAGATAACTGGTTCTCTTTCATTATACTAGTTTGATACCCTCAGGAAAGCATATTATGCGCAAAGAATCTCGAAAAGAAAAAAGTTTTTTTTCGATGTTTGGAAACTTCGTTTGAATCACTTTTTTTCCGTTCTTATTTAAGATAACTGGTTCTCTTTCATTATACTAGTTTGATAGCCTCATTAAAGCATATTATGCGCAAAGAATCTCGAAAAGAAAAAAATTTTTTTTCCAAGTGTGGAAACTTCGTTAGAATCACTTTTTTTCCGTTCTTATTTGAGATAACTGGTTCTCTTTCATTATACTAGTTTGATAGCCTCAATAAAGCATATTATGCCCAAAGAATCTCGAAAAGAAAAAAAATTTTTTTCGAAGTTTGGAAACTTCGTTTGAATCAATTTTTTTCCGTTCTTATTTGAGATAACTGGTTTTCTTTCATTACACTAGTTTGATAGCTTCAGTAAAGCATATTATGCACAAAGAATCGCGAAAAGAAAAAAAATTTTTTTCGAAGTTTGGAAACTTCATTAGAATCACTTTTTTTCCGTTCTTATTTGACATAACTGGTTCTCTTTCATTATACTAGTTTGGTAGCCTCAGTAAAGCATATTATGCGCAAAGAATCTGGAAAAGAAAAAAAATTTTTTTCGAAATTTGGAAACTTCGTTTGAATCACTTTTTTTCCGTTCTTATTTGAGATAACTGGTTCTCTTTCATTATTTGATAGCCTATATATAGCCTAGTCTATTTCATAGTTTGATAGCCTCAGAAAAGCATATTATGCGCAAAGAATCTCGAAAAGAAAAAAATTTTTTTTCGAAGTTTGGAAACTTCGTTTGAACCACTTTTTTTTCCGTTCTTATTTGAGATAACTGGTTCTCTTTCATTATACTAGTTTGATACCCTCAGGAAAGCACATTATGCGCAAAGAATCTCGAAAAGAAAAAAAATTTTTTTCGAAGTTTGGAAACGTCGTTTGAATCACTTTTTTCCGTTCTTATTTGAGATTACTGGTTCTCTTTCATTATAGTAGTTTGATAGCCTCAGAAAAGCATAAGAATCTCGAAAAGAAAAAAAATTTTTTTCGAAGTTTGGAAACGTCGTTTGAATCACTTTTTTCCGTTCTTATTTGAGATTACTGGTTCTCTTTCATTATACTAGTTTTATAGCCTCAGAAAAGCATATTATGCACCAAGAATCTCGAAAAGAAAAAAAATTACTTTCGAAGTTTGGAAACTTCCTTAGAATCACTTTTTTTCCGTTCTTATTTGAGATAACTGGTTCTCTTTCATTATACTAGTTTGGTAGCCTCAGTAAAGCATATTATGCGCAAAGAATCTGGAAAAGAAAAAAAATTTTTTTCGAAGTTTGGAAACTTCATTAGAATCACTTTTTTTCCGTTCTTATTTGAGATAACTGGTTCTCTTTCATTATACTAGTTTGGTAGCCTCAGTAAAGCATATTATGCGCAAAGAATCTGGAAAAGAAAAAAAATTTTTTTCGAAGTTTGGAAACTTCGTTTGAATCACTTTTTTTCCGTTCTTATTTGAGATAACTGGTTCTCTTTCATTATACTAGTTTGATAGCCTCAGAAAAGCATATTATGCGCAAAGAATCTCGAAAAGAAAAAAATTTTTTTTCGAAGTTTGAAAACTTCGTTTGAATCACTTTTTTTCCGTTCTTATTTGAGATAACTGGTTCTCTTTCATTATACCAGTTTGATAGCCTCATTAAAGCATATTATGCACAAAGAATCGCGAAAAGAAAAAAATTTTTTTTCGAAGTTTGGAAACTTCATTAGAATCACTTTTTTTCCGTTCTTATTTGAGATAACTGGTTCTCTTTCATTATACTAGTTTGATAGCCTCAGTAAAGCATATTATGCACAAAGAATCTCGAAAAGAAAAAAAATTTTTTTCGAAGTTTGGATTCTTCGTTAGAATCAGTTTTTTTCCGTTCAAATTTGAGATAACTGGTTCTCATTCATTGTACTAATTTGAAAGCCTCAGTAAAGCATATTATGCGCAAAGAATCTGGAAAAGAAAAAAAATTTTTTTCGTAGTTTGGAAACTTCGTTAGAATCACTTTTTTTCCGTTCTTATTTGAGATAACTGGTTCTCTTTCATTATACTAGTTTGATACCCTCAGGAAAGCATATTATGCGCAAAGAATCTCGAAAAGAAAAAAGTTTTTTTTCGATGTTTGGAAACTTCGTTTGAATCACTTTTTTTCCGTTCTTATTTAAGATAACTGGTTCTCTTTCATTATACTAGTTTGATAGCCTCATTAAAGCATATTATGCGCAAAGTATCTCGAAAAGAAAAAAAAATTTTTGCGAAATTTGGAAACTTCGTTAGAATCACTTTTTTTCCGTTCTTATTTGAAATAACTGGTTCTCTTTCAGTATACTAGTTTGATAGCCTCGTAAAGCATATTATGCGCAAAGAATCTCGAAAAGAAAAAAATTTTTTTTCCAAGTGTGGAAACTTCGTTAGAATCACTTTTTTTCCGTTCTTATTTGAGATAACTGGTTCTCTTTCATTATACTAGTTTGATAGCCTCAATTTGGCATATTATGCCCAAAGAATCTCGAAAAGAAAAAAATTTTTTTTCGAAGTTTGGAAACTTCGTTTGAATCAATTTTTTTCCGTTCTTATTTGAGATAACTGGTTTTCTTTCATTACACTAGTTTGATAGCCTCAGTAAAGCATATTATGCACAAAGAATCGCGAAAAGAAAAAAAATGTTTTTCGAAGTTTGGAAACTTCATTAGAATCACTTTTTTTCCGTTCTTATTTGAGATAACTGGTTCTCTTTCATTATACTAGTTTGGTAGCCTCAGTAAAGCATATTATGCGCAAAGAATCTGGAAAAGAAAAAGAATTTTTTTCGAAGTTTGGAAACTTCGTTTGAATCACTTTTTTTCCGTTCTTATTTGAGATAACTGGTTCTCTTTCATTATACTAGTTTGATAGCCTCAGAGAAGCATATTATGCGCAAAGAATCTCGAAAAGAAAAAAATTTTTTTTCGAAGTTTGGAAACTTCGTTTGAACCACTTTTTTTCCGTTCTTATTTGAGATAACTGGTTCTCTTTCATTATACTAGTTTGATACCCTCAGGAAAGCATATTATGCGCAAAGAATCTCGAAAAGAAAAAAAATTTTTTTCGAAGTTTGGAAACGTCGTTTGAATCACTTTTTTCCGTTCTTATTTGAGATTACTGGTTCTCTTTCATTATAGTAGTTTGATAGCCTCAGAAAAGCATAAGAATCTCGAAAAGAAAAAAATTTTTTTTCGAAGTTTGGAAACGTCGTTTGAATCACTTTTTTCCGTTCTTATTTGAGATTACTGGTTCTCTTTCATTATACTAGTTTTATAGCCTCAGAAAAGCATATTATGCACCAAGAATCTCGAAAAGAAAAAAAATTACTTTCGAAGTTTGGAAACTTCCTTAGAATCACTTTTTTTCCGTTCTTATTTGAGATAACTGGTTCTCTTTCATTATACTAGTTTGGTAGCCTCAGTAAAGCATATTATGCGCAAAGAATCTGGAAAAGAAAAAAAATTTTTTTCGAAGTTTGGAAACTTCATTAGAATCACTTTTTTTCCGTTTTTATTTGAGATAACTGGTTCTCTTTCATTATACTAGTTTGGTAGCCTCAGTAAAGCATATTATGCGCAAAGAATCTGGAAAAGAAAAAAAATTTTTTTCGAAGTTTGGAAACTTCGTTTGAATCACTTTTTTTCCGTTCTTATTTAAGATAAATGGTTCTCTTTCATTATACTAGTTTGATAGCCTCAGAAAATCATATTATGCGCAAAGAATCTCGAAAAGAAAAAAAATTTTTTTCGAAGTTTGGAAACTTCGTTTGAATCACTTTTTTTCCGTTCTTATTTGAGATAACTGGTTCTCTTTCATTATACTAGTTTGATAGCCTCAGTAAAGCATATTATGCACAAAGAATCTCGAAAAGAAAAAAAATTTTTTTCGAAGTTGGGATTCTTCGTTAGAATCAGTTTTTTTCCGTTCAAATTTGAGATAACTGGTTCTCATTCATTGTACTAATTTGAAAGCCTCAGTAAAGCATATTATGCGCAAAGAATCTGGAAAAGAAAAAAAATTTTTTTCGTAGTTTGGAAACTTCGTTAGAATAACTTTTTTTCCGTTCTTATTTGAAATAACTGGTTCTCTTTCAGTATACTAGTTTGATAGCCTCAGTAAAGCATATTATGCGCAAAGAACCTCGAAAAGAAAAAAATTTTTTTTCCAAGTGTGGAAACTTCGTTAGAATCACTTTTTTTCCGTTCTTATTTGAGATAACTGGTTCTCTTTCATAATACTAGTTTGATAGCCTCAATAAAGCATATTATGCCCAAAGAATCTCGAAAAGAAAAAAATTTTTTTTCGAAGTTTGGAAACTTCGTTTGAATCAATTTTTTTCCGTTCTTATTTGAGATAACTGGTTTTCTTTCATTACACTAGTTTGATAGCCTCAGTAAAGCATATTATGCACAAAGAATCGCGAAAAGAAAAAAAAATATTTTCGAAGTTTGGAAACTTCATTAGAATCACTTTTTTTCCGTTCTTATTTGAGATAACTGGTTCTCTTTCATTATACTAGTTTGGTAGCCTCAGTAAAGCATATTATGCGCAAAGAATCTGGAAAAGAAAAAAAATTTTTTTCGAAGTTTGGAAACTTCGTTTGAATCACTTTTTTTCCGTTCTTATTTGAGATAACTGGTTCTCTTTCATTATACTAGTTTGATAGCCTCAGAGAAGCATATTATGCGCAAAGAATCTCGAAAAGAAAAAAAATTTTTTTCGAAGTTTGGAAACTTCGTTTGAACCACTTTTTTTCCGTTCTTATTTGAGATAACTGGTTCTCTTTCATTATACTAGTTTGATACCCTCAGGAAAGCATATTATGCGCAAAGAATCTCGAAAAGAAAAAAAATTTTTTTCGAAGTTTGGAAACGTCGTTTGAATCACTTTTTTCCGTTCTTATTTGAGATTACTGGTTCTCTTTCATTATAGTAGTTTGATAGCCTCAGAAAAGCATAAGAATCTCGAAAAGAAAAAAATTTTTTTTCGAAGTTTGGAAACGTCGTTTGAATCACTTTTTTCCGTTCTTATTTGAGATTACTGGTTCTCTTTCATTATACTAGTTTTATAGCCTCAGAAAAGCATATTATGCACCAAGAATCTCGAAAAGAATAAAAATTACTTTCGAAGTTTGGAAACTTCCTTAGAATCACTTTTTTTCCGTTCTTATTTGAGATAACTGGTTCTCTTTCATTATACTAGTTTGGTAGCCTCAGTAAAGCATATTATGCGCAAAGAATCTGGAAAAGAAAAAAAATTTTTTTCGAAGTTTGGAAACTTCATTAGAATCACTTTTTTTCCGTTTTTATTTGAGATAACTGGTTCTCTTTCATTATACTAGTTTGGTAGCCTCAGTAAAGCATATTATGCGCAAAGAATCTGGAAAAGAAAAAAAATTTTTTTCGAAGTTTGGAAACTTTGTTTGAATCACTTTTTTTCCGTTCTTATTTGAGATAACTGGTTCTCTTTCATTATACTAGTTTGATAGCCTCAGAAAAGCATATTATGCGCAAAGAATCTCGAAAAGAATAAAATTTTTTTTCGAAGTTTGAAAACTTCGTTTGAATCACTTTTTTTCCGTTCTTATTTGAGATAACTGGTTCTCTTTCATTATACCAGTTTGATAGCCTCATTAAAGCATATTATGCCCAAAGAATCTCGAAAAGAAAAAAAAATTTTTTCGAAGTTTAGAAACTTCATTAGAATCACTTTTTTTCCGTTCTTATTTGAGATAACTGGTTCTCTTTCATTATACTAGTTTGATAGCCACAGTAAAGCATATTATGCACAAAGAATCGCGAAAAGAAAAAAAATTTTTTTCGAAGTTTGGAAACTTCGTTTGAATCACTTTTTTTCCGTTCTTATTTGAGATAACCGGTTCTCTTTCATTATACTAGTTTGATAGAGTAAAGCATATTATGCACAAAGAATCGCGAAAAGAAAAAAATTTTTTTTCGAAGTTTGGAAACTTCATTAGAAACACTTTTTTTCCGTTCTTATTTGAGATAACTGGTTCTCTTTCATTATACTAGTTTGATAGCCTCAGTAAAGCATATTATGCACAAAGAATCTCGAAAAGAAAAAAAATTTTTTTCGAAGTTTGGATTCTTCGTTAGAATCAGTTTTTTTCCGTTCAAATTTGAGATAACTGGTTCTCATTCATTGTACTAATTTGAAAGCCTCAGTAAAGCATATTATGCGCAAAGAATCTGGAAAAGAAAAAAAATTTTTTTCGTAGTTTGGAAACTTCGTTAGAATCACTTTTTTTCCGTTCTTATTTGAGATAACTGGTTCTCTTTCATTATACTAGTTTGATACCCTCAGGAAAGCATATTATGCGCAAAGAATCTCGAAAAGAAAAAAGTTTTTTTTCGATGTTTGGAAACTTCGTTTGAATCACTTTTTTTCCGTTCTTATTTAAGATAACTGGTTCTCTTTCATTATACTAGTTTGATAGCCTCATTAAAGCATATTATGCGCAAAGTATCTCGAAAAGAAAAAAAAATTTTTGCGAAATTTGGAAACTTCGTTAGAATCACTTTTTTTCCGTTCTTATTTGAAATAACTGGTTCTCTTTCAGTATACTAGTTTGATAGCCTCAGTAAAGCATATTATGCGCAAAGAATCTCGAAAAGAAAAAAATTTTTTTTCCAAGTTTGGAAACTTCGTTAGAATCACTTTTTTTCCGTTCTTATTTGAGATAACTGGTTCTCTTTCATTATACTACTTTGATAGCCTCAGAAAACCATATTATGCGCAAAGAATCTCGAAAAAAAAATTTTTTTTCGAAGTTTTGAAACTTCGTTTGAATCACTTTTTTTCCGTTCTTATTTGAGATAACTGGTTCTCTTTCATTATACTAGTTTGATAGCCTCAGTAAAGCATATTATGCGCAAAGAATCTCGAAAAGAAAAAATTTTTTTTTCCAAGTTTGGAAACTTCGTTAGAATCACTTTTTTTCCGTTCTTATTTGAGATAACTGGTTCTCTTTCATTATACTAATTTGATAGCCTCAGAAAACCATATTATGCGCAAAGAATCTCGAAAAAAAGAAAATTTTTTTCGAAGTTTGGAAACTTCGTTTGAATCACTTTTTTTCCGTTCTTATTTGAGATAACTGGTTCTCTTTCATTATACTAGTTTGATAGCCTCAGTAAAGCATATTATGCACAAAGAATCGCGAAAAGAAAAAAAATTTTTTTCGAAGTTTGGAAACCTCATTAGAATCACTTTTTTTCCGTTCTTATTTGAGATAACTGGTTCTCTTTCATTATACTAGTTTGATAGCCTCAGTAAAGCATATTATGCGCAAAGAATCTGGAAAAGAAAAAAAAATTTTTTCCAAGTTTGGAAACTTCGTTTGAATCACTTTTTTTCCGTTCTTATTTGAGATAACTGGTTCTCTTTCATTATACTAGTTTGATAGCCACAGTAAAGCATATTATGCACAAAGAATCGCGAAAAGAAAAAAAATTTTTTTCGAAGTTTGGAAACTTCGTTTGAATCACTTTTTTTCCGTTCTTATTTGAGATAACTGGTTCTCTTTCATTATACTAGTTTGATAGAGTAAAGCATATTATGCACAAAGAATCGCGAAAAGAAAAAAATTTTATTTCGAAGTTTGGAAACTTCATTAGAATCACTTTTTTTCCGTTCTTATTTGAGATAACTGGTTCTCTTTCATTATACTAGTTTGATAGCCTCAGTAAAGCATATTATGCACAAAGAATCTCGAAAAGAAAAAAAATTTTTTTCGAAGTTTGGATTCTTCGTTAGAATCAGTTTTTTTCCGTTCAAATTTGAGATAACTGGTTCTCATTCATTGTACTAATTTGAAAGCCTCAGTAAAGCATATTATGCGCAAAGAATCTGGAAAAGAAAAAAAAATTTTTTCGTAGTTTGGAAACTTCGTTAGAATCACTTTTTTTCCGTTCTTATTTGAGATAACTGGTTCTCTTTCATTATACTAGTTTGATACCCTCAGGAAAGCATATTATGCGCAAAGAATCTCGAAAAGAAAAAAGTTTTTTTTCGATGTTTGGAAACTTCGTTTGAATCACTTTTTTTCCGTTCTTATTTAAGATAACTGGTTCTCTTTCATTATACTAGTTTGATAGCCTCATTAAAGCATATTATGCGCAAAGTATCTCGAAAAGAAAAAAAAATTTTAGCGAAATTTGGAAACTTCGTTAGAATCACTTTTTTTCCGTTCTTATTTGAAATAACTGGTTCTCTTTCAGTATACTAGTTTGATAGCCTCAGTAAAGCATATTATGCGCAAAGAATCTCGAAAAGAAAAAAATTTTTTTTCCAAGTTTGGAAACTTCGTTAGAATCACTTTTTTTCCGTTCTTATTTGAGATAACTGGTTCTCTTTCATTATACTACTTTGATAGCCTCAGAAAACCATATTATGCGCAAAGAATCTCGAAAAAAAAAATTTTATTTCGAAGTTTTGAAACTTCGTTTGAATCACTTTTTTTCCGTTCTTATTTGAGATAACTGGTTCTCTTTCATTATACTAGTTTGATAGCCTCAGTAAAGCATATTATGCGCAAAGAATCTCGAAAAGAAAAAATTTTTTTTTCCAAGTTTGGAAACTTCGTTAGAATCACTTTTTTTCCGTTCTTATTTGAGATAACTGGTTCTCTTTCATTATACTAGTTTGATAGCCTCAGTAAAGCATATTATGCGCAAAGAATCTGGAAAAGAAAAAAAAATTTTTTCCAAGTTTGGAAACTTCGTTTGAATCACTTTTTTTCCGTTCTTATTTGAGATAACTGGTTCTCTTTCATTATACTAGTTTGATAGCCTCAGTAAAGCATATTATGCACAAAGAATCGCGAAAAGAAAAAAAATTTTTTTCGAAGTTTGGAAACTTCATTAGAATCACTTTTTTTCCGTTCTTATTTGAGATAACTGGTTCTCTTTCATTATACTAGTTTGATAGCCTCAGTAAAGCATATTATGCACAAAGAATCGCGAAAAGAAAAAAAAATTTTTTCGAAGTTGGGAAACTTCATTAGAATCACTTTTTTTCCGTTCTTATTTGAGATAACTGGTTCTCTTTCATTATACTAGTTTGCTAGCATCAGTAAAGCATATTATGCGCAAAGAATCTGGAAAAGAAAAAAAAATTTTTTCGAAGTTTGCAAACTTCGTTTGAATCACTTTTTTTCCGTTCTTATTTGAGATAACTGGTTCTCTTTCATTATAGTAGTTTGATAGCCTCAGAAAAGCATATTATGCACAAAGAATCTCGAAAACAAAAAAATTTTTTTTCCAAGTTTGGAAACTTCGTTTGAATCACTTTTTTTCCGTTCTTATTTGAGATAACTGGATCTCTTTCATTACACTAGTTTGATAGCCTCAGTAAAGCATATTATGCACAAAGAATCGCGAAACGAAAAAAAAAATATTTTTTTCGAAGTTTGGAAACTTCATTAGAATCACTTTTTTTCCGTTCTTATTTCAGATAACTGGTTCTCTTTCATTATACTAGTTTGGTAGCCTCAGTAAAGCATATTATGCGCAAAGAATCTGGAAAAGAAAAAAAATTTTTTTCGAAGTTTGGAAACTTCGTTTGAATCACTTTTTTTCCGTTCTTATTTCAGATAACTGGTTCTCTTTCATTATACTAGTTTGGTAGCCTCAGTAAAGCATATTATGCGCAAAGAATCTGGAAAAGAAAAAAAATTTTTTTCGATGTTTGGAAACTTCATTAGAATCACTTTTTTTCCGTTCTTATTTGAGATAACTGGTTCTCTTTCATTATACTAGTTTGGTAACCTCAGTAAATTATGCGCAAAGAATCTGGAAAAGAAAAAAAATTTTTTTCGAAGTTTGGAAACTTCGTTTGAATCACTTTTTTTCCGTTCTTATTTGAGATAACTGGTTCTCTTTCATTATACTAGTTTGATAGCCTCAGAAAAGCATATTATACGCAAAGAATCTGGAAAAGAAAAAAATTTTTTTTCGAAGTTTGGAAACTTCGTTTGAATCACTTTTTTTCCGTTCTTATTTGAGATAACTGGTTCTCTTTCATTATACTACTTTGATAGCCTTAGAAAAGCATATTATGCGCAAAGAATCTCTAAAAGAAAAAAATTTTTTTTCGAAGTTTGGAAACTTCCTTTGAATCACTTTTTTTCCGTTCTTATTTGAGATAACTGGTTCTCTTTCATTATACTAGTTTGATAGCCTCAATAAAGCATATTATGCCCAAAGAATCTCGAAAAGAAAAAAATTTTTTTTTGAAGTTTGGAAACTTCGTTTGAATCAATTTTTTTCCGTTCTTATTTGAGATAACTGGTTTTCTTTCATTACACTAGTTTGATAGCCTCAGTAAAGCATATTATGCACAAAGAATCGCGAAAAGAAAAAAAATTTTTTTCGAAGTTTGGAAACTTCATTAGAATCACTTTTTTTCCGTTCTTATTTGAGATAACTGGTTCTCTTTCATTATACTAGTTTGGTAGCCTCAGTAAAGCATATTATGCGCAAAGAATCTGGAAAAGAAAAAAAATTTTTTTCGAAGTTTGGAAACTTCGTTTGAATCACTTTTTTTCCGTTCTTATTTGAGATAACTGGTTCTCTTTCATTATACTAGTTTGATAGCCTCAGAAAAGCATATTATGCGCAAAGAATCTCGAAAAGAAAAAAATTTTTTTTCGAAGTTTGGAAACTTCGTTTGAACCACTTTTTTTCCGTTCTTATTTGAGATAACTGGTTCTCTTTCATTATACTAGTTTGATACCCTCAGGAAAGCATATTATGCGCAAAGAATCTGGAAAAGAAAAAAAATTTTTTTCGAAGTTTGCAAACGTCGTTTGAATCACTTTTTTCCGTTCTTATTTGAGATTACTGGTTCTCTTTCATTATAGTAGTTTGATAGCCTCAGAAAAGCATAAGAATCTCGAAAAGAAAAAAATTTTTTTTCGAAGTTTGGAAACGTCGTTTGAATCACTTTTTTCCGTTCTTATTTGAGATTACTGGTTCTCTTTCATTATACTAGTTTTATAGCCTCAGAAAAGCATATTATGCACCAAGAATCTCGAAAAGAAAAAAATTTTTTTTCGAAGTTTGGACAGTTCGTTAAAATCACTTTTTTTCCGTTCTTATTTGAGATAACTGGTTCTCTTTCATTATACTAGTTTGATAGCCTCAGTAAAGGATATTATGCACAAAGAATCGCGAAAAGAAAAAAAATTTTTTTCGTAGTTTGGAAACTTCATTAGAATCACTTTTTTTCCGTTCTTATTTGAGATAACTGGTTCTCTTTCATTATACTAGTTTGATAGCCTCAGTAAAGCATATTATGCGCAAAGAATCTGGAAAAGAAAAAAAATTTTTTTCAAAGTTTGGAAACGTCGTTTGAATCACTTTTTTCCGTTCTTAATTGAGATTACTGGTTCTCTTTCATTATAGTAGTTTGATAGCCTCAGAAAAGCATATTATGCACAAAGAATCTCGAAAAGAAAAAAATTTTTTTTCGAAGTTTGGAAACGTCGTTTGAATCACTTTTTTCCGTTCTTATTTGAGATTACTGGTTCTCTTTCATTATACTAGTTTGATAGCCTCAGAAAAGCATATTATGCACAAAGAATCTCGAAAAGAAAAAATTTTTTTTTCGAAGTTTGGAAACTTCGTTTGAATCGCTTTTTTTCCGTTCTTATTTGAGATAACTGGTTCTCTTTCATTACACTAGTTTGATAGCCTCAGTAAAGCATATTATGCACAAAGAATCGCGAAAAGAAAAAAAATTTTTTTCGAAGTTTGGAAACTTCCTTAGAATCACTTTTTTCCGTTCTTATTTGAGATAACTGGTTCTCTTTCATTATACTAGTTTGATAGCCTCAGAAAAGCATATTATGCGCAAAGAATCTCGAAAAAAAAAATTTTTTTTTTGAAGTTTGAAAACTTCGTTTGAATCACTTTTTTTCCCTTCTTATTTGAGATAACTGGTTCTCTTTCAGTATACTAGTTTGATAGCCTCAATAAAGCATATTATGCCCAAAGAATCTCGAAAAGAAAAAAAAATTTTTTCGAAGTTTAGAAACTTCATTAGAATCACTTTTTTTCCGTTCTTATTTGAGATAACTGGTTCTCTTTCATTATACTACTTTGATAGCCTCAGTAAAGCATATTATGCACAAAGAATCTCGAAAAGAAAAAAAATTTTTTTCGAAGTTTGGATTCTTCGTTAGAATCAGTTTTTTTCCGTTCAAATTTGAGATAACTGGTTCTCATTCATTGTACTAATTTGAAAGCCTCAGTAAAGCATATTATGCGCAAAGAATCTGGAAAAGAAAAAAAATTTTTTTCGTAGATTGGAAACTTTGTTAGAATCACTTTTTTTCCGTTCTTATTTGAGATAACTGGTTCTCTTTCATTATACTAGTTTGATACCCTCAGGAAAGCATATTATGCGCAAAGAATCTCGAAAAGAAAAAAGTTTTTTTTCGATGTTTGGAAACTTCGTTTGAATCACTTTTTTTCCGTTCTTATTTAAGATAACTGGTTCTCTTTCATTATACTAGTTTGATAGCCTCATTAAAGCATATTATGCGCAAAGTATCTCGAAAAGAAAAAAAAATTTTTGCGAAATTTGGAAACTTCGTTAGAATCACTTTTTTTCCGTTCTTATTTGAAATAACTGGTTCCATTTCAGTATACTAGTTTGATAGCCTCAGTAAAGCATATTATGCGCAAAGAATCTCGAAAAGAAAAAAATTTTTTTTCCAAGTTTGGAAACTTCGTTAGAATCACTTTTTTTCCGTTCTTATTTCAGATAACTGGTTCTCTTTCATTATACTAGTTTGATAGCCTCAGTAAAGCATATTATGCGCAAAGAATCTCGAAAAGAAAAAATTTTTTTTTCCAAGTTTGGAAACTTCGTTAGAATCACTTTTTTTCCGTTCTTATTTGAGATAACTGGTTCTCTTTCATTATACTAATTTGATAGCCTCAGAAAACCATATTATGCGCAAAGAATCTCGAAAAAAAGAAAATTTTTTTCGAAGTTTGGAAACTTCGTTTGAATCACTTTTTTTCCGTTCTTATTTGAGATAACTGGTTCTCTTTCATTATACTAGTTTGATAGCCTCAGTAAAGCATATTATGCACAAAGAATCGCGAAAAGAAAAAAAAATTTTTTCGAAGTTTGGAAACTTCATTAGAATCACTTTTTTTCCGTTCTTATTTGAGATAACTGGTTCTCTTTCATTATACTAGTTTGATAGCCTCAGTAAAGCATATTATGCGCAAAGAATCTGGAAAAGAAAAAAAAATTTTTTCCAAGTTTGGAAACTTCGTTTGAATCACTTTTTTTCCGTTCTTATTTGAGATAACTGGTTCTCTTTCATTATACTAGTTTGATAGCCTCAGTAAAGCATATTATGAACAAAGAATCGCGAAAAGAAAAAAAATTTTTTTCGAAGTTTGGAAACTTCATTAGAATCACTTTTTTTCCGTTCTTATTTGAGATATCTGGTTCTCTTTCATTATACTAGTTTGATAGCCTCAGTAAAGCATATTATGCACAAAGAATCGCGAAAAGAAAAAAAATTTTTTTCGAAGTTGGGAAACTTCATTAGAATCACTTTTTTTCCGTTCTTATTTGAGATAACTGGTTCTCTATCATTATACTAGTTTGCTAGCATCAGTAAAGCATATTATGCGCAAAGAATCTGGAAAAGAAAAAAAATTTTTTTCGAAGTTTGCAAACTTCGTTTGAATCACTTTTTTTCCGTTCTTATTTGAGATAACTGGTTCTCTTTCATTATAGTAGTTTGATAGCCTCAGAAAAGCATATTATGCACAAAGAATCTCGAAAACAAAAAAATTTTTTTTCCAAGTTTGGAAACTTCGTTTGAATCACTTTTTTTCCGTTCTTATTTGAGATAACTGGTTCTCTTTCATTACACTAGTTTGATAGCCTCAGTAAAGCATATTATGCACAAAGAATCGCGAAACGAAAAAAAAAATATTTTTTTCGAAGTGTGGAAACTTCATTAGAATCACTTTTTTTCCGTTCTTATTTCAGATAACTGGTTCTCTTTCATTATACTAGTTTGGTAGCCTCAGTAAAGCATATTATGCGCAAAGAATCTGGAAAAGAAAAAAAATTTTTTTCGAAGTTTGGAAACTTCGTTTGAATTACTTTTTTTCCGTTCTTATTTGAGATAACTGGTTCTCTTTCATTATACTAGTTTGATAGCGTCAGAAAAGCATATTATGCTCAAAGAATCTCGAAAAGAAAAAAATTTTTTTTCGAAGTTTGGAAACTTCGTTTGAATCACTTTTTTTCCGTTCTTATTTGAGATAACTGGTTCTCTTTCATTTTACTAGTTTGATAGCCTCAATAAAGCATATTATGCCCAAAGAATCTCGAAAAGAAAAAAAAATTTTTTCGAAGTTTAGAAACTTCATTAGAATCACTTTTTTTCCGTTCTTATATGAGATAACTGGTTCTCTTTCATTATACTAGTTTGATAGCCTCAGTAAAGCATATTATCCGCAAAGAATCTCGAAAAGAAAAAAATTTTTTTTCGAAGTTTGGAAACGTCGTTTGAATCACTTTTTTCCGTTCTTATTTGAGATTACTGGTTCTCTTTCATTATACTAGTTTGATAGCCTCAGAAAAGCATATTATGCACAAAGAATCTCGAAAAGAAAAAAATTTTTTTTCGAAGTTTGGAAACTTCGTTTGAATCACTTTTTTTCCGTTCTTATTCGAGATAACTGGTTCTCTTTCATTATACTATTTTGATAGCCTCAGTAAAGCATATTATGCGCAAAGAATCACGAAAAGAAAAAATTTTTTTTTCCAAGTTTGGAAACTTCGTTAGAATCACTTTTTTTCCGTTCTTATTTGAGATAACTGGTTCTCTTTCATTATACTACTTTGATAGCCTCAGTAAAGCATATTATGCACAAAGAATCTCGAAAAGAAAAAAAATTTTTTTCGAAGTTTGGATTCTTCGTTAGAATCAGTTTTTTTCCGTTCAAATTTGAGATAACTGGTTCTCATTCATTGTACTAATTTGAAAGCCTCAGTAAAGCATATTATACGCAAAGAATCTGGAAAAGAAAAAAAATTTTTTTCGTAGTTTGGAAACTTCGTTAGAATCACTTTTTTTCCGTTCTTATTTGAGATAACTGGTTCTCTTTCATTATACTAGTTTGATACCCTCAGGAAAGCATATTATGCGCAAAGAATCTCGAAAAGAAAAAAGTTTTTTTTCGATGTTTGGAAACTTCGTTTGAATCACTTTTTTTCCGTTCTTATTTAAGATAACTGGTTCTCTTTCATTATACTAGTTTGATAGCCTCATTAAAGCATATTATGCGCAAAGTATCTCGAAAAGAAAAAAAAATTTTTGCGAAATTTGGAAACTTCGTTAGAATCACTTTTTTTCCGTTCTTATTTGAAATAACTGGTTCTCTTTCAGTATACTAGTTTGATAGCCTCAGTAAAGCATATTATGCGCAAAGAATCTCGAAAAGAAAAAAATTTTTTTTCCAAGTTTGGAAACTTCGTTAGAATCACTTTTTTTCCGTTCTTATTTGAGATAACTGGTTCTCTTTCATTATACTACTTATATAGCCTCAGAAAACCATATTATGCGCAAAGAATCTCGAAAAAAAAAATTTTTTTTCGAAGTTTTGAAACTTCGTTTCAATCACTTTTTTTCCGTTCTTATTTGAGATAACTGGTTCTCTTTCATTATACTAGTTTGATAGCCTCAGTAAAGCATATTATGCGCAAAGAATCTCGAAAAGAAAAAATTTTTTTTTCCAAGTTTGGAAACTTCGTTAGAATCACTTTTTTTCCGTTCTTATTTGAGATAACTGGTTCTCTTTCATTATACTAATTTGATAGCCTCAGAAAACCATATTATGCGCAAAGAATCTCGAAAAAAAGAAAATTTTTTTCGAAGTTTGGAAACTTCGTTTGAATCACTTTTTTTCCGTTCTTATTTGAGATAACTGGTTCTCTTTCATTATACTAGTTTAATAGCCTCAGTAAAGCATATTATGCACAAAGAATCGCGAAAAGAAAAAAAATTTTTTTCGAAGTTTGGAAACTTCATTAGAATCACTTTTTTTCCGTTCTTATTTGAGATAACTGGTTCTCTTTCATTATACTAGTTTGATAGCCTCAGTAAAGCATATTATGCGCAAAGAATCTGGAAAAGAAAAAAAAATGTTTTCCAAGTTTGGAAACTTCGTTAGAATCACTTTTTTTCCGTTCTTATTTGAGATAACTTGTTCTCTTTCATTATACTAGTTTGATAGCCTCAGTAAAGCATATTACGCGCAAAGAATCTCGAAAAGAAAAAATTTTTTTTTCCAAGTTTGGAAACTTCGTTAGAATCACTTTTTTTCCGTTCTTATTTGAGATAACTGGTTCTCTTTCATTATACTACTTTGATAGCCTCAGAAAACCATTTATGCGCAAAGAATCTCGAAAAGAAAAAAATTTTTTTCGAAGTTTGGAAACTTCGTTTGAATCACTTTTTTTCCGTTCTTATTTGAGATAACTGGTTCTCTTTCATTATACCAGTTTGATAACCTCAGTAAAGCATATTATGCACAAAGAATCGCGAAAAGAAAAAAAATTTTTTTCCAAATTTGGAAACTTCATTAGAATCACTTTTTTTCCGTTCTTATTTGAGATAACTGGTTCTCTTTCATTATACAAGTTTGGTAACCTCAGTAAATTATGCGCAAAGAATCTGGAAAAGAAAAAAAAATTTTTTCGAAGTTTGGAAACTTCGTTTGAATCACTTTTTTTCCGTTCTTATTTGAGATAACTGGTTCTCTTTCATTATAATAGTTTGATAGCCTCAGAAAAGCATATTATACGCAAAGAATCTCGAAAAGAAAAAAATTTTTTTTCGAAGTTTGGAAACTTCGTTTGAATCACTTTTTTTCCGTTCTTATTTGAGATAACTGGTTCTCTTTCATTATACTACTTTGATAGCCTCAGAAAAGCATATTATGCGCAAAGAATCTCTAAAAGAAAAAAATTTTTTTTCGAAGTTTGGAAACTTCCTTTGAATCACTTTTTTTCCGTTCTTATTTGAGATAACTGGTTCTCTTTCATTATACTAGTTTGATAGCCTCAATAAAGCATATTATGCCCAAAGAATCTCGAAAAGAAAAAAATTTTTTTTCGAAGTTTGGAAACTTCGTTTGAATCAATTTTTTTCCGTTCTTATTTGAGATAACTGGTTTTCTTTCATTACACTAGTTTGATAGCCTCAGTAAAGCATATTATGCACAAAGAATCGCGAAAAGAAAAAAAATTTTTTTCGAAGTTTGGAAACTTCATTAGAATCACTTTTTTTCCGTTCTTATTTGAGATAACTGGTTCTCTTTCATTATACTAGTTTGGTAGCCTCAGTAAAGCATATTATGCGCAAAGAATCTGGAAAAGAAAAAAAATTTTTTTCGAAGTTTGGAAACTTCGTTTGAATCACTATTTTTCCGTTCTTATTTGAGATAACTGGTTCTCTTTCATTATACTAGTTTGATAGCCTCAGAAAAGCATATTATGCGCAAAGAATCTCGAAAAGAAAAAAATTTTTTTTCGAAGTTTGGAAACTTCGTTTGAACCACTTTTTTTCCGTTCTTATTTGAGATAACTTGTTCTCTTTCATTATACTAGTTTGATAGCCTCAGTAAAGCATATTATGCGCAAAGAATCTCGAAAAGAAAAAATTTTTTTTTCCAAGTTTGGAAACTTCGTTAGAATCACTTTTTTTCCGTTCTTATTTGAGATAACTGGTTCTCTTTCATTATACTACTTTGATAGCCTCAGAAAACCATTTATGCGCAAAGAATCTCGAAAAGAAAAAAATTTTTTTCGAAGTTTGGAAACTTCGTTTGAATCACTTTTTTTCCGTTCTTATTTGAGATAACTGGTTCTCTTTCATTATACCAGTTTGATAACCTCAGTAAAGCATATTATGCACAAAGAATCGCGAAAAGAAAAAAAATTTTTTTCCAAGTTTGGAAACTTCATTAGAATCACTTTTTTTCCGTTCTTATTTGAGATAACTGGTTCTCTTTCATTATACTAGTTTGGTAACCTCAGTAAATTATGCGCAAAGAATCTGGAAAAGAAAAAAAATTTTTTTCGAAGTTTGGAAACTTCGTTTGAATCACTTTTTTTCCGTTCTTATTTGAGATAACTGGTTCTCTTTCATTATAATAGTTTGATAGCCTCAGAAAAGCATATTATACGCAAAGAATCTCGAAAAGAAAAAAATTTTTTTTCGAAGTTTGGAAACTTCGTTTGAATCACTTTTTTTCCGTTCTTATTTGAGATAACTGGTTCTCTTTCATTATACTACTTTGATAGCCTCAGAAAAGCATATTATGCGCAAAGAATCTCTAAAAGAAAAAAATTTTTTTTCGAAGTTTGGAAACTTCCTTTGAATCACTTTTTTTCCGTTCTTATTTGAGATAACTGGTTCTCTTTCATTATACTAGTTTGATAGCCTCAATAAAGCATATTATGCCCAAAGAATCTCGAAAAGAAAAAAATTTTTTTTCGAAGTTTGGAAACTTCGTTTGAATCAATTTTTTTCCGTTCTTATTTGAGATAACTGGTTTTCTTTCATTACACTAGTTTGATAGCCTCAGTAAAGCATATTATGCACAAAGAATCGCGAAAAGAAAAAAAATTTTTTTCGAAGTTTGGAAATTTCATTAGAATCACTTTTTTTCCGTTCTTATTTGAGATAACTGGTTCTCTTTCATTATACTAGTTTGGTAGCCTCAGTAAAGCGCAAAGAATCTGGAAAAGAAAAAAAATTTTTTTCGAAGTTTGGAAACTTCGTTTGAATCACTTTTTTTCCGTTCTTATTTGAGATAACTGGTTCTCTTTCATTATACTAGTTTGATAGCCTCAGAAAAGCATATTATGCGCAAAGAATCTCGAAAAGAAAAAAATTTTTTTTCGAAGTTTGGAAACTTCGTTTGAACCACTTTTTTTCCGTTCTTATTTGAGATAACTGGTTCTCTTTCATTATACTAGTTTGATACCCTCAGGAAAGCATATTATGCGCAAAGAATCTGGAAAAGAAAAAAAATTTTTTTCGAAGTTTGGAAACGTCGTTTCAATCACTTTTTTCCGTTCTTATTTGAGATTACTGGTTCTCTTTCATTATAGTAGTTTGATAGCCTCAGAAAAGCATAAGAATCTCGAAAAGCAAAAAATTTTTTTTCGAAATTTGGAAACGTCGTTTGAATCACTTTTTTCCGTTCTTATTTGAGATTACTGGTTCTCTTTCATTATACTAGCTTTATAGCCTCAGAAAAGCATATTATGCACCAAGAATCTCGAAAAGAAAAAAATTTTTTTTCGAAGTTTGGACACTTCGTTTGAATCACTTTTTTTCCGTTCTTATTTGAGATAACTGGTTCTCTTTCATTATACTAGTTTGATAGCCTCAGTAAAGGATATTATGCACAAAGAATCGCGAAAAGAAAAAAAATTTTTTTCGTAGTTTGGAAACTTCATTAGAATCACTTTTTTTCCGTTCTTATTTGAGATAACTGGTTCTCTTTCATTATACTAGTTTGATAGCCTCAGTAAAGCATATTATGCGCAAAGAATCTGGAAAAGAAAAAAAATTTTTTTCGAAGTTTGGAAACGTCGTTTGAATCACTTTTTTCCGTTCTTAATTGAGATTACTGGTTCTCTTTCATTATAGTAGTTTGATAGCCTCAGAAAAGCATATTATGCACAAAGAATCTCGAAAAGAAAAAATTTTTTTTTCGAAGTTTGGAAACGTCGTTTGAATCACTTTTTTCCGTTCTTATTTGAGATTACTGGTTCTCTTTCATTATACTAGTTTGATAGCCTCAGAAAAGCATATTATGCACAAAGAATCTCGAAAAGAAAAAAATTTTTTTTCGAAGTTTGGAAACTTCATTAGAATCACTTTTTTCCGTTCTTATTTGAGATTACTGGTTCTCTTTCATTATACCAGTTTGATAACCTCAGTAAAGCATATTATGCACAAAGAATCGCGAAAAGAAAAAAAATTTTTTTCCAAATTTGGAAACTTCATTAGAATCACTTTTTTTCCGTTCTTATTTGAGATAACTGGTTCTCTTTCATTATACAAGTTTGGTAACCTCAGTAAATTATGCGCAAAGAATCTGGAAAAGAAAAAAAAATTTTTTCGAAGTTTGGAAACTTCGTTTGAATCACTTTTTTTCCGTTCTTATTTGAGATAACTGGTTCTCTTTCATTATAATAGTTTGATAGCCTCAGAAAAGCATATTATACGCAAAGAATCTCGAAAAGAAAAAAATTTTTTTTCGAAGTTTGGAAACTTCGTTTGAATCACTTTTTTTCCGTTCTTATTTGAGATAACTGGTTCTCTTTCATTATACTACTTTGATAGCCTCAGAAAAGCATATTATGCGCAAAGAATCTCTAAAAGAAAAAAATTTTTTTTCGAAGTTTGGAAACTTCCTTTGAATCACTTTTTTTCCGTTCTTATTTGAGATAACTGGTTCTCTTTCATTATACTAGTTTGATAGCCTCAATAAAGCATATTATGCCCAAAGAATCTCGAAAAGAAAAAAATTTTTTTTCGAAGTTTGGAAACTTCGTTTGAATCAATTTTTTTCCGTTCTTATTTGAGATAACTGGTTTTCTTTCATTACACTAGTTTGATAGCCTCAGTAAAGCATATTATGCACAAAGAATCGCGAAAAGAAAAAAAATTTTTTTCGAAGTTTGGAAACTTCATTAGAATCACTTTTTTTCCGTTCTTATTTGAGATAACTGGTTCTCTTTCATTATACTAGTTTGGTAGCCTCAGTAAAGCATATTATGCGCAAAGAATCTGGAAAAGAAAAAAAATTTTTTTCGAAGTTTGGAAACTTCGTTTGAATCACTATTTTTCCGTTCTTATTTGAGATAACTGGTTCTCTTTCATTATACTAGTTTGATAGCCTCAGAAAAGCATATTATGCGCAAAGAATCTCGAAAAGAAAAAAATTTTTTTTCGAAGTTTGGAAACTTCGTTTGAACCACTTTTTTTCCGTTCTTATTTGAGATAACTTGTTCTCTTTCATTATACTAGTTTGATAGCCTCAGTAAAGCATATTATGCGCAAAGAATCTCGAAAAGAAAAAATTTTTTTTTCCAAGTTTGGAAACTTCGTTAGAATCACTTTTTTTCCGTTCTTATTTGAGATAACTGGTTCTCTTTCATTATACTACTTTGATAGCCTCAGAAAACCATTTATGCGCAAAGAATCTCGAAAAGAAAAAAATTTTTTTCGAAGTTTGGAAACTTCGTTTGAATCACTTTTTTTCCGTTCTTATTTGAGATAACTGGTTCTCTTTCATTATACCAGTTTGATAACCTCAGTAAAGCATATTATGCACAAAGAATCGCGAAAAGAAAAAAAATTTTTTTCCAAGTTTGGAAACTTCATTAGAATCACTTTTTTTCCGTTCTTATTTGAGATAACTGGTTCTCTTTCATTATACTAGTTTGGTAACCTCAGTAAATTATGCGCAAAGAATCTGGAAAAGAAAAAAAATTTTTTTCGAAGTTTGGAAACTTCGTTTGAATCACTTTTTTTCCGTTCTTATTTGAGATAACTGGTTCTCTTTCATTATAATAGTTTGATAGCCTCAGAAAAGCATATTATACGCAAAGAATCTCGAAAAGAAAAAAATTTTTTTTCGAAGTTTGGAAACTTCGTTTGAATCACTTTTTTTCCGTTCTTATTTGAGATAACTGGTTCTCTTTCATTATACTACTTTGATAGCCTCAGAAAAGCATATTATGCGCAAAGAATCTCTAAAAGAAAAAAATTTTTTTTCGAAGTTTGGAAACTTCCTTTGAATCACTTTTTTTCCGTTCTTATTTGAGATAACTGGTTCTCTTTCATTATACTAGTTTGATAGCCTCAATAAAGCATATTATGCCCAAAGAATCTCGAAAAGAAAAAAATTTTTTTTCGAAGTTTGGAAACTTCGTTTGAATCAATTTTTTTCCGTTCTTATTTGAGATAACTGGTTTTCTTTCATTACACTAGTTTGATAGCCTCAGTAAAGCATATTATGCACAAAGAATCGCGAAAAGAAAAAAAATTTTTTTCGAAGTTTGGAAATTTCATTAGAATCACTTTTTTTCCGTTCTTATTTGAGATAACTGGTTCTCTTTCATTATACTAGTTTGGTAGCCTCAGTAAAGCGCAAAGAATCTGGAAAAGAAAAAAAATTTTTTTCGAAGTTTGGAAACTTCGTTTGAATCACTTTTTTTCCGTTCTTATTTGAGATAACTGGTTCTCTTTCATTATACTAGTTTGATAGCCTCAGAAAAGCATATTATGCGCAAAGAATCTCGAAAAGAAAAAAATTTTTTTTCGAAGTTTGGAAACTTCGTTTGAACCACTTTTTTTCCGTTCTTATTTGAGATAACTGGTTCTCTTTCATTATACTAGTTTGATACCCTCAGGAAAGCATATTATGCGCAAAGAATCTGGAAAAGAAAAAAAATTTTTTTCGAAGTTTGGAAACGTCGTTTCAATCACTTTTTTCCGTTCTTATTTGAGATTACTGGTTCTCTTTCATTATAGTAGTTTGATAGCCTCAGAAAAGCATAAGAATCTCGAAAAGCAAAAAATTTTTTTTCGAAATTTGGAAACGTCGTTTGAATCACTTTTTTCCGTTCTTATTTGAGATTACTGGTTCTCTTTCATTATACTAGTTTTATAGCCTCAGAAAAGCATATTATGCACCAAGAATCTCGAAAAGAAAAAAATTTTTTTTCGAAGTTTGGACACTTCGTTTGAATCACTTTTTTTCCGTTCTTATTTGAGATAACTGGTTCTCTTTCATTATACTAGTTTGATAGCCTCAGTAAAGGATATTATGCACAAAGAATCGCGAAAAGAAAAAAAATTTTTTTCGTAGTTTGGAAACTTCATTAGAATCACTTTTTTTCCGTTCTTATTTGAGATAACTGGTTCTCTTTCATTATACTAGTTTGATAGCCTCAGTAAAGCATATTATGCGCAAAGAATCTGGAAAAGAAAAAAAATTTTTTTCGAAGTTTGGAAACGTCGTTTGAATCACTTTTTTCCGTTCTTAATTGAGATTACTGGTTCTCTTTCATTATAGTAGTTTGATAGCCTCAGAAAAGCATATTATGCACAAAGAATCTCGAAAAGAAAAAATTTTTTTTTCGAAGTTTGGAAACGTCGTTTGAATCACTTTTTTCCGTTCTTATTTGAGATTACTGGTTCTCTTTCATTATACTAGTTTGATAGCCTCAGAAAAGCATATTATGCACAAAGAATCTCGAAAAGAAAAAAATTTTTTTTCGAAGTTTGGAAACTTCGTTTGAATCACTTTTTTTCCGTTCTTATTTGAGATAACTGGTTCTCTTTCATTACACTAGTTTGATAGCCTCAGTAAAGCATATTATGCACAAAGAATCGCGAAAAGAAAAAAAATTTTATTCGAAGTTTGGAAACTTCCTTAGAATCACTTTTTTCCGTTCTTATTTGAGATAACTTGTTCTCTTTCATTATACTAGTTTGATAGCCTCAAAAAAGCATATTATGCGCAAAGAATCTCGAAAAGAAAAAAATTTTTTTTCGAAGTTTGAAAACTTCGTTTGAATCACTTTTTTTCCCTTCTTATTTGAGATAACAGGTTCTCTTTCATTATACTAGTTTGATAGCCTCAATAAAGCATATTATGCCCAAAGAATCTCGAAAAGAAAAAAAAATTTTTTCGAAGTTTAGAAACTTCATTAGAATCACTTTTTTTCCGTTCTTATTTGAGATAACTGGTTCTCTTTCATTATACCAGTTTGATAGCCTCATTAAAGCATATTATGCCCAAAGAATCTCGAAAAGAAAAAAAATTTTTTTCGAAGTTTGGAAACTTCATTAGAATCACTTTTTTTCCGTTCTTATTTGAGATAACTGGTTCTCTTTCATTATACTAGTTTGATAGCCTCAGTAAAGCATATTATGCGCAAAGAATCTGGAAAAGAAAAAAAAATGTTTTCCAAGTTTGGAAACTTCGTTAGAATCACTTTTTTTCCGTTCTTATTTGAGATAACTTGTTCTCTTTCATTATACTAGTTTGATAGCCTCAGTAAAGCATATTATGCGCAAAGAATCTCGAAAAGAAAAAATTTTTTTTTCCAAGTTTGGAAACTTCGTTAGAATCACTTTTTTTCCGTTCTTATTTGAGATAACTGGTTCTCTTTCATTATACTACTTTGATAGCCTCAGAAAACCATTTATGCGCAAAGAATCTCGAAAAGAAAAAAATTTTTTTCGAAGTTTGGAAACTTCGTTTGAATCACTTTTTTTCCGTTCTTATTTGAGATAACTGGTTCTCTTTCATTATACTAGTTTGATAGCCTCAGTAAAGCATATTATGCACAAAGAATCGCGAAAAGAAAAAAATTTTTTTTCCAAGTTTGGAAACTTCATTAGAATCACTTTTTTTCCGTTCTTATTTGAGATAACTGGTTCTCTTTCATTATACTAGTTTGGTAACCTCAGTAAATTATGCGCAAAGAATCTGGAAAAGAAAAAAAATTTTTTTCGAAGTTTGGAAACTTCGTTTGAATCACTTTTTTTCCGTTCTTATTTGAGATAACTGGTTCTCTTTCATTATAATAGTTTGATAGCCTCAGAAAAGCATATTATACGCAAAGAATCTCGAAAAGAAAAAAATTATTTTTCGAAGTTTGGAAACTTCGTTTGAATCACTTTTTTTCCGTTCTTATTTGAGATAACTGGTTCTCTTTCATTATACTACTTTGATAGCCTCAGAAAAGCATATTATGCGCAAAGAATCTCTAAAAGAAAAAAATTTTTTTTCGAAGTTTGGAAACTTCCTTTGAATCACTTTTTTTCCGTTCTTATTTGAGATAACTGGTTCTCTTTCATTATACTAGTTTGATAGCCTCAATAAAGCATATTATGCCCAAAGAATCTCGAAAAGAAAAAAATTTTTTTTCGAAGTTTGGAAACTTCGTTTGAATCAATTTTTTTCCGTTCTTATTTGAGATAACTGGTTTTCTTTCATTACACTAGTTTGATAGCCTCAGTAAAGCATATTATGCACAAAGAATCGCGAAAAGAAAAAAAATTTTTTTCGAAGTTTGGAAACTTCATTAGAATCACTTTTTTTCCGTTCTTATTTGAGATAACTGGTTCTCTTTCATTATACTAGTTTGGTAGCCTCAGTAAAGCATATTATGCGCAAAGAATCTGGAAAAGAAAAAAAATTTTTTTCGAAGTTTGGAAACTTCGTTTGAATCACTATTTTTCCGTTCTTATTTGAGATAACTGGTTCTCTTTCATTATACTAGTTTGATAGCCTCAGAAAAGCATATTATGCGCAAAGAATCTCGAAAAGAAAAAAATTTTTTTTCGAAGTTTGGAAACTTCGTTTGAACCACTTTTTTTCCGTTCTTATTTGAGATAACTTGTTCTCTTTCATTATACTAGTTTGATAGCCTCAGTAAAGCATATTATGCGCAAAGAATCTCGAAAAGAAAAAATTTTTTTTTCCAAGTTTGGAAACTTCGTTAGAATCACTTTTTTTCCGTTCTTATTTGAGATAACTGGTTCTCTTTCATTATACTACTTTGATAGCCTCAGAAAACCATTTATGCGCAAAGAATCTCGAAAAGAAAAAAATTTTTTTCGAAGTTTGGAAACTTCGTTTGAATCACTTTTTTTCCGTTCTTATTTGAGATAACTGGTTCTCTTTCATTATACCAGTTTGATAACCTCAGTAAAGCATATTATGCACAAAGAATCGCGAAAAGAAAAAAAATTTTTTTCCAAGTTTGGAAACTTCATTAGAATCACTTTTTTTCCGTTCTTATTTGAGATAACTGGTTCTCTTTCATTATACTAGTTTGGTAACCTCAGTAAATTATGCGCAAAGAATCTGGAAAAGAAAAAAAATTTTTTTCGAAGTTTGGAAACTTCGTTTGAATCACTTTTTTTCCGTTCTTATTTGAGATAACTGGTTCTCTTTCATTATACTAGTTTGATAGCCTCAGAAAAGCATATTATGCGCAAAGAATCTCGAAAAGAAAAAAATTTTTTTTCGAATTTTGGAAACTTCGTTTGAACCACTTTTTTTCCGTTCTTATTTGAGATAACTGGTTCTCTTTCATTATACTAGTTTGATACCCTCAGGAAAGCATATTATGCGCAAAGAATCTGGAAAAGAAAAAAAATTTTTTTCGAAGTTTGGAAACGTCGTTTCAATCACTTTTTTCCGTTCTTATTTGAGATTACTGGTTCTCTTTCATTATAGTAGTTTGATAGCCTCAGAAAAGCATAAGAATCTCGAAAAGCAAAAAATTTTTTTTCGAAGTTTGGAAACGTCGTTTGAATCACTTTTTTCCGTTCTTATTTGAGATTACTGGTTCTCTTTCATTATACTAGTTTTATAGCCTCAGAAAAGCATATTATGCACCAAGAATCTCGAAAAGAAAAAAAATTTTTTTCGAAGTTTGGACACTTCGTTTGAATCACTTTTTTTCCGTTCTTATTTGAGATAACTGGTTCTCTTTCATTATACTAGTTTGATAGCCTCAGCAAAGGATATTATGCACAAAGAATCGCGAAAAGAAAAAAAATTTTTTTCGTAGTTTGGAAACTTCATTAGAATCACTTTTTTTCCGTTCTTATTTGAGATAACTGGTTCTATTTCATTATACTAGTTTGATAGCCTCAGTAAAGCATATTATGCGCAAAGAATCTGGAAAAGAAAAAAAATTTTTTTCGAAGTTTGGAAACGTCGTTTGAATCACTTTTTTCCGTTCTTAATTGAGATTACTGGTTCTCTTTCATTATAGTAGTTTGATAGCCTCAGAAAAGCATATTATGCACAAAGAATCTCGAAAAGAAAAAATTTTTTTTTCGAAGTTTGGAAACGTCGTTTGAATCACTTTTTTCCGTTCTTATTTGAGATTACTGGTTCTCTTTCATTATACTAGTTTGATAGCCTCAGAAAAGCGTATTATGCACAAAGAATCTCGAAAAGAAAAAAATTTTTTTTCGAAGTTTGGAAACTTCGTTTGAATCACTTTTTTTCCGTTCTTATTTGAGATAACTGGTTCTCTTTCATTACACTAGTTTGATAGCCTCAGTAAAGCATATTATGCACAAAGAATCTCGAAAAGAAAAAAAATTTTTTTCGAAGTTTGGAAACTTCCTTAGAATCACTTTTTTCCGTTCTTATTTGAGATAACTGGTTCTCTTTCATTATACTAGTTTGATAGCCTCAAAAAAGCATATTATGCGCAAAGAATCTCGAAAAGAAAAAAATTTTTTTTCGAAGTTTGAAAACTTCGTTTGAATCACTTTTTTTCCCTTCTTATTTGAGATAACAGGTTCTCTTTCATTATACTAGTTTGATAGCCTCAATAAAGCATATTATGCCCAAAGAATCTCGAAAAGAAAAAAAAATTTTTTCGAAGTTTAGAAACTTCATTAGAATCACTTTTTTTCCGTTCTTATTTGAGATAACTGGTTCTCTTTCATTATACTAGTTCGATAGCTTCAGTAAAGCATATTATGCACAAAGAATCGCGAAAAGAAAAAAAATTTTTTTCGAAGTTTGGAAACTTCATTAGAATCACTTTTTTTCCGTTCTTATTTGAGATAACTGGTTCTCTTTCATTATACTAGTTTGATAGCCTCAGTAAAGCATATTATGCGCAAAGAATCTGGAAAAGAAAAAAAAATGTTTTCCAAGTTTGGAAACTTCGTTAGAATCACTTTTTTTCCGTTCTTATTTGAGATAACTTGTTCTCTTTCATTATACTAGTTTGATAGCCTCAGTAAAGCATATTATGCGCAAAGAATCTCGAAAAGAAAAAATTTTTTTTTCCAAGTTTGGAAACTTCGTTAGAATCACTTTTTTTCCGTTCTTATTTGAGATAACTGGTTCTCTTTCATTATACTACTTTGATAGCCTCAGAAAACCATTTATGCGCAAAGAATCTCGAAAAGAAAAAAATTTTTTTCGAAGTTTGGAAACTTCGTTTGAATCACTTTTTTTCCGTTCTTATTTGAGATAACTGGTTCTCTTTCATTATACTAGTTTGATAGCCTCAGTAAAGCATATTATGCACAAAGAATCGCGAAAAGAAAAAAATTTTTTTTCCAAGTTTGGAAACTTCATTAGAATCACTTTTTTTCCGTTCTTATTTGAGATAACTGGTTCTCTTTCATTATACTAGTTTGGTAACCTCAGTAAATTATGCGCAAAGAATCTGGAAAAGAAAAAAAATTTTTTTCGAAGTTTGGAAACTTCGTTTGAATCACTTTTTTTCCGTTCTTATTTGAGATAACTGGTTCTCTTTCATTATAATAGTTTGATAGCCTCAGAAAAGCATATTATACGCAAAGAATCTCGAAAAGAAAAAAATTATTTTTCGAAGTTTGGAAACTTCGTTTGAATCACTTTTTTTCCGTTCTTATTTGAGATAACTGGTTCTCTTTCATTATACTACTTTGATAGCCTCAGAAAAGCATATTATGCGCAAAGAATCTCTAAAAGAAAAAAATTTTTTTTCGAAGTTTGGAAACTTCCTTTGAATCACTTTTTTTCCGTTCTTATTTGAGATAACTGGTTCTCTTTCATTATACTAGTTTGATAGCCTCAATAAAGCATATTATGCCCAAAGAATCTCGAAAAGAAAAAAATTTTTTTTCGAAGTTTGGAAACTTCGTTTGAATCAATTTTTTTCCGTTCTTATTTGAGATAACTGGTTTTCTTTCATTACACTAGTTTGATAGCCTCAGTAAAGCATATTATGCACAAAGAATCGCGAAAAGAAAAAAAATTTTTTTCGAAGTTTGGAAACTTCATTAGAATCACTTTTTTTCCGTTCTTGTTTGAGATAACTGGTTCTCTTTCATTATACTAGTTTGGTAGCCTCAGTAAAGCATATTATGCGCAAAGTATCTGGAAAAGAAAAAAAATTTTTTTCGAAGTTTGGAAACTTCGTTTGAATCACTTTTTTTCCGTTCTTATTTGAGATAACTGGTTCTCTTTTATTATACTAGTTTGATAGCCTCAGAAAAGCATATTATGCGCAAAGAATCTCGAAAAGAAAAAAATTTTTTTTCGAAGTTTGGAAACTTCGTTTGAACCACTTTTTTTCCGTTCTTATTTGAGATAACTGGTTCTCTTTCATTATACTAGTTTGATACCCTCAGGAAAGCATATTATGCGCAAAGAATCTGGAAAGGAAAAAAATTTTTTTTCGAAGTTTGGAAACGTCGTTTGAATCACTTTTTTCCGTTCTTATTTGAGATTACTGGTTCTCTTTCATTATAGTAGTTTGATAGCCTCAGAAAAGCATAAGAATCTCGAAAAGAAAAAAAATTTTTTTCGAAGTTTGGAAACGTCGTTTGAATCACTTTTTTCCGTTCTTATTTGAGATTACTGGTTCTCTTTCATTATACTAGTTTTATAGCCTCAGAAAAGCATATTATGCACCAAGAATCTCGAAAAGAAAAAAATTTTTTTTCGAAGTTTGGACACTTCGTTTGAATCACTTTTTTTCCGTTCTTATTTGAGATAACTGATTCTCTTTCATTATACTAATTTGATAGCCTCAGTAAAGGATATTATGCACAAAGAATCGCGAAAAGAAAAAGAATTTTTTTCGTAGTTTGGAAACTTCATTAGAATCACTTTTTTTCCGTTCTTATTTCAGATAACTGGTTCTCTTTCATTATACTAGTTTGATAGCCTCAGTAAAGCATATTATGCGCAAAGAATCTGGAAAAGAAAAAAAATTTTTTTCGAAGTTTGGAAACGTCGTTTGAATCACTTTTTTCCGTTCTTAATTGAGATTACTGGTTCTCTTTCATTATAGTAGTTTGATAGCCTCAGAAAAGCATATTATGCACAAAGAATCTCGAAAAGAAAAAAATTTTTTTTCGAAGTTTGGAAACGTCGTTTGAATCACTTTTTTCCGTTCTTATTTGAGATAACTGGTTCTCTTTCATTATACTAGTTTGATAGCCTCAGTAAAGCATATTATGCGCAAAGAATCTGGAAAAGAAAAAAAAATGTTTTCCAAGTTTGGAAACTTCGTTAGAATCACTTTTTTTCCGTTCTTATTTGAGATAACTTGTTCTCTTTCATTATACTAGTTTGATAGCCTCAGTAAAGCATATTATGCGCAAAGAATCTCGAAAAGAAAAAATTTTTTTTTCCAAGTTTGGAAACTTCGTTAGAATCACTTTTTTTCCGTTCTTATTTGAGATAACTGGTTCTCTTTCATTATACTACTTTGATAGCCTCAGAAAACCATTTATGCGCAAAGAATCTCGAAAAGAAAAAAATTTTTTTCGAAGTTTGGAAACTTCGTTTGAATCACTTTTTTTCCGTTCTTATTTGAGATAACTGGTTCTCTTTCATTATACTAGTTTGATAGCCTCAGTAAAGCATATTATGCACAAAGAATCGCGAAAAGAAAAAAAAATTATTTCCAAGTTTGGAAACTTCATTAGAATCACTTTTTTTCCGTTCTTATTTGAGATAACTGGTTCTCTTTCATTATACTAGTTTGGTAACCTCAGTAAATTATGCGCAAAGAATCTGGAAAAGAAAAAAAAATTTTTTCGAAGTTTGGAAACTTCGTTTGAATCACTTTTTTTCCGTTCTTATTTGAGATAACTGGTTCTCTTTCATTATAATAGTTTGATAGCCTCAGAAAAGCATATTATACGCAAAGAATCTCGAAAAGAAAAAAATTTTTTTTCGAAGTTTGGAAACTTCGTTTGAATCACTTTTTTTCCGTTCTTATTTGAGATAACTGGTTCTCTTTCATTATACTACTTTGATAGCCTCAGAAAAGCATATTATGCGCAAAGAATCTCTAAAAGAAAAAAATTTTTTTTCGAAGTTTGGAAACTTCCTTTGAATCACTTTTTTTCCGTTCTTATTTGAGATAACTGGTTCTCTTTCATTATACTAGTTTGATAGCCTCAATAAAGCATATTATGCCCAAAGAATCTCGAAAAGAAAAAAATTTTTTTTCGAAGTTTGGAAACTTCGTTTGAATCAATTTTTTTCCGTTCTTATTTGAGATAACTGGTTTTCTTTCATTACACTAGTTTGATAGCCTCAGTAAAGCATATTATGCACAAAGAATCGCGAAAAGAAAAAAAATTTTTTTCGAAGTTTGGAAACTTCATTAGAATCCCTTTTTTTCCGTTCTTATTTGAGATAACTGGTTCTCTTTCATTATACTAGTTTGGTAGCCTCAGTAAACCATATTATGCGCAAAGAATCTGGAAAAGAAAAAAAATTTTTTTCGAAGTTTGGAAACTTCGTTTGAATCACTTTTTTTCCGTTCTTATTTGAGATAACTGGTTCTCTTTCATTATACTAGTTTGATAGCCTCAGAAAAGCATATTATGCGCAAAGAATCTCGAAAAGAAAAAAATTTTTTTTCGAAGTTTGGAAACTTCGTTTGAACCACTTTTTTTCCGTTCTTATTTGAGATAACTGGTTCTCTTTCATTATACTAGTTTGATACCCTCAGGAAAGCATATTATGCGCAAAGAATCTGGAAAGGAAAAAAAATTTTTTTCGAAGTTTGGAAACGTCGTTTGAATCACTTTTTTCCGTTCTTATTTGAGATTACTGGTTCTCTTTCATTATAGTAGTTTGATAGCCTCAGAAAAGCATAAGAATCTCGAAAAGAAAAAAAAATTTTTTCGAAGTTTGGAAACGTCGTTTGAATCACTTTTTTCCGTTCTTATTTGAGATTACTGGTTCTCTTTCATTATACTAGTTTTATAGCCTCAGAAAAGCATATTATGCACCAAGAATCTCTAAAAGAGAAAAATTTTTTTTCGAAGTTTGGACACTTCGTTTGAATCACTTTTTTTCCGTTCTTATTTGAGATAACTGGTTCTCTTTCATTATACTAGTTTGATAGCCTCAGTAAAGGATATTATGCACAAAGAATCGCGAAAAGAAAAAAAATTTTTTTCGTAGTTTGGAAACTTCATTAGAATCACTTTTTTTCCGTTCTTATTTCAGATAACTGGTTCTCTTTCATTATACTAGTTTGATAGCCTCAGTAAAGCATATTATGCGCAAAGAATCTGGAAAAGAAAAAAAATTTTTTTCGAAGTTTGGAAACGTCGTTTGAATCACTTTTTTCCGTTCTTAATTGAGATTACTGGTTCTCTTTCATTATAGTAGTTTGATAGCCTCAGAAAAGCATATTATGCACAAAGAATCTCGAAAAGAAAAAAATTTTTTTTCGAAGTTTGGAAACGTCGTTTGAATCACTTTTTTCCGTTCTTATTTGAGATTACTGGTTCTCTTTCATTATACTAGTTTGATAGCCTCAGAAAAGCATATTATGCACAAAGAATCTCGAAAAGAAAAAAATTTTTTTTCGAAGTTTGGAAACTTCGTTTGAATCACTTTTTTTCCGTTCTTATTTGAGATAACTGGTTCTCTTTCATTACACTAGTTTGATAGCCTCAGTAAAGCATATTATGCACAAAGAATCGCGAAAAGAAAAAAAATTTTTTTCGAAGTTTGGAAACTTCCTTAGAATCACTTTTTTCCGTTCTTATTTGAGATAACTGGTTCTCTTTCATTATACTAGTTTGATAGCCTCAGAAAAGCATATTATGCGCAAAGAATCTCGAAAAGAAAAAAATTTTTTTTCGAAGTTTGAAAACTTCGTTTGAATCACTTTTTTTCCCTTCTTATTTGAGATAACTGGTTCTCTTTCATTATACTAGTTTGATAGCCTCAATAAAGCATATTATGCCCAAAGAATCTCGAAAAGAAAAAAAAATTTTTTCGAAGTTTAGAAACTTCATTAGAATCACTTTTTTTCCGTTCTTATTTGAGATAACTGGTTCTCTTTCATTATACTAGTTTGATAGCCTCAGTAAAGCATATTATGCACAAAGAATCGCGAAAAGAAAAAAAATTTTTTTCGAAGTTTGGAAACTTCGTTTGAATCACTTTTTTTCCGTTCTTATTTGAGATAACTGGTTCTCTTTCATTATACTAGTTTGATAGCCTCAGTAAAGCATATTATGCACAAAGAATCGCGAAAAGAAAAAAAATTTTTTTCGAAGTTTGGAAACTTCATTAGAATCACTTTTTTTCCGTTCTTATTTGAGATAACTGGTTCTCTTTCATTATACTAATGGATAGCCTCAGTAAAGCATATTATGCACAAAGAATCTCGAAAAGAAAAAAAAATTTTTTCGAAGTTTGGATTCTTCGTTAGAATCAGTTTTTTTCCGTTCAAATTTGAGATAACTGGTTCTCATTCATTGTACTAATTTGAAAGCCTCAGTAAAGCATATTATGCGCAAAGAATCTGGAAAAGAAAAAAAATTTTTTTCGTAGTTTGGAAACTTCGTTAGAATAACTTTTTTTCCGTTCTTATTTGAGATAACTGGTTCTCTTTCATTATACTATTTTGATACCCTCAGGAAAGCATATTATGGGCAAAGAATCTCGAAAAGAAAAAAGATTTTTTTCGATGTTTGGAAACTTCGTTTGAATCACTTTTTTTCCGTTCTTATTTAAGATAACTGGTTCTCTTTCATTATACTAGTTTGATAGCCTCATTAAAGCATATTATGCGCAAAGAATCTCGAAAAGAAAAAAAAATTTTTGCGAAATTTGGAAACTTCGTTAGAATCACTTTTTTTCCGTTCTTATTTGAAATAACTGGTTCTCTTTCAGTATACTAGTTTGATAGCCTCAGTAAAGCATATTATGCGCAAAGAATCTCGAAAAGAAAAAAATTTTTTTTCCAAGTTTGGAAACTTCGTTAGAATCACTTTTTTTCCGTTCTTAATTGAGATAACTGGTTCTCTTTCATTATACTAGTTTGATAGCCTCAATAAAGCATATTATGCCCAAAGAATCTCGAAAAGAAAAAAATTTTTTTTCGAAGTTTGGAAACTTCGTTTGAATCAATTTTTTTCCGTTCTTATTTGAGATAACTGGTTTTCTTTCATTACACTAGTTTGATAGCCTCAGTAAAGCATATTATGCACAAAGAATCGCGAAAAGAAAAAAAATTTTTTTCGAAGTTTGGAAACTTCATTAGAATCACTTTTTTTCCGTTCTTATTTGAGATAACTGGTTCTCATGCATTATACTAGTTTGGTAGCCTCAGTAAAGCATATTATGCGCAAAGAATCTGGAAAAGAATAAATTTTTTTCGAAGTTTGGAAACTTCGTTTGAATCACTTTTTTTCCGTTCTTATTTGAGATAAGTGGTTCTCTTTCATTATACTAGTTTGATAGCCTCAGAAAAGCATATTATGCGCAAAGAATCTCGAAAAGAAAAAAATTTTTTTTCGAAGTTTGGAAACTTCGTTTGAACCACTTTTTTTCCGTTCTTATTTGAGATAACTGGTTCTCTTTCATTATACTAGTTTGATACCCTCAGGAAAGCATATTATGCGCAAAGAATCTCGAAAAGAAAAAAAATTTTTTTCGAAGTTTGGAAACGTCGTTTGAATCACTTTTTTCCGTTCTTATTTGAGATTACTGGTTCTCTTTCATTATAGTAGTTTGATAGCCTCAGAAAAGCATAAGAATCTCGAAAAGAAAAAAATTTTTTTTCGAAGTTTGGAAACGTCGTTTGAATCACTTTATTCCGTTCTTATTTGAGATTACTGGTTCTCTTTCATTATACTAGTTTTATAGCCTCAGAAAAGCATATTATGCACCAAGAATCTCGAAAAGAAAAAAATTTTTTTTCGAAGTTTGGACACTTCGTTTGAATCACTTTTTTTCCGTTCTTATTTGAGAGAACTGGTTCTCTTTCATTATACTAGTTTGATAGCCTCAGTAAAGCATATTATGCACAAAGAATCGCGAAAAGAAAAAAAATTTTTTTCGAAGTTTGGAAACTTCCTTAGAATCACTTTTTTTCCGTTCTTATTTGAGATAACTGGTTCTCTTTCATTATACTAGTTTGATAGCCTCAGTAAAGCATATTATGCGCAAAGAATCTGGAAAAGAAAAAAAAAATTTTTCGAAGTTTGGAAACGTCGTTTGAATCACTTTTTTCCGTTCTTATTTGAGATTACTGGTTCTCTTTCATTATAGTAGTTTGATAGCCTCAGAAAAGCATATTATGCACAAAGAATCTCGAAAAGAAAAAAAATTTCTTTCGAAGTTTGGAAACTTCCTTAGAATCACTTTTTTTCCGTTCTTATTTCAGATAACTGGTTCTCTTACATTATACTAGTTTGGTAGCCTCAGTAAAGCATATTATGCGCAAAGAATCTGGAAAAGAAAAAAAATTTTTTTCGAAGTTTGGAAACTTCATTAGAATCACTTTTTTTCCGTTCTTATTTGAGATAACTGGTTCTCTTTCATTATACTAGTTTGGTAGCCTCAGTAAAGCATATTATGCGCAAAGAATCTGGAAAAGAAAAAAAATTTTTTTCGAAGTTTGGAAACTTCGTTTGAATCACTTTTTTTCCTTTCTTATTTGAGATAACTGGTTCTCTTTCATTATACTAGTTTGATAGCCTCAGAAAAGCATATTATGCGCAAAGAATCTCGAAAAGAAAAAAATTTTTTTTCGAAGTTTGAAAACTTCGTTTGAATCCCTTTTTTTCCGTTCTTATTTGAGATAACTGGTTCTCTTTCATTATACTAGTTTGATAGCCTCAATAAAGCATATTATGCCCAAAGAATCTCGACAAGAAAAAAAAATTTTTTCGAAGTTTAGAAACTTCATTAGAATCACTTTTTTTCCGTTCTTATTTGAGATAACTGGTTCTCTTTCATTATACTAGTTTGATACCCTCAGGAAAGCATATTATGCGCAAAGAATCTGGAAAAGAAAAAAAATTTTTTTCGAAGTTTGGAAACGTCGTTTGAATCACTTTTTTCCGTTCTTATTTGAGATTACTGGTTCTCTTTCATTATAGTAGTTTGATAGCCTCAGAAAAGCATAAGAATCTCGAAAAGCAAAAAATTTTTTTTCGAAGTTTGGAAACGTCGTTTGAATCACTTTTTTCCGTTCTTATTTGAGATTACTGGTTCTCTTTCATTATACTAGTTTTATAGCCTCAGAAAAGCATATTATGCACCAAGAATCTCGAAAAGAAAAAAATTTTTTTTCGAAGTTTGGACACTTCGTTTGAATCACTTTTTTTCCGTTCTTATTTGAGATAACTGGTTCTCTTTCATTATACTAGTTTGATAGCCTCAGTAAAGGATATTATGCACAAAGAATCGCGAAAAGAAAAAAAATTTTTTTCGTAGTTTGGAAACTTCATTAGAATCACTTTTTTTCCGTTCTTATTTGAGATAACTGGTTCTCTTTCATTATACTAGTTTGATAGCCTCAGTAAAGCATATTATGCGCAAAGAATCTGGAAAAGAAAAAAAATTTTTTTCGAAGTTTGGAAACGTCGTTTGAATCACTTTTTTCCGTTCTTAATTGAGATTACTGGTTCTCTTTCATTATAGTAGTTTGATAGCCTCAGAAAAGCATATTATGCACAAAGAATCTCGAAAAGAAAAAAATTTTTTTTCGAAGTTTGGAAACGTCGTTTGAATCACTTTTTTCCGTTCTTATTTGAGATTACTGGTTCTCTTTCATTATACTAGTTTGATAGCCTCAGAAAAGCATATTATGCACAAAGAATCTCGAAAAGAAAAAAATTTTTTTTCGAAGTTTGGAAACTTCGTTTGAATCACTTTTTTTCCGTTCTTATTTGAGATAACTGGTTCTCTTTCATTACACTAGTTTGATAGCCTCAGTAAAGCATATTATGCACAAAGAATCGCGAAAAGAAAAAAAATTTTTTTCGAAGTTTGGAAACTTCCTTAGAATCACTTTTTTCCGTTCTTATTTGAGATAACTGGTTCTCTTTCATTATACTAGTTTGATAGCCTCAAAAAAGCATATTATGCGCAAAGAATCTCGAAAAGAAAAAAATTTTTTTTCGAAGTTTGAAAACTTCGTTTGAATCACTTTTTTTCCCTTCTTATTTGAGATAACAGGTTCTCTTTCATTATACTAGTTTGATAGCCTCAATAAAGCATATTATGCCCAAAGAATCTCGAAAAGAAAAAAAAATTTTTTCGAAGTTTAGAAACTTCATTAGAATCACTTTTTTTCCGTTCTTATTTGAGATAACTGGTTCTCTTTCATTATACTAGTTCGATAGCTTCAGTAAAGCATATTATGCACAAAGAATCGCGAAAAGAAAAAAAATTTTTTTCGAAGTTTGGAAACTTCATTAGAATCACTTTTTTTCCGTTCTTATTTGAGATAACTGGTTCTCTTTCATTATACTAGTTTGATAGCCTCAGTAAAGCATATTATGCGCAAAGAATCTGGAAAAGAAAAAAAAATGTTTTCCAAGTTTGGAAACTTCGTTAGAATCACTTTTTTTCCGTTCTTATTTGAGATAACTTGTTCTCTTTCATTATACTAGTTTGATAGCCTCAGTAAAGCATATTATGCGCAAAGAATCTCGAAAAGAAAAAATTTTTTTTTCCAAGTTTGGAAACTTCGTTAGAATCACTTTTTTTCCGTTCTTATTTGAGATAACTGGTTCTCTTTCATTATACTACTTTGATAGCCTCAGAAAACCATTTATGCGCAAAGAATCTCGAAAAGAAAAAAATTTTTTTCGAAGTTTGGAAACTTCGTTTGAATCACTTTTTTTCCGTTCTTATTTGAGATAACTGGTTCTCTTTCATTATACTAGTTTGATAGCCTCAGTAAAGCATATTATGCACAAAGAATCGCGAAAAGAAAAAAATTTTTTTTCCAAGTTTGGAAACTTCATTAGAATCACTTTTTTTCCGTTCTTATTTGAGATAACTGGTTCTCTTTCATTATACTAGTTTGGTAACCTCAGTAAATTATGCGCAAAGAATCTGGAAAAGAAAAAAAATTTTTTTCGAAGTTTGGAAACTTCGTTTGAATCACTTTTTTTCCGTTCTTATTTGAGATAACTGGTTCTCTTTCATTATAATAGTTTGATAGCCTCAGAAAAGCATATTATACGCAAAGAATCTCGAAAAGAAAAAAATTTTTTTTCGAAGTTTGGAAACTTCGTTTGAATCACTTTTTTTCCGTTCTTATTTGAGATAACTGGTTCTCTTTCATTATACTACTTTGATAGCCTCAGAAAAGCATATTATGCGCAAAGAATCTCTAAAAGAAAAAAATTTTTTTTCGAAGTTTGGAAACTTCCTTTGAATCACTTTTTTTCCGTTCTTATTTGAGATAACTGGTTCTCTTTCATTATACTAGTTTGATAGCCTCAATAAAGCATATTATGCCCAAAGAATCTCGAAAAGAAAAAAATTTTTTTTCGAAGTTTGGAAACTTCGTTTGAATCAATTTTTTTCCGTTCTTATTTGAGATAACTGGTTTTCTTTCATTACACTAGTTTGATAGCCTCAGTAAAGCATATTATGCACAAAGAATCGCGAAAAGAAAAAAAATTTTTTTCGAAGTTTGGAAACTTCATTAGAATCACTTTTTTTCCGTTCTTGTTTGAGATAACTGGTTCTCTTTCATTATACTAGTTTGGTAGCCTCAGTAAAGCATATTATGCGCAAAGTATCTGGAAAAGAAAAAAAATTTTTTTCGAAGTTTGGAAACTTCGTTTGAATCACTTTTTTTCCGTTCTTATTTGAGATAACTGGTTCTCTTTCATTATACTAGTTTGATAGCCTCAGAAAAGCATATTATGCGCAAAGAATCTCGAAAAGAAAAAAATTTTTTTTCGAAGTTTGGAAACTTCGTTTGAACCACTTTTTTTCCGTTCTTATTTGAGATAACTGGTTCTCTTTCATTATACTAGTTTGATACCCTCAGGAAAGCATATTATGCGCAAAGAATCTGGAAAGGAAAAAAATTTTTTTTCGAAGTTTGGAAACGTCGTTTGAATCACTTTTTTCCGTTCTTATTTGAGATTACTGGTTCTCTTTCATTATAGTAGTTTGATAGCCTCAGAAAAGCATAAGAATCTCGAAAAGAAAAAAAATTTTTTTCGAAGTTTGGAAACGTCGTTTGAATCACTTTTTTCCGTTCTTATTTGAGATTACTGGTTCTCTTTCATTATACTAGTTTTATAGCCTCAGAAAAGCATATTATGCACCAAGAATCTCGAAAGGAAAAAAATTTTTTTTCGAAGTTTGGACACTTCGTTTGAATCACTTTTTTTCCGTTCTTATTTGAGATAACTGAATCTCTTTCATTATACTAATTTGATAGCCTCAGTAAAGGATATTATGCACAAAGAATCGCGAAAAGAAAAAGAATTTTTTTCGTAGTTTGGAAACTTCATTAGAATCACTTTTTTTCCGTTCTTATTTCAGATAACTGGTTCTCTTTCATTATACTAATGGATAGCCTCAGTAAAGCATATTATGCACAAAGAATCTCGAAAAGAAAAAAAAATTTTTTCGAAGTTTGGATTCTTCGTTAGAATCAGTTTTTTTCCGTTCAAATTTGAGATAACTGGTTCTCATTCATTGTACTAATTTGAAAGCCTCAGTAAAGCATATTATGCGCAAAGAATCTGGAAAAGAAAAAAAATTTTTTTCGTAGTTTGGAAACTTCGTTAGAATAACTTTTTTTCCGTTCTTATTTGAGATAACTGGTTCTCTTTCATTATACTACTTTGATACCCTCAGGAAAGCATATTATGGGCAAAGAATCTCGAAAAGAAAAAAGATTTTTTTCGATGATTGGAAACTTCGTTTGAATCACTTTTTTTCCGTTCTTATTTAAGATAACTGGTTCTCTTTCATTATACTAGTTTGATAGCCTCATTAAAGCATATTATGCGCAAAGAATCTGGAAAAGAAAAAAAAATTTTTTCGAAGTTTGGAAACGTCGTTTGAATCACTTTTTTCCGTTCTTATTTGAGATAACTGGTTCTCTTTCATTATACTACTTTGATAGCCTCAGAAAAGCATATTATGCGCAAAGAATCTCTAAAAGAAAAAAATTTTTTTTCGAAGTTTGGAAACTTCGTTTGAATCACTTTTTTTCCGTTCTTATTTGAGATAACTGGTTCTCTTTCATTACACTAGTTTGATAGCCTCAGTAAAGCATATTATGCACAAAGAATCGCGAAAAGAAAAAAAATTTTTTTCGAAGTTTGGAAACTTCCTTAGAATCACTTTTTTCCGTTCTTATTTGAGATAACTGGTTCTCTTTCATTATACTAGTTTGATAGCCTCAGAAAAGCATATTATGCGCAAAGAATCTCGAAAAGAAAAAAATTTTTTTTCGAAGTTTGAAAACTTCGTTTGAATCACTTTTTTTCCCTTCTTATTTGAGATAACTGGTTCTCTTTCATTATACTAGTTTGATAGCCTCAATAAAGCATATTATGCCCAAAGAATCTCGAAAAGAAAAAAAAATTTTTTCGAAGTTTAGAAACTTCATTAGAATCACTTTTTTTCCGTTCTTATTTGAGATAACTGGTTCTCTTTCATTATACTAGTTTGATAGCCTCAGTAAAGCATATTATGCACAAAGAATCGCGAAAAGAAAAAAAATTTTTTTCGAAGTTTGGAAACTTCGTTTGAATCACTTTTTTTCCGTTCTTATTTGAGATAACTGGTTCTCTTTCATTATACTAGTTTGATAGCCTCAGTAAAGCATATTATGCACAAAGAATCGCGAAAAGAAAAAAAATTTTTTTCGAAGTTTGGAAACTTCATTAGAATCACTTTTTTTCCGTTCTTATTTGAGATAACTGGTTCTCTTTCATTATACTAATGGATAGCCTCAGTAAAGCATATTATGCACAAAGAATCTCGAAAAGAAAAAAAAATTTTTTCGAAGTTTGGATTCTTCGTTAGAATCAGTTTTTTTCCGTTCAAATTTGAGATAACTGGTTCTCATTCATTGTACTAATTTGAAAGCCTCAGTAAAGCATATTATGCGCAAAGAATCTGGAAAAGAAAAAAAATTTTTTTCGTAGTTTGGAAACTTCGTTAGAATAACTTTTTTTCCGTTCTTATTTGAGATAACTGGTTCTCTTTCATTATACTACTTTGATACCCTCAGGAAAGCATATTATGGGCAAAGAATCTCGAAAAGAAAAAAGATTTTTTTCGATGTTTGGAAACTTCGTTTGAATCACTTTTTTTCCGTTCTTATTTAAGATAACTGGTTCTCTTTCATTATACTAGTTTGATAGCCTCATTAAAGCATATTATGCGCAAAGAATCTCGAAAAGAAAAAAAAATTTTTGCGAAATTTGGAAACTTCGTTAGAATCACTTTTTTTCCGTTCTTATTTGAAATAACTGGTTCTCTTTCAGTATACTAGTTTGATAGCCTCAGTAAAGCATATTATGCGCAAAGAATCTCGAAAAGAAAAAAATTTTTTTTCCAAGTTTGGAAACTTCGTTTGAACCACTTTTTTTCCGTTCTTATTTGAGATAACTGGTTCTCTTTCATTATACTAGTTTGATACCCTCAGGAAAGCATATTATGCGCAAAGAATCTCGAAAAGAAAAAAAATTTTTCGAAGTTTGGAAACGTCGTTTGAATCACTTTTTTCCGTTCTTATTTGAGATTACTGGTTCTCTTTCATTATAGTAGTTTGATAGCCTCAGAAAAGCATAAGAATCTCGAAAAGAAAAAAAATTTTTTTCGAAGTTTGGAAACGTCGTTTGAATCACTTTATTCCGTTCTTATTTGAGATTACTGGTTCTCTTTCATTATACTAGTTTTATAGCCTCAGAAAAGCATATTATGCACCAAGAATCTCGAAAAGAAAAAAATTTTTTTTCGAAGTTTGGACACTTCGTTTGAATCACTTTTTTTCCGTTCTTATTTGAGAGAACTGGTTCTCTTTCATTATACTAGTTTGATAGCCTCAGTAAAGCATATTATGCACAAAGAATCGCGAAAAGAAAAAAAATTTTTTTCGAAGTTTGGAAACTTCCTTAGAATCACTTTTTTTCCGTTCTTATTTGAGATAACTGGTTCTCTTTCATTATACTAGTTTGATAGCCTCAGTAAAGCATATTATGCGCAAAGAATCTGGAAAAGAAAAAAAAAATTTTTCGAAGTTTGGAAACGTCGTTTGAATCACTTTTTTCCGTTCTTATTTGAGATTACTGGTTCTCTTTCATTATAGTAGTTTGATAGCCTCAGAAAAGCATATTATGCACAAAGAATCTCGAAAAGAAAAAAAATTTCTTTCGAAGTTTGGAAACTTCCTTAGAATCACTTTTTTTCCGTTCTTATTTGAGATAACTGGTTCTCTTACATTATACTAGTTTGGTAGCCTCAGTAAAGCATATTATGCGCAAAGAATCTGGAAAAGAAAAAAAATTTTTTTCGAAGTTTGGAAACTTCATTAGAATCACTTTTTTTCCGTTCTTATTTGAGATAACTGGTTCTCTTTCATTATACTAGTTTGGTAACCTCAGTAAAGCATATTATGCGCAAAGAATCTGGAAAAGAAAAAAATTTTTTTTCGAAGTTTGGAAACTTCGTTTGAATCACTTTTTTTCCGTTCTTATTTGAGATAACTGGTTCTCTTTCATTATACTACTTTGATAGCCTCAGAAAAGCATATTATGCGCAAAGAATCTCTAAAAGAAAAAAATTTTTTTTCGAAGTTTGGAAACTTCCTTTGAATCACTTTTTTTCCGTTCTTATTTCAGATAACTGGTTCTCTTTCATTATACTAGTTTGATAGCCTCAATAAAGCATATTATGCCCAAAGAATCTCGAAAAGAAAAAAATTTTTTTTCGAAGTTTGGAAACTTCGTTTGAATCAATTTTTTTCCGTTCTTATTTGAGATAACTGGTTTTCTTTCATTACACTAGTTTGATAGCCTCAGTAAAGCATATTATGCACAAAGAATCGCGAAAAGAAAAAAAAATTTTTTCGAAGTTTGGAAACTTCATTAGAATCACTTTTTTTCCGTTCTTATTTGAGATAACTGGTTCTCTTTCATTATACTAGTTTGGTAGCCTCAGTAAAGCATATTATGCGCAAAGAATCTGGAAAAGAAAAAAAATTTTTTTCGAAGTTTGGAAACTTCGTTTGAATCACTTTTTTTCCGTTCTTATTTGAGAAATCTGGTTCTCTTTCATTATACTAGTTTGATAGCCTCAGAAAAGCATATTATGCGCAAAGAATCTCGAAAAGAAAAAAATTTTTTTCGAAGTTTGGAAACTTCGTTTGAACCACTTTTTTTCCGTTCTTATTTGAGATAACTGGTTCTCTTTCATTATACTAGTTTGATACCCTCAGGAAAGCATATTATGCGCAAAGAATCTGGAAAGGAAAAAAAATTTTTTTCGAAGTTTGGAAACGTCGTTTGAATCACTTTTTTCCGTTCTTATTTGAGATTACTGGTTCTCTTTCATTATAGTAGTTTGATAGCCTCAGAAAAGCATAAGAATCTCGAAAAGAAAAAAAATTTTTTTCGAAGTTTGGAAACGTCGTTTGAATCACTTTTTTCCGTTCTAATTTGAGATTACTGGTTCTCTTTCATTATACTAGTATTATAGCCTCAGAAAAGCATATTATGCACCAAGAATCTCGAAAAGAAAAAAATTTTTTTTCGAAGTTTGGACACTTCGTTTGAATCACTTTTTTTCCGTTCTTATTTGAGATAACTGGTTCTCTTTCATTATACTAGTTTGATAGCCTCAGTAAAGCATATTATGCGCAAAGAATCTGGAAAAGAAAAAAAATTTTTTTCGAAGTTTGGAAACGTCGTTTGAATCACTTTTTTCCGTTCTTAATTGAGATTACTGGTTCTCTTTCATTATACTAGTTTTATAGCCTCAGAAAAGCATATTATGCACCAAGAATCTCGAAAAGAAAAAAATTTTTTTTCGAAGTTTGGACACTTCGTTTGAATCACTTTTTTTCCGTTCTTATTTGAGAGAACTGGTTCTCTTTCATTATACTAGTTTGATAGCCTCAGTAAAGCATATTATGCACAAAGAATCGCGAAAAGAAAAAAAATTTTTTTCGAAGTTTGGAAACTTCCTTAGAATCACTTTTTTTCCGTTCTTATTTGAGATAACTGGTTCTCTTTCATTATACTAGTTTGATAGCCTCAGTAAAGCATATTATGCGCAATGAATCTGGAAAAGAAAAAAAAAATTTTTCGAAGTTTGGAAACGTCGTTTGAATCACTTTTTTCCGTTCTTATTTGAGATTACTGGTTCTCTTTCATTATAGTAGTTTGATAGCCTCAGAAAAGCATATTATGCACAAAGAATCTCGAAAAGAAAAAAAATTTTTTTCGAAGTTTGGAAACTTCATTAGAATCACTTTTTTTCCGTTCTTATTTGAGATAACTGGTTCTCTTTCATTATACTAGTTTGGTAGCCTCAGTAAAGCATATTATGCGCAAAGAATCTGGAAAAGAAAAAAAATTTTTTTCGAAGTTTGGAAACTTCGTTTGAATCACTTTTTTTCCGTTCTTATTTGAGATAACTGGTTCTCTTTCATTATACTAGTTTGATAGCCTCAGAAAAGCATATTATGCGCAAAGAATCTCGAAAAGAAAAAAATTTTTTTCGAAGTTCGGAAACTTCGTTTGAACCACTTTTTTTCCGTTCTTATTTGAGATAACTGGTTCTCTTTCATTATACTAGTTTGATACCCTCAGGAAAGCATATTATGCGCAAAGAATCTGGAAAGGAAAAAAAATTTTTTTCGAAGTTTGGAAACGTCGTTTGAATCACTTTTTTCCGTTCTTATTTGAGATTACTGGTTCTCTTTCATTATAGTAGTTTGATAGCCTCAGAAAAGCATAAGAATCTCGAAAAGAAAAAAAATTTTTTTCGAAGTTTGGAAACGTCGTTTGAATCACTTTTTTCCGTTCTTATTTGAGATTACTGGTTCTCTTTCATTATACTAGTTTTATAGCCTCAGAAAAGCATATTATGCACCAAGAATCTCGAAAAGAAAAAAATTTTTTTTCGAAGTTTGGACACTTCGTTTGAATCACTTTTTTTCCGTTCTTATTTGAGATAACTGGTTCTCTTTCATTATACTAGTTTGATAGCCTCAGTAAAGGATATTATGCACAAAGAATCGCGAAAAGAAAAAAAATTTTTTTCGTAGTTTGGAAACTTCATTAGAATCACTTTTTTTCCGTTCTTATTTCAGATAACTGGTTCTCTTTCATTATACTAGTTTGATAGCCTCAGTAAAGCATATTATGCGCAAAGAATCTGGAAAAGAAAAAAAATTTTTTTCGAAGTTTGGAAACGTCGTTTGAATCACTTTTTTCCGTTCTTAATTGAGATTACTGGTTCTCTTTCATTATAGTAGTTTGATAGCCTCAGAAAAGCATATTATGCACAAAGAATCTCGAAAAGAAAAAAATTTTTTTTCGAAGTTTGGAAACGTCGTTTGAATCACTTTTTTCCGTTCTTATTTGAGATTACTGGTTCTCTTTCATTATACTAGTTTGATAGCCTCAGAAAAGCATATTATGCACAAAGAATCTCGAAAAGAAAAAAATTTTTTTTCGAAGTTTGGAAACTTCGTTTGAATCACTTTTTTTCCGTTCTTATTTGAGATAACTGGTTCTCTTTCATTACACTAGTTTGATAGCCTCAGTAAAGCATATTATGCGCAAAGAATCGCGAAAAGAAAAAAAATTTTTTTCGAAGTATGGAAACTTCCTTAGAATCACTTTTTTCCGTTCTTATTTGAGATAACTGGTTCTCTTTCATTATACTAGTTTGATAGCCTCAGAAAAGCATATTATGCGCAAAGAATCTCGAAAAGAAAAAAATTTTTTTTCGAAGTTTGAAAACTTCGTTTGAATCACTTTTTTTCCCTTCTTATTTGAGATAACTGGTTCTCTTTCATTATACTAGTTTGATAGCCTCAATAAAGCATATTATGCCCAAAGAATCTCGAAAAGAAAAAAAAATTTTTTCGAAGTTTAGAAACTTCATTAGAATCACTTTTTTTCCGTTCTTATTTGAGATAACTGGTTCTCTTTCATTATACTAGTTTGATAGCCTCAGTAAAGCATATTATGCACAAAGAATCGCGAAAAGAAAAAAAATTTTTTTCGAAGTTTGGAAACTTCGTTTGAATCACTTTTTTTCCGTTCTTATTTGAGATAACTGGTTCTCTTTCATTATACTAGTTTGATAGCCTCAGTAAAGCATATTATGCACAAAGAATCGCGAAAAGAAAAAAAATTTTTTTCGAAGTTTGGAAACTTCATTAGAATCACTTTTTTTCCGTTCTTATTTGAGATAACTGGTTCTCTTTCATTATACTAATGGATAGCCTCAGTAAAGCATATTATGCACAAAGAATCTCGAAAAGAAAAAAAATTTTTTTCGAAGTTTGGATTCTTCGTTAGAATCAGTTTTTTTCCGTTCAAATTTGAGATAACTGGTTCTCATTCATTGTACTAATTTGAAAGCCTCAGTAAAGCATATTATGCGCAAAGAATCTGGAAAAGAAAAAAAAATTTTTTCGTAGTTTGGAAACTTCGTTAGAATAACTTTTTTTCCGTTCTTATTTGAGATAACTGGTTCTCTTTCATTATACTACTTTGATACCCTCAGGAAAGCATATTATGGGCAAAGAATCTCGAAAAGAAAAAAGATTTTTTTCGATGTTTGGAAACTTCGTTTGAATCACTTTTTTTCCGTTCTTATTTAAGATAACTGGTTCTCTTTCATTATACTAGTTTGATAGCCTCATTAAAGCATATTATGCGCAAAGAATCTCGAAAAGAAAAAAAAATTTTTGCGAAATTTGGAAACTTCGTTAGAATCACTTTTTTTCCGTTCTTATTTGAAATAACTGGTTCTCTTTCAGTATACTAGTTTGATAGCCTCAGTAAAGCATATTATGCGCAAAGAATCTCGAAAAGAAAAAAATTTTTTTTCCAAGTTTGGAAACTTCGTTAGAATCACTTTTTTTCCGTTCTTAATTGAGATAACTGGTTCTCTTTCATTATACTAGTTTGATAGCCTCAATAAAGCATATTATGCCCAAAGAATCTCGAAAAGAAAAAAATTTTTTTTCGAAGTTTGGAAACTTCGTTTGAATCAATTTTTTTCCGTTCTTATTTGAGATAACTGGTTTTCTTTCATTACACTAGTTTGATAGCCTCAGTAAAGCATATTATGCACAAAGAATCGCGAAAAGAAAAAAAATTTTTTTCGAAGTTTGGAAACTTCATTAGAATCACTTTTTTTCCGTTCTTATTTGAGATAACTGGTTCTCATGCATTATACTAATTTGATAGCCTCAGAAAAGCATATTATGCGCAAAGAATCTCGAAAAGAAAAAAATTTTTTTTCGAAGTTTGGAAACTTCGTTTGAATCACTTTTTTTCCGTTCTTATTTGAGAAATCTGGTTCTCTTTCATTATACTAGTTTGATAGCCTCAGAAAAGCATATTATGCGCAAAGAATCTCGAAAAGAAAAAAATTTTTTTCGAAGTTTGGAAACTTCGTTTGAACCACTTTTTTTCCGTTCTTATTTGAGATAACTGGTTCTCTTTCATTATACTAGTTTGATACCCTCAGGAAAGCATATTATGCGCAAAGAATCTGGAAAGGAAAAAAAATTTTTTTCGAAGTTTGGAAACGTCGTTTGAATCACTTTTTTCCGTTCTTATTTGAGATTACTGGTTCTCTTTCATTATAGTAGTTTGATAGCCTCAGAAAAGCATAAGAATCTCGAAAAGAAAAAAAATTTTTTTCGAAGTTTGGAAACGTCGTTTGAATCACTTTTTTCCGTTCTTATTTGAGATTACTGGTTCTCTTTCATTATACTAGTATTATAGCCTCAGAAAAGCATATTATGCACCAAGAATCTCGAAAAGAAAAAAATTTTTTTTCGAAGTTTGGACACTTCGTTTGAATCACTTTTTTTCCGTTCTTATTTGAGATAACTGGTTCTCTTTCATTATACTAGTTTGATAGCCTCAGTAAAGCATATTATGCGCAAAGAATCTGGAAAAGAAAAAAAATTTTTTTCGAAGTTTGGAAACGTCGTTTGAATCACTTTTTTCCGTTCTTAATTGAGATTACTGGTTCTCTTTCATTATACTAGTTTTATAGCCTCAGAAAAGCATATTATGCACCAAGAATCTCGAAAAGAAAAAAATTTTTTTTCGAAGTTTGGACACTTCGTTTGAATCACTTTTTTTCCGTTCTTATTTGAGAGAACTGGTTCTCTTTCATTATACTAGTTTGATAGCCTCAGTAAAGCATATTATGCACAAAGAATCGCGAAAAGAAAAAAAATTTTTTTCGAAGTTTGGAAACTTCCTTAGAATCACTTTTTTTCCGTTCTTATTTGAGATAACTGGTTCTCTTTCATTATACTAGTTTGATAGCCTCAGTAAAGCATATTATGCGCAATGAATCTGGAAAAGAAAAAAAAAATTTTTCGAAGTTTGGAAACGTCGTTTGAATCACTTTTTTCCGTTCTTATTTGAGATTACTGGTTCTCTTTCATTATAGTAGTTTGATAGCCTCAGAAAAGCATATTATGCACAAAGAATCTCGAAAAGAAAAAAAATTTTTTTCGAAGTTTGGAAACTTCATTAGAATCACTTTTTTTCCGTTCTTATTTGAGATAACTGGTTCTCTTTCATTATACTAGTTTGGTAGCCTCAGTAAAGCATATTATGCGCAAAGAATCTGGAAAAGAAAAAAAATTTTTTTCGAAGTTTGGAAACTTCGTTTGAATCACTTTTTTTCCGTTCTTATTTGAGATAACTGGTTCTCTTTCATTATACTAGTTTGATAGCCTCAGAAAAGCATATTATGCGCAAAGAATCTCGAAAAGAAAAAAATTTTTTTCGAAGTTCGGAAACTTCGTTTGAACCACTTTTTTTCCGTTCTTATTTGAGATAACTGGTTCTCTTTCATTATACTAGTTTGATACCCTCAGGAAAGCATATTATGCGCAAAGAATCTGGAAAGGAAAAAAAATTTTTTTCGAAGTTTGGAAACGTCGTTTGAATCACTTTTTTCCGTTCTTATTTGAGATTACTGGTTCTCTTTCATTATAGTAGTTTGATAGCCTCAGAAAAGCATAAGAATCTCGAAAAGAAAAAAAATTTTTTTCGAAGTTTGGAAACGTCGTTTGAATCACTTTTTTCCGTTCTTATTTGAGATTACTGGTTCTCTTTCATTATACTAGTTTTATAGCCTCAGAAAAGCATATTATGCACCAAGAATCTCGAAAAGAAAAAAATTTTTTTTCGAAGTTTGGACACTTCGTTTGAATCACTTTTTTTCCGTTCTTATTTGAGATAACTGGTTCTCTTTCATTATACTAGTTTGATAGCCTCAGTAAAGGATATTATGCACAAAGAATCGCGAAAAGAAAAAAAATTTTTTTCGTAGTTTGGAAACTTCATTAGAATCACTTTTTTTCCGTTCTTATTTCAGATAACTGGTTCTCTTTCATTATACTAGTTTGATAGCCTCAGTAAAGCATATTATGCGCAAAGAATCTGGAAAAGAAAAAAAATTTTTTTCGAAGTTTGGAAACGTCGTTTGAATCACTTTTTTCCGTTCTTAATTGAGATTACTGGTTCTCTTTCATTATAGTAGTTTGATAGCCTCAGAAAAGCATATTATGCACAAAGAATCTCGAAAAGAAAAAAATTTTTTTTCGAAGTTTGGAAACGTCGTTTGAATCACTTTTTTCCGTTCTTATTTGAGATTACTGGTTCTCTTTCATTATACTAGTTTGATAGCCTCAGAAAAGCATATTATGCACAAAGAATCTCGAAAAGAAAAAAATTTTTTTTCGAAGTTTGGAAACTTCGTTTGAATCACTTTTTTTCCGTTCTTATTTGAGATAACTGGTTCTCTTTCATTACACTAGTTTGATAGCCTCAGTAAAGCATATTATGCGCAAAGAATCGCGAAAAGAAAAAAAATTTTTTTCGAAGTATGGAAACTTCCTTAGAATCACTTTTTTCCGTTCTTATTTGAGATAACTGGTTCTCTTTCATTATACTAGTTTGATAGCCTCAGAAAAGCATATTATGCGCAAAGAATCTCGAAAAGAAAAAAATTTTTTTTCGAAGTTTGAAAACTTCGTTTGAATCACTTTTTTTCCCTTCTTATTTGAGATAACTGGTTCTCTTTCATTATACTAGTTTGATAGCCTCAATAAAGCATATTATGCCCAAAGAATCTCGAAAAGAAAAAAAAATTTTTTCGAAGTTTAGAAACTTCATTAGAATCACTTTTTTTCCGTTCTTATTTGAGATAACTGGTTCTCTTTCATTATACTAGTTTGATAGCCTCAGTAAAGCATATTATGCACAAAGAATCGCGAAAAGAAAAAAAATTTTTTTCGAAGTTTGGAAACTTCGTTTGAATCACTTTTTTTCCGTTCTTATTTGAGATAACTGGTTCTCTTTCATTATACTAGTTTGATAGCCTCAGTAAAGCATATTATGCACAAAGAATCGCGAAAAGAAAAAAAATTTTTTTCGAAGTTTGGAAACTTCATTAGAATCACTTTTTTTCCGTTCTTATTTGAGATAACTGGTTCTCTTTCATTATACTAATGGATAGCCTCAGTAAAGCATATTATGCACAAAGAATCTCGAAAAGAAAAAAAATTTTTTTCGAAGTTTGGATTCTTCGTTAGAATCAGTTTTTTTCCGTTCAAATTTGAGATAACTGGTTCTCATTCATTGTACTAATTTGAAAGCCTCAGTAAAGCATATTATGCGCAAAGAATCTGGAAAAGAAAAAAAAATTTTTTCGTAGTTTGGAAACTTCGTTAGAATAACTTTTTTTCCGTTCTTATTTGAGATAACTGGTTCTCTTTCATTATACTACTTTGATACCCTCAGGAAAGCATATTATGGGCAAAGAATCTCGAAAAGAAAAAAGATTTTTTTCGATGTTTGGAAACTTCGTTTGAATCACTTTTTTTCCGTTCTTATTTAAGATAACTGGTTCTCTTTCATTATACTAGTTTGATAGCCTCATTAAAGCATATTATGCGCAAAGAATCTCGAAAAGAAAAAAAAATTTTTGCGAAATTTGGAAACTTCGTTAGAATCACTTTTTTTCCGTTCTTATTTGAAATAACTGGTTCTCTTTCAGTATACTAGTTTGATAGCCTCAGTAAAGCATATTATGCGCAAAGAATCTCGAAAAGAAAAAAATTTTTTTTCCAAGTTTGGAAACTTCGTTAGAATCACTTTTTTTCCGTTCTTAATTGAGATAACTGGTTCTCTTTCATTATACTAGTTTGATAGCCTCAATAAAGCATATTATGCCCAAAGAATCTCGAAAAGAAAAAAATTTTTTTTCGAAGTTTGGAAACTTCGTTTGAATCAATTTTTTTCCGTTCTTATTTGAGATAACTGGTTTTCTTTCATTACACTAGTTTGATAGCCTCAGTAAAGCATATTATGCACAAAGAATCGCGAAAAGAAAAAAAATTTTTTTCGAAGTTTGGAAACTTCATTAGAATCACTTTTTTTCCGTTCTTATTTGAGATAACTGGTTCTCATGCATTATACTAGTTTGGTAGCCTCAGTAAAGCATATTATGCGCAAAGAATCTGGAAAAGAATAAATTTTTTTCGAAGTTTGGAAACTTCGTTTGAATCACTTTTTTTCCGTTCTTATTTGAGATAACTGGTTCTCTTTCATTATACTAATTTGATAGCCTCAGAAAAGCATATTATGCGCAAAGAATCTCGAAAAGAAAAAAATTTTTTTTCGAAGTTTGGAAACTTCGTTTGAACCACTTTTTTTCCGTTCTTATTTGAGATAACTGGTTCTCTTTCATTATACTAGTTTGATACCCTCAGGAAAGCATATTATGCGCAAAGAATCTCGAAAAGAAAAAAAATTTTTTTCGAAGTTTGGAAACGTCGTTTGAATCACTTTTTTCCGTTCTTATTTGAGATTACTGGTTCTCTTTCATTATAGTAGTTTGATAGCCTCAGAAAAGCATATTATGCACAAAGAATCTCGAAAAGAAAAAAAATTTCTTTCGAAGTTTGGAAACTTCCTTAGAATCACTTTTTTTCCGTTCTTATTTGAGATAAATGGTTCTCTTACATTATACTAGTTTGGTAGCCTCAGTAAAGCATATTATGCGCAAAGAATCTGGAAAAGAAAAAAAATTTTTTTCGAAGTTTGGAAACTTCATTAGAATCACTTTTTTTCCGTTCTTATTTGAGATAACTGGTTCTCTTTCATTATACTAGTTTGGTAGCCTCAGTAAAGCATATTATGCGCAAAGAATCTGGAAAAGAAAAAAATTTTTTTTCGAAGTTTGGAAACTTCGTTTGAATCACTTTTTTTCCGTTCTTATTTGAGATAACTGGTTCTCTTTCATTATACTACTTTGATAGCCTCAGAAAAGCATATTATGCGCAAAGAATCTCTAAAAGAAAAAAATTTTTTTTCGAAGTTTGGAAACTTCCTTTGAATCACTTTTTTTCCGTTCTTATTTGAGATAACTGGTTCTCTTTCATTATACTAGTTTGATAGCCTCAATAAAGCATATTATGCCCAAAGAATCTCGAAAAGAAAAAAATTTTTTTTCGAAGTTTGGAAACTTCGTTTGAATCAATTTTTTTCCGTTCTTATTTGAGATAACTGGTTTTCTTTCATTACACTAGTTTGATAGCCTCAGTAAAGCATATTATGCACAAAGAATCGCGAAAAGAAAAAAAATTTTTTCGAAGTTTGGAAACTTCATTAGAATCACTTTTTTTCCGTTCTTATTTGAGATAACTGGTTCTCTTTCATTATACTAGTTTGGTAGCCTCAGTAAAGCATATTATGCGCAAAGAATCTGGAAAAGAAAAAAAAATTTTTTCGAAGTTTGGAAACTTCGTTTGAATCACTTTTTTTCCGTTCTTATTTGAGATAAGTGGTTCTCTTTCATTATACTAGTTTGATAGCCTCAGAAAAGCATATTATGCGCAAAGAATCTCGAAAAGAAAAAAATTTTTTTCGAAGTTTGGAAACTTCGTTTGAACCACTTTTTTTCCGTTCTTATTTGAGATAACTGGTTCTCTTTCATTATACTAGTTTGATACCCTCAGGAAAGCATATTATGCGCAAAGAATCTGGAAAGGAAAAAAAATTTTTTTCGAAGTTTGGAAACGTCGTTTGAATCACTTTTTTCCGTTCTTATTTGAGATTACTGGTTCTCTTTCATTATAGTAGTTTGATAGCCTCAGAAAAGCATAAGAATCTCGAAAAGAAAAAAAATTTTTTTCGAAGTTTGGAAACGTCGTTTGAATCACTTTTTTCCGTTCTTATTTGAGATTACTGGTTCTCTTTCATTATACTAGTTTTATAGCCTCAGAAAAGCATATTATGCACCAAGAATCTCGAAAAGAAAAAAATTTTTTTTCGAAGTTTGGACACTTCGTTTGAATCACTTTTTTTCCGTTCTTATTTGAGATAACTGGTTCTCTTTCATTATACTAGTTTGATAGCCTCAGTAAAGGATATTATGCACAAAGAATCGCGAAAAGAAAAAAAATTTTTTTCGTAGTTTGGAAACTTCATTAGAATCACTTTTTTTCCGTTCTTATTTCAGATAACTGGTTCTCTTTCATTATACTAGTTTGATAGCCTCAGTAAAGCATATTATGCGCAAAGAATCTGGAAAAGAAAAAAAATTTTTTTCGAAGTTTGGAAACGTCGTTTGAATCACTTTTTTCCGTTCTTAATTGAGATTACTGGTTCTCTTTCATTATAGTAGTTTGATAGCCTCAGAAAAGCATATTATGCACAAAGAATCTCGAAAAGAAAAAAATTTTTTTTCGAAGTTTGGAAACGTCGTTTGAATCACTTTTTTCCGTTCTTATTTGAGATTACTGGTTCTCTTTCATTATACTAGTTTGATAGCCTCAGAAAAGCATATTATGCACAAAGAATCTCGAAAAGAAAAAAATTTTTTTTCGAAGTTTGGAAACTTCGTTTGAATCACTTTTTTTCCGTTCTTATTTGAGATAACTGGTTCTCTTTCATTACACTAGTTTGATAGCCTCAGTAAAGCATATTATGTACAAAGAATCGCGAAAAGAAAAAAAATTTTTTTCGAAGTATGGAAACTTCCTTAGAATCACTTTTTTCTGTTCTTATTTGAGATAACTGGTTCTCTTTCATTATACTAGTTTGATAGCCTCAGAAAAGCATATTATGCGCAAAGAATCTCGAAAAGAAAAAAATTTTTTTTCGAAGTTTGAAAACTTCGTTTGAATCACTTTTTTTCCCTTCTTATTTGAGATAACTGGTTCTCTTTCATTATACTAGTTTGATAGCCTCAATAAAGCATATTATGCCCAAAGAATCTCGAAAAGAAAAAAAAATTTTTTCGAAGTTTAGAAACTTCATTAGAATCACTTTTTTTCCGTTCTTATTTGAGATAACTGGTTCTCTTTCATTATACTAGTTTGACAGCCTCAGTAAAGCATATTATGCACAAAGAATCGCGAAAAGAAAAAAAATTTTTTTCGAAGTTTGGAAACTTCGTTTGAATCACTTTTTTTCCGTTCTTATTTGAGATAACTGGTTCTCTTTCATTATACTAGTTTGATAGCCTCATTAAAGCATATTATGCGCAAAGAATCTCGAAAAGAAAAAAAAATTTTTGCGAAATTTGGAAACTTCGTTAGAATCACTTTTTTTCCGTTCTTATTTGAAATAACTGGTTCTCTTTCAGTATACTAGTTTGATAGCCTCAGTAAAGCATATTATGCGCAAAGAATCTCGAAAAGAAAAAAATTTTTTTTCCAAGTTTGGAAACTTCGTTAGAATCACTTTTTTTCCGTTCTTAATTGAGATAACTGGTTCTCTTTCATTATACTAGTTTGATAGCCTCAATAAAGCATATTATGCCCAAAGAATCTCGAAAAGAAAAAAATTTTTTTTCGAAGTTTGGAAACTTCGTTTGAATCAATTTTTTTGCGTTCTTATTTGAGATAACTGGTTTTCTTTCATTACACTAGTTTGATAGCCTCAGTAAAGCATATTATGCACAAAGAATCGCGAAAAGAAAAAAAAATTTTTTCGAAGTTTGGAAACTTCATTAGAATCACTTTTTTTCCGTTCTTATTTGAGATAACTGGTTCTCATGCATTATACTAGTTTGGTAGCCTCAGTAAAGCATATTATGCGCAAAGAATCTGGAAAAGAATAAATTTTTTTCGAAGTTTGGAAACTTCGTTTGAATCACTTTTTTTCCGTTCTTATTTGAGATAACTGGTTCTCTTTCATTATACTAATTTGATAGCCTCAGAAAAGCATATTATGCGCAAAGAATCTCGAAAAGAAAAAAATTTTTTTTCGAAGTTTGGAAACTTCGTTTGAACCACTTTTTTTCCGTTCTTATTTGAGATAACTGGTTCTCTTTCATTATACTAGTTTGATACCCTCAGGAAAGCATATTATGCGCAAAGAATCTCGAAAAGAAAAAAAATTTTTTTCGAAGTTTGGAAACGTCGTTTGAATCACTTTTTTCCGTTCTTATTTGAGATTACTGGTTCTCTTTCATTATAGTAGTTTGATAGCCTCAGAAAAGCATATTATGCACAAAGAATCTCGAAAAGAAAAAAAATTTCTTTCGAAGTTTGGAAACTTCCTTAGAATCACTTTTTTTCCGTTCTTATTTGAGATAACTGGTTCTCTTACATTATACTAGTTTGGTAGCCTCAGTAAAGCATATTATGCGCAAAGAATCTGGAAAAGAAAAAAAATTTTTTTCGAAGTTTGGAAACTTCATTAGAATCACTTTTTTTCCGTTCTTATTTGAGATAACTGGTTCTCTTTCATTATACTAGTTTGGTAGCCTCAGTAAAGCATATTATGCGCAAAGAATCTGGAAAAGAAAAAAATTTTTTTTCGAAGTTTGGAAACTTCGTTTGAATCACTTTTTTTCCGTTCTTATTTGAGATAACTGGTTCTCTTTCATTATACTACTTTGATAGCCTCAGAAAAGCATATTATGCGCAAAGAATCTCTAAAAGAAAAAAATTTTTTTTCGAAGTTTGGAAACTTCCTTTGAATCACTTTTTTTCCGTTCTTATTTGAGATAACTGGTTCTCTTTCATTATACTAGTTTGATAGCCTCAATAAAGCATATTATGCCCAAAGAATCTCGAAAAGAAAAAAATTTTTTTTCGAAGTTTGGAAACTTCGTTTGAATCAATTTTTTTCCGTTCTTATTTGAGATAACTGGTTTTCTTTCATTACACTAGTTTGATAGCCTCAGTAAAGCATATTATGCACAAAGAATCGCGAAAAGAAAAAAAATTTTTTTCGAAGTTTGGAAACTTCATTAGAATCACTTTTTTTCCGTTCTTATTTGAGATAACTGGTTCTCTTTCATTATACTAGTTTGGTAGCCTCAGTAAAGCATATTATGCGCAAAGAATCTGGAAAAGAAAAAAAATTTTTTTCGAAGTTTGGAAACTTCGTTTGAATCACTTTTTTTCCGTTCTTATTTGAGATAACTGGTTCTCTTTCATTATACTAGTTTGATAGCCTCAGAAAAGCATATTATGCGCAAAGAATCTCGAATAGAAAAAAATTTTTTTCGAAGTTTGGAAACTTCGTTTGAACCACTTTTTTTCCGTTCTTATTTGAGATAACTGGTTCAGTTTCATTATACTAGTTTGATACCCTCAGGAAAGCATATTATGCGCAAAGAATCTGGAAAGGAAAAAAAATTTTTTTCGAAGTTTGGAAACGTCGTTTGAATCACTTTTTTCCGTTCTTATTTGAGATTACTGGTTCTCTTTCATTATAGTAGTTTGATAGCCTCAGAAAAGCATAAGAATCTCGAAAAGAAAAAAAATTTTTTTCGAAGTTTGGAAACGTCGTTTGAATCACTTTTTTCCGTTCTTATTTGAGATTACTGGTTCTCTTTCATTATACTAGTTTTATAGCCTCAGAAAAGCATATTATGCACCAAGAATCTCGAAAAGAAAAAAATTTTTTTTCGAAGTTTGGACACTTCGTTTGAATCACTTTTTTTCCGTTCTTATTTGAGATAACTGGTTCTCTTTCATTATACTAGTTTGATAGCCTCAGTAAAGGATATTATGCACAAAGAATCGCGAAAAGAAAAAAAATTTTTTTCGTAGTTTGGAAACTTCATTAGAATCACTTTTTTTCCGTTCTTATTTCAGATAACTGGTTCTCTTTCATTATACTAGTTTGATAGCCTCAGTAAAGCATATTATGCGCAAAGAATCTGGAAAAGAAAAAAAATTTTTTTCGTAGTTTGGAAACGTCGTTTGAATCACTTTTTTCCGTTCTTAATTGAGATTACTGGTTCTCTTTCATTATAGTAGTTTGATAGCCTCAGAAAAGCATATTATGCACAAAGAATCTCGAAAAGAAAAAAATTTTTTTTCGAAGTTTGGAAACGTCGTTTGAATCACTTTTTTCCGTTCTTATTTGAGATTACTGGTTCTCTTTCATTATACTAGTTTGATAGCCTCAGAAAAGCATATTATGCACAAAGAATCTCGAAAAGAAAAAAATTTTTTTTCGAAGTTTGGAAACTTCGTTTGAATCACTTTTTTTCCGTTCTTATTTGAGATAACTGGTTCTCTTTCATTACACTAGTTTGATAGCCTCAGTAAAGCATATTATGCACAAAGAATCGCGAAAAGAAAAAAAATTTTTTTCGAAGTATGGAAACTTCCTTAGAATCACTTTTTTCCGTTCTTATTTGAGATAACTGGTTCTCTTTCATTATACTAGTTTGATAGCCTCAGAAAAGCATATTATGCGCAAAGAATCTCGAAAAGAAAAAAATTTTTTTTCGAAGTTTGAAAACTTCGTTTGAATCACTTTTTTTCCCTTCTTATTTGAGATAACTGGTTCTCTTTCATTATACTAGTTTGATAGCCTCAATAAAGCATAATATGCCCAAAGAATCTCGAAAAGAAAAAAAAATTTTTTCGAAGTTTAGAAACTTCATTAGAATCACTTTTTTTCCGTTCTTATTTGAGATAACTGGTTCTCTTTCATTATACTAGTTTGATAGCCTCAGTAAAGCATATTATGCACAAAGAATCGCGAAAAGAAAAAAAATTTTTTTCGAAGTTTGGAAACTTCGTTTGAATCACTTTTTTTCCGTTCTTATTTGAGATAACTGGTTCTCTTTCATTATACTAGTTTGATAGCCTCAGTAAAGCATATTATACACAAAGAATCGCGAAAAGAAAAAAAAATTTTTTCGAAGTTTGGAAACTTCATTAGAATCACTTTTTTTCCGTTCTTATTTGAGATAACTGGTTCTCTTTCATTATACTAATGGATAGCCTCAGTAAAGCATATTATGCACAAAGAATCTCGAAAAGAAAAAAAATTTTTTTCGAAGTTTGGATTCTTCGTTAGAATCAGTTTTTTTCCGTTCAAATTTGAGATAACTGGTTCTCATTCATTGTACTAATTTGAAAGCCTCAGTAAAGCATATTATGCGCAAAGAATCTGGAAAAGAAAAAAAATTTTTTTCGTAGTTTGGAAACTTCGTTAGAATAACTTTTTTTTCCGTTCTTATTTGAGATAACTGGTTCTCTTTCATTATACTACTTTGATACCCTCAGGAAAGCATATTATGGGCAAAGAATCTCGAAAAGAAAAAAGATTTTTTTCGATGTTTGGAAACTTCGTTTGAATCACTTTTTTTCCGTTCTTATTTAAGATAACTGGTTCTCTTTCATTATACTAGTTTGATAGCCTCATTAAAGCATATTATGCGCAAAGAATCTCGAAAAGAAAAAAAAAAATTTTGCGAAATTTGGAAACTTCGTTAGAATCACTTTTTTTCCGTTCTTATTTGAAATAACTGGTTCTCTTTAAGTATACTAGTTTGATAGCCTCAGTAAAGCATATTATGCGCAAAGAATCTCGAAAAGAAAAAAATTTTTTTTCCAAGTTTGGAAACTTCGTTAGAATCACTTTTTTTCCGTTCTTAATTGAGATAACTGGTTCTCTTTCATTATACTAGTTTGATAGCCTCAATAAAGCATATTATGCCCAAAGAATCTCGAAAAGAAAAAAATTTTTTTTCGAAGTTTGGAAACTTCGTTTGAATCAATTTTTTTCCGTTCTTATTTGAGATAACTGGTTTTCTTTCATTACACTAGTTTGATAGCCTCAGTAAAGCATATTATGCACAAAGAATCGCGAAAAGAAAAAAAATTTTTTTCGAAGTTTGGAAACTTCATTAGAATCACTTTTTTTCCGTTCTTATTTGAGATAACTGGTTCTCATGCATTATACTAGTTTGGTAGCCTCAGTAAAGCATATTATGCGCAAAGAATCTGGAAAAGAATAAATTTTTTTCGAAGTTTGGAAACTTCGTTTGAATCACTTTTTTTCCGTTCTTATTTGAGATAACTGGTTCTCTTTCATTATACTAGTTTCATAGCCTCAGAAAAGCATATTATGCGCAAAGAATCTCGAAAAGAAAAAAAATTTTTTTCGAAGTTTGGAAACTTCGTTTGAACCACTTTTTTTCCGTTCTTATTTGAGATAACTGGTTCTCTTTCATTATACTAGTTTGATACCCTCAGGAAAGCATATTATGCGCAAAGAATCTGGAAAAGAAAAAAAATTTTTTTCGAAGTTTTGAAACGTCGTTTGAATCACTTTTTTCCGTTCTTATTTGAGATTACTGGTTCTCTTTCATTATAGTAGTTTGATAGCCTCAGAAAAGCATAAGAATCTCGAAAAGAAAAAAATTTTTTTTCGAAGTTTGGAAACGTCGTTTGAATCACTTTATTCCGTTCTTATTTGAGATTACTGGTTCTCTTTCATTATACTAGTTTTATAGCCTCAGAAAAGCATATTATGCACCTAGAATCTCGAAAAGAAAAAAATTTTTTTTCGAAGTTTGGACACTTCGTTTGAATCACTTTTTTTCCGTTCTTATTTGAGAGAACTGGTTCTCTTTCATTATACTAGTTTGATAGCCTCAGTAAAGCATATTATGCACAAAGAATCGCGAAAAGAAAAAAAATTTTTTTCGAAGTTTGGAAACTTCCTTAGAATCACTTTTTTTCCGTTCTTATTTGAGATAACTGGTTCTCTTTCATTATACTAGTTTGATAGCCTCAGTAAAGCATATTATGCGCAAAGAATCTGGAAAAGAAAAAAAAAATTTTTCGAAGTTTGGAAACGTCGTTTGAATCACTTTTTTCCGTTCTTATTTGAGATTACTGGTTCTCTTTCATTATAGTAGTTTGATAGCCTCAGAAAAGCATATTATGCACAAAGAATCTCGAAAAGAAAAAAATTTCTTTCGAAGTTTGGAAACTTCCTTAGAATCACTTTTTTTCCGTTCTTATTTGAGATAACTGGTTCTCTTACATTATACTAGTTTGGTAGCCTCAGTAAAGCATATTATGCGCAAAGAATCTGGAAAAGAAAAAAAATTTTTTTCGAAGTTTGGAAACTTCATTAGAATCACTTTTTTTCCGTTCTTATTTGAGATAACTGGTTCTCTTTCATTATACTAGTTTGGTAGCCTCAGTAAAGCATATTATGCGCAAAGAATCTGGAAAAGAAAAAAAATTTTTTTCGAAGTTTGGAAACTTCGTTTGAATCACTTTTTTTCCTTTCTTATTTGAGATAACTGGTTCTCTTTCATTATACTAGTTTGATAGCCTCAGAAAAGCATATTATGCGCAAAGAATCTCGAAAAGAAAAAAATTTTTTTTCGAAGTTTGAAAACTTCGTTTGAATCCCTTTTTTTCCGTTCTTATTTGAGATAACTGGTTCTCTTTCATTATACTAGTTTGATAGCCTCAATAAAGCATATTATGCCCAAAGAATCTCGACAAGAAAAAAAAATTTTTTCGAAGTTTAGAAACTTCATTAGAATCACTTTTTTTCCGTTCTTATTTGAGATAACTGGTTCTCTTTCATTATACTAGTTTGATAGCCACAGTAAAGCATATTATGCACAAAGAATCGCGAAAAGAAAAAAAATTTTTTTCGAAGTTTGGAAACTTCGTTTGAATCACTTTTTTTCCGTTCTTATTTGAGATAACTGGTTCTCTTTCATTATACTAGTTTGATAGCCTCAGTAAAGCATATTATGCACAAAGAATTGCGAAAAGAAAAAAATTTTTTTTCGAAGTTTGGAAACTTCATTAGAATCACTTTTTTTCCGTTCTTATTTGAGATAACTGGTTCTCTTTCATTATACTAGTTTGATAGCCTCAGTAAAGCATATTATGCACAAAGAATCTCGAAAAGAAAAAAAATTTTTTTCGAAGTTTGGATTCTTCGTTAGAATCAGTTTTTTTCCGTTCAAATTTGAGATAACTGGTTCTCATTAATTGTACTAATTTGAAAGCCTCAGTAAAGCATATTATGCGCAAAGAATCTGGAAAAGAAAAAAAATTTTTTTCGTAGTTTGGAAACTTCGTTAGAATCACTTTTTTTCCGTTCTTATTTGAGATAACTGGTTCTCTTTCATTATACTAGTTTGATACCCTCAGGAAAGCATATTATGCGCAAAGAATCTCGAAAAGAAAAAAGTTTTTTTTCGATGTTTGGAAACTTCGTTTGAATCACTTTTTTTCCGTTCTTATTTAAGATAACTGGTTCTCTTTCATTATACTAGTTTGATAGCCTCATTAAAGCATATTATGCGCAAAGTATCTCGAAAAGAAAAAAAAATTTTTGCGAAATTTGGAAACTTCGTTAGAATCACTTTTTTTCCGTTCTTATTTGAAATAACTGGTTCTCTTTCAGTATACTAGTTTGATAGCCTCAGTAAAGCATATTATGCGCAAAGAATCTCGAAAAGAAAAAAATTTTTTTTCCAAGTTTGGAAACTTCGTTAGAATCACTTTTTTTCCGTTCTTATTTGAGATAACTGGTTCTCTTTCATTATACTACTTTGATAGCCTCAGAAAACCATATTATGCGCAAAGAATCTCGAAAAAAAAATTTTTTTTCGAAGTTTTGAAACTTCGTTTGAATCACTTTTTTTCCGTTCTTATTTGAGATAACTGGTTCTCTTTCATTATACTAGTTTGATAGCCTCAGTAAAGCATATTATGCGCAAAGAATCTCGAAAAGAAAAAATTTTTTTTTCCAAGTTTGGAAACTTCGTTAGAATCACTTTTTTTCCGTTCTTATTTGAGATAACTGGTTCTCTTTCATTATACTAATTTGATAGCCTCAGAAAACCATATTATGCGCAAAGAATCTCGAAAAAAAGAAAATTTTTTTCGAAGTTTGGAAACTTCGTTTGAATCACTTTTTTTCCGTTCTTATTTGAGATAACTGGTTCTCTTTCATTATACTAGTTTGATAGCCTCAGTAAAGCATATTATGCACAAAGAATCGCGAAAAGAAAAAAAATTTTTTTCGAAGTTTGGAAACTTCATTAGAATCACTTTTTTTCCGTTCTTATTTGAGATAACTGGTTCTCTTTCATTATACTAGTTTGATAGCCTCAGTAAAGCATATTATGCGCAAAGAATCTGGAAAAGAAAAAAAAATTTTTTCCAAGTTTGGAAACTTCGTTTGAATCACTTTTTTTCCGTTCTTATTTGAGATAACTGGTTCTCTTTCATTATACTAGTTTGATAGCCTCAGTAAAGCATATTATGCACAAAGAATCGCGAAAAGAAAAAAAATTTTTTTCGAAGTTTGGAAACTTCATTAGAATCACTTTTTTTCCGTTCTTATTTGAGATAACTGGTTCTCTTTCATTATACTAGTTTGATAGCCTCAGTAAAGCATATTATGCACAAAGAATCGCGAAAAGAAAAAAAATTTTTTTCGAAGTTGGGAAACTTCATTAGAATCACTTTTTTTCCGTTCTTATTTGAGATAACTGGTTCTCTTTCATTATAATAGTTTGCTAGCATCAGTAAAGCATATTATGCGCAAAGAATCTGGAAAAGAAAAAAAATTTTTTTCGAAGTTTGCAAACTTCGTTTGAATCACTTTTTTTCCGTTCTTATTTGAGATATCTGGTTCTCTTTCATTATAGTAGTTTGATAGCCTCAGAAAAGCATATTATGCACAAAGAATCTCGAAAACAAAAAAATTTTTTTTCCAAGTTTGGAAACTTCGTTTGAATCACTTTTTTTCCGTTCTTATTTGAGATAACTGGTTCTTTTTCATTACACTAGTTTGATAGCCTCAGTAAAGCATATTATGCACAAAGAATCGCGAAACGAAAAAAAAAATATTTTTTTCGAAGTTTGGAAACTTCATTAGAATCACTTTTTTTCCGTTCTTATTTCAGATAACTGGTTCTCTTTCATTATACTAGTTTGGTAGCCTCAGTAAAGCATATTATGCGCAAAGAATCTGGAAAAGAAAAAAAATTTTTTTCGAAGTTTGGAAACTTCGTTTGAATCACTTTTTTTCCGTTCTTATTTGAGATAACTGGTTCTCTTTCATTATACTAGTTTGATAGCGTCAGAAAAGCATATTATGCTCAAAGAATCTCGAAAAGAAAAAAATTTTTTTTCGAAGTTTGGAAACTTCGTTTGAATCACTTTTTTTCCGTTCTTATTTGAGATAACTGGTTCTCTTTCATTTTACTAGTTTGATAGCCTCAATAAAGCATATTATGCCCAAAGAATCTCGAAAAGAAAAAAAAAATTTTTCGAAGTTTAGAAACTTCATTAGAATCACTTTTTTTCCGTTCTTATATGAGATAACTGGTTCTCTTTCATTATACTAGTTTGATAGCCTCAGTAAAGCATATTATCCGCAAAGAATCTCGAAAAGAAAAAAATTTTTTTTCGAAGTTTGGAAACGTCGTTTGAATCACTTTTTTCCGTTCTTATTTGAGATTACTGCTTCTCTTTCATTATACTAGTTTGATAGCCTCAGAAAAGCATATTATGCACAAAGAATCTCGAAAAGAAAAAAATTTTTTTTCGAAGTTTGGAAACTTCGTTTGAATCACTTTTTTTCCGTTCTTATTCGAGATAACTGGTTCTCTTTCATTATACTAGTTTGATAGCCTCAGTAAAGCATATTATGCGCAAAGAATCTCGAAAAGAAAAAATTTTTTTTTCCAAGTTTGGAAACTTCGTTAGAATCACTTTTTTTCCGTTCTTATTTGAGATAACTGGTTCTCTTTCATTATACTACTTTAATAGCCTCAGTAAAGCATATTATGCACAAAGAATCTGGAAAAGAAAAAAAATTTTTTTCGAAGTTTGGATTCTTCGTTAGAATCAGTTTTTTTCCGTTCAAATTTGAGATAACTGGTTCTCATTCATTGTACTAATTTGAAAGCCTCAGTAAAGCTTATTATGCGCAAAGAATCTGGAAAAGAAAAAAAATTTTTTTCGTAGTTTGGAAACTTCGTTAGAATCACTTTTTTTCCGTTCTTATTTGAGATAACTGGTTCTCTTTCATTATACTAGTTTGATACCCTCAGGAAAGCATATTATGCGCAAAGAATCTCGAAAAGAAAAAAGTTTTTTTTCGATGTTTGGAAACTTCGTTTGAATCACTTTTTTTCCGTTCTTATTTAAGATAACTGGTTCTCTTTCATTATACTAGTTTCATAGCCTCATTAAAGCATATTATGCGCAAAGTATCTCGAAAAGAAAAAAAAATTTTTGCGAAATTTGGAAACTTCGTTAGAATCACTTTTTTTCCGTTCTTATTTGAAATAACTGGTTCTCTTTCAGTATACTAGTTTGATAGCCTCAGTAAAGCATATTATGCGCAAAGAATCTCGAAAAGAAAAAAATTTTTTTTCCAAGTTTGGAAACTTCGTTAGAATTACTTTTTTTCCGTTCTTATTTGAGATAACTGGTTCTCTTTCATTATACTACTTTGATAGCCTCAGAAAACCATATTATGCGCAAAGAATCTCGAAAAAAAAAATTTTTTTTCGAAGTTTTGAAACTTCGTTTGAATCACTTTTTTTCCGTTCTTATTTGAGATAACTGGTTCTCTTTCATTATACTAGTTTGATAGCCTCAGTAAAGCATATTATGCGCAAAGAATCTCGAAAAGAAAAAATTTTTTTTTCCAAGTTTGGAAACTTCGTTAGAATCACTTTTTTTCCGTTCTTATTTGAGATAACTGGTTCTCTTTCATTATACTAATTTGATAGCCTCAGAAAACCATATTATGCGCAAAGAATCTCGAAAAAAAGAAAATTTTTTTCGAAGTTTGGAAACTTCGTTTGAATCACTTTTTTTCCGTTCTTATTTGAGATAACTGGTTCTCTTTCATTATACTAGTTTGATAGCCTCAGTAAAGCATATTATGCACAAAGAATCGCGAAAAGAAAAAAAATTTTTTTCGAAGTTTGGAAACTTCATTAGAATCACTTTTTTTCCGTTCTTATTTGAGATAACTGGTTCTCTTTCATTATACTAGTTTGATAGCCTCAGTAAAGCATATTATGCGCAAAGAATCTGGAAAAGAAAAAAAAATGTTTTCCAAGTTTGGAAACTTCGTTAGAATCACTTTTTTTCCGTTCTTATTTGAGATAACTTGTTCTCTTTCATTATACTAGTTTGATAGCCTCAGTAAAGCATATTATGCGCAAAGAATCTCGAAAAGAAAAAATTTTTTTTTCCAAGTTTGGAAACTTCGTTAGAATCACTTTTTTTCCGTTCTTATTTGAGATAACTGGTTCTCTTTCATTATACTACTTTGATAGCCTCAGAAAACCATTTATGCGCAAAGAATCTCGAAAAGAAAAAAATTTTTTTCGAAGTTTGGAAACTTCGTTTGAATCACTTTTTTTCCGTTCTTATTTGAGATAACTGGTTCTCTTTCATTATACTAGTTTGATAGCCTCAGTAAAGCATATTATGCACAAAGAATCGCGAAAAGAAAAAAAATTTTTTTCCAAGTTTGGAAACTTCATTAGAATCACTTTTTTTCCGTTCTTATTTGAGATAACTGGTTCTCTTTCATTATACTAGTTTGGTATCCTCAGTAAATTATGCGCAAAGAATCTGGAAAAGAAAAAAAATTTTTTTCGAAGTTTGGAAACTTCGTTTGAATCACTTTTTTTCCGTTCTTATTTGAGATAACTGGTACTCTTTCATTATAATAGTTTGATAGCCTCAGAAAAGCATATTATACGCAAAGAATCTCGAAAAGAAAAAAATTTTTTTTCGAAGTTTGGAAACTTCGTTTGAATCACTTTTTTTCCGTTCTTATTTACGATAACTGGTTCTCTTTCATTATACTACTTTGATAGTCTCAGAAAAGCATATTATGCGCAAAGAATCTCTAAAAGAAAAAAATTTTTTTTCGAAGTTTGGAAACTTCCTTTGAATCACTTTTTTTCCGTTCTTATTTGAGATAACTGGTTCTCTTTCATTATACTAGTTTGATAGCCTCAATAAAGCATATTATGCCCAAAGAATCTCGAAAAGAAAAAAATTTTTTTTCGAAGTTTGGAAACTTCGTTTGAATCAATTTTTTTCCGTTCTTATTTGAGATAACTGGTTTTCTTTCATTACACTAGTTTGATAGCCTCAGTAAAGCATATTATGCACAAAGAATCGCGAAAAGAAAAAAAATTTTTTTCGAAGTTTGGAAACTTCATTAGAATCACTTTTTTTCCGTTCTTATTTGAGATAACTGGTTCTCTTTCATTATACTAGTTTGGTAGCCTCAGTAAAGCATATTATGCGCAAAGAATCTGGAAAAGAAAAAAAATTTTTTTCGAAGTTTGGAAACTTCGTTTGAATCACTTTTTTTCCGTTCTTATTTGAGATAACTGGTTCTCTTTCATTATACTAGTTTGATAGCCTCAGAAAAGCATATTATGCGCAAAGAATCTCGAAAAGAAAAAAATTTTTTTTCGAAGTTTGGAAACTTCGTTTGAACCACTTTTTTTCCGTTCTTATTTGAGATAACTGGTTCTCTTTCATTATACTAGTTTGATAGCCTCAGGAAAGCATATTATGCGCAAAGAATCTGGAAAAGAAAAAAAATTTTTTTCGAAGTTTGGAAACGTCGTTTGAATCACTTTTTTCCGTTCTTATTTGAGATTACTGGTTCTCTTTCATTATAGTAGTTTGATAGCCTCAGAAAAGCATAAGAATCTCGAAAAGAAAAAAATTTTTTTTCGAAGTTTGGAAACGTCGTTTGAATCACTTTTTTCCGTTCTTATTTGAGATTACTGGTTCTCTTTCATTATACTAGTTTTATAGCCTCAGAAAAGCATATTATGCACCAAGAATCTCGAAAAGAAAAAAATTTTTTTTCGAAGTTTGGACACTTCGTTTGAATCACTTTTTTTCCGTTCTTATTTGAGATAACTGGTTCTCTTTCATTATACTACTTTGATAGCCTCAGTAAAGGATATTATGCACAAAGAATCGCGAAAAAAAAAAAATTTTTTTCGTAGTTTGGAAACTTCATTAGAATCACTTTTTTTCCGTTCTTATTTGAGATAACTGGTTCTCTTTCATTATACTAGTTTGATAGCCTCAGTAAAGCATATTATGCGCAAAGAATCTGGAAAAGAAAAAAAATTTTTTTCGAAGTTTGGAAACGTCGTTTGAATCACTTTTTTCCGTTCTTAATTGAGATTACTGGTTCTCTTTCATTATAGTAGTTTGATAGCCTCAGAAAAGCATATTATGCACAAAGAATCTCGAAAAGAAAAAAATTTTTTTTCGAAGTTTGGAAACGTCGTTTGAATCACTTTTTTCCGTTCTTATTTGAGATTACTGGTTCTCTTTCATTATACTAGTTTGATAGCCTCAGAAAAGCATATTATGCCCAAAGAATCTCGAAAAGAAAAAAAATTTTTTTCGTAGTTTGGAAACTTCGTTAGAATCACTTTTTTTCCGTTCTTATTTGAGATAACTGGTTCTCTTTCATTATACTAGTTTGATACCCTCAGGAAAGCATATTATGCGCAAAGAATCTCGAAAAGAAAAAAGTTTTTTTTCGATGTTTGGAAACTTCGTTTGAATCACTTTTTTTCCGTTCTTATTTAAGATAACTGGTTCTCTTTCATTATACTAGTTTGATAGCCTCATTAAAGCATATTATGCTCAAAGTATCTCGAAAAGAAAAAAAAATTTTTGCGAAATTTGGAAACTTCGTTAGAATCACTTTTTTTCCGTTCTTATTTGAGATAACTGGTTCTCTTTCATTATACTACTTTGATAGCCTCAGAAAACCACATTATGCGCAAAGAATCTCGAAAAAAAAAAATTTTTTTCGAAGTTTTGAAACTTCGTTTGAATCACTTTTTTTCCGTTCTTATTTGAGATAACTGGTTCTCTTTCATTATACTAGTTTGATAGCCTCAGTAAAGCATATTATGCGCAAAGAATCTCGAAAAGAAAAAATTTTTTTTTCCAAGTTTGGAAACTTCGTTAGAATCACTTTTTTTCCGTTCTTATTTGAGATAACTGGTTCTCTTTCATTATACTAATTTGATAGCCTCAGAAAACCATATTATGCGCAAAGAATCTCGAAAAAAAGAAAATTTTTTTCGAAGTTTGGAAACTTTGTTTGAATCACTTTTTTTCCGTTCTTATTTGAGATAACTGGTTCTCTTTCATTATACTAGTTTGATAGCCTCAGTAAAGCATATTATGCACAAAGAATCGCGAAAAGAAAAAAAAATTTTTTCGAAGTTTGGAAACTTCATTAGAATCACTTTTTTTCCGTTCTTATTTGAGATAACTGGTTCACTTTCATTATACTAGTTTGATAGCCTCAGTAAAGCTTATTATGCGCAAAGAATCTGGAAAAGAAAAAAAAATTTTTTCCAAGTTTGGAAACTTCGTTTGAATCACTTTTTTTCCGTTCTTATTTGAGATAACTGGTTCTCTTTCATTATACTAGTTTGATAGCCTCAGTAAAGCATATTATGCACAAAGAATCGCGAAAAGAAAAAAAATTTTTTTCGAAGTTTGGAAACTTCATTAGAATCACTTTTTTTCCGTTCTTATTTGAGATAACTGGTTCTCTTTCATTATACTAGTTTGATAGCCTCAGTAAAGCATATTATGCACAAAGAATCGCGAAAAGAAAAAAAATTTTTTTCGAAGTTGGGAAACTTCATTAGAATCACTTTTTTTCCGTTCTTATTTGAGATAACTGGTTCTCTTTCATTATACTAGTTTGCTAGCATCAGTAAAGCATATTATGCCCAAAGAATCTGGAAAAGAAAAAAAATTTTTTTCGAAGTTTGCAAACTTCGTTTGAATCACTTTTTTTCCGTTCTTATTTGAGATAACTGGTTCTCTTTCATTATAGTAGTTTGATAGCCTCAGAAAAGCATATTATGCAAAAAGAATCTCGAAAACAAAAAAATTTTTTTTCCAAGTTTGGAAACTTCGTTTGAATCACTTTTTTTCCGTTCTTATTTGAGATAACTGGTTCTCTTTCATTACACTAATTTGATAGCCTCAGTAAAGCATATTATGCACAAAGAATCGCGAAACGAAAAAAAAAATATTTTTTTCGAAGTTTGGAAACTTCATTAGAATCACTTTTTTTCCGTTCTTATTTCAGATAACTGGTTCTCTTTCATTATACTAGTTTGGTAGCCTCAGTAAAGCATATTATGCGCAAAGAATCTGGAAAAGAAAAAAAATTTTTTTCGAAGTTTGGAAACTTCGTTTGAATCACTTTTTTTCCGTTCTTATTTGAGATAACTGGTTCTCTTTCATTATACTAGTTTGATAGCTTCAGAAAAGCATATTATGCTCAAAGAATCTCGAAAAGAAAAAAATTTTTTTTCGAAGTTTGGAAACTTCGTTTGAATCACTTTTTTTCCGTTCTTATTTGAGATAACTGGTTCTCTTTCATTTTACTAGTTTGATAGCCTCAATAAAGCATATTATGCCCAAAGAATCTCGAAAAGAAAAAAAAATTTTTTCGAAGTTTAGAAACTTCATTAGAATCACTTTTTTTCCGTTCTTATATGAGATAACTGGTTCTCTTTCATTATACTAGTTTGATAGCCTCAGTAAAGCATATTATCCGCAAAGAATCTCGAAAAGAAAAAAATTTTTTTTCGAAGTTTGGAAACGTCGTTTGAATCACTTTTTTCCGTTCTTATTTGAGATTACTGGTTTTCTTTCATTATACTAGTTTGATAGCCTCAGAAAAGCATATTATGCACAAAGAATCTCGAAAAGAAAAAAATTTTTTTTCGAAGTTTGGAAACTTCGTTTGAATCACTTTTTTTCCGTTCTTATTCGAGATAACTGGTTCTCTTTCATTATACTAGTTTGATAGCCTCAGTAAAGCATATTATGCGCAAAGAATCTCGAAAAGAAAAAATTATTTTTTCCAAGTTTGGAAACTTCGTTAGAATCACTTTTTTTCCGTTCTTATTTGAGATAACTGGTTCTTTTTCATTATACTACTTTGATAGCCTCAGTAAAGCATATTATGCACAAAGAATCTCGAAAAGAAAAAAAATTTTTTTCGAAGTTTGGATTCTTCGTTAGAATCAGTTTTTTTCCGTTCAAATTTGAGATAACTGGTTCTCATTCATTGTACTAATTTGAAAGCCTCAGTAAAGCATATTATGCGCAAAGAATCTGGAAAAGAAAAAAAATTTTTTTCGTAGTTTGGAAACTTCGTTAGAATCACTTTTTTTCCGTATTTATTTGAGATAACTGGTTCTCTTTCATTATACTAGTTTGATACCCTCAGGAAAGCATATTATGCGCAAAGAATCTCGAAAAGAAAAAAGTTTTTTTTCGATGTTTGGAAACTTCGTTTGAATCACTTTTTTTCCGTTCTTATTTAAGATAACTGGTTCTCTTTCATTATACTAGTTTGATAGCCTCATTAAAGCATATTATGCGCAAAGTATCTCGAAAAGAAAAAAAAATTTTTGCGAAATTTGGAAACTTCGTTAGAATCACTTTTTTTCCGTTCTTATTTGAAATAACTGGTTCTCTTTCAGTATACTAGTTTAATAGCCTCAGTAAAGCATATTATGCGCAAAGAATCTCGAAAAGAAAAAAATTTTTTTTCCAAGTTTGGAAACTTCGTTAGAATCACTTTTTTTCCGTTCTTATTTGAGATAACTGGTTCTCTTTCATTATACTACTTTGATAGCCTCAGAAAACCATATTATGCGCAAAGAATCTCGAAAAAAAAAATTTTTTTTCGAACTTTTGAAACTTCGTTTGAATCACTTTTTTTCCGTTCTTATTTGAGATAACTGGTTCTCTTTCATTATACTAGTTTGATAGCCTCAGTAAAGCATATTATGCGCAAAGAATCTCGAAAAGAAAAAATTTTTTTTTCCAAGTTTGGAAACTTCGTTAGAATCACTTTTTTTCCGTTCTTATTTGAGATAACTGGTTCTCTTTCATTATACTAATTTGATAGCCTCAGAAAACCATATTATGCGCAAAGAATCTCAAAAAAAAGAAAATTTTTTTCGAAGTTTGGAAACTTCGTTTGAATCACTTTTTTTCCGTTCTTATTTGAGATAACTGGTTCTCTTTCATTATACTAGTTTGATAGCCTCAGTAAAGCATATTATGCACAAAGAATCGCGAAAAGAAAAAAAATTTTTTTCGAAGTTTGGAAACTTCATTAGAATCACTTTTTTTCCGTTCATATTTGAGATAACTGGTTCTCTTTCATTATACTAGGTTGATAGCCTCAGTAAAGCATATTATGCGCAAAGAATCTGGAAAAGAAAAAAAAATGTTTTCCAAGTTTGGAAACTTCGTTAGAATCACTTTTTTTCCGTTCTTATTTGAGATAACTTGTTCTCTTTCATTATACTAGTTTGATAGCCTCAGTAAAGCATATTATGCGCAAAGAATCTCGAAAAGAAAAAATTTTTTTTTCCAAGTTTGGAAACGTCGTTTGAATCACTTTTTTCCGTTCTTATTTGAGATTACTGGTTCTCTTTCATTATACTAGTTTTATAGCCTCAGAAAAGCATATTATGCACCAAGAATCTCGAAAAGAAAAAAATTTTTTTTCGAAGTTTGGACACTTCGTTTGAATCACTTTTTTTCCGTTCTTATTTGAGATAACTGGTTCTCTTTCATTATACTACTTTGATAGCCTCAGTAAAGGATATTATGCACAAAGAATCGCGAAAAAAAAAAAATTTTTTTCGTAGTTTGGAAACTTCATTAGAATCACTTTTTTTCCGTTCTTATTTGAGATAACTGGTTCTCTTTCATTATACTAGTTTGATAGCCTCAGTAAAGCATATTATGCGCAAAGAATCTGGAAAAGAAAAAAAATTTTTTTCGAAGTTTGGAAACGTCGTTTGAATCACTTTTTTCCGTTCTTAATTGAGATTACTGGTTCTCTTTCATTATAGTAGTTTGATAGCCTCAGAAAAGCATATTATGCACAAAGAATCTCGAAAAGAAAAAAATTTTTTTTCGAAGTTTGGAAACGTCGTTTGAATCACTTTTTTCCGTTCTTATTTGAGATTACTGGTTCTCTTTCATTATACTAGTTTGATAGCCTCAGAAAAGCATATTATGCGCAAAGAATCTCGAAAAGAAAAAAAATTTTTTTCGTAGTTTGGAAACTTCGTTAGAATCACTTTTTTTCCGTTCTTATTTGAGATAACTGGTTCTCTTTCATTATACTAGTTTGATACCCTCAGGAAAGCATATTATGCGCAAAGAATCTCGAAAAGAAAAAAGTTTTTTTTCGATGTTTGGAAACTTCGTTTGAATCACTTTTTTTCCGTTCTTATTTAAGATAACTGGTTCTCTTTCATTCTACTAGTTTGATAGCCTCATTAAAGCATATTATGCGCAAAGTATCTCGAAAAGAAAAAAAAATTTTTGCGAAATTTGGAAACTTCGTTAGAATCACTTTTTTTCCGTTCTTATTTGAGATAACTGGTTCTCTTTCATTATACTACTTTGATAGCCTCAGAAAACCATATTATGCGCAAAGAATCTCGAAAAAAAAAATTTTTTTTCGAAGTTTTGAAACTTCGTTTGAATCACTTTTTTTCCGTTCTTATTTGAGATAACTGGTTCTCTTTCATTATACTAGTTTGATAGCCTCAGTAAAGCATATTATGCGCAAAGAATCTCGAAAAGAAAAAATTTTTTTTTCCAAGTTTGGAAACTTCGTTAGAATCACTTTTTTTCCGTTCTTATTTGAGATAACTGGTTCTCTTTCATTATACTAATTTGATAGCCTCAGAAAACCATATTATGCGCAAAGAATCTCGAAAAAAAGAAAATTTTTTTCGAAGTTTGGAAACTTTGTTTGAATCACTTTTTTTCCGTTCTTATTTGAGATAACTGGTTCTCTTTCATTATACTAGTTTGATAGCCTCAGTAAAGCATATTATGCACAAAGAATCGCGAAAAGAAAAAAAATTTTTTTCGAAGTTTGGAAACTTCATTAGAATCACTTTTTTTCCGTTCTTATTTGAGATAACTGGTTCACTTTCATTATACTAGTTTGATAGCCTCAGTAAAGCTTATTATGCGCAAAGAATCTGGAAAAGAAAAAAAAATTTTTTCCAAGTTTGGAAACTTCGTTTGAATCACTTTTTTTCCGTTCTTATTTGAGATAACTGGTTCTCTTTCATTATACTAGTTTGATAGCCTCAGTAAAGCATATTATGCACAAAGAATCGCGAAAAGAAAAAAAATTTTTTTCGAAGTTTGGAAACTTCATTAGAATCACTTTTTTTCCGTTCTTATTTGAGATAACTGGTTCTCTTTCATTATACTAGTTTGATAGCCTCAGTAAAGCATATTATGCACAAAGAATCGCGAAAAGAAAAAAAATTTTTTTCGAAGTTGGGAAACTTCATTAGAATCACTTTTTTTCCGTTCTTATTTGAGATAACTGGTTCTCTTTCATTATACTAGTTTGCTAGCATCAGTAAAGCATATTATGCGCAAAGAATCTGGAAAAGAAAAAAAATTTTTTTCGAAGTTTGCAAACTTCGTTTGAATCACTTTTTTTCCGTTCTTATTTGAGATAACTGGTTCTCTTTCATTATAGTAGTTTGATAGCCTCAGAAAAGCATATTATGCAAAAAGAATCTCGAAAACAAAAAAATTTTTTTTCCAAGTTTGGAAACTTCGTTTGAATCACTTTTTTTCCGTTCTTATTTGAGATAACTGGTTCTCTTTCATTACACTAATTTGATAGCCTCAGTAAAGCATATTATGCACAAAGAATCGCGAAACGAAAAAAAAAATATTTTTTTCGAAGTTTGGAAACTTCATTAGAATCACTTTTTTTCCGTTCTTATTTCAGATAACTGGTTCTCTTTCATTATACTAGTTTGGTAGCCTCAGTAAAGCATATTATGCGCAAAGAATCTGGAAAAGAAAAAAAATTTTTTTCGAAGTTTGGAAACTTCGTTTGAATCACTTTTTTTCCGTTCTTATTTGAGATAACTGGTTCTCTTTCATTATACTAGTTTGATAGCTTCAGAAAAGCATATTATGCTCAAAGAATCTCGAAAAGAAAAAAATTTTTTTTCGAAGTTTGGAAACTTCGTTTGAATCACTTTTTTTCCGTTCTTATTTGAGATAACTGGTTCTCTTTCATTTTACTAGTTTGATAGCCTCAATAAAGCATATTATGCCCAAAGAATCTCGAAAAGAAAAAAAATTTTTTTCGAAGTTTGGAAACTTCATTAGAATCACTTTTTTTCCGTTCTTATTTGAGATAACTGGTTCTCTTTCATTATACTAGTTTGGTAGCCTCAGTAAAGCATATTATGCGCAAAGAATCTGGAAAAGAAAAAAAATTTTTTTCGAAGTTTGGAAACTTCGTTTGAATCACTTTTTTTCCGTTCTTATTTGAGATAACTGGTTCTCTTTCATTATACTAGTTTGATAGCCTCAGAAAAGCATATTATGCGCAAAGAATCTCGAAAAGAAAAAAATTTTTTTTCGAAGTTTGGAAACTTCGTTTGAACCACTTTTTTTCCGTTCTTATTTGAGATAACTGGTTCTCTTTCATTATACTAGTTTGATACCCTCAGGAAAGCATATTATGCGCAAAGAATCTGGAAAAGAAAAAAAATTTTTTTCGAAGTTTGGAAACGTCGTTTGAATCACTTTTTCCCGTTCTTATTTGAGATTACTGGTTCTCTTTCATTATAGTAGTTTGATAGCCTCAGAAAAGCATAAGAATCTCGAAAAGAAAAAAATGTTTTTTCGAAGTTTGGAAACGTCGTTTGAATCACTTTTTTCCGTTCTTATTTGAGATTACTGGTTCTCTTTCATTATACTAGTTTTATAGCCTCAGAAAAGCATATTATGCACCAAGAATCTCGAAAAGAAAAAAATTTTTTTTCGAAGTTTGGACACTTCGTTTGAATCACTTTTTTTCCGTTCTTATTTGAGATAACTGGTTCTCTTTCATTATACTAGTTTGATAGCCTCAGTAAAGCATATTATGCACAAAGAATCTCGAAAAGAAAAAAATTTTTTTTCGAAGTTTGGAAACTTCGTTTGAACCACTTTTTTTCCGTTCTTATTTGAGATAACTGGTTCTCTTTCATTATACTAGTTTGATACCCTCAGGAAAGCATATTATGCGCAAAGAATCTGGAAAAGAAAAAAAATTTTTTTCGAAGTTTGGAAACGTCGTTTGAATCACTTTTTCCCGTTCTTAATTGAGATTACTGGTTCTCTTTCATTATAGTAGTTTGATAGCCTCAGAAAAGCATATTATGCACAAAGAATCTCGAAAAGAAAAAAATTTTTTTTCGAAGTTTGGAAACGTCGTTTGAATCACTTTTTTCCGTTCTTATTTGAGATTACTGGTTCTCTTTCATTATACTAGTTTGATAGCCTCAGAAAAGCATATTATGCACAAAGAATCTCGAAAAGAAAAAAATTTTTTTTCGAAGTTTGGAAACTTCGTTTGAATCACTTTTTTTCCGTTCTTATTTGAGATAACTGGTTCTCTTTCATTACACTAGTTTGATAGCCTCAGTAAAGCATATTATGCACAAAGAATCGCGAAAAGAAAAAAAATTTTTTCGAAGTTTGGAAACTTCCTTAGAATCACTTTTTTCCGTTCTTATTTGAGATAACTGGTTCTCTTTCATTATACTAGTTTGATAGCCTCAGAAAAGCATATTATGCGCAAAGAATCTCGAAAAGAAAAAAATTTTTTTTCGAAGTTTGAAAACTTCGTTTGAATCACTTTTTTTTCCCTTCTTATTTGAGATAACTGGTTCTCTTTCATTATACTAGTTTGATAGCCTCAATAAAGCATATTATGCCCAAAGAATCTCGAAAAGAAAAAAAAATTTTTTCGAAGTTTAGAAACTTCATTAGAATCACTTTTTTTCCGTTCTTATTTGAGATAAGTGGTTCTCTTTCATTATACTAGTTTGATAGCCTCAGTAAAGCATATTATGCACAAAGAATCGGGAAAAGAAAAAAAAATTTTTTCGAAGTTTGGAAACTTCGTTTGAATCACTTTTTTTCCGTTCTTATTTGAGATAACTGGTTCTCTTTCATTATACTAGTTTGATAGCCTCAGTAAAGCATATTATGCACAAAGAATCGCGAAAAGAAAAAAATTTTTTTTCGAAGTTTGGAAACTTCATTAGAATCACTTTTTTTCCGTTCTTATTTGAGATAACTGGTTCTCTTTCATTATACTAGTTTGATAGCCTCAGTAAAGCATATTATGCGCAAAGAATCTCGAAAAGAAAAAATTTTTTTTTCCAAGTTTGGAAACTTCGTTAGAATCACTTTTTTTCCGTTCTTATTTGAGATAACTGGTTCTCTTTCATTATACTAATTTGATAGCCTCAGAAAACCATATTATGCGCAAAGAATCTCGAAAAAAAGAAAATTTTTTTCGAAGTTTGGAAACTTTGTTTGAATCACTTTTTTTCCGTTCTTATTTGAGATAACTGGTTCTCTTTCATTATACTAGTTTGATAGCCTCAGTAAAGCATATTATGCACAAAGAATCGCGAAAAGAAAAAAAATTTTTTTCGAAGTTTGGAAACTTCATTAGAATCACTTTTTTTCCGTTCTTATTTGAGATAACTGGTTCTCTTTCATTATACTAGTTTGATAGCCTCAGTAAAGCATATTATGCGCAAAGAATCTCGAAAAGAAAAAATTTTTTTTTCCAAGTTTGGAAACTTCGTTAGAATCACTTTTTTTCCGTTCTTATTTGAGATAACTGGTTCTCTTTCATTATACTAATTTGATAGCCTCAGAAAACCATATTATGCGCAAAGAATCTCGAAAAAAAGAAAATTTTTTTCGAAGTTTGGAAACTTTGTTTGAATCACTTTTTTTCCGTTCTTATTTGAGATAACTGGTTCTCTTTCATTATACTAGTTTGATAGCCTCAGTAAAGCATATTATGCACAAAGAATCGCGAAAAGAAAAAAAATTTTTTTCGAAGTTTGGAAACTTCATTAGAATCACTTTTTTTCCGTTCTTATTTGAGATAACTGGTTCTCTTTCATTATACTAGTTTGATAGCCTCAGTAAAGCTTATTATGCGCAAAGAATCTGGAAAAGAAAAAAAAATTTTTTCCAAGTTTGGAAACTTCGTTTGAATCACTTTTTTTCCGTTCTTATTTGAGATAACTGGTTCTCTTTCATTATACTAGTTTGATAGCCTCAGTAAAGCATATTATGCACAAAGAATCGCGAAAAGAAAAAAAATTTTTTTCGAAGTTTGGAAACTTCATTAGAATCACTTTTTTTCCGTTCTTATTTGAGATAACTGGTTCTCTTTCATTATACTAGTTTGATAGCCTCAGTAAAGCATATTATGCACAAAGAATCGCGAAAAGAAAAAAATTTTTTTTCGAAGTTGGGAAACTTCATTAGAATCACTTTTTTTCCGTTCTTATTTGAGATAACTGGTTCTCTTTCATTATACTAGTTTGCTAGCATCAGTAAAGCATATTATGCGCAAAGAATCTGGAAAAGAAAAAAAATTTTTTTCGAAGTTTGCAAACTTCGTTTGAATCACTTTTTTTCCGTTCTTATTTGAGATAACTGGTTCTCTTTCATTATAGTAGTTTGATAGCCTCAGAAAAGCATATTATGCACAAAGAATCTCGAAAACAAAAAAATTTTTTTTCCAAGTTTGGAAACTTCGTTTGAATCACTTTTTTTCCGTTCTTATTTGAGATAACTGGTTCTCTTTCATTACACTAGTTTGATAGCCTCAGTAAAGCATATTATGCACAAAGAATCGCGAAACGAAAAAAAAAATATTTTTTTCGAAGTTTGGAAACTTCATTAGAATCACTTTTTTTCCGTTCTTATTTGAGATAACTGGTTCTCTTTCATTATAATAGTTTGATAGCCTCAGAAAAGCATATTATACGCAAAGAATCTCGAAAAGAAAAAAATTTTTTTTCGAAGTTTGGACACTTCGTTTGAATCACTTTTTTTCCGTTCTTATTTGAGATAACTGGTTCTCTTTCATTATAATAGTTTTATAGCCTCAGAAAAGCATATTATGCACCAAGAATCTCGAAAAGAAAAAAATTTTTTTTCGAAGTTTGGACACTTCGTTTGAATCACTTTTTTTCCGTTCTTATTTGAGATAACTGGTTCTCTTTCATTATACTAGTTTGATAGCCTCAGTAAAGGATATTATGCACAAAGAATCGCGAAAAGAAAAAAAATTTTTTTCGTAGTTTGGAAACTTCATTAGAATCACTTTTTTTCCCTTCTTATTTGAGATAACTGGTTCTCTTTCATTATACTAGTTTGATAGCCTCAGTAAAGCATATTATGCGCAAAGAATCTGGAAAAGAAAAAAAATTTTTTTCGAAGTTTGGAAACGTCGTTTGAATCACTTTTTTCCGTTCTTAATTGAGATTACTGGTTCTCTTTCATTATAGTAGTTTGATAGCCTCAGAAAAGCATATTATGCACAAAGAATCTCGAAAAGAAAAAAATTTTTTTTCGAAGTTTGGAAACGTCGTTTGAATCACTTTTTTCCGTTCTTATTTGAGATTACTGGTTCTCTTTCATTATACTAGTTTGATAGCCTCAGAAAAGCATATTATGCACAAAGAATCTCGAAAAGAAAAAAATTTTTTTTCGAAGTTTGGAAACTTCGTTTGAATCGCTTTTTTTCCGTTCTTATTTGAGATAACTGGTTCTCTTTCATTACACTAGTTTGATAGCCTCAGTAAAGCATATTATGCACAAAGAATCGCGAAAAGAAAAAAAATTTTTTCGAAGTTTGGAAACTTCCTTAGAATCACTTTTTTCCGTTCTTATTTGAGATAACTGGTTCTCTTTCATTATACTAGTTTGATAGCCTCAGAAAAGCATATTATGCGCAAAGAATCTCGAAATGAAAAAAATTTTTTTTCGAAGTTTGAAAACTTCGTTTGAATCACTTTTTTTTCCCTTCTTATTTGAGATAACTGGTTCTCTTTCATTATACTAGTTTGATAGCCTCAATAAAGCATATTATGCCCAAAGAATCTCGAAAAGAAAAAAAAATTTTTTCGAAGTTTAGAAACTTCATTAGAATCACTTTTTTTCCGTTCTTATTTGAGATAACTGGTTCTCTTTCATTATACTAGTTTGATAGCCTCAGTAAAGCATATTATGCACAAAGAATCGGGAAAAGAAAAAAAAATTTTTTCGAAGTTTGGAAACTTCGTTTGAATCACTTTTTTTCCGTTCTTATTTGAGATAACTGGTTCTCTTTCATTATACTAGTTTGATAGCCTCAGTAAAGCATATTATGCACAAAGAATCGCGAAAAGAAAAAAATTTTTTTTCGAAGTTTGGAAACTTCATTAGAATCACTTTTTTTCCGTTCTTATTTGAGATAACTGGTTCTCTTTCATTATACTAGTTTGATAGCCTCAGTAAAGCATATTATGCGCAAAGAATCTCGAAAAGAAAAAATTTTTTTTTCCAAGTTTGGAAACTTCGTTAGAATCACTTTTTTTCCGTTCTTATTTGAGATAACTGGTTCTCTTTCATTATACTAATTTGATAGCCTCAGAAAACCATATTATGCGCAAAGAATCTCGAAAAAAAGAAAATTTTTTTCGAAGTTTGGAAACTTTGTTTGAATCACTTTTTTTCCGTTCTTATTTGAGATAACTGGTTCTCTTTCATTATACTAGTTTGATAGCCTCAGTAAAGCATATTATGCACAAAGAATCGCGAAAAGAAAAAAAATTTTTTTCGAAGTTTGGAAACTTCATTAGAATCACTTTTTTTCCGTTCTTATTTGAGATAACTGGTTCTCTTTCATTATACTAGTTTGATAGCCTCAGTAAAGCTTATTATGCGCAAAGAATCTGGAAAAGAAAAAAAAATTTTTTCCAAGTTTGGAAACTTCGTTTGAATCACTTTTTTTCCGTTCTTATTTGAGATAACTGGTTCTCTTTCATTATACTAGTTTGATAGCCTCAGTAAAGCATATTATGCACAAAGAATCGCGAAAAGAAAAAAAATTTTTTTCGAAGTTTGGAAACTTCATTAGAATCACTTTTTTTCCGTTCTTATTTGAGATAACTGGTTCTCTTTCATTATACTAGTTTGATAGCCTCAGTAAAGCATATTATGCACAAAGAATCGCGAAAAGAAAAAAATTTTTTTTCGAAGTTGGGAAACTTCATTAGAATCACTTTTTTTCCGTTCTTATTTGAGATAACTGGTTCTCTTTCATTATACTAGTTTGCTAGCATCAGTAAAGCATATTATGCGCAAAGAATCTGGAAAAGAAAAAAAATTTTTTTCGAAGTTTGCAAACTTCGTTTGAATCACTTTTTTTCCGTTCTTATTTGAGATAACTGGTTCTCTTTCATTATAGTAGTTTGATAGCATCAGAAAAGCATATTATGCACAAAGAATCTCGAAAACAAAAAAATTTTTTTTCCAAGTTTGGAAACTTCGTTTGAATCACTTTTTTTCCGTTCTTATTTGAGATAACTGGTTCTCTTTCATTACACTAGTTTGATAGCCTCAGTAAAGCATATTATGCACAAAGAATCGCGAAACGAAAAAAAAAATATTTTTTTCGAAGTTTGGAAACTTCATTAGAATCACTTTTTTTCCGTTCTTATTTGAGGTAACTGGTTCTCTTTCATTATAATAGTTTGATAGCCTCAGAAAAGCATATTATACGCAAAGAATCTCGAAAAGAAAAAAATTTTTTTTCGAAGTTTGGAAACTTCGTTTGAATCACTTTTTTTCCGTTCTTATTTGAGATAAACTGGTTCTCTTTCATTATACTACTTTGATAGCCTCAGAAAAGCATATTATGCGCAAAGAATCTCTAAAAGAAAAAAATTTTTTTTCGAAGTTTGGAAACTTCCTTTGAATCACTTTTTTTCCGTTCTTATTTGAGATAACTGGTTCTCTTTCATTATACTAGTTTGATAGCCTCAATAAAGCATATTATGCCCAAAGAATCTCGAAAAGAAAAAAATTTTTTTTCGAAGTTTGGAAACTTCGTTTGAATCAATTTTTTTCCGTTCTTATTTGAGATAACTGGTTTTCTTTCATTACACTAGTTTGATAGCCTCAGTAAAGCATATTATGCACAAAGAATCGCGAAAAGAAAAAAATTTTTTTTCGAAGTTTGGAAACTTCATTAGAATAACTTTTTTTCCGTTCTGTTTGAGATAACTGGTTCTCTTTCATTATACTAGTTTGATACCCTCAGGAAAGCATATTATGCGCAAAGAATCTCGAAAAGAAAAAAGATTTTTTTCGATGTTTGGAAACTTCGTTTGAATCACTTTTTTTCCGTTCTTATTTAAGATAACTGGTTCTCTTTCATTATACTAGTTTGATAGCCTCATTAAAGCATATTATGCGCAAAGAATCTCGAAAAGAAAAAAAAATTTTTGCGAAATTTGGAAACTTCGTTAGAATCACTTTTTTTCCGTTCTTATTTGAAATAACTGGTTCTCTTTCAGTATACTAGTTTGATAGCCTCAGTAAAGCATATTATGCGCAAAGAATCTCGAAAAGAAAAAAATTTTTTTTCTCCAAGTTTGGAAACTTCGTTAGAATCACTTTTTTTCCGTTCTTAATTGAGATAACTGGTTCTCTTTCATTATACTAGTTTGATAGCCTCAATAAAGCATATTATGCCCAAAGAATCTCGAAAAGAAAAAAATTTTTTTTCGTAGTTTGGAAACTTCGTTTGAATCAATTTTTTTCCGTTCTTATTTGAGATAACTGGTTTTCTTTCATTACACTAGTTTGATAGCCTCAGTAAAGCATATTATGCACAAAGAATCGCGAAAAGAAAAAAAATTTTTTTCGAAGTTTGGAAACTTCATTAGAATCACTTTTTTTCCGTTCTTATTTGAGATAACTGGTTCTCATGCATTATACTAGTTTGGTAGCCTCAGTAAAGCATATTATGCGCAAAGAATCTGGAAAAGAAAAAAAATTTTTTTCGAAGTTTGGAAACTTCGTTTGAATCACTTTTTTTCCGTTCTTATTTGAGATAACTGGTTCTCTTTCATTATACTAGTTTGATAGCCTCAGAAAAGCATATTATGCGCAAAGAATCTCGAAAAGAAAAAAATTTTTTTTCGAAGTTTGGAAACTTCGTTTGAACCACTTTTTTTCCGTTCTTATTTGAGATAACTGGTTCTCTTTCATTATACTAGTTTGATACCCTCAGGAAAGCATATTATGCGCAAAGAATCTCGAAAAGAAAAAAAATTTTTTTCGAAGTATGGAAACGTCGTTTGAATCACTTTTTTCCGTTCTTATTTGAGATTACTGGTTCTCTTTCATTATAGTAGTTTGATAGCCTCAGAAAAGCATAAGAATCTCGAAAAGAAAAAAATTTTTTTTCGAAGTTTGGAAACGTCGTTTGAATCACTTTATTCCGTTCTTATTTGAGATTACTGGTTCTCTTTCATTATACTAGTTTTATAGCCTCAGAAAAGCATATTATGCACCAAGAATCTCGAAAAGAAAAAAATTTTTTTTCGAAGTTTGGACACTTCGTTTGAATCACTTTTTTTCCGTTCTTATTTGAGAGAACTGGTTCTCTTTCATTATACTAGTTTGATAGCCTCAGTAAAGCATATTATGCACAAAGAATCGCGAAAAGAAAAAAAATTTTTTTCGAAGTTTGGAAACTTCCTTAGAATCACTTTTTTTCCGTTCTTATTTGAGATAACTGGTTCTCTTTCATTATACTAGTTTGATAGCCTCAGTAAAGCATATTATGCGCAAAGAATCTGGAAAAGAAAAAAAAAATTTTTCGAAGTTTGGAAACGTCGTTTGAATCACTTTTTTCCGTTCTTATTTGAGATTACTGGTTCTCTTTCATTATAGTAGTTTGATAGCCTCAGAAAAGCATATTATGCACAAAGAATCTCGAAAAAAAAAAAATTTCTTTCGAAGTTTGGAAACTTCCTTAGAATCACTTTTTTTCCTTTCTTATTTGAGATAACTGGTTCTCTTACATTATACTAGTTTGGTAGCCTCAGTAAAGCATATTATGCGCAAAGAATCTGGAAAAGAAAAAAAATTTTTTTCGAAGTTTGGAAACTTCGTTTGAATCACTTTTTTTCCTTTCTTAATTGAGATAACTGGTTCTCTTTCATTATACTAGTTTGATAGCCTCAGAAAAGCATATTATGCGCAAAGAATCTCGAAAAGAAAAAAATTTTTTTTCGAAGTTTGAAAACTTCGTTTGAATCCCTTTTTTTCCGTTCTTATTTGAGATAACTGGTTCTCTTTCATTATACTAGTTTGATAGCCTCAATAAAGCATATTATGCCCAAAGAATCTCGAAAAGAAAAAAAAAATTTTTCGAAGTTTAGAAACTTCATTAGAATCACTTTTTTTCCGTTCTTATTTGAGATAACTGGTTCTCTTTCATTATACTAGTTTGATAGCCACAGTAAAGCATATTATGCACAAAGAATCGCGAAAAGAAAAAAAATTTTTTTCGAAGTTTGGAAACTTCGTTTGAATCACTTTTTTTCCGTTCTTATTTGAGATAACTGGTTCTCTTTCATTATACTAGTTTGATAGCCTCAGTAAAGCATATTATGCACAAAGAATCGCGAAAAGAAAAAAATTTTTTTTCGAAGTTTGGAAACTTCATTAGAATCACTTTTTTTCCGTTCTTATTTAAGATAACTGGTTCTCTTTCATTATACTAGTTTGATAGCCTCAGTAAAGCATATTATGCACAAAGAATCTCGAAAAGAAAAAAATTTTTTTTCGAAGTTTGAAAACTTCGTTTGAATCCCTTTTTTTACGTTCTTATTTGAGATAACTGGTTCTCTTTCATTATACTAGTTTGATAGCCTCAATAAAGCATATTATGCCCAAAGAATCTCGAAAAGAAAAAAAAATTTTTTCGAAGTTTAGAAACTTCATTAGAATCACTTTTTTTCCGTTCTTATTTGAGATAACTGGTTCTCTTTCATTATACTAGTTTGATAGCCTCAGTAAAGCATATTATGCACAAAGAATCGCGAAAAGAAAAAAATTTTTTTTCGAAGTTGGGAAACTTCATTAGAATCACTTTTTTTCCGTTCTTATTTGAGATAACTGGTTCTCTTTCATTATACTAGTTTGCTAGCATCAGTAAAGCATATTATGCGCAAAGAATCTGGAAAAGAAAAAAAATTTTTTTCGAAGTTTGCAAACTTCGTTTGAATCACTTTTTTTCCGTTCTTATTTGAGATAACTGGTTCTCTTTCATTATAGTAGTTTGATAGCCTCAGAAAAGCATATTATGCACAAAGAATCTCGAAAACAAAAAAATTTTTTTTCCAAGTTTGGAAACTTCGTTTGAATCACTTTTTTTCCGTTCTTATTTGAGATAACTGGTTCTCTTTCATTACACTAGTTTGATAGCCTCAGTAAAGCATATTATGCACAAAGAATCGCGAAACGAAAAAAAAAATATTTTTTTCGAAGTTTGGAAACTTCATTAGAATCACTTTTTTTCCGTTCTTATTTGAGATAACTGGTTCTCTTTCATTATAATAGTTTGATAGCCTCAGAAAAGCATATTATACGCAAAGAATCTCGAAAAGAAAAAAATTTTTTTTCGAAGTTTGGAAACTTCGTTTGAATCACTTTTTTTCCGTTCTTATTTGAGATAAACTGGTTCTCTTTCATTATACTACTTTGATAGCCTCAGAAAAGCATATTATGCGCAAAGAATCTCTAAAAGAAAAAAATTTTTTTTCGAAGTTTGGAAACTTCCTTTGAATCACTTTTTTTCCGTTCTTATTTGAGATAACTGGTTCTCTTTCATTATACTAGTTTGATAGCCTCAATAAAGCATATTATGCCCAAAGAATCTCGAAAAGAAAAAAAATTTTTTTCGAAGTTTGGAAACTTCGTTTGAATCAATTTTTTTCCGTTCTTATTTGAGATAACTGGTTTTCTTTCATTACACTAGTTTGATAGCCTCTGTAAAGCATATTATGCACAAAGAATCGCGAAAAGAAAAAAATTTTTTTTCGAAGTTTGGAAACTTCATTAGAATAACTTTTTTTCCGTTCTGTTTGAGATAACTGGTTCTCTTTCATTATACTAGTTTGATACCCTCAGGAAAGCATATTATGCGCAAAGAATCTCGAAAAGAAAAAAGATTTTTTTCGATGTTTGGAAACTTCGTTTGAATCACTTTTTTTCCGTTCTTATTTAAGATAACTGGTTCTCTTTCATTATACTAGTTTGATAGCCTCATTAAAGCATATTATGCGCAAAGAATCTCGAAAAGAAAAAAAAATTTTTGCGAAATTTGGAAACTTCGTTAGAATCACTTTTTTTCCGTTCTTATTTGAAATAACTGGTTCTCTTTCAGTATACTAGTTTGATAGCCTCAGTAAAGCATATTATGCGCAAAGAATCTCGAAAAGAAAAAAATTTTTTTTCTCCAAGTTTGGAAACTTCGTTAGAATCACTTTTTTTCCGTTCTTAATTGAGATAACTGGTTCTCTTTCATTATACTAGTTTGATAGCCTCAATAAAGCATATTATGCCCAAAGAATCTCGAAAAGAAAAAAATTTTTTTTCGTAGTTTGGAAACTTCGTTTGAATCAATTTTTTTCCGTTCTTATTTGAGATAACTGGTTTTCTTTCATTACACTAGTTTGATAGCCTCAGTAAAGCATATTATGCACAAAGAATCGCGAAAAGAAAAAAAATTTTTTTCGAAGTTTGGAAACTTCATTAGAATCACTTTTTTTCCGTTCTTATTTGAGATAACTGGTTCTCATGCATTATACTAGTTTGGTAGCCTCAGTAAAGCATATTATGCGCAAAGAATCTGGAAAAGAAAAAAAATTTTTTTCGAAGTTTGGAAACTTCGTTTGAATCACTTTTTTTCCGTTCTTATTTGAGATAACTGGTTCTCTTTCATTATACTAGTTTGATAGCCTCAGAAAAGCATATTATGCGCAAAGAATCTCGAAAAGAAAAAAATTTTTTTTCGAAGTTTGGAAACTTCGTTTGAACCACTTTTTTTCCGTTCTTATTTGAGATAACTGGTTCTCTTTCATTATACTAGTTTGATACCCTCAGGAAAGCATATTATGCGCAAAGAATCTCGAAAAGAAAAAAAATTTTTTTCGAAGTATGGAAACGTCGTTTGAATCACTTTTTTCCGTTCTTATTTGAGATTACTGGTTCTCTTTCATTATAGTAGTTTGATAGCCTCAGAAAAGCATAAGAATCTCGAAAAGAAAAAAATTTTTTTTCGAAGTTTGGAAACGTCGTTTGAATCACTTTATTCCGTTCTTATTTGAGATTACTGGTTCTCTTTCATTATACTAGTTTTATAGCCTCAGAAAAGCATATTATGCACCAAGAATCTCGAAAAGAAAAAAATTTTTTTTCGAAGTTTGGACACTTCGTTTGAATCACTTTTTTTCCGTTCTTATTTGAGAGAACTGGTTCTCTTTCATTATACTAGTTTGATAGCCTCAGTAAAGCATATTATGCACAAAGAATCGCGAAAAGAAAAAAAATTTTTTTCGAAGTTTGGAAACTTCCTTAGAATCACTTTTTTTCCGTTCTTATTTGAGATAACTGGTTCTCTTTCATTATACTAGTTTGATAGCCTCAGTAAAGCATATTATGCGCAAAGAATCTGGAAAAGAAAAAAAAAATTTTTCGAAGTTTGGAAACGTCGTTTGAATCACTTTTTTCCGTTCTTATTTGAGATTACTGGTTCTCTTTCATTATAGTAGTTTGATAGCCTCAGAAAAGCATATTATGCACAAAGAATCTCGAAAAAAAAAAAATTTCTTTCGAAGTTTGGAAACTTCCTTAGAATCACTTTTTTTCCTTTCTTATTTGAGATAACTGGTTCTCTTACATTATACTAGTTTGGTAGCCTCAGTAAAGCATATTATGCGCAAAGAATCTGGAAAAGAAAAAAAATTTTTTTCGAAGTTTGGAAACTTCGTTTGAATCACTTTTTTTCCTTTCTTAATTGAGATTACTGGTTCTCTTTCATTATACCAGTTTGATAGCCTCAGAAAAGCATATTATGCGCAAAGAATCTCGAAAAGAAAAAAATTTTTTTTCGAAGTTTGAAAACTTCGTTTGAATCCCTTTTTTTCCGTTCTCATTTGAGATAACTGGTTCTCTTTCATTATACTAGTTTGATAGCCTCAATAAAGCATATTATGCCCAAAGAATCTCGAAAAGAAAAAAAAAATTTTTCGAAGTTTAGAAACTTCATTAGAATCACTTTTTTTCCGTTCTTATTTGAGATAACTGGTTCTCTTTCATTATACTAGTTTGATAGCCACAGTAAAGCATATTATGCACAAAGAATCGCGAAAAGAAAAAAAATTTTTTTCGAATTTTGGAAACTTCGTTTGAATCACTTTTTTTCCGTTCTTATTTGAGATAACTGGTTCTCTTTCATTATACTAGTTTGATAGCCTCAGTAAAGCATATTATGCACAAAGAATCGCGAAAAGAAAAAAATTTTTTTTCGAAGTTTGGAAACTTCATTAGAATCACTTTTTTTCCGTTCTTATTTAAGATAACTGGTTCTCTTTCATTATACTAGTTTGATAGCCTCAGTAAAGCATATTATGCACAAAGAATCTCGAAAAGAAAAAAAATTTTTTTCGAAGTTTGGATTCTTCGTTAGAATCAGTTTTTTTCCGTTCAAATTTGAGATAACTGGTTCTCATTCATTGTACTAATTTGAAAGCCTCAGTAAAGCATATTATGCGCAAAGAATCTGGAAAAGAAAAAAAATTTTTTTCGAAGTTTGGAAACTTCGTTTGAATCACTTTTTTTCCTTTCTTATTTGAGATAACTGGTTCTCTTTCATTACACTAGTTTGATAGCCTCAGAAAAGCATATTATGCGCAAAGAATCTCGAAAAGAAAAAAATTTTTTTTCGAAGTTTGAAAACTTCGTTTGAATCCCTTTTTTTACGTTCTTATTTGAGATAACTGGTTCTCTTTCATTATACTAGTTTGATAGCCTCAATAAAGCATATTATGCCCAAAGAATCTCGAAAAGAAAAAAAAATTTTTTCGAAGTTTAGAAACTTCATTAGAATCACTTTTTTTCCGTTCTTATTTGAGATAACTGGTTCTCTTTCATTATACTAGATTGATAGCCACAGTAAAGCATATTATGCACAAAGAATCGCGAAAAGAAAAAAAATTTTTTTCGAAGTTTGGAAACTTCGTTTCAATCACTTTTTTTCCGTTCTTATTTGAGATAACTGGTTCTCTTTCATTATACTAGTTTGATAGCCTCAGTAAAGCATATTATGCACAAAGAATCGCGAAAAGAAAAAAATTTTTTTTCGAAGTTTGGAAACTTCATTAGAATCCCTTTTTTTCCGTTCTTATTTGAGATTACTGGTTCTCTTTCATTATACTAGTTTGATAGCCTCAGTAAAGCATATTATGCACAAAGAATCTCGAAAAGAAAAAAAATTTTTTTCGAAGTTTGGATTCTTCGTTAGAATCAGTTTTTTTCCGTTCAAATTTGAGATAACTGGTTCTCATTCATTGTACTAATTTGAAAGCCTCAGTAAAGCATATTATGCGCAAAGAATCTGGAAAAGAAAAAAAATTTTTTTCGTAGTTTGGAAACTTCGTTTAAATCACTTTTTTTCCGTTCTTATTTAAGATAACTGGTTCTCTTTCATTATACTACTTTGATAGCCTCAGAAAAGCATATTATGCGCAAAGAATCTCTAAAAGAAAAAAATTTTTTTTCGAAGTTTGGAAACTTCCTTTGAATCACTTTTTTTGCGTTCTTATTTGAGATAACTGGTTCTCTTTCATTATACTAGATTGATAGCCACAGTAAAGCATATTATGCACAAAGAATCGCGAAAAGAAAAAAAATTTTTTTCGAAGTTTGGAAACTTCGTTTCAATCACTTTTTTTCCGTTCTTATTTGAGATAACTGGTTCTCTTTCATTATACTAGTTTGATAGCCTCAGTAAAGCATATTATGCACAAAGAATCGCGAAAAGAAAAAAATTTTTTTTCGAAGTTTGGAAACTTCATTAGAATCACTTTTTTTCCGTTCTTATTTGAGATTACTGGTTCTCTTTCATTATACTAGTTTGATAGCCTCAGTAAAGCATATTATGCACAAAGAATCTCGAAAAGAAAAAAAATTTTTTTCGAAGTTTGGATTCTTCGTTAGAATCAGTTTTTTTCCGTTCAAATTTGAGATAACTGGTTCTCATTCATTGTACTAATTTGAAAGCCTCAGTAAAGCATATTATGCGCAAAGAATCTGGAAAAGAAAAAAAATTTTTTTCGTAGTTTGGAAACTTCGTTTAAATCACTTTTTTTCCGTTCTTATTTAAGATAACTGGTTCTCTTTCATTATACTACTTTGATAGCCTCAGAAAAGCATATTATGCGCAAAGAATCTCTAAAAGAAAAAAATTTTTTTTCGAAGTTTGGAAACTTCCTTTGAATCACTTTTTTTGCGTTCTTATTTGAGATAACTGGTTCTCTTTCATTATACTAGTTTGATAGCCTCAATAAAGCATATTATGCCCAAAGAATCTCGAAAAGAAAAAAATTTTTTTTCGAAGTTTGGAAACTTCGTTTGAATCAATTTTTTTCCGTTCTTATTTGAGATAACTGGTTTTCTTTCATTACACTAGTTTGATAGCCTCAGTAAAGCATATTATGCACAAAGAATCGCGAAAAGAAAAAAAATTTTTTTCGAAGTTTGGAAACTTCATTAGAATCACTTTTTTTCCGTTCTTATTTGAGATAACTGGTTCTCTTTCATTATACTAGTTTGGTAGCCTCAGTAAAGCATATTATGCGCAAAGAATCTGGAAAAGAAAAAAAATTTTTTTCGAAGTTTGGAAACTTCGTTTGAATCACTTTTTTTCCGTTCTTATTTGAGATAACTGGTTCTCTTTCATTATACTAGTTTGATAGCCTCAGAAAAGCATATTATGCGCAAAGAATCTCGAAAAGAAAAAAATTTTTTTCGAAGTTTGGAAACTTCGTTTGAACCACTTTTTTTCCGTTCTTATTTGAGATAACTGGTTCTCTTTCATTATACTAGTTTGATACCCTCAGGAAAGCATATTATGCGCAAAGAATCTGGAAAAGAAAAAAAATTTTTTTCGAAGTTTGGAAACGTCGTTTGAATCACTTTTTTCCGTTCTTATTTGAGATTACTGGTTCTCTTTCATTATAGTAGTTTGATAGCCTCAGAAAAGCATAAGAATCTCGAAAAGAAAAAAATTTTTTTTCCAAGTTTTGAAACGTCGTTTGAATCACTTTTTTCCGTTCTTATTTGAGATTACTGGTTCTCTTTCATTATACTAGTTTTATAGCCTCAGAGAAGCATATCATGCACCAAGAATCTCGAAAAGAAAAAAATTTTTTTTCGAAGTTTGGACACTTCGTTTGAATCACTTTTTTTCCGTTCTTATTTGAGATAACTGGTTCTCTTTCATTATACTAGTTTGATAGCCTCAGTAAAGGATATTATGCACAAAGAATCGCGAAAAGAAAAAAAATTTTTTTCGAAGTTTGGAAACTTCATTAGAATCACTTTTTTACCGTTCTTATTTGAGATAACTGGTTCTCTTTCATTATACTAGTTTGATAGCCTCAGTAAAGCATATTATGCGCAAAGAATCTGGAAAAGAAAAAAAATTTTTTTCGAAGTTTGGAAACGTCGTTTGAATCACTTTTTTCCGTTCTTATTTGAGATTACTGGTTCTCTTTCATTATAGTAGTTTGATAGCCTCAGAAAAGCATATTATGCACAAAGAATCTCGAAAAGAAAAAAATTTTTTTTCAAAGTTTGGAAACGTCGTTTGAATCACTTTTTTCCGTTCTTATTTTAGATAACTGGTTCTCTTTCATTATACTAGTTTGATGGCCTCAGTAAAGCATATTATGTGCAAAGAATCTGGAAAAGAAAAAAAATTTTTTTCGAAGTTTGGAAACGTCGTTTGAATCACTTTTTTCCGTTCTTATTTGAGATTACTGGTTCTCTTTCATTATAGTAGTTTGATAGCCTCAGAAAAGCATATTATGCACAAAGAATCTCGAAAAGAAAAAAATTTTTTTTCCAAGTTTGGAAACGTCGTTTGAATCACTTTTTTCCGTTCTTATTTGAGATTACTGGTTCTCTTTCATTATACTAGTTTGATAGCCTCAGAAAAGCATATTATGCACAAAGAATCTCGAAAAGAAAAAAATTTTTTTTCGAAGTTTGGAAACTTCGTTTGAATCACTTTTTTTCCGTTCTTATTTGAGATAACTGGTTCTCTTTCATTACACTAGTTTGATAGCCTCAGTAAAGCATATTATGCACAAAGAATCGCGAAAAGAAAAAAAATTTTTTTCGAAGTTTGGAAACTTCCTTAGAATCACTTTTTTTCCGTTCTTATTTGAGATAACTGGTTCTCTTTCATTATACTAGTTTGGTAGCCTCAGAAAAGCATATTATGCGCAAAGAATCTGGAAAAGAAAAAAAATTTTTTTCGAAGTTTGGAAACTTCATTAGAATCACTTTTTTTCCGTTCTTATTTGAGATAAATGGTTCTCTTTCATTATACTAGTTTGGTAGCCTCAGTAAAGCATATTATGCCCAAAGAATCTGAGAAGAAAAAAAATTTTTTTCGAAGTTTGGAAACTTCGTTTGAATCACTTTTTTTCCGTTCTTATTTGAGATAACTGTTTCTCTTTCATTATACTAGTTTGATAGCCTCAGAAAAGCATATTATGCGCAAAGAATCTCGAAAAGAAAAAAATTTTTTTTCGAAGTTTGAAAACTTCGTTTGAATCACTTTTTTTCCCTTCTTATTTGAGATAACTGGTTCTCTTTCATTATACTAGTTTGATAGCCTCAATAAAGCATATTATGCCCAAAGAATCTCGAAAAGAAAAAAAAATTTTCGAAGTTTAGAAACTTCATTAGAATCACTTTTTTTCCGTTCTTATTTGAGATAACTGCTTCTCTTTCATTATACTAGTTTGATAGCCTCAGTAAAGCATATTATGCACAAAGAATCGCGAAAAGAAAAAAAATTTTTTTCGAAGTTTGGAAACTTCGTTTGAATCACTTTTTTTCCGTTCTTATTTGAGATAACTTGTTCTCTTTCATTATACTAGTTTGATAGCCTTAGACAAGCATATTATGCGCAAAGAATCTCGAAAAGAAAAAAATTTTTTTTCGAAGTTTGGAAACTTCGTTAGAATCACTTTTTTTCCGTTCTTATTTGAGATAACTGGTTCTCTTTCATTATACTAGTTTGATAGCCTTAGACAAGCATATTATGCGCAAAGAATCTCGAAAAGAAAAAAATTTTTTTTCGAAGTTTGGAAACTTCGTTAGAATCACTTTTTATTCCGTTCTTATTTGAGATAACTGGTTCTCTTTCATTATACTAGTTTGATAGCCTCAGACAAGCATATTATGCGCAAAGAATCTCGAAAAGAAAAAAATCTTTTTTCGAAGTTTGGAAACTTCGTTAGAATCACTTTTTTTCCGTTCTTATTTGAGATAACTTGTTCTCTTTCATTATACTAGTTTGATAGCCTTAGACAAGCATATTATGCGCAAAGAATCTCGAAAAGAAAAAAATTTTTTTTCGAAGTTTGGAAACTTCGTTAGAATCACTTTTTTTCCGTTCTTATTTGAGATAACTGGTTCTCTTTCATTATACTAGTTTGATAGCCTCAGAAAAGCATATTATGCGCAAAGAATCTAGAAAAGAAAAAAATTTTTTTTCGAAGATTGGAAACCTCGTTAGAATCACTTTTTTTCCGTTCTTATTTGAGATAACTGGTTCTCTTTCATTATACTACTTTGATAGCCTCAGAAAAGCATATTATGCGCAAAGAATCTCGAAAAGAAAAAATTTTTTTTCGAAGTTTGGAAACTTCGTTAGAATCACTTTTTTTCCGTTCTTATTTGAGATAACTTGTTATCTTTCATTATACTAGTTTGATAGCCTTAGACAAGCATATTATGCGCAAAGAATCTCGAAAAGAAAAAAATTTTTTTTCGAAGTTTGGAAACTTCGTTAGAATCACTTTTTTTCCGTTCTTATTTGAGATAACTGGTTCTCTTTCATTATACTAGTTTGATAGCCTCAGAAAAGCATATTATGCGCAAAGAATCTAGAAAAGAAAAAAATTTTTTTCGAAGATTGGAAACCTCGTTAGAATCACTTTTTTTCCGTTCTTATTTGAGATAACTGGTTCTCTTTCAATATACTAGATTGATAGCCACAGTAAAGCATATTATGCACAAAGAATCGCGAAAAGAAAAAAAATTTTTTTCGAAGTTTGGAAACTTCGTTTCAATCACTTTTTTTCCGTTCTTATTTGAGATAACTGGTTCTCTTTCATTATACTAGTTTGATAGCCTCAGTAAAGCATATTATGCACAAAGAATCGCGAAAAGAAAAAAATTTTTTTTCGAAGTTTGGAAACTTCATTAGAATCACTTTTTTTCCGTTCTTATTTGAGATTACTGGTTCTCTTTCATTATACTAGTTTGATAGCCTCAGTAAAGCATATTATGCACCTAGAATCTCGAAAAGAAAAAAAATTTTTTTCGAAGTTTGGATTCTTCGTTAGAATCAGTTTTTTTCCGTTCAAATTTGAGATAACTGGTTCTCATTCATTGTACTAATTTGAAAGCCTCAGTAAAGCATATTATGCGCAAAGAATCTGGAAAAGAAAAAAAATTTTTTTCGTAGTTTGGAAACTTCGTTTAAATCACTTTTTTTCCGTTCTTATTTAAGATAACTGGTTCTCTTTCATTATACTACTTTGATAGCCTCAGAAAAGCATATTATGCGCAAAGAATCTCTAAAAGAAAAAAATTTTTTTTCGAAGTTTGGAAACTTCCTTTGAATCACTTTTTTTGCGTTCTTATTTGAGATAACTGGTTCTCTTTCATTATACTAGTTTGATAGCCTCAATAAAGCATATTATGCCCAAAGAATCTCGAAAAGAAAAAAATTTTTTTTCGAAGTTTGGAAACTTCGTTTGAATCAATTTTTTCCGTTCTTATTTGAGATAACTGGTTTTCTTTCATTACACTAGTTTGATAGCCTCAGTAAAGCATATTATGCACAAAGAATCGCGAAAAGAAAAAAAATTTTTTTCGAAGTTTGGAAACTTCATTAGAATCACTTTTTTTCCGTTCTTATTTGAGATAACTGGTTCTCTTTCATTATACTAGTTTGGTAGCCTCAGTAAAGCATATTATGCGCAAAGAATCTGGAAAAGAAAAAAAAATTTTTTCGAAGTTTGGAAACTTCGTTTGAATCACTTTTTTTCCGTTCTTATTTGAGATAACTGGTTCTCTTTCATTATACTAGTTTTATAGCCTCAGAGAAGCATATCATGCACCAAGAATCTCGAAAAGAAAAAAATTTTTTTTCGAAGTTTGGACACTTCGTTTGAATCACTTTTTTTCCGTTCTTATTTGAGATAACTGGTTCTCTTTCATTATACTAGTTTGATAGCCTCAGTAAAGGATATTATGCACAAAGAATCGCGAAAAGAAAAAAAATTTTTTTCGAAGTTTGGAAACTTCATTAGAATCACTTTTTTACCGTTCTTATTTGAGATAACTGGTTCTCTTTCATTATACTAGTTTGATAGCCTCAGTAAAGCATATTATGCGCAAAGAATCTGGAAAAGAAAAAAAATTTTTTTCGAAGTTTGGAAACGTCGTTTGAATCACTTTTTTCCGTTCTTATTTGAGATTACTGGTTCTCTTTCATTATAGTAGTTTGATAGCCTCAGAAAAGCATATTATGCACAAAGAATCTCGAAAAGAAAAAAATTTTTTTTCAAAGTTTGGAAACGTCGTTTGAATCACTTTTTTCCGTTCTTATTTTAGATAACTGGTTCTCTTTCATTATACTAGTTTGATGGCCTCAGTAAAGCATATTATGTGCAAAGAATCTGGAAAAGAAAAAAAATTTTTTTCGAAGTTTGGAAACGTCGTTTGAATCACTTTTTTCCGTTCTTATTTGAGATTACTGGTTCTCTTTCATTATAGTAGTTTGATAGCCTCAGAAAAGCATATTATGCACAAAGAATCTCGAAAAGAAAAAAATTTTTTTTCCAAGTTTGGAAACGTCGTTTGAATCACTTTTTTCCGTTCTTATTTGAGATTACTGGTTCTCTTTCATTATACTAGTTTGATAGCCTCAGAAAAGCATATTATGCACAAAGAATCTCGAAAAGAAAAAAATTTTTTTTCGAAGTTTGGAAACTTCGTTTGAATCACTTTTTTTCCGTTTTTATTTGAGATAACTGGTTCTCTTTCATTACACTAGTTTGATAGCCTCAGTAAAGCATATTATGCACAAAGAATCGCGAAAAGAAAAAAAAATTTTTTCGAAGTTTGGAAACTTCCTTAGAATCACTTTTTTTCCGTTCTTATTTGAGATAACTGGTTCTCTTTCATTATACTAGTTTGGTAGCCTCAGAAAAGCATATTATGCGCAAAGAATCTGGAAAAGAAAAAAAATTTTTTTCGAAGTTTGGAAACTTCATTAGAATCACTTTTTTTCCGTTCTTATTTGAGATAAATGGTTCTCTTTCATTATACTAGTTTGGTAGCCTCAGTAAAGCATATTATGCCCAAAGAATCTGGAAAAGAAAAAAAATTTTTTTCGAAGTTTGGAAACTTCGTTTGAATCACTTTTTTTCCGTTCTTATTTGAGATAACTGTTTCTCTTTCATTATACTAGTTTGATAGCCTCAGAAAAGCATATTATGCGCAAAGAATCTCGAAAAGAAAAAAATTTTTTTTCGAAGTTTGAAAACTTCGTTTGAATCACTTTTTTTCCCTTCTTATTTGAGATAACTGGTTCTCTTTCATTATACTAGTTTGATAGCCTCAATAAAGCATATTATGCCCAAAGAATCTCGAAAAGAAAAAAAAATTTTTCGAAGTTTAGAAACTTCATTAGAATCACTTTTTTTCCGTTCTTATTTGAGATAACTGCTTCTCTTTCATTATACTAGTTTGATAGCCTCAGTAAAGCATATTATGCACAAAGAATCGCGAAAAGAAAAAAAATTTTTTTCGAAGTTTGGAAACTTCGTTTGAATCACTTTTTTTCCGTTCTTATTTGAGATAACTTGTTCTCTTTCATTATACTAGTTTGATAGCCTTAGACAAGCATATTATGCGCAAAGAATCTCGAAAAGAAAAAAATTTTTTTTCGAAGTTTGGAAACTTCGTTAGAATCACTTTTTTTCCGTTCTTATTTGAGATAACTGGTTCTCTTTCATTATACTAGTTTGATAGCCTTAGACAAGCATATTATGCGCAAAGAATCTCGAAAAGAAAAAAATTTTTTTTCGAAGTTTGGAAACTTCGTTAGAATCACTTTTTATTCCGTTCTTATTTGAGATAACTGGTTCTCTTTCATTATACTAGTTTGATAGCCTCAGACAAGCATATTATGCGCAAAGAATCTCGAAAAGAAAAAAATCTTTTTTCGAAGTTTGGAAACTTCGTTAGAATCACTTTTTTTCCGTTCTTATTTGAGATAACTTGTTCTCTTTCATTATACTAGTTTGATAGCCTTAGACAAGCATATTATGCGCAAAGAATCTCGAAAAGAAAAAAATTTTTTTTCGAAGTTTGGAAACTTCGTTAGAATCACTTTTTTTCCGTTCTTATTTGAGATAACTGGTTCTCTTTCATTATACTAGTTTGATAGCCTCAGAAAAGCATATTATGCGCAAAGAATCTAGAAAAGAAAAAAATTTTTTTTCGAAGATTGGAAACCTCGTTAGAATCACTTTTTTTCCGTTCTTATTTGAGATAACTGGTTCTCTTTCATTATACTACTTTGATAGCCTCAGAAAAGCATATTATGCGCAAAGAATCTCGAAAAGAAAAAATTTTTTTTCGAAGTTTGGAAACTTCGTTAGAATCACTTTTTTTCCGTTCTTATTTGAGATAACTTGTTATCTTTCATTATACTAGTTTGATAGCCTTAGACAAGCATATTATGCGCAAAGAATCTCGAAAAGAAAAAAATTTTTTTTCGAAGTTTGGAAACTTCGTTAGAATCACTTTTTTTCCGTTCTTATTTGAGATAACTGGTTCTCTTTCATTATACTAGTTTGATAGCCTCAGAAAAGCATATTATGCGCAAAGAATCTAGAAAAGAAAAAAATTTTTTTCGAAGATTGGAAACCTCGTTAGAATCACTTTTTTTCCGTTCTTATTTGAGATAACTGGTTCTCTTTCAATATACTAGATTGATAGCCACAGTAAAGCATATTATGCACAAAGAATCGCGAAAAGAAAAAAAATTTTTTTCGAAGTTTGGAAACTTCGTTTCAATCACTTTTTTTCCGTTCTTATTTGAGATAACTGGTTCTCTTTCATTATACTAGTTTGATAGCCTCAGTAAAGCATATTATGCACAAAGAATCGCGAAAAGAAAAAAATTTTTTTTCGAAGTTTGGAAACTTCATTAGAATCACTTTTTTTCCGTTCTTATTTGAGATTACTGGTTCTCTTTCATTATACTAGTTTGATAGCCTCAGTAAAGCATATTATGCACCTAGAATCTCGAAAAGAAAAAAAATTTTTTTCGAAGTTTGGATTCTTCGTTAGAATCAGTTTTTTTCCGTTCAAATTTGAGATAACTGGTTCTCATTCATTGTACTAATTTGAAAGCCTCAGTAAAGCATATTATGCGCAAAGAATCTGGAAAAGAAAAAAAATTTTTTTCGTAGTTTGGAAACTTCGTTTAAATCACTTTTTTTCCGTTCTTATTTAAGATAACTGGTTCTCTTTCATTATACTACTTTGATAGCCTCAGAAAAGCATATTATGCGCAAAGAATCTCTAAAAGAAAAAAATTTTTTTTCGAAGTTTGGAAACTTCCTTTGAATCACTTTTTTTGCGTTCTTATTTGAGATAACTGGTTCTCTTTCATTATACTAGTTTGATAGCCTCAATAAAGCATATTATGCCCAAAGAATCTCGAAAAGAAAAAAATTTTTTTTCGAAGTTTGGAAACTTCGTTTGAATCAATTTTTTTCCGTTCTTATTTGAGATAACTGGTTTTCTTTCATTACACTAGTTTGATAGCCTCAGTAAAGCATATTATGCACAAAGAATCGCGAAAAGAAAAAAAATTTTTTTCGAAGTTTGGAAACTTCATTAGAATCACTTTTTTTCCGTTCTTATTTGAGATAACTGGTTCTCTTTCATTATACTAGTTTGGTAGCCTCAGTAAAGCATATTATGCGCAAAGAATCTGGAAAAGAAAAAAAAATTTTTTCGAAGTTTGGAAACTTCGTTTGAATCACTTTTTTTCCGTTCTTATTTGAGATAACTGGTTCTCTTTCATTATACTAGTTTGATAGCCTCAGAAAAGCATATTATGCGCAAAGAATCTCGAAAAGAAAAAAATTTTTTTCGAAGTTTGGAATCTTCGTTTGAACCACTTTTTTTCCGTTCTTATTTGAGATAACTGGTTCTCTTTCATTATACTAGTTTGATACCCTCAGGAAAGCATATTATGCGCAAAGAATCTGGAAAAGAAAAAAAATTTTTTTCGAAGTTTGGAAACGTCGTTTGAATCACTTTTTTCCGTTCTTATTTGAGATTACTGGTTCTCTTTCATTATAGTAGTTTGATAGCCTCAGAAAAGCATAAGAATCTCGAAAAGAAAAAAATTTTTTTTCCAAGTTTTGAAACGTCGTTTGAATCACTTTTTTCCGTTCTTATTTGAGATTACTGGTTCTCTTTCATTATACTAGTTTTATAGCCTCAGAAAAGCATATCATGCACCAAGAATCTCGAAAAGAAAAAAATTTTTTTTCGAAGTTTGGAAACGTCGTTTGAATCACTTTTTTCCGTTCTTATTTGAGATTACTGGTTCTCTTTCATTATACTAGTTTGATAGCCTCAGAAAAGCATATTATGCACAAAGAATTTCGAAAAGAAAAAAATTTTTTTTCGAAGTTTGGAAACTTCGTTTGAATCACTTTTTTTCCGTTCTTATTTGAGATAACTGGTACTCTTTCATTACACTAGTTTGATAGCCTAAGTAAAGCATATTATGCACAAAGAATCGCGAAAAGAAAAAAAATTTTTTTCGAAGTTTGGAAACTTCCTTAGAATCACTTTTTTTCCGTTCTTATTTGAGATAACTGGTTCTCTTTCATTATACTAGTTTGGTAGCCTCAGAAAAGCATATTATGCGCAAAGAATCTGGAAAAGAAAAAAAATTTTTTTCGAAGTTTGGAAACTTCATTAGAATCACTTTTTTTCCGTTCTTATTTGAGATAACTGGTTCTCTTTCATTATACTAGTTTGGTAGCCTCAGTAAAGCATATTATGCCCAAAGAATCTGGAAAAGAAAAAAAATTTTTTTCGAAGTTTGAAAACTTCGTTTGAATCACTTTTTTTCCCTTCTTATTTGAGATAACTGGTTCTCTTTCATTATACTAGTTTGATAGCCTCAATAAAGCATATTATGCCCAAAGAATCTCGAAAAGAAAAAAAAAATTTTTCGAAGTTTAGAAACTTCATTAGAATCACTTTTTTTCCGTTCTTATTTGAGATAACTGGTTCTCTTTCATTATACTAGTTTGATAGCCTCAGTAAAGCATATTATGCACAAAGAATCGCGAAAAGAAAAAAAATTTTATTCGAAGTTTGGAAACTTCGTTTGAATCACTTTTTTTCCGTTCTTATTTGAGATAACTTGTTCTCTTTCATTATACTAGTTTGATAGCCTTAGACAAGCATATTATGCGAAACGAATCTCGAAAAGAAAAAAATTTTTTTTCGAAGTTTGGAAACTTCGTTAGAATCACTTTTTTTCCGTTCTTATTTGAGATAACTGGTTCTCTTTCATTATACTAGTTTGATAGCCTCAGAAAAACATAGGTATGCGCAAAGAATCTCGAAAAGAAAAAATTTTTTTTTCGAAGTTTGGAAACTTCGTTAGAATCACTTTTTTTCCGTTCTTATTTGAGATAACTGGTTCTCTTTCATTATACTAGTTTGATAGCCTCAGACAAGCATATTATGCGCAAAGAATCTCGAAAAGAAAAAATTTTTTTTTCGAAGTTTGGAAACTTCGTTAGAATCACTTTTTTTCCGTTCTTATTTGAGATAACTTGTTCTCTTTCATTATACTTGTTTGATAGCCTTAGACAAGCATATTATGCGCAAAGAATCTCGAAAAGAAAAAAATTTTTTTTCGAAGTTTGGAAACTTCGTTAGAATCACTTTTTATTCCGTTCTTATTTGAGATAACTGGTTCTCTTTCATTATACTAGTTTGATAGCCTCAGACAAGCATATTATGCGCAAAGAATCTCGAAAAGAAAAAAATTTTTTTTCGAAGTTTGGAAACTTCGTTAGAATCACTTTTTTTCCGTTCTTATTTGAGATAACTTGTTCTCTTTCATTATACTAGTTTGATAGCCTTAGACAAGCATATTATGCGCAAAGAATCTCGAAAAGAAAAAAATTTTTTTTCGAAGTTTGGAAACTTCGTTAGAATCACTTTTTTTCCGTTCTTATTTGAGATAACTGGTTCTCTTTCATTATACTAGTTTGATAGCCTCAGAAAAGCATATTATGCGCAAAGAATCTCGATAAGAAAAAAATTTTTTTTCGAAGATTGGAAACCTCGTTAGAATCACTTTTTTTCCGTTCTTATTTGAGATAACTGGTTCTCTTTCATTATACTAGTTTGATAGCCTCAGTAAAGCATATTATGCACAAAGAATCGCGAAAAGAAAAAAATTTTTTTTCGAAGTTTGGAAACTTCATTAGAATCACTTTTTTTCCGTTCTTATTTGAGATTACTGGTTTTCTTTCATTATACTAGTTTGATAGCCTCAGTAAAGCATATTATGCACAAAGAATCTCGAAAAGAAAAAAAATTTTTTTCGAAGTTTGGATTCTTCGTTAGAATCATTTTTTTTCCGTTCAAATTTGAGATAACTGGTTCTCATTCATTGTACTAATTTGAAAGCCTCAGTAAAGCATATTATGCGCAAAGAATCTGGAAAAGAAAAAAAATTTTTTTCGTAGTTTGGAAACTTCGTTTAAATCACTTTTTTTCCGTTCTTATTTAAGATAACTGGTTCTCTTTCATTATACTACTTTGATAGCCTCAGAAAAGCATATTATGCGCAAAGAATCTCTAAAAGAAAAAAATTTTTTTTCGAAGTTTGGAAACTTCCTTTGAATCACTTTTTTTGCGTTCTTATTTGAGATAACTGGTTCTCTTTCATTATACTAGTTTGATAGCCTCAATAAAGCATATTATGCCCAAAGAATCTCGAAAAGAAAAAAATTTTTTTTCGAAGTTTGGAAACTTCGTTTGAATCAATTTTTTTCCGTTCTTATTTGAGATAACTGGTTTTCTTTCATTACACTAGTTTGATAGCCTCAGTAAAGCATATTATGCACAAAGAATCGCGAAAAGAAAAAAAATTTTTTTCGAAGTTTGGAAACTTCATTAGAATCACTTTTTTTCCGTTCTTATTTGAGATAACTGGTTCTCTTTCATTATACTAGTTTGGTAGCCTCAGTAAAGCATATTATGCGCAAAGAATCTGGAAAAGAAAAAAAATTTTTTTCGAAGTTTGGAAACTTCGTTTGAATCACTTTTTTTCCGTTCTTATTTGAGATAACTGGTTCTCTTTCATTATACTAGTTTGATAGCCTCAGAAAAGCATATTATGCGCAAAGAATCTCGAAAAGAAAAAAATTTTTTTCGAAGTTTGGAAACTTCGTTTGAACCACTTTTTTTCCGTTCTTATTTGAGATAACTGGTTCTCTTTCATTATACTAGTTTGATACCCTCAGGAAAGCATATTATGCGCAAAGAATCTGGAAAAGAAAAAAAATTTTTTTCGAAGTTTGGAAACGTCGTTTGAATCACTTTTTTCCGTTCTTATTTGAGATTACTGGTTCTCTTTCATTATAGTAGTTTGATAGCCTCAGAAAAGCATAAGAATCTCGAAAAGAAAAAAATTTTTTTTCCAAGTTTTGAAACGTCGTTTGAATCACTTTTTTCCGTTCTTATTTGAGATTACTGGTTCTCTTTCATTATACTAGTTTTATAGCCTCAGAAAAGCATATCATGCACCAAGTATCTCGAAAAGAAAAAAATTTTTTTTCGAAGTTTGGACACTTCGTTTGAATCACTTTTTTTCCGTTCTTATTTGAGATAACTGGTTCTCTTTCATTATACTAGTTTGATAGCCTCAGTAAAGGATATTATGCACAAAGAATCGCGAAAAGAAAAAAAATTTTTTTCGAAGTTTGGAAACTTCATTAGAATCACTTTTTTACCGTTCTTATTTGAGATAACTGGTTCTCTTTCATTATACTAGTTTGATAGCCTCAGTAAAGCATATTATGCGCAAAGAATCTGGAAAAGAAAAAAAATTTTTTTCGAAGTTTGGAAACGTCGTTTGAATCACTTTTTTCCGTTCTTATTTGAGATTACTGGTTCTCTTTCATTATAGTAGTTTGATAGCCTCAGAAAAGCATATTATGCACAAAGAATCTCGAAAAGAAAAAAATTTTTTTTCGAAGTTTGGAAACGTCGTTTGAATCACTTTTTTCCGTTCTTATTTTAGATAACTGGTTCTCTTTCATTATACTAGTTTGATGGCCTCAGTAAAGCATATTATGTGCAAAGAATCTGGAAAAGAAAAAAAATTTTTTTCGAAGTTTGGAAACGTCGTTTGAATCACTTTTTTCCGTTCTTATTTGAGATTACTGGTTCTCTTTCATTATAGTAGTTTGATAGCCTCAGAAAAGCATATTATGCACAAAGAATCTCGAAAAGAAAAAAATTTTTTTTCGAAGTTTGGAAACGTCGTTTGAATCACTTTTTTCCGTTCTTATTTCAGATTACTGGTTCTCTTTCATTATACTAGTTTGATAGCCTCAGAAAAGCATATTATGCACAAAGAATTTCGAAAAGAAAAAAATTTTTTTTCGAAGTTTGGAAACTTCGTTTGAATCACTTTTTTTCCGTTCTTATTTGAGATAACTGGTACTCTTTCATTACACTAGTTTGATAGCCTCAGTAAAGCATATTATGCACAAAGAATCGCGAAAAGAAAAAAAATTTTTTTCGAAGTTTGGAAACTTCCTTAGAATCACTTTTTTTCCGTTCTTATTTGAGATAACTGGTTCTCTTTCATTATACTAGTTTGGTAGCCTCAGAAAAGCATATTATGCGCAAAGAATCTGGAAAAGAAAAAAAATTTTTTTCGAAGTTTGGAAACTTCATTAGAATCACTTTTTTTCCGTTCTTATTTGAGATAACTGGTTCTCTTTCATTATACTAGTTTGGTAGCCTCAGTAAAGCATATTATGCCCAAAGAATCTGGAAAAGAAAAAAAATTTTTTTCGAAGTTTGAAAACTTCGTTTGAATCACTTTTTTTCCCTTCTTATTTGAGATAACTGGTTCTCTTTCATTATACTAGTTTGATAGCCTCAATAAAGCATATTATGCCCAAAGAATCTCGAAAAGAAAAAAAAAATTTTTCGAAGTTTAGAAACTTCATTAGAATCACTTTTTTTCCGTTCTTATTTGAGATAACTGGTTCTCTTTCATTATACTAGTTTGATAGCCTCAGTAAAGCATATTATGCACAAAGAATCGCGAAAAGAAAAAAAATTTTTTTCGAAGTTTGGAAACTTCGTTTGAATCACTTTTTTTCCGTTCTTATTTGAGATAAATTGTTCTCTTTCATTATACTAGTTTGATAGCCTTAGACAAGCATATTATGCGAAAAGAATCTCGAAAAGAAAAAAATTTTTTTTCGAAGTTTGGAAACTTCGTTAGAATCACTTTTTTTCCGTTCTTATTTGAGATAACTGGTTCTCTTTCATTATACTAGTTTGATAGCCTTAGACAAGCATATTATGCGCAAAGAATCTCGAAAAGAAAAAATTTTTTTTTCGAAGTTTGGAAACTTCGTTAGAATCACTTTTTTTCCGTTCTTATTTGAGATAACTGGTTCTCTTTCATTATACTAGTTTGATAGCCTCAGACAAGCATATTATGCGCAAAGAATCTCGAAAAGAAAAAAATTTTTTTTCGAAGTTTGGAAACTTCGTTAGAATCACTTTTTTTCCGTTCTTATTTGAGATAACTTGTTCTCTTTCATTATACTTGTTTGATAGCCTTAGACAAGCATATTATGCGCAAAGAATCTCGAAAAGAAAAAAATTTTTTTTCGAAGTTTGGAAACTTCGTTAGAATCACTTTTTATTCCGTTCTTATTTGAGATAACTGGTTCTCTTTCATTATACTAGTTTGATAGCCTCAGACAAGCATATTATGCGCAAAGAATCTCGAAAAGAAAAAAATTTTTTTTCGAAGTTTGGAAACTTCGTTAGAATCACTTTTTTTCCGTTCTTATTTGAGATAACTTGTTCTCTTTCATTATACTAGTTTGATAGCCTTAGACAAGCATATTATGCGCAAAGAATCTCGAAAAGAAAAAAATTTTTTTTCGAAATTTGGAAACTTCGTTAGAATCACTTTTTTTCCGTTCTTATTTGAGATAACTGGTTCTCTTTCATTATACTAGTTTGATAGCCTCAGAAAAGCATATTATGCGCAAAGAATCTAGAAAAGAAAAAAATTTTTTTTCGAAGATTGGAAACCTCGTTAGAATCACTTTTTTTCCGTTCTTATTTGAGATAACTGGTTCTCTTTCATTATACTACTTTGATAGCCTCAGAAAAGCATATTATGCGCAAAGAATCTCTAAAAGAAAAAAATTTTTTTTCGAAGTTTGGAAACTTCCTTTGAATCACTTTTTTTGCGTTCTTATTTGAGATAACTGGTTCTCTTTCATTATACTAGTTTGATAGCCTCAATTAAGCATATTATGCCCAAAGAATCTCGAAAAGAAAAAAATTTTTTTTCGAAGTTTGGAAACTTCGTTTGAATCAATTTTTTTCCGTTCTTATTTGAGATAACTGGTTTTCTTTCATTACACTAGTTTGATAGCCTCAGTAAAGCATATTATGCACAAAGAATCGCGAAAAGAAAAAAAATTTTTTCGAAGTTTGGAAACTTCATTAGAATCACTTTTTTTCCGTTCTTATTTGAGATAACTGGTTCTCTTTCATTATACTAGTTTGGTAGCCTCAGTAAAGCATATTATGCGCAAAGAATCTGGAAAAGAAAAAAAATTTTTTTCGAAGTTTGGAAACTTCGTTTGAATCACTTTTTTTCCGTTCTTATTTGAGATAACTGGTTCTCTTTCATTATACTAGTTTGATAGCCTCAGAAAAGCATATTATGCGCAAAGAATCTCGAAAAGAAAAAAATTTTTTTTCGAAGATTGGAAACTTCGTTTGAACCACTTTTTTTCCGTTCTTATTTGAGATAACTGGTTCTCTTTCATTATACTAGTTTGATACCCTCAGGAAAGCATATTATGCGCAAAGAATCTGGAAAAGAAAAAAAATTTTTTTCAAAGTTTGGAAACGTCGTTTGAATAACTTTTTTCCGTTCTTATTTGAGATTACTGGTTCTCTTTCATTATAGTAGTTTGATAGCCTCAGAAAAGCATAAGAATCTCGAAAAGAAAAAAATTTTTTTTCCAAGTTTTGAAACGTCGTTTGAATCACTTTTTTCCGTTCTTATTTGAGATTACTGGTTCTCTTTCATTATACTAGTTTTATAGCCTCAGAAAAGCATATTATGCACCAAGAATCTCGAAAAGAAAAAAATTTTTTTTCGAAGTTTGGACACTTCGTTTGAATCACTTTTTTTCCGTTCTTATTTGAGATAACTGGTTCTCTTTCATTATACTAGTTTGATAGCCTCAGTAAAGGATATTATGCACAAAGAATCGCGAAAAGAAAAAAAATTTTTTTCGAAGTTTGGAAACTTCATTAGAATCACTTTTTTACCGTTCTTATTTGAGATAACTGGTTCTCTTTCATTATACTAGTTTGATAGCCTCAGTAAAGCATATTATGCGCAAAGAATCTGGAAAAGAAAAAAAATTTTTTTCGAAGTTTGGAAACGTCGTTTGAATCACTTTTTTCCGTTCTTATTTGACATTACTGGTTCTCTTTCATTATAGTAGTTTGATAGCCTCAGAAAAGCATATTATGCACAAAGAATCTGGAAAAGAAAAAAAATTTTTTTCGAAGTTTGGAAACTTCGTTTGAATCACTTTTTTTCCGTTCTTATTTGAGATAACTGGTTCTCTTTCATTATACTAGTTTGATAGCCTCAGAAAAGCATATTATGCGCAAAGAATCTCGAAAAGAAAAAAATTTTTTTTCGAAGTTTGGAAACTTCGTTTGAACCACTTTTTTTCCGTTCTTACCTGAGATAACTGGTTCTCTTTCATTATACTAGTTTGATACCCTCAGGAAAGCATATTATGCGCAAAGAATCTGGAAAAGAAAAAAAATTTTTTTCGAAGTTTGGAAACGTCGTTTGAATAACTTTTTTCCGTTCTTATTTGAGATTACTGGTTCTCTTTCATTATAGTAGTTTGATAGCCTCAGAAAAGCATAAGAATCTCGAAAAGAAAAAAATTTTTTTTCCAAGTTTTGAAACGTCGTTTGAATCACTTTTTTCCGTTCTTATTTGAGATTACTGGTTCTCTTTCATTATACTAGTTTTATAGCCTCAGAAAAGCATATTATGCACCAAGAATCTCGAAAAGAAAAAAATTTTTTTTCGAAGTTTGGACACTTCGTTTGAATCACTTTTTTTCAGTTCTTATTTGAGATAACTGGTTCTCTTTCATTATACTAGTTTGATAGCCTCAGTAAAGGATATTATGCACAAAGAATCGCGAAAAGAAAAAAAATTTTTTTCGAAGTTTGGAAACTTCATTAGAATCACTTTTTTACCGTTCTTATTTGAGATAACTGGTTCTCTTTCATTATACTAGTTTGATAGCCTCAGTAAAGCATATTATGCGCAAAGAATCTGGAAAAGAAAAAAAATTTTTTTCGAAGTTTGGAAACGTCGTTTGAATCACTTTTTTCCGTTCTTATTTGAGATTACTGGTTCTCTTTCATTATAGTAGTTTGATAGCCTCAGAAAAGCATATTATGCACAAAGAATCTCGAAAAGAAAAAAATTTTTTTTCGAAGTTTGGAAACGTCGTTTGAATCACTTTTTTCCGTTCTTATTTTAGATAACTGGTTCTCTTTCATTATACTAGTTTGATGGCCTCAGTAAAGCATATTATGCGCAAAGAATCTGGAAAAGAAAAAAAATTTTTTTCGAAGTTTGGAAACGTCGTTTGAATCACTTTTTTCCGTTCTTATTTGAGATTACTGGTTCTCTTTCATTATAGTAGTTTGATAGCCTCAGAAAAGCATATTATGCACAAAGAATCTCGAAAAGAAAAAAATTTTTTTTCGAAGTTTGGAAACTTCGTTAGAATCACTTTTTTTCCGTTCTTATTTGAGATAACTGGTTCTCTTTCATTATACTAATTTGATAGCCTCAGAAAACCATATTATGCGCAAAGAATCTAGAAAAGAAAAAAATTTTTTTTCGAAGATTGGAAACCTCGTTAGAATCACTTTTTTTCCGTTCTTATTTGAGATAACTGGTTCTCTTTCATTATACTACTTTGATAGCCTCAGAAAAGCATATTATGCGCAAAGAATCTCTAAAAGAAAAAAATTTTTTTTCGAAGTTTGGAAACTTCCTTTGAATCACTTTTTTTGCGTTCTTATTTGAGATAACTGGTTCTCTTTCATTATACTAGTTTGATAGCCTCAATAAAGCATATTATGCCCAAAGAATCTCGAAAAGAAAAAAATTTTTTTTCGAAGTTTGGAAACTTCGTTTGAATCAATTTTTTTCCGTTCTTATTTGAGATAACTGGTTTTCTTTCATTACACTAGTTTGATAGCCTCAGTAAAGCATATTATGCACAAAGAATCGCGAAAAGAAAAAAAATTTTTTCGAAGTTTGGAAACTTCATTAGAATCACTTTTTTTCCGTTCTTATTTGAGATAACTGGTTCTCTTTCATTATACTAGTTTGGTAGCCTCAGTAAAGCATATTATGCGCAAAGAATCTGGAAAAGAAAAAAAATTTTTTTCGAAGTTTGGAAACTTCGTTTGAATCACTTTTTTTCCGTTCTTATTTGAGATAACTGGTTCTCTTTCATTATACTAGTTTGATAGCCTCAGAAAAGCATATTATGCGCAAAGAATCTCGAAAAGAAAAAAATTTTTTTTCGAAGTTTGGAAACTTCGTTTGAACCACTTTTTTTCCGTTCTTATTTGAGATAACTGGTTCTCTTTCATTATACTAGTTTGATACCCTCAGGAAAGCATATTATGCGCAAAGAATCTGGAAAAGAAAAAAAATTTTTTTCAAAGTTTGGAAACGTCGTTTGAATAACTTTTTTCCGTTCTTATTTGAGATTACTGGTTCTCTTTCATTATAGTAGTTTGATAGCCTCAGAAAAGCATAAGAATCTCGAAAAGAAAAAAATTTTTTTTCCAAGTTTTGAAACGTCGTTTGAATCACTTTTTTCCGTTCTTATTTGAGATTACTGGTTCTCTTTCATTATACTAGTTTTATAGCCTCAGAAAAGCATATTATGCACCAAGAATCTCGAAAAGAAAAAAATTTTTTTTCGAAGTTTGGACACTTCGTTTGAATCACTTTTTTTCCGTTCTTATTTGAGATAACTGGTTCTCTTTCATTATACTAGTTTGATAGCCTCAGTAAAGGATATTATGCACAAAGAATCGCGAAAAGAAAAAAAATTTTTTTCGAAGTTTGGAAACTTCATTAGAATCACTTTTTTACCGTTCTTATTTGAGATAACTGGTTCTCTTTCATTATACTAGTTTGATAGCCTCAGTAAAGCATATTATGCGCAAAGAATCTGGAAAAGAAAAAAAATTTTTTTCGAAGTTTGGAAACGTCGTTTGAATCACTTTTTTCCGTTCTTATTTGAGATTACTGGTTCTCTTTCATTATAGTAGTTTGATAGCCTCAGAAAAGCATATTATGCACAAAGAATCTGGAAAAGAAAAAAAATTTTTTTCGAAGTTTGGAAACTTCGTTTGAATCACTTTTTTTCCGTTCTTATTTGAGATAACTGGTTCTCTTTCATTATACTAGTTTGATAGCCTCAGAAAAGCATATTATGCGCAAAGAATCTCGAAAAGAAAAAAATTTTTTTTCGAAGTTTGGAAACTTCGTTTGAACCACTTTTTTTCCGTTCTTACCTGAGATAACTGGTTCTCTTTCATTATACTAGTTTGATACCCTCAGGAAAGCATATTATGCGCAAAGAATCTGGAAAAGAAAAAAAATTTTTTTCGAAGTTTGGAAACGTCGTTTGAATAACTTTTTTCCGTTCTTATTTGAGATTACTGGTTCTCTTTCATTATAGTAGTTTGATAGCCTCAGAAAAGCATAAGAATCTCGAAAAGAAAAAAATTTTTTTTCCAAGTTTTGAAACGTCGTTTGAATCACTTTTTTCCGTTCTTATTTGAGATTACTGGTTCTCTTTCATTATACTAGTTTTATAGCCTCAGAAAAGCATATTATGCACCAAGAATCTCGAAAAGAAAAAAATTTTTTTTCGAAGTTTGGACACTTCGTTTGAATCACTTTTTTTCAGTTCTTATTTGAGATAACTGGTTCTCTTTCATTATACTAGTTTGATAGCCTCAGTAAAGGATATTATGCACAAAGAATCGCGAAAAGAAAAAAAATTTTTTTCGAAGTTTGGAAACTTCATTAGAATCACTTTTTTACCGTTCTTATTTGAGATAACTGGTTCTCTTTCATTATACTAGTTTGATAGCCTCAGTAAAGCATATTATGCGCAAAGAATCTGGAAAAGAAAAAAAATTTTTTTCGAAGTTTGGAAACGTCGTTTGAAACACTTTTTTCCGTTCTTATTTGAGATTACTGGTTCTCTTTCATTATAGTAGTTTGATAGCCTCAGAAAAGCATATTATGCACAAAGAATCTCGAAAAGAAAAAAATTTTTTTTCGAAGTTTGGAAACGTCGTTTGAATCACTTTTTTCCGTTCTTATTTTAGATAACTGGTTCTCTTTCATTATACTAGTTTGATGGCCTCAGTAAAGCATATTATGCGCAAAGAATCTGGAAAAGAAAAAAAATTTTTTTCGAAGTTTGGAAACGTCGTTTGAATCACTTTTTTCCGTTCTTATTTGAGATTACTGGTTCTCTTTCATTATAGTAGTTTGATAGCCTCAGAAAAGCATATTATGCACAAAGAATCTCGAAAAGAAAAAAATTTTTTTTCGAAGTTTGGAAACGTCGTTTGAATCACTTTTTTCCGTTCTTATTTGAGATTACTGGTTCTCTTTCATTATACTAGTTTGATGGCCTCAGAAAAGCATATTATGCACAAAGAATCTCGAAAAGAAAAAAATTTTTTTTCGAAGTTTGGAAACTTCGTTTGAATCACTTTTTTTCCGTTCTTATTTGAGATAACTGGTTCTCTTTCATTACACTAGTTTGATAGCATCAGTAAAGCATATTATGCACAAAGAATCGCGAAAAGAAAAAAAATTTTTTTCGAAGTTTGGAAACTTTCTTAGAATCACTTTTTTTCCGTTCTTATTTGAGATAACTGGTTCTCTTTCATTATACTAGTTTGGTAGCCTCAGTAAAGCATATTATGCGCAAAGAATCTGGAAAAGAAAAAAAATTTTTTTCGAAGTTTGGAAACTTCATTAGAATCACTTTTTTTCCGTTCTTATTTGAGATAACTGGTTCTCTTTCATTATACTAGTTTGGTAGCCTCAGTAAAGCATATTATGCCCAAAGAATCTGGAAAAGAAAAAAAATTTTTTTCGAAGTTTGGAAACTTCGTTTGAATCACTTTTTTTCCGTTCTTATTTGAGATAACTGGTTCTCTTTCATTATACTAGTTTGATAGCCTCAGAAAAGCATATTATGCGCAAAGAATCGCGAAAAGAAAAAAAATTTTTTTCGAAGTTTGGAAACTTCGTTTGAATCACTTTTTTTCCGTTCTTATTTGAGATAACTGGTTCTCTTTCATTATACTAGTTTGATAGCCTCAGTAAAGGATATTATGCACAAAGAATCGCGAAAAGAAAAAAAATTTTTTTCGAAGTTTGGAAACTTCATTAGAATCACTTTTTTACCGTTCTTATTTGAGATAACTGGTTCTCTTTCATTATACTAGTTTGATAGCCTCAGTAAAGCATATTATGCGCAAAGAATCTGGAAAAGAAAAAAAATTTTTTTCGAAGTTTGGAAACGTCGTTTGAATCACTTTTTTCCGTTCTTATTTGAGATTACTGGTTCTCTTTCATTATAGTAGTTTGATAGCCTCAGAAAAGCATATTATGCACAAAGAATCTCGAAAAGAAAAAAATTTTTTTTCGAAGTTTGGAAACTTCGTTTGAATCACTTTTTTTCCGTTCTTATTTGAGATAACTGGTTCTCTTTCATTACACTAGTTTGATAGCCTCAGTAAAGCATATTATGCACAAAGAATCGCGAAAAGAAAAAAAATTTTTTTCGAAGTTTGGAAACTTTCTTAGAATCACTTTTTTTCCGTTCTTATTTGAGATAACTGGTTCTCTTTCATTATACTAGTTTGGTAGCCTCAGTAAAGCATATTATGCGCAAAGAATCTGGAAAAGAAAAAAAATTTTTTTCGAAGTTTGGAAACTTCATTAGAATCACTTTTTTTCCGTTCTTATTTGAGATAACTGGTTCTCTTTCATTATACTAGTTTGGTAGCCTCAGTAAAGCATATTATGCCCAAAGAATCTGGAAAAGAAAAAAAATTTTTTTCGAAGTTTGGAAACTTCGTTTGAATCACTTTTTTTCCGTTCTTATTTGAGATAACTGGTTCTCTTTCATTATACTAGTTTGATAGCCTCAGAAAAGCATATTATGCGCAAAGAATCGCGAAAAGAAAAAAAATTTTTTTCGAAGTTTGGAAACTTCGTTTGAATCACTTTTTTTCCGTTCTTATTTGAGATAACTGGTTCTCTTTCATTATACTAGTTTGATAGCCTCAGTAAAGGATATTATGCACAAAGAATCGCGAAAAGAAAAAAAATTTTTTTCGAAGTTTGGAAACTTCATTAGAATCACTTTTTTACCGTTCTTATTTGAGATAACTGGTTCTCTTTCATTATACTAGTTTGATAGCCTCAGTAAAGCATATTATGCGCAAAGAATCTGGAAAAGAAAAAAAATTTTTTTCGAAGTTTGGAAACGTCGTTTGAATCACTTTTTTCCGTTCTTATTTGAGATTACTGGTTCTCTTTCATTATAGTAGTTTGATAGCCTCAGAAAAGCATATTATGCCCAAAGAATCTGGAAAAGAAAAAAAATTTTTTTCGAAGTTTGGAAACTTCGTTTGAATCACTTTTTTTCCGTTCTTATTTGACATAACTGGTTCTCTTTCATTATACTAGTTTGATAGCCTCAGTAAAGGATATTATGCACAAAGAATCGCGAAAAGAAAAAAAATTTTTTTCGAAGTTTGGAAACTTCATTAGAATCACTTTTTTACCGTTCTTATTTGAGATAACTGGTTCTCTTTCATTATACTAGTTTGATAGCCTCAGTAAAGCATATTATGCGCAAAGAATCTGGAAAAGAAAAAAAATTTTTTTCGAAGTTTGGAAACGTCGTTTGAATCACTTTTTTCCGTTCTTATTTGAGATTACTGGTTCTCTTTCATTATAGTAGTTTGATAGCCTCAGAAAAGCATATTATGCACAAAGAATCTCGAAAAGAAAAAAATTTTTTTTCGAAGTTTGGAAACGTCGTTTGAATCACTTTTTTCCGTTCTTATTTTAGATAACTGGTTCTCTTTCATTATACTAGTTTGATGGCCTCAGTAAAGCATATTATGCGCAAAGAATCTGGAAAAGAAAAAAAATTTTTTTCGAAGTTTGGAAACGTCGTTTGAATCACTTTTTTCCGTTCTTATTTGAGATTACTGGTTCTCTTTCATTATAGTAGTTTGATAGCCTCAGAAAAGCATATTATGCACAAAGAATCTCGAAAAGAAAAAAATTTTTTTTCGAAGTTTGGAAACGTCGTTTGAATCACTTTTTTCCGTTCTTATTTGAGATTACTGGTTCTCTTTCATTATACTAGTTTGATGGCCTCAGAAAAGCATATTATGCACAAAGAATCTCGAAAAGAAAAAAATTTTTTTTCGAAGTTTGGAAACTTCGTTTGAATCACTTTTTTTCCGTTCTTATTTGAGATAACTGGTTCTCTTTCATTACACTAGTTTGATAGCCTCAGTAAAGCATATTATGCACAAAGAATCGCGAAAAGAAAAAAAATTTTTTTCGAAGTTTGGAAACTTTCTTAGAATCACTTTTTTTCCGTTCTTATTTGAGATAACTGGTTCTCTTTCATTATACTAGTTTGGTAGCCTCAGTAAAGCATATTATGCGCAAAGAATCTGGAAAAGAAAAAAAATTTTTTTCGAAGTTTGGAAACTTCATTAGAATCACTTTTTTTCCGTTCTTATTTGAGATAACTGGTTCTCTTTCATTATACTAGTTTGGTAGCCTCAGTAAAGCATATTATGCCCAAAGAATCTGGAAAAGAAAAAAAATTTTTTTCGAAGTTTGGAAACTTCGTTTGAATCACTTTTTTTCCGTTCTTATTTGAGATAACTGGTTCTCTTTCATTATACTAGTTTGATAGCCTCAGAAAAGCATATTATGCGCAAAGAATCTCGAAAAGAAAAAAATTTTTTTTCGAAGTTTGGAAACTTCGTTTGAATCACTTTTTTTCCGTTCTTATTTGAGATAACTTGTTCTCTTTCATTATACTAGTTTGATAGCCTTAGACAAGCATATTATGCGCAAAGAATCTCGAAAAGAAAAAAATTTTTTTTCGAAGTTTGGAAACTTCGTTAGAATCACTTTTTTTCCGTTCTTATTTGAGATAACTGGTTCTCTTTCATTATACTAGTTTGATAGCCTCAGAAAAACATAGGTATGCGCAAAGAATCTCGAAAAGAAAAAAATTTTTTTTCGAAGTTTGGAAACTTCGTTAGAATCACTTTTTTTCCGTTCTTATTTGAGATAACTGGTTCTCTTTCATTATACTAGTTTGATAGCCTCAGACAAGCATATTATGCGCAAAGAATCTCGAAAAGAAAAAAATTTTTTTTCGAAGTTTGGAAACTTCGTTAGAATCACTTTTTTTCCGTTCTTATTTGAGATAACTGGTTCTCTTTCATTATACTAGTTTGATAGCCTTAGACAAGCATATTATGCGCAAAGAATCTCGAAAAGAAAAAAATTTTTTTTCGAAGTTTGGAAACTTCCTTAGAATCACTTTTTTTCCATTCCTATTTGAGATAACTTGTTCTCTTTCATTATACTAGTTTGATAGCCTTAGACAAGCATATTATGCGCAAAGAATCTCGAAAAGAAAAAAATTTTTTTTCGAAGTTTGGAAACTTCGTTAGAATCACTTTTTTTCCGTTCTTATTTAAGATAACTTGTTCTCTTTCATTATACTATTTGATAGCCTTAGACAAGCATATTATGCGCAAAGAATCTCGAAAAGAAAAAAATTTTTTTTCGAAGTTTGGAAACTTCGTTAGAATCACTTTTATTCCGTTCTTATTTGAGATAACTGGTTCTCTTTCATTATACTAGTTTGATAGCTTCAGACAAGCATATTATGCGCAAAGAATCTCGAAAAGAAAAAATTTTTTTTCGAAGTTTGGAAACTTCGTAAGAATCACTTTTTTTCCGTTCTTATTTGAGATAACTTGTTCTCTTTCATTATACTAGTTTGATAGCCTTAGACAAGCATATTATGCGCAAAGAATCTCGAAAAGAAAAAAATTTTTTTTCGAAGTTTGGAAACTTCGTTAGAATCACTTTTTTTCCGTTCTTATTTAAGATTACTGGTTCTTTTTCATTATACTAGTTTGATAGCCTCAGACAAGCATATTATGCGCAAAGAATCTCGAAAAGAAAAAAAATTTTTTTCGATGTTTGGAAACTTCCTTAGAATCACTTTTTTTCCATTCTTATTTGAGATAACTTGTTCTCTTTCATTATACTTGTTTGATAGCCTTAGACAAGCATATTATGCGCAAAGAATCTCGAAAAGAAAAAAATTTTTTTTCGAAGTTTGGAAACTTCGTTAGAATCACTTTTTTTCCGTTCTTATTTAAGATTACTGGTTCTCTTTCATTATACTAGTTTGATAGCCTCAGACAAGCATATTATGCGCAAAGAATCTCGAAAAGAAAAAAATTTTTTTTCGAAGTTTGCTAACTTCGTTAGAATCACTTTTTTTCCGTTCTTATTTGAGATAACATGTTCTCTCTTTCATTATACTAGTTTGATAGTCTTAGACAAGCATATTATGCGCAAAGAATCTCGAAAAGAAAAAAATTTAATTTCGAAGTTTGGAAACTTCGTTAGAATCACTTTTTTTCCGTTCTTATTTGAGATAACTGGTTCTCTTTCATTATACTAGTTTGATAGCCTCAGAAAAGCATATTATGCGCAAAGAATCTCTAAAAGAAAAAAATTTTTTTTCGAAGTTTGGAAACTTCGTTAGAATCACTTTTTTTCCGTTCTTATTTGAGATAACTGGTTCTCTTTCATTATACTAGTTTGATAGCCTCAGAAAAGCATAGGTATGCGCAAAGAATCTCGAAAAGAAAAAAATTTTTTTTCGAAGTTTGGAAACTTCGTTAGAATCACTTTTTTCCGTTCTTATTTGAGATAACTGGTTCTCTTTCATTATACTAGTTTGATAGCCTCAGACAAGCATATTATGCGCAAAGAATCTCGAAAAGAAAAAAATTTTTTTTCGAAGTTTGGTAACTTCCTTAGAATCACTTTTTTTCCATTCTTATTTGAGATAACTTGTTCTCTTTCATTATACTTGTTTGATAGCCTTAGACAAGCATATTATGCGCAAAGAATCTCGAAAAGAAAAAAATTTTTTTTCCAAGTTTGGAAACTTCGTTAGAATCACTTTTTTTCCGTTCTTATTTAAGATTACTGGTTCTCTTTCATTATACTAGTTTGATAGCCTCAGACAAGCATATTATGCGCAAAGAATCTCGAAAAGAAAAAAATTTTTTTTCGAAGTTTGGAAACTTCGTTAGAATCACTTTTTTCCCGTTCTTATTTGAGATAACTTGTTCTCTTTCATTATACTAGTTTGATAGCCTTAGACAAGCATATTATGCGCAAAGAATCTCGAAAAGAAAAAAATGTTTTTTGAAGTTTCGAAACTTCGTTAGAATCACTTTTTTTCCGTTCTTATTTGAGATAACTGGTTCTCTTACATTATACTAGTTTGATAGACTGAGACAAGCATATTATGCGCAAAGAATCTCGAAAAGAAAAAAATTTTTTTTCGAAGTTTGGAAACTTCGTTAGAATCACTTTTTTTCCGTTCTTATTTGACATAACTGGTTCTCTTTCATTATACTAGTTTGATAGCCTCAGACAAGCATATTATGCGCAAAGAATCTCGAAAAGAAAAAAATTTTTTTTCGAAGTTTGGAAACTTCGTTAGAATCACTTTTTTTCCGTTCTTATTTGAGATAACTGGTTCTCTTTCATTATACTAGTTTGATAGCCTCAGACAAGCATATTATGCGCAAAGAATCTCGAAAAAAAAAAATTTTTTTTCGAAGTTTGGAAACTTCCTTAGAATCACTTTCTTTCCATTCTTATTTGAGGTAACTTGTTCTCTTTCATTATACTTGTTTGATAGCCTTAGACAAGCATATTATGCGCAAAGAATCTCGAAAAGAAAAAAATTTTTTTTCGAAGTTTGGAAACTTCGTTAGAATCACTTTTTTCCGTTCTTATTTGAGATAACTTGTTCTCTTTCATTATACTAGTTTGATAGCCTTAGACAAGCATATTATGCGCAAAGAATTTCGAAAAGAAAAAAATTTTTTTTCGAAGTTTGGAAACTTCGTTAGAATCACTTTTTTTCCGTTCTTATTTAAGATTACTGGTTCTCTTTCATTATACTAGTTTGATAGCCTCAGACAAGCATATTATGCGCAAAGAATCTCGAAAAGAAAAAAATTTTTTTTCGAAGTTTGGAAACTTCCTTAGAATCACTTTTTTTCCATTCTTATTTGAGATAACTTGTTCTCTTTCATTATACTAGTTTGATAGCCTTAGACAAGCATATTATGCGCAAAGAATCTCGAAAAGAAAAAAATTTTTTTTCGAAGTTTGGAAACTTCGTTAGAATCACTTTTTTTCCGTTCTTATTTCAGATAACTTGTTCTCTTTCATTATACTAGTTTGATAGCCTTAGACAAGCATATTATTCGCAAAGAATCTCGAAAAGAAAAAAAATTTTTTTCGAAGTTTGGAAACTTCGTTAGAATCACTTTTTTTCCGTTCTTATTTGAGATAACTGGTTCTCTTTCATTATACTAGTTTGATAGCCACAGACAAGCATATTATGCGCAAAGAATCTCGAAAAGAAAAAAATTTTTTTTCGAAGTTTGGAAACTTCCTTAGAATCACTTTCTTTCCATTCTTATTTGAGGTAACTTGTTCTCTTTCATTATACTTGTTTGATAGCCTTAGACAAGCATATTATGCGCAAAGAATCTCGAAAAGAAAAAAATTTTTTTTCGAAGTTTGGAAACTTCGTTAGAATCACTTTTTTTCCGTTCTTATTTGATATAACTGGTTCTCTTTCATTATACTAGTTTGATAGCCTTAGACAAGCATATTATGCGCAAAGAATTTCGAAAAGAAAAAAATTTTTTTTCGAAGTTTGGAAACTTCGTTAGAATCACTTTTTTTCCGTTCTTATTTAAGATTACTGGTTCTCTTTCATTATACTAGTTTGATAGCCTCAGACAAGCATATTATGCGCAAAGAATCTCGAAAAGAAAAAAATTTTTTTTCGAAGTTTGGAAACTTCCTTAGAATCACTTTTTTTCCATTCTTATTTGAGATAACTTGTTCTCTTTCATTATACTAGTTTGATAGCCTTAGACAAGCATATTATGCGCAAAGAATCTCGAAAAGAAAAAAATTTTTTTTCGAAGTTTGGAAACTTCGTTAGAATCACTTTTTTTCCGTTCTTATTTCAGATAACTTGTTCTCTTTCATTATACTAGTTTGATAGCCTTAGACAAGCATATTATTCGCAAAGAATCTCGAAAAGAAAAAAAATTTTTTTTGAAGTTTGGAAACTTCGTTAGAATCACTTTTTTTCCGTTCTTATTTGAGATAACTGGTTCTCTTTCATTATACTAGTTTGATAGCCACAGACAAGCATATTATGCGCAAAGAATCTCGAAAAGAAAAAAATTCTTTTTCGAAGTTTGGAAACTTCGTTAGAATCACTTTTTTTCCGTTCTTATTTGAGATAACTTGTTCTCTTTCATTATACTAGTTTGATAGCCTTAGACAAGCATATTATGCGCAAAGAATTTCGAAAAGAAAAAAATTTTTTTTCGAAGTTTGGACACTTCGTTTGAATCACTTTTTTTCCGTTCTTATTTGAGATAACTGGTTCTCTTTCATTATACTATTTTGATAGCCTCAGTAAAGGATATTATGCACAAAGAATCGCGAAAAGAAAAAAAAATTTTTTCGAAGTTTGGAAACTTCATTAGAATCACTTTTTTACCGTTCTTATTTGAGATAACTGGTTCTCTTTCATTATACTAGTTTGATAGCCTCAGTAAAGCATATTATGCGCAAAGAATCTGGAAAAGAAAAAAAATTTTTTTCGAAGTTTGGAAACGTTGTTTGAATCACTTTTTTCCGTTCTTATTTGAGATTACTGGTTCTCTTTCATTATAGTAGTTTGATAGCATCAGAAAAGCATATTATGCACAAAGAATCTCGAAAAGAAAAAAATTTTTTTTCGAAGTTTGGAAACGTCGTTTGAATCACTTATTTCCGTTCTTATTTTAGATAACTGGTTCTCTTTCATTATACTAGTTTGATGGCCTCAGTAAAGCATATTATGCGCAAAGAATCTGGAAAAGAAAAAAAAATTTTTTCGAAGTTTGGAAACGTCGTTTGAATCACTTTTTTGCGTTCTTATTTGAGATTACTGGTTCTCTTTCATTATAGTAGTTTGATAGCCTCACAAAAGCATATTATGCACAAAGAATCTCGAAAAGAAAAAACTTTTTTTTCGAAGTTTGGAAACGTCGTTTGAATCACTTTTTTCCGTTCTTATTTGAGATTACTGGTTCTCTTTCATTATACTAGTTTGATAGCCTCAGAAAAGCATATTATGCACAAAGAATCTCGAAAAGAAAAAAATTTTTTTCGAAGTTTGGAAACTTCGTTTGAATCACTTTTTTTCCGTTCTTATTTGAGATAACTGGTTCTCTTTCATTACACTAGTTTGATAGCCTCAGTAAAGCATATTATGCACAAAGAATCGCGAAAAGAAAAAAAATTTTTTTCGAAGTTTGGAAACTTTCTTAGAATCACTTTTTTTCCGTTCTTATTTGAGATAACTGGTTCTCTTTCATTATACTAGTTTGGTAGCCTCAGTAAAGCATATTATGCGCAAAGAATCTGGAAAAGAAAAAAAATTTTTTTCGAAGTTTGGAAACTTCATTAGAATCACTTTTTTTCCGTTCTTATTTGAGATAACTGGTTCTCTTTCATTATACTAGTTTGGTAGCCTCAGTAAAGCATATTATGCCCAAAGAATCTGGAAAAGAAAAAAAATTTTTTTCGAATTTTGGAAATTTCGTTTGAATCACTTTTTTTCCGTTCTTATTTGACATAACTGGTTCTCTTTCATTATACTAGTTTGATAGCCTCAGAAAAGCATATTATGCGCAAAGAATCTCGAAAAGAAAAAAAATTTTTTTCGAAGTTTGAAAACTTCGTTTGAATCACTTTTTTTCCCTTCTTATTTGAGGTAACTGGTTCTCTTTCATTATACTAGTTTGATAGCCTCAATAAAGCATATTATGCCCAAAGAATCTCGAAAAGAAAAAAAAATTTTTTCGAAGTTTAGAAACTTCATTAGAATCACTTTTTTCCGTTCTTATTTGAGATAACTGGTTCTCTTTCATTATACTAGTTTGATAGCCTCAGTAAAGCATATTATGCACAAAGAATCGCGAAAAGAAAAAAAATTTTTTTCGAAGTTTGGAAACTTCGTTTGAATCACTTTTTTTCCGTTCTTATTTGAGATAACTTGTTCTCTTTCATTATACTAGTTTGATAGCCTTAGACAAGCATATTATGCGCAAAGAATCTCGAAAAGAAAAAAATTTTTTTTCGAAGTTTGGAAACTTCGTTAGAATCACTTTTTTTTCCGTTCTTATTTGAGATAACTGGTTCTCTTTCATTATACTAGTTTGATAGCCTCAGAAAAACATATTATGCGCAAAGAATCTAGAAAAGAAAAAAATTTTTTTTCGAAGATTGGAAACCTCGTTAGAATCACTTTTTTTCCGTTCTTATTTGAGATAACTGGTTCTCTTTCATTATACTAGTTTGATAGCCTTAGACAAGCATATTATGCGCAAAGAATCTCGAAAAGAAAAAAAATTTTTTTCGAAGTTTGGAAACTTCCTTAGAATCACTTTTTTTCCATTCCTATTTGAGATAACTTGTTCTCTTTCATTATACTAGTTTGATAGCCTTAGACAAGCATATTATGCGCAAAGAATCTCGAAAAGAAAAAAATTTTTTTTCGAAGTTTGGAAACTTCGTTAGAATCACTTTTTTTCCGTTCTTATTTAAGATAACTTGTTCTCTTTCATTATACTATTTGATAGCCTTAGACAAGCATATTATGCGCAAAGAATCTCGAAAAGAAAAAAATTTTTTTTCGAAGTTTGGAAACTTCGTTAGAATCACTTTTTTTCCGTTCTTATTTGAGATAACTGGTTCTCTTTCATTATACTAGTTTGATAGCCTCAGACAAGCATATTATGCGCAAAGAATCTCGAAAAGAAAAAAATTTTTTCGAAGTTTGGAAACTTCCTTAGAATCACTTTTTTTCCATTCTTATTTGAGATAACTTGTTCTCTTTCATTATACTTGTTTGATAGCCTTAGACAAGCATATTATGCGCAAAGAATCTCGAAAAGAAAAAAATTTTTTTTCGAAGTTTGGAAACTTCATTAGAATCACTTTTTTACCGTTCTTATTTGAGATAACTGGTTCTCTTTCATTATACTAGTTTGATAGCCTCAGTAAAGCATATTATGCGCAAAGAATCTGGAAAAGAAAAAAAATTTTTTTCGAAGTTTGGAAACGTCGTTTGAATCACTTTTTTCCGTTCTTATTTGAGATTACTGGTTCTCTTTCATTATAGTAGTTTGATAGCCTCAGAAAAGCATATTATGCACAAAGAATCTCGAAAAGAAAAAAATTTTTTTTCGAAGTTTCGAAACGTCGTTTGAATCACTGTTTTCCGTTCTTATTTTAGATAACTGGTTCTCTTTCATTATACTAGTTTGATGGCCTCAGTAAAGCATATTATGCGCAAAGAATCTGGAAAAGAAAAAAAATTTTTTTCGAAGTTTGGAAACGTCGTTTGAATCACTTTTTTCCGTTCTTATTTGAGATTACTGGTTCTCTTTCATTATAGTAGTTTGATAGCCTCAGAAAAGCATATTATGCACAAAGAATCTCGAAAAGAAAAAAATTTTTTTTCGAAGTTTGGAAACGTCGTTTGAATCACTTTTTTCCGTTCTTATTTGAGATAACTGGTTCTCTTTCATTACACTAGTTTGATAGCCTCAGTAAAGCATATTATGCACAAAGAATCGCGAAAAGAAAAAAAATTTTTTTCGAAGTTTGGAAACTTTCTTAGAATCACTTTTTTTCCGTTCTTATTTGAGATAACTGGTTCTCTTTCATTATACTAGTTTGGTAGCCTCAGTAAAGCATATTATGCGCAAAGAATCTGGAAAAGAAAAAAAATTTTTTTCGAAGTTTGGAAACTTCATTAGAATCACTTTTTTTCCGTTCTTATTTGAGAAAACTGGTTCTCTTTCATTATACTAGTTTGGTAGCCTCAGTAAAGCATATTATGCCCAAAGAATCTGGAAAAGAAAAAAAATTTTTTTCGAATTTTGGAAATTTCGTTTGAATCACTTTTTTTCCGTTCTTATTTGAGATAACTGGTTCTCTTTCATTATACTAGTTTGATAGCCTCAGAAAAGCATATTATGCGCAAAGAATCTCGAAAAGAAAAAAAATTTTTTTCGAAGTTTGAAAACTTCGTTTGAAAAACTTTTTTTCCCTTCTTATTTGAGATAACTGGTTCTCTTTCATTATACTAGTTTGATAGCCTCAATAAAGCATATTATGCCCAAAGAATCTCGAAAAGAAAAAAAAATTTTTTCGAAGTTTAGAAACTTCATTAGAATCACTTTTTTTCCGTTCTTATTTGAGATAACTGGTTCTCTTTCATTATACTAGTTTGATAGCCTCAGTAAAGCATATTATGCACAAAGAATCGCGAAAAGAAAAAAAATTTTTTTCGAAGTTTGGAAACTTCGTTTGAATCACTTTTTTTCCGTTCTTATTTGAGATAACTTGTTCTCTTTCATTATACTAGTTTGATAGCCTTAGACAAGCATATTATGCGCAAAGAATCTCGAAAAGAAAAAAATTTTTTTTCGAAGTTTGGAAACTTCGTTAGAATCACTTTTTTTCCGTTCTTATTTGAGATAACTGGTTCTCTTTCATTATACTAGTTTGATAGCCTCAGAAAAACATATTATGCGCAAAGAATCTAGAAAAGAAAAAAATTTTTTTTCGAAGATTGGAAACCTCGTTAGAATCACTTTTTTTCCGTTCTTATTTGAGATAACTGGTTCTCTTTCATTATACTAGTTTGATAGCCTTAGACAAGCATATTATGCGCAAAGAATCTCGAAAAGAAAAAAATTTTTTTTCGAAGTTTGGAAACTTCCTTAGAATCACTTTTTTTCCATTCCTATTTGAGATAACTTGTTCTCTTTCATTATACTAGTTTGATAGCCTTAGACAAGCATATTATGCGCAAAGAATCTCGAAAAGAAAAAAATTTTTTTTCGAAGTTTGGAAATTTCGTTAGAATCACTTTTTTTCCGTTCTTATTTAAGATAACTTGTTCTCTTTCATTATACTATTTGATAGCCTTAGACAAGCATATTATGCGCAAAGAATCTCGAAAAGAAAAAAATTTTTTTTCGAAGTTCGGAAACTTCGTTAGAATCACTTTTTTTCCGTTCTTATTTGAGATAACTGGTTCTCTTTCATTATACTAGTTTGATAGCCTCAGACAAGCATATTATGCGCAAAGAATCTCGAAAAGAAAAAATTTTTTTCGAAGTTTGGAAACTTCCTTAGAATCACTTTTTTTCCATTTTTATTTGAGATAACTTGTTCTCTTTCATTATACTTGTTTGATAGCCTTAGACAAGCATATTATGCGCAAAGAATCTCGAAAAGAAAAAAATTTTTTTTCGAAGTTTGGAAACTTCGTTAGAATCACTTTTTTTCCGTTCTTATTTAAGATTACTGGTTCTCTTTCATTATACTAGTTTGATAGCTTCAGACAAGCATATTATGCGCAAAGAATCTCGAAAAGAAAAAAATTTTTTTTCCAAGTTTGGAAACTTCGTTAGAATCACTTTTTTTCCGTTCTTATTTGAGATAACTTGTTCTCTTTCATTATACTAGTTTGATAGCCTTAAACAAGCATATTATGCGCAAAGAATCTCGAAAAGAAAAAAATTTTTTTTCGAAGTTTGGAAACTTCGTTAGAATCACTTTTTTTCCGTTCTTATTTAAGATTACTGGTTCTTTTTCATTATACTAGTTTGATAGCCTCAGACAAGCATATTATGCGCAAAGAATCTCGAAAAGAAAAAAAATTTTTTTCGAAGTTTGGAAACTTCCTTAGAATCACTTTTTTTCCATTCTTATTTGAGATAACTTGTTCTCTTTCATTATACTTGTTTGATAGCCTTAGACAAGCATATTATGCGCAAAGAATCTCGAAAAGAAAAAAATTTTTTTTCGATGTTTGGAAACTTCGTTAGAATCACTTTTTTTCCGTTCTTATTTAAGATTACTGGTTCTCTTTCATTATACTAGTTTGATAGCCTCAGACAAGCATATTATGCGCAAAGAATCTCGAAAAGAAAAAAATTTTATTTCGAAGTTTTTTTTTTTTTTTTTTTTTTTGAGTAGTGTTTAACGCCCGTTTTTACTACTGAGGCACCACAGGCGATATTTCGAAGTTTGGAAACTTCGTTAGAATCACTTTTTTTCCGTTCTTATTTGAGATAACTGGTTCTCTTTCATTATACTAGTTTGATAGCCTCAGAAAATAATATTATGCGCAAAGAATCTCTAAAAGAAAAAAATTTTTTTTCGAAGTTTGGAAACTTCGTTAGAATTACTTTTTTTCCGTTCTTATTTGAGATAACTGGTTCTCTTTCATTATACTAGTTTGATAGCCTCAGAAAAGCATAGGTATGCGCAAAGAATCTCGAAAAGAAAAAAATTTTTTTTCGAAGTTTGGAAACTTCGTTAGAATCACTTTTTTCCGTTCTTATTTGAGATAACTGGTTCTCTTTCATTATACTAGTTTGATAGCCTCAGACAAGCATATTATGCGCAAAGAATCTCGAAAAGAAAAAAATTTTTTTTCGAAGTTTGGTAACTTCCTTAGAATCACTTTTTTTCCATTCTTATTTGAGATAACTTGTTCTCTTTCATTATACTTGTTTGATAGCCTTAGACAAGCATATTATGCGCAAAGAATCTCGAAAAGAAAAAAATTTTTTTTCGAAGTTTGGAAACTTCGTTAGAATCACTTTTTTCCGTTCTTATTTAAGATTACTGGTTCTCTTTCATTATACTAGTTTGATAGCCTCAGACAAGCATATTATGCGCAAAGAATCTCGAAAAGAAAAAATTTTTTTTTCGAAGTTTGGAAACTTCGTTAGAATCACTTTTTTCCCGTTCTTATTTGAGATAACTTGTTCTCTTTCATTATACTAGTTTGATAGCCTTAGACAAGCATATTATGCGCAAAGAATCTCGAAAAGAAAAAAATTTTTTTTGAAGTTTGGAAACTTCGTTAGAATCACTTTTTTTCCGTTCTTATTTGAGATAACTGGTTCTCTTACATTATACTAGTTTGATAGACTGAGACAAGCATATTATGCGCAAAGAATCTCGAAAAGAAAAAAATTTTTTCGAAGTTTAGAAACTTCATTAGAATCACTTTTTTTCCGTTCTTATTTGAGATAACTGGTTCTCTTTCATTATACTAGTTTGATAGCCTCAGTAAAGCATATTATGCACAAAGAATCGCGAAAAGAAAAAAAATTTTTTTCGAAGTTTGGAAACTTCGTTTGAATCACTTTTTTTCCGTTCTTATTTGAGATAACTTGTTCTCTTTCATTATACTAGTTTGATAGCCTTAGACAAGCATATTATGCGCAAAGAATCTCGAAAAGAAAAAAATTTTTTTTCGAAGTTTGGAAACTTCGTTAGAATCACTTTTTTTCCGTTCTTATTTGAGATAACTGGTTCTCTTTCATTATACTAGTTTGATAGCCTCAGAAAAACATATTATGCGCAAAGAATCTAGAAAAGAAAAAAATTTTTTTTCGAAGATTGGAAACCTCGTTAGAATCACTTTTTTTCCGTTCTTATTTGAGATAACTGGTTCTCTTTCATTATACTAGTTTGATAGCCTTAGACAAGCATATTATGCGCAAAGAATCTCGAAAAGAAAAAAATTTTTTTTCGAAGTTTGGAAACTTCCTTAGAATCACTTTTTTTCCATTCCTATTTGAGATAACTTGTTCTCTTTCATTATACTAGTTTGATAGCCTTAGACAAGCATATTATGCGCAAAGAATCTCGAAAAGAAAAAAATTTTTTTTCGAAGTTTGGAAATTTCGTTAGAATCACTTTTTTTCCGTTCTTATTTAAGATAACTTGTTCTCTTTCATTATACTATTTGATAGCCTTAGACAAGCATATTATGCGCAAAGAATCTCGAAAAGAAAAAAATTTTTTTTCGAAGTTCGGAAACTTCGTTAGAATCACTTTTTTTCCGTTCTTATTTGAGATAACTGGTTCTCTTTCATTATACTAGTTTGATAGCCTCAGACAAGCATATTATGCGCAAAGAATCTCGAAAAGAAAAAATTTTTTTCGAAGTTTGGAAACTTCCTTAGAATCACTTTTTTTCCATTCTTATTTGAGATAACTTGTTCTCTTTCATTATACTTGTTTGATAGCCTTAGACAAGCATATTATGCGCAAAGAATCTCGAAAAGAAAAAAATTTTTTTTCGAAGTTTGGAAACTTCGTTAGAATCACTTTTTTTCCGTTCTTATTTAAGATTACTGGTTCTCTTTCATTATACTAGTTTGATAGCTTCAGACAAGCATATTATGCGCAAAGAATCTCGAAAAGAAAAAAATTTTTTTTCCAAGTTTGGAAACTTCGTTAGAATCACTTTTTTTCCGTTCTTATTTGAGATAACTTGTTCTCTTTCATTATACTAGTTTGATAGCCTTAAACAAGCATATTATGCGCAAAGAATCTCGAAAAGAAAAAAATTTTTTTTCGAAGTTTGGAAACTTCGTTAGAATCACTTTTTTTCCGTTCTTATTTAAGATTACTGGTTCTTTTTCATTATACTAGTTTGATAGCCTCAGACAAGCATATTATGCGCAAAGAATCTCGAAAAGAAAAAAAATTTTTTTCGAAGTTTGGAAACTTCCTTAGAATCACTTTTTTTCCATTCTTATTTGAGATAACTTGTTCTCTTTCATTATACTTGTTTGATAGCCTTAGACAAGCATATTATGCGCAAAGAATCTCGAAAAGAAAAAAATTTTTTTTCGATGTTTGGAAACTTCGTTAGAATCACTTTTTTTCCGTTCTTATTTAAGATTACTGGTTCTCTTTCATTATACTAGTTTGATAGCCTCAGACAAGCATATTATGCGCAAAGAATCTCGAAAAGAAAAAAATTTTATTTCGAAGTTTTTTTTTTTTTTTTTTTTTGAGTAGTGTTTAACGCCCGTTTTTACTACTGAGGCACCACAGGCGATATTTCGAAGTTTGGAAACTTCGTTAGAATCACTTTTTTTCCGTTCTTATTTGAGATAACTGGTTCTCTTTCATTATACTAGTTTGATAGCCTCAGAAAAGCATATTATGCGCAAAGAATCTCTAAAAGAAAAAAATTTTTTTTCGAAGTTTGGAAACTTCGTTAGAATTACTTTTTTTCCGTTCTTATTTGAGATAACTGGTTCTCTTTCATTATACTAGTTTGATAGCCTCAGAAAAGCATAGGTATGCGCAAAGAATCTCGAAAAGAAAAAAATTTTTTTTCGAAGTTTGGAAACTTCGTTAGAATCACTTTTTTCCGTTCTTATTTGAGATAACTGGTTCTCTTTCATTATACTAGTTTGATAGCCTCAGACAAGCATATTATGCGCAAAGAATCTCGAAAAGAAAAAAATTTTTTTTCGAAGTTTGGTAACTTCCTTAGAATCACTTTTTTTCCATTCTTATTTGAGATAACTTGTTCTCTTTCATTATACTTGTTTGATAGCCTTAGACAAGCATATTATGCGCAAAGAATCTCGAAAAGAAAAAAATTTTTTTTCGAAGTTTGGAAACTTCGTTAGAATCACTTTTTTCCGTTCTTATTTAAGATTACTGGTTCTCTTTCATTATACTAGTTTGATAGCCTCAGACAAGCATATTATGCGCAAAGAATCTCGAAAAGAAAAAATTTTTTTTTCGAAGTTTGGAAACTTCGTTAGAATCACTTTTTTCCCGTTCTTATTTGAGATAACTTGTTCTCTTTCATTATACTAGTTTGATAGCCTTAGACAAGCATATTATGCGCAAAGAATCTCGAAAAGAAAAAAATTTTTTTTGAAGTTTGGAAACTTCGTTAGAATCACTTTTTTTCCGTTCTTATTTGAGATAACTGGTTCTCTTACATTATACTAGTTTGATAGACTGAGACAAGCATATTATGCGCAAAGAATCTCGAAAAGAAAAAAATTTTTTTTCGAAGTTTGGAAACTTCGTTAGAATCACTTTTTTTCCGTTCTTATTTGACATAACCGGTTCTCTTTCATTATACTAGTTTGATAGCCTCAGACAAGCATATTATGCGCAAAGAATCTCGAAAAGAAAAAAATTTTTTTTCGAAGTTTGGAAACTTCGTTAGAATCACTTTTTTTCCGTTCTTATTTGAGATAACTGGTTCTCTTTCATTATACTAGTTTGATAGCCTCAGACAAGCATATTATGCGCCAAGAATCTCGAAAAGAAAAAAATTTTTTTTCGAAGTTTGGAAACTTCCTTAGAATTACTTTCTTTCCATTCTTATTTGAGGTAACTTGTTCTCTTTCATTATACTTGTTTGATAGCCTTAGACAAGCATATTATGCGCAAAGAATCTCGAAAAGAAAAAAATTTTTTTTCGAAGTTTGGAAACTTCGTTAGAATCACTTTTTTTCCGTTCTTATTTGAGATAACTTGTTCTCTTTCATTATACTAGTTTGATAGCCTTAGACAAGCATATTATGCGCAAAGAATTTCGAAAAGAAAAAAATTTTTTTTCGAAGTTTGGAAACTTCGTTAGAATCACTTTTTTTCCGTTCTTATTTAAGATTACTGGTTCTCTTTCATTATACTAGTTTGATAGCCTCAGACAAGCATATTATGCGCAAAGAATCTCGAAAAGAAAAAAATTTTTTTTCGAAGTTTGGAAACTTCCTTAGAATCACTTTTTTTCCATTCTTAATTGAGATAACTTGTTCTCTTTCATTATACTAGTTTGATAGCCTTAGACAAGCATATTATGCGCAAAGAATCTCGAAAAGAAAAAAATTTTTTTTCGAAGTTTGGAAACTTCGTTAGAATCACTTTTTTTCCGTTCTTATTTCAGATAACTTGTTCTCTTTCATTATACTAATTTGATAGCCTTAGACAAGCATATTATGCGCAAAGAATCTCGAAAAGAAAAAAAATTTTATTCGAAGTTTGGAAACTTCGTTAGAATCACTTTTTATCCGTTCTTATTTGAGATAACTGGTTCTCTTTCATTATACTAGTTTGATAGCCTCAGACAAGCATATTATGCGCAAAGAATCTCGAAAAGAAAAAAATTTTTTTTCGAAGTTTGGAAACTTCGTTAGAATCAGTTTTTTTCCGTTCTTATTTGAGATAACTTGTTCTCTTTCATTATACTAGTTTGATAGCCTTAGACAAGCATATTATGCGCAAATAATTTCGAAAAGAAAAAAATTTTTTTTCGAAGTTTGGAAACTTCGTTAGAATCACTTTTTTTCCGTTCTTATTTAAGATTACTGGTTCTCTTTCATTATACTAGTTTGATAGCCTCAGACAAGCATATTATGCAAAAGAATCTCGAAAAGAAAAAAATTTTATTTCGAAGTTTGGAAACTTCGTTAGAATCACTTTTTTTCCGTTCTTATTTGAGATAACTGGTTCTCTTTCATTATACTAGTTTGATAGCCTCAGAAAAGCATATTATGCGCTAAGAATCTCTAAAAGAAAAAAATTTTTTTTCGAAGTTTGGAAACTTCGTTAGAATCACTTTTTTTCCGTTCTTATTTGAGATAACTTGTTCTCTTTCATTATACTAGTTTGATAGCCTTAGACAAGCATATTATGCGCAAAGAATCTCGAAAAGAAAAAAATTTTTTTTCGAAGTTTGGAAACTTCGTTAGAATCACTTTTTTTCCGTTCTTATTTGAGATAACTGGTTCTCTTTCATTATACTAGTTTGATAGCCTCAGAAAAGCATATTATGCGCAAAGAATCTAGAAAAGAAAAAAATTTTTTTTCGAAGATTGGAAACCTCGTTAGAATCACTTTTTTTCCGTTCTTATTTGAGATAACTGGTTCTCTTTCATTATACTACTTTGATAGCCTCAGAAAAGCATATTATGCGCAAAGAATCTCTAAAAGAAAAAAATTTTTTTTCGAAGTTTGGAAACTTCCTTTGAATCACTTTTTTTGCGTTCTTATTTGAGATAACTGGTTCTCTTTCATTATGCTAGTTTGATAGCCTCAATAAAGCATATTATGCCCAAAGAATCTCGAAAAGAAAAAAATTTTTTTTCGAAGTTTGGAAACTTCGTTTGAATCAATTTTTTTCCGTTCTTATTTGAGATAACTGGTTTTCTTTCATTACACTAGTTTGATAGCCTCAGTAAAGCATATTATGCACAAAGAATCGCGAAAAGAAAAAAAATTTTTTTCGAAGTTTGGAAACTTCATTTGAATCACTTTTTTTCCGTTCTTATTTGAGATAACTGGTTCTCTTTCATTATACTAGTTTGGTAGCCTCAGTAAAGCATATTATGCGCAAAGAATCTGGAAAAGAAAAAAAATTTTTTTCGAAGTTTGGAAACTTCGTTTGAATCACTTTTTTTCCGTTCTTATTTGAGATAACTGGTTCTCTTTCATTATACTAGTTTGATAGCCTCAGAAAAGCATATTATGCGCAAAGAATCTCGAAAAGAAAAAAATTTTTTTTCGAAGTTTGGAAACTTCGTTTGAACCACTTTTTTTCCGTTCTTATTTGAGATAACTGGTTCTCTTTCATTATACTAGTTTGATACCCTCAGGAAAGCATATTATGCGCAAAGAATCTGGAAAAGAAAAAAAATTTTTTTCGAAGTTTGGAAACGTCGTTTGAATAACTTTTTTCCGTTCTTATTTGAGATTACTGGTTCTCTTTCATTATAGTAGTTTGATAGCCTCAGAAAAGCATAAGAATCTCGAAAAGAAAAAAATTTTTTTTCCAAGTTTTGAAACGTCGTTTGAATCACTTTTTTCCGTTCTTATTTGAGATTACTGGTTCTCTTACATTATACTAGTTTGATAGACTGAGACAAGCATATTATGCGCAAAGAATCTCGAAAAGAAAAAAATTTTTTTTCGAAGTTTGGAAACTTCGTTAGAATCACTTTTTTTCCGTTCTTATTTGACATAACCGGTTCTCTTTCATTATACTAGTTTGATAGCCTCAGACAAGCATATTATGCGCAAAGAATCTCGAAAAGAAAAAAATTTTTTTTCGAAGTTTGGAAACTTCGTTAGAATCACTTTTTTTCCGTTCTTATTTGAGATAACTGGTTCTCTTTCATTATACTAGTTTGATAGCCTCAGACAAGCATATTATGCGCCAAGAATCTCGAAAAGAAAAAAATTTTTTTTCGAAGTTTGGAAACTTCGTTAGAATCAGTTTTTTTCCGTTCTTATTTGAGATAACTTGTTCTCTTTCATTATACTAGTTTGATAGCCTTAGACAAGCATATTATGCGCAAAGAATTTCGAAAAGAAAAAAATTTTTTTTCGAAGTTTGGAAACTTCGTTAGAATCACTTTTTTTCCGTTCTTATTTAAGATTACTGGTTCTCTTTCATTATACTAGTTTGATAGCCTCAGACAAGCATATTATGCAAAAGAATCTCGAAAAGAAAAAAATTTTATTTCGAAGTTTGGAAACTTCGTTAGAATCACTTTTTTTCCGTTCTTATTTGAGATAACTGGTTCTCTTTCATTATACTAGTTTGATAGCCTCAGAAAAGCATATTATGCGCTAAGAATCTCTAAAAGAAAAAAATTTTTTTTCGAAGTTTGGAAACTTCGTTAGAATCACTTTTTTTCCGTTCTTATTTGAGATAACTTGTTCTCTTTCATTATACTAGTTTGATAGCCTTAGACAAGCATATTATGCGCAAAGAATCTCGAAAAGAAAAAAATTTTTTTTCGAAGTTTGGAAACTTCGTTAGAATCACTTTTTTTCCGTTCTTATTTGAGATAACTGGTTCTCTTTCATTATACTAGTTTGATAGCCTCAGAAAAGCATATTATGCGCAAAGAATCTAGAAAAGAAAAAAATTTTTTTTCGAAGATTGGAAACCTCGTTAGAATCACTTTTTTTCCGTTCTTATTTGAGATAACTGGTTCTCTTTCATTATACTACTTTGATAGCCTCAGAAAAGCATATTATGCGCAAAGAATCTCTAAAAGAAAAAAATTTTTTTTCGAAGTTTGGAAACTTCCTTTGAATCACTTTTTTTGCGTTCTTATTTGAGATAACTGGTTCTCTTTCATTATGCTAGTTTGATAGCCTCAATAAAGCATATTATGCCCAAAGAATCTCGAAAAGAAAAAAATTTTTTTTCGAAGTTTGGAAACTTCGTTTGAATCAATTTTTTTCCGTTCTTATTTGAGATAACTGGTTTTCTTTCATTACACTAGTTTGATAGCCTCAGTAAAGCATATTATGCACAAAGAATCGCGAAAAGAAAAAAAATTTATTTCGAAGTTTGGAAACTTCATTTGAATCACTTTTTTTCCGTTCTTATTTGAGATAACTGGTTCTCTTTCATTATACTAGTTTGGTAGCCTCAGTAAAGCATATTATGCGCAAAGAATCTGGAAAAGAAAAAAAATTTTTTTCGAAGTTTGGAAACTTCGTTTGAATCACTTTTTTTCCGTTCTTATTTGAGATAACTGGTTCTCTTTCATTATACTAGTTTGATAGCCTCAGAAAAGCATATTATGCGCAAAGAATCTCGAAAAGAAAAAAATTTTTTTTCGAAGTTTGGAAACTTCGTTTGAACCACTTTTTTTCCGTTCTTATTTGAGATAACTGGTTCTCTTTCATTATACTAGTTTGATACCCTCAGGAAAGCATATTATGCGCAAAGAATCTGGAAAAGAAAAAAAATTTTTTTCGAAGTTTGGAAACGTCGTTTGAATAACTTTTTTCCGTTCTTATTTGAGATTACTGGTTCTCTTTCATTATAGTAGTTTGATAGCCTCAGAAAAGCATAAGAATCTCGAAAAGAAAAAAATTTTTTTTCCAAGTTTTGAAACGTCGTTTGAATCACTTTTTTCCGTTCTTATTTGAGATTACTGGTTCTCTTACATTATACTAGTTTGATAGACTGAGACAAGCATATTATGCGCAAAGAATCTCGAAAAGAAAAAAATTTTTTTTCGAAGTTTGGAAACTTCGTTAGAATCACTTTTTTTCCGTTCTTATTTGACATAACCGGTTCTCTTTCATTATACTAGTTTGATAGCCTCAGACAAGCATATTATGCGCAAAGAATCTCGAAAAGAAAAAAATTTTTTTTCGAAGTTTGGAAACTTCGTTAGAATCACTTTTTTTCCGTTCTTATTTGAGATAACTGGTTCTCTTTCATTATACTAGTTTGATAGCCTCAGACAAGCATATTATGCGCCAAGAATCTCGAAAAGAAAAAAATTTTTTTTCGAAGTTTGGAAACTTCCTTAGAATCACTTTCTTTCCATTCTTATTTGAGGTAACTTGTTCTCTTTCATTATACTTGTTTGATAGCCTTAGACAAGCATATTATGCGCAAAGAATCTCGAAAAGAAAAAAATTTTTTTTCGAAGTTTGGAAACTTCGTTAGAATCACTTTTTTTCCGTTCTTATTTGAGATAACTTGTTCTCTTTCATTATACTAGTTTGATAGCCTTAGACAAGCATATTATGCGCAAAGAATTTCGAAAAGAAAAAAATTTTTTTTCGAAGTTTGGAAACTTCGTTAGAATCACTTTTTTTCCGTTCTTATTTAAGATTACTGGTTCTCTTTCATTATACTAGTTTGATAGCCTCAGACAAGCATATTATGCGCAAAGAATCTCGAAAAGAAAAAAATTTTTTTTCGAAGTTTGGAAACTTCGTTAGAATCACTTTTTTTCCGTTCTTATTTCAGATAACTTGTTCTCTTTCATTATACTAATTTGATAGCCTTAGACAAGCATATTATGCGCAAAGAATCTCGAAAAGAAAAAAAATTTTATTCGAAGTTTGGAAACTTCGTTAGAATCACTTTTTTTCCGTTCTTATTTGAGATAACTGGTTCTCTTTCATTATACTAGTTTGATAGCCTCAGACAAGCATATTATGCGCAAAGAATCTCGAAAAGAAAAAAATTTTTTTTCGAAGTTTGGAAACTTCGTTAGAATCAGTTTTTTTCCGTTCTTATTTGAGATAACTTGTTCTCTTTCATTATACTAGTTTGATAGCCTTAGACAAGCATATTATGCGCAAAGAATTTCGAAAAGAAAAAAATTTTTTTTCGAAGTTTGGAAACTTCGTTAGAATCACTTTTTTTCCGTTCTTATTTAAGATTACTGGTTCTCTTTCATTATACTAGTTTGATAGCCTCAGACAAGCATATTATGCAAAAGAATCTCGAAAAGAAAAAAATTTTATTTCGAAGTTTGGAAACTTCGTTAGAATCACTTTTTTTCCGTTCTTATTTGAGATAACTGGTTCTCTTTCATTATACTAGTTTGATAGCCTCAGAAAAGCATATTATGCGCTAAGAATCTCTAAAAGAAAAAAATTTTTTTTCGAAGTTTGGAAACTTCGTTAGAATCACTTTTTTTCCGTTCTTATTTGAGATAACTTGTTCTCTTTCATTATACTAGTTTGATAGCCTTAGACAAGCATATTATGCGCAAAGAATCTCGAAAAGAAAAAAATTTTTTTTCGAAGTTTGGAAACTTCGTTAGAATCACTTTTTTTCCGTTCTTATTTGAGATAACTGGTTCTCTTTCATTATACTAGTTTGATAGCCTCAGAAAAGCATATTATGCGCAAAGAATCTAGAAAAGAAAAAAATTTTTTTTCGAAGATTGGAAACCTCGTTAGAATCACTTTTTTTCCGTTCTTATTTGAGATAACTGGTTCTCTTTCATTATACTACTTTGATAGCCTCAGAAAAGGATATTATGCGCAAAGAATCTCTAAAAGAAAAAAATTTTTTTTCGAAGTTTGGAAACTTCCTTTGAATCACTTTTTTTGCGTTCTTATTTGAGATAACTGGTTCTCTTTCATTATGCTAGTTTGATAGCCTCAATAAAGCATATTATGCCCAAAGAATCTCGAAAAGAAAAAAATTTTTTTTCGAAGTTTGGAAACTTCGTTTGAATCAATTTTTTTCCGTTCTTATTTGAGATAACTGGTTTTCTTTCATTACACTAGTTTGATAGCCTCAGTAAAGCATATTATGCACAAAGAATCGCGAAAAGAAAAAAAATTTTTTTCGAAGTTTGGAAACTTCATTTGAATCACTTTTTTTCCGTTCTTATTTGAGATAACTGGTTCTCTTTCATTATACTAGTTTGGTAGCCTCAGTAAAGCATATTATGCGCAAAGAATCTGGAAAAGAAAAAAAATTTTTTTCGAAGTTTGGAAACTTCGTTTGAATCACTTTTTTTCCGTTCTTATTTGAGATAACTGGTTCTCTTTCATTATACTAGTTTGATAGCCTCAGAAAAGCATATTATGCGCAAAGAATCTCGAAAAGAAAAAAATTTTTTTTCGAAGTTTGGAAACTTCGTTTGAACCACTTTTTTTCCGTTCTTATTTGAGATAACTGGTTCTCTTTCATTATACTAGTTTGATACCCTCAGGAAAGCATATTATGCGCAAAGAATCTGGAAAAGAAAAAAAATTTTTTTCGAAGTTTGGAAACGTCGTTTGAATAACTTTTTTCCGTTCTTATTTGAGATTACTGGTTCTCTTTCATTATAGTAGTTTGATAGCCTCAGAAAAGCATAAGAATCTCGAAAAGAAAAAAATTTTTTTTCCAAGTTTTGAAACGTCGTTTGAATCACTTTTTTCCGTTCTTATTTGAGATAACTTGTTCTCTTTCATTATACTAGTTTGATAGCCTTAGACAAGCATATTATGCGCAAAGAATTTCGAAAAGAAAAAAATTTTTTTTCGAAGTTTGGAAACTTCGTTAGAATCACTTTTTTTCCGTTCTTATTTAAGATTACTGGTTCTCTTTCATTATACTAGTTTGATAGCTTCAGACAAGCATATTATGCGCAAAGAATCTCGAAAAGAAGAAAATTTTTTTTCGAAGTTTGGAAACCTCGTTAGAATCACTTTTTTTCCGTTCTTATTTGAGATAACTGGTTCTCTTTCATTATACTACTTTGATAGCCTCAGAAAAGGATATTATGCGCAAAGAATCTCTAAAAGAAAAAAATTTTTTTTCGAAGTTTGGAAACTTCCTTTGAATCACTTTTTTTGCGTTCTTATTTGAGATAACTGGTTCTCTTTCATTATGCTAGTTTGATAGCCTCAATAAAGCATATTATGCCCAAAGAATCTCGAAAAGAAAAAAATTTTTTTTCGAAGTTTGGAAACTTCGTTTGAATCAATTTTTTTCCGTTCTTATTTGAGATAACTGGTTTTCTTTCATTACACTAGTTTGATAGCCTCAGTAAAGCATATTATGCACAAAGAATCGCGAAAAGAAAAAAAATTTTTTTCGAAGTTTGGAAACTTCATTTGAATCACTTTTTTTCCGTTCTTATTTGAGATAACTGGTTCTCTTTCATTATACTAGTTTGGTAGCCTCAGTAAAGCATATTATGCGCAAAGAATCTGGAAAAGAAAAAAAATTTTTTTCGAAGTTTGGAAACTTCGTTTGAATCACTTTTTTTCCGTTCTTATTTGAGATAACTGGTTCTCTTTCATTATACTAGTTTGATAGCCTCAGAAAAGCATATTATGCGCAAAGAATCTCGAAAAGAAAAAAATTTTTTTTCGAAGTTTGGAAACTTCGTTTGAACCACTTTTTTTCCGTTCTTATTTGAGATAACTGGTTCTCTTTCATTATACTAGTTTGATACCCTCAGGAAAGCATATTATGCGCAAAGAATCTGGAAAAGAAAAAAAATTTTTTTCGAAGTTTGGAAACGTCGTTTGAATAACTTTTTTCCGTTCTTATTTGAGATTACTGGTTCTCTTTCATTATAGTAGTTTGATAGCCTCAGAAAAGCATAAGAATCTCGAAAAGAAAAAAATTTTTTTTCCAAGTTTTGAAACGTCGTTTGAATCACTTTTTTCCGTTCTTATTTGAGATAACTTGTTCTCTTTCATTATACTAGTTTGATAGCCTTAGACAAGCATATTATGCGCAAAGAATTTCGAAAAGAAAAAAATTTTTTTTCGAAGTTTGGAAACTTCGTTAGAATCACTTTTTTTCCGTTCTTATTTAAGATTACTGGTTCTCTTTCATTATACTAGTTTGATAGCTTCAGACAAGCATATTATGCGCAAAGAATCTCGAAAAGAAGAAAATTTTTTTTCGAAGTTTGGAAACTTCGTTAGAATCACTTTTTTTCCGTTCTTATTTGAGATAACTTGTTCTCTTTCATTATACTAGTTTGATAGCCTTAGACAAGCATATTATGCGCAAAGAATCTCGAAAAGAAAAAAAATTTTTTTCGAAGTTTGGAAACTTCGTTAGAATCACTTTTTTTCCGTTCTTATTTAAGATTACTGGTTCTTTTTCATTATACTAGTTTGATAGCCTCAGACAAGCATATTATGCGCAAAGAATCTCGAAAAGAAAAAAAATTTTTTTCGAAGTTTGGAAACTTCCTTAGAATCACTTTTTTTCCATTCTTATTTGAGATAACTTGTTCTCTTTCATTATACTTGTTTGATAGCCTTAGACAAGCATATTATGCGCAAAGAATCTCGAAAAGAAAAAAATTTTTTTTCGATGTTTGGAAACTTCGTTAGAATCACTTTTTTTCCGTTCTTATTTAAGATAACTGGTTCTCTTTCATTACACTAGTTTGATAGCCTCAGTAAAGCATATTATGCACAAAGAATCGCGAAAAGAAAAAAAATTTTTTTCGAAGTTTGGAAACTTTCTTAGAATCACTTTTTTTCCGTTCTTATTTGATATAACTGGTTCTCTTTCATTATACTAGTTTCGTAGCCTCAGTAAAGCATATTATGCGCAAAGAATCTGGAAAAGAAAAAAAATTTTTTTCGAAGTTTGGAAACTTCATTAGAATCACTTTTTTTCCGTTCTTATTTGAGATAACTGGTTCTCTTTCATTATACTAGTTTTATAGCCTCAGAAAAGCATATTATGCACCAAGAATCTCGAAAAGAAAAAAATTTTTTTTCGAAGTTTGGACACTTCGTTTGAATCACTTTTTTTCCGTTCTTATTTGAGATAACTGGTTCTCTTTCATTATACTAGTTTGATAGCCTCAGTAAAGGATATTATGCACAAAGAATCGCGAAAAGAAAAAAAATTTTTTTCGAAGTTTGGAAACTTCATTAGAATCACTTTTTTACCGTTCTTATTTGAGATAACTGGTTCTCTTTCATTATACTAGTTTGATAGCCTCAGTAAAGCATATTATGCGCAAAGAATCTGGAAAAGAAAAAAAATTTTTTTCGAAGTTTGGAAACGTCGTTTGAATCACTTTTTTCCGTTCTTATTTGAGATTACTGGTTCTCTTTCATTATAGTAGTTTGATAGCCTCAGAAAAGCATATTATGCACAAAGAATCTGGAAAAGAAAAAAAATTTTTTTCGAAGTTTGGAAACTTCGTTTGAATCACTTTTTTTCCGTTCTTATTTGAGATAACTGGTTCTCTTTCATTATACTAGTTTGATAGCCTCAGAAAAGCATATTATGCGCAAAGAATCTCGAAAAGAAAAAAATTTTTTTTCGAAGTTTGGAAACTTCGTTTGAACCACTTTTTTTCCGTTCTTATTTGAGATAACTGGTTCTCTTTCATTATACTAGTTTGATACCCTCAGGAAAGCATATTATGCGCAAAGAATCTGGAAAAGAAAAAAAATTTTTTTCGAAGTTTGGAAACGTCGTTTGAATAACTTTTTTCCGTTCTTATTTGAGATTACTGGTTCTCTTTCATTATAGTAGTTTGATAGCCTCAGAAAAGCATAAGAATCTCGAAAAGAAAAAAATTTTTTTTCCAAGTTTTGAAACGTCGTTTGAATCACTTTTTTCCGTTCTTATTTGAGATTACTGGTTCTCTTTCATTATACTAGTTTTATAGCCTCAGAAAAGCATATTATGCACCAAGAATCTCGAAAAGAAAAAAATTTTTTTTCGAAGTTTGGACACTTCGTTTGAATCACTTTTTTTCCGTTCTTATTTGAGATAACTGGTTCTCTTTCATTATGCTAGTTTGATAGCCTCAGTAAAGGATATTATGCACAAAGAATCGCGAAAAGAAAAAAAATTTTTTTCGAAGTTTGGAAACTTCATTAGAATCACTTTTTTACCGTTCTTATTTGAGATAACTGGTTCTCTTTCATTATACTAGTTTGATAGCCTCAGTAAAGCATATTATGCGCAAAGAATCTGGAAAAGAAAAAAAATTTTTTTCGAAGTTTGGAAACGTCGTTTGAATCACTTTTTTCCGTTCTTATTTGAGATTACTGGTTCTCTTTCATTATAGTAGTTTGATAGCCTCAGAAAAGCATATTATGCACAAAGAATCTCGAAAAGAAAAAAATTTTTTTTCGAAGTTTGGAAACGTCGTTTGAATCACTTTTTTCCGTTCTTATTTTAGATAACTGGTTCTCTTTCATTATACTAGTTTGATGGCCTCAGTAAAGCATATTATGCGCAAAGAATCTGGAAAAGAAAAAAAAATTTTTTCGAAGTTTGGAAACGTCGTTTGAATCACTTTTTTCCGTTCTTATTTGAGATTACTGGTTCTCTTTCATTATAGTAGTTTGATAGCCTCAGAAAAGCATATTATGCACAAAGAATCTCGAAAAGAAAAAAATTTTTTTTCGAAGTTTGGAAACGTCGTTTGAATCACTTTTTTCCGTTCTTATTTGAGATTACTGGTTCTCTTTCATTATACTAGTTTGATGGCCTCAGAAAAGCATATTATGCACAAAGAATCTCGAAAAGAAAAAAATTTTTTTTCGAAGTTTGGAAACTTCGTTTGAATCACTTTTTTTCCGTTCTTATTTGAGATAACTGGTTCTCTTTCATTACACTAGTTTGATAGCCTCAGTAAAGCATATTATGCACAAAGAATCGCGAAAAGAAAAAAAATTTTTTTCGAAGTTTGGAAACTTTCTTAGAATCACTTTTTTTCCGTTCTTATTTGAGACAACTGGTTCTCTTTCATTATACTAGTTTGGTAGCCTCAGTAAAGCATATTATGCGCAAAGAATCTGGAAAACAAAAAAAATTTTTTTCGAAGTTTGGAAACTTCATTAGAATCACTTTTTTTCCGTTCTTATTTGAGATAACTGGTTCTCTTTCATTATACTAGTTTGGTAGCCTCAGTAAAGCATATTATGCCCAAAGAATCTGGAAAAGAAAAAAAATTTTTTTCGAAGTTTGGAAACTTCGTTTGAATCACTTTTTTTCCGTTCTTATTTGAGATAACTGGTTCTCTTTCATTATACTAGTTTGATAGCCTCAGACAAGCATATTATGCGCAAAGAATCTCGAAAAGAAAAAAATTTTTTTTCGAAGTTTGGAAACTTCGTTAGAATCACTTTTTTTCCGTTCTTATTTGAGATAACTGGTTCTCTTTCATTATACTAGTTTGATAGCCTTAGACAAGCATATTATGCGCAAAGAATCTCGAAAAGAAAAAAATTTTTTTTCGAAGTTTGGAAACTTCCTTAGAATCACTTTTTTTCCATTCCTATTTGAGATAACTTGTTCTCTTTCATTATACTAGTTTGATAGCCTTAGACAAGCATATTATGCGCAAAGAATCTCGAAAAGAAAAAAATTTTTTTTCGAAGTTTGGAAACTTCGTTAGAATCACTTTTTTTCCGTTCTTATTTAAGATAACTTGTTCTCTTTCATTATACTATTTGATAGCCTTAGACAAGCATATTATGCGCAAAGAATCTTGAAAAGAAAAAAATTTTTTTTCGAAGTTTGGAAACTTCGTTAGAATCACTTTTATTCCGTTCTTATTTGAGATAACTGGTTCTCTTTCATTATACTAGTTTGATAGCTTCAGACAAGCATATTATGCGCAAAGAATCTCGAAAAGAAAAAATTTTTTTTCGAAGTTTGGAAACTTCGTTTGAATCACTTTTTTTCCGTTCTTATTTGAGATAACTGGTTCTCTTTCATTACACTAGTTTGATAGCCTCAGTAAAGCATATTATGCACAAAGAATCGCGAAAAGAAAAAAAATTTTTTTCGAAGTTTGGAAACTTTCTTAGAATCACTTTTTTTCCGTTCTTATTTGAGATAACTGGTTCTCTTTCATTATACTAGTTTGGTAGCCTCAGTAAAGCATATTATGCGCAAAGAATCTCGAAAAGAAAAAATTTTTTTTCGAAGTTTGGAAACTTCGTTTGAATCACTTTTTTTCCGTTCTTATTTGAGATAACTGGTTCTCTTTCATTACACTAGTTTGATAGCCTCAGTAAAGCATATTATGCACAAAGAATCGCGAAAAGAAAAAAAATTTTTTTCGAAGTTTGGAAACTTTCTTAGAATCACTTTTTTTCCGTTCTTATTTGAGATAACTGGTTCTCTTTCATTATACTAGTTTGGTAGCCTCAGTAAAGCATATTATGCGCAAAGAATCTGGAAAAGAAAAAAAATTTTTTTCGAAGTTTGGAAACTTCATTAGAATCACTTTTTTTCCGTTCTTATTTGAGATAACTGGTTCTCTTTCATTATACTAGTTTGGTAGCCTCAGTAAAGCATATTATGCCCAAAGAATCTGGAAAAGAAAAAAAATTTTTTTCGAAGTTTGGAAACTTCGTTAGAATCACTTTTTTCCCGTTCTTATTTGAGATAACTTGTTCTCTTTCATTATACTAGTTTGATAGCCTTAGACAAGCATATTATGCGCAAAGAATCTCGAAAAGAAAAAAATTTTTTTTGAAGTTTGGAAACTTCGTTAGAATCACTTTTTTTCCGTTCTTATTTGAGATAACTGGTTCTCTTACATTATACTAGTTTGATAGACTGAGACAAGCATATTATGCGCAAAGAATCTCGAAAAGAAAAAAATTTTTTTTCGAAGTTTGGAAACTTCGTTAGAATCACTTTTTTTCCGTTCTTATTTGACATAACTGGTTCTCTTTCATTATACTAGTTTGATAGCCTCAGACAAGCATATTATGCGCAAAGAATCTCGAAAAGAAAAAAATTTTATTTCGAAGTTTGGAAACTTCGTTAGAATCACCTTTTTTCCGTTCTTATTTGAGATAACTGGTTCTCTTTCATTATACTAGTTTGATAGCCTCAGACAAGCATATTATGCGCAAAGAATCTCGAAAAAAAAAAAATTTTTTTTCGAAGTTTGGAAACTTCCTTAGAATCACTTTCTTTCCATTCTTATTTGAGGTAACTTGTTCTCTTTCATTATACTTGTTTGATAGCCTTAGACAAGCATATTATGCGCAAAGAATCTCGAAAAGAAAAAAATTTTTTTTCGAAGTTTGGAAACTTCGTTAGAATCACTTTTTTTCCGTTCTTATTTGAGATAACTTGTTCTCTTTCATTATACTAGTTTGATAGCCTTAGACAAGCATATTATGCGCAAAGAATTTCGAAAAGAAAAAAATTTTTTTTCGAAGTTTGGAAACTTCGTTAGAATCACTTTTTTTCCGTTCTTATTTAATATTACTGGTTCTCTTTCATTATACTAGTTTGATAGCCTCAGACAAGCATATTATGCGCAAAGAATCTCGAAAAGAAAAAAATTTTTTTTCGAAGTTTGGAAATTTCCTTAGAATCACTTTTTTTCCATTCTTATTTGAGATAACTTGTTCTCTTTCATTATACTAGTTTGATACCCTTAGACAAGCATATTATGCGCAAAGAATCTCGAAAAGAAAAAAATTTTTTTTCGAAGTTTGGAAACTTCGTTAGAATCACTTTTTTTCCGTTCTTATTTCAGATAACTTGTTCTCTTTCATTATACTAGTTTGATAGCCTTAGACAAGCATATTATTCGCAAAGAATCTCGAAAAGAAAAAAAATTTTTTTCGAAGTTTGGAAACTTCGTTAGAATCACTTTTTTTCCGTTCTTATTTGAGATAACTGGTTCTCTTTCATTATACTAGTTTGATAGCCACAGACAAGCATATTATGCGCAAAGAATCTCGAAAAGAAAAAAATTTTTTTTCGAAGTTTGGAAACTTCGTTAGAATCACTTTTTTTCCGTTCTTATTTGAGATAACTTGTTCTCTTTCATTATACTAGTTTGATAGCCTTAGACAAGCATATTATGCGCAAAGAATTTCGAAAAGAAAAAAATTTTTTTTCGAAGTTTGGACACTTCGTTTGAATCACTTTTTTTCCGTTCTTATTTGAGATAACTGGTTCTCTTTCATTATACTAGTTTGATAGCCTCAGTAAAGGATATTATGCACAAAGAATCGCGAAAAGAAAAAAAATTTTTTTCGAAGTTTGGAAACTTCATTAGAATCACTTTTTTACCGTTCTTATTTGAGATAACTGGTTCTCTTTCATTATACTAGTTTGATAGCCTCAGTAAAGCATATTATGCGCAAAGAATCTGGAAAAGAAAAAAAATTTTTTTCGAAGTTTGGAAACGTCGTTTGAATCACTTTTTTCCGTTCTTATTTGAGATTACTGGTTCTCTTTCATTATAGTAATTTGATAGCCTCAGAAAAGCATATTATGCACAAAGAATCTCGAAAAGAAAAAAATTTTTTTTCGAAGTTTGGAAACGTCGTTTGAATCACTTTTTTCCGTTCTTATTTTAGATAACTGGTTCTCTTTCATTATACTAGTTTGATGGCCTCAGTAAAGCATATTATGCGCAAAGAATCTGGAAAAGAAAAAAAATTTTTTTCGAAGTTTGGAAACGTCGTTTGAATCACTTTTTTCCGTTCTTATTTGAGATTACTGGTTCTCTTTCATTATAGTAGTTTGATAGCCTCAGAAAAGCATATTATGCACAAAGAATCTCGAAAAGAAAAAAATTTTTTTTCGAAGTTTGGAAACGTCGTTTGAATCACTTTTTTCCGTTCTTATTTGAGATTACTGGTTCTCTTTCATTATACTAGTTTGATAGCCTCAGAAAAGCATATTATGCACAAAGAATCTCGAAAAGAAAAAAATTTTTTTTCGAAGTTTGGAAACTTCGTTTGAATCACTTTTTTTCCGTTCTTATTTGAGATAACTGGTTCTCTTTCATTACACTAGTTTGATAGCCTCAGTAAAGCATATTATGCACAAAGAATCGCGAAAAGAAAAAAAATTTTTTTCGAAGTTTGGAAACTTTCTTAGAATCACTTTTTTTCCGTTCTTATTTGAGATAACTGGTTCTCTTTCATTATACTAGTTTGGTAGCCTCAGTAAAGCATATTATGCGCAAAGAATCTGGAAAAGAAAAAAAATTTTTTTCGAAGTTTGGAAACTTCATTAGAATCACTTTTTTTCCGTTCTTATTTGAGATAACTGGTTCTCTTTCATTATACTAGTTTGGTAGCCTCAGTAAAGCATATTATGCCCAAAGAATCTGGAAAAGAAAAAAAATTTTTTTCGAATTTTGGAAATTTCGTTTGAATCACTTTTTTTCCGTTCTTATTTGAGATAACTGGTTCTCTTTCATTATACTAGTTTGATAGCCTCAGAAAAGCATATTATGCGCAAAGAATCTCGAAAAGAAAAAAAATTTTTTTCGAAGTTTGAGAACTTCGTTTGAATCACTTTTTTTCCCTTCTTATTTGAGATAACTGGTTCTCTTTCATTATACTAGTTTGATAGCCTCAATAAAGCATATTATGCCAAAAGAATCTCGAAAAGAAAAAAAATTTTTTTCGAAGTTTAGAAACTTCATTAGAATCACTTTTTTTCCGTTCTTATTTGAGATAACTGGTTCTCTTTCATTATACTAGTTTGATAGCCTCAGTAAAGCATATTATGCACAAAGAATCGCGAAAAGAAAAAAAATTTTTTTCGAAGTTTGGAAACTTCGTTTGAATCACTTTTTTTCCGTTCTTATTTGAGATAACTTGTTCTCTTTCATTATACTAGTTTGATAGCCTTAGACAAGCATATTATGCGCAAAGAATCTCGAAAAGAAAAAAATTTTTTTTCGAAGTTTGGAAACTTCGTTAGAATCACTTTTTTTCCGTTCTTATTTGAGATAACTGGTTCTCTTTCATTATACTAGTTTGATAGCCTCAGAAAAACATATTATGCGCAAAGAATCTAGAAAAGAAAAAAATTTTTTTTCGAAGATTGGAAACCTCGTTAGAATCACTTTTTTTCCGTTCTTATTTGAGATAACTGGTTCTCTTTCATTATACTAGTTTGATAGCCTTAGACAAGCATATTATGCGCAAAGAATCTCGAAAAGAAAAAAATTTTTTTTCGAAGTTTGCTAAATTCGTTAGAATCACTTTTTTTCCGTTCTTATTTGAGATAACATGTTCTCTTTCATTATACTAGTTTGATAGTCTTAGACAAGCATATTATGCGCAAAGAATCTCGAAAAGAACAAAATTTTTTTTCGAAGTTTGGAAACTTCGTTAGAATCACTTTTTTTCCGTTCTTATTTAAGATTACTGGTTCTCTTTCATTATACTGGTTTGATAGCCTCAGACAAGCATATTATGCGCAAAGAATCTCGAAAAGAAAAAAATTTAATTTCGAAGTTTGGAAACTTCGTTAGAATCACTTTTTTTCCGTTCTTATTTGAGATAACTGGTTCTCTTTCATTATACTAGTTTGATAGCCTCAGAAAAGCATATTATGCGCAAAGAATCTCTAAAAGAAAAAAATTTTTTTTCGAAGTTTGGAAACTTCGTTAGAATCACTTTTTTTCCGTTCTTATTTGAGATAACTGGTTCTCTTTCATTATACTAGTTTGATAGCCTCAGAAAAGCATAGGTATGCGCAAAGAATCTCGAAAAGAAAAAAATTTTTTTTCGAAGTTTGGAAACTTCGTTAGAATCACTTTTTTCCGTTCTTATTTGAGATAACTGGTTCTCTTTCATTATAATAGTTTGATAGCCTCAGACAAGCATATTATGCGCAAAGAATCTCGAAAAGAAAAAAATTTTTTTTCGAAGTTTGGTAACTTCCTTAGAATCACTTTTTTTCCATTCTTATTTGAGATAACTTGTTCTCTTTCATTATACTTGTTTGATAGCCTTAGACAAGCATATTATGCGCAAAGAATCTCGAAAAGAAAAAAATTTTTTTTCCAAGTTTGGAAACTTCGTTAGAATCACTTTTTTTCCGTTCTTATTTAAGATTACTGGTTCTCTTTCATTATACTAGTTTGATAGCCTCAGACAAGCATATTATGCGCAAAGAATCTCGAAAAGAAAAAAATTTTTTTTCGAAGTTTGGAAACTTCGTTAGAATCACTTTTTTCCCGTTCTTATTTGAGATAACTTGTTCTCTTTCATTATACTAGTTTGATAGCCTTAGACAAGCATATTATGCGCAAAGAATCTCGAAAAGAAAAAAATTTTTTTTGAAGTTTGGAAACTTCGTTAGAATCACTTTTTTTCCGTTCTTATTTGAGATAACTGGTTCTCTTACATTATACTAGTTTGATAGACTGAGACAAGCATATTATGCGCAAAGAATCTCGAAAAGAAAAAAATTTTTTTTCGAAGTTTGGAAACTTCGTTAGAATCACTTTTTTTCCGTTCTTATTTGACATAACTGGTTCTCTTTCATTATACTAGTTTGATAGCCTCAGACAAGCATATTATGCGCAAAGAATCTCGAAAAGAAAAAAATTTTTTTTCGAAGTTTGGAAACTTCGTTAGAATCACTTTTTTTCCGTTCTTATTTGAGATAACTGGTTCTCTTTCATTATACTAGTTTGATAGCCTCAGACAAGCATATTATGCGCAAAGAATCTCGAAAAAAAAAAAATTTTTTTTCGAAGTTTGGAAACTTCGTTTGAACCACTTTTTTTCCGTTCTTATTTGAGATAACTGGTTCTCTTTCACTATACTAGTTTGATACCCTCAGGAAAGCATATTATGCGCAAAGAATCTGGAAAAGAAAAAAAATTTTTTTCGAAGTTTGGAAACGTCGTTTGAATAACTTTTTTCCGTTCTTATTTGAGATTACTGGTTCTCTTTCATTATAGTAGTTTGATAGCCTCAGAAAAGCATAAGAATCTCGAAAAGAAAAAAATTTTTTTTCCAAGTTTTGAAACGTCGTTTGAATCACTTTTTTCCGTTCTTATTTGAGATTACTGGTTCTCTTTCATTATACTAGTTTTATAGCCTCAGAAAAGCATATTATGCACCAAGAATCTCGAAAAGAAAAAAATTTTTTTTCGAAGTTTGGACACTTCGTTTGAATCACTTTTTTTCCGTTCTTATTTGAGATAACTGGTTCTCTTTCATTATGCTAGTTTGATAGCCTCAGTAAAGGATATTATGCACAAAGAATCGCGAAAAGAAAAAAAATTTTTTTCGAAGTTTGGAAACTTCATTAGAATCACTTTTTTACCGTTCTTATTTGAGATAACTGGTTCTCTTTCATTATACTAGTTTGATAGCCTCAGTAAAGCATATTATGCGCAAAGAATCTGGAAAAGAAAAAAAATTTTTTTCGAAGTTTGGAAACGTCGTTTGAATCACTTTTTTCCGTTCTTATTTGAGATTACTGGTTCTCTTTCATTATAGTAATTTGATAGCCTCAGAAAAGCATATTATGCACAAAGAATCTCGAAAAGAAAAAAATTTTTTTTCGAAGTTTGGAAACGTCGTTTGAATCACTTTTTTCCGTTCTTATTTTAGATAACTGGTTCTCTTTCATTATACTAGTTTGATGGCCTCAGTAAAGCATATTATGCGCAAAGAATCTGGAAAAGAAAAAAAATTTTTTTCGAAGTTTGGAAACGTCGTTTGAATCACTTTTTTCCGTTCTTATTTGAGATTACTGGTTCTCTTTCATTATAGTAGTTTGATAGCCTCAGAAAAGCATATTATGCACAAAGAATCTCGAAAAGAAAAAAATTTTTTTTCGAAGTTTGGAAACGTCGTTTGAATCACTTTTTTCCGTTCTTATTTGAGATTACTGGTTCTCTTTCATTATACTAGTTTGATAGCCTCAGAAAAGCATATTATGCACAAAGAATCTCGAAAAGAAAAAAATTTTTTTTCGAAGTTTGGAAACTTCGTTTGAATCACTTTTTTTCCGTTCTTATTTGAGATAACTGGTTCTCTTTCATTACACTAGTTTGATAGCCTCAGTAAAGCATATTATGCACAAAGAATCGCGAAAAGAAAAAAAATTTTTTTCGAAGTTTGGAAACTTTCTTAGAATCACTTTTTTTCCGTTCTTATTTGAGATAACTGGTTCTCTTTCATTATACTAGTTTGGTAGCCTCAGTAAAGCATATTATGCCCAAAGAATCTGGAAAAGAAAAAAAATTTTTTTCCAATTTTGGAAATTTCGTTTGAATCACTTTTTTTCCGTTCTTATTTGAGATAACTGGTTCTCTTTCATTATACTAGTTTGATAGCCTCAGAAAAGCATATTATGCGCAAAGAATCTCGAAAAGAAAAAAAATTTTTTTCGAAGTTTGAGAACTTCGTTTGAATCACTTTTTTTCCCTTCTTATTTGAGATAACTGGTTCTCTTTCATTATACTAGTTTGATAGCCTCAATAAAGCATATTATGCCAAAAGAATCTCGAAAAGAAAAAAAATTTTTTTCGAAGTTTAGAAACTTCATTAGAATCACTTTTTTTCCGTTCTTATTTGAGATAACTGGTTCTCTTTCATTATACTAGTTAGATAGCCTCAGTAAAGCATATTATGCACAAAGAATCGCGAAAAGAAAAAAAATTTTTTTCGAAGTTTGGAAACTTCGTTTGAATCACTTTTTTTCCGTTCTTATTTGAGATAACTTGTTCTCTTTCATTATACTAGTTTGATAGCCTTAGACAAGCATATTATGCGCAAAGAATCTCGAAAAGAAAAAAATTTTTTTTCGAAGTTTGGAAACTTCGTTAGAATCACTTTTTTTCCGTTCTTATTTGAGATAACTGGTTCTCTTTCATTATACTAGTTTGATAGCCTCAGAAAAACATATTATGCGCAAAGAATCTAGAAAAGAAAAAAATTTTTTTTCGAAGATTGGAAACCTCGTTAGAATCACTTTTTTTCCGTTCTTATTTGAGATAACTGGTTCTCTTTCATTATACTAGTTTGATAGCCTTAGACAAGCATATTATGCGCAAAGAATCTCGAAAAGAAAAAAATTTTTTTTCGAAGTTTGCTAAATTCGTTAGAATCACTTTTTTTCCGTTCTTATTTGAGATAACATGTTCTCTTTCATTATACTAGTTTGATAGTCTTAGACAAGCATATTATGCGCAAAGAATCTCGAAAAGAACAAAATTTTTTTTCGAAGTTTGGAAACTTCGTTAGAATCACTTTTTTTCCGTTCTTATTTAAGATTACTGGTTCTCTTTCATTATACTGGTTTGATAGCCTCAGACAAGCATATTATGCGCAAAGAATCTCGAAAAGAAAAAAATTTAATTTCGAAGTTTGGAAACTTCGTTAGAATCACTTTTTTTCCGTTCTTATTTGAGATAACTGGTTCTCTTTCATTATACTAGTTTGATAGCCTCAGAAAAGCATATTATGCGCAAAGAATCTCTAAAAGAAAAAAATTTTTTTTCGAAGTTTGGAAACTTCGTTAGAATCACTTTTTTTCCGTTCTTATTTGAGATAACTGGTTCTCTTTCATTATACTAGTTTGATAGCCTCAGAAAAGCATAGGTATGCGCAAAGAATCTCGAAAAGAAAAAAATTTTTTTTCGAAGTTTGGAAACTTCGTTAGAATCACTTTTTTCCGTTCTTATTTGAGATAACTGGTTCTCTTTCATTATACTAGTTTGATAGCCTCAGACAAGCATATTATGCGCAAAGAATCTCGAAAAGAAAAAAATTTTTTTTCGAAGTTTGGTAACTTCCTTAGAATCACTTTTTTTCCATTCTTATTTGAGATAACTTGTTCTCTTTCATTATACTTGTTTGATAGCCTTAGACAAGCATATTATGCGCAAAGAATCTCGAAAAGAAAAAAATTTTTTTTCCAAGTTTGGAAACTTCGTTAGAATCACTTTTTTTCCGTTCTTATTTAAGATTACTGGTTCTCTTTCATTATACTAGTTTGATAGCCTCAGACAAGCATATTATGCGCAAAGAATCTCGAAAAGAAAAAAATTTTTTTTCGAAGTTTGGAAACTTCGTTAGAATCACTTTTTTCCCGTTCTTATTTGAGATAACTTGTTCTCTTTCATTATACTAGTTTGATAGCCTTAGACAAGCATATTATGCGCAAAGAATCTCGAAAAGAAAAAAATTTTTTTTGAAGTTTGGAAACTTCGTTAGAATCACTTTTTTTCCGTTCTTATTTGAGATAACTGGTTCTCTTACATTATACTAGTTTGATAGACTGAGACAAGCATATTATGCGCAAAGAATCTCGAAAAGAAAAAAATTTTTTTTCGAAGTTTGGAAACTTCGTTAGAATCACTTTTTTTCCGTTCTTATTTGACATAACTGGTTCTCTTTCATTATACTAGTTTGATAGCCTCAGACAAGCATATTATGCGCAAAGAATCTCGAAAAGAAAAAAATTTTTTTTCGAAGTTTGGAAACTTCGTTAGAATCACTTTTTTTCCGTTCTTATTTGAGATAACTGGTTCTCTTTCATTATACTAGTTTGATAGCCTCAGACAAGCATATTATGCGCAAAGAATCTCGAAAAAAAAAAAATTTTTTTTCGAAGTTTGGAAACTTCCTTAGAATCACTTTCTTTCCATTCTTATTTGAGGTAACTTGTTCTCTTTCATTATACTTGTTTGATAGCCTTAGACAAGCATATTATGCGCAAAGAATCTCGAAAAGAAAAAAATTTTTTTTCGAAGTTTGGAAACTTCGTTAGAATCACTTTTTTTCCGTTCTTATTTGAGATAACTTGTTCTCTTTCATTATACTAGTTTGATAGCCTTAGACAAGCATATTATGCGCAAAGAATTTCGAAAAGAAAAAAATTTTTTTTCGAAGTTTGGAAACTTCGTTAGAATCACTTTTTTTCCGTTCTTATTTAAGATTACTGGTTCTCTTTCATTATACTAGTTTGATAGCCTCAGACAAGCATATTATGCGCAAAGAATCTCGAAAAGAAAAAAATTTTTTTTCGAAGTTTGGAAACTTCCTTAGAATCACTTTTTTTCCATTCTTATTTGAGATAACTTGTTCTCTTTCATTATACTAGTTTGATACCCTTAGACAAGCATATTATGCGCAAAGAATCTCGAAAAGAAAAAAATTTATTTTCGAAGTTTGGAAACTTCGTTAGAATCACTTTTTTTCCGTTCTTATTTCAGATAACTTGTTCTCTTTCATTATACTAGTTTGATAGCCTTAGACAAGCATATTATTCGCAAAGAATCTCGAAAAGAAAAAAAATTTTTTTCGAAGTTTGGAAACTTCGTTAGAATCACTTTTTTTCCGTTCTTATTTGAGATAACTGGTTCTCTTTCATTATACTAGTTTGATAGCCACAGACAAGCATATAATGCGCAAAGAATCTCGAAAAGAAAAAAAATTTTTTTCGAAGTTTGGAAACTTCGTTAGAATCACTTTTTTTCCGTTCTTATTTGAGATAACTTGTTCTCTTTCATTATACTAGTTTGATAGCCTTAGACAAGCATATTATGCGCAAAGAATTTGGAAAAGAAAAAAATTTTTTTTCGAAGTTTGGACACTTCGTTTGAATCACTTTTTTTCCGTTCTTATTTGAGATAACTGGTTCTCTTTCATTATACTAGTTTGATAGCCTCAGTAAAGGATATTATGCACAAAGAATCGCGAAAAGAAAAAAAATTTTTTTCGAAGTTTGGAAACTTCATTAGAATCACTTTTTTACCGTTCTTATTTGAGATAACTGGTTCTCTTTCATTATACTAGTTTGATAGCCTCAGTAAAGCATATTATGCGCAAAGAATCTGGAAAAGAAAAAAAATTTTTTTCGAAGTTTGGAAACGTCGTTTGAATCACTTTTTTCCGTTCTTATTTGAGATTACTGGTTCTCTTTCATTATAGTAATTTGATAGCCTCAGAAAAGCATATTATGCACAAAGAATCTCGAAAAGAAAAAAATTTTTTTTCGAAGTTTGGAAACGTCGTTTGAATCACTTTTTTCCGTTCTTATTTTAGATAACTGGGTCTCTTTCATTATACTAGTTTGATGGCCTCAGTAAAGCATATTATGCGCAAAGAATCTGGAAAAGAAAAAAAATTTTTTTCGAAGTTTGGAAACGTCGTTTGAATCACTTTTTTCCGTTCTTATTTGAGATTACTGGTTCTCTTTCATTATAGTAGTTTGATAGCCTCAGAAAAGCATATTATGCACAAAGAATCTCGAAAAGAAAAAAATTTTTTTTCGAAGTTTGGAAACGTCGTTTGAATCACTTTTTTCCGTTCTTATTTGAGATTACTGGTTCTCTTTCATTATACTAGTTTGATAGCCTCAGAAAAGCATATTATGCACAAAGAATCTCGAAAAGAAAAAAATTTTTTTTCGAAGTTTGGAAACTTCGTTTGAATCACTTTTTTTCCGTTCTTATTTGAGATAACTGGTTCTCTTTCATTACACTAGTTTGATAGCCTCAGTAAAGCATATTATGCACAAAGAATCGCGAAAAGAAAAAAAATTTTTTTCGAAGTTTGGAAACTTTCTTAGAATCACTTTTTTTCCGTTCTTATTTGAGATAACTGGTTCTCTTTCATTATACTAGTTTGGTAGCCTCAGTAAAGCATATTATGCGCAAAGAATCTGGAAAAGAAAAAAAATTTTTTTCGAAGTTTGGAAACTTCATTAGAATCACTTTTTTTCCGTTCTTATTTGAGATAACTGGTTCTCTTTCATTATACTAGTTTGGTAGCCTCAGTAAAGCATATTATGCCCAAAGAATCTGGAAAAGAAAAAAAATTTTTTTCGAATTTTGGAAATTTCGTTTGAATCACTTTTTTTCCGTTCTTATTTGAGATAACTGGTTCTCTTTCATTATACTAGTTTGATAGCCTCAGAAAAGCATATTATGCGCAAAGAATCTCGAAAAGAAAAAAAATTTTTTTCGAATTTTGAGAACTTCGTTTGAATCACTATTTTCCCTTCTTATTTGAGATAACTGGTTCTCTTTCATTATACTAGTTTGATAGCCTCAATAAAGCATATTATGCCCAAAGAATCTCGAAAAGAAAAAAAATTTTTTTCGAAGTTTAGAAACTTCATTAGAATCACTTTTTTTCCGTTCTTATTTGAGATAACTGGTTCTCTTTCATTATACTAGTTTGATAGCCTCAGTAAAGCATATTATGCACAAAGAATCGCGAAAAGAAAAAAAATTTTTTTCGAAGTTTGGAAACTTCGTTTGAATCACTTTTTTTCCGTTCTTATTTGAGATAACTTGTTCTCTTTCATTATACTAGTTTGATAGCCTTAGACAAGCATATTATGCGCAAAGAATCTCGAAAAGAAAAAAATTTTTTTTCGAAGTTTGGAAACTTCGTTAGAATCACTTTTTTTCCGTTCTTATTTGAGATAACTGGTTCTCTTTCATTATACTAGTTTGATAGCCTCAGAAAAACATATTATGCGCAAAGAATCTAGAAAAGAAAAAAAATTTTTTTCGAAGATTGGAAACCTCGTTAGAATCACTTTTTTTCCGTTCTTATTTGAGATAACTGGTTCTCTTTCATTATACTAGTTTGATAGCCTTAGACAAGCATATTATGCGCAAAGAATCTCGAAAAGAAAAAAATTTTTTTTCGAAGTTTGGAAACTTCCTTAGAATCACTTTTTTTCCATTCCTATTTGAGATAACTGGTTCTCTTTCATTATACTAGTTTGATAGCCTCAGTAAAGCATATTATGCGCAAAGAATCTGGAAAAGAAAAAAAATTTTTTTCGAAGTTTGGAAACGTCGTTTGAATCACTTTTTTCCGTTCTTATTTGAGATTACTGGTTCTCTTTCATTATAGTAATTTGATAGCCTCAGAAAAGCATATTATGCACAAAGAATCTCGAAAAGAAAAAAATTTTTTTTCGAAGTTTGGAAACGTCGTTTGAATCACTTTTTTCCGTTCTTATTTTAGATAACTGGGTCTCTTTCATTATACTAGTTTGATGGCCTCAGTAAAGCATATTATGCGCAAAGAATCTGGAAAAGAAAAAAAATTTTTTTCGAAGTTTGGAAACGTCGTTTGAATCACTTTTTTCCGTTCTTATTTGAGATTACTGGTTCTCTTTCATTATAGTAGTTTGATAGCCTCAGAAAAGCATATTATGCACAAAGAATCTCGAAAAGAAAAAAATTTTTTTTCGAAGTTTGGAAACGTCGTTTGAATCACTTTTTTCCGTTCTTATTTGAGATTACTGGTTCTCTTTCATTATACTATTTTGATAGCCTCAGAAAAGCATATTATGCACAAAGAATCTCGAAAAGAAAAAAATTTTTTTTCGAAGTTTGGAAACTTCGTTTGAATCACTTTTTTTCCGTTCTTATTTGAGATAACTGGTTCTCTTTCATTACACTAGTTTGATAGCCTCAGTAAAGCATATTATGCACAAAGAATCGCGAAAAGAAAAAAAATTTTTTTCGAAGTTTGGAAACTTTCTTAGAATCACTTTTTTTCCGTTCTTATTTGAGATAACTGGTTCTCTTTCATTATACTAGTTTGGTAGCCTCAGTAAAGCATATTATGCGCAAAGAATCTGGAAAAGAAAAAAAATTTTTTTCGAAGTTTGGAAACTTCATTAGAATCACTTTTTTTCCGTTCTTATTTGAGATAACTGGTTCTCTTTCATTATACTAGTTTGGTAGCCTCAGTAAAGCATATTATGCCCAAAGAATCTGGAAAAGAAAAAAAATTTTTTTCGAATTTTGGAAATTTCGTTTGAATCACTTTTTTTCCGTTCTTATTTGAGATAACTGGTTCTCTTTCATTATACTAGTTTGATAGCCTCAGAAAAGCATATTATGCGCAAAGAATCTCGAAAAGAAAAAAAATTTTTTTCGAATTTTGAGAACTTCGTTTGAATCACTATTTTCCCTTCTTATTTGAGATAACTGGTTCTCTTTCATTATACTAGTTTGATAGCCTCAATAAAGCATATTATGCCCAAAGAATCTCGAAAAGAAAAAAAATTTTTTTCGAAGTTTAGAAACTTCATTAGAATCACTTTTTTTCCGTTCTTATTTGAGATAACTGGTTCTCTTTCATTATACTAGTTTGATAGCCTCAGTAAAGCATATTATGCACAAAGAATCGCGAAAAGAAAAAAAATTTTTTTCGAAGTTTGGAAACTTCGTTTGAATCACTTTTTTTCCGTTCTTATTTGAGATAACTTGTTCTCTTTCATTATACTAGTTTGATAGCCTTAGACAAGCATATTATGCGCAAAGAATCTCGAAAAGAAAAAAATTTTTTTTCGAAGTTTGGAAACTTCGTTAGAATCACTTTTTTTCCGTTCTTATTTGAGATAACTGGTTCTCTTTCATTATACTAGTTTGATAGCCTCAGAAAAACATATTATGCGCAAAGAATCTAGAAAAGAAAAAAATTTTTTTTCGAAGATTGGAAACCTCGTTAGAATCACTTTTTTTCCGTTCTTATTTGAGATAACTGGTTCTCTTTCATTATACTAGTTTGATAGCCTTAGACAAGCATATTATGCGCAAAGAATCTCGAAAAGAAAAAAATTTTTTTTCGAAGTTTGGAAACTTCCTTAGAATCACTTTTTTTCCATTCCTATTTGAGATAACTTGTTCTCTTTCATTATACTAGTTTGATAGCCTTAGACAAGCATATTATGCGCAAAGAATCTCGAAAAGAAAAAAATTTTTTTTCGAAGTTTGGAAACTTCGTTAGAATCACTTTTTTTCCGTTCTTATTTAAGATAACTTGTTCTCTTTCATTATACTATTTGATAGCCTTAGACAAGCATATTATGCGCAAAGAATCTCGAAAAGAAAAAAATTTTTTTTCGAAGTTTGGAAACTTCGTTAGAATCACTTTTTTTCCGTTCTTATTTGAGATAACTGGTTCTCTTTCATTATACTAGTTTGATAGCCTCAGACAAGCATATTATGCGCAAAGAATCTCGAAAAGAAAAAATTTTTTTCGAAGTTTGGAAACTTCCTTAGAATCACTTTTTTTCCATTCTTATTTGAGATAACTTGTTCTCTTTCATTATACTTGTTTGATAGCCTTAGACAAGCATATTATGCGCAAAGAATCTCGAAAAGAAAAAAATTTTTTTTCGAAGTTTGGAAACTTCGTTAGAATCACTTTTTTTCCGTTCTTATTTAAGATTACTGGTTCTCTTTCATTATACTAGTTTGATAGCTTCAGACAAGCATATTATGCGCAAAGAATCTCGAAAAGAAAAAAATTTTTTTTCGAAGTTTGGAAACTTCGTTAGAATCACTTTTTTTCCGTTCTTATTTGAGATAACTTGTTCTCTTTCATTATACTAGTTTGATAGCCTTAGACAAGCATATTATGCGCAAAGAATCTCGAAAAGAAAAAAATTTTTTTTCGAAGTTTGGAAACTTCGTTAGAATCACTTTTTTTCCGTTCTTATTTAAGATTACTGGTTCTTTTTCATTATACTAGTTTGATAGCCTCAGACAAGCATATTATGCGCAAAGAATCTCGAAAAGAAAAAAAATTTTTTTCGAAGTTTGGAAACTTCCTTAGAATCACTTTTTTTCCATTCTTATTTGAGATAACTTGTTCTCTTTCATTATACTTGTTTGATAGCCTTAGACAAGCATATTATGCGCAAAGAATCTCGAAAAGAAAAAAATTTTTTTTCGATGTTTGGAAACTTCGTTAGAATCACTTTTTTTCCGTTCTTATTTAAGATAACTGGTTCTCTTTCATTACACTAGTTTGATAGCCTCAGTAAAGCATATTATGCACAAAGAATCGCGAAAAGAAAAAAAATTTTTTTCGAAGTTTGGAAACTTTCTTAGAATCACTTTTTTTCCGTTCTTATTTGATATAACTGGTTCTCTTTCATTATACTAGTTTCGTAGCCTCAGTAAAGCATATTATGCGCAAAGAATCTGGAAAAGAAAAAAAATTTTTTTCGAAGTTTGGAAACTTCATTAGAATCACTTTTTTTCCGTTCTTATTTGAGATAACTGGTTCTCTTTCATTATACTAGTTTTATAGCCTCAGAAAAGCATATTATGCACCAAGAATCTCGAAAAGAAAAAAATTTTTTTTCGAAGTTTGGACACTTCGTTTGAATCACTTTTTTTCCGTTCTTATTTGAGATAACTGGTTCTCTTTCATTATACTAGTTTGATAGCCTCAGTAAAGGATATTATGCACAAAGAATCGCGAAAAGAAAAAAAATTTTTTTCGAAGTTTGGAAACTTCATTAGAATCACTTTTTTACCGTTCTTATTTGAGATAACTGGTTCTCTTTCATTATACTAGTTTGATAGCCTCAGTAAAGCATATTATGCGCAAAGAATCTGGAAAAGAAAAAAAATTTTTTTCGAAGTTTGGAAACGTCGTTTGAATCACTTTTTTCCGTTCTTATTTGAGATTACTGGTTCTCTTTCATTATAGTAGTTTGATAGCCTCAGAAAAGCATATTATGCACAAAGAATCTGGAAAAGAAAAAAAATTTTTTTCGAAGTTTGGAAACTTCGTTTGAATCACTTTTTTTCCGTTCTTATTTGAGATAACTGGTTCTCTTTCATTATACTAGTTTGATAGCCTCAGAAAAGCATATTATGCGCAAAGAATCTCGAAAAGAAAAAAATTTTTTTTCGAAGTTTGGAAACTTCGTTTGAACCACTTTTTTTCCGTTCTTATTTGAGATAACTGGTTCTCTTTCATTATACTAGTTTGATACCCTCAGGAAAGCATATTATGCGCAAAGAATCTGGAAAAGAAAAAAAATTTTTTTCGAAGTTTGGAAACGTCGTTTGAATAACTTTTTTCCGTTCTTATTTGAGATTACTGGTTCTCTTTCATTATAGTAGTTTGATAGCCTCAGAAAAGCATAAGAATCTCGAAAAGAAAAAAAATTTTTTTCCAAGTTTTGAAACGTCGTTTGAATCACTTTTTTCCGTTCTTATTTGAGATTACTGGTTCTCTTTCATTATACTAGTTTTATAGCCTCAGAAAAGCATATTATGCACCAAGAATCTCGAAAAGAAAAAAATTTTTTTTCGAAGTTTGGACACTTCGTTTGAATCACTTTTTTTCCGTTCTTATTTGAGATAACTGGTTCTCTTTCATTATGCTAGTTTGATAGCCTCAGTAAAGGATATTATGCACAAAGAATCGCGAAAAGAAAAAAAATTTTTTTCGAAGTTTGGAAACTTCATTAGAATCACTTTTTTACCGTTCTTATTTGAGATAACTGGTTCTCTTTCATTATACTAGTTTGATAGCCTCAGTAAAGCATATTATGCGCAAAGAATCTGGAAAAGAAAAAAAATTTTTTTCGAAGTTTGGAAACGTCGTTTGAATCACTTTTTTCCGTTCTTATTTTAGATAACTGGTTCTCTTTCATTATACTAGTTTGATGGCCTCAGTAAAGCATATTATGCGCAAAGAATCTGGAAAAGAAAAAAAAATTTTTTCGAAGTTTGGAAACGTCGTTTGAATCACTTTTTTCCGTTCTTATTTGAGATTACTGGTTCTCTTTCATTATAGTAGTTTGATAGCCTCAGAAAAGCATATTATGCACAAAGAATCTCGAAAAGAAAAAAATTTTTTTTCGAAGTTTGGAAACGTCGTTTGAATCACTTTTTTCCGTTCTTATTTGAGATTACTGGTTCTCTTTCATTATACTAGTTTGATGGCCTCAGAAAAGCATATTATGCACAAAGAATCTCGAAAAGAAAAAAATTTTTTTTCGAAGTTTGGAAACTTCGTTTGAATCACTTTTTTTCCGTTCTTATTTGAGATAACTGGTTCTCTTTCATTACACTAGTTTGATAGCCTCAGTAAAGCATATTATGCACAAAGAATCGCGAAAAGAAAAAAAATTTTTTTCGAAGTTTGGAAACTTTCTTAGAATCACTTTTTTTCCGTTCTTATTTGAGACAACTGGTTCTCTTTCATTATACTAATTTGGTAGCCTCAGTAAAGCATATTATGCGCAAAGAATCTGGAAAACAAAAAAAATTTTTTTCGAAGTTTGGAAACTTCATTAGAATCACTTTTTTTCCGTTCTTATTTGAGATAACTGGTTCTCTTTCATTATACTAGTTTGGTAGCCTCAGTAAAGCATATTATGCCCAAAGAATCTGGAAAAGAAAAAAAATTTTTTTCGAAGTTTGGAAACTTCGTTTGAATCACTTTTTTTCCGTTCTTATTTGAGATAACTGGTTCTCTTTCATTATACTAGTTTGATAGCCTCAGACAAGCATATTATGCGCAAAGAATCTCGAAAAGAAAAAAATTTTTTTTCGAAGTTTGGAAACTTCGTTAGAATCACTTTTTTTCCGTTCTTATTTGAGATAACTGGTTCTCTTTCATTATACTAGTTTGATAGCCTTAGACAAGCATATTATGCGCAAAGAATCTCGAAAAGAAAAAAATTTTTTTTCGAAGTTTGGAAACTTCCTTAGAATCACTTTTTTTCCATTCCTATTTGAGATAACTTGTTCTCTTTCATTATACTAGTTTGATAGCCTTAGACAAGCATATTATGCGCAAAGAATCTCGAAAAGAAAAAAATTTTTTTTCGAAGTTTGGAAACTTCGTTAGAATCACTTTTTTTCCGTTCTTATTTAAGATAACTTGTTCTCTTTCATTATACTATTTGATAGCCTTAGACAAGCATATTATGCGCAAAGAATCTTGAAAAGAAAAAAATTTTTTTTCGAAGTTTGGAAACTTCGTTAGAATCACTTTTATTCCGTTCTTATTTGAGATAACTGGTTCTCTTTCATTATACTAGTTTGATAGCTTCAGACAAGCATATTATGCGCAAAGAATCTCGAAAAGAAAAAATTTTTTTTCGAAGTTTGGAAACTTCGTTTGAATCACTTTTTTTCCGTTCTTATTTGAGATAACTGGTTCTCTTTCATTACACTAGTTTGATAGCCTCAGTAAAGCATATTATGCACAAAGAATCGCGAAAAGAAAAAAAATTTTTTTCGAAGTTTGGAAACTTTCTTAGAATCACTTTTTTTCCGTTCTTATTTGAGATAACTGGTTCTCTTTCATTATACTAGTTTGGTAGCCTCAGTAAAGCATATTATGCGCAAAGAATCTCGAAAAGAAAAAATTTTTTTTCGAAGTTTGGAAACTTCGTTTGAATCACTTTTTTTCCGTTCTTATTTGAGATAACTGGTTCTCTTTCATTACACTAGTTTGATAGCCTCAGTAAAGCATATTATGCACAAAGAATCGCGAAAAGAAAAAAAATTTTTTTCGAAGTTTGGAAACTTTCTTAGAATCACTTTTTTTCCGTTCTTATTTGAGATAACTGGTTCTCTTTCATTATACTAGTTTGGTAGCCTCAGTAAAGCATATTATGCGCAAAGAATCTGGAAAAGAAAAAAAATTTTTTTCGAAGTTTGGAAACTTCATTAGAATCACTTTTTTTCCGTTCTTATTTGAGATAACTGGTTCTCTTTCATTATACTAGTTTGGTAGCCTCAGTAAAGCATATTATGCCCAAAGAATCTGGAAAAGAAAAAAAATTTTTTTCGAAGTTTGGAAACTTCGTTAGAATCACTTTTTTCCCGTTCTTATTTGAGATAACTTGTTCTCTTTCATTATACTAGTTTGATAGCCTTAGACAAGCATATTATGCGCAAACAATCTCGAAAAGAAAAAAATTTTTTTTGAAGTTTGGAAACTTCGTTAGAATCACTTTTTTTCCGTTCTTATTTGAGATAACTGGTTCTCTTACATTATACTAGTTTGATAGACTGAGACAAGCATATTATGCGCAAAGAATCTCGAAAAGAAAAAAATTTTTTTTCGAAGTTTGGAAACTTCGTTAGAATCACTTTTTTTCCGTTCTTATTTGACATAACTGGTTCTCTTTCATTATACTAGTTTGATAGCCTCAGACAAGCATATTATGCGCAAAGAATCTCGAAAAGAAAAAAATTTTTTTTCGAAGTTTGGAAACTTCGTTAGAATCACTTTTTTTCCGTTCTTATTTGAGATAACTGGTTCTCTTTCATTATACTAGTTTGATAGCCTCAGACAAGCATATTATGCGCAAAGAATCTCGAAAAAAAAAAAATTTTTTTTCGAAGTTTGGAAACTTCCTTAGAATCACTTTCTTTCCATTCTTATTTGAGGTAACTTGTTCTCTTTCATTATACTTGTTTCATAGCCTTAGACAAGCATATTATGCGCAAAGAATCTCGAAAAGAAAAAAATTTTTTTTCGAAGTTTGGAAACTTCGTTAGAATCACTTTTTTTCCGTTCTTATTTGAGATAACTTGTTCTCTTTCATTATACTAGTTTGATAGCCTTAGACAAGCATATTATGCGCAAAGAATTTCGAAAAGAAAAAAATTTTTTTTCGAAGTTTGGAAACTTCGTTAGAATCACTTTTTTTCCGTTCTTATTTAAGATTACTGGTTCTCTTTCATTATACTAGTTTGATAGCCTCAGACAAGCATATTATGCGCAAAGAATCTCGAAAAGAAAAAAATTTTTTTTCGAAGTTTGGAAACTTCCTTAGAATCACTTTTTTTCCATTCTTATTTGAGATAACTTGTTCTCTTTCATTATACTAGTTTGATACCCTTAGACAAGCATATTATGCGCAAAGAATCTCGAAAAGAAAAAAATTTTTTTTCGAAGTTTGGAAACTTCGTTAGAATCACTTTTTTTCCGTTCTTATTTCAGATAACTTGTTCTCTTTCATTATACTAGTTTGATAGCCTTAGACAAGCATATTATTCGCAAAGAATCTCGAAAAGAAAAAAAATTTTTTTCGAAGTTTGGAAACTTCGTTAGAATCACTTTTTTTCCGTTCTTATTTGAGATAACTGGTTCTCTTTCATTATACTAGTTTGATAGCCACAGACAAGCATATTATGCGCAAAGAATCTCGAAAAGAAAAAAATTTTTTTTCGAAGTTTGGAAACTTCGTTAGAATCACTTTTTTTCCGTTCTTATTTGAGATAACTTGTTCTCTTTCATTATACTAGTTTGATAGCCTTAGACAAGCATATTATGCGCAAAGAATTTCGAAAAGAAAAAAATTTTTTTTCGAAGTTTGGACACTTCGTTTGAATCACTTTTTTTCCGTTCTTATTTGAGATAACTGGTTCTCTTTCATTATACTAGTTTGATAGCCTCAGTAAAGGATATTATGCACAAAGAATCGCGAAAAGAAAAAAAATTTTTTTCGAAGTTTGGAAACTTCATTAGAATCACTTTTTTACCGTTCTTATTTGAGATAACTGGTTCTCTTTCATTATACTAGTTTGATAGCCTCAGTAAAGCATATTATGCGCAAGAATCTGGAAAAGAAAAAAAATTTTTTTCGAAGTTTGGAAACGTCGTTTGAATCACTTTTTTCCGTTCTTATTTGAGATTACTGGTTCTCTTTCATTATAGTAATTTGATAGCCTCAGAAAAGCATATTATGCACAAAGAATCTCGAAAAGAAAAAAATTTTTTTTCGAAGTTTGGAAACGTCGTTTGAATCACTTTTTTCCGTTCTTATTTTAGATAACTGGTTCTCTTTCATTATACTAGTTTGATGGCCTCAGTAAAGCATATTATGCGCAAAGAATCTGGAAAAGAAAAAAAATTTTTTTCGAAGTTTGGAAACGTCGTTTGAATCACTTTTTTCCGTTCTTATTTGAGATTACTGGTTCTCTTTCATTATAGTAGTTTGATAGCCTCAGAAAAGCATATTATGCACAAAGAATCTCGAAAAGAAAAAAATTTTTTTTCGAAGTTTGGAAACGTCGTTTGAATCACTTTTTTCCGTTCTTATTTGAGATTACTGGTTCTCTTTCATTATACTAGTTTGATAGCCTCAGAAAAGCATATTATGCACAAAGAATCTCGAAAAGAAAAAAATTTTTTTTCGAAGTTTGGAAACTTCGTTTGAATCACTTTTTTTCCGTTCTTATTTGAGATAACTGGTTCTCTTTCATTACACTAGTTTGATAGCCTCAGTAAAGCATATTATGCACAAAGAATCGCGAAAAGAAAAAAAATTTTTTTCGAAGTTTGAAAACTTTCTTAGAATCACTTTTTTTCCGTTCTTATTTGAGATAACTGGTTCTCTTTCATTATACTAGTTTGGTAGCCTCAGTAAAGCATATTATGCGCAAAGAATCTGGAAAAGAAAAAAAATTTTTTTCGAAGTTTGGAAACTTCATTAGAATCACTTTTTTTCCGTTCTTATTTGAGATAACTGGTTCTCTTTCATTATACTAGTTTGGTAGCCTCAGTAAAGCATATTATGCCCAAAGAATCTGGAAAAGAAAAAAAATTTTTTTCGAATTTTGGAAATTTCGTTTGAATCACTTTTTTTCCGTTCTTATTTGAGATAACTGGTTCTCTTTCATTATACTAGTTTGATAGCCTCAGAAAAGCATATTATGCGCAAAGAATCTCGAAAAGAAAAAAAATTTTTTTCGAAGTTTGAGAACTTCGTTTGAATCACTTTTTTTCCCTTCTTATTTGAGATAACTGGTTCTCTTTCATTATACTAGTTTGATAGCCTCAATAAAGCATATTATGCCAAAAGAATCTCGAAAAGAAAAAAAATTTTTTTCGAAGTTTAGAAACTTCATTAGAATCACTTTTTTTCCGTTCTTATTTGAGATAACTGGTTCTCTTTCATTATACTAGTTTGATAGCCTCAGTAAAGCATATTATGCACAAAGAATCGCGAAAAGAAAAAAAATTTTTTTCGAAGTTTGGAAACTTCGTTTGAATCACTTTTTTTCCGTTCTTATTTGAGATAACTTGTTCTCTTTCATTATACTAGTTTGATAGCCTTAGACAAGCATATTATGCGCAAAGAATCTCGAAAAGAAAAAAATTTTTTTTCGAAGTTTGGAAACTTCGTTAGAATCACTTTTTTTCCGTTCTTATTTGAGATAACTGGTTCTCTTTCATTATACTAGTTTGATAGCCTCAGAAAAACATATTATGCGCAAAGAATCTAGAAAAGAAAAAAATTTTTTTTCGAAGATTGGAAACCTCGTTAGAATCACTTTTTTTCCGTTCTTATTTGAGATAACTGGTTCTCTTTCATTATACTAGTTTGATAGCCTTAGACAAGCATATTATGCGCAAAGAATCTCGAAAAGAAAAAAATTTTTTTTCGAAGTTTGGAAACTTCCTTAGAATCACTTTTTTTCCATTCCTATTTGAGATAACTTGTTCTCTTTCATTATACTAGTTTGATAGCCTTAGACAAGCATATTATGCGCAAAGAATCTCGAAAAGAAAAAAATTTTTTTTCGAAGTTTGGAAACTTCGTTAGAATCACTTTTTTTCCGTTCTTATTTAAGATAACTTGTTCTCTTTCATTATACTATTTGATAGCCTTAGACAAGCATATTATGCGCAAAGAATCTCGAAAAGAAAAAAATTTTTTTTCGAAGTTTGGAAACTTCGTTAGAATCACTTTTTTTCCGTTCTTATTTGAGATAACTGGTTCTCTTTCATTATACTAGTTTGATAGCCTCAGACAAGCATATTATGCGCAAAGAATCTCGAAAAGAAAAAATTTTTTTCGAAGTTTGGAAACTTCCTTAGAATCACTTTTTTTCCATTCTTATTTGAGATAACTTGTTCTCTTTCATTATACTTGTTTGATAGCCTTAGACAAGCATATTATGCGCAAAGAATCTCGAAAAGAAAAAAATTTTTTTTCGAAGTTTGGAAACTTCGTTAGAATCACTTTTTTTCCGTTCTTATTTAAGATTACTGGTTCTCTTTCATTATACTAGTTTGATAGCTTCAGACAAGCATATTATGCGCAAAGAATCTCGAAAAGAAAAAAATTTTTTTTCGAAGTTTGGAAACTTCGTTAGAATCACTTTTTTTCCGTTCTTATTTGAGATAACTTGTTCTCTTTCATTATACTAGTTTGATAGCCTTAGACAAGCATATTATGCGCAAAGAATCTCGAAAAGAAAAAAATTTTTTTTCGAAGTTTGGAAACTTCGTTAGAATCACTTTTTTTCCGTTCTTATTTAAGATTACTGGTTCTTTTTCATTATACTAGTTTGATAGCCTCAGACAAGCATATTATGCGCAAAGAATCTCGAAAAGAAAAAAAATTTTTTTCGAAGTTTGGAAACTTCCTTAGAATCACTTTTTTTCCATTCTTATTTGAGATAACTTGTTCTCTTTCATTATACTTGTTTGATAGCCTTAGACAAGCATATTATGCGCAAAGAATCTCGAAAAGAAAAAAATTTTTTTTCGATGTTTGGAAACTTCGTTAGAATCACTTTTTTTCCGTTCTTATTTAAGATAACTGGTTCTCTTTCATTACACTAGTTTGATAGCCTCAGTAAAGCATATTATGCACAAAGAATCGCGAAAAGAAAAAAAATTTTTTTCGAAGTTTGGAAACTTTCTTAGAATCACTTTTTTTCCGTTCTTATTTGATATAACTGGTTCTCTTTCATTATACTAGTTTCGTAGCCTCAGTAAAGCATATTATGCGCAAAGAATCTGGAAAAGAAAAAAAATTTTTTTCGAAGTTTGGAAACTTCATTAGAATCACTTTTTTTCCGTTCTTATTTGAGATAACTGGTTCTCTTTCATTATACTAGTTTTATAGCCTCAGAAAAGCATATTATGCACCAAGAATCTCGAAAAGAAAAAAATTTTTTTTCGAAGTTTGGACACTTCGTTTGAATCACTTTTTTTCCGTTCTTATTTGAGATAACTGGTTCTCTTTCATTATACTAGTTTGATAGCCTCAGTAAAGGATATTATGCACAAAGAATCGCGAAAAGAAAAAAAATTTTTTTCGAAGTTTGGAAACTTCATTAGAATCACTTTTTTACCGTTCTTATTTGAGATAACTGGTTCTCTTTCATTATACTAGTTTGATAGCCTCAGTAAAGCATATTATGCGCAAAGAATCTGGAAAAGAAAAAAAATTTTTTTCGAAGTTTGGAAACGTCGTTTGAATCACTTTTTTCCGTTCTTATTTGAGATTACTGGTTCTCTTTCATTATAGTAGTTTGATAGCCTCAGAAAAGCATATTATGCACAAAGAATCTGGAAAAGAAAAAAAATTTTTTTCGAAGTTTGGAAACTTCGTTTGAATCACTTTTTTTCCGTTCTTATTTGAGATAACTGGTTCTCTTTCATTATACTAGTTTGATAGCCTCAGAAAAGCATATTATGCGCAAAGAATCTCGAAAAGAAAAAAATTTTTTTTCGAAGTTTGGAAACTTCGTTTGAACCACTTTTTTTCCGTTCTTATTTGAGATAACTGGTTCTCTTTCATTATACTAGTTTGATACCCTCAGGAAAGCATATTATGCGCAAAGAATCTGGAAAAGAAAAAAAATTTTTTTCGAAGTTTGGAAACGTCGTTTGAATAACTTTTTTCCGTTCTTATTTGAGATTACTGGTTCTCTTTCATTATAGTAGTTTGATAGCCTCAGAAAAGCATAAGAATCTCGTAAAGAAAAAAATTTTTTTTCCAAGTTTTGAAACGTCGTTTGAATCACTTTTTTCCGTTCTTATTTGAGATTACTGGTTCTCTTTCATTATACTAGTTTTATAGCCTCAGAAAAGCATATTATGCACCAAGAATCTCGAAAAGAAAAAAATTTTTTTTCGAAGTTTGGACACTTCGTTTGAATCACTTTTTTTCCGTTCTTATTTGAGATAACTGGTTCTCTTTCATTATGCTAGTTTGATAGCCTCAGTAAAGGATATTATGCACAAAGAATCGCGAAAAGAAAAAAAATTTTTTTCGAAGTTTGGAAACTTCATTAGAATCACTTTTTTACCGTTCTTATTTGAGATAACTGGTTCTCTTTCATTATACTAGTTTGATAGCCTCAGTAAAGCATATTATGCGCAAAGAATCTGGAAAAGAAAAAAAATTTTTTTCGAAGTTTGGAAACGTCGTTTGAATCACTTTTTTCCGTTCTTATTTGAGATTACTGGTTCTCTTTCATTATAGTAGTTTGATAGCCTCAGAAAAGCATATTATGCACAAAGAATCTCGAAAAGAAAAAAATTTTTTTTCGAAGTTTGGAAACGTCGTTTGAATCACTTTTTTCCGTTCTTATTTTAGATAACTGGTTCTCTTTCATTATACTAGTTTGATGGCCTCAGTAAAGCATATTATGCGCAAAGAATCTGGAAAAGAAAAAAAAATTTTTTCGAAGTTTGGAAACGTCGTTTGAATCACTTTTTTCCGTTCTTATTTGAGATTACTGGTTCTCTTTCATTATAGTAGTTTGATAGCCTCAGAAAAGCATATTATGCACAAAGAATCTCGTAAAGAAAAAAATTTTTTTTCGAAGTTTGGAAACGTCGTTTGAATCACTTTTTTCCGTTCTTATTTGAGATTACTGGTTCTCTTTCATTATACTAGTTTGATGGCCTCAGAAAAGCATATTATGCACAAAGAATCTCGAAAAGAAAAAAATTTTTTTTCGAAGTTTGGAAACTTCGTTTGAATCACTTTTTTTCCGTTCTTATTTGAGATAACTGGTTCTCTTTCATTACACTAGTTTGATAGCCTCAGTAAAGCATATTATGCACAAAGAATCGCGAAAAGAAAAAAAATTTTTTTCGAAGTTTGGAAACTTTCTTAGAATCACTTTTTTTCCGTTCTTATTTGAGACAACTGGTTCTCTTTCATTATACTAGTTTGGTAGCCTCAGTAAAGCATATTATGCGCAAAGAATCTGGAAAACAAAAAAAATTTTTTTCGAAGTTTGGAAACTTCGTTAGAATCACTTTTTTTCCGTTCTTATTTGAGATAACTTGTTCTCTTTCATTATACTAGTTTGATAGCCTTAGACAAGCATATTATGCGCAAAGAATTTCGAAAAGAAAAAAATTTTTTTTCGAAGTTTGGAAACTTCGTTAGAATCACTTTTTTTCCGTTCTTATTTAAGATTACTGGTTCTCTTTCATTATACTAGTTTGATAGCCTCAGACAAGCATATTATGCGCAAAGAATCTCGAAAAGAAAAAAATTTTTTTTCGAAGTTTGGAAACTTCCTTAGAATCACTTTTTTTCCATTCTTATTTGAGATAACTTGTTCTCTTTCATTATACTAGTTTGATACCCTTAGACAAGCATATTATGCGCAAAGAATCTCGAAAAGAAAAAAATTTTTTTTCGAAGTTTGGAAACTTCGTTAGAATCACTTTTTTTCCGTTCTTATTTCAGATAACTTGTTCTCTTTCATTATACTAGTTTGATAGCCTTAGACAAGCATATTATTCGCAAAGAATCTCGAAAAGAAAAAAAATTTTTTTCGAAGTTTGGAAACTTCGTTAGAATCACTTTTTTTCCGTTCTTATTTGAGATAACTGGTTCTCTTTCATTATACTAGTTTGATAGCCACAGACAAGCATATTATGCGCAAAGAATCTCGAAAAGAAAAAAATTTTTTTTCGAAGTTTGGAAACTTCGTTAGAATCGCTTTTTTTCCGTTCTTATTTGAGATAACTTGTTCTCTTTCATTATACTAGTTTGATAGCCTTAGACAAGCATATTATGCGCAAAGAATTTCGAAAAGAAAAAAATTTTTTTTCGAAGTTTGGACACTTCGTTTGAATCACTTTTTTTCCGTTCTTATTTGAGATAACTGGTTCTCTTTCATTATACTAGTTTGATAGCCTCAGTAAAGGATATTATGCACAAAGAATCGCGAAAAGAAAAAAAATTTTTTTCGAAGTTTGGAAACTTCATTAGAGTCACTTTTTTACCGTTCTTATTTGAGATAACTGGTTCTCTTTCATTATACTAGTTTGATAGCCTCAGTAAAGCATATTATGCGCAAGAATCTGGAAAAGAAAAAAAATTTTTTTCGAAGTTTGGAAACGTCGTTTGAATCACTTTTTTCCGTTCTTATTTGAGATTACTGGTTCTCTTTCATTATAGTAATTTGATAGCCTCAGAAAAGCATATTATGCACAAAGAATCTCGAAAAGAAAAAAATTTTTTTTCGAAGTTTGGAAACGTCGTTTGAATCACTTTTTTCCGTTCTTATTTTAGATAACTGGTTCTCTTTCATTATACTAGTTTGATGGCCTCAGTAAAGCATATTATGCGCAAAGAATCTGGAAAAGAAAAAAAATTTTTTTCGAAGTTTGGAAACGTCGTTTGAATCACTTTTTTCCGTTCTTATTTGAGATTACTGGTTCTCTTTCATTATAGTAGTTTGATAGCCTCAGAAAAGCATATTATGCACAAAGAATCTCGAAAAGAAAAAAATTTTTTTTCGAAGTTTGGAAACGTCGTTTGAATCACTTTTTTCCGTTCTTATTTGAGATTACTGGTTCTCTTTCATTATACTAGTTTGATAGCCTCAGAAAAGCATATTATGCACAAAGAATCTCGAAAAGAAAAAAATTTTTTTTCGAAGTTTGGAAACTTCGTTTGAATCACTTTTTTTCCGTTCTTATTTGAGATAACTGGTTCTCTTTCATTACACTAGTTTGATAGCCTCAGTAAAGCATATTATGCACAAAGAATCGCGAAAAGAAAAAAAATTTTTTTCGAAGTTTGGAAACTTTCTTAGAATCACTTTTTTTCCGTTCTTATTTGAGATAACTGGTTCTCTTTCATTATACTAGTTTGGTAGCCTCAGTAAAGCATATTATGCGCAAAGAATCTGGAAAAGAAAAAAAATTTTTTTCGAAGTTTGGAAACTTCATTAGAATCACTTTTTTTCCGTTCTTATTTGAGATAACTGGTTCTCTTTCATTATACTAGTTTGGTAGCCTCAGTAAAGCATATTATGCCCAAAGAATCTGGAAAAGAAAAAAAATTTTTTTCGAATTTTGGAAATTTCGTTTGAATCACTTTTTTTCCGTTCTTATTTGAGATAACTGGTTCTCTTTCATTATACTAGTTTGATAGCCTCAGAAAAGCATATTATGCGCAAAGAATCTCGAAAAGAAAAAAAATTTTTTTCGAAGTTTGAGAACTTCGTTTGAATCACTTTTTTTCCCTTCTTATTTGAGATAACTGGTTCTCTTTCATTATACTAGTTTGATAGCCTCAATAAAGCATATTATGCCAAAAGAATCTCGAAAAGAAAAAAAATTTTTTTCGAAGTTTAGAAACTTCATTAGAATCACTTTTTTTCCGTTCTTATTTGAGATAACTGGTTCTCTTTCATTATACTAGTTTGATAGCCTCAGTAAAGCATATTATGCACAAAGAATCGCGAAAAGAAAAAAAATTTTTTTCGAAGTTTGGAAACTTCGTTTGAATCACTTTTTTTCCGTTCTTATTTGAGATAACTTGTTCTCTTTCATTATACTAGTTTGATAGCCTTAGACAAGCATATTATGCGCAAAGAATCTCGAAAAGAAAAAAATTTTTTTTCGAAGTTTGGAAACTTCGTTAGAATCACTTTTTTTCCGTTCTTATTTGAGATAACTGGTTCTCTTTCATTATACTAGTTTGATAGCCTCAGAAAAACATATTATGCGCAAAGAATCTAGAAAAGAAAAAAATTTTTTTTCGAAGATTGGAAACCTCGTTAGAATCACTTTTTTTCCGTTCTTATTTGAGATAACTGGTTCTCTTTCATTATACTAGTTTGATAGCCTTAGACAAGCATATTATGCGCAAAGAATCTCGAAAAGAAAAAATTTTTTTTTCGAAGTTTGGAAACTTCCTTAGAATCACTTTTTTTCCATTCCTATTTGAGATAACTTGTTCTCTTTCATTATACTAGTTTGATAGCCTTAGACAAGCATATTATGCGCAAAGAATCTCGAAAAGAAAAAAATTTTTTTTCGAAGTTTGGAAACTTCGTTAGAATCACTTTTTTTCCGTTCTTATTTAAGATAACTTGTTCTCTTTCATTATACTATTTGATAGCCTTAGACAAGCATATTATGCGCAAAGAATCTCGAAAAGAAAAAAATTTTTTTTCGAAGTTTGGAAACTTCGTTAGAATCACTTTTTTTCCGTTCTTATTTGAGATAACTGGTTCTCTTTCATTATACTAGTTTGATAGCCTCAGACAAGCATATTATGCGCAAAGAATCTCGAAAAGAAAAAATTTTTTTCGAAGTTTGGAAACTTCCTTAGAATCACTTTTTTTCCATTCTTATTTGAGATAACTTGTTCTCTTTCATTATACTTGTTTGATAGCCTTAGACAAGCATATTATGCGCAAAGAATCTCGAAAAGAAAAAAATTTTTTTTCGAAGTTTGGAAACTTCGTTAGAATCACTTTTTTTCCGTTCTTATTTAAGATTACTGGTTCTCTTTCATTATACTAGTTTGATAGCTTCAGACAAGCATATTATGCGCAAAGAATCTCGAAAAGAAAAAAATTTTTTTTCGAAGTTTGGAAACTTCGTTAGAATCACTTTTTTTCCGTTCTTATTTGAGATAACTTGTTGTCTTTCATTATACTAGTTTGATAGCCTTAGACAAGCATATTATGCGCAAAGAATCTCGAAAAGAAAAAAATTTTTTTTCGAAGTTTGGAAACTTCGTTAGAATCACTTTTTTTCCGTTCTTATTTAAGATTACTGGTTCTTTTTCATTATACTAGTTTGATAGCCTCAGACAAGCATATTATGCGCAAAGAATCTCGAAAAGAAAAAAAATTTTTTTCGAAGTTTGGAAACTTCCTTAGAATCACTTTTTTTCCATTCTTATTTGAGATAACTTGTTCTCTTTCATTATACTTGTTTGATAGCCTTAGACAAGCATATTATGCGCAAAGAATCTCGAAAAGAAAAAAATTTTTTTTCGATGTTTGGAAACTTCGTTAGAATCACTTTTTTTCCGTTCTTATTTAAGATAACTGGTTCTCTTTCATTACACTAGTTTGATAGCCTCAGTAAAGCATATTATGCACAAAGAATCGCGAAAAGAAAAAAAATTTTTTTCGAAGTTTGGAAACTTTCTTAGAATCACTTTTTTTCCGTTCTTATTTGATATAACTGGTTCTCTTTCATTATACTAGTTTCGTAGCCTCAGTAAAGCATATTATGCGCAAAGAATCTGGAAAAGAAAAAAAATTTTTTTCGAAGTTTGGAAACTTCATTAGAATCACTTTTTTTCCGTTCTTATTTGAGATAACTGGTTCTCTTTCATTATACTAGTTTTATAGCCTCAGAAAAGCATATTATGCACCAAGAATCTCGAAAAGAAAAAAATTTTTTTTCGAAGTTTGGACACTTCGTTTGAATCACTTTTTTTCCGTTCTTATTTGAGATAACTGGTTCTCTTTCATTATACTAGTTTGATAGCCTCAGTAAAGGATATTATGCACAAAGAATCGCGAAAAGAAAAAAAATTTTTTTCGAAGTTTGGAAACTTCGTTAGAATCACTTTTTTTCCGTTCTTATTTAAGATTACTGGTTCTCTTTCATTATACTAGTTTGATAGCCTCAGACAAGCATATTATGCGCAAAGAATCTCGAAAAGAAAAAAATTTTTTTTCGAAGTTTGGAAACTTCCTTAGAATCACTTTTTTTCCATTCTTATTTGAGATAACTTGTTCTCTTTCATTATACTAGTTTGATACCCTTAGACAAGCATATTATGCGCAAAGAATCTCGAAAAGAAAAAAATTTTTTTTCGAAGTTTGGAAACTTCGTTAGAATCACTTTTTTTCCGTTCTTATTTCAGATAACTTGTTCTCTTTCATTATACTAGTTTGATAGCCTTAGACAAGCATATTATTCGCAAAGAATCTCGAAAAGAAAAAAAATTTTTTTCGAAGTTTGGAAACTTCGTTAGAATCACTTTTTTTCCGTTCTTATTTGAGATAACTGGTTCTCTTTCATTATACTAGTTTGATAGCCACAGACAAGCATATTATGCGCAAAGAATCTCGAAAAGAAAAAAATTTTTTTTCGAAGTTTGGAAACTTCGTTAGAATCACTTTTTTTCCGTTCTTATTTGAGATAACTTGTTCTCTTTCATTATACTAGTTTGATAGCCTTAGACAAGCATATTATGCGCAAAGAATTTCGAAAAGAAAAAAATTTTTTTTCGAAGTTTGGACACTTCGTTTGAATCACTTTTTTTCCGTTCTTATTTGAGATAACTGGTTCTCTTTCATTATACTAGTTTGATAGCCTCAGTAAAGGATATTATGCACAAAGAATCGCGAAAAGAAAAAAAATTTTTTTCGAAGTTTGGAAACTTCATTAGAGTCACTTTTTTACCGTTCTTATTTGAGATAACTGGTTCTCTTTCATTATACTAGTTTGATAGCCTCAGTAAAGCATATTATGCGCAAGAATCTGGAAAAGAAAAAAAATTTTTTTCGAAGTTTGGAAACGTCGTTTGAATCACTTTTTTCCGTTCTTATTTGAGATTACTGGTTCTCTTTCATTATAGTAATTTGATAGCCTCAGAAAAGCATATTATGCACAAAGAATCTCGAAAAGAAAAAAATTTTTTTTCGAAGTTTGGAAACGTCGTTTGAATCACTTTTTTCCGTTCTTATTTTAGATAACTGGTTCTCTTTCATTATACTAGTTTGATGGCCTCAGTAAAGCATATTATGCGCAAAGAATCTGGAAAAGAAAAAAAATTTTTTTCGAAGTTTGGAAACGTCGTTTGAATCACTTTTTTCCGTTCTTATTTGAGATTACTGGTTCTCTTTCATTATAGTAGTTTGATAGCCTCAGAAAAGCATATTATGCACAAAGAATCTCGAAAAGAAAAAAATTTTTTTTCGAAGTTTGGAAACGTCGTTTGAATCACTTTTTTCCGTTCTTATTTGAGATTACTGGTTCTCTTTCATTATACTAGTTTGATAGCCTCAGAAAAGCATATTATGCACAAAGAATCTCGAAAAGAAAAAAATTTTTTTTCGAAGTTTGGAAACTTCGTTTGAATCACTTTTTTTCCGTTCTTATTTGAGATAACTGGTTCTCTTTCATTACACTAGTTTGATAGCCTCAGTAAAGCATATTATGCACAAAGAATCGCGAAAAGAAAAAAAATTTTTTTCGAAGTTTGGAAACTTTCTTAGAATCACTTTTTTTCCGTTCTTATTTGAGATAACTGGTTCTCTTTCATTATACTAGTTTGGTAGCCTCAGTAAAGCATATTATGCGCAAAGAATCTGGAAAAGAAAAAAAATTTTTTTCGAAGTTTGGAAACTTCATTAGAATCACTTTTTTTCCGTTCTTATTTGAGATAACTGGTTCTCTTTCATTATACTAGTTTGGTAGCCTCAGTAAAGCATATTATGCCCAAAGAATCTGGAAAAGAAAAAAAATTTTTTTCGAATTTTGGAAATTTCGTTTGAATCACTTTTTTTCCGTTCTTATTTGAGATAACTGGTTCTCTTTCATTATACTAGTTTGATAGCCTCAGAAAAGCATATTATGCGCAAAGAATCTCGAAAAGAAAAAAAATTTTTTTCGAAGTTTGAGAACTTCGTTTGAATCACTTTTTTTCCCTTCTTATTTGAGATAACTGGTTCTCTTTCATTATACTAGTTTGATAGCCTCAATAAAGCATATTATGCCAAAAGAATCTCGAAAAGAAAAAAAATTTTTTTCGAAGTTTAGAAACTTCATTAGAATCACTTTTTTTCCGTTCTTATTTGAGATAACTGGTTCTCTTTCATTATACTAGTTTGATAGCCTCAGTAAAGCATATTATGCACAAAGAATCGCGAAAAGAAAAAAAATTTTTTTCGAAGTTTGGAAACTTCGTTTGAATCACTTTTTTTCCGTTCTTATTTGAGATAACTTGTTCTCTTTCATTATACTAGTTTGATAGCCTTAGACAAGCATATTATGCGCAAAGAATCTCGAAAAGAAAAAAATTTTTTTTCGAAGTTTGGAAACTTCGTTAGAATCACTTTTTTTCCGTTCTTATTTGAGATAACTGGTTCTCTTTCATTATACTAGTTTGATAGCCTCAGAAAAACATATTATGCGCAAAGAATCTAGAAAAGAAAAAAATTTTTTTTCGAAGATTGGAAACCTCGTTAGAATCACTTTTTTTCCGTTCTTATTTGAGATAACTGGTTCTCTTTCATTATACTAGTTTGATAGCCTTAGACAAGCATATTATGCGCAAAGAATCTCGAAAAGAAAAAAATTTTTTTTCGAAGTTTGGAAACTTCCTTAGAATCACTTTTTTTCCATTCCTATTTGAGATAACTTGTTCTCTTTCATTATACTAGTTTGATAGCCTTAGACAAGCATATTATGCGCAAAGAATCTCGAAAAGAAAAAAATTTTTTTTCGAAGTTTGGAAACTTCGTTAGAATCACTTTTTTTCCGTTCTTATTTAAGATAACTTGTTCTCTTTCATTATACTATTTGATAGCCTTAGACAAGCATATTATGCGCAAAGAATCTCGAAAAGAAAAAAATTTTTTTTCGAAGTTTGGAAACTTCGTTAGAATCACTTTTTTTCCGTTCTTATTTGAGATAACTGGTTCTCTTTCATTATACTAGTTTGATAGCCTCAGACAAGCATATTATGCGCAAAGAATCTCGAAAAGAAAAAATTTTTTTCGAAGTTTGGAAACTTCCTTAGAATCACTTTTTTTCCATTCTTATTTGAGATAACTTGTTCTCTTTCATTATACTTGTTTGATAGCCTTAGACAAGCATATTATGCGCAAAGAATCTCGAAAAGAAAAAAATTTTTTTTCGAAGTTTGGAAACTTCGTTAGAATCACTTTTTTTCCGTTCTTATTTAAGATTACTGGTTCTCTTTCATTATACTAGTTTGATAGCTTCAGACAAGCATATTATGCGCAAAGAATCTCGAAAAGAAAAAAATTTTTTTTCGAAGTTTGGAAACTTCGTTAGAATCACTTTTTTTCCGTTCTTATTTGAGATAACTTGTTGTCTTTCATTATACTAGTTTGATAGCCTTAGACAAGCATATTATGCGCAAAGAATCTCGAAAAGAAAAAAATTTTTTTTCGAAGTTTGGAAACTTCGTTAGAATCACTTTTTTTCCGTTCTTATTTAAGATTACTGGTTCTTTTTCATTATACTAGTTTGATAGCCTCAGACAAGCATATTATGCGCAAAGAATCTCGAAAAGAAAAAAAATTTTTTTCGAAGTTTGGAAACTTCCTTAGAATCACTTTTTTTCCATTCTTATTTGAGATAACTTGTTCTCTTTCATTATACTTGTTTGATAGCCTTAGACAAGCATATTATGCGCAAAGAATCTCGAAAAGAAAAAAAATTTTTTTCGATGTTTGGAAACTTCGTTAGAATCACTTTTTTTCCGTTCTTATTTAAGATAACTGGTTCTCTTTCATTACACTAGTTTGATAGCCTCAGTAAAGCATATTATGCACAAAGAATCGCGAAAAGAAAAAAAATTTTTTTCGAAGTTTGGAAACTTTCTTAGAATCACTTTTTTTCCGTTCTTATTTGATATAACTGGTTCTCTTTCATTATACTAGTTTCGTAGCCTCAGTAAAGCATATTATGCGCAAAGAATCTGGAAAAGAAAAAAAATTTTTTTCGAAGTTTGGAAACTTCATTAGAATCACTTTTTTTCCGTTCTTATTTGAGATAACTGGTTCTCTTTCATTATACTAGTTTTATAGCCTCAGAAAAGCATATTATGCACCAAGAATCTCGAAAAGAAAAAAATTTTTTTTCGAAGTTTGGACACTTCGTTTGAATCACTTTTTTTCCGTTCTTATTTGAGATAACTGGTTCTCTTTCATTATACTAGTTTGATAGCCTCAGTAAAGGATATTATGCACAAAGAATCGCGAAAAGAAAAAAAATTTTTTTCGAAGTTTGGAAACTTCATTAGAATCACTTTTTTACCGTTCTTATTTGAGATAACTGGTTCTCTTTCATTATACTAGCTTGATAGCCTCAGTAAAGCATATTATGCGCAAAGAATCTGGAAAAGAAAAAAAATTTTTTTCGAAGTTTGGAAACGTCGTTTGAATCACTTTTTTCCGTTCTTATTTGAGATTACTGGTTCTCTTTCATTATAGTAGTTTGATAGCCTCAGAAAAGCATATTATGCACAAAGAATCTGGAAAAGAAAAAAAATTTTTTTCGAAGTTTGGAAACTTCGTTTGAATCACTTTTTTTCCGTTCTTATTTGAGATAACTGGTTCTCTTTCATTATACTAGTTTGATAGCCTCAGAAAAGCATATTATGCGCAAAGAATCTCGAAAAGAAAAAAATTTTTTTTCGAAGTTTGGAAACTTCGTTTGAACCACTTTTTTTCCGTTCTTATTTGAGATAACTGGTTCTCTTTCATTATACTAGTTTGATACCCTCAGGAAAGCATATTATGCGCAAAGAATCTGGAAAAGAAAAAAAATTTTTTTCGAAGTTTGGAAACGTCGTTTGAATAACTTTTTTCCGTTCTTATTTGAGATTACTGGTTCTCTTTCATTATAGTAGTTTGATAGCCTCAGAAAAGCATAAGAATCTCGTAAAGAAAAAAATTTTTTTTCCAAGTTTTGAAACGTCGTTTGAATCACTTTTTTCCGTTCTTATTTGAGATTACTGGTTCTCTTTCATTATACTAGTTTTATAGCCTCAGAAAAGCATATTATGCACCAAGAATCTCGAAAAGAAAAAAATTTTTTTTCGAAGTTTGGACACTTCGTTTGAATCACTTTTTTTCCGTTCTTATTTGAGATAACTGGTTCTCTTTCATTATGCTAGTTTGATAGCCTCAGTAAAGGATATTATGCACAAAGAATCGCGAAAAGAAAAAAAATTTTTTTCGAAGTTTGGAAACTTCATTAGAATCACTTTTTTACCGTTCTTATTTGAGATAACTGGTTCTCTTTCATTATACTAGTTTGATAGCCTCAGTAAAGCATATTATGCGCAAAGAATCTGGAAAAGAAAAAAAATTTTTTTCGAAGTTTGGAAACGTCGTTTGAATCACTTTTTTCCGTTCTTATTTGAGATTACTGGTTCTCTTTCATTATAGTAGTTTGATAGCCTCAGAAAAGCATATTATGCACAAAGAATCTCGAAAAGAAAAAAATTTTTTTTCGAAGTTTGGAAACGTCGTTTGAATCACTTTTTTCCGTTCTTATTTTAGATAACTGGTTCTCTTTCATTATACTAGTTTGATGGCCTCAGTAAAGCATATTATGCGCAAAGAATCTGGAAAAGAAAAAAAAATTTTTTCGAAGTTTGGAAACGTCGTTTGAATCACTTTTTTCCGTTCTTATTTGAGATTACTGGTTCTCTTTCATTATAGTAGTTTGATAGCCTCAGAAAAGCATATTATGCACAAAGAATCTCGAAAAGAAAAAAATTTTTTTTCGAAGTTTGGAAACGTCGTTTGAATCACTTTTTTCCGTTCTTATTTGAGATTACTGGTTCTCTTTCATTATACTAATTTGATGGCCTCAGAAAAGCATATTATGCACAAAGAATCTCGAAAAGAAAAAAATTTTTTTTCGAAGTTTGGAAACTTCGTTTGAATCACTTTTTTTCCGTTCTTATTTGAGATAACTGGTTCTCTTTCATTACACTAGTTTGATAGCCTCAGTAAAGCATATTATGCACAAAGAATCGCGAAAAGAAAAAAAATTTTTTTCGAAGTTTGGAAACTTTCTTAGAATCACTTTTTTTCCGTTCTTATTTGAGACAACTGGTTCTCTTTCATTATACTAGTTTGGTAGCCTCAGTAAAGCATATTATGCGCAAAGAATCTGGAAAACAAAAAAAATTTTTTTCGAAGTTTGGAAACTTCATTAGAATCACTTTTTTTCCGTTCTTATTTGAGATAACTGGTTCTCTTTCATTATACTAGTTTGGTAGCCTCAGTAAAGCATATTATGCCCAAAGAATCTGGAAAAGAAAAAAAATTTTTTTCGAAGTTTGGAAACTTCGTTTGAATCACTTTTTTTCCGTTCTTATTTGAGATAACTGGTTCTCTTTCATTATACTAGTTTGATAGCCTCAGACAAGCATATTATGCGCAAAGAATCTCGAAAAGAAAAAAATTTTTTTTCGAAGTTTGGAAACTTCGTTAGAATCACTTTTTTTCCGTTCTTATTTGAGATAACTGGTTCTCTTTCATTATACTAGTTTGATAGCCTTAGACAAGCATATTATGCGCAAAGAATCTCGAAAAGAAAAAAATTTTTTTTCGAAGTTTGGAAACTTCCTTAGAATCACTTTTTTTCCATTCCTATTTGAGATAAATTGTTCTCTTTCATTATACTAGTTTGATAGCCTTAGACAAGCATATTATGCGCAAAGAATCTCGAAAAGAAAAAAATTTTTTTTCGAAGTTTGGAAACTTCGTTAGAATCACTTTTTTTCCGTTCTTATTTAAGATAACTTGTTCTCTTTCATTATACTATTTGATAGCCTTAGACAAGCATATTATGCGCAAAGAATCTTGAAAAGAAAAAAATTTTTTTTCGAAGTTTGGAAACTTCGTTAGAATCACTTTTATTCCGTTCTTATTTGAGATAACTGGTTCTCTTTCATTATACTAGTTTGATAGCTTCAGACAAGCATATTATGCGCAAAGAATCTCGAAAAGAAAAAATTTTTTTTCGAAGTTTGGAAACTTCGTTTGAATCACTTTTTTTCCGTTCTTATTTGAGATAACTGGTTCTCTTTCATTACACTAGTTTGATAGCCTCAGTAAAGCATATTATGCACAAAGAATCGCGAAAAGAAAAAAAATTTTTTTCGAAGTTTGGAAACTTTCTTAGAATCACTTTTTTTCCGTTCTTATTTGAGATAACTGGTTCTCTTTCATTATACTAGTTTGGTAGCCTCAGTAAAGCATATTATGCGCAAAGAATCTGGAAAAGAAAAAAAATTTTTTTCGAAGTTTGGAAACTTCATTAGAATCACTTTTTTTCCGTTCTTATTTGAGATAACTGGTTCTCTTTCATTATACTAGTTTGGTAGCCTCAGTAAAGCATATTATGCCCAAAGAATCTGGAAAAGAAAAAAAATTTTTTTCGAAGTTTGGAAACTTCGTTTGAATCACTTTTTTTCCGTTCTTATTTGAGATAACTGGTTCTCTTTCATTATACTAGTTTGATAGCCTCAGAAAAGCATATTATGCGCAAAGAATCTCGAAAAGAAAAAAAATTTTTTTCGAAGTTTGGATACTTCGTTTGAATCACTTTTTTTCCGTTCTTATTTGAGATAACTTGTTCTCTTTCATTATACTAGTTTGATAGCCTTAGACAAGCATATTATGCGCAAAGAATCTCGAAAAGAAAAAAATTTTTTTTCGAAGTTTGGAAACTTCGTTAGAATCACTTTTTTTCCGTTCTTATTTGAGATAACTGGTTCTCTTTCATTATACTAGTTTGATAGCCTCAGAAAAACATAGGTATGCGCAAAGAATCTCGAAAAGAAAAAAATTTTTTTTCGAAGTTTGGAAACTTCGTTAGAATCACTTTTTTTCCGTTCTTATTTGAGATAACTGGTTATATTATACTAGTTTATTAGCCTCAGACAAGCATATTATGCGCAAAGAATCTCGAAAAGAAAAAAATTTTTTTTCGTAGTTTGGAAACTTCGTTAGAATCACTTTTTTTCCGTTCTTATTTGAGATAACTGGTTCTCTTTCATTATACTAGTTTGATAGCCTTAGACAAGCATATTATGCGCAAAGAATCTCGAAAAAAAAAAATTTTTTTTCGAAGTTTGGAAACTTCCTTAGAATCACTTTTTTTCCATTCCTATTTGAGATAACTTGTTCTCTTTCATTATACTAGTTTGATAGCCTTAGACAAGCATATTATGCGATAAGAATCTCGAAAAGAAAAAAATTTTTTTTCGAAGTTTGGAAACTTCGTTAGAATCACTTTTTTTCCGTTCTTATTTAAGATAACTTGTTCTCTTTCATTATACTATTTGATAGCCTTAGACAAGCATATTATGCGCAAAGAATCTCGAAAAGAAAAAAATTTTTTTTCGAAGTTTGGAAACTTCGTTAGAATCACTTTTATTCCGTTCTTATTTGAGATAACTGGTTCTCTTTCATTATACTAGTTTGATAGCTTCAGACAAGCATATTATGCGCAAAGAATCTCGAAAAGAAAAAATTTTTTTTCGAAGTTTGGAAACTTCGTAAGAATCACTTTTTTTCCGTTCTTATTTGAGATAACTTGTTCTCTTTCATTATACTAGTTTGATAGCCTTAGACAAGCATATTATGCGCAAAGAATCTCGAAAAGAAAAAAATTTTTTTTCGAAGTTTGGAAACTTCGTTAGAATCACTTTTTTTCCGTTCTTATTTAAGATTACTGGTTCTTTTTCATTATACTAGTTTGATAGCCTCAGACAAGCATATTATGCGCAAAGAATCTCGAAAAGAAAAAAAATTTTTTTCGAAGTTTGGAAACTTCCTTAGAATCACTTTTTTTCCATTCTTATTTGAGATAACTTGTTCTCTTTCATTATACTTGTTTGATAGCCTTAGACAAGCATATTATGCGCAAAGAATCTCGAAAAGAAAAAAATTTTTTTTCGAAGTTTGGAAACTTCGTTAGAATCACTTTTTTTCCGTTCTTATTTAAGATTACTGGTTCTCTTTCATTATACTAGTTTGATAGCCTCAGACAAGCATATTATGCGCAAAGAATCTCGAAAAGAAAAAAATTTTTTTTCGAAGTTTGCTAAATTCGTTAGAATCACTTTTTTTCCGTTCTTATTTGAGATAACATGTTCTCTTTCATTATACTAGTTTGATAGTCTTAGACAAGCATATTATGCGCAAAGAATCTCGAAAAGAACAAAATTTTTTTTCGAAGTTTGGAAACTTCGTTAGAATCACTTTTTTTCCGTTCTTATTTAAGATTACTGGTTCTCTTTCATTATACTGGTTTGATAGCCTCAGACAAGCATATTATGCGCAAAGAATCTCGAAAAGAAAAAAATTTAATTTCGAAGTTTGGAAACTTCGTTAGAATCACTTTTTTTCCGTTCTTATTTGAGATAACTGGTTCTCTTTCATTATACTAGTTTGATAACCTCAGAAAAGCATATTATGCGCAAAGAATCTCTAAAAGAAAAAAATTTTTTTTCGAAGTTTGGAAACTTCGTTAGAATCACTTTTTTTCCGTTCTTATTTGAGATAACTGGTTCTCTTTCATTATACTAGTTTGATAGCCTCAGAAAAGCATAGGTATGCGCAAAGAATCTCGAAAAGAAAAAAATTTTTTTTCGAAGTTTGGAAACTTCGTTAGAATCACTTTTTTCCGTTCTTATTTGAGATAACTGGTTCTCTTTCATTATACTAGTTTGATAGCCTCAGACAAGCATATTATGCGCAAAGAATCTCGAAAAGAAAAAAATTTTTTTTCGAAGTTTGGTAACTTCCTTAGAATCACTTTTTTTCCATTCTTATTTGAGATAACTTGTTCTCTTTCATTATACTTGTTTGATAGCCTTAGACAAGCATATTATGCGCAAAGAATCTCGAAAAGAAAAAAATTTTTTTTCCAAGTTTGGAAACTTCGTTAGAATCACTTTTTTTCCGTTCTTATTTAAGATTACTGGTTCTCTTTCATTATACTAGTTTGATAGCCTCAGACAAGCATATTATGCGCAAAGAATCTCGAAAAGAAAAAAATTTTTTTTCGAAGTTTGGAAACTTCGTTAGAATCACTTTTTTCCCGTTCTTATTTGAGATAACTTGTTCTCTTTCATTATACTAGTTTGATAGCCTTAGACAAGCATATTATGCGCAAAGAATCTCGAAAAGAAAAAAATTTTTTTTGAAGTTTGGAAACTTCGTTAGAATCACTTTTTTTCCGTTCTTATTTGAGATAACTGGTTCTCTTACATTATACTAGTTTGATAGACTGAGACAAGCATATTATGCGCAAAGAATCTCGAAAAGAAAAAAATTTTTTTTCAAAGTTTGGAAACTTCGTTAGAATCACTTTTTTTCCGTTCTTATTTGAGATAACTGGTTCTCTTTCATTATACTAGTTTGATAGCCTCAGACAAGCATATTATGCGCAAAGAATCTCGAAAAAAAAAAAATTTTTTTTCGAAGTTTGGAAACTTCCTTAGAATCACTTTCTTTCCATTCTTATTTGAGGTAACTTGTTCTCTTTCATTATACTTGTTTGATAGCCTTAGACAAGCATATTATGCGCAAAGAATCTCGAAAAGAAAAAAATTTTTTTTCGAAGTTTGGAAACTTCGTTAGAATCACTTTTTTTCCGTTCTTATTTGAGATAACTTGTTCTCTTTCATTATACTAGTTTGATAGCCTTAGACAAGCATATTATGCGCAAAGAAATTCGAAAAGAAAAAAATTTTTTTTCGAAGTTTGGAAACTTCGTTAGAATCACTTTTTTTCCGTTCTTATTTAAGATTACTGGTTCTCTTTCATTATACTAGTTTGATAGCCTCAGACAAGCATATTATGCGCAAAGAATCTCGAAAAGAAAAAAATTTTTTTTCGAAGTTTGGAAACTTCCTTAGAATCACTTTTTTTCCATTCTTATTTGAGATAACTTGTTCTCTTTCATTATACTAGTTTGATACCCTTAGACAAGCATATTATGCGCAAAGAATCTCGAAAAGAAAAAAATTTTTTTTCGAAGTTTGGAAACTTCGTTAGAATCACTTTTTTTCCGTTCTTATTTCAGATAACTTGTTCTCTTTCATTATACTAGTTTGATGGCCTCAGTAAAGCATATTATGCGCAAAGAATCTGGAAAAGAAAAAAAAATTTTTTCGAAGTTTGGAAACGTCGTTTGAATCACTTTTTTCCGTTCTTATTTGAGATTACTGGTTCTCTTTCATTATAGTAGTTTGATAGCCTCAGAAAAGCATATTATGCACAAAGAATCTCGAAAAGAAAAAAATTTTTTTTCGAAGTTTGGAAACGTCGTTTGAATCACTTTTTTCCGTTCTTATTTGAGATTACTGGTTCTCTTTCATTATACTAATTTGATGGCCTCAGAAAAGCATATTATGCACAAAGAATCTCGAAAAGAAAAAAATTTTTTTTCGAAGTTTGGAAACTTCGTTTGAATCACTTTTTTTCCGTTCTTATTTGAGATAACTGGTTCTCTTTCATTACACTAGTTTGATAGCCTCAGTAAAGCATATTATGCACAAAGAATCGCGAAAAGAAAAAAAATTTTTTTCGAAGTTTGGAAACTTTCTTAGAATCACTTTTTTTCCGTTCTTATTTGAGACAACTGGTTCTCTTTCATTATACTAGTTTGGTAGCCTCAGTAAAGCATATTATGCGCAAAGAATCTGGAAAACAAAAAAAATTTTTTTCGAAGTTTGGAAACTTCATTAGAATCACTTTTTTTCCGTTCTTATTTGAGATAACTGGTTCTCTTTCATTATACTAGTTTGGTAGCCTCAGTAAAGCATATTATGCCCAAAGAATCTGGAAAAGAAAAAAAATTTTTTTCGAAGTTTGGAAACTTCGTTTGAATCACTTTTTTTCCGTTCTTATTTGAGATAACTGGTTCTCTTTCATTATACTAGTTTGATAGCCTCAGACAAGCATATTATGCGCAAAGAATCTCGAAAAGAAAAAAATTTTTTTTCGAAGTTTGGAAACTTCGTTAGAATCACTTTTTTTCCGTTCTTATTTGAGATAACTGGTTCTCTTTCATTATACTAGTTTGATAGCCTTAGACAAGCATATTATGCGCAAAGAATCTCGAAAAGAAAAAAATTTTTTTTCGAAGTTTGGAAACTTCCTTAGAATCACTTTTTTTCCATTCCTATTTGAGATAAATTGTTCTCTTTCATTATACTAGTTTGATAGCCTTAGACAAGCATATTATGCGCAAAGAATCTCGAAAAGAAAAAAATTTTTTTTCGAAGTTTGGAAACTTCGTTAGAATCACTTTTTTTCCGTTCTTATTTAAGATAACTTGTTCTCTTTCATTATACTATTTGATAGCCTTAGACAAGCATATTATGCGCAAAGAATCTTGAAAAGAAAAAAATTTTTTTTCGAAGTTTGGAAACTTCGTTAGAATCACTTTTATTCCGTTCTTATTTGAGATAACTGGTTCTCTTTCATTATACTAGTTTGATAGCTTCAGACAAGCATATTATGCGCAAAGAATCTCGAAAAGAAAAAATTTTTTTTCGAAGTTTGGAAACTTCGTTTGAATCACTTTTTTTCCGTTCTTATTTGAGATAACTGGTTCTCTTTCATTACACTAGTTTGATAGCCTCAGTAAAGCATATTATGCACAAAGAATCGCGAAAAGAAAAAAAATTTTTTTCGAAGTTTGGAAACTTTCTTAGAATCACTTTTTTTCCGTTCTTATTTGAGATAACTGGTTCTCTTTCATTATACTAGTTTGGTAGCCTCAGTAAAGCATATTATGCGCAAAGAATCTGGAAAAGAAAAAAAATTTTTTTCGAAGTTTGGAAACTTCATTAGAATCACTTTTTTTCCGTTCTTATTTGAGATAACTGGTTCTCTTTCATTATACTAGTTTGGTAGCCTCAGTAAAGCATATTATGCCCAAAGAATCTGGAAAAGAAAAAAAATTTTTTTCGAAGTTTGGAAACTTCGTTTGAATCACTTTTTTTCCGTTCTTATTTGAGATAACTGGTTCTCTTTCATTATACTAGTTTGATAGCCTCAGAAAAGCATATTATGCGCAAAGAATCTCGAAAAGAAAAAAAATTTTTTTCGAAGTTTGGATACTTCGTTTGAATCACTTTTTTTCCGTTCTTATTTGAGATAACTTGTTCTCTTTCATTATACTAGTTTGATAGCCTTAGACAAGCATATTATGCGCAAAGAATCTCGAAAAGAAAAAAATTTTTTTTCGAAGTTTGGAAACTTCGTTAGAATCACTTTTTTTCCGTTCTTATTTGAGATAACTGGTTCTCTTTCATTATACTAGTTTGATAGCCTCAGAAAAACATAGGTATGCGCAAAGAATCTCGAAAAGAAAAAAATTTTTTTTCGAAGTTTGGAAACTTCGTTAGAATCACTTTTTTTCCGTTCTTATTTGAGATAACTGGTTATATTATACTAGTTTATTAGCCTCAGACAAGCATATTATGCGCAAAGAATCTCGAAAAGAAAAAAATTTTTTTTCGTAGTTTGGAAACTTCGTTAGAATCACTTTTTTTCCGTTCTTATTTGAGATAACTGGTTCTCTTTCATTATACTAGTTTGATAGCCTTAGACAAGCATATTATGCGCAAAGAATCTCGAAAAAAAAAAATTTTTTTTCGAAGTTTGGAAACTTCCTTAGAATCACTTTTTTTCCATTCCTATTTGAGATAACTTGTTCTCTTTCATTATACTAGTTTGATAGCCTTAGACAAGCATATTATGCGATAAGAATCTCGAAAAGAAAAAAATTTTTTTTCGAAGTTTGGAAACTTCGTTAGAATCACTTTTTTTCCGTTCTTATTTAAGATAACTTGTTCTCTTTCATTATACTATTTGATAGCCTTAGACAAGCATATTATGCGCAAAGAATCTCGAAAAGAAAAAAATTTTTTTTCGAAGTTTGGAAACTTCGTTAGAATCACTTTTATTCCGTTCTTATTTGAGATAACTGGTTCTCTTTCATTATACTAGTTTGATAGCTTCAGACAAGCATATTATGCGCAAAGAATCTCGAAAAGAAAAAATTTTTTTTCGAAGTTTGGAAACTTCGTAAGAATCACTTTTTTTCCGTTCTTATTTGAGATAACTTGTTCTCTTTCATTATACTAGTTTGATAGCCTTAGACAAGCATATTATGCGCAAAGAATCTCGAAAAGAAAAAAATTTTTTTTCGAAGTTTGGAAACTTCGTTAGAATCACTTTTTTTCCGTTCTTATTTAAGATTACTGGTTCTTTTTCATTATACTAGTTTGATAGCCTCAGACAAGCATATTATGCGCAAAGAATCTCGAAAAGAAAAAAAATTTTTTTCGAAGTTTGGAAACTTCCTTAGAATCACTTTTTTTCCATTCTTATTTGAGATAACTTGTTCTCTTTCATTATACTTGTTTGATAGCCTTAGACAAGCATATTATGCGCAAAGAATCTCGAAAAGAAAAAAATTTTTTTTCGAAGTTTGGAAACTTCGTTAGAATCACTTTTTTTCCGTTCTTATTTAAGATTACTGGTTCTCTTTCATTATACTAGTTTGATAGCCTCAGACAAGCATATTATGCGCAAAGAATCTCGAAAAGAAAAAAATTTTTTTTCGAAGTTTGCTAAATTCGTTAGAATCACTTTTTTTCCGTTCTTATTTGAGATAACATGTTCTCTTTCATTATACTAGTTTGATAGTCTTAGACAAGCATATTATGCGCAAAGAATCTCGAAAAGAACAAAATTTTTTTTCGAAGTTTGGAAACTTCGTTAGAATCACTTTTTTTCCGTTCTTATTTAAGATTACTGGTTCTCTTTCATTATACTGGTTTGATAGCCTCAGACAAGCATATTATGCGCAAAGAATCTCGAAAAGAAAAAAATTTAATTTCGAAGTTTGGAAACTTCGTTAGAATCACTTTTTTTCCGTTCTTATTTGAGATAACTGGTTCTCTTTCATTATACTAGTTTGATAACCTCAGAAAAGCATATTATGCGCAAAGAATCTCTAAAAGAAAAAAATTTTTTTTCGAAGTTTGGAAACTTCGTTAGAATCACTTTTTTTCCGTTCTTATTTGAGATAACTGGTTCTCTTTCATTATACTAGTTTGATAGCCTCAGAAAAGCATAGGTATGCGCAAAGAATCTCGAAAAGAAAAAAATTTTTTTTCGAAGTTTGGAAACTTCGTTAGAATCACTTTTTTCCGTTCTTATTTGAGATAACTGGTTCTCTTTCATTATACTAGTTTGATAGCCTCAGACAAGCATATTATGCGCAAAGAATCTCGAAAAGAAAAAAATTTTTTTTCGAAGTTTGGTAACTTCCTTAGAATCACTTTTTTTCCATTCTTATTTGAGATAACTTGTTCTCTTTCATTATACTTGTTTGATAGCCTTAGACAAGCATATTATGCGCAAAGAATCTCGAAAAGAAAAAAATTTTTTTTCCAAGTTTGGAAACTTCGTTAGAATCACTTTTTTTCCGTTCTTATTTAAGATTACTGGTTCTCTTTCATTATACTAGTTTGATAGCCTCAGACAAGCATATTATGCGCAAAGAATCTCGAAAAGAAAAAAATTTTTTTTCGAAGTTTGGAAACTTCGTTAGAATCACTTTTTTCCCGTTCTTATTTGAGATAACTTGTTCTCTTTCATTATACTAGTTTGATAGCCTTAGACAAGCATATTATGCGCAAAGAATCTCGAAAAGAAAAAAATTTTTTTTGAAGTTTGGAAACTTCGTTAGAATCACTTTTTTTCCGTTCTTATTTGAGATAACTGGTTCTCTTACATTATACTAGTTTGATAGACTGAGACAAGCATATTATGCGCAAAGAATCTCGAAAAGAAAAAAATTTTTTTTCGAAGTTTGGAAACTTCGTTAGAATCACTTTTTTTCCGTTCTTATTTGACATAACTGGTTCTCTTTCATTATACTAGTTTGATAGCCTCAGACAAGCATATTATGCGCAAAGAATCTCGAAAAGAAAAAAATTTTTTTTCAAAGTTTGGAAACTTCGTTAGAATCACTTTTTTTCCGTTCTTATTTGAGATAACTGGTTCTCTTTCATTATACTAGTTTGATAGCCTCAGACAAGCATATTATGCGCAAAGAATCTCGAAAAAAAAAAAATTTTTTTTCGAAGTTTGGAAACTTCCTTAGAATCACTTTCTTTCCATTCTTATTTGAGGTAACTTGTTCTCTTTCATTATACTTGTTTGATAGCCTTAGACAAGCATATTATGCGCAAAGAATCTCGAAAAGAAAAAAATTTTTTTTCGAAGTTTGGAAACTTCGTTAGAATCACTTTTTTTCCGTTCTTATTTGAGATAACTTGTTCTCTTTCATTATACTAGTTTGATAGCCTTAGACAAGCATATTATGCGCAAAGAAATTCGAAAAGAAAAAAATTTTTTTTCGAAGTTTGGAAACTTCGTTAGAATCACTTTTTTTCCGTTCTTATTTAAGATTACTGGTTCTCTTTCATTATACTAGTTTGATAGCCTCAGACAAGCATATTATGCGCAAAGAATCTCGAAAAGAAAAAAATTTTTTTTCGAAGTTTGGAAACTTCCTTAGAATCACTTTTTTTCCATTCTTATTTGAGATAACTTGTTCTCTTTCATTATACTAGTTTGATACCCTTAGACAAGCATATTATGCGCAAAGAATCTCGAAAAGAAAAAAATTTTTTTTCGAAGTTTGGAAACTTCGTTAGAATCACTTTTTTTCCGTTCTTATTTCAGATAACTTGTTCTCTTTCATTATACTAGTTTGATAGCCTTAGACAAGCATATTATTCGCAAAGAATCTCGAAAAGAAAAAAAATTTTTTTCGAAGTTTGGAAACTTCGTTAGAATCACTTTTTTTCCGTTCTTATTTGAGATAACTGGTTCTCTTTCATTATACTAGTTTGATAGCCACAGACAAGCATATTATGCGCAAAGAATCTCGAAAAGAAAAAAATTTTTTTTCGAAGTTTGGAAACTTCGTTAGAATCACTTTTTTTTGCCGTTCTTATTTGAGATAACTTGTTCTCTTTCATTACACTAGTTTGATAGCCTTAGACAAGCATATTATGCGCAAAGAATTTCGAAAAGAAAAAAATTTTTTTTCGAAGTTTGGACACTTCGTTTGAATCACTTTTTTTCCGTTCTTATTTGAGATAACTGGTTCTCTTTCATTATACTAGTTTGATAGCCTCAGTAAAGGATATTATGCACAAAGAATCGCGAAAAGAAAAAAAATTTTTTTCGAAGTTTGGAAACTTCATTAGAATCACTTTTTTACCGTTCTTATTTGAGATAACTGGTTCTCTTTCATTATACTAGTTTGATAGCCTCAGTAAAGCATATTATGCGCAAAGAATCTGGAAAAGAAAAAAAATTTTTTTCGAAGTTTGGAAACGTCGTTTGAATCACTTTTTTCCGTTCTTATTTGAGATTACTGGTTCTCTTTCATTATAGTAGTTTGATAGCCTCAGAAAAGCATATTATGCACAAAAAATCTCGAAAAGAAAAAAATTTTTTTTCGAAGTTTGGAAACGTCGTTTGAATGACTTTTTTCCGTTCTTATTTTAGATAACTGGTCCTCTTTCATTATACTAGTTTGATGGCCTCAGTAAAGCATATTATGCGCAAAGAATATGGAAAAGAAAAAAAATTTTTTTCGAAGTTTGGAAACGTCGTTTGAATCACTTTTTTCCGTTCTTATTTGAGATTACTGGTTCTCTTTCATTATAGTAGTTTGATAGCCTCAGAAAAGCATATTATGCACAATGAATCTCGAAAAGAAAAAAATTTTTTTTCGAAGTTTGGAAACGTCGTTTGAATCACTTTTTTCCGTTCTTATTTGAGATTACTGGTTCTCTTTCATTATACTAGTTTGATAGCCTCAGAAAAGCATATTATGCACAAAGAATCTCGAAAAGAAAAAAATTTTTTTTCGAAGTTTGGAAACTTCGTTTGAATCACTTTTTTTCCGTTCTTATTTGAGATAACTGGTTCTCTTTCATTACACTAGTTTGATAGCCTCAGTAAAGCATATTATGCACAAAGAATCGCGAAAAGAAAAAAAATTTTTTTCGAAGTTTGGAAACTTTCTTAGAATCACTTTTTTTCCGTTCTTATTTGAGATAACTGGTTCTCTTTCATTATACTAGTTTGGTAGCCTCAGTAAAGCATATTATGCGCAAAGAATCTGGAAAAGAAAAAAAATTTTTTTCGAAGTTTGGAAACTTCATTAGAATCACTTTTTTTCCGTTCTTATTTGAGATAACTGGTTCTCTTTCATTATACTAGTTTGGTAGCCTCAGTAAAGCATATTATGCCCAAAGAATCTGGAAAAGAAAAAAAATTTTTTTCGAATTTTGGAAATTTCGTTTGAATCACTTTTTTTCCGTTCTTATTTGAGATAACTGGTTCTCTTTCATTATACTAGTTTGATAGCCTCAGAAAAGCATATTATGCGCAAAGAATCTCGAAAAGAAAAAAAATTTTTTTCGAAGTTTGAGAACTTCGTTTGAATCACTTTTTTTCCCTTCTTATTTGAGATAACTGGTTCTCTTTCATTATACTAGTTTGATAGCCTCAATAAAGCATATTATGCCCAAAGAATCTCGAAAAGAAAAAAAATTTTTTTCGAAGTTTAGAAACTTCATTAGAATCACTTTTTTTCCGTTCTTATTTGAGATAACTGGTTCTCTTTCATTATACTAGTTTGATAGCCTCAGTAAAGCATATTATGCACAAAGAATCGCGAAAAGAAAAAAAATTTTTTTCGAAGTTTGGAAACTTCGTTTGAATCACTTTTTTTCCGTTCTTATTTGAGATAACTTGTTCTCTTTCATTATACTAGTTTGATAGCCTTAGACAAGCATATTATGCGCAAAGAATCTCGAAAAGAAAAAAATTTTTTTTCGAAGATTGGAAACCTCGTTAGAATCACTTTTTTTCCGTTCTTATTTGAGATAACTGGTTCTCTTTCATTATACTAGTTTGATAGCCTTAGACAAGCATATTATGCGCAAAGAATCTCGAAAAGAAAAAATTTTTTTCGAAGTTTGGAAACTTCCTTAGAATCACTTTTTTTCCATTCTTATTTGAGATAACTTGTTCTTTTTCATTATACTTGTTTGATAGCCTTAGACAAGCATATTATGCGCAAAGAATCTCGAAAAGAAAAAAATTTTTTTTCGAAGTTTGGAAACTTCGTTAGAATCACTTTTTTTCCGTTCTTATTTAAGATTACTGGTTCTCTTTCATTATACTAGTTTGATAGCTTCAGACAAGCATATTATGCGCAAAGAATCTCGAAAAGAAAAAAATTTTTTTTCGAAGTTTGGAAACTTCGTTAGAATCACTTTTTTTCCGTTCTTATTTGAGATAACTTGTTCTCTTTCATTATACTAGTTTGATAGCCTTAGACAAGCATATTATGCGCAAAGAATCTCGAAAAGAAAAAAAATTTTTTTCGAAGTTTGGAAACTTCGTTAGAATCACTTTTTTTCCGTTCTTATTTAAGATTACTGGTTCTTTTTCATTATACTAGTTTGATAGCCTCAGACAAGCATATTATGCGCAAAGAATCTCGAAAAGAAAAAAAATTTTTTTCGAAGTTTGGAAACTTCCTTAGAATCACTTTTTTTCCATTCTTATTTGAGATAACTTGTTCTCTTTCATTATACTTGTTTGATAGCCTTAGACAAGCATATTATGCGCAAAGAATCTCGAAAAGAAAAAAATTTTTTTTCGATGTTTGGAAACTTCGTTAGAATCACTTTTTTTCCGTTCTTATTTAAGATTACTGGTTCTCTTTCATTATACTAGTTTGATAGCCTCAGACAAGCATATTATGCGCAAAGAATCTCGAAAAGAAAAAAATTTTATTTCGAAGTTTGGAAACTTCGTTAGAATCACTTTTTTTCCGTTCTTATTTGAGATAACTGGTTCTCTTTCATTATACTAGTTTGATAGCCTCAGAAAAGCATATTATGCGCAAAGAATCTCTAAAAGAAAAAAATTTTTTTTCGAAGATTGGAAACTTCGTTAGAATCACTTTTTTTCCGTTCTTATTTTAGATAACTGGTTCTCTTTCATTATACTAGTTTGATAGCCTCAGAAAAGCATAGGTATGCGCAAAGAATCTCGAAAAGAAAAAAATTTTTTTTCGAAGTTTGGAAACTTCGTTAGAATCACTTTTTTTCCGTTCTTATTTAAGATAACTTGTTCTCTTTCATTATACTATTTGATAGCCTTAGACAAGCATATTATGCGCAAAGAATCTCGAAAAGAAAAAAATTTTTTTTCGAAGTTTGGAAACTTCGTTAGAATCACTTTTTTTCCGTTCTTATTTGAGATAACTGGTTCTCTTTCATTATACTAGTTTGATAGCCTCAGACAAGCATATTATGCGCAAAGAATCTCGAAAAGAAAAAATTTTTTTCGAAGTTTGGAAACTTCCTTAGAATCACTTTTTTTCCATTCTTATTTGAGATAACTTGTTCTCTTTCATTATACTTGTTTGATAGCCTTAGACAAGCATATTATGCGCAAAGAATCTCGAAAAGAAAAAAATTTTTTTTCGAAGTTTGGAAACTTCGTTAGAATCACTTTTTTTCCGTTCTTATTTAAGATTACTGGTTCTCTTTCATTATACTAGTTTGATAGCTTCAGACAAGCATATTATGCGCAAAGAATCTCGAAAAGAAAAAAATTTTTTTTCGAAGTTTGGAAACTTCGTTAGAATCACTTTTTTTCCGTTCTTATTTGAGATAACTTGTTCTCTTTCATTATACTAGTTTGATAGCCTTAGACAAGCATATTATGCGCAAAGAATCTCGAAAAGAAAAAAATTTTTTTTCGAAGTTTGGAAACTTCGTTAGAATCACTTTTTTTCCGTTCTTATTTAAGATTACTGGTTCTTTTTCATTATACTAGTTTGATAGCCTCAGACAAGCATATTATGCGCAAAGAATCTCGAAAAGAAAAAAAATTTTTTTCGAAGTTTGGAAACTTCCTTAGAATCACTTTTTTTCCATTCTTATTTGAGATAACTTGTTCTCTTTCATTATACTTGTTTGATAGCCTTAGACAAGCATATTATGCGCAAAGAATCTCGAAAAGAAAAAAATTTTTTTTCGATGTTTGGAAACTTCGTTAGAATCACTTTTTTTCCGTTCTTATTTAAGATTACTGGTTCTCTTTCATTATACTAGTTTGATAGCCTCAGACAAGCATATTATGCGCAAAGAATCTCGAAAAGAAAAAAATTTTATTTCGAAGTTTGGAAACTTCGTTAGAATCACTTTTTTTCCGTTCTTATTTGAGATAACTGGTTCTCTTTCATTATACTAGTTTGATAGCCTCAGAAAAGCATATTATGCGCAAAGAATCTCTAAAAGAAAAAAATTTTTTTTCGAAGATTGGAAACTTCGTTAGAATCACTTTTTTTCCGTTCTTATTTTAGATAACTGGTTCTCTTTCATTATACTAGTTTGATAGCCTCAGAAAAGCATAGGTATGCGCAAAGAATCTCGAAAAGAAAAAAATTTTTTTTCGAAGTTTGGAAACTTCGTTAGAATCACTTTTTTCCGTTCTTATTTGAGATAACTGGTTCTCTTTCATTATACTAGTTTGATAGCCTCAGACAAGCATATTATGCGCAAAGAAACTCGAAAAGAAAAAAATTTTTTTTCGAAGTTTGGTAACTTCCTTAGAATCACTTTTTTTCCATTCTTATTTGAGATAACTTGTTCTCTTTCATTATACTTGTTTGATAGCCTTAGACAAGCATATTATGCCCAAAGAATCTCGAAAAGAAAAAAATTTTTTTTCGAAGTTTGGAAACTTCGTTAGAATCACTTTTTTTCCGTTCTTATTTAAGATTACTGGTTCTCTTTCATTATACTAGTTTGATAGCCTCAGACAAGCATATTATGCGCAAAGAATCTCGAAAAGAAAAAATTTTTTTTTCGAAGTTTGGAAACTTCGTTAGAATCACTTTTTTCCCGTTCTTATTTGAGATAACTTGTTCTCTTTCATTATACTAGTTTGATAGCCTTAGACAAGCATATTATGCGCAAAGAATCTCGAAAAGAAAAAAATTTTTTTTCGAAGTTTGGAAACTTCGTTAGAATCACTTTTTTTCCGTTCTTATTTGACATAACCGGTTCTCTTTCATTATACTAGTTTGATAGCCTCAGACAAGCATATTATGCGCAAAGAATCTCGAAAAGAAAAAAATTTTTTTTCGAAGTTTGGAAACTTCGTTAGAATCACTTTTTTTCCGTTCTTATTTGAGATAACTGGTTCTCTTTCATTATACTAGTTTGATAGCCTCAGACAAGCATATTATGCGCAAAGAATCTCGAAAAGAAAAAAATTTTTTTTCGAAGTTTGGAAACTTCCTTAGAATCACTTTCTTTCCATTCTTATTTGAGGTAACTTGTTCTCTTTCATTATACTAGTTTGATAGCCTTAGACAAGCATATTATGCGCAAAGAATCTCGAAAAGAAAAAAATTTTTTTTCGAAGTTTGGAAACTTCGTTAGAATCACTTTTTTTCCGTTCTTATTTGAGATAACTTGTTCTCTTTCATTATACTAGTTTGATAGCCTTAGACAAGCATATTATGCGCAAAGAATTTCGAAAAGAAAAAAATTTTTTTTCGAAGTTTGGAAACTTCGTTAGAATCACTTTTTTTCCGTTCTTATTTAAGATTACTGGTTCTCTTTCATTATACTAGTTTGATAGCCTCAGACAAGCATATTATGCGCAAAGAATCTCGAAAAGAAAAAAATTTTTTTTCGAAGTTTGGAAACTTCCTTAGAATCACTTTTTTTCCATTCTTAATTGAGATAACTTGTTCTCTTTCATTATACTAGTTTGATAGCCTTAGACAAGCATATTATGCGCAAAGAATCTCGAAAAGAAAAAAATTTTTTTTCGAAGTTTGGAAACTTCGTTAGAATCACTTTTTTTCGTTCTTATTTCAGATAACTTGTTCTCTTTCATTATACTAGTTTGATAGCCTTAGACAAGCATATTATGCGCAAAGAATCTCGAAAAGAAAAAAAATTTTATTCGAAGTTTGGAAACGTCGTTAGAATCACTTTTTTTCCGTTCTTATTTGAGATAACTGGTTCTCTTTCATTATACTAGTTTGATAGCCTCAGACAAGCATATTATGCGCAAAGAATCTCGAAAAGAAAAAAATTTTTTTTCGAAGTTTGGAAACTTCGTTAGAATCAGTTTTTTTCCGTTCTTATTTAAGATTACTGGTTCTTTTTCATTATACTAGTTTGATAGCCTCAGACAAGCATATTATGCGCAAAGAATCTCGAAAAGATAAATATTTTATTTCGAAGTTTGGAAACTTCGTTAGAATCACTTTTTTTCCGTTCTTATTTGAGATAACTGGTTCTCTTTCATTATACTAGTTTGATAGCCTCAGAAAAGCATATTATGCGCAAAGAATCTCTAAAAGAAAAAATTTTTTTTTCGAAGTTTGGAAACTTCGTTAGAATCACTTTTTTTCCGTTCTTATTTGAGATAACTGGTTCTCTTTCATTATACTAGTTCGATTGCCTCAGAAAAGCATAGGTATGCGCAAATAATCTCGAAAAGAAAAAAATTTTTTTTCGAAGTTTGGAAACTTCGTTAGAATCACTTTTTTTCCGTTCTTATTTGAGATAACTGGTTCTCTTTCATTATACTAGTTTGATAGCCTCAGACAAGCATATTATGCGCAAAGAATCTTGAAAAGATAAAAATTTTTTTTCGAAGTTTGGAAACTTCCTTAGAATCACTTTCTTTCCATTCTTATTTGAGGTAACTTGTTCTCTTTCATTATACTTGTTTGATAGCCTTAGACAAGCATATTATGCGCAAAGAATCTCGAAAAGAAAAAAATTTTTTTTCGAAGTTTGGAAACTTCGTTAGAATCACTTTTTTTCCGTTCTTATTTAAGATTACTGGTTCTCTTTCATTATACTAGTTTGATAGCCTCAGACAAGCATATTATGCGCAAAGAATCTCGAAAAGAAAAAAATTTTTTTCGAAGTTTGGAAACTTCGTTAGAATCACTTTTTTTCCGTTCTTATTTGAGATAACTTGTTCTCTTTAATTAAACTAGTTTGATAGCCTTAGACAAGCATATTATGCGCAAAGAATATCGAAAAGAAAAAAATTTTTTTTCGAAGTTTGGAAACTATGTTAGAATCACTTTTTTTCCGTTCTTATTTGAGATTACTGGTTCTCTTTCATTATAGTAGTTTGATAGCCTCAGAAAAGCATAAGAATCTCGAAAAGAAAAAAATTTTTTTTCCAAGTTTTGAAACGTCGTTTGAATCACTTTTTTCCGTTCTTATTTGAGATTACTGGTTCTCTTTCTTTACTAGTTTGATAGCCTCAGTAAAGCATATTATGCGCAAAGAATCTGGAAAAGAAAAAAAATTTTTTTCGAAGTTTGGAAACTTCGTTAGAATCACTTTTTTTCCGTTCTTATTTGAGATAACTGGTTCTCTTTCATTATACTAGTTTGATAGCCTCAGACAAGCATATTATGCGCAAAGAATCTTGAAAAGATAAAAATTTTTTTTCGAAGTTTGGAAACTTCCTTAGAATCACTTTCTTTCCATTCTTATTTGAGGTAACTTGTTCTCTTTCATTATACTTGTTTGATAGCCTTAGACAAGCATATTATGCGCAAAGAATCTCGAAAAGAAAAAAATTTTTTTTCGAAGTTTGGAAACTTCGTTAGAATCACTTTTTTTCCGTTCTTATTTAAGATTACTGGTTCTCTTTCATTATACTAGTTTGATAGCCTCAGACAAGCATATTATGCGCAAAGAATCTCGAAAAGAAAAAAATTTTTTTCGAAGTTTGGAAACTTCGTTAGAATCACTTTTTTTCCGTTCTTATTTGAGATAACTTGTTCTCTTTAATTAAACTAGTTTGATAGCCTTAGACAAGCATATTATGCGCAAAGAATATCGAAAAGAAAAAAATTTTTTTTCGAAGTTTGGAAACTATGTTAGAATCACTTTTTTTCCGTTCTTATTTGAGATTACTGGTTCTCTTTCATTATAGTAGTTTGATAGCCTCAGAAAAGCATAAGAATCTCGAAAAGAAAAAAATTTTTTTTCCAAGTTTTGAAACGTCGTTTGAATCACTTTTTTCCGTTCTTATTTGAGATTACTGGTTCTCTTTCTTTACTAGTTTGATAGCCTCAGTAAAGCATATTATGCGCAAAGAATCTGGAAAAGAAAAAAAATTTTTTTCGAAGTTTGGAAACGTCGTTTGAATCACTTTTTTCCGTTCTTATTTGAGATTACTGGTTCTCTTTCATGATAGTAGTTTGATAGCCTCAGAAAAGCATATTATGCACAAAGAATCTCGAAAAGAAAAAAATTTTTTTTCGAAGTTTGGAAACGTCGTTTGAATCACTTTTTTCCGTTCTTATTTTAGATAACTGGTTCTCTTTCATTATACTAGTTTGATGGCCTCAGTAAAGCATATTATGCGCAAAGAATCTAGAAAAGAAAAAAAAAATTTTTCGAAGTTTGGAAACGTCGTTTGAATCACTTTTTTCCGTTCTTATTTGAGATTACTGGTTCTCTTTCATTATAGTAGTTTGATAGCCTCAGAAAAGCATATTATGCACAAAGAATCTCGAAAAGAAAAAAATTTTTTTTCGAAGTTTGGAAACGTTGTTTGAATCACTTTTTTCCGTTCTTATTTGAGATTACTGGTTCTCTTTCATTATACTAGTTTGATAGCCTCAGAAAAGCATATTATGCACAAAGAATCTCGAAAAGAAAAAAATTTTTTTTCGAAGTTTGGAAACTTCGTTTGAATCACTTTTTTTCCGTTCTTATTTGAGATAACTGGTTCTCTTTCATTACACTAGTTTGATAGCCTCAGTAAAGCATATTATGCACAAAGAATCGCGAAAAGAAAAAAAAATTTTTTCGAAGTTTGGAAACTTTCTTAGAATCACTTTTTTTCCGTTCTTATTTGAGATAACTGGTTCTCTTTCATTATACTAGTTTGGTAGCCTCAGTAAAGCATATTATGCGCGAAGAATCTGGAAAAGAAAAAAAATTTTTTTCGAAGTTTGGAAACTTCATTAGAATCACTTTTTTTCCGTTCTTATTTGAGATAACTGGTTCTCTTTCATTATACTAGTTTGGTAGCCTCAGTAAAGCATATTATGCCCAAAGAATCTGGAAAAGAAAAAAAATTTTTTTCGAAGTTTGGAAACTTCGTTTGAATCACTTTTTTTCCGTTCTTATTTGAGATAACTGGTTCTCTTTCATTATACTAGTTTGATAGCCTCAGAAAAGCATATTATGCGCAAAGAATCTCGAAAAGAAAAAAATTTTTTTTCGAAGTTTGGAAACTTCGTTTGAATCATTTTTTTTCCGTTCTTATTTGAGATAACTTGTTCTCTTTCATTATACTAGTTTGATAGCCTTAGACAAGCATATTATGCGCAAAGAATCTCGAAAAGAAAAAAATTTTTTTTCGAAGTTTGGAAACTTCGTTAGAATCACTTTTTTTCCGTTCTTATTTGAGATAACTGGTTCTCTTTCATTATACTAGTTTGATAGCCTCAGAAAAACATAGGTATGCGCAAAGAATCTCGAAAAGAAAAAAATTTTTTTTCGAAGTTTGGAAACTTCGTTAGAATCACTTTTTTTCCGTTCTTATTTGAGATAACTGGTTCTCTTTCATTATACTAGTTTGATAGCCTCAGACAAGCATATTATGCGCAAAGAATCTCGAAAAAAAAAAATTTTTTTTCGAAGTTTGGAAACTTCGTTAGAATCACTTTTTTTCCGTTCTTATTTGAGATAACTGGTTCTCTTTCATTATACTAGTTTGATAGCCTTAGACAAGCATATTATGCGCAAAGAATCTCGAAAAGAAAAAAATTTTTTTTCGAAGTTTGGAAACTTCCTTAGAATCACTTTTTTTCCATTCCTATTTGAGATAACTTGTTCTCTTTCATTATACTAGTTTGATAGCCTTAGACAAGCATATTATGCGCAAAGAATCTCGAAAAGAAAAAAATTTTTTTTCGAAGTTTGGAAACTTCGTTAGAATCACTTTTTTTCCGTTCTTATTTAAGATAACTTGTTCTCTTTCATTATACTATTTGATAGCCTTAGACAAGCATATTATGCGCAAAGAATCTCGAAAAGAAAAAAATTTTTTTTCGAAGTTTGGAAACTTCGTTAGAATCACTTTTTTTCCATTCCTATTTGAGATAACTTGTTCTCTTTCATTATACTAGTTTGATAGCCTTAGACAAGCATATTATGCGCAAAGAATCTCGAAAAGAAAAAAATTTTTTTTCGAAGTTTGGAAACTTCGTTAGAATCACTTTTTTTCCGTTCTTATTTAAGATAACTTGTTCTCTTTCATTATACTATTTGATAGCCTTAGACAAGCATATTATGCGCAAAGAATCTCGAAAAGAATAAAATTTTTTTTCGAAGTTTGGAAAGTTCGTTAGAATCACTTTTTTTCCGTTCTTATTTGAGATAACTGGTTCTCTTTCATTATACTAGTTTGATAGCCTCAGACAAGCATATTATGCGCAAAGAATGTCGAAAAGAAAAAATTTTTTTCGAAGTTTGGAAACTTCCTTAGAATCACTTTTTTTCCATTCTTATTTGAGATAACTTGTTCTCTATCATTATACTTGTTTGATAGCCTTAGACAAGCATATTATGCGCAAAGAATCTCGAAAAGAAAAAAATTTTTTTTCGAAGTTTGGAAACTTCGTTAGAATCACTTTTTTTCCGTTCTTATTTAAGATTACTGGTTCTCTTTCATTATACTAGTTTGATAGCCTCAGACAAGCATATTATGCGCAAAGAATCTCGAAAAGAAAAAAATTTTTTTTCGAAGTTTGGAAACTTCGTTAGAATCACTTTTTTTCCGTTCTTATTTGAGATAACATGTTCTCTTTCATTATACTAGTTTGATAGTCTTATTATGCGCAAAGAATCTCGAAAAGAACAAAATTTTTTTTCGAAGTTTGGAAACTTCGTTAGAATCACTTTTTTTCCGTTCTTATTTAAGATTACTGGTTCTCTTTCATTATACTGGTTTGATAGCCTCAGACAAGCATATTATGCGCAAAGAATCTCGAAAAGAAAAAAATTTTATTTCGAAGTTTGGAAACTTCGTTTGAATCACTTTTTTTCCGTTCTTATTTGAGATAACTGGTTCTCTTTCATTATACTAGTTTGATAGCCTCAGAAAAGCATATTATGCGCAAAGAATCTCTAAAAGAAAAAAAATTTTTTTCGAAGTTTGGAAACTTCGTTAGAATCACTTTTTTTCCGTTCTTATTTGAGATAACTGGTTCTCTTTCATTATACTAGTTTGATAGCCTCAGAAAAGCATAGGTATGCGCAAAGAATCTCGAAAAGAAAAAAATTTTTTTTCGAAGTTTGGAAACTTCGTTAGAATCACTTTTTTCCGTTCTTATTTGAGATAACTTGTTCTCTTTCATTATACTTGCTTGATAGCCTTAGACAAGCATATTATGCGCAAAGAATCTCGAAAAGAAAAAAATTTTTTTTCGAAGTTTGGAAACTTCGTTAGAATCACTTTTTTTCCGTTCTTATTTAAGATTACTGGTTCTCTTTCATTATACTAGTTTGATAGCCTCAGACAAGCATATTATGCGCAAAGAATCTCGAAAAGAAAAAAATTTTTTTTCGAAGTTTGGAAACTTCGTTAGAATCACTTTTTTCCCGTTCCTATTTGAGATAACTTGTTCTCTTTCATTATACTAGTTTGATAGCCTTAGACAAGCATATTATGCGCAAAGAATCTCGAAAAGAAAAAAATTTTTTTTGAAGTTTGGAAACTTCGTTAGAATCACTTTTTTTCCGTTCTTATTTGAGATAACTGGTTCTCTTACATTATACTAGATTGATAGACTGAGACAAGCATATTATGCGCAAAGAATCTCGAAAAGAAAAAAATTTTTTTTCGAAGTTTGGAAACTTCGTTAGAATCACTTTTTTTCCGTTCTTATTTGACATAACTGGTTCTCTTTCATTATACTAGTTTGATAGCCTCAGACAAGCATATTATGCGCAAAGAATCTCGAAAAGAAAAAAATTTTTTTTCGAAGTTTGGAAACTTCGTTAGAATCACTTTTTTTCCGTTCTTATTTGAGATAACTGGTTCTCTTTCATTATACTAGTTTGATAGCCTCAGACAAGCATATTATGCGCAAAGAATCTCGAAAAGAAAAAAATTTTTTTTCGAAGTTTGGAAACTTCCTTAGAATCACTTTCTTTCCATTCTTATTTGAGGTAACTTGTTCTCTTTCATTATACTAGTTTGATAGCCTTAGACAAGCATATTATGCGCAAAGAATCTCGAAAAGAAAAAAATTTTTTTCGAAGTTTGGAAACTTCGTTAGAATAACTTTTTTTCCGTTCTTATTTCAGATAACTTGTTCTCTTTCATTATACTAGTTTGATAGCCTTAGACAAGCATATTATGCGCAAAGAATCTCGAAAAGAAAAAAAATTTTTTTCGAAGTTTGGAAACTTCGTTAGAATCAATTTTTTTCCGTTCTTATTTGAGATAACTGGTTCTCTTTCATTATACTAGTTTGATAGCCTCAGACAAGCATATTATGCGCAAAGAATCTCGAAAAGAAAAAAATTTTTTTTCGAAGTTTGGAAACTTCGTTAGAATCACTTTTTTTCCGTTGTTATTTGAGATAACTTGTTCTCTTTCATTATACTAGTTTGATAGCCTTAGACAAGCATATTATGCGCAAAGAATTTCGAAAAGAAAAAAATTTTTTTTCGAAGTTTGGACACTTCGTTTGAATCACTTTTTTTCCGTTCTTATTTGAGATAACTGGTTCTCTTTCATTATACTAGTTTGATAGCCTCAGTAAAGGATATTATGCACAAAGAATCGCGAAAAGAAAAAAAATTTTTTTCGAAGTTTGGAAACTTCATTAGAATCACTTTTTTACCGTTCTTATTTGAGATAACTGGTTCTCTTTCATTATACTAGTTTGATAGCCTCAGTAAAGCATATTATGCGCAAAGAATCTGGAAAAGAAAAAAAATTTTTTTCGAAGTTTGGAAACGTCGTTTGAATCACTTTTTTCCGTTCTTATTTGAGATTACTGGTTCTCTTTCATTATAGTAGTTTGATAGCCTCAGAAAAGCATATTATGCACAAAGAATCTCGAAAAGAAAAAAATTTTTTTTCGAAGTTTGGAAACGTCGTTTGAATCACTTTTTTCCGTTCTTATTTTAGATAACTGGTTCTCTTTCATTATACTAGTTTGATGGCCTCAGTAAAGCATATTATGCGCAAAGAATCTGGAAAAGAAAAAAAATTTTTTTCGAAGTTTGGAAACGTCGTTTGAATCACTTTTTTCCGTTCTTATTTGAGATTACTGGTTCTCTTTCATTATAGTAGTTTGATAGCCTCAGAAAAGCATATTATGCACAAAGAATCTCGAAAAGAAAAAAATTTTTTTTCGAAGTTTGGAAACGTCGTTTGAATCACTTTTTTCCGTTCTTATTTGAGATTACTGGTTCTCTTTCATTATACTAGTTTGATAGCCTCAGAAAAGCATATTATGCACAAAGAATCTCGAAAAGAAAAAAATTTTTTTTCGAAGTTTGGAAACTTCGTTTGAATCACTTTTTTTCCGTTCTTATTTGAGATAACTGGTTCTCTTTCATTACACTAGTTTGATAGCCTCAGTAAAGCATATTATGCACAAAGAATCGCGAAAAGAAAAAAAATTTTTTTCGAAGTTTGGAAACTTTCTTAGAATCACTTTTTTTCCGTTCTTATTTGAGATAACTGGTTCTCTTTCATTATACTAGTTTGGTAGCCTCAGTAAAGCATATTATGCGCAAAGAATCTGGAAAAGAAAAAAAATTTTTTTCGAAGTTTGTAAACTTCATTAGTATCACTTTTTTTCCGTTCTTATTTGAGATAACTGGTTCTCTTTCATTATACTAGTTTGGTAGCCTCAGTAAAGCATATTATGCCCAAAGAATCTGGAAAAGAAAAAAAATTTTTTTCGAAGTTTGGAAACTTCGTTTGAATCACTTTTTTTCCGTTCTTATTTGAGATAACTGGTTCTCTTTCATTATACTAGTTTGATAGCCTCAGAAAAGCATATTATGCGCAAAGAATCTCGAAAAGAAAAAAATTTTTTTTCGAAGTTTGAAAACTTCGTTTGAATCACTTTTTTTCCCATCTTATTTGAGATAACTGGTTCTCTTTCATTATACTAGTTTGATAGCCTCAATAAAGCATATTATGCCCAAAGAATCTCGAAAAGAAAAAAAAATTTTTTCGAAGTTTAGAAACTTCATTAGAATCACTTTTTTTCCGTTCTTATTTGAGATAACTGGTTCTCTTTCATTATACTAGTTTGATAGCCTCAGTAAAGCATATTATGCACAAAGAATCGCGAAAAGAAAAAAAAATTTTTTCGAAGTTTGGAAACTTCCTTAGAATCACTTTTTTTCCATTCTTATTTGAGATAACTTGTTCTCTTTCATTATACTTGTTTGATAGCCTTAGACAAGCATATTATGCGCAAAGAATCTCGAAAAGAAAAAAATTTTTTTTCGAAGTTTGGAAACTTCGTTAGAATCACTTTTTTTCCGTTCTTATTTAAGATTACTGGTTCTCTTTCATTATACTAGTTTGATAGCCTCAGACAAGCATATTATGCGCAAAGAATCTCGAAAAGAAAAAAATTTTTTTTCGAAGTTTGGAAACTTCGTTAGAATCACTTTTTTTCCGTTCTTATTTGAGATAACATGTTCTCTTTCATTATACTAGTTTGATAGTCTTATTATGCGCAAAGAATCTCGAAAAGAACAAAATTTTTTTTCGAAGTTTGGAAACTTCGTTAGAATCACTTTTTTTCCGTTCTTATTTAAGATTACTGGTTCTCTTTCATTATACTGGTTTGATAGCCTCAGACAAGCATATTATGCGCAAAGAATCTCGAAAAGAAAAAAATTTTATTTCGAAGTTTGGAAACTTCGTTTGAATCACTTTTTTTCCGTTCTTATTTGAGATAACTGGTTCTCTTTCATTATACTAGTTTGATAGCCTCAGAAAAGCATATTATGCGCAAAGAATCTCTAAAAGAAAAAAATTTTTTTTCGAAGTTTGGAAACTTCGTTAGAATCACTTTTTTTCCGTTCTTATTTGAGATAACTGGTTCTCTTTCATTATACTAGTTTGATAGCCTCAGAAAAGCATAGGTATGCGCAAAGAATCTCGAAAAGAAAAAAATTTTTTTTCGAAGTTTGGAAACTTCGTTAGAATCACTTTTTTCCGTTCTTATTTGAGATAACTTGTTCTCTTTCATTATACTTGCTTGATAGCCTTAGACAAGCATATTATGCGCAAAGAATCTCGAAAAGAAAAAAATTTTTTTTCGAAGTTTGGAAACTTCGTTAGAATCACTTTTTTTCCGTTCTTATTTAAGATTACTGGTTCTCTTTCATTATACTAGTTTGATAGCCTCAGACAAGCATATTATGCGCAAAGAATCTCGAAAAGAAAAAAATTTTTTTTCGAAGTTTGGAAACTTCGTTAGAATCACTTTTTTCCCGTTCCTATTTGAGATAACTTGTTCTCTTTCATTATACTAGTTTGATAGCCTTAGACAAGCATATTATGCGCAAAGAATCTCGAAAAGAAAAAAATTTTTTTTGAAGTTTGGAAACTTCGTTAGAATCACTTTTTTTCCGTTCTTATTTGAGATAACTGGTTCTCTTACATTATACTAGATTGATAGACTGAGACAAGCATATTATGCGCAAAGAATCTCGAAAAGAAAAAAATTTTTTTTCGAAGTTTGGAAACTTCGTTAGAATCACTTTTTTTCCGTTCTTATTTGACATAACTGGTTCTCTTTCATTATACTAGTTTGATAGCCTCAGACAAGCATATTATGCGCAAAGAATCTCGAAAAGAAAAAAATTTTTTTTCGAAGTTTGGAAACTTCGTTAGAATCACTTTTTTTCCGTTCTTATTTGAGATAACTGGTTCTCTTTCATTATACTAGTTTGATAGCCTCAGACAAGCATATTATGCGCAAAGAATCTCGAAAAGAAAAAAATTTTTTTTCGAAGTTTGGAAACTTCCTTAGAATCACTTTCTTTCCATTCTTATTTGAGGTAACTTGTTCTCTTTCATTATACTAGTTTGATAGCCTTAGACAAGCATATTATGCGCAAAGAATCTCGAAAAGAAAAAAATTTTTTTCGAAGTTTGGAAACTTCGTTAGAATCACTTTTTTTCCGTTCTTATTTCAGATAACTTGTTCTCTTTCATTATACTAGTTTGATAGCCTTAGACAAGCATATTATGCGCAAAGAATCTCGAAAAGAAAAAAAATTTTTTTCGAAGTTTGGAAACTTCGTTAGAATCAATTTTTTTCCGTTCTTATTTGAGATAACTGGTTCTCTTTCATTATACTAGTTTGATAGCCTCAGACAAGCATATTATGCGCAAAGAATCTCGAAAAGAAAAAAATTTTTTTTCGAAGTTTGGAAACTTCGTTAGAATCACTTTTTTTCCGTTGTTATTTGAGATAACTTGTTCTCTTTCATTATACTAGTTTGATAGCCTTAGACAAGCATATTATGCGCAAAGAATTTCGAAAAGAAAAAAATTTTTTTTCGAAGTTTGGACACTTCGTTTGAATCACTTTTTTTCCGTTCTTATTTGAGATAACTGGTTCTCTTTCATTATACTAGTTTGATAGCCTCAGTAAAGGATATTATGCACAAAGAATCGCGAAAAGAAAAAAAATTTTTTTCGAAGTTTGGAAACTTCATTAGAATCACTTTTTTACCGTTCTTATTTGAGATAACTGGTTCTCTTTCATTATACTAGTTTGATAGCCTCAGTAAAGCATATTATGCGCAAAGAATCTGGAAAAGAAAAAAAATTTTTTTCGAAGTTTGGAAACGTCGTTTGAATCACTTTTTTCCGTTCTTATTTGAGATTACTGGTTCTCTTTCATTATAGTAGTTTGATAGCCTCAGAAAAGCATATTATGCACAAAGAATCTCGAAAAGAAAAAAATTTTTTTTCGAAGTTTGGAAACGTCGTTTGAATCACTTTTTTCCGTTCTTATTTTAGATAACTGGTTCTCTTTCATTATACTAGTTTGATGGCCTCAGTAAAGCATATTATGCGCAAAGAATCTGGAAAAGAAAAAAAATTTTTTTCGAAGTTTGGAAACGCCGTTTGAATCACTTTTTTCCGTTCTTATTTGAGATTACTGGTTCTCTTTCATTATAGTAGTTTGATAGCCTCAGAAAAGCATATTATGCACAAAGAATCTCGAAAAGAAAAAAATTTTTTTTCGAAGTTTGGAAACGTCGTTTGAATCACTTTTTTCCGTTCTTATTTGAGATTACTGGTTCTCTTTCATTATACTAGTTTGATAGCCTCAGAAAAGCATATTATGCACAAAGAATCTCGAAAAGAAAAAAATTTTTTTTCGAAGTTTGGAAACTTCGTTTGAATCACTTTTTTTCCGTTCTTATTTGAGATAACTGGTTCTCTTTCATTACACTAGTTTGATAGCCTCAGTAAAGCATATTATGCACAAAGAATCGCGAAAAGAAAAAAAATTTTTTTCGAAGTTTGGAAACTTTCTTAGAATCACTTTTTTTCCGTTCTTATTTGAGATAACTGGTTCTCTTTCATTATACTAGTTTGGTAGCCTCAGTAAAGCATATTATGCGCAAAGAATCTGGAAAAGAAAAAAAATTTTTTTCGAAGTTTGTAAACTTCATTAGTATCACTTTTTTTCCGTTCTTATTTGAGATAACTGGTTCTCTTTCATTATACTAGTTTGGTAGCCTCAGTAAAGCATATTATGCCCAAAGAATCTGGAAAAGAAAAAAAATTTTTTTCGAAGTTTGGAAACTTCGTTTGAATCACTTTTTTTCCGTTCTTATTTGAGATAACTGGTTCTCTTTCATTATACTAGTTTGATAGCCTCAGAAAAGCATATTATGCGCAAAGAATCTCGAAAAGAAAAAAATTTTTTTTCGAAGTTTGAAAACTTCGTTTGAATCACTTTTTTTCCCTTCTTATTTGAGATAACTGGTTCTCTTTCATTATACTAGTTTGATAGCCTCAATAAAGCATATTATGCCCAAAGAATCTCGAAAAGAAAAAAAAATTTTTTCGAAGTTTAGAAACTTCATTAGAATCACTTTTTTTCCGTTCTTATTTGAGATAACTGGTTCTCTTTCATTATACTAGTTTGATAGCCTCAGTAAAGCATATTATGCACAAAGAATCGCGAAAAGAAAAAAAAATTTTTTCGAAGTTTGGAAACTTCGTTTGAATCACTTTTTTTCCGTTCTTATTTGAGATAACTTGTTCTCTTTCATTATACTAGTTTGATAGCCTTAGACAAGCATATTATGCGCAAAGAATCTCGAAAAGAAAAAAATTTTTTTTCGAAGTTTGGAAACTTCGTTAGAATCACTTTTTTTCCGTTCTTATTTGAGATAACTGGTTCTCTTTCATTATACTAGTTTGATAGCCTCAGACAAGCATATTATGCGCAAAGAATCTCGAAAAGAAAAAAATTTTTTTTCGAAGTTTGGAAACTTCGTTAGAATCACTTTTTTTCCGTTCTTATTTGAGATAACTTGTTCTCTTTCATTATACTTGTTTGATAGCCTTAGACAAGCATATTATGCGCAAAGAATCTCGAAAAGAAAAAAATTTTTTTTCGAAGTTTGGAAACTTCGTTAGAATCACTTTTTATTCCGTTCTTATTTGAGATCACTGGTTCTCTTTCATTATACTAGTTTGATAGCCTCAGACAAGCATATTATGCGCAAAGAATCTCGAAAAGAAAAAAATTTTTTTTCGAAGTTTGGAAACTTCGTTAGAATCACTTTTTTTCCGTTCTTATTTAAGATAACTTGTTCTCTTTCATTATACTATTTGATAGCCTTAGACAAGCATATTATGCGCAAAGAATCTCGAAAAGAAAAAAATTTTTTTTCGAAGTTTGGAAACTTCGTTAGAATCACTTTTTTCCGTTCTTATTTGAGATAACTGGTTCTCTTTCATTATACTAGTTTGATAACCTCAGACAAGCATATTATGCGCAAAGAATCTCGAAAAGAAAAAATTTTTTTCGAAGTTTGGAAACTTCCTTAGAATCACTTTTTTTCCATTCTTATTTGAGATAACTTGTTCTCTTTCATTATACTTGTTTGATAGCCTTAGACAAGCATATTATGCGCAAAGAATCTCGAAAAGAAAAAAATTTTTTTCGAAGTTTGGAAACTTCGTTAGAATCACTTTTTTTCCGTTCTTATTTAAGATTACTGGTTCTCTTTCATTATACTAGTTTGATAGCTTCAGACAAGCATATTATGCGCAAAGAATCTCGAAAAGAAAAAAATTTTTTTTCGAAGTTTGGAAACTTCGTTAGAATCACTTTTTTTCCGTTCTTATTTGAGATAACTTGTTCTCTTTCATTATACTAGTTTGATAGCCTTAGACAAGCATATTATGCGCAAAGAATCTCGAAAAGAAAAAAAATTTTTTTCGAAGTTTGGAAACTTCGTTAGAATCACTTTTTTTCCGTTCTTATTTAAGATTACTGGTTCTTTTTCATTATACTAGTTTGATAGCCTCAGACAAGCATATTATGCGCAAAGAATCTCGAAAAGAAAAAAAATTTTTTTCGAAGTTTGGAAACTTCCTTAGAATCACTTTTATTCCATTCTTATTTGAGATAACTTGTTCTCTTTCATTATACTTGTTTGATAGCCTTAGACAAGCATATTATGCGCAAAGAATCTCGAAAAGAAAAAAATTTTTTTTCGAAGTTTGGAAACTTCGTTAGAATCACTTTTTTTCCGTTCTTATTTAAGATTACTGGTTCTCTTTCATTATACTAGTTTGATAGCCTCAGACAAGCATATTATGCGCAAAGAATCTCGAAAAGAAAAAAATTTTTTTTCGAAGTTTGGAAACTTCGTTAGAATCACTTTTTTTCCGTTCTTATTTGAGATAACTGGTTCTCTTTCATTATACTAGTTTGATAGCCTCAGACAAGCATATTATGCGCAAAGAATCTCGAAAAGAAAAAAATTTTTTTTCGAAGTTTGGAAACTTCCTTAGAATCACTTTCTTTCCATTCTTATTTGAGGTAACTTGTTCTCTTTCATTATACTTGTTTGATAGCCTTAGACAAGCATATTATGCGCAAAGAATCTCGAAAAGAAAAAAATTTTTTTTCGAAGTTTGGAAACTTCGTTAGAATCACTTTTTTTCCGTTCTTATTTGACATAACCGGTTCTCTTTCATTATACTAGTTTGATAGCCTCAGACAAGCATATTATGCGCAAAGAATCTCGAAAAGAAAAAAATTTTTTTTCGAAGTTTGGAAACTTCGTTAGAATCACTTTTTTTCCGTTCTTATTTGAGATAACTGGTTCTCTTTCATTATACTAGTTTGATAGCCTCAGACAAGCATATTATGCGCAAAGAATCTCGAAAAGAAAAAAATTTTTTTTCGAAGTTTGGAAACTTCCTTAGAATCACTTTCTTTCCATTCTTATTTGAGGTAACTTGTTCTCTTTCATTATACTTGTTTGATAGCCTTAGACAAGCATATTATGCGCAAAGAATCTCGAAAAGAAAAAAATTTTTTTTCGAAGTTTGGAAACTTCGTTAGAATCACTTTTTTTCCGTTCTTATTTGAGATAACTTGTTCTCTTTCATTATACTAGTTTGATAGCCTTAGACAAGCATATTATGCGCAAAGAATTTCGAAAAGAAAAAAATTTTTTTTCGAAGTTTGGAAACTTCGTTAGAATCACTTTTTTTCCGTTCTTATTTAAGATTACTGGTTCTCTTTCATTATACTAGTTTCATAGCCTCAGACAAGCATATTATGCGCAAAGAATCTCGAAAAGAAAAAAATTTTTTTTCGAAGTTTGGAAACTTCCTTAGAATCACTTTTTTTCCATTCTTAATTGAGATAACTTGTTCTCTTTCATTATACTAGTTTGATAGCCTTAGACAAGCATATTATGCGCAAAGAATCTCGAAAAGAAAAAAATTTTTTTTCGAAGTTTGGAAACTTCGTTAGAATCACTTTTTTTCCGTTCTTATTTCAGATAACTTGTTCTCTTTCATTATACTAGTTTGATAGCCTTAGACAAGCATATTATGCGCAAAGAATCTCGAAAAGAAAAAAAATTTTATTCGAAGTTTGGAAACGTCGTTAGAATCACTTTTTTTCCGTTCTTATTTGAGATAACTGGTTCTCTTTCATTATACTAGTTTGATAGCCTCAGACAAGCATATTATGCGCAAAGAATCTCGAAAAGAAAAAAATTTTTTTTCGAAGTTTGGAAACTTCGTTAGAATCAGTTTTTTTCCGTTCTTATTTAAGATTACTGGTTCTTTTTCATTATACTAGTTTGATAGCCTCAGACAAGCATATTATGTGCAAAGAATCTCGAAAAGATAAATATTTTATTTCGAAGTTTGGAAACTTCGTTAGAATCACTTTTTTTCCGTTCTTATTTGAGATAACTGGTTCTCTTTCATTATACTAGTTTGATAGCCTCAGAAAAGCATATTATGCGCAAAGAATCTCTAAAAGAAAAAATTTTTTTTTCGAAGTTTGGAAACTTCGTTAGAATCACTTTTTTTCCGTTCTTATTTGAGATAACTGGTTCTCTTTCATTATACTAGTTCGATTGCCTCAGAAAAGCATAGGTATGCGCAAATAATCTCGAAAAGAAAAAAATTTTTTTTCGAAGTTTGGAAACTTCGTTAGAATCACTTTTTTTCCGTTCTTATTTGAGATAACTGGTTCTCTTTCATTATACTAGTTTGATAGCCTCAGACAAGCATATTATGCGCAAAGAATCTTGAAAAGATAAAAATTTTTTTTCGAAGTTTGGAAACTTCCTTAGAATCACTTTCTTTCCATTCTTATTTGAGGTAACTTGTTCTCTTTCATTATACTTGTTTGATAGCCTTAGACAAGCATATTATGCGCAAAGAATCTCGAAAAGAAAAAAATTTTTTTTCGAAGTTTGGAAACTTCGTTAGAATCACTTTTTTTCCGTTCTTATTTAAGATTACTGGTTCTCTTTCATTATACTAGTTTGATAGCCTCAGACAAGCATATTATGCGCAAAGAATCTCGAAAAGAAAAAAATTTTTTTCGAAGTTTGGAAACTTCGTTAGAATCACTTTTTTTCCGTTCTTATTTGAGATAACTTGTTCTCTTTAATTAAACTAGTTTGATAGCCTTAGACAAGCATATTATGCGCAAAGAATATCGAAAAGAAAAAAATTTTTTTTCGAAGTTTGGAAACTATGTTAGAATCACTTTTTTTCCGTTCTTATTTGAGATTACTGGTTCTCTTTCATTATAGTAGTTTGATAGCCTCAGAAAAGCATAAGAATCTCGAAAAGAAAAAAATTTTTTTTCCAAGTTTTGAAACGTCGTTTGAATCACTTTTTTCCGTTCTTATTTGAGATTACTGGTTCTCTTTCTTTACTAGTTTGATAGCCTCAGTAAAGCATATTATGCGCAAAGAATCTGGAAAAGAAAAAAAATTTTTTTCGAAGTTTGGAAACTTCGTTAGAATCACTTTTTTTCCGTTCTTATTTGAGATAACTGGTTCTCTTTCATTATACTAGTTTGATAGCCTCAGACAAGCATATTATGCGCAAAGAATCTTGAAAAGATAAAAATTTTTTTTCGAAGTTTGGAAACTTCCTTAGAATCACTTTCTTTCCATTCTTATTTGAGGTAACTTGTTCTCTTTCATTATACTTGTTTGATAGCCTTAGACAAGCATATTATGCGCAAAGAATCTCGAAAAGAAAAAAATTTTTTTTCGAAGTTTGGAAACTTCGTTAGAATCACTTTTTTTCCGTTCTTATTTAAGATTACTGGTTCTCTTTCATTATACTAGTTTGATAGCCTCAGACAAGCATATTATGCGCAAAGAATCTCGAAAAGAAAAAAATTTTTTTCGAAGTTTGGAAACTTCGTTAGAATCACTTTTTTTCCGTTCTTATTTGAGATAACTTGTTCTCTTTAATTAAACTAGTTTGATAGCCTTAGACAAGCATATTATGCGCAAAGAATATCGAAAAGAAAAAAATTTTTTTTCGAAGTTTGGAAACTTCGTTAGAATCACTTTTTTTCCGTTCTTATTTAAGATTACTGGTTCTCTTTCATTATACTAGTTTGATAGCTTCAGACAAGCATATTATGCGCAAAGAATCTCGAAAAGAAAAAAATTTTTTTTCGAAGTTTGGAAACTTCGTTAGAATCACTTTTTTTCCGTTCTTATTTGAGATAACTTGTTCTCTTTCATTATACTAGTTTGATAGCCTTAGACAAGCATATTATGCGCAAAGAATCTCGAAAAGAAAAAAATTTTTTTTCGAAGTTTGGAAACTTCGTTAGAATCACTTTTTTTCCGTTCTTATTTAAGATTACTGGTTCTTTTTCATTATACTAGTTTGATAGCCTCAGACAAGCATATTATGCGCAAAGAATCTCGAAAAGAAAAAAAATTTTTTTCGAAGTTTGGAAACTTCCTTAGAATCACTTTTATTCCATTCTTATTTGAGATAACTTGTTCTCTTTCATTATACTTGTTTGATAGCCTTAGACAAGCATATTATGCGCAAAGAATCTCGAAAAGAAAAAAATTTTTTTTCGAAGTTTGGAAACTTCGTTAGAATCACTTTTTTTCCGTTCTTATTTAAGATTACTGGTTCTCTTTCATTATACTAGTTTGATAGCCTCAGACAAGCATATTATGCGCAAAGAATCTCGAAAAGAAAAAAATTTTTTTTCGAAGTTTGGAAACTTCGTTAGAATCACTTTTTTTCCGTTCTTATTTGAGATAACTGGTTCTCTTTCATTATACTAGTTTGATAGCCTCAGACAAGCATATTATGCGCAAAGAATCTCGAAAAGAAAAAAATTTTTTTTCGAAGTTTGGAAACTTCCTTAGAATCACTTTCTTTCCATTCTTATTTGAGGTAACTTGTTCTCTTTCATTATACTTGTTTGATAGCCTTAGACAAGCATATTATGCGCAAAGAATCTCGAAAAGAAAAAAATTTTTTTTCGAAGTTTGGAAACTTCGTTAGAATCACTTTTTTTCCGTTCTTATTTGACATAACCGGTTCTCTTTCATTATACTAGTTTTATAGCCTCAGAAAAGCATATCATGCACCAAGAATCTCGAAAAGAAAAAAATTTTTTTTCGAAGTTTGGAAACGTCGTTTGAATCACTTTTTTCCGTTCTTATTTGAGATTACTGGTTCTCTTTCATTATACTAGTTTGATAGCCTCAGAAAAGCATATTATGCACAAAGAATTTCGAAAAGAAAAAAATTTTTTTTCGAAGTTTGGAAACTTCGTTTGAATCACTTTTTTTCCGTTCTTATTTGAGATAACTGGTACTCTTTCATTACACTAGTTTGATAGCCTAAGTAAAGCATATTATGCACAAAGAATCGCGAAAAGAAAAAAAATTTTTTTCGAAGTTTGGAAACTTCCTTAGAATCACTTTTTTTCCGTTCTTATTTGAGATAACTGGTTCTCTTTCATTATACTAGTTTGGTAGCCTCAGAAAAGCATATTATGCGCAAAGAATCTGGAAAAGAAAAAAAATTTTTTTCGAAGTTTGGAAACTTCATTAGAATCACTTTTTTTCCGTTCTTATTTGAGATAACTGGTTCTCTTTCATTATACTAGTTTGGTAGCCTCAGTAAAGCATATTATGCCCAAAGAATCTGGAAAAGAAAAAAAATTTTTTTCGAAGTTTGAAAACTTCGTTTGAATCACTTTTTTTCCCTTCTTATTTGAGATAACTGGTTCTCTTTCATTATACTAGTTTGATAGCCTCAATAAAGCATATTATGCCCAAAGAATCTCGAAAAGAAAAAAAAAATTTTTCGAAGTTTAGAAACTTCATTAGAATCACTTTTTTTCCGTTCTTATTTGAGATAACTGGTTCTCTTTCATTATACTAGTTTGATAGCCTCAGTAAAGCATATTATGCACAAAGAATCGCGAAAAGAAAAAAAATTTTATTCGAAGTTTGGAAACTTCGTTTGAATCACTTTTTTTCCGTTCTTATTTGAGATAACTTGTTCTCTTTCATTATACTAGTTTGATAGCCTTAGACAAGCATATTATGCGAAACGAATCTCGAAAAGAAAAAAATTTTTTTTCGAAGTTTGGAAACTTCGTTAGAATCACTTTTTTTCCGTTCTTATTTGAGATAACTGGTTCTCTTTCATTATACTAGTTTGATAGCCTCAGAAAAACATAGGTATGCGCAAAGAATCTCGAAAAGAAAAAATTTTTTTTTCGAAGTTTGGAAACTTCGTTAGAATCACTTTTTTTCCGTTCTTATTTGAGATAACTGGTTCTCTTTCATTATACTAGTTTGATAGCCTCAGACAAGCATATTATGCGCAAAGAATCTCGAAAAGAAAAAAATTTTTTTTCGAAGTTTGGAAACTTCGTTAGAATCACTTTTTTTCCGTTCTTATTTGAGATAACTTGTTCTCTTTCATTATACTTGTTTGATAGCCTTAGACAAGCATATTATGCGCAAAGAATCTCGAAAAGAAAAAAATTTTTTTTCGAAGTTTGGAAACTTCGTTAGAATCACTTTTTATTCCGTTCTTATTTGAGATAACTGGTTCTCTTTCATTATACTAGTTTGATAGCCTCAGACAAGCATATTATGCGCAAAGAATCTCGAAAAGAAAAAAATTTTTTTTCGAAGTTTGGAAACTTCGTTAGAATCACTTTTTTTCCGTTCTTATTTGAGATAACTTGTTCTCTTTCATTATACTAGTTTGATAGCCTTAGACAAGCATATTATGCGCAAAGAATCTCGAAAAGAAAAAAATTTTTTTTCGAAGTTTGGAAACTTCGTTAGAATCACTTTTTTTCCGTTCTTATTTGAGATAACTGGTTCTCTTTCATTATACTAGTTTGATAGCCTCAGAAAAGCATATTATGCGCAAAGAATCTCGATAAGAAAAAAATTTTTTTTCGAAGATTGGAAACCTCGTTAGAATCACTTTTTTTCCGTTCTTATTTGAGATAACTGGTTCTCTTTCATTATACTAGTTTGATAGCCTCAGTAAAGCATATTATGCACAAAGAATCGCGAAAAGAAAAAAATTTTTTTTCGAAGTTTGGAAACTTCATTAGAATCACTTTTTTTCCGTTCTTATTTGAGATTACTGGTTTTCTTTCATTATACTAGTTTGATAGCCTCAGTAAAGCATATTATGCACAAAGAATCTCGAAAAGAAAAAAAATTTTTTTCGAAGTTTGGATTCTTCGTTAGAATCATTTTTTTTCCGTTCAAATTTGAGATAACTGGTTCTCATTCATTGTACTAATTTGAAAGCCTCAGTAAAGCATATTATGCGCAAAGAATCTGGAAAAGAAAAAAAATTTTTTTCGTAGTTTGGAAACTTCGTTTAAATCACTTTTTTTCCGTTCTTATTTAAGATAACTGGTTCTCTTTCATTATACTACTTTGATAGCCTCAGAAAAGCATATTATGCGCAAAGAATCTCTAAAAGAAAAAAATTTTTTTTCGAAGTTTGGAAACTTCCTTTGAATCACTTTTTTTGCGTTCTTATTTGAGATAACTGGTTCTCTTTCATTATACTAGTTTGATAGCCTCAATAAAGCATATTATGCCCAAAGAATCTCGAAAAGAAAAAAATTTTTTTTCGAAGTTTGGAAACTTCGTTTGAATCAATTTTTTTCCGTTCTTATTTGAGATAACTGGTTTTCTTTCATTACACTAGTTTGATAGCCTCAGTAAAGCATATTATGCACAAAGAATCGCGAAAAGAAAAAAAATTTTTTTCGAAGTTTGGAAACTTCATTAGAATCACTTTTTTTCCGTTCTTATTTGAGATAACTGGTTCTCTTTCATTATACTAGTTTGGTAGCCTCAGTAAAGCATATTATGCGCAAAGAATCTGGAAAAGAAAAAAAATTTTTTTCGAAGTTTGGAAACTTCGTTTGAATCACTTTTTTTCCGTTCTTATTTGAGATAACTGGTTCTCTTTCATTATACTAGTTTGATAGCCTCAGAAAAGCATATTATGCGCAAAGAATCTCGAAAAGAAAAAAATTTTTTTCGAAGTTTGGAAACTTCGTTTGAACCACTTTTTTTCCGTTCTTATTTGAGATAACTGGTTCTCTTTCATTATACTAGTTTGATACCCTCAGGAAAGCATATTATGCGCAAAGAATCTGGAAAAGAAAAAAAATTTTTTTCGAAGTTTGGAAACGTCGTTTGAATCACTTTTTTCCGTTCTTATTTGAGATTACTGGTTCTCTTTCATTATAGTAGTTTGATAGCCTCAGAAAAGCATAAGAATCTCGAAAAGAAAAAAATTTTTTTTCCAAGTTTTGAAACGTCGTTTAAATCACTTTTTTCCGTTCTTATTTGAGATTACTGGTTCTCTTTCATTATACTAGTTTTATAGCCTCAGAAAAGCATATCATGCACCAAGTATCTCGAAAAGAAAAAAATTTTTTTTCGAAGTTTGGACACTTCGTTTGAATCACTTTTTTTCCGTTCTTATTTGAGATAACTGGTTCTCTTTCATTATACTAGTTTGATAGCCTCAGTAAAGGATATTATGCACAAAGAATCGCGAAAAGAAAAAAAATTTTTTTCGAAGTTTGGAAACTTCATTAGAATCACTTTTTTACCGTTCTTATTTGAGATAACTGGTTCTCTTTCATTATACTAGTTTGATAGCCTCAGTAAAGCATATTATGCGCAAAGAATCTGGAAAAGAAAAAAAATTTTTTTCGAAGTTTGGAAACGTCGTTTGAATCACTTTTTTCCGTTCTTATTTGAGATTACTGGTTCTCTTTCATTATAGTAGTTTGATAGCCTCAGAAAAGCATATTATGCACAAAGAATCTCGAAAAGAAAAAAATTTTTTTTCGAAGTTTGGAAACGTCGTTTGAATCACTTTTTTCCGTTCTTATTTTAGATAACTGGTTCTCTTTCATTATACTAGTTTGATGGCCTCAGTAAAGCATATTATGTGCAAAGAATCTGGAAAAGAAAAAAAATTTTTTTCGAAGTTTGGAAACGTCGTTTGAATCACTTTTTTCCGTTCTTATTTGAGATTACTGGTTCTCTTTCATTATAGTAGTTTGATAGCCTCAGAAAAGCATATTATGCACAAAGAATCTCGAAAAGAAAAAAATTTTTTTTCGAAGTTTGGAAACGTCGTTTGAATCACTTTTTTCCGTTCTTATTTGAGATTACTGGTTCTCTTTCATTATACTAGTTTGATAGCCTCAGAAAAGCATATTATGCACAAAGAATTTCGAAAAGAAAAAAATTTTTTTTCGAAGTTTGGAAACTTCGTTTGAATCACTTTTTTTCCGTTCTTATTTGAGATAACTGGTACTCTTTCATTACACTAGTTTGATAGCCTCAGTAAAGCATATTATGCACAAAGAATCGCGAAAAGAAAAAAAATTTTTTTCGAAGTTTGGAAACTTCCTTAGAATCACTTTTTTTCCGTTCTTATTTGAGATAACTGGTTCTCTTTCATTATACTAGTTTGGTAGCCTCAGAAAAGCATATTATGCGCAAAGAATCTGGAAAAGAAAAAAAATTTTTTTCGAAGTTTGGAAACTTCATTAGAATCACTTTTTTTCCGTTCTTATTTGAGATAACTGGTTCTCTTTCATTATACTAGTTTGGTAGCCTCAGTAAAGCATATTATGCCCAAAGAATCTGGAAAAGAAAAAAAATTTTTTTCGAAGTTTAGAAACTTCATTAGAATCACTTTTTTTCCGTTCTTATTTGAGATAACTGGTTCTCTTTCATTATACTAGTTTGATAGCCTCAGTAAAGCATATTATGCACAAAGAATCGCGAAAAGAAAAAAAATTTTTTTCGAAGTTTGGAAACTTCGTTTGAATCACTTTTTTTCCGTTCTTATTTGAGATAAATTGTTCTCTTTCATTATACTAGTTTGATAGCCTTAGACAAGCATATTATGCGAAAAGAATCTCGAAAAGAAAAAAATTTTTTTTCGAAGTTTGGAAACTTCGTTAGAATCACTTTTTTTCCGTTCTTATTTGAGATAACTGGTTCTCTTTCATTATACTAGTTTGATAGCCTCAGAAAAACATAGGTATGCGCAAAGAATCTCGAAAAGAAAAAATTTTTTTTTCGAAGTTTGTAAACTTCGTTAGAATCACTTTTTTTCCGTTCTTATTTGAGATAACTGGTTCTCTTTCATTATACTAGTTTGATAGCCTCAGACAAGCATATTATGCGCAAAGAATCTCGAAAAGAAAAAAATTTTTTTTCGAAGTTTGGAAACTTCGTTAGAATCACTTTTTTTCCGTTCTTATTTGAGATAACTAGTTCTCTTTCATTATACTTGTTTGATAGCCTTAGACAAGCATATTATGCGCAAAGAATCTCGAAAAGAAAAAAATTTTTTTTCGAAGTTTGGAAACTTCGTTAGAATCACTTTTTATTCCGTTCTTATTTGAGATAACTGGTTCTCTTTCATTATACTAGTTTGATAGCCTCAGACAAGCATATTATGCGCAAAGAATCTCGAAAAGAAAAAAATTTTTTTTCGAAGTTTGGAAACTTCGTTAGAATCACTTTTTTTCCGTTCTTATTTGAGATAACTTGTTCTCTTTCATTATACTAGTTTGATAGCCTTAGACAAGCATATTATGCGCAAAGAATCTCGAAAAGAAAAAAATTTTTTTTCGAAATTTGGAAACTTCGTTAGAATCACTTTTTTTCCGTTCTTATTTGAGATAACTGGTTCTCTTTCATTATACTAGTTTGATAGCCTCAGAAAAGCATATTATGCGCAAAGAATCTAGAAAAGAAAAAAATTTTTTTTCGAAGATTGGAAACCTCGTTAGAATCACTTTTTTTCCGTTCTTATTTGAGATAACTGGTTCTCTTTCATTATACTACTTTGATAGCCTCAGAAAAGCATATTATGCGCAAAGAATCTCTAAAAGAAAAAAATTTTTTTTCGAAGTTTGGAAACTTCCTTTGAATCACTTTTTTTGCGTTCTTATTTGAGATAACTGGTTCTCTTTCATTATACTAGTTTGATAGCCTCAATTAAGCATATTATGCCCAAAGAATCTCGAAAAGAAAAAAAATTTTTTTCGAAGTTTGGAAACTTCGTTTGAATCAATTTTTTTCCGTTCTTATTTGAGATAACTGGTTTTCTTTCATTACACTAGTTTGATAGCCTCAGTAAAGCATATTATGCACAAAGAATCGCGAAAAGAAAAAAAATTTTTTCGAAGTTTGGAAACTTCATTAGAATCACTTTTTTTCCGTTCTTATTTGAGATAACTGGTTCTCTTTCATTATACTAGTTTGGTAGCCTCAGTAAAGCATATTATGCGCAAAGAATCTGGAAAAGAAAAAAAATTTTTTTCGAAGTTTGGAAACTTCGTTTGAATCACTTTTTTTCCGTTCTTATTTGAGATAACTGGTTCTCTTTCATTATACTAGTTTGATAGCCTCAGAAAAGCATATTATGCGCAAAGAATCTCGAAAAGAAAAAAATTTTTTTTCGAAGTTTGGAAACTTCGTTTGAACCACTTTTTTTCCGTTCTTATTTGAGATAACTGGTTCTCTTTCATTATACTAGTTTGATACCCTCAGGAAAGCATATTATGCGCAAAGAATCTGGAAAAGAAAAAAAATTTTTTTCAAAGTTTGGAAACGTCGTTTGAATAACTTTTTTCCGTTCTTATTTGAGATTACTGGTTCTCTTTCATTATAGTAGTTTGATAGCCTCAGAAAAGCATAAGAATCTCGAAAAGAAAAAAATTTTTTTTCCAAGTTTTGAAACGTCGTTTGAATCACTTTTTTCCGTTCTTATTTGAGATTACTGGTTCTCTTTCATTATACTAGTTTTATAGCCTCAGAAAAGCATATTATGCACCAAGAATCTCGAAAAGAAAAAAATTTTTTTTCGAAGTTTGGACACTTCGTTTGAATCACTTTTTTTCCGTTCTTATTTGAGATAACTGGTTCTCTTTCATTATACTAGTTTGATAGCCTCAGTAAAGGATATTATGCACAAAGAATCGCGAAAAGAAAAAAAATTTTTTTCGAAGTTTGGAAACTTCATTAGAATCACTTTTTTACCGTTCTTATTTGAGATAACTGGTTCTCTTTCATTATACTAGTTTGATAGCCTCAGTAAAGCATATTATGCGCAAAGAATCTGGAAAAGAAAAAAAATTTTTTTCGAAGTTTGGAAATGTCGTTTGAATCACTTTTTTCCGTTCTTATTTGACATTACTGGTTCTCTTTCATTATAGTAGTTTGATAGCCTCAGAAAAGCATATTATGCACAAAGAATCTGGAAAAGAAAAAAAATTTTTTTCGAAGTTTGGAAACTTCGTTTGAATCACTTTTTTTCCGTTCTTATTTGAGATAACTGGTTCTCTTTCATTATACTAGTTTGATAGCCTCAGAAAAGCATATTATGCGCAAAGAATCTCGAAAAGAAAAAAATTTTTTTTCGAAGTTTGGAAACTTCGTTTGAACCACTTTTTTTCCGTTCTTACCTGAGATAACTGGTTCTCTTTCATTATACTAGTTTGATACCCTCAGGAAAGCATATTATGCGCAAAGAATCTGGAAAAGAAAAAAAATTTTTTTCGAAGTTTGGAAACGTCGTTTGAATAACTTTTTTCCGTTCTTATTTGAGATTACTGGTTCTCTTTCATTATAGTAGTTTGATAGCCTCAGAAAAGCATAAGAATCTCGAAAAGAAAAAAATTTTTTTTCCAAGTTTTGAAACGTCGTTTGAATCACTTTTTTCCGTTCTTATTTGAGATTACTGGTTCTCTTTCATTATACTAGTTTTATAGCCTCAGAAAAGCATATTATGCACCAAGAATCTCGAAAAGAAAAAAATTTTTTTTCGAAGTTTGGACACTTCGTTTGAATCACTTTTTTTCCGTTCTTATTTGAGATAACTGGTTCTCTTTCATTATACTAGTTTGATAGCCTCAGTAAAGGATATTATGCACAAAGAATCGCGAAAAGAAAAAAAATTTTTTTCGAAGTTTGGAAACTTCATTAGAATCACTTTTTTACCGTTCTTATTTGAGATAACTGGTTCTCTTTCATTATACTAGTTTGATAGCCTCAGTAAAGCATATTATGCGCAAAGAATCTGGAAAAGAAAAAAAATTTTTTTCGAAGTTTGGAAATGTCGTTTGAATCACTTTTTTCCGTTCTTATTTGACATTACTGGTTCTCTTTCATTATAGTAGTTTGATAGCCTCAGAAAAGCATATTATGCACAAAGAATCTGGAAAAGAAAAAAAATTTTTTTCGAAGTTTGGAAACTTCGTTTGAATCACTTTTTTTCCGTTCTTATTTGAGATAACTGGTTCTCTTTCATTATACTAGTTTGATAGCCTCAGAAAAGCATATTATGCGCAAAGAATCTCGAAAAGAAAAAAATTTTTTTTCGAAGTTTGGAAACTTCGTTTGAACCACTTTTTTTCCGTTCTTACCTGAGATAACTGGTTCTCTTTCATTATACTAGTTTGATACCCTCAGGAAAGCATATTATGCGCAAAGAATCTGGAAAAGAAAAAAAATTTTTTTCGAAGTTTGGAAACGTCGTTTGAATAACTTTTTTCCGTTCTTATTTGAGATTACTGGTTCTCTTTCATTATAGTAGTTTGATAGCCTCAGAAAAGCATAAGAATCTCGAAAAGAAAAAAATTTTTTTTCCAAGTTTTGAAACGTCGTTTGAATCACTTTTTTCCGTTCTTATTTGAGATTACTGGTTCTCTTTCATTATACTAGTTTTATAGCCTCAGAAAAGCATATTATGCACCAAGAATCTCGAAAAGAAAAAAATTTTTTTTCGAAGTTTGGACACTTCGTTTGAATCACTTTTTTTCCGTTCTTATTTGAGATAACTGGTTCTCTTTCATTATACTAGTTTGATAGCCTCAGTAAAGGATATTATGCACAAAGAATCGCGAAAAGAAAAAAAATTTTTTTCGAAGTTTGGAAACTTCATTAGAATCACTTTTTTACCGTTCTTATTTGAGATAACTGGTTCTCTTTCATTATACTAGTTTGATAGCCTCAGTAAAGCATATTATGCGCAAAGAATCTGGAAAAGAAAAAAAATTTTTTTCGAAGTTTGGAAACGTCGTTTGAATCACTTTTTTCCGTTCTTATTTGAGATTACTGGTTCTCTTTCATTATAGTAGTTTGATAGCCTCAGAAAAGCATATTATGCACAAAGAATCTGGAAAAGAAAAAAAATTTTTTTCGAAGTTTGGAAACTTCGTTTGAATCACTTTTTTTCCGTTCTTATTTGAGATAACTGGTTCTCTTTCATTATACTAGTTTGATAGCCTCAGAAAAGCATATTATGCGCAAAGAATCTCGAAAAGAAAAAAATTTTTTTTCGAAGTTTGGAAACTTCGTTTGAACCACTTTTTTTCCGTTCTTACCTGAGATAACTGGTTCTCTTTCATTATACTAGTTTGATACCCTCAGGAAAGCATATTATGCGCAAAGAATCTGGAAAAGAAAAAAAATTTTTTTCGAAGTTTGGAAACGTCGTTTGAATAACTTTTTTCCGTTCTTATTTGAGATTACTGGTTCTCTTTCATTATAGTAGTTTGATAGCCTCAGAAAAGCATAAGAATCTCGAAAAGAAAAAAATTTTTTTTCCAAGTTTTGAAACGTCGTTTGAATCACTTTTTTCCGTTCTTATTTGAGATTACTGGTTCTCTTTCATTATACTAGTTTTATAGCCTCAGAAAAGCATATTATGCACCAAGAATCTCGAAAAGAAAAAAATTTTTTTTCGAAGTTTGGACACTTCGTTTGAATCACTTTTTTTCAGTTCTTATTTGAGATAACTGGTTCTCTTTCATTATACTAGTTTGATAGCCTCAGTAAAGGATATTATGCACAAAGAATCGCGAAAAGAAAAAAAATTTTTTTCGAAGTTTGGAAACTTCATTAGAATCACTTTTTTACCGTTCTTATTTGAGATAACTGGTTCTCTTTCATTATACTAGTTTGATAGCCTCAGTAAAGCATATTATGCGCAAAGAATCTGGAAAAGAAAAAAAATTTTTTTCGAAGTTTGGAAACGTCGTTTGAAACACTTTTTTCCGTTCTTATTTGAGATTACTGGTTCTCTTTCATTATAGTAGTTTGATAGCCTCAGAAAAGCATATTATGCACAAAGAATCTCGAAAAGAAAAAAATTTTTTTTCGAAGTTTGGAAACGTCGTTTGAATCACTTTTTTCCGTTCTTATTTTAGATAACTGGTTCTCTTTCATTATACTAGTTTGATGGCCTCAGTAAAGCATATTATGCGCAAAGAATCTGGAAAAGAAAAAAAATTTTTTTCGAAGTTTGGAAACGTCGTTTGAATCACTTTTTTCCGTTCTTATTTGAGATTACTGGTTCTCTTTCATTATAGTAGTTTGATAGCCTCAGAAAAGCATATTATGCACAAAGAATCTCGAAAAGAAAAAAATTTTTTTTCGAAGTTTGGAAACGTCGTTTGAATCACTTTTTTCCGTTCTTATTTGAGATTACTGGTTCTCTTTCATTATACTAGTTTGATGGCCTCAGAAAAGCATATTATGCACAAAGAATCTCGAAAAGAAAAAAATTTTTTTTCGAAGTTTGGAAACTTCGTTTGAATCACTTTTTTTCCGTTCTTATTTGAGATAACTGGTTCTCTTTCATTACACTAGTTTGATAGCCTCAGTAAAGCATATTATGCACAAAGAATCGCGAAAAGAAAAAAAATTTTTTTCGAAGTTTGGAAACTTTCTTAGAATCACTTTTTTTCCGTTCTTATTTGAGATAACTGGTTCTCTTTCATTATACTAGTTTGGTAGCCTCAGTAAAGCATATTATGCGCAAAGAATCTGGAAAAGAAAAAAAATTTTTTTCGAAGTTTGGAAACTTCATTAGAATCACTTTTTTTCCGTTCTTATTTGAGATAACTGGTTCTCTTTCATTATACTAGTTTGGTAGCCTCAGTAAAGCATATTATGCCCAAAGAATCTGGAAAAGAAAAAAAATTTTTTTCGAAGTTTGGAAACTTCGTTTGAATCACTTTTTTTCCGTTCTTATTTGAGATAACTGGTTCTCTTTCATTATACTAGTTTGATAGCCTCAGAAAAGCATATTATGCGCAAAGAATCGCGAAAAGAAAAAAAATTTTTTTCGAAGTTTGGAAACTTCGTTTGAATCACTTTTTTTCCGTTCTTATTTGAGATAACTGGTTCTCTTTCATTATACTAGTTTGATAGCCTCAGTAAAGGATATTATGCACAAAGAATCGCGAAAAGAAAAAAAATTTTTTTCGAAGTTTGGAAACTTCATTAGAATCACTTTTTTACCGTTCTTATTTGAGATAACTGGTTCTCTTTCATTATACTAGTTTGATAGCCTCAGTAAAGCATATTATGCGCAAAGAATCTGGAAAAGAAAAAAAATTTTTTTCGAAGTTTGGAAACGTCGTTTGAATCACTTTTTTCCGTTCTTATTTGAGATTACTGGTTCTCTTTCATTATAGTAGTTTGATAGCCTCAGAAAAGCATATTATGCACAAAGAATCTCGAAAAGAAAAAAATTTTTTTTCGAAGTTTGGAAACTTCGTTTGAATCACTTTTTTTCCGTTCTTATTTGAGATAACTGGTTCTCTTTCATTACACTAGTTTGATAGCCTCAGTAAAGCATATTATGCACAAAGAATCGCGAAAAGAAAAAAAATTTTTTTCGAAGTTTGGAAACTTTCTTAGAATCACTTTTTTTCCGTTCTTATTTGAGATAACTGGTTCTCTTTCATTATACTAGTTTGGTAGCCTCAGTAAAGCATATTATGCGCAAAGAATCTGGAAAAGAAAAAAAATTTTTTTCGAAGTTTGGAAACTTCATTAGAATCACTTTTTTTCCGTTCTTATTTGAGATAACTGGTTCTCTTTCATTATACTAGTTTGGTAGCCTCAGTAAAGCATATTATGCCCAAAGAATCTGGAAAAGAAAAAAAATTTTTTTCGAAGTTTGGAAACTTCGTTTGAATCACTTTTTTTCCGTTCTTATTTGAGATAACTGGTTCTCTTTCATTATACTAGTTTGATAGCCTCAGAAAAGCATATTATGCGCAAAGAATCGCGAAAAGAAAAAAAATTTTTTTCGAAGTTTGGAAACTTCGTTTGAATCACTTTTTTTCCGTTCTTATTTGAGATAACTGGTTCTCTTTCATTATACTAGTTTGATAGCCTCAGTAAAGGATATTATGCACAAAGAATCGCGAAAAGAAAAAAAATTTTTTTCGAAGTTTGGAAACTTCATTAGAATCACTTTTTTACCGTTCTTATTTGAGATAACTGGTTCTCTTTCATTATACTAGTTTGATAGCCTCAGTAAAGCATATTATGCGCAAAGAATCTGGAAAAGAAAAAAAATTTTTTTCGAAGTTTGGAAACGTCGTTTGAATCACTTTTTTCCGTTCTTATTTGAGATTACTGGTTCTCTTTCATTATAGTAGTTTGATAGCCTCAGAAAAGCATATTATGCCCAAAGAATCTGGAAAAGAAAAAAAATTTTTTTCGAAGTTTGGAAATTTCGTTTGAATCACTTTTTTTCCGTTCTTATTTGACATAACTGGTTCTCTTTCATTATACTAGTTTGATAGCCTCAGTAAAGGATATTATGCACAAAGAATCGCGAAAAGAAAAAAAATTTTTTTCGAAGTTTGGAAACTTCATTAGAATCACTTTTTTACCGTTCTTATTTGAGATAACTGGTTCTCTTTCATTATACTAGTTTGATAGCCTCAGTAAAGCATATTATGCGCAAAGAATCTGGAAAAGAAAAAAAATTTTTTTCGAAGTTTGGAAACGTCGTTTGAATCACTTTTTTCCGTTCTTATTTGAGATTACTGGTTCTCTTTCATTATAGTAGTTTGATAGCCTCAGAAAAGCATATTATGCACAAAGAATCTCGAAAAGAAAAAAATTTTTTTTCGAAGTTTGGAAACGTCGTTTGAATCACTTTTTTCCGTTCTTATTTTAGATAACTGGTTCTCTTTCATTATACTAGTTTGATGGCCTCAGTAAAGCATATTATGCGCAAAGAATCTGGAAAAGAAAAAAAATTTTTTTCGAAGTTTGGAAACGTCGTTTGAATCACTTTTTTCCGTTCTTATTTGAGATTACTGGTTCTCTTTCATTATAGTAGTTTGATAGCCTCAGAAAAGCATATTATGCACAAAGAATCTCGAAAAGAAAAAAATTTTTTTTCGAAGTTTGGAAACGTCGTTTGAATCACTTTTTTCCGTTCTTATTTGAGATTACTGGTTCTCTTTCATTATACTAGTTTGATGGCCTCAGAAAAGCATATTATGCACAAAGAATCTCGAAAAGAAAAAAATTTTTTTTCGAAGTTTGGAAACTTCGTTTGAATCACTTTTTTTCCGTTCTTATTTGAGATAACTGGTTCTCTTTCATTACACTAGTTTGATAGCCTCAGTAAAGCATATTATGCACAAAGAATCGCGAAAAGAAAAAAAATTTTTTTCGAAGTTTGGAAACTTTCTTAGAATCACTTTTTTTCCGTTCTTATTTGAGATAACTGGTTCTCTTTCATTATACTAGTTTGGTAGCCTCAGTAAAGCATATTATGCGCAAAGAATCTGGAAAAGAAAAAAAATTTTTTTCGAAGTTTGGAAACTTCATTAGAATCACTTTTTTTCCGTTCTTATTTGAGATAACTGGTTCTCTTTCATTATACTAGTTTGGTAGCCTCAGTAAAGCATATTATGCCCAAAGAATCTGGAAAAGAAAAAAAATTTTTTTCGAAGTTTGGAAACTTCGTTTGAATCACTTTTTTTCCGTTCTTATTTGAGATAACTGGTTCTCTTTCATTATACTAGTTTGATAGCCTCAGAAAAGCATATTATGCGCAAAGAATCTCGAAAAGAAAAAAATTTTTTTTCGAAGTTTGGAAACTTCGTTTGAATCACTTTTTTTCCGTTCTTATTTGAGATAACTTGTTCTCTTTCATTATACTAGTTTGATAGCCTTAGACAAGCATATTATGCGCAAAGAATCTCGAAAAGAAAAAAATTTTTTTTCGAAGTTTGGAAACTTCGTTAGAATCACTTTTTTTCCGTTCTTATTTGAGATAACTGGTTCTCTTTCATTATACTAGTTTGATAGCCTCAGAAAAACATAGGTATGCGCAAAGAATCTCGAAAAGAAAAAAATTTTTTTTCGAAGTTTTGAAACTTCGTTAGAATCACTTTTTTTCCGTTCTTATTTGAGATAACTGGTTCTCTTTCATTATACTAGTTTGATAGCCTCAGACAAGCATATTATGCGCAAAGAATCTCGAAAAGAAAAAAATTTTTTTTCGAAGTTTGGAAACTTCGTTAGAATCACTTTTTTTCCGTTCTTATTTGAGATAACTGGTTCTCTTTCATTATACTAGTTTGATAGCCTTAGACAAGCATATTATGCGCAAAGAATCTCGAAAAGAAAAAAATTTTTTTTCGAAGTTTGGAAACTTCCTTAGAATCACTTTTTTTCCATTCCTATTTGAGATAACTTGTTCTCTTTCATTATACTAGTTTGATAGCCTTAGACAAGCATATTATGCGCAAAGAATCTCGAAAAGAAAAAAATTTTTTTTCGAAGTTTGGAAACTTCGTTAGAATCACTTTTTTTCCGTTCTTATTTAAGATAACTTGTTCTCTTTCATTATACTATTTGATAGCCTTAGACAAGCATATTATGCGCAAAGAATCTCGAAAAGAAAAAAATTTTTTTTCGAAGTTTGGAAACTTCGTTAGAATCACTTTTATTCCGTTCTTATTTGAGATAACTGGTTCTCTTTCATTATACTAGTTTGATAGCTTCAGACAAGCATATTATGCGCAAAGAATCTCGAAAAGAAAAAATTTTTTTTCGAAGTTTGGAAACTTCGTAAGAATCACTTTTTTTCCGTTCTTATTTGAGATAACTTGTTCTCTTTCATTATACTAGTTTGATAGCCTTAGACAAGCATATTATGCGCAAAGAATCTCGAAAAGAAAAAAATTTTTTTTCGAAGTTTGGAAACTTCGTTAGAATCACTTTTTTTCCGTTCTTATTTAAGATTACTGGTTCTTTTTCATTATACTAGTTTGATAGCCTCAGACAAGCATATTATGCGCAAAGAATCTCGAAAAGAAAAAAAATTTTTTTCGATGTTTGGAAACTTCCTTAGAATCACTTTTTTTCCATTCTTATTTGAGATAACTTGTTCTCTTTCATTATACTTGTTTGATAGCCTTAGACAAGCATATTATGCGCAAAGAATCTCGAAAAGAAAAAAATTTTTTTTCGAAGTTTGGAAACTTCGTTAGAATCACTTTTTTTCCGTTCTTATTTAAGATTACTGGTTCTCTTTCATTATACTAGTTTGATAGCCTCAGACAAGCATATTATGCGCAAAGAATCTCGAAAAGAAAAAAATTTTTTTTCGAAGTTTGCTAACTTCGTTAGAATCACTTTTTTTCCGTTCTTATTTGAGATAACATGTTCTCTCTTTCATTATACTAGTTTGATAGTCTTAGACAAGCATATTATGCGCAAAGAATCTCGAAAAGAAAAAAATTTAATTTCGAAGTTTGGAAACTTCGTTAGAATCACTTTTTTTCCGTTCTTATTTGAGATAACTGGTTCTCTTTCATTATACTAGTTTGATAGCCTCAGAAAAGCATATTATGCGCAAAGAATCTCTAAAAGAAAAAAATTTTTTTTCGAAGTTTGGAAACTTCGTTAGAATCACTTTTTTTCCGTTCTTATTTGAGATAACTGGTTCTCTTTCATTATACTAGTTTGATAGCCTCAGAAAAGCATAGGTATGCGCAAAGAATCTCGAAAAGAAAAAAATTTTTTTTCGAAGTTTGGAAACTTCGTTAGAATCACTTTTTTCCGTTCTTATTTGAGATAACTGGTTCTCTTTCATCATACTAGTTTGATAGCCTCAGACAAGCATATTATGCGCAAAGAATCTCGAAAAGAAAAAAATTTTTTTTCGAAGTTTGGTAACTTCCTTAGAATCACTTTTTTTCCATTCTTATTTGAGATAACTTGTTCTCTTTCATTATACTTGTTTGATAGCCTTAGACAAGCATATTATGCGCAAAGAATCTCGAAAAGAAAAAAATTTTTTTTCCAAGTTTGGAAACTTCGTTAGAATCACTTTTTTTCCGTTCTTATTTAAGATTACTGGTTCTCTTTCATTATACTAGTTTGATAGCCTCAGACAAGCATATTATGCGCAAAGAATCTCGAAAAGAAAAAAATTTTTTTTCGAAGTTTGGAAACTTCGTTAGAATCACTTTTTTCCCGTTCTTATTTGAGATAACTTGTTCTCTTTCATTATACTAGTTTGATAGCCTTAGACAAGCATATTATGCGCAAAGAATCTCGAAAAGAAAAAAATGTTTTTTGAAGTTTCGAAACTTCGTTAGAATCACTTTTTTTCCGTTCTTATTTGAGATAACTGGTTCTCTTACATTATACTAGTTTGATAGACTGAGACAAGCATATTATGCGCAAAGAATCTCGAAAAGAAAAAAATTTTTTTTCGAAGTTTGGAAACTTCGTTAGAATCACTTTTTTTCCGTTCTTATTTGACATAACTGGTTCTCTTTCATTATACTAGTTTGATAGCCTCAGACAAGCATATTATGCGCAAAGAATCTCGAAAAGAAAAAAATTTTTTTTCGAAGTTTGGAAACTTCGTTAGAATCACTTTTTTTCCGTTCTTATTTGAGATAACTGGTTCTCTTTCATTATACTAGTTTGATAGCCTCAGACAAGCATATTATGCGCAAAGAATCTCGAAAAAAAAAAATTTTTTTTCGAAGTTTGGAAACTTCCTTAGAATCACTTTCTTTCCATTCTTATTTGAGGTAACTTGTTCTCTTTCATTATACTTGTTTGATAGCCTTAGACAAGCATATTATGCGCAAAGAATCTCGAAAAGAAAAAAATTTTTTTTCGAAGTTTGGAAACTTCGTTAGAATCACTTTTTTCCGTTCTTATTTGAGATAACTTGTTCTCTTTCATTATACTAGTTTGATAGCCTTAGACAAGCATATTATGCGCAAAGAATTTCGAAAAGAAAAAAATTTTTTTTCGAAGTTTGGAAACTTCGTTAGAATCACTTTTTTTCCGTTCTTATTTAAGATTACTGGTTCTCTTTCATTATACTAGTTTGATAGCCTCAGACAAGCATATTATGCGCAAAGAATCTCGAAAAGAAAAAAATTTTTTTTCGAAGTTTGGAAACTTCCTTAGAATCACTTTTTTTCCATTCTTATTTGAGATAACTTGTTCTCTTTCATTATACTAGTTTGATAGCCTTAGACAAGCATATTATGCGCAAAGAATCTCGAAAAGAAAAAAATTTTTTTTCGAAGTTTGGAAACTTCGTTAGAATCACTTTTTTTCCGTTCTTATTTCAGATAACTTGTTCTCTTTCATTATACTAGTTTGATAGCCTTAGACAAGCATATTATTCGCAAAGAATCTCGAAAAGAAAAAAAATTTTTTTCGAAGTTTGGAAACTTCGTTAGAATCACTTTTTTTCCGTTCTTATTTGAGATAACTGGTTCTCTTTCATTATACTAGTTTGATAGCCACAGACAAGCATATTATGCGCAAAGAATCTCGAAAAGAAAAAAATTTTTTTTCGAAGTTTGGAAACTTCCTTAGAATCACTTTCTTTCCATTCTTATTTGAGGTAACTTGTTCTCTTTCATTATACTTGTTTGATAGCCTTAGACAAGCATATTATGCGCAAAGAATCTCGAAAAGAAAAAAATTTTTTTTCGAAGTTTGGAAACTTCGTTAGAATCACTTTTTTTCCGTTCTTATTTGAGATAACTGGTTCTCTTTCATTATACTAGTTTGATAGCCTTAGACAAGCATATTATGCGCAAAGAATTTCGAAAAGAAAAAATTTTTTTTTCGAAGTTTGGAAACTTCGTTAGAATCACTTTTTTTCCGTTCTTATTTAAGATTACTGGTTCTCTTTCATTATACTAGTTTGATAGCCTCAGACAAGCATATTATGCGCAAAGAATCTCGAAAAGAAAAAAATTTTTTTTCGAAGTTTGGAAACTTCCTTAGAATCACTTTTTTTCCATTCTTATTTGAGATAACTTGTTCTCTTTCATTATACTAGTTTGATAGCCTTAGACAAGCATATTATGCGCAAAGAATCTCGAAAAGAAAAAAATTTTTTTTCGAAGTTTGGAAACTTCGTTAGAATCACTTTTTTTCCGTTCTTATTTCAGATAACTTGTTCTCTTTCATTATACTAGTTTGATAGCCTTAGACAAGCATATTATTCGCAAAGAATCTCGAAAAGAAAAAAAAATTTTTTTGAAGTTTGGAAACTTCGTTAGAATCACTTTTTTTCCGTTCTTATTTGAGATAACTGGTTCTCTTTCATTATACTAGTTTGATAGCCACAGACAAGCATATTATGCGCAAAGAATCTCGAAAAGAAAAAAATTCTTTTTCGAAGTTTGGAAACTTCGTTAGAATCACTTTTTTTCCGTTCTTATTTGAGATAACTTGTTCTCTTTCATTATACTAGTTTGATAGCCTTAGACAAGCATATTATGCGCAAAGAATTTCGAAAAGAAAAAAATTTTTTTTCGAAGTTTGGACACTTCGTTTGAATCACTTTTTTTCCGTTCTTATTTGAGATAACTGGTTCTCTTTCATTATACTAGTTTGATAGCCTCAGTAAAGGATATTATGCACAAAGAATCGCGAAAAGAAAAAAAATTTTTTTCGAAGTTTGGAAACTTCATTAGAATCACTTTTTTACCGTTCTTATTTGAGATAACTGGTTCTCTTTCATTATACTAGTTTGATAGCCTCAGTAAAGCATATTATGCGCAAAGAATCTGGAAAAGAAAAAAAATTTTTTTCGAAGTTTGGAAACGTTGTTTGAATCACTTTTTTCCGTTCTTATTTGAGATTACTGGTTCTCTTTCATTATAGTAGTTTGATAGCATCAGAAAAGCATATTATGCACAAAGAATCTCGAAAAGAAAAAAATTTTTTTTCGAAGTTTGGAAACGTCGTTTGAATCACTTATTTCCGTTCTTATTTTAGATAACTGGTTCTCTTTCATTATACTAGTTTGATGGCCTCAGTAAAGCATATTATGCGCAAAGAATCTGGAAAAGAAAAAAAATTTTTTTCGAAGTTTGGAAACGTCGTTTGAATCACTTTTTTGCGTTCTTATTTGAGATTACTGGTTCTCTTTCATTATAGTAGTTTGATAGCCTCACAAAAGCATATTATGCACAAAGAATCTCGAAAAGAAAAAACTTTTTTTTCGAAGTTTGGAAACGTCGTTTGAATCACTTTTTTCCGTTCTTATTTGAGATTACTGGTTCTCTTTCATTATACTAGTTTGATAGCCTCAGAAAAGCATATTATGCACAAAGAATCTCGAAAAGAAAAAAATTTTTTTCGAAGTTTGGAAACTTCGTTTGAATCACTTTTTTTCCGTTCTTATTTGAGATAACTGGTTCTCTTTCATTACACTAGTTTGATAGCCTCAGTAAAGCATATTATGCACAAAGAATCGCGAAAAGAAAAAAAATTTTTTTCGAAGTTTGGAAACTTTCTTAGAATCACTTTTTTTCCGTTCTTATTTGAGATAACTGGTTCTCTTTCATTATACTAGTTTGGTAGCCTCAGTAAAGCATATTATGCGCAAAGAATCTGGAAAAGAAAAAAAATTTTTTTCGAAGTTTGGAAACTTCATTAGAATCACTTTTTTTCCGTTCTTATTTGAGATAACTGGTTCTCTTTCATTATACTAGTTTGGTAGCCTCAGTAAAGCATATTATGCCCAAAGAATCTGGAAAAGAAAAAAAATTTTTTTCGAATTTTGGAAATTTCGTTTGAATCACTTTTTTTCCGTTCTTATTTGACATAACTGGTTCTCTTTCATTATACTAGTTTGATAGCCTCAGAAAAGCATATTATGCGCAAAGAATCTCGAAAAGAAAAAAAATTTTTTTCGAAGTTTGAAAACTTCGTTTGAATCACTTTTTTTCCCTTCTTATTTGAGGTAACTGGTTCTCTTTCATTATACTAGTTTGATAGCCTCAATAAAGCATATTATGCCCAAAGAATCTCGAAAAGAAAAAAAAATTTTTTCGAAGTTTAGAAACTTCATTAGAATCACTTTTTTTCCGTTCTTATTTGAGATAACTGGTTCTCTTTCATTATACTAGTTTGATAGCCTCAGTAAAGCATATTATGCACAAAGAATCGCGAAAAGAAAAAAAATTTTTTTCGAAGTTTGGAAACTTCGTTTGAATCACTTTTTTTCCGTTCTTATTTGAGATAACTTGTTCTCTTTCATTATACTAGTTTGATAGCCTTAGACAAGCATATTATGCGCAAAGAATCTCGAAAAGAAAAAAATTTTTTTTCGAAGTTTGGAAACTTCGTTAGAATCACTTTTTTTTCCGTTCTTATTTGAGATAACTGGTTCTCTTTCATTATACTAGTTTGATAGCCTCAGAAAAACATATTATGCGCAAAGAATCTAGAAAAGAAAAAAATTTTTTTTCGAAGATTGGAAACCTCGTTAGAATCACTTTTTTTCCGTTCTTATTTGAGATAACTGGTTCTCTTTCATTATACTAGTTTGATAGCCTTAGACAAGCATATTATGCGCAAAGAATCTCGAAAAGAAAAAAAATTTTTTTCGAAGTTTGGAAACTTCCTTAGAATCACTTTTTTTCCATTCCTATTTGAGATAACTTGTTCTCTTTCATTATACTAGTTTGATAGCCTTAGACAAGCATATTATGCGCAAAGAATCTCGAAAAGAAAAAAATTTTTTTTCGAAGTTTGGAAACTTCGTTAGAATCACTTTTTTTCCGTTCTTATTTAAGATAACTTGTTCTCTTTCATTATACTATTTGATAGCCTTAGACAAGCATATTATGCGCAAAGAATCTCGAAAAGAAAAAAATTTTTTTTCGAAGTTTGGAAACTTCGTTAGAATCACTTTTTTTCCGTTCTTATTTGAGATAACTGGTTCTCTTTCATTATACTAGTTTGATAGCCTCAGACAAGCATATTATGCGCAAAGAATCTCGAAAAGAAAAAAATTTTTTCGAAGTTTGGAAACTTCCTTAGAATCACTTTTTTTCCATTCTTATTTGAGATAACTTGTTCTCTTTCATTATACTTGTTTGATAGCCTTAGACAAGCATATTATGCGCAAAGAATCTCGAAAAGAAAAAAATTTTTTTTCGAAGTTTGGAAACTTCATTAGAATCACTTTTTTACCGTTCTTATTTGAGATAACTGGTTCTCTTTCATTATACTAGTTTGATAGCCTCAGTAAAGCATATTATGCGCAAAGAATCTGGAAAAGAAAAAAAATTTTTTTCGAAGTTTGGAAACGTCGTTTGAATCACTTTTTTCCGTTCTTATTTGAGATTACTGGTTCTCTTTCATTATAGTAGTTTGATAGCCTCAGAAAAGCATATTATGCACAAAGAATCTCGAAAAGAAAAAAATTTTTTTTCGAAGTTTCGAAACGTCGTTTGAATCACTTTTTTCCGTTCTTATTTTAGATAACTGGTTCTCTTTCATTATACTAGTTTGATGGCCTCAGTAAAGCATATTATGCGCAAAGAATCTGGAAAAGAAAAAAAATTTTTTTCGAAGTTTGGAAACGTCGTTTGAATCACTTTTTTCCGTTCTTATTTGAGATTACTGGTTCTCTTTCATTATAGTAGTTTGATAGCCTCAGAAAAGCATATTATGCACAAAGAATCTCGAAAAGAAAAAAATTTTTTTTCGAAGTTTGGAAACGTCGTTTGAATCACTTTTTTCCGTTCTTATTTGAGATAACTGGTTCTCTTTCATTACACTAGTTTGATAGCCTCAGTAAAGCATATTATGCACAAAGAATCGCGAAAAGAAAAAAAATTTTTTTCGAAGTTTGGAAACTTTCTTAGAATCACTTTTTTTCCGTTCTTATTTGAGATAACTGGTTCTCTTTCATTATACTAGTTTGGTAGCCTCAGTAAAGCATATTATGCGCAAAGAATCTGGAAAAGAAAAAAAATTTTTTTCGAAGTTTGGAAACTTCATTAGAATCACTTTTTTTCCGTTCTTATTTGAGAAAACTGGTTCTCTTTCATTATACTAGTTTGGTAGCCTCAGTAAAGCATATTATGCCCAAAGAATCTGGAAAAGAAAAAAAATTTTTTTCGAATTTTGGAAATTTCGTTTGAATCACTTTTTTTCCGTTCTTATTTGAGATAACTGGTTCTCTTTCATTATACTAGTTTGATAGCCTCAGAAAAGCATATTATGCGCAAAGAATCTCGAAAAGAAATAAAATTTTTTTCGAAGTTTGAAAACTTCGTTTGAAAAACTTTTTTTCCCTTCTTATTTGAGATAACTGGTTCTCTTTCATTATACTAGTTTGATAGCCTCAATAAAGCATATTATGCCCAAAGAATCTCGAAAAGAAAAAAAAATTTTTTCGAAGTTTAGAAACTTCATTAGAATCACTTTTTTTCCGTTCTTATTTGAGATAACTGGTTCTCTTTCATTATACTAGTTTGATAGCCTCAGTAAAGCATATTATGCACAAAGAATCGCGAAAAGAAAAAAAATTTTTTTCGAAGTTTGGAAACTTCGTTTGAATCACTTTTTTTCCGTTCTTATTTGAGATAACTTGTTCTCTTTCATTATACTAGTTTGATAGCCTTAGACAAGCATATTATGCGCAAAGAATCTCGAAAAGAAAAAAATTTTTTTTCGAAGTTTGGAAACTTCGTTAGAATCACTTTTTTTCCGTTCTTATTTGAGATAACTGGTTCTCTTTCATTATACTAGTTTGATAGCCTCAGAAAAACATATTATGCGCAAAGAATCTAGAAAAGAAAAAAATTTTTTTTCGAAGATTGGAAACCTCGTTAGAATCACTTTTTTTCCGTTCTTATTTGAGATAACTGGTTCTCTTTCATTATACTAGTTTGATAGCCTTAGACAAGCATATTATGCGCAAAGAATCTCGAAAAGAAAAAAATTTTTTTTCGAAGTTTGGAAACTTCCTTAGAATCACTTTTTTTCCATTCCTATTTGAGATAACTTGTTCTCTTTCATTATACTAGTTTGATAGCCTTAGACAAGCATATTATGCGCAAAGAATCTCGAAAAGAAAAAAATTTTTTTTCGAAGTTTGGAAATTTCGTTAGAATCACTTTTTTTCCGTTCTTATTTAAGATAACTTGTTCTCTTTCATTATACTATTTGATAGCCTTAGACAAGCATATTATGCGCAAAGAATCTCGAAAAGAAAAAAATTTTTTTTCGAAGTTCGGAAACTTCGTTAGAATCACTTTTTTTCCGTTCTTATTTGAGATAACTGGTTCTCTTTCATTATACTAGTTTGATAGCCTCAGACAAGCATATTATGCGCAAAGAATCTCGAAAAGAAAAAATTTTTTTCGAAGTTTGGAAACTTCCTTAGAATCACTTTTTTTCCATTTTTATTTGAGATAACTTGTTCTCTTTCATTATACTTGTTTGATAGCCTTAGACAAGCATATTATGCGCAAAGAATCTCGAAAAGAAAAAAATTTTTTTTCGAAGTTTGGAAACTTCGTTAGAATCACTTTTTTTCCGTTCTTATTTAAGATTACTGGTTCTCTTTCATTATACTAGTTTGATAGCTTCAGACAAGCATATTATGCGCAAAGAATCTCGAAAAGAAAAAAATTTTTTTTCCAAGTTTGGAAACTTCGTTAGAATCACTTTTTTTCCGTTCTTATTTGAGATAACTTGTTCTCTTTCATTATACTAGTTTGATAGCCTTAAACAAGCATATTATGCGCAAAGAATCTCGAAAAGAAAAAAATTTTTTTTCGAAGTTTGGAAACTTCGTTAGAATCACTTTTTTTCCGTTCTTATTTAAGATTACTGGTTCTTTTTCATTATACTAGTTTGATAGCCTCAGACAAGCATATTATGCGCAAAGAATCTCGAAAAGAAAAAAAATTTTTTTCGAAGTTTGGAAACTTCCTTAGAATCACTTTTTTTCCATTCTTATTTGAGATAACTTGTTCTCTTTCATTATACTTGTTTGATAGCCTTAGACAAGCATATTATGCGCAAAGAATCTCGAAAAGAAAAAAATTTTTTTTCGATGTTTGGAAACTTCGTTAGAATCACTTTTTTTCCGTTCTTATTTAAGATTACTGGTTCTCTTTCATTATACTAGTTTGATAGCCTCAGACAAGCATATTATGCGCAAAGAATCTCGAAAAGAAAAAAATTTTATTTCGAAGTTTTTTTTTTTTTTTTTTTTTGAGTAGTGTTTAACGCCCGTTTTTACTACTGAGGCACCACAGGCGATATTTCGAAGTTTGGAAACTTCGTTAGAATCACTTTTTTTCCGTTCTTATTTGAGATAACTGGTTCTCTTTCATTATACTAGTTTGATAGCCTCAGAAAAGCATATTATGCGCAAAGAATCTCTAAAAGAAAAAAATTTTTTTTCGAAGTTTGGAAACTTCGTTAGAATTACTTTTTTTCCGTTCTTATTTGAGATAACTGGTTCTCTTTCATTATACTAGTTTGATAGCCTCAGAAAAGCATAGGTATGCGCAAAGAATCTCGAAAAGAAAAAAATTTTTTTTCGAAGTTTGGAAACTTCGTTAGAATCACTTTTTTCCGTTCTTATTTGAGATAACTGGTTCTCTTTCATTATACTAGTTTGATAGCCTCAGACAAGCATATTATGCGCAAAGAATCTCGAAAAGAAAAAAATTTTTTTTCGAAGTTTGGTAACTTCCTTAGAATCACTTTTTTTCCATTCTTATTTGAGATAACTTGTTCTCTTTCATTATACTTGTTTGATAGCCTTAGACAAGCATATTATGCGCAAAGAATCTCGAAAAGAAAAAAATTTTTTTTCGAAGTTTGGAAACTTCGTTAGAATCACTTTTTTCCGTTCTTATTTAAGATTACTGGTTCTCTTTCATTATACTAGTTTGATAGCCTCAGACAAGCATATTATGCGCAAAGAATCTCGAAAAGAAAAAATTTTTTTTTCGAAGTTTGGAAACTTCGTTAGAATCACTTTTTTCCCGTTCTTATTTGAGATAACTTGTTCTCTTTCATTAAACTAGTTTGATAGCCTTAGACAAGCATATTATGCGCAAAGAATCTCGAAAAGAAAAAAATTTTTTTTGAAGTTTGGAAACTTCGTTAGAATTACTTTTTTTCCGTTCTTATTTGAGATAACTGGTTCTCTTACATTATACTAGTTTGATAGACTGAGACAAGCATATTATGCGCAAAGAATCTCGAAAAGAAAAAAATTTTTTCGAAGTTTAGAAACTTCATTAGAATCACTTTTTTTCCGTTCTTATTTGAGATAACTGGTTCTCTTTCATTATACTAGTTTGATAGCCTCAGTAAAGCATATTATGCACAAAGAATCGCGAAAAGAAAAAAAATTTTTTTCGAAGTTTGGAAACTTCGTTTGAATCACTTTTTTTCCGTTCTTATTTGAGATAACTTGTTCTCTTTCATTATACTAGTTTGATAGCCTTAGACAAGCATATTATGCGCAAAGAATCTCGAAAAGAAAAAAATTTTTTTTCGAAGTTTGGAAACTTCGTTAGAATCACTTTTTTTCCGTTCTTATTTGAGATAACTGGTTCTCTTTCATTATACTAGTTTGATAGCCTCAGAAAAACATATTATGCGCAAAGAATCTAGAAAAGAAAAAAATTTTTTTTCGAAGATTGGAAACCTCGTTAGAATCACTTTTTTTCCGTTCTTATTTGAGATAACTGGTTCTCTTTCATTATACTAGTTTGATAGCCTTAGACAAGCATATTATGCGCAAAGAATCTCGAAAAGAAAAAAATTTTTTTTCGAAGTTTGGAAACTTCCTTAGAATCACTTTTTTTCCATTCCTATTTGAGATAACTTGTTCTCTTTCATTATACTAGTTTGATAGCCTTAGACAAGCATATTATGCGCAAAGAATCTCGAAAAGAAAAAAATTTTTTTTCGAAGTTTGGAAATTTCGTTAGAATCACTTTTTTTCCGTTCTTATTTAAGATAACTTGTTCTCTTTCATTATACTATTTGATAGCCTTAGACAAGCATATTATGCGCAAAGAATCTCGAAAAGAAAAAAATTTTTTTTCGAAGTTCGGAAACTTCGTTAGAATCACTTTTTTTCCGTTCTTATTTGAGATAACTGGTTCTCTTTCATTATACTAGTTTGATAGCCTCAGACAAGCATATTATGCGCAAAGAATCTCGAAAAGAAAAAATTTTTTTCGAAGTTTGGAAACTTCCTTAGAATCACTTTTTTTCCATTCTTATTTGAGATAACTTGTTCTCTTTCATTATACTTGTTTGATAGCCTTAGACAAGCATATTATGCGCAAAGAATCTCGAAAAGAAAAAAATTTTTTTTCGAAGTTTGGAAACTTCGTTAGAATCACTTTTTTTCCGTTCTTATTTAAGATTACTGGTTCTCTTTCATTATACTAGTTTGATAGCTTCAGACAAGCATATTATGCGCAAAGAATCTCGAAAAGAAAAAAATTTTTTTTCCAAGTTTGGAAACTTCGTTAGAATCACTTTTTTTCCGTTCTTATTTGAGATAACTTGTTCTCTTTCATTATACTAGTTTGATAGCCTTAAACAAGCATATTATGCGCAAAGAATCTCGAAAAGAAAAAAATTTTTTTTCGAAGTTTGGAAACTTCGTTAGAATCACTTTTTTTCCGTTCTTATTTAAGATTACTGGTTCTTTTTCATTATACTAGTTTGATAGCCTCAGACAAGCATATTATGCGCAAAGAATCTCGAAAAGAAAAAAAATTTTTTTCAAAGTTTGGAAACTTCCTTAGAATCACTTTTTTTCCATTCTTATTTGAGATAACTTGTTCTCTTTCATTATACTTGTTTGATAGCCTTAGACAAATATATTATGCGCAAAGAATCTCGAAAAGAAAAAAATTTTTTTTCGATGTTTGGAAACTTCGTTAGAATCACTTTTTTTCCGTTCTTATTTAAGATTACTGGTTCTCTTTCATTATACTAGTTTGATAGCCTCAGACAAGCATATTATGCGCAAAGAATCTCGAAAAGAAAAAAATTTTATTTCGAAGTTTTTTTTTTTTTTTTTTTTTTGAGTAGTGTTTAACGCCCGTTTTTACTACTGAGGCACCACAGGCGATATTTCGAAGTTTGGAAACTTCGTTAGAATCACTTTTTTTCCGTTCTTATTTGAGATAACTGGTTCTCTTTCATTATACTAGTTTGATAGCCTCAGAAAAGCATATTATGCGCAAAGAATCTCTAAAAGAAAAAAATTTTTTTTCGAAGTTTGGAAACTTCGTTAGAATTACTTTTTTTCCGTTCTTATTTGAGATAACTGGTTCTCTTTCATTATACTAGTTTGATAGCCTCAGAAAAGCATAGGTATGCGCAAAGAATCTCGAAAAGAAAAAAATTTTTTTTCGAAGTTTGGAAACTTCGTTAGAATCACTTTTTTCCGTTCTTATTTGAGATAACTGGTTCTCTTTCATTATACTAGTTTGATAGCCTCAGACAAGCATATTATGCGCAAAGAATCTCGAAAAGAAAAAAATTTTTTTTCGAAGTTTGGTAACTTCCTTAGAATCACTTTTTTTCCATTCTTATTTGAGATAACTTGTTCTCTTTCATTATACTTGTTTGATAGCCTTAGACAAGCATATTATGCGCAAAGAATCTCGAAAAGAAAAAAATTTTTTTTCGAAGTTTGGAAACTTCGTTAGAATCACTTTTTTCCGTTCTTATTTAAGATTACTGGTTCTCTTTCATTATACTAGTTTGATAGCCTCAGACAAGCATATTATGCGCAAAGAATCTCGAAAAGAAAAAATTTTTTTTTCGAAGTTTGGAAACTTCGTTAGAATCACTTTTTTCCCGTTCTTATTTGAGATAACTTGTTCTCTTTCATTATACTAGTTTGATAGCCTTAGACAAGCATATTATGCGCAAAGAATCTCGAAAAGAAAAAAATTTTTTTTGAAGTTTGGAAACTTCGTTAGAATCACTTTTTTTCCGTTCTTATTTGAGATAACTGGTTCTCTTACATTATACTAGTTTGATAGACTGAGACAAGCATATTATGCGCAAAGAATCTCGAAAAGAAAAAAATTTTTTTTCGAAGTTTGGAAACTTCGTTAGAATCACTTTTTTTCCGTTCTTATTTGACATAACCGGTTCTCTTTCATTATACTAGTTTGATAGCCTCAGACAAGCATATTATGCGCAAAGAATCTCGAAAAGAAAAAAATTTTTTTTCGAAGTTTGGAAACTTCGTTAGAATCACTTTTTTTCCGTTCTTATTTGAGATAACTGGTTCTCTTTCATTATACTAGTTTGATAGCCTCAGACAAGCATATTATGCGCCAAGAATCTCGAAAAGAAAAAAATTTTTTTTCGAAGTTTGGAAACTTCCTTAGAATCACTTTCTTTCCATTCTTATTTGAGGTAACTTGTTCTCTTTCATTATACTTGTTTGATAGCCTTAGACAAGCATATTATGCGCAAAGAATCTCGAAAAGAAAAAAATTTTTTTTCGAAGTTTGGAAACTTCGTTAGAATCACTTTTTTTCCGTTCTTATTTGAGATAACTTGTTCTCTTTCATTATACTAGTTTGATAGCCTTAGACAAGCATATTATGCGCAAAGAATTTCGAAAAGAAAAAAATTTTTTTTCGAAGTTTGGAAACTTCGTTAGAATCACTTTTTTTCCGTTCTTATTTAAGATTACTGGTTCTCTTTCATTATACTAGTTTGATAGCCTCAGACAAGCATATTATGCGCAAAGAATCTCGAAAAGAAAAAAATTTTTTTTCGAAGTTTGGAAACTTCCTTAGAATCACTTTTTTTCCATTCTTAATTGAGATAACTTGTTCTCTTTCATTATACTAGTTTGATAGCCTTAGACAAGCATATTATGCGCAAAGAATCTCGAAAAGAAAAAAATTTTTTTTCGAAGTTTGGAAACTTCGTTAGAATCACTTTTTTTCCGTTCTTATTTCAGATAACTTGTTCTCTTTCATTATACTAATTTGATAGCCTTAGACAAGCATATTATGCGCAAAGAATCTCGAAAAGAAAAAAAATTTTATTCGAAGTTTGGAAACTTCGTTAGAATCACTTTTTTTCCGTTCTTATTTGAGATAACTGGTTCTCTTTCATTATACTAGTTTGATAGCCTCAGACAAGCATATTATGCGCAAAGAATCTCGAAAAGAAAAAAATTTTTTTTCGAAGTTTGGAAACTTCGTTAGAATCAGTTTTTTTCCGTTCTTATTTGAGATAACTTGTTCTCTTTCATTATACTAGTTTGATAGCCTTAGACAAGCATATTATGCGCAAAGAATTTCGAAAAGAAAAAAATTTTTTTTCGAAGTTTGGAAACTTCGTTAGAATCACTTTTTTTCCGTTCTTATTTAAGATTACTGGTTCTCTTTCATTATACTAGTTTGATAGCCTCAGACAAGCATATTATGCAAAAGAATCTCGAAAAGAAAAAAATTTTATTTCGAAGTTTGGAAACTTCGTTAGAATCACTTTTTTTCCGTTCTTATTTGAGATAACTGGTTCTCTTTCATTATACTAGTTTGATAGCCTCAGAAAAGCATATTATGCGCTAAGAATCTCTAAAAGAAAAAAATTTTTTTTCGAAGTTTGGAAACTTCGTTAGAATCACTTTTTTTCCGTTCTTATTTGAGATAACTTGTTCTCTTTCATTATACTAGTTTGATAGCCTTAGACAAGCATATTATGCGCAAAGAATCTCGAAAAGAAAAAAATTTTTTTTCGAAGTTTGGAAACTTCGTTAGAATCACTTTTTTTCCGTTCTTATTTGAGATAACTGGTTCTCTTTCATTATACTAGTTTGATAGCCTCAGAAAAGCATATTATGCGCAAAGAATCTAGAAAAGAAAAAAATTTTTTTTCGAAGATTGGAAACCTCGTTAGAATCACTTTTTTTCCGTTCTTATTTGAGATAACTGGTTCTCTTTCATTATACTACTTTGATAGCCTCAGAAAAGCATATTATGCGCAAAGAATCTCTAAAAGAAAAAAATTTTTTTTCGAAGTTTGGAAACTTCCTTTGAATCACTTTTTTTGCGTTCTTATTTGAGATAACTGGTTCTCTTTCATTATGCTAGTTTGATAGCCTCAATAAAGCATATTATGCCCAAAGAATCTCGAAAAGAAAAAAATTTTTTTTCGAAGTTTGGAAACTTCGTTTGAATCAATTTTTTTCCGTTCTTATTTGAGATAACTGGTTTTCTTTCATTACACTAGTTTGATAGCCTCAGTAAAGCATATTATGCACAAAGAATCGCGAAAAGAAAAAAAATTTTTTTCGAAGTTTGGAAACTTCATTTGAATCACTTTTTTTCCGTTCTTATTTGAGATAACTGGTTCTCTTTCATTATACTAGTTTGGTAGCCTCAGTAAAGCATATTATGCGCAAAGAATCTGGAAAAGAAAAAAAATTTTTTTCGAAGTTTGGAAACTTCGTTTGAATCACTTTTTTTCCGTTCTTATTTGAGATAACTGGTTCTCTTTCATTATACTAGTTTGATAGCCTCAGAAAAGCATATTATGCGCAAAGAATCTCGAAAAGAAAAAAATTTTTTTTCGAAGTTTGGAAACTTCGTTTGAACCACTTTTTTTCCGTTCTTATTTGAGATAACTGGTTCTCTTTCATTATACTAGTTTGATACCCTCAGGAAAGCATATTATGCGCAAAGAATCTGGAAAAGAAAAAAAATTTTTTTCGAAGTTTGGAAACGTCGTTTGAATAACTTTTTTCCGTTCTTATTTGAGATTACTGGTTCTCTTTCATTATAGTAGTTTGATAGCCTCAGAAAAGCATAAGAATCTCGAAAAGAAAAAAATTTTTTTTCCAAGTTTTGAAACGTCGTTTGAATCACTTTTTTCCGTTCTTATTTGAGATTACTGGTTCTCTTACATTATACTAGTTTGATAGACTGAGACAAGCATATTATGCGCAAAGAATCTCGAAAAGAAAAAAATTTTTTTTCGAAGTTTGGAAACTTCGTTAGAATCACTTTTTTTCCGTTCTTATTTGACATAACCGGTTCTCTTTCATTATACTAGTTTGATAGCCTCAGACAAGCATATTATGCGCAAAGAATCTCGAAAAGAAAAAAATTTTTTTTCGAAGTTTGGAAACTTCGTTAGAATCACTTTTTTTCCGTTCTTATTTGAGATAACTGGTTCTCTTTCATTATACTAGTTTGATAGCCTCAGACAAGCATATTATGCGCCAAGAATCTCGAAAAGAAAAAAATTTTTTTTCGAAGTTTGGAAACTTCGTTAGAATCAGTTTTTTTCCGTTCTTATTTGAGATAACTTGTTCTCTTTCATTATACTAGTTTGATAGCCTTAGACAAGCATATTATGCGCAAAGAATTTCGAAAAGAAAAAAATTTTTTTTCGAAGTTTGGAAACTTCGTTAGAATCACTTTTTTTCCGTTCTTATTTAAGATTACTGGTTCTCTTTCATTATACTAGTTTGATAGCCTCAGACAAGCATATTATGCAAAAGAATCTCGAAAAGAAAAAAATTTTATTTCGAAGTTTGGAAACTTCGTTAGAATCACTTTTTTTCCGTTCTTATTTGAGATAACTGGTTCTCTTTCATTATACTAGTTTGATAGCCTCAGAAAAGCATATTATGCGCTAAGAATCTCTAAAAGAAAAAAATTTTTTTTCGAAGTTTGGAAACTTCGTTAGAATCACTTTTTTTCCGTTCTTATTTGAGATAACTTGTTCTCTTTCATTATACTAGTTTGATAGCCTTAGACAAGCATATTATGCGCAAAGAATCTCGAAAAGAAAAAAATTTTTTTTCGAAGTTTGGAAACTTCGTTAGAATCACTTTTTTTCCGTTCTTATTTGAGATAACTGGTTCTCTTTCATTATACTAGTTTGATAGCCTCAGAAAAGCATATTATGCGCAAAGAATCTAGAAAAGAAAAAAATTTTTTTTCGAAGATTGGAAACCTCGTTAGAATCACTTTTTTTCCGTTCTTATTTGAGATAACTGGTTCTCTTTCATTATACTACTTTGATAGCCTCAGAAAAGCATATTATGCGCAAAGAATCTCTAAAAGAAAAAAATTTTTTTTCGAAGTTTGGAAACTTCCTTTGAATCACTTTTTTTGCGTTCTTATTTGAGATAACTGGTTCTCTTTCATTATGCTAGTTTGATAGCCTCAATAAAGCATATTATGCCCAAAGAATCTCGAAAAGAAAAAAATTTTTTTTCGAAGTTTGGAAACTTCGTTTGAATCAATTTTTTTCCGTTCTTATTTGAGATAACTGGTTTTCTTTCATTACACTAGTTTGATAGCCTCAGTAAAGCATATTATGCACAAAGAATCGCGAAAAGAAAAAAAATTTTTTTCGAAGTTTGGAAACTTCATTTGAATCACTTTTTTTCCGTTCTTATTTGAGATAACTGGTTCTCTTTCATTATACTAGTTTGGTAGCCTCAGTAAAGCATATTATGCGCAAAGAATCTGGAAAAGAAAAAAAATTTTTTTCGAAGTTTGGAAACTTCGTTTGAATCACTTTTTTTCCGTTCTTATTTGAGATAACTGGTTCTCTTTCATTATACTAGTTTGATAGCCTCAGAAAAGCATATTATGCGCAAAGAATCTCGAAAAGAAAAAAATTTTTTTTCGAAGTTTGGAAACTTCGTTTGAACCACTTTTTTTCCGTTCTTATTTGAGATAACTGGTTCTCTTTCATTATACTAGTTTGATACCCTCAGGAAAGCATATTATGCGCAAAGAATCTGGAAAAGAAAAAAAATTTTTTTCGAAGTTTGGAAACGTCGTTTGAATAACTTTTTTCCGTTCTTATTTGAGATTACTGGTTCTCTTTCATTATAGTAGTTTGATAGCCTCAGAAAAGCATAAGAATCTCGAAAAGAAAAAAATTTTTTTTCCAAGTTTTGAAACGTCGTTTGAATCACTTTTTTCCGTTCTTATTTGAGATTACTGGTTCTCTTACATTATACTAGTTTGATAGACTGAGACAAGCATATTATGCGCAAAGAATCTCGAAAAGAAAAAAATTTTTTTTCGAAGTTTGGAAACTTCGTTAGAATCACTTTTTTTCCGTTCTTATTTGACATAACCGGTTCTCTTTCATTATACTAGTTTGATAGCCTCAGACAAGCATATTATGCGCAAAGAATCTCGAAAAGAAAAAAATTTTTTTTCGAAGTTTGGAAACTTCGTTAGAATCACTTTTTTTCCGTTCTTATTTGAGATAACTGGTTCTCTTTCATTATACTAGTTTGATAGCCTCAGACAAGCATATTATGCGCCAAGAATCTCGAAAAGAAAAAAATTTTTTTTCGAAGTTTGGAAACTTCCTTAGAATCACTTTCTTTCCATTCTTATTTGAGGTAACTTGTTCTCTTTCATTATACTTGTTTGATAGCCTTAGACAAGCATATTATGCGCAAAGAATCTCGAAAAGAAAAAAATTTTTTTTCGAAGTTTGGAAACTTCGTTAGAATCACTTTTTTTCCGTTCTTATTTGAGATAACTTGTTCTCTTTCATTATACTAGTTTGATAGCCTTAGACAAGCATATTATGCGCAAAGAATTTCGAAAAGAAAAAAATTTTTTTTCGAAGTTTGGAAACTTCGTTAGAATCACTTTTTTTCCGTTCTTATTTAAGATTACTGGTTCTCTTTCATTATACTAGTTTGATAGCCTCAGACAAGCATATTATGCGCAAAGAATCTCGAAAAGAAAAAAATTTTTTTTCGAAGTTTGGAAACTTCCTTAGAATCACTTTTTTTCCATTCTTAATTGAGATAACTTGTTCTCTTTCATTATACTAGTTTGATAGCCTTAGACAAGCATATTATGCGCAAAGAATCTCGAAAAGAAAAAAATTTTTTTTCGAAGTTTGGAAACTTCGTTAGAATCACTTTTTTTCCGTTCTTATTTCAGATAACTTGTTCTCTTTCATTATACTAATTTGATAGCCTTAGACAAGCATATTATGCGCAAAGAATCTCGAAAAGAAAAAAAATTTTATTCGAAGTTTGGAAACTTCGTTAGAATCACTTTTTTTCCGTTCTTATTTGAGATAACTGGTTCTCTTTCATTATACTAGTTTGATAGCCTCAGACAAGCATATTATGCGCAAAGAATCTCGAAAAGAAAAAAATTTTTTTTCGAAGTTTGGAAACTTCGTTAGAATCAGTTTTTTTCCGTTCTTATTTGAGATAACTTGTTCTCTTTCATTATACTAGTTTGATAGCCTTAGACAAGCATATTATGCGCAAAGAATTTCGAAAAGAAAAAAATTTTTTTTCGAAGTTTGGAAACTTCGTTAGAATCACTTTTTTTCCGTTCTTATTTAAGATTACTGGTTCTCTTTCATTATACTAGTTTGATAGCCTCAGACAAGCATATTATGCAAAAGAATCTCGAAAAGAAAAAAATTTTATTTCGAAGTTTGGAAACTTCGTTAGAATCACTTTTTTTCCGTTCTTATTTGAGATAACTGGTTCTCTTTCATTATACTAGTTTGATAGCCTCAGAAAAGCATATTATGCGCTAAGAATCTCTAAAAGAAAAAAATTTTTTTTCGAAGTTTGGAAACTTCGTTAGAATCACTTTTTTTCCGTTCTTATTTGAGATAACTTGTTCTCTTTCATTATACTAGTTTGATAGCCTTAGACAAGCATATTATGCGCAAAGAATCTCGAAAAGAAAAAAATTTTTTTTCGAAGTTTGGAAACTTCGTTAGAATCACTTTTTTTCCGTTCTTATTTGAGATAACTGGTTCTCTTTCATTATACTAGTTTGATAGCCTCAGAAAAGCATATTATGCGCAAAGAATCTAGAAAAGAAAAAAATTTTTTTTCGAAGATTGGAAACCTCGTTAGAATCACTTTTTTTCCGTTCTTATTTGAGATAACTGGTTCTCTTTCATTATACTACTTTGATAGCCTCAGAAAAGCATATTATGCGCAAAGAATCTCTAAAAGAAAAAAATTTTTTTTCGAAGTTTGGAAACTTCCTTTGAATCACTTTTTTTGCGTTCTTATTTGAGATAACTGGTTCTCTTTCATTATGCTAGTTTGATAGCCTCAATAAAGCATATTATGCCCAAAGAATCTCGAAAAGAAAAAAATTTTTTTTCGAAGTTTGGAAACTTCGTTTGAATCAATTTTTTTCCGTTCTTATTTGAGATAACTGGTTTTCTTTCATTACACTAGTTTGATAGCCTCAGTAAAGCATATTATGCACAAAGAATCGCGAAAAGAAAAAAAATTTTTTTCGAAGTTTGGAAACTTCATTTGAATCACTTTTTTTCCGTTCTTATTTGAGATAACTGGTTCTCTTTCATTATACTAGTTTGGTAGCCTCAGTAAAGCATATTATGCGCAAAGAATCTGGAAAAGAAAAAAAATTTTTTTCGAAGTTTGGAAACTTCGTTTGAATCACTTTTTTTCCGTTCTTATTTGAGATAACTGGTTCTCTTTCATTATACTAGTTTGATAGCCTCAGAAAAGCATATTATGCGCAAAGAATCTCGAAAAGAAAAAAATTTTTTTTCGAAGTTTGGAAACTTCGTTTGAACCACTTTTTTTCCGTTCTTATTTGAGATAACTGGTTCTCTTTCATTATACTAGTTTGATACCCTCAGGAAAGCATATTATGCGCAAAGAATCTGGAAAAGAAAAAAAATTTTTTTCGAAGTTTGGAAACGTCGTTTGAATAACTTTTTTCCGTTCTTATTTGAGATTACTGGTTCTCTTTCATTATAGTAGTTTGATAGCCTCAGAAAAGCATAAGAATCTCGAAAAGAAAAAAATTTTTTTTCCAAGTTTTGAAACGTCGTTTGAATCACTTTTTTCCGTTCTTATTTGAGATTACTGGTTCTCTTTCATTATACTAGTTTTATAGCCTCAGAAAAGCATATTATGCACCAAGAATCTCGAAAAGAAAAAAATTTTTTTTCGAAGTTTGGACACTTCGTTTGAATCACTTTTTTTCCGTTCTTATTTGAGATAACTGGTTCTCTTTCATTATACTAGTTTGATAGCCTCAGTAAAGGATATTATGCACAAAGAATCGCGAAAAGAAAAAAAATTTTTTTCGAAGTTTGGAAACTTCATTAGAATCACTTTTTTACCGTTCTTATTTGAGATAACTGGTTCTCTTTCATTATACTAGTTTGATAGCCTCAGTAAAGCATATTATGCGCAAAGAATCTGGAAAAGAAAAAAAATTTTTTTCGAAGTTTGGAAACGTCGTTTGAATCACTTTTTTCCGTTCTTATTTGAGATTACTGGTTCTCTTTCATTATAGTAGTTTGATAGCCTCAGAAAAGCATATTATGCACAAAGAATCTGGAAAAGAAAAAAAATTTTTTTCGAAGTTTGGAAACTTCGTTTGAATCACTTTTTTCCGTTCTTATTTGAGATTACTGGTTCTCTTTCATTATAGTAGTTTGATAGCCTCAGAAAAGCATAAGAATCTCGAAAAGAAAAAAATTTTTTTTCCAAGTTTTGAAACGTCGTTTGAATCACTTTTTTCCGTTCTTATTTGAGATTACTGGTTCTCTTTCATTATACTAGTTTTATAGCCTCAGAAAAGCATATTATGCACCAAGAATCTCGAAAAGAAAAAAATTTTTTTTCGAAGTTTGGACACTTCGTTTGAATCACTTTTTTTCCGTTCTTATTTGAGATAACTGGTTCTCTTTCATTATACTAGTTTGATAGCCTCAGTAAAGGATATTATGCACAAAGAATCGCGAAAAGAAAAAAAATTTTTTTCGAAGTTTGGAAACTTCATTAGAATCACTTTTTTACCGTTCTTATTTGAGATAACTGGTTCTCTTTCATTATACTAGTTTGATAGCCTCAGTAAAGCATATTATGCGCAAAGAATCTGGAAAAGAAAAAAAATTTTTTTCGAAGTTTGGAAACGTCGTTTGAATCACTTTTTTCCGTTCTTATTTGAGATTACTGGTTCTCTTTCATTATAGTAGTTTGATAGCCTCAGAAAAGCATATTATGCACAAAGAATCTCGAAAAGAAAAAAATTTTTTTTCGAAGTTTGGAAACGTCGTTTGAATCACTTTTTTCCGTTCTTATTTTAGATAACTGGTTCTCTTTCATTATACTAGTTTGATGGCCTCAGTAAAGCATATTATGCGCAAAGAATCTGGAAAAGAAAAAAAATTTTTTTCGAAGTTTGGAAACGTCGTTTGAATCACTTTTTTCCGTTCTTATTTGAGATTACTGGTTCTCTTTCATTATAGTAGTTTGATAGCCTCAGAAAAGCATATTATGCACAAAGAATCTGGAAAAGAAAAAAAATTTTTTTCGAAGTTTGGAAACTTCGTTTGAATCACTTTTTTTCCGTTCTTATTTGAGATAACTGGTTCTCTTTCATTATACTAGTTTGATAGCCTCAGAAAAGCATATTATGCGCAAAGAATCTCGAAAAGAAAAAAATTTTTTTTCGAAGTTTGGAAACTTCGTTTGAACCACTTTTTTTCCGTTCTTATTTGAGATAACTGGTTCTCTTTCATTATACTAGTTTGATACCCTCAGGAAAGCATATTATGCGCAAAGAATCTGGAAAAGAAAAAAAATTTTTTTCGAAGTTTGGAAACGTCGTTTGAATAACTTTTTTCCGTTCTTATTTGAGATTACTGGTTCTCTTTCATTATAGTAGTTTGATAGCCTCAGAAAAGCATAAGAATCTCGAAAAGAAAAAAATTTTTTTTCCAAGTTTTGAAACGTCGTTTGAATCACTTTTTTCCGTTCTTATTTGAGATTACTGGTTCTCTTTCATTATACTAGTTTTATAGCCTCAGAAAAGCATATTATGCACCAAGAATCTCGAAAAGAAAAAAATTTTTTTTCGAAGTTTGGACACTTCGTTTGAATCACTTTTTTTCCGTTCTTATTTGAGATAACTGGTTCTCTTTCATTATACTAGTTTGATAGCCTCAGTAAAGGATATTATGCACAAAGAATCGCGAAAAGAAAAAAAATTTTTTTCGAAGTTTGGAAACTTCATTAGAATCACTTTTTTACCGTTCTTATTTGAGATAACTGGTTCTCTTTCATTATACTAGTTTGATAGCCTCAGTAAAGCATATTATGCGCAAAGAATCTGGAAAAGAAAAAAAATTTTTTTCGAAGTTTGGAAACGTCGTTTGAATCACTTTTTCCGTTCTTATTTGAGATTAATGGTTCTCTTTCATTATAGTAGTTTGATAGCCTCAGAAAAGCATATTATGCACAAAGAATCTCGAAAAGAAAAAAATTTTTTTTCGAAGTTTGGAAACGTCGTTTGAATCACTTTTTTCCGTTCTTATTTTAGATAACTGGTTCTCTTTCATTATAGTAGTTTGATGGCCTCAGTAAAGCATATTATGCGCAAAGAATCTGGAAAAGAAAAAAAAATTTTTTCGAAGTTTGGAAACGTCGTTTGAATCACTTTTTTCCGTTCTTATTTGAGATTACTGGTTCTCTTTCATTATAGTAGTTTGATAGCCTCAGAAAAGCATATTATGCACAAAGAATCTCGAAAAGAAAAAAATTTTTTTTCGAAGTTTGGAAACGTCGTTTGAATCACTTTTTTCCGTTCTTATTTGAGATTACTGGTTCTCTTTCATTATACTAGTTTGATGGCCTCAGAAAAGCATATTATGCACAAAGAATCTCGAAAAGAAAAAAATTTTTTTTCGAAGTTTGGAAACTTCGTTTGAATCACTTTTTTTCCGTTCTTATTTGAGATAACTGGTTCTCTTTCATTACACTAGTTTGATAGCCTCAGTAAAGCATATTATGCACAAAGAATCGCGAAAAGAAAAAAAATTTTTTTCGAAGTTTGGAAACTTTCTTAGAATCACTTTTTTTCCGTTCTTATTTGAGACAACTGGTTCTCTTTCATTATACTAGTTTGGTAGCCTCAGTAAAGCATATTATGCGCAAAGAATCTGGAAAAGAAAAAAAATTTTTTTCGAAGTTTGGAAACTTCATTAGAATCACTTTTTTTCCGTTCTTATTTGAGATAACTGGTTCTCTTTCATTATACTAGTTTGGTAGCCTCAGTAAAGCATATTATGCCCAAAGAATCTGGAAAAGAAAAAAAATTTTTTTCGAAGTTTGGAAACTTCGTTTGAATCACTTTTTTTCCGTTCTTATTTGAGATAACTGGTTCTCTTTCATTATACTAGTTTGATAGCCTCAGACAAGCATATTATGCGCAAAGAATCTCGAAAAGAAAAAAATTTTTTTTCGAAGTTTGGAAACTTCGTTAGAATCACTTTTTTTCCGTTCTTATTTGAGATAACTGGTTCTCTTTCATTATACTAGTTTGATAGCCTTAGACAAGCATATTATGCGCAAAGAATCTCGAAAAGAAAAAAATTTTTTTTCGAAGTTTGGAAACTTCCTTAGAATCACTTTTTTTCCATTCCTATTTGAGATAACTTGTTCTCTTTCATTATACTAGTTTGATAGCCTTAGACAAGCATATTATGCGCAAAGAATCTCGAAAAGAAAAAAATTTTTTTTCGAAGTTTGGAAACTTCGTTAGAATCACTTTTTTTCCGTTCTTATTTAAGATAACTTGTTCTCTTTCATTATACTATTTGATAGCCTTAGACAAGCATATTATGCGCAAAGAATCTTGAAAAGAAAAAAATTTTTTTTCGAAGTTTGGAAACTTCGTTAGAATCACTTTTATTCCGTTCTTATTTGAGATAACTGGTTCTCTTTCATTATACTAGTTTGATAGCTTCAGACAAGCATATTATGCGCAAAGAATCTCGAAAAGAAAAAATTTTTTTTCGAAGTTTGGAAACTTCGTTTGAATCACTTTTTTTCCGTTCTTATTTGAGATAACTGGTTCTCTTTCATTACACTAGTTTGATAGCCTCAGTAAAGCATATTATGCACAAAGAATCGCGAAAAGAAAAAAAATTTTTTTCGAAGTTTGGAAACTTTCTTAGAATCACTTTTTTTCCGTTCTTATTTGAGATAACTGGTTCTCTTTCATTATACTAGTTTGGTAGCCTCAGTAAAGCATATTATGGGCAAAGAATCTGGAAAAGAAAAAAAATTTTTTTCGAAGTTTGGAAACTTCATTAGAATCACTTTTTTTCCGTTCTTATTTGAGATAACTGGTTCTCTTTCATTATACTAGTTTGGTAGCCTCAGTAAAGCATATTATGCCCAAAGAATCTGGAAAAGAAAAAAAATTTTTTTCGAAGTTTGGAAACTTCGTTTGAATCACTTTTTTTCCGTTCTTATTTGAGATAACTGGTTCTCTTTCATTATACTAGTTTGATAGCCTCAGAAAAGCATATTATGCGCAAAGAATCTCGAAAAGAAAAAAAATTTTTTTCGAAGTTTGGATACTTCGTTTGAATCACTTTTTTTCCGTTCTTATTTGAGATAACTTGTTCTCTTTCATTATACTAGTTTGATAGCCTTAGACAAGCATATTATGCGCAAAGAATCTCGAAAAGAAAAAAATTTTTTTTCGAAGTTTGGAAACTTCGTTAGAATCACTTTTTTTCCGTTCTTATTTGAGATAACTGGTTCTCTTTCATTATACTAGTTTGATAGCCTCAGAAAAACATAGGTATGCGCAAAGAATCTCGAAAAGAAAAAAATTTTTTTTCGAAGTTTGGAAACTTCGTTAGAATCACTTTTTTTCCGTTCTTATTTGAGATAACTGGTTCTCTTTCATTATACTAGTTTGATAGCCTCAGACAAGCATATTATGCGCAAAGAATCTCGAAAAGAAAAAAATTTTTTTTCGAAGTTTGGAAACTTCGTTAGAATCACTTTTTTTCCGTTCTTATTTGAGATAACTGGTTCTCTTTCATTATACTAGTTTGATAGCCTTAGACAAGCATATTATGCGCAAAGAATCTCGAAAAGAAAAAAATTTTTTTTCGAAGTTTGGAAACTTCCTTAGAATCACTTTTTTTCCATTCCTATTTGAGATAACTTGTTCTCTTTCATTATACTAGTTTGATAGCCTTAGACAAGCATATTATGCGATAAGAATCTCGAAAAGAAAAAAATTTTTTTTCGAAGTTTGGAAACTTCGTTAGAATCACTTTTTTTCCGTTCTTATTTAAGATAACTTGTTCTCTTTCATTATACTATTTGATAGCCTTAGACAAGCATATTATGCGCAAAGAATCTCGAAAAGAAAAAAATTTTTTTTCGAAGTTTGGAAACTTCGTTAGAATCACTTTTATTCCGTTCTTATTTGAGATAACTGGTTCTCTTTCATTATACTAGTTTGATAGCTTCAGACAAGCATATTATGCGCAAAGAATCTCGAAAAGAAAAAATTTTTTTTCGAAGTTTGGAAACTTCGTAAGAATCACTTTTTTTCCGTTCTTATTTGAGATAACTTGTTCTCTTTCATTATACTAGTTTGATAGCCTTAGACAAGCATATTATGCGCAAAGAATCTCGAAAAGAAAAAAATTTTTTTTCGAAGTTTGGAAACTTCGTTAGAATCACTTTTTTTCCGTTCTTATTTAAGATTACTGGTTCTTTTTCATTATACTAGTTTGATAGCCTCAGACAAGCATATTATGCGCAAAGAATCTCGAAAAGAAAAAAAATTTTTTTCGAAGTTTGGAAACTTCCTTAGAATCACTTTTTTTCCATTCTTATTTGAGATAACTTGTTCTCTTTCATTATACTTGTTTGATAGCCTTAGACAAGCATATTATGCGCAAAGAATCTCGAAAAGAAAAAAATTTTTTTTCGAAGTTTGGAAACTTCGTTAGAATCACTTTTTTTCCGTTCTTATTTAAGATTACTGGTTCTCTTTCATTATACTAGTTTGATAGCCTCAGACAAGCATATTATGCGCAAAGAATCTCGAAAAGAAAAAAATTTTTTTTCGAAGTTTGCTAAATTCGTTAGAATCACTTTTTTTCCGTTCTTATTTGAGATAACATGTTCTCTTTCATTATACTAGTTTGATAGTCTTAGACAAGCATATTATGCGCAAAGAATCTCGAAAAGAACAAAATTTTTTTTCGAAGTTTGGAAACTTCGTTAGAATCACTTTTTTTCCGTTCTTATTTAAGATTACTGGTTCTCTTTCATTATACTGGTTTGATAGCCTCAGACAAGCATATTATGCGCAAAGAATCTCGAAAAGAAAAAAATTTAATTTCGAAGTTTGGAAACTTCGTTAGAATCACTTTTTTTCCGTTCTTATTTGAGATAACTGGTTCTCTTTCATTATACTAGTTTGATAGCCTCAGAAAAGCATATTATGCGCAAAGAATCTCTAAAAGAAAAAAATTTTTTTTCGAAGTTTGGAAACTTCGTTAGAATCACTTTTTTTCCGTTCTTATTTGAGATAACTGGTTCTCTTTCATTATACTAGTTTGATAGCCTCAGAAAAGCATAGGTATGCGCAAAGAATCTCGAAAAGAAAAAAATTTTTTTTCGAAGTTTGGAAACTTCGTTAGAATCACTTTTTTCCGTTCTTATTTGAGATAACTGGTTCTCTTTCATTATACTAGTTTGATAGCCTCAGACAAGCATATTATGCGCAAAGAATCTCGAAAAGAAAAAAATTTTTTTTCGAAGTTTGGTAACTTCCTTAGAATCACTTTTTTTCCATTCTTATTTGAGATAACTTGTTCTCTTTCATTATACTTGTTTGATAGCCTTAGACAAGCATATTATGCGCAAAGAATCTCGAAAAGAAAAAAATTTTTTTTCCAAGTTTGGAAACTTCGTTAGAATCACTTTTTTTCCGTTCTTATTTAAGATTACTGGTTCTCTTTCATTATACTAGTTTGATAGCCTCAGACAAGCATATTATGCGCAAAGAATCTCGAAAAGAAAAAAATTTTTTTTCGAAGTTTGGAAACTTCGTTAGAATCACTTTTTTCCCGTTCTTATTTGAGATAACTTGTTCTCTTTCATTATACTAGTTTGATAGCCTTAGACAAGCATATTATGCGCAAAGAATCTCGAAAAGAAAAAAATTTTTTTTGAAGTTTGGAAACTTCGTTAGAATCACTTTTTTTCCGTTCTTATTTGAGATAACTGGTTCTCTTACATTATACTAGTTTGATAGACTGAGACAAGCATATTATGCGCAAAGAATCTCGAAAAGAAAAAAATTTTTTTTCGAAGTTTGGAAACTTCGTTAGAATCACTTTTTTTTCCGTTCTTATTTGACATAACTGGTTCTCTTTCATTATACTAGTTTGATAGCCTCAGACAAGCATATTATGCGCAAAGAATCTCGAAAAGAAAAAAATTTTTTTTCGAAGTTTGGAAACTTCGTTAGAATCACTTTTTTTCCGTTCTTATTTGAGATAACTGGTTCTCTTTCATTATACTAGTTTCATAGCCTCAGACAAGCATATTATGCGCAAAGAATCTCGAAAAAAAAAAAATTTTTTTTCGAAGTTTGGAAACTTCCTTAGAATCACTTTCTTTCCATTCTTATTTGAGGTAACTTGTTCTCTTTCATTATACTTGTTTGATAGCCTTAGACAAGCATATTATGCGCAAAGAATCTCGAAAAGAAAAAAATTTTTTTTCGAAGTTTGGAAACTTCGTTAGAATCACTTTTTTTCCGTTCTTATTTGAGATAACTTGTTCTCTTTCATTATACTAGTTTGATAGCCTTAGACAAGCATATTATGCGCAAAGAATTTCGAAAAGAAAAAAATTTTTTTTCGAAGTTTGGAAACTTCGTTAGAATCACTTTTTTTCCGTTCTTATTTAAGATTACTGGTTCTCTTTCATTATACTAGTTTGATAGCCTCAGACAAGCATATTATGCGCAAAGAATCTCGAAAAGAAAAAAATTTTTTTTCGAAGTTTGGAAACTTCCTTAGAATCACTTTTTTTCCATTCTTATTTGAGATAACTTGTTCTCTTTCATTATACTAGTTTGATACCCTTAGACAAGCATATTATGCGCAAAGAATCTCGAAAAGAAAAAAATTTTTTTTCGAAGTTTGGAAACTTCGTTAGAATCACTTTTTTTCCGTTCTTATTTCAGATAACTTGTTCTCTTTCATTATACTAGTTTGATAGCCTTAGACAAGCATATTATTCGCAAAGAATCTCGAAAAGAAAAAAAATTTTTTTCGAAGTTTGGAAACTTCGTTAGAATCACTTTTTTTCCGTTCTTATTTGAGATAACTGGTTCTCTTTCATTATACTAGTTTGATAGCCACAGACAAGCATATAATGCGCAAAGAATCTCGAAAAGAAAAAAATTTTTTTTCGAAGTTTGGAAACTTCGTTAGAATCACTTTTTTTCCGTTCTTATTTGAGATAACTTGTTCTCTTTCATTATACTAGTTTGATAGCCTTAGACAAGCATATTATGCGCAAAGAATTTCGAAAAGAAAAAAATTTTTTTTCGAAGTTTGGACACTTCGTTTGAATCACTTTTTTTCCGTTCTTATTTGAGATAACTGGTTCTCTTTCATTATACTAGTTTGATAGCCTCAGTAAAGGATATTATGCACAAAGAATCGCGAAAAGAAAAAAAATTTTTTTCGAAGTTTGGAAACTTCATTAGAATCACTTTTTTACCGTTCTTATTTGAGATAACTGGTTCTCTTTCATTATACTAGTTTGATAGCCTCAGTAAAGCATATTATGCGCAAAGAATCTGGAAAAGAAAAAAAATTTTTTTCGAAGTTTGGAAACGTCGTTTGAATCACTTTTTTCCGTTCTTATTTGAGATTACTGGTTCTCTTTCATTATAGTAATTTGATAGCCTCAGAAAAGCATATTATGCACAAAGAATCTCGAAAAGAAAAAAATTTTTTTTCGAAGTTTGGAAACGTCGTTTGAATCACTTTTTTCCGTTCTTATTTTAGATAACTGGTTCTCTTTCATTATACTAGTTTGATGGCCTCAGTAAAGCATATTATGCGCAAAGAATCTGGAAAAGAAAAAAAATTTTTTTCGAAGTTTGGAAACGTCGTTTGAATCACTTTTTTCCGTTCTTATTTGAGATTACTGGTTCTCTTTCATTATAGTAGTTTGATAGCCTCAGAAAAGCATATTATGCACAAAGAATCTCGAAAAGAAAAAAATTTTTTTTCGAAGTTTGGAAACGTCGTTTGAATCACTTTTTTCCGTTCTTATTTGAGATTACTGGTTCTCTTTCATTATACTAGTTTGATAGCCTCAGAAAAGCATATTATGCACAAAGAATCTCGAAAAGAAAAAAATTTTTTTTCGAAGTTTGGAAACTTCGTTTGAATCACTTTTTTTCCGTTCTTATTTGAGATAACTGGTTCTCTTTCATTACACTAGTTTGATAGCCTCAGTAAAGCATATTATGCACAAAGAATCGCGAAAAGAAAAAAAATTTTTTTCGAAGTTTGGAAACTTTCTTAGAATCACTTTTTTTCCGTTCTTATTTGAGATAACTGGTTCTCTTTCATTATACTAGTTTGGTAGCCTCAGTAAAGCATATTATGCGCAAAGAATCTGGAAAAGAAAAAAAATTTTTTTCGAAGTTTGGAAACTTCATTAGAATCACTTTTTTTCCGTTCTTATTTGAGATAACTGGTTCTCTTTCATTATACTAGTTTGGTAGCCTCAGTAAAGCATATTATGCCCAAAGAATCTGGAAAAGAAAAAAAATTTTTTTCGAATTTTGGAAATTTCGTTTGAATCACTTTTTTTCCGTTCTTATTTGAGATAACTGGTTCTCTTTCATTATACTAGTTTGATAGCCTCAGAAAAGCATATTATGCGCAAAGAATCTCGAAAAGAAAAAAATTTTTTTTCGAATTTTGAGAACTTCGTTTGAATCACTTTTTTTCCCTTCTTATTTGATATAACTGGTTCTCTTTCATTATACTAGTTTGATAGCCTCAATAAAGCATATTATGCCCAAAGAATCTCGAAAAGAAAAAAAATTTTTTTCGAAGTTTAGAAACTTCATTAGAATCACTTTTTTTCCGTTCTTATTTGAGATAACTGGTTCTCTTTCATTATACTAGTTTGATAGCCTCAGTAAAGCATATTATGCACAAAGAATCGCGAAAAGAAAAAAAATTTTTTTCGAAGTTTGGAAACTTCGTTTGAATCACTTTTTTTCCGTTCTTATTTGAGATAACTTGTTCTCTTTCATTATACTAGTTTGATAGCCTTAGACAAGCATATTATGCGCAAAGAATCTCGAAAAGAAAAAAATTTTTTTTCGAAGTTTGGAAACTTCGTTAGAATCACTTTTTTTCCGTTCTTATTTGAGATAACTGGTTCTCTTTCATTATACTAGTTTGATAGCCTCAGAAAAACATATTATGCGCAAAGAATCTAGAAAAGAAAAAAATTTTTTTTCGAAGATTGGAAACCTCGTTAGAATCACTTTTTTTCCGTTCTTATTTGAGATAACTGGTTCTCTTTCATTATACTAGTTTGATAGCCTTAGACAAGCATATTATGCGCAAAGAATCTCGAAAAGAAAAAAATTTTTTTTCGAAGTTTGGAAACTTCCTTAGAATCACTTTTTTTCCATTCCTATTTGAGATAACTTGTTCTCTTTCATTATACTAGTTTGATAGCCTTAGACAAGCATATTATGCGCAAAGAATCTCGAAAAGAAAAAAATTTTTTTTCGAAGTTTGGAAACTTCGTTAGAATCACTTTTTTTCCGTTCTTATTTAAGATAACTTGTTCTCTTTCATTATACTATTTGATAGCCTTAGACAAGCATATTATGCGCAAAGAATCTCGAAAAGAAAAAAATTTTTTTTCGAAGTTTGGAAACTTCGTTAGAATCACTTTTTTTCCGTTCTTATTTGAGATAACTGGTTCTCTTTCATTATACTAGTTTGATAGCCTCAGACAAGCATATTATGCGCAAAGAATCTCGAAAAGAAAAAATTTTTTTCGAAGTTTGGAAACTTCCTTAGAATCACTTTTTTTCCATTCTTATTTGAGATAACTTGTTCTCTTTCATTATACTTGTTTGATAGCCTTAGACAAGCATATTATGCGCAAAGAATCTCGAAAAGAAAAAAATTTTTTTTCGAAGTTTGGAAACTTCGTTAGAATCACTTTTTTTCCGTTCTTATTTAAGATTACTGGTTCTCTTTCATTATACTAGTTTGATAGCTTCAGACAAGCATATTATGCGCAAAGAATCTCGAAAAGAAGAAAATTTTTTTTCGAAGTTTGGAAACTTCGTTAGAATCACTTTTTTTCCGTTCTTATTTGAGATAACTTGTTCTCTTTCATTATACTAGTTTGATAGCCTTAGACAAGCATATTATGCGCAAAGAATCTCGAAAAGAAAAAAATTTTTTTTCGAAGTTTGGAAACTTCGTTAGAATCACTTTTTTTCCGTTCTTATTTAAGATTACTGGTTCTTTTTCATTATACTAGTTTGATAGCCTCAGACAAGCATATTATGCGCAAAGAATCTCGAAAAGAAAAAAAATTTTTTTCGAAGTTTGGAAACTTCCTTAGAATCACTTTTTTTCCATTCTTATTTGAGATAACTTGTTCTCTTTCATTATACTTGTTTGATAGCCTTAGACAAGCATATTATGCGCAAAGAATCTCGAAAAGAAAAAAATTTTTTTTCGATGTTTGGAAACTTCGTTAGAATCACTTTTTTTCCGTTCTTATTTAAGATAACTGGTTCTCTTTCATTACACTAGTTTGATAGCCTCAGTAAAGCATATTAAGCACAAAGAATCGCGAAAAGAAAAAAAATTTTTTTCGAAGTTTGGAAACTTTCTTAGAATCACTTTTTTTCCGTTCTTATTTGATATAACTGGTTCTCTTTCATTATACTAGTTTCGTAGCCTCAGTAAAGCATATTATGCGCAAAGAATCTGGAAAAGAAAAAAAATTTTTTTCGAAGTTTGGAAACTTCATTAGAATCACTTTTTTTCCGTTCTTATTTGAGATAACTGGTTCTCTTTCATTATACTAGTTTTATAGCCTCAGAAAAGCATATTATGCACCAAGAATCTCGAAAAGAAAAAAATTTTTTTTCGAAGTTTGGACACTTCGTTTGAATCACTTTTTTTCCGTTCTTATTTGAGATAACTGGTTCTCTTTCATTATACTAGTTTGATAGCCTCAGTAAAGGATATTATGCACAAAGAATCGCGAAAAGAAAAAAAATTTTTTTCGAAGTTTGGAAACTTCATTAGAATCACTTTTTTACCGTTCTTATTTGAGATAACTGGTTCTCTTTCATTATACTAGTTTGATAGCCTCAGTAAAGCATATTATGCGCAAAGAATCTGGAAAAGAAAAAAAATTTTTTTCGAAGTTTGGAAACGTCGTTTGAATCACTTTTTTCCGTTCTTATTTGAGATTACTGGTTCTCTTTCATTATAGTAGTTTGATAGCCTCAGAAAAGCATATTATGCACAAAGAATCTGGAAAAGAAAAAAAATTTTTTTCGAAGTTTGGAAACTTCGTTTGAATCACTTTTTTTCCGTTCTTATTTGAGATAACTGGTTCTCTTTCATTATACTAGTTTGATAGCCTCAGAAAAGCATATTATGCGCAAAGAATCTCGAAAAGAAAAAAATTTTTTTTCGAAGTTTGGAAACTTCGTTTGAACCACTTTTTTTCCGTTCTTATTTGAGATAACTGGTTCTCTTTCATTATACTAGTTTGATACCCTCAGGAAAGCATATTATGCGCAAAGAATCTGGAAAAGAAAAAAAATTTTTTTCGAAGTTTGGAAACGTCGTTTGAATAACTTTTTTCCGTTCTTATTTGAGATTACTGGTTCTCTTTCATTATAGTAGTTTGATAGCCTCAGAAAAGCATAAGAATCTCGAAAAGAAAAAAATTTTTTTTCCAAGTTTTGAAACGTCGTTTGAATCACTTTTTTCCGTTCTTATTTGAGATTACTGGTTCTCTTTCATTATACTAGTTTTATAGCCTCAGAAAAGCATATTATGCACCAAGAATCTCGAAAAGAAAAAAATTTTTTTTCGAAGTTTGGACACTTCGTTTGAATCACTTTTTTTCCGTTCTTATTTGAGATAACTGGTTCTCTTTCATTATGCTAGTTTGATAGCCTCAGTAAAGGATATTATGCACAAAGAATCGCGAAAAGAAAAAAAATTTTTTTCGAAGTTTGGAAACTTCATTAGAATCACTTTTTTACCGTTCTTATTTGAGATAACTGGTTCTCTTTCATTATACTAGTTTGATAGCCTCAGTAAAGCATATTATGCGCAAAGAATCTGGAAAAGAAAAAAAATTTTTTTCGAAGTTTGGAAACGTCGTTTGAATCACTTTTTTCCGTTCTTATTTGAGATTACTGGTTCTCTTTCATTATAGTAGTTTGATAGCCTCAGAAAAGCATATTATGCACAAAGAATCTCGAAAAGAAAAAAATTTTTTTTCGAAGTTTGGAAACGTCGTTTGAATCACTTTTTTCCGTTCTTATTTTAGATAACTGGTTCTCTTTCATTATACTAGTTTGATGGCCTCAGTAAAGCATATTATGCGCAAAGAATCTGGAAAAGAAAAAAAAATTTTTTCGAAGTTTGGAAACGTCGTTTGAATCACTTTTTTCCGTTCTTATTTGAGATTACTGGTTCTCTTTCATTATAGTAGTTTGATAGCCTCAGAAAAGCATATTATGCACAAAGAATCTCGAAAAGAAAAAAATTTTTTTTCGAAGTTTGGAAACGTCGTTTGAATCACTTTTTTCCGTTCTTATTTGAGATTACTGGTTCTCTTTCATTATACTAGTTTGATGGCCTCAGAAAAGCATATTATGCACAAAGAATCTCGAAAAGAAAAAAATTTTTTTTCGAAGTTTGGAAACTTCGTTTGAATCACTTTTTTTCCGTTCTTATTTGAGATAACTGGTTCTCTTTCATTACACTAGTTTGATAGCCTCAGTAAAGCATATTATGCACAAAGAATCGCGAAAAGAAAAAAAATTTTTTTCGAAGTTTGGAAACTTTCTTAGAATCACTTTTTTTCCGTTCTTATTTGAGACAACTGGTTCTCTTTCATTATACTAGTTTGGTAGCCTCAGTAAAGCATATTATGCGCAAAGAATCTGGAAAACAAAAAAAATTTTTTTCGAAGTTTGGAAACTTCATTAGAATCACTTTTTTTCCGTTCTTATTTGAGATAACTGGTTCTCTTTCATTATACTAGTTTGGTAGCCTCAGTAAAGCATATTATGCCCAAAGAATCTGGAAAAGAAAAAAAATTTTTTTCGAAGTTTGGAAACTTCGTTTGAATCACTTTTTTTCCGTTCTTATTTGAGATAACTGGTTCTCTTTCATTATACTAGTTTGATAGCCTCAGACAAGCATATTATGCGCAAAGAATCTCGAAAAGAAAAAAATTTTTTTTCGAAGTTTGGAAACTTCGTTAGAATCACTTTTTTTCCGTTCTTATTTGAGATAACTGGTTCTCTTTCATTATACTAGTTTGATAGCCTTAGACAAGCATATTATGCGCAAAGAATCTCGAAAAGAAAAAAATTTTTTTTCGAAGTTTGGAAACTTCCTTAGAATCACTTTTTTTCCATTCCTATTTGAGATAACTTGTTCTCTTTCATTATACTAGTTTGATAGCCTTAGACAAGCATATTATGCGCAAAGAATCTCGAAAAGAAAAAAATTTTTTTTCGAAGTTTGGAAACTTCGTTAGAATCACTTTTTTTCCGTTCTTATTTAAGATAACTTGTTCTCTTTCATTATACTATTTGATAGCCTTAGACAAGCATATTATGCGCAAAGAATCTTGAAAAGAAAAAAATTTTTTTTCGAAGTTTGGAAACTTCGTTAGAATCACTTTTATTCCGTTCTTATTTGAGATAACTGGTTCTCTTTCATTATACTAGTTTGATAGCTTCAGACAAGCATATTATGCGCAAAGAATCTCGAAAAGAAAAAATTTTTTTTCGAAGTTTGGAAACTTCGTTTGAATCACTTTTTTTCCGTTCTTATTTGAGATAACTGGTTCTCTTTCATTACACTAGTTTGATAGCCTCAGTAAAGCATATTATGCACAAAGAATCGCGAAAAGAAAAAAAATTTTTTTCGAAGTTTGGAAACTTTCTTAGAATCACTTTTTTTCCGTTCTTATTTGAGATAACTGGTTCTCTTTCATTATACTAGTTTGGTAGCCTCAGTAAAGCATATTATGCGCAAAGAATCTCGAAAAGAAAAAATTTTTTTTCGAAGTTTGGAAACTTCGTTTGAATCACTTTTTTTCCGTTCTTATTTGAGATAACTGGTTCTCTTTCATTACACTAGTTTGATAGCCTCAGTAAAGCATATTATGCACAAAGAATCGCGAAAAGAAAAAAAATTTTTTTCGAAGTTTGGAAACTTTCTTAGAATCACTTTTTTTCCGTTCTTATTTGAGATAACTGGTTCTCTTTCATTATACTAGTTTGGTAGCCTCAGTAAAGCATATTATGCGCAAAGAATCTGGAAAAGAAAAAAAATTTTTTTCGAAGTTTGGAAACTTCATTAGAATCACTTTTTTTCCGTTCTTATTTGAGATAACTGGTTCTCTTTCATTATACTAGTTTGGTAGCCTCAGTAAAGCATATTATGCCCAAAGAATCTGGAAAAGAAAAAAAATTTTTTTCGAAGTTTGGAAACTTCGTTAGAATCACTTTTTTCCCGTTCTTATTTGAGATAACTTGTTCTCTTTCATTATACTAGTTTGATAGCCTTAGACAAGCATATTATGCGCAAAGAATCTCGAAAAGAAAAAAATTTTTTTTGAAGTTTGGAAACTTCGTTAGAATCACTTTTTTTCCGTTCTTATTTGAGATAACTGGTTCTCTTACATTATACTAGTTTGATAGACTGAGACAAGCATATTATGCGCAAAGAATCTCGAAAAGAAAAAAATTTTTTTTCGAAGTTTGGAAACTTCGTTAGAATCACTTTTTTTCCGTTCTTATTTGACATAACTGGTTCTCTTTCATTATACTAGTTTGATAGCCTCAGACAAGCATATTATGCGCAAAGAATCTCGAAAAGAAAAAAATTTTATTTCGAAGTTTGGAAACTTCGTTAGAATCACCTTTTTTCCGTTCTTATTTGAGATAACTGGTTCTCTTTCATTATACTAGTTTGATAGCCTCAGACAAGCATATTATGCGCAAAGAATCTCGAAAAAAAAAAAATTTTTTTTCGAAGTTTGGAAACTTCCTTAGAATCACTTTCTTTCCATTCTTATTTGAGGTAACTTGTTCTCTTTCATTATACTTGTTTGATAGCCTTAGACAAGCATATTATGCGCAAAGAATCTCGAAAAGAAAAAAATTTTTTTTCGAAGTTTGGAAACTTCGTTAGAATCACTTTTTTTCCGTTCTTATTTGAGATAACTTGTTCTCTTTCATTATACTAGTTTGATAGCCTTAGACAAGCATATTATGCGCAAAGAATTTCGAAAAGAAAAAAAATTTTTTTCGAAGTTTGGAAACTTCGTTAGAATCACTTTTTTTCCGTTCTTATTTAATATTACTGGTTCTCTTTCATTATACTAGTTTGATAGCCTCAGACAAGCATATTATGCGCAAAGAATCTCGAAAAGAAAAAAATTTTTTTTCGAAGTTTGGAAATTTCCTTAGAATCACTTTTTTTCCATTCTTATTTGAGATAACTTGTTCTCTTTCATTATACTAGTTTGATACCCTTAGACAAGCATATTATGCGCAAAGAATCTCGAAAAGAAAAAAATTTTTTTTCGAAGTTTGGAAACTTCGTTAGAATCACTTTTTTTCCGTTCTTATTTCAGATAACTTGTTCTCTTTCATTATACTAGTTTGATAGCCTTAGACAAGCATATTATTCGCAAAGAATCTCGAAAAGAAAAAAAATTTTTTTCGAAGTTTGGAAACTTCGTTAGAATCACTTTTTTTCCGTTCTTATTTGAGATAACTGGTTCTCTTTCATTATACTAGTTTGATAGCCACAGACAAGCATATTATGCGCAAAGAATCTCGAAAAGAAAAAAATTTTTTTTCGAAGTTTGGAAACTTCGTTAGAATCACTTTTTTTCCGTTCTTATTTGAGATAACTTGTTCTCTTTCATTATACTAGTTTGATAGCCTTAGACAAGCATATTATGCGCAAAGAATTTCGAAAAGAAAAAAATTTTTTTTCGAAGTTTGGACACTTCGTTTGAATCACTTTTTTTCCGTTCTTATTTGAGATAACTGGTTCTCTTTCATTATACTAGTTTGATAGCCTCAGTAAAGGATATTATGCACAAAGAATCGCGAAAAGAAAAAAAATTTTTTTCGAAGTTTGGAAACTTCATTAGAATCACTTTTTTACCGTTCTTATTTGAGATAACTGGTTCTCTTTCATTATACTAGTTTGATAGCCTCAGTAAAGCATATTATGCGCAAAGAATCTGGAAAAGAAAAAAAATTTTTTTCGAAGTTTGGAAACGTCGTTTGAATCACTTTTTTCCGTTCTTATTTGAGATTACTGGTTCTCTTTCATTATAGTAATTTGATAGCCTCAGAAAAGCATATTATGCACAAAGAATCTCGAAAAGAAAAAAATTTTTTTTCGAAGTTTGGAAACGTCGTTTGAATCACTTTTTTCCGTTCTTATTTTAGATAACTGGTTCTCTTTCATTATACTAGTTTGATGGCCTCAGTAAAGCATATTATGCGCAAAGAATCTGGAAAAGAAAAAAAATTTTTTTCGAAGTTTGGAAACGTCGTTTGAATCACTTTTTTCCGTTCTTATTTGAGATTACTGGTTCTCTTTCATTATAGTAGTTTGATAGCCTCAGAAAAGCATATTATGCACAAAGAATCTCGAAAAGAAAAAAATTTTTTTTCGAAGTTTGGAAACGTCGTTTGAATCACTTTTTTCCGTTCTTATTTGAGATTACTGGTTCTCTTTCATTATACTAGTTTGATAGCCTCAGAAAAGCATATTATGCACAAAGAATCTCGAAAAGAAAAAAATTTTTTTTCGAAGTTTGGAAACTTCGTTTGAATCACTTTTTTTCCGTTCTTATTTGAGATAACTGGTTCTCTTTCATTACACTAGTTTGATAGCCTCAGTAAAGCATATTATGCACAAAGAATCGCGAAAAGAAAAAAAATTTTTTTCGAAGTTTGGAAACTTTCTTAGAATCACTTTTTTTCCGTTCTTATTTGAGATAACTGGTTCTCTTTCATTATACTAGTTTGGTAGCCTCAGTAAAGCATATTATGCGCAAAGAATCTGGAAAAGAAAAAAAATTTTTTTCGAAGTTTGGAAACTTCATTAGAATCACTTTTTTTCCGTTCTTATTTGAGATAACTGGTTCTCTTTCATTATACTAGTTTGGTAGCCTCAGTAAAGCATATTATGCCCAAAGAATCTGGAAAAGAAAAAAAATTTTTTTCGAATTTTGGAAATTTCGTTTGAATCACTTTTTTTCCGTTCTTATTTGAGATAACTGGTTCTCTTTCATTATACTAGTTTGATAGCCTCAGAAAAGCATATTATGCGCAAAGAATCTCGAAAAGAAAAAAAATTTTTTTCGAAGTTTGAGAACTTCGTTTGAATCACTTTTTTTCCCTTCTTATTTGAGATAACTGGTTCTCTTTCATTATACTAGTTTGATAGCCTCAATAAAGCATATTATGCCAAAAGAATCTCGAAAAGAAAAAAAATTTTTTTCGAAGTTTAGAAACTTCATTAGAATCACTTTTTTTCCGTTCTTATTTGAGATAACTGGTTCTCTTTCATTATACTAGTTTGATAGCCTCAGTAAAGCATATTATGCACAAAGAATCGCGAAAAGAAAAAAAATTTTTTTCGAAGTTTGGAAACTTCGTTTGAATCACTTTTTTTCCGTTCTTATTTGAGATAACTTGTTCTCTTTCATTATACTAGTTTGATAGCCTTAGACAAGCATATTATGCGCAAAGAATCTCGAAAAGAAAAAAATTTTTTTTCGAAGTTTGGAAACTTCGTTAGAATCACTTTTTTTCCGTTCTTATTTGAGATAACTGGTTCTCTTTCATTATACTAGTTTGATAGCCTCAGAAAAACATTATGCGCAAAGAATCTAGAAAAGAAAAAAATTTTTTTTCGAAGATTGGAAACCTCGTTAGAATCACTTTTTTTCCGTTCTTATTTGAGATAACTGGTTCTCTTTCATTATACTAGTTTGATAGCCTTAGACAAGCATATTATGCGCAAAGAATCTCGAAAAGAAAAAAATTTTTTTTCGAAGTTTGCTAAATTCGTTAGAATCACTTTTTTTCCGTTCTTATTTGAGATAACATGTTCTCTTTCATTATACTAGTTTGATAGTCTTAGACAAGCATATTATGCGCAAAGAATCTCGAAAAGAACAAAATTTTTTTTCGAAGTTTGGAAACTTCGTTAGAATCACTTTTTTTCCGTTCTTATTTAAGATTACTGGTTCTCTTTCATTATACTGGTTTGATAGCCTCAGACAAGCATATTATGCGCAAAGAATCTCGAAAAGAAAAAAATTTAATTTCGAAGTTTGGAAACTTCGTTAGAATCACTTTTTTTCCGTTCTTATTTGAGATAACTGGTTCTCTTTCATTATACTAGTTTGATAGCCTCAGAAAAGCATATTATGCGCAAAGAATCTCTAAAAGAAAAAAATTTTTTTTCGAAGTTTGGAAACTTCGTTAGAATCACTTTTTTTCCGTTCTTATTTGAGATAACTGGTTCTCTTTCATTATACTAGTTTGATAGCCTCAGAAAAGCATAGGTATGCGCAAAGAATCTCGAAAAGAAAAAAATTTTTTTTCGAAGTTTGGAAACTTCGTTAGAATCACTTTTTTCCGTTCTTATTTGAGATAACTGGTTCTCTTTCATTATACTAGTTTGATAGCCTCAGACAAGCATATTATGCGCAAAGAATCTCGAAAAGAAAAAAATTTTTTTTCGAAGTTTGGTAACTTCCTTAGAATCACTTTTTTTCCATTCTTATTTGAGATAACTTGTTCTCTTTCATTATACTTGTTTGATAGCCTTAGACAAGCATATTATGCGCAAAGAATCTCGAAAAGAAAAAAATTTTTTTTCCAAGTTTGGAAACTTCGTTAGAATCACTTTTTTTCCGTTCTTATTTAAGATTACTGGTTCTCTTTCATTATACTAGTTTGATAGCCTCAGACAAGCATATTATGCGCAAAGAATCTCGAAAAGAAAAAAATTTTTTTTCGAAGTTTGGAAACTTCGTTAGAATCACTTTTTTCCCGTTCTTATTTGAGATAACTTGTTCTCTTTCATTATACTAGTTTGATAGCCTTAGACAAGCATATTATGCGCAAAGAATCTCGAAAAGAAAAAAATTTTTTTTGAAGTTTGGAAACTTCGTTAGAATCACTTTTTTTCCGTTCTTATTTGAGATAACTGGTTCTCTTACATTATACTAGTTTGATAGACTGAGACAAGCATATTATGCGCAAAGAATCTCGAAAAGAAAAAAATTTTTTTTCGAAGTTTGGAAACTTCGTTAGAATCACTTTTTTTCCGTTCTTATTTGACATAACTGGTTCTCTTTCATTATACTAGTTTGATAGCCTCAGACAAGCATATTATGCGCAAAGAATCTCGAAAAGAAAAAAATTTTTTTTCGAAGTTTGGAAACTTCGTTAGAATCACTTTTTTTCCGTTCTTATTTGAGATAACTGGTTCTCTTTCATTATACTAGTTTGATAGCCTCAGACAAGCATATTATGCGCAAAGAATCTCGAAAAAAAAAAAATTTTTTTTCGAAGTTTGGAAACTTCCTTAGAATCACTTTCTTTCCATTCTTATTTGAGGTAACTTGTTCTCTTTCATTATACTTGTTTGATAGCCTTAGACAAGCATATTATGCGCAAAGAATCTCGAAAAGAAAAAAATTTTTTTTCGAAGTTTGGAAACTTCGTTAGAATCACTTTTTTTCCGTTCTTATTTGAGATAACTTGTTCTCTTTCATTATACTAGTTTGATAGCCTTAGACAAGCATATTATGCGCAAAGAATTTCGAAAAGAAAAAAATTTTTTTTCGAAGTTTGGAAACTTCGTTAGAATCACTTTTTTTCCGTTCTTATTTAAGATTACTGGTTCTCTTTCATTATACTAGTTTGATAGCCTCAGACAAGCATATTATGCGCAAAGAATCTCGAAAAGAAAAAAATTTTTTTTCGAAGTTTGGAAACTTCCTTAGAATCACTTTTTTTCCATTCTTATTTGAGATAACTTGTTCTCTTTCATTATACTAGTTTGATACCCTTAGACAAGCATATTATGCGCAAAGAATCTCGAAAAGAAAAAAATTTTTTTTCGAAGTTTGGAAACTTCGTTAGAATCACTTTTTTTCCGTTCTTATTTCAGATAACTTGTTCTCTTTCATTATACTAGTTTGATAGCCTTAGACAAGCATATTATTCGCAAAGAATCTCGAAAAGAAAAAAAATTTTTTTCGAAGTTTGGAAACTTCGTTAGAATCACTTTTTTTCCGTTCTTATTTGAGATAACTGGTTCTCTTTCATTATACTAGTTTGATAGCCACAGACAAGCATATAATGCGCAAAGAATCTCGAAAAGAAAAAAAAATTTTTTCGAAGTTTGGAAACTTCGTTAGAATCACTTTTTTTCCGTTCTTATTTGAGATAACTTGTTCTCTTTCATTATACTAGTTTGATAGCCTTAGACAAGCATATTATGCGCAAAGAATTTGGAAAAGAAAAAAATTTTTTTTCGAAGTTTGGACACTTCGTTTGAATCACTTTTTTTCCGTTCTTATTTGAGATAACTGGTTCTCTTTCATTATACTAGTTTGATAGCCTCAGTAAAGGATATTATGCACAAAGAATCGCGAAAAGAAAAAAAATTTTTTTCGAAGTTTGGAAACTTCATTAGAATCACTTTTTTACCGTTCTTATTTGAGATAACTGGTTCTCTTTCATTATACTAGTTTGATAGCCTCAGTAAAGCATATTATGCGCAAAGAATCTGGAAAAGAAAAAAAATTTTTTTCGAAGTTTGGAAACGTCGTTTGAATCACTTTTTTCCGTTCTTATTTGAGATTACTGGTTCTCTTTCATTATAGTAATTTGATAGCCTCAGAAAAGCATATTATGCACAAAGAATCTCGAAAAGAAAAAAATTTTTTTTCGAAGTTTGGAAACGTCGTTTGAATCACTTTTTTCCGTTCTTATTTTAGATAACTGGTTCTCTTTCATTATACTAGTTTGATGGCCTCAGTAAAGCATATTATGCGCAAAGAATCTGGAAAAGAAAAAAAATTTTTTTCGAAGTTTGGAAACGTCGTTTGAATCACTTTTTTCCGTTCTTATTTGAGATTACTGGTTCTCTTTCATTATAGTAGTTTGATAGCCTCAGAAAAGCATATTATGCACAAAGAATCTCGAAAAGAAAAAAATTTTTTTTCGAAGTTTGGAAACGTCGTTTGAATCATTTTTTTCCGTTCTTATTTGAGATTACTGGTTCTCTTTCATTATACTAGTTTGATAGCCTCAGAAAAGCATATTATGCACAAAGAATCTCGAAAAGAAAAAAATTTTTTTTCGAAGTTTGGAAACTTCGTTTGAATCACTTTTTTTCCGTTCTTATTTGAGATAACTGGTTCTCTTTCATTACACTAGTTTGATAGCCTCAGTAAAGCATATTATGCACAAAGAATCGCGAAAAGAAAAAAAATTTTTTTCGAAGTTTGGAAACTTTCTTAGAATCACTTTTTTTCCGTTCTTATTTGAGATAACTGGTTCTCTTTCATTATACTAGTTTGGTAGCCTCAGTAAAGCATATTATGCGCAAAGAATCTGGAAAAGAAAAAAAATTTTTTTCGAAGTTTGGAAACTTCATTAGAATCACTTTTTTTCCGTTCTTATTTGAGATAACTGGTTCTCTTTCATTATACTAGTTTGGTAGCCTCAGTAAAGCATATTATGCCCAAAGAATCTGGAAAAGAAAAAAAATTTTTTTCGAATTTTGGAAATTTCGTTTGAATCACTTTTTTTCCGTTCTTATTTGAGATAACTGGTTCTCTTTCATTATACTAGTTTGATAGCCTCAGAAAAGCATATTATGCGCAAAGAATCTCGAAAAGAAAAAAAATTTTTTTCGAATTTTGAGAACTTCGTTTGAATCACTATTTTCCCTTCTTATTTGAGATAACTGGTTCTCTTTCATTATACTAGTTTGATAGCCTCAATAAAGCATATTATGCCCAAAGAATCTCGAAAAGAAAAAAAATTTTTTTCGAAGTTTAGAAACTTCATTAGAATCACTTTTTTTCCGTTCTTATTTGAGATAACTGGTTCTCTTTCATTATACTAGTTTGATAGCCTCAGTAAAGCATATTATGCACAAAGAATCGCGAAAAGAAAAAAAATTTTTTTCGAAGTTTGGAAACTTCGTTTGAATCACTTTTTTTCCGTTCTTATTTGAGATAACTTGTTCTCTTTCATTATACTAGTTTGATAGCCTTAGACAAGCATATTATGCGCAAAGAATCTCGAAAAGAAAAAAATTTTTTTTCGAAGTTTGGAAACTTCGTTAGAATCACTTTTTTTCCGTTCTTATTTGAGATAACTGGTTCTCTTTCATTATACTAGTTTGATAGCCTCAGAAAAACATATTATGCGCAAAGAATCTAGAAAAGAAAAAAATTTTTTTTCGAAGATTGGAAACCTCGTTAGAATCACTTTTTTTCCGTTCTTATTTGAGATAACTGGTTCTCTTTCATTATACTAGTTTGATAGCCTTAGACAAGCATATTATGCGCAAAGAATCTCGAAAAGAAAAAAATTTTTTTTCGAAGTTTGGAAACTTCCTTAGAATCACTTTTTTTCCATTCCTATTTGAGATAACTTGTTCTCTTTCATTATACTAGTTTGATAGCCTTAGACAAGCATATTATGCGCAAAGAATCTCGAAAAGAAAAAAATTTTTTTTCGAAGTTTGGAAACTTCGTTAGAATCACTTTTTTTCCGTTCTTATTTAAGATAACTTGTTCTCTTTCATTATACTATTTGATAGCCTTAGACAAGCATATTATGCGCAAAGAATCTCGAAAAGAAAAAAATTTTTTTTCGAAGTTTGGAAACTTCGTTAGAATCACTTTTTTTCCGTTCTTATTTGAGATAACTGGTTCTCTTTCATTATACTAGTTTGATAGCCTCAGACAAGCATATTATGCGCAAAGAATCTCGAAAAGAAAAAATTTTTTTCGAAGTTTGGAAACTTCCTTAGAATCACTTTTTTTCCATTCTTATTTGAGATAACTTGTTCTCTTTCATTATACTTGTTTGATAGCCTTAGACAAGCATATTATGCGCAAAGAATCTCGAAAAGAAAAAAATTTTTTTTCGAAGTTTGGAAACTTCGTTAGAATCACTTTTTTTCCGTTCTTATTTAAGATTACTGGTTCTCTTTCATTATACTAGTTTGATAGCTTCAGACAAGCATATTATGCGCAAAGAATCTCGAAAAGAAAAAAATTTTTTTTCGAAGTTTGGAAACTTCGTTAGAATCACTTTTTTTCCGTTCTTATTTGAGATAACTTGTTCTCTTTCATTATACTAGTTTGATAGCCTTAGACAAGCATATTATGCGCAAAGAATCTCGAAAAGAAAAAAATTTTTTTTCGAAGTTTGGAAACTTCGTTAGAATCACTTTTTTTCCGTTCTTATTTAAGATTACTGGTTCTTTTTCATTATACTAGTTTGATAGCCTCAGACAAGCATATTATGCGCAAAGAATCTCGAAAAGAAAAAAAATTTTTTTCGAAGTTTGGAAACTTCCTTAGAATCACTTTTTTTCCATTCTTATTTGAGATAACTTGTTCTCTTTCATTATACTTGTTTGATAGCCTTAGACAAGCATATTATGCGCAAAGAATCTCGAAAAGAAAAAAATTTTTTTTCGATGTTTGGAAACTTCGTTAGAATCACTTTTTTTCCGTTCTTATTTAAGATAACTGGTTCTCTTTCATTACACTAGTTTGATAGCCTCAGTAAAGCATATTATGCACAAAGAATCGCGAAAAGAAAAAAAATTTTTTTCGAAGTTTGGAAACTTTCTTAGAATCACTTTTTTTCCGTTCTTATTTGATATAACTGGTTCTCTTTCATTATACTAGTTTCGTAGCCTCAGTAAAGCATATTATGCGCAAAGAATCTGGAAAAGAAAAAAAAATTTTTTCGAAGTTTGGAAACTTCATTAGAATCACTTTTTTTCCGTTCTTATTTGAGATAACTGGTTCTCTTTCATTATACTAGTTTTATAGCCTCAGAAAAGCATATTATGCACCAAGAATCTCGAAAAGAAAAAAATTTTTTTTCGAAGTTTGGACACTTCGTTTGAATCACTTTTTTTCCGTTCTTATTTGAGATAACTGGTTCTCTTTCATTATACTAGTTTGATAGCCTCAGTAAAGGATATTATGCACAAAGAATCGCGAAAAGAAAAAAAATTTTTTTCGAAGTTTGGAAACTTCATTAGAATCACTTTTTTACCGTTCTTATTTGAGATAACTGGTTCTCTTTCATTATACTAGTTTGATAGCCTCAGTAAAGCATATTATGCGCAAAGAATCTGGAAAAGAAAAAAAATTTTTTTCGAAGTTTGGAAACGTCGTTTGAATCACTTTTTTCCGTTCTTATTTGAGATTACTGGTTCTCTTTCATTATAGTAGTTTGATAGCCTCAGAAAAGCATATTATGCACAAAGAATCTGGAAAAGAAAAAAAATTTTTTTCGAAGTTTGGAAACTTCGTTTGAATCACTTTTTTTCCGTTCTTATTTGAGATAACTGGTTCTCTTTCATTATACTAGTTTGATAGCCTCAGAAAAGCATATTATGCGCAAAGAATCTCGAAAAGAAAAAAATTTTTTTTCGAAGTTTGGAAACTTCGTTTGAACCACTTTTTTTCCGTTCTTATTTGAGATAACTGGTTCTCTTTCATTATACTAGTTTGATACCCTCAGGAAAGCATATTATGCGCAAAGAATCTGGAAAAGAAAAAAAATTTTTTTCGAAGTTTGGAAACGTCGTTTGAATAACTTTTTTCCGTTCTTATTTGAGATTACTGGTTCTCTTTCATTATAGTAGTTTGATAGCCTCAGAAAAGCATAAGAATCTCGAAAAGAAAAAAATTTTTTTTCCAAGTTTGGAAACGTCGTTTGAATCACTTTTTTCCGTTCTTATTTGAGATTACTGGTTCTCTTTCATTATAGTAATTTGATAGCCTCAGAAAAGCATATTATGCACAAAGAATCTCGAAAAGAAAAAAATTTTTTTTCGAAGTTTGGAAACGTCGTTTGAATTACTTTTTTCCGTTCTTATTTTAGATAACTGGTTCTCTTTCATTATACTAGTTTGATGGCCTCAGTAAAGCATATTATGCGCAAAGAATCTGGAAAAGAAAAAAAATTTTTTTCGAAGTTTGGAAACGTCGTTTGAATCACTTTTTTCCGTTCTTATTTTAGATTACTGGTTCTCTTTCATTATAGTAGTTTGATAGCCTCAGAAAAGCATATTATGCACAAAGAATCTCGAAAAGAAAAAAATTTTTTTTCGAAGTTTGGAAACGTCGTTTGAATCACTTTTTTCCGTTCTTATTTGAGATTACTGGTTCTCTTTCATTATACTAGTTTGATAGCCTCAGAAAAGCATATTATGCACAAAGAATCTCGAAAAGAAAAAAATTTTTTTTCGAAGTTTGGAAACTTCGTTTGAATCACTTTTTTTCCGTTCTTATTTGAGATAACTGGTTCTCTTTCATTACACTAGTTTGATAGCCTCAGTAAAGCATATTATGCACAAAGAATCGCGAAAAGAAAAAAAATTTTTTTCGAAGTTTGGAAACTTTCTTAGAATCACTTTTTTTCCGTTCTTATTTGAGATAACTGGTTCTCTTTCATTATACTAGTTTGGTAGCCTCAGTAAAGCATATTATGCCCAAAGAATCTGGAAAAGAAAAAAAATTTTTTTCGAATTTTGGAAATTTCGTTTGAATCACTTTTTTTCCGTTCTTATTTGAGATAACTGGTTCTCTTTCATTATACTAGTTTGATAGCCTCAGAAAAGCATATTATGCGCAAAGAATCTCGAAAAGAAAAAAAATTTTTTTCGAAGTTTGAGAACTTCGTTTGAATCACTTTTTTTCCCTTCTTATTTGAGATAACTGGTTCTCTTTCATTATACTAGTTTGATAGCCTCAATAAAGCATATTATGCCAAAAGAATCTCGAAAAGAAAAAAAATTTTTTTCGAAGTTTAGAAACTTCATTAGAATCACTTTTTTTCCGTTCTTATTTGAGATAACTGGTTCTCTTTCATTATACTAGTTAGATAGCCTCAGTAAAGCATATTATGCACAAAGAATCGCGAAAAGAAAAAAAATTTTTTTCGAAGTTTGGAAACTTCGTTTGAATCACTTTTTTTCCGTTCTTATTTGAGATAACTTGTTCTCTTTCATTATACTAGTTTGATAGCCTTAGACAAGCATATTATGCGCAAAGAATCTCGAAAAGAAAAAAATTTTTTTTCGAAGTTTGGAAACTTCGTTAGAATCACTTTTTTTCCGTTCTTATTTGAGATAACTGGTTCTCTTTCATTATACTAGTTTGATAGCCTCAGAAAAACATATTATGCGCAAAGAATCTAGAAAAGAAAAAAATTTTTTTTCGAAGATTGGAAACCTCGTTAGAATCACTTTTTTTCCGTTCTTATTTGAGATAACTGGTTCTCTTTCATTATACTAGTTTGATAGCCTTAGACAAGCATATTATGCGCAAAGAATCTCGAAAAGAAAAAAATTTTTTTTCGAAGTTTGCTAAATTCGTTAGAATCACTTTTTTTCCGTTCTTATTTGAGATAACATGTTCTCTTTCATTATACTAGTTTGATAGTCTTAGACAAGCATATTATGCGCAAAGAATCTCGAAAAGAACAAAATTTTTTTTCGAAGTTTGGAAACTTCGTTAGAATCACTTTTTTTCCGTTCTTATTTAAGATTACTGGTTCTCTTTCATTATACTGGTTTGATAGCCTCAGACAAGCATATTATGCGCAAAGAATCTCGAAAAGAAAAAAATTTAATTTCGAAGTTTGGAAACTTCGTTAGAATCACTTTTTTTCCGTTCTTATTTGAGATAACTGGTTCTCTTTCATTATACTAGTTTGATAGCCTCAGAAAAGCATATTATGCGCAAAGAATCTCTAAAAGAAAAAAATTTTTTTTCGAAGTTTGGAAACTTCGTTAGAATCACTTTTTTTCCGTTCTTATTTGAGATAACTGGTTCTCTTTCATTATACTAGTTTGATAGCCTCAGAAAAGCATAGGTATGCGCAAAGAATCTCGAAAAGAAAAAAATTTTTTTTCGAAGTTTGGAAACTTCGTTAGAATCACTTTTTTCCGTTCTTATTTGAGATAACTGGTTCTCTTTCATTATACTAGTTTGATAGCCTCAGACAAGCATATTATGCGCAAAGAATCTCGAAAAGAAAAAAATTTTTTTTCGAAGTTTGGTAACTTCCTTAGAATCACTTTTTTTCCATTCTTATTTGAGATAACTTGTTCTCTTTCATTATACTTGTTTGATAGCCTTAGACAAGCATATTATGCGCAAAGAATCTCGAAAAGAAAAAAATTTTTTTTCCAAGTTTGGAAACTTCGTTAGAATCACTTTTTTTCCGTTCTTATTTAAGATTACTGGTTCTCTTTCATTATACTAGTTTGATAGCCTCAGACAAGCATATTATGCGCAAAGAATCTCGAAAAGAAAAAAATTTTTTTTCGAAGTTTGGAAACTTCGTTAGAATCACTTTTTTCCCGTTCTTATTTGAGATAACTTGTTCTCTTTCATTATACTAGTTTGATAGCCTTAGACAAGCATATTATGCGCAAAGAATCTCGAAAAGAAAAAAATTTTTTTTGAAGTTTGGAAACTTCGTTAGAATCACTTTTTTTCCGTTCTTATTTGAGATAACTGGTTCTCTTACATTATACTAGTTTGATAGACTGAGACAAGCATATTATGCGCAAAGAATCTCGAAAAGAAAAAAATTTTTTTTCGAAGTTTGGAAACTTCGTTAGAATCACTTTTTTTCCGTTCTTATTTGACATAACTGGTTCTCTTTCATTATACTAGTTTGATAGCCTCAGACAAGCATATTATGCGCAAAGAATCTCGAAAAGAAAAAAATTTTTTTTCGAAGTTTGGAAACTTCGTTAGAATCACTTTTTTTCCGTTCTTATTTGAGATAACTGGTTCTCTTTCATTATACTAGTTTGATAGCCTCAGACAAGCATATTATGCGCAAAGAATCTCGAAAAAAAAAAATTTTTTTTCGAAGTTTGGAAACTTCCTTAGAATCACTTTCTTTCCATTCTTATTTGAGGTAACTTGTTCTCTTTCATTATACTTGTTTGATAGCCTTAGACAAGCATATTATGCGCAAAGAATCTCGAAAAGAAAAAAATTTTTTTTCGAAGTTTGGAAACTTCGTTAGAATCACTTTTTTTCCGTTCTTATTTGAGATAACTTGTTCTCTTTCATTATACTAGTTTGATAGCCTCAATAAAGCATATTATGCCCAAAGAATCTCGAAAAGAAAAAAAATTTTTTTCGAAGTTTAGAAACTTCATTAGAATCACTTTTTTTCCGTTCTTATTTGAGATAACTGGTTCTCTTTCATTATACTAGTTTGATAGCCTCAGTAAAGCATATTATGCACAAAGAATCGCGAAAAGAAAAAAAATTTTTTTCGAAGTTTGGAAACTTCGTTTGAATCACTTTTTTTCCGTTCTTATTTGAGATAACTTGTTCTCTTTCATTATACTAGTTTGATAGCCTTAGACAAGCATATTATGCGCAAAGAATCTCGAAAAGAAAAAAATTTTTTTTCGAAGTTTGGAAACTTCGTTAGAATCACTTTTTTTCCGTTCTTATTTGAGATAACTGGTTCTCTTTCATTATACTAGTTTGATAGCCTCAGAAAAACATATTATGCGCAAAGAATCTAGAAAAGAAAAAAATTTTTTTTCGAAGATTGGAAACCTCGTTAGAATCACTTTTTTTCCGTTCTTATTTGAGATAACTGGTTCTCTTTCATTATACTAGTTTGATAGCCTTAGACAAGCATATTATGCGCAAAGAATCTCGAAAAGAAAAAAATTTTTTTTCGAAGTTTGGAAACTTCCTTAGAATCACTTTTTTTCCATTCCTATTTGAGATAACTGGTTCTCTTTCATTATACTAGTTTGATAGCCTCAGTAAAGCATATTATGCGCAAAGAATCTGGAAAAGAAAAAAAATTTTTTTCGAAGTTTGGAAACGTCGTTTGAATCACTTTTTTCCGTTCTTATTTGAGATTACTGGTTCTCTTTCATTATAGTAATTTGATAGCCTCAGAAAAGCATATTATGCACAAAGAATCTCGAAAAGAAAAAAATTTTTTTTCGAAGTTTGGAAACGTCGTTTGAATCACTTTTTTCCGTTCTTATTTTAGATAACTGGGTCTCTTTCATTATACTAGTTTGATGGCCTCAGTAAAGCATATTATGCGCAAAGAATCTGGAAAAGAAAAAAAATTTTTTTCGAAGTTTGGAAACGTCGTTTGAATCACTTTTTTCCGTTCTTATTTGAGATTACTGGTTCTCTTTCATTATAGTAGTTTGATAGCCTCAGAAAAGCATATTATGCACAAAGAATCTCGAAAAGAAAAAAATTTTTTTTCGAAGTTTGGAAACGTCGTTTGAATCACTTTTTTCCGTTCTTATTTGAGATTACTGGTTCTCTTTCATTATACTAGTTTGATAGCCTCAGAAAAGCATATTATGCACAAAGAATCTCGAAAAGAAAAAAATTTTTTTTCGAAGTTTGGAAACTTCGTTTGAATCACTTTTTTTCCGTTCTTATTTGAGATAACTGGTTCTCTTTCATTACACTAGTTTGATAGCCTCAGTAAAGCATATTATGCACAAAGAATCGCGAAAAGAAAAAAAATTTTTTTCGAAGTTTGGAAACTTTCTTAGAATCACTTTTTTTCCGTTCTTATTTGAGATAACTGGTTCTCTTTCATTATACTAGTTTGGTAGCCTCAGTAAAGCATATTATGCGCAAAGAATCTGGAAAAGAAAAAAAATTTTTTTCGAAGTTTGGAAACTTCATTAGAATCACTTTTTTTCCGTTCTTATTTGAGATAACTGGTTCTCTTTCATTATACTAGTTTGGTAGCCTCAGTAAAGCATATTATGCCCAAAGAATCTGGAAAAGAAAAAAAATTTTTTTCGAATTTTGGAAATTTCGTTTGAATCACTTTTTTTCCGTTCTTATTTGAGATAACTGGTTCTCTTTCATTATACTAGTTTGATAGCCTCAGAAAAGCATATTATGCGCAAAGAATCTCGAAAAGAAAAAAAATTTTTTTCGAATTTTGAGAACTTCGTTTGAATCACTATTTTCCCTTCTTATTTGAGATAACTGGTTCTCTTTCATTATACTAGTTTGATAGCCTCAATAAAGCATATTATGCCCAAAGAATCTCGAAAAGAAAAAAAATTTTTTTCGAAGTTTAGAAACTTCATTAGAATCACTTTTTTTCCGTTCTTATTTGAGATAACTGGTTCTCTTTCATTATACTAGTTTGATAGCCTCAGTAAAGCATATTATGCACAAAGAATCGCGAAAAGAAAAAAAATTTTTTTCGAAGTTTGGAAACTTCGTTTGAATCACTTTTTTTCCGTTCTTATTTGAGATAACTTGTTCTCTTTCATTATACTAGTTTGATAGCCTTAGACAAGCATATTATGCGCAAAGAATCTCGAAAAGAAAAAAATTTTTTTTCGAAGTTTGGAAACTTCGTTAGAATCACTTTTTTTCCGTTCTTATTTGAGATAACTGGTTCTCTTTCATTATACTAGTTTGATAGCCTCAGAAAAACATATTATGCGCAAAGAATCTAGAAAAGAAAAAAATTTTTTTTCGAAGATTGGAAACCTCGTTAGAATCACTTTTTTTCCGTTCTTATTTGAGATAACTGGTTCTCTTTCATTATAATAGTTTGATAGCCTTAGACAAGCATATTATGCGCAAAGAATCTCGAAAAGAAAAAAATTTTTTTTCGAAGTTTGGAAACTTCCTTAGAATCACTTTTTTTCCATTCCTATTTGAGATAACTTGTTCTCTTTCATTATACTAGTTTGATAGCCTTAGACAAGCATATTATGCGCAAAGAATCTCGAAAAGAAAAAAATTTTTTTTCGAAGTTTGGAAACTTCGTTAGAATCACTTTTTTTCCGTTCTTATTTAAGATAACTTGTTCTCTTTCATTATACTATTTGATAGCCTTAGACAAGCATATTATGCGCAAAGAATCTCGAAAAGAAAAAAATTTTTTTTCGAAGTTTGGAAACTTCGTTAGAATCACTTTTTTTCCGTTCTTATTTGAGATAACTGGTTCTCTTTCATTATACTAGTTTGATAGCCTCAGACAAGCATATTATGCGCAAAGAATCTCGAAAAGAAAAAATTTTTTTCTAAGTTTGGAAACTTCCTTAGAATCACTTTTTTTCCATTCTTATTTGAGATAACTTGTTCTCTTTCATTATACTTGTTTGATAGCCTTAGACAAGCATATTATGCGCAAAGAATCTCGAAAAGAAAAAAATTTTTTTTCGAAGTTTGGAAACTTCGTTAGAATCACTTTTTTTCCGTTCTTATTTAAGATTACTGGTTCTCTTTCATTATACTAGTTTGATAGCTTCAGACAAGCATATTATGCGCAAAGAATCTCGAAAAGAAAAAAATTTTTTTTCGAAGTTTGGAAACTTCGTTAGAATCACTTTTTTTCCATTCTTATTTGAGATAACTTGTTCTCTTTCATTATACTTGTTTGATAGCCTTAGACAAGCATATTATGCGCAAAGAATCTCGAAAAGAAAAAAATTTTTTTTCGATGTTTGGAAACTTCGTTAGAATCACTTTTTTTCCGTTCTTATTTAAGATAACTGGTTCTCTTTCATTACACTAGTTTGATAGCCTCAGTAAAGCATATTATGCACAAAGAATCGCGAAAAGAAAAAAAATTTTTTTCGAAGTTTGGAAACTTTCTTAGAATCACTTTTTTTCCGTTCTTATTTGATATAACTGGTTCTCTTTCATTATACTAGTTTCGTAGCCTCAGTAAAGCATATTATGCGCAAAGAATCTGGAAAAGAAAAAAAATTTTTTTCGAAGTTTGGAAACTTCATTAGAATCACTTTTTTTCCGTTCTTATTTGAGATAACTGGTTCTCTTTCATTATACTAGTTTTATAGCCTCAGAAAAGCATATTATGCACCAAGAATCTCGAAAAGAAAAAAATTTTTTTTCGAAGTTTGGACACTTCGTTTGAATCACTTTTTTTCCGTTCTTATTTGAGATAACTGGTTCTCTTTCATTATACTAGTTTGATAGCCTCAGTAAAGGATATTATGCACAAAGAATCGCGAAAAGAAAAAAAATTTTTTTCGAAGTTTGGAAACTTCATTAGAATCACTTTTTTACCGTTCTTATTTGAGATAACTGGTTCTCTTTCATTATACTAGTTTGATAGCCTCAGTAAAGCATATTATGCGCAAAGAATCTGGAAAAGAAAAAAAATTTTTTTCGAAGTTTGGAAACGTCGTTTGAATCACTTTTTTCCGTTCTTATTTGAGATTACTGGTTCTCTTTCATTATAGTAGTTTGATAGCCTCAGAAAAGCATATTATGCACAAAGAATCTGGAAAAGAAAAAAAATTTTTTTCGAAGTTTGGAAACTTCGTTTGAATCACTTTTTTTCCGTTCTTATTTGAGATAACTGGTTCTCTTTCATTATACTAGTTTGATAGCCTCAGAAAAGCATATTATGCGCAAAGAATCTCGAAAAGAAAAAAATTTTTTTTCGAAGTTTGGAAACTTCGTTTGAACCACTTTTTTTCCGTTCTTATTTGAGATAACTGGTTCTCTTTCATTATACTAGTTTGATACCCTCAGGAAAGTATATTATGCGCAAAGAATCTGGAAAAGAAAAAAAATTTTTTTCGAAGTTTGGAAACGTCGTTTGAATAACTTTTTTCCGTTCTTATTTGAGATTACTGGTTCTCTTTCATTATAGTAGTTTGATAGCCTCAGAAAAGCATAAGAATCTCGAAAAGAAAAAAATTTTTTTTCCAAGTTTTGAAACGTCGTTTGAATCACTTTTTTCCGTTCTTATTTGAGATTACTGGTTCTCTTTCATTATACTAGTTTTATAGCCTCAGAAAAGCATATTATGCACCAAGAATCTCGAAAAGAAAAAAATTTTTTTTCGAAGTTTGGACACTTCGTTTGAATCACTTTTTTTCCGTTCTTATTTGAGATAACTGGTTCTCTTTCATTATGCTAGTTTGATAGCCTCAGTAAAGGATATTATGCACAAAGAATCGCGAAAAGAAAAAAAATTTTTTTCGAAGTTTGGAAACTTCATTAGAATCACTTTTTTACCGTTCTTATTTGAGATAACTGGTTCTCTTTCATTATACTAGTTTGATAGCCTCAGTAAAGCATATTATGCGCAAAGAATCTGGAAAAGAAAAAAAATTTTTTTCGAAGTTTGGAAACGTCGTTTGAATCACTTTTTTCCGTTCTTATTTGAGATTACTGGTTCTCTTTCATTATAGTAGTTTGATAGCCTCAGAAAAGCATATTATGCACAAAGAATCTCGAAAAGAAAAAAATTTTTTTTCGAAGTTTGGAAACGTCGTTTGAATCACTTTTTTCCGTTCTTATTTTAGATAACTGGTTCTCTTTCATTATACTAGTTTGATGGCCTCAGTAAAGCATATTATGCGCAAAGAATCTGGAAAAGAAAAAAAAATTTTTTCGAAGTTTGGAAACGTCGTTTGAATCACTTTTTTCCGTTCTTATTTGAGATTACTGGTTCTCTTTCATTATAGTAGTTTGATAGCCTCAGAAAAGCATATTATGCACAAAGAATCTCGAAAAGAAAAAAATTTTTTTTCGAAGTTTGGAAACGTCGTTTGAATCACTTTTTTCCGTTCTTATTTGAGATTACTGGTTCTCTTTCATTATACTAGTTTGATGGCCTCAGAAAAGCATATTATGCACAAAGAATCTCGAAAAGAAAAAAATTTTTTTTCGAAGTTTGGAAACTTCGTTTGAATCACTTTTTTTCCGTTCTTATTTGAGATAACTGGTTCTCTTTCATTACACTAGTTTGATAGCCTCAGTAAAGCATATTATGCACAAAGAATCGCGAAAAGAAAAAAAATTTTTTTCGAAGTTTGGAAACTTTCTTAGAATCACTTTTTTTCCGTTCTTATTTGAGACAACTGGTTCTCTTTCATTATACTAATTTGGTAGCCTCAGTAAAGCATATTATGCGCAAAGAATCTGGAAAACAAAAAAAATTTTTTTCGAAGTTTGGAAACTTCATTAGAATCACTTTTTTTCCGTTCTTATTTGAGATAACTGGTTCTCTTTCATTATACTAGTTTGGTAGCCTCAGTAAAGCATATTATGCCCAAAGAATCTGGAAAAGAAAAAAAATTTTTTTCGAAGTTTGGAAACTTCGTTTGAATCACTTTTTTTCCGTTCTTATTTGAGATAACTGGTTCTCTTTCATTATACTAGTTTGATAGCCTCAGACAAGCATATTATGCGCAAAGAATCTCGAAAAGAAAAAAATTTTTTTTCGAAGTTTGGAAACTTCGTTAGAATCACTTTTTTTCCGTTCTTATTTGAGATAACTGGTTCTCTTTCATTATACTAGTTTGATAGCCTTAGACAAGCATATTATGCGCAAAGAATCTCGAAAAGAAAAAAATTTTTTTTCGAAGTTTGGAAACTTCCTTAGAATCACTTTTTTTCCATTCCTATTTGAGATAACTTGTTCTCTTTCATTATACTAGTTTGATAGCCTTAGACAAGCATATTATGCGCAAAGAATCTCGAAAAGAAAAAAATTTTTTTTCGAAGTTTGGAAACTTCGTTAGAATCACTTTTTTTCCGTTCTTATTTAAGATAACTTGTTCTCTTTCATTATACTATTTGATAGCCTTAGACAAGCATATTATGCGCAAAGAATCTTGAAAAGAAAAAAATTTTTTTTCGAAGTTTGGAAACTTCGTTAGAATCACTTTTATTCCGTTCTTATTTGAGATAACTGGTTCTCTTTCATTATACTAGTTTGATAGCTTCAGACAAGCATATTATGCGCAAAGAATCTCGAAAAGAAAAAATTTTTTTTCGAAGTTTGGAAACTTCGTTTGAATCACTTTTTTTCCGTTCTTATTTGAGATAACTGGTTCTCTTTCATTACACTAGTTTGATAGCCTCAGTAAAGCATATTATGCACAAAGAATCGCGAAAAGAAAAAAAATTTTTTTCGAAGTTTGGAAACTTTCTTAGAATCACTTTTTTTCCGTTCTTATTTGAGATAACTGGTTCTCTTTCATTATACTAGTTTGGTAGCCTCAGTAAAGCATATTATGCGCAAAGAATCTCGAAAAGAAAAAATTTTTTTTCGAAGTTTGGAAACTTCGTTTGAATCACTTTTTTTCCGTTCTTATTTGAGATAACTGGTTCTCTTTCATTACACTAGTTTGATAGCCTCAGTAAAGCATATTATGCACAAAGAATCGCGAAAAGAAAAAAAATTTTTTTCGAAGTTTGGAAACTTTCTTAGAATCACTTTTTTTCCGTTCTTATTTGAGATAACTGGTTCTCTTTCATTATACTAGTTTGGTAGCCTCAGTAAAGCATATTATGCGCAAAGAATCTGGAAAAGAAAAAAAATTTTTTTCGAAGTTTGGAAACTTCATTAGAATCACTTTTTTTCCGTTCTTATTTGAGATAACTGGTTCTCTTTCATTATACTAGTTTGGTAGCCTCAGTAAAGCATATTATGCCCAAAGAATCTGGAAAAGAAAAAAAATTTTTTTCGAAGTTTGGAAACTTCGTTAGAATCACTTTTTTCCCGTTCTTATTTGAGATAACTTGTTCTCTTTCATTATACTAGTTTGATAGCCTTAGACAAGCATATTATGCGCAAAGAATCTCGAAAAGAAAAAAATTTTTTTTGAAGTTTGGAAACTTCGTTAGAATCACTTTTTTTCCGTTCTTATTTGAGATAACTGGTTCTCTTACATTATACTAGTTTGATAGACTGAGACAAGCATATTATGCGCAAAGAATCTCGAAAAGAAAAAAATTTTTTTTCGAAGTTTGGAAACTTCGTTAGAATCACTTTTTTTCCGTTCTTATTTGACATAACTGGTTCTCTTTCATTATACTAGTTTGATAGCCTCAGACAAGCATATTATGCGCAAAGAATCTCGAAAAGAAAAAAATTTTTTTTCGAAGTTTGGAAACTTCGTTAGAATCACTTTTTTTCCGTTCTTATTTGAGATAACTGGTTCTCTTTCATTATACTAGTTTGATAGCCTCAGACAAGCATATTATGCGCAAAGAATCTCGAAAAAAAAAAAATTTTTTTTCGAAGTTTGGAAACTTCCTTAGAATCACTTTCTTTCCATTCTTATTTGAGGTAACTTGTTCTCTTTCATTATACTTGTTTGATAGCCTTAGACAAGCATATTATGCGCAAAGAATCTCGAAAAGAAAAAAATTTTTTTTCGAAGTTTGGAAACTTCGTTAGAATCACTTTTTTTCCGTTCTTATTTGAGATAACTTGTTCTCTTTCATTATACTAGTTTGATAGCCTTAGACAAGCATATTATGCGCAAAGAATTTCGAAAAGAAAAAAATTTTTTTTCGAAGTTTGGAAACTTCGTTAGAATCACTTTTTTTCCGTTCTTATTTAAGATTACTGGTTCTCTTTCATTATACTAGTTTGATAGCCTCAGACAAGCATATTATGCGCAAAGAATCTCGAAAAGAAAAAAATTTTTTTTCGAAGTTTGGAAACTTCCTTAGAATCACTTTTTTTCCATTCTTATTTGAGATAACTTGTTCTCTTTCATTATACTAGTTTGATACCCTTAGACAAGCATATTATGCGCAAAGAATCTCGAAAAGAAAAAAATTTTTTTTCGAAGTTTGGAAACTTCGTTAGAATCACTTTTTTTCCGTTCTTATTTCAGATAACTTGTTCTCTTTCATTATACTAGTTTGATAGCCTTAGACAAGCATATTATTCGCAAAGAATCTCGAAAAGAAAAAAAATTTTTTTCGAAGTTTGGAAACTTCGTTAGAATCACTTTTTTTCCGTTCTTATTTGAGATAACTGGTTCTCTTTCATTATACTAGTTTGATAGCCACAGACAAGCATATTATGCGCAAAGAATCTCGAAAAGAAAAAAATTTTTTTTCGAAGTTTGGAAACTTCGTTAGAATCACTTTTTTTCCGTTCTTATTTGAGATAACTTGTTCTCTTTCATTATACTAGTTTGATAGCCTTAGACAAGCATATTATGCGCAAAGAATTTCGAAAAGAAAAAAATTTTTTTTCGAAGTTTGGACACTTCGTTTGAATCACTTTTTTTCCGTTCTTATTTGAGATAACTGGTTCTCTTTCATTATACTAGTTTGATAGCCTCAGTAAAGGATATTATGCACAAAGAATCGCGAAAAGAAAAAAAATTTTTTTCGAAGTTTGGAAACTTCATTAGAATCACTTTTTTACCGTTCTTATTTGAGATAACTGGTTCTCTTTCATTATACTAGTTTGATAGCCTCAGTAAAGCATATTATGCGCAAGAATCTGGAAAAGAAAAAAAATTTTTTTCGAAGTTTGGAAACGTCGTTTGAATCACTTTTTTCCGTTCTTATTTGAGATTACTGGTTCTCTTTCATTATAGTAATTTGATAGCCTCAGAAAAGCATATTATGCACAAAGAATCTCGAAAAGAAAAAAATTTTTTTTCGAAGTTTGGAAACGTCGTTTGAATCACTTTTTTCCGTTCTTATTTTAGATAACTGGTTCTCTTTCATTATACTAGTTTGATGGCCTCAGTAAAGCATATTATGCGCAAAGAATCTGGAAAAGAAAAAAAATTTTTTTCGAAGTTTGGAAACGTCGTTTGAATCACTTTTTTCCGTTCTTATTTGAGATTACTGGTTCTCTTTCATTATAGTAGTTTGATAGCCTCAGAAAAGCATATTATGCACAAAGAATCTCGAAAAGAAAAAAATTTTTTTTCGAAGTTTGGAAACGTCGTTTGAATCACTTTTTTCCGTTCTTATTTGAGATTACTGGTTCTCTTTCATTATACTAGTTTGATAGCCTCAGAAAAGCATATTATGCACAAAGAATCTCGAAAAGAAAAAAATTTTTTTTCGAAGTTTGGAAACTTCGTTTGAATCACTTTTTTTCCGTTCTTATTTGAGATAACTGGTTCTCTTTCATTACACTAGTTTGATAGCCTCAGTAAAGCATATTATGCACAAAGAATCGCGAAAAGAAAAAAAATTTTTTTCGAAGTTTGGAAACTTTCTTAGAATCACTTTTTTTCCGTTCTTATTTGAGATAACTGGTTCTCTTTCATTATACTAGTTTGGTAGCCTCAGTAAAGCATATTATGCGCAAAGAATCTGGAAAAGAAAAAAAATTTTTTTCGAAGTTTGGAAACTTCATTAGAATCACTTTTTTTCCGTTCTTATTTGAGATAACTGGTTCTCTTTCATTATACTAGTTTGGTAGCCTCAGTAAAGCATATTATGCCCAAAGAATCTGGAAAAGAAAAAAAATTTTTTTCGAATTTTGGAAATTTCGTTTGAATCACTTTTTTTCCGTTCTTATTTGAGATAACTGGTTCTCTTTCATTATACTAGTTTGATAGCCTCAGAAAAGCATATTATGCGCAAAGAATCTCGAAAAGAAAAAAAATTTTTTTCGAAGTTTGAGAACTTCGTTTGAATCACTTTTTTTCCCTTCTTATTTGAGATAACTGGTTCTCTTTCATTATACTAGTTTGATAGCCTCAATAAAGCATATTATGCCAAAAGAATCTCGAAAAGAAAAAAAATTTTTTTCGAAGTTTAGAAACTTCATTAGAATCACTTTTTTTCCGTTCTTATTTGAGATAACTGGTTCTCTTTCATTATACTAGTTTGATAGCCTCAGTAAAGCATATTATGCACAAAGAATCGCGAAAAGAAAAAAAATTTTTTTCGAAGTTTGGAAACTTCGTTTGAATCACTTTTTTTCCGTTCTTATTTGAGATAACTTGTTCTCTTTCATTATACTAGTTTGATAGCCTTAGACAAGCATATTATGCGCAAAGAATCTCGAAAAGAAAAAAATTTTTTTTCGAAGTTTGGAAACTTCGTTAGAATCACTTTTTTTCCGTTCTTATTTGAGATAACTGGTTCTCTTTCATTATACTAGTTTGATAGCCTCAGAAAAACATATTATGCGCAAAGAATCTAGAAAAGAAAAAAATTTTTTTTCGAAGATTGGAAACCTCGTTAGAATCACTTTTTTTCCGTTCTTATTTGAGATAACTGGTTCTCTTTCATTATACTAGTTTGATAGCCTTAGACAAGCATATTATGCGCAAAGAATCTCGAAAAGAAAAAAATTTTTTTTCGAAGTTTGGAAACTTCCTTAGAATCACTTTTTTTCCATTCCTATTTGAGATAACTTGTTCTCTTTCATTATACTAGTTTGATAGCCTTAGACAAGCATATTATGCGCAAAGAATCTCGAAAAGAAAAAAATTTTTTTTCGAAGTTTGGAAACTTCGTTAGAATCACTTTTTTTCCGTTCTTATTTAAGATAACTTGTTCTCTTTCATTATACTATTTGATAGCCTTAGACAAGCATATTATGCGCAAAGAATCTCGAAAAGAAAAAAATTTTTTTTCGAAGTTTGGAAACTTCGTTAGAATCACTTTTTTTCCGTTCTTATTTGAGATAACTGGTTCTCTTTCATTATACTAGTTTGATAGCCTCAGACAAGCATATTATGCGCAAAGAATCTCGAAAAGAAAAAATTTTTTTCGAAGTTTGGAAACTTCCTTAGAATCACTTTTTTTCCATTCTTATTTGAGATAACTTGTTCTCTTTCATTATACTTGTTTGATAGCCTTAGACAAGCATATTATGCGCAAAGAATCTCGAAAAGAAAAAAATTTTTTTTCGAAGTTTGGAAACTTCGTTAGAATCACTTTTTTTCCGTTCTTATTTAAGATTACTGGTTCTCTTTCATTATACTAGTTTGATAGCTTCAGACAAGCATATTATGCGCAAAGAATCTCGAAAAGAAAAAAATTTTTTTTCGAAGTTTGGAAACTTCGTTAGAATCACTTTTTTTCCGTTCTTATTTGAGATAACTTGTTCTCTTTCATTATACTAGTTTGATAGCCTTAGACAAGCATATTATGCGCAAAGAATCTCGAAAAGAAAAAAATTTTTTTTCGAAGTTTGGAAACTTCGTTAGAATCACTTTTTTTCCGTTCTTATTTAAGATTACTGGTTCTTTTTCATTATACTAGTTTGATAGCCTCAGACAAGCATATTATGCGCAAAGAATCTCGAAAAGAAAAAAAATTTTTTTCGAAGTTTGGAAACTTCCTTAGAATCACTTTTTTTCCATTCTTATTTGAGATAACTTGTTCTCTTTCATTATACTTGTTTGATAGCCTTAGACAAGCATATTATGCGCAAAGAATCTCGAAAAGAAAAAAATTTTTTTTCGATGTTTGGAAACTTCGTTAGAATCACTTTTTTTCCGTTCTTATTTAAGATAACTGGTTCTCTTTCATTACACTAGTTTGATAGCCTCAGTAAAGCATATTATGCACAAAGAATCGCGAAAAGAAAAAAAATTTTTTTCGAAGTTTGGAAACTTTCTTAGAATCACTTTTTTTCCGTTCTTATTTGATATAACTGGTTCTCTTTCATTATACTAGTTTCGTAGCCTCAGTAAAGCATATTATGCGCAAAGAATCTGGAAAAGAAAAAAAATTTTTTTCGAAGTTTGGAAACTTCATTAGAATCACTTTTTTTCCGTTCTTATTTGAGATAACTGGTTCTCTTTCATTATACTAGTTTTATAGCCTCAGAAAAGCATATTATGCACCAAGAATCTCGAAAAGAAAAAAATTTTTTTTCGAAGTTTGGACACATCGTTTGAATCACTTTTTTTCCGTTCTTATTTGAGATAACTGGTTCTCTTTCATTATACTAGTTTGATAGCCTCAGTAAAGGATATTATGCACAAAGAATCGCGAAAAGAAAAAAAATTTTTTTCGAAGTTTGGAAACTTCATTAGAATCACTTTTTTACCGTTCTTATTTGAGATAACTGGTTCTCTTTCATTATACTAGTTTGATAGCCTCAGTAAAGCATATTATGCGCAAAGAATCTGGAAAAGAAAAAAAATTTTTTTCGAAGTTTGGAAACGTCGTTTGAATCACTTTTTTCCGTTCTTATTTGAGATTACTGGTTCTCTTTCATTATAGTAGTTTGATAGCCTCAGAAAAGCATATTATGCACAAAGAATCTGGAAAAGAAAAAAAATTTTTTTCGAAGTTTGGAAACTTCGTTTGAATCACTTTTTTTCCGTTCTTATTTGAGATAACTGGTTCTCTTTCATTATACTAGTTTGATAGCCTCAGAAAAGCATATTATGCGCAAAGAATCTCGAAAAGAAAAAAATTTTTTTTCGAAGTTTGGAAACTTCGTTTGAACCACTTTTTTTCCGTTCTTATTTGAGATAACTGGTTCTCTTTCATTATACTAGTTTGATACCCTCAGGAAAGCATATTATGCGCAAAGAATCTGGAAAAGAAAAAAAATTTTTTTCGAAGTTTGGAAACGTCGTTTGAATAACTTTTTTCCGTTCTTATTTGAGATTACTGGTTCTCTTTCATTATAGTAGTTTGATAGCCTCAGAAAAGCATAAGAATCTCGTAAAGAAAAAAATTTTTTTTCCAAGTTTTGAAACGTCGTTTGAATCACTTTTTTCCGTTCTTATTTGAGATTACTGGTTCTCTTTCATTATACTAGTTTTATAGCCTCAGAAAAGCATATTATGCACCAAGAATCTCGAAAAGAAAAAAATTTTTTTTCGAAGTTTGGACACTTCGTTTGAATCACTTTTTTTCCGTTCTTATTTGAGATAACTGGTTCTCTTTCATTATGCTAGTTTGATAGCCTCAGTAAAGGATATTATGCACAAAGAATCGCGAAAAGAAAAAAAATTTTTTTCGAAGTTTGGAAACTTCATTAGAATCACTTTTTTACCGTTCTTATTTGAGATAACTGGTTCTCTTTCATTATACTAGTTTGATAGCCTCAGTAAAGCATATTATGCGCAAAGAATCTGGAAAAGAAAAAAAATTTTTTTCGAAGTTTGGAAACGTCGTTTGAATCACTTTTTTCCGTTCTTATTTGAGATTACTGGTTCTCTTTCATTATAGTAGTTTGATAGCCTCAGAAAAGCATATTATGCACAAAGAATCTCGAAAAGAAAAAAATTTTTTTTCGAAGTTTGGAAACGTCGTTTGAATCACTTTTTTCCGTTCTTATTTTAGATAACTGGTTCTCTTTCATTATACTAGTTTGATGGCCTCAGTAAAGCATATTATGCGCAAAGAATCTGGAAAAGAAAAAAAAATTTTTTCGAAGTTTGGAAACGTCGTTTGAATCACTTTTTTCCGTTCTTATTTGAGATTACTGGTTCTCTTTCATTATAGTAGTTTGATAGCCTCAGAAAAGCATATTATGCACAAAGAATCTCGAAAAGAAAAAAATTTTTTTTCGAAGTTTGGAAACGTCGTTTGAATCACTTTTTTCCGTTCTTATTTGAGATTACTGGTTCTCTTTCATTATACTAGTTTGATGGCCTCAGAAAAGCATATTATGCACAAAGAATCTCGAAAAGAAAAAAATTTTTTTTCGAAGTTTGGAAACTTCGTTTGAATCACTTTTTTTCCGTTCTTATTTGAGATAACTGGTTCTCTTTCATTACACTAGTTTGATAGCCTCAGTAAAGCATATTATGCACAAAGAATCGCGAAAAGAAAAAAAATTTTTTTCGAAGTTTGGAAACTTTCTTAGAATCACTTTTTTTCCGTTCTTATTTGAGACAACTGGTTCTCTTTCATTATACTAGTTTGGTAGCCTCAGTAAAGCATATTATGCGCAAAGAATCTGGAAAACAAAAAAAATTTTTTTCGAAGTTTGGAAACTTCGTTAGAATCACTTTTTTTCCGTTCTTATTTGAGATAACTTGTTCTCTTTCATTATACTAGTTTGATAGCCTTAGACAAGCATATTATGCGCAAAGAATTTCGAAAAGAAAAAAATTTTTTTTCGAAGTTTGGAAACTTCGTTAGAATCACTTTTTTTCCGTTCTTATTTAAGATTACTGGTTCTCTTTCATTATACTAGTTTGATAGCCTCAGACAAGCATATTATGCGCAAAGAATCTCGAAAAGAAAAAAATTTTTTTTCGAAGTTTGGAAACTTCCTTAGAATCACTTTTTTTCCATTCTTATTTGAGATAACTTGTTCTCTTTCATTATACTAGTTTGATACCCTTAGACAAGCATATTATGCGCAAAGAATCTCGAAAAGAAAAAAATTTTTTTTCGAAGTTTGGAAACTTCGTTAGAATCACTTTTTTTCCGTTCTTATTTCAGATAACTTGTTCTCTTTCATTATACTAGTTTGATAGCCTTAGACAAGCATATTATTCGCAAAGAATCTCGAAAAGAAAAAAAATTTTTTTCGAAGTTTGGAAACTTCGTTAGAATCACTTTTTTTCCGTTCTTATTTGAGATAACTGGTTCTCTTTCATTATACTAGTTTGATAGCCACAGACAAGCATATTATGCGCAAAGAATCTCGAAAAGAAAAAAATTTTTTTTCGAAGTTTGGAAACTTCGTTAGAATCACTTTTTTTCCGTTCTTATTTGAGATAACTTGTTCTCTTTCATTATACTAGTTTGATAGCCTTAGACAAGCATATTATGCGCAAAGAATTTCGAAAAGAAAAAAATTTTTTTTCGAAGTTTGGACACTTCGTTTGAATCACTTTTTTTCCGTTCTTATTTGAGATAACTGGTTCTCTTTCATTATACTAGTTTGATAGCCTCAGTAAAGGATATTATGCACAAAGAATCGCGAAAAGAAAAAAAATTTTTTTCGAAGTTTGGAAACTTCATTAGAATCACTTTTTTACCGTTCTTATTTGAGATAACTGGTTCTCTTTCATTATACTAGTTTGATAGCCTCAGTAAAGCATATTATGCGCAAGAATCTGGAAAAGAAAAAAAATTTTTTTCGAAGTTTGGAAACGTCGTTTGAATCACTTTTTTCCGTTCTTATTTGAGATTACTGGTTCTCTTTCATTATAGTAATTTGATAGCCTCAGAAAAGCATATTATGCACAAAGAATCTCGAAAAGAAAAAAATTTTTTTTCGAAGTTTGGAAACGTCGTTTGAATCACTTTTTTCCGTTCTTATTTTAGATAACTGGTTCTCTTTCATTATACTAGTTTGATGGCCTCAGTAAAGCATATTATGCGCAAAGAATCTGGAAAAGAAAAAAAATTTTTTTCGAAGTTTGGAAACGTCGTTTGAATCACTTTTTTCCGTTCTTATTTGAGATTACTGGTTCTCTTTCATTATAGTAGTTTGATAGCCTCAGAAAAGCATATTATGCACAAAGAATCTCGAAAAGAAAAAAATTTTTTTTCGAAGTTTGGAAACGTCGTTTGAATCACTTTTTTCCGTTCTTATTTGAGATTACTGGTTCTCTTTCATTATACTAGTTTGATAGCCTCAGAAAAGCATATTATGCACAAAGAATCTCGAAAAGAAAAAAATTTTTTTTCGAAGTTTGGAAACTTCGTTTGAATCACTTTTTTTCCGTTCTTATTTGAGATAACTGGTTCTCTTTCATTACACTAGTTTGATAGCCTCAGTAAAGCATATTATGCACAAAGAATCGCGAAAAGAAAAAAAATTTTTTTCGAAGTTTGGAAACTTTCTTAGAATCACTTTTTTTCCGTTCTTATTTGAGATAACTGGTTCTCTTTCATTATACTAGTTTGGTAGCCTCAGTAAAGCATATTATGCGCAAAGAATCTGGAAAAGAAAAAAAATTTTTTTCGAAGTTTGGAAACTTCATTAGAATCACTTTTATTCCGTTCTTATTTGAGATAACTGGTTCTCTTTCATTATACTAGTTTGGTAGCCTCAGTAAAGCATATTATGCCCAAAGAATCTGGAAAAGAAAAAAAATTTTTTTCGAATTTTGGAAATTTCGTTTGAATCACTTTTTTTCCGTTCTTATTTGAGATAACTGGTTCTCTTTCATTATACTAGTTTGATAGCCTCAGAAAAGCATATTATGCGCAAAGAATCTCGAAAAGAAAAAAAAATTTTTTCGAAGTTTGAGAACTTCGTTTGAATCACTTTTTTTCCCTTCTTATTTGAGATAACTGGTTCTCTTTCATTATACTAGTTTGATAGCCTCAATAAAGCATATTATGCCAAAAGAATCTCGAAAAGAAAAAAAATTTTTTTCGAAGTTTAGAAACTTCATTAGAATCACTTTTTTTCCGTTCTTATTTGAGATAACTGGTTCTCTTTCATTATACTAGTTTGATAGCCTCAGTAAAGCATATTATGCACAAAGAATCGCGAAAAGAAAAAAAATTTTTTTCGAAGTTTGGAAACTTCGTTTGAATCACTTTTTTTCCGTTCTTATTTGAGATAACTTGTTCTCTTTCATTATACTAGTTTGATAGCCTTAGACAAGCATATTATGCGCAAAGAATCTCGAAAAGAAAAAAATTTTTTTTCGAAGTTTGGAAACTTCGTTAGAATCACTTTTTTTCCGTTCTTATTTGAGATAACTGGTTCTCTTTCATTATACTAGTTTGATAGCCTCAGAAAAACATATTATGCGCAAAGAATCTAGAAAAGAAAAAAATTTTTTTTCGAAGATTGGAAACCTCGTTAGAATCACTTTTTTTCCGTTCTTATTTGAGATAACTGGTTCTCTTTCATTATACTAGTTTGATAGCCTTAGACAAGCATATTATGCGCAAAGAATCTCGAAAAGAAAAAAATTTTTTTTCGAAGTTTGGAAACTTCCTTAGAATCACTTTTTTTCCATTCCTATTTGAGATAACTTGTTCTCTTTCATTATACTAGTTTGATAGCCTTAGACAAGCATATTATGCGCAAAGAATCTCGAAAAGAAAAAAATTTTTTTTCGAAGTTTGGAAACTTCGTTAGAATCACTTTTTTTCCGTTCTTATTTAAGATAACTTGTTCTCTTTCATTATACTATTTGATAGCCTTAGACAAGCATATTATGCGCAAAGAATCTCGAAAAGAAAAAAATTTTTTTTCGAAGTTTGGAAACTTCGTTAGAATCACTTTTTTTCCGTTCTTATTTGAGATAACTGGTTCTCTTTCATTATACTAGTTTGATAGCCTCAGACAAGCATATTATGCGCAAAGAATCTCGAAAAGAAAAAATTTTTTTCGAAGTTTGGAAACTTCCTTAGAATCACTTTTTTTCCATTCTTATTTGAGATAACTTGTTCTCTTTCATTATACTTGTTTGATAGCCTTAGACAAGCATATTATGCGCAAAGAATCTCGAAAAGAAAAAAAATTTTTTTCGAAGTTTGGAAACTTCGTTAGAATCACTTTTTTTCCGTTCTTATTTAAGATTACTGGTTCTCTTTCATTATACTAGTTTGATAGCTTCAGACAAGCATATTATGCGCAAAGAATCTCGAAAAGAAAAAAATTTTTTTTCGAAGTTTGGAAACTTCGTTAGAATCACTTTTTTTCCGTTCTTATTTGAGATAACTTGTTGTCTTTCATTATACTAGTTTGATAGCCTTAGACAAGCATATTATGCGCAAAGAATCTCGAAAAGAAAAAAATTTTTTTTCGAAGTTTGGAAACTTCGTTAGAATCACTTTTTTTCCGTTCTTATTTAAGATTACTGGTTCTTTTTCATTATACTAGTTTGATAGCCTCAGACAAGCATATTATGCGCAAAGAATCTCGAAAAGAAAAAAAATTTTTTTCGAAGTTTGGAAACTTCCTTAGAATCACTTTTTTTCCATTCTTATTTGAGATAACTTGTTCTCTTTCATTATACTTGTTTGATAGCCTTAGACAAGCATATTATGCGCAAAGAATCTCGAAAAGAAAAAAATTTTTTTTCGATGTTTGGAAACTTCGTTAGAATCACTTTTTTTCCGTTCTTATTTAAGATAACTGGTTCTCTTTCATTACACTAGTTTGATATCCTCAGTAAAGCATATTATGCACAAAGAATCGCGAAAAGAAAAAAAATTTTTTTCGAAGTTTGGAAACTTTCTTAGAATCACTTTTTTTCCGTTCTTATTTGATATAACTGGTTCTCTTTCATTATACTAGTTTCGTAGCCTCAGTAAAGCATATTATGCGCAAAGAATCTGGAAAAGAAAAAAAATTTTTTTCGAAGTTTGGAAACTTCATTAGAATCACTTTTTTTCCGTTCTTATTTGAGATAACTGGTTCTCTTTCATTATACTAGTTTTATAGCCTCAGAAAAGCATATTATGCACCAAGAATCTCGAAAAGAAAAAAATTTTTTTTCGAAGTTTGGACACTTCGTTTGAATCACTTTTTTTCCGTTCTTATTTGAGATAACTGGTTCTCTTTCATTATACTAGTTTGATAGCCTCAGTAAAGGATATTATGCACAAAGAATCGCGAAAAGAAAAAAAATTTTTTTCGAAGTTTGGAAACTTCATTAGAATCACTTTTTTACCGTTCTTATTTGAGATAACTGGTTCTCTTTCATTATACTAGTTTGATAGCCTCAGTAAAGCATATTATGCGCAAAGAATCTGGAAAAGAAAAAAAATTTTTTTCGAAGTTTGGAAACGTCGTTTGAATCACTTTTTTCCGTTCTTATTTGAGATTACTGGTTCCCTTTCATTATAGTAGTTTGATAGCCTCAGAAAAGCATATTATGCACAAAGAATCTGGAAAAGAAAAAAAATTTTTTTCGAAGTTTGGAAACTTCGTTTGAATCACTTTTTTTCCGTTCTTATTTGAGATAACTGGTTCTCTTTCATTATACTAGTTTGATAGCCTCAGAAAAGCATATTATGCGCAAAGAATCTCGAAAAGAAAAAAATTTTTTTTCGAAGTTTGGAAACTTCGTTTGAACCACTTTTTTTCCGTTCTTATTTGAGATAACTGGTTCTCTTTCATTATACTAGTTTGATACCCTCAGGAAAGCATATTATGCGCAAAGAATCTGGAAAAGAAAAAAAATTTTTTTCGAAGTTTGGAAACGTCGTTTGAATAACTTTTTTCCGTTCTTATTTGAGATTACTGGTTCTCTTTCATTATAGTAGTTTGATAGCCTCAGAAAAGCATAAGAATCTCGTAAAGAAAAAAATTTTTTTTCCAAGTTTTGAAACGTCGTTTGAATCACTTTTTTCCGTTCTTATTTGAGATTACTGGTTCTCTTTCATTATACTAGTTTTATAGCCTCAGAAAAGCATATTATGCACCAAGAATCTCGAAAAGAAAAAAATTTTTTTTCGAAGTTTGGACACTTCGTTTGAATCACTTTTTTTCCGTTCTTATTTGAGATAACTGGTTCTCTTTCATTATGCTAGTTTGATAGCCTCAGTAAAGGATATTATGCACAAAGAATCGCGAAAAGAAAAAAAATTTTTTTCGAAGTTTGGAAACTTCATTAGAATCACTTTTTTACCGTTCTTATTTGAGATAACTGGTTCTCTTTCATTATACTAGTTTGATAGCCTCAGTAAAGCATATTATGCGCAAAGAATCTGGAAAAGAACAAAAATTTTTTTCGAAGTTTGGAAACGTCGTTTGAATCACTTTTTTCCGTTCTTATTTGAGATTACTGGTTCTCTTTCATTATAGTAGTTTGATAGCCTCAGAAAAGCATATTATGCACAAAGAATCTCGAAAAGAAAAAAATTTTTTTTCGAAGTTTGGAAACGTCGTTTGAATCACTTTTTTCCGTTCTTATTTTAGATAACTGGTTCTCTTTCATTATACTAGTTTGATGGCCTCAGTAAAGCATATTATGCGCAAAGAATCTGGAAAAGAAAAAAAAATTTTTTCGAAGTTTGGAAACGTCGTTTGAATCACTTTTTTCCGTTCTTATTTGAGATTACTGGTTCTCTTTCATTATAGTAGTTTGATAGCCTCAGAAAAGCATATTATGCACAAAGAATCTCGAAAAGAAAAAAATTTTTTTTCGAAGTTTGGAAACGTCGTTTGAATCACTTTTTTCCGTTCTTATTTGAGATTACTGGTTCTCTTTCATTATACTAATTTGATGGCCTCAGAAAAGCATATTATGCACAAAGAATCTCGAAAAGAAAAAAATTTTTTTTCGAAGTTTGGAAACTTCGTTTGAATCACTTTTTTTCCGTTCTTATTTGAGATAACTGGTTCTCTTTCATTACACTAGTTTGATAGCCTCAGTAAAGCATATTATGCACAAAGAATCGCGAAAAGAAAAAAAATTTTTTTCGAAGTTTGGAAACTTTCTTAGAATCACTTTTTTTCCGTTCTTATTTGAGACAACTGGTTCTCTTTCATTATACTAGTTTGGTAGCCTCAGTAAAGCATATTATGCGCAAAGAATCTGGAAAACAAAAAAAATTTTTTTCGAAGTTTGGAAACTTCATTAGAATCACTTTTTTTCCGTTCTTATTTGAGATAACTGGTTCTCTTTCATTATACTAGTTTGGTAGCCTCAGTAAAGCATATTATGCCCAAAGAATCTGGAAAAGAAAAAAAATTTTTTTCGAAGTTTGGAAACTTCGTTTGAATCACTTTTTTTCCGTTCTTATTTGAGATAACTGGTTCTCTTTCATTATACTAGTTTGATAGCCTCAGACAAGCATATTATGCGCAAAGAATCTCGAAAAGAAAAAAATTTTTTTTCGAAGTTTGGAAACTTCGTTAGAATCACTTTTTTTCCGTTCTTATTTGAGATAACTGGTTCTCTTTCATTATACTAGTTTGATAGCCTTAGACAAGCATATTATGCGCAAAGAATCTCGAAAAGAAAAAAATTTTTTTTCGAAGTTTGGAAACTTCCTTAGAATCACTTTTTTTCCATTCCTATTTGAGATAAATTGTTCTCTTTCATTATACTAGTTTGATAGCCTTAGACAAGCATATTATGCGCAAAGAATCTCGAAAAGAAAAAAATTTTTTTTCGAAGTTTGGAAACTTCGTTAGAATCACTTTTTTTCCGTTCTTATTTAAGATAACTTGTTCTCTTTCATTATACTATTTGATAGCCTTAGACAAGCATATTATGCGCAAAGAATCTTGAAAAGAAAAAAATTTTTTTTCGAAGTTTGGAAACTTCGTTAGAATCACTTTTATTCCGTTCTTATTTGAGATAACTGGTTCTCTTTCATTATACTAGTTTGATAGCTTCAGACAAGCATATTATGCGCAAAGAATCTCGAAAAGAAAAAATTTTTTTTCGAAGTTTGGAAACTTCGTTTGAATCACTTTTTTTCCGTTCTTATTTGAGATAACTGGTTCTCTTTCATTACACTAGTTTGATAGCCTCAGTAAAGCATATTATGCACAAAGAATCGCGAAAAGAAAAAAAATTTTTTTCGAAGTTTGGAAACTTTCTTAGAATCACTTTTTTTCCGTTCTTATTTGAGATAACTGGTTCTCTTTCATTATACTAGTTTGGTAGCCTCAGTAAAGCATATTATGCGCAAAGAATCTGGAAAAGAAAAAAAATTTTTTTCGAAGTTTGGAAACTTCATTAGAATCACTTTTTTTCCGTTCTTATTTGAGATAACTGGTTCTCTTTCATTATACTAGTTTGGTAGCCTCAGTAAAGCATATTATGCCCAAAGAATCTGGAAAAGAAAAAAAATTTTTTTCGAAGTTTGGAAACTTCGTTTGAATCACTTTTTTTCCGTTCTTATTTGAGATAACTGGTTCTCTTTCATTATACTAGTTTGATAGCCTCAGAAAAGCATATTATGCGCAAAGAATCTCGAAAAGAAAAAAAATTTTTTTCGAAGTTTGGATACTTCGTTTGAATCACTTTTTTTCCGTTCTTATTTGAGATAACTTGTTCTCTTTCATTATACTAGTTTGATAGCCTTAGACAAGCATATTATGCGCAAAGAATCTCGAAAAGAAAAAAATTTTTTTTCGAAGTTTGGAAACTTCGTTAGAATCACTTTTTTTCCGTTCTTATTTGAGATAACTGGTTCTCTTTCATTATACTAGTTTGATAGCCTCAGAAAAACATAGGTATGCGCAAAGAATCTCGAAAAGAAAAAAATTTTTTTTCGAAGTTTGGAAACTTCGTTAGAATCACTTTTTTTCCGTTCTTATTTGAGATAACTGGTTATATTATACTAGTTTATTAGCCTCAGACAAGCATATTATGCGCAAAGAATCTCGAAAAGAAAAAAATTTTTTTTCGTAGTTTGGAAACTTCGTTAGAATCACTTTTTTTCCGTTCTTATTTGAGATAACTGGTTCTCTTTCATTATACTAGTTTGATAGCCTTAGACAAGCATATTATGCGCAAAGAATCTCGAAAAGAAAAAAATTTTTTTTCGAAGTTTGGAAACTTCCTTAGAATCACTTTTTTTCCATTCCTATTTGAGATAACTTGTTCTCTTTCATTATACTAGTTTGATAGCCTTAGACAAGCATATTATGCGATAAGAATCTCGAAAAGAAAAAAATTTTTTTTCGAAGTTTGGAAACTTCGTTAGAATCACTTTTTTTCCGTTCTTATTTAAGATAACTTGTTCTCTTTCATTATACTATTTGATAGCCTTAGACAAGCATATTATGCGCAAAGAATCTCGAAAAGAAAAAAATTTTTTTTCGAAGTTTGGAAACTTCGTTAGAATCACTTTTATTCCGTTCTTATTTGAGATAACTGGTTCTCTTTCATTATACTAGTTTGATAGCTTCAGACAAGCATATTATGCGCAAAGAATCTCGAAAAGAAAAAATTTTTTTTCGAAGTTTGGAAACTTCGTAAGAATCACTTTTTTTCCGTTCTTATTTGAGATAACTTGTTCTCTTTCATTATACTAGTTTGATAGCCTTAGACAAGCATATTATGCGCAAAGAATCTCGAAAAGAAAAAAATTTTTTTTCGAAGTTTGGAAACTTCGTTAGAATCACTTTTTTTCCGTTCTTATTTAAGATTACTGGTTCTTTTTCATTATACTAGTTTGATAGCCTCAGACAAGCATATTATGCGCAAAGAATCTCGAAAAGAAAAAAAATTTTTTTCGAAGTTTGGAAACTTCCTTAGAATCACTTTTTTTCCATTCTTATTTGAGATAACTTGTTCTCTTTCATTATACTTGTTTGATAGCCTTAGACAAGCATATTATGCGCAAAGAATCTCGAAAAGAAAAAAATTTTTTTTCGAAGTTTGGAAACTTCGTTAGAATCACTTTTTTTCCGTTCTTATTTAAGATTACTGGTTCTCTTTCATTATACTAGTTTGATAGCCTCAGACAAGCATATTATGCGCAAAGAATCTCGAAAAGAAAAAAATTTTTTTTCGAAGTTTGCTAAATTCGTTAGAATCACTTTTTTTCCGTTCTTATTTGAGATAACATGTTCTCTTTCATTATACTAGTTTGATAGTCTTAGACAAGCATATTATGCGCAAAGAATCTCGAAAAGAACAAAATTTTTTTTCGAAGTTTGGAAACTTCGTTAGAATCACTTTTTTTCCGTTCTTATTTAAGATTACTGGTTCTCTTTCATTATACTGGTTTGATAGCCTCAGACAAGCATATTATGCGCAAAGAATCTCGAAAAGAAAAAAATTTAATTTCGAAGTTTGGAAACTTCGTTAGAATCACTTTTTTTCCGTTCTTATTTGAGATAACTGGTTCTCTTTCATTATACTAGTTTGATAGCCTCAGAAAAGCATATTATGCGCAAAGAATCTCTAAAAGAAAAAAATTTTTTTTCGAAGTTTGGAAACTTCGTTAGAATCACTTTTTTTCCGTTCTTATTTGAGATAACTGGTTCTCTTTCATTATACTAGTTTGATAGCCTCAGAAAAGCATAGGTATGCGCAAAGAATCTCGAAAAGAAAAAAATTTTTTTTCGAAGTTTGGAAACTTCGTTAGAATCACTTTTTTCCGTTCTTATTTGAGATAACTGGTTCTCTTTCATTATACTAGTTTGATAGCCTCAGACAAGCATATTATGCGCAAAGAATCTCGAAAAGAAAAAAATTTTTTTTCGAAGTTTGGTAACTTCCTTAGAATCACTTTTTTTCCATTCTTATTTGAGATAACTTGTTCTCTTTCATTATACTTGTTTGATAGCCTTAGACAAGCATATTATGCGCAAAGAATCTCGAAAAGAAAAAAATTTTTTTTCCAAGTTTGGAAACTTCGTTAGAATCACTTTTTTTCCGTTCTTATTTAAGATTACTGGTTCTCTTTCATTATACTAGTTTGATAGCCTCAGACAAGCATATTATGCGCAAAGAATCTCGAAAAGAAAAAAATTTTTTTTCGAAGTTTGGAAACTTCGTTAGAATCACTTTTTTCCCGTTCTTATTTGAGATAACTTGTTCTCTTTCATTATACTAGTTTGATAGCCTTAGACAAGCATATTATGCGCAAAGAATCTCGAAAAGAAAAAAATTTTTTTTGAAGTTTGGAAACTTCGTTAGAATCACTTTTTTTCCGTTCTTATTTGAGATAACTGGTTCTCTTACATTATACTAGTTTGATAGACTGAGACAAGCATATTATGCGCAAAGAATCTCGAAAAGAAAAAAATTTTTTTTCGAAGTTTGGAAACTTCGTTAGAATCACTTTTTTTCCGTTCTTATTTGACATAACTGGTTCTCTTTCATTATACTAGTTTGATAGCCTCAGACAAGCATATTATGCGCAAAGAATCTGGAAAAGAAAAAAATTTTTTTTCAAAGTTTGGAAACTTCGTTAGAATCACTTTTTTTCCGTTCTTATTTGAGATAACTGGTTCTCTTTCATTATACTAGTTTGATAGCCTCAGACAAGCATATTATGCGCAAAGAATCTCGAAAAAAAAAAAATTTTTTTTCGAAGTTTGGAAACTTCCTTAGAATCACTTACTTTCCATTCTTATTTGAGGTAACTTGTTCTCTTTCATTATACTTGTTTGATAGCCTTAGACAAGCATATTATGCGCAAAGAATCTCGAAAAGAAAAAAATTTTTTTTCGAAGTTTGGAAACTTCGTTAGAATCACTTTTTTTCCGTTCTTATTTGAGATAACTTGTTCTCTTTCATTATACTAGTTTGATAGCCTTAGACAAGCATATTATGCGCAAAGAAATTCGAAAAGAAAAAAATTTTTTTTCGAAGTTTGGAAACTTCGTTAGAATCACTTTTTTTCCGTTCTTATTTAAGATTACTGGTTCTCTTTCATTATACTAGTTTGATAGCCTCAGACAAGCATATTATGCGCAAAGAATCTCGAAAAGAAAAAAATTTTTTTTCGAAGTTTGGAAACTTCCTTAGAATCACTTTTTTTCCATTCTTATTTGAGATAACTTGTTCTCTTTCATTATACTAGTTTGATACCCTTAGACAAGCATATTATGCGCAAAGAATCTCGAAAAGAAAAAAATTTTTTTTCGAAGTTTGGAAACTTCGTTAGAATCACTTTTTTTCCGTTCTTATTTCAGATAACTTGTTCTCTTTCATTATACTAGTTTGATAGCCTTAGACAAGCATATTATTCGCAAAGAATCTCGAAAAGAAAAAAAATTTTTTTCGAAGTTTGGAAACTTCGTTAGAATCACTTTTTTTCCGTTCTTATTTGAGATAACTGGTTCTCTTTCATTATACTAGTTTGATAGCCACAGACAAGCATATTATGCGCAAAGAATCTCGAAAAGAAAAAAATTTTTTTTCGAAGTTTGGAAACTTCGTTAGAATCACTTTTTTTTGCCGTTCTTATTTGAGATAACTTGTTCTCTTTCATTACACTAGTTTGATAGCCTTAGACAAGCATATTATGCGCAAAGAATTTCGAAAAGAAAAAAATTTTTTTTCGAAGTTTGGACACTTCGTTTGAATCACTTTTTTTCCGTTCTTATTTGAGATAACTGGTTCTCTTTCATTATACTAGTTTGATAGCCTCAGTAAAGGATATTATGCACAAAGAATCGCGAAAAGAAAAAAAATTTTTTTCGAAGTTTGGAAACTTCATTAGAATCACTTTTTTACCGTTCTTATTTGAGATAACTGGTTCTCTTTCATTATACTAGTTTGATAGCCTCAGTAAAGCATATTATGCGCAAAGAATCTGGAAAAGAAAAAAAATTTTTTTCGAAGTTTGGAAACGTCGATTGAATCACTTTTTTCCGTTCTTATTTGAGATTACTGGTTCTCTTTCATTATAGTAGTTTGATAGCCTCAGAAAAGCATATTATGCACAAAAAATCTCGAAAAGAAAAAAATTTTTTTTCGAAGTTTGGAAACGTCGTTTGAATGACTTTTTTCCGTTCTTATTTTAGATAACTGGTCCTCTTTCATTATACTAGTTTGATGGCCTCAGTAAAGCATATTATGCGCAAAGAATATGGAAAAGAAAAAAAATTTTTTTCGAAGTTTGGAAACGTCGTTTGAATCACTTTTTTCCGTTCTTATTTGAGATTACTGGTTCTCTTTCATTATAGTAGTTTGATAGCCTCAGAAAAGCATATTATGCACAAAGAATCTCGAAAAGAAAAAAATTTTTTTTCGAAGTTTGGAAACGTCGTTTGAATCACTTTTTTCCGTTCTTATTTGAGATTACTGGTTCTCTTTCATTATACTAGTTTGATAGCCTCAGAAAAGCATATTATGCACAAAGAATCTCGAAAAGAAAAAAATTTTTTTTCGAAGTTTGGAAACTTCGTTTGAATCACTTTTTTTCCGTTCTTATTTGAGATAACTGGTTCTCTTTCATTACACTAGTTTGATAGCCTCAGTAAAGCATATTATGCACAAAGAATCGCGAAAAGAAAAAAAATTTTTTTCGAAGTTTGGAAACTTTCTTAGAATCACTTTTTTTCCGTTCTTATTTGAGATAACTGGTTCTCTTTCATTATACTAGTTTGGTAGCCTCAGTAAAGCATATTATGCGCAAAGAATCTGGAAAAGAAAAAAAATTTTTTTCGAAGTTTGGAAACTTCATTAGAATCACTTTTTTTCCGTTCTTATTTGAGATAACTGGTTCTCTTTCATTATACTAGTTTGGTAGCCTCAGTAAAGCATATTATGCCCAAAGAATCTGGAAAAGAAAAAAAATTTTTTTCGAATTTTGGAAATTTCGTTTGAATCACTTTTTTTCCGTTCTTATTTGAGATAACTGGTTCTCTTTCATTATACTAGTTTGATAGCCTCAGAAAAGCATATTATGCGCAAAGAATCTCGAAAAGAAAAAAAATTTTTTTCGAAGTTTGAGAACTTCGTTTGAATCACTTTTTTTCCCTTCTTATTTGAGATAACTGGTTCTCTTTCATTATACTAGTTTGATAGCCTCAATAAAGCATATTATGCCCAAAGAATCTCGAAAAGAAAAAAAATTTTTTTCGAAGTTTAGAAACTTCATTAGAATCACTTTTTTTCCGTTCTTATTTGAGATAACTGGTTCTCTTTCATTATACTAGTTTGATAGCCTCAGTAAAGCATATTATGCACAAAGAATCGCGAAAAGAAAAAAAATTTTTTTCGAAGTTTGGAAACTTCGTTTGAATCACTTTTTTTCCGTTCTTATTTGAGATAACTTGTTCTCTTTCATTATACTAGTTTGATAGCCTTAGACAAGCATATTATGCGCAAAGAATCTCGAAAAGAAAAAAATTTTTTTTCGAAGATTGGAAACCTCGTTAGAATCACTTTTTTTCCGTTCTTATTTGAGATAACTGGTTCTCTTTCATTATACTAGTTTGATAGCCTTAGACAAGCATATTATGCGCAAAGAATCTCGAAAAGAAAAAATTTTTTTCGAAGTTTGGAAACTTCCTTAGAATCACTTTTTTTCCATTCTTATTTGAGATAACTTGTTCTCTTTCATTATACTTGTTTGATAGCCTTAGACAAGCATATTATGCGCAAAGAATCTCGAAAAGAAAAAATTTTTTTTTCGAAGTTTGGAAACTTCGTTAGAATCACTTTTTTTCCGTTCTTATTTAAGATTACTGGTTCTCTTTCATTATACTAGTTTGATAGCTTCAGACAAGCATATTATGCGCAAAGAATCTCGAAAAGAAAAAAATTTTTTTTCGAAGTTTGGAAACTTCGTTAGAATCACTTTTTTTCCGTTCTTATTTGAGATAACTTGTTCTCTTTCATTATACTAGTTTGATAGCCTTAGACAAGCATATTATGCGCAAAGAATCTCGAAAAGAAAAAAATTTTTTTTTGGAGGTTGGAAACTTCGTTAGAATCACTTTTTTTCCGTTCTTATTTAAGATTACTGGTTCTTTTTCATTATACTAGTTTGATAGCCTCAGACAAGCATATTATGCGCAAAGAATCTCGAAAAGAAAAAAAATTTTTTTCGAAGTTTGGAAACTTCCTTAGAATCACTTTTTTTCCATTCTTATTTGAGATAACTTGTTCTCTTTCATTATACTTGTTTGATAGCCTTAGACAAGCATATTATGCGCAAAGAATCTCGAAAAGAAAAAAATTTTTTTTCGATGTTTGGAAACTTCGTTAGAATCACTTTTTTTCCGTTCTTATTTAAGATTACTGGTTCTCTTTCATTATACTAGTTTGATAGCCTCAGACAAGCATATTATGCGCAAAGAATCTCGAAAAGAAAAAAATTTTATTTCGAAGTTTGGAAACTTCGTTAGAATCACTTTTTTTCCGTTCTTATTTGAGATAACTGGTTCTCTTTCATTATACTAGTTTGATAGCCTCAGAAAAGCATATTATGCGCAAAGAATCTCTAAAAGAAAAAAATTTTTTTTCGAAGATTGGAAACTTCGTTAGAATCACTTTTTTTCCGTTCTTATTTTAGATAACTGGTTCTCTTTCATTATACTAGTTTGATAGCCTCAGAAAAGCATAGGTATGCGCAAAGAATCTCGAAAAGAAAAAAATTTTTTTTCGAAGTTTGGAAACTTCGTTAGAATCACTTTTTTTCCGTTCTTATTTAAGATAACTTGTTCTCTTTCATTATACTATTTGATAGCCTTAGACAAGCATATTATGCGCAAAGAATCTCGAAAAGAAAAAAATTTTTTTTCGAAGTTTGGAAACTTCGTTAGAATCACTTTTTTTCCGTTCTTATTTGAGATAACTGGTTCTCTTTCATTATACTAGTTTGATAGCCTCAGACAAGCATATTATGCGCAAAGAATCTCGAAAAGAAAAAATTTTTTTCGAAGTTTGGAAACTTCCTTAGAATCACTTTTTTTCCATTCTTATTTGAGATAACTTGTTCTCTTTCATTATACTTGTTTGATAGCCTTAGACAAGCATATTATGCGCAAAGAATCTCGAAAAGAAAAAAATTTTTTTTCGAAGTTTGGAAACTTCGTTAGAATCACTTTTTTTCCGTTCTTATTTAAGATTACTGGTTCTCTTTCATTATACTAGTTTGATAGCTTCAGACAAGCATATTATGCGCAAAGAATCTCGAAAAGAAAAAAATTTTTTTTCGAAGTTTGGAAACTTCGTTAGAATCACTTTTTTTCCGTTCTTATTTGAGATAACTTGTTCTCTTTCATTATACTAGTTTGATAGCCTTAGACAAGCATATTATGCGCAAAGAATCTCGAAAAGAAAAAAATTTTTTTTCGAAGTTTGGAAACTTCGTTAGAATCACTTTTTTTCCGTTCTTATTTAAGATTACTGGTTCTTTTTCATTATACTAGTTTGATAGCCTCAGACAAGCATATTATGCGCAAAGAATCTCGAAAAGAAAAAAAATTTTTTTCGAAGTTTGGAAACTTCCTTAGAATCACTTTTTTTCCATTCTTATTTGAGATAACTTGTTCTCTTTCATTATACTTGTTTGATAGCCTTAGACAAGCATATTATGCGCAAAGAATCTCGAAAAGAAAAAAATTTTTTTTCGATGTTTGGAAACTTCGTTAGAATCACTTTTTTTCCGTTCTTATTTAAGATTACTGGTTCTCTTTCATTATACTAGTTTGATAGCCTCAGACAAGCATATTATGCGCAAAGAATCTCGAAAAGAAAAAAATTTTATTTCGAAGTTTGGAAACTTCGTTAGAATCACTTTTTTTCCGTTCTTATTTGAGATAACTGGTTCTCTTTCATTATACTAGTTTGATAGCCTCAGAAAAGCATATTATGCGCAAAGAATCTCTAAAAGAAAAAAATTTTTTTTCGAAGATTGGAAACTTCGTTAGAATCACTTTTTTTCCGTTCTTATTTTAGATAACTGGTTCTCTTTCATTATACTAGTTTGATAGCCTCAGAAAAGCATAGGTATGCGCAAAGAATCTCGAAAAGAAAAAAATTTTTTTTCGAAGTTTGGAAACTTCGTTAGAATCACTGTTTTCCGTTCTTATTTGAGATAACTGGTTCTCTTTCATTATACTAGTTTGATAGCCTCAGACAAGCATATTATGCGCAAAGAAACTCGAAAAGAAAAAAATTTTTTTTCGAAATTTGGTAACTTCCTTAGAATCACTTTTTTTCCATTCTTATTTGAGATAACTTGTTCTCTTTCATTATACTTGTTTGATAGCCTTAGACAAGCATATTATGCCCAAAGAATCTCGAAAAGAAAAAAATTTTTTTTCGAAGTTTGGAAACTTCGTTAGAATCACTTTTTTTCCGTTCTTATTTAAGATTACTGGTTCTCTTTCATTATACTAGTTTGATAGCCTCAGACAAGCATATTATGCGCAAAGAATCTCGAAAAGAAAAAATTTTTTTTTCGAAGTTTGGAAACTTCGTTAGAATCACTTTTTTCCCGTTCTTATTTGAGATAACTTGTTCTCTTTCATTATACTAGTTTGATAGCCTTAGACAAGCATATTATGCGCAAAGAATCTCGAAAAGAAAAAAATTTTTTTTCGAAGTTTGGAAACTTCGTTAGAATCACTTTTTTTCCGTTCTTATTTGACATAACCGGTTCTCTTTCATTATACTAGTTTGATAGCCTCAGACAAGCATATTATGAGCAAAGAATCTCGAAAAGAAAAAAATTTTTTTTCGAAGTTTGGAAACTTCGTTAGAATCACTTTTTTTCCGTTCTTATTTGAGATAACTGGTTCTCTTTCATTATACTAGTTTGATAGCCTCAGACAAGCATATTATGCGCAAAGAATCTCGAAAAGAAAAAAATTTTTTTTCGAAGTTTGGAAACTTCCTTAGAATCACTTTCTTTCCATTCTTATTTGAGGTAACTTGTTCTCTTTCATTATACTAGTTTGATAGCCTTAGACAAGCATATTATGCGCAAAGAATCTCGAAAAGAAAAAAATTTTTTTTCGAAGTTTGGAAACTTCGTTAGAATCACTTTTTTTCCGTTCTTATTTGAGATAACTTGTTCTCTTTCATTATACTAGTTTGATAGCCTTAGACAAGCATATTATGCGCAAAGAATTTCGAAAAGAAAAAAATTTTTTTTCGAAGTTTGGAAACTTCGTTAGAATCACTTTTTTTCCGTTCTTATTTAAGATTACTGGTTCTCTTTCATTATACTAGTTTGATAGCCTCAGACAAGCATATTATGCGCAAAGAATCTCGAAAAGAAAAAAATTTTTTTTCGAAGTTTGGAAACTTCCTTAGAATCACTTTTTTTCCATTCTTAATTGAGATAACTTGTTCTCTTTCATTATACTAGTTTGATAGCCTTAGACAAGCATATTATGCGCAAAGAATCTCGAAAAGAAAAAAATTTTTTTTCGAAGTTTGGAAACTTCGTTAGAATCACTTTTTTTCCGTTCTTATTTCAGATAACTTGTTCTCTTTCATTATACTAGTTTGATAGCCTTAGACAAGCATATTATGCGCAAAGAATCTCGAAAAGAAAAAAAATTTTATTCGAAGTTTGGAAACGTCGTTAGAATCACTTTTTTTCCGTTCTTATTTGAGATAACTGGTTCTCTTTCATTATACTAGTTTGATAGCCTCAGACAAGCATATTATGCGCAAAGAATCTCGAAAAGAAAAAAATTTTTTTTCGAAGTTTGGAAACTTCGTTAGAATCAGTTTTTTTCCGTTCTTATTTAAGATTACTGGTTCTTTTTCATTATACTAGTTTGATAGCCTCAGACAAGCATATTATGCGCAAAGAATCTCGAAAAGATAAATATTTTATTTCGAAGTTTGGAAACTTCGTTAGAATCACTTTTTTTCCGTTCTTATTTGAGATAACTGGTTCTCTTTCATTATACTAGTTTGATAGCCTCAGAAAAGCATATTATGCGCAAAGAATCTCTAAAAGAAAAAATTTTTTTTTCGAAGTTTGGAAACTTCGTTAGAATCACTTTTTTTCCGTTCTTATTTGAGATAACTGGTTCTCTTTCATTATACTAGTTCGATTGCCTCAGAAAAGCATAGGTATGCGCAAATAATCTCGAAAAGAAAAAAATTTTTTTTCGAAGTTTGGAAACTTCGTTAGAATCACTTTTTTTCCGTTCTTATTTGAGATAACTGGTTCTCTTTCATTATACTAGTTTGATAGCCTCAGACAAGCATATTATGCGCAAAGAATCTTGAAAAGATAAAAATTTTTTTTCGAAGTTTGGAAACTTCCTTAGAATCACTTTCTTTCCATTCTTATTTGAGGTAACTTGTTCTCTTTCATTATACTTGTTTGATAGCCTTAGACAAGCATATTATGCGCAAAGAATCTCGAAAAGAAAAAAATTTTTTTTCGAAGTTTGGAAACTTCGTTAGAATCACTTTTTTTCCGTTCTTATTTAAGATTACTGGTTCTCTTTCATTATACTAGTTTGATAGCCTCAGACAAGCATATTATGCGCAAAGAATCTCGAAAAGAAAAAAATTTTTTTCGAAGTTTGGAAACTTCGTTAGAATCACTTTTTTTCCGTTCTTATTTGAGATAACTTGTTCTCTTTAATTAAACTAGTTTGATAGCCTTAGACAAGCATATTATGCGCAAAGAATATCGAAAAGAAAAAAATTTTTTTTCGAAGTTTGGAAACTATGTTAGAATCACTTTTTTTCCGTTCTTATTTGAGATTACTGGTTCTCTTTCATTATAGTAGTTTGATAGCCTCAGAAAAGCATAAGAATCTCGAAAAGAAAAAAATTTTTTTTCCAAGTTTTGAAACGTCGTTTGAATCACTTTTTTCCGTTCTTATTTGAGATTACTGGTTCTCTTTCTTTACTAGTTTGATAGCCTCAGTAAAGCATATTATGCGCAAAGAATCTGGAAAAGAAAAAAAATTTTTTTCGAAGTTTGGAAACTTCGTTAGAATCACTTTTTTTCCGTTCTTATTTGAGATAACTGGTTCTCTTTCATTATACTAGTTTGATAGCCTCAGACAAGCATATTATGCGCAAAGAATCTTGAAAAGATAAAAATTTTTTTTCGAAGTTTGGAAACTTCCTTAGAATCACTTTCTTTCCATTCTTATTTGAGGTAACTTGTTCTCTTTCATTATACTTGTTTGATAGCCTTAGACAAGCATATTATGCGCAAAGAATCTCGAAAAGAAAAAAATTTTTTTTCGAAGTTTGGAAACTTCGTTAGAATCACTTTTTTTCCGTTCTTATTTAAGATTACTGGTTCTCTTTCATTATACTAGTTTGATAGCCTCAGACAAGCATATTATGCGCAAAGAATCTCGAAAAGAAAAAAATTTTTTTCGAAGTTTGGAAACTTCGTTAGAATCACTTTTTTTCCGTTCTTATTTGAGATAACTTGTTCTCTTTAATTAAACTAGTTTGATAGCCTTAGACAAGCATATTATGCGCAAAGAATATCGAAAAGAAAAAAATTTTTTTTCGAAGTTTGGAAACTATGTTAGAATCACTTTTTTTCCGTTCTTATTTGAGATTACTGGTTCTCTTTCATTATAGTAGTTTGATAGCCTCAGAAAAGCATAAGAATCTCGAAAAGAAAAAAATTTTTTTTCCAAGTTTTGAAACGTCGTTTGAATCACTTTTTTCCGTTCTTATTTGAGATTACTGGTTCTCTTTCTTTACTAGTTTGATAGCCTCAGTAAAGCATATTATGCGCAAAGAATCTGGAAAAGAAAAAAAATTTCTTTCGAAGTTTGGAAACGTCGTTTGAATCACTTTTTTCCGTTCTTATTTGAGATTACTGGTTCTCTTTCATGATAGTAGTTTGATAGCCTCAGAAAAGCATATTATGCACAAAGAATCTCGAAAAGAAAAAAATTTTTTTTCGAAGTTTGGAAACGTCGTTTGAATCACTTTTTTCCGTTCTTATTTTAGATAACTGGTTCTCTTTCATTATACTAGTTTGATGGCCTCAGTAAAGCATATTATGCGCAAAGAATCTAGAAAAGAAAAAAAAATTTTTTCGAAGTTTGGAAACGTCGTTTGAATCACTTTTTTCCGTTCTTATTTGAGATTACTGGTTCTCTTTCATTATAGTAGTTTGATAGCCTCAGAAAAGCATATTATGCACAAAGAATCTCGAAAAGAAAAAAATTTTTTTTCGAAGTTTGGAAACGTTGTTTGAATCACTTTTTTCCGTTCTTATTTGAGATTACTGGTTCTCTTTCATTATACTAGTTTGATAGCCTCAGAAAAGCATATTATGCACAAAGAATCTCGAAAAGAAAAAAATTTTTTTTCGAAGTTTGGAAACTTCGTTTGAATCACTTTTTTTCCGTTCTTATTTGAGATAACTGGTTCTCTTTCATTACACTAGTTTGATAGCCTCAGTAAAGCATATTATGCACAAAGAATCGCGAAAAGAAAAAAAATTTTTTTCGAAGTTTGGAAACTTTCTTAGAATCACTTTTTTTCCGTTCTTATTTGAGATAACTGGTTCTCTTTCATTATACTAGTTTGGTAGCCTCAGTAAAGCATATTATGCGCGAAGAATCTGGAAAAGAAAAAAAATTTTTTTCGAAGTTTGGAAACTTCATTAGAATCACTTTTTTTCCGTTCTTATTTGAGATAACTGGTTCTCTTTCATTATACTATTTTGGTAGCCTCAGTAAAGCATATTATGCCCAAAGAATCTGGAAAAGAAAAAAAATTTTTTTCGAAGTTTGGAAACTTCGTTTGAATCACTTTTTTTCCGTTCTTATTTGAGATAACTGGTTCTCTTTCATTATACTAGTTTGATAGCCTCAGAAAAGCATATTATGCGCAAAGAATCTCGAAAAGAAAAAAATTTTTTTTCGAAGTTTGGAAACTTCGTTTGAATCACTTTTTTTCCGTTCTTATTTGAGATAACTTGTTCTCTTTCATTATACTAGTTTGATAGCCTTAGACAAGCATATTATGCGCAAAGAATCTCGAAAAGAAAAAAATTTTTTTTCGAAGTTTGGAAACTTCGTTAGAATCACTTTTTTTCCGTTCTTATTTGAGATAACTGGTTCTCTTTCATTATACTAGTTTGATAGCCTCAGAAAAACATAGGTATGCGCAAAGAATCTCGAAAAGAAAAAAATTTTTTTTCGAAGTTTGGAAACTTCGTTAGAATCACTTTTTTTCCGTTCTTATTTGAGATAACTGGTTCTCTTTCATTATACTAGTTTGATAGCCTCAGACAAGCATATTATGCGCAAAGAATCTCGAAAAAAAAAATTTTTTTTTCGAAGTTTGGAAACTTCGTTAGAATCACTTTTTTTCCGTTCTTATTTGAGATAACTGGTTCTCTTTCATTATACTAGTTTGATAGCCTTAGACAAGCATATTATGCGCAAAGAATCTCGAAAAGAAAAAAATTTTTTTTCGAAGTTTGGAAACTTCCTTAGAATCACTTTTTTTCCATTCCTATTTGAGATAACTTGTTCTCTTTCATTATACTAGTTTGATAGCCTTAGACAAGCATATTATGCGCAAAGAATCTCGAAAAGAAAAAAATTTTTTTTCGAAGTTTGGAAACTTCGTTAGAATCACTTTTTTTCCGTTCTTATTTAAGATAACTTGTTCTCTTTCATTATACTATTTGATAGCCTTAGACAAGCATATTATGCGCAAAGAATCTCGAAAAGAAAAAAATTTTTTTTCGAAGTTTGGAAACTTCGTTAGAATCACTTTTTTTCCATTCCTATTTGAGATAACTTGTTCTCTTTCATTATACTAGTTTGATAGCCTTAGACAAGCATATTATGCGCAAAGAATCTCGAAAAGAAAAAAATTTTTTTTCGAAGTTTGGAAACTTCGTTAGAATCACTTTTTTTCCGTTCTTATTTAAGATAACTTGTTCTCTTTCATTATACTATTTGATAGCCTTAGACAAGCATATTATGCGCAAAGAATCTCGAAAAGAATAAAATTTTTTTTCGAAGTTTGGAAAGTTCGTTAGAATCACTTTTTTTCCGTTCTTATTTGAGATAACTGGTTCTCTTTCATTATACTAGTTTGATAGCCTCAGACAAGCATATTATGCGCAAAGAATGTCGAAAAGAAAAAATTTTTTTCGAAGTTTGGAAACTTCCTTAGAATCACTTTTTTTCCATTCTTATTTGAGATAACTTGTTCTCTATCATTATACTTGTTTGATAGCCTTAGACAAGCATATTATGCGCAAAGAATCTGGAAAAGAGAAAAATTTTTTTTCGAAGTTTGGAAACTTCGTTAGAATCACTTTTTTTCCGTTCTTATATAAGATTACTGGTTCTCTTTCATTATACTAGTTTGATAGCTTCAGACAAGCATATTATGCGCAAAGAATCTCGAAAAGAAAAAAATTTTTTTTCGAAGTTTGGAAACTTCGTTAGAATCACTTTTTTTCCGTTCTTATTTGAGATAACTTGTTCTCTTTCATTATACTAGTTTGATAGCCTTAGACAAGCATATTATGCGCAAAGAATCTCGAAAAGAAAAAAATTTTTTTTCGAAGTTTGGAAACTTCGTTAGAATCACTTTTTTTCCGTTCTTATTTAAGATTACTGGTTCTTTTTCATTATACTAGTTTGATAGCCTCAGACAAGCATATTATGCGCAAAGAATCTCGAAAAGAAAAAAAATTTTTTTCGAAGTTTGGAAACTTCCTTAGAATCACTTTTTTTCCATTCTTATTTGAGATAACTTGTTCTCTTTCATTATACTTGTTTGATAGCCTTAGACAAGCATATTATGCGCAAAGAATCTCGAAAAGAAAAAAATTTTTTTTCGAAGTTTGGAAACTTCGTTAGAATCACTTTTTTTCCGTTCTTATTTAAGATTACTGGTTCTCTTTCATTATACTAGTTTGATAGCCTCAGACAAGCATATTATGCGCAAAGAATCTCGAAAAGAAAAAAATTTTTTTTCGAAGTTTGGAAACTTCGTTAGAATCACTTTTTTTCCGTTCTTATTTGAGATAACATGTTCTCTTTCATTATACTAGTTTGATAGTCTTATTATGCGCAAAGAATCTCGAAAAGAACAAAATTTTTTTTCGAAGTTTGGAAACTTCGTTAGAATCACTTTTTTTCCGTTCTTATTTAAGATTACTGGTTCTCTTTCATTATACTGGTTTGATAGCCTCAGACAAGCATATTATGCGCAAAGAATCTCGAAAAGAAAAAAATTTTATTTCGAAGTTTGGAAACTTCGTTTGAATCACTTTTTTTCCGTTCTTATTTGAGATAACTGGTTCTCTTTCATTATACTAGTTTGATAGCCTCAGAAAAGCATATTATGCGCAAAGAATCTCTAAAAGAAAAAAATTTTTTTTCGAAGTTTGGAAACTTCGTTAGAATCACTTTTTTTCCGTTCTTATTTGAGATAACTGGTTCTCTTTCATTATACTAGTTTGATAGCCTCAGAAAAGCATAGGTATGCGCAAAGAATCTCGAAAAGAAAAAAATTTTTTTTCGAAGTTTGGAAACTTCGTTAGAATCACTTTTTTCCGTTCTTATTTGAGATAACTTGTTCTCTTTCATTATACTTGCTTGATAGCCTTAGACAAGCATATTATGCGCAAAGAATCTCGAAAAGAAAAAAATTTTTTTTCGAAGTTTGGAAACTTCGTTAGAATCACTTTTTTTCCGTTCTTATTTAAGATTACTGGTTCTCTTTCATTATACTAGTTTGATAGCCTCAGACAAGCATATTATGCGCAAAGAATCTCGAAAAGAAAAAAATTTTTTTTCGAAGTTTGGAAACTTCGTTAGAATCACTTTTTTCCCGTTCCTATTTGAGATAACTTGTTCTCTTTCATTATACTAGTTTGATAGCCTTAGACAAGCATATTATGCGCAAAGAATCTCGAAAAGAAAAAAATTTTTTTTGAAGTTTGGAAACTTCGTTAGAATCACTTTTTTTCCGTTCTTATTTGAGATAACTGGTTCTCTTACATTATACTAGATTGATAGACTGAGACAAGCATATTATGCGCAAAGAATCTCGAAAAGAAAAAAATTTTTTTTCGAAGTTTGGAAACTTCGTTAGAATCACTTTTTTTCCGTTCTTATTTGACATAACTGGTTCTCTTTCATTATACTAGTTTGATAGCCTCAGACAAGCATATTATGCGCAAAGAATCTCGAAAAGAAAAAAATTTTTTTTCGAAGTTTGGAAACTTCGTTAGAATCACTTTTTTTCCGTTCTTATTTGAGATAACTGGTTCTCTTTCATTATACTAGTTTGATAGCCTCAGACAAGCATATTATGCGCAAAGAATCTCGAAAAGAAAAAAATTTTTTTTCGAAGTTTGGAAACTTCCTTAGAATCACTTTCTTTCCATTCTTATTTGAGGTAACTTGTTCTCTTTCATTATACTAGTTTGATAGCCTTAGACAAGCATATTATGCGCAAAGAATCTCGAAAAGAAAAAAATTTTTTTCGAAGTTTGGAAACTTCGTTAGAATCACTTTTTTTCCGTTCTTATTTCAGATAACTTGTTCTCTTTCATTATACTAGTTTGATAGCCTTAGACAAGCATATTATGCGCAAAGAATCTCGAAAAGAAAAAAAATTTTTTTCGAAGTTTGGAAACTTCGTTAGAATCAATTTTTTTCCGTTCTTATTTGAGATAACTGGTTCTCTTTCATTATACTAGTTTGATAGCCTCAGACAAGCATATTATGCGCAAAGAATCTCGAAAAGAAAAAAATTTTTTTTCGAAGTTTGGAAACTTCGTTAGAATCACTTTTTTTCCGTTGTTATTTGAGATAACTTGTTCTCTTTCATTATACTAGTTTGATAGCCTTAGACAAGCATATTATGCGCAAAGAATTTCGAAAAGAAAAAAATTTTTTTTCGAAGTTTGGACACTTCGTTTGAATCACTTTTTTTCCGTTCTTATTTGAGATAACTGGTTCTCTTTCATTATACTAGTTTGATAGCCTCAGTAAAGGATATTATGCACAAAGAATCGCGAAAAGAAAAAAAATTTTTTTCGAAGTTTGGAAACTTCATTAGAATCACTTTTTTACCGTTCTTATTTGAGATAACTGGTTCTCTTTCATTATACTAGTTTGATAGCCTCAGTAAAGCATATTATGCGCAAAGAATCTGGAAAAGAAAAAAAATTTTTTTCGAAGTTTGGAAACGTCGTTTGAATCACTTTTTTCCGTTCTTATTTGAGATTACTGGTTCTCTTTCATTATAGTAGTTTGATAGCCTCAGAAAAGCATATTATGCACAAAGAATCTCGAAAAGAAAAAAATTTTTTTTCGAAGTTTGGAAACGTCGTTTGAATCACTTTTTTCCGTTCTTATTTTAGATAACTGGTTCTCTTTCATTATACTAGTTTGATGGCCTCAGTAAAGCATATTATGCGCAAAGAATCTGGAAAAGAAAAAAAATTTTTTTCGAAGTTTGGAAACGTCGTTTGAATCACTTTTTTCCGTTCTTATTTGAGATTACTGGTTCTCTTTCATTATAGTAGTTTGATAGCCTCAGAAAAGCATATTATGCACAAAGAATCTCGAAAAGAAAAAAATTTTTTTTCGAAGTTTGGAAACGTCGTTTGAATCACTTTTTTCCGTTCTTATTTGAGATTACTGGTTCTCTTTCATTATACTAGTTTGATAGCCTCAGAAAAGCATATTATGCACAAAGAATCTCGAAAAGAAAAAAATTTTTTTTCGAAGTTTGGAAACTTCGTTTGAATCACTTTTTTTCCGTTCTTATTTGAGATAACTGGTTCTCTTTCATTACACTAGTTTGATAGCCTCAGTAAAGCATATTATGCACAAAGAATCGCGAAAAGAAAAAAAATTTTTTTCGAAGTTTGGAAACTTTCTTAGAATCACTTTTTTTCCGTTCTTATTTGAGATAACTGGTTCTCTTTCATTATACTAGTTTGGTAGCCTCAGTAAAGCATATTATGCGCAAAGAATCTGGAAAAGAAAAAAAATTTTTTTCGAAGTTTGTAAACTTCATTAGTATCACTTTTTTTCCGTTCTTATTTGAGATAACTGGTTCTCTTTCATTATACTAGTTTGGTAGCCTCAGTAAAGCATATTATGCCCAAAGAATCTGGAAAAGAAAAAAAATTTTTTTCGAAGTTTGGAAACTTCGTTTGAATCACTTTTTTTCCGTTCTTATTTGAGATAACTGGTTCTCTTTCATTATACTAGTTTGATAGCCTCAGAAAAGCATATTATGCGCAAAGAATCTCGAAAAGAAAAAAATTTTTTTTCGAAGTTTGAAAACTTCGTTTGAATCACTTTTTTTCCCTTCTTATTTGAGATAACTGGTTCTCTTTCATTATACTAGTTTGATAGCCTCAATAAAGCATATTATGCCCAAAGAATCTCGAAAAGAAAAAAAAATTTTTTCGAAGTTTAGAAACTTCATTAGAATCACTTTTTTTCCGTTCTTATTTGAGATAACTGGTTCTCTTTCATTATACTAGTTTGATAGCCTCAGTAAAGCATATTATGCACAAAGAATCGCGAAAAGAAAAAAAAATTTTTTCGAAGTTTGGAAACTTCGTTTGAATCACTTTTTTTCCGTTCTTATTTGAGATAACTTGTTCTCTTTCATTATACTAGTTTGATAGCCTTAGACAAGCATATTATGCGCAAAGAATCTCGAAAAGAAAAAAATTTTTTTTCGAAGTTTGGAAACTTCGTTAGAATCACTTTTTTTCCGTTCTTATTTGAGATAACTGGTTCTCTTTCATTATACTAGTTTGATAGCCTCAGACAAGCATATTATGCGCAAAGAATCTCGAAAAGAAAAAAATTTTTTTTCGAAGTTTGGAAACTTCGTTAGAATCACTTTTTTTCCGTTCTTATTTGAGATAACTTGTTCTCTTTCATTATACTTGTTTGATAGCCTTAGACAAGCATATTATGCGCAAAGAATCTCGAAAAGAAAAAAATTTTTTTTCGAAGTTTGGAAACTTCGTTAGAATCACTTTTTATTCCGTTCTTATTTGAGATCACTGGTTCTCTTTCATTATACTAGTTTGATAGCCTCAGACAAGCATATTATGCGCAAAGAATCTCGAAAAGAAAAAAATTTTTTTTCGAAGTTTGGAAACTTCGTTAGAATCACTTTTTTTCCGTTCTTATTTAAGATAACTTGTTCTCTTTCATTATACTATTTGATAGCCTTAGACAAGCATATTATGCGCAAAGAATCTCGAAAAGAAAAAAATTTTTTTTCGAAGTTTGGAAACTTCGTTAGAATCACTTTTTTCCGTTCTTATTTGAGATAACTGGTTCTCTTTCATTATACTAGTTTGATAACCTCAGACAAGCATATTATGCGCAAAGAATCTCGAAAAGAAAAAATTTTTTTCGAAGTTTGGAAACTTCCTTAGAATCACTTTTTTTCCATTCTTATTTGAGATAACTTGTTCTCTTTCATTATACTTGTTTGATAGCCTTAGACAAGCATATTATGCGCAAAGAATCTCGAAAAGAAAAAAATTTTTTTCGAAGTTTGGAAACTTCGTTAGAATCACTTTTTTTCCGTTCTTATTTAAGATTACTGGTTCTCTTTCATTATACTAGTTTGATAGCTTCAGACAAGCATATTATGCGCAAAGAATCTCGAAAAGAAAAAAATTTTTTTTCGAAGTTTGGAAACTTCGTTAGAATCACTTTTTTTCCGTTCTTATTTGAGATAACTTGTTCTCTTTCATTATACTAGTTTGATAGCCTTAGACAAGCATATTATGCGCAAAGAATCTCGAAAAGAAAAAAAATTTTTTTCGAAGTTTGGAAACTTCGTTAGAATCACTTTTTTTCCGTTCTTATTTAAGATTACTGGTTCTTTTTCATTATACTAGTTTGATAGCCTCAGACAAGCATATTATGCGCAAAGAATCTCGAAAAGAAAAAAAATTTTTTTCGAAGTTTGGAAACTTCCTTAGAATCACTTTTATTCCATTCTTATTTGAGATAACTTGTTCTCTTTCATTATACTTGTTTGATAGCCTTAGACAAGCATATTATGCGCAAAGAATCTCGAAAAGAAAAAAATTTTTTTTCGAAGTTTGGAAACTTCGTTAGAATCACTTTTTTTCCGTTCTTATTTAAGATTACTGGTTCTCTTTCATTATACTAGTTTGATAGCCTCAGACAAGCATATTATGCGCAAAGAATCTCGAAAAGAAAAAAATTTTTTTTCGAAGTTTGGAAACTTCGTTAGAATCACTTTTTTTCCGTTCTTATTTGAGATAACTGGTTCTCTTTCATTATACTAGTTTGATAGCCTCAGACAAGCATATTATGCGCAAAGAATCTCGAAAAGAAAAAAATTTTTTTTCGAAGTTTGGAAACTTCCTTAGAATCACTTTCTTTCCATTCTTATTTGAGGTAACTTGTTCTCTTTCATTATACTTGTTTGATAGCCTTAGACAAGCATATTATGCGCAAAGAATCTCGAAAAGAAAAAAATTTTTTTTCGAAGTTTGGAAACTTCGTTAGAATCACTTTTTTTCCGTTCTTATTTGACATAACCGGTTCTCTTTCATTATACTAGTTTGATAGCCTCAGACAAGCATATTATGCGCAAAGAATCTCGAAAAGAAAAAAATTTTTTTTCGAAGTTTGGAAACTTCGTTAGAATCACTTTTTTTCCGTTCTTATTTGAGATAACTGGTTCTCTTTCATTATACTAGTTTGATAGCCTCAGACAAGCATATTAAGCGCAAAGAATCTCGAAAAGAAAAAAATTTTTTTTCGAAGTTTGGAAACTTCCTTAGAATCACTTTCTTTCCATTCTTATTTGAGGTAACTTGTTCTCTTTCATTATACTTGTTTGATAGCCTTAGACAAGCATATTATGCGCAAAGAATCTCGAAAAGAAAAAAATTTTTTTTCGAAGTTTGGAAACTTCGTTAGAATCACTTTTTTTCCGTTCTTATTTGAGATAACTTGTTCTCTTTCATTATACTAGTTTGATAGCCTTAGACAAGCATATTATGCGCAAAGAATTTCGAAAAGAAAAAAATTTTTTTTCGAAGTTTGGAAACTTCGTTAGAATCACTTTTTTTCCGTTCTTATTTAAGATTACTGGTTCTCTTTCATTATACTAGTTTGATAGCCTCAGACAAGCATATTATGCGCAAAGAATCTCGAAAAGAAAAAAATTTTTTTTCGAAGTTTGGAAACTTCCTTAGAATCACTTTTTTTCCATTCTTAATTGAGATAACTTGTTCTCTTTCATTATACTAGTTTGATAGCCTTAGACAAGCATATTATGCGCAAAGAATCTCGAAAAGAAAAAAATTTTTTTTCGAAGTTTGGAAACTTCGTTAGAATCACTTTTTTTCCGTTCTTATTTCAGATAACTTGTTCTCTTTCATTATACTAGTTTGATAGCCTTAGACAAGCATATTATGCGCAAAGAATCTCGAAAAGAAAAAAAATTTTATTCGAAGTTTGGAAACGTCGTTAGAATCACTTTTTTTCCGTTCTTATTTGAGATAACTGGTTCTCTTTCATTATACTAGTTTGATAGCCTCAGACAAGCATATTATGCGCAAAGAATCTCGAAAAGAAAAAAATTTTTTTTCGAAGTTTGGAAACTTCGTTAGAATCAGTTTTTTTCCGTTCTTATTTAAGATTACTGGTTCTTTTTCATTATACTAGTTTGATAGCCTCAGACAAGCATATTATGTGCAAAGAATCTCGAAAAGATAAATATTTTATTTCGAAGTTTGGAAACTTCGTTAGAATCACTTTTTTTCCGTTCTTATTTGAGATAACTGGTTCTCTTTCATTATACTAGTTTGATAGCCTCAGAAAAGCATATTATGCGCAAAGAATCTCTAAAAGAAAAAATTTTTTTTTCGAAGTTTGGAAACTTCGTTAGAATCACTTTTTTTCCGTTCTTATTTGAGATAACTGGTTCTCTTTCATTATACTAGTTCGATTGCCTCAGAAAAGCATAGGTATGCGCAAATAATCTCGAAAAGAAAAAAATTTTTTTTCGAAGTTTGGAAACTTCGTTAGAATCACTTTTTTTCCGTTCTTATTTGAGATAACTGGTTCTCTTTCATTATACTAGTTTGATAGCCTCAGACAAGCATATTATGCGCAAAGAATCTTGAAAAGATAAAAATTTTTTTTCGAAGTTTGGAAACTTCCTTAGAATCACTTTCTTTCCATTCTTATTTGAGGTAACTTGTTCTCTTTCATTATACTTGTTTGATAGCCTTAGACAAGCATATTATGCGCAAAGAATCTCGAAAAGAAAAAAATTTTTTTTCGAAGTTTGGAAACTTCGTTAGAATCACTTTTTTTCCGTTCTTATTTAAGATTACTGGTTCTCTTTCATTATACTAGTTTGATAGCCTCAGACAAGCATATTATGCGCAAAGAATCTCGAAAAGAAAAAAATTTTTTTCGAAGTTTGGAAACTTCGTTAGAATCACTTTTTTTCCGTTCTTATTTGAGATAACTTGTTCTCTTTAATTAAACTAGTTTGATAGCCTTAGACAAGCATATTATGCGCAAAGAATATCGAAAAGAAAAAAATTTTTTTTCGAAGTTTGGAAACTATGTTAGAATCACTTTTTTTCCGTTCTTATTTGAGATTACTGGTTCTCTTTCATTATAGTAGTTTGATAGCCTCAGAAAAGCATAAGAATCTCGAAAAGAAAAAAATTTTTTTTCCAAGTTTTGAAACGTCGTTTGAATCACTTTTTTCCGTTCTTATTTGAGATTACTGGTTCTCTTTCTTTACTAGTTTGATAGCCTCAGTAAAGCATATTATGCGCAAAGAATCTGGAAAAGAAAAAAAATTTTTTTCGAAGTTTGGAAACTTCGTTAGAATCACTTTTTTTCCGTTCTTATTTGAGATAACTGGTTCTCTTTCATTATACTAGTTTGATAGCCTCAGACAAGCATATTATGCGCAAAGAATCTTGAAAAGATAAAAATTTTTTTTCGAAGTTTGGAAACTTCCTTAGAATCACTTTCTTTCCATTCTTATTTGAGGTAACTTGTTCTCTTTCATTATACTTGTTTGATAGCCTTAGACAAGCATATTATGCGCAAAGAATCTCGAAAAGAAAAAAATTTTTTTTCGAAGTTTGGAAACTTCGTTAGAATCACTTTTTTTCCGTTCTTATTTAAGATTACTGGTTCTCTTTCATTATACTAGTTTGATAGCCTCAGACAAGCATATTATGCGCAAAGAATCTCGAAAAGAAAAAAATTTTTTTCGAAGTTTGGAAACTTCGTTAGAATCACTTTTTTTCCGTTCTTATTTGAGATAACTTGTTCTCTTTAATTAAACTAGTTTGATAGCCTTAGACAAGCATATTATGCGCAAAGAATATCGAAAAGAAAAAAATTTTTTTTCGAAGTTTGGAAACTTCGTTAGAATCACTTTTTTTCCGTTCTTATTTAAGATTACTGGTTCTCTTTCATTATACTAGTTTGATAGCTTCAGACAAGCATATTATGCGCAAAGAATCTCGAAAAGAAAAAAATTTTTTTTCGAAGTTTGGAAACTTCGTTAGAATCACTTTTTTTCCGTTCTTATTTGAGATAACTTGTTCTCTTTCATTATACTAGTTTGATAGCCTTAGACAAGCATATTATGCGCAAAGAATCTCGAAAAGAAAAAAATTTTTTTTCGAAGTTTGGAAACTTCGTTAGAATCACTTTTTTTCCGTTCTTATTTAAGATTACTGGTTCTTTTTCATTATACTAGTTTGATAGCCTCAGACAAGCATATTATGCGCAAAGAATCTCGAAAAGAAAAAAAATTTTTTTCGAAGTTTGGAAACTTCCTTAGAATCACTTTTATTCCATTCTTATTTGAGATAACTTGTTCTCTTTCATTATACTTGTTTGATAGCCTTAGACAAGCATATTATGCGCAAAGAATCTCGAAAAGAAAAAAATTTTTTTTCGAAGTTTGGAAACTTCGTTAGAATCACTTTTTTTCCGTTCTTATTTAAGATTACTGGTTCTCTTTCATTATACTAGTTTGATAGCCTCAGACAAGCATATTATGCGCAAAGAATCTCGAAAAGAAAAAAATTTTTTTTCGAAGTTTGGAAACTTCGTTAGAATCACTTTTTTTCCGTTCTTATTTGAGATAACTGGTTCTCTTTCATTATACTAGTTTGATAGCCTCAGACAAGCATATTATGCGCAAAGAATCTCGAAAAGAAAAAAATTTTTTTTCGAAGTTTGGAAACTTCCTTAGAATCACTTTCTTTCCATTCTTATTTGAGGTAACTTGTTCTCTTTCATTATACTTGTTTGATAGCCTTAGACAAGCATATTATGCGCAAAGAATCTCGAAAAGAAAAAAATTTTTTTTCGAAGTTTGGAAACTTCGTTAGAATCACTTTTTTTCCGTTCTTATTTGACATAACCGGTTCTCTTTCATTATACTAGTTTGATAGCCTCAGACAAGCATATTATGCGCAAAGAATCTCGAAAAGAAAAAAATTTTTTTTCGAAGTTTGGAAACTTCGTTAGAATCACTTTTTTTCCGTTCTTATTTGAGATAACTGGTTCTCTTTCATTATACTAGTTTGATAGCCTCAGACAAGCATATTATGCGCAAAGAATCTCGAAAAGAAAAAAATTTTTTTTCGAAGTTTGGAAACTTCCTTAGAATCACTTTCTTTCCATTCTTATTTGAGGTAACTTGTTCTCTTTCATTATACTTGTTTGATAGCCTTAGACAAGCATATTATGCGCAAAGAATCTCGAAAAGAAAAAAATTTTTTTTCGAAGTTTGGAAACTTCGTTAGAATCACTTTTTTTCCGTTCTTATTTGAGATAACTTGTTCTCTTTCATTATACTAGTTTGATAGCCTTAGACAAGCATATTATGCGCAAAGAATTTCGAAAAGAAAAAAATTTTTTTTCGAAGTTTGGAAACTTCGTTAGAATCACTTTTTTTCCGTTCTTATTTAAGATTACTGGTTCTCTTTCATTATACTAGTTTGATAGCCTCAGACAAGCATATTATGCGCAAAGAATCTCGAAAAGAAAAAAATTTTTTTTCGAAGTTTGGAAACTTCCTTAGAATCACTTTTTTTCCATTCTTAATTGAGATAACTTGTTCTCTTTCATTATACTAGTTTGATAGCCTTAGACAAGCATATTATGCGCAAAGAATCTCGAAAAGAAAAAAATTTTTTTTCGAAGTTTGGAAACTTCGTTAGAATCACTTTTTTTCCGTTCTTATTTCAGATAACTTGTTCTCTTTCATTATACTAGTTTGATAGCCTTAGACAAGCATATTATGCGCAAAGAATCTCGAAAAGAAAAAAAATTTTATTCGAAGTTTGGAAACGTCGTTAGAATCACTTTTTTTCCGTTCTTATTTGAGATAACTGGTTCTCTTTCATTATACTAGTTTGATAGCCTCAGACAAGCATATTATGCGCAAAGAATCTCGAAAAGAAAAAAATTTTTTTTCGAAGTTTGGAAACTTCGTTAGAATCAGTTTTTTTCCGTTCTTATTTAAGATTACTGGTTCTTTTTCATTATACTAGTTTGATAGCCTCAGACAAGCATATTATGCGCAAAGAATCTCGAAAAGATAAATATTTTATTTCGAAGTTTGGAAACTTCGTTAGAATCACTTTTTTTCCGTTCTTATTTGAGATAACTGGTTCTCTTTCATTATACTAGTTTGATAGCCTCAGAAAAGCATATTATGCGCAAAGAATCTCTAAAAGAAAAAATTTTTTTTTCGAAGTTTGGAAACTTCGTTAGAATCACTTTTTTTCCGTTCTTATTTGAGATAACTGGTTCTCTTTCATTATACTAGTTCGATTGCCTCAGAAAAGCATAGGTATGCGCAAATAATCTCGAAAAGAAAAAAATTTTTTTTCGAAGTTTGGAAACTTCGTTAGAATCACTTTTTTTCCGTTCTTATTTGAGATAACTGGTTCTCTTTCATTATACTAGTTTGATAGCCTCAGACAAGCATATTATGCGCAAAGAATCTTGAAAAGATAAAAATTTTTTTTCGAAGTTTGGAAACTTCCTTAGAATCACTTTCTTTCCATTCTTATTTGAGGTAACTTGTTCTCTTTCATTATACTTGTTTGATAGCCTTAGACAAGCATATTATGCGCAAAGAATCTCGAAAAGAAAAAAATTTTTTTTCGAAGTTTGGAAACTTCGTTAGAATCACTTTTTTTCCGTTCTTATTTAAGATTACTGGTTCTCTTTCATTATACTAGTTTGATAGCCTCAGACAAGCATATTATGCGCAAAGAATCTCGAAAAGAAAAAAATTTTTTTCGAAGTTTGGAAACTTCGTTAGAATCACTTTTTTTCCGTTCTTATTTGAGATAACTTGTTCTCTTTAATTAAACTAGTTTGATAGCCTTAGACAAGCATATTATGCGCAAAGAATATCGAAAAGAAAAAAATTTTTTTTCGAAGTTTGGAAACTATGTTAGAATCACTTTTTTTCCGTTCTTATTTGAGATTACTGGTTCTCTTTCATTATAGTAGTTTGATAGCCTCAGAAAAGCATAAGAATCTCGAAAAGAAAAAAATTTTTTTTCCAAGTTTTGAAACGTCGTTTGAATCACTTTTTTCCGTTCTTATTTGAGATTACTGGTTCTCTTTCTTTACTAGTTTGATAGCCTCAGTAAAGCATATTATGCGCAAAGAATCTGGAAAAGAAAAAAAATTTTTTTCGAAGTTTGGAAACTTCGTTAGAATCACTTTTTTTCCGTTCTTATTTGAGATAACTGGTTCTCTTTCATTATACTAGTTTGATAGCCTCAGACAAGCATATTATGCGCAAAGAATCTTGAAAAGATAAAAATTTTTTTTCGAAGTTTGGAAACTTCCTTAGAATCACTTTCTTTCCATTCTTATTTGAGGTAACTTGTTCTCTTTCATTATACTTGTTTGATAGCCTTAGACAAGCATATTATGCGCAAAGAATCTCGAAAAGAAAAAAATTTTTTTTCGAAGTTTGGAAACTTCGTTAGAATCACTTTTTTTCCGTTCTTATTTAAGATTACTGGTTCTCTTTCATTATACTAGTTTGATAGCCTCAGACAAGCATATTATGCGCAAAGAATCTCGAAAAGAAAAAAATTTTTTTCGAAGTTTGGAAACTTCGTTAGAATCACTTTTTTTCCGTTCTTATTTGAGATAACTTGTTCTCTTTAATTAAACTAGTTTGATAGCCTTAGACAAGCATATTATGCGCAAAGAATATCGAAAAGAAAAAAATTTTTTTTCGAAGTTTGGAAACTATGTTAGAATCACTTTTTTTCCGTTCTTATTTGAGATTACTGGTTCTCTTTCATTATAGTAGTTTGATAGCCTCAGAAAAGCATAAGAATCTCGAAAAGAAAAAAATTTTTTTTCCAAGTTTTGAAACGTCGTTTGAATCACTTTTTTCCGTTCTTATTTGAGATTACTGGTTCTCTTTCTTTACTAGTTTGATAGCCTCAGTAAAGCATATTATGCGCAAAGAATCTGGAAAAGAAAAAAAATTTTTTTCGAAGTTTGGAAACGTCGTTTGAATCACTTTTTTCCGTTCTTATTTGAGATTACTGGTTCTCTTTCATGATAGTAGTTTGATAGCCTCAGAAAAGCATATTATGCACAAAGAATCTCGAAAAGAAAAAAATTTTTTTTCGAAGTTTGGAAACGTCGTTTGAATCACTTTTTTCCGTTCTTATTTTAGATAACTGGTTCTCTTTCATTATACTAGTTTGATGGCCTCAGTAAAGCATATTATGCGCAAAGAATCTAGAAAAGAAAAAAAAATTTTTTCGAAGTTTGGAAACGTCGTTTGAATCACTTTTTTCCGTTCTTATTTGAGATTACTGGTTCTCTTTCATTATAGTAGTTTGATAGCCTCAGAAAAGCATATTATGCACAAAGAATCTCGAAAAGAAAAAAATTTTTTTTCGAAGTTTGGAAACGTTGTTTGAATCACTTTTTTCCGTTCTTATTTGAGATTACTGGTTCTCTTTCATTATACTAGTTTGATAGCCTCAGAAAAGCATATTATGCACAAAGAATCTCGAAAAGAAAAAAATTTTTTTTCGAAGTTTGGAAACTTCGTTTGAATCACTTTTTTTCCGTTCTTATTTGAGATAACTGGTTCTCTTTCATTACACTAGTTTGATAGCCTCAGTAAAGCATATTATGCACAAAGAATCGCGAAAAGAAAAAAAATTTTTTTCGAAGTTTGGAAACTTTCTTAGAATCACTTTTTTTCCGTTCTTATTTGAGATAACTGGTTCTCTTTCATTATACTAGTTTGGTAGCCTCAGTAAAGCATATTATGCGCGAAGAATCTGGAAAAGAAAAAAAATTTTTTTCGAAGTTTGGAAACTTCATTAGAATCACTTTTTTTCCGTTCTTATTTGAGATAACTGGTTCTCTTTCATTATACTAGTTTGGTAGCCTCAGTAAAGCATATTATGCCCAAAGAATCTGGAAAAGAAAAAAAATTTTTTTCGAAGTTTGGAAACTTCGTTTGAATCACTTTTTTTCCGTTCTTATTTGAGATAACTGGTTCTCTTTCATTATACTAGTTTGATAGCCTCAGAAAAGCATATTATGCGCAAAGAATCTCGAAAAGAAAAAAATTTTTTTTCGAAGTTTGGAAACTTCGTTTGAATCACTTTTTTTCCGTTCTTATTTGAGATAACTTGTTCTCTTTCATTATACTAGTTTGATAGCCTTAGACAAGCATATTATGCGCAAAGAATCTCGAAAAGAAAAAAATTTTTTTTCGAAGTTTGGAAACTTCGTTAGAATCACTTTTTTTCCGTTCTTATTTGAGATAACTGGTTCTCTTTCGTTATACTAGTTTGATAGCCTCAGAAAAACATAGGTATGCGCAAAGAATCTCGAAAAGAAAAAAATTTTTTTTCGAAGTTTGGAAACTTCGTTAGAATCACTTTTTTTCCGTTCTTATTTGAGATAACTGGTTCTCTTTCATTATACTAGTTTGATAGCCTCAGACAAGCATATTATGCGCAAAGAATCTCGAAAAAAAAAAATTTTTTTTCGAAGTTTGGAAACTTCGTTAGAATCACTTTTTTTCCGTTCTTATTTGAGATAACTGGTTCTCTTTCATTATACTAGTTTGATAGCCTTAGACAAGCATATTATGCGCAAAGAATCTCGAAAAGAAAAAAATTTTTTTTCGAAGTTTGGAAACTTCCTTAGAATCACTTTTTTTCCATTCCTATTTGAGATAACTTGTTCTCTTTCATTATACTAGTTTGATAGCCTTAGACAAGCATATTATGCGCAAAGAATCTCGAAAAGAAAAAAATTTTTTTTCGAAGTTTGGAAACTTCGTTAGAATCACTTTTTTTCCGTTCTTATTTAAGATAACTTGTTCTCTTTCATTATACTATTTGATAGCCTTAGACAAGCATATTATGCGCAAAGAATCTCGAAAAGAAAAAAATTTTTTTTCGAAGTTTGGAAACTTCGTTAGAATCACTTTTTTTCCATTCCTATTTGAGATAACTTGTTCTCTTTCATTATACTAGTTTGATAGCCTTAGACAAGCATATTATGCGCAAAGAATCTCGAAAAGAAAAAAATTTTTTTTCGAAGTTTGGAAACTTCGTTAGAATCACTTTTTTTCCGTTCTTATTTAAGATAACTTGTTCTCTTTCATTATACTATTTGATAGCCTTAGACAAGCATATTATGCGCAAAGAATCTCGAAAAGAATAAAATTTTTTTTCCAAGTTTGGAAAGTTCGTTAGAATCACTTTTTTTCCGTTCTTATTTGAGATAACTGGTTCTCTTTCATTATACTAGTTTGATAGCCTCAGACAAGCATATTATGCGCAAAGAATGTCGAAAAGAAAAAATTTTTTTCGAAGTTTGGAAACTTCCTTAGAATCACTTTTTTTCCATTCTTATTTGAGATAACTTGTTCTCTATCATTATACTTGTTTGATAGCCTTAGACAAGCATATTATGCGCAAAGAATCTGGAAAAGAGAAAAATTTTTTTTCGAAGTTTGGAAACTTCGTTAGAATCACTTTTTTTCCGTTCTTATATAAGATTACTGGTTCTCTTTCATTATACTAGTTTGATAGCTTCAGACAAGCATATTATGCGCAAAGAATCTCGAAAAGAAAAAAATTTTTTTTCGAAGTTTGGAAACTTCGTTAGAATCACTTTTTTTCCGTTCTTATTTGAGATAACTTGTTCTCTTTCATTATACTAGTTTGATAGCCTTAGACAAGCATATTATGCGCAAAGAATCTCGAAAAGAAAAAAATTTTTTTTCGAAGTTTGGAAACTTCGTTAGAATCACTTTTTTTCCGTTCTTATTTAAGATTACTGGTTCTTTTTCATTATACTAGTTTGATAGCCTCAGACAAGCATATTATGCGCAAAGAATCTCGAAAAGAAAAAAAATTTTTTTCGAAGTTTGGAAACTTCCTTAGAATCACTTTTTTTCCATTCTTATTTGAGATAACTTGTTCTCTTTCATTATACTTGTTTGATAGCCTTAGACAAGCATATTATGCGCAAAGAATCTCGAAAAGAAAAAAATTTTTTTTCGAAGTTTGGAAACTTCGTTAGAATCACTTTTTTTCCGTTCTTATTTAAGATTACTGGTTCTCTTTCATTATACTAGTTTGATAGCCTCAGACAAGCATATTATGCGCAAAGAATCTCGAAAAGAAAAAAATTTTTTTTCGAAGTTTGGAAACTTCGTTAGAATCACTTTTTTTCCGTTCTTATTTGAGATAACATGTTCTCTTTCATTATACTAGTTTGATAGTCTTAGACAAGCATATTATGCGCAAAGAATCTCGAAAAGAACAAAATTTTTTTTCGAAGTTTGGAAACTTCGTTAGAATCACTTTTTTTCCGTTCTTATTTAAGATTACTGGTTCTCTTTCATTATACTGGTTTGATAGCCTCAGACAAGCATATTATGCGCAAAGAATCTCGAAAAGAAAAAAATTTTATTTCGAAGTTTGGAAACTTCGTTTGAATCACTTTTTTTCCGTTCTTATTTGAGATAACTGGTTCTCTTTCATTATACTAGTTTGATAGCCTCAGAAAAGCATATTATGCGCAAAGAATCTCTAAAAGAAAAAAATTTTTTTTCGAAGTTTGGAAACTTCGTTAGAATCACTTTTTTTCCGTTCTTATTTGAGATAACTGGTTCTCTTTCATTATACTAGTTTGATAGCCTCAGAAAAGCATAGGTATGCGCAAAGAATCTCGAAAAGAAAAAAATTTTTTTTCGAAGTTTGGAAACTTCGTTAGAATCACTTTTTTCCGTTCTTATTTGAGATAACTTGTTCTCTTTCATTATACTTGCTTGATAGCCTTAGACAAGCATATTATGCGCAAAGAATCTCGAAAAGAAAAAAATTTTTTTTCGAAGTTTGGAAACTTCGTTAGAATCACTTTTTTTCCGTTCTTATTTAAGATTACTGGTTCTCTTTCATTATACTAGTTTGATAGCCTCAGACAAGCATATTATGCGCAAAGAATCTCGAAAAGAAAAAAATTTTTTTTCGAAGTTTGGAAACTTCGTTAGAATCACTTTTTTCCCGTTCCTATTTGAGATAACTTGTTCTCTTTCATTATACTAGTTTGATAGCCTTAGACAAGCATATTATGCGCAAAGAATCTCGAAAAGAAAAAAATTTTTTTTGAAGTTTGGAAACTTCGTTAGAATCACTTTTTTTCCGTTCTTATTTGAGATAACTGGTTCTCTTACATTATACTAGTTTGATAGACTGAGACAAGCATATTATGCGCAAAGAATCTCGAAAAGAAAAAAATTTTTTTTCGAAGTTTGGAAACTTCGTTAGAATCACTTTTTTTCCGTTCTTATTTGACATAACTGGTTCTCTTTCATTATACTAGTTTGATAGCCTCAGACAAGCATATTATGCGCAAAGAATCTCGAAAAGAAAAAAATTTTTTTTCGAAGTTTGGAAACTTCGTTAGAATCACTTTTTTTCCGTTCTTATTTGAGATAACTGGTTCTCTTTCATTATACTAGTTTGATAGCCTCAGACAAGCATATTATGCGCAAAGAATCTCGAAAAGAAAAAAATTTTTTTTCGAAGTTTGGAAACTTCCTTAGAATCACTTTCTTTCCATTCTTATTTGAGGTAACTTGTTCTCTTTCATTATACTAGTTTGATAGCCTTAGACAAGCATATTATGCGCAAAGAATCTCGAAAAGAAAAAAATTTTTTTCGAAGTTTGGAAACTTCGTTAGAATCACTTTTTTTCCGTTCTTATTTCAGATAACTTGTTCTCTTTCATTATACTAGTTTGATAGCCTTAGACAAGCATATTATGCGCAAAGAATCTCGAAAAGAAAAAAAATTTTTTTCGAAGTTTGGAAACTTCGTTAGAATCAATTTTTTTCCGTTCTTATTTGAGATAACTGGTTCTCTTTCATTATACTAGTTTGATAGCCTCAGACAAGCATATTATGCGCAAAGAATCTCGAAAAGAAAAAAATTTTTTTTCGAAGTTTGGAAACTTCGTTAGAATCACTTTTTTTCCGTTGTTATTTGAGATAACTTGTTCTCTTTCATTATACTAGTTTGATAGCCTTAGACAAGCATATTATGCGCAAAGAATTTCGAAAAGAAAAAAATTTTTTTTCGAAGTTTGGACACTTCGTTTGAATCACTTTTTTTCCGTTCTTATTTGAGATAACTGGTTCTCTTTCATTATACTAGTTTGATAGCCTCAGTAAAGGATATTATGCACAAAGAATCGCGAAAAGAAAAAAAATTTTTTTCGAAGTTTGGAAACTTCATTAGAATCACTTTTTTACCGTTCTTATTTGAGATAACTGGTTCTCTTTCATTATACTAGTTTGATAGCCTCAGTAAAGCATATTATGCGCAAAGAATCTGGAAAAGAAAAAAAATTTTTTTCGAAGTTTGGAAACGTCGTTTGAATCACTTTTTTCCGTTCTTATTTGAGATTACTGGTTCTCTTTCATTATAGTAGTTTGATAGCCTCAGAAAAGCATATTATGCACAAAGAATCTCGAAAAGAAAAAAATTTTTTTTCGAAGTTTGGAAACGTCGTTTGAATCACTTTTTTCCGTTCTTATTTTAGATAACTGGTTCTCTTTCATTATACTAGTTTGATGGCCTCAGTAAAGCATATTATGCGCAAAGAATCTGGAAAAGAAAAAAAATTTTTTTCGAAGTTTGGAAACGTCGTTTGAATCACTTTTTTCCGTTCTTATTTGAGATTACTGGTTCTCTTTCATTATAGTAGTTTGATAGCCTCAGAAAAGCATATTATGCACAAAGAATCTCGAAAAGAAAAAAATTTTTTTTCGAAGTTTGGAAACGTCGTTTGAATCACTTTTTTCCGTTCTTATTTGAGATTACTGGTTCTCTTTCATTATACTAGTTTGATAGCCTCAGAAAAGCATATTATGCACAAAGAATCTCGAAAAGAAAAAAAATTTTTTTTCGAAGTTTGGAAACTTCGTTTGAATCACTTTTTTTCCGTTCTTATTTGAGATAACTGGTTCTCTTTCATTACACTAGTTTGATAGCCTCAGTAAAGCATATTATGCACAAAGAATCGCGAAAAGAAAAAAAATTTTTTTCGAAGTTTGGAAACTTTCTTAGAATCACTTTTTTTCCGTTCTTATTTGAGATAACTGGTTCTCTTTCATTATACTAGTTTGGTAGCCTCAGTAAAGCATATTATGCGCAAAGAATCTGGAAAAGAAAAAAAATTTTTTTCGAAGTTTGTAAACTTCATTAGTATCACTTTTTTTCCGTTCTTATTTGAGATAACTGGTTCTCTTTCATTATACTAGTTTGGTAGCCTCAGTAAAGCATATTATGCCCAAAGAATCTGGAAAAGAAAAAAAATTTTTTTCGAAGTTTGGAAACTTCGTTTGAATCACTTTTTTTCCGTTCTTATTTGAGATAACTGGTTCTCTTTCATTATACTAGTTTGATAGCCTCAGAAAAGCATATTATGCGCAAAGAATCTCGAAAAGAAAAAAATTTTTTTTCGAAGTTTGAAAACTTCGTTTGAATCACTTTTTTTCCCTTCTTATTTGAGATAACTGGTTCTCTTTCATTATACTAGTTTGATAGCCTCAATAAAGCATATTATGCCCAAAGAATCTCGAAAAGAAAAAAAAATTTTTTCGAAGTTTAGAAACTTCATTAGAATCACTTTTTTTCCGTTCTTATTTGAGATAACTGGTTCTCTTTCATTATACTAGTTTGATAGCCTCAGTAAAGCATATTATGCACAAAGAATCGCGAAAAGAAAAAAAAATTTTTTCGAAGTTTGGAAACTTCGTTTGAATCACTTTTTTTCCGTTCTTATTTGAGATAACTTGTTCTCTTTCATTATACTAGTTTGATAGCCTTAGACAAGCATATTATGCGCAAAGAATCTCGAAAAGAAAAAAATTTTTTTTCGAAGTTTGGAAACTTCGTTAGAATCACTTTTTTTCCGTTCTTATTTGAGATAACTGGTTCTCTTTCATTATACTAGTTTGATAGCCTCAGACAAGCATATTATGCGCAAAGAATCTCGAAAAGAAAAAAATTTTTTTTCGAAGTTTGGAAACTTCGTTAGAATCACTTTTTTTCCGTTCTTATTTGAGATAACTTGTTCTCTTTCATTATACTTGTTTGATAGCCTTAGACAAGCATATTATGCGCAAAGAATCTCGAAAAGAAAAAAATTTTTTTTCGAAGTTTGGAAACTTCGTTAGAATCACTTTTTATTCCGTTCTTATTTGAGATCACTGGTTCTCTTTCATTATACTAGTTTGATAGCCTCAGACAAGCATATTATGCGCAAAGAATCTCGAAAAGAAAAAAATTTTTTTTCGAAGTTTGGAAACTTCGTTAGAATCACTTTTTTTCCGTTCTTATTTAAGATAACTTGTTCTCTTTCATTATACTATTTGATAGCCTTAGACAAGCATATTATGCGCAAAGAATCTCGAAAAGAAAAAAATTTTTTTTCGAAGTTTGGAAACTTCGTTAGAATCACTTTTTTCCGTTCTTATTTGAGATAACTGGTTCTCTTTCATTATACTAGTTTGATAACCTCAGACAAGCATATTATGCGCAAAGAATCTCGAAAAGAAAAAATTTTTTTCGAAGTTTGGAAACTTCCTTAGAATCACTTTTTTTCCATTCTTATTTGAGATAACTTGTTCTCTTTCATTATACTTGTTTGATAGCCTTAGACAAGCATATTATGCGCAAAGAATCTCGAAAAGAAAAAAATTTTTTTCGAAGTTTGGAAACTTCGTTAGAATCACTTTTTTTCCGTTCTTATTTAAGATTACTGGTTCTCTTTCATTATACTAGTTTGATAGCTTCAGACAAGCATATTATGCGCAAAGAATCTCGAAAAGAAAAAAATTTTTTTTCGAAGTTTGGAAACTTCGTTAGAATCACTTTTTTTCCGTTCTTATTTGAGATAACTTGTTCTCTTTCATTATACTAGTTTGATAGCCTTAGACAAGCATATTATGCGCAAAGAATCTCGAAAAGAAAAAAATTTTTTTTCGAAGTTTGGAAACTTCGTTAGAATCACTTTTTTTCCGTTCTTATTTAAGATTACTGGTTCTTTTTCATTATACTAGTTTGATAGCCTCAGACAAGCATATTATGCGCAAAGAATCTCGAAAAGAAAAAAAATTTTTTTCGAAGTTTGGAAACTTCCTTAGAATCACTTTTATTCCATTCTTATTTGAGATAACTTGTTCTCTTTCATTATACTTGTTTGATAGCCTTAGACAAGCATATTATGCGCAAAGAATCTCGAAAAGAAAAAAATTTTTTTTCGAAGTTTGGAAACTTCGTTAGAATCACTTTTTTTCCGTTCTTATTTAAGATTACTGGTTCTCTTTCATTATACTAGTTTGATAGCCTCAGACAAGCATATTATGCGCAAAGAATCTCGAAAAGAAAAAAATTTTTTTTCGAAGTTTGGAAACTTCGTTAGAATCACTTTTTTTCCGTTCTTATTTGAGATAACTTGTTCTCTTTCATTATACTAGTTTGATAGTCTTAGACAAGCATATTATGCGCAAAGAATCTCGAAAAGAAAAAAATTTTTTTTCGAAGTTTGGAAACTTCGTTAGAATCACTTTTTTCCGTTCTTATTTGAGATAACTGGTTCTCTTTCATTATACTAGTTTGATAGCCTCAGACAAGCATATCATGCGCAAAGAATCTCGTAAAGAAAAAAATTTTTTTTCGAAGTTTGGTAACTTCCTTAGAATCACTTTTTTTCCATTCTTATTTGAGATAACTTGTTCTCTTTCATTATACTTGTTTGATAGCCTTAGACAAGCATATTATGCGCAAAGAATCTCGAAAAGAAAAAAATTTTTTTTCGAAGTTTGGAAACTTCGTTAGAATCACTTTTTTTCCGTTCTTATTTAAGATTACTGGTTCTCTTTCATTATACTAGTTTGATAGCCTCAGACAAGCATATTATGCGCAAAGAATCTCGAAAAGAAAAAAATGTTTTTTCGAAGTTTGGAAACTTCGTTAGAATCACTTTTTTCCCGTTCTTATTTGAGATAACTTGTTCTCTTTCATTATACTAGTTTGATAGCCTTAGACAAGCATATTATGCGCAAAGAATCTCGAAAAGAAAAAATTTTTTTTTGAAGTTTGGAAACTTCGTTAGAATCACTTTTTTTCCGTTCTTATTTGAGATAACTGGTTCTCTTACATTATACTAGTTTGATAGATTGAGACAAGCATATTATGCGCAAAGAATCTCGAAAAGAAAAAAATTTTTTTTCGAAGTTGGAAACTTCGTTAGAATCACTTTTTTTCCGTTCTTATTTGACATAACCGGTTCTCTTTCATTATACTAGTTTGATAGCCTCAGACAAGCATATTATGCGCAAAGAATCTCGAAAAGAAAAAAATTTTTTTTCGAAGTTTGGAAACTTCGTTAGAATCACTTTTTTTCCGTTCTTATTTGAGATAACTGGTTCTCTTTCATTATACTAGTTTGATAGCCTCAGACAAGCATATTATGCGCAAAGAATCTCGAAAAGAAAAAAATTTTTTTTCGAAGTTTGGAAACTTCCTTAGAATCACTTTCTTTCCATTCTTATTTGAGGTAACTTGTTCTCTTTCATTATACTTGTTTGATAGCCTTAGACAAGCATATTATGCGCAAAGAATCTCGAAAAGAAAAAAATTTTTTTTCGAAGTTTGGAAACTTCGTTAGAATCACTTTTTTTCCGTTCTTATTTGAGATAACTTGTTCTCTTTCATTATACTAGTTTGATAGCCTTAGACAAGCATATTATGCGCAAAGAATTACGAAAAAAAAAAATTTTTTTTCGAAGTTTGGAAACTTCGTTAGAATCACTTTTTTTCCGTTCTTATTTCAGATTACTGGTTCTCTTTCATTATACTAGTTTGATAGCCTCAGACAAGCATATTATGCGCAAAGAATCTCGAAAAGAAAAAAATTTTTTTTCGAAGTTTGGAAACTTCGTTAGAATCACTTTTTTTCCGTTCTTATTTCAGATAACTTGTTCTCTTTCATTATACTAGTTTGATAGCCTTAGACAAGCATATTATTCGCAAAGAATCTCGAAAAGAAAAAAAATTTTTTTCGAAGTTTGGAAACTTCGTTAGAATCACTTTTTTTCCGTTCTTATTTGAGATAACTGGTTCTCTTTCATTATACTAGTTTGATAGCCTCAGACAAGCATATTATGCGCAAAGAATCTCGAAAAGAAAAAAATTTTTTTTCGAAGTTTGGAAACTTCGTTAGAATCACTTTTTTTCCGTTCTTATTTGAGATAACTTGTTCTCTTTCATTATACTAGTTTGATAGCCTTAGACAAGCATATTATGCGCAAAGAATTTCGAAAAGAAAAAAATTTTTTTTCGAAGTTTGGAAACTTCGTTAGAATCACTTTTTTTCCGTTCTTATTTAAGATTACTGGTTCTCTTTCATTATACTAGTTTGATAGCCTCAGACAAGCATATTATGCAAAAGAATCTCGAAAAGAAAAAAATTTTATTTCGAAGTTTGGAAACTTCGTTAGAATCACTTTTTTTCCGTTCTTATTTGAGATAACTGGTTCTCTTTCATTATACTAGTTTGATAGCCTCAGAAAAGCATATTATGCGCTAAGAATCTCTAAAAGAAAAAAATTTTTTTTCGAAGTTTGGAAACTTCGTTAGAATCACTTTTTTTCCGTTCTTATTTGAGATAACTGGTTCTCTTTCATTATACTAGTTTGATAGCCTCAGAAAAGCATAGGTATGCGCAAAGAATCTCGAAAAGAAAGAAATTCTTTTTCGAAGTTTGGAAACTTCGTTAGAATCACTTTTTTTCCGTTCTTATTTAAGATTACTGGTTCTTTTTCATTATACTAGTTTGATAGCCTCAGACAAGCATATTATGCGCAAAGAATCTCGAAAAGATAAATATTTTATTTCGAAGTTTGAAAACTTCGTTAGAATCACTTTTTTTCCGTTCTTATTTGAGATAACTGGTTCTCTTTCATTATACTAGTTTGATAGCCTCAGAAAAGCATATTATGCGCAAAGAATCTCTAAAAGAAAACATTTTTTTTTCGAAGTTTGGAAACTTCGTTAGAATCACTTTTTTTCCGTTCTTATTTGAGATAACTGGTTCCCTTTCATTATACTAGTTCGATTGCCTCAGAAAAGCATAGGTATGCGCAAATAATATCGAAAAGAAAAAAATTTTTTTTCGAAGTTTGGAAACTTCGTTAGAATCACTTTTTTTCCGTTCTTATTTGAGATAACTGGTTCTCTTTCATTATACTAGTTTGATAGCCTCAGACAAGCATATTATGCGCAAAGAATCTTGAAAAGAAAAAAATTTTTTTTCGAAGTTTGGAAACTTCCTTAGAATCACTTTCTTTCCATTCTTATTTGAGGTAACTTGTTCTCTTTCATTATACTTGTTTGATAGCCTTAGACAAGCATATTATGCGCAAAGAATCTCGAAAAGAAAAAAATTTTTTTCGAAGTTTGGAAACTTCGTTAGAATCACTTTTTTTCCGTTCTTATTTAAGATTACTGGTTCTCTTTCATTATACTAGTTTGATAGCCTCAGACAAGCATATTATGCGCAAAGAATCTCGAAAAGAAAAAAATTTTTTTCGAAGTTTGGAAACTTCGTTAGAATCACTTTTTTTCCGTTCTTATTTGAGATAACTTGTTCTCTTTAATTATACTAGTTTGATAGCCTTAGACAAGCATATTATGCGCAAAGAATATCGAAAAGAAAAAAATTTTTTTTCGAAGTTTGGAAACTACGTTAGAATCACTTTTTTTCCGTTCTTATTTGAGATAACTGGTTCTCTTTCATTATACTAGTTTGATAGCCTCAGACAAGCATATTATGCGCAAAGAATCTCGAAAAGAAAAAATTTTTTTTCGAAGTTTGGAAACTTCCTTAGAATCACTTTTTTTCCATTCTTATTTGAGATAACTTGTTCTCTTTCTCTATACTAGTTTGATAGCCTTAGACAAGCATATTATGCGCAAAGAATCTCGAAAAGAAAAAAATTTTTTTTCGAAGTTTGGAAACTTCGTTAGAATCACTTTTTTTCCGTTCTTATTTAAGATAACTTGTTCTCTCTCATTATACTAGTTTGATAGCCTTAGACAAGCATATTATGCGCAAAGAATCTCGAAAAGAAAAAAAATTTTTTTCGAAGTTTGGAAACTTCGTTAGAATCACTTTTTTTCCGTTCTTATTTGAGATAACTGGTTCTCTTTCATTATACTAGTTTGATTGCCTCAGAAAAGCAAATTATGCGCAAAGAATCTAGAAAAGAAAAAAATTTTTTTTCGAAGATTGGAAACCTCGTTAGAATCACTTTTTTTCCGTTCTTATTTGAGATAACTGGTTCTCTTTCATTATACTAGTTTGATAGCCTCAGAAAAGCATATTATACGGTGAGAATCTCGAAAAAAAAAAAGCTTTTTTCGAAGTTGGAAACTTCATTAGAATCACTTTTTTTCCGTTCTTATTTGAGATAACTGCTTCCTTTTCATTATACTAGTTTGATAGCCTCAGAAAAGCATATTATGCGCAAAGAATCTCGAAAAGAAAAAAATTTTTTTTCGAAGTTTGGAAACTTCTTTAGAATCACTTTTTTTCCATTCTTATTTGAGATAACTGGTAATCTCTCATTATACTAGTTTGATAGCCTCAGACAAGCATATTATGCAAAAGAATCTCGAAAAGAAAAAAATTTTATTTCGAATATTGGAAACTTCGTTTGAATCACTTTTTTTTCCGTTCTTATTTGAGATAACTGGTTCTCTTTCATTATACTAGTTTGATAGCCTCAGAAAAGCATATTATGCGCTAAGAATCTCTAAAAGAAAAAATTTTTTTTTCGAAGTTTGGAAACTTCGTTAGAATCACTTTTTTTCCGTTCTTATTTGAGATAACTGGTTCTCTTTCATTATACTAGTTTGATAGCCTCAGAAAAGCATAGGTATGCGCAAAGAATCTCGAAAAGAAAAAAATTTTTTTTCGAAGTTTGGAAACTTCGTTAGAATCACTTTTTTTCCGTTCTTATTTAAGATTACTGGTTCTTTTTCATTATACTAGTTTGATAGCCTCAGACAAGCATATTATGCGCAAAGAATATCGAAAAGAAAAAAATTTTATTTCGAAGTTTGGAAACTTCGTTAGAATCACTTTTTTTCCGTTCTTATTTGAGATAACTGGTTCTCTTTCATTATACTAGTTTGATAGCCTCAGAAAAGCATATTATGCGCAAAGAATCTCTAAAAGAAAAAATTTTTTTTTCGAAGTTTGGAAACATCGTTAGAATCACTTTTTTTCCGTTCTTATTTGTGATAACTGGTTCTCTTTCATTATACTAGTTTGATTGCCTCAGAAAAGCATAGGTATGTGCAAATAATCTCGAAAAGAAAAAAATTTTTTTTCGAAGTTTGGAAACTTCGTTAGAATCACTTTTTTTCCGTTCTTATTTGAGATAACTGGTTCTCTTTCATTATACTAGTTTGATAGCCTCAGACAAGCATATTATGCGCAAAGAATCTCGAAAAGAAAAAATTTTTTTTCGAAGTTTGGAAACTTCCTTAGAATCACTTTTTTTCCATTCTTATTTGAGATAACTTGTTCTCTTTCATTATACTAGTTTGATAGCCTTAGACAAGCATATTATGCGCAAAGAATCTCGAAAAGAAAAAAATTTTTTTTCGAAGTTTGGAAACTTCGTTAGAATCACTTTTTTTCCGTTCTTATTTAAGATAACTTGTTCTCTTTCATTATACTAGTTTGATAGCCTTAGACAAGCATATTATGCGCAAAGAATCTCGAAAAGAAAAAAAATTTTTTTCTAAGTTTGGAAACTTCGTTAGAATCACTTTTTTTCCGTTCTTATTTGAGATAAATGGTTCTCTTTCATTATACTAGTTTGATAGTCTCAGACAAGCATATTATGCGCAAAGAATCTCGAAAAGAAAAAAATTTTTTTTCGAAGTTTGGAAACTTCGTTAGAATCACTTTTTTTCCATTCTTATTTGAGATAACTTGTTCTCTTTCATTATACTTGTTTGATAGCCTTAGACAAGAATATTATGCGCAAAGAATCTCGAAAAGAAAAAAATTTTTTTTCGAAGTTTGGAAACTTCGTTAGAATCACTTTTTATTCCGTTCTTATTTGAGATAACTGGTTCTCTTTCATTATACTAGTTTGATAGCCTCAGACAAGCATATTATGCGCAAAGAATCTCGAAAAGAAAAAAATTTTTTTTCGAAGTTTGGAAACTTCGTTAGAATCACTTTTTTTCCGTTCTTATTTGAGATAACTTGTTCTCTTTCATTATACTAGTTTGATAGCCTTAGACAAGCATATTATGCGCAAAGAATCTCGAAAAGAAAAAAATTTTTTTTCGAAGTTTGGAAACTTCGTTAGAATCACTTTTTTTCCGTTCTTATTTGAGATAACTGGTTCTCTTTCATTATACTAGTTTGATAGCCTCAGAAAAGCATATTATGCGCAAAGAATCTAGAAAAGAAAAAAATTTTTTTTCGAAGATTGGAAACCTCGTTAGAATCACTTTTTTTCCGTTCTTATTTGAGATAACTGGTTCTCTTTCATTATACTAGTTTGATAGCCTTAGACAAGCATATTATGCGCAAAGAATCTCGAAAAGAAAAAAAATTTTTTTCGAAGTTTGGAAACTTCCTTAGAATCACTTTTTTTCCATTCCTATTTGAGATAACTTGTTCTCTTTCATTATACTAGTTTGATAGCCTTAGACAAGCATATTATGCGCAAAGAATCTCGAAAAGAAAAAAATTTTTTTTCGAAGTTTGGAAACTTTGTTAGAATCACTTTTTTCCGTTCTTATTTGAGATAACTGGTTCTCTTTCATTATACTAGTTTGATAGCCTCAGACAAGCATATTATGCGCAAAGAATCTCGAAAAGAAAAAATTTTTTTCGAAGTTTGGAAACTTCCTTAGAATCACTTTTTTTCCATTCTTATTTGAGATAACTTGTTCTCTTTCATTATACTTGTTTGATAGCCTTAGACAAGCATATTATGCGCAAAGAATCTCGAAAAGAAAAAAATTTTTTTTCGAAGTTTGGAAACTTCGTTAGAATCACTTTTTTTCCGTTCTTATTTAAGATTACTGGTTCTCTTTCATTATACTAGTTTGATAGCTTCAGACAAGCATATTATGCGCAAAGAATCTCGAAAAGAAAAAAATTTTTTTCGAAGTTTGGAAACTTCGTTAGAATCACTTTTTTTCCGTTCTTATTTGAGATAACTTGTTCTCTTTCATTATACTAGTTTGATAGCCTTAGACAAGCATATTATGCGCAAAGAAGCTCGAAAAGAAAAAAAATTTTTTTCGAAGTTTGGAAACTTCGTTAGAATCACTTTTTTTCCGTTCTTATTTAATATTACTGGTTCTCTTTCATTATACTAGTTTGATAGCCTCAGACAAGCATATTATGCGCAAAGAATCTCGAAAAGAAAAAAATTTTTTTCGAAGTTTGGAAACTTCCTTAGAATCACTTTTTTTCCATTCTTATTTGAGATAACTTGTTCTCTTTCATTATACTTGTTTGATAGCCTTAGACAAGAATATTATGCGCAAAGAATCTCGAAAAGAAAAAAATTTTTTTTCGAAGTTTGGAAACTTCGTTAGAATCACTTTTTATTCCGTTCTTATTTGAGATAACTGGTTCTCTTTCATTATACTAGTTTGGTAGCCTCAGACAAGCATATTATGCGCAAAGAATCTCGAAAAGAAAAAATTTTTTTTTCGAAGTTTGGAAACTTCGTTAGAATCACTTTTTTTCCGTTCTTATTTGAGATAACTTGTTCTCTTTCATTATACTAGTTTGATAGCCTTAGACAAGCATATTATGCGCAAAGAATCTCGAAAAGAAAAAAATTTTTTTTCGAAGTTTGGAAACTTCGTTAGAATCACTTTTTTTCCGTTCTTATTTGAGATAACTGGTTCTCTTTCATTATACTAGTTTGATAGTCTCAGACAAGCATATTATGCGCAAAGAATCTCGAAAAGAAAAAAATTTTTTTTCGAAGTTTGGAAACTTCGTTAGAATCACTTTTTTTCCATTCTTATTTGAGATAACTTGTTCTCTTTCATTATACTTGTTTGATAGCCTTAGACAAGAATATTATGCGCAAAGAATCTCGAAAAGAAAAAAATTTTTTTTCGAAGTTTGGAAACTTCGTTAGAATCACTTCTTATTCCGTTCTTATTTGAGATAACTGGTTCTCTTTCATTATACTAGTTTGATAGCCTCAGACAAGCATATTATGCGCAAAGAATCTCGAAAAGAAAAAAATTTTTTTTCGAAGTTTGGAAACTTCGTTAGAATCACTTTTTTTCCGTTCTTATTTGAGATAACTTGTTCTCTTTCATTATACTAGTTTGATAGCCTTAGACAAGCATATTATGCGCAAAGAATCTCGAAAAGAAAAAAATTTTTTTTCGAAGTTTGGAAACTTCGTTAGAATCACTTTTTTTCCGTTCTTATTTGAGATAACTGGTTCTCTTTCATTATACTAGTTTGATAGCCTCAGAAAAGCATATTATGCGCAAAGAATCTAGAAAAGAAAAAAATTTTTTTTCGAAGATTGGAAACCTCGTTAGAATCACTTTTTTTCCGTTCTTATTTGAGATAACTGGTTCTCTTTCATTATACTAGTTTGATAGCCTTAGACAAGCATATTATGCGCAAAGAATCTCGAAAAGAAAAAAAATTTTTTTCGAAGTTTGGAAACTTCCTTAGAATCACTTTTTTTCCATTCCTATTTGAGATAACTTGTTCTCTTTCATTATACTAGTTTGATAGCCTTAGACAAGCATATTATGCGCAAAGAATCTCGAAAAGAAAAAAAATTTTTTTCTAAGTTTGGAAACTTCGTTAGAATCACTTTTTTTCCGTTCTTATTTGAGATAACTGGTTCTCTTTCATTATACTAGTTTGATAGTCTCAGACAAGCATATTATGCGCAAAGAATCTCGAAAAGAAAAAAATTTTTTTTCGAAGTTTGGAAACTTCGTTAGAATCACTTTTTTTCCATTCTTATTTGAGATAACTTGTTCTCTTTCATTATACTTGTTTGATAGCCTTAGACAAGAATATTATGCGCAAAGAATCTCGAAAAGAAAAAAATTTTTTTTCGAAGTTTGGAAACTTCGTTAGAATCACTTTTTATTCCGTTCTTATTTGAGATAACTGGTTCTCTTTCATTATACTAGTTTGATAGCCTCAGACAAGCATATTATGCGCAAAGAATCTCGAAAAGAAAAAAATTTTTTTTCGAAGTTTGGAAACTTCGTTAGAATCACTTTTTTTCCGTTCTTATTTGAGATAACTTGTTCTCTTTCATTATACTAGTTTGATAGCCTTAGACAAGCATATTATGCGCAAAGAATCTCGAAAAGAAAAAAATTTTTTTTCGAAGTTTGGAAACTTCGTTAGAATCACTTTTTTTCCGTTCTTATTTGAGATAACTGGTTCTCTTTCATTATACTAGTTTGATAGCCTCAGAAAAGCATATTATGCGCAAAGAATCTAGAAAAGAAAAAAATTTTTTTTCGAAGATTGGAAACCTCGTTAGAATCACTTTTTTTCCGTTCTTATTTGAGATAACTGGTTCTCTTTCATTATACTAGTTTGATAGCCTTAGACAAGCATATTATGCGCAAAGAATCTCGAAAAGAAAAAAAATTTTTTTCGAAGTTTGGAAACTTCCTTAGAATCACTTTTTTTCCATTCCTATTTGAGATAACTTGTTCTCTTTCATTATACTAGTTTGATAGCCTTAGACAAGCATATTATGCGCAAAGAATCTCGAAAAGAAAAAAATTTTTTTTCGAAGTTTGGAAACTTTGTTAGAATCACTTTTTTCCGTTCTTATTTGAGATAACTGGTTCTCTTTCATTATACTAGTTTGATAGCCTCAGACAAGCATATTATGCGCAAAGAATCTCGAAAAGAAAAAATTTTTTTCGAAGTTTGGAAACTTCCTTAGAATCACTTTTTTTCCATTCTTATTTGAGATAACTTGTTCTCTTTCATTATACTTGTTTGATAGCCTTAGACAAGCATATTATGCGCAAAGAATCTCGAAAAGAAAAAAATTTTTTTTCGAAGTTTGGAAACTTCGTTGGAATCACTTTTTTTCCGTTCTTATTTAAGATTACTGGTTCTCTTTCATTATACTAGTTTGATAGCTTCAGACAAGCATATTATGCGCAAAGAATCTCGAAAAGAAAAAAATTTTTTTCGAAGTTTGGAAACTTCGTTAGAATCACTTTTTTTCCGTTCTTATTTGAGATAACTTGTTCTCTTTCATTATACTAGTTTGATAGCCTTAGACAAGCATATTATGCGCAAAGAAGCTCGAAAAGAAAAAAAATTTTTTTCGAAGTTTGGAAACTTCGTTAGAATCACTTTTTTTCCGTTCTTATTTAATATTACTGGTTCTTTTTCATTATACTAGTTTGATAGCCTCAGACAAGCATATTATGCGCAAAGAATCTCGAAAAGAAAAAAATTTTTTTCGAAGTTTGGAAACTTCCTTAGAATCACTTTTTTTCCATTCTTATTTGAGATAACTTGTTCTCTTTCATTATACTTGTTTGATAGCCTTAGACAAGAATATTATGCGCAAAGAATCTCGAAAAGAAAAAAATTTTTTTTCGAAGTTTGGAAACTTCGTTAGAATCACTTTTTATTCCGTTCTTATTTGAGATAACTGGTTCTCTTTCATTATACTAGTTTGGTAGCCTCAGACAAGCATATTATGCGCAAAGAATCTCGAAAAGAAAAAATTTTTTTTTCGAAGTTTGGAAACTTCGTTAGAATCACTTTTTTTCCGTTCTTATTTGAGATAACTTGTTCTCTTTCATTATACTAGTTTGATAGCCTTAGACAAGCATATTATGCGCAAAGAATCTCGAAAAGAAAAAAATTTTTTTTCGAAGTTTGGAAACTTCGTTAGAATCACTTTTTTTCCGTTCTTATTTGAGATAACTGGTTCTCTTTCATTATACTAGTTTGATAGCCTCAGACAAGCATATTATGCGCAAAGAATCTTGAAAAGAAAAAAATTTTTTTTCGAAGTTTGGAAACTTCCTTAGAATCACTTTCTTTCCATTCTTATTTGAGGTAACTTGTTCTCTTTCATTATACTTGTTTGATAGCCTTAGACAAGCATATTATGCGCAAAGAATCTCGAAAAGAAAAAAATTTTTTTCGAAGTTTGGAAACTTCGTTAGAATCACTTTTTTTCCGTTCTTATTTGAGATAACTTGTTCTCTTTCATTATACTAGTTTGATAGCCTTAGACAAGCATATTATGCGCAAAGAATCTCGAAAAGAAAAAAATTTTTTTTCGAAGTTTGGAAACTTCGTTAGAATCACTTTTTTTCCGTTCTTATTTGAGATAACTGGTTCTCTTTCATTATACTAGTTTGATAGCCTCAGAAAAGCATATTATGCGCAAAGAATCTAGAAAAGAAAAAAATTTTTTTTCGAAGATTGGAAACCTCGTTAGAATCACTTTTTTTCCGTTCTTATTTGAGATAACTGGTTCTCTTTCATTATACTAGTTTGATAGCCTTAGACAAGCATATTATGCGCAAAGAATCTCGAAAAGAAAAAAAATTTTTTTCGAAGTTTGGAAACTTCCTTAGAATCACTTTTTTTCCATTCCTATTTGAGATAACTTGTTCTCTTTCATTATACTAGTTTGATAGCCTTAGACAAGCATATTATGCGCAAAGAATCTCGAAAAGAAAAAAAATTTTTTTCTAAGTTTGGAAACTTCGTTAGAATCACTTTTTTTCCGTTCTTATTTGAGATAACTGGTTCTCTTTCATTATACTAGTTTGATAGTCTCAGACAAGCATATTATGCGCAAAGAATCTCGAAAAGAAAAAAATTTTTTTTCGAAGTTTGGAAACTTCGTTAGAATCACTTTTTTTCCATTCTTATTTGAGATAACTTGTTCTCTTTCATTATACTTGTTTGATAGCCTTAGACAAGAATATTATGCGCAAAGAATCTCGAAAAGAAAAAAATTTTTTTTCGAAGTTTGGAAACTTCGTTAGAATCACTTTTTATTCCGTTCTTATTTGAGATAACTGGTTCTCTTTCATTATACTAGTTTGATAGCCTCAGACAAGCATATTATGCGCAAAGAATCTCGAAAAGAAAAAAATTTTTTTTCGAAGTTTGGAAACTTCGTTAGAATCACTTTTTTTCCGTTCTTATTTGAGATAACTTGTTCTCTTTCATTATACTAGTTTGATAGCCTTAGACAAGCATATTATGCGCAAAGAATCTCGAAAAGAAAAAAATTTTTTTTCGAAGTTTGGAAACTTCGTTAGAATCACTTTTTTTCCGTTCTTATTTGAGATAACTGGTTCTCTTTCATTATACTAGTTTGATAGCCTCAGAAAAGCATATTATGCGCAAAGAATCTAGAAAAGAAAAAAATTTTTTTTCGAAGATTGGAAACCTCGTTAGAATCACTTTTTTTCCGTTCTTATTTGAGATAACTGGTTCTCTTTCATTATACTAGTTTGATAGCCTTAGACAAGCATATTATGCGCAAAGAATCTCGAAAAGAAAAAAAATTTTTTTCGAAGTTTGGAAACTTCCTTAGAATCACTTTTTTTCCATTCTTATTTGAGATAACTTGTTCTCTTTCATTATACTTGTTTGATAGCCTTAGACAAGCATATTATGCGCAAAGAATCTCGAAAAGAACAAAATTTTTTTTCGAAGTTTGGAAACTTCGTTGGAATCACTTTTTTTCCGTTCTTATTTAAGATTACTGGTTCTCTTTCATTATACTAGTTTGATAGCTTCAGACAAGCATATTATGCGCAAAGAATCTCGAAAAGAAAAAAATTTTTTTCGAAGTTTGGAAACTTCGTTAGAATCACTTTTTTTCCGTTCTTATTTGAGATAACTTGTTCTCTTTCATTATACTAGTTTGATAGCCTTAGACAAGCATATTATGCGCAAAGAAGCTCGAAAAGAAAAAAAATTTTTTTCGAAGTTTGGAAACTTCGTTAGAATCACTTTTTTTCCGTTCTTATTTAATATTACTGGTTCTTTTTCATTATACTAGTTTGATAGCCTCAGACAAGCATATTATGCGCAAAGAATCTCGAAAAGAAAAAAATTTTTTTCGAAGTTTGGAAACTTCCTTAGAATCACTTTTTTTCCATTCTTATTTGAGATAACTTGTTCTCTTTCATTATACTTGTTTGATAGCCTTAGACAAGAATATTATGCGCAAAGAATCTCGAAAAGAAAAAAATTTTTTTTCGAAGTTTGGAAACTTCGTTAGAATCACTTTTTATTCCGTTCTTATTTGAGATAACTGGTTCTCTTTCATTATACTAGTTTGGTAGCCTCAGACAAGCATATTATGCGCAAAGAATCTCGAAAAGAAAAAATTTTTTTTTCGAAGTTTGGAAACTTCGTTAGAATCACTTTTTTTCCGTTCTTATTTGAGATAACTTGTTCTCTTTCATTATACTAGTTTGATAGCCTTAGACAAGCATATTATGCGCAAAGAATCTCGAAAAGAAAAAAATTTTTTTTCGAAGTTTGGAAACTTCGTTAGAATCACTTTTTTTCCGTTCTTATTTGAGATAACTGGTTCTCTTTCATTATACTAGTTTGATAGCCTCAGACAAGCATATTATGCGCAAAGAATCTCGAAAAGAAAAAAAATTTTTTTCGAAGTTTGGAAACTTCCTTAGAATCACTTTTTTTCCATTCCTATTTGAGATAACTTGTTCTCTTTCATTATACTAGTTTGATAGCCTTAGACAAGCATATTATGCGCAAAGAATCTCGAAAAGAAAAAAAATTTTTTTCTAAGTTTGGAAACTTCGTTAGAATCACTTTTTTTCCGTTCTTATTTGAGATAACTGGTTCTCTTTCATTATACTAGTTTGATAGTCTCAGACAAGCATATTATGCGCAAAGAATCTCGAAAAGAAAAAAATTTTTTTTCGAAGTTTGGAAACTTCGTTAGAATCACTTTTTTTCCATTCTTATTTGAGATAACTTGTTCTCTTTCATTATACTTGTTTGATAGCCTTAGACAAGAATATTATGCGCAAAGAATCTCGAAAAGAAAAAAATTTTTTTTCGAAGTTTGGAAACTTCGTTAGAATCACTTTTTATTCCGTTCTTATTTGAGATAACTGGTTCTCTTTCATTATACTAGTTTGATAGCCTCAGACAAGCATATTATGCGCAAAGAATCTCGAAAAGAAAAAAATTTTTTTTCGAAGTTTGGAAACTTCGTTAGAATCACTTTTTTTCCGTTCTTATTTGAGATAACTTGTTCTCTTTCATTATACTAGTTTGATAGCCTTAGACAAGCATATTATGCGCAAAGAATCTCGAAAAGAAAAAAATTTTTTTTCGAAGTTTGGAAACTTCGTTAGAATCACTTTTTTTCCGTTCTTATTTGAGATAACTGGTTCTCTTTCATTATACTAGTTTGATAGCCTCAGAAAAGCATATTATGCGCAAAGAATCTAGAAAAGAAAAAAATTTTTTTTCGAAGATTGGAAACCTCGTTAGAATCACTTTTTTTCCGTTCTTATTTGAGATAACTGGTTCTCTTTCATTATACTAGTTTGATAGCCTTAGACAAGCATATTATGCGCAAAGAATCTCGAAAAGAAAAAAAATTTTTTTCGAAGTTTGGAAACTTCCTTAGAATCACTTTTTTTCCATTCCTATTTGAGATAACTTGTTCTCTTTCATTATACTAGTTTGATAGCCTTAGACAAGCATATTATGCGCAAAGAATCTCGAAAAGAAAAAAATTTTTTTTCGAAGTTTGGAAACTTCGTTAGAATCACTTTTTTCCGTTCTTATTTGAGATAACTTGTTCTCTTTCATTATACTTGCTTGATAGCCTTAGACAAGCATATTATGCGCAAAGAATCTCGAAAAGAAAAAAATTTTTTTTCGAAGTTTGGAAACTTCGTTAGAATCACTTTTTTTCCGTTCTTATTTAAGATTACTGGTTCTCTTTCATTATACTATTTTGATATCCTCAGACAAGCATATTATGCGCAAAGAATCTCGAAAAGAAAAAAATTTTTTTTCGAAGTTTGGAAACTTCGTTAGAATCACTTTTTTCCCGTTCCTATTTGAGATAACTTGTTCTCTTTCATTATACTAGTTTGATAGCCTTAGACAAGCATATTATGCGCAAAGAATCTCGAAAAGAAAAAAATTTTTTTTGAAGTTTGGAAACTTCGTTAGAATCACTTTTTTTCCGTTCTTATTTGAGATAACTGGTTCTCTTACATTATACTAGTTTGATAGACTGAGACAAGCATATTATGCGCAAAGAATCTCGAAAAGAAAAAAATTTTTTTTCGAAGTTTGGAAACTTCGTTAGAATCACTTTTTTTCCGTTCTTATTTGACATAACTGGTTCTCTTTCATTATACTAGTTTGATAGCCTCAGACAAGCATATTATGCGCAAAGAATCTCGAAAAGAAAAAAATTTTTTTTCGAAGTTTGGAAACTTCGTTAGAATCACTTTTTTTCCGTTCTTATTTGAGATAACTGGTTCTCTTTCATTATACTAGTTTGATAGCCTCAGACAAGCATATTATGCGCAAAGAATCTCGAAAAGAAAAAAATTTTTTTTCGAAGTTTGGAAACTTCCTTAGAATCACTTTCTTTCCATTCTTATTTGAGGTAACTTGTTCTCTTTCATTATACTAGTTTGATAGCCTTAGACAAGCATATTATGCGCAAAGAATCTCGAAAAGAAAAAAATTTTTTTCGAAGTTTGGAAACTTCGTTAGAATCACTTTTTTTCCGTTCTTATTTCAGATAACTTGTTCTCTTTCATTATACTAGTTTGATAGCCTTAGACAAGCATATTATGCGCAAAGAATCTCGAAAAGAAAAAAAATTTTTTTCGAAGTTTGGAAACTTCGTTAGAATCAATTTTTTTCCGTTCTTATTTGAGATAACTGGTTCTCTTTCATTATACTAGTTTGATAGCCTCAGACAAGCATATTATGCGCAAAGAATCTCGAAAAGAAAAAAATTTTTTTTCGAAGTTTGGAAACTTCGTTAGAATCACTTTTTTTCCGTTGTTATTTGAGATAACTTGTTCTCTTTCATTATACTAGTTTGATAGCCTTAGACAAGCATATTATGCGCAAAGAATTTCGAAAAGAAAAAAATTTTTTTTCGAAGTTTGGACACTTCGTTTGAATCACTTTTTTTCCGTTCTTATTTGAGATAACTGGTTCTCTTTCATTATACTAGTTTGATAGCCTCAGTAAAGGATATTATGCACAAAGAATCGCGAAAAGAAAAAAAATTTTTTTCGAAGTTTGGAAACTTCATTAGAATCACTTTTTTACCGTTCTTATTTGAGATAACTGGTTCTCTTTCATTATACTAGTTTGATAGCCTCAGTAAAGCATATTATGCGCAAAGAATCTGGAAAAGAAAAAAAATTTTTTTCGAAGTTTGGAAACGTCGTTTGAATCACTTTTTTCCGTTCTTATTTGAGATTACTGGTTCTCTTTCATTATAGTAGTTTGATAGCCTCAGAAAAGCATATTATGCACAAAGAATCTCGAAAAGAAAAAAATTTTTTTTCGAAGTTTGGAAACGTCGTTTGAATCACTTTTTTCCGTTCTTATTTTAGATAACTGGTTCTCTTTCATTATACTAGTTTGATGGCCTCAGTAAAGCATATTATGCGCAAAGAATCTGGAAAAGAAAAAAAATTTTTTTCGAAGTTTGGAAACGTCGTTTGAATCACTTTTTTCCGTTCTTATTTGAGATTACTGGTTCTCTTTCATTATAGTAGTTTGATAGCCTCAGAAAAGCATATTATGCACAAAGAATCTCGAAAAGAAAAAAATTTTTTTTCGAAGTTTGGAAACGTCGTTTGAATCACTTTTTTCCGTTCTTATTTGAGATTACTGGTTCTCTTTCATTATACTAGTTTGATAGCCTCAGAAAAGCATATTATGCACAAAGAATCTCGAAAAGAAAAAAATTTTTTTTCGAAGTTTGGAAACTTCGTTTGAATCACTTTTTTTCCGTTCTTATTTGAGATAACTGGTTCTCTTTCATTACACTAGTTTGATAGCCTCAGTAAAGCATATTATGCACAAAGAATCGCGAAAAGAAAAAAAATTTTTTTCGAAGTTTGGAAACTTTCTTAGAATCACTTTTTTTCCGTTCTTATTTGAGATAACTGGTTCTCTTTCATTATACTAGTTTGGTAGCCTCAGTAAAGCATATTATGCGCAAAGAATCTGGAAAAGAAAAAAAATTTTTTTCGAAGTTTGTAAACTTCATTAGTATCACTTTTTTTCCGTTCTTATTTGAGATAACTGGTTCTCTTTCATTATACTAGTTTGGTAGCCTCAGTAAAGCATATTATGCCCAAAGAATCTGGAAAAGAAAAAAAATTTTTTTCGAAGTTTGGAAACTTCGTTTGAATCACTTTTTTTCCGTTCTTATTTGAGATAACTGGTTCTCTTTCATTATACTAGTTTGATAGCCTCAGAAAAGCATATTATGCGCAAAGAATCTCGAAAAGAAAAAAATTTTTTTTCGAAGTTTGAAAACTTCGTTTGAATCACTTTTTTTCCCTTCTTATTTGAGATAACTGGTTCTCTTTCATTATACTAGTTTGATAGCCTCAATAAAGCATATTATGCCCAAAGAATCTCGAAAAGAAAAAAAAATTTTTTCGAAGTTTAGAAACTTCATTAGAATCACTTTTTTTCCGTTCTTATTTGAGATAACTGGTTCTCTTTCATTATACTAGTTTGATAGCCTCAGTAAAGCATATTATGCACAAAGAATCGCGAAAAGAAAAAAAAATTTTTTCGAAGTTTGGAAACTTCGTTTGAATCACTTTTTTTCCGTTCTTATTTGAGATAACTTGTTCTCTTTCATTATACTAGTTTGATAGCCTTAGACAAGCATATTATGCGCAAAGAATCTCGAAAAGAAAAAAATTTTTTTTCGAAGTTTGGAAACTTCGTTAGAATCACTTTTTTTCCGTTCTTATTTGAGATAACTGGTTCTCTTTCATTATACTAGTTTGATAGCCTCAGACAAGCATATTATGCGCAAAGAATCTCGAAAAGAAAAAAATTTTTTTTCGAAGTTTGGAAACTTCGTTAGAATCACTTTTTTTCCGTTCTTATTTGAGATAACTTGTTCTCTTTCATTATACTTGTTTGATAGCCTTAGACAAGCATATTATGCGCAAAGAATCTCGAAAAGAAAAAAATTTTTTTTCGAAGTTTGGAAACTTCGTTAGAATCACTTTTTATTCCGTTCTTATTTGAGATCACTGGTTCTCTTTCATTATACTAGTTTGATAGCCTCAGACAAGCATATTATGCGCAAAGAATCTCGAAAAGAAAAAAATTTTTTTTCGAAGTTTGGAAACTTCGTTAGAATCACTTTTTTTCCGTTCTTATTTAAGATAACTTGTTCTCTTTCATTATACTATTTGATAGCCTTAGACAAGCATATTATGCGCAAAGAATCTCGAAAAGAAAAAAATTTTTTTTCGAAGTTTGGAAACTTCGTTAGAATCACTTTTTTCCGTTCTTATTTGAGATAACTGGTTCTCTTTCATTATACTAGTTTGATAACCTCAGACAAGCATATTATGCGCAAAGAATCTCGAAAAGAAAAAATTTTTTTCGAAGTTTGGAAACTTCCTTAGAATCACTTTTTTTCCATTCTTATTTGAGATAACTTGTTCTCTTTCATTATACTTGTTTGATAGCCTTAGACAAGCATATTATGCGCAAAGAATCTCGAAAAGAAAAAAATTTTTTTCGAAGTTTGGAAACTTCGTTAGAATCACTTTTTTTCCGTTCTTATTTAAGATTACTGGTTCTCTTTCATTATACTAGTTTGATAGCTTCAGACAAGCATATTATGCGCAAAGAATCTCGAAAAGAAAAAAATTTTTTTTCGAAGTTTGGAAACTTCGTTAGAATCACTTTTTTTCCGTTCTTATTTGAGATAACTTGTTCTCTTTCATTATACTAGTTTGATAGCCTTAGACAAGCATATTATGCGCAAAGAATCTCGAAAAGAAAAAAATTTTTTTTCGAAGTTTGGAAACTTCGTTAGAATCACTTTTTTTCCGTTCTTATTTAAGATTACTGGTTCTTTTTCATTATACTAGTTTGATAGCCTCAGACAAGCATATTATGCGCAAAGAATCTCGAAAAGAAAAAAAATTTTTTTCGAAGTTTGGAAACTTCCTTAGAATCACTTTTATTCCATTCTTATTTGAGATAACTTGTTCTCTTTCATTATACTTGTTTGATAGCCTTAGACAAGCATATTATGCGCAAAGAATCTCGAAAAGAAAAAAATTTTTTTTCGAAGTTTGGAAACTTCGTTAGAATCACTTTTTTTCCGTTCTTATTTAAGATTACTGGTTCTCTTTCATTATACTAGTTTGATAGCCTCAGACAAGCATATTATGCGCAAAGAATCTCGAAAAGAAAAAAATTTTTTTTCGAAGTTTGGAAACTTCGTTAGAATCACTTTTTTTCCGTTCTTATTTGAGATAACTTGTTCTCTTTCATTATACTAGTTTGATAGTCTTAGACAAGCATATTATGCGCAAAGAATCTCGAAAAGAACAAAATTTTTTTTCGAAGTTTGGAAACTTCGTTAGAATCACTTTTTTTCCGTTCTTATTTAAGATTACTGGTTCTCTTTCATTATTCTGGTTTGATAGCCTCAGACAAGCATATTATGCACAAAGAATCTCGAAAAGAAAAAAATTTTATTTCGAAGTTTGGAAACTTCGTTAGAATCACTTTTTTTCCGTTCTTATTTGAGATAACTGGTTCTCTTTCATTATACTAGTTTGATAGCCTCAGAAAAGCATATTATGCGCAAAGAATCTCTAAAAGAAAAAAATTTTTTTTCGAAGTTTGGAAACTTCGTTAGAATCACTTTTTTCCGTTCTTATTTGAGATAACTGGTTCTCTTTCATTATACTAGTTTGATAGCCTCAGACAAGCATATCATGCGCAAAGAATCTCGTATGCGCATAATATGCATAATATGCTAGGTATGCGCAAAGAATCTCGAAAAGAAAAAAATTTTTTTTCGAAGTTTGGAAACTTCGTTAGAATCACTTTTTTCCGTTCTTATTTGAGATAACTGGTTCTCTTTCATTATACTAGTTTGATAGCCTCAGACAAGCATATCATGCGCAAAGAATCTCGTAAAGAAAAAAATTTTTTTTCGAAGTTTGGTAACTTCCTTAGAATCACTTTTTTTCCATTCTTATTTGAGATAACTTGTTTTCTTTCATTATACTTGTTTGATAGCCTTAGACAAGCATATTATGCGCAAAGAATCTCGAAAAGAAAAAAATTTTTTTTCGAAGTTTGGAAACTTCGTTAGAATCACTTTTTTTCCGTTCTTATTTAAGATTACTGGTTCTCTTTCATTATACTAGTTTGATAGCCTCAGACAAGCATATTATGCGCAAAGAATCTCGAAAAGAAAAAAATGTTTTTTCGAAATTTGGAAACTTCGTTAGAATCACTTTTTTCCCGTTCTTATTTGAGATAACTTGTTCTCTTTCATTATACTAGTTTGATAGCCTTAGACAAGCATATTATGCGCAAAGAATCTCGAAAAGAAAAAATTTTTTTTTGAAGTTTGGAAACTTCGTTAGAATCACTTTTTTTCCGTTCTTATTTGAGATAACTGGTTCTCTTACATTATACTAGTTTGATAGATTGAGACAAGCATATTATGCGCAAAGAATCTCGAAAAGAAAAAAATTTTTTTTCGAAGTTGGAAACTTCGTTAGAATCACTTTTTTTCCGTTCTTATTTGACATAACCGGTTCTCTTTCATTATACTAGTTTGATAGCCTCAGACAAGCATATTATGCGCAAAGAATCTCGAAAAGAAAAAAATTTTTTTTCGAAGTTTGGAAACTTCGTTAGAATCACTTTTTTTCCGTTCTTATTTGAGATAACTGGTTCTCTTTCATTATACTAGTTTGATAGCCTCAGACAAGCATATTATGCGCAAAGAATCTCGAAAAGAAAAAAATTTTTTTTCGAAGTTTGGAAACTTCCTTAGAATCACTTTCTTTCCATTCTTATTTGAGGTAACTTGTTCTCTTTCATTATACTTGTTTGATAGCCTTAGACAAGCATATTATGCGCAAAGAATCTCGAAAAGAAAAAAATTTTTTTTCGAAGTTTGGAAACTTCGTTAGAATCACTTTTTTTCCGTTCTTATTTGAGATAACTTGTTCTCTTTCATTATACTAGTTTGATAGCCTTAGACAAGCATATTATGCGCAAAGAATTTCGAAAAAAAAAAATTTTTTTTCGAAGTTTGGAAACTTCGTTAGAATCACTTTTTTTCCGTTCTTATTTCAGATTACTGGTTCTCTTTCATTATACTAGTTTGATAGCCTCAGACAAGCATAATATGCGCAAAGAATCTCGAAAAGAAAAAAATTTTTTTTCGAAGTTTGGAAACTTCGTTAGAATCACTTTTTTTCCGTTCTTATTTCAGATAACTTGTTCTCTTTCATTATACTAGTTTGATAGCCTTAGACAAGCATATTATTCGCAAAGAATCTCGAAAAGAAAAAAAATTTTTTTCGAAGTTTGGAAACTTCGTTAGAATCACTTTTTTTCCGTTCTTATTTGAGATAACTGGTTCTCTTTCATTATACTAGTTTGATAGCCTCAGACAAGCATATTATGCGCAAAGAATCTCGAAAAGAAAAAAATTTTTTTTCGAAGTTTGGAAACTTCGTTAGAATCACTTTTTTTCCGTTCTTATTTGAGATAACTTGTTCTCTTTCATTATACTAGTTTGATAGCCTTAGACAAGCATATTATGCGCAAAGAATTTCGAAAAGAAAAAAATTTTTTTTCGAAGTTTGGAAACTTCGTTAGAATCACTTTTTTTCCGTTCTTATTTAAGATTACTGGTTCTCTTTCATTATACTAGTTTGATAGCCTCAGACAAGCATATTATGCAAAAGAATCTCGAAAAGAAAAAAATTTTATTTCGAAGTTTGGAAACTTCGTTAGAATCACTTTTTTTCCGTTCTTATTTGAGATAACTGGTTCTCTTTCATTATACTAGTTTGATAGCCTCAGAAAAGCATATTATGCGCTAAGAATCTCTAAAAGAAAAAAATTTTTTTTCGAAGTTTGGAAACTTCGTTAGAATCACTTTTTTTCCGTTCTTATTTGAGATAACTGGTTCTCTTTCATTATACTAGTTTGATAGCCTCAGAAAAGCATAGGTATGCGCAAAGAATCTCGAAAAGAAAGAAATTTTTTTTCGAAGTTTGGAAACTTCGTTAGAATCACTTTTTTTCCGTTCTTATTTAAGATTACTGGTTCTTTTTCATTATACTAGTTTGATAGCCTCAGACAAGCATATTATGCGCAAAGAATCTCGAAAAGATAAATATTTTATTTCGAAGTTTGAAAACTTCGTTAGAATCACTTTTTTTCCGTTCTTATTTGAGATAACTGGTTCTCTTTCATTATACTAGTTTGATAGCCTCAGAAAAGCATATTATGCGCAAAGAATCTCTAAAAGAAAACATTTTTTTTTCGAAGTTTGGAAACTTCGTTAGAATCACTTTTTTTCCGTTCTTATTTGAGATAACTGGTTCCCTTTCATTATACTAGTTCGATTGCCTCAGAAAAGCATAGGTATGCGCAAATAATATCGAAAAGAAAAAAATTTTTTTTCGAAGTTTGGAAACTTCGTTAGAATCACTTTTTTTCCGTTCTTATTTGAGATAACTGGTTCTCTTTCATTATACTAGTTTGATAGCCTCAGACAAGCATATTATGCGCAAAGAATCTTGAAAAGAAAAAAATTTTTTTTCGAAGTTTGGAAACTTCCTTAGAATCACTTTCTTTCCATTCTTATTTGAGGTAACTTGTTCTCTTTCATTATACTTGTTTGATAGCCTTAGACAAGCATATTATGCGCAAAGAATCTCGAAAAGAAAAAAATTTTTTTCGAAGTTTGCAAACTTCGTTAGAATCACTTTTTTTCCGTTCTTATTTAAGATTACTGGTTCTCTTTCATTATACTAGTTTGATAGCCTCAGACAAGCATATTATGCGCAAAGAATCTCGAAAAGAAAAAAATTTTTTTCGAAGTTTGGAAACTTCGTTAGAATCACTTTTTTTCCGTTCTTATTTGAGATAACTTGTTCTCTTTAATTATACTAGTTTGATAGCCTTAGACAAGCATATTATGCGCAAAGAATATCGAAAAGAAAAAAATTTTTTTTCGAAGTTTGGAAACTACGTTAGAATCACTTTTTTTCCGTTCTTATTTGAGATAACTGGTTCTCTTTCATTATACTAGTTTGATAGCCTCAGACAAGCATATTATGCGCAAAGAATCTCGAAAAGAAAAAATTTTTTTTCGAAGTTTGGAAACTTCCTTAGAATCACTTTTTTTCCATTCTTATTTGAGATAACTTGTTCTCTTTCTCTATACTAGTTTGATAGCCTTAGACAAGCATATTATGCGCAAAGAATCTCGAAAAGAAAAAAATTTTTTTTCGAAGATTGGAAACCTCGTTAGAATCACTTTTTTTCCGTTCTTATTTGAGATAACTGGTTCTCTTTCATTATACTAGTTTGATAGCCTCAGAAAAGCATATTATACGGTGAGAATCTCGAAAAAAAAAAAGCTTTTTTCGAAGTTGGAAACTTCATTAGAATCACTTTTTTTCCGTTCTTATTTGAGATAACTGGTTCCTTTTCATTATACTAGTTTGATAGCCTCAGAAAAGCATATTATGCGCAAAGAATCTCGAAAAGAAAAAAATTTTTTTTCGAAGTTTGGAAACTTCTTTAGAATCACTTTTTTTCCATTCTTATTTGAGATAACTGGTAATCTCTCATTATACTAGTTTGATAGCCTCAGACAAGCATATTATGCAAAAGAATCTCGAAAAGAAAAAAATTTTATTTCGAATATTGGAAACTTCGTTTGAATCACTTTTTTTTCCGTTCTTATTTGAGATAACTGGTTCTCTTTCATTATACTAGTTTGATAGCCTCAGAAAAGCATATTATGCGCTAAGAATCTCTAAAAGAAAAAATTTTTTTTTCGAAGTTTGGAAACTTCGTTAGAATCACTTTTTTTCCGTTCTTATTTGAGATAACTGGTTCTCTTTCATTATACTAGTTTGATAGCCTCAGAAAAGCATAGGTATGCGCAAAGAATCTCGAAAAGAAAAAAATTTTTTTTCGAAGTTTGGAAACTTCGTTAGAATCACTTTTTTTCCGTTCTTATTTAAGATTACTGGTTCTTTTTCATTATACTAGTTTGATAGCCTCAGACAAGCATATTATGCGCAAAGAATATCGAAAAGAAAAAAATTTTATTTCGAAGTTTGGAAACTTCGTTAGAATCACTTTTTTTCCGTTCTTATTTGAGATAACTGGTTCTCTTTCATTATACTAGTTTGATAGCCTCAGAAAAGCATATTATGCGCAAAGAATCTCTAAAAGAAAAAATTTTTTTTTCGAAGTTTGGAAACTTCGTTAGAATCACTTTTTTTCCGTTCTTATTTGTGATAACTGGTTCTCTTTCATTATACTAGTTTGATTGCCTCAGAAAAGCATAGGTATGTGCAAATAATCTCGAAAAGAAAAAAATTTTTTTTCGAAGTTTGGAAACTTCGTTAGAATCACTTTTTTTCCGTTCTTATTTGAGATAACTGGTTCTCTTTCATTATACTAGTTTGATAGCCTCAGACAAGCATATTATGCGCAAAGAATCTCGAAAAGAAAAAATTTTTTTTCGAAGTTTGGAAACTTCCTTAGAATCACTTTTTTTCCATTCTTATTTGAGATAACTTGTTCTCTTTCATTATACTAGTTTGATAGCCTTAGACAAGCATATTATGCGCAAAGAATCTCGAAAAGAAAAAAATTTTTTTTCGAAGTTTGGAAACTTCGTTAGAATCACTTTTTTTCCGTTCTTATTTAAGATAACTTGTTCTCTTTCATTATACTAGTTTGATAGCCTTAGACAAGCATATTATGCGCAAAGAATCTCGAAAAGAAAAAAAATTTTTTTCTAAGTTTGGAAACTTCGTTAGAATCACTTTTTTTCCGTTCTTATTTGAAATAAATGGTTCTCTTTCATTATACTAGTTTGATAGTCTCAGACAAGCATATTATGCGCAAAGAATCTCGAAAAGAAAAAAATTTTTTTTCGAAGTTTGGAAACTTCGTTAGAATCACTTTTTTTCCATTCTTATTTGAGATAACTTGTTCTCTTTCATTATACTTGTTTGATAGCCTTAGACAAGAATATTATGCGCAAAGAATCTCGAAAAGAAAAAAATTTTTTTTCGAAGTTTGGAAACTTCGTTAGAATCACTTTTTATTCCGTTCTAATTTGAGATAACTGGTTCTCTTTCATTATACTAGTTTGATAGCCTCAGACAAGCATATTATGCGCAAAGAATCTCGAAAAGAAAAAAATTTTTTTTCGAAGTTTGGAAACTTCGTTAGAATCACTTTTTTTCCGTTCTTATTTGAGATAACTTGTTCTCTTTCATTATACTAGTTTGATAGCCTTAGACAAGCATATTATGCGCAAAGAATCTCGAAAAGAAAAAAATTTTTTTTCGAAGTTTGGAAACTTCGTTAGAATCACTTTTTTTCCGTTCTTATTTGAGATAACTGGTTCTCTTTCATTATACTAGTTTGATAGCCTCAGAAAAGCATATTATGCGCAAAGAATCTAGAAAAGAAAAAAATTTTTTTTCGAAGATTGGAAACCTCGTTAGAATCACTTTTTTTCCGTTCTTATTTGAGATAACTGGTTCTCTTTCATTATACTAGTTTGATAGCCTTAGACAAGCATATTATGCGCAAAGAATCTCGAAAAGAAAAAAAATTTTTTTCGAAGTTTGGAAACTTCCTTAGAATCACTTTTTTTCCATTCCTATTTGAGATAACTTGTTCTCTTTCATTATACTAGTTTGATAGCCTTAGACAAGCATATTATGCGCAAAGAATCTCGAAAAGAAAAAAATTTTTTTTCGAAGTTTGGAAACTTTGTTAGAATCACTTTTTTCCGTTCTTATTTGAGATAACTGGTTCTCTTTCATTATACTAGTTTGATAGCCTCAGACAAGCATATTATGCGCAAAGAATCTCGAAAAGAAAAAATTTTTTTCGAAGTTTGGAAACTTCCTTAGAATCACTTTTTTTCCATTCTTATTTGAGATAACTTGTTCTCTTTCATTATACTTGTTTGATAGCCTTAGACAAGCATATTATGCGCAAAGAATCTCGAAAAGAAAAAAATTTTTTTTCGAAGTTTGGAAACTTCGTTAGAATCACTTTTTTTCCGTTCTTATTTAAGATTACTGGTTCTCTTTCATTATACTAGTTTGATAGCTTCAGACAAGCATATTATGCGCAAAGAATCTCGAAAAGAAAAAAATTTTTTTCGAAGTTTGGAAACTTCGTTAGAATCACTTTTTTTCCGTTCTTATTTGAGATAACTTGTTCTCTTTCATTATACTAGTTTGATAGCCTTAGACAAGCATATTATGCGCAAAGAAGCTCGAAAAGAAAAAAAATTTTTTTCGAAGTTTGGAAACTTCGTTAGAATCACTTTTTTTCCGTTCTTATTTAATATTACTGGTTCTTTTTCATTATACTAGTTTGATAGCCTCAGACAAGCATATTATGCGCAAAGAATCTCGAAAAGAAAAAAATTTTTTTCGAAGTTTGGAAACTTCCTTAGAATCACTTTTTTTCCATTCTTATTTGAGATAACTTGTTCTCTTTCATTATACTTGTTTGATAGCCTTAGACAAGAATATTATGCGCAAAGAATCTCGAAAAGAAAAAAATTTTTTTTCGAAGTTTGGAAACTTCGTTAGAATCACTTTTTATTCCGTTCTTATTTGAGATAACTGGTTCTCTTTCATTATACTAGTTTGGTAGCCTCAGACAAGCATATTATGCGCAAAGAATCTCGAAAAGAAAAAATTTTTTTTTCGAAGTTTGGAAACTTCGTTAGAATCACTTTTTTTCCGTTCTTATTTGAGATAACTTGTTCTCTTTCATTATACTAGTTTGATAGCCTTAGACAAGCATATTATGCGCAAAGAATCTCGAAAAGAAAAAAATTTACTTCGAAGTTTGGAAACTTCGTTAGAATCACTTTTTTTCCGTTCTTATTTGAGATAACTGGTTCTCTTTCATTATACTAGTTTGATAGTCTCAGACAAGCATATTATGCGCAAAGAATCTCGAAAAGAAAAAAATTTTTTTTCGAAGTTTGGAAACTTCGTTAGAATCACTTTTTTTCCATTCTTATTTGAGATAACTTGTTCTCTTTCATTATACTTGTTTGATAGCCTTAGACAAGAATATTATGCGCAAAGAATCTCGAAAAGAAAAAAATTTTTTTTCGAAGTTTGGAAACTTCGTTAGAATCACTTTTTATTCCGTTCTTATTTGAGATAACTGGTTCTCTTTCATTATACTAGTTTGATAGCCTCAGACAAGCATATTATGCGCAAAGAATCTCGAAAAGAAAAAAATTTTTTTTCGAAGTTTGGAAACTTCGTTAGAATCACTTTTTTTCCGTTCTTATTTGAGATAACTTGTTCTCTTTCATTATACTAGTTTGATAGCCTTAGACAAGCATATTATGCGCAAAGAATCTCGAAAAGAAAAAAATTTTTTTTCGAAGTTTGGAAACTTCGTTAGAATCACTTTTTTTCCGTTCTTATTTGAGATAACTGGTTCTCTTTCATTATACTAGTTTGATAGCCTCAGAAAAGCATATTATGCGCAAAGAATCTAGAAAAGAAAAAAAATTTTTTTCGAAGATTGGAAACCTCGTTAGAATCACTTTTTTTCCGTTCTTATTTGAGATAACTGGTTCTCTTTCATTATACTAGTTTGATAGCCTTAGACAAGCATATTATGCGCAAAGAATCTCGAAAAGAAAAAAAATTTTTTTCGAAGTTTGGAAACTTCCTTAGAATCACTTTTTTTCCATTCCTATTTGAGATAACTTGTTCTCTTTCATTATACTAGTTTGATAGCCTTAGACAAGCATATTATGCGCAAAGAATCTCGAAAAGAAAAAAAATTTTTTTCTAAGTTTGGAAACTTCGTTAGAATCACTTTTTTTCCGTTCTTATTTGAGATAACTGGTTCTCTTTCATTATACTAGTTTGATAGTCTCAGACAAGCATATTATGCGCAAAGAATCTCGAAAAGAAAAAAATTTTTTTTCGAAGTTTGGAAACTTCGTTAGAATCACTTTTTTTCCATTCTTATTTGAGATAACTTGTTCTCTTTCATTATACTTGTTTGATAGCCTTAGACAAGAATATTATGCGCAAAGAATCTCGAAAAGAAAAAAATTTTTTTTCGAAGTTTGGAAACTTCGTTAGAATCACTTTTTATTCCGTTCTTATTTGAGATAACTGGTTCTCTTTCATTATACTAGTTTGATAGCCTCAGACAAGCATATTATGCGCAAAGAATCTCGAAAAGAAAAAAATTTTTTTTCGAAGTTTGGAAACTTCGTTAGAATCACTTTTTTTCCGTTCTTATTTGAGATAACTTGTTCTCTTTCATTATACTAGTTTGATAGCCTTAGACAAGCATATTATGCGCAAAGAATCTCGAAAAGAAAAAAATTTTTTTTCGAAGTTTGGAAACTTCGTTAGAATCACTTTTTTTCCGTTCTTATTTGAGATAACTGGTTCTCTTTCATTATACTAGTTTGATAGCCTCAGAAAAGCATATTATGCGCAAAGAATCTAGAAAAGAAAAAAATTTTTTTTCGAAGATTGGAAACCTCGTTAGAATCACATTTTTTCCGTTCTTATTTGAGATAACTGGTTCTCTTTCATTATACTAGTTTGATAGCCTTAGACAAGCATATTATGCGCAAAGAATCTCGAAAAGAAAAAAAATTTTTTTCGAAGTTTGGAAACTTCCTTAGAATCACTTTTTTTCCATTCCTATTTGAGATAACTTGTTCTCTTTCATTATACTAGTTTGATAGCCTTAGACAAGCATATTATGCGCAAAGAATCTCGAAAAGAAAAAAATTTTTTTTCGAAGTTTGGAAACTTTGTTAGAATCACTTTTTTCCGTTCTTATTTGAGATAACTGGTTCTCTTTCATTATACTAGTTTGATAGCCTCAGACAAGCATATTATGCGCAAAGAATCTCGAAAAGAAAAAATTTTTTTCGAAGTTTGGAAACTTCCTTAGAATCACTTTTTTTCCATTCTTATTTGAGATAACTTGTTCTCTTTCATTATACTTGTTTGATAGCCTTAGACAAGCATATTATGCGCAAAGAATCTCGAAAAGAAAAAAATTTTTTTTCGAAGTTTGGAAACTTCGTTAGAATCACTTTTTTTCCGTTCTTATTTAAGATTACTGGTTCTCTTTCATTATACTAGTTTGATAGCTTCAGACAAGCATATTATGCGCAAAGAATCTCGAAAAGAAAAAAATTTTTTTCGAAGTTTGGAAACTTCGTTAGAATCACTTTTTTTCCGTTCTTATTTGAGATAACTTGTTCTCTTTCATTATACTAGTTTGATAGCCTTAGACAAGCATATTATGCGCAAAGAAGCTCGAAAAGAAAAAAAATTTTTTTCGAAGTTTGGAAACTTCGTTAGAATCACTTTTTTTCCGTTCTTATTTAATATTACTGGTTCTTTTTCATTATACTAGTTTGATAGCCTCAGACAAGCATATTATGCGCAAAGAATCTCGAAAAGAAAAAAATTTTTTTCGAAGTTTGGAAACTTCCTTAGAATCACTTTTTTTCCGTTCTTATTTGAGATAACTGGTTCTCTTTCATTATACTAGTTTGATAGCCTCAGACAAGCATATTATGCGCAAAGAATCTCGAAAAGAAAAAATTTTTTTTCGAAGTTTGGAAACTTCCTTAGAATCACTTTTTTTCCATTCTTATTTGAGATAACTTGTTCTCTTTCATTATACTAGTTTGATAGCCTTAGACAAGCATATTATGCGCAAAGAATCTCGAAAAGAAAAAAATTTTTTTTCGAAGTTTGGAAACTTCGTTAGAATCACTTTTTTTCCGTTCTTATTTGAGATAACTTGTTCTCTTTCATTATACTAGTTTGATAGCCTTAGACAAGCATATTATGCGCAAAGAATCTCGAAAAGAAAAAAAATTTTTTTCTAAGTTTGGAAACTTCGTTAGAATCACTTTTTTTCCGTTCTTATTTGAGATAAATGGTTCTCTTTCATTATACTAGTTTGATAGTCTCAGACAAGCATATTATGCGCAAAGAATCTCGAAAAGAAAAAAATTTTTTTTCGAAGTTTGGAAACTTCGTTAGAATCACTTTTTTTCCATTCTTATTTGAGATAACTTGTTCTCTTTCATTATACTTGTTTGATAGCCTTAGACAAGAATATTATGCGCAAAGAATCTCGAAAAGAAAAAAATTTTTTTTCGAAGTTTGGAAACTTCGTTAGAATCACTTTTTATTCCGTTCTTATTTGAGATAACTGGTTCTCTTTCATTATACTAGTTTGATAGCCTCAGACAAGCATATTATGCGCAAAGAATCTCGAAAAGAAAAAAATTTTTTTTCGAAGTTTGGAAACTTCGTTAGAATCACTTTTTTTCCGTTCTTATTTGAGATAACTTGTTCTCTTTCATTATACTAGTTTGATAGCCTTAGACAAGCATATTATGCGCAAAGAATCTCGAAAAGAAAAAAATTTTTTTTCGAAGTTTGGAAACTTCGTTAGAATCACTTTTTTTCCGTTCTTATTTGAGATAACTGGTTCTCTTTCATTATACTAGTTTGATAGCCTCAGAAAAGCATATTATGCGCAAAGAATCTAGAAAAGAAAAAAATTTTTTTTCGAAGATTGGAAACCTCGTTAGAATCACTTTTTTTCCGTTCTTATTTGAGATAACTGGTTCTCTTTCATTATACTAGTTTGATAGCCTTAGACAAGCATATTATGCGCAAAGAAACTCGAAAAGAAAAAAAATTTTTTTCGAAGTTTGGAAACTTCCTTAGAATCACTTTTTTTCCATTCCTATTTGAGATAACTTGTTCTCTTTCATTATACTAGTTTGATAGCCTTAGACAAGCATATTATGCGCAAAGAATCTCGAAAAGAAAAAAATTTTTTTTCGAAGTTTGGAAACTTTGTTAGAATCACTTTTTTCCGTTCTTATTTGAGATAACTGGTTCTCTTTCATTATACTAGTTTGATAGCCTCAGACAAGCATATTATGCGCAAAGAATCTCGAAAAGAAAAAATTTTTTTCGAAGTTTGGAAACTTCCTTAGAATCACTTTTTTTCCATTCTTATTTGAGATAACTTGTTCTCTTTCATTATACTTGTTTGATAGCCTTAGACAAGCATATTATGCGCAAAGAATCTCGAAAAGAAAAAAATTTTTTTTCGAAGTTTGGAAACTTCGTTAGAATCACTTTTTTTCCGTTCTTATTTAAGATTACTGGTTCTCTTTCATTATACTAGTTTGATAGCTTCAGACAAGCATATTATGCGCAAAGAATCTCGAAAAGAAAAAAATTTTTTTCGAAGTTTGGAAACTTCGTTAGAATCACTTTTTTTCCGTTCTTATTTGAGATAACTTGTTCTCTTTCATTATTCTAGTTTGATAGCCTTAGACAAGCATATTATGCGCAAAGAAGCTCGAAAAGAAAAAAAATTTTTTTCGAAGTTTGGAAACTTCGTTAGAATCACTTTTTTTCCGTTCTTATTTAATATTACTGGTTCTTTTTCATTATACTAGTTTGATAGCCTCAGACAAGCATATTATGCGCAAAGAATCTCGAAAAGAAAAAAATTTTTTTCGAAGTTTGGAAACTTCCTTAGAATCACTTTTTTTCCATTCTTATTTGAGATAACTTGTTCTCTTTCATTATACTTGTTTGATAGCCTTAGACAAGAATATTATGCGCAAAGAATCTCGAAAAGAAAAAAATTTTTTTTCGAAGTTTGGAAACTTCGTTAGAATCACTTTTTATTCCGTTCTTATTTGAGATAACTGGTTCTCTTTCATTATACTAGTTTGGTAGCCTCAGACAAGCATATTATGCGCAAAGAATCTCGAAAAGAAAAAATTTTTTTTTCGAAGTTTGGAAACTTCGTTAGAATCACTTTTTTTCCGTTCTTATTTGAGATAACTTGTTCTCTTTCATTATACTAGTTTGATAGCCTTAGACAAGCATATTATGCGCAAAGAATCTCGAAAAGAAAAAAATTTTTTTTCGAAGTTTGGAAACTTCGTTAGAATCACTTTTTTTCCGTTCTTATTTGAGATAACTGGTTCTCTTTCATTATACTAGTTTGATAGTCTCAGACAAGCATATTATGCGCAAAGAATCTCGAAAAGAAAAAAATTTTTTTTCGAAGTTTGGAAACTTCGTTAGAATCACTTTTTTTCCATTCTTATTTGAGATAACTTGTTCTCTTTCATTATACTTGTTTGATAGCCTTAGACAAGAATATTATGCGCAAAGAATCTCGAAAAGAAAAAAATTTTTTTTCGAAGTTTGGAAACTTCGTTAGAATCACTTTTTATTCCGTTCTTATTTGAGATAACTGGTTCTCTTTCATTATACTAGTTTGATAGCCTCAGACAAGCATATTATGCGCAAAGAATCTCGAAAAGAAAAAAATTTTTTTTCGAAGTTTGGAAACTTCGTTAGAATCACTTTTTTTCCGTTCTTATTTGAGATAACTTGTTCTCTTTCATTATACTCGTTTGATAGCCTTAGACAAGCATATTATGCGCAAAGAATCTCGAAAAGAAAAAAATTTTTTTTCGAAGTTTGGAAACTTCGTTAGAATCACTTTTTTTCCGTTCTTATTTGAGATAACTGGTTCTCTTTCATTATACTAGTTTGATAGCCTCAGAAAAGCATATTATGCGCAAAGAATCTAGAAAAGAAAAAAATTTTTTTTCGAAGATTGGAAACCTCGTTAGAATCACTTTTTTTCCGTTCTTATTTGAGATAACTGGTTCTCTTTCATTATACTAGTTTGATAGCCTTAGACAAGCATATTATGCGCAAAGAATCTCGAAAAGAAAAAAAATTTTTTTCGAAGTTTGGAAACTTCCTTAGAATCACTTTTTTTCCATTCCTATTTGAGATAACTTGTTCTCTTTCATTATACTAGTTTGATAGCCTTAGACAAGCATATTATGCGCAAAGAATCTCGAAAAGAAAAAAAATTTTTTTCTAAGTTTGGAAACTTCGTTAGAATCACTTTTTTTCCGTTCTTATTTGAGATAACTGGTTCTCTTTCATTATACTAGTTTGATAGTCTCAGACAAGCATATTATGCGCAAAGAATCTCGAAAAGAAAAAAATTTTTTTTCGAAGTTTGGAAACTTCGTTAGAATCACTTTTTTTCCATTCTTATTTGAGATAACTTGTTCTCTTTCATTATACTTGTTTGATAGCCTTAGACAAGAATATTATGCGCAAAGAATCTCGAAAAGAAAAAAATTTTTTTTCGAAGTTTGGAAACTTCGTTAGAATCACTTTTTATTCCGTTCTTATTTGAGATAACTGGTTCTCTTTCATTATACTAGTTTGATAGCCTCAGACAAGCATATTATGCGCAAAGAATCTCGAAAAGAAAAAAATTTTTTTTCGAAGTTTGGAAACTTCGTTAGAATCACTTTTTTTCCGTTCTTATTTGAGATAACTTGTTCTCTTTCATTATACTAGTTTGATAGCCTTAGACAAGCATATTATGCGCAAAGAATCTCGAAAAGAAAAAAATTTTTTTTCGAAGTTTGGAAACTTCGTTAGAATCACTTTTTTTCCGTTCTTATTTGAGATAACTGGTTCTCTTTCATTATACTAGTTTGATAGCCTCAGAAAAGCATATTATGCGCAAAGAATCTAGAAAAGAAAAAAATTTTTTTTCGAAGATTGGAAACCTCGTTAGAATCACTTTTTTTCCGTTCTTATTTGAGATAACTGGTTCTCTTTCATTATACTAGTTTGATAGCCTTAGACAAGCATATTATGCGCAAAGAATCTCGAAAAGAAAAAAAATTTTTTTCGAAGTTTGGAAACTTCCTTAGAATCACTTTTTTTCCATTCCTATTTGAGATAACTTGTTCTCTTTCATTATACTAGTTTGATAGCCTTAGACAAGCATATTATGCGCAAAGAATCTCGAAAAGAAAAAAATTTTTTTTCGAAGTTTGGAAACTTTGTTAGAATCACTTTTTTCCGTTCTTATTTGAGATAACTGGTTCTCTTTCATTACACTAGTTTGATAGCCTCAGTAAAGCATATTATGCACAAAGATTCGCGAAGAAAAAAAAAATTTTTTTCGAAGTTTGGAAACTTCATTAGAATCACTTTTTTTCCGTTCTTATTTGAGATAACTGGTTCTCTTTCATTATACTAGTTTGGTAGCCTCAGTAAAGCATATTATGCGCAAAGAATCTGGAAAAGAAAAAAAATTTTTTTCGAAGTTTGGAAACTTCGTTTGAATCACTTTTTTTCCGTTCTTATTTGAGATAACTGGTTCTCTTTCATTATACTAGTTTGATAGCCTCAATAAACCATATTATGCCCAAAGAATCTCGAAAAGAAAAAAAAATTTTTTCGAAGTTTAGAAACTTCATTAGAATCACTTTTTTTCCGTTCTTATTTCAGATAACTGGTTCTCTTTCATTATACTAGTTTGATAGCCTCAGTAAAGCATATTATGCACAAAGAATCGCGAAAAGAAAAAAATTTTTTTTCGAAGTTTGGAAACTTCATTCGAATCACTTTTTTTCCGTTCTTATTTGAGATAACTGGTTCTCTTTCATTATACTAGTTTGATAGCCTCAGTAAAGCATATTATGCTTAAAGAATCTCGAAAAGAAAAAAAATTTTTTTCGAAGTTTGGAAACTTCGTTAGAATCACTTTTTTCCGTTCTTATTTGAGATAACTGATTCTCTTTCATTACACTAGTTTGATAGCCTCAGTAAAGCATATTATGCGCAAAGAATCTCGAAAAGAAAAAAAATTTTTTTCGAAGTTTGGAAACTTCATTAGAATCATTTTTTTTCCGTTCTTATTTGAGATAACTGGTTCTCTTTCATTATACTAGTTTGGTAGCCTCAGTAAAGAATATTATGCGCAAAGAATCTGGAAATGAAAAAAAATTTTTTTCGATGTTTGGAAACTTCGTTTGAATCACTTTTTTTCCGTTCTTATTTGAGATAACTGGTTCTCTTTCATTATACTAGTTTGATAGCCTCAGAAAAGCATATTATGCGCAAAGAATCTCGAAAAGAAAAAAATTTTTTTTCGAAGTTTGGAAACTTCGTTTGAATCACTTTTTTTCCGTTCTTATTTGAGATAACTGGTTCTCTTTCATTATACTAGTTTGATAGCCTCAGTAAAGCATATTATCCGCAAAGAATCTCGAAAAGAAAAAAATTTTTTTTCGAAGTTTGGAAACGTCGTTTGAATCACTTTTTTCCGTTCTTATTTGAGATTACTGGTTCTCTTTCATTATACTAGTTTGATAGCCTCAGAAAGGCATATTATGCACAAAGAATCTCGAAAAGAAAAAAATTTTTTTTCGAAGTTTGGAAACTTCGTTTGAATCACTTTTTTTCCGTTCTTATTTGAGATAACTGGTTCTCTTTCATTATACTAGTTTGATAGCCTCAGTAAAGCATATTATGCACAAACAATCGCGAAAAGAAAAAAATTTTTTTTCGAAGTTTGCAAACTTCATTAGAATCACTTTTTTTCCGTTCTTATTTGAGATAACTGGTTCTCTTTCATTATAGTAGTTTGATAGCCTCAGAAAAGCATATTATGCACAAAGAATCTCGAAAAGAAAAAAATTTTTTTTCGAAGTTTGGAAACTTCGTTTGAATCACTTTTTTTCCGTTCTTATTTGAGATAACTGGTTCTCTTTCATTACACTAGTTTGATAGCCTCAGTAAAGCATATTATGCACAAAGAATCGCGAAAAGAAAAAACATTTTTTTCGAAGTTGGGAAACTTCATTAGAATCACTTTTTTTCCGTTCTTATTTGAGATAACTGGTTCTCTTTCATAATACAGTTTGATAGCCTCAGTAAAGCATATTATGCGCAAAGAATCTCGAAAAGAAAAAATTTTTTTTTCCAAGTTTGGAAACTTCGTTAGAATCACTTTTTTTCCGTTCTTATTTGAGATAATTGGTTCTCTTTCATTATACTACTTTGATAGCCTCAGAAAACCATATTATGCGCAAAGAATCTCGAAAAAAAAAAAAATTTTTTTTGAAGTTTGGAAACCTCGTTTGAATCACTTTTTTTCCGTTCTTATTTGAGATAACTGGTTCTCTTTCATTATACTAGTTTGATAGCCTCAGTAAAGCATAATATGCACAAAGAATCGCGAAAAGAAAAAAAATTTTTTTCGATTTTGGAAACTTCATTAGAATCACTTTTTTTCCGTTCTTATTTGAGATAACTGGTTCTCTTTCATTATACTAGTTTGATAGCCTCAGTAAAGCATATTATGCGCAAAGAATCTGGAAAAGAAAAAAAATTTTTTTCGAAGTTTGGAAACTTCGTTAGAATCACTTTTTTTCCGTTCTTATTTGAGATAACTGGTTCTCTTTCATTATACTAGTTTGATAGCCTCACAAAAGCATATTATGCGCAAAGAATCTCGAAAAGAAAAAAAATTATTTTCGAAGTTTGGAAACATCGTTAGAATCACTTTTTTTCCGTTCTTATTTGAGATAACTGGTTCTCTTTCATTATACTAGTTTGATAGCCTCAGTAAAGCATATTATGCACAAAGAATCGCGAAAAGAAAAAAAATTTTTTTCGAAGTTTGGAAACTTCCTTAGAATCACTTTTTTTCCGTTCTTATTTGAGATAACTGGTTCTCTTTCATTATACTAGTTTGATAGACTCAGAAAAGCATATTATGCACAAAGAATCTCGAAAAGAAAAAAATTTTTTTTCGAAGTTTGGAAACTTCGTTTGAATTACTTTTTTTCCGTTCTTATTTGAGATAACTGGTTCTCTTTCATTACACTAGTTTGATAGCCTCAGTAAAGCATATTATGCACAAAGATTCGCGAAGAGAAAAAAATTTTTTTTCGAAGTTTGGAAACTTCATTAGAATCACTTTTTTTCCGTTCTTATTTGAGATAACTGGTTCTCTTTCATTATACTAGTTTGATAGCCTCAATAAAGCATATTATGCCCAAAGAATCTCGAAAAGAAAAAAATTTTTTTTCGAAGTTTGGAAACGTCGTTTGAATCACTTTTTTCCGTTCTTATTTGAGATTACTGGTTCTCTTTCATTATACTAGTTTGATAGCCTCAGAAAAGCATATTATGCACAAAGAATCTCGAAAAGAAAAAAATTTTTTTTCGAAGTTTGGAAACTTCGTTTGAATCACTTTTTTTCCGTTCTTATTTGAGATAACTGGTTCTCTTTCATTATACTAGTTTGATAGCCTCAGTAAAGCATATTATGCACAAAGAATCGCGAAAAGGAAAAAAATTTTTTTCGAAGTTTGGAAACTTCATTAGAATCACTTTTTTTCCGTTCTTATTTGAGATAACTGGTTCTCTTTCATAATACAGTTTGATAGCCTCAGTAAAGCATATTATGCGCAAAGAATCTCGAAAAGAAAAAATTTTTTTTTCCAAGTTTGGAAACTTCGTTAGAATCACTTTTTTTCCGTTCTTATTTGAGATAATTGGTTCTCTTTCATTATACTACTTTGATAGCCTCAGAAAACCATATTATGCGCAAAGAATCTCGAAAAAAAAAAAAAAAATTTTCGAAGTTTGGAAACCTCGTTTGAATCACTTTTTTTCCGTTCTTATTTGAGATAACTGGTTCTCTTTCATTATACTACTTTGATAGCCTCAGAAAACCATATTATGCTCAAAGAATCTCGAAAAGAAAAAAATTTTTTTCGATGTTTGGAAACTTCGTTTGAATCATTTTTTTCCGTTCTTATTTGAGATAACTGGTTCTCTTTCATTATACTAGTTTGATAGCCTCAGTAAAGCATATTATGCACAAAGAATCGCGAAAAGAAAAAAAATTTTTTCAAAGTTTGGAAACTTCGTTAGAATCACTTTTTTTCCGTTCTTATTTGAGATAACTGGTTCTCTTTCATTATACTAGTTTGATAGCCTCAGTAAAGCATATTATGCGCAAAGAATCTGGAAAAGAAAAAAAATTTTTTTCGAAGTTTGGAAACTTCATTAGAATCACTTTTTTTCCGTTCTTATTTGAGATAACTGGTTCTCTTTCATTATACTAGTTTGATAGCCTCAGTAAAGCATATTATGCGCAAAGAATCTCGAAAAGAAAAAAAATTTTTTTCGAAGTTTGGAAACTTCGTTTGAATCACTTTTTTTCCGTTCTTATTTGAGATAACTGGTTCTCTTTCATTGCACCAGTTTGATAGCCTCAGTAAAGCATATTATGCACAAAGAATCGCGAAAAGAAAAAAAATTTTTTTCGAAGTTGGGAAACTTCATTAGAATCACTTTTTTTCCGTTCTTATTTGAGATAACTGGTTCTCTTTCATTATACTAGTTTGGTAGCATCAGTAAAGCATATTATGCGCAAAGAATCTGGAAAAGAAAAAAAAATTTTTTCCAAGTTTGGAAACTTCGTTAGAATCACTTTTTTTCCGTTCTTATTTGAGATAACTTGTTCTCTTTCATTATACTAGTTTGATAGCCTCAGTAAAGCATATTATGCGCAAAGAATCTCGAAAAGAAAAAATTTTTTTTCCAAGTTTGGAAACTTCGTTAGAATCACTTTTTTTCCGTTCTTATTTGAGATAACTGGTTCTCTTTCATTATACTACTTTGATAGCCTCAGAAAACCATATTATGCTCAAAGAATCTCGAAAAGAAAAAAATTTTTTTCGAAGTTTGGAAACTTCGTTTGAATCACTTTTTTTCCGTTCTTATTTGAGATAACTGGTTCTCTTTCATTACACTAGTTTGATAGCCTCAGTAAAGCATATTATGCACAAAGAATCGCGAAAAGAAAAAAAAATTTTTTCGAAGTGTGGAAACTTCGTTAGAATCACATTTTTTCCGTTCTTATTTGAGATAACTGGTTCTCTTTCATTATACTAGTTTGATAGCCTCAGTAAAGCATATTATGCGCAAAGAATCTGGAAAAGAAAAAAAATTTTTTTCGAAGTTTGGAAACTTCGTTAGAATCACTTTTTTTCCGTTCTTATTTGAGATAACTGGTTCTCTTTCATTATACTAGTTTGATACCCTAAGGAAAGCATATTATGCGCAAAGAATCTCGAAAAGAAAAAATTTTTTTTCGATGTTTGGAAACTTCGTTCGAATCACTTTTTTTCCGTTCTTATTTAAGATAACTGGTTCTCTTTCATTATACTAGTTTGATAGCCTCAGTAAAGCATATTATGCGTAAAGAATCTCGAAAAGAAAAAAAAAATTTTTCGAAGTTTGGAAACTTCGTTAGAATCACTTTTTTTCCGTTCTTATTTGAGATAACTGGTTCTCTTTCATTATACTAGTTTGATAGCCTCAGTAAAGCATATTATGCGCAAAGAATCTCGAAAAGAAAAAAAATTTTTTTCGAAGTTTGGAAACGTCGTTTGAATCACTTTTTTCCGTTCTTATTTGAGATTACTGGTTCTCTTTCATTATAGTAGTTTGATAGCCTCAGAAAAACATATTAAGCACAAAGAATCTCGAAAAGAAAAAAATTTTTTTTCGAAGTTTGGAAACTTCATTTGAATCACTTTTTTTCCGTTCTTATTTGAGATAACTGGTTCTCTTTCATTATACTAGTTTGATAGCCTCAGTAAAGCATATTATCCGCAAAGAATCTCGAAAAGAAAAAAAATTTTTTTCGAAGTTTGGAAACGTCGTTTGAATCACTTTTTTCCGTTCTTATTTGAGATTACTGGTTCTCTTTCATTATACTAGTTTGATAGCCTCAGAAAAGCATATTATGCACAAAGAATCTCGAAAAGAAAAAAATTTTTTTTCGAAGTTTGGAAACTTCGTTTGAATCACTTTTTTTCCGTTCTTATTTGAGATAACTGGTTCTCTTTCATTATACTAGTTTGATAGCCTCAGTAAAGCATATTATGCACAAACAATCGCGAAAAGAAAAAAATTTTTTTTCGAAGTTTGCAAACTTCATTAGAATCACTTTTTTTCCGTTCTTATTTGAGATAACTGGTTCTCTTTCATTATAGTAGTTTGATAGCCTCAGAAAAGCATATTATGCACAAAGAATCTCGAAAAGAAAAAAATTTTTTTTCGAAGTTTGGAAACTTCGTTTGAATCACTTTTTTTCCGTTCTTATTTGAGATAACTGGTTCTCTTTCATTACACTAGTTTGATAGCCTCAGTAAAGCATATTATGCACAAAGAATCGCGAAAAGAAAAAACATTTTTTTCGAAGTTGGGAAACTTCATTAGAATCACTTTTTTTCCGTTCTTATTTGAGATAACTGGTTCTCTTTCATAATACAGTTTGATAGCCTCAGTAAAGCATATTATGCGCAAAGAATCTCGAAAAGAAAATTTTTTTTTTTCCAAGTTTGGAAACTTCGTTAGAATCACTTTTTTTCCGTTCTTATTTGAGATAATTTGTTCTCTTTCATTATACTACTTTGATAGCCTCAGAAAACCATATTATGCGCAAAGAATCTCGAAAAAAAAAAAAAAATTTTTCGAAGATTGGAAACCTCGTTTGAATCACGTTTTTTCCGTTCTTATTTGAGATAACTGGTTCTCTTTCATTATACTAGTTTGATAGCCTCAGTAAAGCATATTATGCACAAAGAATCGCGAAAAGAAAAAAAATTTTTTTCGAAGTTTGGAAACTTCATTAGAATCACTTTTTTTCCGTTCTTATTTGAGATAACTGGTTCTCTTTCATTATACTAGTTTGATAGCCTCAGTAAAGCATATTATGCGCAAAGAATCTGGAAAAGAAAAAAAATTTTTTTCGAAGTTTGGAAACTTCGTTAGAATCACTTTTTTTCCGTTCTTATTTGAGATAACTGGTTCTCTTTCATTATACTAGTTTGATAGCCTCAGAAAAGCATATTATGCGCAAAGAATCTCGAAAAGAAAAAAAATTTTTTTCGAAGTTTGGAAACATCGTTAGAATCACTTTTTTTCCGTTCTTATTTGAGATAACTGGTTCTCTTTCATTATACTAGTTTGATAGCCTCAGTAAAGCATATTATATACAAAGAATCGCGAAAAGAAAAAAAATTTTTTTCGAAGTTTGGAAACTTCCTTAGAATCACTTTTTTTCCGTTCTTATTTGAGATAACTGGTTCTCTTTCATTATACTAGTTTGATAGACTCAGAAAAGCATATTATGCACAAAGAATCTCGAAAAGAAAAAAAATTTTTTTCGAAGTTTGGAAACTTCGTTTGAATTACTTTTTTTCCGTTCTTATTTGAGATAACTGGTTCTCTTTCATTACACTAGTTTGATAGCCTCAGTAAAGCATATTATGCACAAAGATTCGCGAAGAAAAAAAAATTTTTTTTCGAAGTTTGGAAACTTCATTAGAATCACTTTTTTTCCGTTCTTATTTGAGATAACTGGTTCTCTTTCATTATACTAGTTTGGTAGCCTCAGTAAAGCATATTAGGCGCAAAGAATCTGGAAAAGAAAAAAAATTTTTTTCGAAGTTTGGAAACTTCGTTTGAATCACTTTTTTTCCGTTCTTATTTGAGATAACTGGTTCTCTTTCATTATACTAGTTTGATAGCCTCAATAAACCATATTATGCCCAAAGAATCTCGAAAAGAAAAAAAAATTTTTTCGAAGTTTAGAAACTTCATTAGAATCACTTTTTTTCCGTTCTTATTTCAGATAACTGGTTCTCTTTCATTATACTAGTTTGATAGCCTCAGTAAAGCATATTAGGCACAAAGAATCGCGAAAAGAAAAAAAATTTTTTTCGAAGTTTGGAAACTTCATTCGAATCACTTTTTTTCCGTTCTTATTTGAGATAACTGGTTCTCTTTCATTATACTAGTTTGATAGCCTCAGTAAAGCATATTATGCGTAAAGAATCTCGAAAAGGAAAAAAAATTTTTTCGAAGTTTGGAAACTTCGTTAGAATCACTTTTTTCCGTTCTTATTTGAGATAACTGATTCTCTTTCATTATACTAGTTTGATAGCCTCAGCAAAGCATATTATGCGCAAAGAATCTCGAAAAGAAAAAAAATTTTTTTCGAAGTTTGGAAACTTCATTAGAATCATTTTTTTTCCGTTCTTATTTGAGATAACTGGTTCTCTTTCATTATACTAGTTTGGTAGCCTCAGTAAAGCATATTATGCGCAAAGAATCTGGAAATGAAAAAAAATTTTTTTCGATGTTTGGAAACTTCGTTTGAATCACTTTTTTTCCGTTCTTATTTGAGATAACTGGTTCTCTTTCATTATACTAGTTTGATAGCCTCAGAAAAGCATATTATGCGCAAAGAATCTCGAAAAGAAAAAAATTTTTTTTCGAAGTTTGGAAACTTCGTTTGAATCACTTTTTTTCCGTTCTTATTTGACATAACTGGTTCTCTTTCATTATACTAGTTTGATAGCCTCAGTAAAGCATATTATGCACAAAGAATCGCGAAAAGAAAAAAAATTTTTTTCGAAGTTTGGAAACTTCGTTAGAATCACTTTTTTTCCGTTCTTATTTGAGATAACTGGTTCTCTTTCATTATACTAGTTTGATAGCCTCAGTAAAGCATATTATGCGCAAAGAATCTGGAAAAGAAAAAAAATTTTTTTCGAAGTTTGGAAACTTCGTTAGAATCACTTTTTTTCCGTTCTTATTTGAGATAACTGGTTCTCTTTCATTATACTAGTTTGATAGCCTCAGTAAAGCATATTATGCGCAAAGAATCTCGAAAAGAAAAAAAATTTTTTTCGAAGTTTGGAAACGTCGTTTGAATCACTTTTTTCCGTTCTTATTTGAGATTACTGGTTCTCTTTCATTATAGTAGTTTGATAGCCTCAGAAAAGCATATTATGCACAAAGAATCTCGAAAAGAAAAAAATTTTTTTTCCAAGTTTGGAAACTTCGTTTGATTCACTTTTTTTCCGCTCTTATTTGAGATAACTGGTTCTCTTTCATTATACTACTTTGATAGCCTCAGAAAAGCATATTATGCGCAAAGAATCTCTAAAAGAAAAAAATTTTTTTTCGAAGTTTGGAAACTTCCTTTGAATCACTTTTTTTCCGTTCTTATTTGAGATAACTGGTTCTCTTTCATTATACTAGTTTGATAGCCTCAATAAAGCATATTATGCCCAAAGAATCTCGAAAAGAAAAAAATTTTTTTTCGAAGTTTGGAAACTTCGTTTGAATCAATTTTTTTCCGTTCTTATTTGAGATAACTGGTTTTCTTTCATTACACTAGTTTGATAGCCTCAGTAAAGCATATTATGCACAAAGAATCGCGAAAAGAAAAAAAATTTTTTTCGAAGTTTGGAAACTTCATTAGAATCACTTTTTTTCCGTTCTTATTTGAGATAACTGGTTCTCTTTCATTATACTAGTTTGGTAGCCTCAGTAAAGCATATTATGCGCAAAGAATCTGGAAAAGAAAAAAAATTTTTTTCGAAGTTTGGAAACTTTGTTTGAATCACTTTTTTTCCGTTCTTATTTGAGATAACTGGTTCTCTTTCATTATACTAGTTTGATAGCCTCAGAAAAGCATATTATGCGCAAAGAATCTCGAAAAGAAAAAAATTTTTTTTCGAAGTTTGGAAACTTCGTTTGAACCACTTTTTTTCCGTTCTTATTTGAGATAACTGGTTCTCTTTCATTATACTAGTTTGATACCCTCAGCAAAGCATATTATGCGCAAAGAATCTGGAAAAGAAAAAAAATTTTTTTCGAAGTTTGGAAACGTCGTTTGAATCACTTTTTTCCGTTCTTATTTGAGATTACTGGTTCTCTTTCATTATAGTAGTTTGATAGCCTCAGAAAAGCATAAGAATCTCGAAAAGAAAAAAATTTTTTTTCGAAGTTTGGAAACGTCGTTTGAATCACTTTTTTCCGTTCTTATTTGAGATTACTGGTTCTCTTTCATTATACTAGTTTTATAGCCTCAGAAAAGCATATTATGCACCAAGAATCTCGAAAAGAAAAAAATTTTTTTTCGAAGTTTGGACACTTCATTAGAATCACTTTTTTTCCGTTCTTATTTGAGATAACTGGTTCTCTTTCATTATACTAGTTTGATAGCCTCAGTAAAGCATATTATGCGCAAAGAATCTGGAAAAGAAAAAAAATTTTTTTCGAAGTTTGGAAACGTCGTTTGAATCACTTTTTTCCGTTCTTATTTGAGATTACTGGTTCTCTTTCATTATAGTAGTTTGATAGCCTCAGAAAAGCATATTATGCACAAAGAATCTCGAAAAGAAAAAAATTTTTTTTCGAAGTTTGGAAACGTCGTTTGCATCACTTTTTTCCGTTCTTATTTGAGATTACTGGTTCTCTTTCATTATACTAGTTTGATAACCTCAGAGAAGCATATTATGCACAAAGAATCTCGAAAAGAAAAAAATTTTTTTTCGAAGTTTGGAAACTTCGTTTGAATCACTTTTTTTCCGTTCTTATTTGAGATAACTGGTTCTCTTTCATTACACTAGTTTGATAGCCTCAGTAAAGCATATTATGCACAAAGAATCGCGAAAAGAAAAAAAATTTTTTTCGAAGTTTGGAAACTTCCTTAGAATCACTTTTTTTCCGTTCTTATTTGAGATAACTGGTTCTCTTTCATTATACTATTTTGATAGCCTCAGAAAAGCATATTATGCGCAAAGAATCTCGAAAAGAAAAAAATTTTTTTTCGAAGTTTGAAAACTTCGTTTGAATCACTTTTTTCCCCTTCTTATTTGAGATAACTGGTTCTCTTTCATTATACTAGTTTGATAGCCTCAATAAAGCATATTATGCCCAAAGAATCTCGAAAAGAAAAAAAAATTTTTTCGAAGTTTAGAAACTTCATTAGAATCACTTTTTTTCCGTTCTTATTTGAGATAACTGGTTCTCTTTCATTATACTAGTTTGATAGCCTCAGTAAAGCATATTATGCACAAAGAATCGCGAAAAGAAAAAAAATTTTTTTCGAAGTTTGGAAACTTCGTTTGAATCACTTTTTTTCCGTTCTTATTTGAGATAACTGGTTCTCTTTCATTATACTAGTTTGATAGCCTCAGTAAAGCATATTATGCACAAAGAATCGCGAAAAGAAAAAAATTTTTTTTCGAAGTTTGGAAACTTCATTAGAATCACTTTTTTTCCGTTCTTATTTGAGATAACTGGTTCTCTTTCATTATACTAGTTTGATAGCCTCAGTAAAGCATATTATGCACAAAGAATCTCGAAAAGAAAAAAAATTTTTTTCGAAGTTTGGATTCTTCGTTAGAATCAGTTTTTTTCCGTTCAAATTTGAGATAACTGGTTCTCATTCATTGTACTAATTTGAAAGCCTCAGTAAAGCATATTATGCGCAAAGAATCTGGAAAAGAAAAAAATTTTTTTTCGAAGTTTGGAAACTTCGTTAGAATCACTTTTTTCCGTTCTTATTTGAGATAACTTGTTCTCTTTCATTATACTTGCTTGATAGCCTTAGACAAGCATATTATGCGCAAAGAATCTCGAAAAGAAAAAAATTTTTTTTCGAAGTTTGGAAACTTCGTTAGAATCACTTTTTTTCCGTTCTTATTTAAGATTACTGGTTCTCTTTCATTATACTATTTTGATATCCTCAGACAAGCATATTATGCGCAAAGAATCTCGAAAAGAAAAAAATTTTTTTTCGAAGTTTGGAAACTTCGTTAGAATCACTTTTTTCCCGTTCCTATTTGAGATAACTTGTTCTCTTTCATTATACTAGTTTGATAGCCTTAGACAAGCATATTATGCGCAAAGAATCTCGAAAAGAAAAAAATTTTTTTTGAAGTTTGGAAACTTCGTTAGAATCACTTTTTTTCCGTTCTTATTTGAGATAACTGGTTCTCTTACATTATACTAGTTTGATAGACTGAGACAAGCATATTATGCGCAAAGAATCTCGAAAAGAAAAAAATTTTTTTTCGAAGTTTGGAAACTTCGTTAGAATCACTTTTTTTCCGTTCTTATTTGACATAACTGGTTCTCTTTCATTATACTAGTTTGATAGCCTCAGACAAGCATATTATGCGCAAAGAATCTCGAAAAGAAAAAAATTTTTTTTCGAAGTTTGGAAACTTCGTTAGAATCACTTTTTTTCCGTTCTTATTTGAGATAACTGGTTCTCTTTCATTATACTAGTTTGATAGCCTCAGACAAGCATATTATGCGCAAAGAATCTCGAAAAGAAAAAAATTTTTTTTCGAAGTTTGGAAACTTCCTTAGAATCACTTTCTTTCCATTCTTATTTGAGGTAACTTGTTCTCTTTCATTATACTAGTTTGATAGCCTTAGACAAGCATATTATGCGCAAAGAATCTCGAAAAGAAAAAAATTTTTTTCGAAGTTTGGAAACTTCGTTAGAATCACTTTTTTTCCGTTCTTATTTCAGATAACTTGTTCTCTTTCATTATACTAGTTTGATAGCCTTAGACAAGCATATTATGCGCAAAGAATCTCGAAAAGAAAAAAAATTTTTTTCGAAGTTTGGAAACTTCGTTAGAATCAATTTTTTTCCGTTCTTATTTGAGATAACTGGTTCTCTTTCATTATACTAGTTTGATAGCCTCAGACAAGCATATTATGCGCAAAGAATCTCGAAAAGAAAAAAATTTTTTTTCGAAGTTTGGAAACTTCGTTAGAATCACTTTTTTTCCGTTGTTATTTGAGATAACTTGTTCTCTTTCATTATACTAGTTTGATAGCCTTAGACAAGCATATTATGCACAAAGAATCGCGAAAAGAAAAAAAATTTTTTTCGAAGTTTGGAAACTTCATTAGAATCACTTTTTTACCGTTCTTATTTGAGATAACTGGTTCTCTTTCATTATACTAGTTTGATAGCCTCAGTAAAGCATATTATGCGCAAAGAATCTGGAAAAGAAAAAAAATTTTTTTCGAAGTTTGGAAACGTCGTTTGAATCACTTTTTTCCGTTCTTATTTGAGATTACTGGTTCTCTTTCATTATAGTAGTTTGATAGCCTCAGAAAAGCATATTATGCACAAAGAATCTCGAAAAGAAAAAAATTTTTTTTCGAAGTTTGGAAACGTCGTTTGAATCACTTTTTTCCGTTCTTATTTTAGATAACTGGTTCTCTTTCATTATACTAGTTTGATGGCCTCAGTAAAGCATATTATGCGCAAAGAATCTGGAAAAGAAAAAAAATTTTTTTCGAAGTTTGGAAACGTCGTTTGAATCACTTTTTTCCGTTCTTATTTGAGATTACTGGTTCTCTTTCATTATAGTAGTTTGATAGCCTCAGAAAAGCATATTATGCACAAAGAATCTCGAAAAGAAAAAAATTTTTTTTCGAAGTTTGGAAACGTCGTTTGAATCACTTTTTTCCGTTCTTATTTGAGATTACTGGTTCTCTTTCATTATACTAGTTTGATAGCCTCAGAAAAGCATATTATGCACAAAGAATCTCGAAAAGAAAAAAATTTTTTTTCGAAGTTTGGAAACTTCGTTTGAATCACTTTTTTTCCGTTCTTATTTGAGATAACTGGTTCTCTTTCATTACACTAGTTTGATAGCCTCAGTAAAGCATATTATGCACAAAGAATCGCGAAAAGAAAAAAAATTTTTTTCGAAGTTTGGAAACTTTCTTAGAATCACTTTTTTTCCGTTCTTATTTGAGATAACTGGTTCTCTTTCATTATACTAGTTTGGTAGCCTCAGTAAAGCATATTATGCGCAAAGAATCTGGAAAAGAAAAAAAATTTTTTTCGAAGTTTGTAAACTTCATTAGTATCACTTTTTTTCCGTTCTTATTTGAGATAACTGGTTCTCTTTCATTATACTAGTTTGGTAGCCTCAGTAAAGCATATTATGCCCAAAGAATCTGGAAAAGAAAAAAAATTTTTTTCGAAGTTTGGAAACTTCGTTTGAATCACTTTTTTTCCGTTCTTATTTGAGATAACTGGTTCTCTTTCATTATACTAGTTTGATAGCCTCAGAAAAGCATATTATGCGCAAAGAATCTCGAAAAGAAAAAATTTTTTTTTCGAAGTTTGAAAACTTCGTTTGAATCACTTTTTTTCCCTTCTTATTTGAGATAACTGGTTCTCTTTCATTATACTAGTTTGATAGCCTCAATAAAGCATATTATGCCCAAAGAATCTCGAAAAGAAAAAAAAATTTTTTCGAAGTTTAGAAACTTCATTAGAATCACTTTTTTTCCGTTCTTATTTGAGATAACTGGTTCTCTTTCATTATACTAGTTTGATAGCCTCAGTAAAGCATATTATGCACAAAGAATCGCGAAAAGAAAAAAAAATTTTTTCGAAGTTTGGAAACTTCGTTTGAATCACTTTTTTTCCGTTCTTATTTGAGATAACTTGTTCTCTTTCATTATACTAGTTTGATAGCCTTAGACAAGCATATTATGCGCAAAGAATCTCGAAAAGAAAAAAATTTTTTTTCGAAGTTTGGAAACTTCGTTAGAATCACTTTTTTTCCGTTCTTATTTGAGATAACTGGTTCTCTTTCATTATACTAGTTTGATAGCCTCAGACAAGCATATTATGCGCAAAGAATCTCGAAAAGAAAAAAATTTTTTTTCGAAGTTTGGAAACTTCGTTAGAATCACTTTTTTTCCGTTCTTATTTGAGATAACTTGTTCTCTTTCATTATACTTGTTTGATAGCCTTAGACAAGCATATTATGCGCAAAGAATCTCGAAAAGAAAAAAATTTTTTTTCGAAGTTTGGAAACTTCGTTAGAATCACTTTTTATTCCGTTCTTATTTGAGATCACTGGTTCTCTTTCATTATACTAGTTTGATAGCCTCAGACAAGCATATTATGCGCAAAGAATCTCGAAAAGAAAAAAATTTTTTTTCGAAGTTTGGAAACTTCGTTAGAATCACTTTTTTTCCGTTCTTATTTAAGATAACTTGTTCTCTTTCATTATACTATTTGATAGCCTTAGACAAGCATATTATGCGCAAAGAATCTCGAAAAGAAAAAAATTTTTTTTCGAAGTTTGGAAACTTCGTTAGAATCACTTTTTTCCGTTCTTATTTGAGATAACTGGTTCTCTTTCATTATACTAGTTTGATAACCTCAGACAAGCATATTATGCGCAAAGAATCTCGAAAAGAAAAAATTTTTTTCGAAGTTTGGAAACTTCCTTAGAATCACTTTTTTTCCATTCTTATTTGAGATAACTTGTTCTCTTTCATTATACTTGTTTGATAGCCTTAGACAAGCATATTATGCGCAAAGAATCTCGAAAAGAAAAAAATTTTTTTCGAAGTTTGGAAACTTCGTTAGAATCACTTTTTTTCCGTTCTTATTTAAGATTACTGGTTCTCTTTCATTATACTAGTTTGATAGCTTCAGACAAGCATATTATGCGCAAAGAATCTCGAAAAGAAAAAAATTTTTTTTCGAAGTTTGGAAACTTCGTTAGAATCACTTTTTTTCCGTTCTTATTTGAGATAACTTGTTCTCTTTCATTATACTAGTTTGATAGCCTTAGACAAGCATATTATGCGCAAAGAATCTCGAAAAGAAAAAAATTTTTTTTCGAAGTTTGGAAACTTCGTTAGAATCACTTTTTTTCCGTTCTTATTTAAGATTACTGGTTCTTTTTCATTATACTAGTTTGATAGCCTCAGACAAGCATATTATGCGCAAAGAATCTCGAAAAGAAAAAAAATTTTTTTCGAAGTTTGGAAACTTCCTTAGAATCACTTTTATTCCATTCTTATTTGAGATAACTTGTTCTCTTTCATTATACTTGTTTGATAGCCTTAGACAAGCATATTATGCGCAAAGAATCTCGAAAAGAAAAAAATTTTTTTTCGAAGTTTGGAAACTTCGTTAGAATCACTTTTTTTCCGTTCTTATTTAAGATTACTGGTTCTCTTTCATTATACTAGTTTGATAGCCTCAGACAAGCATATTATGCGCAAAGAATCTCGAAAAGAAAAAAATTTTTTTTCGAAGTTTGGAAACTTCGTTAGAATCACTTTTTTTCCGTTCTTATTTGAGATAACTTGTTCTCTTTCATTATACTAGTTTGATAGTCTTAGACAAGCATATTATGCGCAAAGAATCTCGAAAAGAACAAAATTTTTTTTCGAAGTTTGGAAACTTCGTTAGAATCACTTTTTTTCCGTTCTTATTTAAGATTACTGGTTCTCTTTCATTATTCTGGTTTGATAGCCTCAGACAAGCATATTATGCACAAAGAATCTCGAAAAGAAAAAAATTTTATTTCGAAGTTTGGAAACTTCGTTAGAATCACTTTTTTTCCGTTCTTATTTGAGATAACTGGTTCTCTTTCATTATACTAGTTTGATAGCCTCAGAAAAGCATATTATGCGCAAAGAATCTCTAAAAGAAAAAAATTTTTTTTCGAAGTTTGGAAACTTCGTTAGAATCACTTTTTTCCGTTCTTATTTGAGATAACTGGTTCTCTTTCATTATACTAGTTTGATAGCCTCAGACAAGCATATCATGCGCAAAGAATCTCGTATGCGCATAATATGCATAATATGCTAGGTATGCGCAAAGAATCTCGAAAAGAAAAAAATTTTTTTTCGAAGTTTGGAAACTTCGTTAGAATCACTTTTTTCCGTTCTTATTTGAGATAACTGGTTCTCTTTCATTATACTAGTTTGATAGCCTCAGACAAGCATATCATGCGCAAAGAATCTCGTAAAGAAAAAAATTTTTTTTCGAAGTTTGGTAACTTCCTTAGAATCACTTTTTTTCCATTCTTATTTGAGATAACTTGTTCTCTTTCATTATACTTGTTTGATAGCCTTAGACAAGCATATTATGCGCAAAGAATCTCGAAAAGAAAAAAATTTTTTTTCGAAGTTTGGAAACTTCGTTAGAATCACTTTTTTTCCGTTCTTATTTAAGATTACTGGTTCTCTTTCATTATACTAGTTTGATAGCCTCAGACAAGCATATTATGCGCAAAGAATCTCGAAAAGAAAAAAATGTTTTTTCGAAATTTGGAAACTTCGTTAGAATCACTTTTTTCCCGTTCTTATTTGAGATAACTTGTTCTCTTTCATTATACTAGTTTGATAGCCTTAGACAAGCATATTATATGCAAAGAATCTCGAAAAGAAAAAATTTTTTTTTGAAGTTTGGAAACTTCGTTAGAATCACTTTTTTTCCGTTCTTATTTGAGATAACTGGTTCTCTTACATTATACTAGTTTGATAGATTGAGACAAGCATATTATGCGCAAAGAATCTCGAAAAGAAAAAAATTTTTTTTCGAAGTTGGAAACTTCGTTAGAATCACTTTTTTTCCGTTCTTATTTGACATAACCGGTTCTCTTTCATTATACTAGTTTGATAGCCTCAGACAAGCATATTATGCGCAAAGAATCTCGAAAAGAAAAAAATTTTTTTTCGAAGTTTGGAAACTTCGTTAGAATCACTTTTTTTCCGTTCTTATTTGAGATAACTGGTTCTCTTTCATTATACTAGTTTGATAGCCTCAGACAAGCATATTATGCGCAAAGAATCTCGAAAAGAAAAAAATTTTTTTTCGAAGTTTGGAAACTTCCTTAGAATCACTTTCTTTCCATTCTTATTTGAGGTAACTTGTTCTCTTTCATTATACTTGTTTGATAGCCTTAGACAAGCATATTATGCGCAAAGAATCTCGAAAAGAAAAAAATTTTTTTTCGAAGTTTGGAAACTTCGTTAGAATCACTTTTTTTCCGTTCTTATTTGAGATAACTTGTTCTCTTTCATTATACTAGTTTGATAGCCTTAGACAAGCATATTATGCGCAAAGAATTTCGAAAAAAAAAAATTTTTTTTCGAAGTTTGGAAACTTCGTTAGAATCACTTTTTTTCCGTTCTTATTTCAGATTACTGGTTCTCTTTCATTATACTAGTTTGATAGCCTCAGACAAGCATAATATGCGCAAAGAATCTCGAAAAGAAAAAAATTTTTTTTCGAAGTTTGGAAACTTCGTTAGAATCACTTTTTTTCCGTTCTTATTTCAGATAACTTGTTCTCTTTCATTATACTAGTTTGATAGCCTTAGACAAGCATATTATTCGCAAAGAATCTCGAAAAGAAAAAAAATTTTTTTCGAAGTTTGGAAACTTCGTTAGAATCACTTTTTTTCCGTTCTTATTTGAGATAACTGGTTCTCTTTCATTATACTAGTTTGATAGCCTCAGACAAGCATATTATGCGCAAAGAATCTCGAAAAGAAAAAAATTTTTTTTCGAAGTTTGGAAACTTCGTTAGAATCACTTTTTTTCCGTTCTTATTTGAGATAACTTGTTCTCTTTCATTATACTAGTTTGATAGCCTTAGACAAGCATATTATGCGCAAAGAATTTCGAAAAGAAAAAAATTTTTTTTCGAAGTTTGGAAACTTCGTTAGAATCACTTTTTTTCCGTTCTTATTTAAGATTACTGGTTCTCTTTCATTATACTAGTTTGATAGCCTCAGACAAGCATATTATGCAAAAGAATCTCGAAAAGAAAAAAATTTTATTTCGAAGTTTGGAAACTTCGTTAGAATCACTTTTTTTCCGTTCTTATTTGAGATAACTGGTTCTCTTTCATTATACTAGTTTGATAGCCTCAGAAAAGCATATTATGCGCTAAGAATCTCTAAAAGAAAAAAATTTTTTTTCGAAGTTTGGAAACTTCGTTAGAATCACTTTTTTTCCGTTCTTATTTGAGATAACTGGTTCTCTTTCATTATACTAGTTTGATAGCCTCAGAAAAGCATAGGTATGCGCAAAGAATCTCGAAAAGAAAGAAATTTTTTTTCGAAGTTTGGAAACTTCGTTAGAATCACTTTTTTTCCGTTCTTATTTAAGATTACTGGTTCTTTTTCATTATACTAGTTTGATAGCCTCAGACAAGCATATTATGCGCAAAGAATCTCGAAAAGATAAATATTTTATTTCGAAGTTTGAAAACTTCGTTAGAATCACTTTTTTTCCGTTCTTATTTGAGATAACTGGTTCTCTTTCATTATACTAGTTTGATAGCCTCAGAAAAGCATATTATGCGCAAAGAATCTCTAAAAGAAAACATTTTTTTTTCGAAGTTTGGAAACTTCGTTAGAATCACTTTTTTTCCGTTCTTATTTGAGATAACTGGTTCCCTTTCATTATACTAGTTCGATTGCCTCAGAAAAGCATAGGTATGCGCAAATAATATCGAAAAGAAAAAAATTTTTTTTCGAAGTTTGGAAACTTCGTTAGAATCACTTTTTTTCCGTTCTTATTTGAGATAACTGGTTCTCTTTCATTATACTAGTTTGATAGCCTCAGACAAGCATATTATGCGCAAAGAATCTTGAAAAGAAAAAAATTTTTTTTCGAAGTTTGGAAACTTCCTTAGAATCACTTTCTTTCCATTCTTATTTGAGGTAACTTGTTCTCTTTCATTATACTTGTTTGATAGCCTTAGACAAGCATATTATGCGCAAAGAATCTCGAAAAGAAAAAAATTTTTTTCGAAGTTTGCAAACTTCGTTAGAATCACTTTTTTTCCGTTCTTATTTAAGATTACTGGTTCTCTTTCATTATACTAGTTTGATAGCCTCAGACAAGCATATTATGCGCAAAGAATCTCGAAAAGAAAAAAATTTTTTTCGAAGTTTGGAAACTTCGTTAGAATCACTTTTTTTCCGTTCTTATTTGAGATAACTTGTTCTCTTTAATTATACTAGTTTGATAGCCTTAGACAAGCATATTATGCGCAAAGAATATCGAAAAGAAAAAAATTTTTTTTCGAAGTTTGGAAACTACGTTAGAATCACTTTTTTTCCGTTCTTATTTGAGATAACTGGTTCTCTTTCATTATACTAGTTTGATAGCCTCAGACAAGCATATTATGCGCAAAGAATCTCGAAAAGAAAAAATTTTTTTTCGAAGTTTGGAAACTTCCTTAGAATCACTTTTTTTCCATTCTTATTTGAGATAACTTGTTCTCTTTCTCTATACTAGTTTGATAGCCTTAGACAAGCATATTATGCGCAAAGAATCTCGAAAAGAAAAAAATTTTTTTTCGAAGATTGGAAACCTCGTTAGAATCACTTTTTTTCCGTTCTTATTTGAGATAACTGGTTCTCTTTCATTATACTAGTTTGATAGCCTCAGAAAAGCATATTATACGGTGAGAATCTCGAAAAAAAAAAGCTTTTTTCGAAGTTGGAAACTTCATTAGAATCACTTTTTTTCCGTTCTTATTTGAGATAACTGGTTCCTTTTCATTATACTAGTTTGATAGCCTCAGAAAAGCATATTATGCGCAAAGAATCTCGAAAAGAAAAAAATTTTTTTTCGAAGTTTGGAAACTTCTTTAGAATCACTTTTTTTCCATTCTTATTTGAGATAACTGGTAATCTCTCATTATACTAGTTTGATAGCCTCAGACAAGCATATTATGCAAAAGAATCTCGAAAAGAAAAAAATTTTATTTCGAATATTGGAAACTTCGTTTGAATCACTTTTTTTTCCGTTCTTATTTGAGATAACTGGTTCTCTTTCATTATACTAGTTTGATAGCCTCAGAAAAGCATATTATGCGCTAAGAATCTCTAAAAGAAAAAATTTTTTTTTCGAAGTTTGGAAACTTCGTTAGAATCACTTTTTTTCCGTTCTTATTTGAGATAACTGGTTCTCTTTCATTATACTAGTTTGATAGCCTCAGAAAAGCATAGGTATGCGCAAAGAATCTCGAAAAGAAAAAAATTTTTTTTCGAAGTTTGGAAACTTCGTTAGAATCACTTTTTTTCCGTTCTTATTTAAGATTACTGGTTCTTTTTCATTATACTAGTTTGATAGCCTCAGACAAGCATATTATGCGCAAAGAATATCGAAAAGAAAAAAATTTTATTTCGAAGTTTGGAAACTTCGTTAGAATCACTTTTTTTCCGTTCTTATTTGAGATAACTGGTTCTCTTTCATTATACTAGTTTGATAGCCTCAGAAAAGCATATTATGCGCAAAGAATCTCTAAAAGAAAAAATTTTTTTTTCGAAGTTTGGAAACTTCGTTAGAATCACTTTTTTTCCGTTCTTATTTGTGATAACTGGTTCTCTTTCATTATACTAGTTTGATTGCCTCAGAAAAGCATAGGTATGTGCAAATAATCTCGAAAAGAAAAAAATTTTTTTTCGAAGTTTGGAAACTTCGTTAGAATCACTTTTTTTCCGTTCTTATTTGAGATAACTGGTTCTCTTTCATTATACTAGTTTGATAGCCTCAGACAAGCATATTATGCGCAAAGAATCTCGAAAAGAAAAAATTTTTTTTCGAAGTTTGGAAACTTCCTTAGAATCACTTTTTTTCCATTCTTATTTGAGATAACTTGTTCTCTTTCATTATACTAGTTTGATAGCCTTAGACAAGCATATTATGCGCAAAGAATCTCGAAAAGAAAAAAATTTTTTTTCGAAGTTTGGAAACTTCGTTAGAATCACTTTTTTTCCGTTCTTATTTAAGATAACTTGTTCTCTTTCATTATACTAGTTTGATAGCCTTAGACAAGCATATTATGCGCAAAGAATCTCGAAAAGAAAAAAAATTTTTTTCTAAGTTTGGAAACTTCGTTAGAATCACTTTTTTTCCGTTCTTATTTGAGATAAATGGTTCTCTTTCATTATACTAGTTTGATAGTCTCAGACAAGCATATTATGCGCAAAGAATCTCGAAAAGAAAAAAATTTTTTTTCGAAGTTTGGAAACTTCGTTAGAATCACTTTTTTTCCATTCTTATTTGAGATAACTTGTTCTCTTTCATTATACTTGTTTGATAGCCTTAGACAAGAATATTATGCGCAAAGAATCTCGAAAAGAAAAAAATTTTTTTTCGAAGTTTGGAAACTTCGTTAGAATCACTTTTTATTCCGTTCTAATTTGAGATAACTGGTTCTCTTTCATTATACTAGTTTGATAGCCTCAGACAAGCATATTATGCGCAAAGAATCTCGAAAAGAAAAAAATTTTTTTTCGAAGTTTGGAAACTTCGTTAGAATCACTTTTTTTCCGTTCTTATTTGAGATAACTTGTTCTCTTTCATTATACTAGTTTGATAGCCTTAGACAAGCATATTATGCGCAAAGAATCTCGAAAAGAAAAAAATTTTTTTTCGAAGTTTGGAAACTTCGTTAGAATCACTTTTTTTCCGTTCTTATTTGAGATAACTGGTTCTCTTTCATTATACTAGTTTGATAGCCTCAGAAAAGCATATTATGCGCAAAGAATCTAGAAAAGAAAAAAATTTTTTTTCGAAGATTGGAAACCTCGTTAGAATCACTTTTTTTCCGTTCTTATTTGAGATAACTGGTTCTCTTTCATTATACTAGTTTGATAGCCTTAGACAAGCATATTATGCGCAAAGAATCTCGAAAAGAAAAAAAATTTTTTTCGAAGTTTGGAAACTTCCTTAGAATCACTTTTTTTCCATTCCTATTTGAGATAACTTGTTCTCTTTCATTATACTAGTTTGATAGCCTTAGACAAGCATATTATGCGCAAAGAATCTCGAAAAGAAAAAAATTTTTTTTCGAAGTTTGGAAACTTTGTTAGAATCACTTTTTTCCGTTCTTATTTGAGATAACTGGTTCTCTTTCATTATACTAGTTTGATAGCCTCAGACAAGCATATTATGCGCAAAGAATCTCGAAAAGAAAAAATTTTTTTCGAAGTTTGGAAACTTCCTTAGAATCACTTTTTTTCCATTCTTATTTGAGATAACTTGTTCTCTTTCATTATACTTGTTTGATAGCCTTAGACAAGCATATTATGCGCAAAGAATCTCGAAAAGAAAAAAATTTTTTTTCGAAGTTTGGAAACTTCGTTAGAATCACTTTTTTTCCGTTCTTATTTAAGATTACTGGTTCTCTTTCATTATACTAGTTTGATAGCTTCAGACAAGCATATTATGCGCAAAGAATCTCGAAAAGAAAAAAATTTTTTTCGAAGTTTGGAAACTTCGTTAGAATCACTTTTTTTCCGTTCTTATTTGAGATAACTTGTTCTCTTTCATTATACTAGTTTGATAGCCTTAGACAAGCATATTATGCGCAAAGAAGCTCGAAAAGAAAAAAAATTTTTTTCGAAGTTTGGAAACTTCGTTAGAATCACTTTTTTTCCGTTCTTATTTAATATTACTGGTTCTTTTTCATTATACTAGTTTGATAGCCTCAGACAAGCATATTATGCGCAAAGAATCTCGAAAAGAAAAAAATTTTTTTCGAAGTTTGGAAACTTCCTTAGAATCACTTTTTTTCCATTCTTATTTGAGATAACTTGTTCTCTTTCATTATACTTGTTTGATAGCCTTAGACAAGAATATTATGCGCAAAGAATCTCGAAAAGAAAAAAATTTTTTTTCGAAGTTTGGAAACTTCGTTAGAATCACTTTTTATTCCGTTCTTATTTGAGATAACTGGTTCTCTTTCATTATACTAGTTTGGTAGCCTCAGACAAGCATATTATGCGCAAAGAATCTCGAAAAGAAAAAATTTTTTTTTCGAAGTTTGGAAACTTCGTTAGAATCACTTTTTTTCCGTTCTTATTTGAGATAACTTGTTCTCTTTCATTATACTAGTTTGATAGCCTTAGACAAGCATATTATGCGCAAAGAATCTCGAAAAGAAAAAAATTTACTTCGAAGTTTGGAAACTTCGTTAGAATCACTTTTTTTCCGTTCTTATTTGAGATAACTGGTTCTCTTTCATTATACTAGTTTGATAGTCTCAGACAAGCATATTATGCGCAAAGAATCTCGAAAAGAAAAAAATTTTTTTTCGAAGTTTGGAAACTTCGTTAGAATCACTTTTTTTCCATTCTTATTTGAGATAACTTGTTCTCTTTCATTATACTTGTTTGATAGCCTTAGACAAGAATATTATGCGCAAAGAATCTCGAAAAGAAAAAAATTTTTTTTCGAAGTTTGGAAACTTCGTTAGAATCACTTTTTATTCCGTTCTTATTTGAGATAACTGGTTCTCTTTCATTATACTAGTTTGATAGCCTCAGACAAGCATATTATGCGCAAAGAATCTCGAAAAGAAAAAAATTTTTTTTCGAAGTTTGGAAACTTCGTTAGAATCACTTTTTTTCCGTTCTTATTTGAGATAACTTGTTCTCTTTCATTATACTAGTTTGATAGCCTTAGACAAGCATATTATGCGCAAAGAATCTCGAAAAGAAAAAAATTTTTTTTCGAAGTTTGGAAACTTCGTTAGAATCACTTTTTTTCCGTTCTTATTTGAGATAACTGGTTCTCTTTCATTATACTAGTTTGATAGCCTCAGAAAAGCATATTATGCGCAAAGAATCTAGAAAAGAAAAAAAATTTTTTTCGAAGATTGGAAACCTCGTTAGAATCACTTTTTTTCCGTTCTTATTTGAGATAACTGGTTCTCTTTCATTATACTAGTTTGATAGCCTTAGACAAGCATATTATGCGCAAAGAATCTCGAAAAGAAAAAAAATTTTTTTCGAAGTTTGGAAACTTCCTTAGAATCACTTTTTTTCCATTCCTATTTGAGATAACTTGTTCTCTTTCATTATACTAGTTTGATAGCCTTAGACAAGCATATTATGCGCAAAGAATCTCGAAAAGAAAAAAAATTTTTTTCTAAGTTTGGAAACTTCGTTAGAATCACTTTTTTTCCGTTCTTATTTGAGATAACTGGTTCTCTTTCATTATACTAGTTTGATAGTCTCAGACAAGCATATTATGCGCAAAGAATCTCGAAAAGAAAAAAATTTTTTTTCGAAGTTTGGAAACTTCGTTAGAATCACTTTTTTTCCATTCTTATTTGAGATAACTTGTTCTCTTTCATTATACTTGTTTGATAGCCTTAGACAAGAATATTATGCGCAAAGAATCTCGAAAAGAAAAAAATTTTTTTTCGAAGTTTGGAAACTTCGTTAGAATCACTTTTTATTCCGTTCTTATTTGAGATAACTGGTTCTCTTTCATTATACTAGTTTGATAGCCTCAGACAAGCATATTATGCGCAAAGAATCTCGAAAAGAAAAAAATTTTTTTTCGAAGTTTGGAAACTTCGTTAGAATCACTTTTTTTCCGTTCTTATTTGAGATAACTTGTTCTCTTTCATTATACTAGTTTGATAGCCTTAGACAAGCATATTATGCGCAAAGAATCTCGAAAAGAAAAAAATTTTTTTTCGAAGTTTGGAAACTTCGTTAGAATCACTTTTTTTCCGTTCTTATTTGAGATAACTGGTTCTCTTTCATTATACTAGTTTGATAGCCTCAGAAAAGCATATTATGCGCAAAGAATCTAGAAAAGAAAAAAATTTTTTTTCGAAGATTGGAAACCTCGTTAGAATCACTTTTTTTCCGTTCTTATTTGAGATAACTGGTTCTCTTTCATTATACTAGTTTGATAGCCTTAGACAAGCATATTATGCGCAAAGAATCTCGAAAAGAAAAAAAATTTTTTTCGAAGTTTGGAAACTTCCTTAGAATCACTTTTTTTCCATTCCTATTTGAGATAACTTGTTCTCTTTCATTATACTAGTTTGATAGCCTTAGACAAGCATATTATGCGCAAAGAATCTCGAAAAGAAAAAAATTTTTTTTCGAAGTTTGGAAACTTTGTTAGAATCACTTTTTTCCGTTCTTATTTGAGATAACTGGTTCTCTTTCATTATACTAGTTTGATAGCCTCAGACAAGCATATTATGCGCAAAGAATCTCGAAAAGAAAAAATTTTTTTCGAAGTTTGGAAACTTCCTTAGAATCACTTTTTTTCCATTCTTATTTGAGATAACTTGTTCTCTTTCATTATACTTGTTTGATAGCCTTAGACAAGCATATTATGCGCAAAGAATCTCGAAAAGAAAAAAATTTTTTTTCGAAGTTTGGAAACTTCGTTAGAATCACTTTTTTTCCGTTCTTATTTAAGATTACTGGTTCTCTTTCATTATACTAGTTTGATAGCTTCAGACAAGCATATTATGCGCAAAGAATCTCGAAAAGAAAAAAATTTTTTTCGAAGTTTGGAAACTTCGTTAGAATCACTTTTTTTCCGTTCTTATTTGAGATAACTTGTTCTCTTTCATTATACTAGTTTGATAGCCTTAGACAAGCATATTATGCGCAAAGAAGCTCGAAAAGAAAAAAAATTTTTTTCGAAGTTTGGAAACTTCGTTAGAATCACTTTTTTTCCGTTCTTATTTAATATTACTGGTTCTTTTTCATTATACTAGTTTGATAGCCTCAGACAAGCATATTATGCGCAAAGAATCTCGAAAAGAAAAAAATTTTTTTCGAAGTTTGGAAACTTCCTTAGAATCACTTTTTTTCCGTTCTTATTTGAGATAACTGGTTCTCTTTCATTATACTAGTTTGATAGCCTCAGACAAGCATATTATGCGCAAAGAATCTCGAAAAGAAAAAATTTTTTTTCGAAGTTTGGAAACTTCCTTAGAATCACTTTTTTTCCATTCTTATTTGAGATAACTTGTTCTCTTTCATTATACTAGTTTGATAGCCTTAGACAAGCATATTATGCGCAAAGAATCTCGAAAAGAAAAAAATTTTTTTTCGAAGTTTGGAAACTTCGTTAGAATCACTTTTTTTCCGTTCTTATTTGAGATAACTTGTTCTCTTTCATTATACTAGTTTGATAGCCTTAGACAAGCATATTATGCGCAAAGAATCTCGAAAAGAAAAAAAATTTTTTTCTAAGTTTGGAAACTTCGTTAGAATCACTTTTTTTCCGTTCTTATTTGAGATAAATGGTTCTCTTTCATTATACTAGTTTGATAGTCTCAGACAAGCATATTATGCGCAAAGAATCTCGAAAAGAAAAAAATTTTTTTTCGAAGTTTGGAAACTTCGTTAGAATCACTTTTTTTCCATTCTTATTTGAGATAACTTGTTCTCTTTCATTATACTTGTTTGATAGCCTTAGACAAGAATATTATGCGCAAAGAATCTCGAAAAGAAAAAAATTTTTTTTCGAAGTTTGGAAACTTCGTTAGAATCACTTTTTATTCCGTTCTTATTTGAGATAACTGGTTCTCTTTCATTATACTAGTTTGATAGCCTCAGACAAGCATATTATGCGCAAAGAATCTCGAAAAGAAAAAAATTTTTTTTCGAAGTTTGGAAACTTCGTTAGAATCACTTTTTTTCCGTTCTTATTTGAGATAACTTGTTCTCTTTCATTATACTAGTTTGATAGCCTTAGACAAGCATATTATGCGCAAAGAATCTCGAAAAGAAAAAAATTTTTTTTCGAAGTTTGGAAACTTCGTTAGAATCACTTTTTTTCCGTTCTTATTTGAGATAACTGGTTCTCTTTCATTATACTAGTTTGATAGCCTCAGAAAAGCATATTATGCGCAAAGAATCTAGAAAAGAAAAAAATTTTTTTTCGAAGATTGGAAACCTCGTTAGAATCACTTTTTTTCCGTTCTTATTTGAGATAACTGGTTCTCTTTCATTATACTAGTTTGATAGCCTTAGACAAGCATATTATGCGCAAAGAATCTCGAAAAGAAAAAAAATTTTTTTCGAAGTTTGGAAACTTCCTTAGAATCACTTTTTTTCCATTCCTATTTGAGATAACTTGTTCTCTTTCATTATACTAGTTTGATAGCCTTAGACAAGCATATTATGCGCAAAGAATCTCGAAAAGAAAAAAATTTTTTTTCGAAGTTTGGAAACTTTGTTAGAATCACTTTTTTCCGTTCTTATTTGAGATAACTGGTTCTCTTTCATTATACTAGTTTGATAGCCTCAGACAAGCATATTATGCGCAAAGAATCTCGAAAAGAAAAAATTTTTTTCGAAGTTTGGAAACTTCCTTAGAATCACTTTTTTTCCATTCTTATTTGAGATAACTTGTTCTCTTTCATTATACTTGTTTGATAGCCTTAGACAAGCATATTATGCGCAAAGAATCTCGAAAAGAAAAAAATTTTTTTTCGAAGTTTGGAAACTTCGTTAGAATCACTTTTTTTCCGTTCTTATTTAAGATTACTGGTTCTCTTTCATTATACTAGTTTGATAGCTTCAGACAAGCATATTATGCGCAAAGAATCTCGAAAAGAAAAAAATTTTTTTCGAAGTTTGGAAACTTCGTTAGAATCACTTTTTTTCCGTTCTTATTTGAGATAACTTGTTCTCTTTCATTATACTAGTTTGATAGCCTTAGACAAGCATATTATGCGCAAAGAAGCTCGAAAAGAAAAAAAATTTTTTTCGAAGTTTGGAAACTTCGTTAGAATCACTTTTTTTCCGTTCTTATTTAATATTACTGGTTCTTTTTCATTATACTAGTTTGATAGCCTCAGACAAGCATATTATGCGCAAAGAATCTCGAAAAGAAAAAAATTTTTTTCGAAGTTTGGAAACTTCCTTAGAATCACTTTTTTTCCATTCTTATTTGAGATAACTTGTTCTCTTTCATTATACTTGTTTGATAGCCTTAGACAAGAATATTATGCGCAAAGAATCTCGAAAAGAAAAAAATTTTTTTTCGAAGTTTGGAAACTTCGTTAGAATCACTTTTTATTCCGTTCTTATTTGAGATAACTGGTTCTCTTTCATTATACTAGTTTGGTAGCCTCAGACAAGCATATTATGCGCAAAGAATCTCGAAAAGAAAAAATTTTTTTTTCGAAGTTTGGAAACTTCGTTAGAATCACTTTTTTTCCGTTCTTATTTGAGATAACTTGTTCTCTTTCATTATACTAGTTTGATAGCCTTAGACAAGCATATTATGCGCAAAGAATCTCGAAAAGAAAAAAATTTTTTTTCGAAGTTTGGAAACTTCGTTAGAATCACTTTTTTTCCGTTCTTATTTGAGATAACTGGTTCTCTTTCATTATACTAGTTTGATAGTCTCAGACAAGCATATTATGCGCAAAGAATCTCGAAAAGAAAAAAATTTTTTTTCGAAGTTTGGAAACTTCGTTAGAATCACTTTTTTTCCATTCTTATTTGAGATAACTTGTTCTCTTTCATTATACTTGTTTGATAGCCTTAGACAAGAATATTATGCGCAAAGAATCTCGAAAAGAAAAAAATTTTTTTTCGAAGTTTGGAAACTTCGTTAGAATCACTTTTTATTCCGTTCTTATTTGAGATAACTGGTTCTCTTTCATTATACTAGTTTGATAGCCTCAGACAAGCATATTATGCGCAAAGAATCTCGAAAAGAAAAAAATTTTTTTTCGAAGTTTGGAAACTTCGTTAGAATCACTTTTTTTCCGTTCTTATTTGAGATAACTTGTTCTCTTTCATTATACTCGTTTGATAGCCTTAGACAAGCATATTATGCGCAAAGAATCTCGAAAAGAAAAAAATTTTTTTTTCGAAGTTTGGAAACTTCGTTAGAATCACTTTTTTTCCGTTCTTATTTGAGATAACTGGTTCTCTTTCATTATACTAGTTTGATAGCCTCAGAAAAGCATATTATGCGCAAAGAATCTAGAAAAGAAAAAAATTTTTTTTCGAAGATTGGAAACCTCGTTAGAATCACTTTTTTTCCGTTCTTATTTGAGATAACTGGTTCTCTTTCATTATACTAGTTTGATAGCCTTAGACAAGCATATTATGCGCAAAGAATCTCGAAAAGAAAAAAAATTTTTTTCGAAGTTTGGAAACTTCCTTAGAATCACTTTTTTTCCATTCCTATTTGAGATAACTTGTTCTCTTTCATTATACTAGTTTGATAGCCTTAGACAAGCATATTATGCGCAAAGAATCTCGAAAAGAAAAAAAATTTTTTTCTAAGTTTGGAAACTTCGTTAGAATCACTTTTTTTCCGTTCTTATTTGAGATAACTGGTTCTCTTTCATTATACTAGTTTGATAGTCTCAGACAAGCATATTATGCGCAAAGAATCTCGAAAAGAAAAAAATTTTTTTTCGAAGTTTGGAAACTTCGTTAGAATCACTTTTTTTCCATTCTTATTTGAGATAACTTGTTCTCTTTCATTATACTTGTTTGATAGCCTTAGACAAGAATATTATGCGCAAAGAATCTCGAAAAGAAAAAAATTTTTTTTCGAAGTTTGGAAACTTCGTTAGAATCACTTTTTATTCCGTTCTTATTTGAGATAACTGGTTCTCTTTCATTATACTAGTTTGATAGCCTCAGACAAGCATATTATGCGCAAAGAATCTCGAAAAGAAAAAAATTTTTTTTCGAAGTTTGGAAACTTCGTTAGAATCACTTTTTTTCCGTTCTTATTTGAGATAACTTGTTCTCTTTCATTATACTAGTTTGATAGCCTTAGACAAGCATATTATGCGCAAAGAATCTCGAAAAGAAAAAAATTTTTTTTCGAAGTTTGGAAACTTCGTTAGAATCACTTTTTTTCCGTTCTTATTTGAGATAACTGGTTCTCTTTCATTATACTAGTTTGATAGCCTCAGAAAAGCATATTATGCGCAAAGAATCTAGAAAAGAAAAAAATTTTTTTTCGAAGATTGGAAACCTCGTTAGAATCACTTTTTTTCCGTTCTTATTTGAGATAACTGGTTCTCTTTCATTATACTAGTTTGATAGCCTTAGACAAGCATATTATGCGCAAAGAATCTCGAAAAGAAAAAAAATTTTTTTCGAAGTTTGGAAACTTCCTTAGAATCACTTTTTTTCCATTCCTATTTGAGATAACTTGTTCTCTTTCATTATACTAGTTTGATAGCCTTAGACAAGCATATTATGCGCAAAGAATCTCGAAAAGAAAAAAATTTTTTTTCGAAGTTTGGAAACTTTGTTAGAATCACTTTTTTCCGTTCTTATTTGAGATAACTGGTTCTCTTTCATTATACTAGTTTGATAGCCTCAGACAAGCATATTATGCGCAAAGAATCTCGAAAAGAAAAAATTTTTTTCGAAGTTTGGAAACTTCCTTAGAATCACTTTTTTTCCATTCTTATTTGAGATAACTTGTTCTCTTTCATTATACTTGTTTGATAGCCTTAGACAAGCATATTATGCGCAAAGAATCTCGAAAAGAAAAAAATCTTTTTTCGAAGTTTGGAAACTTCGTTAGAATCACTTTTTTTCCGTTCTTATTTAAGATTACTGGTTCTCTTTCATTATACTAGTTTGATAGCTTCAGACAAGCATATTATGCGCAAAGAATCTCGAAAAGAAAAAAATTTTTTTCGAAGTTTGGAAACTTCGTTAGAATCACTTTTTTTCCGTTCTTATTTGAGATAACTTGTTCTCTTTCATTATACTAGTTTGATAGCCTTAGACAAGCATATTATGCGCAAAGAAGCTCGAAAAGAAAAAAAATTTTTTTCGAAGTTTGGAAACTTCGTTAGAATCACTTTTTTTCCGTTCTTATTTAATATTACTGGTTCTTTTTCATTATACTAGTTTGATAGCCTCAGACAAGCATATTATGCGCAAAGAATCTCGAAAAGAAAAAAATTTTTTTCGAAGTTTGGAAACTTCCTTAGAATCACTTTTTTCCATTCTTATTTGAGATAACTTGTTCTCTTTCATTATACTTGTTTGATAGCCTTAGACAAGAATATTATGCGCAAAGAATCTCGAAAAGAAAAAAATTTTTTTTCGAAGTTTGGAAACTTCGTTAGAATCACTTTTTATTCCGTTCTTATTTGAGATAACTGGTTCTCTTTCATTATACTAGTTTGGTAGCCTCAGACAAGCATATTATGCGCAAAGAATCTCGAAAAGAAAAAATTTTTTTTTCGAAGTTTGGAAACTTCGTTAGAATCACTTTTTTTCCGTTCTTATTTGAGATAACTTGTTCTCTTTCATTATACTAGTTTGATAGCCTTAGACAAGCATATTATGCGCAAAGAATCTCGAAAAGAAAAAAATTTTTTTTCGAAGTTTGGAAACTTCGTTAGAATCACTTTTTTTCCGTTCTTATTTGAGATAACTTGTTCTCTTTCATTATACTAGTTTGATAGCCTTAGACAAGCATATTATGCGCAAAGAAGCTCGAAAAGAAAAAAAATTTTTTTCGAAGTTTGGAAACTTCGTTAGAATCACTTTTTTTCCGTTCTTATTTAATATTACTGGTTCTTTTTCATTATACTAGTTTGATAGCCTCAGACAAGCATATTATGCGCAAAGAATCTCGAAAAGAAAAAAATTTTTTTCGAAGTTTGGAAACTTCCTTAGAATCACTTTTTTCCATTCTTATTTGAGATAACTTGTTCTCTTTCATTATACTTGTTTGATAGCCTTAGACAAGAATATTATGCGCAAAGAATCTCGAAAAGAAAAAAATTTTTTTTCGAAGTTTGGAAACTTCGTTAGAATCACTTTTTATTCCGTTCTTATTTGAGATAACTGGTTCTCTTTCATTATACTAGTTTGGTAGCCTCAGACAAGCATATTATGCGCAAAGAATCTCGAAAAGAAAAAATTTTTTTTTCGAAGTTTGGAAACTTCGTTAGAATCACTTTTTTTCCGTTCTTATTTGAGATAACTTGTTCTCTTTCATTATACTAGTTTGATAGCCTTAGACAAGCATATTATGCGCAAAGAATCTCGAAAAGAAAAAAATTTTTTTTCGAAGTTTGGAAACTTCGTTAGAATCACTTTTTTTCCGTTCTTATTTGAGATAACTGGTTCTCTTTCATTATACTAGTTTGATAGCCTCAGACAAGCATATTATGCGCAAAGAATCTTGAAAAGAAAAAAATTTTTTTTCGAAGTTTGGAAACTTCCTTAGAATCACTTTCTTTCCATTCTTATTTGAGGTAACTTGTTCTCTTTCATTATACTTGTTTGATAGCCTTAGACAAGCATATTATGCGCAAAGAATCTCGAAAAGAAAAAAATTTTTTTCGAAGTTTGGAAACTTCGTTAGAATCACTTTTTTTCCGTTCTTATTTGAGATAACTTGTTCTCTTTCATTATACTAGTTTGATAGCCTTAGACAAGCATATTATGCGCAAAGAATCTCGAAAAGAAAAAAATTTTTTTTCGAAGTTTGGAAACTTCGTTAGAATCACTTTTTTTCCGTTCTTATTTGAGATAACTGGTTCTCTTTCATTATACTAGTTTGATAGCCTCAGAAAAGCATATTATGCGCAAAGAATCTAGAAAAGAAAAAAATTTTTTTTCGAAGATTGGAAACCTCGTTAGAATCACTTTTTTTCCGTTCTTATTTGAGATAACTGGTTCTCTTTCATTATACTAGTTTGATAGCCTTAGACAAGCATATTATGCGCAAAGAATCTCGAAAAGAAAAAAAATTTTTTTCGAAGTTTGGAAACTTCCTTAGAATCACTTTTTTTCCATTCCTATTTGAGATAACTTGTTCTCTTTCATTATACTAGTTTGATAGCCTTAGACAAGCATATTATGCGCAAAGAATCTCGAAAAGAAAAAAAATTTTTTTCTAAGTTTGGAAACTTCGTTAGAATCACTTTTTTTCCGTTCTTATTTGAGATAACTGGTTCTCTTTCATTATACTAGTTTGATAGTCTCAGACAAGCATATTATGCGCAAAGAATCTCGAAAAGAAAAAAATTTTTTTTCGAAGTTTGGAAACTTCGTTAGAATCACTTTTTTTCCATTCTTATTTGAGATAACTTGTTCTCTTTCATTATACTTGTTTGATAGCCTTAGACAAGAATATTATGCGCAAAGAATCTCGAAAAGAAAAAAATTTTTTTTCGAAGTTTGGAAACTTCGTTAGAATCACTTTTTATTCCGTTCTTATTTGAGATAACTGGTTCTCTTTCATTATACTAGTTTGATAGCCTCAGACAAGCATATTATGCGCAAAGAATCTCGAAAAGAAAAAAAATTTTTTTCGAAGTTTGGAAACTTCCTTAGAATCACTTTTTTTCCATTCCTATTTGAGATAACTTGTTCTCTTTCATTATACTAGTTTGATAGCCTTAGACAAGCATATTATGCGCAAAGAATCTCGAAAAGAAAAAAATTTTTTTTCGAAGTTTGGAAACTTTGTTAGAATCACTTTTTTCCGTTCTTATTTGAGATAACTGGTTCTCTTTCATTATACTAGTTTGATAGCCTCAGACAAGCATATTATGCGCAAAGAATCTCGAAAAGAAAAAATTTTTTTCGAAGTTTGGAAACTTCCTTAGAATCACTTTTTTTCCATTCTTATTTGAGATAACTTGTTCTCTTTCATTATACTTGTTTGATAGCCTTAGACAAGCATATTATGCGCAAAGAATCTCGAAAAGAAAAAAATTTTTTTTCGAAGTTTGGAAACTTCGTTAGAATCACTTTTTTTCCGTTCTTATTTAAGATTACTGGTTCTCTTTCATTATACTAGTTTGATAGCTTCAGACAAGCATATTATGCGCAAAGAATCTCGAAAAGAAAAAAATTTTTTTCGAAGTTTGGAAACTTCGTTAGAATCACTTTTTTTCCGTTCTTATTTGAGATAACTTGTTCTCTTTCATTATACTAGTTTGATAGCCTTAGACAAGCATATTATGCGCAAAGAAGCTCGAAAAGAAAAAAAATTTTTTTCGAAGTTTGGAAACTTCGTTAGAATCACTTTTTTTCCGTTCTTATTTAATATTACTGGTTCTTTTTCATTATACTAGTTTGATAGCCTCAGACAAGCATATTATGCGCAAAGAATCTCGAAAAGAAAAAAATTTTTTTCGAAGTTTGGAAACTTCCTTAGAATCACTTTTTTTCCATTCTTATTTGAGATAACTTGTTCTCTTTCATTATACTTGTTTGATAGCCTTAGACAAGAATATTATGCGCAAAGAATCTCGAAAAGAAAAAAATTTTTTTTCGAAGTTTGGAAACTTCGTTAGAATCACTTTTTATTCCGTTCTTATTTGAGATAACTGGTTCTCTTTCATTATACTAGTTTGGTAGCCTCAGACAAGCATATTATGCGCAAAGAATCTCGAAAAGAAAAAATTTTTTTTTCGAAGTTTGGAAACTTCGTTAGAATCACTTTTTTTCCGTTCTTATTTGAGATAACTTGTTCTCTTTCATTATACTAGTTTGATAGCCTTAGACAAGCATATTATGCGCAAAGAATCTCGAAAAGAAAAAAATTTTTTTTCGAAGTTTGGAAACTTCGTTAGAATCACTTTTTTTCCGTTCTTATTTGAGATAACTGGTTCTCTTTCATTATACTAGTTTGATAGTCTCAGACAAGCATATTATGCGCAAAGAATCTCGAAAAGAAAAAAATTTTTTTTCGAAGTTTGGAAACTTCGTTAGAATCACTTTTTTTCCATTCTTATTTGAGATAACTTGTTCTCTTTCATTATACTTGTTTGATAGCCTTAGACAAGAATATTATGCGCAGAGAATCTCGAAAAGAAAAAAATTTTTTTTCGAAGTTTGGAAACTTCGTTAGAATCACTTTTTATTCCGTTCTTATTTGAGATAACTGGTTCTCTTTCATTATACTAGTTTGATAGCCTCAGACAAGCATATTATGCGCAAAGAATCTCGAAAAGAAAAAAATTTTTTTTCGAAGTTTGGAAACTTCGTTAGAATCACTTTTTTTCCGTTCTTATTTGAGATAACTTGTTCTCTTTCATTATACTAGTTTGATAGCCTTAGACAAGCATATTATGCGCAAAGAATCTCGAAAAGAAAAAAATTTTTTTTCGAAGTTTGGAAACTTCGTTAGAATCACTTTTTTTCCGTTCTTATTTGAGATAACTGGTTCTCTTTCATTATACTAGTTTGATAGCCTCAGAAAAGCATATTATGCGCAAAGAATCTAGAAAAGAAAAAAATTTTTTTTCGAAGATTGGAAACCTCGTTAGAATCACTTTTTTTCCGTTCTTATTTGAGATAACTGGTTCTCTTTCATTATACTAGTTTGATAGCCTTAGACAAGCATATTATGCGCAAAGAATCTCGAAAAGAAAAAAAATTTTTTTCGAAGTTTGGAAACTTCCTTAGAATCACTTTTTTTCCATTCCTATTTGAGATAACTTGTTCTCTTTCATTATACTAGTTTGATAGCCTTAGACAAGCATATTATGCGCAAAGAATCTCGAAAAGAAAAAAAATTTTTTTCTAAGTTTGGAAACTTCGTTAGAATCACTTTTTTTCCGTTCTTATTTGAGATAACTGGTTCTCTTTCATTATACTAGTTTGATAGTCTCAGACAAGCATATTATGCGCAAAGAATCTCGAAAAGAAAAAAATTTTTTTTCGAAGTTTGGAAACTTCGTTAGAATCACTTTTTTTCCATTCTTATTTGAGATAACTTGTTCTCTTTCATTATACTTGTTTGATAGCCTTAGACAAGAATATTATGCGCAAAGAATCTCGAAAAGAAAAAAATTTTTTTTCGAAGTTTGGAAACTTCGTTAGAATCACTTTTTATTCCGTTCTTATTTGAGATAACTGGTTCTCTTTCATTATACTAGTTTGATAGCCTCAGACAAGCATATTATGCGCAAAGAATCTCGAAAAGAAAAAAATTTTTTTTCGAAGTTTGGAAACTTCGTTAGAATCACTTTTTTTCCGTTCTTATTTGAGATAACTTGTTCTCTTTCATTATACTAGTTTGATAGCCTTAGACAAGCATATTATGCGCAAAGAATCTCGAAAAGAAAAAAATTTTTTTTCGAAGTTTGGAAACTTCGTTAGAATCACTTTTTTTCCGTTCTTATTTGAGATAACTGGTTCTCTTTCATTATACTAGTTTGATAGCCTCAGAAAAGCATATTATGCGCAAAGAATCTAGAAAAGAAAAAAATTTTTTTTCGAAGATTGGAAACCTCGTTAGAATCACTTTTTTTCCGTTCTTATTTGAGATAACTGGTTCTCTTTCATTATACTAGTTTGATAGCCTTAGACAAGCATATTATGCGCAAAGAATCTCGAAAAGAAAAAAAATTTTTTTCGAAGTTTGGAAACTTCCTTAGAATCACTTTTTTTCCATTCCTATTTGAGATAACTTGTTCTCTTTCATTATACTAGTTTGATAGCCTTAGACAAGCATATTATGCGCAAAGAATCTCGAAAAGAAAAAAATTTTTTTTCGAAGTTTGGAAACTTTGTTAGAATCACTTTTTTCCGTTCTTATTTGAGATAACTGGTTCTCTTTCATTATACTAGTTTGATAGCCTCAGACAAGCATATTATGCGCAAAGAATCTCGAAAAGAAAAAATTTTTTTCGAAGTTTGGAAACTTCCTTAGAATCACTTTTTTTCCATTCTTATTTGAGATAACTTGTTCTCTTTCATTATACTTGTTTGATAGCCTTAGACAAGCATATTATGCGCAAAGAATCTCGAAAAGAAAAAAATTTTTTTTCGAAGTTTGGAAACTTCGTTAGAATCACTTTTTTTCCGTTCTTATTTAAGATTACTGGTTCTCTTTCATTATACTAGTTTGATAGCTTCAGACAAGCATATTATGCGCAAAGAATCTCGAAAAGAAAAAAATTTTTTTCGAAGTTTGGAAACTTCGTTAGAATCACTTTTTTTCCGTTCTTATTTGAGATAACTTGTTCTCTTTCATTATACTAGTTTGATAGCCTTAGACAAGCATATTATGCGCAAAGAAGCTCGAAAAGAAAAAAAATTTTTTTCGAAGTTTGGAAACTTCGTTAGAATCACTTTTTTTCCGTTCTTATTTAATATTACTGGTTCTTTTTCATTATACTAGTTTGATAGCCTCAGACAAGCATATTATGCGCAAAGAATCTCGAAAAGAAAAAAATTTTTTTCGAAGTTTGGAAACTTCCTTAGAATCACTTTTTTTCCGTTCTTATTTGAGATAACTGGTTCTCTTTCATTATACTAGTTTGATAGCCTCAGACAAGCATATTATGCGCAAAGAATCTCGAAAAGAAAAAAAATTTTTTTCGAAGTTTGGAAACTTCCTTAGAATCACTTTTTTTCCATTCCTATTTGAGATAACTTGTTCTCTTTCATTATACTAGTTTGATAGCCTTAGACAAGCATATTATGCGCAAAGAATCTCGAAAAGAAAAAAATTTTTTTTCGAAGTTTGGAAACTTTGTTAGAATCACTTTTTTCCGTTCTTATTTGAGATAACTGGTTCTCTTTCATTATACTAGTTTGATAGCCTCAGACAAGCATATTATGCGCAAAGAATCTCGAAAAGAAAAAATTTTTTTCGAAGTTTGGAAACTTCCTTAGAATCACTTTTTTTCCATTCTTATTTGAGATAACTTGTTCTCTTTCATTATACTTGTTTGATAGCCTTAGACAAGCATATTATGCGCAAAGAATCTCGAAAAGAAAAAAATTTTTTTTCGAAGTTTGGAAACTTCGTTAGAATCACTTTTTTTCCGTTCTTATTTAAGATTACTGGTTCTCTTTCATTATACTAGTTTGATAGCTTCAGACAAGCATATTATGCGCAAAGAATCTCGAAAAGAAAAAAATTTTTTTCGAAGTTTGGAAACTTCGTTAGAATCACTTTTTTTCCGTTCTTATTTGAGATAACTTGTTCTCTTTCATTATACTAGTTTGATAGCCTTAGACAAGCATATTATGCGCAAAGAAGCTCGAAAAGAAAAAAAATTTTTTTCGAAGTTTGGAAACTTCGTTAGAATCACTTTTTTTCCGTTCTTATTTAATATTACTGGTTCTTTTTCATTATACTAGTTTGATAGCCTCAGACAAGCATATTATGCGCAAAGAATCTCGAAAAGAAAAAATTTTTTTTCGAAGTTTGGAAACTTCCTTAGAATCACTTTTTTTCCATTCTTATTTGAGATAACTTGTTCTCTTTCATTATACTAGTTTGATAGCCTTAGACAAGCATATTATGCGCAAAGAATCTCGAAAAGAAAAAAATTTTTTTTCGAAGTTTGGAAACTTCGTTAGAATCACTTTTTTTCCGTTCTTATTTGAGATAACTTGTTCTCTTTCATTATACTAGTTTGATAGCCTTAGACAAGCATATTATGCGCAAAGAATCTCGAAAAGAAAAAAAATTTTTTTCTAAGTTTGGAAACTTCGTTAGAATCACTTTTTTTCCGTTCTTATTTGAGATAAATGGTTCTCTTTCATTATACTAGTTTGATAGTCTCAGACAAGCATATTATGCGCAAAGAATCTCGAAAAGAAAAAAATTTTTTTTCGAAGTTTGGAAACTTCGTTAGAATCACTTTTTTTCCATTCTTATTTGAGATAACTTGTTCTCTTTCATTATACTTGTTTGATAGCCTTAGACAAGAATATTATGCGCAAAGAATCTCGAAAAGAAAAAAATTTTTTTTCGAAGTTTGGAAACTTCGTTAGAATCACTTTTTATTCCGTTCTTATTTGAGATAACTGGTTCTCTTTCATTATACTAGTTTGATAGCCTCAGACAAGCATATTATGCGCAAAGAATCTCGAAAAGAAAAAAATTTTTTTTCGAAGTTTGGAAACTTCGTTAGAATCACTTTTTTTCCGTTCTTATTTGAGATAACTTGTTCTCTTTCATTATACTAGTTTGATAGCCTTAGACAAGCATATTATGCGCAAAGAATCTCGAAAAGAAAAAAATTTTTTTTCGAAGTTTGGAAACTTCGTTAGAATCACTTTTTTTCCGTTCTTATTTGAGATAACTGGTTCTCTTTCATTATACTAGTTTGATAGCCTCAGAAAAGCATATTATGCGCAAAGAATCTAGAAAAGAAAAAAATTTTTTTTCGAAGATTGGAAACCTCGTTAGAATCACTTTTTTTCCGTTCTTATTTGAGATAACTGGTTCTCTTTCATTATACTAGTTTGATAGCCTTAGACAAGCATATTATGCGCAAAGAATCTCGAAAAGAAAAAAAATTTTTTTCGAAGTTTGGAAACTTCCTTAGAATCACTTTTTTTCCATTCCTATTTGAGATAACTTGTTCTCTTTCATTATACTAGTTTGATAGCCTTAGACAAGCATATTATGCGCAAAGAATCTCGAAAAGAAAAAAATTTTTTTTCGAAGTTTGGAAACTTTGTTAGAATCACTTTTTTCCGTTCTTATTTGAGATAACTGGTTCTCTTTCATTATACTAGTTTGATAGCCTCAGACAAGCATATTATGCGCAAAGAATCTCGAAAAGAAAAAATTTTTTTCGAAGTTTGGAAACTTCCTTAGAATCACTTTTTTTCCATTCTTATTTGAGATAACTTGTTCTCTTTCATTATACTTGTTTGATAGCCTTAGACAAGCATATTATGCGCAAAGAATCTCGAAAAGAAAAAAATTTTTTTTCGAAGTTTGGAAACTTCGTTAGAATCACTTTTTTTCCGTTCTTATTTAAGATTACTGGTTCTCTTTCATTATACTAGTTTGATAGCTTCAGACAAGCATATTATGCGCAAAGAATCTCGAAAAGAAAAAAATTTTTTTCGAAGTTTGGAAACTTCGTTAGAATCACTTTTTTTCCGTTCTTATTTGAGATAACTTGTTCTCTTTCATTATACTAGTTTGATAGCCTTAGACAAGCATATTATGCGCAAAGAAGCTCGAAAAGAAAAAAAATTTTTTTCGAAGTTTGGAAACTTCGTTAGAATCACTTTTTTTCCGTTCTTATTTAATATTACTGGTTCTTTTTCATTATACTAGTTTGATAGCCTCAGACAAGCATATTATGCGCAAAGAATCTCGAAAAGAAAAAAATTTTTTTCGAAGTTTGGAAACTTCCTTAGAATCACTTTTTTTCCATTCTTATTTGAGATAACTTGTTCTCTTTCATTATACTTGTTTGATAGCCTTAGACAAGAATATTATGCGCAAAGAATCTCGAAAAGAAAAAAATTTTTTTTCGAAGTTTGGAAACTTCGTTAGAATCACTTTTTATTCCGTTCTTATTTGAGATAACTGGTTCTCTTTCATTATACTAGTTTGGTAGCCTCAGACAAGCATATTATGCGCAAAGAATCTCGAAAAGAAAAAATTTTTTTTTCGAAGTTTGGAAACTTCGTTAGAATCACTTTTTTTCCGTTCTTATTTGAGATAACTTGTTCTCTTTCATTATACTAGTTTGATAGCCTTAGACAAGCATATTATGCGCAAAGAATCTCGAAAAGAAAAAAATTTTTTTTCGAAGTTTGGAAACTTCGTTAGAATCACTTTTTTTCCGTTCTTATTTGAGATAACTGGTTCTCTTTCATTATACTAGTTTGATAGTCTCAGACAGGCATATTATGCGCAAAGAATCTCGAAAAGAAAAAAATTTTTTTTCGAAGTTTGGAAACTTCGTTAGAATCACTTTTTTTCCATTCTTATTTGAGATAACTTGTTCTCTTTCATTATACTTGTTTGATAGCCTTAGACAAGAATATTATGCGCAAAGAATCTCGAAAAGAAAAAAATTTTTTTTCGAAGTTTGGAAACTTCGTTAGAATCACTTTTTATTCCGTTCTTATTTGAGATAACTGGTTCTCTTTCATTATACTAGTTTGATAGCCTCAGACAAGCATATTATGCGCAAAGAATCTCGAAAAGAAAAAAATTTTTTTTCGAAGTTTGGAAACTTCGTTAGAATCACTTTTTTTCCGTTCTTATTTGAGATAACTTGTTCTCTTTCATTATACTCGTTTGATAGCCTTAGACAAGCATATTATGCGCAAAGAATCTCGAAAAGAAAAAAATTTTTTTTCGAAGTTTGGAAACTTCGTTAGAATCACTTTTTTTCCGTTCTTATTTGAGATAACTGGTTCTCTTTCATTATACTAGTTTGATAGCCTCAGAAAAGCATATTATGCGCAAAGAATCTAGAAAAGAAAAAAATTTTTTTTCGAAGATTGGAAACCTCGTTAGAATCACTTTTTTTCCGTTCTTATTTGAGATAACTGGTTCTCTTTCATTATACTAGTTTGATAGCCTTAGACAAGCATATTATGCGCAAAGAATCTCGAAAAGAAAAAAAATTTTTTTCGAAGTTTGGAAACTTCCTTAGAATCACTTTTTTTCCATTCCTATTTGAGATAACTTGTTCTCTTTCATTATACTAGTTTGATAGCCTTAGACAAGCATATTATGCGCAAAGAATCTCGAAAAGAAAAAAAATTTTTTTCTAAGTTTGGAAACTTCGTTAGAATCACTTTTTTTCCGTTCTTATTTGAGATAACTGGTTCTCTTTCATTATACTAGTTTGATAGTCTCAGACAAGCATATTATGCGCAAAGAATCTCGAAAAGAAAAAAATTTTTTTTCGAAGTTTGGAAACTTCGTTAGAATCACTTTTTTTCCATTCTTATTTGAGATAACTTGTTCTCTTTCATTATACTTGTTTGATAGCCTTAGACAAGAATATTATGCGCAAAGAATCTCGAAAAGAAAAAAATTTTTTTTCGAAGTTTGGAAACTTCGTTAGAATCACTTTTTATTCCGTTCTTATTTGAGATAACTGGTTCTCTTTCATTATACTAGTTTGATAGCCTCAGACAAGCATATTATGCGCAAAGAATCTCGAAAAGAAAAAAATTTTTTTTCGAAGTTTGGAAACTTCGTTAGAATCACTTTTTTTCCGTTCTTATTTGAGATAACTTGTTCTCTTTCATTATACTAGTTTGATAGCCTTAGACAAGCATATTATGCGCAAAGAATCTCGAAAAGAAAAAAATTTTTTTTCGAAGTTTGGAAACTTCGTTAGAATCACTTTTTTTCCGTTCTTATTTGAGATAACTGGTTCTCTTTCATTATACTAGTTTGATAGCCTCAGAAAAGCATATTATGCGCAAAGAATCTAGAAAAGAAAAAAATTTTTTTTCGAAGATTGGAAACCTCGTTAGAATCACTTTTTTTCCGTTCTTATTTGAGATAACTGGTTCTCTTTCATTATACTAGTTTGATAGCCTTAGACAAGCATATTATGCGCAAAGAATCTCGAAAAGAAAAAAAATTTTTTTCGAAGTTTGGAAACTTCCTTAGAATCACTTTTTTTCCATTCCTATTTGAGATAACTTGTTCTCTTTCATTATACTAGTTTGATAGCCTTAGACAAGCATATTATGCGCAAAGAATCTCGAAAAGAAAAAAATTTTTTTTCGAAGTTTGGAAACTTTGTTAGAATCACTTTTTTCCGTTCTTATTTGAGATAACTGGTTCTCTTTCATTATACTAGTTTGATAGCCTCAGACAAGCATATTATGCGCAAAGAATCTCGAAAAGAAAAAATTTTTTTCGAAGTTTGGAAACTTCCTTAGAATCACTTTTTTTCCATTCTTATTTGAGATAACTTGTTCTCTTTCATTATACTTGTTTGATAGCCTTAGACAAGCATATTATGCGCAAAGAATCTCGAAAAGAAAAAAATCTTTTTTCGAAGTTTGGAAACTTCGTTAGAATCACTTTTTTTCCGTTCTTATTTAAGATTACTGGTTCTCTTTCATTATACTAGTTTGATAGCTTCAGACAAGCATATTATGCGCAAAGAATCTCGAAAAGAAAAAAATTTTTTTCGAAGTTTGGAAACTTCGTTAGAATCACTTTTTTTCCGTTCTTATTTGAGATAACTTGTTCTCTTTCATTATACTAGTTTGATAGCCTTAGACAAGCATATTATGCGCAAAGAAGCTCGAAAAGAAAAAAAATTTTTTTCGAAGTTTGGAAACTTCGTTAGAATCACTTTTTTTCCGTTCTTATTTAATATTACTGGTTCTTTTTCATTATACTAGTTTGATAGCCTCAGACAAGCATATTATGCGCAAAGAATCTCGAAAAGAAAAAAATTTTTTTCGAAGTTTGGAAACTTCCTTAGAATCACTTTTTTTCCATTCTTATTTGAGATAACTTGTTCTCTTTCATTATACTTGTTTGATAGCCTTAGACAAGAATATTATGCGCAAAGAATCTCGAAAAGAAAAAAATTTTTTTTCGAAGTTTGGAAACTTCGTTAGAATCACTTTTTATTCCGTTCTTATTTGAGATAACTGGTTCTCTTTCATTATACTAGTTTGGTAGCCTCAGACAAGCATATTATGCGCAAAGAATCTCGAAAAGAAAAAATTTTTTTTTCGAAGTTTGGAAACTTCGTTAGAATCACTTTTTTTCCGTTCTTATTTGAGATAACTTGTTCTCTTTCATTATACTAGTTTGATAGCCTTAGACAAGCATATTATGCGCAAAGAATCTCGAAAAGAAAAAAATTTTTTTTCGAAGTTTGGAAACTTCGTTAGAATCACTTTTTTTCCGTTCTTATTTGAGATAACTGGTTCTCTTTCATTATACTAGTTTGATAGCCTCAGACAAGCATATTATGCGCAAAGAATCTTGAAAAGAAAAAAATTTTTTTTCGAAGTTTGGAAACTTCCTTAGAATCACTTTCTTTCCATTCTTATTTGAGGTAACTTGTTCTCTTTCATTATACTTGTTTGATAGCCTTAGACAAGCATATTATGCGCAAAGAATCTCGAAAAGAAAAAAATTTTTTTCGAAGTTTGGAAACTTCGTTAGAATCACTTTTTTTCCGTTCTTATTTGAGATAACTTGTTCTCTTTCATTATACTAGTTTGATAGCCTTAGACAAGCATATTATGCGCAAAGAATCTCGAAAAGAAAAAAATTTTTTTTCGAAGTTTGGAAACTTCGTTAGAATCACTTTTTTTCCGTTCTTATTTGAGATAACTGGTTCTCTTTCATTATACTAGTTTGATAGCCTCAGAAAAGCATATTATGCGCAAAGAATCTAGAAAAGAAAAAAATTTTTTTTCGAAGATTGGAAACCTCGTTAGAATCACTTTTTTTCCGTTCTTATTTGAGATAACTGGTTCTCTTTCATTATACTAGTTTGATAGCCTTAGACAAGCATATTATGCGCAAAGAATCTCGAAAAGAAAAAAAATTTTTTTCGAAGTTTGGAAACTTCCTTAGAATCACTTTTTTTCCATTCCTATTTGAGATAACTTGTTCTCTTTCATTATACTAGTTTGATAGCCTTAGACAAGCATATTATGCGCAAAGAATCTCGAAAAGAAAAAAAATTTTTTTCTAAGTTTGGAAACTTCGTTAGAATCACTTTTTTTCCGTTCTTATTTGAGATAACTGGTTCTCTTTCATTATACTAGTTTGATAGTCTCAGACAAGCATATTATGCGCAAAGAATCTCGAAAAGAAAAAAATTTTTTTTCGAAGTTTGGAAACTTCGTTAGAATCACTTTTTTTCCATTCTTATTTGAGATAACTTGTTCTCTTTCATTATACTTGTTTGATAGCCTTAGACAAGAATATTATGCGCAAAGAATCTCGAAAAGAAAAAAATTTTTTTTCGAAGTTTGGAAACTTCGTTAGAATCACTTTTTATTCCGTTCTTATTTGAGATAACTGGTTCTCTTTCATTATACTAGTTTGATAGCCTCAGACAAGCATATTATGCGCAAAGAATCTCGAAAAGAAAAAAATTTTTTTTCGAAGTTTGGAAACTTCGTTAGAATCACTTTTTTTCCGTTCTTATTTGAGATAACTTGTTCTCTTTCATTATACTAGTTTGATAGCCTTAGACAAGCATATTATGCGCAAAGAATCTCGAAAAGAAAAAAATTTTTTTTCGAAGTTTGGAAACTTCGTTAGAATCACTTTTTTTCCGTTCTTATTTGAGATAACTGGTTCTCTTTCATTATACTAGTTTGATAGCCTCAGAAAAGCATATTATGCGCAAAGAATCTAGAAAAGAAAAAAATTTTTTTTCGAAGATTGGAAACCTCGTTAGAATCACTTTTTTTCCGTTCTTATTTGAGATAACTGGTTCTCTTTCATTATACTAGTTTGATAGCCTTAGACAAGCATATTATGCGCAAAGAATCTCGAAAAGAAAAAAAATTTTTTTCGAAGTTTGGAAACTTCCTTAGAATCACTTTTTTTCCATTCCTATTTGAGATAACTTGTTCTCTTTCATTATACTAGTTTGATAGCCTTAGACAAGCATATTATGCGCAAAGAATCTCGAAAAGAAAAAAATTTTTTTTCGAAGTTTGGAAACTTTGTTAGAATCACTTTTTTCCGTTCTTATTTGAGATAACTGGTTCTCTTTCATTATACTAGTTTGATAGCCTCAGACAAGCATATTATGCGCAAAGAATCTCGAAAAGAAAAAATTTTTTTCGAAGTTTGGAAACTTCCTTAGAATCACTTTTTTTCCATTCTTATTTGAGATAACTTGTTCTCTTTCATTATACTTGTTTGATAGCCTTAGACAAGCATATTATGCGCAAAGAATCTCGAAAAGAAAAAAATTTTTTTTCGAAGTTTGGAAACTTCGTTAGAATCACTTTTTTTCCGTTCTTATTTAAGATTACTGGTTCTCTTTCATTATACTAGTTTGATAGATTCAGACAAGCATATTATGCGCAAAGAATCTCGAAAAGAAAAAAATTTTTTTCGAAGTTTGGAAACTTCGTTAGAATCACTTTTTTTCCGTTCTTATTTGAGATAACTTGTTCTCTTTCATTATACTAGTTTGATAGCCTTAGACAAGCATATTATGCGCAAAGAAGCTCGAAAAGAAAAAAAATTTTTTTCGAAGTTTGGAAACTTCGTTAGAATCACTTTTTTTCCGTTCTTATTTAATATTACTGGTTCTTTTTCATTATACTAGTTTGATAGCCTCAGACAAGCATATTATGCGCAAAGAATCTCGAAAAGAAAAAAATTTTTTTCGAAGTTTGGAAACTTCCTTAGAATCACTTTTTTTCCATTCTTATTTGAGATAACTTGTTCTCTTTCATTATACTTGTTTGATAGCCTTAGACAAGAATATTATGCGCAAAGAATCTCGAAAAGAAAAAAATTTTTTTTCGAAGTTTGGAAACTTCGTTAGAATCACTTTTTATTCCGTTCTTATTTGAGATAACTGGTTCTCTTTCATTATACTAGTTTGGTAGCCTCAGACAAGCATATTATGCGCAAAGAATCTCGAAAAGAAAAAATTTTTTTTTCGAAGTTTGGAAACTTCGTTAGAATCACTTTTTTTCCGTTCTTATTTGAGATAACTTGTTCTCTTTCATTATACTAGTTTGATAGCCTTAGACAAGCATATTATGCGCAAAGAATCTCGAAAAGAAAAAAATTTTTTTTCGAAGTTTGGAAACTTCGTTAGAATCACTTTTTTTCCGTTCTTATTTGAGATAACTGGTTCTCTTTCATTATACTAGTTTGATAGCCTCAGACAAGCATATTATGCGCAAAGAATCTTGAAAAGAAAAAAATTTTTTTTCGAAGTTTGGAAACTTCCTTAGAATCACTTTCTTTCCATTCTTATTTGAGGTAACTTGTTCTCTTTCATTATACTTGTTTGATAGCCTTAGACAAGCATATTATGCGCAAAGAATCTCGAAAAGAAAAAAATTTTTTTCGAAGTTTGGAAACTTCGTTAGAATCACTTTTTTTCCGTTCTTATTTAAGATTACTGGTTCTCTTTCATTATACTAGTTTGATAGCCTCAGACAAGCATATTATGCGCAAAGAATCTCGAAAAGAAAAAAATTTTTTTCGAAGTTTGGAAACTTCGTTAGAATCACTTTTTTTCCGTTCTTATTTGAGATAACTTGTTCTCTTTAATTATACTAGTTTGATAGCCTTAGACAAGCATATTATGCGCAAAGAATATCGAAAAGAAAAAAATTTTTTTTCGAAGTTTGGAAACTACGTTAGAATCACTTTTTTTCCGTTCTTATTTGAGATAACTGGTTCTCTTTCATTATACTAGTTTGATAGCCTCAGACAAGCATATTATGCGCAAAGAATCTCGAAAAGAAAAAATTTTTTTTCGAAGTTTGGAAACTTCCTTAGAATCACTTTTTTTCCATTCTTATTTGAGATAACTTGTTCTCTTTCTCTATACTAGTTTGATAGCCTTAGACAAGCATATTATGCGCAAAGAATCTCGAAAAGAAAAAATTTTTTTTCGAAGTTTGGAAACTTCGTTAGAATCACTTTTTTTCCGTTCTTATTTGAGATAACTGGTTCTCTTTCATTATACTAGTTTGATTGCCTCAGAAAAGCAAATTATGCGCAAAGAATCTAGAAAAGAAAAAAATTTTTTTTCGAAGATTGGAAACCTCGTTAGAATCACTTTTTTTCCGTTCTTATTTGAGATAACTTGTTCTCTTTCATTATACTAGTTTGATAGCCTTAGACAAGCATATTATGCGCAAAGAATCTCGAAAAGAAAAAAATTTTTTTTCGAAGTTTGGAAACTTCGTTAGAATCACTTTTTTTCCGTTCTTATTTAAGATTACTGGTTCCTTTTCATTATACTAGTTTGATAGCCTCAGAAAAGCATATTATGCGCAAAGAATCTCGAAAAGAAAAAAATTTTTTTTCGAAGTTTGGAAACTTCTTTAGAATCACTTTTTTTCCATTCTTATTTGAGATAACTGGTAATCTCTCATTATACTAGTTTGATAGCCTCAGACAAGCATATTATGCAAAAGAATCTCGAAAAGAAAAAAATTTTATTTCGAATATTGGAAACTTCGTTTGAATCACTTTTTTTTCCGTTCTTATTTGAGATAACTGGTTCTCTTTCATTATACTAGTTTGATAGCCTCAGAAAAGCATATTATGCGCTAAGAATCTCTAAAAGAAAAAATTTTTTTTTCGAAGTTTGGAAACTTCGTTAGAATCACTTTTTTTCCGTTCTTATTTGAGATAACTGGTTCTCTTTCATTATACTAGTTTGATAGCCTCAGAAAAGCATAGGTATGCGCAAAGAATCTCGAAAAGAAAAAAATTTTTTTTCGAAGTTTGGAAACTTCGTTAGAATCACTTTTTTTCCGTTCTTATTTAAGATTACTGGTTCTTTTTCATTATACTAGTTTGATAGCCTCAGACAAGCATATTATGCGCAAAGAATATCGAAAAGAAAAAAATTTTATTTCGAAGTTTGGAAACTTCGTTAGAATCACTTTTTTTCCGTTCTTATTTGAGATAACTGGTTCTCTTTCATTATACTAGTTTGATAGCCTCAGAAAAGCATATTATGCGCAAAGAATCTCTAAAAGAAAAAATTTTTTTTTCGAAGTTTGGAAACTTCGTTAGAATCACTTTTTTTCCGTTCTTATTTGTGATAACTGGTTCTCTTTCATTATACTAGTTTGATTGCCTCAGAAAAGCATAGGTATGTGCAAATAATCTCGAAAAGAAAAAAATTTTTTTTCGAAGTTTGGAAACTTCGTTAGAATCACTTTTTTTCCGTTCTTATTTGAGATAACTGGTTCTCTTTCATTATACTAGTTTGATAGCCTCAGACAAGCATATTATGCGCAAAGAATCTCGAAAAGAAAAATTTTTTTTTCGAAGTTTGGAAACTTCCTTAGAATCACTTTTTTTCCATTCTTATTTGAGATAACTTGTTCTCTTTCATTATACTAGTTTGATAGCCTTAGACAAGCATATTATGCGCAAAGAATCTCGAAAAGAAAAAAATTTTTTTTCGAAGTTTGGAAACTTCGTTAGAATCACTTTTTTTCCGTTCTTATTTAAGATAACTTGTTCTCTTTCATTATACTAGTTTGATAGCCTTAGACAAGCATATTATGCGCAAAGAATCTCGAAAAGAAAAAAAATTTTTTTCTAAGTTTGGAAACTTCGTTAGAATCACTTTTTTTCCGTTCTTATTTGAGATAAATGGTTCTCTTTCATTATACTAGTTTGATAGTCTCAGACAAGCATATTATGCGCAAAGATTCTCGAAAAGAAAAAAATTTTTTTTCGAAGTTTGGAAACTTCGTTAGAATCACTTTTTATTCCGTTCTTATTTGAGATAACTGGTTCTCTTTCATTATACTAGTTTGATAGCCTCAGACAAGCATATTATGCGCAAAGAATCTCGAAAAGAAAAAAATTTTTTTTCGAAGTTTGGAAACTTCGTTAGAATCACTTTTTTTCCGTTCTTATTTGAGATAACTTGTTCTCTTTCATTATACTAGTTTGATAGCCTTAGACAAGCATATTATGCGCAAAGAATCTCGAAAAGAAAAAAATTTTTTTTCGAAGTTTGGAAACTTCGTTAGAATCACTTTTTTTCCGTTCTTATTTGAGATAACTGGTTCTCTTTCATTATATTAGTTTGATAGCCTCAGAAAAGCATATTATGCGCAAAGAATCTAGAAAAGAAAAAAATTTTTTTTCGAAGATTGGAAACCTCGTTAGAATCACTTTTTTTCCGTTCTTATTTGAGATAACTGGTTCTCTTTCATTATACTAGTTTGATAGCCTTAGACAAGCATATTATGCGCAAAGAATCTCGAAAAGAAAAAAAATTTTTTTCGAAGTTTGGAAACTTCCTTAGAATCACTTTTTTTCCATTCCTATTTGAGATAACTTGTTCTCTTTCATTATACTAGTTTGATAGCCTTAGACAAGCATATTATGCGCAAAGAATCTCGAAAAGAAAAAAATTTTTTTTCGAAGTTTGGAAACTTTGTTAGAATCACTTTTTTCCGTTCTTATTTGAGATAACTGGTTCTCTTTCATTATACTAGTTTGATAGCCTCAGACAAGCATATTATGCGCAAAGAATCTCGAAAAGAAAAAATTTTTTTCGAAGTTTGGAAACTTCCTTAGAATCACTTTTTTTCCATTCTTATTTGAGATAACTTGTTCTCTTTCATTATACTTGTTTGATAGCCTTAGACAAGCATATTATGCGCAAAGAATCTCGAAAAGAAAAAAATTTTTTTTCGAAGTTTGGAAACTTCGTTAGAATCACTTTTTTTCCGTTCTTATTTAAGATTACTGGTTCTCTTTCATTATACTAGTTTGATAGCTTCAGACAAGCATATTATGCGCAAAGAATCTCGAAAAGAAAAAAATTTTTTTTCGAAATTTGGAAACTTCGTTAGAATCACTTTTTTTCCGTTCTTATTTGAGATAACTTGTTCTCTTTCATTATACTAGTTTGATAGCCTTAGACAAGCATATTATGCGCAAAGAAGCCCGAAAAGAAAAAAAAATTTTTTCGAAGTTTGGAAACTTCGTTAGAATCACTTTTTTTCCGTTCTTATTTGAGATAACTGGTTCTCTTTCATTATACTAGTTTGATAGCCTCAGTAAAGCATATTATGCGCAAAGAATCTCGAAAAGAAAAAAAATTTTTTTCGAAGTTTGGAAACTTCGTTTGAATCACTTTTTTTCCGTTCTTATTTGAGATAACTGGTTCTCTTTCATTACACCAGTTTGATAGCCTCAGTAAAGCATATTATGCACAAAGAATCGCGAAAAGAAAAAAAATTTTTTTCGAAGTTGGGAAACTTCATTAGAATCACTTTTTTTCCGTTCTTATTTGAGATAACTGGTTCTCTTTCATTATACTAGTTTGGTAGCATCAGTAAAGCATATTATGCGCAAAGAATCTGGAAAAGAAAAAAAAATTTTTTCCAAGTTTGGAAACTTCGTTAGAATCACTTTTTTTCCGTTCTTATTTGAGATAACTTGTTCTCTTTCATTATACTAGTTTGATAGCCTCAGTAAAGCATATTATGCGCAAAGAATCTCGAAAAGAAAAAATTTTTTTTCCAAGTTTGGAAAGTTCGTTAGAATCACTTTTTTTCCGTTCTTATTTGAGATAACTGCTTCTCTTTCATTATACTACTTTGATAGCCTCAGAAAACCATATTATGCTCAAAGAATCTCGAAAAGAAAAAAATTTTTTTCGATGTTTGGAAACTTCGTTTGAATCACTTTTTTCCGTTCTTATTTGAGATAACTGGTTCTCTTTCATTATACTAGTTTGATAGCCTCAGTAAAGCATATTATGCACAAAGAATCGCGAAAAGAAAAAAAATTTTTTTCGAAGTGTGGAAACTTCGTTAGAATCACTTTTTTTCCGTTCTTATTTGAGATAACTGGTTCTCTTTCATTATACTAGTTTGATAGCCTCAGTAAAGCATATTATGCGCAAAGAATCTGGAAAAGAAAAAAAATTTTTTTCGAAGTTTGGAAACTTCGTTAGAATCACTTTTTTTCCGTTCTTATTTGAGATAACTGGTTCTCTTTCATTATACTAGTTTGATACCCTCAGGAAACCATATTATGCGCAAAGAATCTCGAAAAGAAAAAATTTTTTTTCGATGTTTGGAAACTTCGTTCGAATCACTTTTTTTCCGTTCTTATTTAAGATAACTGGTTCTCTTTCATTATACTAGTTTGATAGCCTCAGTAAAGCATATTATGCGTAAAGAATCTCGAAAAGAAAAAAAAAAAAATTTTCGAAGTTTGGAAACTTCTTTAGAATCACTTTTTTTCCGTTCTTATTTGAGATAACTGGTTCTCTTTCATTATACTAGTTTGATAGCCTCAGTAAAGCATATTATGCGCAAAGAATCTCGAAAAGAAAAAAAATTTTTTTGAAGTTTGGAAACGTCGTTTGAATCACTTTTTTCCGTTCTTATTTGAGATTACTGGTTCTCTTTCATTATAGTAGTTTGATAGCCTCAGAAAAGCATATTAAGCACAAAGAATCTCGAAAAGAAAAAAATTTTTTTTCGAAGTTTGGAAACTTCATTTGAATCACTTTTTTTCCGTTCTTATTTGAGATAACTGGTTCTCTTTCATTATACTAGTTTGATAGCCTCAGTAAAGCATATTATCCGCAAAGAATCTCGAAAAGAAAAAAATTTTTTTTCGAAGTTTGGAAACGTCGTTTGAATCACTTTTTTCCGTTCTTATTTGAGATTACTGGTTCTCTTTCATTATACTTGTTTGATAGCCTCAGAAAAGCATATTATGCACAAACAATCGCGAAAAGAAAAAAATTTTTTTTCGAAGTTTGCAAACTTCATTAGAATCACTTTTTTTCCGTTCTTATTTGAGATAACTGGTTCTCTTTCATTATAGTAGTTTGATAGCCTCCGAAAAGCATATTATGCACAAAGAATCTCGAAAAGAAAAAATTTTTTTTTCGAAGTTTGGAAACTTCGTTTGAATCACTTTTTTTCCGTTCTTATTTGAGATAACTGGTTCTCTTTCATTACACTAGTTTGATAGCCTCAGTAAAGCATATTATGCACAAAGAATCGCGAAAAGAAAAAACATTTTTTTCGAAGTTGGGAAACTTCATTAGAATCACTTTTTTTCCGTTCTTATTTGAGATAACTGGTTCTCTTTCATAATACAGTTTGATAGCCTCAGTAAAGCATATTATGCGCAAAGAATCTCGAAAAGAAAAAATTTTTTTTTCCAAGTTTGGAAACTTCGTTAGAATCACTTTTTTTCCGTTCTTATTTGAGATAATTGGTTCTCTTTCATTATACTACTTTGATAGCCTCAGAAAACCATATTATGCGCAAAGAATCTCGAAAAAAAAAAAAAATTTTTTCGAAGTTTGGAAACCTCGTTTGAATCACTTTTTTTCCGTTCTTATTTGAGATAACTGGTTCTCTTTCATTATACTAGTTTGATAGCCTCAGTAAAGCATATTATGCACAAAGAATCGCGAAAAGAAAAAAAATTTTTTTCGAAGTTTGGAAACTTCATTAGAATCACTTTTTTTCCGTTCTTATTTGAGATAACTGGTTCTCTTTCATTATACTAGTTTGATAGCCTCAGTAAAGCATATTATGCGCAAAGAATCTGGAAAAGAAAAAAAATTTTTTTCGAAGTTTGGAAACTTCGTTAGAATCACTTTTTTTCCGTTCTTATTTGAGATAACTGGTTCTCTTTCATTATACTAGTTTGATAGCCTCAGAAAAGCATATTATGCGCAAAGAATCTCGAAAAGAAAAAAAATTTTTTTCGAAGTTTGGAAACATCGTTAGAATCACTTTTTTTCCGTTCTTATTTGAGATAACTGGTTCTCTTTCATTATACTAGTTTGAAAGCCTCAGTAAAGCATATTATGCACAAAGAATCGCGAAAAGAAAAAAAATTTTTTTCGAAGTTTGGAAACTTCCTTAGAATCACTTTTTTTCCGTTCTTATTTGAGATAACTGGTTCTCTTTAATTATACCAGTTTGATAGACTCAGAAAAGCATATTATGCACAAAGAATCTCGAAAAGAAAAAAATTTTTTTTCGAAGTTTGGAAACTTCGTTTGAATTACTTTTTTTCCGTTCTTATTTGAGATAACTGGTTCTCTTTCATTACACTAGTTTGATAGCCTCAGTAAAGCATATTATGCACAAAGATTCGCGAAGAGAAAAAAATTTTTTTTCGAAGTTTGGAAACTTCATTAGAATCACTTTTTTTCCGTTCTTATTTGAGATAACTGGTTCTCTTTCATTATACTAGTTTGATAGCCTCAATAAAGCATATTATGCCCAAAGAATCTCGAAAAGAAAAAAATTTTTTTTCGAAGTTTGGAAACGTCGTTTGAATCACTTTTTTCCGTTCTTATTTGAGATTACTGGTTCTCTTTCATTATACTAGTTTGATAGCCTCAGAAAAGCATATTATGCACAAAGAATCTCGAAAAGAAAAAAATTTTTTTTCGAAGTTTGGAAACTTCGTTTGAATCACTTTTTTTCCGTTCTTATTTGAGATAACTGGTTCTCTTTCATTATACTAGTTTGATAGCCTCAGTAAAGCATATTATGCACAAAGAATCGCGAAAAGGAAAAAAATTTTTTTCGAAGTTTGGAAACTTCATTAGAATCACTTTTTTTCCGTTCTTATTTGAGATAACTGGTTCTCTTTCATAATACAGTTTGATAGCCTCAGTAAAGCATATTATCCGCAAAGAATCTCGAAAAGAAAAAAAATTTTTTTCGAAGTTTGGAAACGTCGTTTGAATCACTTTTTTCCGTTCTTATTTGAGATTACTGGTTCTCTTTCATTATACTAGTTTGATAGCCTCAGAAAAGCATATTATGCACAAAGAATCTCGAAAAGAAAAAAATTTTTTTTCGAAGTTTGCAAACTTCATTAGAATCACTTTTTTTCCGTTCTTATTTGAGATAACTGGTTCTCTTTCATTATAGTAGTTTGATAGCCTCAGAAAAGCATATTATGCACAAAGAATCTCGAAAAGAAAAAAATTTTTTTTCGAAGTTTGGAAACTTCGTTTGAATCACTTTTTTTCCGTTCTTATTTGAGATAACTGGTTCTCTTTCATTACACTAGTTTGATAGCCTCAGTAAAGCATATTATGCACAAAGAATCGCGAAAAGAAAAAACATTTTTTTCGAAGTTGGGAAACTTCATTAGAATCACTTTTTTTCCGTTCTTATTTGAGATAACTGGTTTTCTTTCATAATACAGTTTGATAGCCTCAGTAAAGCATATTATGCGCAAAGAATCTCGAAAAGAAAAAATTTTTTTTTCCAAGTTTGGAAACTTCGTTAGAATCACTTTTTTTCCGTTCTTATTTGAGATAATTGGTTCTCTTTCATTATACTACTTTGATAGCCTCAGAAAACCATATTATGCGCAAAGAATCTCGAAAAAAAAAAAATTTTTTTCGAAGTTTGGAAACCTCGTTTGAATCACTTTTTTTCCGTTCTTATTTGAGATAACTGGTTCTCTTTATTTATACTAGTTTGATAGCCTCAGTAAAGCATATTATGCACAAAGAATCGCGAAAAGAAAAAAAATTTTTTTCGAAGTTTGGAAACTTCATTAGAATCACTTTTTTTCCGTTCTTATTTGAGATAACTGGTTCTCTTTCATTATACTAGTTTGATAGCCTCAGTAAAGCATATTATGCGCAAAGAATCTGGAAAAGAAAAAAAATTTTTTTCGAAGTTTGAAAACTTCGTTAGAATCACTTTTTTTCCGTTCTTATTTGAGATAACTGGTTCTCTTTCATTATACTAGTTTGATAGCCTCAGAAAAGCATATTATGCGCAAAGAATCTCGAAAAGAAAAAAAATTTTTTTCGAAGTTTGGAAACATCGTTAGAATCACTTTTTTTCCGTTCTTATTTGAGATAACTGGTTCTCTTTCATTATACTAGTTTGATAGCCTCAGTAAAGCATATTATGCACAAAGAATCGCGAAAAGGAAAAAAATTTTTTTCGAAGTTTGGAAACTTCATTAGAATCACTTTTTTTCCGTTCTTATTTGAGATAACTGGTTCTCTTTCATAATACAGTTTGATAGCCTCAGTAAAGCATATTATCCGCAAAGAATCTCGAAAAGAAAAAAAATTTTTTTCGAAGTTTGGAAACGTCGTTTGAATCACTTTTTTCCGTTCTTATTTGAGATTACTGGTTCTCTTTCATTATACTAGTTTGATAGCCTCAGAAAAGCATATTATGCACAAAGAATCTCGAAAAGAAAAAAATTTTTTTTCGAAGTTTGCAAACTTCATTAGAATCACTTTTTTTCCGTTCTTATTTGAGATAACTGGTTCTCTTTCATTATAGTAGTTTGATAGCCTCAGTAAAGCATATTATGCGCAAAGAATCTGGAAAAGAAAAAAAATTTTTTTCGAAGTTTGGAAACTTCGTTAGAATCACTTTTTTTCCGTTCTTATTTGAGATAACTGGTTCTCTTTCATTATACTAGTTTGATAGCCTCAGAAAAGCATATTATGCGCAAAGAATCTCGAAAAGAAAAAAAATTTTTTTCGAAGTTTGGAAACATCGTTAGAATCACTTTTTTTCCGTTCTTATTTGAGATAACTGGTTCTCTTTCATTATACTAGTTTGAAAGCCTCAGTAAAGCATATTATGCACAAAGAATCGCGAAAAGAAAAAAAATTTTTTTCGAAGTTTGGAAACTTCCTTAGAATCACTTTTTTTCCGTTCTTATTTGAGATAACTGGTTCTCTTTCATTATACCAGTTTGATAGACTCAGAAAAGCATATTATGCACAAAGAATCTCGAAAAGAAAAAAATTTTTTTTCGAAGTTTGGAAACTTCGTTTGAATTACTTTTTTTCCGTTCTTATTTGAGATAACTGGTTCTCTTTCATTACACTAGTTTGATAGCCTCAGTAAAGCATATTATGCACAAAGATTCGCGAAGAGAAAAAAATTTTTTTTCGAAGTTTGGAAACTTCATTAGAATCACTTTTTTTCCGTTCTTATTTGAGATAACTGGTTCTCTTTCATTATACTAGTTTGATAGCCTCAATAAAGCATATTATGCCCAAAGAATCTCGAAAAGAAAAAAATTTTTTTTCGAAGTTTGGAAACGTCGTTTGAATCACTTTTTTCCGTTCTTATTTGAGATTACTGGTTCTCTTTCATTATACTAGTTTGATAGCCTCAGAAAAGCATATTATGCACAAAGAATCTCGAAAAGAAAAAAATTTTTTTTCGAAGTTTGGAAACTTCGTTTGAATCACTTTTTTTCCGTTCTTATTTGAGATAACTGGTTCTCTTTCATTATACTAGTTTGATAGCCTCAGTAAAGCATATTATGCACAAAGAATCGCGAAAAGGAAAAAAATTTTTTTCGAAGTTTGGAAACTTCATTAGAATCACTTTTTTTCCGTTCTTATTTGAGATAACTGGTTCTCTTTCATAATACAGTTTGATAGCCTCAGTAAAGCATATTATCCGCAAAGAATCTCGAAAAGAAAAAAAATTTTTTTCGAAGTTTGGAAACGTCGTTTGAATCACTTTTTTCCGTTCTTATTTGAGATTACTGGTTCTCTTTCATTATACTAGTTTGATAGCCTCAGAAAAGCATATTATGCACAAAGAATCTCGAAAAGAAAAAAATTTTTTTTCGAAGTTTGCAAACTTCATTAGAATCACTTTTTTTCCGTTCTTATTTGAGATAACTGGTTCTCTTTCATTATAGTAGTTTGATAGCCTCAGAAAAGCATATTATGCACAAAGAATCTCGAAAAGAAAAAAATTTTTTTTCGAAGTTTGGAAACTTCGTTTGAATCACTTTTTTTCCGTTCTTATTTGAGATAACTGGTTCTCTTTCATTACACTAGTTTGATAGCCTCAGTAAAGCATATTATGCACAAAGAATCGCGAAAAGAAAAAACATTTTTTTCGAAGTTGGGAAACTTCATTAGAATCACTTTTTTTCCGTTCTTATTTGAGATAACTGGTTTTCTTTCATAATACAGTTTGATAGCCTCAGTAAAGCATATTATGCGCAAAGAATCTCGAAAAGAAAAAATTTTTTTTTCCAAGTTTGGAAACTTCGTTAGAATCACTTTTTTTCCGTTCTTATTTGAGATAATTGGTTCTCTTTCATTATACTACTTTGATAGCCTCAGAAAACCATATTATGCGCAAAGAATCTCGAAAAAAAAAAAAATTTTTTTCGAAGTTTGGAAACCTCGTTTGAATCACTTTTTTTCCGTTCTTATTTGAGATAACTGGTTCTCTTTATTTATACTAGTTTGATAGCCTCAGTAAAGCATATTATGCACAAAGAATCGCGAAAAGAAAAAAAATTTTTTTCGAAGTTTGGAAACTTCATTAGAATCACTTTTTTTCCGTTCTTATTTGAGATAACTGGTTCTCTTTCATTATACTACTTTGATAGCCTCAGAAAACCATATTATGCGCAAAGAATCTCGAAAAAAAAAAAATTTTTTTCGAAGTTTGGAAACCTCGTTTGAATCACTTTTTTTCCGTTCTTATTTGAGATAACTGGTTCTCTTTATTTATACTAGTTTGATAGCCTCAGTAAAGCATATTATGCACAAAGAATCGCGAAAAGAAAAAAAATTTTTTTCGAAGTTTGGAAACTTCATTAGAATCACTTTTTTTCCGTTCTTATTTGAGATAACTGGTTCTCTTTCATTATACTAGTTTGATAGCCTCAGTAAAGCATATTATGCGCAAAGAATCTGGAAAAGAAAAAAAATTTTTTTCGAAGTTTGAAAACTTCGTTAGAATCACTTTTTTTCCGTTCTTATTTGAGATAACTGGTTCTCTTTCATTATACTAGTTTGATAGCCTCAGAAAAGCATATTATGCGCAAAGAATCTCGAAAAGAAAAAAAATTTTTTTCGAAGTTTGGAAACATCGTTAGAATCACTTTTTTTCCGTTCTTATTTGAGATAACTGGTTCTCTTTCATTATACTAGTTTGATAGCCTCAGTAAAGCATATTATGCACAAAGAATCGCGAAAAGGAAAAAAATTTTTTTCGAAGTTTGGAAACTTCATTAGAATCACTTTTTTTCCGTTCTTATTTGAGATAACTGGTTCTCTTTCATAATACAGTTTGATAGCCTCAGTAAAGCATATTATCCGCAAAGAATCTCGAAAAGAAAAAAAATTTTTTTCGAAGTTTGGAAACGTCGTTTGAATCACTTTTTTCCGTTCTTATTTGAGATTACTGGTTCTCTTTCATTATACTAGTTTGATAGCCTCAGAAAAGCATATTATGCACAAAGAATCTCGAAAAGAAAAAAATTTTTTTTCGAAGTTTGCAAACTTCATTAGAATCACTTTTTTTCCGTTCTTATTTGAGATAACTGGTTCTCTTTCATTATAGTAGTTTGATAGCCTCAGTAAAGCATATTATGCGCAAAGAATCTGGAAAAGAAAAAAAATTTTTTTCGAAGTTTGGAAACTTCGTTAGAATCACTTTTTTTCCGTTCTTATTTGAGATAACTGGTTCTCTTTCATTATACTAGTTTGATAGCCTCAGAAAAGCATATTATGCGCAAAGAATCTCGAAAAGAAAAAAAATTTTTTTCGAAGTTTGGAAACATCGTTAGAATCACTTTTTTTCCGTTCTTATTTGAGATAACTGGTTCTCTTTCATTATACTAGTTTGAAAGCCTCAGTAAAGCATATTATGCACAAAGAATCGCGAAAAGAAAAAAAATTTTTTTCGAAGTTTGGAAACTTCCTTAGAATCACTTTTTTTCCGTTCTTATTTGAGATAACTGGTTCTCTTTCATTATACCAGTTTGATAGACTCAGAAAAGCATATTATGCACAAAGAATCTCGAAAAGAAAAAAATTTTTTTTCGAAGTTTGGAAACTTCGTTTGAATTACTTTTTTTCCGTTCTTATTTGAGATAACTGGTTCTCTTTCATTACACTAGTTTGATAGCCTCAGTAAAGCATATTATGCACAAAGATTCGCGAAGAGAAAAAAATTTTTTTTCGAAGTTTGGAAACTTCATTAGAATCACTTTTTTTCCGTTCTTATTTGAGATAACTGGTTCTCTTTCATTATACTAGTTTGATAGCCTCAATAAAGCATATTATGCCCAAAGAATCTCGAAAAGAAAAAAATTTTTTTTCGAAGTTTGGAAACGTCGTTTGAATCACTTTTTTCCGTTCTTATTTGAGATTACTGGTTCTCTTTCATTATACTAGTTTGATAGCCTCAGAAAAGCATATTATGCACAAAGAATCTCGAAAAGAAAAAAATTTTTTTTCGAAGTTTGGAAACTTCGTTTGAATCACTTTTTTTCCGTTCTTATTTGAGATAACTGGTTCTCTTTCATTATACTAGTTTGATAGCCTCAGTAAAGCATATTATGCACAAAGAATCGCGAAAAGGAAAAAAATTTTTTTCGAAGTTTGGAAACTTCATTAGAATCACTTTTTTTCCGTTCTTATTTGAGATAACTGGTTCTCTTTCATAATACAGTTTGATAGCCTCAGTAAAGCATATTATCCGCAAAGAATCTCGAAAAGAAAAAAAATTTTTTTCGAAGTTTGGAAACGTCGTTTGAATCACTTTTTTCCGTTCTTATTTGAGATTACTGGTTCTCTTTCATTATACTAGTTTGATAGCCTCAGAAAAGCATATTATGCACAAAGAATCTCGAAAAGAAAAAAATTTTTTTTCGAAGTTTGCAAACTTCATTAGAATCACTTTTTTTCCGTTCTTATTTGAGATAACTGGTTCTCTTTCATTATAGTAGTTTGATAGCCTCAGAAAAGCATATTATGCACAAAGAATCTCGAAAAGAAAAAAATTTTTTTTCGAAGTTTGGAAACTTCGTTTGAATCACTTTTTTTCCGTTCTTATTTGAGATAACTGGTTCTCTTTCATTACACTAGTTTGATAGCCTCAGTAAAGCATATTATGCACAAAGAATCGCGAAAAGAAAAAACATTTTTTTCGAAGTTGGGAAACTTCATTAGAATCACTTTTTTTCCGTTCTTATTTGAGATAACTGGTTTTCTTTCATAATACAGTTTGATAGCCTCAGTAAAGCATATTATGCGCAAAGAATCTCGAAAAGAAAAAATTTTTTTTTCCAAGTTTGGAAACTTCGTTAGAATCACTTTTTTTCCGTTCTTATTTGAGATAATTGGTTCTCTTTCATTATACTACTTTGATAGCCTCAGAAAACCATATTATGCGCAAAGAATCTCGAAAAAAAAAAAAATTTTTTTCGAAGTTTGGAAACCTCGTTTGAATCACTTTTTTTCCGTTCTTATTTGAGATAACTGGTTCTCTTTATTTATACTAGTTTGATAGCCTCAGTAAAGCATATTATGCACAAAGAATCGCGAAAAGAAAAAAAATTTTTTTCGAAGTTTGGAAACTTCATTAGAATCACTTTTTTTCCGTTCTTATTTGAGATAACTGGTTCTCTTTCATTATACTAGTTTGATAGCCTCAGTAAAGCATATTATGCGCAAAGAATCTGGAAAAGAAAAAAAATTTTTTTCGAAGTTTGAAAACTTCGTTAGAATCACTTTTTTTCCGTTCTTATTTGAGATAACTGGTTCTCTTTCATTATACTAGTTTGATAGCCTCAGAAAAGCATATTATGCGCAAAGAATCTCGAAAAGAAAAAAAATTTTTTTCGAAGTTTGGAAACATCGTTAGAATCACTTTTTTTCCGTTCTTATTTGAGATAACTGGTTCTCTTTCATTATACTAGTTTGATAGCCTCAGTAAAGCATATTATGCACAAAGAATCGCGAAAAGGAAAAAAATTTTTTTCGAAGTTTGGAAACTTCATTAGAATCACTTTTTTTCCGTTCTTATTTGAGATAACTGGTTCTCTTTCATAATACAGTTTGATAGCCTCAGTAAAGCATATTATGCGCAAAGAATCTGGAAAAGAAAAAAAATTTTTTTCGAAGTTTGGAAACTTCGTTAGAATCACTTTTTTTCCGTTCTTATTTGAGATAACTGGTTCTCTTTCATTATACTAGTTTGATAGCCTCAGTAAAGCATATAATGCGCAAAGAATCTCGAAAAGAAAAAAAATTTTTTTCGAAGTTTGGAAACGTCGTTTGAATCACTTTTTTCCGTTCTTATTTGAGATTACTGGTTCTCTTTCATTATAGTAGTTTGATAGCCTCAGAAAAGCATATTAAGCACAAAGAATCTCGAAAAGAAAAAAATTTTTTTTCGAAGTTTGGAAACTTCATTTGAATCACTTTTTTTCCGTTCTTATTTGAGATAACTGGTTCTCTTTCATTATACTAGTTTGATAGCCTCAGTAAAGCATATTATCCGCAAAGAATCTCGAAAAGAAAAAAATTTTTTTTCGAAGTTTGGAAACGTTGTTTGAATCACTTTTTTCCGTTCTTATTTGAGATTACTGGTTCTCTTTCATTATACTAGTTTGATAGCCTCAGAAAAGCATATTATGCACAAAGAATCTCGAAAAGAAAAAAATTTTTTTTCGAAGTTTGGAAACTTCGTTTGAATCACTTTTTTTCCGTTCTTATTTGAGATAACTGGTTCTCTTTCATTATACTAGTTTGATAGCCTCAGTAAAGCATATTATGCACAAACAATCGCGAAAAGAAAAAAATTTTTTTTCGAAGTTTGCAAACTTCATTAGAATCACTTTTTTTCCGTTCTTATTTGAGATAACTGGTTCTCTTTCATTATAGTAGTTTGATAGCCTCAGAAAAGCATATTATGCACAAAGAATCTCGAAAAGAAAAAAATTTTTTTTCGAAGTTTGGAAACTTCGTTTGAATCACTTTTTTTCCGTTCTTATTTGAGATAACTGGTTCTCTTTCATTACACTAGTTTGATAGCCTGAGTAAAGCATATTATGCACAAAGAATCGCGAAAAGAAAAAACATTTTTTTCGAAGTTGGGAAACTTCATTAGAATCACTTTTTTTCCGTTCTTATTTGAGATAACTGGTTCTCTTTCATAATACAGTTTGATAGCCTCAGTAAAGCATATTATGCGCAAAGAATCTCGAAAAGAAAAAATTTTTTTTTCCAAGTTTGGAAACTTCGTTAGAATCACTTTTTTTCCGTTCTTATTTGAGATAATTGGTTCTCTTTCATTATACTACTTTGATAGCCTCAGAAAACCATATTATGCGCAAAGAATCTCGAAAAAAAAAAAAATTTTTTTCGAAGTTTGGAAACCTCGTTTGAATCACTTTTTTTCCGTTCTTATTTGAGATAACTGGTTCTCTTTCATTATACTAGTTTGATAGCCTCAGTAAAGCATATTATGCACAAAGAATCGCGAAAAGAAAAAAAATTTTTTTCGAAGTTTGGAAACTTCATTAGAATCACTTTTTTTCCGTTCTTATTTGAGATAACTGGTTCTCTTTCATTATACTAGTTTGATAGCCTCAGTAAAGCATATTATGCGCAAAGAATCTGGAAAAGAAAAAAAATTTTTTTCGAAGTTTGGAAACTTCGTTAGAATCACTTTTTTTCCGTTCTTATTTGAGATAACTGGTTCTCTTTCATTATACTAGTTTGATAGCCTCAGAAAAGCATATTATGCGCAAAGAATCTCGAAAAGAAAAAAAATTTTTTTCGAAGTTTGGAAACATCGTTAGAATCACTTTTTTTCCGTTCTTATTTGAGATAACTGGTTCTCTTTCATTATACTAGTTTGATAGCCTCAGTAAAGCATATTATGCACAAAGAATCGCGAAAAGAAAAAAAATTTTTTTCGAAGTTTGGAAACTTCCTTAGAATCACTTTTTTTCCGTTCTTATTTGAGATAACTGGTTCTCTTTCATTATACTAGTTTGATAGACTCAGAAAAGCATATTATGCACAAAGAATCTCGAAAAAAAAAACATTTTTTTTCGAAGTTTGGAAACTTCGTTTGAATTACTTTTTTTCCGTTCTTATTTGAGATAACTGGTTCTCTTTCATTACACTAGTTTGATAGCCTCAGTAAAGCATATTATGCACAAAGATTCGTGAAGAGAAAAAAATTTTTTTTCGAAGTTTGGAAACTTCATTAGAATCACTTTTTTTCCGTTCTTATTTGAGATAACTGGTTCTCTTTCATTATACTAGTTTGATAGCCTCAATAAAGCATATTATACCCAAAGAATCTCGAAAAGAAAAAAATTTTTTTTCGAAGTTTGGAAACGTCGTTTGAATCACTTTTTTCCGTTCTTATTTGAGATTACTGGTTCTCTTTCATTATACTAGTTTGATAGCCTCAGAAAAGCATATTATGCACAAAGAATCTCGAAAAGAAAAAAAATTTTTTTCGAAGTTTGGAAACTTCGTTTGAATCACTTTTTTTCCGTTCTTATTTGAGATAACTGGTTCTCTTTCATTATACTAGTTTGATAGCCTCAGTAAAGCATATTATGCACAAAGATTCGCGAAAAGGAAAAAAATTTTTTTCGAAGTTTGGAAACTTCATTAGAATCACTTTTTTTCCGTTCTTATTTGAGATAACTGGTTCTCTTTCATAATACAGTTTGATAGCCTCAGTAAAGCATATTATGCGCAAAGAATCTCGAAAAGAAAAAATTTTTTTTTCCAAGTTTGGAAACTTCGTTAGAATCACTTTTTTTCCGTTCTTATTTGAGATAATTGGTTCTCTTTCATTATACTACTTTGATAGCCTCAGAAAACCATATTATGCGCAAAGAATCTCGAAAAAAAAAAAAAAATTTTCGAAGTTTGGAAACCTCGTTTGAATCACTTTTTTTCCGTTCTTATTTGAGATAACTGGTTCTCTTTCATTATACTACTTTGATAGCCTCAGAAAACCATATTATGCTCAAAGAATCTCGAAAAGAAAAAAATTTTTTTCGATGTTTGGAAACTTCGTTTGAATCACTTTTTTCCGTTCTTATTTGAGATAACTGGTTCTCTTTCATTATACTAGTTTGATAGCCTCAGTAAAGCATATTATGCACAAAGAATCGCGAAAAGAAAAAAAATTTTTTCGAAGTTTGGAAACTTCGTTAGAATCACTTTTTTTCCGTTCTTATTTGAGATAACTGGTTCTCTTTCATTATACTAGTTTGATAGCCTCAGTAAAGCATATTATGCGCAAAGAATCTGGAAAAGAAAAAAAATTTTTTTCGAAGTTTGGAAACTTCGTTAGAATCACTTTTTTTCCGTTCTTATTTGAGATAACTGGTTCTCTTTCATTATACTAGTTTGATAGCCTCAGTAAAGCATATTATGCGCAAAGAATCTCGAAAAGAAAAAAAATTTTTTTCGAAGTTTGGAAACTTCGTTTGAATCACTTTTTTTCCGTTCTTATTTGAGATAACTGGTTCTCTTTCATTACACCAGTTTGATAGCCTCAGTAAAGCATATTATGCACAAAGAATCGCGAAAAGAAAAAAAATTTTTTTCGAAGTTGGGAAACTTCATTAGAATCACTTTTTTTCCGTTCTTATTTGAGATAACTGGTTCTCTTTCATTATACTAGTTTGGTAGCATCAGTAAAGCATATTATGCGCAAAGAATCTGGAAAAGAAAAAAAAAATTTTTCCAAGTTTGGAAACTTCGTTAGAATCACTTTTTTTCCGTTCTTATTTGAGATAACTGGTTCTCTTTCATTATACTAGTTTGATAGCCTCAGTAAAGCATATTATGCGCAAAGAATCTCGAAAAGAAAAAATTTTTTTTCCAAGTTTGGAAACTTCGTTAGAATCACTTTTTTTCCGTTCTTATTTGAGATAACTGGTTCTCTTTCATTATACTACTTTGATAGCCTCAGAAAAACATATTATGCTCAAAGAATCTCGAAAAGAAAAAAATTTTTTTCGAAGTTTGGAAACTTCGTTTGAATCACTTTTTTTCCGTTCTTATTTGAGATAACTGGTTCTCTTTCATTATACTAGTTTGATAGCCTCAGTAAAGCATATTATGCACAAAGAATCGCGAAAAGAAAAAAAATTTTTTTCGAAGTGTGGAAACTTCGTTAGAATCACTTTTTTTCCCTTCTTATTTGAGATAACTGGTTCTCTTTCATTATACTAGTTTGATAGCCTCAGTAAAGCATATTATGCGCAAAGAATCTGGAAAAGAAAAAAAATTTTTTTCGAAGTTTGGAAACTTCGTTAGAATCACTTTTTTTCCGTTCTTATTTGAGATAACTGGTTCTCTTTCATTATACTAGTTTGATACCCTCAGGAAAGCATATTATGCGCAAAGAATCTCGAAAAGAAAAAATTTTTTTTCGATGTTTGGAAACTTCGTTCGAATCACTTTTTTTCCGTTCTTATTTAAGATAACTGGTTCTCTTTCATTATACTAGTTTGATAGCCTCAGTAAAGCATATTATGCGTAAAGAATCTCGAAAAGAAAAAAAAAATTTTTCGAAGTTTGGAAACTTCGTTAGAATCACTTTTTTTCCGTTCTTATTTGAGATAACTGGTTGTCTTTCATTATACTAGTTTGATAGCCTCAGTAAAGCATATTATGCGCAAAGAATCTCGAAAAGAAAAAAAATTTTTTTCGAAGTTTGGAAACGTCGTTTGAATCACTTTTTTCCGTTCTTATTTGAGATTACTGGTTCTCTTTCATTATAGTAGTTTGATAGCCTCAGAAAAGCATATTAAGCACAAAGAATCTCGAAAAGAAAAAAATTTTTTTTCGAAGTTTGGAAACTTCATTTGAATCACTTTTTTTCCGTTCTTATTTGAGATAACTGGTTCTCTTTCATTATACTAGTTTGATAGCCTCAGTAAAGCATATTATCCGCAAAGAATCTCGAAAAGAAAAAAATTTTTTTTCGAAGTTTGGAAACGTCGTTTGAATCACTTTTTTCCGTTCTTATTTGAGATTACTGGTTCTCTTTCATTATACTAGTTTGATAGCCTCAGAAAAGCATATTATGCACAAAGAATCTCGAAAAGAAAAAAATTTTTTTTCGAAGTTTGGAAACTTCGTTTGAATCACTTTTTTTCCGTTCTTATTTGAGATAACTGGTTCTCTTTCATTATACTAGTTTGATAGCCTCAGTAAAGCATATTATGCACAAACAATCGCGAAAAGAAAAAAATTTTTTTTCGAAGTTTGCAAACTTCATTAGAATCACTTTTTTTCCGTTCTTATTTGAGATAACTGGTTCTCTTTCATTATAGTAGTTTGATAGCCTCAGAAAAGCATATTATGCACAAAGAATCTCGAAAAGAAAAAAATTTTTTTTCGAAGTTTGGTAACTTCGTTTGAATCACTTTTTTTCCGTTCTTATTTGAGATAACTGGTTCTCTTTCATTACACTAGTTTGATAGCCTCAGTAAAGCATATTATGCACAAAGAATCGCGAAAAGAAAAAACATTTTTTTCGAAGTTGGGAAACTTCATTAGAATCACTTTTTTTCCGTTCTTATTTGAGATAACTGGTTCTCTTTCATAATACAGTTTGATAGCCTCAGTAAAGCATATTATGCGCAAAGAATCTCGAAAAGAAAAAATTTTTTTTTCCAAGTTTGGAAACTTCGTTAGAATCACTTTTTTTCCGTTCTTATTTGAGATAATTGGTTCTCTTTCATTATACTACTTTGATAGCCTCAGAAAACCATATTATGCGCAAAGAATCTCGAAAAAAAAAAAAAATTTTTTCGAAGTTTGGAAACCTCGTTTGAATCACTTTTTTTCCGTTCTTATTTGAGATAACTGGTTCTCTTTCATTATACTAGTTTGATAGCCTCAGTAAAGCATATTATGCACAAAGAATCGCGAAAAGAAAAAAAATTTTTTTCGAAGTTTGGAAACTTCATTAGAATCACTTTTTTCCGTTCTTATTTGAGATAACTGGTTCTCTTTCATTATACTAGTTTGATAGCCTCAGTAAAGCATATTATGCGCAAAGAATCTGGAAAAGAAAAAAAATTTTTTTCGAAGTTTGGAAACTTCGTTAGAATCACTTTTTTTCCGTTCTTATTTGAGATAACTGGTTCTCTTTCATTATACTAGTTTGATAGCCTCAGAAAAGCATATTATGCGCAAAGAATCTCGAAAAGAAAAAAAATTATTTTCGAAGTTTGGAAACATCGTTAGAATCACTTTTTTTCCGTTCTTATTTGAGATAACTGGTTCTCTTTCATTATACTAGTTTGATAGCCTCAGTAAAGCATATTATGCACAAAGAATCGCGAAAAGAAAAAAAATTTTTTTCGAAGTTTGGAAACTTCCTTAGAATCACTTTTTTTCCGTTCTTATTTGAGATAACTGGTTCTCTTTCATTATACTAGTTTGATAGACTCAGAAAAGCATATTATGCACAAAGAATCTCGAAAAGAAAAAAATTTTTTTTCGAAGTTTGGAAACTTCGTTTGAATTACTTTTTTCCGTTCTTATTTGAGATAACTGGTTCTCTTTCATTACACTAGTTTGATAGCCTCAGTAAAGCATATTATGCACAAAGATTCGCGAAGAGAAAAAAATTTTTTTTCGAAGTTTGGAAACTTCATTAGAATCACTTTTTTTCCGTTCTTATTTGAGATAACTGGTTCTCTTTCATTATACTAGTTTGATAGCCTCAATAAAGCATATTATGCCCAAAGAATCTCGAAAAGAAAAAAATTTTTTTTCGAAGTTTGGAAACGTCGTTTGAATCACTTTTTTCCGTTCTTATTTGAGATTACTGGTTCTCTTTCATTATACTAGTTTGATAGCCTCAGAAAAGCATATTATGCACAAAGAATCTCGAAAAGAAAAAAATTTTTTTTCGAAGTTTGGAAACTTCGTTTGAATCACTTTTTTTCCGTTCTTATTTGAGATAACTGGTTCTCTTTCATTATACTAGTTTGATAGCCTCAGTAAAGCATATTATGCACAAAGAATCGCGAAAAGGAAAAAAATTTTTTTCGAAGTTTGGAAACTTCATTAGAATCACTTTTTTTCCGTTCTTATTTGAGATAACTGGTTCTCTTTCATAATACAGTTTGATAGCCTCAGTAAAGCATATTATGCGCAAAGAATCTCGAAAAGAAAAAAATTTTTTTTCCAAGTTTGGAAACTTCGTTAGAATCACTTTTTTTCCGTTCTTATTTGAGATAATTGGTTCTCTTTCATTATACTACTTTGATAGCCTAAGAAAACCATATTATGCGCAAAGAATCTCGAAAAAAAAAAAAAAATTTTTCGAAGTTTGGAAACCTCGTTTGAATCACTTTTTTTCCGTTCTTATTTGAGATAACTGGTTCTCTTTCATTATACTACTTTGATAGCCTCAGAAAACCATATTATGCTCAAAGAATCTCGAAAAGAAAAAAATTTTTTTCGATGTTTGGAAACTTCGTTTGAATCACTTTTTTTCCGTTCTTATTTGAGATAACTGGTTCTCTTTCATTATACTAGTTTGATAGCCTCAGTAAAGCATATTATGCACAAAGAATCGCGAAAAGAAAAAAAATTTTTTCGAAGTTTGGAAACTTCGTTAGAATCACTTTTTTTCCGTTCTTATTTGAGATAACTGGTTCTCTTTCATTATACTAGTTTGATAGCCTCAGTAAAGCATATTATGCGCAAAGAATCTGGAAAAGAAAAAAAATTTTTTTCGAAGTTTGGAAACTTCGTTAGAATCACTTTTTTTCCGTTCTTATTTGAGATAATTGGTTCTCTTTCATTACACCAGTTTGATAGCCTCAGTAAAGCATATTATGCACAAAGAATCGCGAAAAGAAAAAAAATTTTTTTCGAAGTTGGGAAACTTCATTAGAATCACTTTTTTTCCGTTCTTATTTGAGATAACTGGTTCTCTTTCATTATACTAGTTTGGTAGCATCAGTAAAGCATATTATGCGCAAAGAATCTGGAAAAGAAAAAAAAATTTTTTCCAAGTTTGGAAACTTCGTTAGAATCACTTTTTTTCCGTTCTTATTTGAGATAACTTGTTCTCTTTCATTATACTAGTTTGATAGCCTCAGTAAAGCATATTATGCGCAAAGAATCTCGAAAAGAAAAAATTTTTTTTCCAAGTTTGGAAACTTCGTTAGAATCACTTTTTTTCCGTTCTTATTTGAGATAACTGGTTCTCTTTCATTATACTACTTTGATAGCCTCAGAAAACCATATTATGCTCAAAGAATCTCGAAAAGAAAAAAATTTTTTTCGAAGTTTGGAAACTTCGTTTGAATCACTTTTTTTCCGTTCTTATTTGAGATAACTGGTTCTCTTTCATTATACTAGTTTGATAGCCTCAGTAAAGCATATTATGCACAAAGAATCGCGAAAAGAAAAAAAATTTTTTTCGAAGTGTGGAAACTTCGTTAGAATCACTTTTTTTCCGTTCTTATTTGAGATAACTGGTTCTCTTTCATTATACTAGTTTGGTAGCATCAGTAAAGCATATTATGCGCAAAGAATCTGGAAAAGAAAAAAAAATTTTTTCCAAGTTTGGAAACTTCGTTAGAATCACTTTTTTTCCGTTCTTATTTGAGATAACTTGTTCTCTTTCATTATACTAGTTTGATAGCCTCAGTAAAGCATATTATGCGCAAAGAATCTCGAAAAGAAAAAATTTTTTTTCCAAGTTTGGAAACTTCGTTAGAATCACTTTTTTTCCGTTCTTATTTGAGATAACTGGTTCTCTTTCATTATACTACTTTGATAGCCTCAGAAAACCATATTATGCTCAAAGAATCTCGAAAAGAAAAAAATTTTTTTCGAAGTTTGGAAACTTCGTTTGAATCACTTTTTTTCCGTTCTTATTTGAGATAACTGGTTCTCTTTCATTATACTAGTTTGATAGCCTCAGTAAAGCATATTATGCACAAAGAATCGCGAAAAGAAAAAAAATTTTTTTCGAAGTGTGGAAACTTCGTTAGAATCACTTTTTTTCCGTTCTTATTTGAGATAACTGGTTCTCTTTCATTATACTAGTTTGATAGCCTCAGTAAAGCATATTATGCGTAAAGAATCTCGAAAAGAAAAAAAAAATTTTTCGAAGTTTGGAAACTTCGTTAGAATCACTTTTTTTCCGTTCTTATTTGAGATAACTGGTTCTCTTTCATTATACTAGATTGATAGCCTCAGCAAAGCATATTATGCGCAAAGAATCTCGAAAAGAAAAAAAATTTTTTTCGAAGTTTGGAAACGTCGTTTGAATCACTTTTTTCCGTTCTTATTTGAGATTACTGGTTCTCTTTCATTATAGTAGTTTGATAGCCTCAGAAAAGCATATTAAGCACAAAGAATCTCGAAAAGAAAAAAATTTTTTTTCGAAGTTTGGAAACTTCATTTGAATCACTTTTTTTCCGTTCTTATTTGAGATAACTGGTTCTCTTTCATTATACTAGTTTGATAGCCTCAGTAAAGCATATTATCCGCAAAGAATCTCGAAAAGAAAAAAAAATTTTTTCGAAGTTTGGAAACGTCGTTTGAATCACTTTTTTCCGTTCTTATTTGAGATTACTGGTTCTCTTTCATTATACTAGTTTGATAGCCTCAGAAAAGCATATTATGCACAAAGAATCTCGAAAAGAAAAAAATTTTTTTTCGAAGTTTGGAAACTTCGTTTGAATCACTTTTTTTCCGTTCTTATTTGAGATAACTGGTTCTCTTTCATTATACTAGTTTGATAGCCTCAGTAAAGCATATTATGCACAAACAATCGCGTAAAGAAAAAAATTTTTTTTCGAAGTTTGCAAACTTCATTAGAATCACTTTTTTTCCGTTCTTATATGAGATAACTGGTTCTCTTTCATTATAGTAGTTTGATAGCCTCAGAAAAGCATATTATGCACAAAGAATCTCGAAAAGAAAAAAATTTTTTTTCGAAGTTTGGAAACTTCGTTTGAATCACTTTTTTTCCGTTCTTATTTGAGATAACTGGTTCTCTTTCATTACACTAGTTTGATAGCCTCAGTAAAGCATATTATGCACAAAGAATCGCGAAAAGAAAAAACATTTTTTTCGAAGTTGGGAAACTTCATTAGAATCACTTTTTTTCCGTTCTTATTTGAGATAACTGGTTCTCTTTCATAATACAGTTTGATAGCCTCAGTAAAGCATATTATGCGCAAAGAATCTCGAAAAGAAAAAATTTTTTTTTCCAAGTTTGGAAACTTCGTTAGAATCACTTTTTTTCCGTTCTTATTTGAGATAATTGGTTCTCTTTCATTATACTACTTTGATAGCCTCAGAAAACCATATTATGCGCAAAGAATCTCGAAAAAAAAAAAAATTTTTTCGAAGTTTGGAAACCTCGTTTGAATCACTTTTTTTCCGTTCTTATTTGAGATAACTGGTTCTCTTTCATTATACTAGTTTGATAGCCTCAGTAAAGCATATTATGCACAAAGAATCGCGAAAAGAAAAAAAATTTTTTTCGAAGTTTGGAAACTTCATTAGAATCACTTTTTTTCCGTTCTTATTTGAGATAACTGGTTCTCTTTCATTATACTAGTTTGATAGCCTCAGTAAAGCATATTATGCGCAAAGAATCTGGAAAAGAAAAAAAAATTTTTTCGAAGTTTGGAAACTTCGTTAGAATCACTTTTTTTCCGTTCTTATTTGAGATAACTGGTTCTCTTTCATTATACTAGTTTGGTAGCATCAGTAAAGCATATTATGCGCAAAGAATCTGGAAAAGAAAAAAAAATTTTTTCCAAGTTTGGAAACTTCGTTAGAATCACTTTTTTTCCGTTCTTATTTGAGATAACTTGTTCTCTTTCATTATACTAGTTTGATAGCCTCAGTAAAGCATATTATGCGCAAAGAATCTCGAAAAGAAAAAATTTTTTTTCCAAGTTTGGAAACTTCGTTAGAATCACTTTTTTTCCGTTCTTATTTGAGATAACTGGTTCTCTTTCATTATACTACTTTGATAGCCTCAGAAAACCATATTATGCTCAAAGAATCTCGAAAAGAAAAAAATTTTTTTCGAAGTTTGGAAACTTCGTTTGAATCACTTTTTTTCCGTTCTTATTTGAGATAACTGGTTCTCTTTCATTATACTAGTTTGATAGCCTCAGTAAAGCATATTATGCACAAAGAATCGCGAAAAGAAAAAAAATTTTTTTCGAAGTGTGGAAACTTCGTTAGAATCACTTTTTTTCCGTTCTTATTTGAGATAACTGGTTCTCTTTCATTATACTAGTTTGATAGCCTCAGTAAAGCATATTATGCGCAAAGAATCTGGAAAAGAAAAAAAATTTTTTTCGAAGTTTGGAAACTTCGTTAGAATCACTTTTTTTCCGTTCTTATTTGAGATAACTGGTTCTCTTTCATTATACTAGTTTGATACCCTCAGGAAAGCATATTATGCGCAAAGAATCTCGAAAAGAAAAAATTTTTTTTCGATGTTTGGAAACTTCGTTCGAATCACTTTTTTTCCGTTCTTATTTAAGATAACTGGTTCTCTTTCATTATACTAGTTTGATAGCCTCAGTAAAGCATATTATGCGTAAAGAATCTCGAAAAGAAAAAAAAAATTTTTCGAAGTTTGGAAACTTCGTTAGAATCACTTTTTTTCCGTTCTTATTTGAGATAACTGGTTCTCTTTCATTATACTAGTTTGATAGCCTCAGCAAAGCATATTATGCGCAAAGAATCTCGAAAAGAAAAAAAATTTTTTTCGAAGTTTGGAAACGTCGTTTGAATCACTTTTTTCCGTTCTTATTTGAGATTACTGGTTCTCTTTCATTATAGTAGTTTGATAGCCTCAGAAAAGCATATTAAGCACAAAGAATCTCGAAAAGAAAAAAATTTTTTTTCGAAGTTTGGAAACTTCATTTGAATCACTTTTTTTCCGTTTTTATTTGAGATAACTGGTTCTCTTCATTATACTAGTTTGATAGCCTCAGAAAAGCATATTAAGCACAAAGAATCTCGAAAAGAAAAAAATTTTTTTTCGAAGTTTGGAAACTTCATTTGAATCACTTTTTTTCCGTTCTTATTTGAGATAACTGGTTCTCTTCATTATACTAGTTTGATAGCCTCAGTAAAGCATATTATCCGCAAAGAATCTCGAAAAGAAAAAAAATTTTTTTCGAAGTTTGGAAACGTCGTTTGAATCACTTTTTTCCGTTCTTATTTGAGATTACTGGTTCTCTTTCATTATACTAGTTTGATAGCCTCAGAAAAGCATATTATGCACAAAGAATCTCGAAAAGAAAAAAATTTTTTTTCGAAGTTTGGAAACTTCGTTTGAATCACTTTTTTTCCGTTCTTATTTGAGATAACTGGTTCTCTTTCATTATACTAGTTTGATAGCCTCAGTAAAGCATATTATGCACAAACAATCGCGAAAAGAAAAAAATTTTTTTTCGAAGTTTGCAAACTTCATTAGAATCACTTTTTTTCCGTTCTTATTTGAGATAACTGGTTCTCTTTCATTATAGTAGTTTGATAGCCTCAGAAAAGCATATTATGCACAAAGAATCTCGAAAAGAAAAAAATTTTTTTTCGAAGTTTGGAAACTTCGTTTGAATCACTTTTTTTCCGTTCTTATTTGAGATAACTGGTTCTCTTTCATTACACTAGTTTGATAGCCTCAGTAAAGCATATTATGCACAAAGAATCGCGAAAAGAAAAAACATTTTTTTCGAAGTTGGGAAACTTCATTAGAATCACTTTTTTTCCGTTCTTATTTGAGATAACTGGTTCTCTTTCATAATACAGTTTGATAGCCTCAGTAAAGCATATTATGCGCAAAGAATCTCGAAAAGAAAAAATTTTTTTTTCCAAGTTTGGAAACTTCGTTAGAATCACTTTTTTTCCGTTCTTATTTGAGATAATTGGTTCTCTTTCATTATACTACTTTGATAGCCTCAGAAAACCATATTATGCGCAAAGAATCTCGAAAAAAAAAAAAATTTTTTCGAAGTTTGGAAACCTCGTTTGAATCACTTTTTTTCCGTTCTTATTTGAGATAACTGGTTCTCTTTCATTATACTAGTTTGATAGCCTCAGTAAAGCATATTATGCACAAAGAATCGCGAAAAGAAAAAAAATTTTTTTCGAAGTTTGGAAACTTCATTAGAATCACTTTTTTTCCGTTCTTATTTGAGATAACTGGTTCTCTTTCATTATACTAGTTTGATAGCCTCAGTAAAGCATATTATGCGCAAAGAATCTGGAAAAGAAAAAAAAATTTTTTCGAAGTTTGGAAACTTCGTTAGAATCACTTTTTTTCCGTTCTTATTTGAGATAACTGGTTCTCTTTCATTATACTAGTTTGATAGCCTCAGTAAAGCATATTATGCACAAAGAATCGCGAAAAGAAAAAAAATTTTTTTCGAAGTTTGGAAACTTCCTTAGAATCACTTTTTTTCCGTTCTTATTTGAGATAACTGGTTCTCTTTCATTATACTAGTTTGATAGACTCAGAAAAGCATATTATGCACAAAGAATCTCGAAATGAAAAAAATTTTTTTTCGAAGTTTGGAAACTTCGTTTGAATTACTTTTTTTCCGTTCTTATTTGAGATAACTGGTTCTCTTTCATTACACTAGTAAATAGCCTCAGTAAAGCATATTATGCACAAAGATTCGCGAAGAGAAAAAAATTTTTTTTCGAAGTTTGGAAACTTCATTAGAATCACTTTTTTTCCGTTCTTATTTGAGATAACTGGTTCTCTTTCATTATACTAGTTTGGTAGCCTCAGTAAAGCATATTATGCGCAAAGAATCTGGAAAAGAAAAAAAATTTTTTTCGAAGTTTGGAAACTCCGTTTGAATCACTTTTTTTCCGTTCTTATTTGAGATAACTGGTTCTCTTTCATTATACTAGTTTGATAGCCTCAGTAAAGCATATTATGCACAAAGATTCGCGAAGAGAAAAAAATTTTTTTTCGAAGTTTGGAAACTTCATTAGAATCACTTTTTTTCCGTTCTTATTTGAGATAACTGGTTCTCTTTCATTATACTAGTTTGATAGCCTCAATAAAGCATATTATGCCCAAAGAATCTCGAAAAGAAAAAAATTTTTTTTCGAAGTTTGGAAACGTCGTTTGAATCACTTTTTTCCGTTCTTATTTGAGATTACTGGTTCTCTTTCATTATACTAGTTTGATAGGCTCAGAAAAGCATATTATGCACAAAGAATCTCGAAAAGAAAAAAATTTTTTTTCGAAGTTTGGAAACTTCGTTTGAATCACTTTTTTTCCGTTCTTATTTGAGATAACTGGTTCTCTTTCATTATACTAGTTTGATAGCCTCAGTAAAGCATATTATGCACAAAGAATCGCGAAAAGGAAAAAAATTTTTTTCGAAGTTTGGAAACTTCATTAGAATCACTTTTTTTCCGTTCTTATTTGAGATAACTGGTTCTCTTTCATAATACAGTTTGATAGCCTCAGTAAAGCATATTATGCGCAAAGAATCTCGAAAAGAAAAAAATTTTTTTTCCAAGTTTGGAAACTTCGTTAGAATCACTTTTTTTCCGTTCTTATTTGAGATAATTGGTTCCCTTTCATTATACTACTTTGATAGCCTAAGAAAACCATATTATGCGCAAAGAATTTTGAAAAAAAAAAAAAAAATTTTCGAAGTTTGGAAACCTCGTTTGAATCACTTTTTTTCCGTTCTTATTTGAGATAACTGGTTCTCTTTCATTATACTACTTTGATAGCCTCAGAAAACCATATTATGCTCAAAGAATCTCGAAAAGAAAAAAATTTTTTTCGATGTTTGGAAACTTCGTTTGAATCACTTTTTTTCCGTTCTTATTTGAGATAACTGGTTCTCTTTCATTATACTAGTTTGATAGCCTCAGTAAAGCATATTATGCACAAAGAATCGCGAAAAGAAAAAAAATTTTTTCGAAGTTTGGAAACTTCGTTAGAATCACTTTTTTTCCGTTCTTATTTGAGATAACTGGTTCTCTTTCATTATACTAGTTTGATAGCCTCAGTAAAGCATATTATGCGCAAAGAATCTGGAAAAGAAAAAAAATTTTTTTCGAAGTTTGGAAACTTCGTTAGAATCACTTTTTTTCCGTTCTTATTTGAGATAACTGGTTCTCTTTCATTACACCAGTTTGATAGCCTCAGTAAAGCATATTATGCACAAAGAATCGCGAAAAGAAAAAAAATTTTTTTCGAAGTTGGGAAACTTCATTAGAATCACTTTTTTTCCGTTCTTATTTGAGATAACTGGTTCTCTTTCATTATACTAGTTTGGTAGCATCAGTAAAGCATATTATGCGCAAAGAATCTGGAAAAGAAAAAAAAATTTTTTCCAAGTTTGGAAACTTCGTTAGAATCACTTTTTTTCCGTTCTTATTTGAGATAACTTGTTCTCTTTCATTATACTAGTTTGATAGCCTCAGTAAAGCATATTATGCGCAAAGAATCTCGAAAAGAAAAAATTTTTTTTCCAAGTTTGGAAACTTCGTTAGAATCACTTTTTTTCCGTTCTTATTTGAGATAACTGGTTCTCTTTCATTATACTACTTTGATAGCCTCAGAAAACCATATTATGCTCAAAGAATCTCGAAAAGAAAAAAAATTTTTTCGAAGTTTGGAAACTTCGTTTGAATCACTTTTTTTCCGTTCTTATTTGAGATAACTGGTTCTCTTTCATTATACTAGTTTGATAGCCTCAGTAAAGCATATTATGCACAAAGAATCGCGAAAAAAAAAAAAAATTTTTTTCGAAGTGTGGAAACTTCGTTAGAATCACTTTTTTTCCGTTCTTATTTGAGATAACTGGTTCTCTTTCATTATACTAGTTTGATAGCCTCAGTAAAGCATATTATGCGCAAAGAATCTGGAAAAGAAAAAAAATTTTTTTCGAAGTTTGGAAACTTCGTTAGAATCACTTTTTTTCCGTTCTTATTTGAGATAACTGGTTCTCTTTCATTATACTAGTTTGATACCCTCAGGAAAGCATATTATGCGCAAAGAATCTCGAAAAGAAAAAATTTTTTTTCGATGTTTGGAAACTTCGTTCGAATCACTTTTTTTCCGTTCTTATTTAAGATAACTGGTTCTCTTTCATTATACTAGTTTGATAGCCTCAGTAAAGCATATTATGCGTAAAGAATCTCGAAAAGAAAAAAAAAATTTTTCGAAGTTTGGAAACTTCGTTAGAATCACTTTTTTTCCGTTCTTATTTGAGATAACTGGTTCTCTTTCATTATACTAGTTTGATAGCCTCAGCAAAGCATATTATGCGCAAAGAATCTCGAAAAGAAAAAAAATTTTTTTCGAAGTTTGGAAACGTCGTTTGAATCACTTTTTTCCGTTCTTATTTGAGATTACTGGTTCTCTTTCATTATAGTAGTTTGATAGCCTCAGAAAAGCATATTAAGCACAAAGAATCTCGAAAAGAAAAAAATTTTTTTTCGAAGTTTGGAAACTTCATTTGAATCACTTTTTTTCCGTTCTTATTTGAGATAACTGGTTCTCTTTCATTATACTAGTTTGATAGCCTCAGTAAAGCATATTATCCGCAAAGAATCTCGAAAAGAAAAAAAATTTTTTTCGAAGTTTGGAAACGTCGTTTGAATCACTTTTTTCCGTTCTTATTTGAGATTACTGGTTCTCTTTCATTATACTAGTTTGATAGCCTCAGAAAAGCATATTATGCACAAAGAATCTCGAAAAGAAAAAAATTTTTTTTCGAAGTTTGGAAACTTCGTTTGAATCACTTTTTTTCCGTTCTTATTTGAGATAACTGGTTCTCTTTCATTATACTAGTTTGATAGCCTCAGTAAAGTATATTATGCACAAACAATCGCGAAAAGAAAAAAATTTTTTTTCGAAGTTTGCAAACTTCATTAGAATCACTTTTTTTCCGTTCTTATTTGAGATAACTGGTTCTCTTTCATTATAGTAGTTTGATAGCCTCAGAAAAGCATATTATGCACAAAGAATCTCGAAAAGAAAAAAATTTTTTTTCGAAGTTTGGAAACTTCGTTTGAATCACTTTTTTTCCGTTCTTATTTGAGATAACTGGTTCTCTTTCATTACACTAGTTTGATAGCCTCAGTAAAGCATATTATGCACAAAGAATCGCGAAAAGAAAAAACATTTTTTTCGAAGTTGGGAAACTTCATTAGAATCACTTTTTTTCCGTTCTTATTTGAGATAACTGGTTCTCTTTCATAATACAGTTTGATAGCCTCAGTAAAGCATATTATGCGCAAAGAATCTCGAAAAGAAAAAATTTTTTTTTCCAAGTTTGGAAACTTCGTTAGAATCACTTTTTTTCCGTTCTTATTTGAGATAATTGGTTCTCTTTCATTATACTACTTTGATAGCCTCAGAAAACCATATTATGCGCAAAGAATCTCGAAAAAAAAAAAAATTTTTTCGAAGTTTGGAAACCTCGTTTGAATCACTTTTTTTCCGTTCTTATTTGAGATAACTGGTTCTCTTTCATTATACTAGTTTGATAGCCTCAGTAAAGCATATTATGCACAAAGAATCGCGAAAAGAAAAAAAATTTTTTTCGAAGTTTGGAAACTTCATTAGAATCACTTTTTTTCCGTTCTTATTTGAGATAACTGGTTCTCTTTCATTATACTAGTTTGATAGCCTCAGTAAAGCATATTATGCGCAAAGAATCTGGAAAAGAAAAAAAAATTTTTTCGAAGTTTGGAAACTTCGTTAGAATCACTTTTTTTCCGTTCTTATTTGAGATAACTGGTTCTCTTTCATTATACTAGTTTGATAGCCTCAGTAAAGCATATTATGCACAAAGAATCGCGAAAAGAAAAAAAATTTTTTTCGAAGTTTGGAAACTTCCTTAGAATCACTTTTTTTCCGTTCTTATTTGAGATAACTGGTTCTCTTTCATTATACTAGTTTGATAGACTCAGAAAAGCATATTATGCACAAAGAATCTCGAAAAGAAAAAAATTTTTTTTCGAAGTTTGGAAACTTCGTTTGAATTACTTTTTTTCCGTTCTTATTTGAGATAACTGGTTCTCTTTCATTACACTAGTAAATAGCCTCAGTAAAGCATATTATGCACAAAGATTCGCGAAGAGAAAAAAATTTTTTTTCGAAGTTTGGAAACTTCATTAGAATCACTTTTTTTCCGTTCTTATTTGAGATAACTGGTTCTCTTTCATTATACTAGTTTGGTAGCCTCAGTAAAGCATATTATGCGCAAAGAATCTGGAAAAGAAAAAAAATTTTTTTCGAAGTTTGGAAACTCCGTTTGAATCACTTTTTTTCCGTTCTTATTTGAGATAACTGGTTCTCTTTCATTATACTAGTTTGATAGCCTCAATAAACCATATTATGCCCAAAGAATCTCGAAAAGAAAAAAAAATTTTTTCGAAGTTTAGAAACTTCATTAGAATCACTTTTTTTCCGTTCTTATTTCAGATAACTGGTTCTCTTTCATTATACTAGTTTGATAGCCTCAGTAAAGCATATTAGGCACAAAGAATCGCGAAAAGAAAAAAAATTTTTTTCGAAGTTTGGAAACTTCATTCGAATCACTTTTTTTCCGTTCTTATTTGAGATAACTGGTTCTCTTTCATTATACTAGTTTGATAGCCTCAGTAAAGCATATTATGCGTAAAGAATCTCGAAAAGAAAAAAAAATTTTTTCGAAGTTTGGAAACTTCGTTAGAATCACTTTTTTCCGTTCTTATTTGAGATAACTGATTTTCTTTCATTATACTAGTTTGATAGCCTCAGCAAAGCATATTATGCGCAAAGAATCTCGAAAAGAAAAAAAATTTTTTTCGAAGTTTGGAAACTTCATTAGAATCATTTTTTTTCCGTTCTTATTTGAGATAACTGGTTCTCTCTCATTATACTAGTTTGGTAGCCTCAGTAAAGCATATTATGCGCAAAGAATCTGGAAATGAAAAAAAATTTTTTTCGATGTTTGGAAACTTCGTTTGAATCACTTTTTTTCCGTTCTTATTTGAGATAACTGGTTCTCTTTCATTATACTAGTTTGATAGCCTCAGAAAAGCATATTATGCGCAAAGAATCTCGAAAAGAAAAAATTTTTTTTCGAAGTTTGGAAACTTCGTTTGAATCACTTTTTTTCCGTTCTTATTTGAGATAACTGGTTCTCTTTCATTATACTAGTTTGATAGCCTCAGTAAAGCATATTATGCACAAAGAATCGCGAAAAGAAAAAAAATTTTTTTCGAAGTTTGGAAACTTCGTTAGAATCACTTTTTTTCCGTTCTTATTTGAGATAACTGGTTCTCTTTCATTATACTAGTTTGATAGCCTCAGTAAAGCATATTATGCGCAAAGAATCTGGAAAAGAAAAAAAATTTTTTTCGAAGTTTGCAAACTTCGTTAGAATCACTTTTTTTCCGTTCTTATTTGAGATAACTGGTTCTCTTTCATTATACTAGTTTGATAGCCTCAGTAAAGCATATTATGCGCAAAGAATCTCGAAAAGAAAAAAAATTTTTTTCGAAGTTTGGAAACGTCGTTTGAATCACTTTTTTCCGTTCTTATTTGAGATTACTGGTTCTCTTTCATTATAGTAGTTTGATAGCCTCAGAAAAGCATATTATGCACAAAGAATCTCGAAAAGAAAAAAATTTTTTTTCGAAGTTTGGAAACTTCGTTTGAATCACTTTTTTTCCGTTCTTATTTGAGATAACTGGTTCTCTTTCATTACACTAGTTTGATAGCCTCAGTAAAGCATATTATGCACAAAGAATCGCGAAAAGAAAAAAAAAATTTTTCGAAGTTGGGTAACTTCATTAGAATCACTTTTTTTCCGTTCTTATTTGAGATAACTGGTTCTCTTTCATTATACTAGTTTGGTAGCATCAGTAAAGCATATTATGCGCAAAGAATCTGGAAAAGAAAAAAAATTTTTTTCGAAGTTTGGAAACGTCGTTTGAATCACTTTTTTCCGTTCTTATTTGAGATTACTGGTTCTCTTTGATTATACTAGTTTGATAGCCTCAGAAAAGCATATTATGCACAAAGAATCTCGAAAAGAAAAAAATTTTTTTTCGAAGTTTGGAAACTTCGTTTGAATCACTTTTTTTCCGTTCTTATTTGAGATAACTGGTTCTCTTTCATTACACTAGTTTGATAGCCTCAGTAAAGCATATTATGCACAAAGAATCGCGAAAAGAAAAAAAAATTTTTTCGAAGTTTGGAAACTTCATTAGAATCACTTTTTTTCCGTTCTTATTTGAGATAACTGGTTCTCTTTCATTATACTAGTTTGATAGCCTCAATAAAGCATATTATGCACAAAGAATCTCGAAAAGAAAAAACATTTTTTTCGAAGTTTGGAATCTTCGTTAGAATCAGTTTTTTTCCGTTCATATTTGAGATAACTGGTTCTCATTCATTGTACTAATTTGAAAGCCTCAGTAAAGCATATTATGCGCAAAGAATCTGGAAAAGAAAAAAAATTTTTTTCGTAGTTTGGAAACTTCGTTAGAATCACTTTTTTTCCGTTCTTGTTTGAGATAACTGGTTCTCTTTCATTATACTAGTTTGATACCCTCAGGAAAGCATATTATGCGCAAAGAATCTCGAAAAGAAAAAATTTTTTTTCGATGTTTGGAAACTTCGTTCGAATCACTTTTTTTCCGTTCTTATTTAAGATAACTGGTTCTCTTTCATTATACTAGTTTGATAGCCTCAGTAAAGCATATTATGCGTAAAGAATCTCGAAAAGAAAAAAAAAATTTTTCGAAGTTTGGAAACTTCGTTAGAATCACTTTTTTTCCGTTCTTATTTGAGATAACTGGTTCTCTTTCATTATACTAGTTTGATAGCCTCAGTAAAGCATATTATGCGCAAAGAATCTCGAAAAGAAAAAAATTTTTTTTAGAAGTTTGGAAACGTCGTTTGAATCACTTTTTTCCGTTCTTATTTGAGATTACTGGTTCTCTTTCATTATAGTAGTTTGATAGCCTCAGAAAAGCATATTAAGCACAAAGAATCTCGAAAAGAAAAAAATTTTTTTTCGAAGTTTGGAAACTTCATTTGAATCACTTTTTTTCCGTTCTTATTTGAGATAACTGGTTCTCTTTCATTATACTAGTTTGATAGCCTCAGTAAAGCATATTATCCGCAAAGAATCTCGAAAAGAAAAAAATTTTTTTTCGAAGTTTGGAAACGTCGTTTGAATCACTTTTTTCCGTTCTTATTTGAGATTACTGGTTCTCTTTCATTATACTAGTTTGATAGCCTCAGAAAAGCATATTATGCACAAAGAATCTCGAAAAGAAAAAAATTTTTTTTCGAAATTTGGAAACTTCGTTTGAATCACTTTTTTTCCGTTCTTATTTGAGATAACTGGTTCTCTTTCATTATACTAGTTTGATAGCCTCAGTAAAGCATATTATGCACAAAGAATCGCGAAAAGAAAAAAATTTTTTTTCGAAGTTTGCAAACTTCATTAGAATCACTTTTTTTCCGTTCTTATTTGAGATAACTGGTTCTCTTTCATTATAGTAGTTTGATAGCCTCAGAAAAGCATATTATGCACAAAGAATCTCGAAAAGAAAAAAATTTTTTTTCGAAGTTTGGAAACTTCGTTTGAATCACTTTTTTTCCGTTCTTATTTGAGATAACTGGTTCTCTTTCATTACACTAGTTTGATAGCCTCAGTAAAGCATATTATGCACAAAGAATCGCGAAAAGAAAAAAAATTTTTTTCGAAGTTGGGAAACTTCATTAGAATCACTTTTTTTCCGTTCTTATTTGAGATAACTGGTTCTCTTTCATTATACTAGTTTGGTAGCCTCAGTAAAGCATATTATGCGCAAAGAATCTGGAAAAGAAAAAAAATTTTTTTCGAAATTTTGAAACTTCGTTTGAATCACTTTTTTTCCGTTCTTATTTGAGATAACTGGTTCTCTTTCATTATACTAGTTTGATAGCCTCAGAAAAGCATATTATGCGCAAAGAATCTCGAAAAGAAAAAAATTTTTTTTCGAAGTTTGGAAACTTCGTTTGAATCATTTTTTTTCCGTTCTTATTTGAGATAACTGGTTCTCTTTCATTATACTAGTTTGATAGCCTTAGACAAGCATATTATGCCCAAAGAATCTCGAAAAGAAAAAAATTTTTTTTCGAAGTTTGGAAACGTCGTTTGAATCACTTTTTTCCGTTCTTATTTGAGATTACTGGTTCTCTTTCATTATACTAGTTTGATAGCCTCAGTAAAGCATATTATGCACAAAGAATCGCGAAAAGGAAAAAAATTTTTTTCGAAGTTTGGAAACTTCATTAGAATCACTTTTTTTCCGTTCTTATTTGAGATAACTGGTTCTCTTTCATTATACTAGTTTGATAGCCTCAGTAAAGCAAATTATGCGCAAAGAATCTGGAAAAGAAAAAAAATTTTTTTCAAAGTTTGGAAACTTCGTTAGAATCACTTTTTTCCGTTCTTATTTGAGATAGTTGGTTCTCTTTCATTATACTAGTTTGATAGCCTCAGAAAAGCATATTATGCGCAAAGAATCTCTAAAAGAAAAAAATTTTTTTTCGAAGTTTGGAAACTTCCTTTGAATCACTTTTTTTCCGTTCTTATTTGAGATAACTGGTTCTCTTTCATAATACAGTTTGATAGCCTCAGTAAAGCATATTATGCGCAAAGAATCTCGAAAAGAAAAAATTTTTTTTTCCAAGTTTGGAAACTTCGTTAGAATCACTTTTTTTCCGTTCTTATTTGAGATAATTGGTTCTCTCTCATTATACTACTTTGATAGCCTCAGAAAACCATATTATGCGCAAAGAATCTCGAAAAAAAAAAAAAAATTTTTTCGAAGTTTGGAAACCTCGTTTGAATCACTTTTTTTCCGTTCTTATTTGAGATAACTGGTTCTCTTTCATTATACTAGTTTGATAGCCTCAGTAAAGCATATTATGCACAAAGAATCGCGAAAAGAAGAAAAATTTTTTTCGAAGTTTGGAAACTTCATTAGAATCACTTTTTTTCCGTTCTTATTTGAGATAACTGGTTCTCTTTCATTATACTAGTTTGATAGCCTCAGTAAAGCATATTATGCGCAAAGAATCTGGAAAAGAAAAAAAATTTTTTTCGAAGTTTGGAAACTTCGTTAGAATCACTTTTTTTCCGTTCTTATTTGAGATAACTGGTTCTCTTTCATTATACTAGTTTGATAGCCTCAGAAAAGCATATTATGCGCAAAGAATCTCGAAAAGAAAAAAAATTTTTTTCGAAGTTTGGAAACTTCGTTAGAATCACTTTTTTTCCGTTCTTATTTGAGATAACTGGTTCTCTTTCATTATACTAGTTTGAGCGCCTCAGTAAAGCATATTATGCACAAAGAATCGCGAAAAGAAAAAAAATTTTTTTCGAAGTTTGGAAACTTCCTTACAATCACTTTTTTTCCGTTCTTATTTGAGATAACTGGTTCTCTTTCATTATACTAGTTTGATAGACTCAGAAAAGCATATTATGCACAAAGAATCTCGAAAAGAAAAAAATTTTTTTTCGAAGTTTGGAAACTTCGTTTGAATTACTTTTTTTCCGTTCTTATTTGAGATAACTGGTTCTCTTTCATTACACTAGTTTGATAGCCTCAGTAAAGCATATTATGCACAAAGATTCGCGAAGAAAAAAAAAATTTTTTTCGAAGTTTGGAAACTTCATTAGAATCACTTTTTTTCCGTTCTTATTTGAGATAACTGGTTCTCTTTCATTATACTAGTTTGGTAGCCTCAGTAAAGCATATTATGCGCAAAGAATCTGGAAAAGAAAAAAAATTTTTTTCGAAGTTTGGAAACTTCGTTTGAATCACTTTTTTTCCGTTCTTATTTGAGATAACTGGTTCTCTTTCATTATACTAGTTTGATAGCCTCAATAAACCATATTATGCCCAAAGAATCTCGAAAAGAAAAAAAAATTTTTTCGAAGTTTAGAAACTTCATTAGAATCACTTTTTTTCCGTTCTTATTTCAGATAACTGGTTCTCTTTCATTATACTAGTTTGATAGCCTCAGTAAAGCATATTATGCACAAAGAATCGCGAAAAGAAAAAAATTTTTTTTCGAAGTTTGGAAACTTCATTCGAATCACTTTTTTTCCGTTCTTATTTGAGATAACTGGTTCTCTTTCATTATACTAGTTTGATAGCCTCAGTAAAGCATATTATGCTTAAAGAATCTCGAAAAGAAAAAAAATTTTTTTCGAAGTTTGGAAACTTCGTTAGAATCACTTTTTTCCGTTCTTATTTGAGATAACTGATTCTCTTTCATTACACTAGTTTGATAGCCTCAGTAAAGCATATTATGCGCAAAGAATCTCGAAAAGAAAAAAAATTTTTTTCGAAGTTTGGAAACTTCATTAGAATCATTTTTTTTCCGTTCTTATTTGAGATAACTGGTTCTCTTTCATTATACTAGTTTGGTAGCCTCAGTAAAGAATATTATGCGCAAAGAATCTGGAAATGAAAAAAAATTTTTTTCGATGTTTGGAAACTTCGTTTGAATCACTTTTTTTCCGTTCTTATTTGAGATAACTGGTTCTCTTTCATTATACTAGTTTGATAGCCTCAGAAAAGCATATTATGCGCAAAGAATCTCGAAAAGAAAAAAATTTTTTTTCGAAGTTTGGAAACTTCGTTTGAATCACTTTTTTTCCGTTCTTATTTGAGATAACTGGTTCTCTTTCATTATACTAGTTTGATAGCCTCAGTAAAGCATATTATCCGCAAAGAATCTCGAAAAGAAAAAAATTTTTTTTCGAAGTTTGGAAACGTCGTTTGAATCACTTTTTTCCGTTCTTATTTGAGATTACTGGTTCTCTTTCATTATACTAGTTTGATAGCCTCAGAAAGGCATATTATGCACAAAGAATCTCGAAAAGAAAAAAATTTTTTTTCGAAGTTTGGAAACTTCGTTTGAATCACTTTTTTTCCGTTCTTATTTGAGATAACTGGTTCTCTTTCATTATACTAGTTTGATAGCCTCAGTAAAGCATATTATGCACAAACAATCGCGAAAAGAAAAAAATTTTTTTTCGAAGTTTGCAAACTTCATTAGAATCACTTTTTTTCCGTTCTTATTTGAGATAACTGGTTCTCTTTCATTATAGTAGTTTGATAGCCTCAGAAAAGCATATTATGCACAAAGAATCTCGAAAAGAAAAAAATTTTTTTTCGAAGTTTGGAAACTTCGTTTGAATCACTTTTTTTCCGTTCTTATTTGAGATAACTGGTTCTCTTTCATTACACTAGTTTGATAGCCTCAGTAAAGCATATTATGCACAAAGAATCGCGAAAAGAAAAAACATTTTTTTCGAAGTTGGGAAACTTCATTAGAATCACTTTTTTTCCGTTCTTATTTGAGATAACTGGTTCTCTTTCATAATACAGTTTGATAGCCTCAGTAAAGCATATTATGCGCAAAGAATCTCGAAAAGAAAAAATTTTTTTTTCCAAGTTTGGAAACTTCGTTAGAATCACTTTTTTTCCGTTCTTATTTGAGATAATTGGTTCTCTTTCATTATACTACTTTGATAGCCTCAGAAAACCATATTATGCGCAAAGAATCTCGAAAAAAAAAAAAATTTTTTTTGAAGTTTGGAAACCTCGTTTGAATCACTTTTTTTCCGTTCTTATTTGAGATAACTGGTTCTCTTTCATTATACTAGTTTGATAGCCTCAGTAAAGCATAATATGCACAAAGAATCGCGAAAAGAAAAAAAATTTTTTTCGATTTTGGAAACTTCATTAGAATCACTTTTTTTCCGTTCTTATTTGAGATAACTGGTTCTCTTTCATTATACTAGTTTGATAGCCTCAGTAAAGCATATTATGCGCAAAGAATCTGGAAAAGAAAAAAAATTTTTTTCGAAGTTTGGAAACTTCGTTAGAATCACTTTTTTTCCGTTCTTATTTGAGATAACTGGTTCTCTTTCATTATACTAGTTTGATAGCCTCACAAAAGCATATTATGCGCAAAGAATCTCGAAAAGAAAAAAAATTATTTTCGAAGTTTGGAAACATCGTTAGAATCACTTTTTTTCCGTTCTTATTTGAGATAACTGGTTCTCTTTCATTATACTAGTTTGATAGCCTCAGTAAAGCATATTATGCACAAAGAATCGCGAAAAGAAAAAAAATTTTTTTCGAAGTTTGGAAACTTCCTTAGAATCACTTTTTTTCCGTTCTTATTTGAGATAACTGGTTCTCTTTCATTATACTAGTTTGATAGACTCAGAAAAGCATATTATGCACAAAGAATCTCGAAAAGAAAAAAATTTTTTTTCGAAGTTTGGAAACTTCGTTTGAATTACTTTTTTTCCGTTCTTATTTGAGATAACTGGTTCTCTTTCATTACACTAGTTTGATAGCCTCAGTAAAGCATATTATGCACAAAGATTCGCGAAGAGAAAAAAATTTTTTTTCGAAGTTTGGAAACTTCATTAGAATCACTTTTTTTCCGTTCTTATTTGAGATAACTGGTTCTCTTTCATTATACTAGTTTGATAGCCTCAATAAAGCATATTATGCCCAAAGAATCTCGAAAAGAAAAAATTTTTTTTCGAAGTTTGGAAACGTCGTTTGAATCACTTTTTTCCGTTCTTATTTGAGATTACTGGTTCTCTTTCATTATACTAGTTTGATAGCCTCAGAAAAGCATATTATGCACAAAGAATCTCGAAAAGAAAAAAATTTTTTTTCGAAGTTTGGAAACTTCGTTTGAATCACTTTTTTTCCGTTCTTATTTGAGATAACTGGTTCTCTTTCATTATACTAGTTTGATAGCCTCAGTAAAGCATATTATGCACAAAGAATCGCGAAAAGGAAAAAAATTTTTTTCGAAGTTTGGAAACTTCATTAGAATCACTTTTTTTCCGTTCTTATTTGAGATAACTGGTTCTCTTTCATAATACAGTTTGATAGCCTCAGTAAAGCATATTATGCGCAAAGAATCTCGAAAAGAAAAAATTTTTTTTTCCAAGTTTGGAAACTTCGTTAGAATCACTTTTTTTCCGTTCTTATTTGAGATAATTGGTTCTCTTTCATTATACTACTTTGATAGCCTCAGAAAACCATATTATGCGCAAAGAATCTCGAAAAAAAAAAAAAAAATTTTCGAAGTTTGGAAACCTCGTTTGAATCACTTTTTTTCCGTTCTTATTTGAGATAACTGGTTCTCTTTCATTATACTACTTTGATAGCCTCAGAAAACCATATTATGCTCAAAGAATCTCGAAAAGAAAAAAATTTTTTTCGATGTTTGGAAACTTCGTTTGAATCATTTTTTTCCGTTCTTATTTGAGATAACTGGTTCTCTTTCATTATACTAGTTTGATAGCCTCAGTAAAGCATATTATGCACAAAGAATCGCGAAAAGAAAAAAAATTTTTTCAAAGTTTGGAAACTTCGTTAGAATCACTTTTTTTCCGTTCTTATTTGAGATAACTGGTTCTCTTTCATTATACTAGTTTGATAGCCTCAGTAAAGCATATTATGCGCAAAGAATCTGGAAAAGAAAAAAAATTTTTTTCGAAGTTTGGAAACTTCATTAGAATCACTTTTTTTCCGTTCTTATTTGAGATAACTGGTTCTCTTTCATTATACTAGTTTGATAGCCTCAGTAAAGCATATTATGCGCAAAGAATCTCGAAAAGAAAAAAAATTTTTTTCGAAGTTTGGAAACTTCGTTTGAATCACTTTTTTTCCGTTCTTATTTGAGATAACTGGTTCTCTTTCATTGCACCAGTTTGATAGCCTCAGTAAAGCATATTATGCACAAAGAATCGCGAAAAGAAAAAAAATTTTTTTCGAAGTTGGGAAACTTCATTAGAATCACTTTTTTTCCGTTCTTATTTGAGATAACTGGTTCTCTTTCATTATACTAGTTTGGTAGCATCAGTAAAGCATATTATGCGCAAAGAATCTGGAAAAGAAAAAAAAATTTTTTCCAAGTTTGGAAACTTCGTTAGAATCACTTTTTTTCCGTTCTTATTTGAGATAACTTGTTCTCTTTCATTATACTAGTTTGATAGCCTCAGTAAAGCATATTATGCGCAAAGAATCTCGAAAAGAAAAAATTTTTTTTCCAAGTTTGGAAACTTCGTTAGAATCACTTTTTTTCCGTTCTTATTTGAGATAACTGGTTCTCTTTCATTATACTACTTTGATAGCCTCAGAAAACCATATTATGCTCAAAGAATCTCGAAAAGAAAAAAATTTTTTTCGAAGTTTGGAAACTTCGTTTGAATCACTTTTTTTCCGTTCTTATTTGAGATAACTGGTTCTCTTTCATTACACTAGTTTGATAGCCTCAGTAAAGCATATTATGCACAAAGAATCGCGAAAAGAAAAAAAAATTTTTTCGAAGTGTGGAAACTTCGTTAGAATCACATTTTTTCCGTTCTTATTTGAGATAACTGGTTCTCTTTCATTATACTAGTTTGATAACCTCAGTAAAGCATATTATGCGCAAAGAATCTAGAAAAGAAAAAAAATTTTTTTCGAAGTTTGGAAACTTCGTTAGAATCACTTTTTTTCCGTTCTTATTTGAGATAACTGGTTCTCTTTCATTATACTAGTTTGATACCCTAAGGAAAGCATATTATGCGCAAAGAATCTCGAAAAGAAAAAATTTTTTTTCGATGTTTGGAAACTTCGTTCGAATCACTTTTTTTCCGTTCTTATTTAAGATAACTGGTTCTCTTTCATTATACTAGTTTGATAGCCTCAGTAAAGCATATTATGCGTAAAGAATCTCGAAAAGAAAAAAAAAATTTTTCGAAGTTTGGAAACTTCGTTAGAATCACTTTTTTTCCGTTCTTATTTGAGATAACTGGTTCTCTTTCATTATACTAGTTTGATAGCCTCAGTAAAGCATATTATGCGCAAAGAATCTCGAAAAGAAAAAAAATTTTTTTCGAAGTTTGGAAACGTCGTTTGAATCACTTTTTTCCGTTCTTATTTGAGATTACTGGTTCTCTTTCATTATAGTAGTTTGATAGCCTCAGAAAAACATATTAAGCACAAAGAATCTCGAAAAGAAAAAAATTTTTTTTCGAAGTTTGGAAACTTCATTTGAATCACTTTTTTTCCGTTCTTATTTGAGATAACTGGTTCTCTTTCATTATACTAGTTTGATAGCCTCAGTAAAGCATATTATCCGCAAAGAATCTCGAAAAGAAAAAAAATTTTTTTCGAAGTTTGGAAACGTCGTTTGAATCACTTTTTTCCGTTCTTATTTGAGATTACTGGTTCTCTTTCATTATACTAGTTTGATAGCCTCAGAAAAGCATATTATGCACAAAGAATCTCGAAAAGAAAAAAATTTTTTTTCGAAGTTTGGAAACTTCGTTTGAATCACTTTTTTTCCGTTCTTATTTGAGATAACTGGTTCTCTTTCATTATACTAGTTTGATAGCCTCAGTAAAGCATATTATGCACAAACAATCGCGAAAAGAAAAAAATTTTTTTTCGAAGTTTGCAAACTTCATTAGAATCACTTTTTTTCCGTTCTTATTTGAGATAACTGGTTCTCTTTCATTATAGTAGTTTGATAGCCTCAGAAAAGCATATTATGCACAAAGAATCTCGAAAAGAAAAAAATTTTTTTTCGAAGTTTGGAAACTTCGTTTGAATCACTTTTTTTCCGTTCTTATTTGAGATAACTGGTTCTCTTTCATTACACTAGTTTGATAGCCTCAGTAAAGCATATTATGCACAAAGAATCGCGAAAAGAAAAAACATTTTTTTCGAAGTTGGGAAACTTCATTAGAATCACTTTTTTTCCGTTCTTATTTGAGATAACTGGTTCTCTTTCATAATACAGTTTGATAGCCTCAGTAAAGCATATTATGCGCAAAGAATCTCGAAAAGAAAATTTTTTTTTTTCCAAGTTTGGAAACTTCGTTAGAATCACTTTTTTTCCGTTCTTATTTGAGATAACTGGTTCTCTTTCATTATACTAGTTTGATAGCCTCAGTAAAGCATATTATGCGCAAAGAATCTGGAAAAGAAAAAAAATTTTTTTCGAAGTTTGGAAACTTCGTTAGAATCACTTTTTTTCCGTTCTTATTTGAGATAACTGGTTCTCTTTCATTATACTAGTTTGATAGCCTCAGAAAAGCATATTATGCGCAAAGAATCTCGAAAAGAAAAAAAATTTTTTTCGAAGTTTGGAAACATCGTTAGAATCACTTTTTTTCCGTTCTTATTTGAGATAACTGGTTCTCTTTCATTATACTAGTTTGATAGCCTCAGTAAAGCATATTATATACAAAGAATCGCGAAAAGAAAAAAAATTTTTTTCGAAGTTTGGAAACTTCCTTAGAATCACTTTTTTTCCGTTCTTATTTGAGATAACTGGTTCTCTTTCATTATACTAGTTTGATAGACTCAGAAAAGCATATTATGCACAAAGAATCTCGAAAAGAAAAAAAATTTTTTTCGAAGTTTGGAAACTTCGTTTGAATTACTTTTTTTCCGTTCTTATTTGAGATAACTGGTTCTCTTTCATTACACTAGTTTGATAGCCTCAGTAAAGCATATTATGCACAAAGATTCGCGAAGAAAAAAAAATTTTTTTTCGAAGTTTGGAAACTTCATTAGAATCACTTTTTTTCCGTTCTTATTTGAGATAACTGGTTCTCTTTCATTATACTAGTTTGGTAGCCTCAGTAAAGCATATTAGGCGCAAAGAATCTGGAAAAGAAAAAAAATTTTTTTCGAAGTTTGGAAACTTCGTTTGAATCACTTTTTTTCCGTTCTTATTTGAGATAACTGGTTCTCTTTCATTATACTAGTTTGATAGCCTCAATAAACCATATTATGCCCAAAGAATCTCGAAAAGAAAAAAAAATTTTTTCGAAGTTTAGAAACTTCATTAGAATCACTTTTTTTCCGTTCTTATTTCAGATAACTGGTTCTCTTTCATTATACTAGTTTGATAGCCTCAGTAAAGCATATTAGGCACAAAGAATCGCGAAAAGAAAAAAAATTTTTTTCGAAGTTTGGAAACTTCATTCGAATCACTTTTTTTCCGTTCTTATTTGAGATAACTGGTTCTCTTTCATTATACTAGTTTGATAGCCTCAGTAAAGCATATTATGCGTAAAGAATCTCGAAAAGGAAAAAAAATTTTTTCGAAGTTTGGAAACTTCGTTAGAATCACTTTTTTCCGTTCTTATTTGAGATAACTGATTCTCTTTCATTATACTAGTTTGATAGCCTCAGCAAAGCATATTATGCGCAAAGAATCTCGAAAAGAAAAAAAATTTTTTTCGAAGTTTGGAAACTTCATTAGAATCATTTTTTTTCCGTTCTTATTTGAGATAACTGGTTCTCTTTCATTATACTAGTTTGGTAGCCTCAGTAAAGCATATTATGCGCAAAGAATCTGGAAATGAAAAAAAATTTTTTTCGATGTTTGGAAACTTCGTTTGAATCACTTTTTTTCCGTTCTTATTTGAGATAACTGGTTCTCTTTCATTATACTAGTTTGATAGCCTCAGAAAAGCATATTATGCGCAAAGAATCTCGAAAAGAAAAAAATTTTTTTTCGAAGTTTGGAAACTTCGTTTGAATCACTTTTTTTCCGTTCTTATTTGACATAACTGGTTCTCTTTCATTATACTAGTTTGATAGCCTCAGTAAAGCATATTATGCACAAAGAATCGCGAAAAGAAAAAAAATTTTTTTCGAAGTTTGGAAACTTCGTTAGAATCACTTTTTTTCCGTTCTTATTTGAGATAACTGGTTCTCTTTCATTATACTAGTTTGATAGCCTCAGTAAAGCATATTATGCGCAAAGAATCTTGAAAAGAAAAAAAATTTTTTTCGAAGTTTGGAAACTTCGTTAGAATCACTTTTTTTCCGTTCTTATTTGAGATAACTGGTTCTCTTTCATTATACTAGTTTGATAGCCTCAGTAAAGCATATTATGCGCAAAGAATCTCGAAAAGAAAAAAAATTTTTTTCGAAGTTTGGAAACGTCGTTTGAATCACTTTTTTCCGTTCTTATTTGAGATTACTGGTTCTCTTTCATTATAGTAGTTTGATAGCCTCAGAAAAGCATATTATGCACAAAGAATCTCGAAAAGAAAAAAATTTTTTTTCCAAGTTTGGAAACTTCGTTTGATTCACTTTTTTTCCGCTCTTATTTGAGATAACTGGTTCTCTTTCATTATACTACTTTGATAGCCTCAGAAAAGCATATTATGCGCAAAGAATCTCTAAAAGAAAAAAATTTTTTTTCGAAGTTTGGAAACTTCCTTTGTATCACTTTTTTTCCGTTCTTATTTGAGATAACTGGTTCTCTTTCATTATACTAGTTTGATAGCCTCAATAAAGCATATTATGCCCAAAGAATCTCGAAAAGAAAAAAATTTTTTTTCGAAGTTTGGAAACTTCGTTTGAATCAATTTTTTTCCGTTCTTATTTGAGATAACTGGTTTTCTTTCATTACACTAGTTTGATAGCCTCAGTAAAGCATATTATGCACAAAGAATCGCGAAAAGAAAAAAAATTTTTTTCGAAGTTTGGAAACTTCATTAGAATCACTTTTTTTCCGTTCTTATTTGAGATAACTGGTTCTCTTTCATTATACTAGTTTGGTAGCCTCAGTAAAGCATATTATGCGCAAAGAATCTGGAAAAGAAAAAAAATTTTTTTCGAAGTTTGGAAACTTTGTTTGAATCACTTTTTTTCCGTTCTTATTTGAGATAACTGGTTCTCTTTCATTATACTAGTTTGATAGCCTCAGAAAAGCATATTATGCGCAAAGAATCTCGAAAAGAAAAAAATTTTTTTTCGAAGTTTGGAAACTTCGTTTGAACCACTTTTTTTCCGTTCTTATTTGAGATAACTGGTTCTCTTTCATTATACTAGTTTGATACCCTCAGCAAAGCATATTATGCGCAAAGAATCTGGAAAAGAAAAAAAATTTTTTTCGAAGTTTGGAAACGTCGTTTGAATCACTTTTTTCCGTTCTTATTTGAGATTACTGGTTCTCTTTCATTATAGTAGTTTGATAGCCTCAGAAAAGCATAAGAATCTCGAAAAGAAAAAAATTTTTTTTCGAAGTTTGGAAACGTCGTTTGAATCACTTTTTTCCGTTCTTATTTGAGATTACTGGTTCTCTTTCATTATACTAGTTTTATAGCCTCAGAAAAGCATATTATGCACCAAGAATCTCGAAAAGAAAAAAATTTTTTTTCGAAGTTTGGACACTTCATTAGAATCACTTTTTTTCCGTTCTTATTTGAGATAACTGGTTCTCTTTCATTATACTAGTTTGATAGCCTCAGTAAAGCATATTATGCGCAAAGAATCTGGAAAAGAAAAAAAATTTTTTTCGAAGTTTGGAAACGTCGTTTGAATCACTTTTTTCCGTTCTTATTTGAGATTACTGGTTCTCTTTCATTATAGTAGTTTGATAGCCTCAGAAAAGCATATTATGCACAAAGAATCTCGAAAAGAAAAAAATTTTTTTTCGAAGTTTGGAAACGTCGTTTGCATCACTTTTTTCCGTTCTTATTTGAGATTACTGGTTCTCTTTCATTATACTAGTTTGATAACCTCAGAGAAGCATATTATGCACAAAGAATCTCGAAAAGAAAAAAATTTTTTTTCGAAGTTTGGAAACTTCGTTTGAATCACTTTTTTTCCGTTCTTATTTGAGATAACTGGTTCTCTTTCATTACACTAGTTTGATAGCCTCAGTAAAGCATATTATGCACAAAGAATCGCGAAAAGAAAAAAAATTTTTTTCGAAGTTTGGAAACTTCCTTAGAATCACTTTTTTTCCGTTCTTATTTGAGATAACTGGTTCTCTTTCATTATACTATTTTGATAGCCTCAGAAAAGCATATTATGCGCAAAGAATCTCGAAAAGAAAAAAATTTTTTTTCGAAGTTTGAAAACTTCGTTTGAATCACTTTTTTCCCCTTCTTATTTGAGATAACTGGTTCTCTTTCATTATACTAGTTTGATAGCCTCAATAAAGCATATTATGCCCAAAGAATCTCGAAAAGAAAAAAAAATTTTTTCGAAGTTTAGAAACTTCATTAGAATCACTTTTTTTCCGTTCTTATTTGAGATAACTGGTTCTCTTTCATTATACTAGTTTGATAGCCTCAGTAAAGCATATTATGCACAAAGAATCGCGAAAAGAAAAAAAATTTTTTTCGAAGTTTGGAAACTTCGTTTGAATCACTTTTTTTCCGTTCTTATTTGAGATAACTGGTTCTCTTTCATTATACTAGTTTGATAGCCTCAGTAAAGCATATTATGCACAAAGAATCGCGAAAAGAAAAAAATTTTTTTTCGAAGTTTGGAAACTTCATTAGAATCACTTTTTTTCCGTTCTTATTTGAGATAACTGGTTCTCTTTCATTATACTAGTTTGATAGCCTCAGTAAAGCATATTATGCACAAAGAATCTCGAAAAGAAAAAAAATTTTTTTCGAAGTTTGGATTCTTCGTTAGAATCAGTTTTTTTCCGTTCAAATTTGAGATAACTGGTTCTCATTCATTGTACTAATTTGAAAGCCTCAGTAAAGCATATTATGCGCAAAGAATCTGGAAAAGAAAAAAAATTTTTTTCGTAGTTTGGAAACTTCGTTAGAATAACTTTTTTTCCGTTCTTATTTGAGATAACTGGTTCTCTTTCATTATACTAGTTTGATACCCTCAGGAAAGCATATTATGCGCAAAGAATCTCGAAAAGAAAAAAGATTTTTTTCGATGTTTGGAAACTTCGTTTGAATCACTTTTTTTCCGTTCTTATTTCAGATAACTGGTACTCTTTCATTATACTAGTTTGATAGCCTCAGTAAAGCATATTATGCACAAAGAATCGCGAAAAGAAAAAAAATTTTTTTCGAAGTTTGGAAACTTCATTCGAATCACTTTTTTTCCGTTCTTATTTGAGATAACTGGTTCTCTTTCATTATACTAGTTTGATAGCCTCAGTAAAGCATATTATGCGTAAAGAATCTCGAAAAGAAAAAAAAATTTTTTCGAAGTTTGGAAACTTCGTTAGAATCACTTTTTTCCGTTCTTATTTGAGATAACTGATTCTCTTTCATTATACTAGTTTGATAGCCTCAGTAAAGCATATTATGCGCAAAGAATCTCGAAAAGAAAAAAAATTTTTTTCGAAGTTTGGAAACTTCATTAGAATCATTTTTTTTCCGTTCTTATTTGAGATAACTGGTTCTCTTTCATTATACTAGTTTGGTAGCCTCAGTAAAGCATATTATGCCCAGAGAATCTCGAAGGGAATAAAAATTTTTTTCGAAGTTTAGAAACTTCATTAGAATCACTTTTTTTCCGTTCTTATTTGAGATAACTGGTTCTCTTTCATTATACTAGTTTGATAGCCTCAGTAAAGTATATTATGCGCAAAGAATCTGGAAAAGAAAAAAAATTTTTTTCGTAGTTTGGAAACGTCGTTTGATACACTTTTTTCCGTTCTTATTTGAGATTACTGGTTCTCTTTCATTATAGTAGTTTGATAGCCTCAGAAAAGCATATTATGCACAAAGAATCTCGAAAAGAAAAAAATTTTTTTTCGAAGTTTGGAAACGTCTTTTGAATCACTTTTTTCCGTTCTTATTTGAGATTACTGGTTCCCTTTCATTATACTAGTTTGATAGCCTCAGAAAAGCATATTATGCACCAAGAATCTCGAAAAGAAAAAAATTTTTTTTCGAAGTTTGGAAACTTCGTTTGAATCACTTTTTTTCCGTTCTTATTTGAGATAACTGGTTCTCTTTCATTATACTAGTTTGATAGCCTCAGTAAAGCATATTATGCACAAAGAATCGCGAAAAGAAAAAAAATTTTTTTCGAAGTTTGGAAACTTCATTCGAATCACTTTTTTTCCGTTCTTATTTGAGATAACTGGTTCTCTTTCATTATACTAGTTTGATAGCCTCAGTAAAGCATATTATGCGCAAAGAATCTCGAAAAGAAAAAAAATTTTTTTCGAAGTTTGGAAACGTCGTTTGAATCACTTTTTTCCGTTCTTATTTGAGATTACTGGTTCTCTTTCATTATAGTAGTTTGATAGCCTCAGAAAAGCATATTATGCACAAAGAATCTCGAAAAGAAAAAAATTTTTTTTCGAAGTTTGGAAACTTCGTTTGAATCACTTTTTTTCCGTTCTTATTTGAGATAACTGGTTCTCTTTCATTACACTAGTTTGATAGCCTCAGTAAATCATATTATGCACAAAGAATCGCGAAAAGAAAAAAAATTTTTTTCGAAGTTTGGAAACTTCATTAGAATCATTTTTTTTTCCGTTCTTATTTGAGATAACTGGTTCTCTTTCATTATAATAGTTTGGTAGACTCAGTAAAGCATATTATGCGCAAAGAATCTGGAAATGAAAAAAAATTTTTTTCGATGTTTGGAAACTTCGTTTGAATCACTTTTTTTCCGTTCTTATTTGAGATAACTGGTTCTCTTTCATTATACTAGTTTGATAGCCTCAGAAAAGCATATTATGCGCAAAGAATCTCGAAAAGAAAAAAATTTTTTTTCGAAGTTTGGAAACTTCGTTTGAATCACTTTTTTTCCGTTCTTATTTGAGATAACTGGTTCTCTTTCATTATACTAGTTTGATAGCCTCAGTAAAGCATATTATGCCCAAAGAATCTCGAAGAGAAAAAAAATTTTTTTCGAAGTTTAGAAACTTCATTAGAAACACTTTTTTTCCGTTCTTATTTCAGATAACTGGTTCTCTTTCATTATACTAGTTTGATAGCCTCAGTAAAGCATATTATGCGCAAAGAATCTGGAAAAGAAAAAAAATTTTTTTCGTAGTTTGGAAAGTTCGTTAGAATCACTTTTTTTCCGTTCTTATTTGAGATAACTGGTTCTCTTTCATTATACTAGTTTGATACCCTCAGGAAAGAATATTATGCGCAAAGAATCTCGAAAAGAAAAAAAATTTTTTTCGAAGTTTGGAAACGTCGTTTGAATCACTTTTTTCCGTTCTTATTTGAGATTACTGGTTCTCTTTCATTATAGTAGTTTGATAGCCTCAGAAAAGCATATTATGCACAAAGAATCTCGAAAAGAAAAAAATTTTTTTTCGAAGTTTGGAAACGTCGTTTGAATCACTTTTTTCCGTTCTTATTTGAGATTACTGGTTCCCTTTCATTATACTAGTTTGATAGCCTCAGAAAAGCATATTATGCACCAAGAATCTCGAAAAGAAAGAAATTTTTTTTCGAAGTTTGGAAACTTCGTTTGAATCACTTTTTTTCCGTTCTTATTTGAGATAACTGGTTCTCTTTCATTATACTAGTTTGATAGCCTCAGTAAAGCATAAAATGCACAAAAAATCGCGAAAAGAAAAAAAATTTTTTTCGAAGTTTGGAAACTTCATTAGAATTACTTTTTTCCGTTCTTATTTGAGATAACTGGTTCTCTTTCATTATACTAGCTAGTTTGATAGCATCAGTAAAGCATATTATGCGCAAAGAATCTGGAAAAGAAAAAAAATTTTTTTCGAAGTTTGGAAACTTCGTTAGAATCACTTTTTTTCCGTTCTTATTTGAGATAACTGGTTCTCTTTCATTATACTAGTTTGATAGCCTCAGAAAAGCATATTATGCGCAAAGAATCTCGAAAAGAAAAAAAATTTTTTTCGAAGTTTGGAAACTTCGTTAGAATCACTTTTTTTCCGTTCTTATTTGAGATAACTGGTTCTCTTTCATTATAGTAGTTTGATAGCCTCAGAAAAGCATATTATGCACAAATTATCTCGAAAAGAAAAAAAATTTTTTTCGAAATTTGGAAACTTCGTTTGAATCCCTTTTTTTCCGTTCTTATTTGAGATAACTGGTTCTCTTTCATTACACTAGTTTGATAGCCTCAGTAAAGCATATTATGCGCAAAGAATCTCGAAAAGAAAAAAAATTTTTTTCGAAGTTTGGAAACTTCGTTATAATCACTTTTTTTCCGTTCTTATTTGAGATAACTGGTTCTCTTTCATTATAGTAGTTTGATAGCCTCAGAAAAGCATATTATGCGCAAAGAATCTCGAAAAGAAAAAATTTTTTTTTCCAAGTTTGGAAACTTCGTTAGAATCACTTTTTTTCCGTTCTTATTTGAGATAATTGGTTCTCTTTCATTATACTACTTTGATAGCCTCAGAAAACCATATTATGCGCAAAGAATCTCGAAAAAAAAAAAAATTTTTTTCGAAGTTAGGAAACCTCGTTTGAATCACTTTTTTTCCGTTCTTATTTGAGATAACTGGTTCTCTTTCATTATACTAGTTTGATAGCCTCAGTAAAGCATATTATGCACAAAGAATCGCGAAAAGAAAAAAAATTTTTTTCGAAGTTTGGAAACTTCATTAGAATCACTTTTTTTCCGTTCTTATTTGAGATAACTGGTTCTCTTTCATTATACTAGTTTGATAGCCTCATTAAAGCATATTATGCGCAAAGAATCTGGAAAAGAAAAAAAATTTTTTTCGAAGTTTGGAAACTTCGTTAGAATCACTTTTTTTCCGTTCTTATTTGAGATAACTGGTTCTCTTTCATTATACTAGTTTGATAGCCTCAGAAAAGCATATTATGCGCAAAGAATCTCGAAAAGAAAAAAAATTTTTTTCCAAGTTTGGAAACTTCGTTAGAATCACTTTTTTTCCGTTCTTATTTGAGATAACTGGTTCTCTTTCATTATACTAGTTTGATAGCCTCAGTAAAGCATATTATGCACAAAGATTCGCGAAAAGAAAAAAAATTTTTTTCGAAGTTTGGAAACTTCATTAGAATCACTTTTTTTCCGTTCTTATTTGAGATAACTGGTTCTCTTTCATTATACTAGTTTGGTAGCCTCAGTAAAGCATATTATGCGCAAAGAATCTGGAAAAGAAAAAAAATTTTTTTCGAAGTTTGGAAACTTCGTTTGAATCACTTTTTTTCCGTTCTTATTTCAGATAACTGGTTCTCTTTCATTATACTAGTTTGATAGCCTCAGTAAAGCATATTATGCACAAAGAATCGCGAAAAGAAAAAAAATTTTTTTCGAAGTTTGGAAACTTCATTCGAATCACTTTTTTTCCGTTCTTATTTGAGATAACTGGTTCTCTTTCATTATACTAGTTTGATAGCCTCAGAAAAGCATATTATGCACAAAGAATCTCGAAAAGAAAAAAATTTTTTTTCGAAGTTTGGAAACTTCGTTTGAATCACTTTTTTTCCGTTCTTATTTGAGATAACTGGTTCTCTTTCATTACACTAGTTTGATAGCCTCAGTAAAGCATATTATGCACAAAGAATCGCGAAAAGAAAAAAAATTTTTGTCGAAGTTTGGAAACTTCATTAGAATCATTTTTTTTCCGTTCTTATTTGAGATAACTGGTTCTCTTTCATTATACTAGTTTGGTAGCCTCAGTAAAGCATATTATGCGCAAAGAATCTCGAAAAGAAAAAAATTTTTTTTCGAAGTTTGGAAACGTCGTTTGAATCACTTTTTTCCGTTCTTATTTGAGATTACTGGTTCTCTTTCATTATAGTAGTTTGATAGCCTCAGAAAAGCATATTATGCACAAAGAATCTCGAAAAGAAAAAAATTTTTTTTCGAAGTTTGGAAACTTCATTAGAATCACTTTTTTTCCGTTCTTATTTGAGATAACTGGTTCTCTTTCATTATACTAGTTTGATAGCCTCAGTAAAGCATATTATGCGCAAAGAATCTGGAAAAGAAAAAAAATTTTTTTCGAAGTTTGGAAACTTCGTTAGAATCACTTTTTTTCCGTTCTTATTTGAGATAACTGGTTTTCTTTCATTACACTAGTTTGATAGCCTCAGTAAAGCATATTATGCACAAAGAATCGCGAAAAGAAAAAAAATTTTTTTCCAAGTTTGGAAACTTCATTAGAATCACTTTTTTTCCGTTCTTATTTGAGATAACTGGTTCTCTTTCATTACACTAGTTTGATAGCCTCAGTAAAGCATATTATGCGCAAAGAATCTCGAAAAGAAAAAAAATTTTTTTCGAAGTTTGGAAACTTCGTTATAATCACTTTTTTTCCGTTCTTATTTGAGATAACTGGTTCTCTTTCATTATAGTAGTTTGATAGCCTCAGAAAAGCATATTATGCGCAAAGAATCTCGAAAAGAAAAAATTTTTTTTTCCAAGTTTGGAAACTTCGTTAGAATCACTTTTTTTCCGTTCTTATTTGAGATAATTGGTTCTCTTTCATTATACTACTTTGATAGCCTCAGAAAACCATATTATGCGCAAAGAATCTCGAAAAAAAAAAAAATTTTTTTCGAAGTTAGGAAACCTCGTTTGAATCACTTTTTTTCCGTTCTTATTTGAGATAACTGGTTCTCTTTCATTATACTAGTTTGATAGCCTCAGTAAAGCATATTATGCACAAAGAATCGCGAAAAGAAAAAAAATTTTTTTCGAAGTTTGGAAACTTCATTAGAATCACTTTTTTTCCGTTCTTATTTGAGATAACTGGTTCTCTTTCATTATACTAGTTTGATAGCCTCATTAAAGCATATTATGCGCAAAGAATCTGGAAAAGAAAAAAAATTTTTTTCGAAGTTTGGAAACTTCGTTAGAATCACTTTTTTTCCGTTCTTATTTGAGATAACTGGTTCTCTTTCATTATACTAGTTTGATAGCCTCAGAAAAGCATATTATGCGCAAAGAATCTCGAAAAGAAAAAAAATTTTTTTCCAAGTTTGGAAACTTCGTTAGAATCACTTTTTTTCCGTTCTTATTTGAGATAACTGGTTCTCTTTCATTATACTAGTTTGATAGCCTCAGTAAAGCATATTATGCACAAAGATTCGCGAAAAGAAAAAAAATTTTTTTCGAAGTTTGGAAACTTCATTAGAATCACTTTTTTTCCGTTCTTATTTGAGATAACTGGTTCTCTTTCATTATACTAGTTTGGTAGCCTCAGTAAAGCATATTATGCGCAAAGAATCTGGAAAAGAAAAAAAATTTTTTTCGAAGTTTGGAAACTTCGTTTGAATCACTTTTTTTCCGTTCTTATTTCAGATAACTGGTTCTCTTTCATTATACTAGTTTGATAGCCTCAGTAAAGCATATTATGCACAAAGAATCGCGAAAAGAAAAAAAATTTTTTTCGAAGTTTGGAAACTTCATTCGAATCACTTTTTTTCCGTTCTTATTTGAGATAACTGGTTCTCTTTCATTATACTAGTTTGATAGCCTCAGAAAAGCATATTATGCACAAAGAATCTCGAAAAGAAAAAAATTTTTTTTCGAAGTTTGGAAACTTCGTTTGAATCACTTTTTTTCCGTTCTTATTTGAGATAACTGGTTCTCTTTCATTACACTAGTTTGATAGCCTCAGTAAAGCATATTATGCACAAAGAATCGCGAAAAGAAAAAAAATTTTTGTCGAAGTTTGGAAACTTCATTAGAATCATTTTTTTTCCGTTCTTATTTGAGATAACTGGTTCTCTTTCATTATACTAGTTTGGTAGCCTCAGTAAAGCATATTATGCGCAAAGAATCTCGAAAAGAAAAAAATTTTTTTTCGAAGTTTGGAAACGTCGTTTGAATCACTTTTTTCCGTTCTTATTTGAGATTACTGGTTCTCTTTCATTATAGTAGTTTGATAGCCTCAGAAAAGCATATTATGCACAAAGAATCTCGAAAAGAAAAAAATTTTTTTTCGAAGTTTGGAAACTTCATTAGAATCACTTTTTTTCCGTTCTTATTTGAGATAACTGGTTCTCTTTCATTATACTAGTTTGATAGCCTCAGTAAAGCATATTATGCGCAAAGAATCTGGAAAAGAAAAAAAATTTTTTTCGAAGTTTGGAAACTTCGTTAGAATCACTTTTTTTCCGTTCTTATTTGAGATAACTGGTTTTCTTTCATTACACTAGTTTGATAGCCTCAGTAAAGCATATTATGCACAAAGAATCGCGAAAAGAAAAAAAATTTTTTTCCAAGTTTGGAAACTTCATTAGAATCACTTTTTTTCCGTTCTTATTTGAGATAACTGGTTCTCTTTCATTATACTAGTTTGGTAACCTCAGTAAATTATGCGCAAAGAATCTGGAAAAGAAAAAAAATATTTTTCGAAGTTTGGAAACTTCGTTTGAATCACTTTTTTTCCGTTCTTATTTGAGATAACTGGTTCTCTTTCATTATAATAGTTTGATAGCCTCAGAAAAGCATATTATACGCAAAGAATCTCGAAAAGAAAAAAATTTTTTTTCCAAGTTTGGAAACTTCGTTTGATTCACTTTTTTTCCGCTCTTATTTGAGATAACTGGTTCTCTTTCATTATACTACTTTGATAGCCTCAGAAAAGCATATTATGCGCAAAGAATCTCTAAAAGAAAAAAATTTTTTTTCGAAGTTTGGAAACTTCCTTTGAATCACTTTTTTTCCGTTCTTATTTGAGATAACTGGTTCTCTTTCATTATACTAGTTTGATAGCCTCAATAAAGCATATTATGCCCAAAGAATCTCGAAAAGAAAAAAATTTTTTTTCGAAGTTTGGAAACTTCGTTTGAATCAATTTTTTTCCGTTCTTATTTGAGATAACTGGTTTTCTTTCATTACACTAGTTTGATAGCCTCAGTAAAGCATATTATGCACAAAGAATCGCGAAAAGAAAAAAAATTTTTTTCGAAGTTTGGAAACTTCATTAGAATCACTTTTTTTCCGTTCTTATTTGAGATAACTGGTTCTCTTTCATTATACTAGTTTGGTAGCCTCAGTAAAACATATTATGCGCAAAGAATCTGGAAAAGAAAAAAAATTTTTTTCGAAGTTTGGAAACTTCGTTTGAATCACTTTTTTTCCGTTCTTATTTGAGATAACTGGTTCTCTTTCATTATACTAGTTTGATAGCCTCAGAAAAGCATATTATGCGCAAAGACTCTCGAAAAGAAAAAAATTTTTTTTCGAAGTTTGGAAACTTCATTAGAATCATTTTTTTTCCGTTCTTATTTGAGATAACTGGTTCTCTTTCATTATACTAGTTTGGTAGCCTCAGTAAAGCATATTATGCGCAAAGAATCTCGAAAAGAAAAAAATTTTTTTTCGAAGTTTGGAAACGTCGTTTGAATCACTTTTTTCCGTTCTTATTTGAGATTACTGGTTCTCTTTCATTATAGTAGTTTGATAGCCTCAGAAAAGCATATTATGCACAAAGAATCTCGAAAAGAAAAAAATTTTTTTTCGAAGTTTGGAAACTTCATTAGAATCACTTTTTTTCCGTTCTTATTTGAGATAACTGGTTCTCTTTCATTATACTAGTTTGATAGCCTCAGTAAAGCATATTATGCGCAAAGAATCTGGAAAAGAAAAAAAATTTTTTTCGAAGTTTGGAAACTTCGTTAGAATCACTTTTTTTCCGTTCTTATTTGAGATAACTGGTTTTCTTTCATTACACTAGTTTGATAGCCTCAGTAAAGCATATTATGCACAAAGAATCGCGAAAAGAAAAAAAATTTTTTTCCAAGTTTGGAAACTTCATTAGAATCACTTTTTTTCCGTTCTTATTTGAGATAACTGGTTCTCTTTCATTATACTAGTTTGGTAACCTCAGTAAATTATGCGCAAAGAATCTGGAAAAGAAAAAAAATATTTTTCGAAGTTTGGAAACTTCGTTTGAATCACTTTTTTTCCGTTCTTATTTGAGATAACTGGTTCTCTTTCATTATAATAGTTTGATAGCCTCAGAAAAGCATATTATACGCAAAGAATCTCGAAAAGAAAAAAATTTTTTTTCCAAGTTTGGAAACTTCGTTTGATTCACTTTTTTTCCGCTCTTATTTGAGATAACTGGTTCTCTTTCATTATACTACTTTGATAGCCTCAGAAAAGCATATTATGCGCAAAGAATCTCTAAAAGAAAAAAAATTTTTTTCGAAGTTTGGAAACTTCCTTTGAATCACTTTTTTTCCGTTCTTATTTGAGATAACTGGTTCTCTTTCATTATACTAGTTTGATAGCCTCAATAAAGCATATTATGCCCAAAGAATCTCGAAAAGAAAAAAATTTTTTTTCGAAGTTTGGAAACTTCGTTTGAATCAATTTTTTTCCGTTCTTATTTGAGATAACTGGTTTTCTTTCATTACACTAGTTTGATAGCCTCAGTAAAGCATATTATGCACAAAGAATCGCGAAAAGAAAAAAAATTTTTTTCGAAGTTTGGAAACTTCATTAGAATCACTTTTTTTCCGTTCTTATTTGAGATAACTGGTTCTCTTTCATTATACTAGTTTGGTAGCCTCAGTAAAACATATTATGCGCAAAGAATCTGGAAAAGAAAAAAAATTTTTTTCGAAGTTTGGAAACTTCGTTTGAATCACTTTTTTTCCGTTCTTATTTGAGATAACTGGTTCTCTTTCATTATACTAGTTTGATAGCCTCAGAAAAGCATATTATGCGCAAAGACTCTCGAAAAGAAAAAAATTTTTTTTCGAAGTTTGGAAACTTCGTTTGAACCACTTTTTTTCCGTTCTTATTTGAGATAACTGGTTCTCTTTCATTATATTAGTTTGATACCCTCAGCAAAGCATATTATGCGCAAAGAATCTGGAAAAGAAAAAAAATTTTTTTCGAAGTTTGGAAACGTCGTTTGAATCACTTTTTTCCGTTCTTATTTGAGATTACTGGTTCTCTTTCATTATAGTAGTTTGATAGCCTCAGAAAAGCATAAGAATCTCGAAAAGAAAAAAATTTTTTTTCGAAGTTTGGAAACGTCGTTTGAATCACTTTTTTCCGTTCTTATTTGAGATTACTGGTTCTCTTTCATTATACTAGTTTTATAGCCTCAGAAAAGCATATTATGCACCAAGAATCTCGAAAAGAAAAAAATTTTTTTTCGAAGTTTGGACACTTCGTTTGAATCACTTTTTTTCCGTTCTTATTTGAGATAACTGGTTCTCTTTCATTATACTAGTTTGATAGCCTCAGTAAAGGATATTATGCACAAAGAATCGCGAAAAGAAAAAAAATTTTTTTCGTAGTTTGGAAACTTCATTAGAATCACTTTTTTTCCGTTCTTATTTGAGATAACTGGTTCTCTTTCATTATACTAGTTTGATAGCCTCAGTAAAGCATATTATGCGCAAAGAATCTGGAAAAGAAAAAAAATTTTTTTCGAAGTTTGGAAACGTCGTTTGAATCACTTTTTTCCGTTCTTATTTGAGATTACTGGTTCTCTTTCATTATAGTAGTTTGATAGCCTCAGAAAAGCATATTATGCACAAAGAATCTCGAAAAGAAAAAAATTTTTTTTCGAAGTTTGGAAACGTCGTTTGCATCACTTTTTTCCGTTCTTATTTGAGATTACTGGTTCTCTTTCATTATACTAGTTTGATAGCCTCAGAGAAGCATATTATGCACAAAGAATCTCGAAAAGAAAAAAATTTTTTTTCGAAGTTTGGAAACTTCGTTTGAATCACTTTTTTTCCGTTCTTATTTGAGATAACTGGTTCTCTTTCATTACACTAGTTTGATAGCCTCAGTAAAGCATATTATGCACAAAGAATCGCGAAAAGAAAAAAAATTTTTTTCGAAGTTTGGAAACTTCCTTAGAATCACTTTTTTTCCGTTCTTATTTGAGATAACTGGTTCTCTTTCATTATACTATTTTGATAGCCTCAGAAAAGCATATTATGCGCAAAGAATCTCGAAAAGAAAAAAATTTTTTTTCGAAGTTTGAAAACTTCGTTTGAATCACTTTTTTTCCCTTCTTATTTGAGATAACTGGTTCTCTTTCATTATACTAGTTTGATAGCCTCAATAAAGCATATTATGCCCAAAGAATCTCGAAAAGAAAAAAAAATTTTTTCGAAGTTTAGAAACTTCATTAGAATCACTTTTTTTCCGTTCTTATTTGAGATAACTGGTTCTCTTTCATTATACTAGTTTGATAGCCTCAGTAAAGCATATTATGCACAAAGAATCGCGAAAAGAAAAAAAATTTTTTTCGAAGTTTGGAAACTTCGTTTGAATCACTTTTTTTCCGTTCTTATTTGAGATAACTGGTTCTCTTTCATTATACTAGTTTGATAGCCTCAGTAAAGCATATTATGCACAAAGAATCGCGAAAAGAAAAAAATTTTTTTTCGAAGTTTGGAAACTTCATTAGAATCACTTTTTTTCCGTTCTTATTTGAGATAACTGGTTCTCTTTCATTATACTAGTTTGATAGCCTCAGTAAAGCATATTATGCACAAAGAATCTCGAAAAGAAAAAAAATTTTTTTCGAAGTTTGGATTCTTCGTTAGAATCAGTTTTTTTCCGTTCAAATTTGAGATAACTGGTTCTCATTCATTGTACTAATTTGAAAGCCTCAGTAAAGCATATTATGCGCAAAGAATCTGGAAAAGAAAAAAAATTTTTTTCGTAGTTTGGAAACTTCGTTAGAATAACTTTTTTTCCGTTCTTATTTGAGATAACTGGTTCTCTTTCATTATACTAGTTTGATACCCTCAGGAAAGCATATTATGCGCAAAGAATCTCGAAAAGAAAAAAGATTTTTTTCGATGTTTGGAAACTTCGTTTGAATCACTTTTTTTCCGTTCTTATTTAAGATAACTGGTTCTCTTTCATTATACTAGTTTGATAGCCTCATTAAAGCATATTATGCGCAAAGAATCTCGAAAAGAAAAAAAAATTTTTGCGAAATTTGGAAACTTCGTTAGAATCACTTTTTTTCCGTTCTTATTTGAAATAACTGGTTCTCTTTCAGTATACTAGTTTGATAGCCTCAGTAAAGCATATTATGCGCAAAGAATCTCGAAAAGAAAAAAATTTTTTTTCCAAGTTTGGAAACTTCGTTAGAATCACTTTTTTTCCGTTCTTAATTGAGATAACTGGTTCTCTTTCATTATACTAGTTTGATAGCCTCAATAAAGCATATTATGCCCAAAGAATCTCGAAAAGAAAAAACTTTTTTTTCGAAGTTTGGAAACTTCCTTAGAATCACTTTTTTTCCGTTCTTATTTGAGATAACTGGTTCTCTTTCATTATACTATTTTGATAGCCTCAGAAAAGCATATTATGCGCAAAGAATCTCGAAAAGAAAAAAATTTTTTTTCGAAGTTTGAAAACTTCGTTTGAATCACTTTTTTTCCCTTCTTATTTGAGATAACTGGTTCTCTTTCATTATACTAGTTTGATAGCCTCAATAAAGCATATTATGCCCAAAGAATCTCGAAAAGAAAAAAAAATTTTTTCGAAGTTTAGAAACTTCATTAGAATCACTTTTTTTCCGTTCTTATTTGAGATAACTGGTTCTCTTTCATTATACTAGTTTGATAGCCTCAGTAAAACATATTATGCGCAAAGAATCTGGAAAAGAAAAAAAATTTTTTTCGAAGTTTGGAAACTTCGTTTGAATCACTTTTTTTCCGTTCTTATTTGAGATAACTGGTTCTCTTTCATTATACTAGTTTGATAGCCTCAGAAAAGCATATTATGCGCAAAGACTCTCGAAAAGAAAAAAATTTTTTTTCGAAGTTTGGAAACTTCGTTTGAACCACTTTTTTTCCGTTCTTATTTGAGATAACTGGTTCTCTTTCATTATATTAGTTTGATACCCTCAGCAAAGCATATTATGCGCAAAGAATCTGGAAAAGAAAAAAAATTTTTTTCGAAGTTTGGAAACGTCGTTTGAATCACTTTTTTCCGTTCTTATTTGAGATTACTGGTTCTCTTTCATTATAGTAGTTTGATAGCCTCAGAAAAGCATAAGAATCTCGAAAAGAAAAAAATTTTTTTTCGAAGTTTGGAAACGTCGTTTGAATCACTTTTTTCCGTTCTTATTTGAGATTACTGGTTCTCTTTCATTATACTAGTTTTATAGCCTCAGAAAAGCATATTATGCACCAAGAATCTCGAAAAGAAAAAAATTTTTTTTCGAAGTTTGGACACTTCGTTTGAATCACTTTTTTTCCGTTCTTATTTGAGATAACTGGTTCTCTTTCATTATACTAGTTTGATAGCCTCAGTAAAGGATATTATGCACAAAGAATCGCGAAAAGAAAAAAAATTTTTTTCGTAGTTTGGAAACTTCATTAGAATCACTTTTTTTCCGTTCTTATTTGAGATAACTGGTTCTCTTTCATTATACTAGTTTGATAGCCTCAGTAAAGCATATTATGCGCAAAGAATCTGGAAAAGAAAAAAAATTTTTTTCGAAGTTTGGAAACGTCGTTTGAATCACTTTTTTCCGTTCTTATTTGAGATTACTGGTTCTCTTTCATTATAGTAGTTTGATAGCCTCAGAAAAGCATATTATGCACAAAGAATCTCGAAAAGAAAAAAATTTTTTTTCGAAGTTTGGAAACGTCGTTTGCATCACTTTTTTCCGTTCTTATTTGAGATTACTGGTTCTCTTTCATTATACTAGTTTGATAGCCTCAGAGAAGCATATTATGCACAAAGAATCTCGAAAAGAAAAAAATTTTTTTTCGAAGTTTGGAAACTTCGTTTGAATCACTTTTTTTCCGTTCTTATTTGAGATAACTGGTTCTCTTTCATTACACTAGTTTGATAGCCTCAGTAAAGCATATTATGCACAAAGAATCGCGAAAAGAAAAAAAATTTTTTTCGAAGTTTGGAAACTTCCTTAGAATCACTTTTTTTCCGTTCTTATTTGAGATAACTGGTTCTCTTTCATTATACTATTTTGATAGCCTCAGAAAAGCATATTATGCGCAAAGAATCTCGAAAAGAAAAAAATTTTTTTTCGAAGTTTGAAAACTTCGTTTGAATCACTTTTTTTCCCTTCTTATTTGAGATAACTGGTTCTCTTTCATTATACTAGTTTGATAGCCTCAATAAAGCATATTATGCCCAAAGAATCTCGAAAAGAAAAAAAAATTTTTTCGAAGTTTAGAAACTTCATTAGAATCACTTTTTTTCCGTTCTTATTTGAGATAACTGGTTCTCTTTCATTATACTAGTTTGATAGCCTCAGTAAAGCATATTATGCACAAAGAATCGCGAAAAGAAAAAAAATTTTTTTCGAAGTTTGGAAACTTCGTTTGAATCACTTTTTTTCCGTTCTTATTTGAGATAACTGGTTCTCTTTCATTATACTAGTTTGATAGCCTCAGTAAAGCATATTATGCACAAAGAATCGCGAAAAGAAAAAAATTTTTTTTCGAAGTTTGGAAACTTCATTAGAATCACTTTTTTTCCGTTCTTATTTGAGATAACTGGTTCTCTTTCATTATACTAGTTTGATAGCCTCAGTAAAGCATATTATGCACAAAGAATCTCGAAAAGAAAAAAAATTTTTTTCGAAGTTTGGATTCTTCGTTAGAATCAGTTTTTTTCCGTTCAAATTTGAGATAACTGGTTCTCATTCATTGTACTAATTTGAAAGCCTCAGTAAAGCATATTATGCGCAAAGAATCTGGAAAAGAAAAAAAATTTTTTTCGTAGTTTGGAAACTTCGTTAGAATAACTTTTTTTCCGTTCTTATTTGAGATAACTGGTTCTCTTTCATTATACTAGTTTGATACCCTCAGGAAAGCATATTATGCGCAAAGAATCTCGAAAAGAAAAAAGATTTTTTTCGATGTTTGGAAACTTCGTTTGAATCACTTTTTTTCCGTTCTTATTTAAGATAACTGGTTCTCTTTCATTATACTAGTTTGATAGCCTCATTAAAGCATATTATGCGCAAAGAATCTCGAAAAGAAAAAAAAATTTTTGCGAAATTTGGAAACTTCGTTAGAATCACTTTTTTTCCGTTCTTATTTGAAATAACTGGTTCTCTTTCAGTATACTAGTTTGATAGCCTCAGTAAAGCATATTATGCGCAAAGAATCTCGAAAAGAAAAAAATTTTTTTTCCAAGTTTGGAAACTTCGTTAGAATCACTTTTTTTCCGTTCTTAATTGAGATAACTGGTTCTCTTTCATTATACTAGTTTGATAGCCTCAATAAAGCATATTATGCCCAAAGAATCTCGAAAAGAAAAAACTTTTTTTTCGAAGTTTGGAAACTTCCTTAGAATCACTTTTTTTCCGTTCTTATTTGAGATAACTGGTTCTCTTTCATTATACTATTTTGATAGCCTCAGAAAAGCATATTATGCGCAAAGAATCTCGAAAAGAAAAAAATTTTTTTTCGAAGTTTGAAAACTTCGTTTGAATCACTTTTTTTCCCTTCTTATTTGAGATAACTGGTTCTCTTTCATTATACTAGTTTGATAGCCTCAATAAAGCATATTATGCCCAAAGAATCTCGAAAAGAAAAAAAAATTTTTTCGAAGTTTAGAAACTTCATTAGAATCACTTTTTTTCCGTTCTTATTTGAGATAACTGGTTCTCTTTCATTATACTAGTTTGATAGCCTCAGTAAAGCATATTATGCACAAAGAATCGCGAAAAGAAAAAAAATTTTTTTCGAAGTTTGGAAACTTCGTTTGAATCACTTTTTTTCCGTTCTTATTTGAGATAACTGGTTCTCTTTCATTATACTAGTTTGATAGCCTCAGTAAAGCATATTATGCACAAAGAATCGCGAAAAGAAAAAAATTTTTTTTCGAAGTTTGGAAACTTCATTAGAATCACTTTTTTTCCGTTCTTATTTGAGATAACTGGTTCTCTTTCATTATACTAGTTTAATAGCCTCAGTAAAGCATATTATGCACAAAGAATCTCGAAAAGAAAAAAAATTTTTTTCGAAGTTTGGATTCTTCGTTAGAATCAGTTTTTTTCCGTTCAAATTTGAGATAACTGGTTCTCATTCATTGTACTAATTTGAAAGCCTCAGTAAAGCATATTATGCGCAAAGAATCTGGAAAAGAAAAAAAATTTTTTTCGTAGTTTGGAAACTTCGTTAGAATAACTTTTTTTCCGTTCTTATTTGAGATAACTGGTTCTCTTTCATTATACTAGTTTGATACCCTCAGGAAAGCATATTATGCGCAAAGAATCTCGAAAAGAAAAAAGATTTTTTTCGATGTTTGGAAACTTCGTTTGAATCACTTTTTTTCCGTTCTTATTTAAGATAACTGGTTCTCTTTCATTATACTAGTTTGATAGCCTCATTAAAGCATATTATGCGCAAAGAATCTCGAAAAGAAAAAAAAATTTTTGCGAAATTTGGAAACTTCGTTAGAATCACTTTTTTTCCGTTCTTATTTGAAATAACTGGTTCTCTTTCAGTATACTAGTTTGATAGCCTCAGTAAAGCATATTATGCGCAAAGAATCTCGAAAAGAAAAAAATTTTTTTTCCAAGTTTGGAAACTTCGTTAGAATCACTTTTTTTCCGTTCTTAATTGAGATAACTGGTTCTCTTTCATTATACTAGTTTGATAGCCTCAATAAAGCATATTATGCCCAAAAATCTCGAAAAGAAAAAACTTTTTTTTCGAAGTTTGGAAACTTCGTTTGAATCAATTTTTTTCCGTTCTTATTTGAGATTACTGGTTCTCTTTCATTATACTAGTTTGATAGCTTCAGAGAAGCATATTATGCACAAAGAATCTCGAAAAGAAAAAAATTTTTTTTCGAAGTTTGGAAACTTCGTTTGAATCACTTTTTTTCCGTTCTTATTTGAGATAACTGGTTCTCTTTCATTACACTAGTTTGATAGCCTCAGTAAAGCATATTATGCACAAAGAATCGCGAAAAGAAAAAAAATTTTTTTCGAAGTTTGGAAACTTCCTTAGAATCACTTTTTTTCCGTTCTTATTTGAGATAACTGGTTCTCTTTCATTATACTAGTTTGATAGCCTCAGAAAAGCATATTATGCGCAAAGAATCTCGAAAAGAAAAAAATTTTTTTTCGAAGTTTGAAAACTTCGTTTGAATCACTTTTTTTCCCTTCTTATTTGAGATAACTGGTTCTCTTTCATTATACTAGTTTGATAGCCTCAATAAAGCATATTATGCCCAAAGAATCTCGAAAAGAAAAAAAAATTTTTTCGAAGTTTATAAACTTCATTAGAATCACTTTTTTTCCGTTCTTATTTGAGATAACTGGTTCTCTTTCATTATACTAGTTTGATAGCCTCAGTAAAGCATATTATGCACAAAGAATCGCGAAAAGAAAAAAAATTTTTTTCGAAGTTTGGAAACTTCGTTTGAATCACTTTTTTTCCGTTCTTATTTGAGATAACTGGTTCTCTTTCATTATACTAGTTTGATAGCCTCAGTAAAGCATATTATGCACAAAGAATCGCGAAAAGAAAAAAATTTTTTTTCGAAGTTTGGAAACTTCATTAGAATCACTTTTTTTCCGTTCTTATTTGAGATAACTGGTTCTCTTTCATTATACTAGTTTGATAGCCTCAGTAAAGCATATTATGCACAAAGAATCTCGAAAAGAAAAAAAATTTTTTTCGAAGTTTGGATTCTTCGTTAGAATCAGTTTTTTTCCGTTCAAATTTGAGATAACTGGTTCTCATTCATTGTACTAATTTGAAAGCCTCAGTAAAGCATATTATGCGCAAAGAATCTGGAAAAGAAAAAAAATTTTTTTCGTAGTTTGGAAACTTCGTTAGAATAACTTTTTTCCGTTCTTATTTGAGATAACTGGTTCTCTTTCATTATACTAGTTTGATACCCTCAGGAAAGCATATTATGCGCAAAGAATCTCGAAAAGAAAAAAGATTTTTTTCGATGTTTGGAAACTTCGTTTGAATCACTTTTTTTCCGTTCTTATTTAAGATAACTGGTTCTCTTTCATTATACTAGTTTGATAGCCTCATTAAAGCATATTATGCGCAAAGAATCTCGAAAAGAAAAAAAAATTTTTGCGAAATTTGGAAACTTCGTTAGAATCACTTTTTTTCCGTTCTTATTTGAAATAACTGGTTCTCTTTCAGTATACTAGTTTGATAGCCTCAGTAAAGCATATTATGCGCAAAGAATCTCGAAAAGAAAAAAATTTTTTTTCCAAGTTTGGAAACTTCGTTAGAATCACTTTTTTTCCGTTCTTAATTGAGATAACTGGTTCTCTTTCATTATACTAGTTTGATAGCCTCAATAAAGCATATTATGCCCAAAGAATCTCGAAAAGAAAAAACTTTTTTTTCGAAGTTTGGAAACTTCGTTTGAATCAATTTTTTTCCGTTCTTATTTGAGATTACTGGTTCTCTTTCATTATACTAGTTTGATAGCTTCAGAGAAGCATATTATGCACAAAGAATCTCGAAAAGAAAAAAATTTTTTTTCGAAGTTTGGAAACTTCGTTTGAATCACTTTTTTTCCGTTCTTATTTGAGATAACTGGTTCTCTTTCATTACACTAGTTTGATAGCCTCAGTAAAGCATATTATGCACAAAGAATCGCGAAAAGAAAAAAAATTTTTTTCGAAGTTTGGAAACTTCCTTAGAATCACTTTTTTTCCGTTCTTATTTGAGATAACTGGTTCTCTTTCATTATACTAGTTTGATAGCCTCAGAAAAGCATATTATGCGCAAAGAATCTCGAAAAGAAAAAAATTTTTTTTCGAAGTTTGAAAACTTCGTTTGAATCACTTTTTTTCCCTTCTTATTTGAGATAACTGGTTCTCTTTCATTATACTAATTTGATAGCCTCAATAAAGCATATTATGCCCAAAGAATCTCGAAAAGAAAAAAAAATTTTTTCGAAGTTTAGAAACTTCATTAGAATCACTTTTTTTCCGTTCTTATTTGAGATAACTGGTTCTCTTTCATTATACTAGTTTGATAGCCTCAGTAAAGCATATTATGCACAAAGAATCGCGAAAAGAAAAAAAATTTTTTTCGAAGTTTGGAAACTTCGTTTGAATCACTTTTTTTCCGTTCTTATTTGAGATAACTGGTTCTCTTTCATTATACTAGTTTGATAGCCTCAGTAAAGCATATTATGCACAAAGAATCGCGAAAAGAAAAAAATTTTTTTTCGAAGTTTGGAAACTTCATTAGAATCACTTTTTTTCCGTTCTTATTTGAGATAACTGGTTCTCTTTCATTATACTAGTTTGATAGCCTCAGTAAAGCATATTATGCACAAAGAATCTCGAAAAGAAAAAAAATTTTTTTCGAAGTTTGGATTCTTCGTTAGAATCAGTTTTTTTCCGTTCAAATTTGAGATAACTGGTTCTCATTCATTGTACTAATTTGAAAGCCTCAGTAAAGCATATTATGCGCAAAGAATCTGGAAAAGAAAAAAAATTTTTTTCGTAGTTTGGAAACTTCGTTAGAATAACTTTTTTTCCGTTCTTATTTGAGATAACTGGTTCTCTTTCATTATACTAGTTTGATACCCTCAGGAAAGCATATTATGCGCAAAGAATCTCGAAAAGAAAAAAGATTTTTTTCGATGTTTGGAAACTTCGTTTGAATCACTTTTTTTCCGTTCTTATTTAAGATAACTGGTTCTCTTTCATTATACTAGTTTGATAGCCTCATTAAAGCATATTATGCGCAAAGAATCTCGAAAAGAAAAAAAAATTTTTGCGAAATTTGGAAACTTCGTTAGAATCACTTTTTTTCCGTTCTTATTTGAAATAACTGGTTCTCTTTCAGTATACTAGTTTGATAGCCTCAGTAAAGCATATTATGCGCAAAGAATCTCGAAAAGAAAAAAATTTTTTTTCCAAGTTTGGAAACTTCGTTAGAATCACTTTTTTTCCGTTCTTAATTGAGATAACTGGTTCTCTTTCATTATACTAGTTTGATAGCCTCAATAAAGCATATTATGCCCAAAGAATCTCGAAAAGAAAAAACTTTTTTTTCGAAGTTTGGAAACTTCGTTTGAATCAATTTTATTCCGTTCTTATTTGAGATAACTGGTTTTCTTTCATTACACTAGTTTGATAGCCTCAGTAAAGCATATTATGCACAAAGAATCGCGAAAAGAAAAAAAATTTTTTTCGAAGTTTGGAAACTTCATTAGAATCACTTTTTTTCCGTTCTTATTTGAGATAACTGGTTCTCATGCATTATACTAGTTTGGTAGCCTCAGTAAAGCATATTATGCGCAAAGAATCTGGAAAAGAAAAAAAATTTTTTTCGAAGTTTGGAAACTTCGTTTGAATCACTTTTTTTCCGTTCTTATTTGAGATAACTGGTTCTCTTTCATTATACTAGTTTGATAGCCTCAGAAAAGCATATTATGCGCAAAGAATCTCGAAAAGAAAAAAATTTTTTTTCGAAGTTTGGAAACTTCGTTTGAATCACTTTTTTTCCGTTCTTATTTGAGATAACTGGTTCTCTTTCATTACACTAGTTTGATACACTCAGGAAAGCATATTATGCGCAAAGAATCTCGAAAAGAAAAAAAATTTTTTTCGAAGTTTGGAAACGTCGTTTGAATCACTTTTTTCCGTTCTTATTTGAGATTACTGGTTCTCTTTCATTATAGTAGTTTGATAGCCTCAGAAAAGCATAAGAATCTCGAAAAGAAAAAAATTTTTTTCGAAGTTTGGAAACGTCGTTTGAATCACTTTATTCCGTTCTTATTTGAGATTACTGGTTCTCTTTCATTATACTAGTTTTATAGCCTCAGAAAAGCATATTATGCACCAAGAATCTCGAAAAGAAAAAAATTTTTTTTCGAAGTTTGGACACTTCGTTTGAATCACTTTTTTTCCGTTCTTATTTGAGAGAACTGGTTCTCTTTCATTATACTAGTTTGATAGCCTCAATAAAGCATATTATGCCCAAAGAATCTCGAAAAGAAAAAAAAATTTTTTCGAAGTTTAGAAACTTCATTAGAATCACTTTTTTTCCGTTCTTATTTGAGATAACTGGTTCTCTTTCATTATACTAGTTTGATAGCCTCAGTAAAGCATATTATGCACAAAGAATCGCGAAAAGAAAAAAAATTTTTTTCGAAGTTTGGAAACTTCGTTTGAATCACTTTTTTTCCGTTCTTATTTGAGATAACTGGTTCTCTTTCATTATACTAGTTTGATAGCCTCAGTAAAGCATATTATGCACAAAGAATCGCGAAAAGAAAAAAAATTTTTTTCGAAGTTTGGAAACTTCATTAGAATCACTTTTTTTCCGTTCTTATTTGAGATAACTGGTTCTCTTTCATTATACTAGTTTGATAGCCTCAGTAAAGCATATTATGCACAAAGAATCTCGAAAAGAAAAAAAATTTTTTTCGAAGTTTGGATTCTTCGTTAGAATCAGTTTTTTTCCGTTCAAATTTGAGATAACTGGTTCTCATTCATTGTACTAATTTGAAAGCCTCAGTAAAGCATATTATGCGCAAAGAATCTGGAAAAGAAAAAAAATTTTTTTCGTAGTTTGGAAACTTCGTTAGAATAACTTTTTTTCCGTTCTTATTTGAGATAACTGGTTCTCTTTCATTATACTAGTTTGATACCCTCAGGAAAGCATATTATGCGCAAAGAATCTCGAAAAGAAAAAAGATTTTTTTCGATGTTTGGAAACTTCGTTTGAATCACTTTTTTTCCGTTCTTATTTAAGATAACTGGTTCTCTTTCATTATACTAGTTTGATAGCCTCATTAAAGCATATTATGCGCAAAGAATCTCGAAAAGAAAAAAAAATTTTTGCGAAATTTGGAAACTTCGTTAGAATCACTTTTTTTCCGTTCTTATTTGAAATAACTGGTTCTCTTTCAGTATACTAGTTTGATAGCCTCAGTAAAGCATATTATGCGCAAAGAATCTCGAAAAGAAAAAAATTTTTTTTCCAAGTTTGGAAACTTCGTTAGAATCACTTTTTTTCCGTTCTTAATTGAGATAACTGGTTCTCTTTCATTATACTAGTTTGATAGCCTCAATAAAGCATATTATGCCCAAAGAATCTCGAAAAGAAAAAACTTTTTTTTCGAAGTTTGGAAACTTCGTTTGAATCAATTTTATTCCGTTCTTATTTGAGATAACTGGTTTTCTTTCATTACACTAGTTTGATAGCCTCAGTAAAGCATATTATGCACAAAGAATCGCGAAAAGAAAAAAAATTTTTTTCGAAGTTTGGAAACTTCATTAGAATCACTTTTTTTCCGTTCTTATTTGAGATAACTGGTTCTCATGCATTATACTAGTTTGGTAGCCTCAGTAAAGCATATTATGCGCAAAGAATCTGGAAAAGAAAAAAAATTTTTTTCGAAGTTTGGAAACTTCGTTTGAATCACTTTTTTTCCGTTCTTATTTGAGATAACTGGTTCTCTTTCATTATACTAGTTTGATAGCCTCAGAAAAGCATATTATGCGCAAAGAATCTCGAAAAGAAAAAAATTTTTTTTCGAAGTTTGGAAACTTCGTTTGAATCACTTTTTTTCCGTTCTTATTTGAGATAACTGGTTCTCTTTCATTACACTAGTTTGATACACTCAGGAAAGCATATTATGCGCAAAGAATCTCGAAAAGAAAAAAAATTTTTTTCGAAGTTTGGAAACGTCGTTTGAATCACTTTTTTCCGTTCTTATTTGAGATTACTGGTTCTCTTTCATTATAGTAGTTTGATAGCCTCAGAAAAGCATAAGAATCTCGAAAAGAAAAAAATTTGTTTCGAAGTTTGGAAACGTCGTTTGAATCACTTTATTCCGTTCTTATTTGAGATTACTGGTTCTCTTTCATTATACTAGTTTTATAGCCTCAGAAAAGCATATTATGCACCAAGAATCTCGAAAAGAAAAAAATTTTTTTTCGAAGTTTGGACACTTCGTTTGAATCACTTTTTTTCCGTTCTTATTTGAGAGAACTGGTTCTCTTTCATGATACTAGTTTGATAGCCTCAGTAAAGCATATTATGCACAAAGAATCGCGAAAAGAAAAAAAATTTTTTTCGAAGTTTGGAAACTTCCTTAGAATCACTTTTTTTCCGTTCTTATTTGAGATAACTGGTTCTCTTTCATTATACTAGTTTGATAGCCTCAGTAAAGCATATTATGCGCAAAGAATCTGGAAAAGAAAAAAAAAATTTTTCGAAGTTTGGAAACGTCGTTTGAATCACTTTTTTCCGTTCCTATTTGAGATTACTGGTTCTCTTTCATTATAGTAGTTTGATAGCCTCAGAAAAGCATATTATGCACAAAGAATCTCGAAAAGAAAAAAAATTTCTTTCGAAGTTTGGAAACTTCCTTAGAATCACTTTTTTTCCGTTCTTATTTGAGATAACTGGTTCTCTTACATTATACTAGTTTGGTAGCCTCAGTAAAGCATATTATGCGCAAAGAATCTGGAAAAGAAAAAAAATTTTTTTCGAAGTTTGGAAACTTCATTAGAATTTCTTTTTTTCCGTTCTTATTTGAGATAACTGGTTCTCTTTCATTATACTAGTTTGGTAGCCTCAGTAAAGCATATTATGCGCAAAGAATCTGGAAAAGAAAAAAAATTTTTTTCGAAGTTTGGAAACTTCGTTTGAATCACTTTTTTTCCTTTCTTATTTGAGATAACTGGTTCTCTTTCATTATACTAGTTTGATAGCCTCAGAAAAGCATATTATGCGCAAAGAATCTCGAAAAGAAAAAAATTTATTTTCGAAGTTTGAAAACTTCGTTTGAATCCCTTTTTTTCCGTTCTTATTTGAGATAACTGGTTCTCTTTCATTATACTAGTTTGATAGCCTCAATAAAGCATATTATGCCCAAAGAATCTCGAAAAGAAAAAAAAATTTTTTCCAAGTTTGGAAACTTCGTTTGAATCACTTTTTTTCCGTTCTTATTTGAGATAACTGGTTCTCTTTCATTATACTAGTTTGATAGCCTCAGTAAAGCATATTATGCACAAAGAATCGCGAAAAGAAAAAAATTTTTTTTCGAAGTTTGGAAACTTCATTAGAATCACTTTTTTTCCGTTCTTATTTGAGATAACTGGTTCTCTTTCATTATACTAGTTTGATAGCCTCAGTAAAGCATATTATGCACAAAGAATCTCGAAAAGAAAAAAAATTTTTTTCGAAGTTTGGATTCTTCGTTAGAATCAGTTTTTTTCCGTTCAAATTTGAGATAACTGGTTCTCATTCATTGTACTAATTTGAAAGCCTCAGTAAAGCATATTATGCGCAAAGAATCTGGAAAAGAAAAAAAATTTTTTTCGAAGTTTGGAAACTTCGTTTGAATCACTTTTTTTCCTTTCTTATTTGAGATAACTGGTTCTCTTTCATTACACTAGTTTGATAGCCTCAGAAAAGCATATTATGCGCAAAGAATCTCGAAAAGAAAAAAAATTTTTTTCGAAGTTTGAAAACTTCGTTTGAATCCCTTTTTTTCCGTTCTTATTTGAGATAACTGGTTCTCTTTCATTATACTAGTTTGATAGCCTCAATAAAGCATATTATGCCCAAAGAATCTCGAAAAGAAAAAAAAATTATTTCGAAGTTTAGAAACTTCATTAGAATCACTTTTTTTCCGTTCTTATTTGAGATAACTGGTTCTCTTTCATTATACTAGTTTGATAGCCTCAGTAAAGCATATTATGCGCAAAGAATCTGGAAAAGAAAAAAAAAATTTTTCGAAGTTTGGAAACGTCGTTTGAATCACTTTTTTCCGTTCTTATTTGAGATTACTGGTTCTCTTTCATTATAGTAGTTTGATAGCCTCAGAAAAGCATATTATGCACAAAGAATCTCGAAAAGAAAAAAAATTTCTTTCGAAGTTTGGAAACTTCCTTAGAATCACTTTTTTTCCGTTCTTATTTGAGATAACTGGTTCTCTTACATTATACTAGTTTGGTAGCCTCAGTAAAGCATATTATGCGCAAAGAATCTGGAAAAGAAAAAAAATTTTTTTCGAAGTTTGGAAACTTCATTAGAATCACTTTTTTTCCGTTCTTATTTGAGATAACTGGTTCTCTTTCATTATACTAGTTTGGTAGCCTCAGTAAAGCATATTATGCGCAAAGAATCTGGAAAAGAAAAAAAATTTTTTTCGAAGTTTGGAAACTTCGTTTGAATCACTTTTTTTCCTTTCTTATTTGAGATAACTGGTTCTCTTTCATTATACTAGTTTGATAGCCTCAGAAAAGCATATTATGCGCAAAGAATCTCGAAAAGAAAAAAATTTTTTTTCGAAGTTTGAAAACTTCGTTTGAATCCCTTTTTTTCCGTTCTTATTTGAGATAACTGGTTCTCTTTCATTATACTAGTTTGATAGCCTCAATAAAGCATATTATGCCCAAAGAATCTCGAAAAGAAAAAAAAATTTTTTCGAAGTTTAGAAACTTCATTAGAATCACTTTTTTTCCGTTCTTATTTGAGATAACTGGTTCTCTTTCATTATACTAGTTTGATAGCCACAGTAAAGCATATTATGCACAAAGAATCGCGAAAAGAAAAAAAATTTTTTTCGAAGTTTGGAAACTTCGTTTGAATCACTTTTTTTCCGTTCTTATTTGAGATAACTGGTTCTCTTTCATTATACTAATTTGATAGCCTCAGTAAAGCATATTATGCACAAAGAATCGCGAAAAGAAAAAAATTTTTTTTCGAAGTTTGGAAACTTCATTAGAATCACTTTTTTTCCGTTCTTATTTGAGATAACTGGTTCTCTTTCATTATACTAGTTTGATAGCCTCAGTAAAGCATATTATGCGCAAAGAATCTGGAAAAGAAAAAAAATTTTTTTCGAAGTTTGGAAACTTCGTTAGAATCACTTTTTTTCCGTTCTTATTTGAGATAACTGGTTCTCTTTCATTATACTAGTTTCATAGCCTCAGAAAAGCATATTATGCGCAAAGAATCTCGAAAAGAAAAAAAATTTTTTTCGAAGTTTGGAAACATCGTTAGAATCACTTTTTTTCCGTTCTTATTTGAGATAACTGGTTCTCTTTCATTATACTAGTTTGATAGCCTCAGTAAAGCATATTATGCACAAAGAATCGCGAAAAGAAAAAAAATTTTTTTCGAAGTTTGGAAACTTCCTTAGAATCACTTTTTTTCCGTTCTTATTTGAGATAACTGGTTCTCTTTCATTATACTAGTTTGATAGACTCAGAAAAGCATATTATGCACAAAGAATCTCGAAAAGAAAAAAATTTTTTTTCGAAGTTTGGAAACTTCGTTTGAATTACTTTTTTTCCGTTCTTATTTGAGATAACTGGTTCTCTTTCATTACACTAGTTTGATAGCCTCAGTAAAGCATATTATGCACAAAGATTCGCGAAGAGAAAAAAATTTTTTTTCGAAGTTTGGAAACTTCATTAGAATCACTTTTTTTCCGTTCTTATTTGAGATAACTGGTTCTCTTTCATTATACTAGTTTGATAGCCTCAATAAAGCATATTATGCCCAAAGAATCTCGAAAAGAAAAAAATTTTTTTTCGAAGTTTGGAAACGTCGTTTGAATCACTTTTTTCCGTTCTTATTTGAGATTACTGGTTCTCTTTCATTATACTAGTTTGATAGCCTCAGAAAAGCATATTATGCACAAAGAATCTCGAAAAGAAAAAAATTTTTTTTCGAAGTTTGGAAACTTCGTTTGAATCACTTTTTTTCCGTTCTTATTTGAGATAACTGGTTCTCTTTCATTATACTAGTTTGATAGCCTCAGTAAAGCATATTATGCACAAAGAATCGCGAAAAGGAAAAAAATTTTTTTCGAAGTTTGGAAACTTCATTAGAATCACTTTTTTTCCGTTCTTATTTGAGATAACTGGTTCTCTTTCATAATACAGTTTGATAGCCTCAGTAAAGCATATTATGCGCAAAGAATCTCGAAAAGAAAAAATTTTTTTTTCCAAGTTTGGAAACTTCGTTAGAATCACTTTTTTTCCGTTCTTATTTGAGATAATTGGTTCTCTTTCATTATACTACTTTGATAGCCTCAGAAAACCATATTATGCGCAAAGAATCTCGAAAAAAAAAAAAAAAATTTTCGAAGTTTGGAAACCTCGTTTGAATCACTTTTTTTCCGTTCTTATTTGAGATAACTGGTTCTCTTTCATTATACTACTTTGATAGCCTCAGAAAACCATATTATGCTCAAAGAATCTCGAAAAGAAAAAAATTTTTTTCGATGTTTGGAAACTTCGTTTGAATCACTTTTTTTCCGTTCTTATTTGAGATAACTGGTTCTCTTTCATTATACTAGTTTGATAGCCTCAGTAAAGCATATTATGCACAAAGAATCGCGAAAAGAAAAAAAATTTTTTCGAAGTTTGGAAACTTGGTTAGAATCACTTTTTTTCCGTTCTTATTTGAGATAACTGGTTCTCTTTCATTATACTAGTTTGATAGCCTCAGTAAAGCATATTATGCGCAAAGAATCTGGAAAAGAAAAAAAATTTTTTTCGAAGTTTGGAAACTTCGTTAGAATCACTTTTTTTCCGTTCTTATTTGAGATAACTGGTTCTCTTTCATTATACTAGTTTGATAGCCTCAGTAAAGCATATTATGCGCAAAGAATCTCGAAAAGAAAAAAAATTTTTTTCGAAGTTTGGAAACTTCGTTTGAATCACTTTTTTTCCGTTCTTATTTGAGATAACTGGTTCTCTTTCATTACACCAGTTTGATAGCCTCAGTAAAGCATATTATGCACAAAGAATCGCGAAAAGAAAAAAAATTTTTTTCGAAGTTGGGAAACTTCATTAGAATCACTTTTTTTCCGTTCTTATTTGAGAAAACTGGTTCTCTTTCATTATACTAGTTTGGTAGCATCAGTAAAGCATATTATGCGCAAAGAATCTGGAAAAGAAAAAAAAATTTTTTCCAAGTTTGGAAACTTCGTTAGAATCACTTTTTTTCCGTTCTTATTTGAGATAACTGGTTCTCTTTCATTATACTAGTTTGATAGCCTCAGTAAAGCATATTATGCGCAAAGAATCACGAAAAGAAAAAAAATTTTTTTGAAGTTTGGAAACTTCGTTAGAATCAATTTTTTTCCAATTTAATTTGAGATAACTGGTTCTCTTTCATTATACTAGTTTGATAGCTTCAGAAAAGCATATTATGCGCAAAGAATCTCGAAAAGAAAAATTTTTTTTTTTTTAAAGTTTGGAAACTTCTTTAGAATGACTTTTTTTCCGTTCTTATTTGAGATAACTGGTTCTCTTTCATTATACTAGTTTGATAGCCTCAGAAAAGCATATTATGCGCAAAGAATCTCGAAAAGAAAAAATTTTTTTTTCGAAGTTTGGAAACTTCGTTAGAATCCCTTTTTTTCCGTTCTTATTTGAGATAACTGGTTCTCTTTCATTATACTACTTTGATAGCCTCAGAAAACCATATTATGCTCAAAGAATCTCGAAAAGAAAAAAATTTTTTTCGAAGTTTGGAAACTTCGTTTGAATCACTTTTTTTCCGTTCTTATTTGAGATAACTGGTTCTCTTTCATTATACTAGTTTCATAGCCTCAGTAAAGCATATTATGCACAAAGAATCGCGAAAAGAAAAAAAATTTTTTTCGAAGTGTGGAAACTTCGTTAGAATCACTTTTTTTCCGTTCTTATTTGAGATAACTGGTTCTCTTTCATTATACTAGTTTGATAGCCTCAGTAAAGCATATTATGCGCAAAGAATCTGGAAAAGAAAAAAAATTTTTTTCGAAGTTTGGAAACTTCGTTAGAATCACTTTTTTTCCGTTCTTATTTGAGATAACTGGTTCTCTTTCATTATACTAGTTTGATACCCTCAGGAAAGCATATTATGCGCAAAGAATCACGAAAAGAAAAAATTTTTTTTCGATGTTTGGAAACTTCGTTCGAATCACTTTTTTTCCGTTCTTATTTAAGATAACTGGTTCTCTTTCATTATACTAGTTTGATAGCCTCAGTAAAGCATATTATGCGTAAAGAATCTCGAAAAGAAAAAAAAAATTTTTCGAAGTTTGGAAACTTCGTTAGAATCACTTTTTTTCCGTTCTTATTTGAGATAACTGGTTCTCTTTCATTATACTAGTTTGATAGCCTCAGTAAAGCATATTATGCGCAAACAATCTCGAAAAGAAAAAAAATTTTTTTCGAAGTTTGGAAACGTCGTTTGAATCACTTTTTTCCGTTCTTATTTGAGATTACTGGTTCTCTTTCATTATAGTAGTTTGATAGCCTCAGAAAAGCATATTAAGCACAAAGAATCTCGAAAAGAAAAAAATTTTTTTTCGAAGTTTGGAAACTTCATTTGAATCACTTTTTTTCCGTTCTTATTTGATATAACTGGTTCTCTTTCATTATACTAGTTTGATAGCCTCAGTAAAGCATATTATCCGCAAAGAATCTCGAAAAGAAAAAAATTTTTTTTCGAAATTTGGAAACGTCGTTTGAATCACTTTTTTCCGTTCTTATTTGAGATTACTGGTTCTCTTTCATTATACTAGTTTGATAGCCTCAGAAAAGAATATTATGCACAAAGAATCTCGAAAAGAAAAAAATTTTTTTTCGAAGTTTGGAAACTTCGTTTGAATCACTTTTTTTCCGTTCTTATTTGAGATAACTGGTTCTCTTTCATTATACTAGTTTGATAGCCTCAGTAAAGCATATTATGCACAAACCATCGCGAAAAGAAAAAAATTTTTTTTCGAAGTTTGCAAACTTCATTAGAATCACTTTTTTTCCGTTCTTATTTGAGATAACTGGTTCTCTTTCATTATAGTAGTTTGATAGCCTCAGAAAAGCATATTATGCACAAAGAATCTCGAAAAGAAAAAAATTTTTTTTCGAAGTTTGGAAACTTCGTTTGAATCACTTTTTTTCCGTTCTTATTTGAGATAACTGGTTCTCTTTCATTACACTAGTTTGATAGCCTCAGTAAAGCATATTATGCACAAAGAATCGCGAAAAGAAAAAACATTTTTTTCGAAGTTGGGAAACTTCATTAGAATCACTTTTTTTCCGTTCTTATTTGAGATAACTGGTTCTCTTTCATAATACAGTTTGATAGCCTCAGTAAAGCATATTATGCGCAAAGAATCTCGAAAAGAAAAAATTTTTTTTTCCAAGTTTGGAAACTTCGTTAGAATCACTTTTTTTCCGTTCTTATTTGAGATAATTGGTTCTCTTTCATTATACTACTTTGATAGCCTCAGAAAACCATATTATGCGCAAAGAATCTCGAAAAAAAAAAAAAAATTTTCGAAGTTTGGAAACTTCGTTTGAATCACTTTTTTTCCGTTCTTATTTGAGATAACTGGTTCTCTTTCATTATACTAGTTTCATAGCCTCAGTAAAGCATATTATGCACAAAGAATCGCGAAAAGAAAAAAAATTTTTTTCGAAGTGTGGAAACTTCGTTAGAATCACTTTTTTTCCGTTCTTATTTGAGATAACTGGTTCTCTTTCATTATACTAGTTTGATAGCCTCAGTAAAGCATATTATGCGCAAAGAATCTGGAAAAGAAAAAAAATTTTTTTCGAAGTTTGGAAACTTCGTTAGAATCACTTTTTTTCCGTTCTTATTTGAGATAACTGGTTCTCTTTCATTATACTAGTTTGATACCCTCAGGAAAGCATATTATGCGCAAAGAATCACGAAAAGAAAAAATTTTTTTTCGATGTTTGGAAACTTCGTTCGAATCACTTTTTTTCCGTTCTTATTTAAGATAACTGGTTCTCTTTCATTATACTAGTTTGATAGCCTCAGTAAAGCATATTATGCGTAAAGAATCTCGAAAAGAAAAAAAAAATTTTTCGAAGTTTGGAAACTTCGTTAGAATCACTTTTTTTCCGTTCTTATTTGAGATAACTGGTTCTCTTTCATTATACTAGTTTGATAGCCTCAGTAAAGCATATTATGCGCAAACAATCTCGAAAAGAAAAAAAATTTTTTTCGAAGTTTGGAAACGTCGTTTGAATCACTTTTTTCCGTTCTTATTTGAGATTACTGGTTCTCTTTCATTATAGTAGTTTGATAGCCTCAGAAAAGCATATTAAGCACAAAGAATCTCGAAAAGAAAAAAATTTTTTTTCGAAGTTTGGAAACTTCATTTGAATCACTTTTTTTCCGTTCTTATTTGATATAACTGGTTCTCTTTCATTATACTAGTTTGATAGCCTCAGTAAAGCATATTATCCGCAAAGAATCTCGAAAAGAAAAAAATTTTTTTTCGAAATTTGGAAACGTCGTTTGAATCACTTTTTTCCGTTCTTATTTGAGATTACTGGTTCTCTTTCATTATACTAGTTTGATAGCCTCAGAAAAGAATATTATGCACAAAGAATCTCGAAAAGAAAAAAATTTTTTTTCGAAGTTTGGAAACTTCGTTTGAATCACTTTTTTTCCGTTCTTATTTGAGATAACTGGTTCTCTTTCATTATACTAGTTTGATAGCCTCAGTAAAGCATATTATGCACAAACCATCGCGAAAAGAAAAAAATTTTTTTTCGAAGTTTGCAAACTTCATTAGAATCACTTTTTTTCCGTTCTTATTTGAGATAACTGGTTCTCTTTCATTATAGTAGTTTGATAGCCTCAGAAAAGCATATTATGCACAAAGAATCTCGAAAAGAAAAAAATTTTTTTTCGAAGTTTGGAAACTTCGTTTGAATCACTTTTTTTCCGTTCTTATTTGAGATAACTGGTTCTCTTTCATTACACTAGTTTGATAGCCTCAGTAAAGCATATTATGCACAAAGAATCGCGAAAAGAAAAAACATTTTTTTCGAAGTTGGGAAACTTCATTAGAATCACTTTTTTTCCGTTCTTATTTGAGATAACTGGTTCTCTTTCATAATACAGTTTGATAGCCTCAGTAAAGCATATTATGCGCAAAGAATCTCGAAAAGAAAAAATTTTTTTTTCCAAGTTTGGAAACTTCGTTAGAATCACTTTTTTTCCGTTCTTATTTGAGATAATTGGTTCTCTTTCATTATACTACTTTGATAGCCTCAGAAAACCATATTATGCGCAAAGAATCTCGAAAAAAAAAAAAAAATTTTCGAAGTTTGGAAACCTCGTTTGAATCACTTTTTTTCCGTTCTTATTTGAGATAACTGGTTCTCTTTCATTATACTAGTTTGATAGCCTCAGTAAAGCATATTATGCACAAAGAATCGCGAAAAGAAAAAAAATTATTTTCGAAGTTTGGAAACTTCATTAGAATCACTTTTTTTCCGTTCTTATTTGAGATAACTGGTTCTCTTTCATTATACTAGTTTGATAGCCTCAGTAAAGCATATTATGCGCAAAGAATCTGGAAAAGAAAAAAAATTTTTTTCGAAGTTTGGAAACTTCGTTAGAATCACTTTTTTTCCGTTCTTATTTTAAATAAATGGTTCTCTTTCATTATACTAGTTTGATAGCCTCAGAAAAGCATATTATGCGCAAAGAATCTCGAAAAGAAAAAAAATTTTTTTCGAAGTTTGGAAACATCGTTAGAATCACTTTTTTTCCGTTCTTATTTGAGATAACTGGTTCTCTTTCATTATACTAGTTTGATAGACTCAGAAAAGCATATTATGCACAAAGAATCTCGAAAAGAAAAAAATTTTTTTTCGAAGTTTGGAAACTTCGTTTGAATTACTTTTTTTCCGTTCATATTTGAGATAACTGGTTCTCTTTCATTACACTAGTTTGATAGCCTCAGTAAAGCATATTATGCACAAAGATTCGCGAAGAGAAAAAAATTTTTTTTCGAAGTTTGGAAACTTCATTAGAATCACTTTTTTTCCGTTCTTATTTGAGATAACTGGTTCTCTTTCATTATACTAGTTTGATAGCCTCAATAAAGCATATTATGCCCAAAGAATCTCGAAAAGAAAAAAATTTTTTTTCGAAGTTTGGAAACGTCGTTTGAATCACTTTTTTCCGTTCTTATTTGAGATTACTGGTTCTCTTTCATTATACTAGTTTGATAGCCTCAGAAAAGCATATTATGCACAAAGAATCTCGAAAAGAAAAAAATTTTTTTTCGAAGTTTGGAAACTTCGTTTGAATCACTTTTTTTCCGTTCTTATTTGAGATAACTGGTTCTCTTTCATTATACTAGTTTGATAGCCTCAGTAAAGCATATTATGCACAAAGAATCGCGAAAAGGAAAAATTTTTTTTTCCAAGTTTGGAAACTTCGTTAGAATCACTTTTTTTCCGTTCTTATTTGAGATAATTGGTTCTCTTTCATTATACTACTTTGATAGCCTCAGAAAACCATATTATGCGCAAAGAATCTCGAAAAAAAAAAAAAAAATTTTCGAAGTTTGGAAACCTCGTTTGAATCACTTTTTTTCCGTTCTTATTTGAGATAACTGGTTCTCTTTCATTATACTACTTTGATAGCCTCAGAAAACCATATTATGCTCAAAGAATCTCGAAAAGAAAAAAAATTTTTTCGATGTTTGGAAACTTCGTTTGAATCACTTTTTTTCCGTTCTTATTTGAGATAACTGGTTCTCTTTCATTATACTAGTTTGATAGCCTCAGTAAAGCATATTATGCACAAAGAATCGCGAAAAGAAAAAAAATTTTTTCGAAGTTTGGAAACTTCGTTAGAATCACTTTTTTTCCGTTCTTATTTGAGATAACTGGTTCTCTTTCATTATACTAGTTTGATAGCCTCAGTAAAGCATATTATGCGCAAAGAATCTGGAAAAAAAAAAAAAATTTTTTCGAAGTTTGGAAACTTCGTTAGAATCACTTTTTTTCCGTTCTTATTTGAGATAACTGGTTCTCTTTCATTATACTAGTTTGATAGCCTCAGTAAAGCATATTATACGCAAAGAATCTCGAAAAGAAAAAAAATTTTTTTCGAAGTTTGGAAACTTCGTTTGAATCACTTTTTTTCCGTTCTTATTTGAGATAACTGGTTCTCTTTCATTACACCAGTTTGATAGCCTCAGTAAAGCATATTATGCACAAAGAATCGCGAAAAGAAAAAAAATTTTTTTCGAAGTTGGGAAACTTCATTAGAATCACTTTTTTTCCGTTCTTATTTGAGATAACTTGTTCTCTTTCATTATACTAGTTTGATAGCCTCAGTAAAGCATATTATGCGCAAAGAATCTCGAAAAGAAAAAATTTTTTTTCCAAGTTTTGAAACTTCGTTAGAATCACTTTTTTTCCGTTCTTATTTGAGATAACTGGTTCTCTTTCATTATACTACTTTGATAGCCTCAGAAAACCATATTATGCTCAAAGAATCTCGAAAAGAAAAAAATTTTTTTCGAAGTTTGGAAACTTCGTTTGAATCACTTTTTTTCCGTTCTTATTTGAGATAACTGGTTCTCTTTCATTATACTAGTTTGATAGCCTCAGTAAAGCATATTATGCGCAAAGAATCTGGAAAAGAAAAAAAATTTTTTTCGAAGTTTGGAAACTTCGTTAGAATCACTTTTTTTCCGTTCTTATTTGAGATAACTGGTTCTCTTTCATTATACTAGTTTGATACCCTCAGGAAAGCATATTATGCGCAAAGAATCTCGAAAAGAAAAAAAATTTTTTTCGAAGTTTGGAAACGTCGTTTGAATCACTTTTTTCCGTTCTTATTTGAGATTACTGGTTCTCTTTCATTATAGTAGTTTGATAGCCTCAGAAAAGCATATTAAGCACAAAGAATCTCGAAAAGAAAAAAATTTTTTTTCGAAGTTTGGAAACTTCATTTGAATCACTTTTTTTCCGTTCTTATTTGAGATAACTGGTTCTCTTTCATTATACTAGTTTGATAGCCTCAGTAAAGCATATTATCCGCAAAGAATCTCGAAAAGAAAAAAATTTTTTTTCGAAGTTTGGAAACGTCGTTTGAATCACTTTTTTCCGTTCTTATTTGAGATTACTGGTTCTCTTTCATTATACTAGTTTGATAGCCTCAGAAAAGCATATTATGCACAAAGAATCTCGAAAAGAAAAAAATTTTTTTTCGAAGTTTGGAAACTTCGTTTGAATCACTTTTTTTCCGTTCTTATTTGAGATAACTGGTTCTCTTTCATTATACTAGTTTGATAGCCTCAGTAAAGCATATTATGCACAAACAATCGCGAAAAGAAAAAAGTTTTTTTTCGAAGTTTGCAAACTTCATTAGAATCACTTTTTTTCCGTTCTTATTTGAGATAACTGGTTCTCTTTCATTATAGTAGTTTGATAGCCTCAGAAAAGCATATTATGCACAAAGAATCTCGAAAAGAAAAAAATTTTTTTTCGAAGTTTGGAAACTTCGTTTGAATCACTTTTTTTCCGTTCTTATTTGAGATAACTGGTTCTCTTTCATTACACTAGTTTGATAGCCTCAGTAAAGCATATTATGCACAAAGAATCGCGAAAAGAGAAAACATTTTTTTCGAAGTTGGGAAACTTCATTAGAATCACTTTTTTTCCGTTCTTATTTGAGATAACTGGTTCTCTTTCATTATACTAGTTTGATAGCCTCAATAAAGCATATTATGCCCAAAGAATCTCGAAAAGAAAAAAAAATTTTTTCGAAGTTTAGAAACTTCATTAGAATCACTTTTTTTCCGTTCTTATTTGAGATAACTGGTTCTCTTTCATTATACTAGTTTGATAGCCACAGTAAAGCATATTATGCACAAAGAATCGCGAAAAGAAAAAAAATTTTTTTCGAAGTTTGGAAACTTCGTTTGAATCACTTTTTTTCCGTTCTTATTTGAGATAACTGGTTCTCTTTCATTATACTAGTTTGATAGCCTCAGTAAAGCATATTATGCACAAAGAATCGCGAAAAGAAAAAAAATTTTTTTCGAAGTTTGGAAACTTCCTTAGAATCACTTTTTTTCCGTTCTTATTTGAGATAACTGGTTCTCTTTCATTATACTAGTTTGATAGACTCAGAAAAGCATATTATGCACAAAGAATCTCGAAAAGAAAAAAATTTTTTTTCGAAGTTTGGAAACTTCTTTTTAATTACTTTTTTTCCGTTCTTATTTGAGATAACTGGTTCTCTTTCATTACACTAGTTTGATAGCCTCAGTAAAGCATATTATGCACAAAGATTCGCGAAGAGAAAAAAATTTTTTTTCGAAGTTTGGAAACTTCATTAGAATCACTTTTTTTCCGTTCTTATTTGAGATAACTGGTTCTCTTTCATTATACTAGTTTGATAGCCTCAATAAAGCATATTATGCCCAAAGAATCTCGAAAAGAAAAAAATTTTTTTTCGAAGTTTGGAAACGTCGTTTGAATCACTTTTTTCCGTTCTTATTTGAGATTACTGGTTCTCTTTCATTATACTAGTTTGATAGCCTCAGAAAAGCATATTATGAACAAAGAATCTCGAAAAGAAAAAAATTTTTTTTCGAAGTTTGGAAACTTCGTTTGAATCACTTTTTTTCCGTTCTTATTTGAGATAACTGGTTCTCTTTCATTATACTAGTTTGATAGCCTCAGTAAAGCATATTATGCACAAAGAATCGCGAAAAGGAAAAAAATTTTTTTCGAAGTTTGGAAACTTCATTAGAATCACTTTTTTTCAGTTCTTATTTGAGATAACTGGTTCTCTTTCATAATACAGTTTGATAGCCTCAGTAAAGCATATTATGCGCAAAGAATCTCGAAAAGAAAAAATTTTTTTTTCCAAGTTTGGAAACTTCGTTTGAATCACTTTTTTTCCGTTCTTATTTGAGATAACTGGTTCTCTTTCATTATACTAGTTTGATAGCCTCAGTAAAGCATATTATGCACAAAGAATCGCGAAAAGAAAAAAAATTTTTTCGAAGTTTGGAAACTTCGTTAGAATCACTTTTTTTCCGTTCTTATTTGAGATAACTGGTTCTCTTTCATTATACTAGTTTGATAGCCTCAGTAAAGCATATTATGCGCAAAGAATCTGGAAAAGAAAAAAAATTTTTTTCGAAGTTTGGAAACTTCGTTAGAATCACTTTTTTTCCGTTCTTATTTGAGATAACTGGTTCTCCTTCATTATACTAGTTTGATAGCCTCAGTAAAGCATATTATGCGCAAAGAATCTCGAAAAGAAAAAAAATTTTTTTCGAAGTTTGGAAACTTCGTTTGAATCACTTTTTTTCCGTTCTTATTTGAGATAACTGGTTCTCTTTCATTACACCAGTTTGATAGCCTCAGTAAAGCATATTATGCACAAAGAATCGCGAAAAGAAAAAAAATTTTTTTCGAAGTTGGGAAACTTCATTAGAATCACTTTTTTTCCGTTATTATTTGAGATAACTGGTTCTCTTTCATTATACTAGTTTGGTAGCATCAGTAAAGCATATTATGCGCAAAGAATCTGGAAAAGAAAAAAAAATTTTTTCCAAGTTTGGAAACTTCGTTAGAATCACTTTTTTTCCGTTCTTATTTGAGATAACTTGTTCTCTTTCATTATACTAGTTTGATAGCCTCAGTAAAGCATATTATGCGCAAAGAATCTCGAAAAGAAAAAATTTTTTTTCCAAGTTTGGAAACTTCGTTAGAATCACTTTTTTTCCGTTCTTATTTGAGATAACTGGTTCTCTTTCATTATACTACTTTGATAGCCTCAGAAAACCATATTATGCTCAAAGAATCTCGAAAAGAAAAAAAATTTTTTCGAAGTTTGGAAACTTCGTTTGAATCACTTTTTTTCCGTTCTTATTTGAGATAAGTGGTTCTCTTTCATTATACTAGTTTGATAGCCTCAGTAAAGCATATTATGCACAAAGAATCGCGAAAAGAAAAAAAATTTTTTTCGAAGTTTGGAAACTTCGTTTCAATCACTTTTTTTCCGTTCTTATTTGAGATAACTGGTTCTCTTTCATTATACTAGTTTGATAGCCTCAGTAAAGCATATTATGCGCAAAGAATCTGGAAAAGAAAAAAAATTTTTTTCGAAGTTTGGAAACTTCGTTAGAATCACTTTTTTTCCGTTCTTATTTGAGATAACTGGTTCTCTTTCATTATACTAGTTTGATACCCTCAGGAAAGCATATTATGCGCAAAGAATCTCGAAAAGAAAAAATTTTTTTTCGATGTTTGGAAACTTCGTTCGAATCACTTTTTTTCCGTTCTTATTTAAGATAACTGGTTCTCTTTCATTATACTAGTTTGATAGCCTCAGTAAAGCATATTATGCGTAAAGAATCTCGAAAAGAAAAAAAAAATTTTTCGAAGTTTGGAAACTTCGTTAGAATCACTTTTTTTCCGTTCTTATTTGAGATAACTGGTTCTCTTTCATTATACTAGTTTGATAGCCTCAGTAAAGCATATTATGCGCAAAGAATCTCGAAAAGAAAAAAAATTTTTTTCGAAGTTTGGAAACGTCGTTTGAATCACTTTTTTCCGTTCTTATTTGAGATTACTGGTTCTCTTTCATTATAGTAGTTTGATAGCCTCAGAAAAGCATATTAAGCACAAAGAATCTCGAAAAGAAAAAAATTTTTTTTCGAAGTTTGGAAACTTCATTTGAATCACTTTTTTTCCGTTCTTATTTGAGATAACTGGTTCTCTTTCATTATACTAGTTTGATAGCCTCAGTAAAGCATATTATCCGCAAAGAATCTCGAAAAGAAAAAAAATTTTTTTCGAAGTTTGGAAACGTCGTTTGAATCACTTGTTTCCGTTCTTATTTGAGATTACTGGTTCTCTTTCATTATACTAGTTTGATAGCCTCAGAAAAGCATATTATGCACAAAGAATCTCGAAAAGAAAAAAATTTTTTTTCGAATTTTGCAAACTTCATTAGAATCACTTTTTTTCCGTTCTTATTTGAGATAACTGGTTCTCTTTCATTATAGTAGTTTGATAGCCTCAGAAAAGCATATTATGCACAAAGAATCTCGAAAAGAAAAAAATTTTTTTTCGAAGTTTGGAAACTTCGTTTGAATCACTTTTTTTCCGTTCTTATTTGAGATAACTGGTTCTCTTTCATTACACTAGTTTGATAGCCTCAGTAAAGCATATTATGCACAAAGAATCGCGAAAAGAAAAAACATTTTTTTCGAAGTTGGGAAACTTCATTAGAATCACTTTTTTTCCGTTCTTATTTGAGATAACTGGTTCTCTTTCATAATACAGTTTGATAGCCTCAGTAAAGCATATTATGCGCAAAGAATCTCGAAAAGAAAAAATTTTTTTTTCCAAGTTTGGAAACTTCGTTAGAATCACTTTTTTTCCGTTCTTATTTGAGATAATTGGTTCTCTTTCATTATACTACTTTGATAGCCTCAGAAAACCATATTATGCGCAAAGAATCTCGAAAAAAAAAAAAATTTTTTCGAAGTTTGGAAACCTCGTTTGAATCACTTTTTTTCCGTTCTTATTTGAGATAACTGGTTCTCTTTCATTATACTAGTTTGATAGCCTCAGTAAAGCATATTATGCACAAAGAATCGCGAAAAGAAAAAAAATTTTTTTCGAAGTTTGGAAACTTCATTAGAATCACTTTTTTTCCGTTCTTATTTGAGATAACTGGTTCTCTTTCATTATACTAGTTTGATAGCCTCAGTAAAGCATATTATGCGCAAAGAATCTGGAAAAGAAAAAAAATTTTTTTCGAAGTTTGAAAACTTCGTTAGAATCACTTTTTTTCCGTTCTTATTTGAGATAACTGGTTCTCTTTCATTATACTAGTTTGATAGCCTCAGAAAAGCATATTATGCGCAAAGAATCTCGAAAAGAAAAAAAATTTTTTTCGAAGTTTGGAAACATCGTTAGAATCACTTTTTTTCCGTTCTTATTTGAGATAACTGGTTCTCTTTCATTATACTAGTTTGATAGCCTCAGTAAAGCATATTATGCACAATGAATCGCGAAAAGAAAAAAAATTTTTTTCGAAGTTTGGAAACTTCCTTAGAATCACTTTTTTTCCGTTCTTATTTGAGATAACTGGTTCTCTTTCATTATACTAGTTTGATAGCCTCAGTAAAGCATATTAGGCACAAAGAATCGCGAAAAGAAAAAAATTTTTTTTCGAAGTTTGGAAACTTCATTCGAATCACTTTTTTTCCGTTCTTATTTGAGATAACTGGTTCTCTTTCATTATACTAGTTTGATAGCCTCAGTAAAGCATATTATGCGTAAAGAATCTCGAAAAGAAAAAAATTTTTTTTCGAAGTTTGGAAACTTCTTTTTAATTACTTTTTTTCCGTTCTTATTTGAGATAACTGGTTCTCTTTCATTACACTAGTTTGATAGCCTCAGTAAAGCATATTATGCACAAAGATTCGCGAAGAGAAAAAAATTTTTTTTCGAAGTTTGGAAACTTCATTAGAATCACTTTTTTTCCGTTCTTATTTGAGATAACTGGTTCTCTTTCATTATACTAGTTTGATAGCCTCAATAAAGCATATTATGCCCAAAGAATCTCGAAAAGAAAAAAATTTTTTTTCGAAGTTTGGAAACGTCGTTTGAATCACTTTTTTCCGTTCTTATTTGAGATTACTGGTTCTCTTTCATTATACTAGTTTGATAGCCTCAGAAAAGCATATTATGAACAAAGAATCTCGAAAAGAAAAAAATTTTTTTTCGAAATTTGGAAACTTCGTTTGAATCACTTTTTTTCCGTTCTTATTTGAGATAACTGGTTCTCTTTCATTATACTAGTTTGATAGCCTCAGTAAAGCATATTATGCACAAAGAATCGCGAAAAGGAAAAAAATTTTTTTCGAAGTTTGGAAACTTCATTAGAATCACTTTTTTTCAGTTCTTATTTGAGATAACTGGTTCTCTTTCATAATACAGTTTGATAGCCTCAGTAAAGCATATTATGCGCAAAGAATCTCGAAAAGAAAAAATTTTTTTTTCCAAGTTTGGAAACTTCGTTTGAATCACTTTTTTTCCGTTCTTATTTGAGATAACTGGTTCTCTTTCATTATACTAGTTTGATAGCCTCAGTAAAGCATATTATGCACAAAGAATCGCGAAAAGAAAAAAAATTTTTTCGAAGTTTGGAAACTTCGTTAGAATCACTTTTTTTCCGTTCTTATTTGAGATAACTGGTTCTCTTTCATTATACTAGTTTGATAGCCTCAGTAAAGCATATTATGCGCAAAGAATCTGGAAAAGAAAAAAAATTTTTTTCGAAGTTTGGAAACTTCGTTAGAATCACTTTTTTTCCGTTCTTATTTGAGATAACTGGTTCTCCTTCATTATACTAGTTTGATAGCCTCAGTAAAGCATATTATGCGCAAAGAATCTCGAAAAGAAAAAAAATTTTTTTCGAAGTTTGGAAACTTCGTTTGAATCACTTTTTTTCCGTTCTTATTTGAGATAACTGGTTCTCTTTCATTACACCAGTTTGATAGCCTCAGTAAAGCATATTATGCACAAAGAATCGCGAAAAGAAAAAAAATTTTTTTCGAAGTTGGGAAACTTCATTAGAATCACTTTTTTTCCGTTATTATTTGAGATAACTGGTTCTCTTTCATTATACTAGTTTGGTAGCATCAGTAAAGCATATTATGCGCAAAGAATCTGGAAAAGAAAAAAAAATTTTTTCCAAGTTTGGAAACTTCGTTAGAATCACTTTTTTTCCGTTCTTATTTGAGATAACTTGTTCTCTTTCATTATACTAGTTTGATAGCCTCAGTAAAGCATATTATGCGCAAAGAATCTCGAAAAGAAAAAATTTTTTTTCCAAGTTTGGAAACTTCGTTAGAATCACTTTTTTTCCGTTCTTATTTGAGATAACTGGTTCTCTTTCATTATACTACTTTGATAGCCTCAGAAAACCATATTATGCTCAAAGAATCTCGAAAAGAAAAAAAATTTTTTCGAAGTTTGGAAACTTCGTTTGAATCACTTTTTTTCCGTTCTTATTTGAGATAAGTGGTTCTCTTTCATTATACTAGTTTGATAGCCTCAGTAAAGCATATTATGCACAAAGAATCGCGAAAAGAAAAAAAATTTTTTTCGAAGTTTGGAAACTTCGTTTCAATCACTTTTTTTCCGTTCTTATTTGAGATAACTGGTTCTCTTTCATTATACTAGTTTGATAGCCTCAGTAAAGCATATTATGCGCAAAGAATCTGGAAAAGAAAAAAAATTTTTTTCGAAGTTTGGAAACTTCGTTAGAATCACTTTTTTTCCGTTCTTATTTGAGATAACTGGTTCTCTTTCATTATACTAGTTTGATACCCTCAGGAAAGCATATTATGCGCAAAGAATCTCGAAAAGAAAAAATTTTTTTTCGATGTTTGGAAACTTCGTTCGAATCACTTTTTTTCCGTTCTTATTTAAGATAACTGGTTCTCTTTCATTATACTAGTTTGATAGCCTCAGTAAAGCATATTATGCGTAAAGAATCTCGAAAAGAAAAAAAAAATTTTTCGAAGTTTGGAAACTTCGTTAGAATCACTTTTTTTCCGTTCTTATTTGAGATAACTGGTTCTCTTTCATTATACTAGTTTGATAGCCTCAGTAAAGCATATTATGCGCAAAGAATCTCGAAAAGAAAAAAAATTTTTTTCGAAGTTTGGAAACGTCGTTTGAATCACTTTTTTCCGTTCTTATTTGAGATTACTGGTTCTCTTTCATTATAGTAGTTTGATAGCCTCAGAAAAGCATATTAAGCACAAAGAATCTCGAAAAGAAAAAAATTTTTTTTCGAAGTTTGGAAACTTCATTTGAATCACTTTTTTTCCGTTCTTATTTGAGATAACTGGTTCTCTTTCATTATACTAGTTTGATAGCCTCAGTAAAGCATATTATCCGCAAAGAATCTCGAAAAGAAAAAAAATTTTTTTCGAAGTTTGGAAACGTCGTTTGAATCACTTGTTTCCGTTCTTATTTGAGATTACTGGTTCTCTTTCATTATACTAGTTTGATAGCCTCAGAAAAGCATATTATGCACAAAGAATCTCGAAAAGAAAAAAATTTTTTTTCGAATTTTGCAAACTTCATTAGAATCACTTTTTTTCCGTTCTTATTTGAGATAACTGGTTCTCTTTCATTATAGTAGTTTGATAGCCTCAGAAAAGCATATTATGCACAAAGAATCTCGAAAAGAAAAAAATTTTTTTTCGAAGTTTGGAAACTTCGTTTGAATCACTTTTTTTCCGTTCTTATTTGAGATAACTGGTTCTCTTTCATTACACTAGTTTGATAGCCTCAGTAAAGCATATTATGCACAAAGAATCGCGAAAAGAAAAAACATTTTTTTCGAAGTTGGGAAACTTCATTAGAATCACTTTTTTTCCGTTCTTATTTGAGATAACTGGTTCTCTTTCATAATACAGTTTGATAGCCTCAGTAAAGCATATTATGCGCAAAGAATCTCGAAAAGAAAAAATTTTTTTTTCCAAGTTTGGAAACTTCGTTAGAATCACTTTTTTTCCGTTCTTATTTGAGATAATTGGTTCTCTTTCATTATACTACTTTGATAGCCTCAGAAAACCATATTATGCGCAAAGAATCTCGAAAAAAAAAAAAAATTTTTTCGAAGTTTGGAAACCTCGTTTGAATCACTTTTTTTCCGTTCTTATTTGAGATAACTGGTTCTCTTTCATTATACTAGTTTGATAGCCTCAGTAAAGCATATTATGCACAAAGAATCGCGAAAAGAAAAAAAATTTTTTTCGAAGTTTGGAAACTTCATTAGAATCACTTTTTTTCCGTTCTTATTTGAGATAACTGGTTCTCTTTCATTATACTAGTTTGATAGCCTCAGTAAAGCATATTATGCGCAAAGAATCTGGAAAAGAAAAAAAATTTTTTTCGAAGTTTGAAAACTTCGTTAGAATCACTTTTTTTCCGTTCTTATTTGAGATAACTGGTTCTCTTTCATTATACTAGTTTGATAGCCTCAGAAAAGCATATTATGCGCAAAGAATCTCGAAAAGAAAAAAAATTTTTTTCGAAGTTTGGAAACATCGTTAGAATCACTTTTTTTCCGTTCTTATTTGAGATAACTGGTTCTCTTTCATTATACTAGTTTGATAGCCTCAGTAAAGCATATTATGCACAATGAATCGCGAAAAGAAAAAAAATTTTTTTCGAAGTTTGGAAACTTCCTTAGAATCACTTTTTTTCCGTTCTTATTTGAGATAACTGGTTCTCTTTCATTATACTAGTTTGATAGCCTCAGTAAAGCATATTAGGCACAAAGAATCGCGAAAAGAAAAAAATTTTTTTTCGAAGTTTGGAAACTTCATTCGAATCACTTTTTTTCCGTTCTTATTTGAGATAACTGGTTCTCTTTCATTATACTAGTTTGATAGCCTCAGTAAAGCATATTATGCGTATAGAATCTCGAAAAGAAAAAAATTTTTTTTCGAAGTTTGGAAACTTCGTTTGAATCACTTTTTTTCCGTTCTTATTTGAGATAACTGGTTCTCTTTCATTATACTAGTTTGATAGCCTCAGTAAAGCATATTATGCACAAAGAATCGCGAAAAGAAAAAAAATTTTTTTCGAAGTTTGGAAACTTCGTTAGAATCACTTTTTTTCCGTTCTTATTTGAGATAACTGGTTCTCTTTCATTATACTAGTTTGATAGCCTCAGTAAAGCATATTATGCGCAAAGAATCTGGAAAAGAAAAAAAATTTTTTTCGAAGTTTGGAAACTTCGTTAGAATCACTTTTTTTCCGTTCTTATTTGAGATAACTGGTTCTCTTTCATTATACTAGTTTGATAGCCTCAGTAAAGCATATTATGCGCAAAGAGTCTCGAAAAGAAAAAAAATTTTTTTCGAAGTTTGGAAACGTCGTTTGAATCACTTTTTTCCGTTCTTATTTGAGATTACTGGTTCTCTTTCATTATAGTAGTTTGATAGCCTCAGAAAAGCATATTATGCACAAAGAATCTCGAAAAGAAAAAAATTTTTTTTCGAACTTTGGAAACTTCGTTAGAATCACTTTTTTTCCGTTCTTATTTGAGATAACTGGTTCTCTTTCATTACACTAGTTTGATAGCCTCAGTAAAGCATATTATGCACAAAGAATCGCGAAAAGAAAAAAAAATTTTTTCGAAGTTGGGTAACTTCATTAGAATCACTTTTTTTCCGTTCTTATTTGAGATAACTGGTTCTCTTTCATTATACTAGTTTGGTAGCATCAGTAAAGCATATTATGCGCAAAGAATCTGGAAAAGAAAAAAAATTTTTTTCGAAGTTTGGAAACGTCGTTTGTATCACTTTTTTCCGTTCTTATTTGAGATTACTGGTTCTCTTTGATTATACTAGTTTGATAGCCTCAGAAAAGCATATTATGCACAAAGAATCTCGAAAAGAAAAATATTTTTTTTCGAAGTTTGGAAACTTCGTTTGAATCACTTTTTTTCCGTTCTTAATTGAGATAACTGGTTCTCTTTCATTACACTAGTTTGATAGCCTCAGTAAAGCATATTATGCACAAAGAATCGCGAAAAGAAAAAAAATTTTTTTCGAAGTTTGGAAACTTCATTAGAATCACTTTTTTTCCGTTCTTATTTGAGATAACTGGTTCTCTTTCATTATACTAGTTTGATAGCCTCAATAAAGCATATTATGCACAAAGAATCTCGAAAAGAAAAAAAATTTTTTTCGAAGTTTGGAATCTTCGTTAGAATCAGTTTTTTTCCGTTCATATTTGAGATAACTGGTTCTCATTCATTGTACTAATTTGAAAGCCTCAGTAAAGCATATTATGCGCAAAGAATCTGGAAAAGAAAAAAAATTTTTTTCGTAGTTTGGAAACTTCGTTAGAATCACTTTTTTTCCGTTCTTGTTTGAGATAACTGGTTCTCTTTCATTATACTAGTTTGATACCCTCAGGAAAGCATATTATGCGCAAAGAATCTCGAAAAGAAAAAATTTTTTTTCGATGTTTGGAAACTTCGTTCGAATCACTTTTTTTCCGTTCTTATTTAAGATAACTGGTTCTCTTTCATTATACTAGTTTGATAGCCTCAGTAAAGCATATTATGCGTAAAGAATCTCGAAAAGAAAAAAAAAATTTTTCGAAGTTTGGAAACTTCGTTAGAATCACTTTTTTTCCGTTCTTATTTGAGATAACTGGTTCTCTTTCATTATACTAGTTTGATAGCCTCAGTAAAGCATATTATGCGCAAAGAATCTCGAAAAGAAAAAAAATTTTTTTCGAAGTTTGGAAACGTCGTTTGAATCACTTTTTTCCGTTCTTATTTGAGATTACTGGTTCTCTTTCATTATAGTAGTTTGATAGCATCAGAAAAGCTAATTAAGCACAAAGAATCTCGAAAAGAAAAAAATTTTTTTTAGAAGTTTGGAAACTTCATTTGAATCACTTTTTTTCCGTTCTTATTTGAGATAACTGGTTCTCTTTCATTATACTAGTTTGATAGCCTCAGTAAAGCATATTATCCGCAAAGAATCTCGAAAAGAAAAAAATTTTTTTTCGAAGTTTGGAAACGTCGTTTGAATCACTTTTTTCCGTTCTTATTTGAGATTACTGGTTCTCTTTCATTATACTAGTTTGAGAGCCTCAGAAAAGCATATTATGCACAAAGAATCTCGAAAAGAAAAAAATTTTTTTTCGAAGTTTGGAAACTTCGTTTGAATCACTTTTTTTCCGTTCTTATTTGAGATAACTGGTTCTCTTTCATTATACTAGTTTGATAGCCTCAGTAAAGCATATTATGCACAAAGAATCGCGAAAAGAAAAAAATTTTTTTTCGAAGTTTGCAAACTTCATTAGAATCACTTTTTTTCCGTTCTTATTTGAGATAACTGGTTCTCTTTCATTATAGTAGTTTGATAGCCTCAGAAAAGCATATTATGCACAAAGAATCTCGAAAAGAAAAAAATTTTTTTTCGAAGTTTGGAAACTTCGTTTGAATCACTTTTTTTCCGTTCTTATTTGAGATAACTGGTTCTCTTTCATTACACTAGTTTGATAGCCTCAGTAAAGCATATTATGCACAAAGAATCGCGAAAAGAAAAAAAATTTTTTTCGAAGTTGGGAAACTTCATTAGAATCACTTTTTTTCCGTTCTTATTTGAGATAACTGGTTCTCTTTCATTATACTAGTTTGGTAGCCTCAGTAAAGCATATTATGCGCAAAGAATCTGGAAAAGAAAAAAAATTTTTTTCGAAGTTTGGAAACTTCGTTTGAATCACTTTTTTTCCGTTCTTATTTGAGATAACTGGTTCTCTTTCATTATACTAGTTTGATAGCCTCAGAAAAGCATATTATGCGCAAAGAATCTCGAAAAGAAAAAAATTTTTTTTCGAAGTTTGGAAACTTCGTTTGAATCATTTTTTTTCCGTTCTTATTTGAGATAACTGGTTCTCTTTCATTATACTAGTTTGATAGCCTCAATAAAGCATATTATGCCCAAAGAATCTCGAAAAGAAAAAAATTTTTTTTCGAAGTTTGGAAACGTCGTTTGAATCACTTTTTTCCGTTCTTATTTGAGATTACTGGTTCTCTTTCATTATACTAGTTTGATAGCCTCAGAAAAGCATATTATGCACAAAGAATCTCGAAAAGAAAAAAAATTTTTTTCGAAGTTTGGAAACTTAGTTTGAATCACTTTTTTTCCGTTCTTATTTGAGATAACTGGTTCTCTTTCATTATACTAGTTTGATAGCCTCAGTAAAGCATATTATGCACAAAGAATCGCGAAAAGGAAAAAAATTTTTTTCGAAGTTTGGAAACTTCATTAGAATCACTTTTTTTCCGTTCTTATTTGAGATAACTGGTTCTCTTTCATTATACTAGTTTGATAGCCTCAGTAAAGCAAATTATGCGCAAAGAATCTGGAAAAGAAAAAAAATTTTTTTCAAAGTTTGGAAACTTCGTTAGAATCACTTTTTTCCGTTCTTATTTGAGATAGCTGGTTCTCTTTCATTATACTAGTTTGATAGCCTCAGAAAAGCATATTATGCGCAAAGAATCTCTAAAAGAAAAAAATTTTTTTTCGAAGTTTGGAAACTTCCTTTGAATCACTTTTTTTCCGTTCTTATTTGAGATAACTGGTTCTCTTTCATAATACAGTTTGATAGCCTCAGTAAAGCATATTATGCGCAAAGAATCTCGAAAAGAAAAAATTTTTTTTTCCAAGTTTGGAAACTTCGTTAGAATCACTTTTTTTCCGTTCTTATTTGAGATAATTGGTTCTCTCTCATTATACTACTTTGATAGCCTCAGAAAACCATATTATGCGCAAAGAATCTCGAAAAAAAAAAAAATTTTTTCGAAGTTTGGAAACCTCGTTTGAATCACTTTTTTTCCGTTCTTATTTGAGATAACTGGTTCTCTTTCATTATACTAGTTTGATAGCCTCAGTAAAGCATATTATGCACAAAGAATCGCGAAAAGAAGAAAAATTTTTTTCGAAGTTTGGAAACTTCATTAGAATCACTTTTTTTCCGTTCTTATTTGAGATAACTGGTTCTCTTTCATTATACTAGTTTGATAGCCTCAGTAAAGCATATTATGCGCAAAGAATCTGGAAAAGAAAAAAAATTTTTTTCGAAGTTTGGAAACTTCGTTAGAATCACTTTTTTTCCGTTCTTATTTGAGATAACTGGTTCTCTTTCATTATACTAGTTTGATAGCCTCAGAAAAGCATATTATGCGCAAAGAATCTCGAAAAGAAAAAAAATTTTTTTCGAAGTTTGGAAACTTCGTTAGAATCACTTTTTTTCCGTTCTTATTTGAGATAACTGGTTCTCTTTCATTATACTAGTTTGAGCGCCTCAGTAAAGCATATTATGCACAAAGAATCGCGAAAAGAAAAAAAATTTTTTTCGAAGTTTGGAAACTTCCTTAGAATCACTTTTTTTCCGTTCTTATTTGAGATAACTGGTTCTCTTTCATTATACTAGTTTGATAGACTCAGAAAAGCATATTATGCACAAAGAATCTCGAAAAGAAAAAAATTTTTTTTCGAAGTTTGGAAACTTCGTTTGAATTACTTTTTTTCCGTTCTTATTTGAGATAACTGGTTCTCTTTCATTACACTAGTTTGATAGCCTCAGTAAAGCATATTATGCACAAAGATTCGCGAAGAGAAAAAAAATTTTTTTCGAAGTTTGGAAACTTCATTAGAATCACTTTTTTTCCGTTCTTATTTGAGATAACTGGTTCTCTTTCATTATACTAGTTTGATAGCCTCAATATACCATATTATGCCCAAAGAATCTCGAAAAGAAAAAAAAATTTTTTCGAAGTTTAGAAACTTCATTAGAATCACTTTTTTTCCGTTCTTATTTCAGATAACTGGTTCTCTTTCATTATACTAGTTTGATAGCCTCAGTAAAGCATATTGTGCACAAAGAATCGCGAAAAGAAAAAAAATTTTTTTCGAAGTTTGGAAACTTCATTCGCATCACTTTTTTTCCGTTCTTATTTGGGATAACTGGTTCTCTTTCATTATACTAGTTTGATAGCCTCAGTAAAGCATATTATGCGTAAAGAATCTCGAAAAGAAAAAAAAATTTTTTCGAAGTTTGGAAACTTCGTTAGAATCACTTTTTTCCGTTCTTATTTGAGATAACTGATTCTCTTTCATTATACTAGTTTGATAGCCTCAGTAAAGCATATTATGCGCAAAGAATCTGGAAATGAAAAAAAATTTTTTTCGATGTTTGGAAACTTCGTTTGAATCACTTTTTTTCCGTTCTTATTTGAGATAACTGGTTCTCTTTCATTATACTAGTTTGATAGCCTCAGAAAAGCATATTATGCGCAAAGAATCTCGAAAAGAAAAAAATTTTTTTTCGAAGTTTGGAAACTTCGTTTGAATCACTTTTTTTCCGTTCTTATTTGAGATAACTGGTTCTCTTTCATTATACTAGTTTGATAGCCTCAGTAAAGCATATTATGCCCAGAGAATCTCGAAGAGAAAAAAAATTTTTTTCGAAGTTTAGAAACTTCATTAGAATCACTTTTTTTCCGTTCTTATTTGAGATAACTGGTTCTCTTTCATTATACTAGTTTGATAGCCTCAGTAAAGTATATTATGCGCAAAGAATCTGGAAAAGAAAAAAAATTTTTTTCGTAGTTTGAAAAGTTCGTTAGAATCACTTTTTTCCGTTCTTATTTAAGATAACTGGTTCTCTTTCATTATACTAGTTTGATACCCTCAGGAAAGAATATTATGCGCAAAGAATCTCGAAAAGAAAAAAAATTTTTTTCATAGTTTGGAAACGTCGTTTGATACACTTTTTTCCGTTCTTATTTGAGATTACTGGTTCTCTTTCATTATAGTAGTTTGATAGCCTCAGAAAAGCATATTATGCACAAAGATACTCGAAAAAAAAAAAATTTTTTTTCGAAGTTTGGAAACGTCGTTTGAATCACTTTTTTCCGTTCTTATTTGAGATTACTGGTTCCCTTTCATTATACTAGTTTGATAGCCTCAGAAAAGCATATTATGCACCAAGAATCTCGAAAAGAAAAAAATTTTTTTTCGAAGTTTGGAAACTTCGTTTGAATCACTTTTTTTCCGTTCTTATTTGAGATAACTGGTTCTCTTTCATTATACTAGTTTGATAGCCTCAGTAAAGCATATTATGCACAAAGAATCGCGAAAAGAAAAAAAATTTTTTTCGAAGTTTGGAAACTTCATTCGAATCACTTTTTTTCCGTTCTTATTTGAGATAACTGGTTCTCTTTCATTATACTAGTTTGATAGCCTCAGTAAAGCATATTATGCGCAAAGAATCTGGAAAAGAAAAAAAATTTTTTTCGAAGTTTGGAAACTTCGTTAGAATCACTTTTTTTCCGTTCTTATTTGAGATAACTGGTTCTCTTTCATTATACTAGTTTGATAGCCTCAGAAAAGCATATTATGCGCAAAGAATCTGGAAAAGAAAAAAAATTTTTTTCGAAGTTTGGAAACTTCGTTAGAATCACTTTTTTTCCGTTCTTATTTGAGATAACTGGTTCTCTTTCATTATAGTAGTTTGATAGCCTCAGAAAAGCATATTATGCACAAAGAATCTCGAAAAGAAAAAAATTTTTTTTCGAAATTTGGAAACTTCGTTTGAATCCCTTTTTTTCCGTTCTTGTTTGAGATAACTGGTTCTCTTTCATTACACTAGTTTGATAGCCTCAGTAAAGCATATTATGCGCAAAGAATCTCGAAAAGAAAAAAAATTTTTTTCGAAGTTTGGAAACTTCGTTAGAATCACTTTTTTTCCGTTCTTATTTGAGATAACTGGTTCTCTTTCATTATAGTAGTTTGATAGCCTCAGAAAAACATATTATGCGCAAAGAATCTCGAAAAGAAAAAATTTTTTTTTCCAAGTTTGGAAACTTCGTTAGAATCACTTTTTTTCCGTTCTTATTTGAGATAATTGGTTCTCTTTCATTATACTACTTTGATAGCCTCAGAAAACCATATTATGCGCAAAGAATCTCGAAAAAAAAAAAAATTTTTTTCGAAGTTTGGAAACCTCGTTTGAATCACTTTTTTTCCGTTCTTATTTGAGATAACTGGTTCTCTTTCATTATACTAGTTTGATAGCCTCAGTAAAGCATATTATGCACAAAGAATCGCGAAAAGAAAAAAAATTTTTTTCGAAGTTTGGAAACTTCATTAGAATCACTTTTTTTCCGTTCTTATTTGAGATAACTGGTTCTCTTTCATTATACTAGTTTGATAGCCTCATTAAAGCATATTATGCGCAAAGAATCTGGAAAAGAAAAAAAATTTTTTTCGAAGTTTGGAAACTTCGTTAGAATCACTTTTTTTCCGTTCTTATTTGAGATAACTGGTTCTCTTTCATTATACTAGTTTGATAGCCTCAGAAAAGCATATTATGCGCAAAGAATCTCGAAAAGAAAAAAAATTTTTTTCCAAGTTTGGAAACTTCGTTAGAATCACTTTTTTTCCGTTCTTATTTGAGATAACTGGTTCTCTTTCATTATACTAGTTTGATAGCCTCAGTAAAGCATATTATGCACAAAGATTCGCGAAAAGAAAAAAAATTTTTTTCGAAGTTTGGAAACTTCATTAGAATCACTTTTTTTCCGTTCTTATTTGAGATAACTGGTTCTCTTTCATTATACTAGTTTGGTAGCCTCAGTAAAGCATATTATGCGCAAAGAATCTGGAAAAGAAAAAAAATTTTTTTCGAAGTTTGGAAACTTCGTTTGAATCACTTTTTTTCCGTTCTTATTTGAGATAACTGGTTCTCTTTCATTATACTAGTTTGATAGCCTCAATAAACCATATTATGCCCAAAGAATCTCGAAAAGAAAAAAAAATTTTTTCGAAGTTTAGAAACTTCATTAGAATCACTTTTTTTCCGTTCTTATTTCAGATAACTGGTTCTCTTTCATTATACTAGTTTGATAGCCTCAGTAAAGCATATTATGCACAAAGAATCGCGAAAAGAAAAAAAATTTTTTTCGAAGTTTGGAAACTTCATTCGAATCACTTTTTTTCCGTTCTTATTTGAGATAACTGGTTCTCTTTCATTATACTAATTTGATAGCCTCAGTAAAGCATATTATGCGTAAAGAATCTCGAAAAGAAAAAAAAATTTTTTCGAAGTTTGGAAACTTCGTTAGAATCACTTTTTTCCGTTCTTATTTGAGATAACTGGTTCTCTTTCATTATACTAGTTTGATAGCCTCAGAAAAGCATATTATGCACAAAGAATCTCGAAAAGAAAAAAATTTTTTTTCGAAGTTTGGAAACTTCGTTTGAATCACTTTTTTTCCGTTCTTATTTGAGATAACTGGTTCTCTTTCATTACACTAGTTTGATAGCCTCAGTAAAGCATATTATGCACAAAGAATCGCGAAAAGAAAAAAAATTTTTGTCGAAGTTTGGAAACTTCATTAGAATCATTTTTTTTCCGTTCTTATTTGAGATAACTGGTTCTCTTTCATTATACTAGTTTGGTAGCCTCAGTAAAGCATACTATGCGCAAAGAATCTCGAAAAGAAAAAAATTTTTTTTCGAAGTTTGGAAACGTCGTTTGAATCACTTTTTTCCGTTCTTATTTGAGATTACTGGTTCTCTTTCATTATAGTAGTTTGATAGCCTCAGAAAAGCATATTATGCACAAAGAATCTCGAAAAGAAAAAAATTTTTTTTCGAAGTTTGGAAACTTCATTAGAATCACTTTTTTTCCGTTCTTATTTGAGATAACTGGTTCTCTTTCATTATACTAGTTTGATAGCCTCAGTAAAGCATATTATGCGCAAAGAATCTGGAAAAGAAAAAAAATTTTTTTCCAAGTTTGGAAACTTCGTTAGAATCACTTTTTTTCCGTTCTTATTTGAGATAACTGGTTTTCTTTCATTACACTAGTTTGATAGCCTCAGTAAAGCATATTATGCACAAAGAATCGCGAAAAGAAAAAAAATTTTTTTCCAAGTTTGGAAACTTCATTAGAATCACTTTTTTTCCGTTCATATTTGAGATAACTGGTTCTCTTTCATTATACTAGTTTGGTAACCTCAGTAAATTATGCGCAAAGAATCTGGAAAAGAAAAAAAAATTTTTTCGAAGTTTGGAAACTTCGTTTGAATCACTTTTTTTCCGTTCTTATTTGAGATAACTGGTTCTCTTTCATTATAATAGTTTGATAGCCTCAGAAAAGCATATTATGCGCAAAGAATCTCTAAAAGAAAAAAATTTTTTTTCGAAGTTTGGAAACTTCCTTTGAATCACTTTTTTTCCGTTCTTATTTGAGATAACTGGTTCTCTTTCATTATACTAGTTTGATAGCCTCAATAAAGCATATTATGCCCAAAGAATCTCGAAAAGAAAAAAATTTTTTTTCGAAGTTTGGAAACTTCGTTTGAATCAATTTTTTTCCGTTCTTATTTGAGATAACTGGTTTTCTTTCATTACGCTAGTTCGATAGCCTCAGTAAAGCATATTATGCACAAAGAATCGCGAAAAGAAAAAAAATTTTTTTCGAAGTTTGGAAACTTCATTAGAATCACTTTTTTTCCGTTCTTATTTGAGATAACTGGTTCACTTTCATTATACTAGTTTGGTAGCCTCAGTAAAGCATATTATGCGCAAAGAATCTGGAAAAGAAAAAAAATTTTTTTCGAAGTTTGGAAACTTCGTTTGAATCACTTTTTTTCCGTTTTTATTTGAGATAACTGGTTCTCTTTCATTATACTAGTTTGATAGCCTCAGAAAAGCATATTATGCGCAAAGAATCTCGAAAAGAAAAAAATTTTTTTTCGAAGTTTGGAAACTGCGTTTGAACCACTTTTTTTCCGTTCTTATTTGAGATAACTGGTTCTCTTTCATTATACTAGTTTGATACCCTCAGCAAAGCATATTATGCGCAAAGAATCTGGAAAAGAAAAAAAATTTTTTTCGAAGTTTGGAAACGTCGTTTGAATCACTTTTTTCCGTTCTTATTTGAGATTACTGGTTCTCTTTCATTATAGTAGTTTGATAGCCTCAGAAAAGCATAAGAATCTCGAAAAGAAAAAAATTTTTTTTCGAAGTTTGGAAACGTCGTTTGAATCACTTTTTTCCGTTCTTATTTGAGATTACTGGTTCTCTTTCATTATACTAGTTTTATAGCCTCAGAAAAGCATATTATGCACCAAGAATCTCGAAAAGAAAAAAATTTTTTTTCGAAGTTTGGACACTTCGTTTGAATCACTTTTTTTCCGTTCTTATTTGAGATAACTGGTTCTCTTTCATTATACTAGTTTGATAGCCTCAGTAAAGGATATTATGCACAAAGAATCGCGAAAAGAAAAAAAATTTTTTTCGTAGTTTGGAAACTTCATTAGAATCACTTTTTTTCCGTTCTTATTTGAGATAACTGGTTCTCTTTCATTATATTAGTTTGATAGCCTCAGTAAAGCATATTATGCGCAAAGAATCTGGAAAAGAAAAAAAATTTTTTTCGAAGTTTGGAAACGTCGTTTGAATCACTTTTTTCCGTTCTTGTTTGAGATTACTGGTTCTCTTTCATTATAGTAGTTTGATAGCCTCAGAAAAGCATATTATGCACAAAGAATCTCGAAAAGAAAAAAATTTTTTTTCGAAGTTTGGAAACGTCGTTTGAATCACTTTTTTCCGTTCTTATTTGAGATTACTGGTTCTCTTTCATTATACTAGTTTGATAGCCTCAGAAAAGCATATTATGCACAAAGAATCTCGAAAAGAAAAAAATTTTTTTTCGAAGTTTGGAAACTTCGTTTGAATCACTTTTTTTCCGTTCTTATTTGAGATAACTGGTTCTCTTTCATTACACTAGTTTGATAGCCTCAGTAAAGCATATTATGCACAAAGAATCGCGAAAAGAAAAAAAATTTTTTTCGAAGTTTGGAAACTTCCTTAGAATCACTTTTTTTCCGTTCTTATTTGAGATAACTGGTTCTCTTTCATTATACTAGTTTGATAGCCTCAGAAAAGCATATTATGCGCAAAGAATCTCGAAAAGAAAAAAAATTTTTTTCGAAGTTTGAAAACTTCGTTTGAATCACTTTTTTTCCCTTCTTATTTGAGATAACTGGTTCTCTTTCATTATACTAGTTTGATAGCCTCAATAAAGCATATTATGCCCAAAGAATCTCGAAAAGAAAAAAAAATTTTTTCGAAGTTTAGAAACTTCATTAGAATCACTTTTTTTCCGTTCTTATTTGAGATAACTGGTTCTCTTTCATTATACTAGTTTGATAGCCTCAGTAAAGCATATTATGCACAAAGAATCGCGAAAAGAAAAAAAAATTTTTTCGAAGTTTGGAAACTTCGTTTGAATCACTTTTTTTCCGTTCTTATTTGAGATAACTGGTTCTCTTTCATTATACTAGTTTGATAGCCTCAGTAAAGCATATTATGCACAAAGAATCGCGAAAAGAAAAAAATTTTTTTTCGAAGTTTGGAAACTTCATTAGAATCACTTTTTTTCCGTTCTTATTTGAGATAACTGGTTCTCTTTCATTATACTAGTTTGATAGCCTCAGTAAAGCATATTATGCACAAAGAATCTCGAAAAGAAAAAAAATTTTTTTCGAAGTATGGATTCTTCGTTAGAATCAGTTTTTTTCCGTTCAAATTTGAGATAACTGGTTCTCATTCATTGTACTAATTTGAAAGCCTCAGTAAAGCATATTATGCGCAAAGAATCTGGAAAAGAAAAAAAATTTTTTTCGTAGTTTGGAAACTTCGTTAGAATAACTTTTTTTCCGTTCTTATTTGAGATAACTGGTTCTCTTTCATTATACTAGTTTGATACCCTCAGGAAAGCATATTATGCGCAAAGAATCTCGAAAAGAAAAAAGATTTTTTTCGATGTTTGGAAACTTCGTTTGAATCACTTTTTTTCCGTTCTTATTTAAGATAACTGGTTCTCTTTCATTATACTAGTTTGATAGCCTCATTAAAGCATATTATGCGCAAAGAATCTCGAAAAGAAAAAAAAATTTTTGCGAAATTTGGAAACTTCGTTAGAATCACTTTTTTTCCGTTCTTATTTGAAATAACTGGTTCTCTTTCAGTATACTAGTTTGATAGCCTCAGTAAAGCATATTATGCGCAAAGAATCTCGAAAAGAAAAAAATTTTTTTTCCAAGTTTGGAAACTTCGTTAGAATCACTTTTTTTCCGTTCCTAATTGAGATAACTGGTTCTCTTTCATTATACTAGTTTGATAGCCTCAATAAAGCATATTATGCCCAAAGAATCTCGAAAAGAAAAAACTTTTTTTTCGAAGTTTGGAAACTTCGTTTGAATCAATTTTTTTCCGTTCTTATTTGAGATAACTGGTTTTCTTTCATTACACTAGTTTGATAGCCTCAGTAAAGCATATTATGCACAAAGAATCGCGAAAAGAAAAGAAATTTTTTTCGAAGTTTGGAAACTTCATTAGAATCACTTTTTTTCCGTTCTTATTTGAGATAACTGGTTCTCATGCATTATACTAGTTTGGTAGCCTCAGTAAAGCATATTATGCGCAAAGAATCTGGAAAAGAAAAGAAATTTTTTTCGAAGTTTGGAAACTTCGTTTGAACCACTTTTTTTCCGTTCTTATTTGAGATAACTGGTTCTCTTTCATTATACTAGTTTGATACACTCAGGAAAGCATATTATGCGCAAAGAATCTCGAAAAGAAAAAAAATTTTTTTCGAAGTTTGGAAACGTCATTTGAATCACTTTTTTCCGTTCTTATTTGAGATTACTGGTTCTCTTTCATTATAGTAGTTTGATAGCCTCAGAAAAGCATAAGAATTTCGAAAAGAAAAAAATTTTTTTTCGAAGTTTGGAAACGTCGTTTGAATCACTTTATTCCGTTCTTATTTGAGATTACTGGTTCTCTTTCATTATACTAGTTTTATAGCCTCAGAAAAGCATATTATGCACCAAGAATCTCGAAAAGAAAAAAATTTTTTTTCGAAGTTTGGACACTTCGTTTGAATCACTTTTTTTCCGTTCTTATTTGAGAGAACTGGTTCTCTTTCATGATACTAGTTTGATAGCCTCAGTAAAGCATATTATGCACAAAGAATCGCGAAAAGAAAAAAAATTTTTTTCGAAGTTTGGAAACTTCCTTAGAATCACTTTTTTTCCGTTCTTATTTGAGATAACTGGTTCTCTTTCATTATACTAGTTTGATAGCCTCAGTAAAGCATATTATGCGCAAAGAATCTGGAAAAGAAAAAAAAAATTTTTCGAAGTTTGGAAACGTCGTTTGAATCACTTTTTTCCGTTCTTATTTGAGATTACTGGTTCTCTTTCATTATAGTAGTTTGATAGCCTCAGAAAAGCATATTATGCACAAAGAATCTCGAAAAGAAAAAAAATTTCTTTCTAAGTTTGGAAACTTCCTTAGAATCACTTTTTTTCCGTTCTTATTTGAGATAACTGGTTCTCTTACATTATACTAGTTTGGTAGCCTCAGTAAAGCATATTATGCGCAAAGAATCTGGAAAAGAAAAAAAATTTTTTTCGAAGTTTGGAAACTTCATTAGAATCACTTTTTTTCCGTTCTTATTTGAGATAACTGGTTCTCTTTCATTATACTAGTTTGGTAGCCTCAGTAAAGCATATTATGCGCAAAGAATCTGGAAAAGAAAAAAAATTTTTTTCGAAGTTTGGAAACTTCGTTTGAATCACTTTTTTTCCTTTCTTATTTGAGATAACTGGTTCTCTTTCATTATACTAGTTTGATAGCCTCAGAAAAGCATATTATGCGCAAAGAATCTCGAAAAGAAAAAAATTTTTTTTCGAAGTTTGAAAACTTCGTTTGAATCCCTTTTTTTCCGTTCTTATTTGAGATAACTGGTTCTCTTTCATTATACTAGTTTGATAGCCTCAATAAAGCATATTATGCCCAAAGAATCTCGAAAAGAAAAAAAAATTTTTTCGAAGTTTGGAAACTTCGTTTGAATCACTTTTTTTCCGTTCTTATTTGAGATAACTGGTTCTCTTTCATTATACTAGTTTGATAGCCTCAGTAAAGCATATTATGCACAAAGAATCGCGAAAAGAAAAAAATTTTTTTTCGAAGTTTGGAAACTTCATTAGAATCACTTTTTTTCCGTTCTTATTTGAGATAACTGGTTCTCTTTCATTATACTAGTTTGATAGCCTCAGTAAAACATATTATGCACAAAGAATCTCGAAAAGAAAAAAAATTTTTTTCGAAGTTTGGATTCTTCGTTAGAATCAGTTTTTTTCCGTTCAAATTTGAGATAACTGATTCTCATTCATTGTACTAATTTGAAAGCCTCAGTAAAGCATATTATGCGCAAAGAATCTGGAAAAGAAAAAAAATTTTTTTCGAAGTTTGGAAACTTCGTTTGAATCACTTTTTTTCCTTTCTTATTTGAGATAACTGGTTCTCTTTCATTACACTAGTTTGATAGCCTCAGAAAAGCATATTATGCCCAAAGAATCTCGAAAAGAAAAAAATTTTTTTTCGAAGTTTGAAAACTTCGTTTGAATCCCTTTTTTTCCGTTCTTATTTGAGATAACTGGTTCTCTTTCATTATACTAGTTTGATAGCCTCAATAAAGCATATTATGCCCAAAGAATCTCGAAAAGAAAAAAAAATTTTTTCGAAGTTTAGAAACTTCATTAGAATCACTTTTTTTCCGTTCTTATTTGAGATAACTGGTTCTCTTTCATTATACTAGTTTGATAGCCTCAGTAAAGCATATTATGCGCAAAGAATCTGGAAAAGAAAAAAAAAATTTTTCGAAGTTTGGAAACGTCGTTTGAATCACTTTTTTCCGTTCTTATTTGAGATTACTGGTTCTCTTTCATTATAGTAGTTTGATAGCCTCAGAAAAGCATATTATGCACAAAGAATCTCGAAAAGAAAAAAAATTTCTTTCGAAGTTTGGAAACTTCCTTAGAATCACTTTTTTTCCGTTCTTATTTGAGATAACTGGTTCTCTTACATTATACTAGTTTGGTAGCCTCAGTAAAGCATATTATGCGCAAAGAATCTGGAAAAGAAAAAAAATTTTTTTCGAAGTTTGGAAACTTCATTAGAATCACTTTTTTTCCGTTCTTATTTGAGATAACTGGTTCTCTTTCATTATACTAGTTTGGTAGCCTCAGTAAAGCATATTATGCGCAAAGAATCTGGAAAAGAAAAAAAATTTTTTTCGAAGGTTGGAAACTTCGTTTGAATCACTTTTTTTCCTTTCTTATTTGAGATAACTGGTTCTCTTTCATTATACTAGTTTGATAGCCTCAGAAAAGCATATTATGCGCAAAGAATCTCGAAAAGAAAAAAATTTTTTTTCGAAGTTTGAAAACTTCGTTTGAATCCCTTTTTTTCCGTTCTTATTTGAGATAACTGGTTCTCTTTCATTATACTAGTTTGATAGCCTCAATAAAGCATATTATGCCCAAAGAATCTCGAAAAGAAAAAAAAAATTTTTCGAAGTTTAGAAACTTCATTAGAATCACTTTTTTTCCGTTCTTATTTGAGATAACTGGTTCTCTTTCATTATAGTAGTTTGATAGCCTCAGAAAAGCATATTATGCGCAAAGAATCTGGAAAAGAAAAAAAATTTTTTTCGAAGTTTGGAAACGTCGTTTGAATCACTTTTTTCCGTTCTTGTTTGAGATTACTGGTTCTCTTTCATTATAGTAGTTTGATAGCCTCAGAAAAGCATATTATGCACAAAGAATCTCGAAAAGAAAAAAATTTTTTTTCGAAGTTTGGAAACGTCGTTTGAATCACTTTTTTCCGTTCTTATTTGAGATTACTGGTTCTCTTTCATTATACTAGTTTGATAGCCTCAGAAAAGCATATTATGCACAAAGAATCTCGAAAAGAAAAAAATTTTTTTTCGAAGTTTGGAAACTTCGTTTGAATCACTTTTTTTCCGTTCTTATTTGAGATAACTGGTTCTCTTTCATTACACTAGTTTGATAGCCTCAGTAAAGCATATTATGCACAAAGAATCGCGAAAAGAAAAAAAATTTTTTTCGAAGTTTGGAAACTTCCTTAGAATCACTTTTTTTCCGTTCTTATTTGAGATAACTGGTTCTCTTTCATTATACTAGTTTGATAGCCTCAATAAAGCATATTATGCCCAAAGAATCTCGAAAAGAAAAAAAAATTTTTTCGAAGTTTAGAAACTTCCTTAGAATCACTTTTTTTCCGTTCTTATTTGAGATAACTGGTTCTCTTTCATTATACTAGTTTGATAGCCTCAGAAAAGCATATTATGCGCAAAGAATCTCGAAAAGAAAAAAATTTTTTTTCGAAGTTTGAAAACTTCGTTTGAATCACTTTTTTTCCCTTCTTATTTGAGATAACTGGTTCTCTTTCATTATACTAGTTTGATAGCCTCAATAAAGCATATTATGCCCAAAGAATCTCGAAAAGAAAAAAAAATTTTTTCGAAGTTTAGAAACTTCATTAGAATCACTTTTTTTCCGTTCTTATTTGAGATAACTGGTTCTCTTTCATTATACTAGTTTGATAGCCTCAGTAAAGCATATTATGCACAAAGAATCGCGAAAAGAAAAAAAATTTTTTTCGAAGTTTGGAAACTTCGTTTGAATCACTTTTTTTCCGTTCTTATTTGAGATAACTGGTTCTCTTTCATTATACTAGTTTGATAGCCTCAGTAAAGCATATTATGCACAAAGAATCGCGAAAAGAAAAAAATTTTTTTTCGAAGTTTGGAAACTTCATTAGAATCACTTTTTTTCCGTTCTTATTTGAGATAACTGGTTCTCTTTCATTATACTAGTTTGATAGCCTCAGTAAAGCATATTATGCACAAAGAATCTCGAAAAGAAAAAAAATTTTTTTCGAAGTTTGGATTCTTCGTTAGAATCAGTTTTTTTCCGTTCAAATTTGAGATAACTGGTTCTCATTCATTGTACTAATTTGAAAGCCTCAGTAAAGCATATTATGCGCAAAGAATCTGGAAAAGAAAAAAAATTTTTTTCGTAGTTTGGAAACTTCGTTAGAATAACTTTTTTTCCGTTCTTATTTGAGATAACTGGTTCTCTTTCATTATACTAGTTTGATACCCTCAGGAAAGCATATTATGCGCAAAGAATCTCGAAAAGAAAAAAGATTTTTTTCGATGTTTGGAAACTTCGTTTGAATCACTTTTTTTCCGTTCTTATTTAAGATAACTGGTTCTCTTTCATTATACTAGTTTGATAGCCTCATTAAAGCATATTATGCGCAAAGAATCTCGAAAAGAAAAAAAAATTTTTGCGAAATTTGGAAACTTCGTTAGAATCACTTTTTTTCCGTTCTTATTTGAAATAACTGGTTCTCTTTCAGTATACTAGTTTGATAGCCTCAGTAAAGCATATTATGCGCAAAGAATCTCGAAAAGAAAAAAATTTTTTTTCCAAGTTTGGAAACTTCGTTAGAATCACTTTTTTTCCGTTCTTAATTGAGATAACTGGTTCTCTTTCATTATACTAGTTTGATAGCCTCAATAAAGCATATTATGCCCAAAGAATCTCGAAAAGAAAAAACTTTTTTTTCGAAGTTTGGAAACTTCGTTTGAATCAATTTTTTTCCGTTCTTATTTGAGATAACTGGTTTTCTTTCATTACACTAGTTTGATAGCCTCAGTAAAGCATATTATGCACAAAGAATCGCGAAAAGAAAAGAAATTTTTTTCGAAGTTTGGAAACTTCATTAGAATCACTTTTTTTCCGTTCTTATTTGAGATAACTGGTTCTCATGCATTATACTAGTTTGGTAGCCTCAGTAAAGCATATTATGCGCAAAGAATCTGGAAAAGAAAAAAAATTTTTTTCGAAGTTTGGAAACTTCGTTTGAACCACTTTTTTTCCGTTCTTATTTGAGATAACTGGTTCTCTTTCATTATACTAGTTTGATACACTCAGGAAAGCATATTATGCGCAAAGAATCTCGAAAAGAAAAAGAATTTTTTTCGAAGTTTGGAAACGTCATTTGAATCACTTTTTTCCGTTCTTATTTGAGATTACTGGTTCTCTTTCATTATAGTAGTTTGATAGCCTCAGAAAAGCATAAGAATCTCGAAAAGAAAAAAATTTTTTTTCGAAGTTTGGAAACGTCGTTTGAATCACTTTATTCCGTTCTTATTTGAGATTACTGGTTCTCTTTCATTATACTAGTTTGATAGCCTCAGTAAAGCATATTATGCGCAAAGAATCTGGAAAAGAAAAAAAAAATTTTTCGAAGTTTGGAAACGTCGTTTGAATCACTTTTTTCCGTTCTTATTTGAGATTACTGGTTCTCTTTCATTATAGTAGTTTGATAGCCTCAGAAAAGCATATTATGCACAAAGAATCTCGAAAAGAAAAAAAATTTCTTTCGAAGTTTGGAAACTTCCTTAGAATCACTTTTTTTCCGTTCTTATTTGAGATAACTGGTTCTCTTACATTATACTAGTTTGGTAGCCTCAGTAAAGCATATTATGCGCAAAGAATCTGGAAAAGAAAAAAAATTTTTTTCGAAGTTTGGAAACTTCATCATTAGAATCACTTTTTTTCCGTTCTTATTTGAGATAACTGGTTCTCTTTCATTATACTAGTTTGGTAGCCTCAGTAAAGCATATTATGCCCAAAGAATCTCGAAAAGAAAAAAATTTTTTTTCGAAGTTTGAAAACTTCGTTTGAATCCCTTTTTTTCCGTTCTTATTTGAGATAACTGGTTCTCTTTCATTATACTAGTTTGATAGCCTCAATAAAGCATATTATGCCCAAAAAATCTCGAAAAGAAAAAAAAATTTTTTCGAAGTTTAGAAACTTCATTAGAATCACTTTTTTTCCGTTCTTATTTGAGATAACTGGTTCTCTTTCATTATACTAGTTTGATAGCCTCAGTAAAGCATATTATGCGCAAAGAATCTGGAAAAGAAAAAAAAAATTTTTCGAAGTTTGGAAACGTCGTTTGAATCACTTTTTTCCGTTCTTATTTGAGATTACTGGTTCTCTTTCATTATAGTAGTTTGATAGCCTCAGAAAAGCATATTATGCACAAAGAATCTCGAAAAGAAAAAAAATTTCTTTCGAAGTTTGGAAACTTCCTTAGAATCACTTTTTTTCCGTTCTTATTTGAGATAACTGGTTCTCTTACATTATACTAGTTTGGTAGCCTCAGTAAAGCATATTATGCGCAAAGAATCTGGTAAAGAAAAAAAATTTTTTTCGAAGTTTGGAAACTTCATTAGAATCACTTTTTTTCCGTTCTTATTTGAGATAACTGGTTCTCTTTCATTATACTAGTTTGGTAGCCTCAGTAAAGCATATTATGCGCAAAGAATCTGGAAAAGAAAAAAAATTTTTTTCGAAGTTTGGAAACTTCGTTTGAATCACTTTTTTTCCTTTCTTATTTGAGATAACTGGTTCTCTTTCATTATACTAGTTTGATAGCCTCAGAAAAGCATATTATGCGCAAAGAATCTCGAAAAGAAAAAAATTTTTTTTCGAAGTTTGAAAACTTCGTTTGAATCCCTTTTTTTCCGTTCTTATTTGAGATAACTGGTTCTCTTTCATTATACTAGTTTGATAGCCTCAATAAAGCATATTATGCCCAAAGAATCTCGAAAAGAAAAAAAAAATTTTTCGAAGTTTAGAAACTTCATTAGAATCACTTTTTTTCCGTTCTTATTTGAGATAACTGGTTCTCTTTCATTATAGTAGTTTGATAGCCTCAGAAAAGCATATTATGCGCAAAGAATCTGGAAAAGAAAAAAAATTTTTTTCGAAGTTTGGAAACGTCGTTTGAATCACTTTTTTCCGTTCTTGTTTGAGATTACTGGTTCTCTTTCATTATAGTAGTTTGATAGCCTCAGAAAAGCATATTATGCACAAAGAATCTCGAAAAGAAAAAAATTTTTTTTCGAAGTTTGGAAACGTCGTTTGAATCACTTTTTTCCGTTCTTATTTGAGATTACTGGTTCTCTTTCATTATACTAGTTTGATAGCCTCAGAAAAGCATATTATGCACAAAGAATCTCGAAAAGAAAAAAATTTTTTTTCGAAGTTTGGAAACTTCGTTTGAATCACTTTTTTTCCGTTCTTATTTGAGATAACTGGTTCTCTTTCATTACACTAGTTTGATAGCCTCAGTAAAGCATATTATGCACAAAGAATCGCGAAAAGAAAAAAAATTTTTTTCGAAGTTTGGAAACTTCCTTAGAATCACTTTTTTTCCGTTCTTATTTGAGATAACTGGTTCTCTTTCATTATACTAGTTTGATAGCCTCAGAAAAGCATATATTGCGCAAAGAATCTCGAAAAGAAAAAAATTTTTTTTCGAAGTTTGAAAACTTCGTTTGAATCACTTTTTTTCCCTTCTTATTTGAGATAACTGGTTCTCTTTCATTATACTAGTTTGATAGCCTCAATAAAGCATATTATGCCCAAAGAATCTCGAAAAGAAAAAAAAATTTTTTCGAAGTTTAGAAACTTCATTAGAATCACTTTTTTTCCGTTCTTATTTGAGATAACTGGTTCTCTTTCATTATACTAGTTTGATAGCCTCAGTAAAGCATATTATGCACAAAGAATCGCGAAAAGAAAAAAAATTTTTTTCGAAGTTTGGAAACTTCGTTTGAATCACTTTTTTTCCGTTCTTATTTGAGATAACTGGTTCTCTTTCATTATACTAGTTTGATAGCCTCAGTAAAGCATATTATGCACAAAGAATCGCGAAAAGAAAAAAATTTTTTTTCGAAGTTTGGAAACTTCATTAGAATCACTTTTTTTCCGTTCTTATTTGAGATAACTGGTTCTCTTTCATTATACTAGTTTGATAGCCTCAGTAAAGCATATTATGCACAAAGAATCTCGAAAAGAAAAAAAATTTTTTTCGAAGTTTGGATTCTTCGTTAGAATCAGTTTTTTTCCGTTCAAATTTGAGATAACTGGTTCTCATTCATTGTACTAATTTGAAAGCCTCAGTAAAGCATATTATGCGCAAAGAATCTGTAAAAGAAAAAAAATTTTTTTCGTAGTTTGGAAACTTCGTTAGAATAACTTTTTTTCCGTTCTTATTTGAGATAACTGGTTCTCTTTCATTATACTAGTTTGATACCCTCAGGAAAGCATATTATGCGCAAAGAATCTCGAAAAGAAAAAAGATTTTTTTCGATGTTTGGAAACTTCGTTTGAATCACTTTTTTTCCGTTCTTATTTAAGATAACTGGTTCTCTTTCATTATACTAGTTTGATAGCCTCATTAAAGCATATTATGCGCAAAGAATCTCGAAAAGAAAAAAAAATTTTTGCGAAATTTGGAAACTTCGTTAGAATCACTTTTTTTCCGTTCTTATTTGAAATAACTGGTTCTCTTTCAGTATACTAGTTTGATAGCCTCAGTAAAGCATATTATGCGCAAAGAATCTCGAAAAGAAAAAAATTTTTTTTCCAAGTTCGGAAACTTCGTTAGAATCACTTTTTTTCCGTTCTTAATTGAGATAACTGGTTCTCTTTCATTATACTAGTTTGATAGCCTCAATAAAGCATATTATGCCCAAAGAATCTCGAAAAGAAAAAACTTTTTTTTCGAAGTTTGGAAACTTCGTTTGAATCAATTTTTTTCCGTTCTTATTTGAGATAACTGGTTTTCTTTCATTACACTAGTTTGATAGCCTCAGTAAAGCATATTATGCACAAAGAATCGCGAAAAGAAAAAAAATTTTTTTCGAAGTTTGGAAACTTCATTAGAATCACTTTTTTTCCGTTCTTATTTGAGATAACTGGTTCTCATGCATTATACTAGTTTGGTAGCCTCAGTAAAGCATATTATGCGCAAAGAATCTGGAAAAGAAAAAAAATTTTTTTCGAAGTTTGGAAACTTCGTTTGAATCACTTTTTTCCCGTTCTTATTTGAGATAACTGGTTCTCTTTCATTATACTAGTTTGATAGCCTCAGAAAAGCATATTATGCGCAAAGAATCTGGAAAAGAAAAAAATTTTTTTTCGAAGTTTGGAAACTTCGTTTGAACCACTTTTTTTCCGTTCTTATTTGAGATAACTGGTTCTCTTTCATTATACTAGTTTGATACACTCAGGAAAGCATATTATGCGCAAAGAATCTCGAAAAGAAAAAAAATTTTTTTCGAAGTTTGGAAACGTCGTTTGAATCACTTTTTTCCGTTCTTATTTGAGATTACTGGTTCTCTTTCATTATAGTAGTTTGATAGCCTCAGAAAAGCATAAGAATCTCGAAAAGAAAAAAATTTTTTTTCGAAGTTTGGAAACGTCGTTTGAATCACTTTATTCCGTTCTTATTTGAGATTACTGGTTCTCTTTCATTATACTAGTTTTATAGCCTCAGAAAAGCATATTATGCACCAAGAATCTCGAAAAGAAAAAAATTTTTTTTCGAAGTTTGGACACTTCGTTTGAATCACTTTTTTTCCGTTCTTATTTGAGAGAACTGGTTCTCTTTCATGATACTAGTTTGATAGCCTCAGTAAAGCATATTATGCACAAAGAATCGCGAAAAGAAAAAAAATTTTTTTCGAAGTTTGGAAACTTCCTTAGAATCACTTTTTTTCCGTTCTTATTTGAGATAACTGGTTCTCTTTCATTATACTAGTTTGATAGCCTCAGTAAAGCATATTATGCGCAAAGAATCTGGAAAAGAAAAAAAAAATTTTTCGAAGTTTGGAAACGTCGTTTGAATCACTTTTTTCCGTTATTATTTGAGATTACTGGTTCTCTTTCATTATAGTAGTTTGATAGTCTCAGAAAAGCATATTATGCACAAAGAATCTCGAAAAGAAAAAAAATTTCTTTCGAAGTTTGGAAACTTCCTTAGAATCACTTTTTTTCCGTTCTTATTTGAGATAACTGGTTCTCTTACATTATACTAGTTTGGTAGCCTCAGTAAAGCATATTATGCGCAAAGAATCTGGAAAAGAAAAAAAATTTTTTTCGAAGTTTGGAAACTTCATTAGAATCACTTTTTTTCCGTTCTTATTTGAGATAACTGGTTCTCTTTCATTATACTAGTTTGGTAGCCTCAGTAAAGCATATTATGCGCAAAGAATCTGGAAAAGAAAAAAAATTTTTTTCGAAGTTTGGAAACTTCGTTTGAATCACTTTTTTTCCTTTCTTATTTGAGATAACTGGTTCTCTTTCATTATACTAGTTTGATAGCCTCAGAAAAGCATATTATGCGCAAAGAATCTCGAAAAGAAAAAAATTTTTTTTCGAAGTTTGAAAACTTCGTTTGAATCCCTTTTTTCCCGTTCTTATTTGAGATAACTGGTTCTCTTTCATTATACTAGTTTGATAGCCTCAATAAAGCATATTATGCCCAAAGAATCTCGAAAAGAAAAAAAAATTTTTTCGAAGTTTGGAAACTTCGTTTGAATCACTTTTTTTCCGTTCTTATTTGAGATAACTGGTTCTCTTTCATTATACTAGTTTGATAGCCACAGTAAAGCATATTATTCACAAAGAATCGCGAAAAGAAAAAAAATTTTTTTCGAAGTTTGGAAACTTCGTTTCAATCACTTTTTTTCCGTTCTTATTTGAGATAACTGGTTCTCTTTCATTATACTAGTTTGATAGCCTCAGTAAAGCATATTATGCACAAAGAATCGCGAAAAGAAAAAAATTTTTTTTCGAAGTTTGGAAACTTCATTAGAATCACTTTTTTTCCGTTCTTATTTGAGATAACTGTTCTCTTTCATTATAGTAGTTTGATAGCCTCAGAAAAGCATAAGAATCTCGAAAAGAAAAAAATTTTTTTTCCAAGTTTGGAAACGTCGTTTGAATCACTTTTTTCCGTTCTTATTTGAGATTACTGGTTCTCTTTCATTATACTAGTTTTATAGCCTCAGAAAAGCATATTATGCACCAAGAATCTCGAAAAGAAAAAAATTTTTTTTCGAAGTTTGGTCACTTCGTTTGAATCACTTTTTTTCCGTTCTTATTTGAGATAACTGGTTCTCTTTCATTATACTAGTTTGATAGCCTCAGTAAAGGATATTATGCACAAAGAATCGCGAAAAGAAAAAAAATTTTTTTCGAAGTTTGGAAACTTCATTAGAATCACTTTTTTACCGTTCTTATTTGAGATAACTGGTTCTCTTTCATTATACTAGTTTCATAGCCTCAGTAAAGCATATTATGCGCAAAGAATCTGGAAAAGAAAAAAAATTTTTTTCGAAGTTTGGAAACGTCGTTTGAATCACTTTTTTCCGTTCTTATTTGAGATTATTGGTTCTCTTTCATTATAGTAGTTTGATAGCCTCAGAAAAGCATATTATGCACAAAGAATCTCGAAAAGAAAAAAAATTTTTTTTCGAAGTTTGGAAACGTCGTTTGAATCACTTTATTCCGTTCTTATTTGAGATAACTGGTTCTCTTTCATTATACTAGTTTGATGGCCTCAGTAAAGCATATTATGCGCAAAGAATCTGGAAAAGAAAAAAAATTTTTTTCGAAGTTTGGAAACGTCGTTTGAATCACTTTTTTCCGTTCAAATTTGAGATTACTGGTTCTCTTTCATTATAGTAGTTTGTTAGCCTCAGAAAAGCATATTATGCACAAAGAATCTCGAAAAGAAAAAAATTTTTTTTCGAAGTTTGGAAACGTCGTTTGAATCACTTTTTTCCGTTCTTATTTGAGATTACTGGTTCTCTTTCATTATACTAGTTTGATAGCCTCAGAAAAGCATATTATGCACAAAGAATCTCGAAAAGAAAAAAATTTTTTTTCGAAGTTTGGAAACTTCGTTTCAATCACATTTTTTCCGTTCTTATTTGAGATAACTGGTTCTCTTTCATTACACTAGTTTGATAGCCTCAGTAAAGCATATTATGCACAAAGAATCGCGAAAAGAAAAAAAAATTTTTTCGAAGTTTGGAAACTTCCTTAGAATCACTTTTTTTCCGTTCTTATTTGAGATAACTGGTTCTCTTTCATTATACTAGTTTGGTAGCCTCAGTAAAGCATATTATGCGCAAAGAATCTGGAAAAGAAAAAAAATTTTTTTCGAAGTTTGGAAACTTCATTAGAATCACTTTTTTTCCGTTCTTATTTGAGATAACTGGTTCTCTTTCATTATACTAGTTTGGTAGCCTCAGTAAAGCATATTATGCCCAAAGAATCTGGAAAAGAAAAAAAATTTTTTTCGAAGTTTGGAAACTTCGTTTGAATCACTTTTTTTCCGTTCTTATTTGAGATAACTGGTTCTCTTTCATTATACTAGTTTGATAGCCTCAGAAAAGCATATTATGCGCAAAGAATCTCGAAAAGAAAAAAATTTTTTTTCGAAGTTTGAAAACTTCGTTTGAATCACTTTTTTTCCCTTCTTATTTGAGATAACTGGTTCTCTTTCATTATTCTAGTTTGATACCCTCAGGAAAGCATATTATGCGCAAAGAATCTCGAAAAGAAAAAAAATTTTTTTCGAAGTTTGGAAACGTCGTTTGAATCACTTTTTTCCGTTCTTATTTGAGATTACTGGTTCTCTTTCATTATAGTAGTTTGATAGCCTCAGAAAAGCATAAGAATCTCGAAAAGAAAAAAATTTTTTTTCGAAGTTTGGAAACGTCGTTTGAATCACTTTTTTCCGTTCTTATTTGAGATTACTGGTTCTCTTTCATTATACTAGTTTTATAGCCTCAGAAAAGCATATTATGCACCAAGAATCTCGAAAAGAAAAAAATTTTTTTTCGAAGTTTGGACACTTCGTTTGAATCACTTTTTTTCCGTTCTTATTTGAGATAACTGGTTTTCTTTCATTACACTAGTTTGATAGCCTCAGTAAAGCATATTATGCACAAAGAATCGCGAAAAGAAAAAAAATTTTTTTCGAAGTTTGGAAACTTCATTAGAATCACTTTTTTTCCGTTCTTATTTGAGATAACTGGTTCTCTTTCATTATACTAGTTTGGTAGCCTCAGTAAAGCATATTATGCGCAAAGAATCTGGAAAAGAAAAAAAATTTTTTTCGAAGTTTGGAAACTTCGTTTGAATCACTTTTTTTCCGTTCTTATTTGAGATAACTGGTTCTCTTTCATTATACTAGTTTGATAGCCTCAGAAAAGCATATTATGCGCAAAGAATCTCGAAAAGAAAAAAAATTTTTTTCGAAGTTTGGAAACTTCGTTTGAACCACTTTTTTTCCGTTCTTATTTGAGATAACTGGTTCTCTTTCATTATACTAGTTTGATACCCTCAGGAAAGCATATTATGCGCAAAGAATCTCGAAAAGAAAAAAAATTTTTTTCGAAGTTTGGAAACGTCGTTTGAATCACTTTTTTCCGTTCTTATTTGAGATTACTGGTTCTCTTTCATTATAGTAGTTTGATAGCCTCAGAAAAGCATAAGAATCTCGAAAAGAAAAAAATTTTTTTTCGAAGTTTGGAAACGTCGTTTGAATCACTTTTTTCCGTTCTTATTTGAGATTACTGGTTCTCTTTCATTATACTAGTTTTATAGCCTCAGAAAAGCATATTATGCACCAAGAATCTCGAAAAGAAAAAAATTTTTTTTCGAAGTTTGGAAACGTCGTTTGAATCACTTTATTCCGTTCTTATTTGAGATTACTGGTTCTCTTTCATTATAGTAGTTTGATAGCCTCAGAAAAGCATATTATGCACAAAGAATCTCGAAAAGAAAAAAATTTTTTTTCGAAGTTTGGAAACGTCGTTTGAATCACTTTTTTCCGTTCTTATTTGAGATTACTGGAACTCTTTCATTATACTAGTTTGATAGCCTCAGAAAAGCATATTATGCACAAAGAATCTCGAAAAGAAAAAAATTTTTTTTCGAAGTTTGGAAACTTCGTTTGAATCACTTTTTTTCCGTTCTTATTTGAGATAACTGGTTCTCTTTCATTACACTAGTTTGATAGCCTCAGTAAAGCATATTATGCACAAAGAATCGCGAAAAGAAAAAAAATTTCTTTCGAAGTTTGGAAACTTCCTTAGAATCACTTTTTTTCCGTTCTTATTTGAGATAACTGGTTCTCTTTCATTATACTAGTTTGGTAGCCTCAGTAAAGCATATTATGCGCAAAGAATCTGGAAAAGAAAAAAAATTTTTTTCGAAGTTTGGAAACTTCATTAGAATCTCTTTTTTTCCGTTCTTATTTGAGATAACTGGTTCTCTTTCATTATACTAGTTTGGTAGCCTCAGTAAAGCATATTATGCGCAAAGAATCTGGAAAAGAAAAAAAATTTATTTCGAAGTTTGGAAACTTCGTTTGAATCACTTTTTTTCCTTTCTTATTTGAGATAACTGGTTCTCTTTCATTATACTAGTTTGATAGCCTCAGAAAAGCATATTATGCGCAAAGAATCTCGAAAAGAAAAAAATTTTTTTTCGAAGTTTGAAAACTTCGTTTGAATCCCTTTTTTTCCGTTCTCATTTGAGATAACTGGTTCTCTTTCATTATACTAGTTTGATAGCCTCAATAAAGCATATTATGCCCAAAGAATCTCGAAAAGAAAAAAAAAATTTTTCGAAGTTTAGAAACTTCATTAGAATCACTTTTTTTCCGTTCTTATTTGAGATAACTGGTTCTTTTTCATTGTACTAGTTTGACAGCCACAGTAAAGCATATCATGCACAAAGAATCGCGAAAAGAAAAAAAATTTTTTTCGAAGTTTGGAAACTTCGTTTGAATCACTTTTTTTCCGTTCTTATTTGAGATAACTGGTTCTCTTTCATTATACTAGTTTAATAGCCTCAGTAAAGCATATTATGCACAAAGAATCTCGAAAAGAAAAAAAATTTTTTTCGAAGTTTGGATTCTTCGTTAGAATCAGTTTTTTTCCGTTCAAATTTGAGATAACTGGTTCTCATTCATTGTACTAATTTGAAAGCCTCAGTAAAGCATATTATGCGCAAAGAATCTGGAAAAGAAAAAAAAATTTTTTCGTAGTTTGGAAACTTCGTTAGAATCACTTTTTTTCCCTTCTTATTTGAGATAACTGGTTCTCTTTCATTATACTAGTTTGATACCCTCAGGAAAGCATATTATGCGCAAAGAATCTCGAAAAGAAAAAAGTTTTTTTTCGATGTTTGGAAACTTCGTTTGAATCACTTTTTTTCCGTTCTTATTTAAGATAACTGGTTCTCTTTCATTATACTAGTTTGATAGCCTCATTAAAGCATATTATGCGCAAAGAATCTCGAAAAGAAAAAAAAATTTTTGCGAAATTTGGAAACTTCGTTAGAATCACTTTTTTTCCGTTCTTATTTGAAATAACTGGTTCTCTTTCAGTATACTAGTTTGATAGCCTCAGTAAAGCATATTATGCGCAAAGAATCTCGAAAAGAAAAAAATTTTTTTTCCAAGTTTGGAAACTTCGTTAGAATCACTTTTTTTCCGTTCTTATTTGAGATAACTGGTTCTCTTTCATTATACTACTTTGATAGCCTCAGAAAACCATATTATGCGCAAAGAATCTCGAAAAGAAAAAAAATTTTTTTTTGAAGTTTGGAAACTTCTTTAGAATCACTTTTTTTCCGTTCTTATTTGAGATAACTGGTTCTCTTTCATTATACTAGTTTGATAGCCTCAGTAAAGCATATTATGCGCAAAGAATCTCGAAAAGAAAAAATTTTTTTTTCCAAGTTTGGAAACTTCGTTAGAATCACTTTTTTTCCGTTCTTATTTGAGATAACTGGTTCTCTTTCATTATACTACTTTGGTAGCCTCAGAAAACCATATTATGCGCAAAGAATCTCTAAAAAAAGAAAATTTTTTTCGAAGTTTGGAAACTTCGTTTGAATCACTTTTTTTCCGTTCTTATTTGAGATAACTGGTTCTCTTTCATTATACTACTTTGATAGCCTCAGAAAACCATATTATGCGCAAAGAATCTCGAAAAGAAAAAAAATTTTTTTTCGAAGTTTTGAAACTTCGTTTGAATCACTTTGTTTCCGTTCTTATTTGAGATAACTGGTTCTCTTTCATTATACTAGTTTGATAGCCTCAGTAAAGCATATTATGCGCAAAGAATCTCGAAAAGAAAAAATTTTTTTTTCCAAGTTTGGAAACTTCGTTAGAATCACTTTTTTTCCGTTCTTATTTGAGATAACTGGTTCTCTTTCATTATACTACTTTGGTAGCCTCAGAAAACCATATTATGCGCAAAGAATCTCTAAAAAAAGAAAATTTTTTTCGAAGTTTGGAAACTTCGTTTGAATCACTTTTTTTCCGTTCTTATTTGAGATAACTGGTTCTCTTTCATTATTCTAGTTTGATAGCCTCAGTAAAGCATATTATGCACAAAGAATCCCGAAAAGAAAAAAAATTTTTTTCGAAGTTTGGAAACTTCATTAGAATCACTTTTTTTCCGTTCTTATTTGAGATAACTGGTTCTCTTTCATTATACTAGTTTGATAGCCTCAGTAAAGCATATTATGCGCAAAGAATCTGGAAAAAAAAAAAAAATTTTCCAAGTTTGGAAACTTCGTTAGAATCACTTTTTTTCCGTTCTTATTTGAGATAACTTGTTCTCTTTCATTATACTAGTTTGATAGCCTCAGTAAAGCATATTATGCCCAAAGAATCTCGAAAAGAAAAAAAAATTTTTTCGAAGTTTAGAAACTTCATTAGAATCACTTTTTTTCCGTTCTTATTTGAGATAACTGGTTCTCTTTCATTATACTAGTTTGGTAGCCTCAGTAAAGCATATTATGCGCAAAGAATCTGGAAAAGAAAAAAAATTTTTTTCGAAGTTTGGAAACTTCATTAGAATCTCTTTTTTTCCGTTCTTATTTGAGATAACTGGTTCTCTTTCATTATACTAGTTTGGTAGCCTCAGTAAAGCATATTATGCGCAAAGAATCTGGAAAAGAAAAAAAATTTATTTCGAAGTTTGGAAACTTCGTTTGAATCACTTTTTTTCCTTTCTTATTTGAGATAACTGGTTCTCTTTCATTATATTAGTTTGATAGCCTCAGAAAAGCATATTATGCGCAAAGAATCTCGAAAAGAAAAAAATTTTTTTTCGAAGTTTGAAAACTTCGTTTGAATCCCTTTTTTTCCGTTCTTATTTGAGATAACTGGTTCTCTTTCATTATACTAGTTTGATAGCCTCAATAAAGCATATTATGCCCAAAGAATCTCGAAAAGAAAAAAAAAATTTTTCGAAGTTTAGAAACTTCATTAGAATCACTTTTTTTCCGTTCTTATTTGAGATAACTGGTTCTTTTTCATTGTACTAGTTTGACAGCCACAGTAAAGCATATTATGCACAAAGAATCGCGAAAAGAAAAAAAATTTTTTTCGAAGTTTGGAAACTTCGTTTGAATCACTTTTTTTCCGTTCTTATTTGAGATAACTGGTTCTCTTTCATTATACTAGTTTAATAGCCTCAGTAAAGCATATTATGCACAAAGAATCTCGAAAAGAAAAAAAATTTTTTTCGAAGTTTGGATTCTTCGTTAGAATCAGTTTTTTTCCGTTCAAATTTGAGATAACTGGTTCTCATTCATTGTACTAATTTGAAAGCCTCAGTAAAGCATATTATGCGCAAAGAATCTGGAAAAGAAAAAAAAATTTTTTCGTAGTTTGGAAACTTCGTTAGAATCACTTTTTTTCCCTTCTTATTTGAGATAACTGGTTCTCTTTCATTATACTAGTTTGATACCCTCAGGAAAGCATATTATGCGCAAAGAATCTCGAAAAGAAAAAAGTTTTTTTTCGATGTTTGGAAACTTCGTTTGAATCACTTTTTTTCCGTTCTTATTTAAGATAACTGGTTCTCTTTCATTATACTAGTTTGATAGCCTCATTAAAGCATATTATGCGCAAAGAATCTCGAAAAGAAAAAAAAATTTTTGCGAAATTTGGAAACTTCGTTAGAATCACTTTTTTTCCGTTCTTATTTGAAATAACTGGTTCTCTTTCAGTATACTAGTTTGATAGCCTCAGTAAAGCATATTATGCGCAAAGAATCTCGAAAAGAAAAAAATTTTTTTTCCAAGTTTGGAAACTTCGTTAGAATCACTTTTTTTCCGTTCTTATTTGAGATAACTGGTTCTCTTTCATTATACTACTTTGATAGCCTCAGAAAACCATATTATGCGCAAAGAATCTCGAAAAAAAAAATTTTTTTTCGAAGTTTTGAAACTTCGTTTGAATCACTTTGTTTCCGTTCTTATTTGAGATAACTGGTTCTCTTTCATTATACTAGTTTGATAGCCTCAGTAAAGCATATTATGCGCAAAGAATCTCGAAAAGAAAAAATTTTTTTTTCCAAGTTTGGAAACTTCGTTAGAATCACTTTTTTTCCGTTCTTATTTGAGATAACTGGTTCTCTTTCATTATACTACTTTGGTAGCCTCAGAAAACCATATTATGCGCAAAGAATCTCTAAAAAAAGAAAATTTTTTTCGAAGTTTGGAAACTTCGTTTGAATCACTTTTTTTCCGTTCTTATTTGAGATAACTGGTTCTCTTTCATTATTCTAGTTTGATAGCCTCAGTAAAGCATATTATGCACAAAGAATCCCGAAAAGAAAAAAAATTTTTTTCGAAGTTTGGAAACTTCATTAGAATCACTTTTTTTCCGTTCTTATTTGAGATAACTGGTTCTCTTTCATTATACTAGTTTGATAGCCTCAGTAAAGCATATTATGCGCAAAGAATCTGGAAAAAAAAAAAAAAATTTTCCAAGTTTGGAAACTTCGTTAGAATCACTTTTTTTCCGTTCTTATTTGAGATAACTTGTTCTCTTTCATTATACTAGTTTGATAGCCTCAGTAAAGCATATTATGCCCAAAGAATCTCGAAAAGAAAAAAAAATTTTTTCGAAGTTTAGAAACTTCATTAGAATCACTTTTTTTCCGTTCTTATTTGAGATAACTGGTTCTCTTTCATTATACTAGTTTGATAGCCTCAGTAAAGCATATTATGCACAAAGAATCGCGAAAAGAAAAAAAATTTTTTTCGAAGTTTGGAAACTTCGTTTGAATCACTTTTTTTCCGTTCTTATTTGAGATAACTGGTTCTCTTTCATTATACTAGTTTGATAGCCTCAGTAAAGCATATTATGCACAAAGAATCGCGAAAAGAAAAAAATTTTTTTTCGAAGTTTGGAAACTTCATTATAATCACTTTTTTTCCGTTCTTATTTGAGATAACTGGTTCTCTTTCATTATTATAGTTTGATAGCCTCAGTAAAGCATATTATGCACAAAGAATCTCGAAAAGAAAAAAAAGTTTTTTCGAAGTTTGGATTCTTCGTTAGAATCAGTTTTTTTCCGTTCAAATTTGAGATAACTGGTTCTCATTCATTGTACTAATTTGAAAGCCTCAGTAAAGCATATTATGCGCAAAGAATCTGGAAAAGAAAAAAAATTTTTTTCGTAGTTTGGAAACTTCGTTAGAATCACTTTTTTTCCGTTCTTATTTGAGATAACTGGTTCTCTTTCATTATACTAGTTTGATACCCTCAGGAAAGCATATTATGCGCAAAGAATCTCGAAAAGAAAAAAGTTTTTTTTCGATGTTTGGAAACTTCGTTTGAATCACTTTTTTTCCGTTCTTATTTAAGATAACTGGTTCTCTTTCATTATACTAGTTTGATAGCCTCATGAAAGCATATTATGCGCAAAGAATCTCGAAAAGAAAAAAAAATTTTTGCGAAATTTGGAAACTTCGTTAGAATCACTTTTTTTCCGTTCTTATTTGAAATAACTGGTTCTCTTTCAGTATACTAGTTTGATAGCCTCAGTAAAGCATATTAAGCGCAAAGAATCTCGAAAGAAAAAAAATTTTTTTTCCAAGTGTGGAAACTTCGTTAGAATCACTTTTTTTCCGTTCTTATTTGAGATAACTGGTTCTCTTTCATTATACTAGTTTGATAGCCTCAATAAAGCATATTATGCCCAAAGAATCTCGAAAAGAAAAAAATTTTTTTTCGAAGTTTGGAAACTTCGTTTGAATCAATTTTTTTCCGTTCTTATTTGAGATAACTAGTTTTCTTTCATTACACTAGTTTGATAGCCTCAGTAAAGCATATTATGCACAAAGAATCGCGAAAAGAAAAAAAAAAATTTTCGAAATTTGGAAACTTCGTTAGAATCACTTTTTTTCCGTTCTTATTTGAAATAACTGGTTCTCTTTCAGTATACTAGTTTGATAGCCTCAGTAAAGCATATTATGCGCAAAGAATCTCGAAAAGAAAAAAATTTTTTTTCCAAGTTTGGAAACTTCGTTAGAATCACTTTTTTTCCGTTCTTATTTGAGATAACTGGTTCTCTTTCATTATACTACTTTGATAGCCTCAGAAAACCATATTATGCGCAAAGAATCTCGAAAAAAAAAATTTTTTTTCGAAGTTTTGAAACTTCGTTTGAATCACTTTTTTTCCGTTCTTATTTGAGATAACTGGTTCTCTTTCATTATACTAGTTTGATAGCCTCAGTAAAGCATATTATGCGCAAAGAATCTCGAAAAGAAAAAATTTTTTTTTCCAAGTTTGGAAACTTCGTTAGAATCACCTTTTTTCCGTTCTTATTTGAGATAACTGGTTCTCTTTCATTATACTACTTTGATAGCCTCAGAAAACCATATTATGCGCAAAGAATCTCGAAAAAAAGAAAATTTTTTTCGAAGTTTGGAAACTTCGTTTGAATCACTTTTTTTCCGTTCTTATTTGAGATAACTGGTTCTCTTTCATTATACTAGTTTGATAGCCTCAGTAAAGCATATTATGCACAAAGAATCCCGAAAAGAAAAAAAATTTTTTTCGAAGTTTGGAAACTTCATTAGAATCACTTTTTTTCCGTTCTTATTTGAGATAACTGGTTCTCTTTCATTATACTAGTTTGATAGCCTCAGTAAAGCATATTATGCACAAAGAATCGCGAAAAGAAAAAAAATTTTTTTCGAAGTTTGGAAACTTCGTTTGAATCACTTTTTTTCCGTTCTTATTTGAGATAACTGGTTCTCTTTCATTATACTAGTTTGATAGCCTCAGTAAAGCATATTATGCACAAAGAATCGCGAAAAGAAAAAAATTTTTTTTCGAAGTTTGGAAACTTCATTAGAATCACTTTTTTTCCGTTCTTATTTGAGATAACTGGTTCTCTTTCATTATACTAGTTTGATAGCCTCAGTAAAGCATATTATGCACATGGAATCTCGAAAAGAAAAAAAATTTTTTTCGAAGTTTGGATTCTTCGTTAGAATCAGTTTTTTTCCGTTCAAATTTGAGATAACTGGTTCTCATTCATTGTACTAATTTGAAAGCCTCAGTAAAGCATATTATGCGCAAAGAATCTGGAAAAGAAAAAAAATTTTTTTCGTAGTTTGGAAACTTCGTTAGAATCATTTTTTTTCCGTTCTTATTTGAGATAACTGGTTCTCTTTCATTATACTAGTTTGATACCCTCAGGAAAGCATATTATGCGCAAAGAATCTCGAAAAGAAAAAAGTTTTTTTTCGATGTTTGGAAACTTCGTTTGAATCACTTTTTTTCCGTTCTTATTTAAGATAACTGGTTCTCTTTCATTATACTAGTTTGATAGCCTCATTAAAGCATATTATGCGCAAAGAATCTCGAAAAGAAAAAAATTTTTTTTCCAAGTGTGGAAACTTCGTTAGAATCACTTTTTTTCCGTTCTTATTTGAGATAACTGGTTCTCTTTCATTATACTAGTTTGATAGCCTCAATAAAGCATATTATGCCCAAAGAATCTCGAAAAGAAAAAAAATTTTTTTCGAAGTTTGGAAACTTCGTTTGAATCAATTTTTTTCCGTTCTTATTTGAGATAACTGGTTTTCTTTCATTACACTAGTTTGATAGCCTCAGTAAAGCATATTATGCACAAAGAATCGCGAAAAGAAAAAAAATTTTTTTCGAAGTTTGGAAACTTCATTAGAATCACTTTTTTTCCGTTCTTATTTGACATAACTGGTTCTCTTTCATTATACTAGTTTGGTAGCCTCAGTAAAGCATATTATGCGCAAAGAATCTGGAAAAGAAAAAAAATTTTTTTCGAAATTTGGAAACTTCGTTTGAATCACTTTTTTTCCGTTCTTATTTGAGATAACTGGTTCTCTTTCATTATTTGATAGCCTATATATAGCCTAGTCTATTTCATAGTTTGATAGCCTCAGAAAAGCATATTATGCGCAAAGAATCTCGAAAAGAAAAAAATTTTTTTTCGAAGTTTGGAAACTTCGTTTGAACCACTTTTTTTTCCGTTCTTATTTGAGATAACTGGTTCTCTTTCATTATACTAGTTTGATACCCTCAGGAAAGCACATTATGCGCAAAGAATCTCGAAAAGAAAAAAAATTTTTTTCGAAGTTTGGAAACGTCGTTTGAATCACTTTTTTCCGTTCTTATTTGAGATTACTGGTTCTCTTTCATTATAGTAGTTTGATAGCCTCAGAAAAGCATAAGAATCTCGAAAAGAAAAAAAATTTTTTTCGAAGTTTGGAAACGTCGTTTGAATCACTTTTTTCCGTTCTTATTTGAGATTACTGGTTCTCTTTCATTATACTAGTTTTATAGCCTCAGAAAAGCATATTATGCACCAAGAATCTCGAAAAGAAAAAAAATTACTTTCGAAGTTTGGAAACTTCCTTAGAATCACTTTTTTTCCGTTCTTATTTGAGATAACTGGTTCTCTTTCATTATACTAGTTTGGTAGCCTCAGTAAAGCATATTATGCGCAAAGAATCTGGAAAAGAAAAAAAATTTTTTTCGAAGTTTGGAAACTTCATTAGAATCACTTTTTTTCCGTTCTTATTTGAGATAACTGGTTCTCTTTCATTATACTAGTTTGGTAGCCTCAGTAAAGCATATTATGCGCAAAGAATCTGGAAAAGAAAAAAAATTTTTTTCGAAGTTTGGAAACTTCGTTTGAATCACTTTTTTTCCGTTCTTATTTGAGATAACTGGTTCTCTTTCATTATACTAGTTTGATAGCCTCAGAAAAGCATATTATGCGCAAAGAATCTCGAAAAGAAAAAAATTTTTTTTCGAAGTTTGAAAACTTCGTTTGAATCACTTTTTTTCCGTTCTTATTTGAGATAACTGGTTCTCTTTCATTATACCAGTTTGATAGCCTCATTAAAGCATATTATGCACAAAGAATCGCGAAAAGAAAAAAATTTTTTTTCGAAGTTTGGAAACTTCATTAGAATCACTTTTTTTCCGTTCTTATTTGAGATAACTGGTTCTCTTTCATTATACTAGTTTGATAGCCTCAGTAAAGCATATTATGCACAAAGAATCTCGAAAAGAAAAAAAATTTTTTTCGAAGTTTGGATTCTTCGTTAGAATCAGTTTTTTTCCGTTCAAATTTGAGATAACTGGTTCTCATTCATTGTACTAATTTGAAAGCCTCAGTAAAGCATATTATGCGCAAAGAATCTGGAAAAGAAAAAAAATTTTTTTCGTAGTTTGGAAACTTCGTTAGAATCACTTTTTTTCCGTTCTTATTTGAGATAACTGGTTCTCTTTCATTATACTAGTTTGATACCCTCAGGAAAGCATATTATGCGCAAAGAATCTCGAAAAGAAAAAAGTTTTTTTTCGATGTTTGGAAACTTCGTTTGAATCACTTTTTATCCGTTCTTATTTAAGATAACTGGTTCTCTTTCATTATACTAGTTTGATAGCCTCTTTAAAGCATATTATGCGCAAAGTATCTCGAAAAGAATAAAAAATTTTTGCGAAATTTGGAAACTTCGTTAGAATCACTTTTTTTCCGTTCTTATTTGAAATAACTGGTTCTCTTTCAGTATACTAGTTTGATAGCCTCGTAAAGCATATTATGCGCAAAGAATCTCGAAAAGAAAAAAATTTTTTTTCCAAGTGTGGAAACTTCGTTAGAATCACTTTTTTTCCGTTCTTATTTGAGATAACTGGTTCTCTTTCATTATACTAGTTTGATAGCCTCAATTTGGCATATTATGCCCAAAGAATCTCGAAAAGAAAAAAATTTTTTTTCGAAGTTTGGAAACTTCGTTTGAATCAATTTTTTTCCGTTCTTATTTGAGATAACTGGTTTTCTTTCATTACACTAGTTTGATAGCCTCAGTAAAGCATATTATGCACAAAGAATCGCGAAAAGAAAAAAAATGTTTTTCGAAGTTTGGAAACTTCATTAGAATCACTTTTTTTCCGTTCTTATTTGAGATAACTGGTTCTCTTTCATTATACTAGTTTGGTAGCCTCAGTAAAGCATATTATGCGCAAAGAATCTGGAAAAGAAAAAGAATTTTTTTCGAAGTTTGGAAACTTCGTTTGAATCACTTTTTTTCCGTTCTTATTTGAGATAACTGGTTCTCTTTCATTATACTAGTTTGATAGCCTCAGAGAAGCATATTATGCGCAAAGAATCTCGAAAAGAAAAAAATTTTTTTTCGAAGTTTGGAAACTTCGTTTGAACCACTTTTTTTCCGTTCTTATTTGAGATAACTGGTTCTCTTTCATTATACTAGTTTGATACCCTCAGGAAAGCATATTATGCGCAAAGAATCTCGAAAAGAAAAAAAATTTTTTTCGAAGTTTGGAAACGTCGTTTGAATCACTTTTTTCCGTTCTTATTTGAGATTACTGGTTCTCTTTCATTATAGTAGTTTGATAGCCTCAGAAAAGCATAAGAATCTCGAAAAGAAAAAAATTTTTTTTCGAAGTTTGGAAACGTCGTTTGAATCACTTTTTTCCGTTCTTATTTGAGATTACTGGTTCTCTTTCATTATACTAGTTTTATAGCCTCAGAAAAGCATATTATGCACCAAGAATCTCGAAAAGAAAAAAAATTACTTTCGAAGTTTGGAAACTTCCTTAGAATCACTTTTTTTCCGTTCTTATTTGAGATAACTGGTTCTCTTTCATTATACTAGTTTGGTAGCCTCAGTAAAGCATATTATGCGCAAAGAATCTGGAAAAGAAAAAAAATTTTTTTCGAAGTTTGGAAACTTCATTAGAATCACTTTTTTTCCGTTTTTATTTGAGATAACTGGTTCTCTTTCATTATACTAGTTTGGTAGCCTCAGTAAAGCATATTATGCGCAAAGAATCTGGAAAAGAAAAAAAATTTTTTTCGAAGTTTGGAAACTTCGTTTGAATCACTTTTTTTCCGTTCTTATTTAAGATAAATGGTTCTCTTTCATTATACTAGTTTGATAGCCTCAGAAAATCATATTATGCGCAAAGAATCTCGAAAAGAAAAAAAATTTTTTTCGAAGTTTGGAAACTTCGTTTGAATCACTTTTTTTCCGTTCTTATTTGAGATAACTGGTTCTCTTTCATTATACTAGTTTGATAGCCTCAGTAAAGCATATTATGCACAAAGAATCTCGAAAAGAAAAAAAATTTTTTTCGAAGTTGGGATTCTTCGTTAGAATCAGTTTTTTTCCGTTCAAATTTGAGATAACTGGTTCTCATTCATTGTACTAATTTGAAAGCCTCAGTAAAGCATATTATGCGCAAAGAATCTGGAAAAGAAAAAAAATTTTTTTCGTAGTTTGGAAACTTCGTTAGAATAACTTTTTTTCCGTTCTTATTTGAAATAACTGGTTCTCTTTCAGTATACTAGTTTGATAGCCTCAGTAAAGCATATTATGCGCAAAGAACCTCGAAAAGAAAAAAATTTTTTTTCCAAGTGTGGAAACTTCGTTAGAATCACTTTTTTTCCGTTCTTATTTGAGATAACTGGTTCTCTTTCATAATACTAGTTTGATAGCCTCAATAAAGCATATTATGCCCAAAGAATCTCGAAAAGAAAAAAATTTTTTTTCGAAGTTTGGAAACTTCGTTTGAATCAATTTTTTTCCGTTCTTATTTGAGATAACTGGTTTTCTTTCATTACACTAGTTTGATAGCCTCAGTAAAGCATATTATGCACAAAGAATCGCGAAAAGAAAAAAAATTTTTTTCGAAGTTTGGAAACTTCATTAGAATCACTTTTTTTCCGTTCTTATTTGAGATAACTGGTTCTCTTTCATTATACTAGTTTGGTAGCCTCAGTAAAGCATATTATGCGCAAAGAATCTGGAAAAGAAAAAAAATTTTTTTCGAAGTTTGGAAACTTCGTTTGAATCACTTTTTTTCCGTTCTTATTTGAGATAACTGGTTCTCTTTCATTATACTAGTTTGATAGCCTCAGAGAAGCATATTATGCGCAAAGAATCTCGAAAAGAAAAAAAATTTTTTTCGAAGTTTGGAAACTTCGTTTGAACCACTTTTTTTCCGTTCTTATTTGAGATAACTGGTTCTCTTTCATTATACTAGTTTGATACCCTCAGGAAAGCATATTATGCGCAAAGAATCTCGAAAAGAAAAAAAATTTTTTTCGAAGTTTGGAAACGTCGTTTGAATCACTTTTTTCCGTTCTTATTTGAGATTACTGGTTCTCTTTCATTATAGTAGTTTGATAGCCTCAGAAAAGCATAAGAATCTCGAAAAGAAAAAAATTTTTTTTCGAAGTTTGGAAACGTCGTTTGAATCACTTTTTTCCGTTCTTATTTGAGATTACTGGTTCTCTTTCATTATACTAGTTTTATAGCCTCAGAAAAGCATATTATGCACCAAGAATCTCGAAAAGAATAAAAATTACTTTCGAAGTTTGGAAACTTCCTTAGAATCACTTTTTTTCCGTTCTTATTTGAGATAACTGGTTCTCTTTCATTATACTAGTTTGGTAGCCTCAGTAAAGCATATTATGCGCAAAGAATCTGGAAAAGAAAAAAAATTTTTTTCGAAGTTTGGAAACTTCATTAGAATCACTTTTTTTCCGTTTTTATTTGAGATAACTGGTTCTCTTTCATTATACTAGTTTGGTAGCCTCAGTAAAGCATATTATGCGCAAAGAATCTGGAAAAGAAAAAAAATTTTTTTCGAAGTTTGGAAACTTTGTTTGAATCACTTTTTTTCCGTTCTTATTTGAGATAACTGGTTCTCTTTCATTATACTAGTTTGATAGCCTCAGAAAAGCATATTATGCGCAAAGAATCTCGAAAAGAATAAAATTTTTTTTCGAAGTTTGAAAACTTCGTTTGAATCACTTTTTTTCCGTTCTTATTTGAGATAACTGGTTCTCTTTCATTATACCAGTTTGATAGCCTCATTAAAGCATATTATGCCCAAAGAATCTCGAAAAGAAAAAAAAATTTTTTCGAAGTTTAGAAACTTCATTAGAATCACTTTTTTTCCGTTCTTATTTGAGATAACTGGTTCTCTTTCATTATACTAGTTTGATAGCCACAGTAAAGCATATTATGCACAAAGAATCGCGAAAAGAAAAAAAATTTTTTTCGAAGTTTGGAAACTTCGTTTGAATCACTTTTTTTCCGTTCTTATTTGAGATAACCGGTTCTCTTTCATTATACTAGTTTGATAGAGTAAAGCATATTATGCACAAAGAATCGCGAAAAGAAAAAAATTTTTTTTCGAAGTTTGGAAACTTCATTAGAAACACTTTTTTTCCGTTCTTATTTGAGATAACTGGTTCTCTTTCATTATACTAGTTTGATAGCCTCAGTAAAGCATATTATGCACAAAGAATCTCGAAAAGAAAAAAAATTTTTTTCGAAGTTTGGATTCTTCGTTAGAATCAGTTTTTTTCCGTTCAAATTTGAGATAACTGGTTCTCATTCATTGTACTAATTTGAAAGCCTCAGTAAAGCATATTATGCGCAAAGAATCTGGAAAAGAAAAAAAATTTTTTTCGTAGTTTGGAAACTTCGTTAGAATCACTTTTTTTCCGTTCTTATTTGAGATAACTGGTTCTCTTTCATTATACTAGTTTGATACCCTCAGGAAAGCATATTATGCGCAAAGAATCTCGAAAAGAAAAAAGTTTTTTTTCAATGTTTGGAAACTTCGTTTGAATCACTTTTTTTCCGTTCTTATTTAAGATAACTGGTTCTCTTTCATTATACTAGTTTGATAGCCTCATTAAAGCATATTATGCGCAAAGTATCTCGAAAAGAAAAAAAAATTTTTGCGAAATTTGGAAACTTCGTTAGAATCACTTTTTTTCCGTTCTTATTTGAAATAACTGGTTCTCTTTCAGTATACTAGTTTGATAGCCTCAGTAAAGCATATTATGCGCAAAGAATCTCGAAAAGAAAAAAATTTTTTTTCCAAGTTTGGAAACTTCGTTAGAATCACTTTTTTTCCGTTCTTATTTGAGATAACTGGTTCTCTTTCATTATACTATTTTGATAGCCTCAGAAAACCATATTATGCGCAAAGAATCTCGAAAAAAAAATTTTTTTTCGAAGTTTTGAAACTTCGTTTGAATCACTTTTTTTCCGTTCTTATTTGAGATAACTGGTTCTCTTTCATTATACTAGTTTGATAGCCTCAGTAAAGCATATTATGCGCAAAGAATCTCGAAAAGAAAAAATTTTTTTTTCCAAGTTTGGAAACTTCGTTAGAATCACTTTTTTTCCGTTCTTATTTGAGATAACTGGTTCTCTTTCATTATACTAATTTGATAGCCTCAGAAAACCATATTATGCGCAAAGAATCTCGAAAAAAAGAAAATTTTTTTCGAAGTTTGGAAACTTCGTTTGAATCACTTTTTTTCCGTTCTTATTTGAGATAACTGGTTCTCTTTCATTATACTAGTTTGATAGCCTCAGTAAAGCATATTATGCACAAAGAATCGCGAAAAGAAAAAAAATTTTTTTCGAAGTTTGGAAACCTCATTAGAATCACTTTTTTTCCGTTCTTATTTGAGATAACTGGTTCTCTTTCATTATACTAGTTTGATAGCCTCAGTAAAGCATATTATGCGCAAAGAATCTGGAAAAGAAAAAAAAATTTTTTCCAAGTTTGGAAACTTCGTTTGAATCACTTTTTTTCCGTTCTTATTTGAGATAACTGGTTCTCTTTCATTATACTAGTTTGATAGCCACAGTAAAGCATATTATGCACAAAGAATCGCGAAAAGAAAAAAAATTTTTTTCGAAGTTTGGAAACTTCGTTTGAATCACTTTTTTTCCGTTCTTATTTGAGATAACTGGTTCTCTTTCATTATACTAGTTTGATAGAGTAAAGCATATTATGCACAAAGAATCGCGAAAAGAAAAAAATTTTATTTCGAAGTTTGGAAACTTCATTAGAATCACTTTTTTTCCGTTCTTATTTGAGATAACTGGTTCTCTTTCATTATACTAGTTTGATAGCCTCAGTAAAGCATATTATGCACAAAGAATCTCGAAAAGAAAAAAAATTTTTTTCGAAGTTTGGATTCTTCGTTAGAATCAGTTTTTTTCCGTTCAAATTTGAGATAACTGGTTCTCATTCATTGTACTAATTTGAAAGCCTCAGTAAAGCATATTATGCGCAAAGAATCTGGAAAAGAAAAAAAATTTTTTTCGTAGTTTGGAAACTTCGTTAGAATCACTTTTTTTCCGTTCTTATTTGAGATAACTGGTTCTCTTTCATTATACTAGTTTGATACCCTCAGGAAAGCATATTATGCGCAAAGAATCTCGAAAAGAAAAAAGTTTTTTTTCGATGTTTGGAAACTTCGTTTGAATCACTTTTTTTCCGTTCTTATTTAAGATAACTGGTTCTCTTTCATTATACTAGTTTGATAGCCTCATTAAAGCATATTATGCGCAAAGTATCTCGAAAAGAAAAAAAAATTTTAGCGAAATTTGGAAACTTCGTTAGAATCACTTTTTTTCCGTTCTTATTTGAAATAACTGGTTCTCTTTCAGTATACTAGTTTGATAGCCTCAGTAAAGCATATTATGCGCAAAGAATCTCGAAAAGAAAAAAATTTTTTTTCCAAGTTTGGAAACTTCGTTAGAATCACTTTTTTTCCGTTCTTATTTGAGATAACTGGTTCTCTTTCATTATACTACTTTGATAGCCTCAGAAAACCATATTATGCGCAAAGAATCTCGAAAAAAAAAATTTTATTTCGAAGTTTTGAAACTTCGTTTGAATCACTTTTTTTCCGTTCTTATTTGAGATAACTGGTTCTCTTTCATTATACTAGTTTGATAGCCTCAGTAAAGCATATTATGCGCAAAGAATCTCGAAAAGAAAAAATTTTTTTTTCCAAGTTTGGAAACTTCGTTAGAATCACTTTTTTTCCGTTCTTATTTGAGATAACTGGTTCTCTTTCATTATACTAGTTTGATAGCCTCAGTAAAGCATATTATGCGCAAAGAATCTGGAAAAGAAAAAAAAATTTTTTCCAAGTTTGGAAACTTCGTTTGAATCACTTTTTTTCCGTTCTTATTTGAGATAACTGGTTCTCTTTCATTATACTAGTTTGATAGCCTCAGTAAAGCATATTATGCACAAAGAATCGCGAAAAGAAAAAAAATTTTTTTCGAAGTTTGGAAACTTCATTAGAATCACTTTTTTTCCGTTCTTATTTGAGATAACTGGTTCTCTTTCATTATACTAGTTTGATAGCCTCAGTAAAGCATATTATGCACAAAGAATCGCGAAAAGAAAAAAAAATTTTTTCGAAGTTGGGAAACTTCATTAGAATCACTTTTTTTCCGTTCTTATTTGAGATAACTGGTTCTCTTTCATTATACTAGTTTGCTAGCATCAGTAAAGCATATTATGCGCAAAGAATCTGGAAAAGAAAAAAAATTTTTTTCGAAGTTTGCAAACTTCGTTTGAATCACTTTTTTTCCGTTCTTATTTGAGATAACTGGTTCTCTTTCATTATAGTAGTTTGATAGCCTCAGAAAAGCATATTATGCACAAAGAATCTCGAAAACAAAAAAATTTTTTTTCCAAGTTTGGAAACTTCGTTTGAATCACTTTTTTTCCGTTCTTATTTGAGATAACTGGATCTCTTTCATTACACTAGTTTGATAGCCTCAGTAAAGCATATTATGCACAAAGAATCGCGAAACGAAAAAAAAAATATTTTTTTCGAAGTTTGGAAACTTCATTAGAATCACTTTTTTTCCGTTCTTATTTCAGATAACTGGTTCTCTTTCATTATACTAGTTTGGTAGCCTCAGTAAAGCATATTATGCGCAAAGAATCTGGAAAAGAAAAAAAATTTTTTTCGAAGTTTGGAAACTTCGTTTGAATCACTTTTTTTCCGTTCTTATTTCAGATAACTGGTTCTCTTTCATTATACTAGTTTGGTAGCCTCAGTAAAGCATATTATGCGCAAAGAATCTGGAAAAGAAAAAAAATTTTTTTCGATGTTTGGAAACTTCATTAGAATCACTTTTTTTCCGTTCTTATTTGAGATAACTGGTTCTCTTTCATTATACTAGTTTGGTAACCTCAGTAAATTATGCGCAAAGAATCTGGAAAAGAAAAAAAATTTTTTTCGAAGTTTGGAAACTTCGTTTGAATCACTTTTTTTCCGTTCTTATTTGAGATAACTGGTTCTCTTTCATTATACTAGTTTGATAGCCTCAGAAAAGCATATTATACGCAAAGAATCTGGAAAAGAAAAAAATTTTTTTTCGAAGTTTGGAAACTTCGTTTGAATCACTTTTTTTCCGTTCTTATTTGAGATAACTGGTTCTCTTTCATTATACTACTTTGATAGCCTTAGAAAAGCATATTATGCGCAAAGAATCTCTAAAAGAAAAAAATTTTTTTTCGAAGTTTGGAAACTTCCTTTGAATCACTTTTTTTCCGTTCTTATTTGAGATAACTGGTTCTCTTTCATTATACTAGTTTGATAGCCTCAATAAAGCATATTATGCCCAAAGAATCTCGAAAAGAAAAAAATTTTTTTTTGAAGTTTGGAAACTTCGTTTGAATCAATTTTTTTCCGTTCTTATTTGAGATAACTGGTTTTCTTTCATTACACTAGTTTGATAGCCTCAGTAAAGCATATTATGCACAAAGAATCGCGAAAAGAAAAAAAATTTTTTTCGAAGTTTGGAAACTTCATTAGAATCACTTTTTTTCCGTTCTTATTTGAGATAACTGGTTCTCTTTCATTATACTAGTTTGGTAGCCTCAGTAAAGCATATTATGCGCAAAGAATCTGGAAAAGAAAAAAAATTTTTTTCGAAGTTTGGAAACTTCGTTTGAATCACTTTTTTTCCGTTCTTATTTGAGATAACTGGTTCTCTTTCATTATACTAGTTTGATAGCCTCAGAAAAGCATATTATGCGCAAAGAATCTCGAAAAGAAAAAAATTTTTTTTCGAAGTTTGGAAACTTCGTTTGAACCACTTTTTTTCCGTTCTTATTTGAGATAACTGGTTCTCTTTCATTATACTAGTTTGATACCCTCAGGAAAGCATATTATGCGCAAAGAATCTGGAAAAGAAAAAAAATTTTTTTCGAAGTTTGCAAACGTCGTTTGAATCACTTTTTTCCGTTCTTATTTGAGATTACTGGTTCTCTTTCATTATAGTAGTTTGATAGCCTCAGAAAAGCATAAGAATCTCGAAAAGAAAAAAATTTTTTTTCGAAGTTTGGAAACGTCGTTTGAATCACTTTTTTCCGTTCTTATTTGAGATTACTGGTTCTCTTTCATTATACTAGTTTTATAGCCTCAGAAAAGCATATTATGCACCAAGAATCTCGAAAAGAAAAAAATTTTTTTTCGAAGTTTGGACAGTTCGTTAAAATCACTTTTTTTCCGTTCTTATTTGAGATAACTGGTTCTCTTTCATTATACTAGTTTGATAGCCTCAGTAAAGGATATTATGCACAAAGAATCGCGAAAAGAAAAAAAATTTTTTTCGTAGTTTGGAAACTTCATTAGAATCACTTTTTTTCCGTTCTTATTTGAGATAACTGGTTCTCTTTCATTATACTAGTTTGATAGCCTCAGTAAAGCATATTATGCGCAAAGAATCTGGAAAAGAAAAAAAATTTTTTTCAAAGTTTGGAAACGTCGTTTGAATCACTTTTTTCCGTTCTTAATTGAGATTACTGGTTCTCTTTCATTATAGTAGTTTGATAGCCTCAGAAAAGCATATTATGCACAAAGAATCTCGAAAAGAAAAAAATTTTTTTTCGAAGTTTGGAAACGTCGTTTGAATCACTTTTTTCCGTTCTTATTTGAGATTACTGGTTCTCTTTCATTATACTAGTTTGATAGCCTCAGAAAAGCATATTATGCACAAAGAATCTCGAAAAGAAAAAATTTTTTTTTCGAAGTTTGGAAACTTCGTTTGAATCGCTTTTTTTCCGTTCTTATTTGAGATAACTGGTTCTCTTTCATTACACTAGTTTGATAGCCTCAGTAAAGCATATTATGCACAAAGAATCGCGAAAAGAAAAAAAATTTTTTTCGAAGTTTGGAAACTTCCTTAGAATCACTTTTTTCCGTTCTTATTTGAGATAACTGGTTCTCTTTCATTATACTAGTTTGATAGCCTCAGAAAAGCATATTATGCGCAAAGAATCTCGAAAAGAAAAAATTTTTTTTTTGAAGTTTGAAAACTTCGTTTGAATCACTTTTTTTCCCTTCTTATTTGAGATAACTGGTTCTCTTTCAGTATACTAGTTTGATAGCCTCAATAAAGCATATTATGCCCAAAGAATCTCGAAAAGAAAAAAAAATTTTTTCGAAGTTTAGAAACTTCATTAGAATCACTTTTTTTCCGTTCTTATTTGAGATAACTGGTTCTCTTTCATTATACTACTTTGATAGCCTCAGTAAAGCATATTATGCACAAAGAATCTCGAAAAGAAAAAAAATTTTTTTCGAAGTTTGGATTCTTCGTTAGAATCAGTTTTTTTCCGTTCAAATTTGAGATAACTGGTTCTCATTCATTGTACTAATTTGAAAGCCTCAGTAAAGCATATTATGCGCAAAGAATCTGGAAAAGAAAAAAAATTTTTTTCGTAGATTGGAAACTTTGTTAGAATCACTTTTTTTCCGTTCTTATTTGAGATAACTGGTTCTCTTTCATTATACTAGTTTGATACCCTCAGGAAAGCATATTATGCGCAAAGAATCTCGAAAAGAAAAAAGTTTTTTTTCGATGTTTGGAAACTTCGTTTGAATCACTTTTTTTCCGTTCTTATTTAAGATAACTGGTTCTCTTTCATTATACTAGTTTGATAGCCTCATTAAAGCATATTATGCGCAAAGTATCTCGAAAAGAAAAAAAAATTTTTGCGAAATTTGGAAACTTCGTTAGAATCACTTTTTTTCCGTTCTTATTTGAAATAACTGGTTCCATTTCAGTATACTAGTTTGATAGCCTCAGTAAAGCATATTATGCGCAAAGAATCTCGAAAAGAAAAAAATTTTTTTTCCAAGTTTGGAAACTTCGTTAGAATCACTTTTTTTCCGTTCATATTTGAGATAACTGGTTCTCTTTCATTATACTACTTTGATAGCCTCAGTTAACCATATTATGCGCAAAGAATCTCGAAAAAAAAAATTTTTTTTCGAAGTTTTGAAACTTCGTTTGAATCACTTTTTTTCCGTTCTTATTTGAGATAACTGGTTCTCTTTCATTATACTAGTTTGATAGCCTCAGTAAAGCATATTATGCGCAAAGAATCTCGAAAAGAAAAAATTTTTTTTTCCAAGTTTGGAAACTTCGTTAGAATCACTTTTTTTCCGTTCTTATTTGAGATAACTGGTTCTCTTTCATTATACTAATTTGATAGCCTCAGAAAACCATATTATGCGCAAAGAATCTCGAAAAAAAGAAAATTTTTTTCGAAGTTTGGAAACTTCGTTTGAATCACTTTTTTTCCGTTCTTATTTGAGATAACTGGTTCTCTTTCATTATACTAGTTTGATAGCCTCAGTAAAGCATATTATGCACAAAGAATCGCGAAAAGAAAAAAAAATTTTTTCGAAGTTTGGAAACTTCATTAGAATCACTTTTTTTCCGTTCTTATTTGAGATAACTGGTTCTCTTTCATTATACTAGTTTGATAGCCTCAGTAAAGCATATTATGCGCAAAGAATCTGGAAAAGAAAAAAAAATTTTTTCCAAGTTTGGAAACTTCGTTTGAATCACTTTTTTTCCGTTCTTATTTGAGATAACTGGTTCTCTTTCATTATACTAGTTTGATAGCCTCAGTAAAGCATATTATGAACAAAGAATCGCGAAAAGAAAAAAAATTTTTTTCGAAGTTTGGAAACTTCATTAGAATCATTTTTTTTCCGTTCTTATTTGAGATATCTGGTTCTCTTTCATTATACTAGTTTGATAGCCTCAGTAAAGCATATTATGCACAAAGAATCGCGAAAAGAAAAAAAATTTTTTTCGAAGTTGGGAAACTTCATTAGAATCACTTTTTTTCCGTTCTTATTTGAGATAACTGGTTCTCTATCATTATACTAGTTTGCTAGCATCAGTAAAGCATATTATGCGCAAAGAATCTGGAAAAGAAAAAAAATTTTTTTCGAAGTTTGCAAACTTCGTTTGAATCACTTTTTTTCCGTTCTTATTTGAGATAACTGGTTCTCTTTCATTATAGTAGTTTGATAGCCTCAGAAAAGCATATTATGCACAAAGAATCTCGAAAACAAAAAAATTTTTTTTCCAAGTTTGGAAACTTCGTTTGAATCACTTTTTTTCCGTTCTTATTTGAGATAACTGGTTCTCTTTCATTACACTAGTTTGATAGCCTCAGTAAAGCATATTATGCACAAAGAATCGCGAAACGAAAAAAAAAATATTTTTTTCGAAGTGTGGAAACTTCATTAGAATCACTTTTTTTCCGTTCTTATTTCAGATAACTGGTTCTCTTTCATTATACTAGTTTGGTAGCCTCAGTAAAGCATATTATGCGCAAAGAATCTGGAAAAGAAAAAAAATTTTTTTCGAAGTTTGGAAACTTCGTTTGAATTACTTTTTTTCCGTTCTTATTTGAGATAACTGGTTCTCTTTCATTATACTAGTTTGATAGCGTCAGAAAAGCATATTATGCTCAAAGAATCTCGAAAAGAAAAAAATTTTTTTTCGAAGTTTGGAAACTTCGTTTGAATCACTTTTTTTCCGTTCTTATTTGAGATAACTGGTTCTCTTTCATTTTACTAGTTTGATAGCCTCAATAAAGCATATTATGCCCAAAGAATCTCGAAAAGAAAAAAAAATTTTTTCGAAGTTTAGAAACTTCATTAGAATCACTTTTTTTCCGTTCTTATATGAGATAACTGGTTCTCTTTCATTATACTAGTTTGATAGCCTCAGTAAAGCATATTATCCGCAAAGAATCTCGAAAAGAAAAAAATTTTTTTTCGAAGTTTGGAAACGTCGTTTGAATCACTTTTTTCCGTTCTTATTTGAGATTACTGGTTCTCTTTCATTATACTAGTTTGATAGCCTCAGAAAAGCATATTATGCACAAAGAATCTCGAAAAGAAAAAAATTTTTTTTCGAAGTTTGGAAACTTCGTTTGAATCACTTTTTTTCCGTTCTTATTCGAGATAACTGGTTCTCTTTCATTATACTATTTTGATAGCCTCAGTAAAGCATATTATGCGCAAAGAATCACGAAAAGAAAAAATTTTTTTTTCCAAGTTTGGAAACTTCGTTAGAATCACTTTTTTTCCGTTCTTATTTGAGATAACTGGTTCTCTTTCATTATACTACTTTGATAGCCTCAGTAAAGCATATTATGCACAAAGAATCTCGAAAAGAAAAAAAATTTTTTTCGAAGTTTGGATTCTTCGTTAGAATCAGTTTTTTTCCGTTCAAATTTGAGATAACTGGTTCTCATTCATTGTACTAATTTGAAAGCCTCAGTAAAGCATATTATACGCAAAGAATCTGGAAAAGAAAAAAAATTTTTTTCGTAGTTTGGAAACTTCGTTAGAATCACTTTTTTTCCGTTCTTATTTGAGATAACTGGTTCTCTTTCATTATACTAGTTTGATACCCTCAGGAAAGCATATTATGCGCAAAGAATCTCGAAAAGAAAAAAGTTTTTTTTCGATGTTTGGAAACTTCGTTTGAATCACTTTTTTTCCGTTCTTATTTAAGATAACTGGTTCTCTTTCATTATACTAGTTTGATAGCCTCATTAAAGCATATTATGCGCAAAGTATCTCGAAAAGAAAAAAAAATTTTTGCGAAATTTGGAAACTTCGTTAGAATCACTTTTTTTCCGTTCTTATTTGAAATAACTGGTTCTCTTTCAGTATACTAGTTTGATAGCCTCAGTAAAGCATATTATGCGCAAAGAATCTCGAAAAGAAAAAAATTTTTTTTCCAAGTTTGGAAACCTCGTTAGAATCACTTTTTTTCCGTTCTTATTTGAGATAACTGGTTCTCTTTCATTATACTACTTTGATAGCCTCAGAAAACCATATTATGCGCAAAGAATCTCGAAAAAAAAAATTTTTTTTCGAAGTTTTGAAACTTCGTTTGAATCACTTTTTTTCCGTTCTTATTTGAGATAACTGGTTCTCTTTCATTATACTAGTTTGATAGCCTCAGTAAAGCATATTATGCGCAAAGAATCTCGAAAAGAAAAAATTTTTTTTTCCAAGTTTGGAAACTTCGTTAGAATCACTTTTTTTCCGTTCTTATTTGAGATAACTGGTTCTCTTTCATTATACTAATTTGATAGCCTCAGAAAACCATATTATGCGCAAAGAATCTCGAAAAAAAGAAAATTTTTTTCGAAGTTTGGAAACTTCGTTTGAATCACTTTTTTTCCGTTCTTATTTGAGATAACTGGTTCTCTTTCATTATACTAGTTTAATAGCCTCAGTAAAGCATATTATGCACAAAAATCGCGAAAAGAAAAAAAATTTTTTTCGAAGTTTGGAAACTTCATTAGAATCACTTTTTTTCCGTTCTTATTTGAGATAACTGGTTCTCTTTCATTATACTAGTTTGATAGCCTCAGTAAAGCATATTATGCGCAAAGAATCTGGAAAAGAAAAAAAAATGTTTTCCAAGTTTGGAAACTTCGTTAGAATCACTTTTTTTCCGTTCTTATTTGAGATAACTTGTTCTCTTTCATTATACTAGTTTGATAGCCTCAGTAAAGCATATTACGCGCAAAGAATCTCGAAAAGAAAAAATTTTTTTTTCCAAGTTTGGAAACTTCGTTAGAATCACTTTTTTTCCGTTCTTATTTGAGATAACTGGTTCTCTTTCATTATACTACTTTGATAGCCTCAGAAAACCATTTATGCGCAAAGAATCTCGAAAAGAAAAAAATTTTTTTCGAAGTTTGGAAACTTCGTTTGAATCACTTTTTTTCCGTTCTTATTTGAGATAACTGGTTCTCTTTCATTATACCAGTTTGATAACCTCAGTAAAGCATATTATGCACAAAGAATCGCGAAAAGAAAAAAAATTTTTTTCCAAATTTGGAAACTTCATTAGAATCACTTTTTTTCCGTTCTTATTTGAGATAACTGGTTCTCTTTCATTATACAAGTTTGGTAACCTCAGTAAATTATGCGCAAAGAATCTGGAAAAGAAAAAAAATTTTTTTCGAAGTTTGGAAACTTCGTTTGAATCACTTTTTTTCCGTTCTTATTTGAGATAACTGGTTCTCTTTCATTATAATAGTTTGATAGCCTCAGAAAAGCATATTATACGCAAAGAATCTCGAAAAGAAAAAAATTTTTTTTCGAAGTTTGGAAACTTCGTTTGAATCACTTTTTTTCCGTTCTTATTTGAGATAACTGGTTCTCTTTCATTATACTACTTTGATAGCCTCAGAAAAGCATATTATGCGCAAAGAATCTCTAAAAGAAAAAAATTTTTTTTCGAAGTTTGGAAACTTCCTTTGAATCACTTTTTTTCCGTTCTTATTTGAGATAACTGGTTCTCTTTCATTATACTAGTTTGATAGCCTCAATAAAGCATATTATGCCCAAAGAATCTCGAAAAGAAAAAAATTTTTTTTCGAAGTTTGGAAACTTCGTTTGAATCAATTTTTTTCCGTTCTTATTTCAGATAACTGGTTCTCTTTCATTATACTAGTTTGGTAGCCTCAGTAAAGCATATTATGCGCAAAGAATCTGGAAAAGAAAAAAAATTTTTTTCGATGTTTGGAAACTTCATTAGAATCACTTTTTTTCCGTTCTTATTTGAGATAACTGGTTCTCTTTCATTATACTAGTTTGGTAACCTCAGTAAATTATGCGCAAAGAATCTGGAAAAGAAAAAAAATTTTTTTCGAAGTTTGGAAACTTCGTTTGAATCACTTTTTTTCCGTTCTTATTTGAGATAACTGGTTCTCTTTCATTATACTAGTTTGATAGCCTCAGAAAAGCATATTATACGCAAAGAATCTGGAAAAGAAAAAAATTTTTTTTCGAAGTTTGGAAACTTCGTTTGAATCACTTTTTTTCCGTTCTTATTTGAGATAACTGGTTCTCTTTCATTATACTACTTTGATAGCCTTAGAAAAGCATATTATGCGCAAAGAATCTCTAAAAGAAAAAAATTTTTTTTCGAAGTTTGGAAACTTCCTTTGAATCACTTTTTTTCCGTTCTTATTTGAGATAACTGGTTCTCTTTCATTATACTAGTTTGATAGCCTCAATAAAGCATATTATGCCCAAAGAATCTCGAAAAGAAAAAAATTTTTTTTTGAAGTTTGGAAACTTCGTTTGAATCAATTTTTTTCCGTTCTTATTTGAGATAACTGGTTTTCTTTCATTACACTAGTTTGATAGCCTCAGTAAAGCATATTATGCACAAAGAATCGCGAAAAGAAAAAAAATTTTTTTCGAAGTTTGGAAACTTCATTAGAATCACTTTTTTTCCGTTCTTATTTGAGATAACTGGTTCTCTTTCATTATACTAGTTTGGTAGCCTCAGTAAAGCATATTATGCGCAAAGAATCTGGAAAAGAAAAAAAATTTTTTTCGAAGTTTGGAAACTTCGTTTGAATCACTTTTTTTCCGTTCTTATTTGAGATAACTGGTTCTCTTTCATTATACTAGTTTGATAGCCTCAGAAAAGCATATTATGCGCAAAGAATCTCGAAAAGAAAAAAATTTTTTTTCGAAGTTTGGAAACTTCGTTTGAACCACTTTTTTTCCGTTCTTATTTGAGATAACTGGTTCTCTTTCATTATACTAGTTTGATACCCTCAGGAAAGCATATTATGCGCAAAGAATCTGGAAAAGAAAAAAAATTTTTTTCGAAGTTTGCAAACGTCGTTTGAATCACTTTTTTCCGTTCTTATTTGAGATTACTGGTTCTCTTTCATTATAGTAGTTTGATAGCCTCAGAAAAGCATAAGAATCTCGAAAAGAAAAAAATTTTTTTTCGAAGTTTGGAAACGTCGTTTGAATCACTTTTTTCCGTTCTTATTTGAGATTACTGGTTCTCTTTCATTATACTAGTTTTATAGCCTCAGAAAAGCATATTATGCACCAAGAATCTCGAAAAGAAAAAAATTTTTTTTCGAAGTTTGGACAGTTCGTTAAAATCACTTTTTTTCCGTTCTTATTTGAGATAACTGGTTCTCTTTCATTATACTAGTTTGATAGCCTCAGTAAAGGATATTATGCACAAAGAATCGCGAAAAGAAAAAAAATTTTTTTCGTAGTTTGGAAACTTCATTAGAATCACTTTTTTTCCGTTCTTATTTGAGATAACTGGTTCTCTTTCATTATACTAGTTTGATAGCCTCAGTAAAGCATATTATGCGCAAAGAATCTGGAAAAGAAAAAAAATTTTTTTCAAAGTTTGGAAACGTCGTTTGAATCACTTTTTTCCGTTCTTAATTGAGATTACTGGTTCTCTTTCATTATAGTAGTTTGATAGCCTCAGAAAAGCATATTATGCACAAAGAATCTCGAAAAGAAAAAAATTTTTTTTCGAAGTTTGGAAACGTCGTTTGAATCACTTTTTTCCGTTCTTATTTGAGATTACTGGTTCTCTTTCATTATACTAGTTTGATAGCCTCAGAAAAGCATATTATGCACAAAGAATCTCGAAAAGAAAAAATTTTTTTTTCGAAGTTTGGAAACTTCGTTTGAATCGCTTTTTTTCCGTTCTTATTTGAGATAACTGGTTCTCTTTCATTACACTAGTTTGATAGCCTCAGTAAAGCATATTATGCACAAAGAATCGCGAAAAGAAAAAAAATTTTTTTCGAAGTTTGGAAACTTCCTTAGAATCACTTTTTTCCGTTCTTATTTGAGATAACTGGTTCTCTTTCATTATACTAGTTTGATAGCCTCAGAAAAGCATATTATGCGCAAAGAATCTCGAAAAGAAAAAATTTTTTTTTTGAAGTTTGAAAACTTCGTTTGAATCACTTTTTTTCCCTTCTTATTTGAGATAACTGGTTCTCTTTCAGTATACTAGTTTGATAGCCTCAATAAAGCATATTATGCCCAAAGAATCTCGAAAAGAAAAAAAAATTTTTTCGAAGTTTAGAAACTTCATTAGAATCACTTTTTTTCCGTTCTTATTTGAGATAACTGGTTCTCTTTCATTATACTACTTTGATAGCCTCAGTAAAGCATATTATGCACAAAGAATCTCGAAAAGAAAAAAAATTTTTTTCGAAGTTTGGATTCTTCGTTAGAATCAGTTTTTTTCCGTTCAAATTTGAGATAACTGGTTCTCATTCATTGTACTAATTTGAAAGCCTCAGTAAAGCATATTATGCGCAAAGAATCTGGAAAAGAAAAAAAATTTTTTTCGTAGATTGGAAACTTTGTTAGAATCACTTTTTTTCCGTTCTTATTTGAGATAACTGGTTCTCTTTCATTATACTAGTTTGATACCCTCAGGAAAGCATATTATGCGCAAAGAATCTCGAAAAGAAAAAAGTTTTTTTTCGATGTTTGGAAACTTCGTTTGAATCACTTTTTTTCCGTTCTTATTTAAGATAACTGGTTCTCTTTCATTATACTAGTTTGATAGCCTCATTAAAGCATATTATGCGCAAAGTATCTCGAAAAGAAAAAAAAATTTTTGCGAAATTTGGAAACTTCGTTAGAATCACTTTTTTTCCGTTCTTATTTGAAATAACTGGTTCCATTTCAGTATACTAGTTTGATAGCCTCAGTAAAGCATATTATGCGCAAAGAATCTCGAAAAGAAAAAAATTTTTTTTCCAAGTTTGGAAACTTCGTTAGAATCACTTTTTTTCCGTTCATATTTGAGATAACTGGTTCTCTTTCATTATACTACTTTGATAGCCTCAGTTAACCATATTATGCGCAAAGAATCTCGAAAAAAAAAATTTTTTTTCGAAGTTTTGAAACTTCGTTTGAATCACTTTTTTTCCGTTCTTATTTGAGATAACTGGTTCTCTTTCATTATACTAGTTTGATAGCCTCAGTAAAGCATATTATGCGCAAAGAATCTCGAAAAGAAAAAATTTTTTTTTCCAAGTTTGGAAACTTCGTTAGAATCACTTTTTTTCCGTTCTTATTTGAGATAACTGGTTCTCTTTCATTATACTAATTTGATAGCCTCAGAAAACCATATTATGCGCAAAGAATCTCGAAAAAAAGAAAATTTTTTTCGAAGTTTGGAAACTTCGTTTGAATCACTTTTTTTCCGTTCTTATTTGAGATAACTGGTTCTCTTTCATTATACTAGTTTGATAGCCTCAGTAAAGCATATTATGCACAAAGAATCGCGAAAAGAAAAAAAAATTTTTTCGAAGTTTGGAAACTTCATTAGAATCACTTTTTTTCCGTTCTTATTTGAGATAACTGGTTCTCTTTCATTATACTAGTTTGATAGCCTCAGTAAAGCATATTATGCGCAAAGAATCTGGAAAAGAAAAAAAAATTTTTTCCAAGTTTGGAAACTTCGTTTGAATCACTTTTTTTCCGTTCTTATTTGAGATAACTGGTTCTCTTTCATTATACTAGTTTGATAGCCTCAGTAAAGCATATTATGAACAAAGAATCGCGAAAAGAAAAAAAATTTTTTTCGAAGTTTGGAAACTTCATTAGAATCACTTTTTTTCCGTTCTTATTTGAGATATCTGGTTCTCTTTCATTATACTAGTTTGATAGCCTCAGTAAAGCATATTATGCACAAAGAATCGCGAAAAGAAAAAAAATTTTTTTCGAAGTTGGGAAACTTCATTAGAATCACTTTTTTTCCGTTCTTATTTGAGATAACTGGTTCTCTATCATTATACTAGTTTGCTAGCATCAGTAAAGCATATTATGCGCAAAGAATCTGGAAAAGAAAAAAAATTTTTTTCGAAGTTTGCAAACTTCGTTTGAATCACTTTTTTTCCGTTCTTATTTGAGATAACTGGTTCTCTTTCATTATAGTAGTTTGATAGCCTCAGAAAAGCATATTATGCACAAAGAATCTCGAAAACAAAAAAATTTTTTTTCCAAGTTTGGAAACTTCGTTTGAATCACTTTTTTTCCGTTCTTATTTGAGATAACTGGTTCTCTTTCATTACACTAGTTTGATAGCCTCAGTAAAGCATATTATGCACAAAGAATCGCGAAACGAAAAAAAAAATATTTTTTTCGAAGTGTGGAAACTTCATTAGAATCACTTTTTTTCCGTTCTTATTTCAGATAACTGGTTCTCTTTCATTATACTAGTTTGGTAGCCTCAGTAAAGCATATTATGCGCAAAGAATCTGGAAAAGAAAAAAAATTTTTTTCGAAGTTTGGAAACTTCGTTTGAATTACTTTTTTTCCGTTCTTATTTGAGATAACTGGTTCTCTTTCATTATACTAGTTTGATAGCGTCAGAAAAGCATATTATGCTCAAAGAATCTCGAAAAGAAAAAAATTTTTTTTCGAAGTTTGGAAACTTCGTTTGAATCACTTTTTTTCCGTTCTTATTTGAGATAACTGGTTCTCTTTCATTTTACTAGTTTGATAGCCTCAATAAAGCATATTATGCCCAAAGAATCTCGAAAAGAAAAAAAAATTTTTTCGAAGTTTAGAAACTTCATTAGAATCACTTTTTTTCCGTTCTTATATGAGATAACTGGTTCTCTTTCATTATACTAGTTTGATAGCCTCAGTAAAGCATATTATCCGCAAAGAATCTCGAAAAGAAAAAAATTTTTTTTCGAAGTTTGGAAACGTCGTTTGAATCACTTTTTTCCGTTCTTATTTGAGATTACTGGTTCTCTTTCATTATACTAGTTTGATAGCCTCAGAAAAGCATATTATGCACAAAGAATCTCGAAAAGAAAAAAATTTTTTTTCGAAGTTTGGAAACTTCGTTTGAATCACTTTTTTTCCGTTCTTATTCGAGATAACTGGTTCTCTTTCATTATACTATTTTGATAGCCTCAGTAAAGCATATTATGCGCAAAGAATCACGAAAAGAAAAAAATTTTTTTTCCAAGTTTGGAAACTTCGTTAGAATCACTTTTTTTCCGTTCTTATTTGAGATAACTGGTTCTCTTTCATTATACTACTTTGATAGCCTCAGTAAAGCATATTATGCACAAAGAATCTCGAAAAGAAAAAAAATTTTTTTCGAAGTTTGGATTCTTCGTTAGAATCAGTTTTTTTCCGTTCAAATTTGAGATAACTGGTTCTCATTCATTGTACTAATTTGAAAGCCTCAGTAAAGCATATTATACGCAAAGAATCTGGAAAAGAAAAAAAATTTTTTTCGTAGTTTGGAAACTTCGTTAGAATCACTTTTTTTCCGTTCTTATTTGAGATAACTGGTTCTCTTTCATTATACTAGTTTGATACCCTCAGGAAAGCATATTATGCGCAAAGAATCTCGAAAAGAAAAAAGTTTTTTTTCGATGTTTGGAAACTTCGTTTGAATCACTTTTTTTCCGTTCTTATTTAAGATAACTGGTTCTCTTTCATTATACTAGTTTGATAGCCTCATTAAAGCATATTATGCGCAAAGTATCTCGAAAAGAAAAAAAAATTTTTGCGAAATTTGGAAACTTCGTTAGAATCACTTTTTTTCCGTTCTTATTTGAAATAACTGGTTCTCTTTCAGTATACTAGTTTGATAGCCTCAGTAAAGCATATTATGCGCAAAGAATCTCGAAAAGAAAAAAATTTTTTTTCCAAGTTTGGAAACTTCGTTAGAATCACTTTTTTTCCGTTCTTATTTGAGATAACTGGTTCTCTTTCATTATACTACTTTGATAGCCTCAGAAAACCATATTATGCGCAAAGAATCTCGAAAAAAAAAATTTTTTTTCGAAGTTTTGAAACTTCGTTTGAATCACTTTTTTTCCGTTCTTATTTGAGATAACTGGTTCTCTTTCATTATACTAGTTTGAAAGCCTCAGTAAAGCATATTATGCGCAAAGAATCTCGAAAAGAAAAAATTTTTTTTTCCAAGTTTGGAAACTTCGTTAGAATCACTTTTTTTCCGTTCTTATTTGAGATAACTGGTTCTCTTTCATTATACTAATTTGATAGCCTCAGAAAACCATATTATGCGCAAAGAATCTCGAAAAAAAGAAAATTTTTTTCGAAGTTTGGAAACTTCGTTTGAATCACTTTTTTTCCGTTCTTATTTGAGATAACTGGTTCTCTTTCATTATACTAGTTTAATAGCCTCAGTAAAGCATATTATGCACAAAGAATCGCGAAAAGAAAAAAAATTTTTTTCGAAGTTTGGAAACTTCATTAGAATCACTTTTTTTCCGTTCTTATTTGAGATAACTGGTTCTCTTTCATTATACTAGTTTGATAGCCTCAGTAAAGCATATTATGCGCAAAGAATCTGGAAAAGAAAAAAAAATGTTTTCCAAGTTTGGAAACTTCGTTAGAATCACTTTTTTTCCGTTCTTATTTGAGATAACTTGTTCTCTTTCATTATACTAGTTTGATAGCCTCAGTAAAGCATATTACGCGCAAAGAATCTCGAAAAGAAAAAATTTTTTTTTCCAAGTTTGGAAACTTCGTTAGAATCACTTTTTTTCCGTTCTTATTTGAGATAACTGGTTCTCTTTCATTATACTACTTTGATAGCCTCAGAAAACCATTTATGCGCAAAGAATCTCGAAAAGAAAAAAATTTTTTTCGAAGTTTGGAAACTTCGTTTGAATCACTTTTTTTCCGTTCTTATTTGAGATAACTGGTTCTCTTTCATTATACCAGTTTGATAACCTCAGTAAAGCATATTATGCACAAAGAATCGCGAAAAGAAAAAAAATTTTTTTCCAAATTTGGAAACTTCATTAGAATCACTTTTTTTCCGTTCTTATTTGAGATAACTGGTTCTCTTTCATTATACAAGTTTGGTAACCTCAGTAAATTATGCGCAAAGAATCTGGAAAAGAAAAAAAATTTTTTTCGAAGTTTGGAAACTTCGTTTGAATCACTTTTTTTCCGTTCTTATTTGAGATAACTGGTTCTCTTTCATTATAATAGTTTGATAGCCTCAGAAAAGCATATTATACGCAAAGAATCTCGAAAAGAAAAAAATTTTTTTTCGAAGTTTGGAAACTTCGTTTGAATCACTTTTTTTCCGTTCTTATTTGAGATAACTGGTTCTCTTTCATTATACTACTTTGATAGCCTCAGAAAAGCATATTATGCGCAAAGAATCTCTAAAAGAAAAAAATTTTTTTTCGAAGTTTGGAAACTTCCTTTGAATCACTTTTTTTCCGTTCTTATTTGAGATAACTGGTTCTCTTTCATTATACTAGTTTGATAGCCTCAATAAAGCATATTATGCCCAAAGAATCTCGAAAAGAAAAAAATTTTTTTTCGAAGTTTGGAAACTTCGTTTGAATCAATTTTTTTCCGTTCTTATTTGAGATAACTGGTTTTCTTTCATTACACTAGTTTGATAGCCTCAGTAAAGCATATTATGCACAAAGAATCGCGAAAAGAAAAAAAATTTTTTTCGAAGTTTGGAAACTTCATTAGAATCACTTTTTTTCCGTTCTTATTTGAGATAACTGGTTCTCTTTCATTATACTAGTTTGGTAGCCTCAGTAAAGCATATTATGCGCAAAGAATCTGGAAAAGAAAAAAAATTTTTTTCGAAGTTTGGAAACTTCGTTTGAATCACTATTTTTCCGTTCTTATTTGAGATAACTGGTTCTCTTTCATTATACTAGTTTGATAGCCTCAGAAAAGCATATTATGCGCAAAGAATCTCGAAAAGAAAAAAAATTTTTTTTCGAAGTTTGGAAACTTCGTTTGAACCACTTTTTTTCCGTTCTTATTTGAGATAACTTGTTCTCTTTCATTATACTAGTTTGATAGCCTCAGTAAAGCATATTATGCGCAAAGAATCTCGAAAAGAAAAAATTTTTTTTTCCAAGTTTGGAAACTTCGTTAGAATCACTTTTTTTCCGTTCTTATTTGAGATAACTGGTTCTCTTTCATTATACTACTTTGATAGCCTCAGAAAACCATTTATGCGCAAAGAATCTCGAAAAGAAAAAAATTTTTTTCGAAGTTTGGAAACTTCGTTTGAATCACTTTTTTTCCGTTCTTATTTGAGATAACTGGTTCTCTTTCATTATACCAGTTTGATAACCTCAGTAAAGCATATTATGCACAAAGAATCGCGAAAAGAAAAAAAATTTTTTTCCAAGTTTGGAAACTTCATTAGAATCACTTTTTTTCCGTTCTTATTTGAGATAACTGGTTCTCTTTCATTATACTAGTTTGGTAACCTCAGTAAATTATGCGCAAAGAATCTGGAAAAGAAAAAAAATTTTTTTCGAAGTTTGGAAACTTCGTTTGAATCACTTTTTTTCCGTTCTTATTTGAGATAACTGGTTCTCTTTCATTATAATAGTTTGATAGCCTCAGAAAAGCATATTATACGCAAAGAATCTCGAAAAGAAAAAAATTTTTTTTCGAAGTTTGGAAACTTCGTTTGAATCACTTTTTTTCCGTTCTTATTTGAGATAACTGGTTCTCTTTCATTATACTACTTTGATAGCCTCAGAAAAGCATATTATGCGCAAAGAATCTCTAAAAGAAAAAAATTTTTTTTCGAAGTTTGGAAACTTCCTTTGAATCACTTTTTTTCCGTTCTTATTTGAGATAACTGGTTCTCTTTCATTATACTAGTTTGATAGCCTCAATAAAGCATATTATGCCCAAAGAATCTCGAAAAGAAAAAAATTTTTTTTCGAAGTTTGGAAACTTCGTTTGAATCAATTTTTTTCCGTTCTTATTTGAGATAACTGGTTTTCTTTCATTACACTAGTTTGATAGCCTCAGTAAAGCATATTATGCACAAAGAATCGCGAAAAGAAAAAAAATTTTTTTCGAAGTTTGGAAATTTCATTAGAATCACTTTTTTTCCGTTCTTATTTGAGATAACTGGTTCTCTTTCATTATACTAGTTTGGTAGCCTCAGTAAAGCGCAAAGAATCTGGAAAAGAAAAAAAATTTTTTTCGAAGTTTGGAAACTTCGTTTGAATCACTTTTTTTCCGTTCTTATTTGAGATAACTGGTTCTCTTTCATTATACTAGTTTGATAGCCTCAGAAAAGCATATTATGCGCAAAGAATCTCGAAAAGAAAAAAATTTTTTTTCGAAGTTTGGAAACTTCGTTTGAACCACTTTTTTTCCGTTCTTATTTGAGATAACTGGTTCTCTTTCATTATACTAGTTTGATACCCTCAGGAAAGCATATTATGCGCAAAGAATCTGGAAAAGAAAAAAAATTTTTTTCGAAGTTTGGAAACGTCGTTTCAATCACTTTTTTCCGTTCTTATTTGAGATTACTGGTTCTCTTTCATTATAGTAGTTTGATAGCCTCAGAAAAGCATAAGAATCTCGAAAAGCAAAAAATTTTTTTTCGAAATTTGGAAACGTCGTTTGAATCACTTTTTTCCGTTCTTATTTGAGATTACTGGTTCTCTTTCATTATACTAGTTTTATAGCCTCAGAAAAGCATATTATGCACCAAGAATCTCGAAAAGAAAAAAATTTTTTTTCGAAGTTTGGACACTTCGTTTGAATCACTTTTTTTCCGTTCTTATTTGAGATAACTGGTTCTCTTTCATTATACTAGTTTGATAGCCTCAGTAAAGGATATTATGCACAAAGAATCGCGAAAAGAAAAAAAATTTTTTTCGTAGTTTGGAAACTTCATTAGAATCACTTTTTTTCCGTTCTTATTTGAGATAACTGGTTCTCTTTCATTATACTAGTTTGATAGCCTCAGTAAAGCATATTATGCGCAAAGAATCTGGAAAAGAAAAAAAATTTTTTTCGAAGTTTGGAAACGTCGTTTGAATCACTTTTTTCCGTTCTTAATTGAGATTACTGGTTCTCTTTCATTATAGTAGTTTGATAGCCTCAGAAAAGCATATTATGCACAAAGAATCTCGAAAAGAAAAAATTTTTTTTTCGAAGTTTGGAAACGTCGTTTGAATCACTTTTTTCCGTTCTTATTTGAGATTACTGGTTCTCTTTCATTATACTAGTTTGATAGCCTCAGAAAAGCATATTATGCACAAAGAATCTCGAAAAGAAAAAAATTTTTTTTCGAAGTTTGGAAACTTCGTTTGAATCACTTTTTTTCCGTTCTTATTTGAGATAACTGGTTCTCTTTCATTACACTAGTTTGATAGCCTCAGTAAAGCATATTATGCACAAAGAATCGCGAAAAGAAAAAAAATTTTTTTCGAAGTTTGGAAACTTCCTTAGAATCACTTTTTTCCGTTCTTATTTGAGATAACTGGTTCTCTTTCATTATACTAGTTTGATAGCCTCAAAAAAGCATATTATGCGCAAAGAATCTCGAAAAGAAAAAAATTTTTTTTCGAAGTTTGAAAACTTCGTTTGAATCACTTTTTTTCCCTTCTTATTTGAGATAACAGGTTCTCTTTCATTATACTAGTTTGATAGCCTCAATAAAGCATATTATGCCCAAAGAATCTCGAAAAGAAAAAAAAATTTTTTCGAAGTTTAGAAACTTCATTAGAATCACTTTTTTTCCGTTCTTATTTGAGATAACTGGTTCTCTTTCATTATACCAGTTTGATAGCCTCATTAAAGCATATTATGCCCAAAGAATCTCGAAAAGAAAAAAAATTTTTTTCGAAGTTTGGAAACTTCATTAGAATCACTTTTTTTCCGTTCTTATTTGAGATAACTGGTTCTCTTTCATTATACTAGTTTGATAGCCTCAGTAAAGCATATTATGCGCAAAGAATCTGGAAAAGAAAAAAAAATGTTTTCCAAGTTTGGAAACTTCGTTAGAATCACTTTTTTTCCGTTCTTATTTGAGATAACTTGTTCTCTTTCATTATACTAGTTTGATAGCCTCAGTAAAGCATATTATGCGCAAAGAATCTCGAAAAGAAAAAATTTTTTTTTCCAAGTTTGGAAACTTCGTTAGAATCACTTTTTTTCCGTTCTTATTTGAGATAACTGGTTCTCTTTCATTATACTACTTTGATAGCCTCAGAAAACCATTTATGCGCAAAGAATCTCGAAAAGAAAAAAATTTTTTTCGAAGTTTGGAAACTTCGTTTGAATCACTTTTTTTCCGTTCTTATTTGAGATAACTGGTTCTCTTTCATTATACTAGTTTGATAGCCTCAGTAAAGCATATTATGCACAAAGAATCGCGAAAAGAAAAAAATTTTTTTTCCAAGTTTGGAAACTTCATTAGAATCACTTTTTTTCCGTTCTTATTTGAGATAACTGGTTCTCTTTCATTATACTAGTTTGGTAACCTCAGTAAATTATGCGCAAAGAATCTGGAAAAGAAAAAAAATTTTTTTCGAAGTTTGGAAACTTCGTTTGAATCACTTTTTTTCCGTTCTTATTTGAGATAACTGGTTCTCTTTCATTATAATAGTTTGATAGCCTCAGAAAAGCATATTATACGCAAAGAATCTCGAAAAGAAAAAAATTATTTTTCGAAGTTTGGAAACTTCGTTTGAATCACTTTTTTTCCGTTCTTATTTGAGATAACTGGTTCTCTTTCATTATACTACTTTGATAGCCTCAGAAAAGCATATTATGCGCAAAGAATCTCTAAAAGAAAAAAATTTTTTTTCGAAGTTTGGAAACTTCCTTTGAATCACTTTTTTTCCGTTCTTATTTGAGATAACTGGTTCTCTTTCATTATACTAGTTTGATAGCCTCAATAAAGCATATTATGCCCAAAGAATCTCGAAAAGAAAAAAATTTTTTTTCGAAGTTTGGAAACTTCGTTTGAATCAATTTTTTTCCGTTCTTATTTGAGATAACTGGTTTTCTTTCATTACACTAGTTTGATAGCCTCAGTAAAGCATATTATGCACAAAGAATCGCGAAAAGAAAAAAAATTTTTTTCGAAGTTTGGAAACTTCATTAGAATCACTTTTTTTCCGTTCTTATTTGAGATAACTGGTTCTCTTTCATTATACTAGTTTGGTAGCCTCAGTAAAGCATATTATGCGCAAAGAATCTGGAAAAGAAAAAAAATTTTTTTCGAAGTTTGGAAACTTCGTTTGAATCACTATTTTTCCGTTCTTATTTGAGATAACTGGTTCTCTTTCATTATACTAGTTTGATAGCCTCAGAAAAGCATATTATGCGCAAAGAATCTCGAAAAGAAAAAAATTTTTTTTCGAAGTTTGGAAACTTCGTTTGAACCACTTTTTTTCCGTTCTTATTTGAGATAACTTGTTCTCTTTCATTATACTAGTTTGATAGCCTCAGTAAAGCATATTATGCGCAAAGAATCTCGAAAAGAAAAAATTTTTTTTTCCAAGTTTGGAAACTTCGTTAGAATCACTTTTTTTCCGTTCTTATTTGAGATAACTGGTTCTCTTTCATTATACTACTTTGATAGCCTCAGAAAACCATTTATGCGCAAAGAATCTCGAAAAGAAAAAAATTTTTTTCGAAGTTTGGAAACTTCGTTTGAATCACTTTTTTTCCGTTCTTATTTGAGATAACTGGTTCTCTTTCATTATACCAGTTTGATAACCTCAGTAAAGCATATTATGCACAAAGAATCGCGAAAAGAAAAAAAATTTTTTTCCAAGTTTGGAAACTTCATTAGAATCACTTTTTTTCCGTTCTTATTTGAGATAACTGGTTCTCTTTCATTATACTAGTTTGGTAACCTCAGTAAATTATGCGCAAAGAATCTGGAAAAGAAAAAAAATTTTTTTCGAAGTTTGGAAACTTCGTTTGAATCACTTTTTTTTCCGTTCTTATTTGAGATAACTGGTTCTCTTTCATTATACTAGTTTGATAGCCTCAGAAAAGCATATTATGCGCAAAGAATCTCGAAAAGAAAAAAATTTTTTTTCGAATTTTGGAAACTTCGTTTGAACCACTTTTTTTCCGTTCTTATTTGAGATAACTGGTTCTCTTTCATTATACTAGTTTGATACCCTCAGGAAAGCATATTATGCGCAAAGAATCTGGAAAAGAAAAAAAATTTTTTTCGAAGTTTGGAAACGTCGTTTCAATCACTTTTTTCCGTTCTTATTTGAGATTACTGGTTCTCTTTCATTATAGTAGTTTGATAGCCTCAGAAAAGCATAAGAATCTCGAAAAGCAAAAAATTTTTTTTCGAAGTTTGGAAACGTCGTTTGAATCACTTTTTTCCGTTCTTATTTGAGATTACTGGTTCTCTTTCATTATACTAGTTTTATAGCCTCAGAAAAGCATATTATGCACCAAGAATCTCGAAAAGAAAAAAAATTTTTTTCGAAGTTTGGACACTTCGTTTGAATCACTTTTTTTCCGTTCTTATTTGAGATAACTGGTTCTCTTTCATTATACTAGTTTGATAGCCTCAGTAAAGGATATTATGCACAAAGAATCGCGAAAAGAAAAAAAATTTTTTTCGTAGTTTGGAAACTTCATTAGAATCACTTTTTTTCCGTTCTTATTTGAGATAACTGGTTCTATTTCATTATACTAGTTTGATAGCCTCAGTAAAGCATATTATGCGCAAAGAATCTGGAAAAGAAAAAAAATTTTTTTCGAAGTTTGGAAACGTCGTTTGAATCACTTTTTTCCGTTCTTATTTGAGATTACTGGTTCTCTTTCATTATACTAGTTTGATAGCCTCAGAAAAGCATATTATGCACAAAGAATCTCGAAAAGAAAAAAATTTTTTTTCGAAGTTTGGAAACTTCGTTTGAATCACTTTTTTTCCGTTCTTATTTGAGATAACTGGTTCTCTTTCATTACACTAGTTTGATAGCCTCAGTAAAGCATATTATGCACAAAGAATCTCGAAAAGAAAAAAAATTTTTTTCGAAGTTTGGAAACTTCCTTAGAATCACTTTTTTCCGTTCTTATTTGAGATAACTGGTTCTCTTTCATTATACTAGTTTGATAGCCTCAAAAAAGCATATTATGCGCAAAGAATCTCGAAAAGAAAAAAATTTTTTTTCGAAGTTTGAAAACTTCGTTTGAATCACTTTTTTTCCCTTCTTATTTGAGATAACAGGTTCTCTTTCATTATACTAGTTTGATAGCCTCAATAAAGCATATTATGCCCAAAGAATCTCGAAAAGAAAAAAAAAATTTTTCGAAGTTTAGAAACTTCATTAGAATCACTTTTTTTCCGTTCTTATTTGAGATAACTGGTTCTCTTTCATTATACTAGTTCGATAGCTTCAGTAAAGCATATTATGCACAAAGAATCGCGAAAAGAAAAAAAATTTTTTTCGAAGTTTGGAAACTTCATTAGAATCACTTTTTTTCCGTTCTTATTTGAGATAACTGGTTCTCTTTCATTATACTAGTTTGATAGCCTCAGTAAAGCATATTATGCGCAAAGAATCTGGAAAAGAAAAAAAAATGTTTTCCAAGTTTGGAAACTTCGTTTGAATCACTTTTTTTCCGTTCTTATTTGAGATAACTTGTTCTCTTTCATTATACTAGTTTGATAGCCTCAGTAAAGCATATTATGCGCAAAGAATCTCGAAAAGAAAAAATTTTTTTTTCCAAGTTTGGAAACTTCGTTAGAATCACTTTTTTTCCGTTCTTATTTGAGATAACTGGTTCTCTTTCATTATACTACTTTGATAGCCTCAGAAAACCATTTATGCGCAAAGAATCTCGAAAAGAAAAAAATTTTTTTCGAAGTTTGGAAACTTCGTTTGAATCACTTTTTTTCCGTTCTTATTTGAGATAACTGGTTCTCTTTCATTATACTAGTTTGATAGCCTCAGTAAAGCATATTATGCACAAAGAATCGCGAAAAGAAAAAAATTTTTTTTCCAAGTTTGGAAACTTCATTAGAATCACTTTTTTTCCGTTCTTATTTGAGATAACTGGTTCTCTTTCATTATACTAGTTTGGTAACCTCAGTAAATTATGCGCAAAGAATCTGGAAAAGAAAAAAATTTTTTTTCGAAGTTTGGAAACTTCGTTTGAATCACTTTTTTTCCGTTCTTATTTGAGATAACTGGTTCTCTTTCATTATAATAGTTTGATAGCCTCAGAAAAGCATATTATACGCAAAGAATCTCGAAAAGAAAAAAATTATTTTTCGAAGTTTGGAAACTTCGTTTGAATCACTTTTTTTCCGTTCTTATTTGAGATAACTGGTTCTCTTTCATTATACTACTTTGATAGCCTCAGAAAAGCATATTATGCGCAAAGAATCTCTAAAAGAAAAAAATTTTTTTTCGAAGTTTGGAAACTTCCTTTGAATCACTTTTTTTCCGTTCTTATTTGAGATAACTGGTTCTCTTTCATTATACTAGTTTGATAGCCTCAATAAAGCATATTATGCCCAAAGAATCTCGAAAAGAAAAAAATTTTTTTTCGAAGTTTGGAAACTTCGTTTGAATCAATTTTTTTCCGTTCTTATTTGAGATAACTGGTTTTCTTTCATTACACTAGTTTGATAGCCTCAGTAAAGCATATTATGCACAAAGAATCGCGAAAAGAAAAAAAATTTTTTTCGAAGTTTGGAAACTTCATTAGAATCACTTTTTTTCCGTTCTTGTTTGAGATAACTGGTTCTCTTTCATTATACTAGTTTGGTAGCCTCAGTAAAGCATATTATGCGCAAAGTATCTGGAAAAGAAAAAAAATTTTTTTCGAAGTTTGGAAACTTCGTTTGAATCACTTTTTTTCCGTTCTTATTTGAGATAACTGGTTCTCTTTTATTATACTAGTTTGATAGCCTCAGAAAAGCATATTATGCGCAAAGAATCTCGAAAAGAAAAAAATTTTTTTTCGAAGTTTGGAAACTTCGTTTGAACCACTTTTTTTCCGTTCTTATTTGAGATAACTGGTTCTCTTTCATTATACTAGTTTGATACCCTCAGGAAAGCATATTATGCGCAAAGAATCTGGAAAGGAAAAAAATTTTTTTTCGAAGTTTGGAAACGTCGTTTGAATCACTTTTTTCCGTTCTTATTTGAGATTACTGGTTCTCTTTCATTATAGTAGTTTGATAGCCTCAGAAAAGCATAAGAATCTCGAAAAGAAAAAAAATTTTTTTCGAAGTTTGGAAACGTCGTTTGAATCACTTTTTTCCGTTCTTATTTGAGATTACTGGTTCTCTTTCATTATACTAGTTTTATAGCCTCAGAAAAGCATATTATGCACCAAGAATCTCGAAAAGAAAAAAATTTTTTTTCGAAGTTTGGACACTTCGTTTGAATCACTTTTTTTCCGTTCTTATTTCAGATAACTGATTCTCTTTCATTATACTAATTTGATAGCCTCAGTAAAGGATATTATGCACAAAGAATCGCGAAAAGAAAAAGAATTTTTTTCGTAGTTTGGAAACTTCATTAGAATCACTTTTTTTCCGTTCTTATTTCAGATAACTGGTTCTCTTTCATTATACTAGTTTGATAGCCTCAGTAAAGCATATTATGCGCAAAGAATCTGGAAAAGAAAAAAAATTTTTTTCGAAGTTTGGAAACGTCGTTTGAATCACTTTTTTCCGTTCTTAATTGAGATTACTGGTTCTCTTTCATTATAGTAGTTTGATAGCCTCAGAAAAGCATATTATGCACAAAGAATCTCGAAAAGAAAAAAATTTTTTTTCGAAGTTTGGAAACGTCGTTTGAATCACTTTTTTCCGTTCTTATTTGAGATAACTGGTTCTCTTTCATTATACTATTTTGATAGCCTCAGTAAAGCATATTATGCGCAAAGAATCTGGAAAAGAAAAAAAAATGTTTTCCAAGTTTGGAAACTTCGTTAGAATCACTTTTTTTCCGTTCTTATTTGAGATAACTTGTTCTCTTTCATTATACTAGTTTGATAGCCTCAGTAAAGCATATTATGCGCAAAGAATCTCGAAAAGAAAAAATTTTTTTTTCCAAGTTTGGAAACTTCGTTAGAATCACTTTTTTTCCGTTCTTATTTGAGATAACTGGTTCTCTTTCATTATACTACTTTGATAGCCTCAGAAAACCATTTATGCGCAAAGAATCTCGAAAAGAAAAAAATTTTTTTCGAAGTTTGGAAACTTCGTTTGAATCACTTTTTTTCCGTTCTTATTTGAGATAACTGGTTCTCTTTCATTATACTAGTTTGATAGCCTCAGTAAAGCATATTATGCACAAAGAATCGCGAAAAGAAAAAAAAATTATTTCCAAGTTTGGAAACTTCATTAGAATCACTTTTTTTCCGTTCTTATTTGAGATAACTGGTTCTCTTTCATTATACTAGTTTGGTAACCTCAGTAAATTATGCGCAAAGAATCTGGAAAAGAAAAAAAAATTTTTTCGAAGTTTGGAAACTTCGTTTGAATCACTTTTTTTCCGTTCTTATTTGAGATAACTGGTTCTCTTTCATTATAATAGTTTGATAGCCTCAGAAAAGCATATTATACGCAAAGAATCTCGAAAAGAAAAAAATTTTTTTTCGAAGTTTGGAAACTTCGTTTGAATCACTTTTTTTCCGTTCTTATTTGAGATAACTGGTTCTCTTTCATTATACTACTTTGATAGCCTCAGAAAAGCATATTATGCGCAAAGAATCTCTAAAAGAAAAAAATTTTTTTTCGAAGTTTGGAAACTTCCTTTGAATCACTTTTTTTCCGTTCTTATTTGAGATAACTGGTTCTCTTTCATTATACTAGTTTGATAGCCTCAATAAAGCATATTATGCCCAAAGAATCTCGAAAAGAAAAAAATTTTTTTTCGAAGTTTGGAAACTTCGTTTGAATCAATTTTTTTCCGTTCTTATTTGAGATAACTGGTTTTCTTTCATTACACTAGTTTGATAGCCTCAGTAAAGCATATTATGCACAAAGAATCGCGAAAAGAAAAAAAATTTTTTTCGAAGTTTGGAAACTTCATTAGAATCCCTTTTTTTCCGTTCTTATTTGAGATAACTGGTTCTCTTTCATTATACTAGTTTGGTAGCCTCAGTAAACCATATTATGCGCAAAGAATCTGGAAAAGAAAAAAAATTTTTTTCGAAGTTTGGAAACTTCGTTTGAATCACTTTTTTTCCGTTCTTATTTGAGATAACTGGTTCTCTTTCATTATACTAGTTTGATAGCCTCAGAAAAGCATATTATGCGCAAAAAAATCTCGAAAAGAAAAAAATTTTTTTTCGAAGTTTGGAAACTTCGTTTGAACCACTTTTTTTCCGTTCTTATTTGAGATAACTGGTTCTCTTTCATTATACTAGTTTGATACCCTCAGGAAAGCATATTATGCGCAAAGAATCTGGAAAGGAAAAAAAATTTTTTTCGAAGTTTGGAAACGTCGTTTGAATCACTTTTTTCCGTTCTTATTTGAGATTACTGGTTCTCTTTCATTATAGTAGTTTGATAGCCTCAGAAAAGCATAAGAATCTCGAAAAGAAAAAAAAATTTTTTCGAAGTTTGGAAACGTCGTTTGAATCACTTTTTTCCGTTCTTATTTGAGATTACTGGTTCTCTTTCATTATACTAGTTTTATAGCCTCAGAAAAGCATATTATGCACCAAGAATCTCTAAAAGAGAAAAATTTTTTTTCGAAGTTTGGACACTTCGTTTGAATCACTTTTTTTCCGTTCTTATTTGAGATAACTGGTTCTCTTTCATTATACTAGTTTGATAGCCTCAGTAAAGGATATTATGCACAAAGAATCGCGAAAAGAAAAAAAATTTTTTTCGTAGTTTGGAAACTTCATTAGAATCACTTTTTTTCCGTTCTTATTTCAGATAACTGGTTCTCTTTCATTATACTAGTTTGATAGCCTCAGTAAAGCATATTATGCGCAAAGAATCTGGAAAAGAAAAAAAATTTTTTTCGAAGTTTGGAAACGTCGTTTGAATCACTTTTTTCCGTTCTTAATTGAGATTACTGGTTCTCTTTCATTATAGTAGTTTGATAGCCTCAGAAAAGCATATTATGCACAAAGAATCTCGAAAAGAAAAAAATTTTTTTTCGAAGTTTGGAAACGTCGTTTGAATCACTTTTTTCCGTTCTTATTTGAGATTACTGGTTCTCTTTCATTATACTAGTTTGATAGCCTCAGAAAAGCATATTATGCACAAAGAATCTCGAAAAGAAAAAAATTTTTTTTCGAAGTTTGGAAACTTCGTTTGAATCACTTTTTTTCCGTTCTTATTTGAGATAACTGGTTCTCTTTCATTACACTAGTTTGATAGCCTCAGTAAAGCATATTATGCACAAAGAATCGCGAAAAGAAAAAAAATTTTTTTCGAAGTTTGGAAACTTCCTTAGAATCACTTTTTTCCGTTCTTATTTGAGATAACTGGTTCTCTTTCATTATACTAGTTTGATAGCCTCAGAAAAGCATATTATGCGCAAAGAATCTCGAAAAGAAAAAAATTTTTTTTCGAAGTTTGAAAACTTCGTTTGAATCACTTTTTTTCCCTTCTTATTTGAGATAACTGGTTCTCTTTCATTATACTAGTTTGATAGCCTCAATAAAGCATATTATGCCCAAAGAATCTCGAAAAGAAAAAAAAATTTTTTCGAAGTTTAGAAACTTCATTAGAATCACTTTTTTTCCGTTCTTATTTGAGATAACTGGTTCTCTTTCATTATACTAGTTTGATAGCCTCAGTAAAGCATATTATGCACAAAGAATCGCGAAAAGAAAAAAAATTTTTTTCGAAGTTTGGAAACTTCGTTTGAATCACTTTTTTTCCGTTCTTATTTGAGATAACTGGTTCTCTTTCATTATACTAGTTTGATAGCCTCAGTAAAGCATATTATGCACAAAGAATCGCGAAAAGAAAAAAAATTTTTTTCGAAGTTTGGAAACTTCATTAGAATCACTTTTTTTCCGTTCTTATTTGAGATAACTGGTTCTCTTTCATTATACTAATGGATAGCCTCAGTAAAGCATATTATGCACAAAGAATCTCGAAAAGAAAAAAAAATTTTTTCGAAGTTTGGATTCTTCGTTAGAATCAGTTTTTTTCCGTTCAAATTTGAGATAACTGGTTCTCATTCATTGTACTAATTTGAAAGCCTCAGTAAAGCATATTATGCGCAAAGAATCTGGAAAAGAAAAAAATTTTTTTCGTAGTTTGGAAACTTCGTTAGAATAACTTTTTTTCCGTTCTTATTTGAGATAACTGGTTCTCTTTCATTATACTATTTTGATACCCTCAGGAAAGCATATTATGGGCAAAGAATCTCGAAAAGAAAAAAGATTTTTTTCGATGTTTGGAAACTTCGTTTGAATCACTTTTTTTCCGTTCTTATTTAAGATAACTGGTTCTCTTTCATTATACTAGTTTGATAGCCTCATTAAAGCATATTATGCGCAAAGAATCTCGAAAAGAAAAAAAAATTTTTGCGAAATTTGGAAACTTCGTTAGAATCACTTTTTTTCCGTTCTTATTTGAAATAACTGGTTCTTATTCAGTATACTAGTTTGATAGCCTCAGTAAAGCATATTATGCGCAAAGAATCTCGAAAAGAAAAAAATTTTTTTTCCAAGTTTGGAAACTTCGTTAGAATCACTTTTTTTCCGTTCTTAATTGAGATAACTGGTTCTCTTTCATTATACTAGTTTGATAGCCTCAATAAAGCATATTATGCCCAAAGAATCTCGAAAAGAAAAAAATTTTTTTTCGAAGTTTGGAAACTTCGTTTGAATCAATTTTTTTCCGTTCTTAATTGAGATAACTGGTTTTCTTTCATTACACTAGTTTGATAGCCTCAGTAAAGCATATTATGCACAAAGAATCGCGAAAAGAAAAAAAATTTTTTTCGAAGTTTGGAAACTTCATTAGAATCACTTTTTTTCCGTTCTTATTTGAGATAACTGGTTCTCATGCATTATACTAGTTTGGTAGCCTCAGTAAAGCATATTATGCGCAAAGAATCTGGAAAAGAATAAATTTTTTTCGAAGTTTGGAAACTTCGTTTGAATCACTTTTTTTCCGTTCTTATTTGAGATAACTGGTTCTCTTTCATTATACTAGTTTGATAGCCTCAGAAAAGCATATTATGCGCAAAGAATCTCGAAAAGAAAAAAATTTTTTTTCGAAGTTTGGAAACTTCGTTTGAACCACTTTTTTTCCGTTCTTATTTGAGATAACTGGTTCTCTTTCATTATACTAGTTTGATACCCTCAGGAAAGCATATTATGCGCAAAGAATCTCGAAAAGAAAAAAAATTTTTTTCGAAGTTTGGAAACGTCGTTTGAATCACTTTTTTCCGTTCTTATTTGAGATTACTGGTTCTCTTTCATTATAGTAGTTTGATAGCCTCAGAAAAGCATAAGAATCTCGAAAAGAAAAAAATTTTTTTTCGAAGTTTGGAAACGTCGTTTGAATCACTTTATTCCGTTCTTATTTGAGATTACTGGTTCTCTTTCATTATACTAGTTTTATAGCCTCAGAAAAGCATATTATGCACCAAGAATCTCGAAAAGAAAAAAATTTTTTTTCGAAGTTTGGACACTTCGTTTGAATCACTTTTTTTCCGTTCTTATTTGAGAGAACTGGTTCTCTTTCATTATACTAGTTTGATAGCCTCAGTAAAGCATATTATGCACAAAGAATCGCGAAAAGAAAAAAAATTTTTTTCGAAGTTTGGAAACTTCCTTAGAATCACTTTTTTTCCGTTCTTATTTGAGATAACTGGTTCTCTTTCATTATACTAGTTTGATAGCCTCAGTAAAGCATATTATGCGCAAAGAATCTGGAAAAGAAAAAAAAAATTTTTCGAAGTTTGGAAACGTCGTTTGAATCACTTTTTTCCGTTCTTATTTGAGATTACTGGTTCTCTTTCATTATAGTAGTTTGATAGCCTCAGAAAAGCATATTATGCACAAAGAATCTCGAAAAGAAAAAAAATTTCTTTCGAAGTTTGGAAACTTCCTTAGAATCACTTTTTTTCCGTTCTTATTTCAGATAACTGGTTCTCTTACATTATACTAGTTTGGTAGCCTCAGTAAAGCATATTATGCGCAAAGAATCTGGAAAAGAAAAAAAATTTTTTTCGAAGTTTGGAAACTTCATTAGAATCACTTTTTTTCCGTTCTTATTTGAGATAACTGGTTCTCTTTCATTATACTAGTTTGGTAGCCTCAGTAAAGCATATTATGCGCAAAGAATCTGGAAAAGAAAAAAAATTTTTTTCGAAGTTTGGAAACTTCGTTTGAATCACTTTTTTTCCTTTCTTATTTGAGATAACTGGTTCTCTTTCATTATACTAGTTTGATAGCCTCAGAAAAGCATATTATGCGCAAAGAATCTCGAAAAGAAAAAAATTTTTTTTCGAAGTTTGAAAACTTCGTTTGAATCCCTTTTTTTCCGTTCTTATTTGAGATAACTGGTTCTCTTTCATTATACTAGTTTGATAGCCTCAATAAAGCATATTATGCCCAAAGAATCTCGACAAGAAAAAAAAATTTTTTCGAAGTTTAGAAACTTCATTAGAATCACTTTTTTTCCGTTCTTATTTGAGATAACTGGTTCTCTTTCATTATACTAGTTTGATACCCTCAGGAAAGCATATTATGCGCAAAGAATCTGGAAAAGAAAAAAAATTTTTTTCGAAGTTTGGAAACGTCGTTTGAATCACTTTTTTCCGTTCTTATTTGAGATTACTGGTTCTCTTTCATTATAGTAGTTTGATAGCCTCAGAAAAGCATAAGAATCTCGAAAAGCAAAAAATTTTTTTTCGAAGTTTGGAAACGTCGTTTGAATCACTTTTTTCCGTTCTTATTTGAGATTACTGGTTCTCTTTCATTATACTAGTTTTATAGCCTCAGAAAAGCATATTATGCACCAAGAATCTCGAAAAGAAAAAAATTTTTTTTCGAAGTTTGGACACTTCGTTTGAATCACTTTTTTTCCGTTCTTATTTGAGATAACTGGTTCTCTTTCATTATACTAGTTTGATAGCCTCAGTAAAGGATATTATGCACAAAGAATCGCGAAAAGAAAAAAAATTTTTTTCGTAGTTTGGAAACTTCATTAGAATCACTTTTTTTCCGTTCTTATTTGAGATAACTGGTTCTCTTTCATTATACTAGTTTGATAGCCTCAGTAAAGCATATTATGCGCAAAGAATCTGGAAAAGAAAAAAAATTTTTTTCGAAGTTTGGAAACGTCGTTTGAATCACTTTTTTCCGTTCTTAATTGAGATTACTGGTTCTCTTTCATTATAGTAGTTTGATAGCCTCAGAAAAGCATATTATGCACAAAGAATCTCGAAAAGAAAAAAATTTTTTTTCGAAGTTTGGAAACGTCGTTTGAATCACTTTTTTCCGTTCTTATTTGAGATTACTGGTTCTCTTTCATTATACTAGTTTGATAGCCTCAGAAAAGCATATTATGCACAAAGAATCTCGAAAAGAAAAAAATTTTTTTTCGAAGTTTGGAAACTTCGTTTGAATCACTTTTTTTCCGTTCTTATTTGAGATAACTGGTTCTCTTTCATTACACTAGTTTGATAGCCTCAGTAAAGCATATTATGCACAAAGAATCGCGAAAAGAAAAAAAATTTTTTTCGAAGTTTGGAAACTTCCTTAGAATCACTTTTTTCCGTTCTTATTTGAGATAACTGGTTCTCTTTCATTATACTAGTTTGATAGCCTCAAAAAAGCATATTATGCGCAAAGAATCTCGAAAAGAAAAAAATTTTTTTTCGAAGTTTGAAAACTTCGTTTGAATCACTTTTTTTCCCTTCTTATTTGAGATAACAGGTTCTCTTTCATTATACTAGTTTGATAGCCTCAATAAAGCATATTATGCCCAAAGAATCTCGAAAAGAAAAAAAAATTTTTTCGAAGTTTAGAAACTTCATTAGAATCACTTTTTTTCCGTTCTTATTTGAGATAACTGGTTCTCTTTCATTATACTAGTTCGATAGCTTCAGTAAAGCATATTATGCACAAAGAATCGCGAAAAGAAAAAAAATTTTTTTCGAAGTTTGGAAACTTCATTAGAATCACTTTTTTTCCGTTCTTATTTGAGATAACTGGTTCTCTTTCATTATACTAGTTTGATAGCCTCAGTAAAGCATATTATGCGCAAAGAATCTGGAAAAGAAAAAAAAATGTTTTCCAAGTTTGGAAACTTCGTTAGAATCACTTTTTTTCCGTTCTTATTTGAGATAACTTGTTCTCTTTCATTATACTAGTTTGATAGCCTCAGTAAAGCATATTATGCGCAAAGAATCTCGAAAAGAAAAAATTTTTTTTTCCAAGTTTGGAAACTTCGTTAGAATCACTTTTTTTCCGTTCTTATTTGAGATAACTGGTTCTCTTTCATTATACTACTTTGATAGCCTCAGAAAACCATTTATGCGCAAAGAATCTCGAAAAGAAAAAAATTTTTTTCGAAGTTTGGAAACTTCGTTTGAATCACTTTTTTTCCGTTCTTATTTGAGATAACTGGTTCTCTTTCATTATACTAGTTTGATAGCCTCAGTAAAGCATATTATGCACAAAGAATCGCGAAAAGAAAAAAATTTTTTTTCCAAGTTTGGAAACTTCATTAGAATCACTTTTTTTCCGTTCTTATTTGAGATAACTGGTTCTCTTTCATTATACTAGTTTGGTAACCTCAGTAAATTATGCGCAAAGAATCTGGAAAAGAAAAAAAATTTTTTTCGAAGTTTGGAAACTTCGTTTGAATCACTTTTTTTCCGTTCTTATTTGAGATAACTGGTTCTCTTTCATTATAATAGTTTGATAGCCTCAGAAAAGCATATTATACGCAAAGAATCTCGAAAAGAAAAAAATTTTTTTTCGAAGTTTGGAAACTTCGTTTGAATCACTTTTTTTCCGTTCTTATTTGAGATAACTGGTTCTCTTTCATTATACTACTTTGATAGCCTCAGAAAAGCATATTATGCGCAAAGAATCTCTAAAAGAAAAAAATTTTTTTTCGAAGTTTGGAAACTTCCTTTGAATCACTTTTTTTCCGTTCTTATTTGAGATAACTGGTTCTCTTTCATTATACTAGTTTGATAGCCTCAATAAAGCATATTATGCCCAAAGAATCTCGAAAAGAAAAAAATTTTTTTTCGAAGTTTGGAAACTTCGTTTGAATCAATTTTTTTCCGTTCTTATTTGAGATAACTGGTTTTCTTTCATTACACTAGTTTGATAGCCTCAGTAAAGCATATTATGCACAAAGAATCGCGAAAAGAAAAAAAATTTTTTTCGAAGTTTGGAAACTTCATTAGAATCACTTTTTTTCCGTTCTTGTTTGAGATAACTGGTTCTCTTTCATTATACTAGTTTGGTAGCCTCAGTAAAGCATATTATGCGCAAAGTATCTGGAAAAGAAAAAAAATTTTTTTCGAAGTTTGGAAACTTCGTTTGAATCACTTTTTTTCCGTTCTTATTTGAGATAACTGGTTCTCTTTCATTATACTAGTTTGATAGCCTCAGAAAAGCATATTATGCGCAAAGAATCTCGAAAAGAAAAAAATTTTTTTTCGAAGTTTGGAAACTTCGTTTGAACCACTTTTTTTCCGTTCTTATTTGAGATAACTGGTTCTCTTTCATTATACTAGTTTGATACCCTCAGGAAAGCATATTATGCGCAAAGAATCTGGAAAGGAAAAAAATTTTTTTTCGAAGTTTGGAAACGTCGTTTGAATCACTTTTTTCCGTTCTTATTTGAGATTACTGGTTCTCTTTCATTATAGTAGTTTGATAGCCTCAGAAAAGCATAAGAATCTCGAAAAGAAAAAAAATTTTTTTCGAAGTTTGGAAACGTCGTTTGAATCACTTTTTTCCGTTCTTATTTGAGATTACTGGTTCTCTTTCATTATACTAGTTTTATAGCCTCAGAAAAGCATATTATGCACCAAGAATCTCGAAAAGAAAAAAATTTTTTTTCGAAGTTTGGACACTTCGTTTGAATCACTTTTTTTCCGTTCTTATTTGAGATAACTGATTCTCTTTCATTATACTAATTTGATAGCCTCAGTAAAGGATATTATGCACAAAGAATCGCGAAAAGAAAAAGAATTTTTTTCGTAGTTTGGAAACTTCATTAGAATCACTTTTTTTCCGTTCTTATTTCAGATAACTGGTTCTCTTTCATTATACTAGTTTGATAGCCTCAGTAAAGCATATTATGCGCAAAGAATCTGGAAAAGAAAAAAAATTTTTTTCGAAGTTTGGAAACGTCGTTTGAATCACTTTTTTCCGTTCTTAATTGAGATTACTGGTTCTCTTTCATTATAGTAGTTTGATAGCCTCAGAAAAGCATATTATGCACAAAGAATCTCGAAAAGAAAAAAATTTTTTTTCGAAGTTTGGAAACGTCGTTTGAATCACTTTTTTCCGTTCTTATTTGAGATAACTGGTTCTCTTTCATTATACTAGTTTGATAGCCTCAGTAAAGCATATTATGCGCAAAGAATCTGGAAAAGAAAAAAAAATGTTTTCCAAGTTTGGAAACTTCGTTAGAATCACTTTTTTTCCGTTCTTATTTGAGATAACTTGTTCTCTTTCATTATACTAGTTTGATAGCCTCAGTAAAGCATATTATGCGCAAAGAATCTCGAAAAGAAAAAATTTTTTTTTCCAAGTTTGGAAACTTCGTTAGAATCACTTTTTTTCCGTTCTTATTTGAGATAACTGGTTCTCTTTCATTATACTACTTTGATAGCCTCAGAAAACCATTTATGCGCAAAGAATCTCGAAAAGAAAAAAATTTTTTTCGAAGTTTGGAAACTTCGTTTGAATCACTTTTTTTCCGTTCTTATTTGAGATAACTGGTTCTCTTTCATTATACTAGTTTGATAGCCTCAGTAAAGCATATTATGCACAAAGAATCGCGAAAAGAAAAAAAAATTATTTCCAAGTTTGGAAACTTCATTAGAATCACTTTTTTTCCGTTCTTATTTGAGATAACTGGTTCTCTTTCATTATACTAGTTTGGTAACCTCAGTAAATTATGCGCAAAGAATCTGGAAAAGAAAAAAAATTTTTTTCGAAGTTTGGAAACTTCGTTTGAATCACTTTTTTTCCGTTCTTATTTGAGATAACTGGTTCTCTTTCATTATAATAGTTTGATAGCCTCAGAAAAGCATATTATACGCAAAGAATCTCGAAAAGAAAAAAATTTTTTTTCGAAGTTTGGAAACTTCGTTTGAATCACTTTTTTTCCGTTCTTATTTGAGATAACTGGTTCTCTTTCATTATACTACTTTGATAGCCTCAGAAAAGCATATTATGCGCAAAGAATCTCTAAAAGAAAAAAATTTTTTTTCGAAGTTTGGAAACTTCCTTTGAATCACTTTTTTTCCGTTCTTATTTGAGATAACTGGTTCTCTTTCATTATACTAGTTTGATAGCCTCAATAAAGCATATTATGCCCAAAGAATCTCGAAAAGAAAAAAATTTTTTTTCGAAGTTTGGAAACTTCGTTTGAATCAATTTTTTTCCGTTCTTATTTGAGATAACTGGTTTTCTTTCATTACACTAGTTTGATAGCCTCAGTAAAGCATATTATGCACAAAGAATCGCGAAAAGAAAAAAAATTTTTTTCGAAGTTTGGAAACTTCATTAGAATCCCTTTTTTTCCGTTCTTATTTGAGATAACTGGTTCTCTTTCATTATACTAGTTTGGTAGCCTCAGTAAACCATATTATGCGCAAAGAATCTGGAAAAGAAAAAAAATTTTTTTCGAAGTTTGGAAACTTCGTTTGAATCACTTTTTTTCCGTTCTTATTTGAGATAACTGGTTCTCTTTCATTATACTAGTTTGATAGCCTCAGAAAAGCATATTATGCGCAAAGAATCTCGAAAAGAAAAAAATTTTTTTTCGAAGTTTGGAAACTTCGTTTGAACCACTTTTTTTCCGTTCTTATTTGAGATAACTGGTTCTCTTTCATTATACTAGTTTGATACCCTCAGGAAAGCATATTATGCGCAAAGAATCTGGAAAGGAAAAAAAATTTTTTTCGAAGTTTGGAAACGTCGTTTGAATCACTTTTTTCCGTTCTTATTTGAGATTACTGGTTCTCTTTCATTATAGTAGTTTGATAGCCTCAGAAAAGCATAAGAATCTCGAAAAGAAAAAAACATTTTTTCGAAGTTTGGAAACGTCGTTTGAATCACTTTTTTCCGTTCTTATTTGAGATTACAGGTTCTCTTTCATTATACTAGTTTTATAGCCTCAGAAAAGCATATTATGCACCAAGAATCTCGAAAAGAAAAAAATTTTTTTTCGAAGTTTGGACACTTCGTTTGAATCACTTTTTTTCCGTTCTTATTTGAGATAACTGGTTCTCTTTCATTATACTAGTTTGATAGCCTCAGTAAAGGATATTATGCACAAAGAATCGCGAAAAGAAAAAAAATTTTTTTCGTAGTTTGGAAACTTCATTAGAATCACTTTTTTTCCGTTCTTATTTCAGATAACTGGTTCTCTTTCATTATACTAGTTTGATAGCCTCAGTAAAGCATATTATGCGCAAAGAATCTGGAAAAGAAAAAAAATTTTCTTCGAAGTTTGGAAACGTCGTTTGAATCACTTTTTTCCGTTCTTAATTGAGATTACTGGTTCTCTTTCATTATAGTAGTTTGATAGCCTCAGAAAAGCATATTATGCACAAAGAATCTCGAAAAGAAAAAAATTTTTTTTCGAAGTTTGGAAACGTCGTTTGAATCACTTTTTTCCGTTCTTATTTGAGATTACTGGTTCTCTTTCATTATACTAGTTTGATAGCCTCAGAAAAGCATATTATGCACAAAGAATCTCGAAAAGAAAAAAATTTTTTTTCGAAGTTTGGAAACTTCGTTTGAATCACTTTTTTTCCGTTCTTATTTGAGATAACTGGTTCTCTTTCATTACACTAGTTTGATAGCCTCAGTAAAGCATATTATGCACAAAGAATCGCGAAAAGAAAAAAAATTTTTTTCGAAGTTTGGAAACTTCCTTAGAATCACTTTTTTCCGTTCTTATTTGAGATAACTGGTTCTCTTTCATTATACTAGTTTGATAGCCTCAGAAAAGCATATTATGCGCAAAGAATCTCGAAAAGAAAAAAATTTTTTTTCGAAGTTTGAAAACTTCGTTTGAATCACTTTTTTTCCCTTCTTATTTGAGATAACTGGTTCTCTTTCATTATACTAGTTTGATAGCCTCAATAAAGCATATTATGCCCAAAGAATCTCGAAAAGAAAAAAAAATTTTTTCGAAGTTTAGAAACTTCATTAGAATCACTTTTTTTCCGTTCTTATTTGAGATAACTGGTTCTCTTTCATTATACTAGTTTGATAGCCTCAGTAAAGCATATTATGCACAAAGAATCGCGAAAAGAAAAAAAATTTTTTTCGAAGTTTGGAAACTTCGTTTGAATCACTTTTTTTCCGTTCTTATTTGAGATAACTGGTTCTCTTTCATTATACTAGTTTGATAGCCTCAGTAAAGCATATTATGCACAAAGAATCGCGAAAAGAAAAAAAATTTTTTTCGAAGTTTGGAAACTTCATTAGAATCACTTTTTTTCCGTTCTTATTTGAGATAACTGGTTCTCTTTCATTATACTAATGGATAGCCTCAGTAAAGCATATTATGCACAAAGAATCTCGAAAAGAAAAAAAAATTTTTTCGAAGTTTGGATTCTTCGTTAGAATCAGTTTTTTTCCGTTCAAATTTGAGATAACTGGTTCTCATTCATTGTACTAATTTGAAAGCCTCAGTAAAGCATATTATGCGCAAAGAATCTGGAAAAGAAAAAAAATTTTTTTCGTAGTTTGGAAACTTCGTTAGAATAACTTTTTTTCCGTTCTTATTTGAGATAACTGGTTCTCTTTCATTATACTACTTTGATACCCTCAGGAAAGCATATTATGGGCAAAGAATCTCGAAAAGAAAAAAGATTTTTTTCGATGTTTGGAAACTTCGTTTGAATCACTTTTTTTCCGTTCTTATTTAAGATAACTGGTTCTCTTTCATTATACTAGTTTGATAGCCTCATTAAAGCATATTATGCGCAAAGAATCTGGAAAAGAAAAAAATTTTTTTTCGAAGTTTGGAAACGTCGTTTGAATCACTTTTTTCCGTTCTTATTTGAGATAACTGGTTCTCTTTCATTATACTACTTTGATAGCCTCAGAAAAGCATATTATGCGCAAAGAATCTCTAAAAGAAAAAAATTTTTTTTCGAAGTTTGGAAACTTCGTTTGAATCACTTTTTTTCCGTTCTTATTTGAGATAACTGGTTCTCTTTCATTACACTAGTTTGATAGCCTCAGTAAAGCATATTATGCACAAAGAATCGCGAAAAGAAAAAAAATTTTTTTCGAAGTTTGGAAACTTCCTTAGAATCACTTTTTTCCGTTCTTATTTGAGATAACTGGTTCTCTTTCATTATACTAGTTTGATAGCCTCAGAAAAGCATATTATGCGCAAAGAATCTCGAAAAGAAAAAAATTTTTTTTCGAAGTTTGAAAACTTCGTTTGAATCACTTTTTTTCCCTTCTTATTTGAGATAACTGGTTCTCTTTCATTATACTAGTTTGATAGCCTCAATAAAGCATATTATGCCCAAAGAATCTCGAAAAGAAAAAAAAATTTTTTCGAAGTTTAGAAACTTCATTAGAATCACTTTTTTTCCGTTCTTATTTGAGATAACTGGTTCTCTTTCATTATACTAGTTTGATAGCCTCAGTAAAGCATATTATGCACAAAGAATCGCGAAAAGAAAAAAAATTTTTTTCGAAGTTTGGAAACTTCGTTTGAATCACTTTTTTTCCGTTCTTATTTGAGATAACTGGTTCTCTTTCATTATACTAGTTTGATAGCCTCAGTAAAGCATATTATGCACAAAGAATCGCGAAAAGAAAAAAAATTTTTTTCGAAGTTTGGAAACTTCATTAGAATCACTTTTTTTCCGTTCTTATTTGAGATAACTGGTTCTCTTTCATTATATTAATGGATAGCCTCAGTAAAGCATATTATGCACAAAGAATCTCGAAAAGAAAAAAAAATTTTTTCGAAGTTTGGATTCTTCGTTAGAATCAGTTTTTTTCCGTTCAAATTTGAGATAACTGGTTCTCATTCATTGTACTAATTTGAAAGCCTCAGTAAAGCATATTATGCGCAAAGAATCTGGAAAAGAAAAAAAATTTTTTTCGTAGTTTGGAAACTTCGTTAGAATAACTTTTTTTCCGTTCTTATTTGAGATAACTGGTTCTCTTTCATTATACTACTTTGATACCCTCAGGAAAGCATATTATGGGCAAAGAATCTCGAAAAGAAAAAAGATTTTTTTCGATGTTTGGAAACTTCGTTTGAATCACTTTTTTTCCGTTCTTATTTAAGATAACTGGTTCTCTTTCATTATACTAGTTTGATAGCCTCATTAAAGCATATTATGCGCAAAGAATCTCGAAAAGAAAAAAAAATTTTTGCGAAATTTGGAAACTTCGTTAGAATCACTTTTTTTCCGTTCTTATTTGAAATAACTGGTTCTCTTTCAGTATACTAGTTTGATAGCCTCAGTAAAGCATATTATGCGCAAAGAATCTCGAAAAGAAAAAAATTTTTTTTCCAAGTTTGGAAACTTCGTTTGAACCACTTTTTTTCCGTTCTTATTTGAGATAACTGGTTCTCTTTCATTATACTAGTTTGATACCCTCAGGAAAGCATATTATGCGCAAAGAATCTCGAAAAGAAAAAAAATTTTTCGAAGTTTGGAAACGTCGTTTGAATCACTTTTTTCCGTTCTTATTTGAGATTACTGGTTCTCTTTCATTATAGTAGTTTGATAGCCTCAGAAAAGCATAAGAATCTCGAAAAGAAAAAAAATTTTTTTCGAAGTTTGGAAACGTCGTTTGAATCACTTTATTCCGTTCTTATTTGAGATTACTGGTTCTCTTTCATTATACTAGTTTTATAGCCTCAGAAAAGCATATTATGCACCAAGAATCTCGAAAAGAAAAAAATTTTTTTTCGAAGTTTGGACACTTCGTTTGAATCACTTTTTTTCCGTTCTTATTTGAGAGAACTGGTTCTCTTTCATTATACTAGTTTGATAGCCTCAGTAAAGCATATTATGCACAAAGAATCGCGAAAAGAAAAAAAATTTTTTTCGAAGTTTGGAAACTTCCTTAGAATCACTTTTTTTCCGTTCTTATTTGAGATAACTGGTTCTCTTTCATTATACTAGTTTGATAGCCTCAGTAAAGCATATTATGCGCAAAGAATCTGGAAAAGAAAAAAAAAATTTTTCGAAGTTTGGAAACGTCGTTTGAATCACTTTTTTCCGTTCTTATTTGAGATTACTGGTTCTCTTTCATTATAGTAGTTTGATAGCCTCAGAAAAGCATATTATGCACAAAGAATCTCGAAAAGAAAAAAAATTTCTTTCGAAGTTTGGAAACTTCCTTAGAATCACTTTTTTTCCGTTCTTATTTGAGATAACTGGTTCTCTTACATTATACTAGTTTGGTAGCCTCAGTAAAGCATATTATGCGCAAAGAATCTGGAAAAGAAAAAAAATTTTTTTCGAAGTTTGGAAACTTCATTAGAATCACTTTTTTTCCGTTCTTATTTGAGATAACTGGTTCTCTTTCATTATACTAGTTTGGTAACCTCAGTAAAGCATATTATGCGCAAAGAATCTGGAAAAGAAAAAAATTTTTTTTCGAAGTTTGGAAACTTCGTTTGAATCACTTTTTTTCCGTTCTTATTTGAGATAACTGGTTCTCTTTCATTATACTACTTTGATAGCCTCAGAAAAGCATATTATGCGCAAAGAATCTCTAAAAGAAAATAATTTTTTTTCGAAGTTTGGAAACTTCCTTTGAATCACTTTTTTTCCGTTCTTATTTCAGATAACTGGTTCTCTTTCATTATACTAGTTTGATAGCCTCAATAAAGCATATTATGCCCAAAGAATCTCGAAAAGAAAAAAATTTTTTTTCGAAGTTTGGAAACTTCGTTTGAATCAATTTTTTTCCGTTCTTATTTGAGATAACTGGTTTTCTTTCATTACACTAGTTTGATAGCCTCAGTAAAGCATATTATGCACAAAGAATCGCGAAAAGAAAAAAAAATTTTTTCGAAGTTTGGAAACTTCATTAGAATCACTTTTTTTCCGTTCTTATTTGAGATAACTGGTTCTCTTTCATTATACTAGTTTGGTAGCCTCAGTAAAGCATATTATGCGCAAAGAATCTGGAAAAGAAAAAAAATTTTTTTCGAAGTTTGGAAACTTCGTTTGAATCACTTTTTTTCCGTTCTTATTTGAGAAATCTGGTTCTCTTTCATTATACTAGTTTGATAGCCTCAGAAAAGCATATTATGCGCAAAGAATCTCGAAAAGAAAAAAATTTTTTTCGAAGTTTGGAAACTTCGTTTGAACCACTTTTTTTCCGTTCTTATTTGAGATAACTGGTTCTCTTTCATTATACTAGTTTGATACCCTCAGGAAAGCATATTATGCGCAAAGAATCTGGAAAGGAAAAAAAATTTTTTTCGAAGTTTGGAAACGTCGTTTGAATCACTTTTTTCCGTTCTTATTTGAGATTACTGGTTCTCTTTCATTATAGTAGTTTGATAGCCTCAGAAAAGCATAAGAATCTCGAAAAGAAAAAAAATTTTTTTCGAAGTTTGGAAACGTCGTTTGAATCACTTTTTTCCGTTCTTATTTGAGATTACTGGTTCTCTTTCATTATACTAGTATTATAGCCTCAGAAAAGCATATTATGCACCAAGAATCTCGAAAAGAAAAAAATTTTTTTTCGAAGTTTGGACACTTCGTTTGAATCACTTTTTTTCCGTTCTTATTTGAGATAACTGGTTCTCTTTCATTATACTAGTTTGATAGCCTCAGTAAAGCATATTATGCGCAAAGAATCTGGAAAAGAAAAAAAATTTTTTTCGAAGTTTGGAAACGTCGTTTGAATCACTTTTTTCCGTTCTTAATTGAGATTACTGGTTCTCTTTCATTATACTAGTTTTATAGCCTCAGAAAAGCATATTATGCACCAAGAATCTCGAAAAGAAAAAAATTTTTTTTCGAAGTTTGGACACTTCGTTTGAATCACTTTTTTTCCGTTCTTATTTGAGAGAACTGGTTCTCTTTCATTATACTAGTTTGATAGCCTCAGTAAAGCATATTATGCACAAAGAATCGCGAAAAGAAAAAAAATTTTTTTCGAAGTTTGGAAACTTCCTTAGAATCACTTTTTTTCCGTTCTTATTTGAGATAACTGGTTCTCTTTCATTATACTAGTTTGATAGCCTCAGTAAAGCATATTATGCGCAATGAATCTGGAAAAGAAAAAAAAAATTTTTCGAAGTTTGGAAACGTCGTTTGAATCACTTTTTTCCGTTCTTATTTGAGATTACTGGTTCTCTTTCATTATAGTAGTTTGATAGCCTCAGAAAAGCATATTATGCACAAAGAATCTCGAAAAGAAAAAAAAATTTTTTCGAAGTTTGGAAACTTCATTAGAATCACTTTTTTTCCGTTCTTATTTGAGATAACTGGTTCTCTTTCATTATACTAGTTTGGTAGCCTCAGTAAAGCATATTATGCGCAAAGAATCTGGAAAAGAAAAAAAATTTTTTTCGAAGTTTGGAAACTTCGTTTGAATCACTTTTTTTCCGTTCTTATTTGAGATAACTGGTTCTCTTTCATTATACTAGTTTGATAGCCTCAGAAAAGCATATTATGCGCAAAGAATCTCGAAAAGAAAAAAATTTTTTTCGAAGTTCGGAAACTTCGTTTGAACCACTTTTTTTCCGTTCTTATTTGAGATAACTGGTTCTCTTTCATTATACTAGTTTGATACCCTCAGGAAAGCATATTATGCGCAAAGAATCTGGAAAGGAAAAAAAATTTTTTTCGAAGTTTGGAAACGTCGTTTGAATCACTTTTTTCCGTTCTTATTTGAGATTACTGGTTCTCTTTCATTATAGTAGTTTGATAGCCTCAGAAAAGCATAAGAATCTCGAAAAGAAAAAAAATTTTTTTCGAAGTTTGGAAACGTCGTTTGAATCACTTTTTTCCGTTCTTATTTGAGATTACTGGTTCTCTTTCATTATACTAGTTTTATAGCCTCAGAAAAGCATATTATGCACCAAGAATCTCGAAAAGAAAAAAATTTTTTTTCGAAGTTTGGACACTTCGTTTGAATCACTTTTTTTCCGTTCTTATTTGAGATAACTGGTTCTCTTTCATTATACTAGTTTGATAGCCTCAGTAAAGGATATTATGCACAAAGAATCGCGAAAAGAAAAAAAATTTTTTTCGTAGTTTGGAAACTTCATTAGAATCACTTTTTTTCCGTTCTTATTTCAGATAACTGGTTCTCTTTCATTATACTAGTTTGATAGCCTCAGTAAAGCATATTATGCGCAAAGAATCTGGAAAAGAAAAAAAATTTTTTTCGAAGTTTGGAAACGTCGTTTGAATCACTTTTTTCCGTTCTTAATTGAGATTACTGGTTCTCTTTCATTATAGTAGTTTGATAGCCTCAGAAAAGCATATTATGCACAAAGAATCTCGAAAAGAAAAAAATTTTTTTTCGAAGTTTGGAAACGTCGTTTGAATCACTTTTTTCCGTTCTTATTTGAGATTACTGGTTCTCTTTCATTATACTAGTTTGATAGCCTCAGAAAAGCATATTATGCACAAAGAATCTCGAAAAGAAAAAAATTTTTTTTCGAAGTTTGGAAACTTCGTTTGAATCACTTTTTTTCCGTTCTTATTTGAGATAACTGGTTCTCTTTCATTACACTAGTTTGATAGCCTCAGTAAAGCATATTATGCGCAAAGAATCGCGAAAAGAAAAAAAATTTTTTTCGAAGTATGGAAACTTCCTTAGAATCACTTTTTTCCGTTCTTATTTGAGATAACTGGTTCTCTTTCATTATACTAGTTTGATAGCCTCAGAAAAGCATATTATGCGCAAAGAATCTCGAAAAGAAAAAAATTTTTTTTCGAAGTTTGAAAACTTCGTTTGAATCACTTTTTTTCCCTTCTTATTTGAGATAACTGGTTCTCTTTCATTATACTAGTTTGATAGCCTCAATAAAGCATATTATGCCCAAAGAATCTCGAAAAGAAAAAAAAATTTTTTCGAAGTTTAGAAACTTCATTAGAATCACTTTTTTTCCGTTCTTATTTGAGATAACTGGTTCTCTTTCATTATACTAGTTTGATAGCCTCAGTAAAGCATATTATGCACAAAGAATCGCGAAAAGAAAAAAAATTTTTTTCGAAGTTTGGAAACTTCGTTTGAATCACTTTTTTTCCGTTCTTATTTGAGATAACTGGTTCTCTTTCATTATACTAGTTTGATAGCCTCAGTAAAGCATATTATGCACAAAGAATCGCGAAAAGAAAAAAAATTTTTTTCGAAGTTTGGAAACTTCATTAGAATCACTTTTTTTCCGTTCTTATTTGAGATAACTGGTTCTCTTTCATTATACTAATGGATAGCCTCAGTAAAGCATATTATGCACAAAGAATCTCGAAAAGAAAAAAAATTTTTTTCGAAGTTTGGATTCTTCGTTAGAATCAGTTTTTTTCCGTTCAAATTTGAGATAACTGGTTCTCATTCATTGTACTAATTTGAAAGCCTCAGTAAAGCATATTATGCGCAAAGAATCTGGAAAAGAAAAAAAAATTTTTTCGTAGTTTGGAAACTTCGTTAGAATAACTTTTTTTCCGTTCTTATTTGAGATAACTGGTTCTCTTTCATTATACTACTTTGATACCCTCAGGAAAGCATATTATGGGCAAAGAATCTCGAAAAGAAAAAAGATTTTTTTCGATGTTTGGAAACTTCGTTTGAATCACTTTTTTTCCGTTCTTATTTAAGATAACTGGTTCTCTTTCATTATACTAGTTTGATAGCCTCATTAAAGCATATTATGCGCAAAGAATCTCGAAAAGAAAAAAAAATTTTTGCGAAATTTGGAAACTTCGTTAGAATCACTTTTTTTCCGTTCTTATTTGAAATAACTGGTTCTCTTTCAGTATACTAGTTTGATAGCCTCAGTAAAGCATATTATGCGCAAAGAATCTCGAAAAGAAAAAAATTTTTTTTCCAAGTTTGGAAACTTCGTTAGAATCACTTTTTTTCCGTTCTTAATTGAGATAACTGGTTCTCTTTCATTATACTAGTTTGATAGCCTCAATAAAGCATATTATGCCCAAAGAATCTCGAAAAGAAAAAAATTTTTTTTCGAAGTTTGGAAACTTCGTTTGAATCAATTTTTTTCCGTTCTTATTTGAGATAACTGGTTTTCTTTCATTACACTAGTTTGATAGCCTCAGTAAAGCATATTATGCACAAAGAATCGCGAAAAGAAAAAAAATTTTTTTCGAAGTTTGGAAACTTCATTAGAATCACTTTTTTTCCGTTCTTATTTGAGATAACTGGTTCTCATGCATTATACTAGTTTGGTAGCCTCAGTAAAGCATATTATGCGCAAAGAATCTGGAAAAGAATAAATTTTTTTCGAAGTTTGGAAACTTCGTTTGAATCACTTTTTTTCCGTTCTTATTTGAGATAACTGGTTCTCTTTCATTATACTAATTTGATAGCCTCAGAAAAGCATATTATGCGCAAAGAATCTCGAAAAGAAAAAAATTTTTTTTCGAAGTTTGGAAACTTCGTTTGAACCACTTTTTTTCCGTTCTTATTTGAGATAACTGGTTCTCTTTCATTATACTAGTTTGATACCCTCAGGAAAGCATATTATGCGCAAAGAATCTCGAAAAGAAAAAAAATTTTTTTCGAAGTTTGGAAACGTCGTTTGAATCACTTTTTTCCGTTCTTATTTGAGATTACTGGTTCTCTTTCATTATAGTAGTTTGATAGCCTCAGAAAAGCATATTATGCACAAAGAATCTCGAAAAGAAAAAAAATTTCTTTCGAAGTTTGGAAACTTCCTTAGAATCACTTTTTTTCCGTTCTTATTTGAGATAAATGGTTCTCTTACATTATACTAGTTTGGTAGCCTCAGTAAAGCATATTATGCGCAAAGAATCTGGAAAAGAAAAAAAATTTTTTTCGAAGTTTGGAAACTTCATTAGAATCACTTTTTTTCCGTTCTTATTTGAAATAACTGGTTCTCTTTCATTATACTAGTTTGGTAGCCTCAGTAAAGCATATTATGCGCAAAGAATCTGGAAAAGAAAAAAATTTTTTTTCGAAGTTTGGAAACTTCGTTTGAATCACTTTTTTTCCGTTCTTATTTGAGATAACTGGTTCTCTTTCATTATACTACTTTGATAGCCTCAGAAAAGCATATTATGCGCAAAGAATCTCTAAAAGAAAAAAATTTTTTTTCGAAGTTTGGAAACTTCCTTTGAATCACTTTTTTTCCGTTCTTATTTGAGATAACTGGTTCTCTTTCATTATACTAGTTTGATAGCCTCAATAAAGCATATTATGCCCAAAGAATCTCGAAAAGAAAAAAATTTTTTTTCGAAGTTTGGAAACTTCGTTTGAATCAATTTTTTTCCGTTCTTATTTGAGATAACTGGTTTTCTTTCATTACACTAGTTTGATAGCCTCAGTAAAGCATATTATGCACAAAGAATCGCGAAAAGAAAAAAAATTTTTTCGAAGTTTGGAAACTTCATTAGAATCACTTTTTTTCCGTTCTTATTTGAGATAACTGGTTCTCTTTCATTATACTAGTTTGGTAGCCTCAGTAAAGCATATTATGCGCAAAGAATCTGGAAAAGAAAAAAAATTTTTTTCGAAGTTTGGAAACTTCGTTTGAATCACTTTTTTTCCGTTCTTATTTGAGATAAGTGGTTCTCTTTCATTATACTAGTTTGATAGCCTCAGAAAAGCATATTATGCGCAAAGAATCTCGAAAAGAAAAAAATTTTTTTCGAAGTTTGGAAACTTCGTTTGAACCACTTTTTTTCCGTTCTTATTTGAGATAACTGGTTCTCTTTCATTATACTAGTTTGATACCCTCAGGAAAGCATATTATGCGCAAAGAATCTGGAAAGGAAAAAAAATTTTTTTCGAAGTTTGGAAACGTCGTTTGAATCACTTTTTTCCGTTCTTATTTGAGATTACTGGTTCTCTTTCATTATAGTAGTTTGATAGCCTCAGAAAAGCATAAGAATCTCGAAAAGAAAAAAAATTTTTTTCGAAGTTTGGAAACGTCGTTTGAATCACTTTTTTCCGTTCTTATTTGAGATTACTGGTTCTCTTTCATTATACTAGTTTTATAGCCTCAGAAAAGCATATTATGCACCAAGAATCTCGAAAAGAAAAAAATTTTTTTTCGAAGTTTGGACACTTCGTTTGAATCACTTTTTTTCCGTTCTTATTTGAGATAACTGGTTCTCTTTCATTATACTAGTTTGATAGCCTCAGTAAAGGATATTATGCACAAAGAATCGCGAAAAGAAAAAAAATTTTTTTCGTAGTTTGGAAACTTCATTAGAATCACTTTTTTTCCGTTCTTATTTCAGATAACTGGTTCTCTTTCATTATACTAGTTTGATAGCCTCAGTAAAGCATATTATGCGCAAAGAATCTGGAAAAGAAAAAAAATTTTTTTCGAAGTTTGGAAACGTCGTTTGAATCACTTTTTTCCGTTCTTAATTGAGATTACTGGTTCTCTTTCATTATAGTAGTTTGATAGCCTCAGAAAAGCATATTATGCACAAAGAATCTCGAAAAGAAAAAAATTTTTTTTCGAAGTTTGGAAACGTCGTTTGAATCACTTTTTTCCGTTCTTATTTGAGATTACTGGTTCTCTTTCATTATACTAGTTTGATAGCCTCAGAAAAGCATATTATGCACAAAGAATCTCGAAAAGAAAAAAATTTTTTTTCGAAGTTTGGAAACTTCGTTTGAATCACTTTTTTTCCGTTCTTATTTGAGATAACTGGTTCTCTTTCATTACACTAGTTTGATAGCCTCAGTAAAGCATATTATGTACAAAGAATCGCGAAAAGAAAAAAAATTTTTTTCGAAGTATGGAAACTTCCTTAGAATCACTTTTTTCCGTTCTTATTTGAGATAACTGGTTCTCTTTCATTATACTAGTTTGATAGCCTCAGAAAAGCATATTATGCGCAAAGAATCTCGAAAAGAAAAAAATTTTTTTTCGAAGTTTGAAAACTTCGTTTGAATCACTTTTTTTCCCTTCTTATTTGAGATAACTGGTTCTCTTTCATTATACTAGTTTGATAGCCTCAATAAAGCATATTATGCCCAAAGAATCTCGAAAAGAAAAAAAAATTTTTTCGAAGTTTAGAAACTTCATTAGAATCACTTTTTTTCCGTTCTTATTTGAGATAACTGGTTCTCTTTCATTATACTAGTTTGACAGCCTCAGTAAAGCATATTATGCACAAAGAATCGCGAAAAGAAAAAAAATTTTTTTCGAAGTTTGGAAACTTCGTTTGAATCACTTTTTTTCCGTTCTTATTTGAGATAACTGGTTCTCTTTCATTATACTAGTTTGATAGCCTCAGTAAAGCATATTATGCACAAAGAATCGCGAAAAGAAAAAAAATTTTTTTCGAAGTTTGGAAACTTCATTAGAATCACTTTTTTTCCGTTCTTATTTGAGATAACTGGTTCTCTTTCATTATACTAATGGATAGCCTCAGTAAAGCATATTATGCACAAAGAATCTCGAAAAGAAAAAAAATTTTTTTCGAAGTTTGGATTCTTCGTTAGAATCAGTTTTTTTCCGTTCAAATTTGAGATAACTGGTTCTCATTCATTGTACTAATTTGAAAGCCTCAGTAAAGCATATTATGCGCAAAGAATCTGGAAAAGAAAAAAAATTTTTTTCGTAGTTTGGAAACTTCGTTAGAATAACTTTTTTTCCGTTCTTATTTGAGATAACTGGTTCTCTTTCATTATACTACTTTGATACCCTCAGGAAAGCATATTATGGGCAAAGAATCTCGAAAAGAAAAAAGATTTTTTTCGATGTTTGGAAACTTCGTTTGAATCACTTTTTTTCCGTTCTTATTTAAGATAACTGGTTCTCTTTCATTATACTAGTTTGATAGCCTCATTAAAGCATATTATGCGCAAAGAATCTCGAAAAGAAAAAAAAATTTTTGCGAAATTTGGAAACTTCGTTAGAATCACTTTTTTTCCGTTCTTATTTGAAATAACTGGTTCTCTTTCAGTATACTAGTTTGATAGCCTCAGTAAAGCATATTATGCGCAAAGAATCTCGAAAAGAAAAAAATTTTTTTTCCAAGTTTGGAAACTTCGTTAGAATCACTTTTTTTCCGTTCTTAATTGAGATAACTGGTTCTCTTTCATTATACTAGTTTGATAGCCTCAATAAAGCATATTATGCCCAAAGAATCTCGAAAAGAAAAAAATTTTTTTTCGAAGTTTGGAAACTTCGTTTGAATCAATTTTTTTGCGTTCTTATTTGAGATAACTGGTTTTCTTTCATTACACTAGTTTGATAGCCTCAGTAAAGCATATTATGCACAAAGAATCGCGAAAAGAAAAAAAAATTTTTTCGAAGTTTGGAAACTTCATTAGAATCACTTTTTTTCCGTTCTTATTTGAGATAACTGGTTCTCATGCATTATACTAGTTTGGTAGCCTCAGTAAAGCATATTATGCGCAAAGAATCTGGAAAAGAATAAATTTTTTTCGAAGTTTGGAAACTTCGTTTGAATCACTTTTTTTCCGTTCTTATTTGAGATAACTGGTTCTCTTTCATTATACTAATTTGATAGCCTCAGAAAAGCATATTATGCGCAAAGAATCTCGAAAAGAAAAAAATTTTTTTTCGAAGTTTGGAAACTTCGTTTGAACCACTTTTTTTCCGTTCTTATTTGAGATAACTGGTTCTCTTTCATTATACTAGTTTGATACCCTCAGGAAAGCATATTATGCGCAAAGAATCTCGAAAAGAAAAAAAATTTTTTTCGAAGTTTGGAAACGTCGTTTGAATCACTTTTTTCCGTTCTTATTTGAGATTACTGGTTCTCTTTCATTATAGTAGTTTGATAGCCTCAGAAAAGCATATTATGCACAAAGAATCTCGAAAAGAAAAAAAATTTCTTTCGAAGTTTGGAAACTTCCTTAGAATCACTTTTTTTCCGTTCTTATTTGAGATAACTGGTTCTCTTACATTATACTAGTTTGGTAGCCTCAGTAAAGCATATTATGCGCAAAGAATCTGGAAAAGAAAAAAAATTTTTTTCGAAGTTTGGAAACTTCATTAGAATCACTTTTTTTCCGTTCTTATTTGAGATAACTGGTTCTCTTTCATTATACTAGTTTGGTAGCCTCAGTAAAGCATATTATGCGCAAAGAATCTGGAAAAGAAAAAAATTTTTTTTCGAAGTTTGGAAACTTCGTTTGAATCACTTTTTTTCCGTTCTTATTTGAGATAACTGGTTCTCTTTCATTATACTACTTTGATAGCCTCAGAAAAGCATATTATGCGCAAAGAATCTCTAAAAGAAAAAAATTTTTTTTCGAAGTTTGGAAACTTCCTTTGAATCACTTTTTTTCCGTTCTTATTTGAGATAACTGGTTCTCTTTCATTATACTAGTTTGATAGCCTCAATAAAGCATATTATGCCCAAAGAATCTCGAAAAGAAAAAAATTTTTTTTCGAAGTTTGGAAACTTCGTTTGAATCAATTTTTTTCCGTTCTTATTTGAGATAACTGGTTTTCTTTCATTACACTAGTTTGATAGCCTCAGTAAAGCATATTATGCACAAAGAATCGCGAAAAGAAAAAAAATTTTTTTCGAAGTTTGGAAACTTCATTAGAATCACTTTTTTTCCGTTCTTATTTGAGATAACTGGTTCTCTTTCATTATACTAGTTTGGTAGCCTCAGTAAAGCATATTATGCGCAAAGAATCTGGAAAAGAAAAAAAATTTTTTTCGAAGTTTGGAAACTTCGTTTGAATCACTTTTTTTCCGTTCTTATTTGAGATAACTGGTTCTCTTTCATTATACTAGTTTGATAGCCTCAGAAAAGCATATTATGCGCAAAGAATCTCGAATAGAAAAAAATTTTTTTCGAAGTTTGGAAACTTCGTTTGAACCACTTTTTTTCCGTTCTTATTTGAGATAACTGGTTCAGTTTCATTATACTAGTTTGATACCCTCAGGAAAGCATATTATGCGCAAAGAATCTGGAAAGGAAAAAAAATTTTTTTCGAAGTTTGGAAACGTCGTTTGAATCACTTTTTTCCGTTCTTATTTGAGATTACTGGTTCTCTTTCATTATAGTAGTTTGATAGCCTCAGAAAAGCATAAGAATCTCGAAAAGAAAAAAAATTTTTTTCGAAGTTTGGAAACGTCGTTTGAATCACTTTTTTCCGTTCTTATTTGAGATTACTGGTTCTCTTTCATTATACTAGTTTTATAGCCTCAGAAAAGCATATTATGCACCAAGAATCTCGAAAAGAAAAAAATTTTTTTTCGAAGTTTGGACACTTCGTTTGAATCACTTTTTTTCCGTTCTTATTTGAGATAACTGGTTCTCTTTCATTATACTAGTTTGATAGCCTCAGTAAAGGATATTATGCACAAAGAATCGCGAAAAGAAAAAAAATTTTTTTCGTAGTTTGGAAACTTCATTAGAATCACTTTTTTTCCGTTCTTATTTCAGATAACTGGTTCTCTTTCATTATACTAGTTTGATAGCCTCAGTAAAGCATATTATGCGCAAAGAATCTGGAAAAGAAAAAAAATTTTTTTCGTAGTTTGGAAACGTCGTTTGAATCACTTTTTTCCGTTCTTAATTGAGATTACTGGTTCTCTTTCATTATAGTAGTTTGATAGCCTCAGAAAAGCATATTATGCACAAAGAATCTCGAAAAGAAAAAAAATTTCTTTCGAAGTTTGGAAACTTCCTTAGAATCACTTTTTTTCCGTTCTTATTTGAGATAACTGGTTCTCTTACATTATACTAGTTTGGTAGCCTCAGTAAAGCATATTATGCGCAAAGAATCTGGAAAAGAAAAAAAATTTTTTTCGAAGTTTGGAAACTTCATTAGAATCACTTTTTTTCCGTTCTTATTTGAGATAACTGGTTCTCTTTCATTATACTAGTTTGGTAGCCTCAGTAAAGCATATTATGCGCAAAGAATCTGGAAAAGAAAAAAATTTTTTTTCGAAGTTTGGAAACTTCGTTTGAATCACTTTTTTTCCGTTCTTATTTGAGATAACTGGTTCTCTTTCATTATACTACTTTGATAGCCTCAGAAAAGCATATTATGCGCAAAGAATCTCTAAAAGAAAAAAATTTTTTTTCGAAGTTTGGAAACTTCCTTTGAATCACTTTTTTTCCGTTCTTATTTGAGATAACTGGTTCTCTTTCATTATACTAGTTTGGTAGCCTCAGTAAAGCATATTATGCGCAAAGAATCTGGAAAAGAAAAAAAATTTTTTTCGAAGTTTGGAAACTTCGTTTGAATCACTTTTTTTCCGTTCTTATTTGAGATAACTGGTTCTCTTTCATTATACTAGTTTGATAGCCTCAGAAAAGCATATTATGCGCAAAGAATCTCGAATAGAAAAAAATTTTTTTCGAAGTTTGGAAACTTCGTTTGAACCACTTTTTTTCCGTTCTTATTTGAGATAACTGGTTCAGTTTCATTATACTAGTTTGATACCCTCAGGAAAGCATATTATGCGCAAAGAATCTGGAAAGGAAAAAAAATTTTTTTCGAAGTTTGGAAACGTCGTTTGAATCACTTTTTTCCGTTCTTATTTGAGATTACTGGTTCTCTTTCATTATAGTAGTTTGATAGCCTCAGAAAAGCATAAGAATCTCGAAAAGAAAAAAAATTTTTTTCGAAGTTTGGAAACGTCGTTTGAATCACTTTTTTCCGTTCTTATTTGAGATTACTGGTTCTCTTTCATTATACTAGTTTTATAGCCTCAGAAAAGCATATTATGCACCAAGAATCTCGAAAAGAAAAAAATTTTTTTTCGAAGTTTGGACACTTCGTTTGAATCACTTTTTTTCCGTTCTTATTTGAGATAACTGGTTCTCTTTCATTATACTAGTTTGATAGCCTCAGTAAAGGATATTATGCACAAAGAATCGCGAAAAGAAAAAAAATTTTTTTCGTAGTTTGGAAACTTCATTAGAATCACTTTTTTTCCGTTCTTATTTCAGATAACTGGTTCTCTTTCATTATACTAGTTTGATAGCCTCAGTAAAGCATATTATGCGCAAAGAATCTGGAAAAGAAAAAAAATTTTTTTCGTAGTTTGGAAACGTCGTTTGAATCACTTTTTTCCGTTCTTAATTGAGATTACTGGTTCTCTTTCATTATAGTAGTTTGATAGCCTCAGAAAAGCATATTATGCACAAAGAATCTCGAAAAGAAAAAAATTTTTTTTCGAAGTTTGGAAACGTCGTTTGAATCACTTTTTTCCGTTCTTATTTGAGATTACTGGTTCTCTTTCATTATACTAGTTTGATAGCCTCAGAAAAGCATATTATGCACAAAGAATCTCGAAAAGAAAAAAATTTTTTTTCGAAGTTTGGAAACTTCGTTTGAATCACTTTTTTTCCGTTCTTATTTGAGATAACTGGTTCTCTTTCATTACACTAGTTTGATAGCCTCAGTAAAGCATATTATGCACAAAGAATCGCGAAAAGAAAAAAAATTTTTTTCGAAGTATGGAAACTTCCTTAGAATCACTTTTTTCCGTTCTTATTTGAGATAACTGGTTCTCTTTCATTATACTAGTTTGATAGCCTCAGAAAAGCATATTATGCGCAAAGAATCTCGAAAAGAAAAAAATTTTTTTTCGAAGTTTGAAAACTTCGTTTGAATCACTTTTTTTCCCTTCTTATTTGAGATAACTGGTTCTCTTTCATTATACTAGTTTGATAGCCTCAATAAAGCATAATATGCCCAAAGAATCTCGAAAAGAAAAAAAAATTTTTTCGAAGTTTAGAAACTTCATTAGAATCACTTTTTTTCCGTTCTTATTTGAGATAACTGGTTCTCTTTCATTATACTAGTTTGATAGCCTCAGTAAAGCATATTATGCACAAAGAATCGCGAAAAGAAAAAAAATTTTTTTCGAAGTTTGGAAACTTCGTTTGAATCACTTTTTTTCCGTTCTTATTTGAGATAACTGGTTCTCTTTCATTATACTAGTTTGATAGCCTCAGTAAAGCATATTATGCACAAAGAATCGCGAAAAGAAAAAAAATTTTTTTCGAAGTTTGGAAACTTCATTAGAATCACTTTTTTTCCGTTCTTATTTGAGATAACTGGTTCTCTTTCATTATACTAATGGATAGCCTCAGTAAAGCATATTATGCACAAAGAATCTCGAAAAGAAAAAAAATTTTTTTCGAAGTTTGGATTCTTCGTTAGAATCAGTTTTTTTCCGTTCAAATTTGAGATAACTGGTTCTCATTCATTGTACTAATTTGAAAGCCTCAGTAAAGCATATTATGCGCAAAGAATCTGGAAAAGAAAAAAAATTTTTTTCGTAGTTTGGAAACTTCGTTAGAATAACTTTTTTTTCCGTTCTTATTTGAGATAACTGGTTCTCTTTCATTATACTACTTTGAATCCCTCAGGAAAGCATATTATGGGCAAAGAATCTCGAAAAGAAAAAAGATTTTTTTCGATGTTTGGAAACTTCGTTTGAATCACTTTTTTTCCGTTCTTATTTAAGATAACTGGTTCTCTTTCATTATACTAGTTTGATAGCCTCATTAAAGCATATTATGCGCAAAGAATCTCGAAAAGAAAAAAAAAAATTTTGCGAAATTTGGAAACTTCGTTAGAATCACTTTTTTTCCGTTCTTAATTGAGATAACTGGTTCTCTTTCATTATACTAGTTTGATAGCCTCAATAAAGCATATTATGCCCAAAGAATCTCGAAAAGAAAAAAATTTTTTTTCGAAGTTTGGAAACTTCGTTTGAATCAATTTTTTTCCGTTCTTATTTGAGATAACTGGTTTTCTTTCATTACACTAGTTTGATAGCCTCAGTAAAGCATATTATGCACAAAGAATCGCGAAAAGAAAAAAAATTTTTTTCGAAGTTTGGAAACTTCATTAGAATCACTTTTTTTCCGTTCTTATTTGAGATAACTGGTTCTCATGCATTATACTAGTTTGGTAGCCTCAGTAAAGCATATTATGCGCAAAGAATCTGGAAAAGAATAAATTTTTTTCGAAGTTTGGAAACTTCGTTTGAATCACTTTTTTTCCGTTCTTATTTGAGATAACTGGTTCTCTTTCATTATACTAGTTTCATAGCCTCAGAAAAGCATATTATGCGCAAAGAATCTCGAAAAGAAAAAAATTTTTTTTCGAAGTTTGGAAACTTCGTTTGAACCACTTTTTTTCCGTTCTTATTTGAGATAACTGGTTCTCTTTCATTATACTAGTTTGATACCCTCAGGAAAGCATATTATGCGCAAAGAATCTGGAAAAGAAAAAAAATTTTTTTCGAAGTTTTGAAACGTCGTTTGAATCACTTTTTTCCGTTCTTATTTGAGATTACTGGTTCTCTTTCATTATAGTAGTTTGATAGCCTCAGAAAAGCATAAGAATCTCGAAAAGAAAAAAATTTTTTTTCGAAGTTTGGAAACGTCGTTTGAATCACTTTATTCCGTTCTTATTTGAGATTACTGGTTCTCTTTCATTATACTAGTTTTATAGCCTCAGAAAAGCATATTATGCACCTAGAATCTCGAAAAGAAAAAAATTTTTTTTCGAAGTTTGGACACTTCGTTTGAATCACTTTTTTTCCGTTCTTATTTGAGAGAACTGGTTCTCTTTCATTATACTAGTTTGATAGCCTCAGTAAAGCATATTATGCACAAAGAATCGCGAAAAGAAAAAAAATTTTTTTCGAAGTTTGGAAACTTCCTTAGAATCACTTTTTTTCCGTTCTTATTTGAGATAACTGGTTCTCTTTCATTATACTAGTTTGATAGCCTCAGTAAAGCATATTATGCGCAAAGAATCTGGAAAAGAAAAAAAAAATTTTTCGAAGTTTGGAAACGTCGTTTGAATCACTTTTTTCCGTTCTTATTTGAGATTACTGGTTCTCTTTCATTATAGTAGTTTGATAGCCTCAGAAAAGCATATTATGCACAAAGAATCTCGAAAAGAAAAAAATTTCTTTCGAAGTTTGGAAACTTCCTTAGAATCACTTTTTTTCCGTTCTTATTTGAGATAACTGGTTCTCTTACATTATACTAGTTTGGTAGCCTCAGTAAAGCATATTATGCGCAAAGAATCTGGAAAAGAAAAAAAATTTTTTTCGAAGTTTGGAAACTTCATTAGAATCACTTTTTTTCCGTTCTTATTTGAGATAACTGGTTCTCTTTCATTATACTAGTTTGGTAGCCTCAGTAAAGCATATTATGCGCAAAGAATCTGGAAAAGAAAAAAAATTTTTTTCGAAGTTTGGAAACTTCGTTTGAATCACTTTTTTTCCTTTCTTATTTGAGATAACTGGTTCTCTTTCATTATACTAGTTTGATAGCCTCAGAAAAGCATATTATGCGCAAAGAATCTCGAAAAGAAAAAAATTTTTTTTCGAAGTTTGAAAACTTCGTTTGAATCCCTTTTTTTCCGTTCTTATTTGAGATAACTGGTTCTCTTTCATTATACTAGTTTGATAGCCTCAATAAAGCATATTATGCCCAAAGAATCTCGACAAGAAAAAAAAATTTTTTCGAAGTTTAGAAACTTCATTAGAATCACTTTTTTTCCGTTCTTATTTGAGATAACTGGTTCTCTTTCATTATACTAGTTTGATAGCCACAGTAAAGCATATTATGCACAAAGAATCGCGAAAAGAAAAAAAATTTTTTTCGAAGTTTGGAAACTTCGTTTGAATCACTTTTTTTCCGTTCTTATTTGAGATAACTGGTTCTCTTTCATTATACTAGTTTGATAGCCTCAGTAAAGCATATTATGCACAAAGAATTGCGAAAAGAAAAAAATTTTTTTTCGAAGTTTGGAAACTTCATTAGAATCACTTTTTTTCCGTTCTTATTTGAGATAACTGGTTCTCTTTCATTATACTAGTTTGATAGCCTCAGTAAAGCATATTATGCACAAAGAATCTCGAAAAGAAAAAAAATTTTTTTCGAAGTTTGGATTCTTCGTTAGAATCAGTTTTTTTCCGTTCAAATTTGAGATAACTGGTTCTCATTAATTGTACTAATTTGAAAGCCTCAGTAAAGCATATTATGCGCAAAGAATCTGGAAAAGAAAAAAAATTTTTTTCGTAGTTTGGAAACTTCGTTAGAATCACATTTTTTCCGTTCTTATTTGAGATAACTGGTTCTCTTTCATTATACTAGTTTGATACCCTCAGGAAAGCATATTATGCGCAAAGAATCTCGAAAAGAAAAAAGTTTTTTTTCGATGTTTGGAAACTTCGTTTGAATCACTTTTTTTCCGTTCTTATTTAAGATAACTGGTTCTCTTTCATTATACTAGTTTGATAGCCTCATTAAAGCATATTATGCGCAAAGTATCTCGAAAAGAAAAAAAAATTTTTGCGAAATTTGGAAACTTCGTTAGAATCACTTTTTTTCCGTTCTTATTTGAAATAACTGGTTCTCTTTCAGTATACTAGTTTGATAGCCTCAGTAAAGCATATTATGCGCAAAGAATCTCGCAAAGAAAAAAATTTTTTTTCCAAGTTTGGAAACTTCGTTAGAATCACTTTTTTTCCGTTCTTATTTGAGATAACTGGTTCTCTTTCATTATACTACTTTGATAGCCTCAGAAAACCATATTATGCGCAAAGAATCTCGAAAAAAAAATTTTTTTTCGAAGTTTTGAAACTTCGTTTGAATCACTTTTTTTCCGTTCTTATTTGAGATAACTGGTTCTCTTTCATTATACTAGTTTGATAGCCTCAGTAAAGCATATTATGCGCAAAGAATCTCGAAAAGAAAAAATTTTTTTTTCCAAGTTTGGAAACTTCGTTAGAATCACTTTTTTTCCGTTCTTATTTGAGATAACTGGTTCTCTTTCATTATACTAATTTGATAGCCTCAGAAAACCATATTATGCGCAAAGAATCTCGAAAAAAAGAAAATTTTTTTCGAAGTTTGGAAACTTCGTTTGAATCACTTTTTTTCCGTTCTTATTTGAGATAACTGGTTCTCTTTCATTATACTAGTTTGATAGCCTCAGTAAAGCATATTATGCACAAAGAATCGCGAAAAGAAAAAAAATTTTTTTCGAAGTTTGGAAACTTCATTAGAATCACTTTTTTTCCGTTCTTATTTGAGATAACTGGTTCTCTTTCATTATACTAGTTTGATAGCCTCAGTAAAGCATATTATGCGCAAAGAATCTGGAAAAGAAAAACAAATTTTTTCCAAGTTTGGAAACTTCGTTTGAATCACTTTTTTTCCGTTCTTATTTGAGATAACTGGTTCTCTTTCATTATACTAGTTTGATAGCCTCAGTAAAGCATATTATGCACAAAGAATCGCGAAAAGAAAAAAAATTTTTTTCGAAGTTTGGAAACTTCATTAGAATCACTTTTTTTCCGTTCTTATTTGAGATAACTGGTTCTCTTTCATTATACTAGTTTGATAGCCTCAGTAAAGCATATTATGCACAAAGAATCGCGAAAAGAAAAAAAATTTTTTTCGAAGTTGGGAAACTTCATTAGAATCACTTTTTTTCCGTTCTTATTTGAGATAACTGGTTCTCTTTCATTATAATAGTTTGCTAGCATCAGTAAAGCATATTATGCGCAAAGAATCTGGAAAAGAAAAAAAATTTTTTTCGAAGTTTGCAAACTTCGTTTGAATCACTTTTTTTCCGTTCTTATTTGAGATATCTGGTTCTCTTTCATTATAGTAGTTTGATAGCCTCAGAAAAGCATATTATGCACAAAGAATCTCGAAAACAAAAAAATTTTTTTTCCAAGTTTGGAAACTTCGTTTGAATCACTTTTTTTCCGTTCTTATTTGAGATAACTGGTTCTCTTTCATTACACTAGTTTGATAGCCTCAGTAAAGCATATTATGCACAAAGAATCGCGAAACGAAAAAAAAAATATTTTTTTCGAAGTTTGGAAACTTCATTAGAATCACTTTTTTTCCGTTCTTATTTCAGATAACTGGTTCTCTTTCATTATACTAGTTTGGTAGCCTCAGTAAAGCATATTATGCGCAAAGAATCTGGAAAAGAAAAAAAATTTTTTTCGAAGTTTGGAAACTTCGTTTGAATCACTTTTTTTCCGTTCTTATTTGAGATAACTGGTTCTCTTTCATTTTACTAGTTTGATAGCCTCAATAAAGCATATTATGCCCAAAGAATCTCGAAAAGAAAAAAAAAATTTTTCGAAGTTTAGAAACTTCATTAGAATCACTTTTTTTCCGTTCTTATATGAGATAACTGGTTCTCTTTCATTATACTAGTTTGATAGCCTCAGTAAAGCATATTATCCGCAAAGAATCTCGAAAAGAAAAAAATTTTTTTTCGAAGTTTGGAAACGTCGTTTGAATCACTTTTTTCCGTTCTTATTTGAGATTACTGCTTCTCTTTCATTATACTAGTTTGATAGCCTCAGAAAAGCATATTATGCACAAAGAATCTCGAAAAGAAAAAAATTTTTTTTCGAAGTTTGGAAACTTCGTTTGAATCACTTTTTTTCCGTTCTTATTCGAGATAACTGGTTCTCTTTCATTATACTAGTTTGATAGCCTCAGTAAAGCATATTATGCGCAAAGAATCTCGAAAAGAAAAAATTTTTTTTTCCAAGTTTGGAAACTTCGTTAGAATCACTTTTTTTCCGTTCTTATTTGAGATAACTGGTTCTCTTTCATTATACTACTTTAATAGCCTCAGTAAAGCATATTATGCACAAAGAATCTGGAAAAGAAAAAAAATTTTTTTCGAAGTTTGGATTCTTCGTTAGAATCAGTTTTTTTCCGTTCAAATTTGAGATAACTGGTTCTCATTCATTGTACTAATTTGAAAGCCTCAGTAAAGCTTATTATGCGCAAAGAATCTGGAAAAGAAAAAAAATTTTTTTCGTAGTTTGGAAACTTCGTTAGAATCACTTTTTTTCCGTTCTTATTTGAGATAACTGGTTCTCTTTCATTATACTAGTTTGATACCCTCAGGAAAGCATATTATGCGCAAAGAATCTCGAAAAGAAAAAAGTTTTTTTTCGATGTTTGGAAACTTCGTTTGAATCACTTTTTTTCCGTTCTTATTTAAGATAACTGGTTCTCTTTCATTATACTAGTTTCATAGCCTCATTAAAGCATATTATGCGCAAAGTATCTCGAAAAGAAAAAAAAATTTTTGCGAAATTTGGAAACTTCGTTAGAATCACTTTTTTTCCGTTCTTATTTGAAATAACTGGTTCTCTTTCAGTATACTAGTTTGATAGCCTCAGTAAAGCATATTATGCGCAAAGAATCTCGAAAAGAAAAAAATTTTTTTTCCAAGTTTGGAAACTTCGTTAGAATTACTTTTTTTCCGTTCTTATTTGAGATAACTGGTTCTCTTTCATTATACTACTTTGATAGCCTCAGAAAACCATATTATGCGCAAAGAATCTCGAAAAAAAAATTTTTTTTTCGAAGTTTTGAAACTTCGTTTGAATCACTTTTTTTCCGTTCTTATTTGAGATAACTGGTTCTCTTTCATTATACTAGTTTGATAGCCTCAGTAAAGCATATTATGCGCAAAGAATCTCGAAAAGAAAAAATTTTTTTTTCCAAGTTTGGAAACTTCGTTAGAATCACTTTTTTTCCGTTCTTATTTGAGATAACTGGTTCTCTTTCATTATACTAATTTGATAGCCTCAGAAAACCATATTATGCGCAAAGAATCTCGAAAAAAAGAAAATTTTTTTCGAAGTTTGGAAACTTCGTTTGAATCACTTTTTTTCCGTTCTTATTTGAGATAACTGGTTCTCTTTCATTATACTAGTTTGATAGCCTCAGTAAAGCATATTATGCACAAAGAATCGCGAAAAGAAAAAAAATTTTTTTCGAAGTTTGGAAACTTCATTAGAATCACTTTTTTTCCGTTCTTATTTGAGATAACTGGTTCTCTTTCATTATACTAGTTTGATAGCCTCAGTAAAGCATATTATGCGCAAAGAATCTGGAAAAGAAAAAAAAATGTTTTCCAAGTTTGGAAACTTCGTTAGAATCACTTTTTTTCCGTTCTTATTTGAGATAACTTGTTCTCTTTCATTATACTAGTTTGATAGCCTCAGTAAAGCATATTATGCGCAAAGAATCTCGAAAAGAAAAAATTTTTTTTTCCAAGTTTGGAAACTTCGTTAGAATCACTTTTTTTCCGTTCTTATTTGAGATAACTGGTTCTCTTTCATTATACTACTTTGATAGCCTCAGAAAACCATTTATGCGCAAAGAATCTCGAAAAGAAAAAAATTTTTTTCGAAGTTTGGAAACTTCGTTTGAATCACTTTTTTTCCGTTCTTATTTGAGATAACTGGTTCTCTTTCATTATACTAGTTTGATAGCCTCAGTAAAGCATATTATGCACAAAGAATCGCGAAAAGAAAAAAAAATTTTTTCCTAGTTTGGAAACTTCATTAGAATCACTTTTTTTCCGTTCTTATTTGAGATAACTGGTTCTCTTTCATTATACTAGTTTGGTAACCTCAGTAAATTATGCGCAAAGAATCTGGAAAAGAAAAAAAATTTTTTTCGAAGTTTGGAAACTTCGTTTGAATCACTTTTTTTCCGTTCTTATTTGAGATAACTGGTACTCTTTCATTATAATAGTTTGATAGCCTCAGAAAAGCATATTATACGCAAAGAATCTCGAAAAGAAAAAAATTTTTTTTCGAAGTTTGGAAACTTCGTTTGAATCACTTTTTTTCCGTTCTTATTTACGATAACTGGTTCTCTTTCATTATACTACTTTGATAGCCTCAGAAAAGCATATTATGCGCAAAGAATCTCTAAAAGAAAAAAATTTTTTTTCGAAGTTTGGAAACTTCCTTTGAATCACTTTTTTTCCGTTCTTATTTGAGATAACTGGTTCTCTTTCATTATACTAGTTTGATAGCCTCAATAAAGCATATTATGCCCAAAGAATCTCGAAAAGAAAAAAATTTTTTTTCGAAGTTTGGAAACTTCGTTTGAATCAATTTTTTTCCGTTCTTATTTGAGATAACTGGTTTTCTTTCATTACACTAGTTTGATAGCCTCAGTAAAGCATATTATGCACAAAGAATCGCGAAAAGAAAAAAAATTTTTTTCGAAGTTTGGAAACTTCATTAGAATCACTTTTTTTCCGTTCTTATTTGAGATAACTGGTTCTCTTTCATTATACTAGTTTGGTAGCCTCAGTAAAGCATATTATGCGCAAAGAATCTGGAAAAGAAAAAAAATTTTTTTCGAAGTTTGGAAACTTCGTTTGAATCACTTTTTTTCCGTTCTTATTTGAGATAACTGGTTCTCTTTCATTATACTAGTTTGATAGCCTCAGAAAAGCATATTATGCGCAAAGAATCTCGAAAAGAAAAAAATTTTTTTTCGAAGTTTGGAAACTTCGTTTGAACCACTTTTTTTCCGTTCTTATTTGAGATAACTGGTTCTCTTTCATTATACTAGTTTGATAGCCTCAGGAAAGCATATTATGCGCAAAGAATCTGGAAAAGAAAAAAAATTTTTTTCGAAGTTTGGAAACGTCGTTTGAATCACTTTTTTCCGTTCTTATTTGAGATTACTGGTTCTCTTTCATTATAGTAGTTTGATAGCCTCAGAAAAGCATAAGAATCTCGAAAAGAAAAAAATTTTTTTTCGAAGTTTGGAAACGTCGTTTGAATCACTTTTTTCCGTTCTTATTTGAGATTACTGGTTCTCTTTCATTATACTAGTTTTATAGCCTCAGAAAAGCATATTATGCACCAAGAATCTCGAAAAGAAAAAAATTTTTTTTCGAAGTTTGGACACTTCGTTTGAATCACTTTTTTTCCGTTCTTATTTGAGATAACTGGTTCTCTTTCATTATACTACTTTGATAGCCTCAGTAAAGGATATTATGCACAAAGAATCGCGAAAAAAAAAAAATTTTTTTCGTAGTTTCGAAACTTCATTAGAATCACTTTTTTTCCGTTCTTATTTGAGATAACTGGTTCTCTTTCATTATACTAGTTTGATAGCCTCAGTAAAGCATATTATGCGCAAAGAATCTGGAAAAGAAAAAAAATTTTTTTCGAAGTTTGGAAACGTCGTTTGAATCACTTTTTTCCGTTCTTAATTGAGATTACTGGTTCTCTTTCATTATAGTAGTTTGATAGCCTCAGAAAAGCATATTATGCACAAAGAATCTCGAAAAGAAAAAAATTTTTTTTCGAAGTTTGGAAACGTCGTTTGAATCACTTTTTTCCGTTCTTATTTGAGATTACTGGTTCTCTTTCATTATACTAGTTTGATAGCCTCAGAAAAGCATATTATGCCCAAAGAATCTCGAAAAGAAAAAAAATTTTTTTCGTAGTTTGGAAACTTCGTTAGAATCACTTTTTTTCCGTTCTTATTTGAGATAACTGGTTCTCTTTCATTATACTAGTTTGATACCCTCAGGAAAGCATATTATGCGCAAAGAATCTCGAAAAGAAAAAAGTTTTTTTTCGATGTTTGGAAACTTCGTTTGAATCACTTTTTTTCCGTTCTTATTTAAGATAACTGGTTCTCTTTCATTATACTAGTTTGATAGCCTCATTAAAGCATATTATGCGCAAAGTATCTCGAAAAGAAAAAAAAATTTTTGCGAAATTTGGAAACTTCGTTAGAATCACTTTTTTTCCGTTCTTATTTGAGATAACTGGTTCTCTTTCATTATACTACTTTGATAGCCTCAGAAAACCACATTATGCGCAAAGAATCTCGAAAAAAAAAAATTTTTTTCGAAGTTTTGAAACTTCGTTTGAATCACTTTTTTTCCGTTCTTATTTGAGATAACTGGTTCTCTTTCATTATACTAGTTTGATAGCCTCAGTAAAGCATATTATGCGCAAAGAATCTCGAAAAGAAAAAATTTTTTTTTCCAAGTTTGGAAACTTCGTTAGAATCACTTTTTTTCCGTTCTTATTTGAGATAACTGGTTCTCTTTCATTATACTAATTTGATAGCCTCAGAAAACCATATTATGCGCAAAGAATCTCGAAAAAAAGAAAATTTTTTTCGAAGTTTGGAAACTTTGTTTGAATCACTTTTTTTCCGTTCTTATTTGAGATAACTGGTTCTCTTTCATTATACTAGTTTGATAGCCTCAGTAAAGCATATTATGCACAAAGAATCGCGAAAAGAAAAAAAAATTTTTCGAAGTTTGGAAACTTCATTAGAATCACTTTTTTTCCGTTCTTATTTGAGATAACTGGTTCACTTTCATTATACTAGTTTGATAGCCTCAGTAAAGCTTATTATGCGCAAAGAATCTGGAAAAGAAAAAAAAATTTTTTCCAAGTTTGGAAACTTCGTTTGAATCACTTTTTTTCCGTTCTTATTTGAGATAACTGGTTCTCTTTCATTATACTAGTTTGATAGCCTCAGTAAAGCATATTATGCACAAAGAATCGCGAAAAGAAAAAAAATTTTTTTCGAAGTTTGGAAACTTCATTAGAATCACTTTTTTTCCGTTCTTATTTGAGATAACTGGTTCTCTTTCATTATACTAGTTTGATAGCCTCAGTAAAGCATATTATGCACAAAGAATCGCGAAAAGAAAAAAAATTTTTTTCGAAGTTGGGAAACTTCATTAGAATCACTTTTTTTCCGTTCTTATTTGAGATAACTGGTTCTCTTTCATTATACTAGTTTGCTAGCATCAGTAAAGCATATTATGCCCAAAGAATCTGGAAAAGAAAAAAAATTTTTTTCGAAGTTTGCAAACTTCGTTTGAATCACTTTTTTTCCGTTCTTATTTGAGATAACTGGTTCTCTTTCATTATAGTAGTTTGATAGCCTCAGAAAAGCATATTATGCAAAAAGAATCTCGAAAACAAAAAAATTTTTTTTCCAAGTTTGGAAACTTCGTTTGAATCACTTTTTTTCCGTTCTTATTTGAGATAACTGGTTCTCTTTCATTACACTAATTTGATAGCCTCAGTAAAGCATATTATGCACAAAGAATCGCGAAACGAAAAAAAAAATATTTTTTTCGAAGTTTGGAAACTTCATTAGAATCACTTTTTTTCCGTTCTTATTTCAGATAACTGGTTCTCTTTCATTATACTAGTTTGGTAGCCTCAGTAAAGCATATTATGCGCAAAGAATCTGGAAAAGAAAAAAAATTTTTTTCGAAGTTTGGAAACTTCGTTTGAATCACTTTTTTTCCGTTCTTATTTGAGATAACTGGTTCTCTTTCATTATACTAGTTTGATAGCTTCAGAAAAGCATATTATGCTCAAAGAATCTCGAAAAGAAAAAAATTTTTTTTCGAAGTTTGGAAACTTCGTTTGAATCACTTTTTTTCCGTTCTTATTTGAGATAACTGGTTCTCTTTCATTTTACTAGTTTGATAGCCTCAATAAAGCATATTATGCCCAAAGAATCTCGAAAAGAAAAAAAAATTTTTTCGAAGTTTAGAAACTTCATTAGAATCACTTTTTTTCCGTTCTTATATGAGATAACTGGTTCTCTTTCATTATACTAGTTTGATAGCCTCAGTAAAGCATATTATCCGCAAAGAATCTCGAAAAGAAAAAAATTTTTTTTCGAAGTTTGGAAACGTCGTTTGAATCACTTTTTTCCGTTCTTATTTGAGATTACTGGTTTTCTTTCATTATACTAGTTTGATAGCCTCAGAAAAGCATATTATGCACAAAGAATCTCGAAAAGAAAAAAATTTTTTTTCGAAGTTTGGAAACTTCGTTTGAATCACTTTTTTTCCGTTCTTATTCGAGATAACTGGTTCTCTTTCATTATACTAGTTTGATAGCCTCAGTAAAGCATATTATGCGCAAAGAATCTCGAAAAGAAAAAATTATTTTTTCCAAGTTTGGAAACTTCGTTAGAATCACTTTTTTTCCGTTCTTATTTGAGATAACTGGTTCTTTTTCATTATACTACTTTGATAGCCTCAGTAAAGCATATTATGCACAAAGAATCTCGAAAAGAAAAAAAATTTTTTTCGAAGTTTGGATTCTTCGTTAGAATCAGTTTTTTTCCGTTCAAATTTGAGATAACTGGTTCTCATTCATTGTACTAATTTGAAAGCCTCAGTAAAGCATATTATGCGCAAAGAATCTGGAAAAGAAAAAAAATTTTTTTCGTAGTTTGGAAACTTCGTTAGAATCACTTTTTTTCCGTATTTATTTGAGATAACTGGTTCTCTTTCATTATACTAGTTTGATACCCTCAGGAAAGCATATTATGCGCAAAGAATCTCGAAAAGAAAAAAGTTTTTTTTCGATGTTTGGAAACTTCGTTTGAATCACTTTTTTTCCGTTCTTATTTAAGATAACTGGTTCTCTTTCATTATACTAGTTTGATAGCCTCATTAAAGCATATTATGCGCAAAGTATCTCGAAAAGAAAAAAAAATTTTTGCGAAATTTGGAAACTTCGTTAGAATCACTTTTTTTCCGTTCTTATTTGAAATAACTGGTTCTCTTTCAGTATACTAGTTTAATAGCCTCAGTAAAGCATATTATGCGCAAAGAATCTCGAAAAGAAAAAAATTTTTTTTCCAAGTTTGGAAACTTCGTTAGAATCACTTTTTTTCCGTTCTTATTTGAGATAACTGGTTCTCTTTCATTATACTACTTTGATAGCCTCAGAAAACCATATTATGCGCAAAGAATCTCGAAAAAAAAAATTTTTTTTCGAACTTTTGAAACTTCGTTTGAATCACTTTTTTTCCGTTCTTATTTGAGATAACTGGTTCTCTTTCATTATACTAGTTTGATAGCCTCAGTAAAGCATATTATGCGCAAAGAATCTCGAAAAGAAAAAATTTTTTTTTCCAAGTTTGGAAACTTCGTTAGAATCACTTTTTTTCCGTTCTTATTTGAGATAACTGGTTCTCTTTCATTATACTAATTTGATAGCCTCAGAAAACCATATTATGCGCAAAGAATCTCAAAAAAAAGAAAATTTTTTTCGAAGTTTGGAAACTTCGTTTGAATCACTTTTTTTCCGTTCTTATTTGAGATAACTGGTTCTCTTTCATTATACTAGTTTGATAGCCTCAGTAAAGCATATTATGCACAAAGAATCGCGAAAAGAAAAAAAATTTTTTTCGAAGTTTGGAAACTTCATTAGAATCACTTTTTTTCCGTTCTTATTTGAGATAACTGGTTCTCTTTCATTATACTAGGTTGATAGCCTCAGTAAAGCATATTATGCGCAAAGAATCTGGAAAAGAAAAAAAAATGTTTTCCAAGTTTGGAAACTTCGTTAGAATCACTTTTTTTCCGTTCTTATTTGAGATAACTTGTTCTCTTTCATTATACTAGTTTGATAGCCTCAGTAAAGCATATTATGCGCAAAGAATCTCGAAAAGAAAAAATTTTTTTTTCCAAGTTTGGAAACGTCGTTTGAATCACTTTTTTCCGTTCTTATTTGAGATTACTGGTTCTCTTTCATTATACTAGTTTTATAGCCTCAGAAAAGCATATTATGCACCAAGAATCTCGAAAAGAAAAAAATTTTTTTTCGAAGTTTGGACACTTCGTTTGAATCACTTTTTTTCCGTTCTTATTTGAGATAACTGGTTCTCTTTCATTATACTACTTTGATAGCCTCAGTAAAGGATATTATGCACAAAGAATCGCGAAAAAAAAAAAATTTTTTTCGTAGTTTGGAAACTTCATTAGAATCACTTTTTTTCCGTTCTTATTTGAGATAACTGGTTCTCTTTCATTATACTAGTTTGATAGCCTCAGTAAAGCATATTATGCGCAAAGAATCTGGAAAAGAAAAAAAATTTTTTTCGAAGTTTGGAAACGTCGTTTGAATCACTTTTTTCCGTTCTTAATTGAGATTACTGGTTCTCTTTCATTATAGTAGTTTGATAGCCTCAGAAAAGCATATTATGCACAAAGAATCTCGAAAAGAAAAAAATTTTTTTTCGAAGTTTGGAAACGTCGTTTGAATCACTTTTTTCCGTTCTTATTTGAGATTACTGGTTCTCTTTCATTATACTAGTTTGATAGCCTCAGAAAAGCATATTATGCGCAAAGAATCTCGAAAAGAAAAAAAATTTTTTTCGTAGTTTGGAAACTTCGTTAGAATCACTTTTTTTCCGTTCTTATTTGAGATAACTGGTTCTCTTTCATTATACTAGTTTGATACCCTCAGGAAAGCATATTATGCGCAAAGAATCTCGAAAAGAAAAAAGTTTTTTTTCGATGTTTGGAAACTTCGTTTGAATCACTTTTTTTCCGTTCTTATTTAAGATAACTGGTTCTCTTTCATTCTACTAGTTTGATAGCCTCATTAAAGCATATTATGCGCAAAGTATCTCGAAAAGAAAAAAAAATTTTTGCGAAATTTGGAAACTTCGTTAGAATCACTTTTTTTCCGTTCTTATTTGAGATAACTGGTTCTCTTTCATTATACTACTTTGATAGCCTCAGAAAACCATATTATGCGCAAAGAATCTCGAAAAAAAAATTTTTTTTTCGAAGTTTTGAAACTTCGTTTGAATCACTTTTTTTCCGTTCTTATTTGAGATAACTGGTTCTCTTTCATTATACTAGTTTGATAGCCTCAGTAAAGCATATTATGCGCAAAGAATCTCGAAAAGAAAAAATTTTTTTTTCCAAGTTTGGAAACTTCGTTAGAATCACTTTTTTTCCGTTCTTATTTGAGATAACTGGTTCTCTTTCATTATACTAATTTGATAGCCTCAGAAAACCATATTATGCGCAAAGAATCTCGAAAAAAAGAAAATTTTTTTCGAAGTTTGGAAACTTTGTTTGAATCACTTTTTTTCCGTTCTTATTTGAGATAACTGGTTCTCTTTCATTATACTAGTTTGATAGCCTCAGTAAAGCATATTATGCACAAAGAATCGCGAAAAGAAAAAAAATTTTTTTCGAAGTTTGGAAACTTCATTAGAATCACTTTTTTTCCGTTCTTATTTGAGATAACTGGTTCACTTTCATTATACTAGTTTGATAGCCTCAGTAAAGCTTATTATGCGCAAAGAATCTGGAAAAGAAAAAAAAATTTTTTCCAAGTTTGGAAACTTCGTTTGAATCACTTTTTTTCCGTTCTTATTTGAGATAACTGGTTCTCTTTCATTATACTAGTTTGATAGCCTCAGTAAAGCATATTATGCACAAAGAATCGCGAAAAGAAAAAAAATTTTTTTCGAAGTTTGGAAACTTCATTAGAATCACTTTTTTTCCGTTCTTATTTGAGATAACTGGTTCTCTTTCATTATACTAGTTTGATAGCCTCAGTAAAGCATATTATGCACAAAGAATCGCGAAAAGAAAAAAAATTTTTTTCGAAGTTGGGAAACTTCATTAGAATCACTTTTTTTCCGTTCTTATTTGAGATAACTGGTTCTCTTTCATTATACTAGTTTGCTAGCATCAGTAAAGCATATTATGCGCAAAGAATCTGGAAAAGAAAAAAAATTTTTTTCGAAGTTTGCAAACTTCGTTTGAATCACTTTTTTTCCGTTCTTATTTGAGATAACTGGTTCTCTTTCATTATAGTAGTTTGATAGCCTCAGAAAAGCATATTATGCAAAAAGAATCTCGAAAACAAAAAAATTTTTTTTCCAAGTTTGGAAACTTCGTTTGAATCACTTTTTTTCCGTTCTTATTTGAGATAACTGGTTCTCTTTCATTACACTAATTTGATAGCCTCAGTAAAGCATATTATGCACAAAGAATCGCGAAACGAAAAAAAAAATATTTTTTTCGAAGTTTGGAAACTTCATTAGAATCACTTTTTTTCCGTTCTTATTTCAGATAACTGGTTCTCTTTCATTATACTAGTTTGGTAGCCTCAGTAAAGCATATTATGCGCAAAGAATCTGGATAAGAAAAAAAATTTTTTTCGAAGTTTGGAAACTTCGTTTGAATCACTTTTTTTCCGTTCTTATTTGAGATAACTGGTTCTCTTTCATTATACTAGTTTGATAGCTTCAGAAAAGCATATTATGCTCAAAGAATCTCGAAAAGAAAAAAATTTTTTTTCGAAGTTTGGAAACTTCGTTTGAATCACTTTTTTTCCGTTCTTATTTGAGATAACTGGTTCTCTTTCATTTTACTAGTTTGATAGCCTCAATAAAGCATATTATGCCCAAAGAATCTCGAAAAGAAAAAAAATTTTTTTCGAAGTTTGGAAACTTCATTAGAATCACTTTTTTTCCGTTCTTATTTGAGATAACTGGTTCTCTTTCATTATACTAGTTTGGTAGCCTCAGTAAAGCATATTATGCGCAAAGAATCTGGAAAAGAAAAAAAATTTTTTTCGAAGTTTGGAAACTTCGTTTGAATCACTTTTTTTCCGTTCTTATTTGAGATAACTGGTTCTCTTTCATTATACTAGTTTGATAGCCTCAGAAAAGCATATTATGCGCAAAGAATCTCGAAAAGAAAAAAATTTTTTTTCGAAGTTTGGAAACTTCGTTTGAACCACTTTTTTTCCGTTCTTATTTGAGATAACTGGTTCTCTTTCATTATACTAGTTTGATACCCTCAGGAAAGCATATTATGCGCAAAGAATCTGGAAAAGAAAAAAAATTTTTTTCGAAGTTTGGAAACGTCGTTTGAATCACTTTTTCCCGTTCTTATTTGAGATTACTGGTTCTCTTTCATTATAGTAATTTGATAGCCTCAGAAAAGCATAAGAATCTCGAAAAGAAAAAAATGTTTTTTCGAAGTTTGGAAACGTCGTTTGAATCACTTTTTTCCGTTCTTATTTGAGATTACTGGTTCTCTTTCATTATACTAGTTTTATAGCCTCAGAAAAGCATATTATGCACCAAGAATCTCGAAAAGAAAAAAATTTTTTTTCGAAGTTTGGACACTTCGTTTGAATCACTTTTTTTCCGTTCTTATTTGAGATAACTGGTTCTCTTTCATTATACTAGTTTGATAGCCTCAGTAAAGCATATTATGCACAAAGAATCTCGAAAAGAAAAAAATTTTTTTTCGAAGTTTGGAAACTTCGTTTGAACCACTTTTTTTCCGTTCTTATTTGAGATAACTGGTTCTCTTTCATTATACTAGTTTGATACCCTCAGGAAAGCATATTATGCGCAAAGAATCTGGAAAAGAAAAAAAATTTTTTTCGAAGTTTGGAAACGTCGTTTGAATCACTTTTTCCCGTTCTTAATTGAGATTACTGGTTCTCTTTCATTATAGTAGTTTGATAGCCTCAGAAAAGCATATTATGCACAAAGAATCTCGAAAAGAAAAAAATTTTTTTTCGAAGTTTGGAAACGTCGTTTGAATCACTTTTTTCCGTTCTTATTTGAGATTACTGGTTCTCTTTCATTATACTAGTTTGATAGCCTCAGAAAAGCATATTATGCACAAAGAATCTCGAAAAGAAAAAAATTTTTTTTCGAAGTTTGGAAACTTCGTTTGAATCACTTTTTTTCCGTTCTTATTTGAGATAACTGGTTCTCTTTCATTACACTAGTTTGATAGCCTCAGTAAAGCATATTATGCACAAAGAATCGCGAAAAGAAAAAAAATTTTTTCGAAGTTTGGAAACTTCCTTAGAATCACTTTTTTCCGTTCTTATTTGAGATAACTGGTTCTCTTTCATTATACTAGTTTGATAGCCTCAGAAAAGCATATTATGCGCAAAGAATCTCGAAAAGAAAAAAATTTTTTTTCGAAGTTTGAAAACTTCGTTTGAATCACTTTTTTTTCCCTTCTTATTTGAGATAACTGGTTCTCTTTCATTATACTAGTTTGATAGCCTCAATAAAGCATATTATGCCCAAAGAATCTCGAAAAGAAAAAAAAATTTTTTCGAAGTTTAGAAACTTCATTAGAATCACTTTTTTTCCGTTCTTATTTGAGATAACTGGTTCTCTTTCATTATACTAGTTTGATAGCCTCAGTAAAGCATATTATGCACAAAGAATCGGGAAAAGAAAAAAAAATTTTTTCGAAGTTTGGAAACTTCTTTGAATCACTTTTTTTCCGTTCTTATTTGAGATAACTGGTTCTCTTTCATTATACTAGTTTGATAGCCTCAGTAAAGCATATTATGCACAAAGAATCGCGAAAAGAAAAAAATTTTTTTTCGAAGTTTGGAAACTTCATTAGAATCACTTTTTTTCCGTTCTTATTTGAGATAACTGGTTCTCTTTCATTATACTAGTTTGATAGCCTCAGTAAAGCATATTATGCGCAAAGAATCTCGAAAAGAAAAAATTTTTTTTTCCAAGTTTGGAAACTTCGTTAGAATCACTTTTTTTCCGTTCTTATTTGAGATAACTGGTTCTCTTTCATTATACTAATTTGATAGCCTCAGAAAACCATATTATGCGCAAAGAATCTCGAAAAAAAGAAAATTTTTTTCGAAGTTTGGAAACTTTGTTTGAATCACTTTTTTTCCGTTCTTATTTGAGATAACTGGTTCTCTTTCATTATACTAGTTTGATAGCCTCAGTAAAGCATATTATGCACAAAGAATCGCGAAAAGAAAAAAAATTTTTTTCGAAGTTTGGAAACTTCATTAGAATCACTTTTTTTCCGTTCTTATTTGAGATAACTGGTTCTCTTTCATTATACTAGTTTGATAGCCTCAGTAAAGCTTATTATGCGCAAAGAATCTGGAAAAGAAAAAAAAATTTTTTCCAAGTTTGGAAACTTCGTTTGAATCACTTTTTTTCCGTTCTTATTTGAGATAACTGGTTCTCTTTCATTATACTAGTTTGATAGCCTCAGTAAAGCATATTATGCACAAAGAATCGCGAAAAGAAAAAAAATTTTTTTCGAAGTTTGGAAACTTCATTAGAATCACTTTTTTTCCGTTCTTATTTGAGATAACTGGTTCTCTTTCATTATACTAGTTTGATAGCCTCAGTAAAGCATATTATGCACAAAGAATCGCGAAAAGAAAAAAATTTTTTTTCGAAGTTTGGACACTTCGTTTGAATCACTTTTTTTCCGTTCTTATTTGAGATAACTGGTTCTCTTTCATTATACTAGTTTGCTAGCATCAGTAAAGCATATTATGCGCAAAGAATCTGGAAAAGAAAAAAAATTTTTTTCGAAGTTTGCAAACTTCGTTTGAATCACTTTTTTTCCGTTCTTATTTGAGATAACTGGTTCTCTTTCATTATAGTAGTTTGATAGCCTCAGAAAAGCATATTATGCACAAAGAATCTCGAAAACAAAAAAATTTTTTTTCCAAGTTTGGAAACTTCGTTTGAATCACTTTTTTTCCGTTCTTATTTGAGATAACTGGTTCTCTTTCATTACACTAGTTTGATAGCCTCAGTAAAGCATATTATGCACAAAGAATCGCGAAACGAAAAAAAAAATATTTTTTTCGAACTTTGGAAACTTCATTAGAATCACTTTTTTTCCGTTCTTATTTGAGATAACTGGTTCTCTTTCATTATAATAGTTTGATAGCCTCAGAAAAGCATATTATACGCAAAGAATCTCGAAAAGAAAAAAATTTTTTTTCGAAGTTTGGACACTTCGTTTGAATCACTTTTTTTCCGTTCTTATTTGAGATAACTGGTTCTCTTTCATTATAATAGTTTTATAGCCTCAGAAAAGCATATTATGCACCAAGAATCTCGAAAAGAAAAAAATTTTTTTTCGAAGATTGGACACTTCGTTTGAATCACTTTTTTTCCGTTCTTATTTGAGATAACTGGTTCTCTTTCATTATACTAGTTTGATAGCCTCAGTAAAGGATATTATGCACAAAGAATCGCGAAAAGAAAAAAAATTTTTTTCGTAGTTTGGAAACTTCATTAGAATCACTTTTTTTCCCTTCTTATTTGAGATAACTGGTTCTCTTTCATTATACTAGTTTGATAGCCTCAGTAAAGCATATTATGCGCAAAGAATCTGGAAAAGAAAAAAAATTTTTTTCGAAGTTTGGAAACGTCGTTTGAATCACTTTTTTCCGTTCTTAATTGAGATTACTGGTTCTCTTTCATTATAGTAGTTTGATAGCCTCAGAAAAGCATATTATGCACAAAGAATCTCGAAAAGAAAAAATTTTTTTTTCGAAGTTTGGAAACGTCGTTTGAATCACTTTTTTCCGTTCTTATTTGAGATTACTGGTTCTCTTTCATTATACTAGTTTGATAGCCTCAGAAAAGCATATTATGCACAAAGAATCTCGAAAAGAAAAAAATTTTTTTCGAAGTTTGGAAACTTCGTTTGAATCACTTTTTTTCCGTTCTTATTTGAGATAACTGGTTCTCTTTCATTACACTAGTTTGATAGCCTCAGTAAAGCATATTATGCACAAAGAATCGCGAAAAGAAAAAAAATTTTTTCGAAGTTTGGAAACTTCCTTAGAATCACTTTTTTCCGTTCTTATTTGAGATAACTGGTTCTCTTTCATTACACTAGTTTGATAGCCTCAGAAAAGCATATTATGCGCAAAGAATCTCGAAAAGAAAAAAATTTTTTTTCGAAGTTTGAAAACTTCTTTTGAATCACTTTTTTTTCCCTTCTTATTTGAGATAACTGGTTCTCTTTCATTATACTAGTTTGATAGCCTCAATAAAGCATATTATGCCCAAAGAATCTCGAAAAGAAAAAAAAATTTTTTCGAAGTTTAGAAACTTCATTAGAATCACTTTTTTTCCGTTCTTATTTGAGATAACTGGTTCTCTTTCATTATACTAGTTTGATAGCCTCAGTAAAGCATATTATGCACAAAGAATCGGGAAAAGAAAAAAAAATTTTTTCGAAGTTTGGAAACTTCGTTTGAATCACTTTTTTTCCGTTCTTATTTGAGATAACTGGTTCTCTTTCATTATACTAGTTTGATAGCCTCAGTAAAGCATATTATGCACAAAGAATCGCGAAAAGAAAAAAATTTTTTTTCGAAGTTTGGAAACTTCATTAGAATCACTTTTTTTCCGTTCTTATTTGAGATAACTGGTTCTCTTTCATTATACTAGTTTGATAGCCTCAGTAAAGCATATTATGCGCAAAGAATCTCGAAAAGAAAAAATTTTTTTTTCCAAGTTTGGAAACTTCGTTAGAATCACTTTTTTTCCGTTCTTATTTGAGATAACTGGTTCTCTTTCATTATACTAATTTGATAGCCTCAGAAAACCATATTATGCGCAAAGAATCTCGAAAAAAAGAAAATTTTTTTCGAAGTTTGGAAACTTTGTTTGAATCACTTTTTTTCCGTTCTTATTTGAGATAACTGGTTCTCTTTCATTATACTAGTTTGATAGCCTCAGTAAAGCATATTATGCACAAAGAATCGCGAAAAGAAAAAAAATTTTTTTCGAAGTTTGGAAACTTCATTAGAATCACTTTTTTTCCGTTCTTATTTGAGATAACTGGTTCTCTTTCATTATACTAGTTTGATAGCCTCAGTAAAGCATATTATGCGCAAAGAATCTCGAAAAGAAAAAATTTTTTTTTCCAAGTTTGGAAACTTCGTTAGAATCACTTTTTTTCCGTTCTTATTTGAGATAACAGGTTCTCTTTCATTATACTAATTTGATAGCCTCAGAAAACCATATTATGCGCAAAGAATCTCGAAAAAAAGAAAATTTTTTTCGAAGTTTGGAAACTTTGTTTGAATCACTTTTTTTCCGTTCTTATTTGAGATAACTGGTTCTCTTTCATTATACTAGTTTGATAGCCTCAGTAAAGCATATTATGCACAAAGAATCGCGAAAAGAAAAAAAATTTTTTTCGAAGTTTGGAAACTTCATTAGAATCACTTTTTTTCCGTTCTTATTTGAGATAACTGGTTCTCTTTCATTATACTAGTTTGATAGCCTCAGTAAAGCTTATTATGCGCAAAGAATCTGGAAAAGAAAAAAAAATTTTTTCCAAGTTTGGAAACTTCGTTTGAATCACTTTTTTTCCGTTCTTATTTGAGATAACTGGTTCTCTTTCATTATACTAGTTTGATAGCCTCAGTAAAGCATATTATGCACAAAGAATCGCGAAAAGAAAAAAAATTTTTTTCGAAGTTTGGAAACTTCATTAGAATCACTTTTTTTCCGTTCTTATTTGAGATAACTGGTTCTCTTTCATTATACTAGTTTGATAGCCTCAGTAAAGCATATTATGCACAAAGAATCGCGAAAAGAAAAAAATTTTTTTTCGAAGTTGGGAAACTTCATTAGAATCACTTTTTTTCCGTTCTTATTTGAGATAACTGGTTCTCTTTCATTATACTAGTTTGCTAGCATCAGTAAAGCATATTATGCGCAAAGAATCTGGAAAAGAAAAAAAATTTTTTTCGAAGTTTGCAAACTTCGTTTGAATCACTTTTTTTCCGTTCTTATTTGAGATAACTGGTTCTCTTTCATTATAGTAGTTTGATAGCCTCAGAAAAGCATATTATGCACAAAGAATCTCGAAAACAAAAAAATTTTTTTTCCAAGTTTGGAAACTTCGTTTGAATCACTTTTTTTCCGTTCTTATTTGAGATAACTGGTTCTCTTTCATTACACTAGTTTGATAGCCTCAGTAAAGCATATTATGCACAAAGAATCGCGAAACGAAAAAAAAAATATTTTTTTCGAAGTTTGGAAACTTCATTAGAATCACTTTTTTTCCGTTCTTATTTGAGATAACTGGTTCTCTTTCATTATAATAGTTTGATAGCCTCAGAAAAGCATATTATACGCAAAGAATCTCGAAAAGAAAAAAATTTTTTTTCGAAGTTTGGACACTTCGTTTGAATCACTTTTTTTCCGTTCTTATTTGAGATAACTGGTTCTCTTTCATTATAATAGTTTTATAGCCTCAGAAAAGCATATTATGCACCAAGAATCTCGAAAAGAAAAAAATTTTTTTTCGAAGTTTGGACACTTCGTTTGAATCACTTTTTTTCCGTTCTTATTTGAGATAACTGGTTCTCTTTCATTATACTAGTTTGATAGCCTCAGTAAAGGATATTATGCACAAAGAATCGCGAAAAGAAAAAAAATTTTTTTCGTAGTTTGGAAACTTCATTAGAATCACTTTTTTTCCCTTCTTATTTGAGATAACTGGTTCTCTTTCATTATACTAGTTTGATAGCCTCAGTAAAGCATATTATGCGCAAAGAATCTGGAAAAGAAAAAAAATTTTTTTCGAAGTTTGGAAACGTCGTTTGAATCACTTTTTTCCGTTCTTAATTGAGATTACTGGTTCTCTTTCATTATAGTAGTTTGATAGCCTCAGAAAAGCATATTATGCACAAAGAATCTCGAAAAGAAAAAAATTTTTTTTCGAAGTTTGGAAACGTCGTTTGAATCACTTTTTTCCGTTCTTATTTGAGATTACTGGTTCTCTTTCATTATACTAGTTTGATAGCCTCAGAAAAGCATATTATGCACAAAGAATCTCGAAAAGAAAAAAATTTTTTTTCGAAGTTTGGAAACTTCGTTTGAATCGCTTTTTTTCCGTTCTTATTTGAGATAACTGGTTCTCTTTCATTACACTAGTTTGATAGCCTCAGTAAAGCATATTATGCACAAAGAATCGCGAAAAGAAAAAAAAATTTTTCGAAGTTTGGAAACTTCCTTAGAATCACTTTTTTCCGTTCTTATTTGAGATAACTGGTTCTCTTTCATTATACTAGTTTGATAGCCTCAGAAAAGCATATTATGCGCAAAGAATCTCGAAAAGAAAAAAATTTTTTTTCGAAGTTTGAAAACTTCGTTTGAATCACTTTTTTTTCCCTTCTTATTTGAGATAACTGGTTCTCTTTCATTATACTAGTTTGATAGCCTCAATAAAGCATATTATGCCCAAAGAATCTCGAAAAGAAAAAAAAATTTTTTCGAAGTTTAGAAACTTCATTAGAATCACTTTTTTTCCGTTCTTATTTGAGATAACTGGTTCTCTTTCATTATACTAGTTTGATAGCCTCAGTAAAGCATATTATGCACAAAGAATCGGGAAAAGAAAAAAAAATTTTTTCGAAGTTTGGAAACTTCGTTTGAATCACTTTTTTTCCGTTCTTATTTGAGATAACTGGTTCTCTTTCATTATACTAGTTTGATAGCCTCAGTAAAGCATATTATGCACAAAGAATCGCGAAAAGAAAAAAATTTTTTTTCGAAGTTTGGAAACTTCATTAGAATCACTTTTTTTCCGTTCTTATTTGAGATAACTGGTTCTCTTTCATTATACTAGTTTGATAGCCTCAGTAAAGCATATTATGCGCAAAGAATCTCGAAAAGAAAAAATTTTTTTTTCCAAGTTTGGAAACTTCGTTAGAATCACTTTTTTTCCGTTCTTATTTGAGATAACTGGTTCTCTTTCATTATACTAATTTGATAGCCTCAGAAAACCATATTATGCGCAAAGAATCTCGAAAAAAAGAAAATTTTTTTCGAAGTTTGGAAACTTTGTTTGAATCACTTTTTTTCCGTTCTTATTTGAGATAACTGGTTCTCTTTCATTATACTAGTTTGATAGCCTCAGTAAAGCATATTATGCACAAAGAATCGCGAAAAGAAAAAAAATTTTTTTCGAAGTTTGGAAACTTCATTAGAATCACTTTTTTTCCGTTCTTATTTGAGATAACTGGTTCTCTTTCATTATACTAGTTTGATAGCCTCAGTAAAGCTTATTATGCGCAAAGAATCTGGAAAAGAAAAAAAAATTTTTTCCAAGTTTGGAAACTTCGTTTGAATCACTTTTTTTCCGTTCTTATTTGAGATAACTGGTTCTCTTTCATTATACTAGTTTGATAGCCTCAGTAAAGCATATTATGCACAAAGAATCGCGAAAAGAAAAAAAATTTTTTTCGAAGTTTGGAAACTTCATTAGAATCACTTTTTTTCCGTTCTTATTTGAGATAACTGGTTCTCTTTCATTATACTAGTTTGATAGCCTCAGTAAAGCATATTATGCACAAAGAATCGCGAAAAGAAAAAAATTTTTTTTCGAAGTTGGGAAACTTCATTAGAATCACTTTTTTTCCGTTCTTATTTGAGATAACTGGTTCTCTTTCATTATACTAGTTTGCTAGCATCAGTAAAGCATATTATGCGCAAAGAATCTGGAAAAGAAAAAAAATTTTTTTCGAAGTTTGCAAACTTCGTTTGAATCACTTTTTTTCCGTTCTTATTTGAGATAACTGGTTCTCTTTCATTATAGTAGTTTGATAGCCTCAGAAAAGCATATTATGCACAAAGAATCTCGAAAACAAAAAAATTTTTTTTCCAAGTTTGGAAACTTCGTTTGAATCACTTTTTTTCCGTTCTTATTTGAGATAACTGGTTCTCTTTCATTACACTAGTTTGATAGCCTCAGTAAAGCATATTATGCACAAAGAATCGCGAAACGAAAAAAAAAATATTTTTTTCGAAGTTTGGAAACTTCATTAGAATCACTTTTTTTCCGTTCTTATTTGAGATAACTGGTTCTCTTTCATTATAATAGTTTGATAGCCTCAGAAAAGCATATTATACGCAAAGAATCTCGAAAAGAAAAAAATTTTTTTTCGAAGTTTGGAAACTTCGTTTGAATCACTTTTTTTCCGTTCTTATTTGAGATAAACTGGTTCTCTTTCATTATACTACTTTGATAGCCTCAGAAAAGCATATTATGCGCAAAGAATCTCTAAAAGAAAAAAATTTTTTTTCGAAGTTTGGAAACTTCCTTTGAATCACTTTTTTTCCGTTCTTATTTGAGATAACTGGTTGTCTTTCATTATACTAGTTTGATAGCCTCAATAAAGCATATTATGCCCAAAGAATCTCGAAAAGAAAAAAATTTTTTTTCGAAGTTTGGAAACTTCGTTTGAATCAATTTTTTTCCGTTCTTATTTGAGATAACTGGTTTTCTTTCATTACACTAGTTTGATAGCCTCAGTAAAGCATATTATGCACAAAGAATCGCGAAAAGAAAAAAATTTTTTTTCGAAGTTTGGAAACTTCATTAGAATAACTTTTTTTCCGTTCTGTTTGAGATAACTGGTTCTCTTTCATTATACTAGTTTGATACCCTCAGGAAAGCATATTATGCGCAAAGAATCTCGAAAAGAAAAAAGATTTTTTTCGATGTTTGGAAACTTCGTTTGAATCGCTTTTTTTCCGTTCTTATTTGAGATAACTGGTTCTCTTTCATTACACTAGTTTGATAGCCTCAGTAAAGCATATTATGCACAAAGAATCGCGAAAAGAAAAAAAATTTTTTCGAAGTTTGGAAACTTCCTTAGAATCACTTTTTTCCGTTCTTATTTGAGATAACTGGTTCTCTTTCATTATACTAGTTTGATAGCCTCAGAAAAGCATATTATGCGCAAAGAATCTCGAAAAGAAAAAAATTTTTTTTCGAAGTTTGAAAACTTCGTTTGAATCACTTTTTTTTCCCTTCTTATTTGAGATAACTGGTTCTCTTTCATTATACTAGTTTGATAGCCTCAATAAAGCATATTATGCCCAAAGAATCTCGAAAAGAAAAAAAAATTTTTTCGAAGTTTAGAAACTTCATTAGAATCACTTTTTTTCCGTTCTTATTTGAGATAACTGGTTCTCTTTCATTATACTAGTTTGATAGCCTCAGTAAAGCATATTATGCACAAAGAATCGGGAAAAGAAAAAAAAATTTTTTCGAAGTTTGGAAACTTCGTTTGAATCACTTTTTTTCCGTTCTTATTTGAGATAACTGGTTCTCTTTCATTATACTAGTTTGATAGCCTCAGTAAAGCATATTATGCACAAAGAATCGCGAAAAGAAAAAAATTTTTTTTCGAAGTTTGGAAACTTCATTAGAATCACTTTTTTTCCGTTCTTATTTGAGATAACTGGTTCTCTTTCATTATACTAGTTTGATAGCCTCAGTAAAGCATATTATGCGCAAAGAATCTCGAAAAGAAAAAATTTTTTTTTCCAAGTTTGGAAACTTCGTTAGAATCACTTTTTTTCCGTTCTTATTTGAGATAACTGGTTCTCTTTCATTATACTAATTTGATAGCCTCAGAAAACCATATTATGCGCAAAGAATCTCGAAAAAAAGAAAATTTTTTTCGAAGTTTGGAAACTTTGTTTGAATCACTTTTTTTCCGTTCTTATTTGAGATAACTGGTTCTCTTTCATTATACTAGTTTGATAGCCTCAGTAAAGCATATTATGCACAAAGAATCGCGAAACGAAAAAAAAAATATTTTTTTCGAAGTTTGGAAACTTCATTAGAATCACTTTTTTTCCGTTCTTATTTGAGATAACTGGTTCTCTTTCATTATAATAGTTTGATAGCCTCAGAAAAGCATATTATACGCAAAGAATCTCGAAAAGAAAAAAATTTTTTTTCGAAGTTTGGAAACTTCGTTTGAATCACTTTTTTTCCGTTCTTATTTGAGATAAACTGGTTCTCTTTCATTATACTACTTTGATAGCCTCAGAAAAGCATATTATGCGCAAAGAATCTCTAAAAGAAAAAAATTTTTTTTCGAAGTTTGGAAACTTCCTTTGAATCACTTTTTTTCCGTTCTTATTTGAGATAACTGGTTCTCTTTCATTATACTAGTTTGATAGCCTCAATAAAGCATATTATGCCCAAAGAATCTCGAAAAGAAAAAAATTTTTTTTCGAAGTTTGGAAACTTCGTTTGAATCAATTTTTTTCCGTTCTTATTTGAGATAACTGGTTTTCTTTCATTACACTAGTTTGATAGCCTCAGTAAAGCATATTATGCACAAAGAATCGCGAAAAGAAAAAAATTTTTTTTCGAAGTTTGGAAACTTCATTAGAATAACTTTTTTTCCGTTCTGTTTGAGATAACTGGTTCTCTTTCATTATACTAGTTTGATACCCTCAGGAAAGCATATTATGCGCAAAGAATCTCGAAAAGAAAAAAGATTTTTTTCGATGTTTGGAAACTTCGTTTGAATCACTTTTTTTCCGTTCTTATTTAAGATAACTGGTTCTCTTTCATTATACTAGTTTGATAGCCTCATTAAAGCATATTATGCGCAAAGAATCTCGAAAAGAAAAAAAAATTTTTGCGAAATTTGGAAACTTCGTTAGAATCACTTTTTTTCCGTTCTTATTTGAAATAACTGGTTCTCTTTCAGTATACTAGTTTGATAGCCTCAGTAAAGCATATTATGCGCAAAGAATCTCGAAAAGAAAAAAATTTTTTTTCTCCAAGTTTGGAAACTTCGTTAGAATCACTTTTTTTCCGTTCTTAATTGAGATAACTGGTTCTCTTTCATTATACTAGTTTGATAGCCTCAATAAAGCATATTATGCCCAAAGAATCTCGAAAAGAAAAAAATTTTTTTTCGTAGTTTGGAAACTTCGTTTGAATCAATTTTTTTCCGTTCTTATTTGAGATAACTGGTTTTCTTTCATTACACTAGTTTGATAGCCTCAGTAAAGCATATTATGCACAAAGAATCGCGAAAAGAAAAAAAATTTTTTTCGAAGTTTGGAAACTTCATTAGAATCACTTTTTTTCCGTTCTTATTTGAGATAACTGGTTCTCATGCATTATACTAGTTTGGTAGCCTCAGTAAAGCATATTATGCGCAAAGAATCTGGAAAAGAAAAAAAATTTTTTTCGAAGTTTGGAAACTTCGTTTGAATCACTTTTTTTCCGTTCTTATTTGAGATAACTGGTTCTCTTTCATTATACTAGTTTGATAGCCTCAGAAAAGCATATTATGCGCAAAGAATCTCGAAAAGAAAAAAATTTTTTTTCGAAGTTTGGAAACTTCGTTTGAACCACTTTTTTTCCGTTCTTATTTGAGATAACTGGTTCTCTTTCATTATACTAGTTTGATACCCTCAGGAAAGCATATTATGCGCAAAGAATCTCGAAAAGAAAAAAAATTTTTTTCGAAGTATGGAAACGTCGTTTGAATCACTTTTTTCCGTTCTTATTTGAGATTACTGGTTCTCTTTCATTATAGTAGTTTGATAGCCTCAGAAAAGCATAAGAATCTCGAAAAGAAAAAAATTTTTTTTCGAAGTTTGGAAACGTCGTTTGAATCACTTTATTCCGTTCTTATTTGAGATTACTGGTTCTCTTTCATTATACTAGTTTTATAGCCTCAGAAAAGCATATTATGCACCAAGAATCTCGAAAAGAAAAAAATTTTTTTTCGAAGTTTGGACACTTCGTTTGAATCACTTTTTTTCCGTTCTTATTTGAGAGAACTGGTTCTCTTTCATTATACTAGTTTGATAGCCTCAGTAAAGCATATTATGCACAAAGAATCGCGAAAAGAAAAAAAATTTTTTTCGAAGTTTGGAAACTTCCTTAGAATCACTTTTTTTCCGTTCTTATTTGAGATAACTGGTTCTCTTTCATTATACTAGTTTGATAGCCTCAGTAAAGCATATTATGCGCAAAGAATCTGGAAAAGAAAAAAAAAATTTTTCGAAGTTTGGAAACGTCGTTTGAATCACTTTTTTCCGTTCTTATTTGAGATTACTGGTTCTCTTTCATTATAGTAGTTTGATAGCCTCAGAAAAGCATATTATGCACAAAGAATCTCGAAAAAAAAAAAATTTCTTTCGAAGTTTGGAAACTTCCTTAGAATCACTTTTTTTCCTTTCTTATTTGAGATAACTGGTTCTCTTACATTATACTAGTTTGGTAGCCTCAGTAAAGCATATTATGCGCAAAGAATCTGGAAAAGAAAAAAAATTTTTTTCGAAGTTTGGAAACTTCGTTTGAATCACTTTTTTTCCTTTCTTAATTGAGATAACTGGTTCTCTTTCATTATACTAGTTTGATAGCCTCAGAAAAGCATATTATGCGCAAAGAATCTCGAAAAGAAAAAAATTTTTTTTCGAAGTTTGAAAACTTCGTTTGAATCCCTTTTTTTCCGTTCTTATTTGAGATAACTGGTTCTCTTTCATTATACTAGTTTGATAGCCTCAATAAAGCATATTATGCCCAAAGAATCTCGAAAAGAAAAAAAAAATTTTTCGAAGTTTAGAAACTTCATTAGAATCACTTTTTTTCCGTTCTTATTTGAGATAACTGGTTCTCTTTCATTATACTAGTTTGATAGCCACAGTAAAGCATATTATGCACAAAGAATCGCGAAAAGAAAAAAAATTTTTTTCGAAGTTTGGAAACTTCGTTTGAATCACTTTTTTTCCGTTCTTATTTGAGATAACTGGTTCTCTTTCATTATACTAGTTTGATAGCCTCAGTAAAGCATATTATGCACAAAGAATCGCGAAAAGAAAAAAATTTTTTTTCGAAGTTTGGAAACTTCATTAGAATCACTTTTTTTCCGTTCTTATTTAAGATAACTGGTTCTCTTTCATTATACTAGTTTGATAGCCTCAGTAAAGCATATTATGCACAAAGAATCTCGAAAAGAAAAAAAATTTTTTTCGAAGTTTGGATTCTTCGTTAGAATCAGTTTTTTTCCGTTCAAATTTGAGATAACTGGTTCTCATTCATTGTACTAATTTGAAAGCCTCAGTAAAGCATATTATGCGCAAAGAATCTGGAAAAGAAAAAAAATTTTTTTCGAAGTTTGGAAACTTCGTTTGAATCACTTTTTTTCCTTTCTTATTTGAGATAACTGGTTCTCTTTCATTACACTAGTTTGATAGCCTCAGAAAAGCATATTATGCGCAAAGAATCTCGAAAAGAAAAAAATTTTTTTTCGAAGTTTGAAAACTTCGTTTGAATCCCTTTTTTTACGTTCTTATTTGAGATAACTGGTTCTCTTTCATTATACTAGTTTGATAGCCTCAATAAAGCATATTATGCCCAAAGAATCTCGAAAAGAAAAAAAAATTTTTTCGAAGTTTAGAAACTTCATTAGAATCACTTTTTTTCCGTTCTTATTTGAGATAACTGGTTCTCTTTCATTATACTAGATTGATAGCCACAGTAAAGCATATTATGCACAAAGAATCGCGAAAAGAAAAAAAATTTTTTTCGAAGTTTGGAAACTTCGTTTCAATCACTTTTTTTCCGTTCTTATTTGAGATAACTGGTTCTCTTTCATTATACTAGTTTGATAGCCTCAGTAAAGCATATTATGCACAAAGAATCGCGAAAAGAAAAAAATTTTTTTTCGAAGTTTGGAAACTTCATTAGAATCCCTTTTTTTCCGTTCTTATTTGAGATTACTGGTTCTCTTTCATTATACTAGTTTGATAGCCTCAGTAAAGCATATTATGCACAAAGAATCTCGAAAAGAAAAAAAATTTTTTTCGAAGTTTGGATTCTTCGTTAGAATCAGTTTTTTTCCGTTCAAATTTGAGATAACTGGTTCTCATTCATTGTACTAATTTGAAAGCCTCAGTAAAGCATATTATGCGCAAAGAATCTGGAAAAGAAAAAAAATTTTTTTCGTAGTTTGGAAACTTCGTTTAAATCACTTTTTTTCCGTTCTTATTTAAGATAACTGGTTCTCTTTCATTATACTACTTTGATAGCCTCAGAAAAGCATATTATGCGCAAAGAATCTCTAAAAGAAAAAAATTTTTTTTCGAAGTTTGGAAACTTCCTTTGAATCACTTTTTTTGCGTTCTTATTTGAGATAACTGGTTCTCTTTCATTATACTAGATTGATAGCCACAGTAAAGCATATTATGCACAAAGAATCGCGAAAAGAAAAAAAATTTTTTTCGAAGTTTGGAAACTTCGTTTCAATCACTTTTTTTCCGTTCTTATTTGAGATAACTGGTTCTCTTTCATTATACTAGTTTGATAGCCTCAGTAAAGCATATTATGCACAAAGAATCGCGAAAAGAAAAAAATTTTTTTTCGAAGTTTGGAAACTTCATTAGAATCACTTTTTTTCCGTTCTTATTTGAGATTACTGGTTCTCTTTCATTATACTAGTTTGATAGCCTCAGTAAAGCATATTATGCACAAAGAATCTCGAAAAGAAAAAAAATTTTTTTCGAAGTTTGGATTCTTCGTTAGAATCAGTTTTTTTCCGTTCAAATTTGAGATAACTGGTTCTCATTCATTGTACTAATTTGAAAGCCTCAGTAAAGCATATTATGCGCAAAGAATCTGGAAAAGAAAAAAAATTTTTTTCGTAGTTTGGAAACTTCGTTTAAATCACTTTTTTTCCGTTCTTATTTAAGATAACTGGTTCTCTTTCATTATACTACTTTGATAGCCTCAGAAAAGCATATTATGCGCAAAGAATCTCTAAAAGAAAAAAATTTTTTTTCGAAGTTTGGAAACTTCCTTTGAATCACTTTTTTTGCGTTCTTATTTGAGATAACTGGTTCTCTTTCATTATACTAGTTTGATAGCCTCAATAAAGCATATTATGCCCAAAGAATCTCGAAAAGAAAAAAATTTTTTTTCGAAGTTTGGAATCTTCGTTTGAATCAATTTTTTTCCGTTCTTATTTGAGATAACTGGTTTTCTTTCATTACACTAGTTTGATAGCCTCAGTAAAGCATATTATGCACAAAGAATCGCGAAAAGAAAAAAAATTTTTTTCGAAGTTTGGAAACTTCATTAGAATCACTTTTTTTCCGTTCTTATTTGAGATAACTGGTTCTCTTTCATTATACTAGTTTGGTAGCCTCAGTAAAGCATATTATGCGCAAAGAATCTGGAAAAGAAAAAAAATTTTTTTCGAAGTTTGGAAACTTCGTTTGAATCACTTTTTTTCCGTTCTTATTTGAGATAACTGGTTCTCTTTCATTATACTAGTTTGATAGCCTCAGAAAAGCATATTATGCGCAAAGAATCTCGAAAAGAAAAAAATTTTTTTCGAAGTTTGGAAACTTCGTTTGAACCACTTTTTTTCCGTTCTTATTTGAGATAACTGGTTCTCTTTCATTATACTAGTTTGATACCCTCAGGAAAGCATATTATGCGCAAAGAATCTGGAAAAGAAAAAAAATTTTTTTCGAAGTTTGGAAACGTCGTTTGAATCACTTTTTTCCGTTCTTATTTGAGATTACTGGTTCTCTTTCATTATAGTAGTTTGATAGCCTCAGAAAAGCATAAGAATCTCGAAAAGAAAAAAATTTTTTTTCCAAGTTTTGAAACGTCGTTTGAATCACTTTTTTCCGTTCTTATTTGAGATTACTGGTTCTCTTTCATTATACTAGTTTTATAGCCTCAGAGAAGCATATCATGCACCAAGAATCTCGAAAAGAAAAAAATTTTTTTTCGAAGTTTGGACACTTCGTTTGAATCACTTTTTTTCCGTTCTTATTTGAGATAACTGGTTCTCTTTCATTATACTAGTTTGATAGCCTCAGTAAAGGATATTATGCACAAAGAATCGCGAAAAGAAAAAAAATTTTTTTCGAAGTTTGGAAACTTCATTAGAATCACTTTTTTACCGTTCTTATTTGAGATAACTGGTTCTCTTTCATTATACTAGTTTGATAGCCTCAGTAAAGCATATTATGCGCAAAGAATCTGGAAAAGAAAAAAAATTTTTTTCGAAGTTTGGAAACGTCGTTTGAATCACTTTTTTCCGTTCTTATTTGAGATTACTGGTTCTCTTTCATTATAGTAGTTTGATAGCCTCAGAAAAGCATATTATGCACAAAGAATCTCGAAAAGAAAAAAATTTTTTTTCAAAGTTTGGAAACGTCGTTTGAATCACTTTTTTCCGTTCTTATTTTAGATAACTGGTTCTCTTTCATTATACTAGTTTGATGGCCTCAGTAAAGCATATTATGTGCAAAGAATCTGGAAAAGAAAAAAAATTTTTTTCGAAGTTTGGAAACGTCGTTTGAATCACTTTTTTCCGTTCTTATTTGAGATTACTGGTTCTCTTTCATTATAGTAGTTTGATAGCCTCAGAAAAGCATATTATGCACAAAGAATCTCGAAAAGAAAAAAATTTTTTTTCCAAGTTTGGAAACGTCGTTTGAATCACTTTTTTCCGTTCTTATTTGAGATTACTGGTTCTCTTTCATTATACTAGTTTGATAGCCTCAGAAAAGCATATTATGCACAAAGAATCTCGAAAAGAAAAAAATTTTTTTTCGAAGTTTGGAAACTTCGTTTGAATCACTTTTTTTCCGTTCTTATTTGAGATAACTGGTTCTCTTTCATTACACTAGTTTGATAGCCTCAGTAAAGCATATTATGCACAAAGAATCGCGAAAAGAAAAAAAATTTTTTTCGAAGTTTGGAAACTTCCTTAGAATCACTTTTTTTCCGTTCTTATTTGAGATAACTGGTTCTCTTTCATTATACTAGTTTGGTAGCCTCAGAAAAGCATATTATGCGCAAAGAATCTGGAAAAGAAAAAAAATTTTTTTCGAAGTTTGGAAACTTCATTAGAATCACTTTTTTTCCGTTCTTATTTGAGATAAATGGTTCTCTTTCATTATACTAGTTTGGTAGCCTCAGTAAAGCATATTATGCCCAAAGAATCTGGAAAAGAAAAAAAATTTTTTTCGAAGTTTGGAAACTTCGTTTGAATCACTTTTTTTCCGTTCTTATTTGAGATAACTGTTTCTCTTTCATTATACTAGTTTGATAGCCTCAGAAAAGCATATTATGCGCAAAGAATCTCGAAAAGAAAAAAATTTTTTTTCGAAGTTTGAAAACTTCGTTTGAATCACTTTTTTTCCCTTCTTATTTGAGATAACTGGTTCTCTTTCATTATACTAGTTTGATAGCCTCAATAAAGCATATTATGCCCAAAGAATCTCGAAAAGAAAAAAAAATTTTCGAAGTTTAGAAACTTCATTAGAATCACTTTTTTTCCGTTCTTATTTGAGATAACTGCTTCTCTTTCATTATACTAGTTTGATAGCCTCAGTAAAGCATATTATGCACAAAGAATCGCGAAAAGAAAAAAAATTTTTTTCGAAGTTTGGAAACTTCGTTTGAATCACTTTTTTTCCGTTCTTATTTGAGATAACTTGTTCTCTTTCATTATACTAGTTTGATAGCCTTAGACAAGCATATTATGCGCAAAGAATCTCGAAAAGAAAAAAATTTTTTTTCGAAGTTTGGAAACTTCGTTAGAATCACTTTTTTTCCGTTCTTATTTGAGATAACTGGTTCTCTTTCATTATACTAGTTTGATAGCCTTAGACAAGCATATTATGCGCAAAGAATCTCGAAAAGAAAAAAATTTTTTTTCGAAGTTTGGAAACTTCGTTAGAATCACTTTTTATTCCGTTCTTATTTGAGATAACTGGTTCTCTTTCATTATACTAGTTTGATAGCCTCAGACAAGCATATTATGCGCAAAGAATCTCGAAAAGAAAAAAATCTTTTTTCGAAGTTTGGAAACTTCGTTAGAATCACTTTTTTCCGTTCTTATTTGAGATAACTTGTTCTCTTTCATTATACTAGTTTGATAGCCTTAGACAAGCATATTATGCGCAAAGAATCTCGAAAAGAAAAAAATTTTTTTTCGAAGTTTGGAAACTTCGTTAGAATCACTTTTTTTCCGTTCTTATTTGAGATAACTGGTTCTCTTTCATTATACTAGTTTGATAGCCTCAGAAAAGCATATTATGCGCAAAGAATCTAGAAAAGAAAAAAATTTTTTTTCGAAGATTGGAAACCTCGTTAGAATCACTTTTTTTCCGTTCTTATTTGAGATAACTGGTTCTCTTTCATTATACTACTTTGATAGCCTCAGAAAAGCATATTATGCGCAAAGAATCTCGAAAAGAAAAAATTTTTTTTCGAAGTTTGGAAACTTCGTTAGAATCACTTTTTTTCCGTTCTTATTTGAGATAACTTGTTATCTTTCATTATACTAGTTTGATAGCCTTAGACAAGCATATTATGCGCAAAGAATCTCGAAAAGAAAAAAATTTTTTTTCGAAGTTTGGAAACTTCGTTAGAATCACTTTTTTTCCGTTCTTATTTGAGATAACTGGTTCTCTTTCATTATACTAGTTTGATAGCCTCAGAAAAGCATATTATGCGCAAAGAATCTAGAAAAGAAAAAAATTTTTTTCGAAGATTGGAAACCTCGTTAGAATCACTTTTTTTCCGTTCTTATTTGAGATAACTGGTTCTCTTTCAATATACTAGATTGATAGCCACAGTAAAGCATATTATGCACAAAGAATCGCGAAAAGAAAAAAAATTTTTTTCGAAGTTTGGAAACTTCGTTTCAATCACTTTTTTTCCGTTCTTATTTGAGATAACTGGTTCTCTTTCATTATACTAGTTTGATAGCCTCAGTAAAGCATATTATGCACAAAGAATCGCGAAAAGAAAAAAATTTTTTTTCGAAGTTTGGAAACTTCATTAGAATCACTTTTTTTCCGTTCTTATTTGAGATTACTGGTTCTCTTTCATTATACTAGTTTGATAGCCTCAGTAAAGCATATTATGCACCTAGAATCTCGAAAAGAAATAAAATTTTTTTCGAAGTTTGGATTCTTCGTTAGAATCAGTTTTTTTCCGTTCAAATTTGAGATAACTGGTTCTCATTCATTGTACTAATTTGAAAGCCTCAGTAAAGCATATTATGCGCAAAGAATCTGGAAAAGAAAAAAAATTTTTTTCGTAGTTTGGAAACTTCGTTTAAATCACTTTTTTTCCGTTCTTATTTAAGATAACTGGTTCTCTTTCATTATACTACTTTGATAGCCTCAGAAAAGCATATTATGCGCAAAGAATCTCTAAAAGAAAAAAATTTTTTTTCGAAGTTTGGAAACTTCCTTTGAATCACTTTTTTTGCGTTCTTATTTGAGATAACTGGTTCTCTTTCATTATACTAGTTTGATAGCCTCAATAAAGCATATTATGCCCAAAGAATCTCGAAAAGAAAAAAATTTTTTTTCGAAGTTTGGAAACTTCGTTTGAATCAATTTTTTTCCGTTCTTATTTGAGATAACTGGTTTTCTTTCATTACACTAGTTTGATAGCCTCAGTAAAGCATATTATGCACAAAGAATCGCGAAAAGAAAAAAAATTTTTTTCGAAGTTTGGAAACTTCATTAGAATCACTTTTTTTCCGTTCTTATTTGAGATAACTGGTTCTCTTTCATTATACTAGTTTGGTAGCCTCAGTAAAGCATATTATGCGCAAAGAATCTGGAAAAGAAAAAAAAATTTTTTCGAAGTTTGGAAACTTCGTTTGAATCACTTTTTTTCCGTTCTAATTTGAGATAACTGGTTCTCTTTCATTATACTAGTTTTATAGCCTCAGAGAAGCATATCATGCACCAAGAATCTCGAAAAGAAAAAAATTTTTTTTCGAAGTTTGGACACTTCGTTTGAATCACTTTTTTTCCGTTCTTATTTGAGATAACTGGTTCTCTTTCATTATACTAGTTTGATAGCCTCAGTAAAGGATATTATGCACAAAGAATCGCGAAAAGAAAAAAAATTTTTTTCGAAGTTTGGAAACTTCATTAGAATCACTTTTTTACCTTTCTTATTTGAGATAACTGGTTCTCTTTCATTATACTAGTTTGATAGCCTCAGTAAAGCATATTATGCGCAAAGAATCTGGAAAAGAAAAAAAATTTTTTTCGAAGTTTGGAAACGTCGTTTGAATCACTTTTTTCCGTTCTTATTTGAGATTACTGGTTCTCTTTCATTATAGTAGTTTGATAGCCTCAGAAAAGCATATTATGCACAAAGAATCTCGAAAAGAAAAAAATTTTTTTTCAAAGTTTGGAAACGTCGTTTGAATCACTTTTTTCCGTTCTTATTTTAGATAACTGGTTCTCTTTCATTATACTAGTTTGATGGCCTCAGTAAAGCATATTATGTGCAAAGAATCTGGAAAAGAAAAAAAATTTTTTTCGAAGTTTGGAAACGTCGTTTGAATCACTTTTTTCCGTTCTTATTTGAGATTACTGGTTCTCTTTCATTATAGTAGTTTGATAGCCTCAGAAAAGCATATTATGCACAAAGAATCTCGAAAAGAAAAAAATTTTTTTTCCAAGTTTGGAAACGTCGTTTGAATCACTTTTTTCCGTTCTTATTTGAGATTACTGGTTCTCTTTCATTATACTAGTTTGATAGCCTCAGAAAAGCATATTATGCACAAAGAATCTCGAAAAGAAAAAAATTTTTTTTCGAAGTTTGGAAACTTCGTTTGAATCACTGTTTTTCCGTTTTTATTTGAGATAACTGGTTCTCTTTCATTACACTAGTTTGATAGCCTCAGTAAAGCATATTATGCACAAAGAATCGCGAAAAGAAAAAAAAATTTTTTCGAAGTTTGGAAACTTCCTTAGAATCACTTTTTTTCCGTTCTTATTTGAGATAACTGGTTCTCTTTCATTATACTAGTTTGGTAGCCTCAGAAAAGCATATTATGCGCAAAGAATCTGGAAAAGAAAAAAAATTTTTTTCGAAGTTTGGAAACTTCATTAGAATCACTTTTTTTCCGTTCTTATTTGAGATAAATGGTTCTCTTTCATTATACTAGTTTGGTAGCCTCAGTAAAGCATATTATGCCCAAAGAATCTGGAAAAGAAAAAAAATTTTTTTCGAAGTTTGGAAACTTCGTTTGAATCACTTTTTTTCCGTTCTTATTTGAGATAACTGTTTCTCTTTCATTATACTAGTTTGATAGCCTCAGAAAAGCATATTATGCGCAAAGAATCTCGAAAAGAAAAAAATTTTTTTTCGAAGTTTGAAAACTTCGTTTGAATCACTTTTTTTCCCTTCTTATTTGAGATAACTGGTTCTCTTTCATTATACTAGTTTGATAGCCTCAATAAAGCATATTATGCCCAAAGAATCTCGAAAAGAAAAAAAAAATTTTCGAAGTTTAGAAACTTCATTAGAATCACTTTTTTTCCGTTCTTATTTGAGATAACTGCTTCTCTTTCATTATACTAGTTTGATAGCCTCAGTAAAGCATATTATGCACAAAGAATCGCGAAAAGAAAAAAAATTTTTTTCGAAGTTTGGAAACTTCGTTTGAATCACTTTTTTCCGTTCTTATTTGAGATAACTTGTTCTCTTTCATTATACTAGTTTGATAGCCTTAGACAAGCATATTATGCGCAAAGAATCTCGAAAAGAAAAAAATTTTTTTTCGAAGTTTGGAAACTTCGTTAGAATCACTTTTTTTCCGTTCTTATTTGAGATAACTGGTTCTCTTTCATTATACTAGTTTGATAGCCTTAGACAAGCATATTATGCGCAAAGAATCTCGAAAAGAAAAAAATTTTTTTTCGAAGTTTGGAAACTTCGTTAGAATCACTTTTTATTCCGTTCTTATTTGAGATAACTGGTTCTCTTTCATTATACTAGTTTGATAGCCTCAGACAAGCATATTATGCGCAAAGAATCTCGAAAAGAAAAAAATCTTTTTTCGAAGTTTGGAAACTTCGTTAGAATCACTTTTTTTCCGTTCTTATTTGAGATAACTTGTTCTCTTTCATTATACTAGTTTGATAGCCTTAGACAAGCATATTATGCGCAAAGAATCTCGAAAAGAAAAAAATTTTTTTCGAAGTTTGGAAACTTCGTTAGAATCACTTTTTTTCCGTTCTTATTTGAGATAACTGGTTCTCTTTCATTATACTAGTTTGATAGCCTCAGAAAAGCATATTATGCGCAAAGAATCTAGAAAAGAAAAAAATTTTTTTTCGAAGATTGGAAACCTCGTTAGAATCACTTTTTTTCCGTTCTTATTTGAGATAACTGGTTCTCTTTCATTATACTACTTTGATAGCCTCAGAAAAGCATATTATGCGCAAAGAATCTCGAAAAGAAAAAATTTTTTTTCGAAGTTTGGAAACTTCGTTAGAATCACTTTTTTTCCGTTCTTATTTGAGATAACTTGTTATCTTTCATTATACTAGTTTGATAGCCTTAGACAAGCATATTATGCGCAAAGAATCTCGAAAAGAAAAAAATTTTTTTTCGAAGTTTGGAAACTTCGTTAGAATCACTTTTTTTCCGTTCTTATTTGAGATAACTGGTTCTCTTTCATTATACTAGTTTGATAGCCTCAGAAAAGCATATTATGCGCAAAGAATCTAGAAAAGAAAAAAATTTTTTTCGAAGATTGGAAACCTCGTTAGAATCACTTTTTTTCCGTTCTTATTTGAGATAACTGGTTCTCTTTCAATATACTAGATTGATAGCCACAGTAAAGCATATTATGCACAAAGAATCGCGAAAAGAAAAAAAATTTTTTTCGAAGTTTGGAAACTTCGTTTCAATCACTTTTTTTCCGTTCTTATTTGAGATAACTGGTTCTCTTTCATTATACTAGTTTGATAGCCTCAGTAAAGCATATTATGCACAAAGAATCGCGAAAAGAAAAAAATTTTTTTTCGAAGTTTGGAAACTTCATTAGAATCACTTTTTTTCCGTTCTTATTTGAGATTACTGGTTCTCTTTCATTATACTAGTTTGATAGCCTCAGTAAAGCATATTATGCACCTAGAATCTCGAAAAGAAAAAAAATTTTTTTCGAAGTTTGGATTCTTCGTTAGAATCAGTTTTTTTCCGTTCAAATTTGAGATAACTGGTTCTCATTCATTGTACTAATTTGAAAGCCTCAGTAAAGCATATTATGCGCAAAGAATCTGGAAAAGAAAAAAAATTTTTTTCGTAGTTTGGAAACTTCGTTTAAATCACTTTTTTTCCGTTCTTATTTAAGATAACTGGTTCTCTTTCATTATACTACTTTGATAGCCTCAGAAAAGCATATTATGCGCAAAGAATCTGGAAAAGAAAAAAAATTTTTTTCGAAGTTTGGAAACTTCATTAGAATCACTTTTTTTCCGTTCTTATTTGAGATAACTGGTTCTCTTTCATTATACTAGTTTGGTAGCCTCAGTAAAGCATATTATGCGCAAAGAATCTGGAAAAGAAAAAAAAATTTTTTCGAAGTTTGGAAACTTCGTTTGAATCACTTTTTTTCCGTTCTAATTTGAGATAACTGGTTCTCTTTCATTATACTAGTTTTATAGCCTCAGAGAAGCATATCATGCACCAAGAATCTCGAAAAGAAAAAAATTTTTTTTCGAAGTTTGGACACTTCGTTTGAATCACTTTTTTTCCGTTCTTATTTGAGATAACTGGTTCTCTTTCATTATACTAGTTTGATAGCCTCAGTAAAGGATATTATGCACAAAGAATCGCGAAAAGAAAAAAAATTTTTTTCGAAGTTTGGAAACTTCATTAGAATCACTTTTTTACCGTTCTTATTTGAGATAACTGGTTCTCTTTCATTATACTAGTTTGATAGCCTCAGTAAAGCATATTATGCGCAAAGAATCTGGAAAAGAAAAAAAATTTTTTTCGAAGTTTGGAAACGTCGTTTGAATCACTTTTTTCCGTTCTTATTTGAGATTACTGGTTCTCTTTCATTATAGTAGTTTGATAGCCTCAGAAAAGCATATTATGCACAAAGAATCTCGAAAAGAAAAAAATTTTTTTTCAAAGTTTGGAAACGTCGTTTGAATCACTTTTTTCCGTTCTTATTTTAGATAACTGGTTCTCTTTCATTATACTAGTTTGATGGCCTCAGTAAAGCATATTATGTGCAAAGAATCTGGAAAAGAAAAAAAATTTTTTTCGAAGTTTGGAAACGTCGTTTGAATCACTTTTTTCCGTTCTTATTTGAGATTACTGGTTCTCTTTCATTATAGTAGTTTGATAGCCTCAGAAAAGCATATTATGCACAAAGAATCTCGAAAAGAAAAAAATTTTTTTTCCAAGTTTGGAAACGTCGTTTGAATCACTTTTTTCCGTTCTTATTTGAGATTACTGGTTCTCTTTCATTATACTAGTTTGATAGCCTCAGAAAAGCATATTATGCACAAAGAATCTCGAAAAGAAAAAAATTTTTTTTCGAAGTTTGGAAACTTCGTTTGAATCACTGTTTTTCCGTTTTTATTTGAGATAACTGGTTCTCTTTCATTACACTAGTTTGATAGCCTCAGTAAAGCATATTATGCACAAAGAATCGCGAAAAGAAAAAAAAATTTTTTCGAAGTTTGGAAACTTCCTTAGAATCACTTTTTTTCCGTTCTTATTTGAGATAACTGGTTCTCTTTCATTATACTAGTTTGGTAGCCTCAGAAAAGCATATTATGCGCAAAGAATCTGGAAAAGAAAAAAAATTTTTTTCGAAGTTTGGAAACTTCATTAGAATCACTTTTTTTCCGTTCTTATTTGAGATAAATGGTTCTCTTTCATTATACTAGTTTGGTAGCCTCAGTAAAGCATATTATGCCCAAAGAATCTGGAAAAGAAAAAAAATTTTTTTCGAAGTTTGGAAACTTCGTTTGAATCACTTTTTTTCCGTTCTTATTTGAGATAACTGTTTCTCTTTCATTATACTAGTTTGATAGCCTCAGAAAAGCATATTATGCGCAAAGAATCTCGAAAAGAAAAAAATTTTTTTTCGAAGTTTGAAAACTTCGTTTGAATCACTTTTTTTCCCTTCTTATTTGAGATAACTGGTTCTCTTTCATTATACTAGTTTGATAGCCTCAATAAAGCATATTATGCCCAAAGAATCTCGAAAAGAAAAAAAAAATTTTCGAAGTTTAGAAACTTCATTAGAATCACTTTTTTTCCGTTCTTATTTGAGATAACTGCTTCTCTTTCATTATACTAGTTTGATAGCCTCAGTAAAGCATATTATGCACAAAGAATCGCGAAAAGAAAAAAAATTTTTTTCGAAGTTTGGAAACTTCGTTTGAATCACTTTTTTCCGTTCTTATTTGAGATAACTTGTTCTCTTTCATTATACTAGTTTGATAGCCTTAGACAAGCATATTATGCGCAAAGAATCTCGAAAAGAAAAAAATTTTTTTTCGAAGTTTGGAAACTTCGTTAGAATCACTTTTTTTCCGTTCTTATTTGAGATAACTGGTTCTCTTTCATTATACTAGTTTGATAGCCTTAGACAAGCATATTATGCGCAAAGAATCTCGAAAAGAAAAAAATTTTTTTTCGAAGTTTGGAAACTTCGTTAGAATCACTTTTTATTCCGTTCTTATTTGAGATAACTGGTTCTCTTTCATTATACTAGTTTGATAGCCTCAGACAAGCATATTATGCGCAAAGAATCTCGAAAAGAAAAAAATCTTTTTTCGAAGTTTGGAAACTTCGTTAGAATCACTTTTTTTCCGTTCTTATTTGAGATAACTTGTTCTCTTTCATTATACTAGTTTGATAGCCTTAGACAAGCATATTATGCGCAAAGAATCTCGAAAAGAAAAAAATTTTTTTCGAAGTTTGGAAACTTCGTTAGAATCACTTTTTTTCCGTTCTTATTTGAGATAACTGGTTCTCTTTCATTATACTAGTTTGATAGCCTCAGAAAAGCATATTATGCGCAAAGAATCTAGAAAAGAAAAAAATTTTTTTTCGAAGATTGGAAACCTCGTTAGAATCACTTTTTTTCCGTTCTTATTTGAGATAACTGGTTCTCTTTCATTATACTACTTTGATAGCCTCAGAAAAGCATATTATGCGCAAAGAATCTCGAAAAGAAAAAATTTTTTTTCGAAGTTTGGAAACTTCGTTAGAATCACTTTTTTTCCGTTCTTATTTGAGATAACTTGTTATCTTTCATTATACTAGTTTGATAGCCTTAGACAAGCATATTATGCGCAAAGAATCTCGAAAAGAAAAAAATTTTTTTTCGAAGTTTGGAAACTTCGTTAGAATCACTTTTTTTCCGTTCTTATTTGAGATAACTGGTTCTCTTTCATTATACTAGTTTGATAGCCTCAGAAAAGCATATTATGCGCAAAGAATCTAGAAAAGAAAAAAATTTTTTTCGAAGATTGGAAACCTCGTTAGAATCACTTTTTTTCCGTTCTTATTTGAGATAACTGGTTCTCTTTCAATATACTAGATTGATAGCCACAGTAAAGCATATTATGCACAAAGAATCGCGAAAAGAAAAAAAATTTTTTTCGAAGTTTGGAAACTTCGTTTCAATCACTTTTTTTCCGTTCTTATTTGAGATAACTGGTTCTCTTTCATTATACTAGTTTGATAGCCTCAGTAAAGCATATTATGCACAAAGAATCGCGAAAAGAAAAAAATTTTTTTTCGAAGTTTGGAAACTTCATTAGAATCACTTTTTTTCCGTTCTTATTTGAGATTACTGGTTCTCTTTCATTATACTAGTTTGATAGCCTCAGTAAAGCATATTATGCACCTAGAATCTCGAAAAGAAAAAAAATTTTTTTCGAAGTTTGGATTCTTCGTTAGAATCAGTTTTTTTCCGTTCAAATTTGAGATAACTGGTTCTCATTCATTGTACTAATTTGAAAGCCTCAGTAAAGCATATTATGCGCAAAGAATCTGGAAAAGAAAAAAAATTTTTTTCGTAGTTTGGAAACTTCGTTTAAATCACTTTTTTTCCGTTCTTATTTAAGATAACTGGTTCTCTTTCATTATACTACTTTGATAGCCTCAGAAAAGCATATTATGCGCAAAGAATCTCTAAAAGAAAAAAATTTTTTTTCGAAGTTTGGAAACTTCCTTTGAATCACTTTTTTTGCGTTCTTATTTGAGATAACTGGTTCTCTTTCATTATACTAGTTTGATAGCCTCAATAAAGCATATTATGCCCAAAGAATCTCGAAAAGAAAAAAATTTTTTTTCGAAGTTTGGAAACTTCGTTTGAATCAATTTTTTTCCGTTCTTATTTGAGATAACTGGTTTTCTTTCATTACACTAGTTTGATAGCCTCAGTAAAGCATATTATGCACAAAGAATCGCGAAAAGAAAAAAAATTTTTTTCGAAGTTTGGAAACTTCATTAGAATCACTTTTTTTCCGTTCTTATTTGAGATAACTGGTTCTCTTTCATTATACTAGTTTGGTAGCCTCAGTAAAGCATATTATGCGCAAAGAATCTGGAAAAGAAAAAAAAATTTTTTCGAAGTTTGGAAACTTCGTTTGAATCACTTTTTTTCCGTTCTTATTTGAGATAACTGGTTCTCTTTCATTATACTAGTTTGATAGCCTCAGAAAAGCATATTATGCGCAAAGAATCTCGAAAAGAAAAAAATTTTTTTCGAAGTTTGGAATCTTCGTTTGAACCACTTTTTTTCCGTTCTTATTTGAGATAACTGGTTCTCTTTCATTATACTAGTTTGATACCCTCAGGAAAGCATATTATGCGCAAAGAATCTGGAAAAGAAAAAAAATTTTTTTCGAAGTTTGGAAACGTCGTTTGAATCACTTTTTTCCGTTCTTATTTGAGATTACTGGTTCTCTTTCATTATAGTAGTTTGATAGCCTCAGAAAAGCATAAGAATCTCGAAAAGAAAAAAATTTTTTTTCCAAGTTTTGAAACGTCGTTTGAATCACTTTTTTCCGTTCTTATTTGAGATTACTGGTTCTCTTTCATTATACTAGTTTTATAGCCTCAGAAAAGCATATCATGCACCAAGAATCTCGAAAAGAAAAAAATTTTTTTTCGAAGTTTGGACACTTCGTTTGAATCACTTTTTTTCCGTTCTTATTTGAGATAACTGGTTCTCTTTCATTATACTAGTTTGATAGCCTCAGTAAAGGATATTATGCACAAAGAATCGCGAAAAGAAAAAAAATTTTTTTCGAAGTTTGGAAACTTCATTAGAATCACTTTTTTACCGTTCTTATTTGAGATAACTGGTTCTCTTTCATTATACTAGTTTGATAGCCTCAGTAAAGCATATTATGCGCAAAGAATCTGGAAAAGAAAAAAAATTTTTTTCGAAGTTTGGAAACGTCGTTTGAATCACTTTTTTCCGTTCTTATTTGAGATTACTGGTTCTCTTTCATTATAGTAGTTTGATAGCCTCAGAAAAGCATATTATGCACAAAGAATCTCGAAAAGAAAAAAATTTTTTTTCGAAGTTTGGAAACGTCGTTTGAATCACTTTTTTCCGTTCTTATTTTAGATAACTGGTTCTCTTTCATTATACTAGTTTGATGGCCTCAGTAAAGCATATTATGTGCAAAGAATCTGGAAAAGAAAAAAAATTTTTTTCGAAGTTTGGAAACGTCGTTTGAATCACTTTTTTCCGTTCTTATTTGAGATTACTGGTTCTCTTTCATTATAGTAGTTTGATAGCCTCAGAAAAGCATATTATGCACAAAGAATCTCGAAAAGAAAAAAATTTTTTTTCGAAGTTTGGAAACGTCGTTTGAATCACTTTTTTCCGTTCTTATTTGAGATTACTGGTTCTCTTTCATTATACTAGTTTGATAGCCTCAGAAAAGCATATTATGCACAAAGAATTTCGAAAAGAAAAAAATTTTTTTTCGAAGTTTGGAAACTTCGTTTGAATCACTTTTTTTCCGTTCTTATTTGAGATAACTGGTACTCTTTCATTACACTAGTTTGATAGCCTAAGTAAAGCATATTATGCACAAAGAATCGCGAAAAGAAAAAAAATTTTTTTCGAAGTTTGGAAACTTCCTTAGAATCACTTTTTTTCCGTTCTTATTTGAGATAACTGGTTCTCTTTCATTATACTAGTTTGGTAGCCTCAGAAAAGCATATTATGCGCAAAGAATCTGGAAAAGAAAAAAAATTTTTTTCGAAGTTTGGAAACTTCATTAGAATCACTTTTTTTCCGTTCTTATTTGAGATAACTGGTTCTCTTTCATTATACTAGTTTGGTAGCCTCAGTAAAGCATATTATGCCCAAAGAATCTGGAAAAGAAAAAAAATTTTTTTCGAAGTTTGAAAACTTCGTTTGAATCACTTTTTTTCCCTTCTTATTTGAGATAACTGGTTCTCTTTCATTATACTAGTTTGATAGCCTCAATAAAGCATATTATGCCCAAAGAATCTCGAAAAGAAAAAAAAAATTTTTCGAAGTTTAGAAACTTCATTAGAATCACTTTTTTTCCGTTCTTATTTGAGATAACTGGTTCTCTTTCATTATACTAGTTTGATAGCCTCAGTAAAGCATATTATGCACAAAGAATCGCGAAAAGAAAAAAAATTTTATTCGAAGTTTGGAAACTTCGTTTGAATCACTTTTTTTCCGTTCTTATTTGAGATAACTTGTTCTCTTTCATTATACTAGTTTGATAGCCTTAGACAAGCATATTATGCGAAACGAATCTCGAAAAGAAAAAAATTTTTTTTCGAAGTTTGGAAACTTCGTTAGAATCACTTTTTTTCCGTTCTTATTTGAGATAACTGGTTCTCTTTCATTATACTAGTTTGATAGCCTCAGAAAAACATAGGTATGCGCAAAGAATCTCGAAAAGAAAAAATTTTTTTTTCGAAGTTTGGAAACTTCGTTAGAATCACTTTTTTTCCGTTCTTATTTGAGATAACTGGTTCTCTTTCATTATACTAGTTTGATAGCCTCAGACAAGCATATTATGCGCAAAGAATCTCGAAAAGAAAAAAATTTTTTTTCGAAGTTTGGAAACTTCGTTAGAATCACTTTTTTTCCGTTCTTATTTGAGATAACTTGTTCTCTTTCATTATACTTGTTTGATAGCCTTAGACAAGCATATTATGCGCAAAGAATCTCGAAAAGAAAAAAATTTTTTTTCGAAGTTTGGAAACTTCGTTAGAATCACTTTTTATTCCGTTCTTATTTGAGATAACTGGTTCTCTTTCATTATACTAGTTTGATAGCCTCAGACAAGCATATTATGCGCAAAGAATCTCGAAAAGAAAAAAATTTTTTTTCGAAGTTTGGAAACTTCGTTAGAATCACTTTTTTTCCGTTCTTATTTGAGATAACTTGTTCTCTTTCATTATACTAGTTTGATAGCCTTAGACAAGCATATTATGCGCAAAGAATCTCGAAAAGAAAAAAATTTTTTTTCGAAGTTTGGAAACTTCGTTAGAATCACTTTTTTTCCGTTCTTATTTGAGATAACTGGTTCTCTTTCATTATACTAGTTTGATAGCCTCAGAAAAGCATATTATGCGCAAAGAATCTCGATAAGAAAAAAATTTTTTTTCGAAGATTGGAAACCTCGTTAGAATCACTTTTTTTCCGTTCTTATTTGAGATAACTGGTTCTCTTTCATTATACTAGTTTGATAGCCTCAGTAAAGCATATTATGCACAAAGAATCGCGAAAAGAAAAAAATTTTTTTTCGAAGTTTGGAAACTTCATTAGAATCACTTTTTTTCCGTTCTTATTTGAGATTACTGGTTTTCTTTCATTATACTAGTTTGATAGCCTCAGTAAAGCATATTATGCACAAAGAATCTCGAAAAGAAAAAAAATTTTTTTCGAAGTTTGGATTCTTCGTTAGAATCATTTTTTTTCCGTTCAAATTTGAGATAACTGGTTCTCATTCATTGTACTAATTTGAAAGCCTCAGTAAAGCATATTATGCGCAAAGAATCTGGAAAAGAAAAAAAATTTTTTTCGTAGTTTGGAAACTTCGTTTAAATCACTTTTTTTCCGTTCTTATTTAAGATAACTGGTTCTCTTTCATTATACTACTTTGATAGCCTCAGAAAAGCATATTATGCGCAAAGAATCTCTAAAAGAAAAAAATTTTTTTTCGAAGTTTGGAAACTTCCTTTGAATCACTTTTTTTGCGTTCTTATTTGAGATAACTGGTTCTCTTTCATTATACTAGTTTGATAGCCTCAATAAAGCATATTATGCCCAAAGAATCTCGAAAAGAAAAAAATTTTTTTTCGAAGTTTGGAAACTTCGTTTGAATCAATTTTTTTCCGTTCTTATTTGAGATAACTGGTTTTCTTTCATTACACTAGTTTGATAGCCTCAGTAAAGCATATTATGCACAAAGAATCGCGAAAAGAAAAAAAATTTTTTTGGAAGTTTGGAAACTTCATTAGAATCACTTTTTTTCCGTTCTTATTTGAGATAACTGGTTCTCTTTCATTATACTAGTTTGGTAGCCTCAGTAAAGCATATTATGCGCAAAGAATCTGGAAAAGAAAAAAAATTTTTTTCGAAGTTTGGAAACTTCGTTTGAATCACTTTTTTTCCGTTCTTATTTGAGATAACTGGTTCTCTTTCATTATACTAGTTTGATAGCCTCAGAAAAGCATATTATGCGCAAAGAATCTCGAAAAGAAAAAAATTTTTTTCGAAGTTTGGAAACTTCGTTTGAACCACTTTTTTTCCGTTCTTATTTGAGATAACTGGTTCTCTTTCATTATACTAGTTTGATACCCTCAGGAAAGCATATTATGCGCAAAGAATCTGGAAAAGAAAAAAAATTTTTTTCGAAGTTTGGAAACGTCGTTTGAATCACTTTTTTCCGTTCTTATTTGAGATTACTGGTTCTCTTTCATTATAGTAGTTTGATAGCCTCAGAAAAGCATAAGAATCTCGAAAAGAAAAAAATTTTTTTTCCAAGTTTTGAAACGTCGTTTGAATCACTTTTTTCCGTTCTTATTTGAGATTACTGGTTCTCTTTCATTATACTAGTTTTATAGCCTCAGAAAAGCATATCATGCACCAAGTATCTCGAAAAGAAAAAAATTTTTTTTCGAAGTTTGGACACTTCGTTTGAATCACTTTTTTTCCGTTCTTATTTGAGATAACTGGTTCTCTTTCATTATACTAGTTTGATAGCCTCAGTAAAGGATATTATGCACAAAGAATCGCGAAAAGAAAAAAAATTTTTTTCGAACTTTGGAAACTTCATTAGAATCACTTTTTTACCGTTCTTATTTGAGATAACTGGTTCTCTTTCATTATACTAGTTTGATAGCCTCAGTAAAGCATATTATGCGCAAAGAATCTGGAAAAGAAAAAAAATTTTTTTCGAAGTTTGGAAACGTCGTTTGAATCACTTTTTTCCGTTCTTATTTGAGATTACTGGTTCTCTTTCATTATAGTAGTTTGATAGCCTCAGAAAAGCATATTATGCACAAAGAATCTCGAAAAGAAAAAAATTTTTTTTCGAAGTTTGGAAACGTCGTTTGAATCACTTTTTTCCGTTCTTATTTTAGATAACTGGTTCTCTTTCATTATACTAGTTTGATGGCCTCAGTAAAGCATATTATGTGCAAAGAATCTGGAAAAGAAAAAAAATTTTTTTCGAAGTTTGGAAACGTCGTTTGAATCACTTTTTTCCGTTCTTATTTGAGATTACTGGTTCTCTTTCATTATAGTAGTTTGATAGCCTCAGAAAAGCATATTATGCACAAAGAATCTCGAAAAGAAAAAAAATTTTTTTCGAAGTTTGGAAACGTCGTTTGAATCACTTTTTTCCGTTCTTATTTGAGATTACTGGTTCTCTTTCATTATACTAGTTTGATAGCCTCAGAAAAGCATATTATGCACAAAGAATTTCGAAAAGAAAAAAATTTTTTTTCGAAGTTTGGAAACTTCGTTTGAATCACTTTTTTTCCGTTCTTATTTGAGATAACTGGTACTCTTTCATTACACTAGTTTGATAGCCTCAGTAAAGCATATTATGGACAAAGAATCGCGAAAAGAAAAAAAATTTTTTTCGAAGTTTGGAAACTTCCTTAGAATCACTTTTTTTCCGTTCTTATTTGAGATAACTGGTTCTCTTTCATTATACTAGTTTGGTAGCCTCAGAAAAGCATATTATGCGCAAAGAATCTGGAAAAGAAAAAAAATTTTTTTCGAAGTTTGGAAACTTCATTAGAATCACTTTTTTTCCGTTCTTATTTGAGATAACTGGTTCTCTTTCATTATACTAGTTTGGTAGCCTCAGTAAAGCATATTATGCCCAAAGAATCTGGAAAAGAAAAAAAATTTTTTTCGAAGTTTGAAAACTTCGTTTGAATCACTTTTTTTCCCTTCTTATTTGAGATAACTGGTTCTCTTTCATTATACTAGTTTGATAGCCTCAATAAAGCATATTATGCCCAAAGAATCTCGAAAAGAAAAAAAAAATTTTTCGAAGTTTAGAAACTTCATTAGAATCACTTTTTTTCCGTTCTTATTTGAGATAACTGGTTCTCTTTCATTATACTAGTTTGATAGCCTCAGTAAAGCATATTATGCACAAAGAATCGCGAAAAGAAAAAAAATTTTTTTCGAAGTTTGGAAACTTCGTTTGAATCACTTTTTTTCCGTTCTTATTTGAGATAAATTGTTCTCTTTCATTATACTAGTTTGATAGCCTTAGACAAGCATATTATGCGAAAAGAATCTCGAAAAGAAAAAAATTTTTTTTCGAAGTTTGGAAACTTCGTTAGAATCACTTTTTTTCCGTTCTTATTTGAGATAACTGGTTCTCTTTCATTATACTAGTTTGATAGCCTCAGAAAAACATAGGTATGCGCAAAGAATCTCGAAAAGAAAAAATTTTTTTTTCGAAGTTTGGAAACTTCGTTAGAATCACTTTTTTTCCGTTCTTATTTGAGATAACTGGTTCTCTTTCATTATACTAGTTTGATAGCCTCAGACAAGCATATTATGCGCAAAGAATCTCGAAAAGAAAAAAATTTTTTTTCGAAGTTTGGAAACTTCGTTAGAATCACTTTTTTTCCGTTCTTATTTGAGATAACTTGTTCTCTTTCATTATACTTGTTTGATAGCCTTAGACAAGCATATTATGCGCAAAGAATCTCGAAAAGAAAAAAATTTTTTTTCGAAGTTTGGAAACTTCGTTAGAATCACTTTTTATTCCGTTCTTATTTGAGATAACTGGTTCTCTTTCATTATACTAGTTTGATAGCCTCAGACAAGCATATTATGCGCAAAGAATCTCGAAAAGAAAAAAATTTTTTTTCGAAGTTTGGAAACTTCGTTAGAATCACTTTTTTTCCGTTCTTATTTGAGATAACTTGTTCTCTTTCATTATACTAGTTTGATAGCCTTAGACAAGCATATTATGCGCAAAGAATCTCGAAAAGAAAAAAATTTTTTTTCGAAATTTGGAAACTTCGTTAGAATCACTTTTTTTCCGTTCTTATTTGAGATAACTGGTTCTCTTTCATTATACTAGTTTGATAGCCTCAGAAAAGCATATTATGCGCAAAGAATCTAGAAAAGAAAAAAATTTTTTTTCGAAGATTGGAAACCTCGTTAGAATCACTTTTTTTCCGTTCTTATTTGAGATAACTGGTTCTCTTTCATTATACTACTTTGATAGCCTCAGAAAAGCATATTATGCGCAAAGAATCTCGAAAAGAAAAAAATTTTTTTTCGAAGTTTGGAAACTTCCTTTGAATCACTTTTTTTGCGTTCTTATTTGAGATAACTGGTTCTCTTTCATTATACTAGTTTGATAGCCTCAATTAAGCATATTATGCCCAAAGAATCTAGAAAAGAAAAAAATTTTTTTTCGAAGTTTGGAAACTTCGTTTGAATCAATTTTTTTCCGTTCTTATTTGAGATAACTGGTTTTCTTTCATTACACTAGTTTGATAGCCTCAGTAAAGCATATTATGCACAAAGAATCGCGAAAAGAAAAAAAATTTTTTCGAAGTTTGGAAACTTCATTAGAATCACTTTTTTTCCGTTCTTATTTGAGATAACTGGTTCTCTTTCATTATACTAGTTTGGTAACCTCAGTAAAGCATATTATGCGCAAAGAATCTGGAAAAGAAAAAAAATTTTTTTCGAAGTTTGGAAACTTCGTTTGAATAACTTTTTTTCCGTTCTTATTTGAGATAACTGGTTCTCTTTCATTATACTAGTTTGATAGCCTCAGAAAAGCATATTATGCGCAAAGAATCTCGAAAAGAAAAAAATTTTTTTTCGAAGTTTGGAAACTTCGTTTGAACCACTTTTTTTCCGTTCTTATTTGAGATAACTGGTTCTCTTTCATTATACTAGTTTGATACCCTCAGGAAAGCATATTATGCGCAAAGAATCTGGAAAAGAAAAAAAATTTTTTTCAAAGTTTGGAAACGTCGTTTGAATAACTTTTTTCCGTTCTTATTTGAGATTACTGGTTCTCTTTCATTATAGTAGTTTGATAGCCTCAGAAAAGCATAAGAATCTCGAAAAGAAAAAAATTTTTTTTCCAAGTTTTGAAACGTCGTTTGAATCACTTTTTTCCGTTCTTATTTGAGATTACTGGTTCTCTTTCATTATACTAGTTTTATAGCCTCAGAAAAGCATATTATGCACCAAGAATCTCGAAAAGAAAAAAATTTTTTTTCGAAGTTTGGACACTTCGTTTGAATCACTTTTTTTCCGTTCTTATTTGAGATAACTGGTTCTCTTTCATTATACTAGTTTGATAGCCTCAGTAAAGGATATTATGCACAAAGAATCGCGAAAAGAAAAAAAATTTTTTTCGAAGTTTGGAAACTTCATTAGAATCACTTTTTTACCGTTCTTATTTGAGATAACTGGTTCTCTTTCATTATACTAGTTTGATAGCCTCAGTAAAGCATATTATGCGCAAAGAATCTGGAAAAGAAAAAAAATTTTTTTCGAAGTTTGGAAACGTCGTTTGAATCACTTTTTTCCGTTCTTATTTGACATTACTGGTTCTCTTTCATTATAGTAGTTTGATAGCCTCAGAAAAGCATATTATGCACAAAGAATCTGGAAAAGAAAAAAAATTTTTTTCGAAGTTTGGAAACTTCGTTTGAATCACTTTTTTTCCGTTCTTATTTGAGATAACTGGTTCTCTTTCATTATACTAGTTTGATAGCCTCAGAAAAGCATATTATGCGCAAAGAATCTCGAAAAGAAAAAAATTTTTTTTCGAAGTTTGGAAACTTCGTTTGAACCACTTTTTTTCCGTTCTTACCTGAGATAACTGGTTCTCTTTCATTATACTAGTTTGATACCCTCAGGAAAGCATATTATGCGCAAAGAATCTGGAAAAGAAAAAAAATTTTTTTCGAAGTTTGGAAACGTCGTTTGAATAACTTTTTTCCGTTCTTATTTGAGATTACTGGTTCTCTTTCATTATAGTAGTTTGATAGCCTCAGAAAAGCATAAGAATCTCGAAAAGAAAAAAATTTTTTTTCCAAGTTTTGAAACGTCGTTTGAATCACTTTTTTCCGTTCTTATTTGAGATTACTGGTTCTCTTTCATTATACTAGTTTTATAGCCTCAGAAAAGCATATTATGCACCAAGAATCTCGAAAAGAAAAAAATTTTTTTTCGAAGTTTGGACACTTCGTTTGAATCACTTTTTTTCAGTTCTTATTTGAGATAACTGGTTCTCTTTCATTATACTAGTTTGATAGCCTCAGTAAAGGATATTATGCACAAAGAATCGCGAAAAGAAAAAAAATTTTTTTCGAAGTTTGGAAACTTCATTAGAATCACTTTTTTACCGTTCTTATTTGAGATAACTGGTTCTCTTTCATTATACTAGTTTGATAGCCTCAGTAAAGCATATTATGCGCAAAGAATCTGGAAAAGAAAAAAAATTTTTTTCGAAGTTTGGAAACGTCGTTTGAATCACTTTTTTCCGTTCTTATTTGAGATTACTGGTTCTCTTTCATTATAGTAGTTTGATAGCCTCAGAAAAGCATATTATGCACAAAGAATCTCGAAAAGAAAAAAATTTTTTTTCGAAGTTTGGAAACGTCGTTTGAATCACTTTTTTCCGTTCTTATTTTAGATAACTGGTTCTCTTTCATTATACTAGTTTGATGGCCTCAGTAAAGCATATTATGCGCAAAGAATCTGGAAAAGAAAAAAAATTTTTTTCGAAGTTTGGAAACGTCGTTTGAATCACTTTTTTCCGTTCTTATTTGAGATTACTGGTTCTCTTTCATTATAGTAGTTTGATAGCCTCAGAAAAGCATATTATGCACAAAGAATCTCGAAAAGAAAAAAATTTTTTTTTGAAGTTTGGAAACTTCGTTAGAATCACTTTTTTTCCGTTCTTATTTGAGATAACTGGTTCTCTTTCATTATACTAATTTGATAGCCTCAGAAAACCATATTATGCGCAAAGAATCTAGAAAAGAAAAAAATTTTTTTTCGAAGATTGGAAACCTCGTTAGAATCACTTTTTTTCCGTTCTTATTTGAGATAACTGGTTCTCTTTCATTATACTACTTTGATAGCCTCAGAAAAGCATATTATGCGCAAAGAATCTCTAAAAGAAAAAAATTTTTTTTCGAAGTTTGGAAACTTCCTTTGAATCACTTTTTTTGCGTTCTTATTTGAGATAACTGGTTCTCTTTCATTATACTAGTTTGATAGCCTCAATAAAGCATATTATGCCCAAAGAATCTCGAAAAGAAAAAAATTTTTTTTCGAAGTTTGGAAACTTCGTTTGAATCAATTTTTTTCCGTTCTTATTTGAGATAACTGGTTTTCTTTCATTACACTAGTTTGATAGCCTCAGTAAAGCATATTATGCACAAAGAATCGCGAAAAGAAAAAAAATTTTTTCGAAGTTTGGAAACTTCATTAGAATCACTTTTTTTCCGTTCTTATTTGAGATAACTGGTTCTCTTTCATTATACTAGTTTGGTAGCCTCAGTAAAGCATATTATGCGCAAAGAATCTGGAAAAGAAAAAAAATTTTTTTCGAAGTTTGGAAACTTCGTTTGAATTACTTTTTTTCCGTTCTTATTTGAGATAACTGGTTCTCTTTCATTATACTAGTTTGATAGCCTCAGAAAAGCATATTATGCGCAAAGAATCTCGAAAAGAAAAAAATTTTTTTTCGAAGTTTGGAAACTTCGTTTGAACCACTTTTTTTCCGTTCTTATTTGAGATAACTGGTTCTCTTTCATTATACTAGTTTGATACCCTCAGGAAAGCATATTATGCGCAAAGAATCTGGAAAAGAAAAAAAATTTTTTTCAAAGTTTGGAAACGTCGTTTGAATAACTTTTTTCCGTTCTTATTTGAGATTACTGGTTCTCTTTCATTATAGTAGTTTGATAGCCTCAGAAAAGCATAAGAATCTCGAAAAGAAAAAAATTTTTTTTCCAAGTTTTGAAACGTCGTTTGAATCACTTTTTTCCGTTCTTATTTGAGATTACTGGTTCTCTTTCATTATACTAGTTTTATAGCCTCAGAAAAGCATATTATGCACCAAGAATCTCGAAAAGAAAAAAATTTTTTTTCGAAGTTTGGACACTTCGTTTGAATCACTTTTTTTCCGTTCTTATTTGAGATAACTGGTTCTCTTTCATTATACTAGTTTGATAGCCTCAGTAAAGGATATTATGCACAAAGAATCGCGAAAAGAAAAAAAATTTTTTTCGAAGTTTGGAAACTTCATTAGAATCACTTTTTTACCGTTCTTATTTGAGATAACTGGTTCTCTTTCATTATACTAGTTTGATAGCCTCAGTAAAGCATATTATGCGCAAAGAATCTGGAAAAGAAAAAAAATTTTTTTCGAAGTTTGGAAACGTCGTTTGAATCACTTTTTTCCGTTCTTATTTGAGATTACTGGTTCTCTTTCATTATAGTAGTTTGATAGCCTCAGAAAAGCATATTATGCACAAAGAATCTGGAAAAGAAAAAAAATTTTTTTCGAAGTTTGGAAACTTCGTTTGAATCACTTTTTTTCCGTTCTTATTTGAGATAACTGGTTCTCTTTCATTATACTAGTTTGATAGCCTCAGAAAAGCATATTATGCGCAAAGAATCTCGAAAAGAAAAAAATTTTTTTTCGAAGTTTGGAAACTTCGTTTGAACCACTTTTTTTCCGTTCTTACCTGAGATAACTGGTTCTCTTTCATTATACTAGTTTGATACCCTCAGGAAAGCATATTATGCGCAAAGAATCTGGAAAAGAAAAAAAATTTTTTTCGAAGTTTGGAAACGTCGTTTGAATAACTTTTTTCCGTTCTTATTTGAGATTACTGGTTCTCTTTCATTATAGTAGTTTGATAGCCTCAGAAAAGCATAAGAATCTCGAAAAGAAAAAAAATTTTTTTCCAAGTTTTGAAACGTCGTTTGAATCACTTTTTTCCGTTCTTATTTGAGATTACTGGTTCTCTTTCATTATACTAGTTTTATAGCCTCAGAAAAGCATATTATGCACCAAGAATCTCGAAAAGAAAAAAATTTTTTTTCGAAGTTTGGACACTTCGTTTGAATCACTTTTTTTCAGTTCTTATTTGAGATAACTGGTTCTCTTTCATTATACTAGTTTGATAGCCTCAGTAAAGGATATTATGCACAAAGAATCGCGAAAAGAAAAAAAATTTTTTTCGAAGTTTGGAAACTTCATTAGAATCACTTTTTTACCGTTCTTATTTGAGATAACTGGTTCTCTTTCATTATACTAGTTTGATAGCCTCAGTAAAGCATATTATGCGCAAAGAATCTGGAAAAGAAAAAAAATTTTTTTCGAAGTTTGGAAACGTCGTTTGAAACACTTTTTTCCGTTCTTATTTGAGATTACTGGTTCTCTTTCATTATAGTAGTTTGATAGCCTCAGAAAAGCATATTATGCACAAAGAATCTCGAAAAGAAAAAAATTTTTTTTCGAAGTTTGGAAACGTCGTTTGAATCACTTTTTTCCGTTCTTATTTTAGATAACTGGTTCTCTTTCATTATACTAGTTTGATGGCCTCAGTAAAGCATATTATGCGCAAAGAATCTGGAAAAGAAAAAAAATTTTTTTCGAAGTTTGGAAACGTCGTTTGAATCACTTTTTTCCGTTCTTATTTGAGATTACTGGTTCTCTTTCATTATAGTAGTTTGATAGCCTCAGAAAAGCATATTATGCACAAAGAATCTCGAAAAGAAAAAAATTTTTTTTCGAAGTTTGGAAACGTCGTTTGAATCACTTTTTTCCGTTCTTATTTGAGATTACTGGTTCTCTTTCATTATACTAGTTTGATGGCCTCAGAAAAGCATATTATGCACAAAGAATCTCGAAAAGAAAAAAATTTTTTTTCGAAGTTTGGAAACTTCGTTTGAATCACTTTTTTTCCGTTCTTATTTGAGATAACTGGTTCTCTTTCATTACACTAATTTGATAGCCTCAGTAAAGCATATTATGCACAAAGAATCGCGAAAAGAAAAAAAATTTTTTTCGAAGTTTGGAAACTTTCTTAGAATCACTTTTTTTCCGTTCTTATTTGAGATAACTGGTTCTCTTTCATTATACTAGTTTGGTAGCCTCAGTAAAGCATATTATGCGCAAAGAATCTGGAAAAGAAAAAAAATTTTTTTCGAAGTTTGGAAACTTCATTAGAATCACTTTTTTTCCGTTCTTATTTGAGATAACTGGTTCTCTTTCATTATACTAGTTTGGTAGCCTCAGTAAAGCATATTATGCCCAAAGAATCTGGAAAAGAAAAAAAATTTTTTTCGAAGTTTGGAAACTTCGTTTGAATCACTTTTTTTCCGTTCTTATTTGAGATAACTGGTTCTCTTTCATTATACTAGTTTGATAGCCTCAGAAAAGCATATTATGCGCAAAGAATCGCGAAAAGAAAAAAAATTTTTTTCGAAGTTTGGAAACTTCGTTTGAATCACTTTTTTTCCGTTCTTATTTGAGATAACTGGTTCTCTTTCATTATACTAGTTTGATAGCCTCAGTAAAGGATATTATGCACAAAGAATCGCGAAAAGAAAAAAAATTTTTTTCGAAGTTTGGAAACTTCATTAGAATCACTTTTTTACCGTTCTTATTTGAGATAACTGGTTCTCTTTCATTATACTAGTTTGATAGCCTCAGTAAAGCATATTATGCGCAAAGAATCTGGAAAAGAAAAAAAATTTTTTTCGAAGTTTGGAAACGTCGTTTGAATCACTTTTTTCCGTTCTTATTTGAGATTACTGGTTCTCTTTCATTATAGTAGTTTGATAGCCTCAGAAAAGCATATTATGCACAAAGAATCTCGAAAAGAAAAAAATTTTTTTTCGAAGTTTGGAAACTTCGTTTGAATCACTTTTTTTCCGTTCTTATTTGAGATAACTGGTTCTCTTTCATTACACTAGTTTGATAGCCTCAGTAAAGCATATTATGCACAAAGAATCGCGAAAAGAAAAAAAATTTTTTTCGAAGTTTGGAAACTTTCTTAGAATCACTTTTTTTCCGTTCTTATTTGAGATAACTGGTTCTCTTTCATTATACTAGTTTGGTAGCCTCAGTAAAGCATATTATGCGCAAAGAATCTGGAAAAGAAAAAAAATTTTTTTCGAAGTTTGGAAACTTCATTAGAATCACTTTTTTTCCGTTCTTATTTGAGATAACTGGTTCTCTTTCATTATACTAGTTTGGTAGCCTCAGTAAAGCATATTATGCCCAAAGAATCTGGAAAAGAAAAAAAATTTTTTTCGAAGTTTGGAAACTTCGTTTGAATCACTTTTTTTCCGTTCTTATTTGAGATAACTGGTTCTCTTTCATTATACTAGTTTGATAGCCTCAGAAAAGCATATTATGCGCAAAGAATCGCGAAAAGAAAAAAAATTTTTTTCGAAGTTTGGAAACTTCGTTTGAATCACTTTTTTTCCGTTCTTATTTGAGATAACTGGTTCTCTTTCATTATACTAGTTTGATAGCCTCAGTAAAGGATATTATGCACAAAGAATCGCGAAAAGAAAAAAAATTTTTTTCGAAGTTTGGAAACTTCATTAGAATCACTTTTTTACCGTTCTTATTTGAGATAACTGGTTCTCTTTCATTATACTAGTTTGATAGCCTCAGTAAAGCATATTATGCGCAAAGAATCTGGAAAAGAAAAAAAATTTTTTTCGAAGTTTGGAAACGTCGTTTGAATCACTTTTTTCCGTTCTTATTTGAGATTACTGGTTCTCTTTCATTATAGTAGTTTGATAGCCTCAGAAAAGCATATTATGCCCAAAGAATCTGGAAAAGAAAAAAAATTTTTTTCGAAGTTTGGAAACTTCGTTTGAATCACTTTTTTTCCGTTCTTATTTGACATAACTGGTTCTCTTTCATTATACTAGTTTGATAGCCTCAGTAAAGGATATTATGCACAAAGAATCGCGAAAAGAAAAAAAATTTTTTTCGAAGTTTGGAAACTTCATTAGAATCACTTTTTTACCGTTCTTATTTAAGATATCTGGTTCTCTTTCATTATACTAGTTTGATAGCCTCAGTAAAGCATATTATGCGCAAAGAATCTGGAAAAGAAAAAAAATTTTTTTCGAAGTTTGGAAACGTCGTTTGAATCACTTTTTTCCGTTCTTATTTGAGATTACTGGTTCTCTTTCATTATAGTAGTTTGATAGCCTCAGAAAAGCATATTATGCACAAAGAATCTCGAAAAGAAAAAAATTTTTTTTCGAAGTTTGGAAACGTCGTTTGAATCACTTTTTTCCGTTCTTATTTTAGATAACTGGTTCTCTTTCATTATACTAGTTTGATGGCCTCAGTAAAGCATATTATGCGCAAAGAATCTGGAAAAGAAAAAAAATTTTTTTCGAAGTTTGGAAACGTCGTTTGAATCACTTTTTTCCGTTCTTATTTGAGATTACTGGTTCTCTTTCATTATAGTAGTTTGATAGCCTCAGAAAAGCATATTATGCACAAAGAATCTCGAAAAGAAAAAAATTTTTTTTCGAAGTTTGGAAACGTCGTTTGAATCACTTTTTTCCGTTCTTATTTGAGATTACTGGTTCTCTTTCATTATACTAGTTTGATGGCCTCAGAAAAGCATATTATGCACAAAGAATCTCGAAAAGAAAAAAATTTTTTTTCGAAGTTTGGAAACTTCGTTTGAATCACTTTTTTTCCGTTCTTATTTGAGATAACTGGTTCTCTTTCATTACACTAGTTTGATAGCCTCAGTAAAGCATATTATGCACAAAGAATCGCGAAAAGAAAAAAAATTTTTTTCGAAGTTTGGAAACTTTCTTAGAAGAATTTTTTTTCCGTTCTTATTTGAGATAACTGGTTCTCTTTCATTATACTAGTTTGGTAGCCTCAGTAAAGCATATTATGCGCAAAGAATCTGGAAAAGAAAAAAAATTTTTTTCGAAGTTTGGAAACTTCATTAGAATCACTTTTTTTCCGTTCTTATTTGAGATAACTGGTTCTCTTTCATTATACTAGTTTGGTAGCCTCAGTAAAGCATATTATGCCCAAAGAATCTGGAAAAGAAAAAAAATTTTTTTCGAAGTTTGGAAACTTCGTTTGAATCACTTTTTTTCCGTTCTTATTTGAGATAACTGGTTCTCTTTCATTATACTAGTTTGATAGCCTCAGAAAAGCATATTATGCGCAAAGAATCTCGAAAAGAAAAAAATTTTTTTTCGAAGTTTGGAAACTTCGTTTGAATCACTTTTTTTCCGTTCTTATTTGAGATAACTTGTTCTCTTTCATTATACTAGTTTGATAGCCTTAGACAAGCATATTATGCGCAAAGAATCTCGAAAAGAAAAAAATTTTTTTTCGAAGTTTGGAAACTTCGTTAGAATCACTTTTTTTCCGTTCTTATTTGAGATAACTGGTTCTCTTTCATTATACTAGTTTGATAGCCTCAGAAAAACATAGGTATGCGCAAAGAATCTCGAAAAGAAAAAAATTTTTTTTCGAAGTTTGGAAACTTCGTTAGAATCACTTTTTTTCCGTTCTTATTTGAGATAACTGGTTCTCTTTCATTATACTAGTTTGATAGCCTCAGACAAGCATATTATGCGCAAAGAATCTCGAAAAGAAAAAAATTTTTTTTCGAAGTTTGGAAACTTCGTTAGAATCACTTTTTTTCCGTTCTTATTTGAGATAACTGGTTCTCTTTCATTATACTAGTTTGATAGCCTTAGACAAGCATATTATGCGCAAAGAATCTCGAAAAGAAAAAAATTTTTTTTCGAAGTTTGGAAACTTCCTTAGAATCACTTTTTTTCCATTCCTATTTGAGATAACTTGTTCTCTTTCATTATACTAGTTTGATAGCCTTAGACAAGCATATTATGCGCAAAGAATCTCGAAAAGAAAAAAATTTTTTTTCGAAGTTTGGAAACTTCGTTAGAATCACTTTTTTTCCGTTCTTATTTAAGATAACTTGTTCTCTTTCATTATACTATTTGATAGCCTTAGACAAGCATATTATGCGCAAAGAATCTCGAAAAGAAAAAAATTTTTTTTCGAAGTTTGGAAACTTCGTTAGAATCACTTTTATTCCGTTCTTATTTGAGATAACTGGTTCTCTTTCATTATACTAGTTTGATAGCTTCAGACAAGCATATTATGCGCAAAGAATCTCGAAAAGAAAAAATTTTTTTTCGAAGTTTGGAAACTTCGTAAGAATCACTTTTTTTCCGTTCTTATTTGAGATAACTTGTTCTCTTTCATTATACTAGTTTGATAGCCTTAGACAAGCATATTATGCGCAAAGAATCTCGAAAAGAAAAAAATTTTTTTTCGAAGTTTGGAAACTTCGTTAGAATCACTTTTTTTCCGTTCTTATTTAAGATTACTGGTTCTTTTTCATTATACTAGTTTGATAGCCTCAGACAAGCATATTATGCGCAAAGAATCTCGAAAAGAAAAAAAATTTTTTTCGATGTTTGGAAACTTCCTTAGAATCACTTTTTTTCCATTCTTATTTGAGATAACTTGTTCTCTTTCATTATACTTGTTTGATAGCCTTAGACAAGCATATTATGCGCAAAGAATCTCGAAAAGAAAAAAATTTTTTTTCGAAGTTTGGAAACTTCGTTAGAATCACTTTTTTTCCGTTCTTATTTGAGATAACTGGTTCTCTTTCATTATACTAGTTTGATAGCCTCAGAAAAGCATATTATGCGCAAAGAATCTCGAAAAGAAAAAAATTTTTTTTCGAAGTTTGGAAACTTCGTTTGAATCACTTTTTTTCCGTTCTTATTTGAGATAACTGGTTCTCTTTCATTATACTAGTTTGATAGCCTCAGAAAAACATAGGTATGCGCAAAGAATCTCGAAAAGAAAAAATTTTTTTTTCGAAGTTTGGAAACTTCGTTAGAATCACTTTTTTTCCGTTCTTATTTGAGATAACTGGTTCTCTTTCATTATACTAGTTTGATAGCCTCAGACAAGCATATTATGCGCAAAGAATCTCGAAAAGAAAAAAATTTTTTTTCGAAGTTTGGAAACTTCGTTAGAATCACTTTTTTTCCGTTCTTATTTGAGATAACTTGTTCTCTTTCATTATACTTGTTTGATAGCCTTAGACAAGCATATTATGCGCAAAGAATCTCGAAAAGAAAAAAATTTTTTTTCGAAGTTTGGAAACTTCGTTAGAATCACTTTTTATTCCGTTCTTATTTGAGATAACTGGTTCTCTTTCATTATACTAGTTTGATAGCCTCAGACAAGCATATTATGCGCAAAGAATCTCGAAAAGAAAAAAATTTTTTTTCGAAGTTTGGAAACTTCGTTAGAATCACTTTTTTTCCGTTCTTATTTGAGATAACTTGTTCTCTTTCATTATACTAGTTTGATAGCCTTAGACAAGCATATTATGCGCAAAGAATCTCGAAAAGAAAAAAATTTTTTTTCGAAATTTGGAAACTTCGTTAGAATCACTTTTTTTCCGTTCTTATTTGAGATAACTGGTTCTCTTTCATTATACTAGTTTGATAGCCTCAGAAAAGCATATTATGCGCAAAGAATCTAGAAAAGAAAAAAATTTTTTTTCGAAGATTGGAAACCTCGTTAGAATCACTTTTTTTCCGTTCTTATTTGAGATAACTGGTTCTCTTTCATTATACTACTTTGATAGCCTCAGAAAAGCATATTATGCGCAAAGAATCTCTAAAAGAAAAAAATTTTTTTTCGAAGTTTGGAAACTTCCTTTGAATCACTTTTTTTGCGTTCTTATTTGAGATAACTGGTTCTCTTTCATTATACTAGTTTGATAGCCTCAATTAAGCATATTATGCCCAAAGAATCTCGAAAAGAAAAAAATTTTTTTTCGAAGTTTGGAAACTTCGTTTGAATCAATTTTTTTCCGTTCTTATTTGAGATAACTGGTTTTCTTTCATTACACTAGTTTGATAGCCTCAGTAAAGCATATTATGCACAAAGAATCGCGAAAAGAAAAAAAATTTTTTCGAAGTTTGGAAACTTCATTAGAATCACTTTTTTTCCGTTCTTATTTGAGATAACTGGTTCTCTTTCATTATACTAGTTTGGTAGCCTCAGTAAAGCATATTATGCGCAAAGAATCTGGAAAAGAAAAAAAATTTTTTTCGAAGTTTGGAAACTTCGTTTGAATCACTTTTTTTCCGTTCTTATTTGAGATAACTGGTTCTCTTTCATTATACTAGTTTGATAGCCTCAGAAAAGCATATTATGCGCAAAGAATCTCGAAAAGAAAAAAATTTTTTTTCGAAGTTTGGAAACTTCGTTTGAACCACTTTTTTTCCGTTCTTATTTGAGATAACTGGTTCTCTTTCATTATACTAGTTTGATACCCTCAGGAAAGCATATTATGCGCAAAGAATCTGGAAAAGAAAAAAAATTTTTTTCAAAGTTTGGAAACGTCGTTTGAATAACTTTTTTCCGTTCTTATTTGAGATTACTGGTTCTCTTTCATTATAGTAGTTTGATAGCCTCAGAAAAGCATAAGAATCTCGAAAAGAAAAAAATTTTTTTTCCAAGTTTTGAAACGTCGTTTGAATCACTTTTTTCCGTTCTTATTTGAGATTACTGGTTCTCTTTCATTATACTAGTTTTATAGCCTCAGAAAAGCATATTATGCACCAAGAATCTCGAAAAGAAAAAAATTTTTTTTCGAAGTTTGGACACTTCGTTTGAATCACTTTTTTTCCGTTCTTATTTGAGATAACTGGTTCTCTTTCATTATACTAGTTTGATAGCCTCAGTAAAGGATATTATGCACAAAGAATCGCGAAAAGAAAAAAAATTTTTTTCGAAGTTTGGAAACTTCATTAGAATCACTTTTTTACCGTTCTTATTTGAGATAACTGGTTCTCTTTCATTATACTAGTTTGATAGCCTCAGTAAAGCATATTATGCGCAAAGAATCTGGAAAAGAAAAAAAATTTTTTTCGAAGTTTGGAAACGTCGTTTGAATCACTTTTTTCCGTTCTTATTTGACATTACTGGTTCTCTTTCATTATAGTAGTTTGATAGCCTCAGAAAAGCATATTATGCACAAAGAATCTGGAAAAGAAAAAAAATTTTTTTCGAAGTTTGGAAACTTCGTTTGAATCACTTTTTTTCCGTTCTTATTTGAGATAACTGGTTCTCTTTCATTATACTAGTTTGATAGCCTCAGAAAAGCATATTATGCGCAAAGAATCTCGAAAAGAAAAAAATTTTTTTTCGAAGTTTGGAAACTTCGTTTGAACCACTTTTTTTCCGTTCTTACCTGAGATAACTGGTTCTCTTTCATTATACTAGTTTGATACCCTCAGGAAAGCATATTATGCGCAAAGAATCTGGAAAAGAAAAAAAATTTTTTTCGAAGTTTGGAAACGTCGTTTGAATAACTTTTTTCCGTTCTTATTTGAGATTACTGGTTCTCTTTCATTATATTAGTTTGATAGCCTCAGAAAAGCATAAGAATCTCGAAAAGAAAAAAATTTTTTTTCCAAGTTTTGAAACGTCGTTTGAATCACTTTTTTCCGTTCTTATTTGAGATTACTGGTTCTCTTTCATTATACTAGTTTTATAGCCTCAGAAAAGCATATTATGCACCAAGAATCTCGAAAAGAAAAAAATTTTTTTTCGAAGTTTGGACACTTCGTTTGAATCACTTTTTTTCAGTTCTTATTTGAGATAACTGGTTCTCTTTCATTATACTAGTTTGATAGCCTCAGTAAAGGATATTATGCACAAAGAATCGCGAAAAGAAAAAAAATTTTTTTCGAAGTTTGGAAACTTCATTAGAATCACTTTTTTACCGTTCTTATTTGAGATAACTGGTTCTCTTTCATTATACTAGTTTGATAGCCTCAGTAAAGCATATTATGCGCAAAGAATCTGGAAAAGAAAAAAAATTTTTTTCGAAGTTTGGAAACGTCGTTTGAATCACTTTTTTCCGTTCTTATTTGAGATTACTGGTTCTCTTTCATTATAGTAGTTTGATAGCCTCAGAAAAGCATATTATGCACAAAGAATCTCGAAAAGAAAAAAATTTTTTTTCGAAGTTTGGAAACGTCGTTTGAATCACTTTTTTCCGTTCTTATTTTAGATAACTGGTTCTCTTTCATTATACTAGTTTGATGGCCTCAGTAAAGCATATTATGCGCAAAGAATCTGGAAAAGAAAAAAAATTTTTTTCGAAGTTTGGAAACGTCGTTTGAATCACTTTTTTCCGTTCTTATTTGAGATTACTGGTTCTCTTTCATTATAGTAGTTTGATAGCCTCAGAAAAGCATATTATGCACAAAGAATCTCGAAAAGAAAAAAATTTTTTTTCGAAGTTTGGAAACTTCGTTAGAATCACTTTTTTTCCGTTCTTATTTGAGATAACTGGTTCTCTTTCATTATACTAATTTGATAGCCTCAGAAAACCATATTATGCGCAAAGAATCTAGAAAAGAAAAAAATTTTTTTTCGAAGATTGGAAACCTCGTTAGAATCACTTTTTTTCCGTTCTTATTTGAGATAACTGGTTCTCTTTCATTATACTACTTTGATAGCCTCAGAAAAGCATATTATGCGCAAAGAATCTCTAAAAGAAAAAAATTTTTTTTCGAAGTTTGGAAACTTCCTTTGAATCACTTTTTTTGCGTTCTTATTTGAGATAACTGGTTCTCTTTCATTATACTAGTTTGATAGCCTCAATAAAGCATATTATGCCCAAAGAATCTCGAAAAGAAAAAAATTTTTTTTCGAAGTTTGGAAACTTCGTTTGAATCAATTTTTTTCCGTTCTTATTTGAGATAACTGGTTTTCTTTCATTACACTAGTTTGATAGCCTCAGTAAAGCATATTATGCACAAAGAATCGCGAAAAGAAAAAAAATTTTTTCGAAGTTTGGAAACTTCATTAGAATCACTTTTTTTCCGTTCTTATTTGAGATAACTGGTTCTCTTTCATTATACTAGTTTGGTAGCCTCAGTAAAGCATATTATGCGCAAAGAATCTGGAAAAGAAAAAAAATTTTTTTCGAAGTTTGGAAACTTCGTTTGAATCACTTTTTTTCCGTTCTTATTTGAGATAACTGGTTCTCTTTCATTATACTAGTTTGATAGCCTCAGAAAAGCATATTATGCGCAAAGAATCTCGAAAAGAAAAAAATTTTTTTTCGAAGTTTGGAAACTTCGTTTGAACCACTTTTTTTCCGTTCTTATTTGAGATAACTGGTTCTCTTTCATTATACTAGTTTGATACCCTCAGGAAAGCATATTATGCGCAAAGAATCTGGAAAAGAAAAAAAATTTTTTTCAAAGTTTGGAAACGTCGTTTGAATAACTTTTTTCCGTTCTTATTTGAGATTACTGGTTCTCTTTCATTATAGTAGTTTGATAGCCTCAGAAAAGCATAAGAATCTCGAAAAGAAAAAAATTTTTTTTCCAAGTTTTGAAACGTCGTTTGAATCACTTTTTTCCGTTCTTATTTGAGATTACTGGTTCTCTTTCATTATACTAGTTTTATAGCCTCAGAAAAGCATATTATGCACCAAGAATCTCGAAAAGAAAAAAATTTTTTTTCGAAGTTTGGACACTTCGTTTGAATCACTTTTTTTCCGTTCTTATTTGAGATAACTGGTTCTCTTTCATTATACTAGTTTGATAGCCTCAGTAAAGGATATTATGCACAAAGAATCGCGAAAAGAAAAAAAATTTTTTTCGAAGTTTGGAAACTTCATTAGAATCACTTTTTTACCGTTCTTATTTGAGATAACTGGTTCTCTTTCATTATACTAGTTTGATAGCCTCAGTAAAGCATATTATGCGCAAAGAATCTGGAAAAGAAAAAAAATTTTTTTCGAAGTTTGGAAACGTCGTTTGAATCACTTTTTTCCGTTCTTATTTGAGATTACTGGTTCTCTTTCATTATAGTAGTTTGATAGCCTCAGAAAAGCATATTATGCACAAAGAATCTGGAAAAGAAAAAAAATTTTTTTCGAAGTTTGGAAACTTCGTTTGAATCACTTTTTTTCCGTTCTTATTTGAGATAACTGGTTCTCTTTCATTATACTAGTTTGATAGCCTCAGAAAAGCATATTATGCGCAAAGAATCTCGAAAAGAAAAAAATTTTTTTTCGAAGTTTGGAAACTTCGTTTGAACCACTTTTTTTCCGTTCTTACCTGAGATAACTGGTTCTCTTTCATTATACTAGTTTGATACCCTCAGGAAAGCATATTATGCGCAAAGAATCTGGAAAAGAAAAAAAATTTTTTTCGAAGTTTGGAAACGTCGTTTGAATAACTTTTTTCCGTTCTTATTTGAGATTACTGGTTCTCTTTCATTATAGTAGTTTGATAGCCTCAGAAAAGCATAAGAATCTCGAAAAGAAAAAAATTTTTTTTCCAAGTTTTGAAACGTCGTTTGAATCACTTTTTTCCGTTCTTATTTGAGATTACTGGTTCTCTTTCATTATACTAGTTTTATAGCCTCAGAAAAGCATATTATGCACCAAGAATCTCGAAAAGAAAAAAATTTTTTTTCGAAGTTTGGACACTTCGTTTGAATCACTTTTTTTCAGTTCTTATTTGAGATAACTGGTTCTCTTTGATTATACTAGTTTGATAGCCTCAGTAAAGGATATTATGCACAAAGAATCGCGAAAAGAAAAAAAATTTTTTTCGAAGTTTGGAAACTTCATTAGAATCACTTTTTTACCGTTCTTATTTGAGATAACTGGTTCTCTTTCATTATACTAGTTTGATAGCCTCAGTAAAGCATATTATGCGCAAAGAATCTGGAAAAGAAAAAAAAATTTTTTCGAAGTTTTGAAACGTCGTTTGAAACACTTTTTTCCGTTCTTATTTGAGATTACTGGTTCTCTTTCATTATAGTAGTTTGATAGCCTCAGAAAAGCATATTATGCACAAAGAATCTCGAAAAGAAAAAAATTTTTTTTCGAAGTTTGGAAACGTCGTTTGAATCACTTTTTTCCGTTCTTATTTTAGATAACTGGTTCTCTTTCATTATACTAGTTTGATGGCCTCAGTAAAGCATATTATGCGCAAAGAATCTGGAAAAGAAAAAAAATTTTTTTCGAAGTTTGGAAACGTCGTTTGAATCACTTTTTTCCGTTCTTATTTGAGATTACTGGTTCTCTTTCATTATAGTAGTTTGATAGCCTCAGAAAAGCATATTATGCACAAAGAATCTCGAAAAGAAAAAAATTTTTTTTCGAAGTTTGGAAACGTCGTTTGAATCACTTTTTTCCGTTCTTATTTGAGATTACTGGTTCTCTTTCATTATACTAGTTTGATGGCCTCAGAAAAGCATATTATGCACAAAGAATCTCGAAAAGAAAAAAATTTTTTTTCGAAGTTTGGAAACTTCGTTTGAATCACTTTTTTTCCGTTCTTATTTGAGATAACTGGTTCTCTTTCATTACACTAGTTTGATAGCCTCAGTAAAGCATATTATGCACAAAGAATCGCGAAAAGAAAAAAAATTTTTTTCGAAGTTTGGAAACTTTCTTAGAATCACTTTTTTTCCGTTCTTATTTGAGATAACTGGTTCTCTTTCATTATACTAGTTTGGTAGCCTCAGTAAAGCATATTATGCGCAAAGAATCTGGAAAAGAAAAAAAATTTTTTTCGAAGTTTGGAAACTTCATTAGAATCACTTTTTTTCCGTTCTTATTTGAGATAACTGGTTCTCTTTCATTATACTAGTTTGGTAGCCTCAGTAAAGCATATTATGCCCAAAGAATCTGGAAAAGAAAAAAAATTTTTTTCGAAGTTTGGAAACTTCGTTTGAATCACTTTTTTTCCGTTCTTATTTGAGATAACTGGTTCTCTTTCATTATACTAGTTTGATAGCCTCAGAAAAGCATATTATGCGCAAAGAATCGCGAAAAGAAAAAAAATTTTTTTCGAAGTTTGGAAACTTCGTTTGAATCACTTTTTTTCCGTTCTTATTTGAGATAACTGGTTCTCTTTCATTATACTAGTTTGATAGCCTCAGTAAAGGATATTATGCACAAAGAATCGCGAAAAGAAAAAAAATTTTTTTCGAAGTTTGGAAACTTCATTAGAATCACTTTTTTACCGTTCTTATTTGAGATAACTGGTTCTCTTTCATTATACTAGTTTGATAGCCTCAGTAAAGCATATTATGCGCAAAGAATCTGGAAAAGAAAAAAAATTTTTTTCGAAGTTTGGAAACGTCGTTTGAATCACTTTTTTCCGTTCTTATTTGAGATTACTGGTTCTCTTTCATTATAGTAGTTTGATAGCCTCAGAAAAGCATATTATGCACAAAGAATCTCGAAAAGAAAAAAATTTTTTTTCGAAGTTTGGAAACTTCGTTTGAATCACTTTTTTTCCGTTCTTATTTGAGATAACTGGTTCTCTTTCATTACACTAGTTTGATAGCCTCAGTAAAGCATATTATGCACAAAGAATCGCGAAAAGAAAAAAAATTTTTTTCGAAGTTTGGAAACTTTCTTAAAATCACTTTTTTTCCGTTCTTATTTGAGATAACTGGTTCTCTTTCATTATACTAGTTTGGTAGCCTCAGTAAAGCATATTATGCGCAAAGAATCTGGAAAAGAAAAAAAATTTTTTTCGAAGTTTGGAAACTTCATTAGAATCACTTTTTTTCCGTTCTTATTTGAGATAACTGGTTCTCTTTCATTATACTAGTTTGGTAGCCTCAGTAAAGCATATTATGCCCAAAGAATCTGGAAAAGAAAAAAAATTTTTTTCGAAGTTTGGAAACTTCGTTTGAATCACTTTTTTTCCGTTCTTATTTGAGATAACTGGTTCTCTTTCATTATACTAGTTTGATAGCCTCAGAAAAGCATATTATGCGCAAAGAATCGCGAAAAGAAAAAAAATTTTTTTCGAAGTTTGGAAACTTCGTTTGAATCACTTTTTTTCCGTTCTTATTTGAGATAACTGGTTCTCTTTCATTATACTAGTTTGATAGCCTCAGTAAAGGATATTATGCACAAAGAATCGCGAAAAGAAAAAAAATTTTTTTCGAAGTTTGGAAACTTCATTAGAATCACTTTTTTACCGTTCTTATTTGAGATAACTGGTTCTCTTTCATTATACTAGTTTGATAGCCTCAGTAAAGCATATTATGCGCAAAGAATCTGGAAAAGAAAAAAAATTTTTTTCGAAGTTTGGAAACGTCGTTTGAATCACTTTTTTCCGTTCTTATTTGAGATTACTGGTTCTCTTTCATTATAGTAGTTTGATAGCCTCAGAAAAGCATATTATGCCCAAAGAATCTGGAAAAGAAAAAAAATTTTTTTCGAAGTTTGGAAACTTCGTTTGAATCACTTTTTTTCCGTTCTTATTTGACATAACTGGTTCTCTTTCATTATACTAGTTTGATAGCCTCAGTAAAGGATATTATGCACAAAGAATCGCGAAAAGAAAAAAAATTTTTTTCGAAGTTTGGAAACTTCATTAGAATCACTTTTTTACCGTTCTTATTTGAGATAACTGGTTCTCTTTCATTATACTAGTTTGATAGCCTCAGTAAAGCATATTATGCGCAAAGAATCTGGAAAAGAAAAAAAATTTTTTTCGAAGTTTGGAAACGTCGTTTGAATCACTTTTTTCCGTTCTTATTTGAGATTACTGGTTCTCTTTCATTATAGTAGTTTGATAGCCTCAGAAAAGCATATTATGCACAAAGAATCTCGAAAAGAAAAAAATTTTTTTTCGAAGTTTGGAAACGTCGTTTGAATCACTTTTTTCCGTTCTTATTTTAGATAACTGGTTCTCTTTCATTATACTAGTTTGATGGCCTCAGTAAAGCATATTATGCGCAAAGAATCTGGAAAAGAAAAAAAATTTTTTTCGAAGTTTGGAAACGTCGTTTGAATCACTTTTTTCCGTTCTTATTTGAGATTACTGGTTCTCTTTCATTATAGTAGTTTGATAGCCTCAGAAAAGCATATTATGCACAAAGAATCTCGAAAAGAAAAAAATTTTTTTTCGAAGTTTGGAAACGTCGTTTGAATCACTTTTTTCCGTTCTTATTTGAGATTACTGGTTCTCTTTCATTATACTAGTTTGATGGCCTCAGAAAAGCATATTATGCACAAAGAATCTCGAAAAGAAAAAAATTTTTTTTCGAAGTTTGGAAACTTCGTTTGAATCACTTTTTTTCCGTTCTTATTTGAGATAACTGGTTCTCTTTCATTACACTAGTTTGATAGCCTCAGTAAAGCATATTATGCACAAAGAATCGCGAAAAGAAAAAAAATTTTTTTCGAAGTTTGGAAACTTTCTTAGAATCACTTTTTTTCCGTTCTTATTTGAGATAACTGGTTCTCTTTCATTATACTAGTTTGGTAGCCTCAGTAAAGCATATTATGCGCAAAGAATCTGGAAAAGAAAAAAAATTTTTTTCGAAGTTTGGAAACTTCATTAGAATCACTTTTTTTCCGTTCTTATTTGAGATAACTGGTTCTCTTTCATTATACTAGTTTGGTAGCCTCAGTAAAGCATATTATGCCCAAAGAATCTGGAAAAGAAAAAAAATTTTTTTCGAAGTTTGGAAACTTCGTTTGAATCACTTTTTTTCCGTTCTTATTTGAGATAACTGGTTCTCTTTCATTATACTAGTTTGATAGCCTCAGAAAAGCATATTATGCGCAAAGAATCTCGAAAAGAAAAAAATTTTTTTTCGAAGTTTGGAAACTTCGTTTGAATCACTTGTTTTCCGTTCTTATTTGAGATAACTTGTTCTCTTTCATTATACTAGTTTGATAGCCTTAGACAAGCATATTATGCGCAAAGAATCTCGAAAAGAAAAAAATTTTTTTTCGAAGTTTGGAAACTTCGTTAGAATCACTTTTTTTCCGTTCTTATTTGAGATAACTGGTTCTCTTTCATTATACTAGTTTGATAGCCTCAGAAAAACATAGGTATGCGCAAAGAATCTCGAAAAGAAAAAAATTTTTTTTCGAAGTTTGGAAACTTCGTTAGAATCACTTTTTTTCCGTTCTTATTTGAGATAACTGGTTCTCTTTCATTATACTAGTTTGATAGCCTCAGACAAGCATATTATGCGCAAAGAATCTCGAAAAGAAAAAAATTTTTTTTCGAAGTTTGGAAACTTCGTTAGAATCACTTTTTTTCCGTTCTTATTTGAGATAACTGGTTCTCTTTCATTATACTAGTTTGATAGCCTTAGACAAGCATATTATGCGCAAAGAATCTCGAAAAGAAAAAAATTTTTTTTCGAAGTTTGGAAACTTCCTTAGAATCACTTTTTTTCCATTCCTATTTGAGATAACTTGTTCTCTTTCATTATACTAGTTTGATAGCCTTAGACAAGCATATTATGCGCAAAGAATCTCGAAAAGAAAAAAATTTTTTTTCGAAGTTTGGAAACTTCGTTAGAATCACTTTTTTTCCGTTCTTATTTAAGATAACTTGTTCTCTTTCATTATACTATTTGATAGCCTTAGACAAGCATATTATGCGCAAAGAATCTCGAAAAGAAAAAAATTTTTTTTCGAAGTTTGGAAACTTCGTTAGAATCACTTTTATTCCGTTCTTATTTGAGATAACTGGTTCTCTTTCATTATACTAGTTTGATAGCTTCAGACAAGCATATTATGCGCAAAGAATCTCGAAAAGAAAAAATTTTTTTTCGAAGTTTGGAAACTTCGTAAGAATCACTTTTTTTCCGTTCTTATTTGAGATAACTTGTTCTCTTTCATTATACTAGTTTGATAGCCTTAGACAAGCATATTATGCGCAAAGAATCTCGAAAAGAAAAAAATTTTTTTTCGAAGTTTGGAAACTTCGTTAGAATCACTTTTTTTCCGTTCTTATTTAAGATTACTGGTTCTTTTTCATTATACTAGTTTGATAGCCTCAGACAAGCATATTATGCGCAAAGAATCTCGAAAAGAAAAAAAATTTTTTTCGATGTTTGGAAACTTCCTTAGAATCACTTTTTTTCCATTCTTATTTGAGATAACTTGTTCTCTTTCATTATACTTGTTTGATAGCCTTAGACAAGCATATTATGCGCAAAGAATCTCGAAAAGAAAAAAATTTTTTTTCGAAGTTTGGAAACTTCGTTAGAATCACTTTTTTTCCGTTCTTATTTAAGATTACTGGTTCTCTTTCATTATACTAGTTTGATAGCCTCAGACAAGCATATTATGCGCAAAGAATCTCGAAAAGAAAAAAATTTTTTTTCGAAGTTTGCTAACTTCGTTAGAATCACTTTTTTTCCGTTCTTATTTGAGATAACATGTTCTCTCTTTCATTATACTAGTTTGATAGTCTTAGACAAGCATATTATGCGCAAAGAATCTCGAAAAGAAAAAAATTTAATTTCGAAGTTTGGAAACTTCGTTAGAATCACTTTTTTTCCGTTCTTATTTGAGATAACTGGTTCTCTTTCATTATACTAGTTTGATAGCCTCAGAAAAGTATATTATGCGCAAAGAATCTCTAAAAGAAAAAAATTTTTTTTCGAAGTTTGGAAACTTCGTTAGAATCACTTTTTTTCCGTTCTTATTTGAGATAACTGGTTCTCTTTCATTATACTAGTTTGATAGCCTCAGAAAAGCATAGGTATGCGCAAAGAATCTCGAAAAGAAAAAAATTTTTTTTCGAAGTTTGGAAACTTCGTTAGAATCACTTTTTTCCGTTCTTATTTGAGATAACTGGTTCTCTTTCATTATACTAGTTTGATAGCCTCAGACAAGCATATTATGCGCAAAGAATCTCGAAAAGAAAAAAATTTTTTTTCGAAGTTTGGTAACTTCCTTAGAATCACTTTTTTTCCATTCTTATTTGAGATAACTTGTTCTCTTTCATTATACTTGTTTGATAGCCTTAGACAAGCATATTATGCGCAAAGAATCTCGAAAAGAAAAAAATTTTTTTTCCAAGTTTGGAAACTTCGTTAGAATCACTTTTTTTCCGTTCTTATTTAAGATTACTGGTTCTCTTTCATTATACTAGTTTGATAGCCTCAGACAAGCATATTATGCGCAAAGAATCTCGAAAAGAAAAAAATTTTTTTTCGAAGTTTGGAAACTTCGTTAGAATCACTTTTTTCCCGTTCTTATTTGAGATAACTTGTTCTCTTTCATTATACTAGTTTGATAGCCTTAGACAAGCATATTATGCGCAAAGAATCTCGAAAAGAAAAAAATGTTTTTTGAAGTTTCGAAACTTCGTTAGAATCACTTTTTTTCCGTTCTTATTTGAGATAACTGGTTCTCTTACATTATACTAGTTTGATAGACTGAGACAAGCATATTATGCGCAAAGAATCTCGAAAAGAAAAAAATTTTTTTTCGAAGTTTGGAAACTTCGTTAGAATCACTTTTTTTCCGTTCTTATTTGACATAACTGGTTCTCTTTCATTATACTAGTTTGATAGCCTCAGACAAGCATATTATGCGCAAAGAATCTCGAAAAGAAAAAAATTTTTTTTCGAAGTTTGGAAACTTCGTTAGAATCACTTTTTTTCCGTTCTTATTTGAGATAACTGGTTCTCTTTCATTATACTAGTTTGATAGCCTCAGACAAGCATATTATGCGCAAAGAATCTCGAAAAAAAAAAATTTTTTTTCGAAGTTTGGAAACTTCCTTAGAATCACTTTCTTTCCATTCTTATTTGAGGTAACTTGTTCTCTTTCATTATACTTGTTTGATAGCCTTAGACAAGCATATTATGCGCAAAGAATCTCGAAAAGAAAAAAATTTTTTTTCGAAGTTTGGAAACTTCGTTAGAATCACTTTTTTCCGTTCTTATTTGAGATAACTTGTTCTCTTTCATTATACTAGTTTGATAGCCTTAGACAAGCATATTATGCGCAAAGAATTTCGAAAAGAAAAAAATTTTTTTTCGAAGTTTGGAAACTTCGTTAGAATCACTTTTTTTCCGTTCTTATTTAAGATTACTGGTTCTCTTTCATTATACTAGTTTGATAGCCTCAGACAAGCATATTATGCGCAAAGAATCTCGAAAAGAAAAAAATTTTTTTTCGAAGTTTGGAAACTTCCTTAGAATCACTTTTTTTCCATTCTTATTTGAGATAACTTGTTCTCTTTCATTATACTAGTTTGATAGCCTTAGACAAGCATATTATGCGCAAAGAATCTCGAAAAGAAAAAAATTTTTTTTCGAAGTTTGGAAACTTCGTTAGAATCACTTTTTTTCCGTTCTTATTTCAGATAACTTGTTCTCTTTCATTATACTAGTTTGATAGCCTTAGACAAGCATATTATTCGCAAAGAATCTCGAAAAGAAAAAAAATTTTTTTCGAAGTTTGGAAACTTCGTTAGAATCACTTTTTTTCCGTTCTTATTTGAGATAACTGGTTCTCTTTCATTATACTAGTTTGATAGCCACAGACAAGCATATTATGCGCAAAGAATCTCGAAAAGAAAAAAATTTTTTTTCGAAGTTTGGAAACTTCCTTAGAATCACTTTCTTTCCATTCTTATTTGAGGTAACTTGTTCTCTTTCATTATACTTGTTTGATAGCCTTAGACAAGCATATTATGCGCAAAGAATCTCGAAAAGAAAAAAATTTTTTTTCGAAGTTTGGAAACTTCGTTAGAATCACTTTTTTTCCGTTCTTATTTGAGATAACTGGTTCTCTTTCATTATACTAGTTTGATAGCCTTAGACAAGCATATTATGCGCAAAGAATTTCGAAAAGAAAAAAATTTTTTTTCGAAGTTTGGAAACTTCGTTAGAATCACTTTTTTTCCGTTCTTAATTAAGATTACTGGTTCTCTTTCATTATACTAGTTTGATAGCCTCAGACAAGCATATTATGCGCAAAGAATCTCGAAAAGAAAAAAATTTTTTTTCGAAGTTTGGAAACTTCCTTAGAATCACTTTTTTTCCATTCTTATTTGAGATAACTTGTTCTCTTTCATTATACTAGTTTGATAGCCTTAGACAAGCATATTATGCGCAAAGAATCTCGAAAAGAAAAAAATTTTTTTTCGAAGTTTGGAAACTTCGTTAGAATCACTTTTTTTCCGTTCTTATTTCAGATAACTTGTTCTCTTTCATTATACTAGTTTGATAGCCTTAGACAAGCATATTATTCGCAAAGAATCTCGAAAAGAAAAAAAATTTTTTTTGAAGTTTGGAAACTTCGTTAGAATCACTTTTTTTCCGTTCTTATTTGAGATAACTGGTTCTCTTTCATTATACTAGTTTGATAGCCACAGACAAGCATATTATGCGCAAAGAATCTCGAAAAGAAAAAAATTCTTTTTCGAAGTTTGGAAACTTCGTTAGAATCACTTTTTTTCCGTTCTTATTTGAGATAACTTGTTCTCTTTCATTATACTAGTTTGATAGCCTTAGACAAGCATATTATGCGCAAAGAATTTCGAAAAGAAAAAAATTTTTTTTCGAAGTTTGGACACTTCGTTTGAATCACTTTTTTTCCGTTCTTATTTGAGATAACTGGTTCTCTTTCATTATACTAGTTTGATAGCCTCAGTAAAGGATATTATGCACAAAGAATCGCGAAAAGAAAAAAAATTTTTTTCGAAGTTTGGAAACTTCATTAGAATCACTTTTTTACCGTTCTTATTTGAGATAACTGGTTCTCTTTCATTATACTAGTTTGATAGCCTCAGTAAAGCATATTATGCGCAAAGAATCTGGAAAAGAAAAAAAATTTTTTTCGAAGTTTGGAAACGTTGTTTGAATCACTTTTTTCCGTTCTTATTTGAGATTACTGGTTCTCTTTCATTATAGTAGTTTGATAGCATCAGAAAAGCATATTATGCACAAAGAATCTCGAAAAGAAAAAAATTTTTTTTCGAAGTTTGGAAACGTCGTTTGAATCACTTATTTCCGTTCTTATTTTAGATAACTGGTTCTCTTTCATTATACTAGTTTGATGGCCTCAGTAAAGCATATTATGCGCAAAGAATCTGGAAAAGAAAAAAAATTTTTTTCGAAGTTTGGAAACGTCGTTTGAATCACTTTTTTGCGTTCTTATTTGAGATTACTGGTTCTCTTTCATTATAGTAGTTTGATAGCCTCACAAAAGCATATTATGCACAAAGAATCTCGAAAAGAAAAAACTTTTTTTTCGAAGTTTGGAAACGTCGTTTGAATCACTTTTTTCCGTTCTTATTTGAGATTACCGGTTCTCTTTCATTATACTAGTTTGATAGCCTCAGAAAAGCATATTATGCACAAAGAATCTCGAAAAGAAAAAAATTTTTTTCGAAGTTTGGAAACTTCGTTTGAATCACTTTTTTTCCGTTCTTATTTGAGATAACTGGTTCTCTTTCATTACACTAGTTTGATAGCCTCAGTAAAGCATATTATGCACAAAGAATCGCGAAAAGAAAAAAAATTTTTTTCGAAGTTTGGAAACTTTCTTAGAATCACTTTTTTTCCGTTCTTATTTGAGATAACTGGTTCTCTTTCATTATACTAGTTTGGTAGCCTCAGTAAAGCATATTATGCGCAAAGAATCTGGAAAAGAAAAAAAATTTTTTTCGAAGTTTGGAAACTTCATTAGAATCACTTTTTTTCCGTTCTTATTTGAGATAACTGGTTCTCTTTCATTATACTAGTTTGGTAGCCTCAGTAAAGCATATTATGCCCAAAGAATCTGGAAAAGAAAAAAAATTTTTTTCGAATTTTGGAAATTTCGTTTGAATCACTTTTTTTCCGTTCTTATTTGACATAACTGGTTCTCTTTCATTATACTAGTTTGATAGCCTCAGAAAAGCATATTATGCGCAAAGAATCTCGAAAAGAAAAAAAATTTTTTTCGAAGTTTGAAAACTTCGTTTGAATCACTTTTTTTCCCTTCTTATTTGAGGTAACTGGTTCTCTTTCATTATACTAGTTTGATAGCCTCAATAAAGCATATTATGCCCAAAGAATCTCGTAAAGAAAAAAAAATTTTTTCGAAGTTTAGAAACTTCATTAGAATCACTTTTTTTCCGTTCTTATTTGAGATAACTGGTTCTCTTTCATTATACTAGTTTGATAGCCTCAGTAAAGCATATTATGCACAAAGAATCGCGAAAAGAAAAAAAATTTTTTTCGAAGTTTGGAAACTTCGTTTGAATCACTTTTTTTCCGTTCTTATTTGAGATAACTTGTTCTCTTTCATTATACTAGTTTGATAGCCTTAGACAAGCATATTATGCGCAAAGAATCTCGAAAAGAAAAAAATTTTTTTTCGAAGTTTGGAAACTTCGTTAGAATCACTTTTTTTTCCGTTCTTATTTGAGATAACTGGTTCTCTTTCATTATACTAGTTTGATAGCCTCAGAAAAACATATTATGCGCAAAGAATCTAGAAAAGAAAAAAATTTTTTTTCGAAGATTGGAAACCTCGTTAGAATCACTTTTTTTCCGTTCTTATTTGAGATAACTGGTTCTCTTTCATTATACTAGTTTGATAGCCTTAGACAAGCATATTATGCGCAAAGAATCTCGAAAAGAAAAAAAATTTTTTTCGAAGTTTGGAAACTTCCTTAGAATCACTTTTTTTCCATTCCTATTTGAGATAACTTGTTCTCTTTCATTATACTAGTTTGATAGCCTTAGACAAGCATATTATGCGCAAAGAATCTCGAAAAGAAAAAAATTTTTTTTCGAAATTTGGAAACTTCGTTAGAATCACTTTTTTTCCGTTCTTATTTAAGATAACTTGTTCTCTTTCATTATACTATTTGATAGCCTTAGACAAGCATATTATGCGCAAAGAATCTCGAAAAGAAAAAAATTTTTTTTCGAAGTTTGGAAACTTCGTTAGAATCACTTTTTTTCCGTTCTTATTTGAGATAACTGGTTCTCTTTCATTATACTAGTTTGATAGCCTCAGACAAGCATATTATGCGCAAAGAATCTCGAAAAGAAAAAAATTTTTTCGAAGTTTGGAAACTTCCTTAGAATCACTTTTTTTCCATTCTTATTTGAGATAACTTGTTCTCTTTCATTATACTTGTTTGATAGCCTTAGACAAGCATATTATGCGCAAAGAATCTCGAAAAGAAAAAAATTTTTTTTCGAAGTTTGGAAACTTCATTAGAATCACTTTTTTACCGTTCTTATTTGAGATAACTGGTTCTCTTTCATTATACTAGTTTGATAGCCTCAGTAAAGCATATTATGCGCAAAGAATCTGGAAAAGAAAAAAAATTTTTTTCGAAGTTTGGAAACGTCGTTTGAATCACTTTTTTCCGTTCTTATTTGAGATTACTGGTTCTCTTTCATTATAGTAGTTTGATAGCCTCAGAAAAGCATATTATGCACAAAGAATCTCGAAAAGAAAAAAATTTTTTTTCGAAGTTTCGAAACGTCGTTTGAATCACTTTTTTCCGTTCTTATTTTAGATAACTGGTTCTCTTTCATTATACTAGTTTGATGGCCTCAGTAAAGCATATTATGCGCAAAGAATCTGGAAAAGAAAAAAAATTTTTTTCGAAGTTTGGAAACGTCGTTTGAATCACTTTTTTCCGTTCTTATTTGAGATTACTGGTTCTCTTTCATTATAGTAGTTTGATAGCCTCAGAAAAGCATATTATGCACAAAGAATCTCGAAAAGAAAAAAATTTTTTTTCGAAGTTTGGAAACGTCGTTTGAATCACTTTTTTCCGTTCTTATTTGAGATAACTGGTTCTCTTTCATTACACTAGTTTGATAGCCTCAGTAAAGCATATTATGCACAAAGAATCGCGAAAAGAAAAAAAATTTTTTTCGAAGTTTGGAAACTTTCTTAGAATCACTTTTTTTCCGTTCTTATTTGAGATAACTGGTTCTCTTTCATTATACTAGTTTGGTAGCCTCAGTAAAGCATATTATGCGCAAAGAATCTGGAAAAGAAAAAAAATTTTTTTCGAAGTTTGGAAACTTCATTAGAATCACTTTTTTTCCGTTCTTATTTGAGAAAACTGGTTCTCTTTCATTATACTAGTTTGGTAGCCTCAGTAAAGCATATTATGCCCAAAGAATCTGGAAAAGAAAAAAAATTTTTTTCGAATTTTGGAAATTTCGTTTGAATCACTTTTTTTCCGTTCTTATTTGAGATAACTGGTTCTCTTTCATTATACTAGTTTGATAGCCTCAGAAAAGCATATTATGCGCAAAGAATCTCGAAAAGAAAAAAAATTTTTTTCGAAGTTTGAAAACTTCGTTTGAAAAACTTTTTTTCCCTTCTTATTTGAGATAACTGGTTCTCTTTTATTATACTAGTTTGATAGCCTCAATAAAGCATATTATGCCCAAAGAATCTCGAAAAGAAAAAAAAATTTTTTCGAAGTTTAGAAACTTCATTAGAATCACTTTTTTTCCGTTCTTATTTGAGATAACTGGTTCTCTTTCATTATACTAGTTTGATAGCCTCAGTAAAGCATATTATGCACAAAGAATCGCGAAAAGAAAAAAAATTTTTTTCGAAGTTTGGAAACTTCGTTTGAATCACTTTTTTTCCGTTCTTATTTGAGATAACTTGTTCTCTTTCATTATACTAGTTTGATAGCCTTAGACAAGCATATTATGCGCAAAGAATCTCGAAAAGAAAAAAATTTTTTTTCGAAGTTTGGAAACTTCGTTAGAATCACTTTTTTTCCGTTCTTATTTGAGATAACTGGTTCTCTTTCATTATACTAGTTTGATAGCCTCAGAAAAACATATTATGCGCAAAGAATCTAGAAAAGAAAAAAATTTTTTTTCGAAGATTGGAAACCTCGTTAGAATCACTTTTTTTCCGTTCTTATTTGAGATAACTGGTTCTCTTTCATTATACTAGTTTGATAGCCTTAGACAAGCATATTATGCGCAAAGAATCTCGAAAAGAAAAAAATTTTTTTTCGAAGTTTGGAAACTTCCTTAGAATCACTTTTTTTCCATTCCTATTTGAGATAACTTGTTCTCTTTCATTATACTAGTTTGATAGCCTTAGACAAGCATATTATGCGCAAAGAATCTCGAAAAGAAAAAAATTTTTTTTCGAAGTTTGGAAATTTCGTTAGAATCACTTTTTTTCCGTTCTTATTTAAGATAACTTGTTCTCTTTCATTATACTATTTGATAGCCTTAGACAAGCATATTATGCGCAAAGAATCTCGAAAAGAAAAAAATTTTTTTTCGAAGTTCGGAAACTTCGTTAGAATCACTTTTTTTCCGTTCTTATTTGAGATAACTGGTTCTCTTTCATTATACTAGTTTGATAGCCTCAGACAAGCATATTATGCGCAAAGAATCTCGAAAAGAAAAAATTTTTTTCGAAGTTTGGAAACTTCCTTAGAATCACTTTTTTTCCATTTTTATTTGAGATAACTTGTTCTCTTTCATTATACTTGTTTGATAGCCTTAGACAAGCATATTATGCGCAAAGAATCTCGAAAAGAAAAAAATTTTTTTTCGAAGTTTGGAAACTTCGTTAGAATCACTTTTTTTCCGTTCTTATTTAAGATTACTGGTTCTCTTTCATTATACTAGTTTGATAGCTTCAGACAAGCATATTATGCGCAAAGAATCTCGAAAAGAAAAAAATTTTTTTTCCAAGTTTGGAAACTTCGTTAGAATCACTTTTTTTCCGTTCTTATTTGAGATAACTTGTTCTCTTTCATTATACTAGTTTGATAGCCTTAAACAAGCATATTATGCGCAAAGAATCTCGAAAAGAAAAAAATTTTTTTTCGAAGTTTGGAAACTTCGTTAGAATCACTTTTTTTCCGTTCTTATTTAAGATTACTGGTTCTTTTTCATTATACTAGTTTGATAGCCTCAGACAAGCATATTATGCGCAAAGAATCTCGAAAAGAAAAAAATTTTTTTCGAAGTTTGGAAACTTCCTTAGAATCACTTTTTTTCCATTCTTATTTGAGATAACTTGTTCTCTTTCATTATACTTGTTTGATAGCCTTAGACAAGCATATTATGCGCAAAGAATCTCGAAAAGAAAAAAATTTTTTTTCGATGTTTGGAAACTTCGTTAGAATCACTTTTTTTCCGTTCTTATTTAAGATTACTGGTTCTCTTTCATTATACTAGTTTGATAGCCTCAGACAAGCATATTATGCGCAAAGAATCTCGAAAAGAAAAAAATTTTATTTCGAAGTTTTTTTTTTTTTTTTTTTTTTTGAGTAGTGTTTAACGCCCGTTTTTACTACTGAGGCACCACAGGCGATATTTCGAAGTTTGGAAACTTCGTTAGAATCACTTTTTTTCCGTTCTTATTTGAGATAACTGGTTCTCTTTCATTATACTAGTTTGATAGCCTCAGAAAAGCATATTATGCGCAAAGAATCTCTAAAAGAAAAAAATTTTTTTTCGAAGTTTGGAAACTTCGTTAGAATTACTTTTTTTCCGTTCTTATTTGAGATAACTGGTTCTCTTTCATTATACTAGTTTGATAGCCTCAGAAAAGCATAGGTATGCGCAAAGAATCTCGAAAAGAAAAAAATTTTTTTTCGAAGTTTGGAAACTTCGTTAGAATCACTTTTTTCCGTTCTTATTTGAGATAACTGGTTCTCTTTCATTATACTAGTTTGATAGCCTCAGACAAGCATATTATGCGCAAAGAATCTCGAAAAGAAAAAAATTTTTTTTCGAAGTTTGGTAACTTCCTTAGAATCACTTTTTTTCCATTCTTATTTGAGATAACTTGTTCTCTTTCATTATACTTGTTTGATAGCCTTAGACAAGCATATTATGCGCAAAGAATCTCGAAAAGAAAAAAATTTTTTTTCGAAGTTTGGAAACTTCGTTAGAATCACTTTTTTCCGTTCTTATTTAAGATTACTGGTTCTCTTTCATTATACTAGTTTGATAGCCTCAGACAAGCATATTATGCGCAAAGAATCTCGAAAAGAAAAAATTTTTTTTTCGAAGTTTGGAAACTTCGTTAGAATCACTTTTTTCCCGTTCTTATTTGAGATAACTTGTTCTCTTTCATTATACTAGTTTGATAGCCTTAGACAAGCATATTATGCGCAAAGAATCTCGAAAAGAAAAAAATTTTTTTTGAAGTTTGGAAACTTCGTTAGAATCACTTTTTTTCCGTTCTTATTTGAGATAACTGGTTCTCTTACATTATACTAGTTTGATAGACTGAGACAAGCATATTATGCGCAAAGAATCTCGAAAAGAAAAAAATTTTTTCGAAGTTTAGAAACTTCATTAGAATCACTTTTTTTCCGTTCTTATTTGAGATAACTGGTTCTCTTTCATTATACTAGTTTGATAGCCTCAGTAAAGCATATTATGCACAAAGAATCGCGAAAAGAAAAAAAATTTTTTTCGAAGTTTATAAACTTCGTTTGAATCACTTTTTTTCCGTTCTTATTTGAGATAACTTGTTCTCTTTCATTATACTAGTTTGATAGCCTTAGACAAGCATATTATGCGCAAAGAATCTCGAAAAGAAAAAAATTTTTTTTCGAAGTTTGGAAACTTCGTTAGAATCACTTTTTTTCCGTTCTTATTTGAGATAACTGGTTCTCTTTCATTATACTAGTTTGATAGCCTCAGAAAAACATATTATGCGCAAAGAATCTAGAAAAGAAAAAAATTTTTTTTCGAAGATTGGAAACCTCGTTAGAATCACTTTTTTTCCGTTCTTATTTGAGATAACTGGTTCTCTTTCATTATACTAGTTTGATAGCCTTAGACAAGCATATTATGCGCAAAGAATCTCGAAAAGAAAAAAATTTTTTTTCGAAGTTTGGAAACTTCCTTAGAATCACTTTTTTTCCATTCCTATTTGAGATAACTTGTTCTCTTTCATTATACTAGTTTGATAGCCTTAGACAAGCATATTATGCGCAAAGAATCTCGAAAAGAAAAAAATTTTTTTTCGAAGTTTGGAAATTTCGTTAGAATCACTTTTTTTCCGTTCTTATTTAAGATAACTTGTTCTCTTTCATTATACTATTTGATAGCCTTAGACAAGCATATTATGCGCAAAGAATCTCGAAAAGAAAAAAATTTTTTTTCGAAGTTCGGAAACTTCGTTAGAATCACTTTTTTTCCGTTCTTATTTGAGATAACTGGTTCTCTTTCATTATACTAGTTTGATAGCCTCAGACAAGCATATTATGCGCAAAGAATCTCGAAAAGAAAAAATTTTTTTCGAAGTTTGGAAACTTCCTTAGAATCACTTTTTTTCCATTCTTATTTGAGATAACTTGTTCTCTTTCATTATACTTGTTTGATAGCCTTAGACAAGCATATTATGCGCAAAGAATCTCGAAAAGAAAAAAATTTTTTTTCGAAGTTTGGAAACTTCGTTAGAATCACTTTTTTTCCGTTCTTATTTAAGATTACTGGTTCTCTTTCATTATACTAGTTTGATAGCTTCAGACAAGCATATTATGCGCAAAGAATCTCGAAAAGAAAAAAATTTTTTTTCCAAGTTTGGAAACTTCGTTAGAATCACTTTTTTTCCGTTCTTATTTGAGATAACTTGTTCTCTTTCATTATACTAGTTTGATAGCCTTAAACAAGCATATTATGCGCAAAGAATCTCGAAAAGAAAAAAATTTTTTTTCGAAGTTTGGAAACTTCGTTAGAATCACTTTTTTTCCGTTCTTATTTAAGATTACTGGTTCTTTTTCATTATACTAGTTTGATAGCCTCAGACAAGCATATTATGCGCAAAGAATCTCGAAAAGAAAAAAAATTTTTTTCGAAGTTTGGAAACTTCCTTAGAATCACTTTTTTTCCATTCTTATTTGAGATAACTTGTTCTCTTTCATTATACTTGTTTGATAGCCTTAGACAAGCATATTATGCGCAAAGAATCTCGAAAAGAAAAAAATTTTTTTTCGATGTTTGGAAACTTCGTTAGAATCACTTTTTTTCCGTTCTTATTTAAGATTACTGGTTCTCTTTCATTATACTAGTTTGATAGCCTCAGACAAGCATATTATGCGCAAAGAATCTCGAAAAGAAAAAAATTTTATTTCGAAGTTTTTTTTTTTTTTTTTTTTTTTGAGTAGTGTTTAACGCCCGTTTTTACTACTGAGGCACCACAGGCGATATTTCGAAGTTTGGAAACTTCGTTAGAATCACTTTTTTTCCGTTCTTATTTGAGATAACTGGTTCTCTTTCATTATACTAGTTTGATAGCCTCAGAAAAGCATATTATGCGCAAAGAATCTCTAAAAGAAAAAAATTTTTTTTCGAAGTTTGGAAACTTCGTTAGAATTACTTTTTTTCCGTTCTTATTTGAGATAACTGGTTCTCTTTCATTATACTAGTTTGATAGCCTCAGAAAAGCATAGGTATGCGCAAAGAATCTCGAAAAGAAAAAAATTTTTTTTCGAAGTTTGGAAACTTCGTTAGAATCACTTTTTTCCGTTCTTATTTGAGATAACTGGTTCTCTTTCATTATACTAGTTTGATAGCCTCAGACAAGCATATTATGCGCAAAGAATCTCGAAAAGAAAAAAATTTTTTTTCGAAGTTTGGTAACTTCCTTAGAATCACTTTTTTTCCATTCTTATTTGAGATAACTTGTTCTCTTTCATTATACTTGTTTGATAGCCTTAGACAAGCATATTATGCGCAAAGAATCTCGAAAAGAAAAAAATTTTTTTTCGAAGTTTGGAAACTTCGTTAGAATCACTTTTTTCCGTTCTTATTTAAGATTACTGGTTCTCTTTCATTATACTAGTTTGATAGCCTCAGACAAGCATATTATGCGCAAAGAATCTCGAAAAGAAAAAATTTTTTTTTCGAAGTTTGGAAACTTCGTTAGAATCACTTTTTTCCCGTTCTTATTTGAGATAACTTGTTCTCTTTCATTATACTAGTTTGATAGCCTTAGACAAGCATATTATGCGCAAAGAATCTCGAAAAGAAAAAAATTTTTTTTGAAGTTTGGAAACTTCGTTAGAATCACTTTTTTTCCGTTCTTATTTGAGATAACTGGTTCTCTTACATTATACTAGTTTGATAGACTGAGACAAGCATATTATGCGCAAAGAATCTCGAAAAGAAAAAAATTTTTTCGAAGTTTAGAAACTTCATTAGAATCACTTTTTTTCCGTTCTTATTTGAGATAACTGGTTCTCTTTCATTATACTAGTTTGATAGCCTCAGTAAAGCATATTATGCACAAAGAATCGCGAAAAGAAAAAAAATTTTTTTCGAAGTTTGGAAACTTCGTTTGAATCACTTTTTTTCCGTTCTTATTTGAGATAACTTGTTCTCTTTCATTATACTAGTTTGATAGCCTTAGACAAGCATATTATGCGCAAAGAATCTCGAAAAGAAAAAAATTTTTTTTCGAAGTTTGGAAACTTCGTTAGAATCACTTTTTTTCCGTTCTTATTTGAGATAACTGGTTCTCTTTCATTATACTAGTTTGATAGCCTCAGAAAAACATATTATGCGCAAAGAATCTAGAAAAGAAAAAAATTTTTTTTCGAAGATTGGAAACCTCGTTAGAATCACTTTTTTTCCGTTCTTATTTGAGATAACTGGTTCTCTTTCATTATACTAGTTTGATAGCCTTAGACAAGCATATTATGCGCAAAGAATCTCGAAAAGAAAAAAATTTTTTTTCGAAGTTTGGAAACTTCCTTAGAATCACTTTTTTTCCATTCCTATTTGAGATAACTTGTTCTCTTTCATTATACTAGTTTGATAGCCTTAGACAAGCATATTATGCGCAAAGAATCTCGAAAAGAAAAAAATTTTTTTTCGAAGTTTGGAAATTTCGTTAGAATCACTTTTTTTCCGTTCTTATTTAAGATAACTTGTTCTCTTTCATTATACTATTTGATAGCCTTAGACAAGCATATTATGCGCAAAGAATCTCGAAAAGAAAAAAATTTTTTTTCGAAGTTCGGAAACTTCGTTAGAATCACTTTTTTTCCGTTCTTATTTGAGATAACTGGTTCTCTTTCATTATACTAGTTTGATAGCCTCAGACAAGCATATTATGCGCAAAGAATCTCGAAAAGAAAAAATTTTTTTCGAAGTTTGGAAACTTCCTTAGAATCACTTTTTTTCCATTCTTATTTGAGATAACTTGTTCTCTTTCATTATACTTGTTTGATAGCCTTAGACAAGCATATTATGCGCAAAGAATCTCGAAAAGAAAAAAATTTTTTTTCGAAGTTTGGAAACTTCGTTAGAATCACTTTTTTTCCGTTCTTATTTAAGATTACTGGTTCTCTTTCATTATACTAGTTTGATAGCTTCAGACAAGCATATTATGCGCAAAGAATCTCGAAAAGAAAAAAATTTTTTTTCCAAGTTTGGAAACTTCGTTAGAATCACTTTTTTTCCGTTCTTATTTGAGATAACTTGTTCTCTTTCATTATACTAGTTTGATAGCCTTAAACAAGCATATTATGCGCAAAGAATCTCGAAAAGAAAAAAATTTTTTTTCGAAGTTTGGAAACTTCGTTAGAATCACTTTTTTTCCGTTCTTATTTAAGATTACTGGTTCTTTTTCATTATACTAGTTTGATAGCCTCAGACAAGCATATTATGCGCAAAGAATCTCGAAAAGAAAAAAAATTTTTTTCGAAGTTTGGAAACTTCCTTAGAATCACTTTTTTTCCATTCTTATTTGAGATAACTTGTTCTCTTTCATTATACTTGTTTGATAGCCTTAGACAAGCATATTATGCGCAAAGAATCTCGAAAAGAAAAAAATTTTTTTTCGATGTTTGGAAACTTCGTTAGAATCACTTTTTTTCCGTTCTTATTTAAGATTACTGGTTCTCTTTCATTATACTAGTTTGATAGCCTCAGACAAGCATATTATGCGCAAAGAATCTCGAAAAGAAAAAAATTTTATTTCGAAGTTTTTTTTTTTTTTTTTTTTTTGAGTAGTGTTTAACGCCCGTTTTTACTACTGAGGCACCACAGGCGATATTTCGAAGTTTGGAAACTTCGTTAGAATCACTTTTTTTCCGTTCTTATTTGAGATAACTGGTTCTCTTTCATTATACTAGTTTGATAGCCTCAGAAAAGCATATTATGCGCAAAGAATCTCTAAAAGAAAAAAATTTTTTTTCGAAGTTTGGAAACTTCGTTAGAATTACTTTTTTTCCGTTCTGATTTGAGATAACTGGTTCTCTTTCATTATACTAGTTTGATAGCCTCAGAAAAGCATAGGTATGCGCAAAGAATCTCGAAAAGAAAAAAATTTTTTTTCGAAGTTTGGAAACTTCGTTAGAATCACTTTTTTCCGTTCTTATTTGAGATAACTGGTTCTCTTTCATTATACTAGTTTGATAGCCTCAGACAAGCATATTATGCGCAAAGAATCTCGAAAAGAAAAAAATTTTTTTTCGAAGTTTGGTAACTTCCTTAGAATCACTTTTTTTCCATTCTTATTTGAGATAACTTGTTCTCTTTCATTATACTTGTTTGATAGCCTTAGACAAGCATATTATGCGCAAAGAATCTCGAAAAGAAAAAAATTTTTTTTCGAAGTTTGGAAACTTCGTTAGAATCACTTTTTTCCGTTCTTATTTAAGATTACTGGTTCTCTTTCATTATACTAGTTTGATAGCCTCAGACAAGCATATTATGCGCAAAGAATCTCGAAAAGAAAAAATTTTTTTTTCGAAGTTTGGAAACTTCGTTAGAATCACTTTTTTCCCGTTCTTATTTGAGATAACTTGTTCTCTTTCATTATACTAGTTTGATAGCCTTAGACAAGCATATTATGCGCAAAGAATCTCGAAATGAAAAAAATTTTTTTTGAAGTTTGGAAACTTCGTTAGAATCACTTTTTTTCCGTTCTTATTTGAGATAACTGGTTCTCTTACATTATACTAGTTTGATAGACTGAGACAAGCATATTATGCGCAAAGAATCTCGAAAAGAAAAAAATTTTTTTTCGAAGTTTGGAAACTTCGTTAGAATCACTTTTTTTCCGTTCTTATTTGACATAACCGGTTCTCTTTCATTATACTAGTTTGATAGCCTCAGACAAGCATATTATGCGCAAAGAATCTCGAAAAGAAAAAAATTTTTTTTCGAAGTTTGGAAACTTCGTTAGAATCACTTTTTTTCCGTTCTTATTTGAGATAACTGGTTCTCTTTCATTATACTAGTTTGATAGCCTCAGACAAGCATATTATGCGCCAAGAATCTCGAAAAGAAAAAAATTTTTTTTCGAAGTTTGGAAACTTCCTTAGAATCACTTTCTTTCCATTCTTATTTGAGGTAACTTGTTCTCTTTCATTATACTAGTTTGATAGCCTCAGACAAGCATATTATGCGCAAAGAATCACGAAAAGAAAAAAATTTTTTTTCGAAGTTTGGAAACTTCGTTAGAATCAGTTTTTTTCCGTTCTTATTTGAGATAACTTGTTCTCTTTCATTATACTAGTTTGATAGCCTTAGACAAGCATATTATGCGCAAAGAATTTCGAAAAGAAAAAAATTTTTTTTCGAAGTTTGGAAACTTCGTTAGAATCACTTTTTTTCCGTTCTTATTTTAGATTACTGGTTCTCTTTCATTATACTAGTTTGATAGCCTCAGACAAGCATATTATGCAAAAGAATCTCGAAAAGAAAAAAATTTTATTTCGAAGTTTGGAAACTTCGTTAGAATCACTTTTTTTCCGTTCTTATTTGAGATAACTGGTTCTCTTTCATTATACTAGTTTGATAGCCTCAGAAAAGCATATTATGCGCTAAGAATCTCTAAAAGAAAAAAATTTTTTTTCGAAGTTTGGAAACTTCGTTAGAATCACTTTTTTTCCGTTCTTATTTGAGATAACTTGTTCTCTTTCATTATACTAGTTTGATAGCCTTAGACAAGCATATTATGCGCAAAGAATCTCGAAAAGAAAAAAATTTTTTTTCGAAGTTTGGAAACTTCGTTAGAATCACTTTTTTTCCGTTCTTATTTGAGATAACTGGTTCTCTTTCATTATACTAGTTTGATAGCCTCAGAAAAGCATATTATGCGCAAAGAATCTAGAAAAGAAAAAAATTTTTTTTCGAAGATTGGAAACCTCGTTAGAATCACTTTTTTTCCGTTCTTATTTGAGATAACTGGTTCTCTTTCATTATACTACTTTGATAGCCTCAGAAAAGCATATTATGCGCAAAGAATCTCTAAAAGAAAAAAATTTTTTTTCGAAGTTTGGAAACTTCCTTTGAATCACTTTTTTTGCGTTCTTATTTGAGATAACTGGTTCTCTTTCATTATGCTAGTTTGATAGCCTCAATAAAGCATATTATGCCCAAAGAATCTCGAAAAGAAAAAAATTTTTTTTCGAAGTTTGGAAACTTCGTTTGAATCAATTTTTTTCCGTTCTTATTTGAGATAACTGGTTTTCTTTCATTACACTAGTTTGATAGCCTCAGTAAAGCATATTATGCACAAAGAATCGCGAAAAGAAAAAAAAATTTTTTCGAAGTTTGGAAACTTCATTTGAATCACTTTTTTTCCGTTCTTATTTGAGATAACTGGTTCTCTTTCATTATACTAGTTTGGTAGCCTCAGTAAAGCATATTATGCGCAAAGAATCTGGAAAAGAAAAAAAATTTTTTTCGAAGTTTGGAAACTTCGTTTGAATCACTTTTTTTCCGTTCTTATTTGAGATAACTGGTTCTCTTTCATTATACTAGTTTGATAGCCTCAGAAAAGCATATTATGCGCAAAGAATCTCGAAAAGAAAAAAATTTTTTTTCGAAGTTTGGAAACTTCGTTTGAACCACTTTTTTTCCGTTCTTATTTGAGATAACTGGTTCTCTTTCATTATACTAGTTTGATACCCTCAGGAAAGCATATTATGCGCAAAGAATCTGGAAAAGAAAAAAAATTTTTTTCGAAGTTTGGAAACGTCGTTTGAATAACTTTTTTCCGTTCTTATTTGAGATTACTGGTTCTCTTTCATTATAGTAGTTTGATAGCCTCAGAAAAGCATAAGAATCTCGAAAAGAAAAAAATTTTTTTTCCAAGTTTTGAAACGTCGTTTGAATCACTTTTTTCCGTTCTTATTTGAGATTACTGGTTCTCTTACATTATACTAGTTTGATAGACTGAGACAAGCATATTATGCGCAAAGAATCTCGAAAAGAAAAAAATTTTTTTTCGAAGTTTGGAAACTTCGTTAGAATCACTTTTTTTCCGTTCTTATTTGACATAACCGGTTCTCTTTCATTATACTAGTTTGATAGCCTCAGACAAGCATATTATGCGCAAAGAATCTCGAAAAGAAAAAAATTTTTTTTCGAAGTTTGGAAACTTCGTTAGAATCACTTTTTTTCCGTTCTTATTTGAGATAACTGGTTCTCTTTCATTATACTAGTTTGATAGCCTCAGACAAGCATATTATGCGCCAAGAATCTCGAAAAGAAAAAAATTTTTTTTCGAAGTTTGGAAACTTCCTTAGAATCACTTTCTTTCCATTCTTATTTGAGGTAACTTGTTCTCTTTCATTATACTTGTTTGATAGCCTTAGACAAGCATATTATGCGCAAAGAATCTCGAAAAGAAAAAATTTTTTTTTCGAAGTTTGGAAACTTCGTTAGAATCACTTTTTTTCCGTTCTTATTTGAGATAACTTGTTCTCTTTCATTATACTAGTTTGATAGCCTTAGACAAGCATATTATGCGCAAAGAATTTCGAAAAGAAAAAAATTTTTTTTCGAAGTTTGGAAACTTCGTTAGAATCACTTTTTTTCCGTTCTTATTTAAGATTACTGGTTCTCTTTCATTATACTAGTTTGATAGCCTCAGACAAGCATATTATGCGCAAAGAATCTCGAAAAGAAAAAAATTTTTTTTCGAAGTTTGGAAACTTCCTTAGAATCACTTTTTTTCCATTCTTAATTGAGATAACTTGTTCTCTTTCATTATACTAGTTTGATAGCCTTAGACAAGCATATTATGCGCAAAGAATCTCGAAAAGAAAAAAATTTTTTTTCGAAGTTTGGAAACTTCGTTAGAATCACTTTTTTTCCGTTCTTATTTCAGATAACTTGTTCTCTTTCATTATACTAATTTGATAGCCTTAGACAAGCATATTATGCGCAAAGAATCTCGAAAAGAAAAAAAATTTTATTCGAAGTTTGGAAACTTCGTTAGAATCACTTTTTTTCCGTTCTTATTTGAGATAACTGGTTCTCTTTCATTATACTAGTTTGATAGCCTCAGACAAGCATATTATGCGCAAAGAATCTCGAAAAGAAAAAAATTTTTTTTCGAAGTTTGGAAACTTCGTTAGAATCAGTTTTTTTCCGTTCTTATTTGAGATAACTTGTTCTCTTTCATTATACTAGTTTGATAGCCTTAGACAAGCATATTATGCGCAAAGAATTTCGAAAAGAAAAAAATTTTTTTTCGAAGTTTGGAAACTTCGTTAGAATCACTTTTTTTCCGTTCTTATTTAAGATTACTGGTTCTCTTTCATTATACTAGTTTGATAGCCTCAGACAAGCATATTATGCAAAAGAATCTCGAAAAGAAAAAAATTTTATTTCGAAGTTTGGAAACTTCGTTAGAATCACTTTTTTTCCGTTCTTATTTGAGATAACTGGTTCTCTTTCATTATACTAGTTTGATAGCCTCAGAAAAGCATATTATGCGCTAAGAATCTCTAAAAGAAAAAAATTTTTTTTCGAAGTTTGGAAACTTCGTTAGAATCACTTTTTTTCCGTTCTTATTTGAGATAACTTGTTCTCTTTCATTATACTAGTTTGATAGCCTTAGACAAGCATATTATGCGCAAAGAATCTCGAAAAGAAAAAAATTTTTTTTCGAAGTTTGGAAACTTCGTTAGAATCACTTTTTTTCCGTTCTTATTTGAGATAACTGGTTCTCTTTCATTATACTAGTTTGATAGCCTCAGAAAAGCATATTATGCGCAAAGAATCTAGAAAAGAAAAAAATTTTTTTTCGAAGATTGGAAACCTCGTTAGAATCACTTTTTTTCCGTTCTTATTTGAGATAACTGGTTCTCTTTCATTATACTACTTTGATAGCCTCAGAAAAGCATATTATGCGCAAAGAATCTCTAAAAGAAAAAAATTTTTTTTCGAAGTTTGGAAACTTCCTTTGAATCACTTTTTTTGCGTTCTTATTTGAGATAACTGGTTCTCTTTCATTATGCTAGTTTGATAGCCTCAATAAAGCATATTATGCCCAAAGAATCTCGAAAAGAAAAAAATTTTTTTTCGAAGTTTGGAAACTTCGTTTGAATCAATTTTTTTCCGTTCTTATTTGAGATAACTGGTTTTCTTTCATTACACTAGTTTGATAGCCTCAGTAAAGCATATTATGCACAAAGAATCGCGAAAAGAAAAAAAATTTTTTTCGAAGTTTGGAAACTTCATTTGAATCACTTTTTTTCCGTTCTTATTTGAGATAACTGGTTCTCTTTCATTATACTAGTTTGGTAGCCTCAGTAAAGCATATTATGCGCAAAGAATCTGGAAAAGAAAAAAAATTTTTTTCGAAGTTTGGAAACTTCGTTTGAATCACTTTTTTTCCGTGCTTATTTGAGATAACTGGTTCTCTTTCATTATACTAGTTTGATAGCCTCAGAAAAGCATATTATGCGCAAAGAATCTCGAAAAGAAAAAAATTTTTTTTCGAAGTTTGGAAACTTCGTTTGAACCACTTTTTTTCCGTTCTTATTTGAGATAACTGGTTCTCTTTCATTATACTAGTTTGATACCCTCAGGAAAGCATATTATGCGCAAAGAATCTGGAAAAGAAAAAAAATTTTTTTCGAAGTTTGGAAACGTCGTTTGAATAACTTTTTTCCGTTCTTATTTGAGATTACTGGTTCTCTTTCATTATAGTAGTTTGATAGCCTCAGAAAAGCATAAGAATCTCGAAAAGAAAAAAATTTTTTTTCCAAGTTTTGAAACGTCGTTTGAATCACTTTTTTCCGTTCTTATTTGAGATTACTGGTTCTCTTTCATTATACTAGTTTTATAGCCTCAGAAAAGCATATTATGCACCAAGAATCTCGAAAAGAAAAAAATTTTTTTTCGAAGTTTGGACACTTCGTTTGAATCACTTTTTTTCCGTTCTTATTTGAGATAACTGGTTCTCTTTCATTATACTAGTTTGATAGCCTCAGTAAAGGATATTATGCACAAAGAATCGCGAAAAGAAAAAAAATTTTTTTCGAAGTTTGGAAACTTCATTAGAATCACTTTTTTACCGTTCTTATTTGAGATAACTGGTTCTCTTTCATTATACTAGTTTGATAGCCTCAGTAAAGCATATTATGCGCAAAGAATCTGGAAAAGAAAAAAAATTTTTTTCGAAGTTTGGAAACGTCGTTTGAATCACTTTTTTCCGTTCTTATTTGAGATTACTGGTTCTCTTTCATTATAGTAGTTTGATAGCCTCAGAAAAGCATATTATGCACAAAGAATCTGGAAAAGAAAAAAAATTTTTTTCGAAGTTTGGAAACTTCGTTTGAATCACTTTTTTCCGTTCTTATTTGAGATTACTGGTTCTCTTTCATTATAGTAGTTTGATAGCCTCAGAAAAGCATAAGAATCTCGAAAAGAAAAAAATTTTTTTTCCAAGTTTTGAAACGTCGTTTGAATCACTTTTTTCCGTTCTTATTTGAGATTACTGGTTCTCTTTCATTATACTAGTTTTATAGCCTCAGAAAAGCATATTATGCACCAAGAAACTCGAAAAGAAAAAAATTTTTTTTCGAAGTTTGGACACTTCGTTTGAATCACTTTTTTTCCGTTCTTATTTGAGATAACTGGTTCTCTTTCATTATACTAGTTTGATAGCCTCAGTAAAGGATATTATGCACAAAGAATCGCGAAAAGAAAAAAAATTTTTTTCGAAGTTTGGAAACTTCATTAGAATCACTTTTTTACCGTTCTTATTTGAGATAACTGGTTCTCTTTCATTATACTAGTTTGATAGCCTCAGTAAAGCATATTATGCGCAAAGAATCTGGAAAAGAAAAAAAATTTTTTTCGAAGTTTGGAAACGTCGTTTGAATCACTTTTTTCCGTTCTTATTTGAGATTACTGGTTCTCTTTCATTATAGTAGTTTGATAGCCTCAGAAAAGCATATTATGCACAAAGAATCTCGAAAAGAAAAAAATTTTTTTTCGAAGTTTGGAAACGTCGTTTGAATCACTTTTTTCCGTTCTTATTTTAGATAACTGGTTCTCTTTCATTATACTAGTTTGATGGCCTCAGTAAAGCATATTATGCGCAAAGAATCTGGAAAAGAAAAAAAATTTTTTTCGAAGTTTGGAAACGTCGTTTGAATCACTTTTTTCCGTTCTTATTTGAGATTACTGGTTCTCTTTCATTATAGTAGTTTGATAGCCTCAGAAAAGCATATTATGCACAAAGAATCTGGAAAAGAAAAAAAATTTTTTTCGAAGTTTGGGAACTTCGTTTGAATCACTTTTTTTCCGTTCTTATTTGAGATAACTGGTTCTCTTTCATTATACTAGTTTGATAGCCTCAGAAAAGCATATTATGCGCAAAGAATCTCGAAAAGAAAAAAATTTTTTTTCGAAGTTTGGAAACTTCGTTTGAACCACTTTTTTTCCGTTCTTATTTGAGATAACTGGTTCTCTTTCATTATACTAGTTTGATACCCTAAGGAAAGCATATTATGCGCAAAGAATCTGGAAAAGAAAAAAAATTTTTTTCGAAGTTTGGAAACGTCGTTTGAATAACTTTTTTCCGTTCTTATTTGAGATTACTGGTTCTCTTTCATTATAGTAGTTTGATAGCCTCAGAAAAGCATAAGAATCTCGAAAAGAAAAAAATTTTTTTTCCAAGTTTTGAAACGTCGTTTGAATCACTTTTTTCCGTTCTTATTTGAGATTACTGGTTCTCTTTCATTATACTAGTTTTATAGCCTCAGAAAAGCATATTATGCACCAAGAATCTCGAAAAGAAAAAAATTTTTTTTCGAAGTTTGGACACTTCGTTTGAATCACTTTTTTTCCGTTCTTATTTGAGATAACTGGTTCTCTTTCATTATACTAGTTTGATAGCCTCAGTAAAGGATATTATGCACAAAGAATCGCGAAAAGAAAAAAAATTTTTTTCGAAGTTTGGAAACTTCATTAGAATCACTTTTTTACCGTTCTTATTTGAGATAACTGGTTCTCTTTCATTATACTAGTTTGATAGCCTCAGTAAAGCATATTATGCGCAAAGAATCTGGAAAAGAAAAAAAATTTTTTTCGAAGTTTGGAAACGTCGTTTGAATCACTTTTTCCGTTCTTATTTGAGATTACTGGTTCTCTTTCATTATAGTATTTTGATAGCCTCAGAAAAGCATATTATGCACAAAGAATCTCGAAAAGAAAAAAATTTTTTTTCGAAGTTTGGAAACGTCGTTTGAATCACTTTTTTCCGTTCTTATTTTAGATAACTGGTTCTCTTTCATTATACTAGTTTGATGGCCTCAGTAAAGCATATTATGCGCAAAGAATCTGGAAAAGAAAAAAAAATTTTTTCGAAGTTTGGAAACGTCGTTTGAATCACTTTTTTCCGTTCTTATTTGAGATTACTGGTTCTCTTTCATTATAGTAGTTTGATAGCCTCAGAAAAGCATATTATGCACAAAGAATCTCGAAAAGAAAAAAATTTTTTTTCGAAGTTTGGAAACGTCGTTTGAATCACTTTTTTCCGTTCTTATTTGAGATTACTGGTTCTCTTTCATTATACTAGTTTGATGGCCTCAGAAAAGCATATTATGCACAAAGAATCTCGAAAAGAAAAAAATTTTTTTTCGAAGTTTGGAAACTTCGTTTGAATCACTTTTTTTCCGTTTTTTTTTTTGAGATAACTGGTTCTCTTTCATTACACTAGTTTGATAGCCTCAGTAAAGCATATTATGCACAAAGAATCGCGAAAAGAAAAAAAATTTTTTTCGAAGTTTGGAAACTTTCTTAGAATCACTTTTTTTCCGTTCTTATTTGAGACAACTGGTTCTCTTTCATTATACTAGTTTGGTAGCCTCAGTAAAGCATATTATGCGCAAAGAATCTGGAAAAGAAAAAAAATTTTTTTCGAAGTTTGGAAACTTCATTAGAAACACTTTTTTTCCGTTCTTATTTGAGATAACTGGTTCTCTTTCATTATACTAGTTTGGTAGCCTCAGTAAAGCATATTATGCCCAAAGAATCTGGAAAAGAAAAAAAATTTTTTTCGAAGTTTGGAAACTTCGTTTGAATCACTTTTTTTCCGTTCTTATTTGAGATAACTGGTTCTCTTTCATTATACTAGTTTGATAGCCTCAGACAAGCATATTATGCGCAAAGAATCTCGAAAAGAAAAAAATTTTTTTTCGAAGTTTGGAAACTTCGTTAGAATCACTTTTTTTCCGTTCTTATTTGAGATAACTGGTTCTCTTTCATTATACTAGTTTGATAGCCTTAGACAAGCATATTATGCGCAAAGAATCTCGAAAAGAAAAAAATTTTTTTTCGAAGTTTGGAAACTTCCTTAGAATCACTTTTTTTCCATTCCTATTTGAGATAACTTGTTCTCTTTCATTATACTAGTTTGATAGCCTTAGACAAGCATATTATGCGCAAAGAATCTCGAAAAGAAAAAAATTTTTTTTCGAAGTTTGGAAACTTCGTTAGAATCACTTTTTTTCCGTTCTTATTTAAGATAACTTGTTCTCTTTCATTATACTATTTGATAGCCTTAGACAAGCATATTATGCGCAAAGAATCTTGAAAAGAAAAAAATTTTTTTTCGAAGTTTGGAAACTTCGTTAGAATCACTTTTATTCCGTTCTTATTTGAGATAACTGGTTCTCTTTCATTATACTAGTTTGATAGCTTCAGACAAGCATATTATGCGCAAAGAATCTCGAAAAGAAAAAATTTTTTTTCGAAGTTTGGAAACTTCGTTTGAATCACTTTTTTTCCGTTCTTATTTGAGATAACTGGTTCTCTTTCATTACACTAGTTTGATAGCCTCAGTAAAGCATATTATGCACAAAGAATCGCGAAAAGAAAAAAAATTTTTTTCGAAGTTTGGAAACTTTCTTAGAATCACTTTTTTTCCGTTCTTATTTGAGATAACTGGTTCTCTTTCATTATACTAGTTTGGTAGCCTCAGTAAAGCATATTATGGGCAAAGAATCTGGAAAAGAAAAAAAATTTTTTTCGAAGTTTGGAAACTTCATTAGAATCACTTTTTTTCCGTTCTTATTTGAGATAACTGGTTCTCTTTCATTATACTAGTTTGGTAGCCTCAGTAAAGCATATTATGCCCAAAGAATCTGGAAAAGAAAAAAAATTTTTTTCGAAGTTTGGAAACTTCGTTTGAATCACTTTTTTTCCGTTCTTATTTGAGATAACTGGTTCTCTTTCATTATACTAGTTTGATAGCCTCAGAAAAGCATATTATGCGCAAAGAATCTCGAAAAGAAAAAAAATTTTTTTCGAAGTTTGGATACTTCGTTTGAATCACTTTTTTTCCGTTCTTATTTGAGATAACTTGTTCTCTTTCATTATACTAGTTTGATAGCCTTAGACAAGCATATTATGCGCAAAGAATCTCGAAAAGAAAAAAATTTTTTTTCGAAGTTTGGAAACTTCGTTAGAATCACTTTTTTTCCGTTCTTATTTGAGATAACTGGTTCTCTTTCATTATACTAGTTTGATAGCCTCAGAAAAACATAGGTATGCGCAAAGAATCTCGAAAAGAAAAAAATTTTTTTTCGAAGTTTGGAAACTTCGTTAGAATCACTTTTTTTCCGTTCTTATTTGAGATAACTGGTTCTCTTTCATTATACTAGTTTGATAGCCTCAGACAAGCATATTATGCGCAAAGAATCTCGAAAAGAAAAAAATTTTTTTTCGAAGTTTGGAAACTTCGTTAGAATCACTTTTTTTCCGTTCTTATTTGAGATAACTGGTTCTCTTTCATTATACTAGTTTGATAGCCTTAGACAAGCATATTATGCGCAAAGAATCTCGAAAAGAAAAAAATTTTTTTTCGAAGTTTGGAAACTTCCTTAGAATCACTTTTTTTCCATTCCTATTTGAGATAACTTGTTCTCTTTCATTATACTAGTTTGATAGCCTTAGACAAGCATATTATGCGATAAGAATCTCGAAAAGAAAAAAATTTTTTTTCGAAGTTTGGAAACTTCGTTAGAATCACTTTTTTTCCGTTCTTATTTAAGATAACTTGTTCTCTTTCATTATACTATTTGATAGCCTTAGACAAGCATATTATGCGCAAAGAATCTCGAAAAGAAAAAAATTTTTTTTCGAAGTTTGGAAACTTCGTTAGAATCACTTTTATTCCGTTCTTATTTGAGATAACTGGTTCTCTTTCATTATACTAGTTTGATAGCTTCAGACAAGCATATTATGCGCAAAGAATCTCGAAAAGAAAAAATTTTTTTTCGAAGTTTGGAAACTTCGTAAGAATCACTTTTTTTCCGTTCTTATTTGAGATAACTTGTTCTCTTTCATTATACTAGTTTGATAGCCTTAGACAAGCATATTATGCGCAAAGAATCTCGAAAAGAAAAAAATTTTTTTTCGAAGTTTGGAAACTTCGTTAGAATCACTTTTTTTCCGTTCTTATTTAAGATTACTGGTTCTTTTTCATTATACTAGTTTGATAGCCTCAGACAAGCATATTATGCGCAAAGAATCTCGAAAAGAAAAAAAATTTTTTTCGAAGTTTGGAAACTTCCTTAGAATCACTTTTTTTCCATTCTTATTTGAGATAACTTGTTCTCTTTCATTATACTTGTTTGATAGCCTTAGACAAGCATATTATGCGCAAAGAATCTCGAAAAGAAAAAAATTTTTTTTCGAAGTTTGGAAACTTCGTTAGAATCACTTTTTTTCCGTTCTTATTTAAGATTACTGGTTCTCTTTCATTATACTAGTTTGATAGCCTCAGACAAGCATATTATGCGCAAAGAATCTCGAAAAGAAAAAAATTTTTTTTCGAAGTTTGCTAAATTCGTTAGAATCACTTTTTTTCCGTTCTTATTTGAGATAACATGTTCTCTTTCATTATACTAGTTTGATAGTCTTAGACAAGCATATTATGCGCAAAGAATCTCGAAAAGAACAAAATTTTTTTTCGAAGTTTGGAAACTTCGTTAGAATCACTTTTTTTCCGTTCTTATTTAAGATTACTGGTTCTCTTTCATTATACTGGTTTGATAGCCTCAGACAAGCATATTATGCGCAAAGAATCTCGAAAAGAAAAAAATTTAATTTCGAAGTTTGGAAACTTCGTTAGAATCACTTTTTTTCCGTTCTTATTTGAGATAACTGGTTCTCTTTCATTATACTAGTTTGATAGCCTCAGAAAAGCATATTATGCGCAAAGAATCTCTAAAAGAAAAAAATTTTTTTTCGAAGTTTGGAAACTTCGTTAGAATCACTTTTTTTCCGTTCTTATTTGAGATAACTGGTTCTCTTTCATTATACTAGTTTGATAGCCTCAGAAAAGCATAGGTATGCGCAAAGAATCTCGAAAAGAAAAAAATTTTTTTTCGAAGTTTGGAAACTTCGTTAGAATCACTTTTTTCCGTTCTTATTTGAGATAACTGGTTCTCTTTCATTATACTAGTTTGATAGCCTCAGACAAGCATATTATGCGCAAAGAATCTCGAAAAGAAAAAAATTTTTTTTCGAAGTTTGGTAACTTCCTTAGAATCACTTTTTTTCCATTCTTATTTGAGATAACTTGTTCTCTTTCATTATACTTGTTTGATAGCCTTAGACAAGCATATTATGCGCAAAGAATCTCGAAAAGAAAAAAATTTTTTTTCCAAGTTTGGAAACTTCGTTAGAATCACTTTTTTTCCGTTCTTATTTAAGATTACTGGTTCTCTTTCATTATACTAGTTTGATAGCCTCAGACAAGCATATTATGCGCAAAGAATCTCGAAAAGAAAAAAATTTTTTTTCGAAGTTTGGAAACTTCGTTAGAATCACTTTTTTCCCGTTCTTATTTGAGATAACTTGTTCTCTTTCATTATACTAGTTTGATAGCCTCAGACAAGCATATTATGCGCAAAGAATCTCGAAAAAAAAAAAATTTTTTTTCGAAGTTTGGAAACTTCCTTAGAATCACTTTCTTTCCATTCTTATTTGAGGTAACTTGTTCTCTTTCATTATACTTGTTTGATAGCCTTAGACAAGCATATTATGCGCAAAGAATCTCGAAAAGAAAAAAATTTTTTTTCGAAGTTTGGAAACTTCGTTAGAATCACTTTTTTTCCGTTCTTATTTGAGATAACTTGTTCTCTTTCATTATACTAGTTTGATAGCCTTAGACAAGCATATTATGCGCAAAGAATTTCGAAAAGAAAAAAATTTTTTTTCGAAGTTTGGAAACTTCGTTAGAATCACTTTTTTTCCGTTCTTATTTAAGATTACTGGTTCTCTTTCATTATACTAGTTTGATAGCCTCAGACAAGCATATTATGCGCAAAGAATCTCGAAAAGAAAAAAATTTTTTTTCGAAGTTTGGAAACTTCCTTAGAATCACTTTTTTTCCATTCTTATTTGAGATAACTTGTTCTCTTTCATTATACTAGTTTGATACCCTTAGACAAGCATATTATGCGCAAAGAATCTCGAAAAGAAAAAAATTTTTTTTCGAAGTTTGGAAACTTCGTTAGAATCACTTTTTTTCCGTTCTTATTTCAGATAACTTGTTCTCTTTCATTATACTAGTTTGATAGCCTTAGACAAGCATATTATTCGCAAAGAATCTCGAAAAGAAAAAAAATTTTTTTCGAAGTTTGGAAACTTCGTTAGAATCACTTTTTTTCCGTTCTTATTTGAGATAACTGGTTCTCTTTCATTATACTAGTTTGATAGCCACAGACAAGCATATAATGCGCAAAGAATCTCGAAAAGAAAAAAATTTTTTTTCGAAGTTTGGAAACTTCGTTAGAATCACTTTTTTTCCGTTCTTATTTGAGATAACTTGTTCTCTTTCATTATACTAGTTTGATAGCCTTAGACAAGCATATTATGCGCAAAGAATTTCGAAAAGAAAAAAATTTTTTTTCGAAGTTTGGACACTTCGTTTGAATCACTTTTTTTCCGTTCTTATTTGAGATAACTGGTTCTCTTTCATTATACTAGTTTGATAGCCTCAGTAAAGGATATTATGCACAAAGAATCGCGAAAAGAAAAAAAATTTTTTTCGAAGTTTGGAAACTTCATTAGAATCACTTTTTTACCGTTCTTATTTGAGATAACTGGTTCTCTTTCATTATACTAGTTTGATAGCCTCAGTAAAGCATATTATGCGCAAAGAATCTGGAAAAGAAAAAAAATTTTTTTCGAAGTTTGGAAACGTCGTTTGAATCACTTTTTTCCGTTCTTATTTGAGATTACTGGTTCTCTTTCATTATAGTAATTTGATAGCCTCAGAAAAGCATATTATGCACAAAGAATCTCGAAAAGAAAAAAATTTTTTTTCGAAGTTTGGAAACGTCGTTTGAATCACTTTTTTCCGTTCTTATTTTAGATAACTGGTTCTCTTTCATTATACTAGTTTGATGGCCTCAGTAAAGCATATTATGCGCAAAGAATCTGGAAAAGAAAAAAAATTTTTTTCGAAGTTTGGAAACGTCGTTTGAATCACTTTTTTCCGTTCTTATTTGAGATTACTGGTTCTCTTTCATTATAGTAGTTTGATAGCCTCAGAAAAGCATATTATGCACAAAGAATCTCGAAAAGAAAAAAATTTTTTTTCGAAGTTTGGAAACGTCGTTTGAATCACTTTTTTCCGTTCTTATTTGAGATTACTGGTTCTCTTTCATTATACTAGTTTGATAGCCTCAGAAAAGCATATTATGCACAAAGAATCTCGAAAAGAAAAAAATTTTTTTTCGAAGTTTGGAAACTTCGTTTGAATCACTTTTTTTCCGTTCTTATTTGAGATAACTGGTTCTCTTTCATTACACTAGTTTGATAGCCTCAGTAAAGCATATTATGCACAAAGAATCGCGAAAAGAAAAAAAATTTTTTTCGAAGTTTGGAAACTTTCTTAGAATCACTTTTTTTCCGTTCTTATTTGAGATAACTGGTTCTCTTTCATTATACTAGTTTGGTAGCCTCAGTAAAGCATATTATGCGCAAAGAATCTGGAAAAGAAAAAAAATTTTTTTCGAAGTTTGGAAACTTCATTAGAATCACTTTTTTTCCGTTCTTATTTGAGATAACTGGTTCTCTTTCATTATACTAGTTTGGTAGCCTCAGTAAAGCATATTATGCCCAAAGAATCTGGAAAAGAAAAAAAATTTTTTTCGAATTTTGGAAATTTCGTTTGAATCACTTTTTTTCCGTTCTTATTTGAGATAACTGGTTCTCTTTCATTATACTAGTTTGATAGCCTCAGAAAAGCATATTATGCGCAAAGAATCTCGAAAAGAAAAAAAATTTTTTTCGAATTTTGAGAACTTCGTTTGAATCACTTTTTTTCCCTTCTTATTTGAGATAACTGGTTCTCTTTCATTATACTAGTTTGATAGCCTCAATAAAGCATATTATGCCCAAAGAATCTCGAAAAGAAAAAAAATTTTTTTCGAAGTTTAGAAACTTCATTAGAATCACTTTTTTTCCGTTCTTATTTGAGATAACTGGTTCTCTTTCATTATACTAGTTTGATAGCCTCAGTAAAGCATATTATGCACAAAGAATCGCGAAAAGAAAAAAAATTTTTTTCGAAGTTTGGAAACTTCGTTTGAATCACTTTTTTTCCGTTCTTATTTGAGATAACTTGTTCTCTCATTATACTAGTTTGATAGCCTTAGACAAGCATATTATGCGCAAAGAATCTCGAAAAGAAAAAAATTTTTTTTCGAAGTTTGGAAACTTCGTTAGAATCACTTTTTTTCCGTTCTTATTTGAGATAACTGGTTCTCTTTCATTATACTAGTTTGATAGCCTCAGAAAAACATATTATGCGCAAAGAATCTAGAAAAGAAAAAAATTTTTTTTCGAAGATTGGAAACCTCGTTAGAATCACTTTTTTTCCGTTCTTATTTGAGATAACTGGTTCTCTTTCATTATACTAGTTTGATAGCCTTAGACAAGCATATTATGCGCAAAGAATCTCGAAAAGAAAAAAATTTTTTTTCGAAGTTTGGAAACTTCCTTAGAATCACTTTTTTTCCATTCCTATTTGAGATAACTTGTTCTCTTTCATTATACTAGTTTGATAGCCTTAGACAAGCATATTATGCGCAAAGAATCTCGAAAAGAAAAAAATTTTTTTTCGAAGTTTGGAAACTTCGTTAGAATCACTTTTTTTCCGTTCTTATTTAAGATAACTTGTTCTCTTTCATTATACTATTTGATAGCCTTAGACAAGCATATTATGCGCAAAGAATCTCGAAAAGAAAAAAATTTTTTTTCGAAGTTTGGAAACTTCGTTAGAATCACTTTTTTTCCGTTCTTATTTGAGATAACTGGTTCTCTTTCATTATACTAGTTTGATAGCCTCAGACAAGCATATTATGCGCAAAGAATCTCGAAAAGAAAAAATTTTTTTCGAAGTTTGGAAACTTCCTTAGAATCACTTTTTTTCCATTCTTATTTGAGATAACTTGTTCTCTTTCATTATACTTGTTTGATAGCCTTAGACAAGCATATTATGCGCAAAGAATCTCGAAAAGAAAAAAATTTTTTTTCGAAGTTTGGAAACTTCGTTAGAATCACTTTTTTTCCGTTCTTATTTAAGATTACTGGTTCTCTTTCATTATACTAGTTTGATAGCTTCAGACAAGCATATTATGCGCAAAGAATCTCGAAAAGAAGAAAATTTTTTTTCGAAGTTTGGAAACTTCGTTAGAATCACTTTTTTTCCGTTCTTATTTGAGATAACTTGTTCTCTTTCATTATACTAGTTTGATAGCCTTAGACAAGCATATTATGCGCAAAGAATCTCGAAAAGAAAAAAATTTTTTTTCGAAGTTTGGAAACTTCGTTAGAATCACTTTTTTTCCGTTCTTATTTAAGATTACTGGTTCTTTTTCATTATACTAGTTTGATAGCCTCAGACAAGCATATTATGCGCAAAGAATCTCGAAAAGAAAAAAAATTTTTTTCGAAGTTTGGAAACTTCCTTAGAATCACTTTTTTTCCATTCTTATTTGAGATAACTTGTTCTCTTTCATTATACTTGTTTGATAGCCTTAGACAAGCATATTATGCGCAAAGAATCTCGAAAAGAAAAAAATTTTTTTTCGATGTTTGGAAACTTCGTTAGAATCACTTTTTTTCCGTTCTTATTTAAGATAACTGGTTCTCTTTCATTACACTAGTTTGATAGCCTCAGTAAAGCATATTATGCACAAAGAATCGCGAAAAGAAAAAAAATTTTTTTCGAAGTTTGGAAACTTTCTTAGAATCACTTTTTTTCCGTTCTTATTTGATATAACTGGTTCTCTTTCATTATACTAGTTTGATAGCCTCAGAAAAACATATTATGCGCAAAGAATCTAGAAAAGAAAAAAATTTTTTTTCGAAGATTGGAAACCTCGTTAGAATCACTTTTTTTCCGTTCTTATTTGAGATAACTGGTTCTCTTTCATTATACTAGTTTGATAGCCTTAGACAAGCATATTATGCGCAAAGAATCTCGAAAAGAAAAAAATTTTTTTTCGAAGTTTGGAAACTTCCTTAGAATCACTTTTTTTCCATTCCTATTTGAGATAACTTGTTCTCTTTCATTATACTAGTTTGATAGCCTTAGACAAGCATATTATGCGCAAAGAATCTCGAAAAGAAAAAAATTTTTTTTCGAAGTTTGGAAACTTCGTTAGAATCACTTTTTTTCCGTTCTTATTTAAGATAACTTGTTCTCTTTCATTATACTATTTGATAGCCTTAGACAAGCATATTATGCGCAAAGAATCTCGAAAAGAAAAAAATTTTTTTTCGAAGTTTGGAAACTTCGTTAGAATCACTTTTTTTCCGTTCTTATTTGAGATAACTGGTTCTCTTTCATTATACTAGTTTGATAGCCTCAGACAAGCATATTATGCGCAAAGAATCTCGAAAAGAAAAAATTTTTTTCGAAGTTTGGAAACTTCCTTAGAATCACTTTTTTTCCATTCTTATTTGAGATAACTTGTTCTCTTTCATTATACTTGTTTGATAGCCTTAGACAAGCATATTATGCGCAAAGAATCTCGAAAAGAAAAAAATTTTTTTTCGAAGTTTGGAAACTTCGTTAGAATCACTTTTTTTCCGTTCTTATTTAAGATTACTGGTTCTCTTTCATTATACTAGTTTGATAGCTTCAGACAAGCATATTATGCGCAAAGAATCTCGAAAAGAAGAAAATTTTTTTTCGAAGTTTGGAAACTTCGTTAGAATCACTTTTTTTCCGTTCTTATTTGAGATAACTTGTTCTCTTTCATTATACTAGTTTGATAGCCTTAGACAAGCATATTATGCGCAAAGAATCTCGAAAAGAAAAAAATTTTTTTTCGAAGTTTGGAAACTTCGTTAGAATCACTTTTTTTCCGTTCTTATTTAAGATTACTGGTTCTTTTTCATTATACTAGTTTGATAGCCTCAGACAAGCATATTATGCGCAAAGAATCTCGAAAAGAAAAAAAATTTTTTTCGAAGTTTGGAAACTTCCTTAGAATCACTTTTTTTCCATTCTTATTTGAGATAACTTGTTCTCTTTCATTATACTTGTTTGATAGCCTTAGACAAGCATATTATGCGCAAAGAATCTCGAAAAGAAAAAAATTTTTTTTCAATGTTTGGAAACTTCGTTAGAATCACTTTTTTTCCGTTCTTATTTAAGATAACTGGTTCTCTTTCATTACACTAGTTTGATGGCCTCAGTAAAGCATATTATGCACAAAGAATCGCGAAAAGAAAAAAAATTTTTTTCGAAGTTTGGAAACTTTCTTAGAATCACTTTTTTTCCGTTCTTATTTGATATAACTGGTTCTCTTTCATTATACTAGTTTCGTAGCCTCAGTAAAGCATATTATGCGCAAAGAATCTGGAAAAGAAAAAAAATTTTTTTCGAAGTTTGGAAACTTCATTAGAATCACTTTTTTTCCGTTCTTATTTGAGATAACTGGTTCTCTTTCATTATACTAGTTTTATAGCCTCAGAAAAGCATATTATGCACCAAGAATCTCGAAAAGAAAAAAATTTTTTTTCGAAGTTTGGACACTTCGTTTGAATCACTTTTTTTCCGTTCTTATTTGAGATAACTGGTTCTCTTTCATTATACTAGTTTGATAGCCTCAGTAAAGGATATTATGCACAAAGAATCGCGAAAAGAAAAAAAATTTTTTTCGAAGTTTGGAAACTTCATTAGAATCACTTTTTTACCGTTCTTATTTGAGATAACTGGTTCTCTTTCATTATACTAGTTTGATAGCCTCAGTAAAGCATATTATGCGCAAAGAATCTGGAAAAGAAAAAAAATTTTTTTCGAAGTTTGGAAACGTCGTTTGAATCACTTTTTTCCGTTCTTATTTGAGATTACTGGTTCTCTTTCATTATAGTAGTTTGATAGCCTCAGAAAAGCATATTATGCACAAAGAATCTGGAAAAGAAAAAAAATTTTTTTCGAAGTTTGGAAACTTCGTTTGAATCACTTTTTTTCCGTTCTTATTTGAGATAACTGGTTCTCTTTCATTATACTAGTTTGATAGCCTCAGAAAAGCATATTATGCGCAAAGAATCTCGAAAAGAAAAAAATTTTTTTTCGAAGTTTGGAAACTTCGTTTGAACCACTTTTTTTCCGTTCTTATTTGAGATAACTGGTTCTCTTTCATTATACTAGTTTGATACCCTCAGGAAAGCATATTATGCGCAAAGAATCTGGAAAAGAAAAAAAATTTTTTTCGAAGTTTGGAAACGTCGTTTGAATAACTTTTTTCCGTTCTTATTTGAGATTACTGGTTCTCTTTCATTATAGTAGTTTGATAGCCTCAGAAAAGCATAAGAATCTCGAAAAGAAAAAAATTTTTTTTCCAAGTTTTGAAACGTCGTTTGAATCACTTTTTTCCGTTCTTATTTGAGATTACTGGTTCTCTTTCATTATACTAGTTTTATAGCCTCAGAAAAGCATATTATGCACCAAGAATCTCGAAAAGAAAAAAATTTTTTTTCGAAGTTTGGACACTTCGTTTGAATCACTTTTTTTCCGTTCTTATTTGAGATAACTGGTTCTCTTTCATTATGCTAGTTTGATAGCCTCAGTAAAGGATATTATGCACAAAGAATCGCGAAAAGAAAAAAAATTTTTTTCGAAGTTTGGAAACTTCATTAGAATCACTTTTTTACCGTTCTTATTTGAGATAACTGGTTCTCTTTCATTATACTAGTTTGATAGCCTCAGTAAAGCATATTATGCGCAAAGAATCTGGAAAAGAAATAAAATTTTTTTCGAAGTTTGGAAACGTCGTTTGAATCACTTTTTTCCGTTCTTATTTGAGATTACTGGTTCTCTTTCATTATAGTAGTTTGATAGCCTCAGAAAAGCATATTATGCACAAAGAATCTCGAAAAGAAAAAAATTTTTTTTCGAAGTTTGGAAACGTCGTTTGAATCACTTTTTTCCGTTCTTATTTTAGATAACTGGTTCTCTTTCATTATACTAGTTTGATGGCCTCAGTAAAGCATATTATGCGCAAAGAATCTGGAAAAGAAAAAAAAATTTTTTCGAAGTTTGGAAACGTCGTTTGAATCACTTTTTTCCGTTCTTATTTGAGATTACTGGTTCTCTTTCATTATAGTAGTTTGATAGCCTCAGAAAAGCATATTATGCACAAAGAATCTCGAAAAGAAAAAAATTTTTTTTCGAAGTTTGGAAACGTCGTTTGAATCACTTTTTTCCGTTCTTATTTGAGATTACTGGTTCTCTTTCATTATACTAGTTTGATGGCCTCAGAAAAGCATATTATGCACAAAGAATCTCGAAAAGAAAAAAATTTTTTTTCGAAGTTTGGAAACTTCGTTTGAATCACTTTTTTTCCGTTCTTATTTGAGATAACTGGTTCTCTTTCATTACACTAGTTTGATAGCCTCAGTAAAGCATATTATGCACAAAGAATCGCGAAAAGAAAAAAAATTTTTTTCGAAGTTTGGAAACTTTCTTAGAATCACTTTTTTTCCGTTCTTATTTGAGACAACTGGTTCTCTTTCATTATACTAGTTTGGTAGCCTCAGTAAAGCATATTATGCGCAAAGAATCTGGAAAACAAAAAAAATTTTTTTCGAAGTTTGGAAACTTCATTAGAATCACTTTTTTTCCGTTCTTATTTGAGATAACTGGTTCTCTTTCATTATACTAGTTTGGTAGCCTCAGTAAAGCATATTATGCCCAAAGAATCTGGAAAAGAAAAAAAATTTTTTTCGAAGTTTGGAAACTTCGTTTGAATCACTTTTTTTCCGTTCTTATTTGAGATAACTGGTTCTCTTTCATTATACTAGTTTGATAGCCTCAGACAAGCATATTATGCGCAAAGAATCTCGAAAAGAAAAAAATTTTTTTTCGAAGTTTGGAAACTTCGTTAGAATCACTTTTTTTCCGTTCTTATTTGAGATAACTGGTTCTCTTTCATTATACTAGTTTGATAGCCTTAGACAAGCATATTATGCGCAAAGAATCTCGAAAAGAAAAAAATTTTTTTTCGAAGTTTGGAAACTTCCTTAGAATCACTTTTTTTCCATTCCTATTTGAGATAACTTGTTCTCTATCATTATACTAGTTTGATAGCCTTAGACAAGCATATTATGCGCAAAGAATCTCGAAAAGAAAAAAATTTTTTTTCGAAGTTTGGAAACTTCGTTAGAATCACTTTTTTTCCGTTCTTATTTAAGATAACTTGTTCTCTTTCATTATACTATTTGATAGCCTTAGACAAGCATATTATGCGCAAAGAATCTTGAAAAGAAAAAAATTTTTTTTCGAAGTTTGGAAACTTCGTTAGAATCACTTTTATTCCGTTCTTATTTGAGATAACTGGTTCTCTTTCATTATACTAGTTTGATAGCTTCAGACAAGCATATTATGCGCAAAGAATCTCGAAAAGAAAAAATTTTTTTTCGAAGTTTGGAAACTTCGTTTGAATCACTTTTTTTCCGTTCTTATTTGAGATAACTGGTTCTCTTTCATTACACTAGTTTGATAGCCTCAGTAAAGCATATTATGCACAAAGAATCGCGAAAAGAAAAAAAATTTTTTTCGAAGTTTGGAAACTTTCTTAGAATCACTTTTTTTCCGTTCTTATTTGAGATAACTGGTTCTCTTTCATTATACTAGTTTGGTAGCCTCAGTAAAGCATATTATGCGCAAAGAATCTCGAAAAGAAAAAATTTTTTTTCGAAGTTTGGAAACTTCGTTTGAATCACTTTTTTTCCGTTCTTATTTGAGATAACTGGTTCTCTTTCATTATACTAGTTTGGTAGCCTCAGTAAAGCATATTATGCGCAAAGAATCTGGAAAAGAAAAAAAATTTTTTTCGAAGTTTGGAAACTTCATTAGAATCACTTTTTTTCCGTTCTTATTTGAGATAACTGGTTCTCTTTCATTATACTAGTTTGGTAGCCTCAGTAAAGCATATTATGCCCAAAGAATCTGGAAAAGAAAAAAAATTTTTTTCGAAGTTTGGAAACTTCGTTAGAATCACTTTTTTCCCGTTCTTATTTGAGATAACTTGTTCTCTTTCATTATACTAGTTTGATAGCCTTAGACAAGCATATTATGCGCAAAGAATCTCGAAAAGAAAAAAATTTTTTTTGAAGTTTGGAAACTTCGTTAGAATCACTTTTTTTCCGTTCTTATTTGAGATAACTGGTTCTCTTACATTATACTAGTTTGATAGACTGAGACAAGCATATTATGCGCAAAGAATCTCGAAAAGAAAAAAATTTTTTTTCGAAGTTTGGAAACTTCGTTAGAATCACTTTTTTTCCGTTCTTATTTGACATAACTGGTTCTCTTTCATTATACTAGTTTGATAGCCTCAGACAAGCATATTATGCGCAAAGAATCTCGAAAAGAAAAAAATTTTTTTTCGAAGTTTGGAAACTTCGTTAGAATCACTTTTTTTCCGTTCTTATTTGACATAACTGGTTCTGTTTCATTATACTAGTTTGATAGCCTCAGACAAGCATATTATGCGCAAAGAATCTCGAAAAGAAAAAAATTTTATTTCGAAGTTTGGAAACTTCGTTAGAATCACCTTTTTTCCGTTCTTATTTGAGATAACTGGTTCTCTTTCATTATACTAGTTTGATAGCCTCAGACAAGCATATTATGCGCAAAGAATCTCGAAAAAAAAAAAATTTTTTTTCGAAGTTTGGAAACTTCCTTAGAATCACTTTCTTTCCATTCTTATTTGAGGTAACTTGTTCTCTTTCATTATACTTGTTTGATAGCCTTAGACAAGCATATTATGCGCAAAGAATCTCGAAAAGAAAAAAATTTTTTTTCGAAGTTTGGAAACTTCGTTAGAATCACTTTTTTTCCGTTCTTATTTGAGATAACTTGTTCTCTTTCATTATACTAGTTTGATAGCCTTAGACAAGCATATTATGCGCAAAGAATTTCGAAAAGAAAAAAATTTTTTTTCGAAGTTTGGAAACTTCGTTAGAATCACTTTTTTTCCGTTCTTATTTAATATTACTGGTTCTCTTTCATTATACTAGTTTGATAGCCTCAGACAAGCATATTATGCGCAAAGAATCTCGAAAAGAAAAAAATTTTTTTTCGAAGTTTGGAAATTTCCTTAGAATCACTTTTTTTCCATTCTTATTTGAGATAACTTGTTCTCTTTCATTATACTAGTTTGATACCCTTAGACAAGCATATTATGCGCAAAGAATCTCGAAAAGAAAAAAATTTTTTTTCGAAGTTTGGAAACTTCGTTAGAATCACTTTTTTTCCGTTCTTATTTCAGATAACTTGTTCTCTTTCATTATACTAGTTTGATAGCCTTAGACAAGCATATTATTCGCAAAGAATCTCGAAAAGAAAAAAAATTTTTTTCGAAGTTTGGAAACTTCGTTAGAATCACTTTTTTTCCGTTCTTATTTGAGATAACTGGTTCTCTTTCATTATACTAGTTTGATAGCCACAGACAAGCATATTATGCGCAAAGAATCTCGAAAAGAAAAAAATTTTTTTTCGAAGTTTGGAAACTTCGTTAGAATCACTTTTTTTCCGTTCTTATTTGAGATAACTTGTTCTCTTTCATTATACTAGTTTGATAGCCTTAGACAAGCATATTATGCGCAAAGAATTTCGAAAAGAAAAAAATTTTTTTTCGAAGTTTGGACACTTCGTTTGAATCACTTTTTTTCCGTTCTTATTTGAGATAACTGGTTCTCTTTCATTATACTAGTTTGATAGCCTCAGTAAAGGATATTATGCACAAAGAATCGCGAAAAGAAAAAAAATTTTTTTCGAAGTTTGGAAACTTCATTAGAATCACTTTTTTACCGTTCTTATTTGAGATAACTGGTTCTCTTTCATTATACTAGTTTGATAGCCTCAGTAAAGCATATTATGCGCAAAGAATCTGGAAAAGAAAAAAAATTTTTTTCGAAGTTTGGAAACGTCGTTTGAATCACTTTTTTCCGTTCTTATTTGAGATTACTGGTTCTCTTTCATTATAGTAATTTGATAGCCTCAGAAAAGCATATTATGCACAAAGAATCTCGAAAAGAAAAAAATTTTTTTTCGAAGTTTGGAAACGTCGTTTGAATCACTTTTTTCCGTTCTTATTTTAGATAACTGGTTCTCTTTCATTATACTAGTTTGATAGCCTCAGAAAAGCATATTATGCACAAAGAATCTCGAAAAGAAAAAAATTTTTTTTCGAAGTTTGGAAACTTCGTTTGAATCACTTTTTTTCCGTTCTTATTTGAGATAACTGGTTCTCTTTCATTACACTAGTTTGATAGCCTCAGTAAAGCATATTATGCACAAAGAATCGCGAAAAGAAAAAAAATTTTTTTCGAAGTTTGGAAACTTTCTTAGAATCACTTTTTTTCCGTTCTTATTTGAGATAACTGGTTCTCTTTCATTATACTAGTTTGGTAGCCTCAGTAAAGCATATTATGCGCAAAGAATCTGGAAAAGAAAAAAAATTTTTTTCGAAGTTTGGAAACTTCATTAGAATCACTTTTTTTCCGTTCTTATTTGAGATAACTGGTTCTCTTTCATTATACTAGTTTGGTAGCCTCAGTAAAGCATATTATGCCCAAAGAATCTGGAAAAGAAAAAAAATTTTTTTCGAATTTTGGAAATTTCGTTTGAATCACTTTTTTTCCGTTCTTATTTGAGATAACTGGTTCTCTTTCATTATACTAGTTTGATAGCCTCAGAAAAGCATATTATGCGCAAAGAATCTCGAAAAGAAAAAAAATTTTTTTCGAAGTTTGAGAACTTCGTTTGAATCACTTTTTGTCCCTTCTTATTTGAGATAACTGGTTCTCTTTCATTATACTAGTTTGATAGCCTCAATAAAGCATATTATGCCAAAAGAATCTCGAAAAGAAAAAAAATTTTTTTCGAAGTTTAGAAACTTCATTAGAATCACTTTTTTTCCGTTCTTATTTGAGATAACTGGTTCTCTTTCATTATACTAGTTTGATAGCCTCAGTAAAGCATATTATGCACAAAGAATCGCGAAAAGAAAAAAAATTTTTTTCGAAGTTTGGAAACTTCGTTTGAATCACTTTTTTTCCGTTCTTATTTGAGATAACTTGTTCTCTTTCATTATACTAGTTTGATAGCCTTAGACAAGCATATTATGCGCAAAGAATCTCGAAAAGAAAAAAATTTTTTTTCGAAGTTTGGAAACTTCGTTAGAATCACTTTTTTTCCGTTCTTATTTGAGATAACTGGTTCTCTTTCATTATACTAGTTTGATAGCCTCAGAAAAACATATTATGCGCAAAGAATCTAGAAAAGAAAAAAATTTTTTTTCGAAGATTGGAAACCTCGTTAGAATCACTTTTTTTCCGTTCTTATTTGAGATAACTGGTTCTCTTTCATTATACTAGTTTGATAGCCTTAGACAAGCATATTATGCGCAAAGAATCTCGAAAAGAAAAAAATTTTTTTTCGAAGTTTGCTAAATTCGTTAGAATCACTTTTTTTCCGTTCTTATTTGAGATAACATGTTCTCTTTCATTATACTAGTTTGATAGTCTTAGACAAGCATATTATGCGCAAAGAATCTCGAAAAGAACAAAATTTTTTTTCGAAGTTTGGAAACTTCGTTAGAATCACTTTTTTTCCGTTCTTATTTAAGATTACTGGTTCTCTTTCATTATACTGGTTTGATAGCCTCAGACAAGCATATTATGCGCAAAGAATCTCGAAAAGAAAAAAATTTAATTTCGAAGTTTGGAAACTTCGTTAGAATCACTTTTTTTCCGTTCTTATTTGAGATAACTGGTTCTCTTTCATTATACTAGTTTGATAGCCTCAGAAAAGCATATTATGCGCAAAGAATCTCTAAAAGAAAAAAATTTTTTTTCGAAGTTTGGAAACTTCGTTAGAATCACTTTTTTTCCGTTCTTATTTGAGATAACTGGTTCTCTTTCATTATACTAGTTTGATAGCCTCAGAAAAGCATAGGTATGCGCAAAGAATCTCGAAAAGAAAAAAATTTTTTTTCGAAGTTTGGAAACTTCGTTAGAATCACTTTTTTCCGTTCTTATTTGAGATAACTGGTTCTCTTTCATTATACTAGTTTGATAGCCTCAGACAAGCATATTATGCGCAAAGAATCTCGAAAAGAAAAAAATTTTTTTTCGAAGTTTGGTAACTTCCTTAGAATCACTTTTTTTCCATTCTTATTTGAGATAACTTGTTCTCTTTCATTATACTTGTTTGATAGCCTTAGACAAGCATATTATGCGCAAAGAATCTCGAAAAGAAAAAAATTTTTTTTCCAAGTTTGGAAACTTCGTTAGAATCACTTTTTTTCCGTTCTTATTTAAGATTACTGGTTCTCTTTCATTATACTAGTTTGATAGCCTCAGACAAGCATATTATGCGCAAAGAATCTCGAAAAGAAAAAAATTTTTTTTCGAAGTTTGGAAACTTCGTTAGAATCACTTTTTTCCCGTTCTTATTTGAGATAACTTGTTCTCTTTCATTATACTAGTTTGATAGCCTTAGACAAGCATATTATGCGCAAAGAATCTCGAAAAGAAAAAAATTTTTTTTGAAGTTTGGAAACTTCGTTAGAATCACTTTTTTTCCGTTCTTATTTGAGATAACTGGTTCTCTTACATTATACTAGTTTGATAGACTGAGACAAGCATATTATGCGCAAAGAATCTCGAAAAGAAAAAAATTTTTTTTCGAAGTTTGGAAACTTCGTTAGAATCACTTTTTTTCCGTTCTTATTTGACATAACTGGTTCTCTTTCATTATACTAGTTTGATAGCCTCAGACAAGCATATTATGCGCAAAGAATCTCGAAAAGAAAAAAATTTTTTTTCGAAGTTTGGAAACTTCGTTAGAATCACTTTTTTTCCGTTCTTATTTGAGATAACTGGTTCTCTTTCATTATACTAGTTTGATAGCCTCAGACAAGCATATTATGCGCAAAGAATCTCGAAAAAAAAAAAATTTTTTTTCGAAGTTTGGAAACTTCCTTAGAATCACTTTCTTTCCATTCTTATTTGAGGTAACTTGTTCTCTTTCATTATACTTGTTTGATAGCCTTAGACAAGCATATTATGCGCAAAGAATCTCGAAAAGAAAAAAATTTTTTTTCGAAGTTTGGAAACTTCGTTAGAATCACTTTTTTTCCGTTCTTATTTGAGATAACTTGTTCTCTTTCATTATACTAGTTTGATAGCCTTAGACAAGCATATTATGCGCAAAGAATTTCGAAAAGAAAAAAATTTTTTTTCGAAGTTTGGAAACTTCGTTAGAATCACTTTTTTTCCGTTCTTATTTAAGATTACTGGTTCTCTTTCATTATACTAGTTTGATAGCCTCAGACAAGCATATTATGCGCAAAGAATCTCGAAAAGAAAAAAATTTTTTTTCGAAGTTTGGAAACTTCCTTAGAATCACTTTTTTTCCATTCTTATTTGAGATAACTTGTTCTCTTTCATTATACTAGTTTGATACCCTTAGACAAGCATATTATGCGCAAAGAATCTCGAAAAGAAAAAAATTTTTTTTCGAAGTTTGGAAACTTCGTTAGAATCACTTTTTTTCCGTTCTTATTTCAGATAACTTGTTCTCTTTCATTATACTAGTTTGATAGCCTTAGACAAGCATATTATTCGCAAAGAATCTCGAAAAGAAAAAAAATTTTTTTCGAAGTTTGGAAACTTCGTTAGAATCACTTTTTTTCCGTTCTTATTTGAGATAACTGGTTCTCTTTCATTATACTAGTTTGATAGCCACAGACAAGCATATAATGCGCAAAGAATCTCGAAAAGAAAAAAAATTTTTTTCGAAGTTTGGAAACTTCGTTAGAATCACTTTTTTTCCGTTCTTATTTGAGATAACTTGTTCTCTTTCATTATACTAGTTTGATAGCCTTAGACAAGCATATTATGCGCAAAGAATTTGGAAAAGAAAAAAATTTTTTTTCGAAGTTTGGACACTTCGTTTGAATCACTTTTTTTCCGTTCTTATTTGAGATAACTGGTTCTCTTTCATTATACTAGTTTGATAGCCTCAGTAAAGGATATTATGCACAAAGAATCGCGAAAAGAAAAAAAATTTTTTTCGAAGTTTGGAAACTTCATTAGAATCACTTTTTTACCGTTCTTATTTGAGATAACTGGTTCTCTTTCATTATACTAGTTTGATAGCCTCAGTAAAGCATATTATGCGCAAAGAATCTGGAAAAGAAAAAAAATTTTTTTCGAAGTTTGGAAACGTCGTTTGAATCACTTTTTTCCGTTCTTATTTGAGATTACTGGTTCTCTTTCATTATAGTAATTTGATAGCCTCAGAAAAGCATATTATGCACAAAGAATCTCGAAAAGAAAAAAATTTTTTTTCGAAGTTTGGAAACGTCGTTTGAATCACTTTTTTCCGTTCTTATTTTAGATAACTGGTTCTCTTTCATTATACTAGTTTGATGGCCTCAGTAAAGCATATTATGCGCAAAGAATCTGGAAAAGAAAAAAAATTTTTTTCGAAGTTTGGAAACGTCGTTTGAATCACTTTTTTCCGTTCTTATTTGAGATTACTGGTTCTCTTTCATTATAGTAGTTTGATAGCCTCAGAAAAGCATATTATGCACAAAGAATCTCGAAAAGAAAAAAATTTTTTTTCGAAGTTTGGAAACGTCGTTAGAATCACTTTTTTTCCGTTCTTATTTAAGATTACTGGTTCTCTTTCATTATACTAGTTTGATAGCCTCAGACAAGCATATTATGCGCAAAGAATCTCGAAAAGAAAAAAATTTTTTTTCGAAGTTTGGAAACTTCCTTAGAATCACTTTTTTTCCATTCTTATTTGAGATAACTTGTTCTCTTTCATTATACTAGTTTGATACCCTTAGACAAGCATATTATGCGCAAAGAATCTCGAAAAGAAAAAAATTTTTTTTCGAAGTTTGGAAACTTCGTTAGAATCACTTTTTTTCCGTTCTTATTTCAGATAACTTGTTCTCTTTCATTATACTAGTTTGATAGCCTTAGACAAGCATATTATTCGCAAAGAATCTCGAAAAGAAAAAAAATTTTTTTCGAAGTTTGGAAACTTCGTTAGAATCACTTTTTTTCCGTTCTTATTTGAGATAACTGGTTCTCTTTCATTATACTAGTTTGATAGCCACAGACAAGCATATAATGCGCAAAGAATCTCGAAAAGAAAAAAAATTTTTTTCGAAGTTTGGAAACTTCGTTAGAATCACTTTTTTTCCGTTCTTATTTGAGATAACTTGTTCTCTTTCATTATACTAGTTTGATAGCCTTAGACAAGCATATTATGCGCAAAGAATTTGGAAAAGAAAAAAATTTTTTTTCGAAGTTTGGACACTTCGTTTGAATCACTTTTTTTCCGTTCTTATTTGAGATAACTGGTTCTCTTTCATTATACTAGTTTGATAGCCTCAGTAAAGGATATTATGCACAAAGAATCGCGAAAAGAAAAAAAATTTTTTTCGAAGTTTGGAAACTTCATTAGAATCACTTTTTTACCGTTCTTATTTGAGATAACTGGTTCTCTTTCATTATACTAGTTTGATAGCCTCAGTAAAGCATATTATGCGCAAAGAATCTGGAAAAGAAAAAAAATTTTTTTCGAAGTTTGGAAACGTCGTTTGAATCACTTTTTTCCGTTCTTATTTGAGATTACTGGTTCTCTTTCATTATAGTAATTTGATAGCCTCAGAAAAGCATATTATGCACAAAGAATCTCGAAAAGAAAAAAATTTTTTTTCGAAGTTTGGAAACGTCGTTTGAATCACTTTTTTCCGTTCTTATTTTAGATAACTGGTTCTCTTTCATTATACTAGTTTGATGGCCTCAGTAAAGCATATTATGCGCAAAGAATCTGGAAAAGAAAAAAAATTTTTTTCGAAGTTTGGAAACGTCGTTTGAATCACTTTTTTCCGTTCTTATTTGAGATTACTGGTTCTCTTTCATTATAGTAGTTTGATAGCCTCAGAAAAGCATATTATGCACAAAGAATCTCGAAAAGAAAAAAATTTTTTTTCGAAGTTTGGAAACGTCGTTTGAATCATTTTTTTCCGTTCTTATTTGAGATTACTGGTTCTCTTTCATTATACTAGTTTGATAGCCTCAGAAAAGCATATTATGCACAAAGAATCTCGAAAAGAAAAAAATTTTTTTTCGAAGTTTGGAAACTTCGTTTGAATCACTTTTTTTCCGTTCTTATTTGAGATAACTGGTTCTCTTTCATTACACTAGTTTGATAGCCTCAGTAAAGCATATTATGCACAAAGAATCGCGAAAAGAAAAAAAATTTTTTTCGAAGTTTGGAAACTTTCTTAGAATCACTTTTTTTCCGTTCTTATTTGAGATAACTGGTTCTCTTTCATTATACTAGTTTGGTAGCCTCAGTAAAGCATATTATGCGCAAAGAATCTGGAAAAGAAAAAAAATTTTTTTCGAAGTTTGGAAACTTCATTAGAATCACTTTTTTTCCGTTCTTATTTGAGATAACTGGTTCTCTTTCATTATACTAGTTTGGTAGCCTCAGTAAAGCATATTATGCCCAAAGAATCTGGAAAAGAAAAAAAATTTTTTTCGAATTTTGGAAATTTCGTTTGAATCACTTTTTTTCCGTTCTTATTTGAGATAACTGGTTCTCTTTCATTATACTAGTTTGATAGCCTCAGAAAAGCATATTATGCGCAAAGAATCTCGAAAAGAAAAAAAATTTTTTTCGAATTTTGAGAACTTCGTTTGAATCACTATTTTCCCTTCTTATTTGAGATAACTGGTTCTCTTTCATTATACTAGTTTGATAGCCTCAATAAAGCATATTATGCCCAAAGAATCTCGAAAAGAAAAAAAATTTTTTTCGAAGTTTAGAAACTTCATTAGAATCACTTTTTTTCCGTTCTTATTTGAGATAACTGGTTCTCTTTCATTATACTAGTTTGATAGCCTCAGTAAAGCATATTATGCACAAAGAATCGCGAAAAGAAAAAAAATTTTTTTCGAAGTTTGGAAACTTCGTTTGAATCACTTTTTTTCCGTTCTTATTTGAGATAACTTGTTCTCTTTCATTATACTAGTTTGATAGCCTTAGACAAGCATATTATGCGCAAAGAATCTCGAAAAGAAAAAAATTTTTTTTCGAAGTTTGGAAACTTCGTTAGAATCACTTTTTTTCCGTTCTTATTTGAGATAACTGGTTCTCTTTCATTATACTAGTTTGATAGCCTCAGAAAAACATATTATGCGCAAAGAATCTAGAAAAGAAAAAAATTTTTTTTCGAAGATTGGAAACCTCGTTAGAATCACTTTTTTTCCGTTCTTATTTGAGATAACTGGTTCTCTTTCATTATACTAGTTTGATAGCCTTAGACAAGCATATTATGCGCAAAGAATCTCGAAAAGAAAAAAATTTTTTTTCGAAGTTTGGAAACTTCCTTAGAATCACTTTTTTTCCATTCCTATTTGAGATAACTTGTTCTCTTTCATTATACTAGTTTGATAGCCTTAGACAAGCATATTATGCGCAAAGAATCTCGAAAAGAAAAAAATTTTTATTCGAAGTTTGGAAACTTCGTTAGAATCACTTTTTTTCCGTTCTTATTTAAGATAACTTGTTCTCTTTCATTATACTATTTGATAGCCTTAGACAAGCATATTATGCGCAAAGAATCTCGAAAAGAAAAAAATTTTTTTTCGAAGTTTGGAAACTTCGTTAGAATCACTTTTTTTCCGTTCTTATTTGAGATAACTGGTTCTCTTTCATTATACTAGTTTGATAGCCTCAGACAAGCATATTATGCGCAAAGAATCTCGAAAAGAAAAAATTTTTTTCGAAGTTTGGAAACTTCCTTAGAATCACTTTTTTTCCATTCTTATTTGAGATAACTTGTTCTCTTTCATTATACTTGTTTGATAGCCTTAGACAAGCATATTATGCGCAAAGAATCTCGAAAAGAAAAAAATTTTTTTTCGAAGTTTGGAAACTTCGTTAGAATCACTTTTTTTCCGTTCTTATTTAAGATTACTGGTTCTCTTTCATTATACTAGTTTGATAGCTTCAGACAAGCATATTATGCGCAAAGAATCTCGAAAAGAAAAAAATTTTTTTTCGAAGTTTGGAAACTTCGTTAGAATCACTTTTTTTCCGTTCTTATTTGAGATAACTTGTTCTCTTTCATTATACTAGTTTGATAGCCTTAGACAAGCATATTATGCGCAAAGAATCTCGAAAAGAAAAAAATTTTTTTTCGAAGTTTGGAAACTTCGTTAGAATCACTTTTTTTCCGTTCTTATTTAAGATTACTGGTTCTTTTTCATTATACTAGTTTGATAGCCTCAGACAAGCATATTATGCGCAAAGAATCTCGAAAAGAAAAAAAATTTTTTTCGAAGTTTGGAAACTTCCTTAGAATCACTTTTTTTCCATTCTTATTTGAGATAACTTGTTCTCTTTCATTATACTTGTTTGATAGCCTTAGACAAGCATATTATGCGCAAAGAATCTCGAAAAGAAAAAAATTTTTTTTCGATGTTTGGAAACTTCGTTAGAATCACTTTTTTTCCGTTCTTATTTAAGATAACTGGTTCTCTTTCATTACACTAGTTTGATAGCCTCAGTAAAGCATATTATGCACAAAGAATCGCGAAAAGAAAAAAAATTTTTTTCGAAGTTTGGAAACTTTCTTAGAATCACTTTTTTTCCGTTCTTATTTGAGATAACTGGTTCTCTTTCATTATACTAGTTTTATAGCCTCAGAAAAGCATATTATGCACCAAGAATCTCGAAAAGAAAAAAATTTTTTTTCGAAGTTTGGACACTTCGTTTGAATCACTTTTTTTCCGTTCTTATTTGAGATAACTGGTTCTCTTTCATTATACTAGTTTGATAGCCTCAGTAAAGGATATTATGCACAAAGAATCGCGAAAAGAAAAAAAATTTTTTTCGAAGTTTGGAAACTTCATTAGAATCACTTTTTTACCGTTCTTATTTGAGATAACTGGTTCTCTTTCATTATACTAGTTTGATAGCCTCAGTAAAGCATATTATGCGCAAAGAATCTGGAAAAGAAAAAAAATTTTTTTCGAAGTTTGGAAACGTCGTTTGAATCACTTTTTTCCGTTCTTATTTGAGATTACTGGTTCTCTTTCATTATAGTAGTTTGATAGCCTCAGAAAAGCATATTATGCACAAAGAATCTGGAAAAGAAAAAAAATTTTTTTCGAAGTTTGGAAACTTCGTTTGAATCACTTTTTTTCCGTTCTTATTTGAGATAACTGGTTCTCTTTCATTATACTAGTTTGATAGCCTCAGAAAAGCATATTATGCGCAAAGAATCTCGAAAAGAAAAAAATTTTTTTTCGAAGTTTGGAAACTTCGTTTGAACCACTTTTTTTCCGTTCTTATTTGAGATAACTGGTTCTCTTTCATTATACTAGTTTGATACCCTCAGGAAAGCATATTATGCGCAAAGAATCTGGAAAAGAAAAAAAATTTTTTTCGAAGTTTGGAAACGTCGTTTGAATAACTTTTTTCCGTTCTTATTTGAGATTACTGGTTCTCTTTCATTATAGTAGTTTGATAGCCTCAGAAAAGCATAAGAATCTCGAAAAGAAAAAAATTTTTTTTCCAAGTTTTGAAACGTCGTTTGAATCACTTTTTTCCGTTCTTATTTGAGATTACTGGTTCTCTTTCATTATACTAGTTTTATAGCCTCAGAAAAGCATATTATGCACCAAGAATCTCGAAAAGAAAAAAATTTTTTTTCGAAGTTTGGACACTTCGTTTGAATCACTTTTTTTCCGTTCTTATTTGAGATAACTGGTTCTCTTTCATTATGCTAGTTTGATAGCCTCAGTAAAGGATATTATGCACAAAGAATCGCGAAAAGAAAAAAAATTTTTTTCGAAGTTTGGAAACTTCATTAGAATCACTTTTTTACCGTTCTTATTTGAGATAACTGGTTCTCTTTCATTATACTAGTTTGATAGCCTCAGTAAAGCATATTATGCGCAAAGAATCTGGAAAAGAAAAAAAATTTTTTTCGAAGTTTGGAAACGTCGTTTGAATCACTTTTTTCCGTTCTTATTTGAGATTACTGGTTCTCTTTCATTATAGTAATTTGATAGCCTCAGAAAAGCATATTATGCACAAAGAATCTCGAAAAGAAAAAAATTTTTTTTCGAAGTTTGGAAACGTCGTTTGAATCACTTTTTTCCGTTCTTATTTTAGATAACTGGTTCTCTTTCATTATACTAGTTTGATGGCCTCAGTAAAGCATATTATGCGCAAAGAATCTGGAAAAGAAAAAAAATTTTTTTCGAAGTTTGGAAACGTCGTTTGAATCACTTTTTTCCGTTCTTATTTGAGATTACTGGTTCTCTTTCATTATAGTAGTTTGATAGCCTCAAAAAAGCATATTATGCACAAAGAATCTCGAAAAGAAAAAAATTTTTTTTCGAAGTTTGGAAACGTCGTTTGAATCACTTTTTTCCGTTCTTATTTGAGATTACTGGTTCTCTTTCATTATACTAGTTTGATAGCCTCAGAAAAGCATATTATGCACAAAGAATCTCGAAAAGAAAAAAATTTTTTTTCGAAGTTTGGAAACTTCGTTTGAATCACTTTTTTTCCGTTCTTATTTGAGATAACTGGTTCTCTTTCATTACACTAGTTTGATAGCCTCAGTAAAGCATATTATGCACAAAGAATCGCGAAAAGAAAAAAAATTTTTTTCGAAGTTTGGAAACTTTCTTAGAATCACTTTTTTTCCGTTCTTATTTGAGATAACTGGTTCTCTTTCATTATACTAGTTTGGTAGCCTCAGTAAAGCATATTATGCCCAAAGAATCTGGAAAAGAAAAAAAATTTTTTTCGAATTTTGGAAATTTCGTTTGAATCACTTTTTTTCCGTTCTTATTTGAGATAACTGGTTCTCTTTCATTATACTAGTTTGATAGCCTCAGAAAAGCATATTATGCGCAAAGAATCTCGAAAAGAAAAAAAATTTTTTTCGAAGTTTGAGAACTTCGTTTGAATCACTTTTTTTCCCTTCTTATTTGAGATAACTGGTTCTCTTTCATTATACTAGTTTGATAGCCTCAATAAAGCATATTATGCCAAAAGAATCTCGAAAAGAAAAAAAATTTTTTTCGAAGTTTAGAAACTTCATTAGAATCACTTTTTTTCCGTTTTTATTTGAGATAACTGGTTCTCTTTCATTATACTAGTTAGATAGCCTCAGTAAAGCATATTATGCACAAAGAATCGCGAAAAGAAAAAAAATTTTTTTCGAAGTTTGGAAACTTCGTTTGAATCACTTTTTTTCCGTTCTTATTTGAGATAACTTGTTCTCTTTCATTATACTAGTTTGATAGCCTTAGACAAGCATATTATGCGCAAAGAATCTCGAAAAGAAAAAAATTTTTTTTCGAAGTTTGGAAACTTCGTTAGAATCACTTTTTTTCCGTTCTTATTTGAGATAACTGGTTCTCTTTCATTATACTAGTTTGATAGCCTCAGAAAAACATATTATGCGCAAAGAATCTAGAAAAGAAAAAAATTTTTTTTCGAAGATTGGAAACCTCGTTAGAATCACTTTTTTTCCGTTCTTATTTGAGATAACTGGTTCTCTTTCATTATACTAGTTTGATAGCCTTAGACAAGCATATTATGCGCAAAGAATCTCGAAAAGAAAAAAATTTTTTTTCGAAGTTTGCTAAATTCGTTAGAATCACTTTTTTTCCGTTCTTATTTGAGATAACATGTTCTCTTTCATTATACTAGTTTGATAGTCTTAGACAAGCATATTATGCGCAAAGAATCTCGAAAAGAACAAAATTTTTTTTCGAAGTTTGGAAACTTCGTTAGAATCACTTTTTTTCCGTTCTTATTTAAGATTACTGGTTCTCTTTCATTATACTGGTTTGATAGCCTCAGACAAGCATATTATGCGCAAAGAATCTCGAAAAGAAAAAAATTTAATTTCGAAGTTTGGAAACTTCGTTAGAATCACTTTTTTTCCGTTCTTATTTGAGATAACTGGTTCTCTTTCATTATACTAGTTTGATAGCCTCAGAAAAGCATATTATGCGCAAAGAATCTCTAAAAGAAAAAAATTTTTTTTCGAAGTTTGGAAACTTCGTTAGAATCACTTTTTTTCCGTTCTTATTTGAGATAACTGGTTCTCTTTCATTATACTAGTTTGATAGCCTCAGAAAAGCATAGGTATGCGCAAAGAATCTCGAAAAGAAAAAAATTTTTTTTCGAAGTTTGGAAACTTCGTTAGAATCACTTTTTTCCGTTCTTATTTGAGATAACTGGTTCTCTTTCATTATACTAGTTTGATAGCCTCAGACAAGCATATTATGCGCAAAGAATCTCGAAAAGAAAAAAATTTTTTTTCGAAGTTTGGTAACTTCCTTAGAATCACTTTTTTTCCATTCTTATTTGAGATAACTTGTTCTCTTTCATTATACTTGTTTGATAGCCTTAGACAAGCATATTATGCGCAAAGAATCTCGAAAAGAAAAAAATTTTTTTTCCAAGTTTGGAAACTTCGTTAGAATCACTTTTTTTCCGTTCTTATTTAAGATTACTGGTTCTCTTTCATTATACTAGTTTGATAGCCTCAGACAAGCATATTATGCGCAAAGAATCTCGAAAAGAAAAAAATTTTTTTTCGAAGTTTGGAAACTTCGTTAGAATCACTTTTTTCCCGTTCTTATTTGAGATAACTTGTTCTCTTTCATTATACTAGTTTGATAGCCTTAGACAAGCATATTATGCGCAAAGAATCTCGAAAAGAAAAAAATTTTTTTTGAAGTTTGGAAACTTCGTTAGAATCACTTTTTTTCCGTTCTTATTTGAGATAACTGGTTCTCTTACATTATACTAGTTTGATAGACTGAGACAAGCATATTATGCGCAAAGAATCTCGAAAAGAAAAAAATTTTTTTTCGAAGTTTGGAAACTTCGTTAGAATCACTTTTTTTCCGTTCTTATTTGACATAACTGGTTCTCTTTCATTATACTAGTTTGATAGCCTCAGACAAGCATATTATGCGCAAAGAATCTCGAAAAGAAAAAAATTTTTTTTCGAAGTTTGGAAACTTCGTTAGAATCACTTTTTTTCCGTTCTTATTTGAGATAACTGGTTCTCTTTCATTATACTAGTTTGATAGCCTCAGACAAGCATATTATGCGCAAAGAATCTCGAAAAAAAAAAAATTTTTTTTCGAAGTTTGGAAACTTCCTTAGAATCACTTTCTTTCCATTCTTATTTGAGGTAACTTGTTCTCTTTCATTATACTTGTTTGATAGCCTTAGACAAGCATATTATGCGCAAAGAATCTCGAAAAGAAAAAAATTTTTTTTCGAAGTTTGGAAACTTCGTTAGAATCACTTTTTTTCCGTTCTTATTTGAGATAACTTGTTCTCTTTCATTATACTAGTTTGATAGCCTTAGACAAGCATATTATGCGCAAAGAATTTCGAAAAGAAAAAAATTTTTTTTCGAAGTTTGGAAACTTCGTTAGAATCACTTTTTTTCCGTTCTTATTTAAGATTACTGGTTCTCTTTCATTATACTAGTTTGATAGCCTCAGACAAGCATATTATGCGCAAAGAATCTCGAAAAGAAAAAAATTTTTTTTCGAAGTTTGGAAACTTCCTTAGAATCACTTTTTTTCCATTCTTATTTGAGATAACTTGTTCTCTTTCATTATACTAGTTTGATACCCTTAGACAAGCATATTATGCGCAAAGAATCTCGAAAAGAAAAAAATTTTTTTTCGAAGTTTGGAAACTTCGTTAGAATCACTTTTTTTCCGTTCTTATTTCAGATAACTTGTTCTCTTTCATTATACTAGTTTGATAGCCTTAGACAAGCATATTATTCGCAAAGAATCTCGAAAAGAAAAAAAATTTTTTTCGAAGTTTGGAAACTTCGTTAGAATCACTTTTTTTCCGTTCTTATTTGAGATAACTGGTTCTCTTTCATTATACTAGTTTGATAGCCACAGACAAGCATATAATGCGCAAAGAATCTCGAAAAGAAAAAAAATTTTTTTCGAAGTTTGGAAACTTCGTTAGAATCACTTTTTTTCCGTTCTTATTTGAGATAACTTGTTCTCTTTCATTATACTAGTTTGATAGCCTTAGACAAGCATATTATGCGCAAAGAATTTGGAAAAGAAAAAAATTTTTTTTCGAAGTTTGGACACTTCGTTTGAATCACTTTTTTTCCGTTCTTATTTGAGATAACTGGTTCTCTTTCATTATACTAGTTTGATAGCCTCAGTAAAGGATATTATGCACAAAGAATCGCGAAAAGAAAAAAAATTTTTTTCGAAGTTTGGAAACTTCATTAGAATCACTTTTTTACCGTTCTTATTTGAGATAACTGGTTCTCTTTCATTATACTAGTTTGATGGCCTCAGTAAAGCATATTATGCGCAAAGAATCTGGAAAAGAAAAAAAATTTTTTTCGAAGTTTGGAAACGTCGTTTGAATCACTTTTTTCCGTTCTTATTTGAGATTACTGGTTCTCTTTCATTATAGTAGTTTGATAGCCTCAGAAAAGCATATTATGCACAAAGAATCTCGAAAAGAAAAAAATTTTTTTTCGAAGTTTGGAAACGTCGTTTGAATCACTTTTTTCCGTTCTTATTTGAGATTACTGGTTCTCTTTCATTATACTAGTTTGATAGCCTCAGAAAAGCATATTATGCACAAAGAATCTCGAAAAGAAAAAAATTTTTTTTCGAAGTTTGGAAACTTCGTTTGAATCACTTTTTTTCCGTTCTTATTTGAGATAACTGGTTCTCTTTCATTACACTAGTTTGATAGCCTCAGTAAAGCATATTATGCACAAAGAATCGCGAAAAGAAAAAAAATTTTTTTCGAAGTTTGGAAACTTTCTTAGAATCACTTTTTTTCCGTTCTTATTTGAGATAACTGGTTCTCTTTCATTATACTAGTTTGGTAGCCTCAGTAAAGCATATTATGCGCAAAGAATCTGGAAAAGAAAAAAAATTTTTTTCGAAGTTTGGAAACTTCATTAGAATCACTTTTTTTCCGTTCTTATTTGAGATAACTGGTTCTCTTTCATTATACTAGTTTGGTAGCCTCAGTAAAGCATATTATGCCCAAAGAATCTGGAAAAGAAAAAAAATTTTTTTCGAATTTTGGAAATTTCGTTTGAATCACTTTTTTTCCGTTCTTATTTGAGATAACTGGTTCTCTTTCATTATACTAGTTTGATAGCCTCAGAAAAGCATATTATGCGCAAAGAATCTCGAAAAGAAAAAAAATTTTTTTCGAATTTTGAGAACTTCGTTTGAATCACTATTTTCCCTTCTTATTTGAGATAACTGGTTCTCTTTCATTATACTAGTTTGATAGCCTCAATAAAGCATATTATGCCCAAAGAATCTCGAAAAGAAAAAAAATTTTTTTCGAAGTTTAGAAACTTCATTAGAATCACTTTTTTTCCGTTCTTATTTGAGATAACTGGTTCTCTTTCATTATACTAGTTTGATAGCCTCAGTAAAGCATATTATGCACAAAGAATCGCGAAAAGAAAAAAAATTTTTTTCGAAGTTTGGAAACTTCGTTTGAATCACTTTTTTTCCGTTCTTATTTGAGATAACTTGTTCTCTTTCATTATACTAGTTTGATAGCCTTAGACAAGCATATTATGCGCAAAGAATCTCGAAAAGAAAAAAATTTTTTTTCGAAGTTTGGAAACTTCGTTAGAATCACTTTTTTTCCGTTCTTATTTGAGATAACTGGTTCTCTTTCATTATACTAGTTTGATAGCCTCAGAAAAACATATTATGCGCAAAGAATCTAGAAAAGAAAAAAATTTTTTTTCGAAGATTGGAAACCTCGTTAGAATCACTTTTTTTCCGTTCTTATTTGAGATAACTGGTTCTCTTTCATTATACTAGTTTGATAGCCTTAGACAAGCATATTATGCGCAAAGAATCTCGAAAAGAAAAAAATTTTTTTTCGAAGTTTGGAAACTTCCTTAGAATCACTTTTTTTCCATTCCTATTTGAGATAACTTGTTCTCTTTCATTATACTAGTTTGATAGCCTTAGACAAGCATATTATGCGCAAAGAATCTCGAAAAGAAAAAAATTTTTTTTCGAAGTTTGGAAACTTCGTTAGAATCACTTTTTTTCCGTTCTTATTTAAGATAACTTGTTCTCTTTCATTATACTATTTGATAGCCTTAGACAAGCATATTATGCGCAAAGAATCTCGAAAAGAAAAAAATTTTTTTTCGAAGTTTGGAAACTTCGTTAGAATCACTTTTTTTCCGTTCTTATTTGAGATAACTGGTTCTCTTTCATTATACTAGTTTGATAGCCTCAGACAAGCATATTATGCGCAAAGAATCTCGAAAAGAAAAAATTTTTTTCGAAGTTTGGAAACTTCCTTAGAATCACTTTTTTTCCATTCTTATTTGAGATAACTTGTTCTCTTTCATTATACTTGTTTGATAGCCTTAGACAAGCATATTATGCGCAAAGAATCTCGAAAAGAAAAAAATTTTTTTTCGAAGTTTGGAAACTTCGTTAGAATCACTTTTTTTCCGTTCTTATTTAAGATTACTGGTTCTCTTTCATTATACTAGTTTGATAGCTTCAGACAAGCATATTATGCGCAAAGAATCTCGAAAAGAAAAAAATTTTTTTTCGAAGTTTGGAAACTTCGTTAGAATCACTTTTTTTCCGTTCTTATTTGAGATAACTTGTTCTCTTTCATTATACTAGTTTGATAGCCTTAGACAAGCATATTATGCGCAAAGAATCTCGAAAAGAAAAAAATTTTTTTTCGAAGTTTGGAAACTTCGTTAGAATCACTTTTTTTCCGTTCTTATTTAAGATTACTGGTTCTTTTTCATTATACTAGTTTGATAGCCTCAGACAAGCATATTATGCGCAAAGAATCTCGAAAAGAAAAAAAATTTTTTTCGAAGTTTGGAAACTTCCTTAGAATCACTTTTTTTCCATTCTTATTTGAGATAACTTGTTCTCTTTCATTATACTTGTTTGATAGCCTTAGACAAGCATATTATGCGCAAAGAATCTCGAAAAGAAAAAAATTTTTTTTCGATGTTTGGAAACTTCGTTAGAATCACTTTTTTTCCGTTCTTATTTAAGATAACTGGTTCTCTTTCATTACACTAGTTTGATAGCCTCAGTAAAGCATATTATGCACAAAGAATCGCGAAAAGAAAAAAAATTTTTTTCGAAGTTTGGAAACTTTCTTAGAATCACTTTTTTTCCGTTCTTATTTGATATAACTGGTTCTCTTTCATTATACTAGTTTCGTAGCCTCAGTAAAGCATATTATGCGCAAAGAATCTGGAAAAGAAAAAAAATTTTTTTCGAAGTTTGGAAACTTCATTAGAATCACTTTTTTTCCGTTCTTATTTGAGATAACTGGTTCTCTTTCATTATACTAGTTTTATAGCCTCAGAAAAGCATATTATGCACCAAGAATCTCGAAAAGAAAAAAATTTTTTTTCGAAGTTTGGACACTTCGTTTGAATCACTTTTTTTCCGTTCTTATTTGAGATAACTGGTTCTCTTTCATTATACTAGTTTGATAGCCTCAGTAAAGGATATTATGCACAAAGAATCGCGAAAAGAAAAAAAATTTTTTTCGAAGTTTGGAAACTTCATTAGAATCACTTTTTTACCGTTCTTATTTGAGATAACTGGTTCTCTTTCATTATACTAGTTTGATAGCCTCAGTAAAGCATATTATGCGCAAAGAATCTGGAAAAGAAAAAAAATTTTTTTCGAAGTTTGGAAACGTCGTTTGAATCACTTTTTTCCGTTCTTATTTGAGATTACTGGTTCTCTTTCATTATAGTAGTTTGATAGCCTCAGAAAAGCATATTATGCACAAAGAATCTGGAAAAGAAAAAAAATTTTTTTCGAAGTTTGGAAACTTCGTTTGAATCACTTTTTTTCCGTTCTTATTTGAGATAACTGGTTCTCTTTCATTATACTAGTTTGATAGCCTCAGAAAAGCATATTATGCGCAAAGAATCTCGAAAAGAAAAAAATTTTTTTTCGAAGTTTGGAAACTTCGTTTGAACCACTTTTTTTCCGTTCTTATTTGAGATAACTGGTTCTCTTTCATTATACTAGTTTGATACCCTCAGGAAAGCATATTATGCGCAAAGAATCTGGAAAAGAAAAAAAATTTTTTTCGAAGTTTGGAAACGTCGTTTGAATAACTTTTTTCCGTTCTTATTTGAGATTACTGGTTCTCTTTCATTATAGTAGTTTGATAGCCTCAGAAAAGCATAAGAATCTCGAAAAGAAAAAATTTTTTTTCCAAGTTTTGAAACGTCGTTTGAATCACTTTTTTCCGTTCTTATTTGAGATTACTGGTTCTCTTTCATTATACTAGTTTTATAGCCTCAGAAAAGCATATTATGCACCAAGAATCTCGAAAAGAAAAAAATTTTTTTTCGAAGTTTGGACACTTCGTTTGAATCACTTTTTTTCCGTTCTTATTTGAGATAACTGGTTCTCTTTCATTATGCTAGTTTGATAGCCTCAGTAAAGGATATTATGCACAAAGAATCGCGAAAAGAAAAAAAATTTTTTTCGAAGTTTGGAAACTTCATTAGAATCACTTTTTTACCGTTCTTATTTGAGATAACTGGTTCTCTTTCATTATACTAGTTTGATAGCCTCAGTAAAGCATATTATGCGCAAAGAATCTGGAAAAGAAAAAAAATTTTTTTCGAAGTTTGGAAACGTCGTTTGAATCACTTTTTTCCGTTCTTATTTGAGATTACTGGTTCTCTTTCATTATAGTAGTTTGATAGCCTCAGAAAAGCATATTATGCACAAAGAATCTCGAAAAGAAAAAAATTTTTTTTCGAAGTTTGGAAACGTCGTTTGAATCACTTTTTTCCGTTCTTATTTTAGATAACTGGTTTTCTTTCATTATACTAGTTTGATGGCCTCAGTAAAGCATATTATGCGCAAAGAATCTGGAAAAGAAAAAAAAATTTTTTCGAAGTTTGGAAACGTCGTTTGAATCACTTTTTTCCGTTCTTATTTGAGATTACTGGTTCTCTTTCATTATAGTAGTTTGATAGCCTCAGAAAAGCATATTATGCACAAAGAATCTCGAAAAGAAAAAAATTTTTTTTCGAAGTTTGGAAACGTCGTTTGAATCACTTTTTTCCGTTCTTATTTGAGATTACTGGTTCTCTTTCATTATACTAGTTTGATGGCCTCAGAAAAGCATATTATGCACAAAGAATCTCGAAAAGAAAAAAATTTTTTTTCGAAGTTTGGAAACTTCGTTTGAATCACTTTTTTTCCGTTTTTATTTGAGATAACTGGTTCTCTTTCATTACACTAGTTTGATAGCCTCAGTAAAGCATATTATGCACAAAGAATAGCGAAAAGAAAAAAAATTTTTTTCGAAGTTTGGAAACTTTCTTAGAATCACTTTTTTTCCGTTCTTATTTGAGACAACTGGTTCTCTTTCATTATACTAATTTGGTAGCCTCAGTAAAGCATATTATGCGCAAAGAATCTGGAAAACAAAAAAAATTTTTTTCGAAGTTTGGAAACTTCATTAGAATCACTTTTTTTCCGTTCTTATTTGAGATAACTGGTTCTCTTTCATTATACTAGTTTGGTAGCCTCAGTAAAGCATATTATGCCCAAAGAATCTGGAAAAGAAAAAAAATTTTTTTCGAAGTTTGGAAACTTCGTTTGAATCACTTTTTTTCCGTTCTTATTTGAGATAACTGGTTCTCTTTCATTATACTAGTTTGATAGCCTCAGACAAGCATATTATGCGCAAAGAATCTCGAAAAGAAAAAAATTTTTTTTCGAAGTTTGGAAACTTCGTTAGAATCACTTTTTTTCCGTTCTTATTTAAGATTACTGGTTCTCTTTCATTATACTAGTTTGATAGCTTCAGACAAGCATATTATGCGCAAAGAATCTCGAAAAGAAAAAAATTTTTTTTCGAAGTTTGGAAACTTCGTTAGAATCACTTTTTTTCCGTTCTTATTTGAGATAACTTGTTCTCTTTCATTATACTAGTTTGATAGCCTTAGACAAGCATATTATGCGCAAAGAATCTCGAAAAGAAAAAAATTTTTTTTCGAAGTTTGGAAACTTCGTTAGAATCACTTTTTTTCCGTTCTTATTTAAGATTACTGGTTCTTTTTCATTATACTAGTTTGATAGCCTCAGACAAGCATATTATGCGCAAAGAATCTCGAAAAGAAAAAAAATTTTTTTCGAAGTTTGGAAACTTCCTTAGAATCACTTTTTTTCCATTCTTATTTGAGATAACTTGTTCTCTTTCATTATACTTGTTTGATAGCCTTAGACAAGCATATTATGCGCAAAGAATCTCGAAAAGAAAAAAATTTTTTTTCGATGTTTGGAAACTTCGTTAGAATCACTTTTTTTCCGTTCTTATTTAAGATAACTGGTTCTCTTTCATTACACTAGTTTGATAGCCTCAGTAAAGCATATTATGCACAAAGAATCGCGAAAAGAAAAAAAATTTTTTTCGAAGTTTGGAAACTTTCTTAGAATCACTTTTTTTCCGTTCTTATTTGATATAACTGGTTCTCTTTCATTATACTAGTTTCGTAGCCTCAGTAAAGCATATTATGCGCAAAGAATCTGGAAAAGAAAAAAAATTTTTTTCGAAGTTTGGAAACTTCATTAGAATCACTTTTTTTCCGTTCTTATTTGAGATAACTGGTTCTCTTTCATTATACTAGTTTTATAGCCTCAGAAAAGCATATTATGCACCAAGAATCTCGAAAAGAAAAAAATTTTTTTTCGAAGTTTGGACACTTCGTTTGAATCACTTTTTTTCCGTTCTTATTTGAGATAACTGGTTCTCTTTCATTATACTAGTTTGATAGCCTCAGTAAAGGATATTATGCACAAAGAATCGCGAAAAGAAAAAAAATTTTTTTCGAAGTTTGGAAACTTCATTAGAATCACTTTTTTACCGTTCTTATTTGAGATAACTGGTTCTCTTTCATTATACTAGTTTGATAGCCTCAGTAAAGCATATTATGCGCAAAGAATCTGGAAAAGAAAAAAAATTTTTTTCGAAGTTTGGAAACGTCGTTTGAATCACTTTTTTCCGTTCTTATTTGAGATTACTGGTTCTCTTTCATTATAGTAGTTTGATAGCCTCAGAAAAGCATATTATGCACAAAGAATCTGGAAAAGAAAAAAAATTTTTTTCGAAGTTTGGAAACTTCGTTTGAATCACTTTTTTTCCGTTCTTATTTGAGATAACTGGTTCTCTTTCATTATACTAGTTTGATAGCCTCAGAAAAGCATATTATGCGCAAAGAATCTCGAAAAGAAAAAAATTTTTTTTCGAAGTTTGGAAACTTCGTTTGAACCACTTTTTTTCCGTTCTTATTTGAGATAACTGGTTCTCTTTCATTATACTAGTTTGATACCCTCAGGAAAGCATATTATGCGCAAAGAATCTGGAAAAGAAAAAAAATTTTTTTCGAAGTTTGGAAACGTCGTTTGAATAACTTTTTTCCGTTCTTATTTGAGATTACTGGTTCTCTTTCATTATAGTAGTTTGATAGCCTCAGAAAAGCATAAGAATCTCGAAAAGAAAAAAATTTTTTTTCCAAGTTTTGAAACGTCGTTTGAATCACTTTTTTCCGTTCTTATTTGAGATTACTGGTTCTCTTTCATTATACTAGTTTTATAGCCTCAGAAAAGCATATTATGCACCAAGAATCTCGAAAAGAAAAAAATTTTTTTTCGAAGTTTGGACACTTCGTTTGAATCACTTTTTTTCCGTTCTTATTTGAGATAACTGGTTCTCTTTCATTATGCTAGTTTGATAGCCTCAGTAAAGGATATTATGCACAAAGAATCGCGAAAAGAAAAAAAATTTTTTTCGAAGTTTGGAAACTTCATTAGAATCACTTTTTTACCGTTCTTATTTGAGATAACTGGTTCTCTTTCATTATACTAGTTTGATAGCCTCAGTAAAGCATATTATGCGCAAAGAATCTGGAAAAGAAAAAAAATTTTTTTCGAAGTTTGGAAACGTCGTTTGAATCACTTTTTTCCGTTCTTATTTGAGATTACTGGTTCTCTTTCATTATAGTAGTTTGATAGCCTCAGAAAAGCATATTATGCACAAAGAATCTCGAAAAGAAAAAAATTTTTTTTCGAAGTTTGGAAACGTCGTTTGAATCACTTTTTTCCGTTCTTATTTTAGATAACTGGTTTTCTTTCATTATACTAGTTTGATGGCCTCAGTAAAGCATATTATGCGCAAAGAATCTGGAAAAGAAAAAAAAATTTTTTCGAAGTTTGGAAACGTCGTTTGAATCACTTTTTTCCGTTCTTATTTGAGATTACTGGTTCTCTTTCATTATAGTAGTTTGATAGCCTCAGAAAAGCATATTATGCACAAAGAATCTCGAAAAGAAAAAAATTTTTTTTCGAAGTTTGGAAACGTCGTTTGAATCACTTTTTTCCGTTCTTATTTGAGATTACTGGTTCTCTTTCATTATACTAGTTTGATGGCCTCAGAAAAGCATATTATGCACAAAGAATCTCGAAAAGAAAAAAATTTTTTTTCGAAGTTTGGAAACTTCGTTTGAATCACTTTTTTTCCGTTCTTATTTGAGATAACTGGTTCTCTTTCATTACACTAGTTTGATAGCCTCAGTAAAGCATATTATGCACAAAGAATAGCGAAAAGAAAAAAAATTTTTTTCGAAGTTTGGAAACTTTCTTAGAATCACTTTTTTTCCGTTCTTATTTGAGACAACTGGTTCTCTTTCATTATACTAATTTGGTAGCCTCAGTAAAGCATATTATGCGCAAAGAATCTGGAAAACAAAAAAAATTTTTTTCGAAGTTTGGAAACTTCATTAGAATCACTTTTTTTCCGTTCTTATTTGAGATAACTGGTTCTCTTTCATTATACTAGTTTGGTAGCCTCAGTAAAGCATATTATGCCCAAAGAATCTGGAAAAGAAAAAAAATTTTTTTCGAAGTTTGGAAACTTCGTTTGAATCACTTTTTTTCCGTTCTTATTTGAGATAACTGGTTCTCTTTCATTATACTAGTTTGATAGCCTCAGACAAGCATATTATGCGCAAAGAATCTCGAAAAGAAAAAAATTTTTTTTCGAAGTTTGGAAACTTCGTTAGAATCACTTTTTTTCCGTTCTTATTTGAGATAACTGGTTCTCTTTCATTATACTAGTTTGATAGCCTTAGACAAGCATATTATGCGCAAAGAATCTCGAAAAGAAAAAAATTTTTTTTCGAAGTTTGGAAACTTCCTTAGAATCACTTTTTTTCCATTCCTATTTGAGATAACTTGTTCTCTTTCATTATACTAGTTTGATAGCCTTAGACAAGCATATTATGCGCAAAGAATCTCGAAAAGAAAAAAATTTTTTTTCGAAGTTTGGAAACTTCGTTAGAATCACTTTTTTTCCGTTCTTATTTAAGATAACTTGTTCTCTTTCATTATACTATTTGATAGCATTAGACAAGCATATTATGCGCAAAGAATCTTGAAAAGAAAAAAATTTTTTTTCGAAGTTTGGAAACTTCGTTAGAATCACTTTTATTCCGTTCTTATTTGAGATAACTGGTTCTCTTTCATTATACTAGTTTGATAGCTTCAGACAAGCATATTATGCGCAAAGAATCTCGAAAAGAAAAAATTTTTTTTCGAAGTTTGGAAACTTCGTTTGAATCACTTTTTTTCCGTTCTTATTTGAGATAACTGGTTCTCTTTCATTACACTAGTTTGATAGCCTCAGTAAAGCATATTATGCACAAAGAATCGCGAAAAGAAAAAAAATTTTTTTCGAAGTTTGGAAACTTTCTTAGAATCACTTTTTTTCCGTTCTTATTTGAGATAACTGGTTCTCTTTCATTATACTAGTTTGGTAGCCTCAGTAAAGCATATTATGCGCAAAGAATCTCGAAAAGAAAAAATTTTTTTTCGAAGTTTGGAAACTTCGTTTGAATCACTTTTTTTCCGTTCTTATTTGAGATAACTGGTTCTCTTTCATTACACTAGTTTGATAGCCTCAGTAAAGCATATTATGCACAAAGAATCGCGAAAAGAAAAAAAATTTTTTTCGAAGTTTGGAAACTTTCTTAGAATCACTTTTTTTCCGTTCTTATTTGAGATAACTGGTTCTCTTTCATTATACTAGTTTGGTAGCCTCAGTAAAGCATATTATGCGCAAAGAATCTGGAAAAGAAAAAAAATTTTTTTCGAAGTTTGGAAACTTCATTAGAATCACTTTTTTTCCGTTCTTATTTGAGATAACTGGTTCTCTTTCATTATACTAGTTTGGTAGCCTCAGTAAAGCATATTATGCCCAAAGAATCTGGAAAAGAAAAAAATTTTTTTTCGAAGTTTGGAAACTTCGTTAGAATCACTTTTTTCCCGTTCTTATTTGAGATAACTTGTTCTCTTTCATTATACTAGTTTGATAGCCTTAGACAAGCATATTATGCGCAAAGAATCTCGAAAAGAAAAAAATTTTTTTTGAAGTTTGGAAACTTCGTTAGAATCACTTTTTTTCCGTTCTTATTTGAGATAACTGGTTCTCTTACATTATACTAGTTTGATAGACTGAGACAAGCATATTATGCGCAAAGAATCTCGAAAAGAAAAAAATTTTTTTTCGAAGTTTGGAAACTTCGTTAGAATCACTTTTTTTCCGTTCTTATTTGACATAACTGGTTCTCTTTCATTATACTAGTTTGATAGCCTCAGACAAGCATATTATGCGCAAAGAATCTCGAAAAGAAAAAAATTTTTTTTCGAAGTTTGGAAACTTCGTTAGAATCACTTTTTTTCCGTTCTTATTTGAGATAACTGGTTCTCTTTCATTATACTAGTTTGATAGCCTCAGACAAGCATATTATGCGCAAAGAATCTCGAAAAAAAAAAAAATTTTTTTCGAAGTTTGGAAACTTCCTTAGAATCACTTTCTTTCCATTCTTATTTGAGGTAACTTGTTCTCTTTCATTATACTTGTTTGATAGCCTTAGACAAGCATATTATGCGCAAAGAATCTCGAAAAGAAAAAAATTTTTTTTCGAAGTTTGGAAACTTCGTTAGAATCACTTTTTTTCCGTTCTTATTTGAGATAACTTGTTCTCTTTCATTATACTAGTTTGATAGCCTTAGACAAGCATATTATGCGCAAAGAATTTCGAAAAGAAAAAAATTTTTTTTCGAAGTTTGGAAACTTCGTTAGAATCACTTTTTTTCCGTTCTTATTTAAGATTACTGGTTCTCTTTCATTATACTAGTTTGATAGCCTCAGACAAGCATATTATGCGCAAAGAATCTCGAAAAGAAAAAAATTTTTTTTCGAAGTTTGGAAACTTCCTTAGAATCACTTTTTTTCCATTCTTATTTGAGATAACTTGTTCTCTTTCATTATACTAGTTTGATACCCTTAGACAAGCATATTATGCGCAAAGAATCTCGAAAAGAAAAAAATTTTTTTTCGAAGTTTGGAAACTTCGTTAGAATCACTTTTTTTCCGTTCTTATTTCAGATAACTTGTTCTCTTTCATTATACTAGTTTGATAGCCTTAGACAAGCATATTATTCGCAAAGAATCTCGAAAAGAAAAAAAATTTTTTTCGAAGTTTGGAAACTTCGTTAGAATCACTTTTTTTCCGTTCTTATTTGAGATAACTGGTTCTCTTTCATTATACTAGTTTGATAGCCACAGACAAGCATATTATGCGCATAGAATCTCGAAAAGAAAAAAATTTTTTTTCGAAGTTTGGAAACTTCGTTAGAATCACTTTTTTTCCGTTCTTATTTGAGATAACTTGTTCTCTTTCATTATACTAGTTTGATAGCCTTAGACAAGCATATTATGCGCAAAGAATTTCGAAAAGAAAAAAATTTTTTTTCGAAGTTTGGACACTTCGTTTGAATCACTTTTTTTCCGTTCTTATTTGAGATAACTGGTTCTCTTTCATTATACTAGTTTGATAGCCTCAGTAAAGGATATTATGCACAAAGAATCGCGAAAAGAAAAAAAATTTTTTTCGAAGTTTGGAAACTTCATTAGAATCACTTTTTTACCGTTCTTATTTGAGATAACTGGTTCTCTTTCATTATACTAGTTTGATAGCCTCAGTAAAGCATATTATGCGCAAGAATCTGGAAAAGAAAAAAAATTTTTTTCGAAGTTTGGAAACGTCGTTTGAATCACTTTTTTCCGTTCTTATTTGAGATTACTGGTTCTCTTTCATTATAGTAATTTGATAGCCTCAGAAAAGCATATTATGCACAAAGAATCTCGAAAAGAAAAAAATTTTTTTTCGAAGTTTGGAAACGTCGTTTGAATCACTTTTTTCCGTTCTTATTTTAGATAACTGGTTCTCTTTCATTATACTAGTTTGATGGCCTCAGTAAAGCATATTATGCGCAAAGAATCTGGAAAAGAAAAAAAATTTTTTTCGAAGTTTGGAAACGTCGTTTGAATCACTTTTTTCCGTTCTTATTTGAGATTACTGGTTCTCTTTCATTATAGTAGTTTGATAGCCTCAGAAAAGCATATTATGCACAAAGAATCTCGAAAAGAAAAAAATTTTTTTTCGAAGTTTGGAAACGTCGTTTGAATCACTTTTTTCCGTTCTTATTTGAGATTACTGGTTCTCTTTCATTATACTAGTTTGATAGCCTCAGAAAAGCATATTATGCACAAAGAATCTCGAAAAGAAAAAAATTTTTTTTCGAAGTTTGGAAACTTCGTTTGAATCACTTTTTTTCCGTTCTTATTTGAGATAACTGGTTCTCTTTCATTACACTAGTTTGATAGCCTCAGTAAAGCATATTATGCACAAAGAATCGCGAAAAGAAAAAAAATTTTTTTCGAAGTTTGGAAACTTTCTTAGAATCACTTTTTTTCCGTTCTTATTTGAGATAACTGGTTCTCTTTCATTATACTAGTTTGGTAGCCTCAGTAAAGCATATTATGCGCAAAGAATCTGGAAAAGAAAAAAAATTTTTTTCGAAGTTTGGAAACTTCATTAGAATCACTTTTTTTCCGTTCTTATTTGAGATAACTGGTTCTCTTTCATTATACTAGTTTGGTAGCCTCAGTAAAGCATATTATGCCCAAAGAATCTGGAAAAGAAAAAAAATTTTTTTCGAATTTTGGAAATTTCGTTTGAATCACTTTTTTTCCGTTCTTATTTGAGATAACTGGTTCTCTTTCATTATACTAGTTTGATAGCCTCAGAAAAGCATATTATGCGCAAAGAATCTCGAAAAGAAAAAAAATTTTTTTCGAAGTTTGAGAACTTCGTTTGAATCACTTTTTTTCCCTTCTTATTTGAGATAACTGGTTCTCTTTCATTATACTAGTTTGATAGCCTCAATAAAGCATATTATGCCAAAAGAATCTCGAAAAGAAAAAAAATTTTTTTCGAAGTTTAGAAACTTCATTAGAATCACTTTTTTTCCGTTCTTATTTGAGATAACTGGTTCTCTTTCATTATACTAGTTTGATAGCCTCAGTAAAGCATATTATGCACAAAGAATCGCGAAAAGAAAAAAAATTTTTTTCGAAGTTTGGAAACTTCGTTTGAATCACTTTTTTTCCGTTCTTATTTGAGATAACTTGTTCTCTTTCATTATACTAGTTTGATAGCCTTAGACAAGCATATTATGCGCAAAGAATCTCGAAAAGAAAAAAATTTTTTTTCGAAGTTTGGAAACTTCGTTAGAATCACTTTTTTTCCGTTCTTATTTGAGATAACTGGTTCTCTTTCATTATACTAGTTTGATAGCCTCAGAAAAACATATTATGCGCAAAGAATCTAGAAAAGAAAAAAATTTTTTTTCGAAGATTGGAAACCTCGTTAGAATCACTTTTTTTCCGTTCTTATTTGAGATAACTGGTTCTCTTTCATTATACTAGTTTGATAGCCTTAGACAAGCATATTATGCGCAAAGAATCTCGAAAAGAAAAAAATTTTTTTTCGAAGTTTGGAAACTTCCTTAGAATCACTTTTTTTCCATTCCTATTTGAGATAACTTGTTCTCTTTCATTATACTAGTTTGATAGCCTTAGACAAGCATATTATGCGCAAAGAATCTCGAAAAGAAAAAAATTTTTTTTCGAAGTTTGGAAACTTCGTTAGAATCACTTTTTTTCCGTTCTTATTTAAGATAACTTGTTCTCTTTCATTATACTATTTGATAGCCTTAGACAAGCATATTATGCGCAAAGAATCTCGAAAAGAAAAAAATTTTTTTTCGAAGTTTGGAAACTTCGTTAGAATCACTTTTTTTCCGTTCTTATTTGAGATAACTGGTTCTCTTTCATTATACTAGTTTGATAGCCTCAGACAAGCATATTATGCGCAAAGAATCTCGAAAAGAAAAAATTTTTTTCGAAGTTTGGAAACTTCCTTAGAATCACTTTTTTTCCATTCTTATTTGAGATAACTTGTTCTCTTTCATTATACTTGTTTGATAGCCTTAGACAAGCATATTATGCGCAAAGAATCTCGAAAAGAAAAAAATTTTTTTTCGAAGTTTGGAAACTTCGTTAGAATCACTTTTTTTCCGTTCTTATTTAAGATTACTGGTTCTCTTTCATTATACTAGTTTGATAGCTTCAGACAAGCATATTATGCGCAAAGAATCTCGAAAAGAAAAAAATTTTTTTTCGAAGTTTGGAAACTTCGTTAGAATCACTTTTTTTCCGTTCTTATTTGAGATAACTTGTTCTCTTTCATTATACTAGTTTGATAGCCTTAGACAAGCATATTATGCGCAAAGAATCTCGAAAAGAAAAAAATTTTTTTTCGAAGTTTGGAAACTTCGTTAGAATCACTTTTTTTCCGTTCTTATTTAAGATTACTGGTTCTTTTTCATTATACTAGTTTGATAGCCTCAGACAAGCATATTATGCGCAAAGAATCTCGAAAAGAAAAAAAATTTTTTTCGAAGTTTGGAAACTTCCTTAGAATCACTTTTTTTCCATTCTTATTTGAGATAACTTGTTCTCTTTCATTATACTTGTTTGATAGCCTTAGACAAGCATATTATGCGCAAAGAATCTCGAAAAGAAAAAAATTTTTTTTCGATGTTTGGAAACTTCGTTAGAATCACTTTTTTTCCGTTCTTATTTAAGATAACTGGTTCTCTTTCATTACACTAGTTTGATAGCCTCAGTAAAGCATATTATGCACAAAGAATCGCGAAAAGAAAAAAAATTTTTTTCGAAGTTTGGAAACTTTCTTAGAATCACTTTTTTTCCGTTCTTATTTGATATAACTGGTTCTCTTTCATTATACTAGTTTCGTAGCCTCAGTAAAGCATATTATGCGCAAAGAATCTGGAAAAGAAAAAAAATTTTTTTCGAAGTTTGGAAACTTCATTAGAATCACTTTTTTTCCGTTCTTATTTGAGATAACTGGTTCTCTTTCATTATACTAGTTTTATAGCCTCAGAAAAGCATATTATGCACCAAGAATCTCGAAAAGAAAAAAATTTTTTTTCGAAGTTTGGACACTTCGTTTGAATCACTTTTTTTCCGTTCTTATTTGAGATAACTGGTTCTCTTTCATTATACTAGTTTGATAGCCTCAGTAAAGGATATTATGCACAAAGAATCGCGAAAAGAAAAAAAATTTTTTTCGAAGTTTGGAAACTTCATTAGAATCACTTTTTTACCGTTCTTATTTGAGATAACTGGTTCTCTTTCATTATACTAGTTTGATAGCCTCAGTAAAGCATATTATGCGCAAAGAATCTGGAAAAGAAAAAAAATTTTTTTCGAAGTTTGGAAACGTCGTTTGAATCACTTTTTTCCGTTCTTATTTGAGATTACTGGTTCTCTTTCATTATAGTAGTTTGATAGCCTCAGAAAAGCATATTATGCACAAAGAATCTGGAAAAGAAAAAAAATTTTTTTCGAAGTTTGGAAACTTCGTTTGAATCACTTTTTTTCCGTTCTTATTTGAGATAACTGGTTCTCTTTCATTATACTAGTTTGATAGCCTCAGAAAAGCATATTATGCGCAAAGAATCTCGAAAAGAAAAAAATTTTTTTTCGAAGTTTGGAAACTTCGTTTGAACCACTTTTTTTCCGTTCTTATTTGAGATAACTGGTTCTCTTTCATTATACTAGTTTGATACCCTCAGGAAAGCATATTATGCGCAAAGAATCTGGAAAAGAAAAAAAATTTTTTTCGAAGTTTGGAAACGTCGTTTGAATAACTTTTTTCCGTTCTTATTTGAGATTACTGGTTCTCTTTCATTATAGTAGTTTGATAGCCTCAGAAAAGCATAAGAATCTCGTAAAGAAAAAAATTTTTTTTCCAAGTTTTGAAACGTCGTTTGAATCACTTTTTTCCGTTCTTATTTGAGATTACTGGTTCTCTTTCATTATACTAGTTTTATAGCCTCAGAAAAGCATATTATGCACCAAGAATCTCGAAAAGAAAAAAATTTTTTTTCGAAGTTTGGACACTTCGTTTGAATCACTTTTTTTCCGTTCTTATTTGAGATAACTGGTTCTCTTTCATTATGCTAGTTTGATAGCCTCAGTAAAGGATATTATGCACAAAGAATCGCGAAAAGAAAAAAAATTTTTTTCGAAGTTTGGAAACTTCATTAGAATCACTTTTTTACCGTTCTTATTTGAGATAACTGGTTCTCTTTCATTATACTAGTTTGATAGCCTCAGTAAAGCATATTATGCGCAAAGAATCTGGAAAAGAAAAAAAATTTTTTTCGAAGTTTGGAAACGTCGTTTGAATCACTTTTTTCCGTTCTTATTTGAGATTACTGGTTCTCTTTCATTATAGTAGTTTGATAGCCTCAGAAAAGCATATTATGCACAAAGAATCTCGAAAAGAAAAAAATTTTTTTTCGAAGTTTGGAAACGTCGTTTGAATCACTTTTTTCCGTTCTTATTTTAGATAACTGGTTCTCTTTCATTATACTAGTTTGATGGCCTCAGTAAAGCATATTATGCGCAAAGAATGTGGAAAAGAAAAAAAAATTTTTTCGAAGTTTGGAAACGTCGTTTGAATCACTTTTTTCCGTTCTTATTTGAGATTACTGGTTCTCTTTCATTATAGTAGTTTGATAGCCTCAGAAAAGCATATTATGCACAAAGAATCTCGAAAAGAAAAAAATTTTTTTTCGAAGTTTGGAAACGTCGTTTGAATCACTTTTTTCCGTTCTTATTTGAGATTACTGGTTCTCTTTCATTATACTAGTTTGATGGCCTCAGAAAAGCATATTATGCACAAAGAATCTCGAAAAGAAAAAAATTTTTTTTCGAAGTTTGGAAACTTCGTTTGAATCACTTTTTTTCCGTTCTTATTTGAGATAACTGGTTCTCTTTCATTACACTAGTTTGATAGCCTCAGTAAAGCATATTATGCACAAAGAATCGCGAAAAGAAAAAAAATTTTTTTCGAAGTTTGGAAACTTTCTTAGAATCACTTTTTTTCCGTTCTTATTTGAGACAACTGGTTCTCTTTCATTATACTAGTTTGGTAGCCTCAGTAAAGCATATTATGCGCAAAGAATCTGGAAAACAAAAAAAATTTTTTTCGAAGTTTGGAAACTTCGTTAGAATCACTTTTTTTCCGTTCTTATTTGAGATAACTTGTTCTCTTTCATTATACTAGTTTGATAGCCTTAGACAAGCATATTATGCGCAAAGAATTTCGAAAAGAAAAAAATTTTTTTTCGAAGTTTGGAAACTTCGTTAGAATCACTTTTTTTCCGTTCTTATTTAAGATTACTCGTTCTCTTTCATTATACTAGTTTGATAGCCTCAGACAAGCATATTATGCGCAAAGAATCTCGAAAAGAAAAAAATTTTTTTTCGAAGTTTGGAAACTTCCTTAGAATCACTTTTTTTCCATTCTTATTTGAGATAACTTGTTCTCTTTCATTATACTAGTTTGATACCCTTAGACAAGCATATTATGCGCAAAGAATCTCGAAAAGAAAAAAATTTTTTTTCGAAGTTTGGAAACTTCGTTAGAATCACTTTTTTTCCGTTCTTATTTCAGATAACTTGTTCTCTTTCATTATACTAGTTTGATAGCCTTAGACAAGCATATTATTCGCAAAGAATCTCGAAAAGAAAAAAAATTTTTTTCGAACTTTGGAAACTTCGTTAGAATCACTTTTTTTCCGTTCTTATTTGAGATAACTGGTTCTCTTTCATTATACTAGTTTGATAGCCACAGACAAGCATATTATGCGCAAAGAATCTCGAAAAGAAAAAAATTTTTTTTCGAAGTTTGGAAACTTCGTTAGAATCACTTTTTTTCCGTTCTTATTTGAGATAACTTGTTCTCTTTCATTATACTAGTTTGATAGCCTTAGACAAGCATATTATGCGCAAAGAATTTCGAAAAGAAAAAAATTTCTTTTCGAAGTTTGGACACTTCGTTTGAATCACTTTTTTTCCGTTCTTATTTGAGATAACTGGTTCTCTTTCATTATACTAGTTTGATAGCCTCAGTAAAGGATATTATGCACAAAGAATCGCGAAAAGAAAAAAAATTTTTTTCGAAGTTTGGAAACTTCATTAGAATCACTTTTTTACCGTTCTTATTTGAGATAACTGGTTCTCTTTCATTATACTAGTTTGATAGCCTCAGTAAAGCATATTATGCGCAAGAATCTGGAAAAGAAAAAAAATTTTTTTCGAAGTTTGGAAACGTCGTTTGAATCACTTTTTTCCGTTCTTATTTGAGATTACTGGTTCTCTTTCATTATAGTAATTTGATAGCCTCAGAAAAGCATATTATGCACAAAGAATCTCGAAAAGAAAAAAATTTTTTTTCGAAGTTTGGAAACGTCGTTTGAATCACTTTTTTCCGTTCTTATTTTAGATAACTGGTTCTCTTTCATTATACTAGTTTGATGGCCTCAGTAAAGCATATTATGCGCAAAGAATCTGGAAAAGAAAAAAAATTTTTTTCGAAGTTTGGAAACGTCGTTTGAATCACTTTTTTCCGTTCTTATTTGAGATTACTGGTTCTCTTTCATTATAGTAGTTTGATAGCCTCAGAAAAGCATATTATGCACAAAGAATCTCGAAAAGAAAAAAATTTTTTTTCGAAGTTTGGAAACGTCGTTTGAATCACTTTTTTCCGTTCTTATTTGAGATTACTGGTTCTCTTTCATTATACTAGTTTGATAGCCTCAGAAAAGCATATTATGCACAAAGAATCTCGAAAAGAAAAAAATTTTTTTTCGAAGTTTGGAAACTTCGTTTGAATCACTTTTTTTCCGTTCTTATTTGAGATAACTGGTTCTCTTTCATTACACTAGTTTGATAGCCTCAGTAAAGCATATTATGCACAAAGAATCGCGAAAAGAAAAAAAATTTTTTCGAAGTTTGGAAACTTTCTTAGAATCACTTTTTTTCCGTTCTTATTTGAGATAACTGGTTCTCTTTCATTATACTAGTTTGGTAGCCTCAGTAAAGCATATTATGCGCAAAGAATCTGGAAAAGAAAAAAAATTTTTTTCGAAGTTTGGAAACTTCATTAGAATCACTTTTTTTCCGTTCTTATTTGAGATAACTGGTTCTCTTTCATTATACTAGTTTGGTAGCCTCAGTAAAGCATATTATGCCCAAAGAATCTGGAAAAGAAAAAAAATTTTTTTCGAATTTTGGAAATTTCGTTTGAATCACTTTTTTTCCGTTCTTATTTGAGATAACTGGTTCTCTTTCATTATACTAGTTTGATAGCCTCAGAAAAGCATATTATGCGCAAAGAATCTCGAAAAGAAAAAAAATTTTTTTCGAAGTTTGAGAACTTCGTTTGAATCACTTTTTTTCCCTTCTTATTTGAGATAACTGGTTCTCTTTCATTATACTAGTTTGATAGCCTCAATAAAGCATATTATGCCAAAAGAATCTCGAAAAGAAAAAAAATTTTTTTCGAAGTTTAGAAACTTCATTAGAATCACTTTTTTTCCGTTCTTATTTGAGATAACTGGTTCTCTTTCATTATACTAGTTTGATAGCCTCAGTAAAGCATATTATGCACAAAGAATCGCGAAAAGAAAAAAAATTTTTTTCGAAGTTTGGAAACTTCGTTTGAATCACTTTTTTTCCGTTCTTATTTGAGATAACTTGTTCTCTTTCATTATACTAGTTTGATAGCCTTAGACAAGCATATTATGCGCAAAGAATCTCGAAAAGAAAAAAATTTTTTTTCGAAGCTTGGAAACTTCGTTAGAATCACTTTTTTTCCGTTCTTATTTGAGATAACTGGTTCTCTTTCATTATACTAGTTTGATAGCCTCAGAAAAACATATTATGCGCAAAGAATCTAGAAAAGAAAAAAATTTTTTTTCGAAGATTGGAAACCTCGTTAGAATCACTTTTTTTCCGTTCTTATTTGAGATAACTGGTTCTCTTTCATTATACTAGTTTGATAGCCTTAGACAAGCATATTATGCGCAAAGAATCTCGAAAAGAAAAAAATTTTTTTTCGAAGTTTGGAAACTTCCTTAGAATCACTTTTTTTCCATTCCTATTTGAGATAACTTGTTCTCTTTCATTATACTAATTTGATAGCCTTAGACAAGCATATTATGCGCAAAGAATCTCGAAAAGAAAAAAAATTTTTTTCGAAGTTTGGAAACTTCGTTAGAATCACTTTTTTTCCGTTCTTATTTAAGATAACTTGTTCTCTTTCATTATACTATTTGATAGCCTTAGACAAGCATATTATGCGCAAAGAATCTCGAAAAGAAAAAAATTTTTTTTCGAAGTTTGGAAACTTCGTTAGAATCACTTTTTTTCCGTTCTTATTTGAGATAACTGGTTCTCTTTCATTATACTAGTTTGATAGCCTCAGACAAGCATATTATGCGCAAAGAATCTCGAAAAGAAAAAATTTTTTTCGAAGTTTGGAAACTTCCTTAGAATCACTTTTTTTCCATTCTTATTTGAGATAACTTGTTCTCTTTCATTATACTTGTTTGATAGCCTTAGACAAGCATATTATGCGCAAAGAATCTCGAAAAGAAAAAAATTTTTTTTCGAAGTTTGGAAACTTCGTTAGAATCACTTTTTTTCCGTTCTTATTTAAGATTACTGGTTCTCTTTCATTATACTAGTTTGATAGCTTCAGACAAGCATATTATGCGCAAAGAATCTCGAAAAGAAAAAAATTTTTTTTCGAAGTTTGGAAACTTCGTTAGAATCACTTTTTTTCCGTTCTTATTTGAGATAACTTGTTCTCTTTCATTATACTAGTTTGATAGCCTTAGACAAGCATATTATGCGCAAAGAATCTCGAAAAGAAAAAAATTTTTTTTCGAAGTTTGGAAACTTCGTTAGAATCACTTTTTTTCCGTTCTTATTTAAGATTACTGGTTCTTTTTCATTATACTAGTTTGATAGCCTCAGACAAGCATATTATGCGCAAAGAATCTCGAAAAGAAAAAAAATTTTTTTCGAAGTTTGGAAACTTCCTTAGAATCACTTTTTTTCCATTCTTATTTGAGATAACTTGTTCTCTTTCATTATACTTGTTTGATAGCCTTAGACAAGCATATTATGCGCAAAGAATCTCGAAAAGAAAAAAATTTTTTTTCGATGTTTGGAAACTTCGTTAGAATCACTTTTTTTCCGTTCTTATTTAAGATAACTGGTTCTCTTTCATTACACTAGTTTGATAGCCTCAGTAAAGCATATTATGGACAAAGAATCGCGAAAAGAAAAAAAATTTTTTTCGAAGTTTGGAAACTTTCTTAGAATCACTTTTTTTCCGTTCTTATTTGATATAACTGGTTCTCTTTCATTATACTAGTTTCGTAGCCTCAGTAAAGCATATTATGCGCAAAGAATCTGGAAAAGAAAAAAAATTTTTTTCGAAGTTTGGAAACTTCATTAGAATCACTTTTTTTCCGTTCTTATTTGAGATAACTGGTTCTCTTTCATTATACTAGTTTTATAGCCTCAGAAAAGCATATTATGCACCAAGAATCTCGAAAAGAAAAAAATTTTTTTTCGAAGTTTGGACACTTCGTTTGAATCACTTTTTTTCCGTTCTTATTTGAGATAACTGGTTCTCTTTCATTATACTAGTTTGATAGCCTCAGTAAAGGATATTATGCACAAAGAATCGCGAAAAGAAAAAAAATTTTTTTCGAAGTTTGGAAACTTCATTAGAATCACTTTTTTACCGTTCTTATTTGAGATAACTGGTTCTCTTTCATTATACTAGTTTGATAGCCTCAGTAAAGCATATTATGCGCAAAGAATCTGGAAAAGAAAAAAAATTTTTTTCGAAGTTTGGAAACGTCGTTTGAATCACTTTTTTCCGTTCTTATTTGAGATTACTGGTTCTCTTTCATTATAGTAGTTTGATAGCCTCAGAAAAGCATATTATGCACAAAGAATCTGGAAAAGAAAAAAAATTTTTTTCGAAGTTTGGAAACTTCGTTTGAATCACTTTTTTTCCGTTCTTATTTGAGATAACTGGTTCTCTTTCATTATACTAGTTTGATAGCCTCAGAAAAGCATATTATGCGCAAAGAATCTCGAAAAGAAAAAAATTTTTTTTCGAAGTTTGGAAACTTCGTTTGAACCACTTTTTTTCCGTTCTTATTTGAGATAACTGGTTCTCTTTCATTATACTAGTTTGATACCCTCAGGAAAGCATATTATGCGCAAAGAATCTGGAAAAGAAAAAAAATTTTTTTCGAAGTTTGGAAACGTCGTTTGAATAACTTTTTTCCGTTCTTATTTGAGATTACTGGTTCTCTTTCATTATAGTAGTTTGATAGCCTCAGAAAAGCATAAGAATCTCGTAAAGAAAAAAATTTTTTTTCCAAGTTTTGAAACGTCGTTTGAATCACTTTTTTCCGTTCTTATTTGAGATTACTGGTTCTCTTTCATTATACTAGTTTTATAGACTCAGAAAAGCATATTATGCACCAAGAATCTCGAAAAGAAAAAAATTTTTTTTCGAAGTTTGGACACTTCGTTTGAATCACTTTTTTTCTGTTCTTATTTGAGATAACTGGTTCTCTTTCATTATGCTAGTTTGATAGCCTCAGTAAAGGATATTATGCACAAAGAATCGCGAAAAGAAAAAAAATTTTTTTCGAAGTTTGGAAACTTCATTAGAATCACTTTTTTACCGTTCTTATTTGAGATAACTGGTTCTCTTTCATTATACTAGTTTGATAGCCTCAGTAAAGCATATTATGCGCAAAGAATCTGGAAAAGAAAAAAAATTTTTTTCGAAGTTTGGAAACGTCGTTTGAATCACTTTTTTCCGTTCTTATTTGAGATTACTGGTTCTCTTTCATTATAGTAGTTTGATAGCCTCAGAAAAGCATATTATGCACAAAGAATCTCGAAAAGAAAAAAATTTTTTTTCGAAGTTTGGAAACGTCGTTTGAATCACTTTTTTCCGTTCTTATTTTAGATAACTGGTTCTCTTTCATTATACTAGTTTGATGGCCTCAGTAAAGCATATTATGCGCAAAGAATCTGGAAAAGAAAAAAAAATTTTTTCGAAGTTTGGAAACGTCGTTTGAATCACTTTTTTCCGTTCTCATTTGAGATTACTGGTTCTCTTTCATTATAGTAGTTTGATAGCCTCAGAAAAGCATATTATGCACAAAGAATCTCGAAAAGAAAAAAATTTTTTTTCGAAGTTTGGAAACGTCGTTTGAATCACTTTTTTCCGTTCTTATTTGAGATTACTGGTTCTCTTTCATTATACTAGTTTGATGGCCTCAGAAAAGCATATTATGCACAAAGAATCTCGAAAAGAAAAAAATTTTTTTTCGAAGTTTGGAAACTTCGTTTGAATCACTTTTTTTCCGTTCTTATTTGAGATAACTGGTTCTCTTTCATTACACTAGTTTGATAGCCTCAGTAAAGCATATTATGCACAAAGAATCGCGAAAAGAAAAAAAATTTTTTTCGAAGTTTGGAAACTTTCTTAGAATCACTTTTTTTCCGTTCTTATTTGAGACAACTGGTTCTCTTTCATTATACTAGTTTGGTAGCCTCAGTAAAGCATATTATGCGCAAAGAATCTGGAAAACAAAAAAAATTTTTTTCGAAGTTTGGAAACTTCATTAGAATCACTTTTTTTCCGTTCTTATTTGAGATAACTGGTTCTCTTTCATTATACTAGTTTGGTAGCCTCAGTAAAGCATATTATGCCCAAAGAATCTGGAAAAGAAAAAAAATTTTTTTCGAAGTTTGGAAACTTCGTTTGAATCACTTTTTTTCCGTTCTTATTTGAGATAACTGGTTCTCTTTCATTATACTAGTTTGATAGCCTCAGACAAGCATATTATGCGCAAAGAATCTCGAAAAGAAAAAAATTTTTTTTCGAAGTTTGGAAACTTCGTTAGAATCACTTTTTTTCCGTTCTTATTTGAGATAACTGGTTCTCTTTCATTATACTAGTTTGATAGCCTTAGACAAGCATATTATGCGCAAAGAATCTCGAAAAGAAAAAAATTTTTTTTCGAAGTTTGGAAACTTCCTTAGAATCACTTTTTTTCCATTCCTATTTGAGATAAATTGTTCTCTTTCATTATACTAGTTTGATAGCCTTAGACAAGCATATTATGCGCAAAGAATCTCGAAAAGAAAAAAATTTTTTTTCGAAGTTTGGAAACTTCGTTAGAATCACTTTTTTTCCGTTCTTATTTAAGATAACTTGTTCTCTTTCATTATACTATTTGATAGCCTTAGACAAGCATATTATGCGCAAAGAATCTTGAAAAGAAAAAAATTTTTTTTCGAAGTTTGGAAACTTCGTTAGAATCACTTTTATTCCGTTCTTATTTGAGATAACTGGTTCTCTTTCATTATACTAGTTTGATAGCTTCAGACAAGCATATTATGCGCAAAGAATCTCGAAAAGAAAAAATTTTTTTTCGAAGTTTGGAAACTTCGTTTGAATCACTTTTTTTCCGTTCTTATTTGAGATAACTGGTTCTCTTTCATTACACTAGTTTGATAGCCTCAGTAAAGCATATTATGCACAAAGAATCGCGAAAAGAAAAAAAATTTTTTTCGAAGTTTGGAAACTTTCTTAGAATCACTTTTTTTCCGTTCTTATTTGAGATAACTGGTTCTCTTTCATTATACTAGTTTGGTAGCCTCAGTAAAGCATATTATGCGCAAAGAATCTGGAAAAGAAAAAAAATTTTTTTCGAAGTTTAGAAACTTCATTAGAATCACTTTTTTTCCGTTCTTATTTGAGATAACTGGTTCTCTTTCATTATACTAGTTTGGTAGCCTCAGTAAAGCATATTATGCCCAAAGAATCTGGAAAAGAAAAAAAATTTTTTTCGAAGTTTGGAAACTTCGTTTGAATCACTTTTTTTCCGTTCTTATTTGAGATAACTGGTTCTCTTTCATTATACTAGTTTGATAGCCTCAGAAAAGCATATTATGCGCAAAGAATCTCGAAAAGAAAAAAAATTTTTTTCGAAGTTTGGATACTTCGTTTGAATCACTTTTTTTCCGTTCTTATTTGAGATAACTTGTTCTCTTTCATTATACTAGTTTGATAGCCTTAGACAAGCATATTATGCGCAAAGAATCTCGAAAAGAAAAAAATTTTTTTTCGAAGTTTGGAAACTTCGTTAGAATCACTTTTTTTCCGTTCTTATTTGAGATAACTGGTTCTCTTTCATTATACTAGTTTGATAGCCTCAGAAAAACATAGGTATGCGCAAAGAATCTCGAAAAGAAAAAAATTTTTTTTCGAAGTTTGGAAACTTCGTTAGAATCACTTTTTTTCCGTTCTTATTTGAGATAACTGGTTATATTATACTAGTTTATTAGCCTCAGACAAGCATATTATGCGCAAAGAATCTCGAAAAGAAAAAAATTTTTTTTCGTAGTTTGGAAACTTCGTTAGAATCACTTTTTTTCCGTTCTTATTTGAGATAACTGGTTCTCTTTCATTATACTAGTTTGATAGCCTTAGACAAGCATATTATGCGCAAAGAATCTCGAAAAGAAAAAAATTTTTTTTCGAAGTTTGGAAACTTCCTTAGAATCACTTTTTTTCCATTCCTATTTGAGATAACTTGTTCTCTTTCATTATACTAGTTTGATAGCCTTAGACAAGCATATTATGCGATAAGAATCTCGAAAAGAAAAAAATTTTTTTTCGAAGTTTGGAAACTTCGTTAGAATCACTTTTTTTCCGTTCTTATTTAAGATAACTTGTTCTCTTTTATTATACTATTTGATAGCCTTAGACAAGCATATTATGCGCAAAGAATCTCGAAAAGAAAAAAATTTTTTTTCGAAGTTTGGAAACTTCGTTAGAATCACTTTTATTCCGTTCTTATTTGAGATAACTGGTTCTCTTTCATTATACTAGTTTGATAGCTTCAGACAAGCATATTATGCGCAAAGAATCTCGAAAAGAAAAAATTTTTTTTCGAAGTTTGGAAACTTCGTAAGAATCACTTTTTTTCCGTTCTTATTTGAGATAACTTGTTCTCTTTCATTATACTAGTTTGATAGCCTTAGACAAGCATATTATGCGCAAAGAATCTCGAAAAGAAAAAAATTTTTTTTCGAAGTTTGGAAACTTCGTTAGAATCACTTTTTTTCCGTTCTTATTTAAGATTACTGGTTCTTTTTCATTATACTAGTTTGATATCCTCAGACAAGCATATTATGCGCAAAGAATCTCGAAAAGAAAAAAAATTTTTTTCGAAGTTTGGAAACTTCCTTAGAATCACTTTTTTTCCATTCTTATTTGAGATAACTTGTTCTCTTTCATTATACTTGTTTGATAGCCTTAGACAAGCATATTATGCGCAAAGAATCTCGAAAAGAAAAAAATTTTTTTTCGAAGTTTGGAAACTTCGTTAGAATCACTTTTTTTCCGTTCTTATTTAAGATTACTGGTTCTCTTTCATTATACTAGTTTGATAGCCTCAGACAAGCATATTATGCGCAAAGAATCTCGAAAAGAAAAAAATTTTTTTTCGAAGTTTGCTAAATTCGTTAGAATCACTTTTTTTCCGTTCTTATTTGAGATAACATGTTCTCTTTCATTATACTAGTTTGATAGTCTTAGACAAGCATATTATGCGCAAAGAATCTCGAAAAGAACAAAATTTTTTTTCGAAGTTTGGAAACTTCGTTAGAATCACTTTTTTTCCGTTCTTATTTAAGATTACTGGTTCTCTTTCATTATACTGGTTTGATAGCCTCAGACAAGCATATTATGCGCAAAGAATCTCGAAAAGAAAAAAATTTAATTTCGAAGTTTGGAAACTTCGTTAGAATCACTTTTTTTCCGTTCTTATTTGAGATAACTGGTTCTCTTTCATTATACTAGTTTGATAGCCTCAGAAAAGCATATTATGCGCAAAGAATCTCTAAAAGAAAAAAATTTTTTTTCGAAGTTTGGAAACTTCGTTAGAATCACTTTTTTTCCGTTCTTATTTGAGATAACTGGTTCTCTTTCATTATACTAGTTTGATAGCCTCAGAAAAGCATAGGTATGCGCAAAGAATCTCGAAAAGAAAAAAATTTTTTTTCGAAGTTTGGAAACTTCGTTAGAATCACTTTTTTCCGTTCTTATTTGAGATAACTGGTTCTCTTTCATTATACTAGTTTGATAGCCTCAGACAAGCATATTATGCGCAAAGAATCTCGAAAAGAAAAAAATTTTTTTTCGAAGTTTGGTAACTTCCTTAGAATCACTTTTTTTCCATTCTTATTTGAGATAACTTGTTCTCTTTCATTATACTTGTTTGATAGCCTTAGACAAGCATATTATGCGCAAAGAATCTCGAAAAGAAAAAAATTTTTTTTCCAAGTTTGGAAACTTCGTTAGAATCACTTTTTTTCCGTTCTTATTTAAGATTACTGGTTCTCTTTCATTATACTAGTTTGATAGCCTCAGACAAGCATATTATGCGCAAAGAATCTCGAAAAGAAAAAAATTTTTTTTCGAAGTTTGGAAACTTCGTTAGAATCACTTTTTTCCCGTTCTTATTTGAGATAACTTGTTCTCTTTCATTATACTAGTTTGATAGCCTTAGACAAGCATATTATGCGCAAAGAATCTCGAAAAGAAAAAAATTTTTTTTGAAGTTTGGAAACTTCGTTAGAATCACTTTTTTTCCGTTCTTATTTGAGATAACTGGTTCTCTTACATTATACTAGTTTGATAGACTGAGACAAGCATATTATGCGCAAAGAATCTCGAAAAGAAAAAAATTTTTTTTCGAAGTTTGGAAACTTCGTTAGAATCACTTTTTTTCCGTTCTTATTTGACATAACTGGTTCTCTTTCATTATACTAGTTTGATAGCCTCAGACAAGCATATTATGCGCAAAGAATCTCGAAAAGAAAAAAATTTTTTTTCAAAGTTTGGAAACTTCGTTAGAATCACTTTTTTTCCGTTCTTATTTGAGATAACTGGTTCTCTTTCATTATACTAGTTTGATAGCCTCAGACAAGCATATTATGCGCAAAGAATCTCGAAAAAAAAAAAATTTTTTTTCGAAGTTTGGAAACTTCCTTAGAATCACTTTCTTTCCATTCTTATTTGAGGTAACTTGTTCTCTTTCATTATACTTGTTTGATAGCCTTAGACAAGCATATTATGCGCAAAGAATCTCGAAAAGAAAAAAATTTTTTTTCGAAGTTTGGAAACTTCGTTAGAATCACTTTTTTTCCGTTCTTATTTGAGATAACTTGTTCTCTTTCATTATACTAGTTTGATAGCCTTAGACAAGCATATTATGCGCAAAGAAATTCGAAAAGAAAAAAATTTTTTTTCGAAGTTTGGAAACTTCGTTAGAATCACTTTTTTTCCGTTCTTATTTAAGATTACTGGTTCTCTTTCATTATACTAGTTTGATAGCCTCAGACAAGCATATTATGCGCAAAGAATCTCGAAAAGAAAAAAATTTTTTTTCGAAGTTTGGAAACTTCCTTAGAATCACTTTTTTTCCATTCTTATTTGAGATAACTTGTTCTCTTTCATTATACTAGTTTGATACCCTTAGACAAGCATATTATGCGCAAAGAATCTCGAAAAGAAAAAAATTTTTTTTCGAAGTTTGGAAACTTCGTTAGAATCACTTTTTTTCCGTTCTTATTTCAGATAACTTGTTCTCTTTCATTATACTAGTTTGATAGCCTTAGACAAGCATATTATTCGCAAAGAATCTCGAAAAGAAAAAAAATTTTTTTCGAAGTTTGGAAACTTCGTTAGAATCACTTTTTTTCCGTTCTTAATTGAGATAACTGGTTCTCTTTCATTATACTAGTTTGATAGCCACAGACAAGCATATTATGCGCAAAGAATCTCGAAAAGAAAAAAATTTTTTTTCGAAGTTTGGAAACTTCGTTAGAATCACTTTTTTTTGCCGTTCTTATTTGAGATAACTTGTTCTCTTTCATTACACTAGTTTGATAGCCTTAGACAAGCATATTATGCGCAAAGAATTTCGAAAAGAAAAAAATTTTTTTTCGAAGTTTGGACACTTCGTTTGAATCACTTTTTTTCCGTTCTTATTTGAGATAACTGGTTCTCTTTCATTATACTAGTTTGATAGCCTCAGTAAAGGATATTATGCACAAAGAATCGCGAAAAGAAAAAAAATTTTTTTCGAAGTTTGGAAACTTCATTAGAATCACTTTTTTACCGTTCTTATTTGAGATAACTGGTTCTCTTTCATTATACTAGTTTGATAGCCTCAGTAAAGCATATTATGCGCAAAGAATCTGGAAAAGAAAAAAAATTTTTTTCGAAGTTTGGAAACGTCGTTTGAATCACTTTTTTCCGTTCTTATTTGAGATTACTGGTTCTCTTTCATTATAGTAGTTTGATAGCCTCAGAAAAGCATATTATGCACAAAAAATCTCGAAAAGAAAAAAATTTTTTTTCGAAGTTTGGAAACGTCGTTTGAATGACTTTTTTCCGTTCTTATTTTAGATAACTGGTCCTCTTTCATTATACTAGTTTGATGGCCTCAGTAAAGCATATTATGCGCAAAGAATATGGAAAAGAAAAAAAATTTTTTTCGAAGTTTGGAAACGTCGTTTGAATCACTTTTTTCCGTTCTTATTTGAGATTACTGGTTCTCTTTCATTATAGTAGTTTGATAGCCTCAGAAAAGCATATTATGCACAAAGAATCTCGAAAAGAAAAAAATTTTTTTTCGAAGTTTGGAAACGTCGTTTGAATCACTTTTTTCCGTTCTTATTTGAGATTACTGGTTCTCTTTCATTATACTAGTTTGATAGCCTCAGAAAAGCATATTATGCACAAAGAATCTCGAAAAGAAAAAAATTTTTTTTCGAAGTTTGGAAACTTCCTTAGAATCACTTTTTTTCCGTTCTTATTTGAGATAACTTGTTCTCTTTCATTATACTTGTTTGATAGCCTTAGACAAGCATATTATGCGCAAAGAATCTCGAAAAGAAAAAAATTTTTTTTCGAAGTTTGGAAACTTCGTTAGAATCACTTTTTTTCCGTTCTTATTTAAGATTACTGGTTCTCTTTCATTATACTAGTTTGATAGCCTCAGACAAGCATATTATGCGCAAAGAATCTCGAAAAGAAAAAAATTTTTTTTCGAAGTTTGCTAAATTCGTTAGAATCACTTTTTTTCCGTTCTTATTTGAGATAACATGTTCTCTTTCATTATACTAGTTTGATAGTCTTAGACAAGCATATTATGCGCAAAGAATCTCGAAAAGAACAAAATTTTTTTTCGAAGTTTGGAAACTTCGTTAGAATCACTTTTTTTCCGTTCTTATTTAAGATTACTGGTTCTCTTTCATTATACTGGTTTGATAGCCTCAGACAAGCATATTATGCGCAAAGAATCTCGAAAAGAAAAAAATTTAATTTCGAAGTTTGGAAACTTCGTTAGAATCACTTTTTTTCCGTTCTTATTTGAGATAACTGGTTCTCTTTCATTATACTAGTTTGATAGCCTCAGAAAAGCATATTATGCGCAAAGAATCTCTAAAAGAAAAAAATTTTTTTTCGAAGTTTGGAAACTTCGTTAGAATCACTTTTTTTCCGTTCTTAATTGAGATAACTGGTTCTCTTTCATTATACTAGTTTGATAGCCTCAGAAAAGCATAGGTATGCGCAAAGAATCTCGAAAAGAAAAAAATTTTTTTTCGAAGTTTGGAAACTTCGTTAGAATCACTTTTTTCCGTTCTTATTTGAGATAACTGGTTCTCTTTCATTATACTAGTTTGATAGCCTCAGACAAGCATATTATGCGCAAAGAATCTCGAAAAGAAAAAAATTTTTTTTCGAAGTTTGGTAACTTCCTTAGAATCACTTTTTTTCCATTCTTATTTGAGATAACTTGTTCTCTTTCATTATACTTGTTTGATAGCCTTAGACAAGCATATTATGCGCAAAGAATCTCGAAAAGAAAAAAATTTTTTTTCCAAGTTTGGAAACTTCGTTAGAATCACTTTTTTTCCGTTCTTATTTAAGATTACTGGTTCTCTTTCATTATACTAGTTTGATAGCCTCAGACAAGCATATTATGCGCAAAGAATCTCGAAAAGAAAAAAATTTTTTTTCGAAGTTTGGAAACTTCGTTAGAATCACTTTTTTCCCGTTCTTATTTGAGATAACTTGTTCTCTTTCATTATACTAGTTTGATAGCCTTAGACAAGCATATTATGCGCAAAGAATCTCGAAAAGAAAAAAATTTTTTTTGAAGTTTGGAAACTTCGTTAGAATCACTTTTTTTCCGTTCTTATTTGAGATAACTGGTTCTCTTACATTATACTAGTTTGATAGACTGAGACAAGCATATTATGCGCAAAGAATCTCGAAAAGAAAAAAATTTTTTTTCGAAGTTTGGAAACTTCGTTAGAATCACTTTTTTTCCGTTCTTATTTGACATAACTGGTTCTCTTTCATTATACTAGTTTGATAGCCTCAGACAAGCATATTATGCGCAAAGAATCTCGAAAAGAAAAAAATTTTTTTTCAAAGTTTGGAAACTTCGTTAGAATCACTTTTTTTCCGTTCTTATTTGAGATAACTGGTTCTCTTTCATTATACTAGTTTGATAGCCTCAGACAAGCATATTATGCGCAAAGAATCTCGAAAAAAAAAAAATTTTTTTTCGAAGTTTGGAAACTTCCTTAGAATCACTTTCTTTCCATTCTTATTTGAGGTAACTTGTTCTCTTTCATTATACTTGTTTGATAGCCTTAGACAAGCATATTATGCGCAAAGAATCTCGAAAAGAAAAAAATTTTTTTTCGAAGTTTGGAAACTTCGTTAGAATCACTTTTTTTCCGTTCTTATTTGAGATAACTTGTTCTCTTTCATTATACTAGTTTGATAGCCTTAGACAAGCATATTATGCGCAAAGAAATTCGAAAAGAAAAAAATTTTTTTTCGAAGTTTGGAAACTTCGTTAGAATCACTTTTTTTCCGTTCTTATTTAAGATTACTGGTTCTCTTTCATTATACTAGTTTGATAGCCTCAGACAAGCATATTATGCGCAAAGAATCTCGAAAAGAAAAAAATTTTTTTTCGAAGTTTGGAAACTTCCTTAGAATCACTTTTTTTCCATTCTTATTTGAGATAACTTGTTCTCTTTCATTATACTAGTTTGATACCCTTAGACAAGCATATTATGCGCAAAGAATCTCGAAAAGAAAAAAATTTTTTTTCGAAGTTTGGAAACTTCGTTAGAATCACTTTTTTTCCGTTCTTATTTCAGATAACTTGTTCTCTTTCATTATACTAGTTTGATAGCCTTAGACAAGCATATTATTCGCAAAGAATCTCGAAAAGAAAAAAAATTTTTTTCGAAGTTTGGAAACTTCGTTAGAATCACTTTTTTTCCGTTCTTATTTGAGATAACTGGTTCTCTTTCATTATACTAGTTTGATAGCCACAGACAAGCATATTATGCGCAAAGAATCTCGAAAAGAAAAAAATTTTTTTTCGAAGTTTGGAAACTTCGTTAGAATCACTTTTTTTTGCCGTTCTTATTTGAGATAACTTGTTCTCTTTCATTACACTAGTTTGATAGCCTTAGACAAGCATATTATGCGCAAAGAATTTCGAAAAGAAAAAAATTTTTTTTCGAAGTTTGGACACTTCGTTTGAATCACTTTTTTTCCGTTCTTATTTGAGATAACTGGTTCTCTTTCATTATACTAGTTTGATAGCCTCAGTAAAGGATATTATGCACAAAGAATCGCGAAAAGAAAAAAAATTTTTTTCGAAGTTTGGAAACTTCATTAGAATCACTTTTTTACCGTTCTTATTTGAGATAACTGGTTCTCTTTCATTATACTAGTTTGATAGCCTCAGTAAAGCATATTATGCGCAAAGAATCTGGAAAAGAAAAAAAATTTTTTTCGAAGTTTGGAAACGTCGTTTGAATCACTTTTTTCCGTTCTTATTTGAGATTACTGGTTCTCTTTCATTATAGTAGTTTGATAGCCTCAGAAAAGCATATTATGCACAAAAAATCTCGAAAAGAAAAAAATTTTTTTTCGAAGTTTGGAAACGTCGTTTGAATGACTTTTTTCCGTTCTTATTTTAGATAACTGGTCCTCTTTCATTATACTAGTTTGATGGCCTCAGTAAAGCATATTATGCGCAAAGAATATGGAAAAGAAAAAAAATTTTTTTCGAAGTTTGGAAACGTCGTTTGAATCACTTTTTTCCGTTCTTATTTGAGATTACTGGTTCTCTTTCATTATAGTAGTTTGATAGCCTCAGAAAAGCATATTATGCACAAAGAATCTCGAAAAGAAAAAAATTTTTTTTCGAAGTTTGGAAACGTCGTTTGAATCACTTTTTTCCGTTCTTATTTGAGATTACTGGTTCTCTTTCATTATACTAGTTTGATAGCCTCAGAAAAGCATATTATGCACAAAGAATCTCGAAAAGAAAAAAATTTTTTTTCGAAGTTTGGAAACTTCGTTTGAATCACTTTTTTTCCGTTCTTATTTGAGATAACTGGTTCTCTTTCATTACACTAGTTTGATAGCCTCAGTAAAGCATATTATGCACAAAGAATCGCGAAAAGAAAAAAAATTTTTTTCGAAGTTTGGAAACTTTCTTAGAATCACTTTTTTTCCGTTCTTATTTGAGATAACTGGTTCTCTTTCATTATACTAGTTTGGTAGCCTCAGTAAAGCATATTATGCGCAAAGAATCTGGAAAAGAAAAAAAATTTTTTTCGAAGTTTGGAAACTTCATTAGAATCACTTTTTTTCCGTTCTTATTTGAGATAACTGGTTCTCTTTCATTATACTAGTTTGGTAGCCTCAGTAAAGCATATTATGCCCAAAGAATCTGGAAAAGAAAAAAAATTTTTTTCGAATTTTGGAAATTTCGTTTGAATCACTTTTTTTCCGTTCTTATTTGAGATAACTGGTTCTCTTTCATTATACTAGTTTGATAGCCTCAGAAAAGCATATTATGCGCAAAGAATCTCGAAAAGAAAAAAAATTTTTTTCGAAGTTTGAGAACTTCGTTTGAATCACTTTTTTTCCCTTCTTATTTGAGATAACTGGTTCTCTTTCATTATACTAGTTTGATAGCCTCAATAAAGCATATTATGCCCAAAGAATCTCGAAAAGAAAAAAAATTTTTTTCGAAGTTTAGAAACTTCATTAGAATCACTTTTTTTCCGTTCTTATTTGAGATAACTGGTTCTCTTTCATTATACTAGTTTGATAGCCTCAGTAAAGCATATTATGCACAAAGAATCGCGAAAAGAAAAAAAATTTTTTTCGAAGTTTGGAAACTTCGTTTGAATCACTTTTTTTCCGTTCTTATTTGAGATAACTTGTTCTCTTTCATTATACTAGTTTGATAGCCTTAGACAAGCATATTATGCGCAAAGAATCTCGAAAAGAAAAAAATTTTTTTTCGAAGATTGGAAACCTCGTTAGAATCACTTTTTTTCCGTTCTTATTTGAGATAACTGGTTCTCTTTCATTATACTAGTTTGATAGCCTTAGACAAGCATATTATGCGCAAAGAATCTCGAAAAGAAAAAATTTTTTTCGAAGTTTGGAAACTTCCTTAGAATCACTTTTTTTCCATTCTTATTTGAGATAACTTGTTCTCTTTCATTATACTTGTTTGATAGCCTTAGACAAGCATATTATGCGCAAAGAATCTCGAAAAGAAAAAATTTTTTTTTCGAAGTTTGGAAACTTCGTTAGAATCACTTTTTTTCCGTTCTTATTTAAGATTACTGGTTCTCTTTCATTATACTAGTTTGATAGCTTCAGACAAGCATATTATGCGCAAAGAATCTCGAAAAGAAAAAAATTTTTTTTCGAAGTTTGGAAACTTCGTTAGAATCACTTTTTTTCCGTTCTTATTTGAGATAACTTGTTCTCTTTCATTATACTAGTTTGATAGCCTTAGACAAGCATATTATGCGCAAAGAATCTCGAAAAGAAAAAAATTTTTTTTCGAAGTTTGGAAACTTCGTTAGAATCACTTTTTTTCCGTTCTTATTTAAGATTACTGGTTCTTTTTCATTATACTAGTTTGATAGCCTCAGACAAGCATATTATGCGCAAAGAATCTCGAAAAGAAAAAAAATTTTTTTCGAAGTTTGGAAACTTCCTTAGAATCACTTTTTTTCCATTCTTATTTGAGATAACTTGTTCTCTTTCATTATACTTGTTTGATAGCCTTAGACAAGCATATTATGCGCAAAGAATCTCGAAAAGAAAAAAATTTTTTTTCGATGTTTGGAAACTTCGTTAGAATCACTTTTTTTCCGTTCTTATTTAAGATTACTGGTTCTCTTTCATTATACTAGTTTGATAGCCTCAGACAAGCATATTATGCGCAAAGAATCTCGAAAAGAAAAAAATTTTATTTCGAAGTTTGGAAACTTCGTTAGAATCACTTTTTTTCCGTTCTTATTTGAGATAACTGGTTCTCTTTCATTATACTAGTTTGATAGCCTCAGAAAAGCATATTATGCGCAAAGAATCTCTAAAAGAAAAAATTTTTTTTTCGAAGATTGGAAACTTCGTTAGAATCACTTTTTTTCCGTTCTTATTTTAGATAACTGGTTCTCTTTCATTATACTAGTTTGATAGCCTCAGAAAAGCATAGGTATGCGCAAAGAATCTCGAAAAGAAAAAAATTTTTTTTCGAAGTTTGGAAACTTCGTTAGAATCACTTTTTTTCCGTTCTTATTTAAGATAACTTGTTCTCTTTCATTATACTATTTGATAGCCTTAGACAAGCATATTATGCGCAAAGAATCTCGAAAAGAAAAAAATTTTTTTTCGAAGTTTGGAAACTTCGTTAGAATCACTTTTTTTCCGTTCTTATTTGAGATAACTGGTTCTCTTTCATTATACTAGTTTGATAGCCTCAGACAAGCATATTATGCGCAAAGAATCTCGAAAAGAAAAAATTTTTTTCGAAGTTTGGAAACTTCCTTAGAATCACTTTTTTTCCATTCTTATTTGAGATAACTTGTTCTCTTTCATTATACTTGTTTGATAGCCTTAGACAAGCATATTATGCGCAAAGAATCTCGAAAAGAAAAAAATTTTTTTTCGAAGTTTGGAAACTTCGTTAGAATCACTTTTTTTCCGTTCTTATTTAAGATTACTGGTTCTCTTTCATTATACTAGTTTGATAGCTTCAGACAAGCATATTATGCGCAAAGAATCTCGAAAAGAAAAAAATTTTTTTCGAAGTTTGGAAACGTCGTTTGAATCACTTTTTTCCGTTCTTATTTGAGATTACTGGTTCTCTTTCATTATAGTAATTTGATAGCCTCAGAAAAGCATATTATGCACAAAGAATCTCGAAAAGAAAAAAATTTTTTTTCGAAGTTTGGAAACGTCGTTTGAATCACTTTTTTCCGTTCTTATTTTAGATAACTGGGTCTCTTTCATTATACTAGTTTGATGGCCTCAGTAAAGCATATTATGCGCAAAGAATCTGGAAAAGAAAAAAAATTTTTTTCGAAGTTTGGAAACGTCGTTTGAATCACTTTTTTCCGTTCTTATTTGAGATTACTGGTTCTCTTTCATTATAGTAGTTTGATAGCCTCAGAAAAGCATATTATGCACAAAGAATCTCGAAAAGAAAAAAATTTTTTTTCGAAGTTTGGAAACGTCGTTTGAATCACTTTTTTCCGTTCTTATTTGAGATTACTGGTTCTCTTTCATTATACTAGTTTGATAGCCTCAGAAAAGCATATTATGCACAAAGAATCTCGAAAAGAAAAAAATTTTTTTTCGAAGTTTGGAAACTTCGTTTGAATCACTTTTTTTCCGTTCTTATTTGAGATAACTGGTTCTCTTTCATTACACTAGTTTGATAGCCTCAGTAAAGCATATTATGCACAAAGAATCGCGAAAAGAAAAAAAATTTTTTTCGAAGTTTGGAAACTTTCTTAGAATCACTTTTTTTCCGTTCTTATTTGAGATAACTGGTTCTCTTTCATTATACTAGTTTGGTAGCCTCAGTAAAGCATATTATGCGCAAAGAATCTGGAAAAGAAAAAAAATTTTTTTCGAAGTTTGGAAACTTCATTAGAATCACTTTTTTTCCGTTCTTATTTGAGATAACTGGTTCTCTTTCATTATACTAGTTTGGTAGCCTCAGTAAAGCATATTATGCCCAAAGAATCTGGAAAAGAAAAAAAATTTTTTTCGAATTTTGGAAATTTCGTTTGAATCACTTTTTTTCCGTTCTTATTTGAGATAACTGGTTCTCTTTCATTATACTAGTTTGATAGCCTCAGAAAAGCATATTATGCGCAAAGAATCTCGAAAAGAAAAAAAATTTTTTTCGAATTTTGAGAACTTCGTTTGAATCACTATTTTCCCTTCTTATTTGAGATAACTGGTTCTCTTTCATTATACTAGTTTGATAGCCTCAATAAAGCATATTATGCCCAAAGAATCTCGAAAAGAAAAAAAATTTTTTTCGAAGTTTAGAAACTTCATTAGAATCACTTTTTTTCCGTTCTTATTTGAGATAACTGGTTCTCTTTCATTATACTAGTTTGATAGCCTCAGTAAAGCATATTATGCACAAAGAATCGCGAAAAGAAAAAAAATTTTTTTCGAAGTTTGGAAACTTCGTTTGAATCACTTTTTTTCCGTTCTTATTTGAGATAACTTGTTCTCTTTCATTATACTAGTTTGATAGCCTTAGACAAGCATATTATGCGCAAAGAATCTCGAAAAGAAAAAAATTTTTTTTCGAAGTTTGGAAACTTCGTTAGAATCACTTTTTTTCCGTTCTTATTTGAGATAACTGGTTCTCTTTCATTATACTAGTTTGATAGCCTCAGAAAAACATATTATGCGCAAAGAATCTAGAAAAGAAAAAAATTTTTTTTCGAAGATTGGAAACCTCGTTAGAATCACTTTTTTTCCGTTCTTATTTGAGATAACTGGTTCTCTTTCATTATACTAGTTTGATAGCCTTAGACAAGCATATTATGCGCAAAGAATCTCGAAAAGAAAAAAATTTTTTTTCGAAGTTTGGAAACTTCCTTAGAATCACTTTTTTTCCATTCCTATTTGAGATAACTTGTTCTCTTTCATTATACTAGTTTGATAGCCTTAGACAAGCATATTATGCGCAAAGAATCTCGAAAAGAAAAAAATTTTTTTTCGAAGTTTGGAAACTTCGTTAGAATCACTTTTTTTCCGTTCTTATTTAAGATAACTTGTTCTCTTTCATTATACTATTTGATAGCCTTAGACAAGCATATTCTGCGCAAAGAATCTCGAAAAGAAAAAAATTTTTTTTCGAAGTTTGGAAACTTCGTTAGAATCACTTTTTTTCCGTTCTTATTTGAGATAACTGGTTCTCTTTCATTATACTAGTTTGATAGCCTCAGACAAGCATATTATGCGCAAAGAATCTCGAAAAGAAAAAATTTTTTTCGAAGTTTGGAAACTTCCTTAGAATCACTTTTTTTCCATTCTTATTTGAGATAACTTGTTCTCTTTCATTATACTTGTTTGATAGCCTTAGACAAGCATATTATGCGCAAAGAATCTCGAAAAGAAAAAAATTTTTTTTCGAAGTTTGGAAACTTCGTTAGAATCACTTTTTTTCCGTTCTTATTTAAGATTACTGGTTCTCTTTCATTATACTAGTTTGATAGCTTCAGACAAGCATATTATGCGCAAAGAATCTCGAAAAGAAAAAAATTTTTTTTCGAAGTTTGGAAACTTCGTTAGAATCACTTTTTTTCCGTTCTTATTTGAGATAACTTGTTCTCTTTCATTATACTAGTTTGATAGCCTTAGACAAGCATATTATGCGCAAAGAATCACGAAAAGAAAAAAATTTTTTTTCGAAGTTTGGAAACTTCGTTAGAATCACTTTTTTTCCGTTCTTATTTAAGATTACTGGTTCTTTTTCATTATACTAGTTTGATAGCCTCAGACAAGCATATTATGCGCAAAGAATCTCGAAAAGAAAAAAAATTTTTTTCGAAGTTTGGAAACTTCCTTAGAATCACTTTTTTTCCATTCTTATTTGAGATAACTTGTTCTCTTTCATTATACTTGTTTGATAGCCTTAGACAAGCATATTATGCGCAAAGAATCTCGAAAAGAAAAAAATTTTTTTTCGATGTTTGGAAACTTCGTTAGAATCACTTTTTTTCCGTTCTTATTTAAGATAACTGGTTCTCTTTCATTACACTAGTTTGATAGCCTCAGTAAAGCATATTATGCACAAAGAATCGCGAAAAGAAAAAAAATTTTTTTCGAAGTTTGGAAACTTTCTTAGAATCACTTTTTTTCCGTTCTTATTTGATATAACTGGTTCTCTTTCATTATACTAGTTTCGTAGCCTCAGTAAAGCATATTATGCGCAAAGAATCTGGAAAAGAAAAAAAATTTTTTTCGAAGTTTGGAAACTTCATTAGAATCACTTTTTTTCCGTTCTTATTTGAGATAACTGGTTCTCTTTCATTATACTAGTTTTATAGCCTCAGAAAAGCATATTATGCACCAAGAATCTCGAAAAGAAAAAAATTTTTTTTCGAAGTTTGGACACTTCGTTTGAATCACTTTTTTTCCGTTTTTATTTGAGATAACTGGTTCTCTTTCATTATACTAGTTTGATAGCCTCAGTAAAGGATATTATGCACAAAGAATCGCGAAAAGAAAAAAAATTTTTTTCGAAGTTTGGAAACTTCATTAGAATCACTTTTTTACCGTTCTTATTTGAGATAACTGGTTCTCTTTCATTATACTAGTTTGATAGCCTCAGTAAAGCATATTATGCGCAAAGAATCTGGAAAAGAAAAAAAATTTTTTTCGAAGTTTGGAAACGTCGTTTGAATCACTTTTTTCCGTTCTTATTTGAGATTACTGGTTCTCTTTCATTATAGTAGTTTGATAGCCTCAGAAAAGCATATTATGCACAAAGAATCTGGAAAAGAAAAAAAATTTTTTTCGAAGTTTGGAAACTTCGTTTGAATCACTTTTTTTCCGTTCTTATTTGAGATAACTGGTTCTCTTTCATTATACTAGTTTGATAGCCTCAGAAAAGCATATTATGCGCAAAGAATCTCGAAAAGAAAAAAATTTTTTTTCGAAGTTTGGAAACTTCGTTTGAACCACTTTTTTTCCGTTCTTATTTGAGATAACTGGTTCTCTTTCATTATACTAGTTTGATACCCTCAGGAAAGCATATTATGCGCAAAGAATCTGGAAAAGAAAAAAAATTTTTTTCGAAGTTTGGAAACGTCGTTTGAATAACTTTTTTCCGTTCTTATTTGAGATTACTGGTTCTCTTTCATTATAGTAGTTTGATAGCCTCAGAAAAGCATAAGAATCTCGAAAAGAAAAAAATTTTTTTTCCAAGTTTTGAAACGTCGTTTGAATCACTTTTTTCCGTTCTTATTTGAGATTACTGGTTCTCTTTCATTATACTAGTTTTATAGCCTCAGAAAAGCATATTATGCACCAAGAATCTCGAAAAGAAAAAAATTTTTTTTCGAAGTTTGGACACTTCGTTTGAATCACTTTTTTTCCGTTCTTATTTGAGATAACTGGTTCTCTTTCATTATGCTAGTTTGATAGCCTCAGTAAAGGATATTATGCACAAAGAATCGCGAAAAGAAAAAAAATTTTTTTCGAAGTTTGGAAACTTCATTAGAATCACTTTTTTACCGTTCTTATTTGAGATAACTGGTTCTCTTTCATTATACTAGTTTGATAGCCTCAGTAAAGCATATTATGCGCAAAGAATCTGGAAAAGAAAAAAAATTTTTTTCGAAGTTTGGAAACGTCGTTTGAATCACTTTTTTCCGTTCTTATTTGAGATTACTGGTTCTCTTTCATTATAGTAGTTTGATAGCCTCAGAAAAGCATATTATGCACAAAGAATCTCGAAAAAAAAAAATTTTTTTTCGAAGTTTGGAAACGTCGTTTGAATCACTTTTTTCCGTTCTTATTTTAGATAACTGGTTTTCTTTCATTATACTAGTTTGATGGCCTCAGTAAAGCATATTATGCGCAAAGAATCTGGAAAAGAAAAAAAAATTTTTTCGAAGTTTGGAAACGTCGTTTGAATCACTTTTTTCCGTTCTTATTTGAGATTACTGGTTCTCTTTCATTATAGTAGTTTGATAGCCTCAGAAAAGCATATTATGCACAAAGAATCTCGAAAAGAAAAAAATTTTTTTTCGAAGTTTGGAAACGTCGTTTGAATCACTTTTTTCCGTTCTTATTTGAGATTACTGGTTCTCTTTCATTATACTAGTTTGATGGCCTCAGAAAAGCATATTATGCACAAAGAATCTCGAAAAGAAAAAAATTTTTTTTCGAAGTTTGGAAACTTCGTTTGAATCACTTTTTTTCCGTTCTTATTTGAGATAACTGGTTCTCTTTCATTATACTAGTTTGATAGCCTTAGACAAGCATATTATGCGCAAAGAATCTCGAAAAGAAAAAAATTTTTTTTCGAAGTTTGGAAACGTCGTTTGAATCACTTTTTTCCGTTCTTATTTGAGATTACTGGTTCTCTTTCATTATAGTAGTTTGATAGCCTCAGAAAAGCATATTATGCACAAAGAATCTCGAAAAGAAAAAAATTTTTTTTCGAAGTTTGGAAACGTCGTTTGAATCACTTTTTTCCGTTCTTATTTGAGATTACTGGTTCTCTTTCATTATACTAGTTTGATGGCCTCAGAAAAGCATATTATGCACAAAGAATCTCGAAAAGAAAAAAATTTTTTTTCGAAGATTGGAAACCTCGTTAGAATCACTTTTTTTCCGTTCTTATTTGAGATAACTGGTTCTCTTTCATTATACTAGTTTGATAGCCTTAGACAAGCATATTATGCGCAAAGAATCTCGAAAAGAAAAAATTTTTTTCGAAGTTTGGAAACTTCCTTAGAATCACTTTTTTTCCATTCTTATTTGAGATAACTTGTTCTCTTTCATTATACTTGTTTGATAGCCTTAGACAAGCATATTATGCGCAAAGAATCTCGAAAAGAAAAAAATTTTTTTTCGAAGTTTGGAAACTTCGTTAGAATCACTTTTTTTCCGTTCTTATTTAAGATTACTGGTTCTCTTTCATTATACTAGTTTGATAGCTTCAGACAAGCATATTATGCGCAAAGAATCTCGAAAAGAAAAAAATTTTTTTTCGAAGTTTGGAAACTTCGTTAGAATCACTTTTTTTCCGTTCTTATTTGAGATAACTTGTTCTCTTTCATTATACTAGTTTGATAGCCTTAGACAAGCATATTATGCGCAAAGAATCTCGAAAAGAAAAAAATTTTTTTTCGAAGTTTGGAAACTTCGTTAGAATCACTTTTTTTCCGTTCTTATTTAAGATTACTGGTTCTTTTTCATTATACTAGTTTGATAGCCTCAGACAAGCATATTATGCGCAAAGAATCTCGAAAAGAAAAAAAATTTTTTTCGAAGTTTGGAAACTTCCTTAGAATCACTTTTTTTCCATTCTTATTTGAGATAACTTGTTCTCTTTCATTATACTTGTTTGATAGCCTTAGACAAGCATATTATGCGCAAAGAATCTCGAAAAGAAAAAAAATTTTTTTCGATGTTTGGAAACTTCGTTAGAATCACTTTTTTTCCGTTCTTATTTAAGATTACTGGTTCTCTTTCATTATACTAGTTTGATAGCCTCAGACAAGCATATTATGCGCAAAGAATCTCGAAAAGAAAAAAATTTTATTTCGAAGTTTGGAAACTTCGTTAGAATCACTTTTTTTCCGTTCTTATTTGAGATAACTGGTTCTCTTTCATTATACTAGTTTGATAGCCTCAGAAAAGCATATTATGCGCAAAGAATCTCTAAAAGAAAAAAATTTTTTTTCGAAGATTGGAAACTTCGTTAGAATCACTTTTTTTCCGTTCTTATTTTAGATAACTGGTTCTCTTTCATTATACTAGTTTGATAGCCTCAGAAAAGCATAGGTATGCGCAAAGAATCTCGAAAAGAAAAAAATTTTTTTTCGAAGTTTGGAAACTTCGTTAGAATCACTTTTTTTCCGTTCTTATTTAAGATAACTTGTTCTCTTTCATTATACTATTTGATAGCCTTAGACAAGCATATTATGCGCAAAGAATCTCGAAAAGAAAAAAATTTTTTTTCGAAGTTTGGAAACTTCGTTAGAATCACTTTTTTTCCGTTCTTATTTGAGATAACTGGTTCTCTTTCATTATACTAGTTTGATAGCCTCAGACAAGCATATTATGCGCAAAGAATCTCGAAAAGAAAAAATTTTTTTCGAAGTTTGGAAACTTCCTTAGAATCACTTTTTTTCCATTCTTATTTGAGATAACTTGTTCTCTTTCATTATACTTGTTTGATAGCCTTAGACAAGCATATTATGCGCAAAGAATCTCGAAAAGAAAAAAATTTTTTTTCGAAGTTTGGAAACTTCGTTAGAATCACTTTTTTTCCGTTCTTATTTAAGATTACTGGTTCTCTTTCATTATACTAGTTTGATAGCTTCAGACAAGCATATTATGCGCAAAGAATCTCGAAAAGAAAAAAATTTTTTTCGAAGTTTGGAAACGTCGTTTGAATCACTTTTTTCCGTTCTTATTTGAGATTACTGGTTCTCTTTCATTATAGTAATTTGATAGCCTCAGAAAAGCATATTATGCACAAAGAATCTCGAAAAGAAAAAAATTTTTTTTCGAAGTTTGGAAACGTCGTTTGAATCACTTTTTTCCGTTCTTATTTTAGATAACTGGGTCTCTTTCATTATACTAGTTTGATGGCCTCAGTAAAGCATATTATGCGCAAAGAATCTGGAAAAGAAAAAAAATTTTTTTCGAAGTTTGGAAACGTCGTTTGAATCACTTTTTTCCGTTCTTATTTGAGATTACTGGTTCTCTTTCATTATAGTAGTTTGATAGCCTCAGAAAAGCATATTATGCACAAAGAATCTCGAAAAGAAAAAAATTTTTTTTCGAAGTTTGGAAACGTCGTTTGAATCACTTTTTTCCGTTCTTATTTGAGATTACTGGTTCTCTTTCATTATACTAGTTTGATAGCCTCAGAAAAGCATATTATGCACAAAGAATCTCGAAAAGAAAAAAATTTTTTTTCGAAGTTTGGAAACTTCGTTTGAATCACTTTTTTTCCGTTCTTATTTGAGATAACTGGTTCTCTTTCATTACACTAGTTTGATAGCCTCAGTAAAGCATATTATGCACAAAGAATCGCGAAAAGAAAAAAAATTTTTTTCGAAGTTTGGAAACTTTCTTAGAATCACTTTTTTTCCGTTCTTATTTGAGATAACTGGTTCTCTTTCATTATACTAGTTTGGTAGCCTCAGTAAAGCATATTATGCGCAAAGAATCTGGAAAAGAAAAAAAATTTTTTTCGAAGTTTGGAAACTTCATTAGAATCACTTTTTTTCCGTTCTTATTTGAGATAACTGGTTCTCTTTCATTATACTAGTTTGGTAGCCTCAGTAAAGCATTTTATGCCCAAAGAATCTGGAAAAGAAAAAAAATTTTTTTCGAATTTTGGAAATTTCGTTTGAATCACTTTTTTTCCGTTCTTATTTGAGATAACTGGTTCTCTTTCATTATACTAGTTTGATAGCCTCAGAAAAGCATATTATGCGCAAAGAATCTCGAAAAGAAAAAAAATTTTTTTCGAATTTTGAGAACTTCGTTTGAATCACTATTTTCCCTTCTTATTTGAGATAACTGGTTCTCTTTCATTATACTAGTTTGATAGCCTCAATAAAGCATATTATGCCCAAAGAATCTCGAAAAGAAAAAAAATTTTTTTCGAAGTTTAGAAACTTCATTAGAATCACTTTTTTTCCGTTCTTATTTGAGATAACTGGTTCTCTTTCATTATACTAGTTTGATAGCCTCAGTAAAGCATATTATGCACAAAGAATCGCGAAAAGAAAAAAAATTTTTTTCGAAGTTTGGAAACTTCGTTTGAATCACTTTTTTTCCGTTCTTATTTGAGATAACTTGTTCTCTTTCATTATACTAGTTTGATAGCCTTAGACAAGCATATTATGCGCAAAGAATCTCGAAAAGAAAAAAATTTTTTTTCGAAGTTTGGAAACTTCGTTAGAATCACTTTTTTTCCGTTCTTATTTGAGATAACTGGTTCTCTTTCATTATACTAGTTTGATAGCCTCAGAAAAACATATTATGCGCAAAGAATCTAGAAAAGAAAAAAATTTTTTTTCGAAGATTGGAAACCTCGTTAGAATCACTTTTTTTCCGTTCTTATTTGAGATAACTGGTTCTCTTTCATTATACTAGTTTGATAGCCTTAGACAAGCATATTATGCGCAAAGAATCTCGAAAAGAAAAAAATTTTTTTTCGAAGTTTGGAAACTTCCTTAGAATCACTTTTTTTCCATTCCTATTTGAGATAACTTGTTCTCTTTCATTATACTAGTTTGATAGCCTTAGACAAGCATATTATGCGCAAAGAATCTCGAAAAGAAAAAAATTTTTTTTCGAAGTTTGGAAACTTCGTTAGAATCACTTTTTTTCCGTTCTTATTTAAGATAACTTGTTCTCTTTCATTATACTATTTGATAGCCTTAGACAAGCATATTATGCGCAAAGAATCTCGAAAAGAAAAAAATTTTTTTTCGAAGTTTGGAAACTTCGTTAGAATCACTTTTTTTCCGTTCTTATTTGAGATAACTGGTTCTCTTTCATTATACTAGTTTGATAGCCTCAGACAAGCATATTATGCGCAAAGAATCTCGAAAAGAAAAACTTTTTTTCGAAGTTTGGAAACTTCCTTAGAATCACTTTTTTTCCATTCTTATTTGAGATAACTTGTTCTCTTTCATTATACTTGTTTGATAGCCTTAGACAAGCATATTATGCGCAAAGAATCTCGAAAAGAAAAAAATTTTTTTTCGAAGTTTGGAAACTTCGTTAGAATCACTTTTTTTCCGTTCTTATTTAAGATTACTGGTTCTCTTTCATTATACTAGTTTGATAGCTTCAGACAAGCATATTATGCGCAAAGAATCTCGAAAAGAAAAAAATTTTTTTTCGAAGTTTGGAAACTTCGTTAGAATCACTTTTTTTCCGTTCTTATTTGAGATAACTTGTTCTCTTTCATTATACTAGTTTGATAGCCTTAGACAAGCATATTATGCGCAAAGAATCACGAAAAGAAAAAAATTTTTTTTCGAAGTTTGGAAACTTCGTTAGAATCACTTTTTTTCCGTTCTTATTTAAGATTACTGGTTCTTTTTCATTATACTAGTTTGATAGCCTCAGACAAGCATATTATGCGCAAAGAATCTCGAAAAGAAAAAAAATTTTTTTCGAAGTTTGGAAACTTCCTTAGAATCACTTTTTTTCCATTCTTATTTGAGATAACTTGTTCTCTTTCATTATACTTGTTTGATAGCCTTAGACAAGCATATTATGCGCAAAGAATCTCGAAAAGAAAAAAATTTTTTTTCGATGTTTGGAAACTTCGTTAGAATCACTTTTTTTCCGTTCTTATTTAAGATAACTGGTTCTCTTTCATTACACTAGTTTGATAGCCTCAGTAAAGCATATTATGCACAAAGAATCGCGAAAAGAAAAAAAATTTTTTTCGAAGTTTGGAAACTTTCTTAGAATCACTTTTTTTCCGTTCTTATTTGATATAACTGGTTCTCTTTCATTATACTAGTTTCGTAGCCTCAGTAAAGCATATTATGCGCAAAGAATCTGGAAAAGAAAAAAAATTTTTTTCGAAGTTTGGAAACTTCATTAGAATCACTTTTTTTCCGTTCTTATTTGAGATAACTGGTTCTCTTTCATTATACTAGTTTTATAGCCTCAGAAAAGCATATTATGCACCAAGAATCTCGAAAAGAAAAAAATTTTTTTTCGAAGTTTGGACACTTCGTTTGAATCACTTTTTTTCCGTTCTTATTTGAGATAACTGGTTCTCTTTCATTATACTAGTTTGATAGCCTCAGTAAAGGATATTATGCACAAAGAATCGCGAAAAGAAAAAAAATTTTTTTCGAAGTTTGGAAACTTCATTAGAATCACTTTTTTACCGTTCTTATTTGAGATAACTGGTTCTCTTTCATTATACTAGTTTGATAGCCTCAGTAAAGCATATTATGCGCAAAGAATCTGGAAAAGAAAAAAAATTTTTTTCGAAGTTTGGAAACGTCGTTTGAATCACTTTTTTCCGTTCTTATTTGAGATTACTGGTTCTCTTTCATTATAGTAGTTTGATAGCCTCAGAAAAGCATATTATGCACAAAGAATCTGGAAAAGAAAAAAAATTTTTTTCGAAGTTTGGAAACTTCGTTTGAATCACTTTTTTTCCGTTCTTATTTGAGATAACTGGTTCTCTTTCATTATACTAGTTTGATAGCCTCAGAAAAGCATATTATGCGCAAAGAATCTCGAAAAGAAAAAAATTTTTTTTCGAAGTTTGGAAACTTCGTTTGAACCACTTTTTTTCCGTTCTTATTTGAGATAACTGGTTCTCTTTCATTATACTAGTTTGATACCCTCAGGAAAGCATATTATGCGCAAAGAATCTGGAAAAGAAAAAAAATTTTTTTCGAAGTTTGGAAACGTCGTTTGAATAACTTTTTTCCGTTCTTATTTGAGATTACTGGTTCTCTTTCATTATAGTAGTTTGATAGCCTCAGAAAAGCATAAGAATCTCGAAAAGAAAAAAATTTTTTTTCCAAGTTTTGAAACGTCGTTTGAATCACTTTTTTCCGTTCTTATTTGAGATTACTGGTTCTCTTTCATTATACTAGTTTTATAGCCTCAGAAAAGCATATTATGCACCAAGAATCTCGAAAAGAAAAAAATTTTTTTTCGAAGTTTGGACACTTCGTTTGAATCACTTTTTTTCCGTTCTTATTTGAGATAACTGGTTCTCTTTCATTATGCTAGTTTGATAGCCTCAGTAAAGGATATTATGCACAAAGAATCGCGAAAAGAAAAAAAATTTTTTTCGAAGTTTGGAAACTTCATTAGAATCACTTTTTTACCGTTCTTATTTGAGATAACTGGTTCTCTTTCATTATACTAGTTTGATAGCCTCAGTAAAGCATATTATGCGCAAAGAATCTGGAAAAGAAAAAAAATTTTTTTCGAAGTTTGGAAACGTCGTTTGAATCACTTTTTTCCGTTCTTATTTGAGATTACTGGTTCTCTTTCATTATAGTAGTTTGATAGCCTCAGAAAAGCATATTATGCACAAAGAATCTCGAAAAAAAAAAATTTTTTTTCGAAGTTTGGAAACGTCGTTTGAATCACTTTTTTCCGTTCTTATTTTAGATAACTGGTTTTCTTTCATTATACTAGTTTGATGGCCTCAGTAAAGCATATTATGCGCAAAGAATCTGGAAAAGAAAAAAAAATTTTTTCGAAGTTTGGAAACGTCGTTTGAATCACTTTTTTCCGTTCTTATTTGAGATTACTGGTTCTCTTTCATTATAGTAGTTTGATAGCCTCAGAAAAGCATATTATGCACAAAGAATCTCGAAAAGAAAAAAATTTTTTTTCGAAGTTTGGAAACGTCGTTTGAATCACTTTTTTCCGTTCTTATTTGAGATTACTGGTTCTCTTTCATTATACTAGTTTGATGGCCTCAGAAAAGCATATTATGCACAAAGAATCTCGAAAAGAAAAAAATTTTTTTTCGAAGTTTGGAAACTTCGTTTGAATCACTTTTTTTCCGTTCTTATTTGAGATAACTGGTTCTCTTTCATTACACTAGTTTGATAGCCTCAGTAAAGCATATTATGCACAAAGAATCGCGAAAAGAAAAAAAATTTTTTTCGAAGTTTGGAAACTTTCTTAGAATCACTTTTTTTCCGTTCTTATTTGAGACAACTGGTTCTCTTTCATTATACTAATTTGGTAGCCTCAGTAAAGCATATTATGCGCAAAGAATCTGGAAAACAAAAAAAATTTTTTTCGAAGTTTGGAAACTTCATTAGAATCACTTTTTTTCCGTTCTTATTTGAGATAACTGGTTCTCTTTCATTATACTAGTTTGGTAGCCTCAGTAAAGCATATTATGCCCAAAGAATCTGGAAAAGAAAAAAAATTTTTTTCGAAGTTTGGAAACTTCGTTTGAATCACTTTTTTTCCGTTCTTATTTGAGATAACTGGTTCTCTTTCATTATACTAGTTTGATAGCCTCAGACAAGCATATTATGCGCAAAGAATCTCGAAAAGAAAAAAATTTTTTTTCGAAGTTTGGAAACTTCGTTAGAATCACTTTTTTTCCGTTCTTATTTGAGATAACTGGTTCTCTTTCATTATACTAGTTTGATAGCCTTAGACAAGCATATTATGCGCAAAGAATCTCGAAAAGAAAAAAATTTTTTTTCGAAGTTTGGAAACTTCCTTAGAATCACTTTTTTTCCATTCCTATTTGAGATAACTTGTTCTCTTTCATTATACTAGTTTGATAGCCTTAGACAAGCATATTATGCGCAAAGAATCTCGAAAAGAAAAAAATTTTTTTTCGAAGTTTGGAAACTTCGTTAGAATCACTTTTTTTCCGTTCTTATTTAAGATAACTTGTTCTCTTTCATTATACTATTTGATAGCCTTAGACAAGCATATTATGCGCAAAGAATCTTGAAAAGAAAAAAATTTTTTTTCGAAGTTTGGAAACTTCGTTAGAATCACTTTTATTCCGTTCTTATTTGAGATAACTGGTTCTCTTTCATTATACTAGTTTGATAGCTTCAGACAAGCATATTATGCGCAAAGAATCTCGAAAAGAAAAAATTTTTTTTCGAAGTTTGGAAACTTCGTTTGAATCACTTTTTTTCCGTTCTTATTTGAGATAACTGGTTCTCTTTCATTACACTAGTTTGATAGCCTCAGTAAAGCATATTATGCACAAAGAATCGCGAAAAGAAAAAAAATTTTTTTCGAAGTTTGGAAACTTTCTTAGAATCACTTTTTTTCCGTTCTTATTTGAGATAACTGGTTCTCTTTCATTATACTAGTTTGGTAGCCTCAGTAAAGCATATTATGCGCAAAGAATCTCGAAAAGAAAAAATTTTTTTTCGAAGTTTGGAAACTTCGTTTGAATCACTTTTTTTCCGTTCTTATTTGAGATAACTGGTTCTCTTTCATTACACTAGTTTGATAGCCTCAGTAAAGCATATTATGCACAAAGAATCGCGAAAAGAAAAAAAATTTTTTTCGAAGTTTGGAAACTTTCTTAGAATCACTTTTTTTCCGTTCTTATTTGAGATAACTGGTTCTCTTTCATTATACTAGTTTGGTAGCCTCAGTAAAGCATATTATGCGCAAAGAATCTGGAAAAGAAAAAAAATTTTTTTCGAAGTTTGGAAACTTCATTAGAATCACTTTTTTTCCGTTCTTATTTGAGATAACTGGTTCTCTTTCATTATACTAGTTTGGTAGCCTCAGTAAAGCATATTATGCCCAAAGAATCTGGAAAAGAAAAAAAATTTTTTTCGAAGTTTGGAAACTTCGTTAGAATCACTTTTTTCCCGTTCTTATTTGAGATAACTTGTTCTCTTTCATTATACTAGTTTGATAGCCTTAGACAAGCATATTATGCGCAAAGAATCTCGAAAAGAAAAAAATTTTTTTTCGAAGTTTGGAAACTTCGTTAGAATCACTTTTTTTCCGTTCTTATTTGACATAACTGGTTCTCTTTCATTATACTAGTTTGATAGCCTCAGACAAGCATATTATGCGCAAAGAATCTCGAAAAGAAAAAAATTTTTTTTCGAAGTTTGGAAACTTCGTTAGAATCACTTTTTTTCCGTTCTTATTTGAGATAACTGGTTCTCTTTCATTATACTAGTTTGATAGCCTCAGACAAGCATATTATGCGCAAAGAATCTCGAAAAAAAAAAAATTTTTTTTCGAAGTTTGGAAACTTCCTTAGAATCACTTTCTTTCCATTCTTATTTGAGGTAACTTGTTCTCTTTCATTATACTTGTTTGATAGCCTTAGACAAGCATATTATGCGCAAAGAATCTCGAAAAGAAAAAAATTTTTTTTCGAAGTTTGGAAACTTCGTTAGAATCACTTTTTTTCCGTTCTTATTTGAGATAACTTGTTCTCTTTCATTATACTAGTTTGATAGCCTTAGACAAGCATATTATGCGCAAAGAATTTCGAAAAGAAAAAAATTTTTTTTCGAAGTTTGGAAACTTCGTTAGAATCACTTTTTTTCCGTTCTTATTTAAGATTACTGGTTCTCTTTCATTATACTAGTTTGATAGCCTCAGACAAGCATATTATGCGCAAAGAATCTCGAAAAGAAAAAAATTTTTTTTCGAAGTTTGGAAACTTCCTTAGAATCACTTTTTTTCCATTCTTATTTGAGATAACTTGTTCTCTTTCATTATACTAGTTTGATACCCTTAGACAAGCATATTATGCGCAAAGAATCTCGAAAAGAAAAAAATTTTTTTTCGAAGTTTGGAAACTTCGTTAGAATCACTTTTTTTCCGTTCTTATTTCAGATAACTTGTTCTCTTTCATTATACTAGTTTGATAGCCTTAGACAAGCATATTATTCGCAAAGAATCTCGAAAAGAAAAAAAATTTTTTTCGAAGTTTGGAAACTTCGTTAGAATCACTTTTTTTCCGTTCTTATTTGAGATAACTGGTTCTCTTTCATTATACTAGTTTGATAGCCACAGACAAGCATATTATGCGCATAGAATCTCGAAAAGAAAAAAATTTTTTTTCGAAGTTTGGAAACTTCGTTAGAATCACTTTTTTTCCGTTCTTATTTGAGATAACTTGTTCTCTTTCATTATACTAGTTTGATAGCCTTAGACAAGCATATTATGCGCAAAGAATTTCGAAAAGAAAAAAATTTTTTTTCGAAATTTGGACACTTCGTTTGAATCACTTTTTTTCCGTTCTTATTTGAGATAACTGGTTCTCTTTCATTATACTAGTTTGATAGCCTCAGTAAAGGATATTATGCACAAAGAATCGCGAAAAGAAAAAAAATTTTTTTCGAAGTTTGGAAACTTCATTAGAATCACTTTTTTACCGTTCTTATTTGAGATAACTGGTTCTCTTTCATTATACTAGTTTGATAGCCTCAGTAAAGCATATTATGCGCAAGAATCTGGAAAAGAAAAAAAATTTTTTTCGAAGTTTGGAAACGTCGTTTGAATCACTTTTTTCCGTTCTTATTTGAGATTACTGGTTCTCTTTCATTATAGTAATTTGATAGCCTCAGAAAAGCATATTATGCACAAAGAATCTCGAAAAGAAAAAAATTTTTTTTCGAAGTTTGGAAACGTCGTTTGAATCACTTTTTTCCGTTCTTATTTTAGATAACTGGTTCTCTTTCATTATACTAGTTTGATGGCCTCAGTAAAGCATATTATGCGCAAAGAATCTGGAAAAGAAAAAAAATTTTTTTCGAAGTTTGGAAACGTCGTTTGAATCACTTTTTTCCGTTCTTATTTGAGATTACTGGTTCTCTTTCATTATAGTAGTTTGATAGCCTCAGAAAAGCATATTATGCACAAAGAATCTCGAAAAGAAAAAAATTTTTTTTCGAAGTTTGGAAACGTCGTTTGAATCACTTTTTTCCGTTCTTATTTGAGATTACTGGTTCTCTTTCATTATACTAGTTTGATAGCCTCAGAAAAGCATATTATGCACAAAGAATCTCGAAAAGAAAAAAATTTTTTTTCGAAGTTTGGAAACTTCGTTTGAATCACTTTTTTTCCGTTCTTATTTGAGATAACTGGTTCTCTTTCATTACACTAGTTTGATAGCCTCAGTAAAGCATATTATGCACAAAGAATCGCGAAAAGAAAAAAAATTTTTTTCGAAGTTTGGAAACTTTCTTAGAATCACTTTTTTTCCGTTCTTATTTGAGATAACTGGTTCTCTTTCATTATACTAGTTTGGTAGCCTCAGTAAAGCATATTATGCGCAAAGAATCTGGAAAAGAAAAAAAATTTTTTTCGAAGTTTGGAAACTTCATTAGAATCACTTTTTTTCCGTTCTTATTTGAGATAACTGGTTCTCTTTCATTATACTAGTTTGGTAGCCTCAGTAAAGCATATTATGCCCAAAGAATCTGGAAAAGAAAAAAAATTTTTTTCGAATTTTGGAAATTTCGTTTGAATCACTTTTTTTCCGTTCTTATTTGAGATAACTGGTTCTCTTTCATTATACTAGTTTGATAGCCTCAGAAAAGCATATTATGCGCAAAGAAGCTCGAAAAGAAAAAAAATTTTTTTCGAAGTTTGAGAACTTCGTTTGAATCACTTTTTTTCCCTTCTTATTTGAGATAACTGGTTCTCTTTCATTATACTAGTTTGATAGCCTCAATAAAGCATATTATGCCAAAAGAATCTCGAAAAGAAAAAAAATTTTTTTCGAAGTTTAGAAACTTCATTAGAATCACTTTTTTTCCGTTCTTATTTGAGATAACTGGTTCTCTTTCATTATACTAGTTTGATAGCCTCAGTAAAGCATATTATGCACAAAGAATCGCGAAAAGAAAAAAAATTTTTTTCGAAGTTTGGAAACTTCGTTTGAATCACTTTTTTTCCGTTCTTATTTGAGATAACTTGTTCTCTTTCATTATACTAGTTTGATAGCCTTAGACAAGCATATTATGCGCAAAGAATCTCGAAAAGAAAAAAATTTTTTTTCGAAGTTTGGAAACTTCGTTAGAATCACTTTTTTTCCGTTCTTATTTGAGATAACTGGTTCTCTTTCATTATACTAGTTTGATAGCCTCAGAAAAACATATTATGCGCAAAGAATCTAGAAAAGAAAAAAATTTTTTTTCGAAGATTGGAAACCTCGTTAGAATCACTTTTTTTCCGTTCTTATTTGAGATAACTGGTTCTCTTTCATTATACTAGTTTGATAGCCTTAGACAAGCATATTATGCGCAAAGAATCTCGAAAAGAAAAAAATTTTTTTTCGAAGTTTGGAAACTTCCTTAGAATCACTTTTTTTCCATTCCTATTTGAGATAACTTGTTCTCTTTCATTATACTAGTTTGATAGCCTTAGACAAGCATATTATGCGCAAAGAATCTCGAAAAGAAAAAAATTTTTTTTCGAAGTTTGGAAACTTCGTTAGAATCACTTTTTTTCCGTTCTTATTTAAGATAACTTGTTCTCTTTCATTATACTATTTGATAGCCTTAGACAAGCATATTATGCGCAAAGAATCTCGAAAAGAAAAAAATTTTTTTTCGAAGTTTGGAAACTTCGTTAGAATCACTTTTTTTCCGTTCTTATTTGAGATAACTGGTTCTCTTTCATTATACTAGTTTGATAGCCTCAGACAAGCATATTATGCGCAAAGAATCTCGAAAAGAAAAAATTTTTTTCGAAGTTTGGAAACTTCCTTAGAATCACTTTTTTTCCATTCTTATTTGAGATAACTTGTTCTCTTTCATTATACTTGTTTGATAGCCTTAGACAAGCATATTATGCGCAAAGAATCTCGAAAAGAAAAAAATTTTTTTTCGAAGTTTGGAAACTTCGTTAGAATCACTTTTTTTCCGTTCTTATTTAAGATTACTGGTTCTCTTTCATTATACTAGTTTGATAGCTTCAGACAAGCATATTATGCGCAAAGAATCTCGAAAAGAAAAAAATTTTTTTTCGAAGTTTGGAAACTTCGTTAGAATCACTTTTTTTCCGTTCTTATTTGAGATAACTTGTTCTCTTTCATTATACTAGTTTGATAGCCTTAGACAAGCATATTATGCGCAAAGAATCTCGAAAAGAAAAAAATTTTTTTTCGAAGTTTGGAAACTTCGTTAGAATCACTTTTTTTCCGTTCTTATTTAAGATTACTGGTTCTTTTTCATTATACTAGTTTGATAGCCTCAGACAAGCATATTATGCGCAAAGAATCTCGAAAAGAAAAAAAATTTTTTTCGAAGTTTGGAAACTTCCTTAGAATCACTTTTTTTCCATTCTTATTTGAGATAACTTGTTCTCTTTCATTATACTTGTTTGATAGCCTTAGACAAGCATATTATGCGCAAAGAATCTCGAAAAGAAAAAAATTTTTTTTCGATGTTTGGAAACTTCGTTAGAATCACTTTTTTTCCGTTCTTATTTAAGATAACTGGTTCTCTTTCATTACACTAGTTTGATAGCCTCAGTAAAGCATATTATGCACAAAGAATCGCGAAAAGAAAAAAAATTTTTTTCGAAGTTTGGAAACTTTCTTAGAATCACTTTTTTTCCGTTCTTATTTGATATAACTGGTTCTCTTTCATTATACTAGTTTGGTAGCCTCAGTAAAGCATATTATGCGCAAAGAATCTGGAAAAGAAAAAAAATTTTTTTCGAAGTTTGGAAACTTCATTAGAATCACTTTTTTTCCGTTCTTATTTGAGATAACTGGTTCTCTTTCATTATACTAGTTTGGTAGCCTCAGTAAAGCATATTATGCCCAAAGAATCTGGAAAAGAAAAAAAATTTTTTTCGAAGTTTGGAAACTTCGTTAGAATCACTTTTTTCCCGTTCTTATTTGAGATAACTTGTTCTCTTTCATTATACTAGTTTGATAGCCTTAGACAAGCATATTATGCGCAAAGAATCTCGAAAAGAAAAAAATTTTTTTTGAAGTTTGGAAACTTCGTTAGAATCACTTTTTTTCCGTTCTTATTTGAGATAACTGGTTCTCTTACATTATACTAGTTTGATAGACTGAGACAAGCATATTATGCGCAAAGAATCTCGAAAAGAAAAAAATTTTTTTTCGAAGTTTGGAAACTTCGTTAGAATCACTTTTTTTCCGTTCTTATTTGACATAACTGGTTCTCTTTCATTATACTAGTTTGATAGCCTCAGACAAGCATATTATGCGCAAAGAATCTCGAAAAGAAAAAAATTTTTTTTCGAAGTTTGGAAACTTCGTTAGAATCACTTTTTTTCCGTTCTTATTTGAGATAACTGGTTCTCTTTCATTATACTAGTTTGATAGCCTCAGACAAGCATATTATGCGCAAAGAATCTCGAAAAAAAAAAAATTTTTTTTCGAAGTTTGGAAACTTCCTTAGAATCACTTTCTTTCCATTCTTATTTGAGGTAACTTGTTCTCTTTCATTATACTTGTTTGATAGCCTTAGACAAGCATATTATGCGCAAAGAATCTCGAAAAGAAAAAAATTTTTTTTCGAAGTTTGGAAACTTCGTTAGAATCACTTTTTTTCCGTTCTTATTTGAGATAACTTGTTCTCTTTCATTATACTAGTTTGATAGCCTTAGACAAGCATATTATGCGCAAAGAATTTCGAAAAGAAAAAAATTTTTTTTCGAAGTTTGGAAACTTCGTTAGAATCACTTTTTTTCCGTTCTTATTTAAGATTACTGGTTCTCTTTCATTATACTAGTTTGATAGCCTCAGACAAGCATATTATGCGCAAAGAATCTCGAAAAGAAAAAAATTTTTTTTCGAAGTTTGGAAACTTCCTTAGAATCACTTTTTTTCCATTCTTATTTGAGATAACTTGTTCTCTTTCATTATACTAGTTTGATACCCTTAGACAAGCATATTATGCGCAAAGAATCTCGAAAAGAAAAAAATTTTTTTTCGAAGTTTGGAAACTTCGTTAGAATCACTTTTTTTCCGTTCTTATTTCAGATAACTTGTTCTCTTTCATTATACTAGTTTGATAGCCTTAGACAAGCATATTATTCGCAAAGAATCTCGAAAAGAAAAAAAATTTTTTTCGAAGTTTGGAAACTTCGTTAGAATCACTTTTTTTCCGTTCTTATTTGAGATAACTGGTTCTCTTTCATTATACTAGTTTGATAGCCACAGACAAGCATATTATGCGCATAGAATCTCGAAAAGAAAAAAATTTTTTTTCGAAGTTTGGAAACTTCGTTAGAATCACTTTTTTTCCGTTCTTATTTGAGATAACTTGTTCTCTTTCATTATACTAGTTTGATAGCCTTAGACAAGCATATTATGCGCAAAGAATTTCGAAAAGAAAAAAATTTTTTTTCGAAATTTGGACACTTCGTTTGAATCACTTTTTTTCCGTTCTTATTTGAGATAACTGGTTCTCTTTCATTATACTAGTTTGATAGCCTCAGTAAAGGATATTATGCACAAAGAATCGCGAAAAGAAAAAAAATTTTTTTCGAAGTTTGGAAACTTCATTAGAATCACTTTTTTACCGTTCTTATTTGAGATAACTGGTTCTCTTTCATTATACTAGTTTGATAGCCTCAGTAAAGCATATTATGCGCAAGAATCTGGAAAAGAAAAAAAATTTTTTTCGAAGTTTGGAAACGTCGTTTGAATCACTTTTTTCCGTTCTTATTTGAGATTACTGGTTCTCTTTCATTATAGTAATTTGATAGCCTCAGAAAAGCATATTATGCACAAAGAATCTCGAAAAGAAAAAAATTTTTTTTCGAAGTTTGGAAACGTCGTTTGAATCACTTTTTTCCGTTCTTATTTTAGATAACTGGTTCTCTTTCATTATACTAGTTTGATGGCCTCAGTAAAGCATATTATGCGCAAAGAATCTGGAAAAGAAAAAAAATTTTTTTCGAAGTTTGGAAACGTCGTTTGAATCACTTTTTTCCGTTCTTATTTGAGATTACTGGTTCTCTTTCATTATAGTAGTTTGATAGCCTCAGAAAAGCATATTATGCACAAAGAATCTCGAAAAGAAAAAAATTTTTTTTCGAAGTTTGGAAACGTCGTTTGAATCACTTTTTTCCGTTCTTATTTGAGATTACTGGTTCTCTTTCATTATACTAGTTTGATAGCCTCAGAAAAGCATATTATGCACAAAGAATCTCGAAAAGAAAAAAATTTTTTTTCGAAGTTTGGAAACTTCGTTTGAATCACTTTTTTTCCGTTCTTATTTGAGATAACTGGTTCTCTTTCATTACACTAGTTTGATAGCCTCAGTAAAGCATATTATGCACAAAGAATCGCGAAAAGAAAAAAAATTTTTTTCGAAGTTTGGAAACTTTCTTAGAATCACTTTTTTTCCGTTCTTATTTGAGATAACTGGTTCTCTTTCATTATACTAGTTTGGTAGCCTCAGTAAAGCATATTATGCGCAAAGAATCTGGAAAAGAAAAAAAATTTTTTTCGAAGTTTGGAAACTTCATTAGAATCACTTTTTTTCCGTTCTTATTTGAGATAACTGGTTCTCTTTCATTATACTAGTTTGGTAGCCTCAGTAAAGCATATTATGCCCAAAGAATCTGGAAAAGAAAAAAAATTTTTTTCGAATTTTGGAAATTTCGTTTGAATCACTTTTTTTCCGTTCTTATTTGAGATAACTGGTTCTCTTTCATTATACTAGTTTGATAGCCTCAGAAAAGCATATTATGCGCAAAGAATCTCGAAAAGAAAAAAAATTTTTTTCGAAGTTTGAGAACTTCGTTTGAATCACTTTTTTTCCCTTCTTATTTGAGATAACTGGTTCTCTTTCATTATACTAGTTTGATAGCCTCAATAAAGCATATTATGCCAAAAGAATCTCGAAAAGAAAAAAAATTTTTTTCGAAGTTTAGAAACTTCATTAGAATCACTTTTTTTCCGTTCTTATTTGAGATAACTGGTTCTCTTTCATTATACTAGTTTGATAGCCTCAGTAAAGCATATTATGCACAAAGAATCGCGAAAAGAAAAAAAATTTTTTTCGAATTTTGGAAACTTCGTTAGAATCACTTTTTTTCCGTTCTTATTTGAGATAACTGGTTCTCTTTCATTATACTAGTTTGATAGCCTCAGAAAAACATATTATGCGCAAAGAATCTAGAAAAGAAAAAAATTTTTTTTCGAAGATTGGAAACCTCGTTAGAATCACTTTTTTTCCGTTCTTATTTGAGATAACTGGTTCTCTTTCATTATACTAGTTTGATAGCCTTAGACAAGCATATTATGCGCAAAGAATCTCGAAAAGAAAAAAATTTTTTTTCGAAGTTTGGAAACTTCCTTAGAATCACTTTTTTTCCATTCCTATTTGAGATAACTTGTTCTCTTTCATTATACTAGTTTGATAGCCTTAGACAAGCATATTATGCGCAAAGAATCTCGAAAAGAAAAAAATTTTTTTTCGAAGTTTGGAAACTTCGTTAGAATCACTTTTTTTCCGTTCTTATTTAAGATAACTTGTTCTCTTTCATTATACTATTTGATAGCCTTAGACAAGCATATTATGCGCAAAGAATCTCGAAAAGAAAAAAATTTTTTTTCGAAGTTTGGAAACTTCGTTAGAATCACTTTTTTTCCGTTCTTATTTGAGATAACTGGTTCTCTTTCATTATACTAGTTTGATAGCCTCAGACAAGCATATTATGCGCAAAGAATCTCGAAAAGAAAAAATTTTTTTCGAAGTTTGGAAACTTCCTTAGAATCACTTTTTTTCCATTCTTATTTGAGATAACTTGTTCTCTTTCATTATACTTGTTTGATAGCCTTAGACAAGCATATTATGCGCAAAGAATCTCGAAAAGAAAAAAATTTTTTTTCGAAGTTTGGAAACTTCGTTAGAATCACTTTTTTTCCGTTCTTATTTAAGATTACTGGTTCTCTTTCATTATACTAGTTTGATAGCTTCAGACAAGCATATTATGCGCAAAGAATCTCGAAAAGAAAAAAATTTTTTTTCGAAGTTTGGAAACTTCGTTAGAATCACTTTTTTTCCGTTCTTATTTGAGATAACTTGTTCTCTTTCATTATACTAGTTTGATAGCCTTAGACAAGCATATTATGCGCAAAGAATCTCGAAAAGAAAAAAATTTTTTTTCGAAGTTTGGAAACTTCGTTAGAATCACTTTTTTTCCGTTCTTATTTAAGATTACTGGTTCTTTTTCATTATACTAGTTTGATAGCCTCAGACAAGCATATTATGCGCAAAGAATCTCGAAAAGAAAAAAAATTTTTTTCGAAGTTTGGAAACTTCCTTAGAATCACTTTTTTTCCATTCTTATTTGAGATAACTTGTTCTCTTTCATTATACTTGTTTGATAGCCTTAGACAAGCATATTATGCGCAAAGAATCTCGAAAAGAAAAAAATTTTTTTTCGATGTTTGGAAACTTCGTTAGAATCACTTTTTTTCCGTTCTTATTTAAGATAACTGGTTCTCTTTCATTACACTAGTTTGATAGCCTCAGTAAAGCATATTATGCACAAAGAATCGCGAAAAGAAAAAAAATTTTTTTCGAAGTTTGGAAACTTTCTTAGAATCACTTTTTTTCCGTTCTTATTTGATATAACTGGTTCTCTTTCATTATACTAGTTTCGTAGCCTCAGTAAAGCATATTATGCGCAAAGAATCTGGAAAAGAAAAAAAATTTTTTTCGAAGTTTGGAAACTTCATTAGAATCACTTTTTTTCCGTTCTTATTTGAGATAACTGGTTCTCTTTCATTATACTAGTTTTATAGCCTCAGAAAAGCATATTATGCACCAAGAATCTCGAAAAGAAAAAAATTTTTTTTCGAAGTTTGGACACTTCGTTTGAATCACTTTTTTTCCGTTCTTATTTGAGATAACTGGTTCTCTTTCATTATACTAGTTTGATAGCCTCAGTAAAGGATATTATGCACAAAGAATCGCGAAAAGAAAAAAAATTTTTTTCGAAGTTTGGAAACTTCATTAGAATCACTTTTTTACCGTTCTTATTTGAGATAACTGGTTCTCTTTCATTATACTAGTTTGATAGCCTCAGTAAAGCATATTATGCGCAAAGAATCTGGAAAAGAAAAAAAATTTTTTTCGAAGTTTGGAAACGTCGTTTGAATCACTTTTTTCCGTTCTTATTTGAGATTACTGGTTCTCTTTCATTATAGTAGTTTGATAGCCTCAGAAAAGCATATTATGCACAAAGAATCTGGAAAAGAAAAAAAATTTTTTTCGAAGTTTGGAAACTTCGTTTGAATCACTTTTTTTCCGTTCTTATTTGAGATAACTGGTTCTCTTTCATTATACTAGTTTGATAGCCTCAGAAAAGCATATTATGCGCAAAGAATCTCGAAAAGAAAAAAATTTTTTTTCGAAGTTTGGAAACTTCGTTTGAACCACTTTTTTTCCGTTCTTATTTGAGATAACTGGTTCTCTTTCATTATACTAGTTTGATACCCTCAGGAAAGCATATTATGCGCAAAGAATCTGGAAAAGAAAAAAAATTTTTTTCGAAGTTTGGAAACGTCGTTTGAATAACTTTTTTCCGTTCTTATTTGAGATTACTGGTTCTCTTTCATTATAGTAGTTTGATAGCCTCAGAAAAGCATAAGAATCTCGTAAAGAAAAAAATTTTTTTTCCAAGTTTTGAAACGTCGTTTGAATCACTTTTTTCCGTTCTTATTTGAGATTACTGGTTCTCTTTCATTATACTAGTTTTATAGCCTCAGAAAAGCATATTATGCACCAAGAATCTCGAAAAGAAAAAAATTTTTTTTCGAAGTTTGGACACTTCGTTTGAATCACTTTTTTTCCGTTCTTATTTGAGATAACTGGTTCTCTTTCATTATGCTAGTTTGATAGCCTCAGTAAAGGATATTATGCACAAAGAATCGCGAAAAGAAAAAAAATTTTTTTCGAAGTTTGGAAACTTCATTAGAATCACTTTTTTACCGTTCTTATTTGAGATAACTGGTTCTCTTTCATTATACTAGTTTGATAGCCTCAGTAAAGCATATTATGCGCAAAGAATCTGGAAAAGAAAAAAAATTTTTTTCGAAGTTTGGAAACGTCGTTTGAATCACTTTTTTCCGTTCTTATTTGAGATTACTGGTTCTCTTTCATTATAGTAGTTTGATAGCCTCAGAAAAGCATATTATGCACAAAGAATCTCGAAAAGAAAAAAATTTTTTTTCGAAGTTTGGAAACGTCGTTTGAATCACTTTTTTCCGTTCTTATTTTAGATAACTGGTTCTCTTTCATTATACTAGTTTGATGGCCTCAGTAAAGCATATTATGCGCAAAGAATCTGGAAAAGAAAAAAAAATTTTTTCGAAGTTTGGAAACGTCGTTTGAATCACTTTTTTCCGTTCTTATTTGAGATTACTGGTTCTCTTTCATTATAGTAGTTTGATAGCCTCAGAAAAGCATATTATGCACAAAGAATCTCGAAAAGAAAAAAATTTTTTTTCGAAGTTTGGAAACGTCGTTTGAATCACTTTTTTCCGTTCTTATTTGAGATTACTGGTTCTCTTTCATTATACTAGTTTGATGGCCTCAGAAAAGCATATTATGCACAAAGAATCTCGAAAAGAAAAAAATTTTTTTTCGAAGTTTGGAAACTTCGTTTGAATCACTTTTTTTCCGTTCTTATTTGAGATAACTGGTTCTCTTTCATTACACTAGTTTGATAGCCTCAGTAAAGCATATTATGCACAAAGAATCGCGAAAAGAAAAAAAATTTTTTTCGAAGTTTGGAAACTTTCTTAGAATCACTTTTTTTCCGTTCTTATTTGAGACAACTGGTTCTCTTTCATTATACTAGTTTGGTAGCCTCAGTAAAGCATATTATGCGCAAAGAATCTGGAAAACAAAAAAAATTTTTTTCGAAGTTTGGAAACTTCGTTAGAATCACTTTTTTTCCGTTCTTATTTGAGATAACTTGTTCTCTTTCATTATACTAGTTTGATAGCCTTAGACAAGCATATTATGCGCAAAGAATTTCGAAAAGAAAAAAATTTTTTTTCGAAGTTTGGAAACTTCGTTAGAATCACTTTTTTTCCGTTCTTATTTAAGATTACTGGTTCTCTTTCATTATACTAGTTTGATAGCCTCAGACAAGCATATTATGCGCAAAGAATCTCGAAAAGAAAAAAATTTTTTTTCGAAGTTTGGAAACTTCCTTAGAATCACTTTTTTTCCATTCTTATTTGAGATAACTTGTTCTCTTTCATTATACTAGTTTGATACCCTTAGACAAGCATATTATGCGCAAAGAATCTCGAAAAGAAAAAAATTTTTTTTCGAAGTTTGGAAACTTCGTTAGAATCACTTTTTTTCCGTTCTTATTTCAGATAACTTGTTCTCTTTCATTATACTAGTTTGATAGCCTTAGACAAGCATATTATTCGCAAAGAATCTCGAAAAGAAAAAAAATTTTTTTCGAAGTTTGGAAACTTCGTTAGAATCACTTTTTTTCCGTTCTTATTTGAGATAACTGGTTCTCTTTCATTATACTAGTTTGATAGCCACAGACAAGCATATTATGCGCAAAGAATCTCGAAAAGAAAAAAATTTTTTTTCGAAGTTTGGAAACTTCGTTAGAATCACTTTTTTTCCGTTCTTATTTGAGATAACTTGTTCTCTTTCATTATACTAGTTTGATAGCCTTAGACAAGCATATTATGCGCAAAGAATTTCGAAAAGAAAAAAATTTCTTTTCGAAGTTTGGACACTTCGTTTGAATCACTTTTTTTCCGTTCTTATTTGAGATAACTGGTTCTCTTTCATTATACTAGTTTGATAGCCTCAGTAAAGGATATTATGCACAAAGAATCGCGAAAAGAAAAAAAATTTTTTTCGAAGTTTGGAAACTTCATTAGAATCACTTTTTTACCGTTCTTATTTGAGATAACTGGTTCTCTTTCATTATACTAGTTTGATAGCCTCAGTAAAGCATATTATGCGCAAGAATCTGGAAAAGAAAAAAAATTTTTTTCGAAGTTTGGAAACGTCGTTTGAATCACTTTTTTCCGTTCTTATTTGAGATTACTGGTTCTCTTTCATTATAGTAATTTGATAGCCTCAGAAAAGCATATTATGCACAAAGAATCTCGAAAAGAAAAAAATTTTTTTTCGAAGTTTGGAAACGTCGTTTGAATCACTTTTTTCCGTTCTTATTTTAGATAACTGGTTCTCTTTCATTATACTAGTTTGATGGCCTCAGTAAAGCATATTATGCGCAAAGAATCTGGAAAAGAAAAAAAATTTTTTTCGAAGTTTGGAAACGTCGTTTGAATCACTTTTTTCCGTTCTTATTTGAGATTACTGGTTCTCTTTCATTATAGTAGTTTGATAGCCTCAGAAAAGCATATTATGCACAAAGAATCTCGAAAAGAAAAAAATTTTTTTTCGAAGTTTGGAAACGTCGTTTGAATCACTTTTTTCCGTTCTTATTTGAGATTACTGGTTCTCTTTCATTATACTAGTTTGATAGCCTCAGAAAAGCATATTATGCACAAAGAATCTCGAAAAGAAAAAAATTTTTTTTCGAAGTTTGGAAACTTCGTTTGAATCACTTTTTTTCCGTTCTTATTTGAGATAACTGGTTCTCTTTCATTACACTAGTTTGATAGCCTCAGTAAAGCATATTATGCACAAAGAATCGCGAAAAGAAAAAAAATTTTTTTCGAAGTTTGGAAACTTTCTTAGAATCACTTTTTTTCCGTTCTTATTTGAGATAACTGGTTCTCTTTCATTATACTAGTTTGGTAGCCTCAGTAAAGCATATTATGCGCAAAGAATCTGGAAAAGAAAAAAAATTTTTTTCGAAGTTTGGAAACTTCATTAGAATCACTTTTTTTCCGTTCTTATTTGAGATAACTGGTTCTCTTTCATTATACTAGTTTGGTAGCCTCAGTAAAGCATATTATGCCCAAAGAATCTGGAAAAGAAAAAAAATTTTTTTCGAATTTTGGAAATTTCGTTTGAATCACTTTTTTTCCGTTCTTATTTGAGATAACTGGTTCTCTTTCATTATACTAGTTTGATAGCCTCAGAAAAGCATATTATGCGCAAAGAATCTCGAAAAGAAAAAAAATTTTTTTCGAAGTTTGAGAACTTCGTTTGAATCACTTTTTTTCCCTTCTTATTTGAGATAACTGGTTCTCTTTCATTATACTAGTTTGATAGCCTCAATAAAGCATATTATGCCAAAAGAATCTCGAAAAGAAAAAAAATTTTTTTCGAAGTTTAGAAACTTCATTAGAATCACTTTTTTTCCGTTCTTATTTGAGATAACTGGTTCTCTTTCATTATACTAGTTTGATAGCCTCAGTAAAGCATATTATGCACAAAGAATCGCGAAAAGAAAAAAAATTTTTTTCGAAGTTTGGAAACTTCGTTTGAATCACTTTTTTTCCGTTCTTATTTGAGATAACTTGTTCTCTTTCATTATACTAGTTTGATAGCCTTAGACAAGCATATTATGCGCAAAGAATCTCGAAAAGAAAAAAATTTTTTTTCGAAGTTTGGAAACTTCGTTAGAATCACTTTTTTTCCGTTCTTATTTGAGATAACTGGTTCTCTTTCATTATACTAGTTTGATAGCCTCAGAAAAACATATTATGCGCAAAGAATCTAGAAAAGAAAAAAATTTTTTTTCGAAGATTGGAAACCTCGTTAGAATCACTTTTTTTCCGTTCTTATTTGAGATAACTGGTTCTCTTTCATTATACTAGTTTGATAGCCTTAGACAAGCATATTATGCGCAAAGAATCTCGAAAAGAAAAAAATTTTTTTTCGAAGTTTGGAAACTTCCTTAGAATCACTTTTTTTCCATTCCTATTTGAGATAACTTGTTCTCTTTCATTATACTAGTTTGATAGCCTTAGACAAGCATATTATGCGCAAAGAATCTCGAAAAGAAAAAAATTTTTTTTCGAAGTTTGGAAACTTCGTTAGAATCACTTTTTTTCCGTTCTTATTTAAGATAACTTGTTCTCTTTCATTATACTATTTGATAGCCTTAGACAAGCATATTATGCGCAAAGAATCTCGAAAAGAAAAAAATTTTTTTTCGAAGTTTGGAAACTTCGTTAGAATCACTTTTTTTCCGTTCTTATTTGAGATAACTGGTTCTCTTTCATTATACTAGTTTGATAGCCTCAGACAAGCATATTATGCGCAAAGAATCTCGAAAAGAAAAAATTTTTTTCGAAGTTTGGAAACTTCCTTAGAATCACTTTTTTTCCATTCTTATTTGAGATAACTTGTTCTCTTTCATTATACTTGTTTGATAGCCTTAGACAAGCATATTATGCGCAAAGAATCTCGAAAAGAAAAAAATTTTTTTTCGAAGTTTGGAAACTTCGTTAGAATCACTTTTTTTCCGTTCTTATTTAAGATTACTGGTTCTCTTTCATTATACTAGTTTGATAGCTTCAGACAAGCATATTATGCGCAAAGAATCTCGAAAAGAAAAAAATTTTTTTTCGAAGTTTGGAAACTTCGTTAGAATCACTTTTTTTCCGTTCTTATTTGAGATAACTTGTTCTCTTTCATTATACTAGTTTGATAGCCTTAGACAAGCATATTATGCGCAAAGAATCTCGAAAAGAAAAAAATTTTTTTTCGAAGTTTGGAAACTTCGTTAGAATCACTTTTTTTCCGTTCTTATTTAAGATTACTGGTTCTTTTTCATTATACTAGTTTGATAGCCTCAGACAAGCATATTATGCGCAAAGAATCTCGAAAAGAAAAAAAATTTTTTTCGAAGTTTGGAAACTTCCTTAGAATCACTTTTTTTCCATTCTTATTTGAGATAACTTGTTCTCTTTCATTATACTTGTTTGATAGCCTTAGACAAGCATATTATGCGCAAAGAATCTCGAAAAGAAAAAAATTTTTTTTCGATGTTTGGAAACTTCGTTAGAATCACTTTTTTTCCGTTCTTATTTAAGATAACTGGTTCTCTTTCATTACACTAGTTTGATAGCCTCAGTAAAGCATATTATGCACAAAGAATCGCGAAAAGAAAAAAAATTTTTTTCGAAGTTTGGAAACTTTCTTAGAATCACTTTTTTTCCGTTCTTATTTGATATAACTGGTTCTCTTTCATTATACTAGTTTCGTAGCCTCAGTAAAGCATATTATGCGCAAAGAATCTGGAAAAGAAAAAAAATTTTTTTCGAAGTTTGGAAACTTCATTAGAATCACTTTTTTTCCGTTCTTATTTGAGATAACTGGTTCTCTTTCATTATACTAGTTTTATAGCCTCAGAAAAGCATATTATGCACCAAGAATCTCGAAAAGAAAAAAATTTTTTTTCGAAGTTTGGACACTTCGTTTGAATCACTTTTTTTCCGTTCTTATTTGAGATAACTGGTTCTCTTTCATTATACTAGTTTGATAGCCTCAGTAAAGGATATTATGCACAAAGAATCGCGAAAAGAAAAAAAATTTTTTTCGAAGTTTGGAAACTTCATTAGAATCACTTTTTTACCGTTCTTATTTGAGATAACTGGTTCTCTTTCATTATACTAGTTTGATAGCCTCAGTAAAGCATATTATGCGCAAAGAATCTGGAAAAGAAAAAAAATTTTTTTCGAAGTTTGGAAACGTCGTTTGAATCACTTTTTTCCGTTCTTATTTGAGATTACTGGTTCTCTTTCATTATAGTAGTTTGATAGCCTCAGAAAAGCATATTATGCACAAAGAATCTGGAAAAGAAAAAAAATTTTTTTCGAAGTTTGGAAACTTCGTTTGAATCACTTTTTTTCCGTTCTTATTTGAGATAACTGGTTCTCTTTCATTATACTAGTTTGATAGCCTCAGAAAAGCATATTATGCGCAAAGAATCTCGAAAAGAAAAAAATTTTTTTTCGAAGTTTGGAAACTTCGTTTGAACCACTTTTTTTCCGTTCTTATTTGAGATAACTGGTTCTCTTTCATTATACTAGTTTGATACCCTCAGGAAAGCATATTATGCGCAAAGAATCTGGAAAAGAAAAAAAATTTTTTTCGAAGTTTGGAAACGTCGTTTGAATAACTTTTTTCCGTTCTTATTTGAGATTACTGGTTCTCTTTCATTATAGTAGTTTGATAGCCTCAGAAAAGCATAAGAATCTCGTAAAGAAAAAAATTTTTTTTCCAAGTTTTGAAACGTCGTTTGAATCACTTTTTTCCGTTCTTATTTGAGATTACTGGTTCTCTTTCATTATACTAGTTTTATAGCCTCAGAAAAGCATATTATGCACCAAGAATCTCGAAAAGAAAAAAATTTTTTTTCGAAGTTTGGACACTTCGTTTGAATCACTTTTTTTCCGTTCTTATTTGAGATAACTGGTTCTCTTTCATTATGCTAGTTTGATAGCCTCAGTAAAGGATATTATGCACAAAGAATCGCGAAAAGAAAAAAAATTTTTTTCGTAGTTTGGAAACTTCATTAGAATCACTTTTTTACCGTTCTTATTTGAGATAACTGGTTCTCTTTCATTATACTAGTTTGATAGCCTCAGTAGAGCATATTATGCGCAAAGAATCTGGAAAAGAAAAAAAATTTTTTTCGAAGTTTGGAAACGTCGTTTGAATCACTTTTTTCCGTTCTTATTTGAGATTACTGGTTCTCTTTCATTATAGTAGTTTGATAGCCTCAGAAAAGCATATTATGCACAAAGAATCTCGAAAAGAAAAAAATTTTTTTTCGAAGTTTGGAAACGTCGTTTGAATCACTTTTTTCCGTTCTTATTTTAGATAACTGGTTCTCTTTCATTATACTAGTTTGATGGCCTCAGTAAAGCATATTATGCGCAAAGAATCTGGAAAAGAAAAAAAAATTTTTTCGAAGTTTGGAAACGTCGTTTGAATCACTTTTTTCCGTTCTCATTTGAGATTACTGGTTCTCTTTCATTATAGTAGTTTGATAGCCTCAGAAAAGCATATTATGCACAAAGAATCTCGAAAAGAAAAAAATTTTTTTTCGAAGTTTGGAAACGTCGTTTGAATCACTTTTTTCCGTTCTTATTTGAGATTACTGGTTCTCTTTCATTATACTAGTTTGATGGCCTCAGAAAAGCATATTATGCACAAAGAATCTCGAAAAGAAAAAAATTTTTTTTCGAAGTTTGGAAACTTCGTTTGAATCACTTTTTTTCCGTTCTTATTTGAGATAACTGGTTCTCTTTCATTACACTAGTTTGATAGCCTCAGTAAAGCATATTATGCACAAAGAATCGCGAAAAGAAAAAAAATTTTTTTCGAAGTTTGGAAACTTTCTTAGAATCACTTTTTTTCCGTTCTTATTTGAGACAACTGGTTCTCTTTCATTATACTAGTTTGGTAGCCTCAGTAAAGCATATTATGCGCAAAGAATCTGGAAAACAAAAAAAATTTTTTTCGAAGTTTGGAAACTTCATTAGAATCACTTTGTTTCCGTTCTTATTTGAGATAACTGGTTCTCTTTCATTATACTAGTTTGGTAGCCTCAGTAAAGCATATTATGCCCAAAGAATCTGGAAAAGAAAAAAAATTTTTTTCGAAGTTTGGAAACTTCGTTTGAATCACTTTTTTTCCGTTCTTATTTGAGATAACTGGTTCTCTTTCATTATACTAGTTTGATAGCCTCAGACAAGCATATTATGCGCAAAGAATCTCGAAAAGAAAAAAATTTTTTTTCGAAGTTTGGAAACTTCGTTAGAATCACTTTTTTTCCGTTCTTATTTGAGATAACTGGTTCTCTTTCATTATACTAGTTTGATAGCCTTAGACAAGCATATTATGCGCAAAGAATCTCGAAAAGAAAAAAATTTTTTTTCGAAGTTTGGAAACTTCCTTAGAATCACTTTTTTTCCATTCCTATTTGAGATAAATTGTTCTCTTTCATTATACTAGTTTGATAGCCTTAGACAAGCATATTATGCGCAAAGAATCTCGAAAAGAAAAAAATTTTTTTTCGAAGTTTGGAAACTTCGTTAGAATCACTTTTTTTCCGTTCTTATTTAAGATAACTTGTTCTCTTTCATTATACTATTTGATAGCCTTAGACAAGCATATTATGCGCAAAGAATCTTGAAAAGAAAAAAATTTTTTTTCGAAGTTTGGAAACTTCGTTAGAATCACTTTTATTCCGTTCTTATTTGAGATAACTGGTTCTCTTTCATTATACTAGTTTGATAGCTTCAGACAAGCATATTATGCGCAAAGAATCTCGAAAAGAAAAAATTTTTTTTCGAAGTTTGGAAACTTCGTTTGAATCACTTTTTTTCCGTTCTTATTTGAGATAACTGGTTCTCTTTCATTACACTAGTTTGATAGCCTCAGTAAAGCATATTATGCACAAAGAATCGCGAAAAGAAAAAAAATTTTTTTCGAAGTTTGGAAACTTTCTTAGAATCACTTTTTTTCCGTTCTTATTTGAGATAACTGGTTCTCTTTCATTATACTAGTTTGGTAGCCTCAGTAAAGCATATTATGCGCAAAGAATCTGGAAAAGAAAAAAAATTTTTTTCGAAGTTTAGAAACTTCATTAGAATCACTTTTTTTCCGTTCTTATTTGAGATAACTGGTTCTCTTTCATTATACTAGTTTGGTAGCCTCAGTAAAGCATATTATGCCCAAAGAATCTGGAAAAGAAAAAAAATTTTTTTCGAAGTTTGGAAACTTCGTTTGAATCACTTTTTTTCCGTTCTTATTTGAGATAACTGGTTCTCTTTCATTATACTAGTTTGATAGCCTCAGAAAAGCATATTATGCGCAAAGAATCTCGAAAAGAAAAAAAATTTTTTTCGAAGTTTGGATACTTCGTTTGAATCACTTTTTTTCCGTTCTTATTTGAGATAACTTGTTCTCTTTCATTATACTAGTTTGATAGCCTTAGACAAGCATATTATGCGCAAAGAATCTCGAAAAGAAAAAAATTTTTTTTCGAAGTTTGGAAACTTCGTTAGAATCACTTTTTTTCCGTTCTTATTTGAGATAACTGGTTCTCTTTCATTATACTAGTTTGATAGCCTCAGAAAAACATAGGTATGCGCAAAGAATCTCGAAAAGAAAAAAATTTTTTTTCGAAGTTTGGAAACTTCGTTAGAATCACTTTTTTTCCGTTCTTATTTGAGATAACTGGTTATATTATACTAGTTTATTAGCCTCAGACAAGCATATTATGCGCAAAGAATCTCGAAAAGAAAAAAATTTTTTTTCGTAGTTTGGAAACTTCGTTAGAATCACTTTTTTTCCGTTCTTATTTGAGATAACTGGTTCTCTTTCATTATACTAGTTTGATAGCCTTAGACAAGCATATTATGCGCAAAGAATCTCGAAAAGAAAAAAATTTTTTTTCGAAGTTTGGAAACTTCCTTAGAATCACTTTTTTTCCATTCCTATTTGAGATAACTTGTTCTCTTTCATTATACTAGTTTGATAGCCTTAGACAAGCATATTATGCGATAAGAATCTCGAAAAGAAAAAAATTTTTTTTCGAAGTTTGGAAACTTCGTTAGAATCACTTTTTTTCCGTTCTTATTTAAGATAACTTGTTCTCTTTCATTATACTATTTGATAGCCTTAGACAAGCATATTATGCGCAAAGAATCTCGAAAAGAAAAAAATTTTTTTTCGAAGTTTGGAAACTTCGTTAGAATCACTTTTATTCCGTTCTTATTTGAGATAACTGGTTCTCTTTCATTATACTAGTTTGATAGCTTCAGACAAGCATATTATGCGCAAAGAATCTCGAAAAGAAAAAATTTTTTTTCGAAGTTTGGAAACTTCGTAAGAATCACTTTTTTTCCGTTCTTATTTGAGATAACTTGTTCTCTTTCATTATACTAGTTTGATAGCCTTAGACAAGCATATTATGCGCAAAGAATCTCGAAAAGAAAAAAATTTTTTTTCGAAGTTTGGAAACTTCGTTAGAATCACTTTTTTTCCGTTCTTATTTAAGATTACTGGTTCTTTTTCATTATACTAGTTTGATATCCTCAGACAAGCATATTATGCGCAAAGAATCTCGAAAAGAAAAAAAATTTTTTTCGAAGTTTGGAAACTTCCTTAGAATCACTTTTTTTCCATTCTTATTTGAGATAACTTGTTCTCTTTCATTATACTTGTTTGATAGCCTTAGACAAGCATATTATGCGCAAAGAATCTCGAAAAGAAAAAAATTTTTTTTCGAAGTTTGGAAACTTCGTTAGAATCACTTTTTTTCCGTTCTTATTTAAGATTACTGGTTCTCTTTCATTATACTAGTTTGATAGCCTCAGACAAGCATATTATGCGCAAAGAATCTCGAAGAGAAAAAAATTTTTTTTCGAAGTTTGCTAAATTCGTTAGAATCACTTTTTTTCCGTTCTTATTTGAGATAACATGTTCTCTTTCATTATACTAGTTTGATAGTCTTAGACAAGCATATTATGCGCAAAGAATCTCGAAAAGAACAAAATTTTTTTTCGAAGTTTGGAAACTTCGTTAGAATCACTTTTTTTCCGTTCTTATTTAAGATTACTGGTTCTCTTTCATTATACTGGTTTGATAGCCTCAGACAAGCATATTATGCGCAAAGAATCTCGAAAAGAAAAAAATTTAATTTCGAAGTTTGGAAACTTCGTTAGAATCACTTTTTTTCCGTTCTTATTTGAGATAACTGGTTCTCTTTCATTATACTAGTTTGATAGCCTCAGAAAAGCATATTATGCGCAAAGAATCTCTAAAAGAAAAAAATTTTTTTTCGAAGTTTGGAAACTTCGTTAGAATCACTTTTTTTCCGTTCTTATTTGAGATAACTGGTTCTCTTTCATTATACTAGTTTGATAGCCTCAGAAAAGCATAGGTATGCGCAAAGAATCTCGAAAAGAAAAAAATTTTTTTTCGAAGTTTGGAAACTTCGTTAGAATCACTTTTTTCCGTTCTTATTTGAGATAACTGGTTCTCTTTCATTATACTAGTTTGATAGCCTCAGACAAGCATATTATGCGCAAAGAATCTCGAAAAGAAAAAAATTTTTTTTCGAAGTTTGGTAACTTCCTTAGAATCACTTTTTTTCCATTCTTATTTGAGATAACTTGTTCTCTTTCATTATACTTGTTTGATAGCCTTAGACAAGCATATTATGCGCAAAGAATCTCGAAAAGAAAAAAATTTTTTTTCCAAGTTTGGAAACTTCGTTAGAATCACTTTTTTTCCGTTCTTATTTAAGATTACTGGTTCTCTTTCATTATACTAGTTTGATAGCCTCAGACAAGCATATTATGCGCAAAGAATCTCGAAAAGAAAAAAATTTTTTTTCGAAGTTTGGAAACTTCGTTAGAATCACTTTTTTCCCGTTCTTATTTGAGATAACTTGTTCTCTTTCATTATACTAGTTTGATAGCCTTAGACAAGCATATTATGCGCAAAGAATCTCGAAAAGAAAAAAATTTTTTTTGAAGTTTGGAAACTTCGTTAGAATCACTTTTTTTCCGTTCTTATTTGAGATAACTGGTTCTCTTACATTATACTAGTATGATAGACTGAGACAAGCATATTATGCGCAAAGAATCTCGAAAAGAAAAAAATTTTTTTTCGAAGTTTGGAAACTTCGTTAGAATCACTTTTTTTCCGTTCTTATTTGACATAACTGGTTCTCTTTCATTATACTAGTTTGATAGCCTCAGACAAGCATATTATGCGCAAAGAATCTCGAAAAGAAAAAAATTTTTTTTCAAAGTTTGGAAACTTCGTTAGAATCACTTTTTTTCCGTTCTTATTTGAGATAACTGGTTCTCTTTCATTATACTAGTTTGATAGCCTCAGACAAGCATATTATGCGCAAAGAATCTCGAAAAAAAAAAAATTTTTTTTCGAAGTTTGGAAACTTCCTTAGAATCACTTTCTTTCCATTCTTATTTGAGGTAACTTGTTCTCTTTCATTATACTTGTTTGATAGCCTTAGACAAGCATATTATGCGCAAAGAATCTCGAAAAGAAAAAAATTTTTTTTCGAAGTTTGGAAACTTCGTTAGAATCACTTTTTTTCCGTTCTTATTTGAGATAACTTGTTCTCTTTCATTATACTAGTTTGATAGCCTTAGACAAGCATATTATGCGCAAAGAAATTCGAAAAGAAAAAAATTTTTTTTCGAAGTTTGGAAACTTCGTTAGAATCACTTTTTTTCCGTTCTTATTTAAGATTACTGGTTCTCTTTCATTATACTAGTTTGATAGCCTCAGACAAGCATATTATGCGCAAAGAATCTCGAAAAGAAAAAAATTTTTTTTCGAAGTTTGGAAACTTCCTTAGAATCACTTTTTTTCCATTCTTATTTGAGATAACTTGTTCTCTTTCATTATACTAGTTTGATACCCTTAGACAAGCATATTATGCGCAAAGAATCTCGAAAAGAAAAAAATTTTTTTTCGAAGTTTGGAAACTTCGTTAGAATCACTTTTTTTCCGTTCTTATTTCAGATAACTTGTTCTCTTTCATTATACTAGTTTGATAGCCTTAGACAAGCATATTATTCGCAAAGAATCTCGAAAAGAAAAAAAATTTTTTTCGAAGTTTGGAAACTTCGTTAGAATCACTTTTTTTCCGTTCTTATTTGAGATAACTGGTTCTCTTTCATTATACTAGTTTGATAGCCACAGACAAGCATATTATGCGCAAAGAATCTCGAAAAGAAAAAAATTTTTTTTCGAAGTTTGGAAACTTCGTTAGAATCACTTTTTTTTGCCGTTCTTATTTGAGATAACTTGTTCTCTTTCATTACACTAGTTTGATAGCCTTAGACAAGCATATTATGCGCAAAGAATTTCGAAAAGAAAAAAATTTTTTTTCGAAGTTTGGACACTTCGTTTGAATCACTTTTTTTCCGTTCTTATTTGAGATAACTGGTTCTCTTTCATTATACTAGTTTGATAGCCTCAGTAAAGGATATTATGCACAAAGAATCGCGAAAAGAAAAAAAATTTTTTTCGAAGTTTGGAAACTTCATTAGAATCACTTTTTTACCGTTCTTATTTGAGATAACTGGTTCTCTTTCATTATACTAGTTTGATAGCCTCAGTAAAGCATATTATGCGCAAAGAATCTGGAAAAGAAAAAAAATTTTTTTCGAAGTTTGGAAACGTCGTTTGAATCACTTTTTTCCGTTCTTATTTGAGATTACTGGTTCTCTTTCATTATAGTAGTTTGATAGCCTCAGAAAAGCATATTATGCACAAAAAATCTCGAAAAGAAAAAAATTTTTTTTCGAAGTTTGGAAACGTCGTTTGAATGACTTTTTTCCGTTCTTATTTTAGATAACTGGTCCTCTTTCATTATACTAGTTTGATGGCCTCAGTAAAGCATATTATGCGCAAAGAATATGGAAAAGAAAAAAAATTTTTTTCGAAGTTTGGAAACGTCATTTGAATCACTTTTTTCCGTTCTTATTTGAGATTACTGGTTCTCTTTCATTATAGTAGTTTGATAGCCTCAGAAAAGCATATTATGCACAAAGAATCTCGAAAAGAAAAAAATTTTTTTTCGAAGTTTGGAAACTTTCTTAGAATCACTTTTTTTCCGTTCTTATTTGAGATAACTGGTTCTCTTTCATTATACTAGTTTGGTAGCCTCAGTAAAGCATATTATGCGCAAAGAATCTGGAAAAGAAAAAAAATTTTTTTCGAAGTTTGGAAACTTCATTAGAATCACTTTTTTTCCGTTCTTATTTGAGATAACTGGTTCTCTTTCATTATACTAGTTTGGTAGCCTCAGTAAAGCATATTATGCCCAAAGAATCTGGAAAAGAAAAAAAATTTTTTTCGAATTTTGGAAATTTCGTTTGAATCACTTTTTTTCCGTTCTTATTTGAGATAACTGGTTCTCTTTCATTATACTAGTTTGATAGCCTCAGAAAAGCATATTATGCGCAAAGAATCTCGAAAAGAAAAAAAATTTTTTTCGAAGTTTGAGAACTTCGTTTGAATCACTTTTTTTCCCTTCTTATTTGAGATAACTGGTTCTCTTTCATTATACTAGTTTGATAGCCTCAATAAAGCATATTATGCCCAAAGAATCTCGAAAAGAAAAAAAATTTTTTTCGAAGTTTAGAAACTTCATTAGAATCACTTTTTTTCCGTTCTTATTTGAGATAACTGGTTCTCTTTCATTATACTAGTTTGATAGCCTCAGTAAAGCATATTATGCACAAAGAATCGCGAAAAGAAAAAAAATTTTTTTCGAAGTTTGGAAACTTCGTTTGAATCACTTTTTTTCCGTTCTTATTTGAGATAACTTGTTCTCTTTCATTATACTAGTTTGATAGCCTTAGACAAGCATATTATGCGCAAAGAATCTCGAAAAGAAAAAAATTTTTTTTCGAAGATTGGAAACCTCGTTAGAATCACTTTTTTTCCGTTCTTATTTGAGATAACTGGTTCTCTTTCATTATACTAGTTTGATAGCCTTAGACAAGCATATTATGCGCAAAGAATCTCGAAAAGAAAAAATTTTTTTCGAAGTTTGGAAACTTCCTTAGAATCACTTTTTTTCCATTCTTATTTGAGATAACTTGTTCTCTTTCATTATACTTGTTTGATAGCCTTAGACAAGCATATTATGCGCAAAGAATCTCGAAAAGAAAAAAATTTTTTTTCGAAGTTTGGAAACTTCGTTAGAATCACTTTTTTTCCGTTCTTATTTAAGATTACTGGTTCTCTTTCATTATACTAGTTTGATAGCTTCAGACAAGCATATTATGCGCAAAGAATCTCGAAAAGAAAAAAATTTTTTTTCGAAGTTTGGAAACTTCGTTAGAATCACTTTTTTTCCGTTCTTATTTGAGATAACTTGTTCTCTTTCATTATACTAGTTTGATAGCCTTAGACAAGCATATTATGCGCAAAGAATCTCGAAAAGAAAAAAATTTTTTTTCGAAGTTTGGAAACTTCGTTAGAATCACTTTTTTTCCGTTCTTATTTAAGATTACTGGTTCTTTTTCATTATACTAGTTTGATAGCCTCAGACAAGCATATTATGCGCAAAGAATCTCGAAAAGAAAAAAAATTTTTTTCGAAGTTTGGAAACTTCCTTAGAATCACTTTTTTTCCATTCTTATTTGAGATAACTTGTTCTCTTTCATTATACTTGTTTGATAGCCTTAGACAAGCATATTATGCGCAAAGAATCTCGAAAAGAAAAAAATTTTTTTTCGATGTTTGGAAACTTCGTTAGAATCACTTTTTTTCCGTTCTTATTTAAGATTACTGGTTCTCTTTCATTATACTAGTTTGATAGCCTCAGACAAGCATATTATGCGCAAAGAATCTCGAAAAGAAAAAAATTTTATTTCGAAGTTTGGAAACTTCGTTAGAATCACTTTTTTTCCGTTCTTATTTGAGATAACTGGTTCTCTTTCATTATACTAGTTTGATAGCCTCAGAAAAGCATATTATGCGCAAAGAATCTCTAAAAGAAAAAAATTTTTTTTCGAAGATTGGAAACTTCGTTAGAATCACTTTTTTTCCGTTCTTATTTTAGATAACTGGTTCTCTTTCATTATACTAGTTTGATAGCCTCAGAAAAGCATAGGTATGCGCAAAGAATCTCGAAAAGAAAAAATTTTTTTTCGAAGTTTGGAAACTTCGTTAGAATCACTTTTTTTCCGTTCTTATTTAAGATAACTTGTTCTCTTTCATTATACTATTTGATAGCCTTAGACAAGCATATTATGCGCAAAGAATCTCGAAAAGAAAAAAATTTTTTTTCGAAGTTTGGAAACTTCGTTAGAATCACTTTTTTTCCGTTCTTATTTGAGATAACTGGTTCTCTTTCATTATACTAGTTTGATAGCCTCAGACAAGCATATTATGCGCAAAGAATCTCGAAAAGAAAAAATTTTTTTCGAAGTTTGGAAACTTCCTTAGAATCACTTTTTTTCCATTCTTATTTGAGATAACTTGTTCTCTTTCATTATACTTGTTTGATAGCCTTAGACAAGCATATTATGCGCAAAGAATCTCGAAAAGAAAAAAATTTTTTTTCGAAGTTTGGAAACTTCGTTAGAATCACTTTTTTTCCGTTCTTATTTAAGATTACTGGTTCTCTTTCATTATACTAGTTTGATAGCTTCAGACAAGCATATTATGCGCAAAGAATCTCGAAAAGAAAATAATTTTTTTTCGAAGTTTGGAAACTTCGTTAGAATCACTTTTTTTCCGTTCTTATTTGAGATAACTGGTTCTCTTTCATTATACTAGTTTGATAGCCTCAGAAAAGCATATTATGCGCAAAGAATCTCTAAAAGAAAAAAATTTTTTTTCGAAGATTGGAAACTTCGTTAGAATCACTTTTTTTCCGTTCTTATTTTAGATAACTGGTTCTCTTTCATTATACTAGTTTGATAGCCTCAGAAAAGCATAGGTATGCGCAAAGAATCTCGAAAAGAAAAAAATTTTTTTTCGAAGTTTGGAAACTTCGTTAGAATCACTTTTTTCCGTTCTTATTTGAGATAACTGGTTCTCTTTCATTATACTAGTTTGATAGCCTCAGACAAGCATATTATGCGCAAAGAAACTCGAAAAGAAAAAAATTTTTTTTCGAAGTTTGGTAACTTCCTTAGAATCACTTTTTTTCCATTCTTATTTGAGATAACTTGTTCTCTTTCATTATACTTGTTTGATAGCCTTAGACAAGCATATTATGCCCAAAGAATCTCGAAAAGAAAAAAATTTTTTTTCGAAGTTTGGAAACTTCGTTAGAATCACTTTTTTTCCGTTCTTATTTAAGATTACTGGTTCTCTTTCATTATACTAGTTTGATAGCCTCAGACAAGCATATTATGCGCAAAGAATCTCGAAAAGAAAAAATTTTTTTTTCGAAGTTTGGAAACTTCGTTAGAATCACTTTTTTCCCGTTCTTATTTGAGATAACTTGTTCTCTTTCATTATACTAGTTTGATAGCCTTAGACAAGCATATTATGCGCAAAGAATCTCGAAAAGAAAAAAATTTTTTTTCGAAGTTTGGAAACTTCGTTAGAATCACTTTTTTTCCGTTCTTATTTAAGATTACTGGTTCTCTTTCATTATACTAGTTTGATAGCCTCAGACAAGCATATTATGCGCAAAGAATCTCGAAAAGAAAAAATTTTTTTTTCGAAGTTTGGAAACTTCGTTAGAATCACTTTTTTCCCGTTCTTATTTGAGATAACTTGTTCTCTTTCATTATACTAGTTTGATAGCCTTAGACAAGCATATTATGCGCAAAGAATCTCGAAAAGAAAAAAATTTTTTTTCGAAGTTTGGAAACTTCGTTAGAATCACTTTTTTTCCGTTCTTATTTGACATAACCGGTTCTCTTTCATTATACTAGTTTGATAGCCTCAGACAAGCATATTATGCGCAAAGAATCTCGAAAAGAAAAAAATTTTATTTCGAAGTTTGGAAACTTCGTTAGAATCACTTTTTTTCCGTTCTTATTTGAGATTACTGGTTCTCTTTCATTATACTAGTTTGATAGCCTCAGAAAAGCATATTATGCACAAAGAATCTCGAAAAGAAAAAAATTTTTTTTCGAAGTTTGGAAACTTCGTTTGAATCACTTTTTTTCCGTTCTTATTTGAGATAACTGGTTCTCTTTCATTACACTAGTTTGATAGCCTCAGTAAAGCATATTATGCACAAAGAATCGCGAAAAGAAAAAAAATTTTTTTCGAAGTTTGGAAACTTTCTTAGAATCACTTTTTTTCCGTTCTTATTTGAGATAACTGGTTCTCTTTCATTATACTAGTTTGGTAGCCTCAGTAAAGCATATTATGCGCAAAGAATCTGGAAAAGAAAAAAAATTTTTTTCGAAGTTTGGAAACTTCATTAGAATCACTTTTTTTCCGTTCTTATTTGAGATAACTGGTTCTCTTTCATTATACTAGTTTGGTAGCCTCAGTAAAGCATATTATGCCCAAAGAATCTGGAAAAGAAAAAAAATTTTTTTCGAATTTTGGAAATTTCGTTTGAATCACTTTTTTTCCGTTCTTATTTGAGATAACTGGTTCTCTTTCATTATACTAGTTTGATAGCCTCAGAAAAGCATATTATGCGCAAAGAATCTCGAAAAGAAAAAAAATTTTTTTCGAAGTTTGAGAACTTCGTTTGAATCACTTTTTTTCCCTTCTTATTTGAGATAACTGGTTCTCTTTCATTATACTAGTTTGATAGCCTCAATAAAGCATATTATGCCCAAAGAATCTCGAAAAGAAAAAAAATTTTTTTCGAAGTTTAGAAACTTCATTAGAATCACTTTTTTTCCGTTCTTATTTGAGATAACTGGTTCTCTTTCATTATACTAGTTTGATAGCCTCAGTAAAGCATATTATGCACAAAGAATCGCGAAAAGAAAAAAAATTTTTTTCGAAGTTTGGAAACTTCGTTTGAATCACTTTTTTTCCGTTCTTATTTGAGATAACTTGTTCTCTTTCATTATACTAGTTTGATAGCCTTAGACAAGCATATTATGCGCAAAGAATCTCGAAAAGAAAAAAATTTTTTTTCGAAGATTGGAAACCTCGTTAGAATCACTTTTTTTCCGTTCTTATTTGAGATAACTGGTTCTCTTTCATTATACTAGTTTGATAGCCTTAGACAAGCATATTATGCGCAAAGAATCTCGAAAAGAAAAAATTTTTTTCGAAGTTTGGAAACTTCCTTAGAATCACTTTTTTTCCATTCTTATTTGAGATAACTTGTTCTCTTTCATTATACTTGTTTGATAGCCTTAGACAAGCATATTATGCGCAAAGAATCTCGAAAAGAAAAAAATTTTTTTTCGAAGTTTGGAAACTTCGTTAGAATCACTTTTTTTCCGTTCTTATTTAAGATTACTGGTTCTCTTTCATTATACTAGTTTGATAGCTTCAGACAAGCATATTATGCGCAAAGAATCTCGAAAAGAAAAAAATTTTTTTTCGAAGTTTGGAAACTTCGTTAGAATCACTTTTTTTCCGTTCTTATTTGAGATAACTTGTTCTCTTTCATTATACTAGTTTGATAGCCTTAGACAAGCATATTATGCGCAAAGAATCTCGAAAAGAAAAAAATTTTTTTTCGAAGTTTGGAAACTTCGTTAGAATCACTTTTTTTCCGTTCTTATTTAAGATTACTGGTTCTTTTTCATTATACTAGTTTGATAGCCTCAGACAAGCATATTATGCGCAAAGAATCTCGAAAAGAAAAAAAATTTTTTTCGAAGTTTGGAAACTTCCTTAGAATCACTTTTTTTCCATTCTTATTTGAGATAACTTGTTCTCTTTCATTATACTTGTTTGATAGCCTTAGACAAGCATATTATGCGCAAAGAATCTCGAAAAGAAAAAAATTTTTTTTCGATGTTTGGAAACTTCGTTAGAATCACTTTTTTTCCGTTCTTATTTAAGATTACTGGTTCTCTTTCATTATACTAGTTTGATAGCCTCAGACAAGCATATTATGCGCAAAGAATCTCGAAAAGAAAAAAATTTTATTTCGAAGTTTGGAAACTTCGTTAGAATCACTTTTTTTCCGTTCTTATTTGAGATAACTGGTTCTCTTTCATTATACTAGTTTGATAGCCTCAGAAAAGCATATTATGCGCAAAGAATCTCTAAAAGAAAAAAATTTTTTTTCGAAGATTGGAAACTTCGTTAGAATCACTTTTTTTCCGTTCTTATTTTAGATAACTGGTTCTCTTTCATTATACTAGTTTGATAGCCTCAGAAAAGCATAGGTATGCGCAAAGAATCTCGAAAAGAAAAAATTTTTTTTCGAAGTTTGGAAACTTCGTTAGAATCACTTTTTTTCCGTTCTTATTTAAGATAACTTGTTCTCTTTCATTATACTATTTGATAGCCTTAGACAAGCATATTATGCGCAAAGAATCTCGAAAAGAAAAAAATTTTTTTTCGAAGTTTGGAAACTTCGTTAGAATCACTTTTTTTCCGTTCTTATTTGAGATAACTGGTTCTCTTTCATTATACTAGTTTGATAGCCTCAGACAAGCATATTATGCGCAAAGAATCTCGAAAAGAAAAAAATTTTTTCGAAGTTTGGAAACTTCCTTAGAATCACTTTTTTTCCATTCTTATTTGAGATAACTTGTTCTCTTTCATTATACTTGTTTGATAGCCTTAGACAAGCATATTATGCGCAAAGAATCTCGAAAAGAAAAAAATTTTTTTTCGAAGTTTGGAAACTTCGTTAGAATCACTTTTTTTCCGTTCTTATTTAAGATTACTGGTTCTCTTTCATTATACTAGTTTGATAGCTTCAGACAAGCATATTATGCGCAAAGAATCTCGAAAAGAAAATAATTTTTTTTCGAAGTTTGGAAACTTCGTTAGAATCACTTTTTTTCCGTTCTTATTTGAGATAACTGGTTCTCTTTCATTATACTAGTTTGATAGCCTCAGAAAAGCATATTATGCGCAAAGAATCTCTAAAAGAAAAAAATTTTTTTTCGAAGATTGGAAACTTCGTTAGAATCACTTTTTTTCCGTTCTTATTTTAGATAACTGGTTCTCTTTCATTATACTAGTTTGATAGCCTCAGAAAAGCATAGGTATGCGCAAAGAATCTCGAAAAGAAAAAAATTTTTTTTCGAAGTTTGGAAACTTCGTTAGAATCACTTTTTTCCGTTCTTATTTGAGATAACTGGTTCTCTTTCATTATACTAGTTTGATAGCCTCAGACAAGCATATTATGCGCAAAGAAACTCGAAAAGAAAAAAATTTTTTTTCGAAGTTTGGTAACTTCCTTAGAATCACTTTTTTTCCATTCTTATTTGAGATAACTTGTTCTCTTTCATTATACTTGTTTGATAGCCTTAGACAAGCATATTATGCCCAAAGAATCTCGAAAAGAAAAAAATTTTTTTTCGAAGTTTGGAAACTTCGTTAGAATCACTTTTTTTCCGTTCTTATTTAAGATTACTGGTTCTCTTTCATTATACTAGTTTGATAGCCTCAGACAAGCATATTATGCGCAAAGAATCTCGAAAAGAAAAAATTTTTTTTTCGAAGTTTGGAAACTTCGTTAGAATCACTTTTTTCCCGTTCTTATTTGAGATAACTTGTTCTCTTTCATTATACTAGTTTGATAGCCTTAGACAAGCATATTATGCGCAAAGAATCTCGAAAAGAAAAAAATTTTTTTTCGAAGTTTGGAAACTTCGTTAGAATCACTTTTTTTCCGTTCTTATTTGACATAACCGGTTCTCTTTCATTATACTAGTTTGATAGCCTCAGACAAGCATATTATGCGCAAAGAATCTCGAAAAGAAAAAAATTTTATTTCGAAGTTTGGAAACTTCGTTAGAATCACTTTTTTTCCGTTCTTATTTGAGATAACTGGTTCTCTTTCATTATACTAGTTTGATAGCCTCAGACAAGCATATTATGCGCAAAGAATCTCGAAAAGAAAAAAATTTTTTTTCGAAGTTTGGAAACTTCCTTAGAATCACTTTCTTTCCATTCTTATTTGAGGTAACTTGTTCTCTTTCATTATACTAGTTTGATAGCCTTAGACAAGCATATTATGCGCAAAGAATCTCGAAAAGAAAAAAATTTTTTTTCGAAGTTTGGAAACTTCGTTAGAATCACTTTTTTTCCGTTCTTATTTGAGATAACTTGTTCTCTTTCATTATACTAGTTTGATAGCCTTAGACAAGCATATTATGCGCAAAGAATTTCGAAAAGAAAAAAATTTTTTTTCGAAGTTTGGAAACTTCGTTAGAATCACTTTTTTTCCGTTCTTATTTAAGATTACTGGTTCTCTTTCATTATACTAGTTTGATAGCCTCAGACAAGCATATTATGCGCAAAGAATCTCGAAAAGAAAAAAATTTTTTTTCGAAGTTTGGAAACTTCCTTAGAATCACTTTTTTTCCATTCTTAATTGAGATAACTTGTTCTCTTTCATTATACTAGTTTGATAGCCTTAGACAAGCATATTATGCGCAAAGAATCTCGAAAAGAAAAAAATTTTTTTTCGAAGTTTGGAAACTTCGTTAGAATCACTTTTTTTCCGTTCTTATTTCAGATAACTTGTTCTCTTTCATTATACTAGTTTGATAGCCTTAGACAAGCATATTATGCGCAAAGAATCTCGAAAAGAAAAAAAATTTTATTCGAAGTTTGGAAACGTCGTTAGAATCACTTTTTTTCCGTTCTTATTTGAGATAACTGGTTCTCTTTCATTATACTAGTTTGATAGCCTCAGACAAGCATATTATGCGCAAAGAATCTCGAAAAGAAAAAAATTTTTTTTCGAAGTTTGGAAACTTCGTTAGAATCAGTTTTTTTCCGTTCTTATTTAAGATTACTGGTTCTTTTTCATTATACTAGTTTGATAGCCTCAGACAAGCATATTATGCGCAAAGAATCTCGAAAAGATAAATATTTTATTTCGAAGTTTGGAAACTTCGTTAGAATCACTTTTTTTCCGTTCTTATTTGAGATAACTGGTTCTCTTTCATTATACTAGTTTGATAGCCTCAGAAAAGCATATTATGCGCAAAGAATCTCTAAAAGAAAAAATTTTTTTTTCGAAGTTTGGAAACTTCGTTAGAATCACTTTTTTTCCGTTCTTATTTGAGATAACTGGTTCTCTTTCATTATACTTGTTTGATAGCCTTAGACAAGCATATTATGCGCAAAGAATCTCGAAAAGAAAAAAATTTTTTTTCGAAGTTTGGAAACTTCGTTAGAATCACTTTTTATCCGTTCTTATTTAAGATTACTGGTTCTCTTTCATTATACTAGTTTGATAGCTTCAGACAAGCATATTATGCGCAAAGAATCTCGAAAAGAAAAAAATTTTTTTTCGAAGTTTGGAAACTTCGTTAGAATCACTTTTTTTCCGTTCTTATTTGAGATAACTTGTTCTCTTTCATTATACTAGTTTGATAGCCTTAGACAAGCATATTATGCGCAAAGAATCTCGAAAAGAAAAAAATTTTTTTTCGAAGTTTGGAAACTTCGTTAGAATCACTTTTTTTCCGTTCTTATTTAAGATTACTGGTTCTTTTTCATTATACTAGTTTGATAGCCTCAGACAAGCATATTATGCGCAAAGAATCTCGAAAAGAAAAAAAATTTTTTTCGAAGTTTGGAAACTTCCTTAGAATCACTTTTTTTCCATTCTTATTTGAGATAACTTGTTCTCTTTCATTATACTTGTTTGATAGCCTTAGACAAGCATATTATGCGCAAAGAATCTCGAAAAGAAAAAAATTTTTTTTCGATGTTTGGAAACTTCGTTTGAATCACTTTTTTTCCGTTCTTATTTAAGATTACTGGTTCTCTTTCATTATACTAGTTTGATAGCCTCAGACAAGCATATTATGCGCAAAGAATCTCGAAAAGAAAAAAATTTTATTTCGAAGTTTGGAAACTTCGTTAGAATCACTTTTTTTCCGTTCTTATTTGAGATAACTGGTTCTCTTTCATTATACTAGTTTGATAGCCTCAGAAAAGCATATTATGCGCAAAGAATCTCTAAAAGAAAAAAATTTTTTTTCGAAGATTGGAAACTTCGTTAGAATCACTTTTTTTCCGTTCTTATTTTAGATAACTGGTTCTCTTTCATTATACTAGTTTGATAGCCTCAGAAAAGCATAGGTATGCGCAAAGAATCTCGAAAAGAAAAAAATTTTTTTTCGAAGTTTGGAAACTTCGTTAGAATCACTTTTTTTCCGTTCTTATTTAAGATAACTTGTTCTCTTTCATTATACTATTTGATAGCCTTAGACAAGCATATTATGCGCAAAGAATCTCGAAAAGAAAAAAATTTTTTTTCGAAGTTTGGAAACTTCGTTAGAATCACTTTTTTTCCGTTCTTATTTGAGATAACTGGTTCTCTTTCATTATACTAGTTGATAGCCTCAGACAAGCATATTATGCGCAAAGAATCTCGAAAAGAAAAAATTTTTTTCGAAGTTTGGAAACTTCCTTAGAATCACTTTTTTTCCATTCTTATTTGAGATAACTTGTTCTCTTTCATTATACTTGTTTGATAGCCTTAGACAAGCATATTATGCGCAAAGAATCTCGAAAAGAAAAAAATTTTTTTTCGAAGTTTGGAAACTTCGTTAGAATCACTTTTTTTCCGTTCTTATTTAAGATTACTGGTTCTCTTTCATTATACTAGTTTGATAGCTTCAGACAAGCATATTATGCGCAAAGAATCTCGAAAAGAAAAAAATTTTTTTTCGAAGTTTGGAAACTTCGTTAGAATCACTTTTTTTCCGTTCTTATTTGAGATAACTTGTTCTCTTTCATTATACTAGTTTGATAGCCTTAGACAAGCATATTATGCGCAAAGAATCTCGAAAAGAAAAAAATTTTTTTTCGAAGTTTGGAAACTTCGTTAGAATCACTTTTTTTCCGTTCTTATTTAAGATTACTGGTTCTTTTTCATTATACTAGTTTGATAGCCTCAGACAAGCATATTATGCGCAAAGAATCTCGAAAAGAAAAAAAATTTTTTTCGAAGTTTGGAAACTTCCTTAGAATCACTTTTTTTCCATTCTTATTTGAGATAACTTGTTCTCTTTCATTATACTTGTTTGATAGCCTTAGACAAGCATATTATGCGCAAAGAATCTCGAAAAGAAAAAAATTTTTTTTCGATGTTTGGAAACTTCGTTAGAATCACTTTTTTTCCGTTCTTATTTAAGATTACTGGTTCTCTTTCATTATACTAGTTTGATAGCCTCAGACAAGCATATTATGCGCAAAGAATCTCGAAAAGAAAAAAATTTTATTTCGAAGTTTGGAAACTTCGTTAGAATCACTTTTTTTCCGTTCTTATTTGAGATAACTGGTTCTCTTTCATTATACTAGTTTGATAGCCTCAGAAAAGCATATTATGCGCAAAGAATCTCTAAAAGAAAAAAATTTTTTTTCGAAGATTGGAAACTTCGTTAGAATCACTTTTTTTCCGTTCTTATTTTAGATAACTGGTTCTCTTTCATTATACTAGTTTGATAGCCTCAGAAAAGCATAGGTATGCGCAAAGAATCTCGAAAAGAAAAAAATTTTTTTTCGAAGTTTGGAAACTTCGTTAGAATCACTTTTTTCCGTTCTTATTTGAGATAACTGGTTCTCTTTCATTATACTAGTTTGATAGCCTCAGACAAGCATATTATGCGCAAAGAAACTCGAAAAGAAAAAAATTTTTTTTCGAAGTTTGGTAACTTCCTTAGAATCACTTTTTTTCCATTCTTATTTGAGATAACTTGTTCTCTTTCATTATACTTGTTTGATAGCCTTAGACAAGCATATTATGCCCAAAGAATCTCGAAAAGAAAAAAATTTTTTTTCGAAGTTTGGAAACTTCGTTAGAATCACTTTTTTTCCCATCTTATTTAAGATTACTGGTTCTCTTTCATTATACTAGTTTGATAGCCTCAGACAAGCATATTATGCGCAAAGAATCTCGAAAAGAAAAAATTTTTTTTTCGAAGTTTGGAAACTTCGTTAGAATCACTTTTTTCCCGTTCTTATTTGAGATAACTTGTTCTCTTTCATTATACTAGTTTGATAGCCTTAGACAAGCATATTATGCGCAAAGAATCTCGAAAAGAAAAAAATTTTTTTTCGAAGTTTGGAAACTTCGTTAGAATCACTTTTTTTCCGTTCTTATTTGACATAACCGGTTCTCTTTCATTATACTAGTTTGATAGCCTCAGACAAGCATATTATGCGCAAAGAATCTCGAAAAGAAAAAAATTTTTTTTCGAAGTTTGGAAACTTCGTTAGAATCACTTTTTTTCCGTTCTTATTTGAGATAACTGGTTCTCTTTCATTATACTAGTTTGATAGCCTCAGACAAGCATATTATGCGCAAAGAATCTCGAAAAGAAAAAAATTTTTTTTCGAAGTTTGGAAACTTCCTTAGAATCACTTTCTTTCCATTCTTATTTGAGGTAACTTGTTCTCTTTCATTATACTAGTTTGATAGCCTTAGACAAGCATATTATGCGCAAAGAATCTCGAAAAGAAAAAAATTTTTTTTCGAAGTTTGGAAACTTCGTTAGAATCACTTTTTTTCCGTTCTTATTTGAGATAACTTGTTCTCTTTCATTATACTAGTTTGATAGCCTTAGACAAGCATATTATGCGCAAAGAATTTCGAAAAGAAAAAAATTTTTTTTCGAAGTTTGGAAACTTCGTTAGAATCACTTTTTTTCCGTTCTTATTTAAGATTACTGGTTCTCTTTCATTATACTAGTTTGATAGCCTCAGACAAGCATATTATGCGCAAAGAATCTCGAAAAGAAAAAAATTTTTTTTCGAAGTTTGGAAACTTCCTTAGAATCACTTTTTTTCCATTCTTAATTGAGATAACTTGTTCTCTTTCATTATACTAGTTTGATAGCCTTAGACAAGCATATTATGCGCAAAGAATCTCGAAAAGAAAAAAATTTTTTTTCGAAGTTTGGAAACTTCGTTAGAATCACTTTTTTTCCGTTCTTATTTCAGATAACTTGTTCTCTTTCATTATACTAGTTTGATAGCCTTAGACAAGCATATTATGCGCAAAGAATCTCGAAAAGAAAAAAAATTTTATTCGAAGTTTGGAAACGTCGTTAGAATCACTTTTTTTCCGTTCTTATTTGAGATAACTGGTTCTCTTTCATTATACTAGTTTGATAGCCTCAGACAAGCATATTATGCGCAAAGAATCTCGAAAAGAAAAAAATTTTTTTTCGAAGTTTGGAAACTTCGTTAGAATCAGTTTTTTTCCGTTCTTATTTAAGATTACTGGTTCTTTTTCATTATACTAGTTTGATAGCCTCAGACAAGCATATTATGCGCAAAGAATCTCGAAAAGATAAATATTTTATTTCGAAGTTTGGAAACTTCGTTAGAATCACTTTTTTTCCGTTCTTATTTGAGATAACTGGTTCTCTTTCATTATACTAGTTTGATAGCCTCAGAAAAGCATATTATGCGCAAAGAATCTCTAAAAGAAAAAATTTTTTTTTCGAAGTTTGGAAACTTCGTTAGAATCACTTTTTTTCCGTTCTTATTTGAGATAACTGGTTCTCTTTCATTATACTAGTTCGATTGCCTCAGAAAAGCATAGGTATGCGCAAATAATCTCGAAAAGAAAAAAATTTTTTTTCGAAGTTTGGAAACTTCGTTAGAATCACTTTTTTTCCGTTCTTATTTGAGATAACTGGTTCTCTTTCATTATACTAGTTTGATAGCCTCAGACAAGCATATTATGCGCAAAGAATCTTGAAAAGATAAAAATTTTTTTTCGAAGTTTGGAAACTTCCTTAGAATCACTTTCTTTCCATTCTTATTTGAGGTAACTTGTTCTCTTTCATTATACTTGTTTGATAGCCTTAGACAAGCATATTATGCGCAAAGAATCTCGAAAAGAAAAAAATTTTTTTTCGAAGTTTGGAAACTTCGTTAGAATCACTTTTTTTCCGTTCTTATTTAAGATTACTGGTTCTCTTTCATTATACTAGTTTGATAGCCTCAGACAAGCATATTATGCGCAAAGAATCTCGAAAAGAAAAAAATTTTTTTCGAAGTTTGGAAACTTCGTTAGAATCACTTTTTTTCCGTTCTTATTTGAGATAACTTGTTCTCTTTAATTAAACTAGTTTGATAGCCTTAGACAAGCATATTATGCGCAAAGAATATCGAAAAGAAAAAAATTTTTTTTCGAAGTTTGGAAACTATGTTAGAATCACTTTTTTTCCGTTCTTATTTGAGATTACTGGTTCTCTTTCATTATAGTAGTTTGATAGCCTCAGAAAAGCATAAGAATCTCGAAAAGAAAAGAATTTTTTTTCCAAGTTTTGAAACGTCGTTTGAATCACTTTTTTCCGTTCTTATTTGAGATTACTGGTTCTCTTTCTTTACTAGTTTGATAGCCTCAGTAAAGCATATTATGCGCAAAGAATCTGGAAAAGAAAAAAAATTTTTTTCGAAGTTTGGAAACTTCGTTAGAATCACTTTTTTTCCGTTCTTATTTGAGATAACTGGTTCTCTTTCATTATACTAGTTTGATAGCCTCAGACAAGCATATTATGCGCAAAGAATCTTGAAAAGATAAAAATTTTTTTTCGAAGTTTGGAAACTTCCTTAGAATCACTTTCTTTCCATTCTTATTTGAGGTAACTTGTTCTCTTTCATTATACTTGTTTGATAGCCTTAGACAAGCATATTATGCGCAAAGAATCTCGAAAAGAAAAAAATTTTTTTTCGAAGTTTGGAAACTTCGTTAGAATCACTTTTTTTCCGTTCTTATTTAAGATTACTGGTTCTCTTTCATTATACTAGTTTGATAGCCTCAGACAAGCATATTATGCGCAAAGAATCTCGAAAAGAAAAAAATTTTTTTCGAAGTTTGGAAACTTCGTTAGAATCACTTTTTTTCCGTTCTTATTTGAGATAACTTGTTCTCTTTAATTAAACTAGTTTGATAGCCTTAGACAAGCATATTATGCGCAAAGAATATCGAAAAGAAAAAAATTTTTTTTCGAAGTTTGGAAACTATGTTAGAATCACTTTTTTTCCGTTCTTATTTGAGATTACTGGTTCTCTTTCATTATAGTAGTTTGATAGCCTCAGAAAAGCATAAGAATCTCGAAAAGAAAAAAATTTTTTTTCCAAGTTTTGAAACGTCGTTTGAATCACTTTTTTCCGTTCTTATTTGAGATTACTGGTTCTCTTTCTTTACTAGTTTGATAGCCTCAGTAAAGCATATTATGCGCAAAGAATCTGGAAAAGAAAAAAAATTTTTTTCGAAGTTTGGAAACGTCGTTTGAATCACTTTTTTCCGTTCTTATTTGAGATTACTGGTTCTCTTTCATGATAGTAGTTTGATAGCCTCAGAAAAGCATATTATGCACAAAGAATCTCGAAAAGAAAAAAATTTTTTTTCGAAGTTTGGAAACGTCGTTTGAATCACTTTTTTCCGTTCTTATTTTAGATAACTGGTTCTCTTTCATTATACTAGTTTGATGGCCTCAGTAAAGCATATTATGCGCAAAGAATCTAGAAAAGAAAAAAAAATTTTTTCGAAGTTTGGAAACGTCGTTTGAATCACTTTTTTCCGTTCTTATTTGAGATTACTGGTTCTCTTTCATTATAGTAGTTTGATAGCCTCAGAAAAGCATATTATGCACAAAGAATCTCGAAAAGAAAAAAATTTTTTTTCGAAGTTTGGAAACGTTGTTTGAATCACTTTTTTCCGTTCTTATTTGAGATTACTGGTTCTCTTTCATTATACTAGTTTGATAGCCTCAGAAAAGCATATTATGCACAAAGAATCTCGAAAAGAAAAAAATTTTTTTTCGAAGTTTGGAAACTTCGTTTGAATCACTTTTTTTCCGTTCTTATTTGAGATAACTGGTTCTCTTTCATTACACTAGTTTGATAGCCTCAGTAAAGCATATTATGCACAAAGAATCGCGAAAAGAAAAAAAATTTTTTTCGAAGTTTGGAAACTTTCTTAGAATCACTTTTTTTCCGTTCTTATTTGAGATAACTGGTTCTCTTTCATTATACTAGTTTGGTAGCCTCAGTAAAGCATATTATGCGCGAAGAATCTGGAAAAGAAAAAAAATTTTTTTCGAAGTTTGGAAACTTCATTAGAATCACTTTTTTTCCGTTCTTATTTCAAATAACTGGTTCTCTTTCATTATACTAGTTTGGTAGCCTCAGTAAAGCATATTATGCCCAAAGAATCTGGAAAAGAAAAAAAATTTTTTTCGAAGTTTGGAAACTTCGTTTGAATCACTTTTTTTCCGTTCTTATTTGAGATAACTGGTTCTCTTTCATTATACTAGTTTGATAGCCTCAGAAAAGCATATTATGCGCAAAGAATCTCGAAAAGAAAAAAATTTTTTTTCGAAGTTTGGAAACTTCGTTTGAATCACTTTTTTTCCGTTCTTATTTGAGATAACTTGTTCTCTTTCATTATACTAGTTTGATAGCCTTAGACAAGCATATTATGCGCAAAGAATCTCGAAAAGAAAAAAATTTTTTTTCGAAGTTTGGAAACTTCGTTAGAATCACTTTTTTTCCGTTCTTATTTGAGATAACTGGTTCTCTTTCATTATACTAGTTTGATAGCCTCAGAAAAACATAGGTATGCGCAAAGAATCTCGAAAAGAAAAAAATTTTTTTTCGAAGTTTGGAAACTTCGTTAGAATCACTTTTTTTCCGTTCTTATTTGAGATAACTGGTTCTCTTTCATTATACTAGTTTGATAGCCTCAGACAAGCATATTATGCGCAAAGAATCTCGAAAAAAAAAAATTTTTTTTCGAAGTTTGGAAACTTCGTTAGAATCACTTTTTTTCCGTTCTTATTTGAGATAACTGGTTCTCTTTCATTATACTAGTTTGATAGCCTTAGACAAGCATATTATGCGCAAAGAATCTCGAAAAGAAAAAAATTTTTTTTCGAAGTTTGGAAACTTCCTTAGAATCACTTTTTTTCCATTCCTATTTGAGATAACTTGTTCTCTTTCATTATACTAGTTTGATAGCCTTAGACAAGCATATTATGCGCAAAGAATCTCGAAAAGAAAAAAATTTTTTTTCGAAGTTTGGAAACTTCGTTAGAATCACTTTTTTTCCGTTCTTATTTAAGATAACTTGTTCTCTTTCATTATACTATTTGATAGCCTTAGACAAGCATATTATGCGCAAAGAATCTCGAAAAGAAAAAAATTTTTTTTCGAAGTTTGGAAACTTCGTTAGAATCACTTTTTTTCCATTCCTATTTGAGATAACTTGTTCTCTTTCATTATACTAGTTTGATAGCCTTAGACAAGCATATTATGCGCAAAGAATCTCGAAAAGAAAAAAATTTTTTTTCGAAGTTTGGAAACTTCGTTAGAATCACTTTTTTTCCGTTCTTATTTAAGATAACTTGTTCTCTTTCATTATACTATTTGATAGCCTTAGACAAGCATATTATGCGCAAAGAATCTCGAAAAGAAAAAAATTTTTTTTCGAAGTTTGGAAACTTCGTTAGAATCACTTTTTTTCCGTTCTTATTTAAGATTACTGGTTCTTTTTCATTATACTAGTTTGATAGCCTCAGACAAGCATATTATGCGCAAAGAATCTCGAAAAGAAAAAAAATTTTTTTCGAAGTTTGGAAACTTCCTTAGAATCACTTTTTTTCCATTCTTATTTGAGATAACTTGTTCTCTTTCATTATACTTGTTTGATAGCCTTAGACAAGCATATTATGCGCAAAGAATCTCGAAAAGAAAAAAATTTTTTTTCGAAGTTTGGAAACTTCGTTAGAATCACTTTTTTTCCGTTCTTATTTAAGATTACTGGTTCTCTTTCATTATACTAGTTTGATAGCCTCAGACAAGCATATTATGCGCAAAGAATCTCGAAAAGAAAAAAATTTTTTTTCGAAGTTTGGAAACTTCGTTAGAATCACTTTTTTTCCGTTCTTATTTGAGATAACATGTTCTCTTTCATTATACTAGTTTGATAGTCTTATTATGCGCAAAGAATCTCGAAAAGAACAAAATTTTTTTTCGAAGTTTGGAAACTTCGTTAGAATCACTTTTTTTCCGTTCTTATTTAAGATTACTGGTTCTCTTTCATTATACTGGTTTGATAGCCTCAGACAAGCATATTATGCGCAAAGAATCTCGAAAAGAAAAAAATTTTATTTCGAAGTTTGGAAACTTCGTTTGAATCACTTTTTTTCCGTTCTTATTTGAGATAACTGGTTCTCTTTCATTATACTAGTTTGATAGCCTCAGAAAAGCATATTATGCGCAAAGAATCTCTAAAAGAAAAAAATTTTTTTTCGAAGTTTGGAAACTTCGTTAGAATCACTTTTTTTCCGTTCTTATTTGAGATAACTGGTTCTCTTTCATTATACTAGTTTGATAGCCTCAGAAAAGCATAGGTATGCGCAAAGAATCTCGAAAAGAAAAAAATTTTTTTTCGAAGTTTGGAAACTTCGTTAGAATCACTTTTTTCCGTTCTTATTTGAGATAACTTGTTCTCTTTCATTATACTTGCTTGATAGCCTTAGACAAGCATATTATGCGCAAAGAATCTCGAAAAGAAAAAAATTTTTTTTCGAAGTTTGGAAACTTCGTTAGAATCACTTTTTTTCCGTTCTTATTTAAGATTACTGGTTCTCTTTCATTATACTAGTTTGATAGCCTCAGACAAGCATATTATGCGCAAAGAATCTCGAAAAGAAAAAAATTTTTTTTCGAAGTTTGGAAACTTCGTTAGAATCACTTTTTTCCCGTTCCTATTTGAGATAACTTGTTCTCTTTCATTATACTAGTTTGATAGCCTTAGACAAGCATATTATGCGCAAAGAATCTCGAAAAGAAAAAAATTTTTTTTGAAGTTTGGAAACTTCGTTAGAATCACTTTTTTTCCGTTCTTATTTGAGATAACTGGTTCTCTTACATTATACTAGTTTGATAGACTGAGACAAGCATATTATGCGCAAAGAATCTCGAAAAGAAAAAAATTTTTTTTCGAAGTTTGGAAACTTCGTTAGAATCACTTTTTTTCCGTTCTTATTTGACATAACTGGTTCTCTTTCATTATACTAGTTTGATAGCCTCAGACAAGCATATTATGCGCAAAGAATCTCGAAAAGAAAAAAATTTTTTTTCGAAGTTTGGAAACTTCGTTAGAATCACTTTTTTTCCGTTCTTATTTGAGATAACTGGTTCTCTTTCATTATACTAGTTTGATAGCCTCAGACAAGCATATTATGCGCAAAGAATCTCGAAAAGAAAAAAATTTTTTTTCGAAGTTTGGAAACTTCCTTAGAATCACTTTCTTTCCATTCTTATTTGAGGTAACTTGTTCTCTTTCATTATACTAGTTTGATAGCCTTAGACAAGCATATTATGCGCAAAGAATCTCGAAAAGAAAAAAATTTTTTTCGAAGTTTGGAAACTTCGTTAGAATCACTTTTTTTCCGTTCTTATTTCAGATAACTTGTTCTCTTTCATTATACTAGTTTGATAGCCTTAGACAAGCATATTATGCGCAAAGAATCTCGAAAAGAAAAAAAATTTTTTTCGAAGTTTGGAAACTTCGTTAGAATCAATTTTTTTCCGTTCTTATTTGAGATAACTGGTTCTCTTTCATTATACTAGTTTGATAGCCTCAGACAAGCATATTATGCGCAAAGAATCTCGAAAAGAAAAAAATTTTTTTTCGAAGTTTGGAAACTTCGTTAGAATCACTTTTTTTCCGTTGTTATTTGAGATAACTTGTTCTCTTTCATTATACTAGTTTGATAGCCTTAGACAAGCATATTATGCGCAAAGAATTTCGAAAAGAAAAAAATTTTTTTTCGAAGTTTGGACACTTCGTTTGAATCACTTTTTTTCCGTTCTTATTTGAGATAACTGGTTCTCTTTCATTATACTAGTTTGATAGCCTCAGTAAAGGATATTATGCACAAAGAATCGCGAAAAGAAAAAAAATTTTTTTCGAAGTTTGGAAACTTCATTAGAATCACTTTTTTACCGTTCTTATTTGAGATAACTGGTTCTCTTTCATTATACTAGTTTGATAGCCTCAGTAAAGCATATTATGCGCAAAGAATCTGGAAAAGAAAAAAAATTTTTTTCGAAGTTTGGAAACGTCGTTTGAATCACTTTTTTCCGTTCTTATTTGAGATTACTGGTTCTCTTTCATTATAGTAGTTTGATAGCCTCAGAAAAGCATATTATGCACAAAGAATCTCGAAAAGAAAAAAATTTTTTTTCGAAGTTTGGAAACGTCGTTTGAATCACTTTTTTCCGTTCTTATTTTAGATAACTGGTTCTCTTTCATTATACTAGTTTGATGGCCTCAGTAAAGCATATTATGCGCAAAGAATCTGGAAAAGAAAAAAAATTTTTTTCGAAGTTTGGAAACGTCGTTTGAATCACTTTTTTCCGTTCTTATTTGAGATTACTGGTTCTCTTTCATTATAGTAGTTTGATAGCCTCAGAAAAGCATATTATGCACAAAGAATCTCGAAAAGAAAAAAATTTTTTTTCGAAGTTTGGAAACGTCGTTTGAATCACTTTTTTCCGTTCTTATTTGAGATTACTGGTTCTCTTTCATTATACTAGTTTGATAGCCTCAGAAAAGCATATTATGCACAAAGAATCTCGAAAAGAAAAAAATTTTTTTTCGAAGTTTGGAAACTTCGTTTGAATCACTTTTTTTCCGTTCTTATTTGAGATAACTGGTTCTCTTTCATTACACTAGTTTGATAGCCTCAGTAAAGCATATTATGCACAAAGAATCGCGAAAAGAAAAAAAATTTTTTTCGAAGTTTGGAAACTTTCTTAGAATCACTTTTTTTCCGTTCTTATTTGAGATAACTGGTTCTCTTTCATTATACTAGTTTGGTAGCCTCAGTAAAGCATATTATGCGCAAAGAATCTGGAAAAGAAAAAAAATTTTTTTCGAAGTTTGTAAACTTCATTAGTATCACTTTTTTTCCGTTCTTATTTGAGATAACTGGTTCTCTTTCATTATACTAGTTTGGTAGCCTCAGTAAAGCATATTATGCCCAAAGAATCTGGAAAAGAAAAAAAATTTTTTTCGAAGTTTGGAAACTTCGTTAGAATCACTTTTTTTCCGTTCTTATTTGAGATAACATGTTCTCTTTCATTATACTAGTTTGATAGTCTTATTATGCGCAAAGAATCTCGAAAAGAACAAAATTTTTTTTCGAAGTTTGGAAACTTCGTTAGAATCACTTTTTTTCCGTTCTTATTTAAGATTACTGGTTCTCTTTCATTATACTGGTTTGATAGCCTCAGACAAGCATATTATGCGCAAAGAATCTCGAAAAGAAAAAAATTTTATTTCGAAGTTTGGAAACTTCGTTTGAATCACTTTTTTTCCGTTCTTATTTGAGATAACTGGTTCTCTTTCATTATACTAGTTTGATAGCCTCAGAAAAGCATATTATGCGCAAAGAATCTCTAAAAGAAAAAAATTTTTTTTCGAAGTTTGGAAACTTCGTTAGAATCACTTTTTTTCCGTTCTTATTTGAGATAACTGGTTCTCTTTCATTATACTAGTTTGATAGCCTCAGAAAAGCATAGGTATGCGCAAAGAATCTCGAAAAGAAAAAAATTTTTTTTCGAAGTTTGGAAACTTCGTTAGAATCACTTTTTTCCGTTCTTATTTGAGATAACTTGTTCTCTTTCATTATACTTGCTTGATAGCCTTAGACAAGCATATTATGCGCAAAGAATCTCGAAAAGAAAAAAATTTTTTTTCGAAGTTTGGAAACTTCGTTAGAATCACTTTTTTTCCGTTCTTATTTAAGATTACTGGTTCTCTTTCATTATACTAGTTTGATAGCCTCAGACAAGCATATTATGCGCAAAGAATCTCGAAAAGAAAAAAATTTTTTTTCGAAGTTTGGAAACTTCGTTAGAATCACTTTTTTCCCGTTCCTATTTGAGATAACTTGTTCTCTTTCATTATACTAGTTTGATAGCCTTAGACAAGCATATTATGCGCAAAGAATCTCGAAAAGAAAAAAATTTTTTTTGAAGTTTGGAAACTTCGTTAGAATCACTTTTTTTCCGTTCTTATTTGAGATAACTGGTTCTCTTTCATTATACTAGTTTGATAGCCTCAGTAAAGGATATTATGCACAAAGAATCGCGAAAAGAAAAAAAATTTTTTTCGAAGTTTGGAAACTTCATTAGAATCACTTTTTTACCGTTCTTATTTGAGATAACTGGTTCTCTTTCATTATACTAGTTTGATAGCCTCAGTAAAGCATATTATGCGCAAAGAATCTGGAAAAGAAAAAAAATTTTTTTCGAAGTTTGGAAACGTCGTTTGAATCACTTTTTTCCGTTCTTATTTGAGATTACTGGTTCTCTTTCATTATAGTAGTTTGATAGCCTCAGAAAAGCATATTATGCACAAAGAATCTCGAAAAGAAAAAAATTTTTTTTCGAAGTTTGGAAACGTCGTTTGAATCACTTTTTTCCGTTCTTATTTTAGATAACTGGTTCTCTTTCATTATACTAGTTTGATGGCCTCAGTAAAGCATATTATGCGCAAAGAATCTGGAAAAGAAAAAAAATTTTTTTCGAAGTTTGGAAACGTCGTTTGAATCACTTTTTTCCGTTCTTATTTGAGATTACTGGTTCTCTTTCATTATAGTAGTTTGATAGCCTCAGAAAAGCATATTATGCACAAAGAATCTCGAAAAGAAAAAAATTTTTTTTCGAAGTTTGGAAACGTCGTTTGAATCACTTTTTTCCGTTCTTATTTGAGATTACTGGTTCTCTTTCATTATACTAGTTTGATAGCCTCAGAAAAGCATATTATGCACAAAGAATCTCGAAAAGAATAAAAAATTTTTTTCGAAGTTTGGAAACTTCGTTTGAATCACTTTTTTTCCGTTCTTATTTGAGATAACTGGTTCTCTTTCATTACACTAGTTTGATAGCCTCAGTAAAGCATATTATGCACAAAGAATCGCGAAAAGAAAAAAAATTTTTTTCGAAGTTTGGAAACTTTCTTAGAATCACTTTTTTTCCGTTCTTATTTGAGATAACTGGTTCTCTTTCATTATACTAGTTTGGTAGCCTCAGTAAAGCATATTATGCGCAAAGAATCTGGAAAAGAAAAAAAATTTTTTTCGAAGTTTGTAAACTTCATTAGTATCACTTTTTTTCCGTTCTTATTTGAGATAACTGGTTCTCTTTCATTATACTAGTTTGGTAGCCTCAGTAAAGCATATTATGCCCAAAGAATCTGGAAAAGAAAAAAAATTTTTTTCGAAGTTTGGAAACTTCGTTAGAATCACTTTTTTTCCGTTCTTATTTGAGATAACATGTTCTCTTTCATTATACTAGTTTGATAGTCTTATTATGCGCAAAGAATCTGGAAAAGAATAAAATTTTTTTTCGAAGTTTGGAAACTTCGTTAGAATCACTTTTTTTCCGTTCTTATTTAAGATTACTGGTTCTCTTTCATTATACTAGTTTGGTAGCCTCAGTAAAGCATATTATGCCCAAAGAATCTGGAAAAGAAAAAAAATTTTTTTCGAAGTTTGGAAACTTCGTTTGAATCACTTTTTTTCCGTTCTTATTTGAGATAACTGGTTCTCTTTCATTATACTAGTTTGATAGCCTCAGAAAAGCATATTATGCGCAAAGAATATCGAAAAGAAATAAATTTTTTTTCGAAGTTTGAAAACTTCGTTTGAATCACTTTTTTTCCCTTCTTATTTGAGATAACTGGTTCTCTTTCATTATACTAGTTTGATAGCATCAATAAAGCATATTATGCCCAAAGAATCTCGAAAAGAAAAAAAAATTTTTTCGAAGTTTAGAAACTTCATTAGAATCACTTTTTTTCCGTTCTTATTTGAGATAACTGGTTCTCTTTCATTATACTAGTTTGATAGCCTCAGTAAAGCATATTATGCACAAAGAATCGCGAAAAGAAAAAAAAATTTTTTCGAAGTTTGGAAACTTCGTTTGAATCACTTTTTTTCCGTTCTTATTTGAGATAACTTGTTCTCTTTCATTATACTAGTTTGATAGCCTTAGACAAGCATATTATGCGCAAAGAATCTCGAAAAGAAAAAAAATTTTTTTCGAAGTTTGGAAACTTCGTTAGAATCACTTTTTTTCCGTTCTTATTTGAGATAACTGGTTCTCTTTCATTATACTAGTTTGATAGCCTCAGACAAGCATATTATGCGCAAAGAATCTCGAAAAGAAAAAAATTTTTTTTCGAAGTTTGGAAACTTCGTTAGAATCACTTTTTTTCCGTTCTTATTTGAGATAACTTGTTCTCTTTCATTATACTTGTTTGATAGCCTTAGACAAGCATATTATGCGCAAAGAATCTCGAAAAGAAAAAAATTTTTTTTCGAAGTTTGGAAACTTCGTTAGAATCACTTTTTATTCCGTTCTTATTTGAGATCACTGGTTCTCTTTCATTATACTAGTTTGATAGCCTCAGACAAGCATATTATGCGCAAAGAATCTCGAAAAGAAAAAAATTTTTTTTCGAAGTTTGGAAACTTCGTTAGAATCACTTTTTTTCCGTTCTTATTTAAGATAACTTGTTCTCTTTCATTATACTATTTGATAGCCTTAGACAAGCATATTATGCGCAAAGAATCTCGAAAAGAAAAAAATTTTTTTTCGAAGTTTGGAAACTTCGTTAGAATCACTTTTTTCCGTTCTTATTTGAGATAACTGGTTCTCTTTCATTATACTAGTTTGATAACCTCAGACAAGCATATTATGCGCAAAGAATCTCGAAAAGAAAAAATTTTTTTCGAAGTTTGGAAACTTCCTTAGAATCACTTTTTTTCCATTCTTATTTGAGATAACTTGTTCTCTTTCATTATACTTGTTTGATAGCCTTAGACAAGCATATTATGCGCAAAGAATCTCGAAAAGAAAAAAATTTTTTTCGAAGTTTGGAAACTTCGTTAGAATCACTTTTTTTCCGTTCTTATTTAAGATTACTGGTTCTCTTTCATTATACTAGTTTGATAGCTTCAGACAAGCATATTATGCGCAAAGAATCTCGAAAAGAAAAAAATTTTTTTTCGAAGTTTGGAAACTTCGTTAGAATCACTTTTTTTCCGTTCTTATTTGAGATAACTTGTTCTCTTTCATTATACTAGTTTGATAGCCTTAGACAAGCATATTATGCGCAAAGAATCTCGAAAAGAAAAAAAATTTTTTTCGAAGTTTGGAAACTTCGTTAGAATCACTTTTTTTCCGTTCTTATTTAAGATTACTGGTTCTTTTTCATTATACTAGTTTGATAGCCTCAGACAAGCATATTAAGCGCAAAGAATCTCGAAAAGAAAAAAAATTTTTTTCGAAGTTTGGAAACTTCCTTAGAATCACTTTTATTCCATTCTTATTTGAGATAACTTGTTCTCTTTCATTATACTTGTTTGATAGCCTTAGACAAGCATATTATGCGCAAAGAATCTCGAAAAGAAAAAAATTTTTTTTCGAAGTTTGGAAACTTCGTTAGAATCACTTTTTTTCCGTTCTTATTTAAGATTACTGGTTCTCTTTCATTATACTAGTTTGATAGCCTCAGACAAGCATATTATGCGCAAAGAATCTCGAAAAGAAAAAAATTTTTTTTCGAAGTTTGGAAACTTCGTTAGAATCACTTTTTTTCCGTTCTTATTTGAGATAACTGGTTCTCTTTCATTATACTAGTTTGATAGCCTCAGACAAGCATATTATGCGCAAAGAATCTCGAAAAGAAAAAAATTTTTTTTCGAAGTTTGGAAACTTCCTTAGAATCACTTTCTTTCCATTCTTATTTGAGGTAACTTGTTCTCTTTCATTATACTTGTTTGATAGCCTTAGACAAGCATATTATGCGCAAAGAATCTCGAAAAGAAAAAAATTTTTTTTCGAAGTTTGGAAACTTCGTTAGAATCACTTTTTTTCCGTTCTTATTTGACATAACCGGTTCTCTTTCATTATACTAGTTTGATAGCCTCAGACAAGCATATTATGCGCAAAGAATCTCGAAAAGAAAAAAATTTTTTTTCGAAGTTTGGAAACTTCGTTAGAATCACTTTTTTTCCGTTCTTATTTGAGATAACTGGTTCTCTTTCATTATACTAGTTTGATAGCCTCAGACAAGCATATTATGCGCAAAGAATCTCGAAAAGAAAAAAATTTTTTTTCGAAGTTTGGAAACTTCCTTAGAATCACTTTCTTTCCATTCTTATTTGAGGTAACTTGTTCTCTTTCATTATACTTGTTTGATAGCCTTAGACAAGCATATTATGCGCAAAGAATCTCGAAAAGAAAAAAATTTTTTTTCGAAGTTTGGAAACTTCGTTAGAATCACTTTTTTTCCGTTCTTATTTGAGATAACTTGTTCTCTTTCATTATACTAGTTTGATAGCCTTAGACAAGCATATTATGCGCAAAGAATCTCGAAAAGAAAAAAATTTTTTTTCGAAGTTTGGAAACTTCGTTAGAATCACTTTTTTTCCGTTCTTATTTCAGATAACTTGTTCTCTTTCATTATACTAGTTTGATAGCCTTAGACAAGCATATTATGCGCAAAGAATCTCGAAAAGAAAAAAAATTTTATTCGAAGTTTGGAAACGTCGTTAGAATCACTTTTTTTCCGTTCTTATTTGAGATAACTGGTTCTCTTTCATTATACTAGTTTGATAGCCTCAGACAAGCATATTATGCGCAAAGAATCTCGAAAAGAAAAAAATTTTTTTTCGAAGTTTGGAAACTTCGTTAGAATCAGTTTTTTTCCGTTCTTATTTAAGATTACTGGTTCTTTTTCATTATACTAGTTTGATAGCCTCAGACAAGCATATTATGTGCAAAGAATCTCGAAAAGATAAATATTTTATTTCGAAGTTTGGAAACTTCGTTAGAATCACTTTTTTTCCGTTCTTATTTGAGATAACTGGTTCTCTTTCATTATACTAGTTTGATAGCCTCAGAAAAGCATATTATGCGCAAAGAATCTCTAAAAGAAAAAATTTTTTTTTCGAAGTTTGGAAACTTCGTTAGAATCACTTTTTTTCCGTTCTTATTTGAGATAACTGGTTCTCTTTCATTATACTAGTTCGATTGCCTCAGAAAAGCATAGGTATGCGCAAATAATCTCGAAAAGAAAAAAATTTTTTTTCGAAGTTTGGAAACTTCCTTAGAATCACTTTTTTTCCATTCTTATTTGAGATAACTTGTTCTCTTTCATTATACTTGTTTGATAGCCTTAGACAAGCATATTATGCGCAAAGAATCTCGAAAAGAAAAAAATTTTTTTTCGATGTTTGGAAACTTCGTTTGAATCACTTTTTTTCCGTTCTTATTTAAGATTACTGGTTCTCTTTCATTATACTAGTTTGATAGCCTCAGACAAGCATATTATGCGCAAAGAATCTCGAAAAGAAAAAAATTTTATTTCGAAGTTTGGAAACTTCGTTAGAATCACTTTTTTTCCGTTCTTATTTGAGATAACTGGTTCTCTTTCATTATACTAGTTTGATAGCCTCAGAAAAGCATATTATGCGCAAAGAATCTCTAAAAGAAAAAAATTTTTTTTCGAAGATTGGAAACTTCGTTAGAATCACTTTTTTTCCGTTCTTATTTTAGATAACTGGTTCTCTTTCATTATACTAGTTTGATAGCCTCAGAAAAGCATAGGTATGCGCAAAGAATCTCGAAAAGAAAAAAATTTTTTTTTTAAGTTTGGAAACTTCGTTAGAATCACTTTTTTTCCGTTCTTATTTAAGATAACTTGTTCTCTTTCATTATACTATTTGATAGCCTTAGACAAGCATATTATGCGCAAAGAATCTCGAAAAGAAAAAAATTTTTTTTCGAAGTTTGGAAACTTCGTTAGAATCACTTTTTTTCCGTTCTTATTTGAGATAACTGGTTCTCTTTCATTATACTAGTTGATAGCCTCAGACAAGCATATTATGCGCAAAGAATCTCGAAAAGAAAAAATTTTTTTCGAAGTTTGGAAACTTCCTTAGAATCACTTTTTTTCCATTCTTATTTGAGATAACTTGTTCTCTTTCATTATACTTGTTTGATAGCCTTAGACAAGCATATTATGCGCAAAGAATCTCGAAAAGAAAAAAATTTTTTTTCGAAGTTTGGAAACTTCGTTAGAATCACTTTTTTTCCGTTCTTATTTAAGATTACTGGTTCTCTTTCATTATACTAGTTTGATAGCTTCAGACAAGCATATTATGCGCAAAGAATCTCGAAAAGAAAAAAATTTTTTTTCGAAGTTTGGAAACTTCGTTAGAATCACTTTTTTTCCGTTCTTATTTGAGATAACTTGTTCTCTTTCATTATACTAGTTTGATAGCCTTAGACAAGCATATTATGCGCAAAGAATCTCGAAAAGAAAAAAATTTTTTTTCGAAGTTTGGAAACTTCGTTAGAATCACTTTTTTTCCGTTCTTATTTAAGATTACTGGTTCTTTTTCATTATACTAGTTTGATAGCCTCAGACAAGCATATTATGCGCAAAGAATCTCGAAAAGAAAAAAAATTTTTTTCGAAGTTTGGAAACTTCCTTAGAATCACTTTTTTTCCATTCTTATTTGAGATAACTTGTTCTCTTTCATTATACTTGTTTGATAGCCTTAGACAAGCATATTATGCGCAAAGAATCTCGAAAAGAAAAAAATTTTTTTTCGATGTTTGGAAACTTCGTTAGAATCACTTTTTTTCCGTTCTTATTTAAGATTACTGGTTCTCTTTCATTATACTAGTTTGATAGCCTCAGACAAGCATATTATGCGCAAAGAATCTCGAAAAGAAAAAAATTTTATTTCGAAGTTTGGAAACTTCGTTAGAATCACTTTTTTTCCGTTCTTATTTGGGATAACTGGTTCTCTTTCATTATACTAGTTTGATAGCCTCAGAAAAGCATATTATGCGCAAAGAATCTCTAAAAGAAAAAAATTTTTTTTCGAAGATTGGAAACTTCGTTAGAATCACTTTTTTTCCGTTCTTATTTTAGATAACTGGTTCTCTTTCATTATACTAGTTTGATAGCCTCAGAAAAGCATAGGTATGCGCAAAGAATCTCGAAAAGAAAAAAATTTTTTTTCGAAGTTTGGAAACTTCGTTAGAATCACTTTTTTCCGTTCTTATTTGAGATAACTGGTTCTCTTTCATTATACTAGTTTGATAGCCTCAGACAAGCATATTATGCGCAAAGAAACTCGAAAAGAAAAAAATTTTTTTTCGAAGTTTGGTAACTTCCTTAGAATCACTTTTTTTCCATTCTTATTTGAGATAACTTGTTCTCTTTCATTATACTTGTTTGATAGCCTTAGACAAGCATATTATGCCCAAAGAATCTCGAAAAGAAAAAAATTTTTTTTCGAAGTTTGGAAACTTCGTTAGAATCACTTTTTTTCCGTTCTTATTTAAGATTACTGGTTCTCTTTCATTATACTAGTTTGATAGCCTCAGACAAGCATATTATGCGCAAAGAATCTCGAAAAGAAAAAATTTTTTTTTCGAAGTTTGGAAACTTCGTTAGAATCACTTTTTTCCCGTTCTTATTTGAGATAACTTGTTCTCTTTCATTATACTAGTTTGATAGCCTTAGACAAGCATATTATGCGCAAAGAATCTCGAAAAGAAAAAAATTTTTTTTCGAAGTTTGGAAACTTCGTTAGAATCACTTTTTTTCCGTTCTTATTTGACATAACCGGTTCTCTTTCATTATACTAGTTTGATAGCCTCAGACAAGCATATTATGCGCAAAGAATCTCGAAAAGAAAAAAATTTTTTTTCGAAGTTTGGAAACTTCGTTAGAATCACTTTTTTTCCGTTCTTATTTGAGATAACTGGTTCTCTTTCATTATACTAGTTTGATAGCCTCAGACAAGCATATTATGCGCAAAGAATCTCGAAAAGAAAAAAATTTTTTTTCGAAGTTTGGAAACTTCCTTAGAATCACTTTCTTTCCATTCTTATTTGAGGTAACTTGTTCTCTTTCATTATACTAGTTTGATAGCCTTAGACAAGCATATTATGCGCAAAGAATCTCGAAAAGAAAAAAATTTTTTTTCGAAGTTTGGAAACTTCGTTAGAATCACTTTTTTTCCGTTCTTATTTGAGATAACTTGTTCTCTTTCATTATACTAGTTTGATAGCCTTAGACAAGCATATTATGCGCAAAGAATTTCGAAAAGAAAAAAATTTTTTTTCGAAGTTTGGAAACTTCGTTAGAATCACTTTTTTTCCGTTCTTATTTAAGATTACTGGTTCTCTTTCATTATACTAGTTTGATAGCCTCAGACAAGCATATTATGCGCAAAGAATCTCGAAAAGAAAAAAATTTTTTTTCGAAGTTTGGAAACTTCCTTAGAATCACTTTTTTTCCATTCTTAATTGAGATAACTTGTTCTCTTTCATTATACTAGTTTGATAGCCTTAGACAAGCATATTATGCGCAAAGAATCTCGAAAAGAAAAAAATTTTTTTTCGAAGTTTGGAAACTTCGTTAGAATCACTTTTTTTCCGTTCTTATTTCAGATAACTTGTTCTCTTTCATTATACTAGTTTGATAGCCTTAGACAAGCATATTATGCGCAAAGAATCTCGAAAAGAAAAAAAAATTTATTCGAAGTTTGGAAACGTCGTTAGAATCACTTTTTTTCCGTTCTTATTTGAGATAACTGGTTCTCTTTCATTATACTAGTTTGATAGCCTCAGACAAGCATATTATGCGCAAAGAATCTCGAAAAGAAAAAAATTTTTTTTCGAAGTTTGGAAACTTCGTTAGAATCAGTTTTTTTCCGTTCTTATTTAAGATTACTGGTTCTTTTTCATTATACTAGTTTGATAGCCTCAGACAAGCATATTATGCGCAAAGAATCTCGAAAAGATAAATATTTTATTTCGAAGTTTGGAAACTTCGTTAGAATCACTTTTTTTCCGTTCTTATTTGAGATAACTGGTTCTCTTTCATTATACTAGTTTGATAGCCTCAGAAAAGCATATTATGCGCAAAGAATCTCTAAAAGAAAAAATTTTTTTTTCGAAGTTTGGAAACTTCGTTAGAATCACTTTTTTTCCGTTCTTATTTGAGATAACTGGTTCTCTTTCATTATACTAGTTCGATTGCCTCAGAAAAGCATAGGTATGCGCAAATAATCTCGAAAAGAAAAAAATTTTTTTTCGAAGTTTGGAAACTTCGTTAGAATCACTTTTTTTCCGTTCTTATTTGAGATAACTGGTTCTCTTTCATTATACTAGTTTGATAGCCTCAGACAAGCATATTATGCGCAAAGAATCTTGAAAAGATAAAAATTTTTTTTCGAAGTTTGGAAACTTCCTTAGAATCACTTTCTTTCCATTCTTATTTGAGGTAACTTGTTCTCTTTCATTATACTTGTTTGATAGCCTTAGACAAGCATATTATGCGCAAAGAATCTCGAAAAGAAAAAAATTTTTTTTCGAAGTTTGGAAACTTCGTTAGAATCACTTTTTTTCCGTTCTTATTTAAGATTACTGGTTCTCTTTCATTATACTAGTTTGATAGCCTCAGACAAGCATATTATGCGCAAAGAATCTCGAAAAGAAAAAAATTTTTTTCGAAGTTTGGAAACTTCGTTAGAATCACTTTTTTTCCGTTCTTATTTGAGATAACTTGTTCTCTTTAATTAAACTAGTTTGATAGCCTTAGACAAGCATATTATGCGCAAAGAATATCGAAAAGAAAAAAATTTTTTTTCGAAGTTTGGAAACTATGTTAGAATCACTTTTTTTCCGTTCTTATTTGAGATTACTGGTTCTCTTTCATTATAGTAGTTTGATAGCCTCAGAAAAGCATAAGAATCTCGAAAAGAAAAGAATTTTTTTTCCAAGTTTTGAAACGTCGTTTGAATCACTTTTTTCCGTTCTTATTTGAGATTACTGGTTCTCTTTCTTTACTAGTTTGATAGCCTCAGTAAAGCATATTATGCGCAAAGAATCTGGAAAAGAAAAAAAATTTTTTTCGAAGTTTGGAAACTTCGTTAGAATCACTTTTTTTCCGTTCTTATTTGAGATAACTGGTTCTCTTTCATTATACTAGTTTGATAGCCTCAGACAAGCATATTATGCGCAAAGAATCTTGAAAAGATAAAAATTTTTTTTCGAAGTTTGGAAACTTCCTTAGAATCACTTTCTTTCCATTCTTATTTGAGGTAACTTGTTCTCTTTCATTATACTTGTTTGATAGCCTTAGACAAGCATATTATGCGCAAAGAATCTCGAAAAGAAAAAAATTTTTTTTCGAAGTTTGGAAACTTCGTTAGAATCACTTTTTTTCCGTTCTTATTTAAGATTACTGGTTCTCTTTCATTATACTAGTTTGATAGCCTCAGACAAGCATATTATGCGCAAAGAATCTCGAAAAGAAAAAAATTTTTTTCGAAGTTTGGAAACTTCGTTAGAATCACTTTTTTTCCGTTCTTATTTGAGATAACTTGTTCTCTTTAATTAAACTAGTTTGATAGCCTTAGACAAGCATATTATGCGCAAAGAATATCGAAAAGAAAAAAATTTTTTTTCGAAGTTTGGAAACTATGTTAGAATCACTTTTTTTCCGTTCTTATTTGAGATTACTGGTTCTCTTTCATTATAGTAGTTTGATAGCCTCAGAAAAGCATAAGAATCTCGAAAAGAAAAAAATTTTTTTTCCAAGTTTTGAAACGTCGTTTGAATCACTTTTTTCCGTTCTTATTTGAGATTACTGGTTCTCTTTCTTTACTAGTTTGATAGCCTCAGTAAAGCATATTATGCGCAAAGAATCTGGAAAAGAAAAAAAATTTTTTTCGAAGTTTGGAAACGTCGTTTGAATCACTTTTTTCCGTTCTTATTTGAGATTACTGGTTCTCTTTCATGATAGTAGTTTGATAGCCTCAGAAAAGCATATTATGCACAAAGAATCTCGAAAAGAAAAAAATTTTTTTTCGAAGTTTGGAAACGTCGTTTGAATCACTTTTTTCCGTTCTTATTTTAGATAACTGGTTCTCTTTCATTATACTAGTTTGATGGCCTCAGTAAAGCATATTATGCGCAAAGAATCTAGAAAAGAAAAAAAAATTTTTTCGAAGTTTGGAAACGTCGTTTGAATCACTTTTTTCCGTTCTTATTTGAGATTACTGGTTCTCTTTCATTATAGTAGTTTGATAGCCTCAGAAAAGCATATTATGCACAAAGAATCTCGAAAAGAAAAAAATTTTTTTTCGAAGTTTGGAAACGTTGTTTGAATCACTTTTTTCCGTTCTTATTTGAGATTACTGGTTCTCTTTCATTATACTAGTTTGATAGCCTCAGAAAAGCATATTATGCACAAAGAATCTCGAAAAGAAAAAAATTTTTTTTCGAAGTTTGGAAACTTCGTTTGAATCACTTTTTTTCCGTTCTTATTTGAGATAACTGGTTCTCTTTCATTACACTAGTTTGATAGCCTCAGTAAAGCATATTATGCACAAAGAATCGCGAAAAGAAAAAAAATTTTTTTCGAAGTTTGGAAACTTTCTTAGAATCACTTTTTTTCCGTTCTTATTTGAGATAACTGGTTCTCTTTCATTATACTAGTTTGGTAGCCTCAGTAAAGCATATTATGCGCGAAGAATCTGGAAAAGAAAAAAAATTTTTTTCGAAGTTTGGAAACTTCATTAGAATCACTTTTTTTCCGTTCTTATTTCAAATAACTGGTTCTCTTTCATTATACTAGTTTGGTAGCCTCAGTAAAGCATATTATGCCCAAAGAATCTGGAAAAGAAAAAAAATTTTTTTCGAAGTTTGGAAACTTCGTTTGAATCACTTTTTTTCCGTTCTTATTTGAGATAACTGGTTCTCTTTCATTATACTAGTTTGATAGCCTCAGAAAAGCATATTATGCGCAAAGAATCTCGAAAAGAAAAAAATTTTTTTTCGAAGTTTGGAAACTTCGTTTGAATCACTTTTTTTCCGTTCTTATTTGAGATAACTTGTTCTCTTTCATTGTACTAGTTTGATAGCCTTAGACAAGCATATTATGCGCAAAGAATCTCGAAAAGAAAAAAATTTTTTTTCGAAGTTTGGAAACTTCGTTAGAATCACTTTTTTTCCGTTCTTATTTGAGATAACTGGTTCTCTTTCATTATACTAGTTTGATAGCCTCAGAAAAACATAGGTATGCGCAAAGAATCTCGAAAAGAAAAAAATTTTTTTTCGAAGTTTGGAAACTTCGTTAGAATCACTTTTTTTCCGTTCTTATTTGAGATAACTGGTTCTCTTTCATTATACTAGTTTGATAGCCTCAGACAAGCATATTATGCGCAAAGAATCTCGAAAAAAAAAAATTTTTTTTCGAAGTTTGGAAACTTCGTTAGAATCACTTTTTTTCCGTTCTTATTTGAGATAACTGGTTCTCTTTCATTATACTAGTTTGATAGCCTTAGACAAGCATATTATGCGCAAAGAATCTCGAAAAGAAAAAAATTTTTTTTCGAAGTTTGGAAACTTCCTTAGAATCACTTTTTTTCCATTCCTATTTGAGATAACTTGTTCTCTTTCATTATACTAGTTTGATAGCCTTAGACAAGCATATTATGCGCAAAGAATCTCGAAAAGAAAAAAATTTTTTTTCGAAGTTTGGAAACTTCGTTAGAATCACTTTTTTTCCGTTCTTATTTAAGATAACTTGTTCTCTTTCATTATACTATTTGATAGCCTTAGACAAGCATATTATGCGCAAAGAATCTCGAAAAGAAAAAAATTTTTTTTCGAAGTTTGGAAACTTCGTTAGAATCACTTTTTTTCCATTCCTATTTGAGATAACTTGTTCTCTTTCATTATACTAGTTTGATAGCCTTAGACAAGCATATTATGCGCAAAGAATCTCGAAAAGAAAAAAATTTTTTTTCGAAGTTTGGAAACTTCGTTAGAATCACTTTTTTTCCGTTCTTATTTAAGATAACTTGTTCTCTTTCATTATACTATTTGATAGCCTTAGACAAGCATATTATGCGCAAAGAATCTCGAAAAGAAAAAAATTTTTTTTCGAAGTTTGGAAACTTCGTTAGAATCACTTTTTTTCCGTTCTTATTTAAGATTACTGGTTCTTTTTCATTATACTAGTTTGATAGCCTCAGACAAGCATATTATGCGCAAAGAATCTCGAAAAGAAAAAAAATTTTTTTCGAAGTTTGGAAACTTCCTTAGAATCACTTTTTTTCCATTCTTATTTGAGATAACTTGTTCTCTTTCATTATACTTGTTTGATAGCCTTAGACAAGCATATTATGCGCAAAGAATCTCGAAAAGAAAAAAATTTTTTTTCGAAGTTTGGAAACTTCGTTAGAATCACTTTTTTTCCGTTCTTATTTAAGATTACTGGTTCTCTTTCATTATACTAGTTTGATAGCCTCAGACAAGCATATTATGCGCAAAGAATCTCGAAAAGAAAAAAATTTTTTTTCGAAGTTTGGAAACTTCGTTAGAATCACTTTTTTTCCGTTCTTATTTGAGATAACATGTTCTCTTTCATTATACTAGTTTGATAGTCTTATTATGCGCAAAGAATCTCGAAAAGAACAAAATTTTTTTTCGAAGTTTGGAAACTTCGTTAGAATCACTTTTTTTCCGTTCTTATTTAAGATTACTGGTTCTCTTTCATTATACTGGTTTGATAGCCTCAGACAAGCATATTATGCGCAAAGAATCTCGAAAAGAAAAAAATTTTATTTCGAAGTTTGGAAACTTCGTTTGAATCACTTTTTTTCCGTTCTTATTTGAGATAACTGGTTCTCTTTCATTATACTAGTTTGATAGCCTCAGAAAAGCATATTATGCGCAAAGAATCTCTAAAAGAAAAAAATTTTTTTTCGAAGTTTGGAAACTTCGTTAGAATCACTTTTTTTCCGTTCTTATTTGAGATAACTGGTTCTCTTTCATTATACTAGTTTGATAGCCTCAGAAAAGCATAGGTATGCGCAAAGAATCTCGAAAAGAAAAAAATTTTTTTTCGAAGTTTGGAAACTTCGTTAGAATCACTTTTTTCCGTTCTTATTTGAGATAACTTGTTCTCTTTCATTATACTTGCTTGATAGCCTTAGACAAGCATATTATGCGCAAAGAATCTCGAAAAGAAAAAAATTTTTTTTCGAAGTTTGGAAACTTCGTTAGAATCACTTTTTTTCCGTTCTTATTTAAGATTACTGGTTCTCTTTCATTATACTAGTTTGATAGCCTCAGACAAGCATATTATGCGCAAAGAATCTCGAAAAGAAAAAAATTTTTTTTCGAAGTTTGGAAACTTCGTTAGAATCACTTTTTTCCCGTTCCTATTTGAGATAACTTGTTCTCTTTCATTATACTAGTTTGATAGCCTTAGACAAGCATATTATGCGCAAAGAATCTCGAAAAGAAAAAAATTTTTTTTGAAGTTTGGAAACTTCGTTAGAATCACTTTTTTTCCGTTCTTATTTGAGATAACTGGTTCTCTTACATTATACTAGTTTGATAGACTGAGACAAGCATATTATGCGCAAAGAATCTCGAAAAGAAAAAAATTTTTTTTCGAAGTTTGGAAACTTCGTTAGAATCACTTTTTTTCCGTTCTTATTTGACATAACTGGTTCTCTTTCATTATACTAGTTTGATAGCCTCAGACAAGCATATTATGCGCAAAGAATCTCGAAAAGAAAAAAATTTTTTTTCGAAGTTTGGAAACTTCGTTAGAATCACTTTTTTTCCGTTCTTATTTGAGATAACTGGTTCTCTTTCATTATACTAGTTTGATAGCCTCAGACAAGCATATTATGCGCAAAGAATCTCGAAAAGAAAAAAATTTTTTTTCGAAGTTTGGAAACTTCCTTAGAATCACTTTCTTTCCATTCTTATTTGAGGTAACTTGTTCTCTTTCATTATACTAGTTTGATAGCCTTAGACAAGCATATTATGCGCAAAGAATCTCGAAAAGAAAAAAATTTTTTTCGAAGTTTGGAAACTTCGTTAGAATCACTTTTTTTCCGTTCTTATTTCAGATAACTTGTTCTCTTTCATTATACTAGTTTGATAGCCTTAGACAAGCATATTATGCGCAAAGAATCTCGAAAAGAAAAAAAATTTTTTTCGAAGTTTGGAAACTTCGTTAGAATCAATTTTTTTCCGTTCTTATTTGAGATAACTGGTTCTCTTTCATTATACTAGTTTGATAGCCTCAGACAAGCATATTATGCGCAAAGAATCTCGAAAAGAAAAAAATTTTTTTTCGAAGTTTGGAAACTTCGTTAGAATCACTTTTTTTCCGTTGTTATTTGAGATAACTTGTTCTCTTTCATTATACTAGTTTGATAGCCTTAGACAAGCATATTATGCGCAAAGAATTTCGAAAAGAAAAAAATTTTTTTTCGAAGTTTGGACACTTCGTTTGAATCACTTTTTTTCCGTTCTTATTTGAGATAACTGGTTCTCTTTCATTATACTAGTTTGATAGCCTCAGTAAAGGATATTATGCACAAAGAATCGCGAAAAGAAAAAAAATTTTTTTCGAAGTTTGGAAACTTCATTAGAATCACTTTTTTACCGTTCTTATTTGAGATAACTGGTTCTCTTTCATTATACTAGTTTGATAGCCTCAGTAAAGCATATTATGCGCAAAGAATCTGGAAAAGAAAAAAAATTTTTTTCGAAGTTTGGAAACGTCGTTTGAATCACTTTTTTCCGTTCTTATTTGAGATTACTGGTTCTCTTTCATTATAGTAGTTTGATAGCCTCAGAAAAGCATATTATGCACAAAGAATCTCGAAAAGAAAAAAATTTTTTTTCGAAGTTTGGAAACGTCGTTTGAATCACTTTTTTCCGTTCTTATTTTAGATAACTGGTTCTCTTTCATTATACTAGTTTGATGGCCTCAGTAAAGCATATTATGCGCAAAGAATCTGGAAAAGAAAAAAAATTTTTTTCGAAGTTTGGAAACGTCGTTTGAATCACTTTTTTCCGTTCTTATTTGAGATTACTGGTTCTCTTTCATTATAGTAGTTTGATAGCCTCAGAAAAGCATATTATGCACAAAGAATCTCGAAAAGAAAAAAATTTTTTTTCGAAGTTTGGAAACGTCGTTTGAATCACTTTTTTCCGTTCTTATTTGAGATTACTGGTTCTCTTTCATTATACTAGTTTGATAGCCTCAGAAAAGCATATTATGCACAAAGAATCTCGAAAAGAAAAAAATTTTTTTTCGAAGTTTGGAAACTTCGTTTGAATCACTTTTTTTCCGTTCTTATTTGAGATAACTGGTTCTCTTTCATTACACTAGTTTGATAGCCTCAGTAAAGCATATTATGCACAAAGAATCGCGAAAAGAAAAAAAATTTTTTTCGAAGTTTGGAAACTTTCTTAGAATCACTTTTTTTCCGTTCTTATTTGAGATAACTGGTTCTCTTTCATTATACTAGTTTGGTAGCCTCAGTAAAGCATATTATGCGCAAAGAATCTGGAAAAGAAAAAAAATTTTTTTCGAAGTTTGTAAACTTCATTAGTATCACTTTTTTTCCGTTCTTATTTGAGATAACTGGTTCTCTTTCATTATACTAGTTTGGTAGCCTCAGTAAAGCATATTATGCCCAAAGAATCTGGAAAAGAAAAAAAATTTTTTTCGAAGTTTGGAAACTTCGTTAGAATCACTTTTTTTCCGTTCTTATTTGAGATAACATGTTCTCTTTCATTATACTAGTTTGATAGTCTTATTATGCGCAAAGAATCTCGAAAAGAACAAAATTTTTTTTCGAAGTTTGGAAACTTCGTTAGAATCACTTTTTTTCCGTTCTTATTTAAGATTACTGGTTCTCTTTCATTATACTGGTTTGATAGCCTCAGACAAGCATATTATGCGCAAAGAATCTCGAAAAGAAAAAAATTTTATTTCGAAGTTTGGAAACTTCGTTTGAATCACTTTTTTTCCGTTCTTATTTGAGATAACTGGTTCTCTTTCATTATACTAGTTTGATAGCCTCAGAAAAGCATATTATGCGCAAAGAATCTCTAAAAGAAAAAAATTTTTTTTCGAAGTTTGGAAACTTCGTTAGAATCACTTTTTTTCCGTTCTTATTTGAGATAACTGGTTCTCTTTCATTATACTAGTTTGATAGCCTCAGAAAAGCATAGGTATGCGCAAAGAATCTCGAAAAGAAAAAAATTTTTTTTCGAAGTTTGGAAACTTCGTTAGAATCACTTTTTTCCGTTCTTATTTGAGATAACTTGTTCTCTTTCATTATACTTGCTTGATAGCCTTAGACAAGCATATTATGCGCAAAGAATCTCGAAAAGAAAAAAATTTTTTTTCGAAGTTTGGAAACTTCGTTAGAATCACTTTTTTTCCGTTCTTATTTAAGATTACTGGTTCTCTTTCATTATACTAGTTTGATAGCCTCAGACAAGCATATTATGCGCAAAGAATCTCGAAAAGAAAAAAATTTTTTTTCGAAGTTTGGAAACTTCGTTAGAATCACTTTTTTCCCGTTCCTATTTGAGATAACTTGTTCTCTTTCATTATACTAGTTTGATAGCCTTAGACAAGCATATTATGCGCAAAGAATCTCGAAAAGAAAAAAATTTTTTTTGAAGTTTGGAAACTTCGTTAGAATCACTTTTTTTCCGTTCTTATTTGAGATAACTGGTTCTCTTTCATTATACTAGTTTGATAGCCTCAGTAAAGGATATTATGCACAAAGAATCGCGAAAAGAAAAAAAATTTTTTTCGAAGTTTGGAAACTTCATTAGAATCACTTTTTTACCGTTCTTATTTGAGATAACTGGTTCTCTTTCATTATACTAGTTTGATAGCCTCAGTAAAGCATATTATGCGCAAAGAATCTGGAAAAGAAAAAAAATTTTTTTCGAAGTTTGGAAACGTCGTTTGAATCACTTTTTTCCGTTCTTATTTGAGATTACTGGTTCTCTTTCATTATAGTAGTTTGATAGCCTCAGAAAAGCATATTATGCACAAAGAATCTCGAAAAGAAAAAAATTTTTTTTCGAAGTTTGGAAACGTCGTTTGAATCACTTTTTTCCGTTCTTATTTTAGATAACTGGTTCTCTTTCATTATACTAGTTTGATGGCCTCAGTAAAGCATATTATGCGCAAAGAATCTGGAAAAGAAAAAAAATTTTTTTCGAAGTTTGGAAACGTCGTTTGAATCACTTTTTTCCGTTCTTATTTGAGATTACTGGTTCTCTTTCATTATAGTAGTTTGATAGCCTCAGAAAAGCATATTATGCACAAAGAATCTCGAAAAGAAAAAAATTTTTTTTCGAAGTTTGGAAACGTCGTTTGAATCACTTTTTTCCGTTCTTATTTGAGATTACTGGTTCTCTTTCATTATACTAGTTTGATAGCCTCAGAAAAGCATATTATGCACAAAGAATCTCGAAAAGAAAAAAAATTTTTTTCGAAGTTTGGAAACTTCGTTTGAATCACTTTTTTTCCGTTCTTATTTGAGATAACTGGTTCTCTTTCATTACACTAGTTTGATAGCCTCAGTAAAGCATATTATGCACAAAGAATCGCGAAAAGAAAAAAAATTTTTTTCGAAGTTTGGAAACTTTCTTAGAATCACTTTTTTTCCGTTCTTATTTGAGATAACTGGTTCTCTTTCATTATACTAGTTTGGTAGCCTCAGTAAAGCATATTATGCGCAAAGAATCTGGAAAAGAAAAAAAATTTTTTTCGAAGTTTGTAAACTTCATTAGTATCACTTTTTTTCCGTTCTTATTTGAGATAACTGGTTCTCTTTCATTATACTAGTTTGGTAGCCTCAGTAAAGCATATTATGCCCAAAGAATCTGGAAAAGAAAAAAAATTTTTTTCGAAGTTTGGAAACTTCGTTAGAATCACTTTTTTTCCGTTCTTATTTGAGATAACATGTTCTCTTTCATTATACTAGTTTGATAGTCTTATTATGCGCAAAGAATCTGGAAAAGAATAAAATTTTTTTTCGAAGTTTGGAAACTTCGTTAGAATCACTTTTTTTCCGTTCTTATTTAAGATTACTGGTTCTCTTTCATTATACTAGTTTGGTAGCCTCAGTAAAGCATATTATGCCCAAAGAATCTGGAAAAGAAAAAAAATTTTTTTCGAAGTTTGGAAACTTCGTTTGAATCACTTTTTTTCCGTTCTTATTTGAGATAACTGGTTCTCTTTCATTATACTAGTTTGATAGCCTCAGAAAAGCATATTATGCGCAAAGAATCTCGAAAAGAAAAAAATTTTTTTTCGAAGTTTGAAAACTTCGTTTGAATCACTTTTTTTCCCTTCTTATTTGAGATAACTGGTTCTCTTTCATTATACTAGTTTGATAGCATCAATAAAGCATATTATGCCCAAAGAATCTCGAAAAGAAAAAAAAATTTTTTCGAAGTTTAGAAACTTCATTAGAATCACTTTTTTTCCGTTCTTATTTGAGATAACTGGTTCTCTTTCATTATACTAGTTTGATAGCCTCAGTAAAGCATATTATGCACAAAGAATCGCGAAAAGAAAAAAAAATTTTTTCGAAGTTTGGAAACTTCGTTTGAATCACTTTTTTTCCGTTCTTATTTGAGATAACTTGTTCTCTTTCATTATACTAGTTTGATAGCCTTAGACAAGCATATTATGCGCAAAGAATCTCGAAAAGAAAAAAAATTTTTTTCGAAGTTTGGAAACTTCGTTAGAATCACTTTTTTTCCGTTCTTATTTGAGATAACTGGTTCTCTTTCATTATACTAGTTTGATAGCCTCAGACAAGCATATTATGCGCAAAGAATCTCGAAAAGAAAAAAATTTTTTTTCGAAGTTTGGAAACTTCGTTAGAATCACTTTTTTTCCGTTCTTATTTGAGATAACTTGTTCTCTTTCATTATACTTGTTTGATAGCCTTAGACAAGCATATTATGCGCAAAGAATCTCGAAAAGAAAAAAATTTTTTTTCGAAGTTTGGAAACTTCGTTAGAATCACTTTTTATTCCGTTCTTATTTGAGATCACTGGTTCTCTTTCATTATACTAGTTTGATAGCCTCAGACAAGCATATTATGCGCAAAGAATCTCGAAAAGAAAAAAATTTTTTTTCGAAGTTTGGAAACTTCGTTAGAATCACTTTTTTTCCGTTCTTATTTAAGATAACTTGTTCTCTTTCATTATACTATTTGATAGCCTTAGACAAGCATATTATGCGCAAAGAATCTCGAAAAGAAAAAAATTTTTTTTCGAAGTTTGGAAACTTCGTTAGAATCACTTTTTTCCGTTCTTATTTGACATAACTGGTTCTCTTTCATTATACTAGTTTGATAACCTCAGACAAGCATATTATGCGCAAAGAATCTCGAAAAGAAAAAATTTTTTTCGAAGTTTGGAAACTTCCTTAGAATCACTTTTTTTCCATTCTTATTTGAGATAACTTGTTCTCTTTCATTATACTTGTTTGATAGCCTTAGACAAGCATATTATGCGCAAAGAATCTCGAAAAGAAAAAAATTTTTTTCGAAGTTTGGAAACTTCGTTAGAATCACTTTTTTTCCGTTCTTATTTAAGATTACTGGTTCTCTTTCATTATACTAGTTTGATAGCTTCAGACAAGCATATTATGCGCAAAGAATCTCGAAAAGAAAAAAATTTTTTTTCGAAGTTTGGAAACTTCGTTAGAATCACTTTTTTTCCGTTCTTATTTGAGATAACTTGTTCTCTTTCATTATACTAGTTTGATAGCCTTAGACAAGCATATTATGCGCAAAGAATCTCGAAAAGAAAAAAAATTTTTTTCGAAGTTTGGAAACTTCGTTAGAATCACTTTTTTTCCGTTCTTATTTAAGATTACTGGTTCTTTTTCATTATACTAGTTTGATAGCCTCAGACAAGCATATTAAGCGCAAAGAATCTCGAAAAGAAAAAAAATTTTTTTCGAAGTTTGGAAACTTCCTTAGAATCACTTTTATTCCATTCTTATTTGAGATAACTTGTTCTCTTTCATTATACTTGTTTGATAGCCTTAGACAAGCATATTATGCGCAAAGAATCTCGAAAAGAAAAAAATTTTTTTTCGAAGTTTGGAAACTTCGTTAGAATCACTTTTTTTCCGTTCTTATTTAAGATTACTGGTTCTCTTTCATTATACTAGTTTGATAGCCTCAGACAAGCATATTATGCGCAAAGAATCTCGAAAAGAAAAAAATTTTTTTTCGAAGTTTGGAAACTTCGTTAGAATCACTTTTTTTCCGTTCTTATTTGAGATAACTGGTTCTCTTTCATTATACTAGTTTGATAGCCTCAGACAAGCATATTATGCGCAAAGAATCTCGAAAAGAAAAAAATTTTTTTTCGAAGTTTGGAAACTTCCTTAGAATCACTTTCTTTCCATTCTTATTTGAGGTAACTTGTTCTCTTTCATTATACTTGTTTGATAGCCTTAGACAAGCATATTATGCGCAAAGAATCTCGAAAAGAAAAAAATTTTTTTTCGAAGTTTGGAAACTTCGTTAGAATCACTTTTTTTCCGTTCTTATTTGACATAACCGGTTCTCTTTCATTATACTAGTTTGATAGCCTCAGACAAGCATATTATGCGCAAAGAATCTCGAAAAGAAAAAAATTTTTTTTCGAAGTTTGGAAACTTCGTTAGAATCACTTTTTTTCCGTTCTTATTTGAGATAACTGGTTCTCTTTCATTATACTAGTTTGATAGCCTCAGACAAGCATATTATGCGCAAAGAATCTCGAAAAGAAAAAAATTTTTTTTCGAAGTTTGGAAACTTCCTTAGAATCACTTTCTTTCCATTCTTATTTGAGGTAACTTGTTCTCTTTCATTATACTTGTTTGATAGCCTTAGACAAGCATATTATGCGCAAAGAATCTCGAAAAGAAAAAAATTTTTTTTCGAAGTTTGGAAACTTCGTTAGAATCACTTTTTTTCCGTTCTTATTTGAGATAACTTGTTCTCTTTCATTATACTAGTTTGATAGCCTTAGACAAGCATATTATGCGCAAAGAATCTCGAAAAGAAAAAAATTTTTTTTCGAAGTTTGGAAACTTCGTTAGAATCACTTTTTTTCCGTTCTTATTTCAGATAACTTGTTCTCTTTCATTATACTAGTTTGATAGCCTTAGACAAGCATATTATGCGCAAAGAATCTCGAAAAGAAAAAAAATTTTATTCGAAGTTTGGAAACGTCGTTAGAATCACTTTTTTTCCGTTCTTATTTGAGATAACTGGTTCTCTTTCATTATACTAGTTTGATAGCCTCAGACAAGCATATTATGCGCAAAGAATCTCGAAAAGAAAAAAATTTTTTTTCGAAGTTTGGAAACTTCGTTAGAATCAGTTTTTTTCCGTTCTTATTTAAGATTACTGGTTCTTTTTCATTATACTAGTTTGATAGCCTCAGACAAGCATATTATGTGCAAAGAATCTCGAAAAGATAAATATTTTATTTCGAAGTTTGGAAACTTCGTTAGAATCACTTTTTTTCCGTTCTTATTTGAGATAACTGGTTCTCTTTCATTATACTAGTTTGATAGCCTCAGAAAAGCATATTATGCGCAAAGAATCTCTAAAAGAAAAAATTTTTTTTTCGAAGTTTGGAAACTTCGTTAGAATCACTTTTTTTCCGTTCTTATTTGAGATAACTGGTTCTCTTTCATTATACTAGTTCGATTGCCTCAGAAAAGCATAGGTATGCGCAAATAATCTCGAAAAGAAAAAAATTTTTTTTCGAAGTTTGGAAACTTCGTTAGAATCACTTTTTTTCCGTTCTTATTTGAGATAACTGGTTCTCTTTCATTATACTAGTTTGATAGCCTCAGACAAGCATATTATGCGCAAAGAATCTTGAAAAGATAAAAATTTTTTTTCGAAGTTTGGAAACTTCCTTAGAATCACTTTCTTTCCATTCTTATTTGAGGTAACTTGTTCTCTTTCATTATACTTGTTTGATAGCCTTAGACAAGCATATTATGCGCAAAGAATCTCGAAAAGAAAAAAATTTTTTTTCGAAGTTTGGAAACTTCGTTAGAATCACTTTTTTTCCGTTCTTATTTAAGATTACTGGTTCTCTTTCATTATACTAGTTTGATAGCCTCAGACAAGCATATTATGCGCAAAGAATCTCGAAAAGAAAAAAATTTTTTTCGAAGTTTGGAAACTTCGTTAGAATCACTTTTTTTCCGTTCTTATTTGAGATAACTTGTTCTCTTTAATTAAACTAGTTTGATAGCCTTAGACAAGCATATTATGCGCAAAGAATATCGAAAAGAAAAAAATTTTTTTTCGAAGTTTGGAAACTATGTTAGAATCACTTTTTTTCCGTTCTTATTTGAGATTACTGGTTCTCTTTCATTATAGTAGTTTGATAGCCTCAGAAAAGCATAAGAATCTCGAAAAGAAAAAAATTTTTTTTCCAAGTTTTGAAACGTCGTTTGAATCACTTTTTTCCGTTCTTATTTGAGATTACTGGTTCTCTTTCTTTACTAGTTTGATAGCCTCAGTAAAGCATATTATGCGCAAAGAATCTGGAAAAGAAAAAAAATTTTTTTCGAAGTTTGGAAACTTCCTTAGAATCACTTTCTTTCCATTCTTATTTGAGGTAACTTGTTCTCTTTCATTATACTTGTTTGATAGCCTTAGACAAGCATATTATGCGCAAAGAATCTCGAAAAGAAAAAAATTTTTTTTCGAAGTTTGGAAACTTCGTTAGAATCACTTTTTTTCCGTTCTTATTTAAGATTACTGGTTCTCTTTCATTATACTAGTTTGATAGCCTCAGACAAGCATATTATGCGCAAAGAATCTCGAAAAGAAAAAAATTTTTTTCGAAGTTTGGAAACTTCGTTAGAATCACTTTTTTTCCGTTCTTATTTGAGATAACTTGTTCTCTTTAATTAAACTAGTTTGATAGCCTTAGACAAGCATATTATGCGCAAAGAATATCGAAAAGAAAAAAATTTTTTTTCGAAGTTTGGAAACTTCGTTAGAATCACTTTTTTTCCGTTCTTATTTAAGATTACTGGTTCTCTTTCATTATACTAGTTTGATAGCTTCAGACAAGCATATTATGCGCAAAGAATCTCGAAAAGAAAAAAAATTTTTTTCGAAGTTTGGAAACTTCGTTAGAATCACTTTTTTTCCGTTCTTATTTGAGATAACTTGTTCTCTTTCATTATACTAGTTTGATAGCCTTAGACAAGCATATTATGCGCAAAGAATCTCGAAAAGAAAAAAATTTTTTTTCGAAGTTTGGAAACTTCGTTAGAATCACTTTTTTTCCGTTCTTATTTAAGATTACTGGTTCTTTTTCATTATACTAGTTTGATAGCCTCAGACAAGCATATTATGCGCAAAGAATCTCGAAAAGAAAAAAAATTTTTTTCGAAGTTTGGAAACTTCCTTAGAATCACTTTTATTCCATTCTTATTTGAGATAACTTGTTCTCTTTCATTATACTTGTTTGATAGCCTTAGACAAGCATATTATGCGCAAAGAATCTCGAAAAGAAAAAAATTTTTTTTCGAAGTTTGGAAACTTCGTTAGAATCACTTTTTTTCCGTTCTTATTTAAGATTACTGGTTCTCTTTCATTATACTAGTTTGATAGCCTCAGACAAGCATATTATGCGCAAAGAATCTCGAAAAGAAAAAAATTTTTTTTCGAAGTTTGGAAACTTCCTTAGAATCACTTTCTTTCCATTCTTATTTGAGGTAACTTGTTCTCTTTCATTATACTTGTTTGATAGCCTTAGACAAGCATATTATGCGCAAAGAATCTCGAAAAGAAAAAAATTTTTTTTCGAAGTTTGGAAACTTCGTTAGAATCACTTTTTTTCCGTTCTTATTTGAGATAACTTGTTCTCTTTCATTATACTAGTTTGATAGCCTTAGACAAGCATATTATGCGCAAAGAATTTCGAAAAGAAAAAAATTTTTTTTCGAAGTTTGGAAACTTCGTTAGAATCACTTTTTTTCCTTTCTTATTTAAGATTACTGGTTCTCTTTCATTATACTAGTTTGATAGCCTCAGACAAGCATATTATGCGCAAAGAATCTCGAAAAGAAAAAAATTTTTTTTCGAAGTTTGGAAACTTCCTTAGAATCACTTTTTTTCCATTCTTAATTGAGATAACTTGTTCTCTTTCATTATACTAGTTTGATAGCCTTAGACAAGCATATTATGCGCAAAGAATCTCGAAAAGAAAAAAATTTTTTTTCGAAGTTTGGAAACTTCGTTAGAATCACTTTTTTTCCGTTCTTATTTCAGATAACTTGTTCTCTTTCATTATACTAGTTTGATAGCCTTAGACAAGCATATTATGCGCAAAGAATCTCGAAAAGAAAAAAAATTTTATTCGAAGTTTGGAAACGTCGTTAGAATCACTTTTTTTCCGTTCTTATTTGAGATAACTGGTTCTCTTTCATTATACTAGTTTGATAGCCTCAGACAAGCATATTATGCGCAAAGAATCTCGAAAAGAAAAAAATTTTTTTTCGAAGTTTGGAAACTTCGTTAGAATCAGTTTTTTTCCGTTCTTATTTAAGATTACTGGTTCTTTTTCATTATACTAGTTTGATAGCCTCAGACAAGCATATTATGCGCAAAGAATCTCGAAAAGATAAATATTTTATTTCGAAGTTTGGAAACTTCGTTAGAATCACTTTTTTTCCGTTCTTATTTGAGATAACTGGTTCTCTTTCATTATACTAGTTTGATAGCCTCAGAAAAGCATATTATGCGCAAAGAATCTCTAAAAGAAAAAATTTTTTTTTCGAAGTTTGGAAACTTCGTTAGAATCACTTTTTTTCCGTTCTTATTTGAGATAACTGGTTCTCTTTCATTATACTAGTTCGATTGCCTCAGAAAAGCATAGGTATGCGCAAATAATCTCGAAAAGAAAAAAATTTTTTTTCGAAGTTTGGAAACTTCGTTAGAATCACTTTTTTTCCGTTCTTATTTGAGATAACTGGTTCTCTTTCATTATACTAGTTTGATAGCCTCAGACAAGCATATTATGCGCAAAGAATCTTGAAAAGATAAAAATTTTTTTTCGAAGTTTGGAAACTTCCTTAGAATCACTTTCTTTCCATTCTTATTTGAGGTAACTTGTTCTCTTTCATTATACTTGTTTGATAGCCTTAGACAAGCATATTATGCGCAAAGAATCTCGAAAAGAAAAAAATTTTTTTTCGAAGTTTGGAAACTTCGTTAGAATCACTTTTTTTCCGTTCTTATTTAAGATTACTGGTTCTCTTTCATTATACTAGTTTGATAGCCTCAGACAAGCATATTATGCGCAAAGAATCTCGAAAAGAAAAAAATTTTTTTCGAAGTTTGGAAACTTCGTTAGAATCACTTTTTTTCCGTTCTTATTTGAGATAACTTGTTCTCTTTAATTAAACTAGTTTGATAGCCTTAGACAAGCATATTATGCGCAAAGAATATCGAAAAGAAAAAAATTTTTTTTCGAAGTTTGGAAACTATGTTAGAATCACTTTTTTTCCGTTCTTATTTGAGATTACTGGTTCTCTTTCATTATAGTAGTTTGATAGCCTCAGAAAAGCATAAGAATCTCGAAAAGAAAAAAATTTTTTTTCCAAGTTTTGAAACGTCGTTTGAATCACTTTTTTCCGTTCTTATTTGAGATTACTGGTTCTCTTTCTTTACTAGTTTGATAGCCTCAGTAAAGCAATATTATGCGCAAAGAATCTGGAAAAGAAAAAAAATTTTTTTCGAAGTTTGGAAACTTCGTTAGAATCACTTTTTTTCCGTTCTTATTTGAGATAACTGGTTCTCTTTCATTATACTAGTTTGATAGCCTCAGACAAGCATATTATGCGCAAAGAATCTTGAAAAGATAAAAATTTTTTTTCGAAGTTTGGAAACTTCCTTAGAATCACTTTCTTTCCATTCTTATTTGAGGTAACTTGTTCTCTTTCATTATACTTGTTTGATAGCCTTAGACAAGCATATTATGCGCAAAGAATCTCGAAAAGAAAAAAATTTTTTTTCGAAGTTTGGAAACTTCGTTAGAATCACTTTTTTTCCGTTCTTATTTAAGATTACTGGTTCTCTTTCATTATACTAGTTTGATAGCCTCAGACAAGCATATTATGCGCAAAGAATCTCGAAAAGAAAAAAATTTTTTTCGAAGTTTGGAAACTTCGTTAGAATCACTTTTTTTCCGTTCTTATTTGAGATAACTTGTTCTCTTTAATTAAACTAGTTTGATAGCCTTAGACAAGCATATTATGCGCAAAGAATATCGAAAAGAAAAAAATTTTTTTTCGAAGTTTGGAAACTATGTTAGAATCACTTTTTTTCCGTTCTTATTTGAGATTACTGGTTCTCTTTCATTATAGTAGTTTGATAGCCTCAGAAAAGCATAAGAATCTCGAAAAGAAAAAAATTTTTTTTCCAAGTTTTGAAACGTCGTTTGAATCACTTTTTTCCGTTCTTATTTGAGATTACTGGTTCTCTTTCTTTACTAGTTTGATAGCCTCAGTAAAGCATATTATGCGCAAAGAATCTGGAAAAGAAAAAAAAATTTTTTTCGAAGTTTGGAAACGTCGTTTGAATCACTTTTTTCCGTTCTTATTTGAGATTACTGGTTCTCTTTCATGATAGTAGTTTGATAGCCTCAGAAAAGCATATTATGCACAAAGAATCTCGAAAAGAAAAAAATTTTTTTTCGAAGTTTGGAAACGTCGTTTGAATCACTTTTTTCCGTTCTTATTTTAGATAACTGGTTCTCTTTCATTATACTAGTTTGATGGCCTCAGTAAAGCATATTATGCGCAAAGAATCTAGAAAAGAAAAAAAAATTTTTTCGAAGTTTGGAAACGTCGTTTGAATCACTTTTTTCCGTTCTTATTTGAGATTACTGGTTCTCTTTCATTATAGTAGTTTGATAGCCTCAGAAAAGCATATTATGCACAAAGAATCTCGAAAAGAAAAAAATTTTTTTTCGAAGTTTGGAAACGTTGTTTGAATCACTTTTTTCCGTTCTTATTTGAGATTACTGGTTCTCTTTCATTATACTAGTTTGATAGCCTCAGAAAAGCATATTATGCACAAAGAATCTCGAAAAGAAAAAAATTTTTTTTCGAAGTTTGGAAACTTCGTTTGAATCACTTTTTTTCCGTTCTTATTTGAGATAACTGGTTCTCTTTCATTACACTAGTTTGATAGCCTCAGTAAAGCATATTATGCACAAAGAATCGCAAAAAGAAAAAAAATTTTTTTCGAAGTTTGGAAACTTTCTTAGAATCACTTTTTTTCCGTTCTTATTTGAGATAACTGGTTCTCTTTCATTATACTAGTTTGGTAGCCTCAGTAAAGCATATTATGCGCGAAGAATCTGGAAAAGAAAAAAAATTTTTTTCGAAGTTTGGAAACTTCATTAGAATCACTTTTTTTCCGTTCTTATTTGAGATAACTGGTTCTCTTTCATTATACTAGTTTGGTAGCCTCAGTAAAGCATATTATGCCCAAAGAATCTGGAAAAGAAAAAAAATTTTTTTCGAAGTTTGGAAACTTCGTTTGAATCACTTTTTTTCCGTTCTTATTTGAGATAACTGGTTCTCTTTCATTATACTAGTTTGATAGCCTCAGAAAAGCATATTATGCGCAAAGAATCTCGAAAAGAAAAAAATTTTTTTTCGAAGTTTGGAAACTTCGTTTGAATCACTTTTTTTCCGTTCTTATTTGAGATAACTTGTTCTCTTTCATTATACTAGTTTGATAGCCTTAGACAAGCATATTATGCGCAAAGAATCTCGAAAAGAAAAAAATTTTTTTTCGAAGTTTGGAAACTTCGTTAGAATCACTTTTTTTCCGTTCTTATTTGAGATAACTGGTTCTCTTTCATTATACTAGTTTGATAGCCTCAGAAAAACATAGGTATGCGCAAAGAATCTCGAAAAGAAAAAAATTTTTTTTCGAAGTTTGGAAACTTCGTTAGAATCACTTTTTTTCCGTTCTTATTTGAGATAACTGGTTCTCTTTCATTATACTAGTTTGATAGCCTCAGACAAGCATATTATGCGCAAAGAATCTCGAAAAAAAAAAATTTTTTTTCGAAGTTTGGAAACTTCGTTAGAATCACTTTTTTTCCGTTCTTATTTGAGATAACTGGTTCTCTTTCATTATACTAGTTTGATAGCCTTAGACAAGCATATTATGCGCAAAGAATCTCGAAAAGAAAAAAATTTTTTTTCGAAGTTTGGAAACTTCCTTAGAATCACTTTTTTTCCATTCCTATTTGAGATAACTTGTTCTCTTTCATTATACTAGTTTGATAGCCTTAGACAAGCATATTATGCGCAAAGAATCTCGAAAAGAAAAAAATTTTTTTTCGAAGTTTGGAAACTTCGTTAGAATCACTTTTTTTCCGTTCTTATTTAAGATAACTTGATCTCTTTCATTATACTATTTGATAGCCTTAGACAAGCATATTATGCGCAAAGAATCTCGAAAAGAAAAAAATTTTTTTCGAAGTTTGGAAACTTCGTTAGAATCACTTTTTTTCCATTCCTATTTGAGATAACTTGTTCTCTTTCATTATACTAGTTTGATAGCCTTAGACAAGCATATTATGCGCAAAGAATCTCGAAAAGAAAAAAATTTTTTTTCGAAGTTTGGAAACTTCGTTAGAATCACTTTTTTTCCGTTCTTATTTAAGATAACTTGTTCTCTTTCATTATACTATTTGATAGCCTTAGACAAGCATATTATGCGCAAAGAATCTCGAAAAGAATAAAATTTTTTTTCGAAGTTTGGAAAGTTCGTTAGAATCACTTTTTTTCCGTTCTTATTTGAGATAACTGGTTCTCTTTCATTATACTAGTTTGATAGCCTCAGACAAGCATATTATGCGCAAAGAATGTCGAAAAGAAAAAATTTTTTTCGAAGTTTGGAAACTTCCTTAGAATCACTTTTTTTCCATTCTTATTTGAGATAACTTGTTCTCTATCATTATACTTGTTTGATAGCCTTAGACAAGCATATTATGCGCAAAGAATCAGGAAAAGAGAAAAATTTTTTTTCGAAGTTTGGAAACTTCGTTAGAATCACTTTTTTTCCGTTCTTATATAAGATTACTGGTTCTCTTTCATTATACTAGTTTGATAGCTTCAGACAAGCATATTATGCGCAAAGAATCTCGAAAAGAAAAAAATTTTTTTTCGAAGTTTGGAAACTTCGTTAGAATCACTTTTTTTCCGTTCTTATTTGAGATAACTTGTTCTCTTTCATTATACTAGTTTGATAGCCTTAGACAAGCATATTATGCGCAAAGAATCTCGAAAAGAAAAAAATTTTTTTTCGAAGTTTGGAAACTTCGTTAGAATCACTTTTTTTCCGTTCTTATTTAAGATTACTGGTTCTTTTTCATTATACTAGTTTGATAGCCTCAGACAAGCATATTATGCGCAAAGAATCTCGAAAAGAAAAAAAATTTTTTTCGAAGTTTGGAAACTTCCTTAGAATCACTTTTTTTCCATTCTTATTTGAGATAACTTGTTCTCTTTCATTATACTTGTTTGATAGCCTTAGACAAGCATATTATGCGCAAAGAATCTCGAAAAGAAAAAAATTTTTTTTCGAAGTTTGGAAACTTCGTTAGAATCACTTTTTTTCCGTTCTTATTTAAGATTACTGGTTCTCTTTCATTATACTAGTTTGATAGCCTCAGACAAGCATATTATGCGCAAAGAATCTCGAAAAGAAAAAAATTTTTTTTCGAAGTTTGGAAACTTCGTTAGAATCACTTTTTTTCCGTTCTTATTTGAGATAACATGTTCTCTTTCATTATACTAGTTTGATAGTCTTAGACAAGCATATTATGCGCAAAGAATCTCGAAAAGAACAAAATTTTTTTTCGAAGTTTGGAAACTTCGTTAGAATCACTTTTTTTCCGTTCTTATTTAAGATTACTGGTTCTCTTTCATTATACTGGTTTGATAGCCTCAGACAAGCATATTATGCGCAAAGAATCTCGAAAAGAAAAAAATTTTATTTCGAAGTTTGGAAACTTCGTTTGAATCACTTTTTTTCCGTTCTTATTTGAGATAACTGGTTCTCTTTCATTATACTAGTTTGATAGCCTCAGAAAAGCATATTATGCGCAAAGAATCTCTAAAAGAAAAAAATTTTTTTTCGAAGTTTGGAAACTTCGTTAGAATCACTTTTTTTCCGTTCTTATTTGAGATAACTGGTTCTCTTTCATTATACTAGTTTGATAGCCTCAGAAAAGCATAGGTATGCGCAAAGAATCTCGAAAAGAAAAAAATTTTTTTTCGAAGTTTGGAAACTTCGTTAGAATCACTTTTTTCCGTTCTTATTTGAGATAACTTGTTCTCTTTCATTATACTTGCTTGATAGCCTTAGACAAGCATATTATGCGCAAAGAATCTCGAAAAGAAAAAAATTTTTTTTCGAAGTTTGGAAACTTCGTTAGAATCACTTTTTTTCCGTTCTTATTTAAGATTACTGGTTCTCTTTCATTATACTAGTTTGATAGCCTCAGACAAGCATATTATGCGCAAAGAATCTCGAAAAGAAAAAAATTTTTTTTCGAAGTTTGGAAACTTCGTTAGAATCACTTTTTTCCCGTTCCTATTTGAGATAACTTGTTCTCTTTCATTATACTAGTTTGATAGCCTTAGACAAGCATATTATGCGCAAAGAATCTCGAAAAGAAAAAAATTTTTTTTGAAGTTTGGAAACTTCGTTAGAATCACTTTTTTTCCGTTCTTATTTGAGATAACTGGTTCTCTTACATTATACTAGTTTGATAGACTGAGACAAGCATATTATGCGCAAAGAATCTCGAAAAGAAAAAAATTTTTTTTCGAAGTTTGGAAACTTCGTTAGAATCACTTTTTTTCCGTTCTTATTTGACATAACTGGTTCTCTTTCATTATACTAGTTTGATAGCCTCAGACAAGCATATTATGCGCAAAGAATCTCGAAAAGAAAAAAATTTTTTTTCGAAGTTTGGAAACTTCGTTAGAATCACTTTTTTTCCGTTCTTATTTGAGATAACTGGTTCTCTTTCATTATACTAGTTTGATAGCCTCAGACAAGCATATTATGCGCAAAGAATCTCGAAAAGAAAAAAATTTTTTTTCGAAGTTTGGAAACTTCCTTAGAATCACTTTCTTTCCATTCTTATTTGAGGTAACTTGTTCTCTTTCATTATACTAGTTTGATAGCCTTAGACAAGCATATTATGCGCAAAGAATCTCGAAAAGAAAAAAATTTTTTTCGAAGTTTGGAAACTTCGTTAGAATCACTTTTTTTCCGTTCTTATTTCAGATAACTTGTTCTCTTTCATTATACTAGTTTGATAGCCTTAGACAAGCATATTATGCGCAAAGAATCTCGAAAAGAAAAAAAATTTTTTTCGAAGTTTGGAAACTTCGTTAGAATCAATTTTTTTCCGTTCTTATTTGAGATAACTGGTTCTCTTTCATTATACTAGTTTGATAGCCTCAGACAAGCATATTATGCGCAAAGAATCTCGAAAAGAAAAAAATTTTTTTTCGAAGTTTGGAAACTTCGTTAGAATCACTTTTTTTCCGTTGTTATTTGAGATAACTTGTTCTCTTTCATTATACTAGTTTGATAGCCTTAGACAAGCATATTATGCGCAAAGAATTTCGAAAAGAAAAAAATTTTTTTTCGAAGTTTGGACACTTCGTTTGAATCACTTTTTTTCCGTTCTTATTTGAGATAACTGGTTCTCTTTCATTATACTAGTTTGATAGCCTCAGTAAAGGATATTATGCACAAAGAATCGCGAAAAGAAAAAAAATTTTTTTCGAAGTTTGGAAACTTCATTAGAATCACTTTTTTACCGTTCTTATTTGAGATAACTGGTTCTCTTTCATTATACTAGTTTGATAGCCTCAGTAAAGCATATTATGCGCAAAGAATCTGGAAAAGAAAAAAAATTTTTTTCGAAGTTTGGAAACGTCGTTTGAATCACTTTTTTCCGTTCTTATTTGAGATTACTGGTTCTCTTTCATTATAGTAGTTTGATAGCCTCAGAAAAGCATATTATGCACAAAGAATCTCGAAAAGAAAAAAATTTTTTTTCGAAGTTTGGAAACGTCGTTTGAATCACTTTTTTCCGTTCTTATTTTAGATAACTGGTTCTCTTTCATTATACTAGTTTGATGGCCTCAGTAAAGCATATTATGCGCAAAGAATCTGGAAAAGAAAAAAAATTTTTTTCGAAGTTTGGAAACGTCGTTTGAATCACTTTTTTCCGTTCTTATTTGAGATTACTGGTTCTCTTTCATTATAGTAGTTTGATAGCCTCAGAAAAGCATATTATGCACAAAGAATCTCGAAAAGAAAAAAATTTTTTTTCGAAGTTTGGAAACGTCGTTTGAATCACTTTTTTCCGTTCTTATTTGAGATTACTGGTTCTCTTTCATTATACTAGTTTGATAGCCTCAGAAAAGCATATTATGCACAAAGAATCTCGAAAAGAAAAAAATTTTTTTTCGAAGTTTGGAAACTTCGTTTGAATCACTTTTTTTCCGTTCTTATTTGAGATAACTGGTTCTCTTTCATTACACTAGTTTGATAGCCTCAGTAAAGCATATTATGCACAAAGAATCGCGAAAAGAAAAAAAATTTTTTTCGAAGTTTGGAAACTTTCTTAGAATCACTTTTTTTCCGTTCTTATTTGAGATAACTGGTTCTCTTTCATTATACTAGTTTGGTAGCCTCAGTAAAGCATATTATGCGCAAAGAATCTGGAAAAGAAAAAAAATTTTTTTCGAAGTTTGTAAACTTCATTAGTATCACTTTTTTTCCGTTCTTATTTGAGATAACTGGTTCTCTTTCATTATACTAGTTTGGTAGCCTCAGTAAAGCATATTATGCCCAAAGAATCTGGAAAAGAAAAAAAATTTTTTTCGAAGTTTGGAAACTTCGTTTGAATCACTTTTTTTCCGTTCTTATTTGAGATAACTGGTTCTCTTTCATTATACTAGTTTGATAGCCTCAGAAAAGCATATTATGCGCAAAGAATCTCGAAAAGAAAAAAATTTTTTTTCGAAGTTTGAAAACTTCGTTTGAATCACTTTTTTTCCCTTCTTATTTGAGATAACTGGTTCTCTTTCATTATACTAGTTTGATAGCCTCAATAAAGCATATTATGCCCAAAGAATCTCGAAAAGAAAAAAAAATTTTTTCGAAGTTTAGAAACTTCATTAGAATCACTTTTTTTCCGTTCTTATTTGAGATAACTGGTTCTCTTTCATTATACTAGTTTGATAGCCTCAGTAAAGCATATTATGCACAAAGAATCGCGAAAAGAAAAAAAAATTTTTTCGAAGTTTGGAAACTTCGTTTGAATCACTTTTTTTCCGTTCTTATTTGAGATAACTTGTTCTCTTTCATTATACTAGTTTGATAGCCTTAGACAAGCATATTATGCGCAAAGAATCTCGAAAAGAAAAAAATTTTTTTTCGAAGTTTGGAAACTTCGTTAGAATCACTTTTTTTCCGTTCTTATTTGAGATAACTGGTTCTCTTTCATTATACAAGTTTGATAGCCTCAGACAAGCATATTATGCGCAAAGAATCTCGAAAAGAAAAAAATTTTTTTTCGAAGTTTGGAAACTTCGTTAGAATGACTTTTTTTCCGTTCTTATTTGAGATAACTTGTTCTCTTTCATTATACTAGTTTGATAGCCTTAGACAAGCATATTATGCGCAAAGAATCTCGAAAAGAAAAAAATTTTTTTTCGAAGTTTGGAAACTTCGTTAGAATCACTTTTTATTCCGTTCTTATTTGAGATCACTGGTTCTCTTTCATTATACTAGTTTGATAGCCTCAGACAAGCATATTATGCGCAAAGAATCTCGAAAAGAAAAAAATTTTTTTTCGAAGTTTGGAAACTTCGTTAGAATCACTTTTTTTCCGTTCTTATTTAAGATAACTTGTTCTCTTTCATTATACTATTTGATAGCCTTAGACAAGCATATTATGCGCAAAGAATCTCGAAAAGAAAAAAATTTTTTTTCGAAGTTTGGAAACTTCGTTAGAATCACTTTTTTCCGTTCTTATTTGAGATAACTGGTTCTCTTTCATTATACTAGTTTGATAACCTCAGACAAGCATATTATGCGCAAAGAATCTCGAAAAGAAAAAATTTTTTTCGAAGTTTGGAAACTTCCTTAGAATCACTTTTTTTCCATTCTTATTTGAGATAACTTGTTCTCTTTCATTATACTTGTTTGATAGCCTTAGACAAGCATATTATGCGCAAAGAATCTCGAAAAGAAAAAAATTTTTTTCGAAGTTTGGAAACTTCGTTAGAATCACTTTTTTTCCGTTCTTATTTAAGATTACTGGTTCTCTTTCATTATACTAGTTTGATAGCTTCAGACAAGCATATTATGCGCAAAGAATCTCGAAAAGAAAAAAATTTTTTTTCGAAGTTTGGAAACTTCGTTAGAATCACTTTTTTTCCGTTCTTATTTGAGATAACTTGTTCTCTTTCATTATACTAGTTTGATAGCCTTAGACAAGCATATTATGCGCAAAGAATCTCGAAAAGAAAAAAATTTTTTTTCGAAGTTTGGAAACTTCGTTAGAATCACTTTTTTTCCGTTCTTATTTAAGATTACTGGTTCTTTTTCATTATACTAGTTTGATAGCCTCAGACAAGCATATTATGCGCAAAGAATCTCGAAAAGAAAAAAAATTTTTTTCGAAGTTTGGAAACTTCCTTAGAATCACTTTTATTCCATTCTTATTTGAGATAACTTGTTCTCTTTCATTATACTTGTTTGATAGCCTTAGACAAGCATATTATGCGCAAAGAATCTCGAAAAGAAAAAAATTTTTTTTCGAAGTTTGGAAACTTCGTTAGAATCACTTTTTTTCCGTTCTTATTTAAGATTACTGGTTCTCTTTCATTATACTAGTTTGATAGCCTCAGACAAGCATATTATGCGCAAAGAATCTCGAAAAGAAAAAAATTTTTTTTCGAAGTTTGGAAACTTCGTTAGAATCACTTTTTTTCCGTTCTTATTTGAGATAACTTGTTCTCTTTCATTATACTAGTTTGATAGTCTTAGACAAGCATATTATGCGCAAAGAATCTCGAAAAGAACAAAATTTTTTTTCGAAGTTTGGAAACTTCGTTAGAATCACTTTTTTTCCGTTCTTATTTAAGATTACTGGTTCTCTTTCATTATTCTGGTTTGATAGCCTCAGACAAGCATATTATGCACAAAGAATCTCGAAAAGAAAAAAATTTTATTTCGAAGTTTGGAAACTTCGTTAGAATCACTTTTTTTCCGTTCTTATTTGAGATAACTGGTTCTCTTTCATTATACTAGTTTGATAGCCTCAGAAAAGCATATTATGCGCAAAGAATCTCTAAAAGAAAAAAATTTTTTTTCGAAGTTTGGAAACTTCGTTAGAATCACTTTTTTCCGTTCTTATTTGAGATAACTGGTTCTCTTTCATTATACTAGTTTGATAGCCTCAGACAAGCATATCATGCGCAAAGAATCTCGTATGCGCATAATATGCATAATATGCTAGGTATGCGCAAAGAATCTCGAAAAGAAAAAAATTTTTTTTCGAAGTTTGGAAACTTCGTTAGAATCACTTTTTTCCGTTCTTATTTGAGATAACTGGTTCTCTTTCATTATACTAGTTTGATAGCCTCAGACAAGCATATCATGCGCAAAGAATCTCGTAAAGAAAAAAATTTTTTTTCGAAGTTTGGTAACTTCCTTAGAATCACTTTTTTTCCATTCTTATTTGAGATAACTTGTTCTCTTTCATTATACTTGTTTGATAGCCTTAGACAAGCATATTATGCGCAAAGAATCTAGAAAAGAAAAAAATTTTTTTTCGAAGTTTGGAAACTTCGTTAGAATCACTTTTTTTCCGTTCTTATTTAAGATTACTGGTTCTCTTTCATTATACTAGTTTGATAGCCTCAGACAAGCATATTATGCGCAAAGAATCTCGAAAAGAAAAAAATGTTTTTTCGAAGTTTGGAAACTTCGTTAGAATCACTTTTTTCCCGTTCTTATTTGAGATAACTTGTTCTCTTTCATTATACTAGTTTGATAGCCTTAGACAAGCATATTATGCGCAAAGAATCTCGAAAAGAAAAAATTTTTTTTTGAAGTTTGGAAACTTCGTTAGAATCACTTTTTTTCCGTTCTTATTTGAGATAACTGGTTCTCTTACATTATACTAGTTTGATAGATTGAGACAAGCATATTATGCGCAAAGAATCTCGAAAAGAAAAAAATTTTTTTTCGAAGTTGGAAACTTCGTTAGAATCTCTTTTTTTCCGTTCTTATTTGACATAACCGGTTCTCTTTCATTATACTAGTTTGATAGCCTCAGACAAGCATATTATGCGCAAAGAATCTCGAAAAGAAAAAAATTTTTTTTCGAAGTTTGGAAACTTCGTTAGAATCACTTTTTTTCCGTTCTTATTTGAGATAACTGGTTCTCTTTCATTATACTAGTTTGATAGCCTCAGACAAGCATATTATGCGCAAAGAATCTCGAAAAGAAAAAAATTTTTTTTCGAAGTTTGGAAACTTCCTTAGAATCACTTTCTTTCCATTCTTATTTGAGGTAACTTGTTCTCTTTCATTATACTTGTTTGATAGCCTTAGACAAGCATATTATGCGCAAAGAATCTCGAAAAGAAAAAAATTTTTTTTCGAAGTTTGGAAACTTCGTTAGAATCACTTTTTTTCCGTTCTTATTTGAGATAACTTGTTCTCTTTCATTATACTAGTTTGATAGCCTTAGACAAGCATATTATGCGCAAAGAATTTCGAAAAAAAAAAATTTTTTTTCGAAGTTTGGAAACTTCGTTAGAATCACTTTTTTTCCGTTCTTATTTCAGATTACTGGTTCTCTTTCATTATACTAGTTTGATAGCCTCAGACAAGCATATTATGCGCAAAGAATCTCGAAAAGAAAAAAATTTTTTTTCGAAGTTTGGAAACTTCGTTAGAATCACTTTTTTTCCGTTCTTATTTCAGATAACTTGTTCTCTTTCATTATACTAGTTTGATAGCCTTAGACAAGCATATTATTCGCAAAGAATCTCGAAAAGAAAAAAAATTTTTTTCGAAGTTTGGAAACTTCGTTAGAATCACTTTTTTTCCGTTCTTATTTGAGATAACTGGTTCTCTTTCATTATACTAGTTTGATAGCCTCAGACAAGCATATTATGCGCAAAGAATCTCGAAAAGAAAAAAATTTTTTTTCGAAGTTTGGAAACTTCGTTAGAATCACTTTTTTTCCGTTCTTATTTGAGATAACTTGTTCTCTTTCATTATACTAGTTTGATAGCCTTAGACAAGCATATTATGCGCAAAGAATTTCGAAAAGAAAAAAATTTTTTTTCGAAGTTTGGAAACTTCGTTAGAATTACTTTTTTTCCGTTCTTATTTAAGATTACTGGTTCTCTTTCATTATACTAGTTTGATAGCCTCAGACAAGCATATTATGCAAAAGAATCTCGAAAAGAAAAAAATTTTATTTCGGAGTTTGGAAACTTCGTTAGAATCACTTTTTTTCCGTTCTTATTTGAGATAACTGGTTCTCTTTCATTATACTAGTTTGATAGCCTCAGAAAAGCATATTATGCGCTAAGAATCTCTAAAAGAAAAAAATTTTTTTTCGAAGTTTGGAAACTTCGTTAGAATCACTTTTTTTCCGTTCTTATTTGAGATAACTGGTTCTCTTTCATTATACTAGTTTGATAGCCTCAGAAAAGCATAGGTATGCGCAAAGAATCTCGAAAAGAAAGAAATTTTTTTTCGAAGTTTGGAAACTTCGTTAGAATCACTTTTTTTCCGTTCTTATTTAAGATTACTGGTTCTTTTTCATTATACTAGTTTGATAGCCTCAGACAAGCATATTATGCGCAAAGAATCTCGAAAAGATAAATATTTTATTTCGAAGTTTGAAAACTTCGTTAGAATCACTTTTTTTCCGTTCTTATTTGAGATAACTGGTTCTCTTTCATTATACTAGTTTGATAGCCTCAGAAAAGCATATTATGCGCAAAGAATCTCTAAAAGAAAACATTTTTTTTTCGAAGTTTGGAAACTTCGTTAGAATCACTTTTTTTCCGTTCTTATTTGAGATAACTGGTTCCCTTTCATTATACTAGTTCGATTGCCTCAGAAAAGCATAGGTATGCGCAAATAATATCGAAAAGAAAAAAATTTTTTTTCGAAGTTTGGAAACTTCGTTAGAATCACTTTTTTTCCGTTCTTATTTGAGATAACTTGAGATAACTGGTTCTCTTTCATTATACTAGTTTGATAGCCTCAGACTAGCATATTATGCGCAAAGAATCTTGAAAAGAAAAAAATTTTTTTTCGAAGTTTGGAAACTTCCTTAGAATCACTTTCTTTCCATTCTTATTTGAGGTAACTTGTTCTCTTTCATTATACTTGTTTGATAGCCTTAGACAAGCATATTATGCGCAAAGAATCTCGAAAAGAAAAAAATTTTTTTCGAAGTTTGGAAACTTCGTTAGAATCACTTTTTTTCCGTTCTTATTTAAGATTACTGGTTCTCTTTCATTATACTAGTTTGATAGCCTCAGACAAGCATATTATGCGCAAAGAATCTCGAAAAGAAAAAAATTTTTTTCGAAGTTTGGAAACTTCGTTAGAATCACTTTTTTTCCGTTCTTATTTGAGATAACTTGTTCTCTTTAATTATACTAGTTTGATAGCCTTAGACAAGCATATTATGCGCAAAGAATATCGAAAAGAAAAAAATTTTTTTTCGAAGTTTGGAAACTACGTTAGAATCACTTTTTTTCCGTTCTTATTTGAGATAACTGGTTCTCTTTCATTATACTAGTTTGATAGCCTCAGACAAGCATATTATGCGCAAAGAATCTCGAAAAGAAAAAATTTTTTTTCGAAGTTTGGAAACTTCCTTAGAATCACTTTTTTTCCATTCTTATTTGAGATAACTTGTTCTCTTTCTCTATACTAGTTTGATAGCCTTAGACAAGCATATTATGCGCAAAGAATCTCGAAAAGAAAAAAATTTTTTTTCGAAGTTTGGAAACTTCGTTAGAATCACTTTTTTTCCGTTCTTATTTAAGATAACTTGTTCTCTCTCATTATACTAGTTTGATAGCCTTAGACAAGCATATTATGCGCAAAGAATCTCGAAAAGAAAAAAAATTTTTTTCGAAGTTTGGAAACTTCGTTAGAATCACTTTTTTTCCGTTCTTATTTGAGATAACTGGTTCTCTTTCATTATACTAGTTTGATTGCCTCAGAAAAGCAAATTATGCGCAAAGAATCTAGAAAAGAAAAAAATTTTTTTTCGAAGATTGGAAACCTCGTTAGAATCACTTTTTTTCCGTTCTTATTTGAGATAACTGGTTCTCTTTCATTATACTAGTTTGATAGCCTCAGAAAAGCATATTATACGGTGAGAATCTCGAAAAAAAAAAAGCTTTTTTCGAAGTTGGAAACTTCATTAGAATCACTTTTTTTCCGTTCTTATTTGAGATAACTGGTTCCTTTTCATTATACTAGTTTGATAGCCTCAGAAAAGCATATTATGCGCAAAGAATCTCGAAAAGAAAAAAATTTTTTTTCGAAGTTTGGAAACTTCTTTAGAATCACTTTTTTTCCATTCTTATTTGAGATAACTGGTAATCTCTCATTATACTAGTTTGATAGCCTCAGACAAGCATATTATGCAAAAGAATCTCGAAAAGAAAAAAATTTTATTTCGAATATTGGAAACTTCGTTTGAATCACTTTTTTTTCCGTTCTTATTTGAGATAACTGGTTCTCTTACATTATACTAGTTTGATAGCCTCAGAAAAGCATATTATGCGCTAAGAATCTCTAAAAGAAAAAATTTTTTTTTCGAAGTTTGGAAACTTCGTTAGAATCACTTTTTTTCCGTTCTTATTTGAGATAACTGGTTCTCTTTCATTATACTAGTTTGATAGCCTCAGAAAAGCATAGGTATGCGCAAAGAATCTCGAAAAGAAAAAAATTTTTTTTCGAAGTTTGGAAACTTCGTTAGAATCACTTTTTTTCCGTTCTTATTTAAGATTACTGGTTCTTTTTCATTATACTAGTTTGATAGCCTCAGACAAGCATATTATGCGCAAAGAATATCGAAAAGAAAAAAATTTTATTTCGAAGTTTGGAAACTTCGTTAGAATCACTTTTTTTCCGTTCTTATTTGAGATAACTGGTTCTCTTTCATTATACTAGTTTGATAGCCTCAGAAAAGCATATTATGCGCAAAGAATCTCTAAAAGAAAAAATTTTTTTTTCGAAGTTTGGAAACTTCGTTAGAATCACTTTTTTTCCGTTCTTATTTGTGATAACTGGTTCTCTTTCATTATACTAGTTTGATTGCCTCAGAAAAGCATAGGTATGTGCAAATAATCTCGAAAAGAAAAAAATTTTTTTTCGAAGTTTGGAAACTTCGTTAGAATCACTTTTTTTCCGTTCTTATTTGAGATAACTGGTTCTCTTTCATTATACTAGTTTGATAGCCTCAGACAAGCATATTATGCGCAAAGAATCTCGAAAAGAAAAAATTTTTTTTCGAAGTTTGGAAACTTCCTTAGAATCACTTTTTTTCCATTCTTATTTGAGATAACTTGTTCTCTTTCATTATACTAGTTTGATAGCCTTAGACAAGCATATTATGCGCAAAGAATCTCGAAAAGAAAAAAATTTTTTTTCGAAGTTTGGAAACTTCGTTAGAATCACTTTTTTTCCGTTCTTATTTAAGATAACTTGTTCTCTTTCATTATACTAGTTTGATAGCCTTAGACAAGCATATTATGCGCAAAGAATCTCGAAAAGAAAAAAAATTTTTTTCTAAGTTTGGAAACTTCGTTAGAATCACTTTTTTTCCGTTCTTATTTGAGATAAATGGTTCTCTTTCATTATACTAGTTTGATAGTCTCAGACAAGCATATTATGCGCAAAGAATCTCGAAAAGAAAAAAAATTTTTTTCGAAGTTTGGAAACTTCGTTAGAATCACTTTTTTTCCATTCTTATTTGAGATAACTTGTTCTCTTTCATTATACTTGTTTGATAGCCTTAGACAAGAATATTATGCGCAAAGAATCTCGAAAAGAAAAAAATTTTTTTTCGAAGTTTGGAAACTTCGTTAGAATCACTTTTTATTCCGTTCTTATTTGAGATAACTGGTTCTCTTTCATTATACTAGTTTGATAGCCTCAGACAAGCATATTATGCGCAAAGAATCTCGAAAAGAAAAAAATTTTTTTTCGAAGTTTGGAAACTTCGTTAGAATCACTTTTTTTCCGTTCTTATTTGAGATAACTTGTTCTCTTTCATTATACTAGTTTGATAGCCTTAGACAAGCATATTATGCGCAAAGAATCTCGAAAAGAAAAAAATTTTTTTTCGAAGTTTGGAAACTTCGTTAGAATCACTTTTTTTCCGTTCTTATTTGAGATAACTGGTTCTCTTTCATTATACTAGTTTGATAGCCTCAGAAAAGCATATTATGCGCAAAGAATCTAGAAAAGAAAAAAATTTTTTTTCGAAGATTGGAAACCTCGTTAGAATCACTTTTTTTCCGTTCTTATTTGAGATAACTGGTTCTCTTTCATTATACTAGTTTGATAGCCTTAGACAAGCATATTATGCGCAAAGAATCTCGAAAAGAAAAAAAATTTTTTTCGAAGTTTGGAAACTTCCTTAGAATCACTTTTTTTCCATTCCTATTTGAGATAACTTGTTCTCTTTCATTATACTAGTTTGATAGCCTTAGACAAGCATATTATGCGCAAAGAATCTCGAAAAGAAAAAAATTTTTTTTCGAAGTTTGGAAACTTTGTTAGAATCACTTTTTTCCGTTCTTATTTGAGATAACTGGTTCTCTTTCATTATACTAGTTTGATAGCCTCAGACAAGCATATTATGCGCAAAGAATCTCGAAAAGAAAAAATTTTTTTCGAAGTTTGGAAACTTCCTTAGAATCACTTTTTTTCCATTCTTATTTGAGATAACTTGTTCTCTTTCATTATACTTGTTTGATAGCCTTAGACAAGCATATTATGCGCAAAGAATCTCGAAAAGAAAAAAATTTTTTTTCGAAGTTTGGAAACTTCGTTAGAATCACTTTTTTTCCGTTCTTATTTAAGATTACTGGTTCTCTTTCATTATACTAGTTTGATAGCTTCAGACAAGCATATTATGCGCAAAGAATCTCGAAAAGAAAAAAATTTTTTTCGAAGTTTGGAAACTTCGTTAGAATCACTTTTTTTCCGTTCTTATTTGAGATAACTTGTTCTCTTTCATTATACTAGTTTGATAGCCTTAGACAAGCATATTATGCGCAAAGAAGCTCGAAAAGAAAAAAAATTTTTTTCGAAGTTTGGAAACTTCGTTAGAATCACTTTTTTTCCGTTCTTATTTAATATTACTGGTTCTTTTTCATTATACTAGTTTGATAGCCTCAGACAAGCATATTATGCGCAAAGAATCTCGAAAAGAAAAAAATTTTTTTCGAAGTTTGGAAACTTCCTTAGAATCACTTTTTTTCCATTCTTATTTGAGATAACTTGTTCTCTTTCATTATACTTGTTTGATAGCCTTAGACAAGAATATTATGCGCAAAGAATCTCGAAAAGAAAAAAATTTTTTTTCGAAGTTTGGAAACTTCGTTAGAATCACTTTTTATTCCGTTCTTATTTGAGATAACTGGTTCTCTTTCATTATACTAGTTTGGTAGCCTCAGACAAGCATATTATGCGCAAAGAATCTCGAAAAGAAAAAATTTTTTTTTCGAAGTTTGGAAACTTCGTTAGAATCACTTTTTTTCCGTTCTTATTTGAGATAACTTGTTCTCTTTCATTATACTAGTTTGATAGCCTTAGACAAGCATATTATGCGCAAAGAATCTCGAAAAGAAAAAAATTTTTTTTCGAAGTTTGGAAACTTCGTTAGAATCACTTTTTTTCCGTTCTTATTTGAGATAACTGGTTCTCTTTCATTATACTAGTTTGATAGTCTCAGACAAGCATATTATGCGCAAAGAATCTCGAAAAGAAAAAAATTTTTTTTCGAAGTTTGGAAACTTCGTTAGAATCACTTTTTTTCCATTCTTATTTGAGATAACTTGTTCTCTTTCATTATACTTGTTTGATAGCCTTAGACAAGAATATTATGCGCAAAGAATCTCGAAAAGAAAAAAATTTTTTTTCGAAGTTTGGAAACTTCGTTAGAATCACTTCTTATTCCGTTCTTATTTGAGATAACTGGTTCTCTTTCATTATACTAGTTTGATAGCCTCAGACAAGCATATTATGCGCAAAGAATCTCGAAAAGAAAAAAATTTTTTTTCGAAGTTTGGAAACTTCGTTAGAATCACTTTTTTTCCGTTCTTATTTGAGATAACTTGTTCTCTTTCATTATACTAGTTTGATAGCCTTAGACAAGCATATTATGCGCAAAGAATCTCGAAAAGAAAAAAATTTTTTTTCGAAGTTTGGAAACTTCGTTAGAATCACTTTTTTTCCGTTCTTATTTGAGATAACTGGTTCTCTTTCATTATACTAGTTTGATAGCCTCAGAAAAGCATATTATGCGCAAAGAATCTAGAAAAGAAAAAAATTTTTTTTCGAAGATTGGAAACCTCGTTAGAATCACTTTTTTTCCGTTCTTATTTGAGATAACTGGTTCTCTTTCATTATACTAGTTTGATAGCCTTAGACAAGCATATTATGCGCAAAGAATCTCGAAAAGAAAAAAAATTTTTTTCGAAGTTTGGAAACTTCCTTAGAATCACTTTTTTTCCATTCCTATTTGAGATAACTTGTTCTCTTTCATTATACTAGTTTGATAGCCTTAGACAAGCATATTATGCGCAAAGAATCTCGAAAAGAAAAAAAATTTTTTTCTAAGTTTGGAAACTTCGTTAGAATCACTTTTTTTCCGTTCTTATTTGAGATAACTGGTTCTCTTTCATTATACTAGTTTGATAGTCTCAGACAAGCATATTATGCGCAAAGAATCTCGAAAAGAAAAAAATTTTTTTTCGAAGTTTGGAAACTTCGTTAGAATCACTTTTTTTCCATTCTTATTTGAGATAACTTGTTCTCTTTCATTATACTTGTTTGATAGCCTTAGACAAGAATATTATGCGCAAAGAATCTCGAAAAGAAAAAAATTTTTTTTCGAAGTTTGGAAACTTCGTTAGAATCACTTTTTATTCCGTTCTTATTTGAGATAACTGGTTCTCTTTCATTATACTAGTTTGATAGCCTCAGACAAGCATATTATGCGCAAAGAATCTCGAAAAGAAAAAAATTTTTTTTCGAAGTTTGGAAACTTCGTTAGAATCACTTTTTTTCCGTTCTTATTTGAGATAACTTGTTCTCTTTCATTATACTAGTTTGATAGCCTTAGACAAGCATATTATGCGCAAAGAATCTCGAAAAGAAAAAAATTTTTTTTCGAAGTTTGGAAACTTCGTTAGAATCACTTTTTTTCCGTTCTTATTTGAGATAACTGGTTCTCTTTCATTATACTAGTTTGATAGCCTCAGAAAAGCATATTATGCGCAAAGAATCTAGAAAAGAAAAAAATTTTTTTTCGAAGATTGGAAACCTCGTTAGAATCACTTTTTTTCCGTTCTTATTTGAGATAACTGGTTCTCTTTCATTATACTAGTTTGATAGCCTTAGACAAGCATATTATGCGCAAAGAATCTCGAAAAGAAAAAAAATTTTTTTCGAAGTTTGGAAACTTCCTTAGAATCACTTTTTTTCCATTCCTATTTGAGATAACTTGTTCTCTTTCATTATACTAGTTTGATAGCCTTAGACAAGCATATTATGCGCAAAGAATCTCGAAAAGAAAAAAATTTTTTTTCGAAGTTTGGAAACTTTGTTAGAATCACTTTTTTCCGTTCTTATTTGAGATAACTGGTTCTCTTTCATTATACTAGTTTGATAGCCTCAGACAAGCATATTATGCGCAAAGAATCTCGAAAAGAAAAAATTTTTTTCGAAGTTTGGAAACTTCCTTAGAATCACTTTTTTTCCATTCTTATTTGAGATAACTTGTTCTCTTTCATTATACTTGTTTGATAGCCTTAGACAAGCATATTATGCGCAAAGAATCTCGAAAAGAAAAAAATTTTTTTTCGAAGTTTGGAAACTTCGTTGGAATCACTTTTTTTCCGTTCTTATTTAAGATTACTGGTTCTCTTTCATTATACTAGTTTGATAGCTTCAGACAAGCATATTATGCGCAAAGAATCTCGAAAAGAAAAAAATTTTTTTCGAAGTTTGGAAACTTCGTTAGAATCACTTTTTTTCCGTTCTTATTTGAGATAACTTGTTCTCTTTCATTATACTAGTTTGATAGCCTTAGACAAGCATATTATGCGCAAAGAAGCTCGAAAAGAAAAAAAATTTTTTTCGAAGTTTGGAAACTTCGTTAGAATCACTTTTTTTCCGTTCTTATTTAATATTACTGGTTCTTTTTCATTATACTAGTTTGATAGCCTCAGACAAGCATATTATGCGCAAAGAATCTCGAAAAGAAAAAAATTTTTTTCGAAGTTTGGAAACTTCCTTAGAATCACTTTTTTTCCATTCTTATTTGAGATAACTTGTTCTCTTTCATTATACTTGTTTGATAGCCTTAGACAAGAATATTATGCGCAAAGAATCTCGAAAAGAAAAAAATTTTTTTTCGAAGTTTGGAAACTTCGTTAGAATCACTTTTTATTCCGTTCTTATTTGAGATAACTGGTTCTCTTTCATTATACTAGTTTGGTAGCCTCAGACAAGCATATTATGCGCAAAGAATCTCGAAAAGAAAAAATTTTTTTTTCGAAGTTTGGAAACTTCGTTAGAATCACTTTTTTTCCGTTCTTATTTGAGATAACTTGTTCTCTTTCATTATACTAGTTTGATAGCCTTAGACAAGCATATTATGCGCAAAGAATCTGGAAAAGAAAAAAATTTTTTTTCGAAGTTTGGAAACTTCGTTAGAATCACTTTTTTTCCGTTCTTATTTGAGATAACTGGTTCTCTTTCATTATACTAGTTTGATAGCCTCAGACAAGCATATTATGCGCAAAGAATCTTGAAAAGAAAAAAATTTTTTTTCGAAGTTTGGAAACTTCCTTAGAATCACTTTCTTTCCATTCTTATTTGAGGTAACTTGTTCTCTTTCATTATACTTGTTTGATAGCCTTAGACAAGCATATTATGCGCAAAGAATCTCGAAAAGAAAAAAATTTTTTTCGAAGTTTGGAAACTTCGTTAGAATCACTTTTTTTCCGTTCTTATTTGAGATAACTTGTTCTCTTTCATTATACTAGTTTGATAGCCTTAGACAAGCATATTATGCGCAAAGAATCTCGAAAAGAAAAAAATTTTTTTTCGAAGTTTGGAAACTTCGTTAGAATCACTTTTTTTCCGTTCTTATTTGAGATAACTGGTTCTCTTTCATTATACTAGTTTGATAGCCTCAGAAAAGCATATTATGCGCAAAGAATCTAGAAAAGAAAAAAATTTTTTTTCGAAGATTGGAAACCTCGTTAGAATCACTTTTTTTCCGTTCTTATTTGAGATAACTGGTTCTCTTTCATTATACTAGTTTGATAGCCTTAGACAAGCATATTATGCGCAAAGAATCTCGAAAAGAAAAAAAATTTTTTTCGAAGTTTGGAAACTTCCTTAGAATCACTTTTTTTCCATTCCTATTTGAGATAACTTGTTCTCTTTCATTATACTAGTTTGATAGCCTTAGACAAGCATATTATGCGCAAAGAATCTCGAAAAGAAAAAAAATTTTTTTCTAAGTTTGGAAACTTCGTTAGAATCACTTTTTTTCCGTTCTTATTTGAGATAACTGGTTCTCTTTCATTATACTAGTTTGATAGTCTCAGACAAGCATATTATGCGCAAAGAATCTCGAAAAGAAAAAAATTTTTTTTCGAAGTTTGGAAACTTCGTTAGAATCACTTTTTTTCCATTCTTATTTGAGATAACTTGTTCTCTTTCATTATACTTGTTTGATAGCCTTAGACAAGAATATTATGCGCAAAGAATCTCGAAAAGAAAAAAATTTTTTTTCGAAGTTTGGAAACTTCGTTAGAATCACTTTTTATTCCGTTCTTATTTGAGATAACTGGTTCTCTTTCATTATACTAGTTTGATAGCCTCAGACAAGCATATTATGCGCAAAGAATCTCGAAAAGAAAAAAATTTTTTTTCGAAGTTTGGAAACTTCGTTAGAATCACTTTTTTTCCGTTCTTATTTGAGATAACTTGTTCTCTTTCATTATACTAGTTTGATAGCCTTAGACAAGCATATTATGCGCAAAGAATCTCGAAAAGAAAAAAATTTTTTTTCGAAGTTTGGAAACTTCGTTAGAATCACTTTTTTTCCGTTCTTATTTGAGATAACTGGTTCTCTTTCATTATACTAGTTTGATAGCCTCAGAAAAGCATATTATGCGCAAAGAATCTAGAAAAGAAAAAAATTTTTTTTCGAAGATTGGAAACCTCGTTAGAATCACTTTTTTTCCGTTCTTATTTGAGATAACTGGTTCTCTTACATTATACTAGTTTGATAGACTGAGACAAGCATATTATGCGCAAAGAATCTCGAAAAGAAAAAAATTTTTTTTCGAAGTTTGGAAACTTCGTTAGAATCACTTTTTTTCCGTTCTTATTTGACATAACTGGTTCTCTTTCATTATACTAGTTTGATAGCCTCAGACAAGCATATTATGCGCAAAGAATCTCGAAAAGAAAAAAATTTTTTTTCGAAGTTTGGAAACTTCGTTAGAATCACTTTTTTTCCGTTCTTATTTGAGATAACTGGTTCTCTTTCATTATACTAGTTTGATAGCCTCAGACAAGCATATTATGCGCAAAGAATCTCGAAAAGAAAAAAATTTTTTTTCGAAGTTTGGAAACTTCCTTAGAATCACTTTCTTTCCATTCTTATTTGAGGTAACTTGTTCTCTTTCATTATACTAGTTTGATAGCCTTAGACAAGCATATTATGCGCAAAGAATCTCGAAAAGAAAAAAATTTTTTTCGAAGTTTGGAAACTTCGTTAGAATCACTTTTTTTCCGTTCTTATTTCAGATAACTTGTTCTCTTTCATTATACTAGTTTGATAGCCTTAGACAAGCATATTATGCGCAAAGAATCTCGAAAAGAAAAAAAATTTTTTTCGAAGTTTGGAAACTTCGTTAGAATCAATTTTTTTCCGTTCTTATTTGAGATAACTGGTTCTCTTTCATTATACTAGTTTGATAGCCTCAGACAAGCATATTATGCGCAAAGAATCTCGAAAAGAAAAAAATTTTTTTTCGAAGTTTGGAAACTTCGTTAGAATCACTTTTTTTCCGTTGTTATTTGAGATAACTTGTTCTCTTTCATTATACTAGTTTGATAGCCTTAGACAAGCATATTATGCGCAAAGAATTTCGAAAAGAAAAAAATTTTTTTTCGAAGTTTGGACACTTCGTTTGAATCACTTTTTTTCCGTTCTTATTTGAGATAACTGGTTCTCTTTCATTATACTAGTTTGATAGCCTCAGTAAAGGATATTATGCACAAAGAATCGCGAAAAGAAAAAACATTTTTTTCGAAGTTTGGAAACTTCATTAGAATCACTTTTTTACCGTTCTTATTTGAGATAACTGGTTCTCTTTCATTATACTAGTTTGATAGCCTCAGTAAAGCATATTATGCGCAAAGAATCTGGAAAAGAAAAAAAATTTTTTTCGAAGTTTGGAAACGTCGTTTGAATCACTTTTTTCCGTTCTTATTTGAGATTACTGGTTCTCTTTCATTATAGTAGTTTGATAGCCTCAGAAAAGCATATTATGCACAAAGAATCTCGAAAAGAAAAAAATTTTTTTTCGAAGTTTGGAAACGTCGTTTGAATCACTTTTTTCCGTTCTTATTTTAGATAACTGGTTCTCTTTCATTATACTAGTTTGATGGCCTCAGTAAAGCATATTATGCGCAAAGAATCTGGAAAAGAAAAAAAATTTTTTTCGAAGTTTGGAAACGTCGTTTGAATCACTTTTTTCCGTTCTTATTTGAGATTACTGGTTCTCTTTCATTATAGTAGTTTGATAGCCTCAGAAAAGCATATTATGCACAAAGAATCTCGAAAAGAAAAAAATTTTTTTTCGAAGTTTGGAAACGTCGTTTGAATCACTTTTTTCCGTTCTTATTTGAGATTACTGGTTCTCTTTCATTATACTAGTTTGATAGCCTCAGAAAAGCATATTATGCACAAAGAATCTCGAAAAGAAAAAAATTTTTTTTCGAAGTTTGGAAACTTCGTTTGAATCACTTTTTTTCCGTTCTTATTTGAGATAACTGGTTCTCTTTCATTACACTAGTTTGATAGCCTCAGTAAAGCATATTATGCACAAAGAATCGCGAAAAGAAAAAAAATTTTTTTCGAAGTTTGGAAACTTTCTTAGAATCACTTTTTTTCCGTTCTTATTTGAGATAACTGGTTCTCTTTCATTATACTAGTTTGGTAGCCTCAGTAAAGCATATTATGCGCAAAGAATCTGGAAAAGAAAAAAAATTTTTTTCGAAGTTTGTAAACTTCATTAGTATCACTTTTTTTCCGTTCTTATTTGAGATAACTGGTTCTCTTTCATTATACTAGTTTGGTAGCCTCAGTAAAGCATATTATGCCCAAAGAATCTGGAAAAGAAAAAAAATTTTTTTCGAAGTTTGGAAACTTCGTTTGAATCACTTTTTTTCCGTTCTTATTTGAGATAACTGGTTCTCTTTCATTATACTAGTTTGATAGCCTCAGAAAAGCATATTATGCGCAAAGAATCTCGAAAAGAAAAAAATTTTTTTTCGAAGTTTGAAAACTTCGTTTGAATCACTTTTTTTCCCTTCTTATTTGAGATAACTGGTTCTCTTTCATTATACTAGTTTGATAGCCTCAATAAAGCATATTATGCCCAAAGAATCTCGAAAAGAAAAAAAAATTTTTTCGAAGTTTAGAAACTTCATTAGAATCACTTTTTTTCCGTTCTTATTTGAGATAACTGGTTCTCTTTCATTATACTAGTTTGATAGCCTCAGTAAAGCATATTATGCACAAAGAATCGCGAAAAGAAAAAAAAATTTTTTCGAAGTTTGGAAACTTCGTTTGAATCACTTTTTTTCCGTTCTTATTTGAGATAACTTGTTCTCTTTCATTATACTAGTTTGATAGCCTTAGACAAGCATATTATGCGCAAAGAATCTCGAAAAGAAAAAAATTTTTTTTCGAAGTTTGGAAACTTCGTTAGAATCACTTTTTTTCCGTTCTTATTTGAGATAACTGGTTCTCTTTCATTATACTAGTTTGATAGCCTCAGACAAGCATATTATGCGCAAAGAATCTCGAAAAGAAAAAAATTTTTTTTCGAAGTTTGGAAACTTCGTTAGAATCACTTTTTTTCCGTTCTTATTTGAGATAACTTGTTCTCTTTCATTATACTTGTTTGATAGCCTTAGACAAGCATATTATGCGCAAAGAATCTCGAAAAGAAAAAAATTTTTTTTCGAAGTTTGGAAACTTCGTTAGAATCACTTTTTATTCCGTTCTTATTTGAGATCACTGGTTCTCTTTCATTATACTAGTTTGATAGCCTCAGACAAGCATATTATGCGCAAAGAATCTCGAAAAGAAAAAAATTTTTTTTCGAAGTTTGGAAACTTCGTTAGAATCACTTTTTTTCCGTTCTTATTTAAGATAACTTGTTCTCTTTCATTATACTATTTGATAGCCTTAGACAAGCATATTATGCGCAAAGAATCTCGAAAAGAAAAAAATTTTTTTTCGAAGTTTGGAAACTTCGTTAGAATCACTTTTTTCCGTTCTTATTTGAGATAACTGGTTCTCTTTCATTATACTAGTTTGATAACCTCAGACAAGCATATTATGCGCAAAGAATCTCGAAAAGAAAAAATTTTTTTCGAAGTTTGGAAACTTCCTTAGAATCACTTTTTTTCCATTCTTATTTGAGATAACTTGTTCTCTTTCATTATACTTGTTTGTTAGCCTTAGACAAGCATATTATGCGCAAAGAATCTCGAAAAGAAAAAAATTTTTTTCGAAGTTTGGAAACTTCGTTAGAATCACTTTTTTTCCGTTCTTATTTAAGATTACTGGTTCTCTTTCATTATACTAGTTTGATAGCTTCAGACAAGCATATTATGCGCAAAGAATCTCGAAAAGAAAAAAATTTTTTTTCGAAGTTTGGAAACTTCGTTAGAATCACTTTTTTTCCGTTCTTATTTGAGATAACTTGTTCTCTTTCATTATACTAGTTTGATAGCCTTAGACAAGCATATTATGCGCAAAGAATCTCGAAAAGAAAAAAATTTTTTTTCGAAGTTTGGAAACTTCGTTAGAATCACTTTTTTTCCGTTCTTATTTAAGATTACTGGTTCTTTTTCATTATACTAGTTTGATAGCCTCAGACAAGCATATTATGCGCAAAGAATCTCGAAAAGAAAAAAAATTTTTTTCGAAGTTTGGAAACTTCCTTAGAATCACTTTTATTCCATTCTTATTTGAGATAACTTGTTCTCTTTCATTATACTTGTTTGATAGCCTTAGACAAGCATATTATGCGCAAAGAATCTCGAAAAGAAAAAAATTTTTTTTCGAAGTTTGGAAACTTCGTTAGAATCACTTTTTTTCCGTTCTTATTTAAGATTACTGGTTCTCTTTCATTATACTAGTTTGATAGCCTCAGACAAGCATATTATGCGCAAAGAATCTCGAAAAGAAAAAATTTTTTTTTCGAAGTTTGGAAACTTCGTTAGAATCACTTTTTTTCCGTTCTTATTTGAGATAACTTGTTCTCTTTCATTATACTAGTTTGATAGTCTTAGACAAGCATATTATGCGCAAAGAATCTCGAAAAGAACAAAATTTTTTTTCGAAGTTTGGAAACTTCGTTAGAATCACTTTTTTTCCGTTCTTATTTAAGATTACTGGTTCTCTTTCATTATTCTGGTTTGATAGCCTCAGACAAGCATATTATGCACAAAGAATCTCGAAAAGAAAAAAATTTTATTTCGAAGTTTGGAAACTTCGTTAGAATCACTTTTTTTCCGTTCTTATTTGAGATAACTGGTTCTCTTTCATTATACTAGTTTGATAGCCTCAGAAAAGCATATTATGCGCAAAGAATCTCTAAAAGAAAAAAATTTTTTTTCGAAGTTTGGAAACTTCGTTAGAATCACTTTTTTCCGTTCTTATTTGAGATAACTGGTTCTCTTTCATTATACTAGTTTGATAGCCTCAGACAAGCATATCATGCGCAAAGAATCTCGTATGCGCATAATATGCATAATATGCTAGGTATGCGCAAAGAATCTCGAAAAGAAAAAAATTTTTTTTCGAAGTTTGGAAACTTCGTTAGAATCACTTTTTTCCGTTCTTATTTGAGATAACTGGTTCTCTTTCATTATACTAGTTTGATAGCCTCAGACAAGCATATCATGCGCAAAGAATCTCGTAAAGAAAAAAATTTTTTTTCGAAGTTTGGTAACTTCCTTAGAATCACTTTTTTTCCATTCTTATTTGAGATAACTTGTTCTCTTTCATTATACTTGTTTGATAGCCTTAGACAAGCATATTATGCGCAAAGAATCTCGAAAAGAAAAAAATTTTTTTTCGAAGTTTGGAAACTTCGTTAGAATCACTTTTTTTCCGTTCTTATTTAAGATTACTGGTTCTCTTTCATTATACTAGTTTGATAGCCTCAGACAAGCATATTATGCGCAAAGAATCTCGAAAAGAAAAAAATGTTTTTTCGAAGTTTGGAAACTTCGTTAGAATCACTTTTTTCCCGTTCTTATTTGAGATAACTTGTTCTCTTTCATTATACTAGTTTGATAGCCTTAGACAAGCATATTATGCGCAAAGAATCTCGAAAAGAAAAAATTTTTTTTTGAAGTTTGGAAACTTCGTTGGAATCACTTTTTTTCCGTTCTTATTTGAGATAACTGGTTCTCTTACATTATACTAGTTTGATAGATTGAGACAAGCATATTATGCGCAAAGAATCTCGAAAAGAAAAAAATTTTTTTTCGAAGTTGGAAACTTCGTTAGAATCACTTTTTTTCCGTTCTTATTTGACATAACCGGTTCTCTTTCATTATACTAGTTTGATAGCCTCAGACAAGCATATTATGCGCAAAGAATCTCGAAAAGAAAAAAATTTTTTTTCGAAGTTTGGAAACTTCGTTAGAATCACTTTTTTTCCGTTCTTATTTGAGATAACTGGTTCTCTTTCATTATACTAGTTTGATAGCCTCAGACAAGCATATTATGCGCAAAGAATCTCGAAAAGAAAAAAATTTTTTTTCGAAGTTTGGAAACTTCCTTAGAATCACTTTCTTTCCATTCTTATTTGAGGTAACTTGTTCTCTTTCATTATACTTGTTTGATAGCCTTAGACAAGCATATTATGCGCAAAGAATCTCGAAAAGAAAAAAATTTTTTTTCGAAGTTTGGAAACTTCGTTAGAATCACTTTTTTTCCGTTCTTATTTGAGATAACTTGTTCTCTTTCATTATACTAGTTTGATAGCCTTAGACAAGCATATTATGCGCAAAGAATTTCGAAAAAAAAAAATTTTTTTTCGAAGTTTGGAAACTTCGTTAGAATCACTTTTTTTCCGTTCTTATTTCAGATTACTGGTTCTCTTTCATTATACTAGTTTGATAGCCTCAGACAAGCATATTATGCGCAAAGAATCTCGAAAAGAAAAAAATTTTTTTTCGAAGTTTGGAAACTTCGTTAGAATCACTTTTTTTCCGTTCTTATTTCAGATAACTTGTTCTCTTTCATTATACTAGTTTGATAGCCTTAGACAAGCATATTATTCGCAAAGAATCTCGAAAAGAAAAAAAATTTTTTTCGAAGTTTGGAAACTTCGTTAGAATCACTTTTTTTCCGTTCTTATTTGAGATAACTGGTTCTCTTTCATTATACTAGTTTGATAGCCTCAGACAAGCATATTATGCGCAAAGAATCTCGAAAAGAAAAAAATTTTTTTTCGAAGTTTGGAATTTTCGTTAGAATCACTTTTTTTCCGTTCTTATTTGAGATAACTTGTTCTCTTTCATTATACTAGTTTGATAGCCTTAGACAAGCATATTATGCGCAAAGAATTTCGAAAAGAAAAAAATTTTTTTTCGAAGTTTGGAAACTTCGTTAGAATCACTTTTTTTCCGTTCTTATTTAAGATTACTGGTTCTCTTTCATTATACTAGTTTGATAGCCTCAGACAAGCATATTATGCGCTAAGAATCTCTAAAAGAAAAAAATTTTTTTTCGAAGTTTGGAAACTTCGTTAGAATCACTTTTTTTCCGTTCTTATTTGAGATAACTGGTTCTCTTTCATTATACTAGTTTGATAGCCTCAGAAAAGCATAGGTATGCGCAAAGAATCTCGAAAAGAAAGAAATTTTTTTTCGAAGTTTGGAAACTTCGTTAGAATCACTTTTTTTCCGTTCTTATTTAAGATTACTGGTTCTTTTTCATTATACTAGTTTGATAGCCTCAGACAAGCATATTATGCGCAAAGAATCTCGAAAAGATAAATATTTTATTTCGAAGTTTGAAAACTTCGTTAGAATCACTTTTTTTCCGTTCTTATTTGAGATAACTGGTTCTCTTTCATTATACTAGTTTGATAGCCTCAGAAAAGCATATTATGCGCAAAGAATCTCTAAAAGAAAACATTTTTTTTTCGAAGTTTGGAAACTTCGTTAGAATCACTTTTTTTCCGTTCTTATTTGAGATAACTGGTTCCCTTTCATTATACTAGTTCGATTGCCTCAGAAAAGCATAGGTATGCGCAAATAATATCGAAAAGAAAAAAATTTTTTTTCGAAGTTTGGAAACTTCGTTAGAATCACTTTTTTTCCGTTCTTATTTGAGATAACTGGTTCTCTTTCATTATACTAGTTTGATAGCCTCAGACAAGCATATTATGCGCAAAGAATCTTGAAAAGAAAAAAATTTTTTTTCGAAGTTTGGAAACTTCCTTAGAATCACTTTCTTTCCATTCTTATTTGAGGTAACTTGTTCTCTTTCATTATACTTGTTTGATAGCCTTAGACAAGCATATTATGCGCAAAGAATCTCGAAAAGAAAAAAATTTTTTTCGAAGTTTGGAAACTTCGTTAGAATCACTTTTTTTCCGTTCTTATTTAAGATTACTGGTTCTCTTTCATTATACTAGTTTGATAGCCTCAGACAAGCATATTATGCGCAAAGAATCTCGAAAAGAAAAAAATTTTTTTCGAAGTTTGGAAACTTCGTTAGAATCACTTTTTTTCCGTTCTTATTTGAGATAACTTGTTCTCTTTAATTATACTAGTTTGATAGCCTTAGACAAGCATATTATGCGCAAAGAATATCGAAAAGAAAAAAATTTTTTTTCGAAGTTTGGAAACTACGTTAGAATCACTTTTTTTCCGTTCTTATTTGAGATAACTGGTTCTCTTTCATTATACTAGTTTGATAGCCTCAGACAAGCATATTATGCGCAAAGAATCTCGAAAAGAAAAAATTTTTTTTCGAAGTTTGGAAACTTCCTTAGAATCACTTTTTTTCCATTCTTATTTGAGATAACTTGTTCTCTTTCTCTATACTAGTTTGATAGCCTTAGACAAGCATATTATGCGCAAAGAATCTCGAAAAGAAAAAAATTTTTTTTCGAAGATTGGAAACCTCGTTAGAATCACTTTTTTTCCGTTCTTATTTGAGATAACTGGTTCTCTTTCATTATACTAGTTTGATAGCCTCAGAAAAGCATATTATACGGTGAGAATCTCGAAAAAAAAAAAGCTTTTTTCGAAGTTGGAAACTTCATTAGAATCACTTTTTTTCCGTTCTTATTTGAGATAACTGGTTCCTTTTCATTATACTAGTTTGATAGCCTCAGAAAAGCATATTATGCGCAAAGAATCTCGAAAAGAAAAAAATTTTTTTTCGAAGTTTGGAAACTTCTTTAGAATCACTTTTTTTCCATTCTTATTTGAGATAACTGGTAATCTCTCATTATACTAGTTTGATAGCCTCAGACAAGCATATTATGCAAAAGAATCTCGAAAAGAAAAAAATTTTATTTCGAATATTGGAAACTTCGTTTGAATCACTTTTTTTTCCGTTCTTATTTGAGATAACTGGTTCTCTTTCATTATACTAGTTTGATAGCCTCAGAAAAGCATATTATGCGCTAAGAATCTCTAAAAGAAAAAATTTTTTTTTCGAAGTTTGGAAACTTCGTTAGAATCACTTTTTTTCCGTTCTTATTTGAGATAACTGGTTCTCTTTCATTATACTAGTTTGATAGCCTCAGAAAAGCATAGGTATGCGCAAAGAATCTCGAAAAGAAAAAAATTTTTTTTCGAAGTTTGGAAACTTCGTTAGAATCACTTTTTTTCCGTTCTTATTTAAGATTACTGGTTCTTTTTCATTATACTAGTTTGATAGCCTCAGACAAGCATATTATGCGCAAAGAATATCGAAAAGAAAAAAATTTTATTTCGAAGTTTGGAAACTTCGTTAGAATCACTTTTTTTCCGTTCTTATTTGAGATAACTGGTTCTCTTTCATTATACTAGTTTGATAGCCTCAGAAAAGCATATTATGCGCAAAGAATCTCTAAAAGAAAAAATTTTTTTTTCGAAGTTTGGAAACTTCGTTAGAATCACTTTTTTTCCGTTCTTATTTGTGATAACTGGTTCTCTTTCATTATACTAGTTTGATTGCCTCAGAAAAGCATAGGTATGTGCAAATAATCTCGAAAAGAAAAAAATTTTTTTTCGAAGTTTGGAAACTTCGTTAGAATCACTTTTTTTCCGTTCTTATTTGAGATAACTGGTTCTGTTTCATTATACTAGTTTGATAGCCTCAGACAAGCATATTATGCGCAAAGAATCTCGAAAAGAAAAAATTTTTTTTCGAAGTTTGGAAACTTCCTTAGAATCACTTTTTTTCCATTCTTATTTGAGATAACTTGTTCTCTTTCATTATACTAGTTTGATAGCCTTAGACAAGCATATTATGCGCAAAGAATCTCGAAAAGAAAAAAATTTTTTTTCGAAGTTTGGAAACTTCGTTAGAATCACTTTTTTTCCGTTCTTATTTAAGATAACTTGTTCTCTTTCATTATACTAGTTTGATAGCCTTAGACAAGCATATTATGCGCAAAGAATCTCGAAAAGAAAAAAAATTTTTTTCTAAGTTTGGAAACTTCGTTAGAATCACTTTTTTTCCGTTCTTATTTGAGATAAATGGTTCTCTTTCATTATACTAGTTTGATAGTCTCAGACAAGCATATTATGCGCAAAGAATCTCGAAAAGAAAAAAATTTTTTTTCGAAGTTTGGAAACTTCCTTAGAATCACTTTCTTTCCATTCTTATTTGAGGTAACTTGTTCTCTTTCATTATACTTGTTTGATAGCCTTAGACAAGCATATTATGCGCAAAGAATCTCGAAAAGAAAAAAATTTTTTTCGAAGTTTGGAAACTTCGTTAGAATCACTTTTTTTCCGTTCTTATTTAAGATTACTGGTTCTCTTTCATTATACTAGTTTGATAGCCTCAGACAAGCATATTATGCGCAAAGAATCTCGAAAAGAAAAAAATTTTTTTCGAAGTTTGGAAACTTCGTTAGAATCACTTTTTTTCCGTTCTTATTTGAGATAACTTGTTCTCTTTAATTATACTAGTTTGATAGCCTTAGACAAGCATATTATGCGCAAAGAATATCGAAAAGAAAAAAATTTTTTTTCGAAGTTTGGAAACTACGTTAGAATCACTTTTTTTCCGTTCTTATTTGAGATAACTGGTTCTCTTTCATTATACTAGTTTGATAGCCTCAGACAAGCATATTATGCGCAAAGAATCTCGAAAAGAAAAAATTTTTTTTCGAAGTTTGGAAACTTCCTTAGAATCACTTTTTTTCCATTCTTATTTGAGATAACTTGTTCTCTTTCTCTATACTAGTTTGATAGCCTTAGACAAGCATATTATGCGCAAAGAATCTCGAAAAGAAAAAAATTTTTTTTCGAAGATTGGAAACCTCGTTAGAATCACTTTTTTTCCGTTCTTATTTGAGATAACTGGTTCTCTTTCATTATACTAGTTTGATAGCCTCAGAAAAGCATATTATACGGTGAGAATCTCGAAAAAAAAAAAGCTTTTTTCGAAGTTGGAAACTTCATTAGAATCACTTTTTTTCCGTTCTTATTTGAGATAACTGGTTCCTTTTCATTATACTAGTTTGATAGCCTCAGAAAAGCATATTATGCGCAAAGAATCTCGAAAAGAAAAAAATTTTTTTTCGAAGTTTGGAAACTTCTTTAGAATCACTTTTTTTCCATTCTTATTTGAGATAACTGGTAATCTCTCATTATACTAGTTTGATAGCCTCAGACAAGCATATTATGCAAAAGAATCTCGAAAAGAAAAAAATTTTATTTCGAATATTGGAAACTTCGTTTGAATCACTTTTTTTTCCGTTCTTATTTGAGATAACTGGTTCTCTTTCATTATACTAGTTTGATAGCCTCAGAAAAGCATATTATGCGCTAAGAATCTCTAAAAGAAAAAATTTTTTTTTCGAAGTTTGGAAACTTCGTTAGAATCACTTTTTTTCCGTTCTTATTTGAGATAACTGGTTCTCTTTCATTATACTAGTTTGATAGCCTCAGAAAAGCATAGGTATGCGCAAAGAATCTCGAAAAGAAAAAAATTTTTTTTCGAAGTTTGGAAACTTCGTTAGAATCACTTTTTTTCCGTTCTTATTTAAGATTACTGGTTCTTTTTCATTATACTAGTTTGATAGCCTCAGACAAGCATATTATGCGCAAAGAATATCGAAAAGAAAAAAATTTTATTTCGAAGTTTGGAAACTTCGTTAGAATCACTTTTTTTCCGTTCTTATTTGAGATAACTGGTTCTCTTTCATTATACTAGTTTGATAGCCTCAGAAAAGCATATTATGCGCAAAGAATCTCTAAAAGAAAAAATTTTTTTTTCGAAGTTTGGAAACTTCGTTAGAATCACTTTTTTTCCGTTCTTATTTGTGATAACTGGTTCTCTTTCATTATACTAGTTTGATTGCCTCAGAAAAGCATAGGTATGTGCAAATAATCTCGAAAAGAAAAAAATTTTTTTTCGAAGTTTGGAAACTTCGTTAGAATCACTTTTTTTCCGTTCTTATTTGAGATAACTGGTTCTGTTTCATTATACTAGTTTGATAGCCTCAGACAAGCATATTATGCGCAAAGAATCTCGAAAAGAAAAAATTTTTTTTCGAAGTTTGGAAACTTCCTTAGAATCACTTTTTTTCCATTCTTATTTGAGATAACTTGTTCTCTTTCATTATACTAGTTTGATAGCCTTAGACAAGCATATTATGCGCAAAGAATCTCGAAAAGAAAAAAATTTTTTTTCGAAGTTTGGAAACTTCGTTAGAATCACTTTTTTTCCGTTCTTATTTAAGATAACTTGTTCTCTTTCATTATACTAGTTTGATAGCCTTAGACAAGCATATTATGCGCAAAGAATCTCGAAAAGAAAAAAAATTTTTTTCTAAGTTTGGAAACTTCGTTAGAATCACTTTTTTTCCGTTCTTATTTGAGATAAATGGTTCTCTTTCATTATACTAGTTTGATAGTCTCAGACAAGCATATTATGCGCAAAGAATCTCGAAAAGAAAAAAATTTTTTTTCGAAGTTTGGAAACTTCGTTAGAATCACTTTTTTTCCATTCTTATTTGAGATAACTTGTTCTCTTTCATTATACTTGTTTGATAGCCTTAGACAAGAATATTATGCGCAAAGAATCTCGAAAAGAAAAAAATTTTTTTTCGAAGTTTGGAAACTTCGTTAGAATCACTTTTTATTCCGTTCTAATTTGAGATAACTGGTTCTCTTTCATTATACTAGTTTGATAGCCTCAGACAAGCATATTATGCGCAAAGAATCTCGAAAAGAAAAAAATTTTTTTTCGAAGTTTGGAAACTTCGTTAGAATCACTTTTTTTCCGTTCTTATTTGAGATAACTTGTTCTCTTTCATTATACTAGTTTGATAGCCTTAGACAAGCATATTATGCGCAAATAATCTCGAAAAGAAAAAAATTTTTTTTCGAAGTTTGGAAACTTCGTTAGAATCACTTTTTTTCCGTTCTTATTTGAGATAACTGGTTCTCTTTCATTATACTAGTTTGATAGCCTCAGAAAAGCATATTATGCGCAAAGAATCTAGAAAAGAAAAAAATTTTTTTTCGAAGATTGGAAACCTCGTTAGAATCACTTTTTTTCCGTTCTTATTTGAGATAACTGGTTCTCTTTCATTATACTAGTTTGATAGCCTTAGACAAGCATATTATGCGCAAAGAATCTCGAAAAGAAAAAAAATTTTTTTCGAAGTTTGGAAACTTCCTTAGAATCACTTTTTTTCCATTCCTATTTGAGATAACTTGTTCTCTTTCATTATACTAGTTTGATAGCCTTAGACAAGCATATTATGCGCAAAGAATCTCGAAAAGAAAAAAATTTTTTTTCGAAGTTTGGAAACTTTGTTAGAATCACTTTTTTCCGTTCTTATTTGAGATAACTGGTTCTCTTTCATTATACTAGTTTGATAGCCTCAGACAAGCATATTATGCGCAAAGAATCTCGAAAAGAAAAAATTTTTTTCGAAGTTTGGAAACTTCCTTAGAATCACTTTTTTTCCATTCTTATTTGAGATAACTTGTTCTCTTTCATTATACTTGTTTGATAGCCTTAGACAAGCATATTATGCGCAAAGAATCTCGAAAAGAAAAAAATTTTTTTTCGAAGTTTGGAAACTTCGTTAGAATCACTTTTTTTCCGTTCTTATTTAAGATTACTGGTTCTCTTTCATTATACTAGTTTGATAGCTTCAGACAAGCATATTATGCGCAAAGAATCTCGAAAAGAAAAAAATTTTTTTCGAAGTTTGGAAACTTCGTTAGAATCACTTTTTTTCCGTTCTTATTTGAGATAACTTGTTCTCTTTCATTATACTAGTTTGATAGCCTTAGACAAGCATATTATGCGCAAAGAAGCTCGAAAAGAAAAAAAATTTTTTTCGAAGTTTGGAAACTTCGTTAGAATCACTTTTTTTCCGTTCTTATTTAATATTACTGGTTCTTTTTCATTATACTAGTTTGATAGCCTCAGACAAGCATATTATGCGCAAAGAATCTCGAAAAGAAAAAAATTTTTTTCGAAGTTTGGAAACTTCCTTAGAATCACTTTTTTTCCATTCTTATTTGAGATAACTTGTTCTCTTTCATTATACTTGTTTGATAGCCTTAGACAAGAATATTATGCGCAAAGAATCTCGAAAAGAAAAAAATTTTTTTTCGAAGTTTGGAAACTTCGTTAGAATCACTTTTTATTCCGTTCTTATTTGAGATAACTGGTTCTCTTTCATTATACTAGTTTGGTAGCCTCAGACAAGCATATTATGCGCAAAGAATCTCGAAAAGAAAAAATTTTTTTTTCGAAGTTTGGAAACTTCGTTAGAATCACTTTTTTTCCGTTCTTATTTGAGATAACTTGTTCTCTTTCATTATACTAGTTTGATAGCCTTAGACAAGCATATTATGCGCAAAGAATCTCGAAAAGAAAAAAATTTTTTTTCGAAGTTTGGAAACTTCGTTAGAATCACTTTTTTTCCGTTCTTATTTGAGATAACTGGTTCTCTTTCATTATACTAGTTTGATAGTCTCAGACAAGCATATTATGCGCAAAGAATCTCGAAAAGAAAAAAATTTTTTTTCGAAGTTTGGAAACTTCGTTAGAATCACTTTTTTTCCATTCTTATTTGAGATAACTCTTTCTCTTTCATTATACTTGTTTGATAGCCTTAGACAAGAATATTATGCGCAAAGAATCTCGAAAAGAAAAAAATTTTTTTTCGAAGTTTGGAAACTTCGTTAGAATCACTTTTTATTCCGTTCTTATTTGAGATAACTGGTTCTCTTTCATTATACTAGTTTGATAGCCTCAGACAAGCATATTATGCGCAAAGAATCTCGAAAAGAAAAAAATTTTTTTTCGAAGTTAGGAAACTTCGTTAGAATCACTTTTTTTCCGTTCTTATTTGAGATAACTTGTTCTCTTTCATTATACTAGTTTGATAGCCTTAGACAAGCATATTATGCGCAAAGAATCTCGAAAAGAAAAAAATTTTTTTTCGAAGTTTGGAAACTTCGTTAGAATCACTTTTTTTCCGTTCTTATTTGAGATAACTGGTTCTCTTTCATTATACTAGTTTGATAGCCTCAGAAAAGCATATTATGCGCAAAGAATCTAGAAAAGAAAAAAATTTTTTTTCGAAGATTGGAAACCTCGTTAGAATCACTTTTTTTCCGTTCTTATTTGAGATAACTGGTTCTCTTTCATTATACTAGTTTGATAGCCTTAGACAAGCATATTATGCGCAAAGAATCTCGAAAAGAAAAAAAATTTTTTTCGAAGTTTGGAAACTTCCTTAGAATCACTTTTTTTCCATTCCTATTTGAGATAACTTGTTCTCTTTCATTATACTAGTTTGATAGCCTTAGACAAGCATATTATGCGCAAAGAATCTCGAAAAGAAAAAAAATTTTTTTCTAAGTTTGGAAACTTCGTTAGAATCACTTTTTTTCCGTTCTTATTTGAGATAACTGGTTCTCTTTCATTATACTAGTTTGATAGTCTCAGACAAGCATATTATGCGCAAAGAATCTCGAAAAGAAAAAAATTTTTTTTCGAAGTTTGGAAACTTCGTTAGAATCACTTTTTTTCCATTCTTATTTGAGATAACTTGTTCTCTTTCATTATACTTGTTTGATAGCCTTAGACAAGAATATTATGCGCAAAGAATCTCGAAAAGAAAAAAATTTTTTTTCGAAGTTTGGAAACTTCGTTAGAATCACTTTTTATTCCGTTCTTATTTGAGATAACTGGTTCTCTTTCATTATACTAGTTTGATAGCCTCAGACAAGCATATTATGCGCAAAGAATCTCGAAAAGAAAAAAATTTTTTTTCGAAGTTTGGAAACTTCGTTAGAATCACTTTTTTTCCGTTCTTATTTGAGATAACTTGTTCTCTTTCATTATACTAGTTTGATAGCCTTAGACAAGCATATTATGCGCAAAGAATCTCGAAAAGAAAAAAATTTTTTTTCGAAGTTTGGAAACTTCGTTAGAATCACTTTTTTTCCGTTCTTATTTGAGATAACTGGTTCTCTTTCATTATACTAGTTTGATAGCCTCAGAAAAGCATATTATGCGCAAAGAATCTAGAAAAGAAAAAAATTTTTTTTCGAAGATTGGAAACCTCGTTAGAATCACTTTTTTTCCGTTCTTATTTGAGATAACTGGTTCTCTTTCATTATACTAGTTTGATAGCCTTAGACAAGCATATTATGCGCAAAGAATCTCGAAAAGAAAAAAAATTTTTTTCGAAGTTTGGAAACTTCCTTAGAATCACTTTTTTTCCATTCCTATTTGAGATAACTTGTTCTCTTTCATTATACTAGTTTGATAGCCTTAGACAAGCATATTATGCGCAAAGAATCTCGAAAAGAAAAAAATTTTTTTTCGAAGTTTGGAAACTTTGTTAGAATCACTTTTTTCCGTTCTTATTTGAGATAACTGGTTCTCTTTCATTATACTAGTTTGATAGCCTCAGACAAGCATATTATGCGCAAAGAATCTCGAAAAGAAAAAATTTTTTTCGAAGTTTGGAAACTTCCTTAGAATCACTTTTTTTCCATTCTTATTTGAGATAACTTGTTCTCTTTCATTATACTTGTTTGATAGCCTTAGACAAGCATATTATGCGCAAAGAATCTCGAAAAGAAAAAAATTTTTTTTCGAAGTTTGGAAACTTCGTTAGAATCACTTTTTTTCCGTTCTTATTTAAGATTACTGGTTCTCTTTCATTATACTAGTTTGATAGCTTCAGACAAGCATATTATGCGCAAAGAATCTCGAAAAGAAAAAAATTTTTTTCGAAGTTTGGAAACTTCGTTAGAATCACTTTTTTTCCGTTCTTATTTGAGATAACTTGTTCTCTTTCATTATACTAGTTTGATAGCCTTAGACAAGCATATTATGCGCAAAGAAGCTCGAAAAGAAAAAAAATTTTTTCGAAGTTTGGAAACTTCGTTAGAATCACTTTTTTTCCGTTCTTATTTAATATTACTGGTTCTTTTTCATTATACTAGTTTGATAGCCTCAGACAAGCATATTATGCGCAAAGAATCTCGAAAAGAAAAAAATTTTTTTCGAAGTTTGGAAACTTCCTTAGAATCACTTTTTTTCCGTTCTTATTTGAGATAACTGGTTCTCTTTCATTATACTAGTTTGATAGCCTCAGACAAGCATATTATGCGCAAAGAATCTCGAAAAGAAAAAATTTTTTTTCGAAGTTTGGAAACTTCCTTAGAATCATTTTTTTTCCATTCTTATTTGAGATAACTTGTTCTCTTTCATTATACTAGTTTGATAGCCTTAGACAAGCATATTATGCGCAAAGAATCTCGAAAAGAAAAAAATTTTTTTTCGAAGTTTGGAAACTTCGTTAGAATCACTTTTTTTCCGTTCTTATTTGAGATAACTTGTTCTCTTTCATTATACTAGTTTGATAGCCTTAGACAAGCATATTATGCGCAAAGAATCTCGAAAAGAAAAAAAATTTTTTTCTAAGTTTGGAAACTTCGTTAGAATCACTTTTTTTCCGTTCTTATTTGAGATAAATGGTTCTCTTTCATTATACTAGTTTGATAGTCTCAGACAAGCATATTATGCGCAAAGAATCTCGAAAAGAAAAAAATTTTTTTTCGAAGTTTGGAAACTTCGTTAGAATCACTTTTTTTCCATTCTTATTTGAGATAACTTGTTCTCTTTCATTATACTTGTTTGATAGCCTTAGACAAGAATATTATGCGCAAAGAATCTCGAAAAGAAAAAAATTTTTTTTCGAAGTTTGGAAACTTCGTTAGAATCACTTTTTATTCCGTTCTTATTTGAGATAACTGGTTCTCTTTCATTATACTAGTTTGATAGCCTCAGACAAGCATATTATGCGCAAAGAATCTCGAAAAGAAAAAAATTTTTTTTCGAAGTTTGGAAACTTCGTTAGAATCACTTTTTTTCCGTTCTTATTTGAGATAACTTGTTCTCTTTCATTATACTAGTTTGATAGCCTTAGACAAGCATATTATGCGCAAAGAATCTCGAAAAGAAAAAAATTTTTTTTCGAAGTTTGGAAACTTCGTTAGAATCACTTTTTTTCCGTTCTTATTTGAGATAACTGGTTCTCTTTCATTATACTAGTTTGATAGCCTCAGAAAAGCATATTATGCGCAAAGAATCTAGAAAAGAAAAAAATTTTTTTTCGAAGATTGGAAACCTCGTTAGAATCACTTTTTTTCCGTTCTTATTTGAGATAACTGGTTCTCTTTCATTATACTAGTTTGATAGCCTTAGACAAGCATATTATGCGCAAAGAATCTCGAAAAGAAAAAAAATTTTTTTCGAAGTTTGGAAACTTCCTTAGAATCACTTTTTTTCCATTCCTATTTGAGATAACTTGTTCTCTTTCATTATACTAGTTTGATAGCCTTAGACAAGCATATTATGCGCAAAGAATCTCGAAAAGAAAAAAATTTTTTTTCGAAGTTTGGAAACTTTGTTAGAATCACTTTTTTCCGTTCTTATTTGAGATAACTGGTTCTCTTTCATTATACTAGTTTGATAGCCTCAGACAAGCATATTATGCGCAAAGAATCTCGAAAAGAAAAAATTTTTTTCGAAGTTTGGAAACTTCCTTAGAATCACTTTTTTTCCATTCTTATTTGAGATAACTTGTTCTCTTTCATTATACTTGTTTGATAGCCTTAGACAAGCATATTATGCGCAAAGAATCTCGAAAAGAAAAAAATTTTTTTTCGAAGTTTGGAAACTTCGTTAGAATCACTTTTTTTCCGTTCTTATTTAAGATTACTGGTTCTCTTTCATTATACTAGTTTGATAGCTTCAGACAAGCATATTATGCGCAAAGAATCTCGAAAAGAAAAAAATTTTTTTCGAAGTTTGGAAACTTCGTTAGAATCACTTTTTTTCCGTTCTTATTTGAGATAACTTGTTCTCTTTCATTATACTAGTTTGATAGCCTTAGACAAGCATATTATGCGCAAAGAAGCTCGAAAAGAAAAAAAATTTTTTTCGAAGTTTGGAAACTTCGTTAGAATCACTTTTTTTCCGTTCTTATTTAATATTACTGGTTCTTTTTCATTATACTAGTTTGATAGCCTCAGACAAGCATATTATGCGCAAAGAATCTCGAAAAGAAAAAAATTTTTTTCGAAGTTTGGAAACTTCCTTAGAATCACTTTTTTTCCATTCTTATTTGAGATAACTTGTTCTCTTTCATTATACTTGTTTGATAGCCTTAGACAAGAATATTATGCGCAAAGAATCTCGAAAAGAAAAAAATTTTTTTTCGAAGTTTGGAAACTTCGTTAGAATCACTTTTTATTCCGTTCTTATTTGAGATAACTGGTTCTCTTTCATTATACTAGTTTGGTAGCCTCAGACAAGCATATTATGCGCAAAGAATCTCGAAAAGAAAAAATTTTTTTTTCGAAGTTTGGAAACTTCGTTAGAATCACTTTTTTTCCGTTCTTATTTGAGATAACTTGTTCTCTTTCATTATACTAGTTTGATAGCCTTAGACAAGCATATTATGCGCAAAGAATCTCGAAAAGAAAAAAATTTTTTTTCGAAGTTTGGAAACTTCGTTAGAATCACTTTTTTTCCGTTCTTATTTGAGATAACTGGTTCTCTTTCATTATACTAGTTTGATAGTCTCAGACAAGCATATTATGCGCAAAGAATCTCGAAAAGAAAAAAATTTTTTTTCGAAGTTTGGAAACTTCGTTAGAATCACTTTTTTTCCATTCTTATTTGAGATAACTTGTTCTCTTTCATTATACTTGTTTGATAGCCTTAGACAAGAATATTATGCGCAAAGAATCTCGAAAAGAAAAAAATTTTTTTTCGAAGTTTGGAAACTTCGTTAGAATCACTTTTTATTCCGTTCTTATTTGAGATAACTGGTTCTCTTTCATTATACTAGTTTGATAGCCTCAGACAAGCATATTATGCGCAAAGAATCTCGAAAAGAAAAAAATTTTTTTTCGAAGTTTGGAAACTTCGTTAGAATCACTTTTTTTCCGTTCTTATTTGAGATAACTTGTTCTCTTTCATTATACTAGTTTGATAGCCTTAGACAAGCATATTATGCGCAAAGAATCTCGAAAAGAAAAAAATTTTTTTTCGAAGTTTGGAAACTTCGTTAGAATCACTTTTTTTCCGTTCTTATTTGAGATAACTGGTTCTCTTTCATTATACTAGTTTGATAGCCTCAGAAAAGCATATTATGCGCAAAGAATCTAGAAAAGAAAAAAATTTTTTTTCGAAGATTGGAAACCTCGTTAGAATCACTTTTTTTCCGTTCTTATTTGAGATAACTGGTTCTCTTTCATTATACTAGTTTGATAGCCTTAGACAAGCATATTATGCGCAAAGAATCTCGAAAAGAAAAAAAATTTTTTTCGAAGTTTGGAAACTTCCTTAGAATCACTTTTTTTCCATTCCTATTTGAGATAACTTGTTCTCTTTCATTATACTAGTTTGATAGCCTTAGACAAGCATATTATGCGCAAAGAATCTCGAAAAGAAAAAAAATTTTTTTCTAAGTTTGGAAACTTCGTTAGAATCACTTTTTTTCCGTTCTTATTTGAGATAACTGGTTCTCTTTCATTATACTAGTTTGATAGTCTCAGACAAGCATATTATGCGCAAAGAATCTCGAAAAGAAAAAAAATTTTTTTCGAAGTTTGGAAACTTCGTTAGAATCACTTTTTTTCCATTCTTATTTGAGATAACTTGTTCTCTTTCATTATACTTGTTTGATAGCCTTAGACAAGAATATTATGCGCAAAGAATCTCGAAAAGAAAAAAATTTTTTTTCGAAGTTTGGAAACTTCGTTAGAATCACTTTTTATTCCGTTCTTATTTGAGATAACTGGTTCTCTTTCATTATACTAGTTTGATAGCCTCAGACAAGCATATTATGCGCAAAGAATCTCGAAAAGAAAAAAATTTTTTTTCGAAGTTTGGAAACTTCGTTAGAATCACTTTTTTTCCGTTCTTATTTGAGATAACTTGTTCTCTTTCATTATACTAGTTTGATAGCCTTAGACAAGCATATTATGCGCAAAGAATCTCGAAAAGAAAAAAATTTTTTTTCGAAGTCTGGAAACTTCGTTAGAATCACTTTTTTTCCGTTCTTATTTGAGATAACTGGTTCTCTTTCATTATACTAGTTTGATAGCCTCAGAAAAGCATATTATGCGCAAAGAATCTAGAAAAGAAAAAAATTTTTTTTCGAAGATTGGAAACCTCGTTAGAATCACTTTTTTTCCATTCCTATTTGAGATAACTTGTTCTCTTTCATTATACTAGTTTGATAGCCTTAGACAAGCATATTATGCGCAAAGAATCTCGAAAAGAAAAAAATTTTTTTTCGAAGTTTGGAAACTTTGTTAGAATCACTTTTTTCCGTTCTTATTTGAGATAACTGGTTCTCTTTCATTATACTAGTTTGATAGCCTCAGACAAGCATATTATGCGCAAAGAATCTCGAAAAGAAAAAATTTTTTTCGAAGTTTGGAAACTTCCTTAGAATCACTTTTTTTCCATTCTTATTTGAGATAACTTGTTCTCTTTCATTATACTTGTTTGATAGCCTTAGACAAGCATATTATGCGCAAAGAATCTCGAAAAGAAAAAAATTTTTTTTCAAAGTTTGGAAACTTCGTTAGAATCACTTTTTTTCCGTTCTTATTTAAGATTACTGGTTCTCTTTCATTATACTAGTTTGATAGCTTCAGACAAGCATATTATGCGCAAAGAATCTCGAAAAGAAAAAAATTTTTTTCGAAGTTTGGAAACTTCGTTAGAATCACTTTTTTTCCGTTCTTATTTGAGATAACTTGTTCTCTTTCATTATACTAGTTTGATAGCCTTAGACAAGCATATTATGCGCAAAGAAGCTCGAAAAGAAAAAAAATTTTTTTCGAAGTTTGGAAACTTCGTTAGAATCACTTTTTTTCCGTTCTTATTTAATATTACTGGTTCTTTTTCATTATACTAGTTTGATAGCCTCAGACAAGCATATTATGCGCAAAGAATCTCGAAAAGAAAAAAATTTTTTTCGAAGTTTGGAAACTTCCTTAGAATCACTTTTTTTCCATTCTTATTTGAGATAACTTGTTCTCTTTCATTATACTTGTTTGATAGCCTTAGACAAGAATATTATGCGCAAAGAATCTCGAAAAGAAAAAAATTTTTTTTCGAAGTTTGGAAACTTCGTTAGAATCACTTTTTATTCCGTTCTTATTTGAGATAACTGGTTCTCTTTCATTATACTAGTTTGGTAGCCTCAGACAAGCATATTATGCGCAAAGAATCTCGAAAAGAAAAAATTTTTTTTTCGAAGTTTGGAAACTTCGTTAGAATCACTTTTTTTCCGTTCTTATTTGAGATAACTTGTTCTCTTTCATTATACTAGTTTGATAGCCTTAGACAAGCATATTATGCGCAAAGAATCTCGAAAAGAAAAAAATTTTTTTTCGAAGTTTGGAAACTTCGTTAGAATCACTTTTTTTCTGTTCTTATTTGAGATAACTGGTTCTCTTTCATTATACTAGTTTGATAGCCTCAGACAAGCATATTATGCGCAAAGAATCTTGAAAAGAAAAAAATTTTTTTTCGAAGTTTGGAAACTTCCTTAGAATCACTTTCTTTCCATTCTTATTTGAGGTAACTTGTTCTCTTTCATTATACTTGTTTGATAGCCTTAGACAAGCATATTATGCGCAAAGAATCTCGAAAAGAAAAAAATTTTTTTCGAAGTTTGGAAACTTCGTTAGAATCACTTTTTTTCCGTTCTTATTTGAGATAACTTGTTCTCTTTCATTATACTAGTTTGATAGCCTTAGACAAGCATATTATGCGCAAAGAATCTCGAAAAGAAAAAAATTTTTTTTCGAAGTTTGGAAACTTCGTTAGAATCACTTTTTTTCCGTTCTTATTTGAGATAACTGGTTCTCTTTCATTATACTAGTTTGATAGCCTCAGAAAAGCATATTATGCGCAAAGAATCTAGAAAAGAAAAAAATTTTTTTTCGAAGATTGGAAACCTCGTTAGAATCACTTTTTTTCCGTTCTTATTTGAGATAACTGGTTCTCTTTCATTATACTAGTTTGATAGCCTTAGACAAGCATATTATGCGCAAAGAATCTCGAAAAGAAAAAAAATTTTTTTCGAAGTTTGGAAACTTCCTTAGAATCACTTTTTTTCCATTCCTATTTGAGATAACTTGTTCTCTTTCATTATACTAGTTTGATAGCCTTAGACAAGCATATTATGCGCAAAGAATCTCGAAAAGAAAAAAAATTTTTTTCTAAGTTTGGAAACTTCGTTAGAATCACTTTTTTTCCGTTCTTATTTGAGATAACTGGTTCTCTTTCATTATACTAGTTTGATAGTCTCAGACAAGCATATTATGCGCAAAGAATCTCGAAAAGAAAAAAATTTTTTTTCGAAGTTTGGAAACTTCGTTAGAATCACTTTTTTTCCATTCTTATTTGAGATAACTTGTTCTCTTTCATTATACTTGTTTGATAGCCTTAGACAAGAATATTATGCGCAAAGAATCTCGAAAAGAAAAAAATTTTTTTTCGAAGTTTGGAAACTTCGTTAGAATCACTTTTTATTCCGTTCTTATTTGAGATAACTGGTTCTCTTTCATTATACTAGTTTGATAGCCTCAGACAAGCATATTATGCGCAAAGAATCTCGAAAAGAAAAAAATTTTTTTTCGAAGTTTGGAAACTTCGTTAGAATCACTTTTTTTCCGTTCTTATTTGAGATAACTTGTTCTCTTTCATTATACTAGTTTGATAGCCTTAGACAAGCATATTATGCGCAAAGAATCTCGAAAAGAAAAAAATTTTTTTTCGAAGTTTGGAAACTTCGTTAGAATCACTTTTTTTCCGTTCTTATTTGAGATAACTGGTTCTCTTTCATTATACTAGTTTGATAGTCTCAGACAAGCATATTATGCGCAAAGAATCTCGAAAAGAAAAAAATTTTTTTTCGAAGTTTGGAAACTTCGTTAGAATCACTTTTTTTCCATTCTTATTTGAGATAACTTGTTCTCTTTCATTATACTTGTTTGATAGCCTTAGACAAGAATATTATGCGCAAAGAATCTCGAAAAGAAAAAAATTTTTTTTCGAAGTTTGGAAACTTCGTTAGAATCACTTTTTATTCCGTTCTTATTTGAGATAACTGGTTCTCTTTCATTATACTAGTTTGATAGCCTCAGACAAGCATATTATGCGCAAAGAATCTCGAAAAGAAAAAAATTTTTTTTCGAAGTTTGGAAACTTCGTTAGAATCACTTTTTTTCCGTTCTTATTTGAGATAACTTGTTCTCTTTCATTATACTAGTTTGATAGCCTTAGACAAGCATATTATGCGCAAAGAATCTCGAAAAGAAAAAAATTTTTTTTCGAAGTTTGGAAACTTCGTTAGAATCACTTTTTTTCCGTTCTTATTTGAGATAACTGGTTCTCTTTCATTATACTAGTTTGATAGCCTCAGAAAAGCATATTATGCGCAAAGAATCTAGAAAAGAAAAAAATTTTTTTTCGAAGATTGGAAACCTCGTTAGAATCACTTTTTTTCCGTTCTTATTTGAGATAACTGGTTCTCTTTCATTATACTAGTTTGATAGCCTTAGACAAGCATATTATGCGCAAAGAATCTCGAAAAGAAAAAAAATTTTTTTCGAAGTTTGGAAACTTCCTTAGAATCACTTTTTTTCCATTCCTATTTGAGATAACTTGTTCTCTTTCATTATACTAGTTTGATAGCCTTAGACAAGCATATTATGCGCAAAGAATCTCGAAAAGAAAAAAAATTTTTTTCTAAGTTTGGAAACTTCGTTAGAATCACTTTTTTTCCGTTCTTATTTGAGATAACTGGTTCTCTTTCATTATACTAGTTTGATAGTCTCAGACAAGCATATTATGCGCAAAGAATCTCGAAAAGAAAAAAAATTTTTTTCGAAGTTTGGAAACTTCGTTAGAATCACTTTTTTTCCATTCTTATTTGAGATAACTTGTTCTCTTTCATTATACTTGTTTGATAGCCTTAGACAAGAATATTATGCGCAAAGAATCTCGAAAAGAAAAAAATTTTTTTTCGAAGTTTGGAAACTTCGTTAGAATCACTTTTTATTCCGTTCTTATTTGAGATAACTGGTTCTCTTTCATTATACTAGTTTGATAGCCTCAGACAAGCATATTATGCGCAAAGAATCTCGAAAAGAAAAAAATTTTTTTTCGAAGTTTGGAAACTTCGTTAGAATCACTTTTTTTCCGTTCTTATTTGAGATAACTTGTTCTCTTTCATTATACTAGTTTGATAGCCTTAGACAAGCATATTATGCGCAAAGAATCTCGAAAAGAAAAAAATTTTTTTTCGAAGTTTGGAAACTTCGTTAGAATCACTTTTTTTCCGTTCTTATTTGAGATAACTGGTTCTCTTTCATTATACTAGTTTGATAGCCTCAGAAAAGCATATTATGCGCAAAGAATCTAGAAAAGAAAAAAATTTTTTTTCGAAGATTGGAAACCTCGTTAGAATCACTTTTTTTCCATTCCTATTTGAGATAACTTGTTCTCTTTCATTATACTAGTTTGATAGCCTTAGACAAGCATATTATGCGCAAAGAATCTCGAAAAGAAAAAAATTTTTTTTCGAAGTTTGGAAACTTTGTTAGAATCACTTTTTTCCGTTCTTATTTGAGATAACTGGTTCTCTTTCATTATACTAGTTTGATAGCCTCAGACAAGCATATTATGCGCAAAGAATCTCGAAAAGAAAAAATTTTTTTCGAAGTTTGGAAACTTCCTTAGAATCACTTTTTTTCCATTCTTATTTGAGATAACTTGTTCTCTTTCATTATACTTGTTTGATAGCCTTAGACAAGCATATTATGCGCAAAGAATCTCGAAAAGAAAAAAATTTTTTTTCAAAGTTTGGAAACTTCGTTAGAATCACTTTTTTTCCGTTCTTATTTAAGATTACTGGTTCTCTTTCATTATACTAGTTTGATAGCTTCAGACAAGCATATTATGCGCAAAGAATCTCGAAAAGAAAAAAATTTTTTTCGAAGTTTGGAAACTTCGTTAGAATCACTTTTTTTCCGTTCTTATTTGAGATAACTTGTTCTCTTTCATTATACTAGTTTGATAGCCTTAGACAAGCATATTATGCGCAAAGAAGCTCGAAAAGAAAAAAAATTTTTTTCGAAGTTTGGAAACTTCGTTAGAATCACTTTTTTTCCGTTCTTATTTAATATTACTGGTTCTTTTTCATTATACTAGTTTGATAGCCTCAGACAAGCATATTATGCGCAAAGAATCTCGAAAAGAAAAAAATTTTTTTCGAAGTTTGGAAACTTCCTTAGAATCACTTTTTTTCCATTCTTATTTGAGATAACTTGTTCTCTTTCATTATACTTGTTTGATAGCCTTAGACAAGAATATTATGCGCAAAGAATCTCGAAAAGAAAAAAATTTTTTTTCGAAGTTTGGAAACTTCGTTAGAATCACTTTTTATTCCGTTCTTATTTGAGATAACTGGTTCTCTTTCATTATACTAGTTTGGTAGCCTCAGACAAGCATATTATGCGCAAAGAATCTCGAAAAGAAAAAATTTTTTTTTCGAAGTTTGGAAACTTCGTTAGAATCACTTTTTTTCCGTTCTTATTTGAGATAACTTGTTCTCTTTCATTATACTAGTTTGATAGCCTTAGACAAGCATATTATGCGCAAAGAATCTCGAAAAGAAAAAAATTTTTTTTCGAAGTTTGGAAACTTCGTTAGAATCACTTTTTTTCTGTTCTTATTTGAGATAACTGGTTCTCTTTCATTATACTAGTTTGATAGCCTCAGACAAGCATATTATGCGCAAAGAATCTTGAAAAGAAAAAAATTTTTTTTCGAAGTTTGGAAACTTCCTTAGAATCACTTTCTTTCCATTCTTATTTGAGGTAACTTGTTCTCTTTCATTATACTTGTTTGATAGCCTTAGACAAGCATATTATGCGCAAAGAATCTCGAAAAGAAAAAAATTTTTTTCGAAGTTTGGAAACTTCGTTAGAATCACTTTTTTTCCGTTCTTATTTGAGATAACTTGTTCTCTTTCATTATACTAGTTTGATAGCCTTAGACAAGCATATTATGCGCAAAGAATCTCGAAAAGAAAAAAATTTTTTTTCGAAGTTTGGAAACTTCGTTAGAATCACTTTTTTTCCGTTCTTATTTGAGATAACTGGTTCTCTTTCATTATACTAGTTTGATAGCCTCAGAAAAGCATATTATGCGCAAAGAATCTAGAAAAGAAAAAAATTTTTTTTCGAAGATTGGAAACCTCGTTAGAATCACTTTTTTTCCGTTCTTATTTGAGATAACTGGTTCTCTTTCATTATACTAGTTTGATAGCCTTAGACAAGCATATTATGCGCAAAGAATCTCGAAAAGAAAAAAAATTTTTTTCGAAGTTTGGAAACTTCCTTAGAATCACTTTTTTTCCATTCCTATTTGAGATAACTTGTTCTCTTTCATTATACTAGTTTGATAGCCTTAGACAAGCATATTATGCGCAAAGAATCTCGAAAAGAAAAAAAATTTTTTTCTAAGTTTGGAAACTTCGTTAGAATCACTTTTTTTCCGTTCTTATTTGAGATAACTGGTTCTCTTTCATTATACTAGTTTGATAGTCTCAGACAAGCATATTATGCGCAAAGAATCTCGAAAAGAAAAAAATTTTTTTTCGAAGTTTGGAAACTTCGTTAGAATCACTTTTTTTCCATTCTTATTTGAGATAACTTGTTCTCTTTCATTATACTTGTTTGATAGCCTTAGACAAGAATATTATGCGCAAAGAATCTCGAAAAGAAAAAAATTTTTTTTCGAAGTTTGGAAACTTCGTTAGAATCACTTTTTATTCCGTTCTTATTTGAGATAACTGGTTCTCTTTCATTATACTAGTTTGATAGCCTCAGACAAGCATATTATGCGCAAAGAATCTCGAAAAGAAAAAAATTTTTTTTCGAAGTTTGGAAACTTCGTTAGAATCACTTTTTTTCCGTTCTTATTTGAGATAACTTGTTCTCTTTCATTATACTAGTTTGATAGCCTTAGACAAGCATATTATGCGCAAAGAATCTCGAAAAGAAAAAAATTTTTTTTCGAAGTTTGGAAACTTCGTTAGAATCACTTTTTTTCCGTTCTTATTTGAGATAACTGGTTCTCTTTCATTATACTAGTTTGATAGCCTCAGAAAAGCATATTATGCGCAAAGAATCTAGAAAAGAAAAAAATTTTTTTTCCAAGATTGGAAACCTCGTTAGAATCACTTTTTTTCCGTTCTTATTTGAGATAACTGGTTCTCTTTCATTATACTAGTTTGATAGCCTTAGACAAGCATATTATGCGCAAAGAATCTCGAAAAGAAAAAAAATTTTTTTCGAAGTTTGGAAACTTCCTTAGAATCACTTTTTTTCCATTCCTATTTGAGATAACTTGTTCTCTTTCATTATACTAGTTTGATAGCCTTAGACAAGCATATTATGCGCAAAGAATCTCGAAAAGAAAAAAATTTTTTTTCGAAGTTTGGAAACTTTGTTAGAATCACTTTTTTCCGTTCTTATTTGAGATAACTGGTTCTCTTTCATTATACTTGTTTGATAGCCTTAGACAAGCATATTATGCGCAAAGAATCTCGAAAAGAAAAAAATTTTTTTTCGAAGTTTGGAAACTTCGTTAGAATCACTTTTTTTCCGTTCTTATTTAAGATTACTGGTTCTCTTTCATTATACTAGTTTGATAGCTTCAGACAAGCATATTATGCGCAAAGAATCTCGAAAAGAAAAAAATTTTTTTCGAAGTTTGGAAACTTCGTTAGAATCACTTTTTTTCCGTTCTTATTTGAGATAACTTGTTCTCTTTCATTATACTAGTTTGATAGCCTTAGACAAGCATATTATGCGCAAAGAAGCTCGAAAAGAAAAAAAATTTTTTTCGAAGTTTGGAAACTTCGTTAGAATCACTTTTTTTCCGTTCTTATTTAATATTACTGGTTCTTTTTCATTATACTAGTTTGATAGCCTCAGACAAGCATATTATGCGCAAAGAATCTCGAAAAGAAAAAAATTTTTTTCGAAGTTTGGAAACTTCCTTAGAATCACTTTTTTTCCATTCTTATTTGAGATAACTTGTTCTCTTTCATTATACTTGTTTGATAGCCTTAGACAAGAATATTATGCGCAAAGAATCTCGAAAAGAAAAAAATTTTTTTTCGAAGTTTGGAAACTTCGTTAGAATCACTTTTTATTCCGTTCTTATTTGAGATAACTGGTTCTCTTTCATTATACTAGTTTGGTAGCCTCAGACAAGCATATTATGCGCAAAGAATCTCGAAAAGAAAAAATTTTTTTTTCGAAGTTTGGAAACTTCGTTAGAATCACTTTTTTTCCGTTCTTATTTGAGATAACTTGTTCTCTTTCATTATACTAGTTTGATAGCCTTAGACAAGCATATTATGCGCAAAGAATCTCGAAAAGAAAAAAATTTTTTTTCGAAGTTTGGAAACTTCGTTAGAATCACTTTTTTTCCGTTCTTATTTGAGATAACTGGTTCTCTTTCATTATACTAGTTTGATAGCCTCAGACAAGCATATTATGCGCAAAGAATCTTGAAAAGAAAAAAATTTTTTTTCGAAGTTTGGAAACTTCCTTAGAATCACTTTCTTTCCATTCTTATTTGAGGTAACTTGTTCTCTTTCATTATACTTGTTTGATAGCCTTAGACAAGCATATTATGCGCAAAGAATCTCGAAAAGAAAAAAATTTTTTTCGAAGTTTGGAAACTTCGTTAGAATCACTTTTTTTCCGTTCTTATTTAAGATTACTGGTTCTCTTTCATTATACTAGTTTGATAGCCTCAGACAAGCATATTATGCGCAAAGAATCTCGAAAAGAAAAAAATTTTTTTCGAAGTTTGGAAACTTCGTTAGAATCACTTTTTTTCCGTTCTTATTTGAGATAACTTGTTCTCTTTAATTATACTAGTTTGATAGCCTTAGACAAGCATATTATGCGCAAAGAATATCGAAAAGAAAAAAATTTTTTTTCGAAGTTTGGAAACTACGTTAGAATCACTTTTTTTCCGTTCTTATTTGAGATAACTGGTTCTCTTTCATTATACTAGTTTGATAGCCTCAGACAAGCATATTATGCGCAAAGAATCTCGAAAAGAAAAAATTTTTTTTCGAAGTTTGGAAACTTCCTTAGAATCACTTTTTTTCCATTCTTATTTGAGATAACTTGTTCTCTTTCTCTATACTAGTTTGATAGCCTTAGACAAGCATATTATGCGCAAAGAATCTCGAAAAGAAAAAATTTTTTTTCGAAGTTTGGAAACTTCGTTAGAATCACTTTTTTTCCGTTCTTATTTAAGATAACTTGTTCTCTTTCATTATACTAGTTTGATAGCCTTAGACAAGCATATTATGCGCAAAGAATCTCGAAAAGAAAAAAAATTTTTTTCGAAGTTTGGATACTTCGTTAGAATCACTTTTTTTCCGTTCTTATTTGAGATAACTGGTTCTCTTTCATTATACTAGTTTGATTGCCTCAGAAAAGCAAATTATGCGCAAAGAATCTAGAAAAGAAAAAAATTTTTTTTCGAAGATTGGAAACCTCGTTAGAATCACTTTTTTTCCGTTCTTATTTGAGATAACTTGTTCTCTTTCATTATACTAGTTTGATAGCCTTAGACAAGCATATTATGCGCAAAGAATCTCGAAAAGAAAAAAATTTTTTTTCGAAGTTTGGAAACTTCGTTAGAATCACTTTTTTTCCGTTCTTATTTAAGATTACTGGTTCCTTTTCATTATACTAGTTTGATAGCCTCAGAAAAGCATATTATGCGCAAAGAATCTCGAAAAGAAAAAAATTTTTTTTCGAAGTTTGGAAACTTCTTTAGAATCACTTTTTTTCCATTCTTATTTGAGATAACTGGTAATCTCTCATTATACTAGTTTGATAGCCTCAGACAAGCATATTATGCAAAAGAATCTCGAAAAGAAAAAAATTTTATTTCGAATATTGGAAACTTCGTTTGAATCACTTTTTTTTCCGTTCTTATTTGAGATAACTGGTTCTCTTTCATTATACTAGTTTGATAGCCTCAGAAAAGCATATTATGCGCTAAGAATCTCTAAAAGAAAAAATTTTTTTTTCGAAGTTTGGAAACTTCGTTAGAATCACTTTTTTTCCGTTCTTATTTGAGATAACTGGTTCTCTTTCATTATACTAGTTTGATAGCCTCAGAAAAGCATAGGTATGCGCAAAGAATCTCGAAAAGAAAAAAATTTTTTTTCGAAGTTTGGAAACTTCGTTAGAATCACTTTTTTTCCGTTCTTATTTAAGATTACTGGTTCTTTTTCATTATACTAGTTTGATAGCCTCAGACAAGCATATTATGCGCAAAGAATATCGAAAAGAAAAAAATTTTATTTCGAAGTTTGGAAACTTCGTTAGAATCACTTTTTTTCCGTTCTTATTTGAGATAACTGGTTCTCTTTCATTATACTAGTTTGATAGCCTCAGAAAAGCATATTATGCGCAAAGAATCTCTAAAAGAAAAAATTTTTTTTTCGAAGTTTGGAAACTTCGTTAGAATCACTTTTTTTCCGTTGTTATTTGTGATAACTGGTTCTCTTTCATTATACTAGTTTGATTGCCTCAGAAAAGCATAGGTATGTGCAAATAATCTCGAAAAGAAAAAAATTTTTTTTCGAAGTTTGGAAACTTCGTTAGAATCACTTTTTTTCCGTTCTTATTTGAGATAACTGGTTCTCTTTCATTATACTAGTTTGATAGCCTCAGACAAGCATATTATGCGCAAAGAATCTCGAAAAGAAAAATTTTTTTTTCGAAGTTTGGAAACTTCCTTAGAATCACTTTTTTTCCATTCTTATTTGAGATAACTTGTTCTCTTTCATTATACTAGTTTGATAGCCTTAGACAAGCATATTATGCGCAAAGAATCTCGAAAAGAAAAAAATTTTTTTTCGAAGTTTGGAAACTTCGTTAGAATCACTTTTTTTCCGTTCTTATTTAAGATAACTTGTTCTCTTTCATTATACTAGTTTGATAGCCTTAGACAAGCATATTATGCGCAAAGAATCTCGAAAAGAAAAAAAATTTTTTTCTAAGTTTGGAAACTTCGTTAGAATCACTTTTTTTCCGTTCTTATTTGAGATAAATGGTTCTCTTTCATTATACTAGTTTGATAGTCTCAGACAAGCATATTATGCGCAAAGAATCTCGAAAAGAAAAAAATTTTTTTTCGAAGTTTGGAAACTTCGTTAGAATCACTTTTTATTCCGTTCTTATTTGAGATAACTGGTTCTCTTTCATTATACTAGTTTGATAGCCTCAGACAAGCATATTATGCGCAAAGAATCTCGAAAAGAAAAAAATTTTTTTTCGAAGTTTGGAAACTTCGTTAGAATCACTTTTTTTCCGTTCTTATTTGAGATAACTTGTTCTCTTTCATTATACTAGTTTGATAGCCTTAGACAAGCATATTATGCGCAAAGAATCTCGAAAAGAAAAAAATTTTTTTTCGAAGTTTGGAAACTTCGTTAGAATCACTTTTTTTCCGTTCTTATTTGAGATAACTGGTTCTCTTTCATTATACTAGTTTGATAGCCTCAGAAAAGCATATTATGCGCAAAGAATCTAGAAAAGAAAAAAATTTTTTTTCGAAGATTGGAAACCTCGTTAGAATCACTTTTTTCCGTTCTTATTTGAGATAACTGGTTCTCTTTCATTATACTAGTTTGATAGCCTTAGACAAGCATATTATGCGCAAAGAATCTCGAAAAGAAAAAATTTTTTTCGAAGTTTGGAAACTTCCTTAGAATCACTTTTTTTCCATTCTTATTTGAGATAACTTGTTCTCTTTCATTATACTTGTTTGATAGCCTTAGACAAGCATATTATGCGCAAAGAATCTCGAAAAGAAAAAAATTTTTTTTCGAAGTTTGGAAACTTCGTTAGAATCACTTTTTTTCCGTTCTTATTTAAGATTACTGGTTCTCTTTCATTATACTAGTTTGATAGCTTCAGACAAGCATATTATGCGCAAAGAATCTCGAAAAGAAAAAAATTTTTTTTCGAAATTTGGAAACTTCGTTAGAATCACTTTTTTTCCGTTGTTATTTGAGATAACTTGTTCTCTTTCATTATACTAGTTTGATAGCCTTAGACAAGCATATTATGCGCAAAGAAGCTCGAAAAGAAAAAAAATTTTTTTCGAAGTTTGGAAACTTCGTTAGAATCACTTTTTTTCCGTTCTTATTTAATATTACTGGTTCTTTTTCATTATACTAGTTTGATAGCCTCAGACAACCATATTATGCGCAAAGAATCTCGAAAAGAAAAAATTTTTTTTCGAAGTTTGGAAACTTCCTTAGAATCACTTTTTTTCCATTCTTATTTGAGATAACTTGTTCTCTTTCATTATACTTGTTTGATAGCCTTAGACAAGAATATTATGCGCAAAGAATCTCGAAAAGAAAAAAATTTTTTTTCGAAGTTTGGAAACTTCGTTAGAATCACTTTTTATTCCGTTCTTATTTGAGATAACTGGTTCTCTTTCATTATACTAGTTTGATAGCCTCAGACAAGCATATTATGCGCAAAGAATCTCGAAAAGAAAAAATTTTTTTTTCGAAGTTTCGAAACTTCGTTAGAATCACTTTTTTTCCGTTCTTATTTGAGATAACTTGTTCTCTTTCATTATACTAGTTTGATAGCCTTAGACAAGCATATTATGCGCAAAGAATCTCGAAAAGAAAAAAATTTTTTTTCGAAGTTTGGAAACTTCGTTAGAATCACTTTTTTTCCGTTCTTATTTGAGATAACTGGTTCTCTTTCATTATACTAGTTTGATAGCCTCAGAAAAGCATATTATGCGCAAAGAATCTAGAAAAGAAAAAAATTTTTTTTCGAAGATTGGAAACCTCGTTAGAATCACTTTTTTTCCGTTCTTATTTGAGATAACTGGTTCTCTTTCATTATACTAGTTTGATAGCCTTAGACAAGCATATTATGCCCAAAGAATCTCGAAAAGAAAAAAAATTTTTTTCGAAGTTTGGAAACTTCCTTAGAATCACTTTTTTTCCATTCCTATTTGAGATAACTTGTTCTCTTTCATTATACTAGTTTGATAGCCTCAGACAAGCATATTATGCGCAAAGAATATCGAAAAGAAAAAAATTTTATTTCGAAGTTTGGAAACTTCGTTAGAATCACTTTTTTTCCGTTCTTATTTGAGATAACTGGTTCTCTTTCATTATACTAGTTTGATAGCCTCAGAAAAGCATATTATGCGCAAAGAATCTCTAAAAGAAAAAATTTTTTTTTCGAAGTTTGGAAACTTCGTTAGAATCACTTTTTTTCCGTTCTTATTTGTGATAACTGGTTCTCTTTCATTATACTAGTTTGATTGCCTCAGAAAAGCATAGGTATGTGCAAATAATCTCGAAAAGAAAAAAATTTTTTTTCGAAGTTTGGAAACTTCGTTAGAATCACTTTTTTTCCGTTCTTATTTGAGATAACTGGTTCTCTTTCATTATACTAGTTTGATAGCCTCAGACAAGCATATTATGCGCAAAGAATCTCGAAAAGAAAAATTTTTTTTCGAAGTTTGGAAACTTCCTTAGAATCACTTTTTTTCCATTCTTATTTGAGATAACTTGTTCTCTTTCATTATACTAGTTTGATAGCCTCAGACAAGCATATTATGCGCAAAGAATCTCGAAAAGAAAAAATTTTTTTCGAAGTTTGGAAACTTCCTTAGAATTACTTTTTTTCCATTCTTATTTGAGATAACTTGTTCTCTTTCATTATACTTGTTTGATAGCCTTAGAAAAGCATATTATGCGCAAAGAATCTCGAAAAGAAAAAAATTTTTTTTCGAAGTTTGGAAACTTCGTTAGAATCACTTTTTTTCCGTTCTTATTTAAGATTACTGGTTCTCTTTCATTATACTAGTTTGATAGTCTCAGACAAGCATATTATGCGCAAAGAATCTCGAAAAGAAAAAAATTTTTTTTCGAAGTTTGGAAACTTCGTTAGAATCACTTTTTTTCCGTTCTTATTTGAGATAACTTGTTCTCTTTCATTATACTAGTTTGATAGCCTTAGACAAGCATATTATGCGCAAAGAATCTCGAAAAGAAAAAAATTTTTTTTCGAAGTTTGGAAACTTCGTTAGAATCACACTTAGACAAGCATATTATGCGCAAAGAATCTCGAAAAGAAAAAAATTTTTTTTTGAAGTTTGGAAACTTCGTTAGAATCACTTTTTTTCCGTTCTTATTTAAGATTACTGGTTCTTTTTCATTATACTAGTTTGATAGCCTCAGACAAGCATATTATGCGCAAAGAATCTCGAAAAGAAAAAAAATTTTTTTCGAAGTTTGGAAACTTCCTTAGAATCACTTTTTTTCCATTCTTATTTGAGATAACTTGTTCTCTTTCATTATACTGGTTTGATAGCCTCAGACAAGCATATTATGTGCAAAGAATCTCAAAAAGAAAAAAATTTTATTTCGAAGTTTGGAAACTTCGTTAGAATCACTTTTTTTCCGTTCTTATTTGAGATAACTGGTTCTCTTTGATTATACTAGTTTGATAGCCTCAGAAAAGCATAGGTATGCGCAAAGAATCTCGAAAAGAAAAAAATTTTTTTTCGAAGTTTGGTAACTTGCTTAGAATCACTTTTTTTCCATTCTTATTTGAGATAACTTGTGCTCTTTCATTATACTAGTTTGATAGTCTCAGACAAGCATATTATGCGCAAAGAATCTCGAAAAGAAAAAAATTTTTTTTCGAAGTTTGGAAACTTCGTTAGAATCACTTTTTTTCCGTTCTTATTTGAGATAACTTGTTCTCTTTCATTATACTAGTTTGATAGCCTTAGACAAGCATATTATGCGCAAAGAATCTCGAAAAGAAAAAAATTTTTTTTCGAAGTTTGGAAACTTCGTTAGAATCACTTTTTTTCCGTTCTTATTTAAGATTACTGGTTCTTTTTCATTATACTAGTTTGATAGCCTCAGACAAGCATATTATGCGCAAAGAATCTCGAATAGAAAAAAAATTTTTTTTCGAAGTTTGGAAACTTCCTTAGAATCACTTTTTTTCCATTCTTATTTGAGATAACTTGTTCTCTTTCATTATACTTGTTTGATAGCCTTAGACAAGAATATTATTCGCAAAGAATCTCGAAAAGAAAAAAATTTTTTTTCGAAGTTTGGAAACTTCGTTAGAATCACTTTTTATTCCGTTCTTATTTGAGATAACTGGTTCTCTTTAATTATACTAGTTTGATAGCCTCAGACAAGCATATTATGCGCAAAGAATCTCGAAAAGAAAAAATTTTTTTTTCGAAGTTTGGAAACTTCGTTAGAATCACTTTTTTTCCGTTCTTATTTGAGATAACTTGTTCTCTTTCATTATACTAGTTTGATAGCCTTAGACAAGCATATTATGCGCAAAGAATCTCGAAAAGAAAAAAATTTTTTTTCGAAGTTTGGAAACTTTGTTAGAATCACTTTTTTTCCGTTCTTATTTGAGATAACTGGTTCTCTTTCATTATACTAGTTTGATAGCCTCAGAAAAGCATATTATGCGCAAAGAATCTAGAAAAGAAAAAAATTTTTTTTCGAAGATTGGAAACCTCGTTAGAATCACTTTTTTTCCGTTCTTATTTGAGATAACTGGTTCTCTTTCATTATACTAGTTTGATAGCCTTAGACAAGCATATTATGCGCAAAGAATCTCGAAAAGAAAAAAAATTTTTTTCGAAGTTTGGAAACTTCCTTAGAATCACTTTTTTTCCATTCCTATTTGAGATAACTTGTTGTCTTTCATTATACTAGTTTGATAGCCTTAGACAAGCATATTATGCGCAAAGAAGCTCGAAAAGAAAAAAAATTTTTTTCGAAGTTTGGAAACTTCGTTAGAATCACTTTTTTTCCGTTCTTATTTAATATTACTGGTTCTTTTTCATTATACTAGTTTGATAGCCTCAGACAAGCATATTATGCGCAAAGAATCTCGAAAAGAAAAAATTTTTTTTCGAAGTTTGGAAACTTCCTTAGAATCACTTTTTTTCCATTCTTATTTGAGATAACTTGTTCTCTTTCATTATACTTGTTTGATAGCCTTAGACAAGCATATTATGCGCAAAGAATCTCGAAAAGAAAAAAATTTTTTTTCGAAGTTTGGAAACTTCGTTAGAATCACTTTTTTTCCGTTCTTATTTAAGATTACTGGTTCTATTTCATAATACTAGTTTCATAGCCTGAGACAAGCATATTATGCGCAAAGAATCTCGAAAAGAAAAAAATTTTTTTTCGAAGTTTGGAAACTTCGTTAGAATCACTTTTTTTCCGTTCTTATTTGAGATAACTTGTTCTCTTTCATTATACTAGTTTGATAGCCTTAGACAAGCATATTATGCGCAAAGAATCTCGAAAAGAAAAAAATTTTTTTTCGAAGTTTGGAAACTTCGTTAGAATCACTTTTTTTCCGTTCTTATTTAAGATTACTGGTTCTTTTTCATTATACTAGTTTGATAGCCTCAGACAAGCATATTATGCGCAAAGAATATCGAAAAGAAAAAAATTTTATTTCGAAGTTTGGAAACTTCGTTAGAATCACTTTTTTTCCGTTCTTATTTGAGATAACTGGTTCTCTTTCATTATACTAGTTTGATAGCCTCAGAAAAGCATATTATGCGCAAAGAATCTCTAAAAGAAAAAATTTTTTTTTCGAAGTTTGGAAACTTCGTTAGAATCACTTTTTTTCCGTTCTTATTTGTGATAACTGGTTCTCTTTCATTATACTAGTTTGATTGCCTCAGAAAAGCATAGGTATGTGCAAATAATCTCGAAAAGAAAAAAATTTTTTTTCGAAGTTTGGAAACTTCGTTAGAATCACTTTTTTTCCGTTCTTATTTGAGATAACTGGTTCTCTTTCATTATACTAGTTTGATAGCCTCAGACAAGCATATTATGCGCAAAGAATCTCGAAAAGAAAAATTTTTTTTCGAAGTTTGGAAACTTCCTTAGAATCACTTTTTTTCCATTCTTATTTGAGATAACTTGTTCTCTTTCATTATACTAGTTTGATAGCCTCAGACAAGCATATTATGCGCAAAGAATCTCGAAAAGAAAAAATTTTTTTCGAAGTTTGGAAACTTCCTTAGAATTACTTTTTTTCCATTCTTATTTGAGATAACTTGTTCTCTTTCATTATACTTGTTTGATAGCCTTAGAAAAGCATATTATGCGCAAAGAATCTCGAAAAGAAAAAAATTTTTTTTCGAAGTTTGGAAACTTCGTTAGAATCACTTTTTTTCCGTTCTTATTTAAGATTACTGGTTCTCTTTCATTATACTAGTTTGATAGTCTCAGACAAGCATATTATGCGCAAAGAATCTCGAAAAGAAAAAAATTTTTTTTCGAAGTTTGGAAACTTCGTTAGAATCACTTTTTTTCCGTTCTTATTTGAGATAACTTGTTCTCTTTCATTATACTAGTTTGATAGCCTTAGACAAGCATATTATGCGCAAAGAATCTCGAAAAGAAAAAAATTTTTTTTCGAAGTTTGGAAACTTCGTTAGAATCACTTTTTTTCCGTTCTTATTTAAGATTACTGGTTCTTTTTCATTATACTAGTTTGATAGCCTCAGACAAGCATATTATGCGCAAAGAATCTCGAAAAGAAAAAAAATTTTTTTCGAAGTTTGGAAACTTCCTTAGAATCACTTTTTTTCCATTCTTATTTGAGATAACTTGTTCTCTTTCATTATACTGGTTTGATAGCCTCAGACAAGCATATTATGTGCAAAGAATCTCAAAAAGAAAAAAATTTTATTTCGAAGTTTGGAAACTTCGTTAGAATCACTTTTTTTCCGTTCTTATTTGAGATAACTGGTTCTCTTTGATTATACTAGTTTGATAGCCTCAGAAAAGCATAGGTATGCGCAAAGAATCTCGAAAAGAAAAAAATTTTTTTTCGAAGTTTGGTAACTTGCTTAGAATCACTTTTTTTCCATTCTTATTTGAGATAACTTGTGCTCTTTCATTATACTAGTTTGATAGTCTCAGACAAGCATATTATGCGCAAAGAATCTCGAAAAGAAAAAAATTTTTTTTCGAAGTTTGGAAACTTCGTTAGAATCACTTTTTTTCCGTTCTTATTTGAGATAACTTGTTCTCTTTCATTATACTAGTTTGATAGCCTTAGACAAGCATATTATGCGCAAAGAATCTCGAAAAGAAAAAAATTTTTTTTCGAAGTTTGGAAACTTCGTTAGAATCACTTTTTTTCCGTTCTTATTTAAGATTACTGGTTCTTTTTCATTATACTAGTTTGATAGCCTCAGACAAGCATATTATGCGCAAAGAATCTCGAATAGAAAAAAAATTTTTTTCGAAGTTTGGAAACTTCCTTAGAATCACTTTTTTTCCATTCTTATTTGAGATAACTTGTTCTCTTTCATTATATTGGTTTGATAGCCTCAGACAAGCATATTATGTGCAAAGAATCTCAAAAAGAAAAAAATTTTATTTCGAAGTTTGGAAACTTCGTTAGAATCACTTTTTTTCCGTTCTTATTTGAGATAACTGGTTCTCTTTGATTATACTAGTTTGATAGCCTCAGAAAAGCATAGGTATGCGCAAAGAATCTCGAAAAGAAAAAAATTTTTTTTCGAAGTTTGGTAACTTGCTTAGAATCACTTTTTTTCCATTCTTATTTGAGATAACTTGTTCTCTTTCATTATACTTGTTTGATAGCCTTAGACAAGCATATTATGCGCAAAGAATCTCGAAAAGAAAAAAATTTTTTTTCGAAGTTTGGAAACTTCGTTAGAATCACTTTTTTTCCGTTCTTATTTAAGATTACTGGTTCTCTTTCATTATACTAGTTTGATAGCCTCAGACAAGCATATTATGCGCAAAGAATCTCGAAAAGAAAAAAATTTTTTTTCGAAGTTTGGAAACTTCTTTAAAATCACTTTTTTTTCCGTTCTTATTTAAGATTACTGGTTCTCTTTCATTATACTAGTTTGATAGCCTCAGACAAGCATATTATGCGCAAAGAATCTCGAAAAGAAAAAAATTTTTTTTCGAAGTTTGGAAACTTCGTTAGAATCACTTTTTATTCCGTTCTTATTTGAGATAACTGGTTCTCTTTCATTATACTAGTTTGATAGCCTCAGACAAGCATATTATGCGCAAAGAATCTCGAAAAGAAAAAAATTTTTTTTCGAAGTTTGGAAACTTCATTAGAATCACTTTTTTTCCGTTCTTATTTGAGATAACTTGTTCTCTTTCATTATACTAGTTTGATAGCCTTAGACAAGCATATTATGCGCAAAGAATCTCGAAAAGAAAAAAATTTTTTTTCGAAGTTTGGAAACTTCGTTAGAATCACTTTTTTTCCGTTCTTATTTGAGATAACTGGTTCTCTTTCATTATACTAGTTTGATAGCCTCAGAAAAGCATATTATGCGCAAAGAATCTAGAAAAGAAAAAAATTTTTTTTCGAAGATTGGAAACCTCGTTAGAATCACTTTTTTTCCGTTCTTATTTGAGATAACTGGTTCTCTTTCATTATACTAGTTTGATAGCCTTAGACAAGCATATTATGCGCAAAGAATCTCGAAAAGAAAAAAAATTTTTTTCGAAGTTTGGAAACTTCCTTAGAATCACTTTTTTTCCATTCCTATTTGAGATAACTTGTTCTCTTTCATTATACTAGTTTGATAGCCTTAGACAAGCATATTATGCGCAAAGAATCTCGAAAAGAAAAAAATTTTTTTTCGAAGTTTGGAAACTTTGTTAGAATCACTTTTTTCCGTTCTTATTTGAGATAACTGGTTCTCTTTCATTATACTAGTTTGATAGCCTCAGACAAGCATATTATGCGCAAAGAATCTCGAAAAGAAAAAATTTTTTTCGAAGTTTGGAAACTTCCTTAGAATCACTTTTTTTCCATTCTTATTTGAGATAACTTGTTCTCTTTCATTATACTTGTTTGATAGCCTTAGACAAGCATATTATGCGCTAAGAATCTCGAAAAGAAAAAAATTTTTTTTCGAAGTTTGGAAACTTCGTTAGAATCACTTTTTTTCCGTTCTTATTTAAGATTACTGGTTCTCTTTCATTATACTAGTTTGATAGCTTCAGACAAGCATATTATGCGCAAAGAATCTCGAAAAGAAAAAAATTTTTTTTCGAAATTTGGAAACTTCGTTAGAATCACTTTTTTTCCGTTCTTATTTGAGATAACTTGTTCTCTTTCATTATACTAGTTTGATAGCCTTAGACAAGCATATTATGCGCAAAGAAGCTCGAAAAGAAAAAAAATTTTTTTCGAAGTTTGGAAACTTCGTTAGAATCACTTTTTTTCCGTTCTTATTTAATATTACTGGTTCTTTTTCATTATACTAGTTTGATAGCCTCAGACAAGCATATTATGCGCAAAGAATCTCGAAAAGAAAAAATTTTTTTTCGAAGTTTGGAAACTTCCTTAGAATCACTTTTTTTCCATTCTTATTTGAGATAACTTGTTCTCTTTCATTATACTTGTTTGATAGCCTTAGACAAGAATATTATGCGCAAAGAATCTCGAAAAGAAAAAAATTTTTTTTCGAAGTTTGGAAACTTCGTTAGAATCACTTTTTATTCCGTTCTTATTTGAGATAACTGGTTCTCTTTCATTATACTAGTTTGATAGCCTCAGACAAGCATATTATGCGCAAAGAATCTCGAAAAGAAAAAATTTTTTTTTCGAAGTTTGGAAACTTCGTTAGAATCACTTTTTTTCCGTTCTTATTTGAGATAACTTGTTCTCTTTCATTATACTAGTTTGATAGCCTTAGACAAGCATATTATGCGCAAAGAATCTCGAAAAGAAAAAAATTTTTTTTCGAAGTTTGGAAACTTCGTTAGAATCACTTTTTTTCCGTTCTTATTTGAGATAACTGGTTCTCTTTCATTATACTAGTTTGATAGCCTCAGAAAAGCATATTATGCGCAAAGAATCTAGAAAAGAAAAAAATTTTTTTTCGAAGATTGGAAACCTCGTTAGAATCACTTTTTTTCCGTTCTTATTTGAGATAACTGGTTCTCTTTCATTATACTAGTTTGATAGCCTTAGACAAGCATATTATGCGCAAAGAATCTCGAAAAGAAAAAAAATTTTTTTCGAAGTTTGGAAACTTCCTTAGAATCACTTTTTTTCCATTCCTATTTGAGATAACTTGTTCTCTTTCATTATACTAGTTTGATAGCCTTAGACAAGCATATTATGCGCAAAGAAGCTCGAAAAGAAAAAAAATTTTTTTCGAAGTTTGGAAACTTCGTTAGAATCACTTTTTTTCCGTTCTTATTTAATATTACTGGTTCTTTTTCATTATACTAGTTTGATAGCCTCAGACAAGCATATTATGCGCAAAGAATCTCGAAAAGAAAAAATTTTTTTTCGAAGTTTGGAAACTTCCTTAGAATCACTTTTTTTCCATTCTTATTTGAGATAACTTGTTCTCTTTCATTATACTTGTTTGATAGCCTTAGACAAGCATATTATGCGCAAAGAATCTCGAAAAGAAAAAAATTTTTTTTCGAAGTTTGGAAACTTCGTTAGAATCACTTTTTTTCCGTTCTTATTTAAGATTACTGGTTCTATTTCATAATACTAGTTTCATAGCCTGAGACAAGCATATTATGCGCAAAGAATCTCGAAAAGAAAAAAATTTTTTTCGAAGTTTGGAAACTTCGTTAGAATCACTTTTTTTCCGTTCTTATTTGAGATAACTTGTTCTCTTTCATTATACTAGTTTGATAGCCTTAGACAAGCATATTATGCGCAAAGAATCTCGAAAAGAAAAAAATTTTTTTTCGAAGTTTGGAAACTTCGTTAGAATCACTTTTTTTCCGTTCTTATTTAAGATTACTGGTTCTTTTTCATTATACTAGTTTGATAGCCTCAGACAAGCATATTATGCGCAAAGAATATCGAAAAGAAAAAAATTTTATTTCGAAGTTTGGAAACTTCGTTAGAATCACTTTTTTTCCGTTCTTATTTGAGATAACTGGTTCTCTTTCATTATACTAGTTTGATAGCCTCAGAAAAGCATATTATGCGCAAAGAATCTCTAAAAGAAAAAATTTTTTTTTCGAAGTTTGGAAACTTCGTTAGAATCACTTTTTTTCCGTTCTTATTTGTGATAACTGGTTCTCTTTCATTATACTAGTTTGATTGCCTCAGAAAAGCATAGGTATGTGCAAATAATCTCGAAAAGAAAAAAATTTTTTTTCGAAGTTTGGAAACTTCGTTAGAATCACTTTTTTTCCGTTCTTATTTGAGATAACTGGTTCTCTTTCATTATACTAGTTTGATAGCCTCAGACAAGCATATTATGCGCAAAGAATCTCGAAAAGAAAAAATTTTTTTTCGAAGTTTGGAAACTTCCTTAGAATCACTTTTTTTCCATTCTTATTTGAGATAACTTGTTCTCTTTCATTATACTAGTTTGATAGCCTCAGACAAGCATATTATGCGCAAAGAATCTCGAAAAGAAAAAATTTTTTTCGAAGTTTGGAAACTTCCTTAGAATTACTTTTTTTCCATTCTTATTTGAGATAACTTGTTCTCTTTCATTATACTTGTTTGATAGCCTTAGAAAAGCATATTATGCGCAAAGAATCTCGAAAAGAAAAAAATTTTTTTTCGAAGTTTGGAAACTTCGTTAGAATCACTTTTTTTCCGTTCTTATTTAAGATTACTGGTTCTCTTTCATTATACTAGTTTGATAGTCTCAGACAAGCATATTATGCGCAAAGAATCTCGAAAAGAAAAAAATTTTTTTTCGAAGTTTGGAAACTTCGTTAGAATCACTTTTTTTCCGTTCTTATTTGAGATAACTTGTTCTCTTTCATTATACTAGTTTGATAGCCTTAGACAAGCATATTATGCGCAAAGAATCTCGAAAAGAAAAAAATTTTTTTTCAAAGTTTGGAAACTTCGTTAGAATCACTTTTTTTCCGTTCTTATTTAAGATTACTGGTTCTTTTTCATTATACTAGTTTGATAGCCTCAGACAAGCATATTATGCGCAAAGAATCTCGAAAAGAAAAAAAATTTTTTTCGAAGTTTGGAAACTTCCTTAGAATTACTTTTTTTCCATTCTTATTTGAGATAACTTGTTCTCTTTCATTATACTTGTTTGATAGCCTTAGAAAAGCATATTATGCGCAAAGAATCTCGAAAAGAAAAAAATTTTTTTTCGAAGTTTGGAAACTTCGTTAGAATCACTTTTTTTCCGTTCTTATTTAAGATTACTGGTTCTCTTTCATTATACTAGTTTGATAGTCTCAGACAAGCATATTATGCGCAAAGAATCTCGAAAAGAAAAAAATTTTTTTTCGAAGTTTGGAAACTTCGTTAGAATCACTTTTTTTCCGTTCTTATTTGAGATAACTTGTTCTCTTTCATTATACTAGTTTGATAGCCTTAGACAAGCATATTATGCGCAAAGAATCTCGAAAAGAAAAAAATTTTTTTTCAAAGTTTGGAAACTTCGTTAGAATCACTTTTTTTCCGTTCTTATTTAAGATTACTGGTTCTTTTTCATTATACTAGTTTGATAGCCTCAGACAAGCATATTATGCGCAAAGAATCTCGAAAAGAAAAAAAATTTTTTTCGAAGTTTGGAAACTTCCTTAGAATCACTTTTTTTCCATTCTTATTTGAGATAACTTGTTCTCTTTCATTATACTGGTTTGATAGCCTCAGACAAGCATATTATGTGCAAAGAATCTCAAAAAGAAAAAAATTTTATTTCGAAGTTTGGAAACTTCGTTAGAATCACTTTTTTTCCGTTCTTATTTGAGATAACTGGTTCTCTTTGATTATACTAGTTTGATAGCCTCAGAAAAGCATAGGTATGCGCAAAGAATCTCGAAAAGAAAAAAATTTTTTTTCGAAGTTTGGTAACTTGCTTAGAATCACTTTTTTTCCATTCTTATTTGAGATAACTTGTTCTCTTTCATTATACTAGTTTGATAGTCTCAGACAAGCATATTATGCGCAAAGAATCTCGAAAAGAAAAAAATTTTTTTTCGAAGTTTGGAAACTTCGTTAGAATCACTTTTTTTTCCGTTCTTATTTGAGATAACTTGTTCTCTTTCATTATACTAGTTTGATAGCCTTAGACAAGCATATTATGCGCAAAGAATCTCGAAAAGAAAAAAATTTTTTTTCGAAGTTTGGAAACTTCGTTAGAATCACTTTTTTTCCGTTCTTATTTAAGATTACTGGTTCTTTTTCATTATACTAGTTTGATAGCCTCAGACAAGCATATTATGCGCAAAGAATCTCGAATAGAAAAAAAATTTTTTTCGAAGTTTGGAAACTTCCTTAGAATCACTTTTTTTCCATTCTTATTTGAGATAACTTGTTCTCTTTCATTATACTGGTTTGATAGCCTCAGACAAGCATATTATGTGCAAAGAATCTCAAAAAGAAAAAAATTTTATTTCGAAGTTTGGAAACTTCGTTAGAATCACTTTTTTTCCGTTCTTATTTGAGATAACTGGTTCTCTTTGATTATACTAGTTTGATAGCCTCAGAAAAGCATAGGTATGCGCAAAGAATCTCGAAAAGAAAAAAATTTTTTTTCGAAGTTTGGTAACTTGCTTAGAATCACTTTTTTTCCATTCTTATTTGAGATAACTTGTTCTCTTTCATTATACTTGTTTGATAGCCTTAGACAAGCATATTATGCGCAAAGAATCTCGAAAAGAAAAAAATTTTTTTTCGAAGTTTGGAAACTTCGTTAGAATCACTTTTTTTCCGTTCTTATTTAAGATTACTGGTTCTCCTTCATTATACTAGTTTGATAGCCTCAGACAAGCATATTATGCGCAAAGAATCTCGAAAAGAAAAAAATTTTTTTTCGAAGTTTGGAAACTTCGTTAAAATCACTTTTTTTTCCGTTCTTATTTGAGATAACTTGTTCTCTTTCATTATACTAGTTTGATAGCCTCAGAAAAGCATATTATGCGCTAAGAATCTCTAAAAGAAAAAATTTTTTTTTCGAAGTTTGGAAACTTCGTTAGAATCACTTTTTTTCCGTTCTTATTTGAGATAACTGGTTCTCTTTCATTATACTAGTTTGATAGCCTCAGAAAAGCATAGGTATATGCAAAGAATCTCGAAAAGAAAAAAATTTTTTTTCGAAGTTTGGAAACTTCGTTAGAATCACTTTTTTTCCGTTCTTATTTAAGATTACTGGTTCTTTTTCATTATACTAGTTTGATAGCCTCAGACAAGCATATTATGCGCAAAGAATATCGAAAAGAAAAAAATTTTATTTCGAAGTTTGGAAACTTCGTTAGAATCACTTTTTTTCCGTTCTTATTTGAGATAACTGGTTCTCTTTCATTATACTAGTTTGATAGCCTCAGAAAAGCATATTATGCGCAAAGAATCTCTAAAAGAAAAAATTTTTTTTTCGAAGTTTGGAAACTTCGTTAGAATCACTTTTTTTCCGTTCTTATTTGTGATAACTGGTTCTCTTTCATTATACTAGTTTGATTGCCTCAGAAAAGCATAGGTATGTGCAAATAATCTCGAAAAGAAAAAAATTTTTTTTCGAAGTTTGGAAACTTCGTTAGAATCACTTTTTTTCCGTTCTTATTTGAGATAACTGGTTCTCTTTCATTATACTAGTTTGATAGCCTCAGACAAGCATATTATGCGCAAAGAATCTCGAAAAGAAAAAATTTTTTTTCGAAGTTTGGAAACTTCCTTAGAATCACTTTTTTTCCATTCTTATTTGAGATAACTTGTTCTCTTTCATTATACTAGTTTGATAGCCTCAGAAAAGCATATTATGCGCAAAGAATCTAGAAAAGAAAAAAATTTTTTTTCGAAGATTGGAAACCTCGTTAGAATCACTTTTTTTCCGTTCTTATTTGAGATAACTGGTTCTCTTTCATTATACTAGTTTGATAGCCTTAGACAAGCATATTATGCGCAAAGAATCTCGAAAAGAAAAAAATTTTTTTTCGAAGTTTGGAAACTTCGTTAGAATCACTTTTTTTCCGTTCTTATTTAAGATTACTGGTTCTTTTTCATTATACTAGTTTGATAGCCTCAGACAAGCATATTATGCGCAAAGAATATCGAAAAGAAAAAAATTTTATTTCGAAGTTTGGAAACTTCGTTAGAATCACTTTTTTTCCGTTCTTATTTGAGATAACTGGTTCTCTTTCATTATACTAGTTTGATAGCCTCAGAAAAGCATATTATGCGCAAAGAATCTCTAAAAGAAAAAATTTTTTTTTCGAAGTTTGGAAACTTCGTTAGAATCACTTTTTTTCCGTTCTTATTTGTGATAACTGGTTCTCTTTCATTATACTAGTTTGATTGCCTCAGAAAAGCATAGGTATGTGCAAATAATCTCGAAAAGAAAAAAAATTTTTTTCGAAGTTTGGAAACTTCGTTAGAATCACTTTTTTTCCGTTCTTATTTGAGATAACTGGTTCTCTTTCATTATACTAGTTTGATAGCCTCAGACAAGCATATTATGCGCAAAGAATCTCGAAAAGAAAAAATTTTTTTTCGAAGTTTGGAAACTTCCTTAGAATCACTTTTTTTCCATTCTTATTTGAGATAACTTGTTCTCTTTCATTATACTAGTTTGATAGCCTCAGAAAAGCATATTATGCGCAAAGAATCTAGAAAAGAAAAAAATTTTTTTTCGAAGATTGGAAACCTCGTTAGAATCACTTTTTTTCCGTTCTTATTTGAGATAACTGGTTGTCTTTCATTATACTAGTTTGATAGCCTTAGACAAGCATATTATGCGCAAAGAATCTCGAAAAGAAAAAAAATTTTTTTCGAAGTTTGGAAACTTCCTTAGAATCACTTTTTTTCCATTCCTATTTGAGATAACTTGTTCTCTTTCATTATACTAGTTTGATAGCCTTAGACAAGCATATTATGCGCAAAGAATCTCGAAAAGAAAAAAATTTTTTTTCGAAGTTTGGAAACTTTGTTAGAATCACTTTTTTCCGTTCTTATTTGAGATAACTGGTTCTCTTTCATTATACTAGTTTGATAGCCTCAGACAAGCATATTATGCGCAAAGAATCTCGAAAAGAAAAAATTTTTTTCGAAGTTTGGAAACTTCCTTAGAATCACTTTTTTTCCATTCTTATTTGAGATAACTTGTTCTCTTTCATTATACTTGTTTGATAGCCTTAGACAAGCATATTATGCTCAAAGAATCTCGAAAAGAAAAAAATTTTTTTTCGAAGTTTGGAAACTTCGTTAGAATCACTTTTTTTCCGTTCTTATTTAAGATTACTGGTTCTCTTTCATTATACTAGTTTGATAGCTTCAGACAAGCATATTATGCGCAAAGAATCTCGAAAAGAAAAAAATTTTTTTACGAAATTTGGAAACTTCGTTAGAATCACTTTTTTTCCGTTCTTATTTGAGATAACTTGTTCTCTTTCATTATACTAGTTTGATAGCCTTAGACAAGCATATTATGCGCAAAGAAGCTCGAAAAGAAAAAAAAATTTTTTCGAAGTTTGGAATCTTCGTTAGAATCACTTTTTTTCCGTTCTTATTTAATATTACTGGTTCTTTTTCATTATACTAGTTTGATAGCCTCAGACAAGCATATTATGCGCAAAGAATCTCGAAAAGAAAAAATTTTTTTTCGAAGTTTGGAAACTTCCTTAGAATCACTTTTTTTCCATTCTTATTTGAGATAACTTGTTCTCTTTCATTATACTTGTTTGATAGCCTTAGACAAGAATATTATGCGCAAAGAATCTCGAAAAGAAAAAAATTTTTTTTCGAAGTTTGGAAACTTCGTTAGAATCACTTTTTTTCAGTTCTTATTTGAGATAACTGGTTCTCTTTCATTATACTAGTTTGATAGCCTCAGAAAAGCATATTATGCGCAAAGAATCTAGAAAAGAAAAAAATTTTTTTTCGAAGATTGGAAACCTCGTTAGAATCACTTTTTTTCCGTTCTTATTTGAGATAACTGGTTCTCTTCCATTATACTAGTTTGATAGCCTTAGACAAGCATATTATGCGCAAAGAATCTCGAAAAGAAAAAAAATTTTTTTCGAAGTTTGGAAACTTCCTTAGAATCACTTTTTTTCCATTCCTATTTGAGATAACTTGTTCTCTTTCATTATACTAGTTTGATAGCCTTAGACAAGCATATTATGCGCAAAGAAGCTCGAAAAGAAAAAATTTTTTTCGAAGTTTGGAAACTTCCTTAGAATCACTTTTTTTCCATTCTTATTTGAGATAACTTGTTCTCTTTCATTATACTTGTTTGATAGACTTAGACAAGCATATTATGCGCAAAGAATCTCGAAAAGAAAAAAATTTTTTTTCGAAGTTTGGAAACTTCGTTAGAATCACTTTTTTTCCGTTCTTATTTAAGATTACTGGTTCTCTTTCATTATACTAGTTTGATAGCTTCAGACAAGCATATTATGCGCAAAGAATCTCGAAAAGAAAAAAATTTTTTTTCGAAATTTGGAAACTTCGTTAGAATCACTTTTTTTCCGTTCTTATTTGAGATAACTTGTTCTCTTTCATTATACTAGTTTGATAGCCTTAGACAAGCATATTATGCGCAAAGAATCTCGAAAAGAAAAAAATTTTTTTTCGAAGTTTGGAAACTTCGTTAGAATCACTTTTTTTCCGTTCTTATTTGAGATAACTGGTTCTCTTTCATTATACTAGTTTGATAGCCTCAGAAAAGCATATTATGCGCAAAGAATCTAGAAAAGAAAAAATTTTTTTTCGAAGATTGGAAACCTCGTTAGAATCACTTTTTTTCCGTTCTTATTTGAGATAACTGGTTCTCTTTCATTATACTAGTTTGATAGCCTTAGACAAGCATATTATGCGCAAAGAATCTCGAAAAGAAAAAAAATTTTTTTCGAAGTTTGGAAACTTCCTTAGAATCACTTTTTTTCCATTCCTATTTGAGATAACTTGTTCTCTTTCATTATACTAGTTTGATAGCCTTAGACAAGCATATTATGCGCAAAGAATCTCGAAAAGAAAAAAATTTTTTTTCGAAGTTTGGAAAGTTTGTTAGAATCACTTTTTTCCGTTCTTATTTGAGATAACTGGTTCTCTTTCATTATACTAGTTTGATAGCCTCAGACAAGCATATTATGCGCAAAGAATCTCGAAAAGAAAAAATTTTTTTCGAAGTTTGGAAACTTCCTTAGAATCACTTTTTTTCCATTCTTATTTGAGATAACTTGTTCTCTTTCATTATACTTGTTTGATAGCCTTAGACAAGCATATTATGCGCAAAGAATCTCGAAAAGAAAAAAATTTTTTTTCGAAGTTTGGAAACTTCGTTAGAATCACTTTTTTTCCGTTCTTATTTAAGATTACTGGTTCTCTTTCATTATACTAGTTTGATAGCTTCAGACAAGCATATTATGCGCAAAGAATCTCGAAAAGAAAAAAAATTTTTTTCGAAATTTGGAAACTTCGTTAGAATCACTTTTTTTCTGTTCTTATTTGAGATAACTTGTTCTCTTTCATTATACTAGTTTGATAGCCTTAGACAAGCATATTATGCGCAAAGAAGCTCGAAAAGAAAAAAAATTTTTTTCGAAGTTTGGAAACTTCGTTAGAATCACTTTTTTTCCGTTCTTATTTAATATTACTGGTTCTTTTTCATTATACTAGTTTGATAGCCTCAGACAAGCATATTATGCGCAAAGAATCTCGAAAAGAAAAAATTTTTTTTCGAAGTTTGGAAACTTCCTTAGAATCACTTTTTTTCCATTCTTATTTGAGATAACATGTTCTCTTTCATTATACTTGTTTGATAGCCTTAGACAAGCATATTATGCGCAAAGAATCTCGAAAAGAAAAAAATTTTTTTTCGAAGTTTGGAAACTTCGTTAGAATCACTTTTTTTCCGTTCTTATTTAAGATTACTGGTTCTATTTCATTATACTAGTTTGATATCCTGAGACAAGCATATTATGCGCAAAGAATCTCGAAAAGAAAAAAATTTTTTTTCGAAGTTTGGAAACTTCGTTAGAATCACTTTTTTTCCGTTCTTATTTGAGATAACTTGTTCTCTTTCATTATACTAGTTTGATAGCCTTAGACAAGCATATTATGCGCAAAGAATCTCGAAAAGAAAAAAATTTTTTTTCGAAGTTTGGAAACTTCGTTAGAATCACTTTTTTTCCGTTCTTATTTAAGATTACTGGTTCTTTTTCATTATACTAGTTTGATAGCCTCAGACAAGCATATTATGCGCAAAGAATATCGAAAAGAAAAAAATTTTATTTCGAAGTTTGGAAACTTCGTTAGAATCACTTTTTTTCCGTTCTTATTTGAGATAACTGGTTCTCTTTCATTATACTAGTTTGATAGCCTCAGAAAAGCATATTATGCGCAAAGAATCTCTAAAAGAAAAAATTTTTTTTTCGAAGTTTGGAAACTTCGTTAGAATCACTTTTTTTCCGTTCTTATTTGTGATAACTGGTTCTCTTTCATTATACTAGTTTGATTGCCTCAGAAAAGCATAGGTATGTGCAAATAATCTCGAAAAGAAAAAAATTTTTTTTCGAAGTTTGGAAACTTCGTTAGAATCACTTTTTTTCCGTTCTTATTTGAGATAACTGGTTCTCTTTCATTATACTAGTTTGATAGCCTCAGACAAGCATATTATGCGCAAAGAATCTCGAAAAGAAAAAATTTTTTTTCGAAGTTTGGAAACTTCCTTAGAATCACTTTTTTTCCGTTCTTATTTGAGATAACTTGTTCTCTTTCATTATACTAGTTTGATAGCCTCAGAAAAGCATATTATGCGCAAAGAATCTAGAAAAGAAAAAAATTTTTTTTCGAAGATTGGAAACCTCGTTAGAATCACTTTTTTTCCGTTCTTATTTGAGATAACTGGTTCTCTTTCATTATACTAGTTTGATAGCCTCAGAAAAGCATATTATGCGCAAAGAATCTAGAAAAGAAAAAAATTTTTTTTCGAAGATTGGAAACCTCGTTAGAATCACTTTTTTTCCGTTCTTATTTGAGATAACTGATTCTCTTTCATTATACTAGTTTGATAGCTTCAGACAAGCATATTATGCGCAAAGAATCTCGAAAAGAAAAAAATTTTTTTTCGAAGTTTGGAAACTTTGTTAGAATCACTTTTTTCCGTTCTTATTTGAGATAACTGGTTCTCTTTCATTATACTAGTTTGATAGCCTCAGACAAGCATATTATGCGCAAAGAATCTCGAAAAGAAAAAAAATTTGTTTGGAAACTTCGTTAGAATCACTTTTTTTCCGTTCTTATTTGAGATAACTTGTTCTCTTTCATTATACTAGTTTGATAGTCTTAGACAAGCATATTATGCGCAAAGAATTACGAAAAGAACAAAATTTTTTTTCGAAGTTTGGAAACTTCGTTAGAATCACTTTTTTTCCGTTCTTATTTAAGATTACTGGTTCTCTTTCATTATACTGGTTTGATAGCCTCAGACAAGCACATTATGCGCAAAGAATCTCGAAAAGAAAAAAATTTTATTTCGAAGTTTGGAAACTTCGTTAGAATCACTTTTTTTCCGTTCTTATTTGAGATAACTGGTTCTCTTTCATTATACTAGTTTGATAGCCTCAGAAAAGCATATTATGCGCAAAGAATCTCTAAAAGAAAAAAATTTTTTTTCGAAGTTTGGAAACTTCGTTAGAATCACTTTTTTTCCGTTCTTATTTGAGATAACTGGTTCTCTTTCATTATACTAGTTTGATAGCCTCAGAAAAGCATATTATGCGCAAAGAATCTTGAAAAGAAAAAAATTTTTTTTCGAAGTTTGGAAACTTCCTTAGAATCACTTTCTTTCCATTCTTATTTGAGGTAACTTGTTCTCTTTCATTATACTTGTTTGATAGCCTTAGACAAGCATATTATGCATAAAGAATCTCGAAAAGAAAAAAATTTTTTTTCGAAGTTTGGAAACTTCCTTAGAATCACTTTTTTTCCATTCCTATTTGAGATAACTTGTTCTCTTTCATTATACTAGTTTGATAGCCTTAGACAAGCATATTATGCGCAAAGAATCTCGAAAAGAAAAAAATTTTTTTTCGAAGTTTGGAAACTTCGTTAGAATCACTTTTTTTCCGTTCTTATTTAAGATTACTGGTTCTATTTCATTATACTAGTTTGATATCCTGAGACAAGCATATTATGCGCAAAGAATCTCGAAAAGAAAAAAATTTTTTTTCGAAGTTTGGAAACTTCGTTAGAATCACTTTTTTTCCGTTCTTATTTGAGATAACTTGTTCTCTTTCATTATACTAGTTTGATAGCCTTAGACAAGCACATTATGCGCAAAGAATCTCGAAAAGAAAAAAATTTTATTTCGAAGTTTGGAAACTTCGTTAGATACACTTTTTTTCCGTTCTTATTTGAGATAACTGGTTCTCTTTCATTATACTAGTTTGATAGCCTCAGAAAAGCATATTATGCGCAAAGAATCTCTAAAAGAAAAAAATTTTTTTTCGAAGTTTGGAAACTTCGTTAGAATCACTTTTTTTCCGTTCTTATTTGAGATAACTGGTTCTCTTTCATTATACTAGTTTGATAGCCTCAGAAAAGCATATTATGCGCAAAGAATCTTGAAAAGAAAAAAATTTTTTTTCGAAGTTTGGAAACTTCCTTAGAATCACTTTCTTTCCATTCTTATTTGAGGTAACTTGTTCTCTTTCATTATACTTGTTTGATAGCCTTAGACAAGCATATTATGCATAAAGAATCTCGAAAAGAAAAAAATTTTTTTTCGAAGTTTGGAAACTTCCTTAGAATCACTTTTTTTCCATTCCTATTTGAGATAACATGTTCTCTTTCATTATACTTGTTTGATAGCCTTAGACAAGCATATTATGCGCAAAGAATCTCGAAAAGAAAAAAATTTTTTTTCGAAGTTTGGAAACTTCGTTAGAATCACTTTTTTTCCGTTCTTATTTAAGATTACTGGTTCTATTTCATTATACTAGTTTGATATCCTGAGACAAGCATATTATGCGCAAAGAATCTCGAAAAGAAAAAAATTTTTTTTCGAAGTTTGGAAACTTCGTTAGAATCACTTTTTTTCCGTTCTTATTTGAGATAACTTGTTCTCTTTCATTATACTAGTTTGATAGCCTTAGACAAGCATATTATGCGCAAAGAATCTCGAAAAGAAAAAAATTTTTTTTCGAAGTTTGGAAACTTCGTTAGAATCACTTTTTTTCCGTTCTTATTTAAGATTACTGGTTCTTTTTCATTATACTAGTTTGATAGCCTCAGACAAGCATATTATGCGCAAAGAATATCGAAAAGAAAAAAATTTTATTTCGAAGTTTGGAAACTTTGTTAGAATCACTTTTTTTCCGTTCTTATTTGAGATAACTGGTTCTCTTTCATTATACTGGTTTGATAGCCTCAGAAAAGCATATTATGCGCAAAGAATCTCTAAAAGAAAAAATTTTTTTTTCGAAGTTTGGAAACTTCGTTAGAATCACTTTTTTTCCGTTCTTATTTGTGATAACTGGTTCTCTTTCATTATACTAGTTTGATTGCCTCAGAAAAGCATAGGTATGTGCAAATAATCTCGAAAAGAAAAAAATTTTTTTTCGAAGTTTGGAAACTTCGTTAGAATCACTTTTTTTCCGTTCTTATTTGAGATAACTGGTTCTCTTTCATTATACTAGTTTGATAGCCTCAGACAAGCATATTATGCGCAAAGAATCTCGAAAAGAAAAAATTTTTTTTCGAAGTTTGGAAACTTCCTTAGAATCACTTTTTTTCCGTTCTTATTTGAGATAACTTGTTCTCTTTCATTATACTAGTTTGATAGCCTCAGAAAAGCATATTATGCGCAAAGAATCTAGAAAAGAAAAAAATTTTTTTTCGAAGATTGGAAACCTCGTTAGAATCACTTTTTTTCCGTTCTTATTTGAGATAACTGGTTCTCTTTCATTATACTAGTTTGATAGCCTCAGAAAAGCATATTATGCGCAAAGAATCTAGAAAAGAAAAAAATTTTTTTTCGAAGATTGGAAACCTCGTTAGAATCACTTTTTTTCCGTTCTTATTTGAGATAACTGATTCTCTTTCATTATACTAGTTTGATAGCTTCAGACAAGCATATTATGCGCAAAGAATCTCGAAAAGAAAAAAATTTTTTTTCGAAGTTTGGAAACTTTGTTAGAATCACTTTTTTCCGTTCTTATTTGAGATAACTGGTTCTCTTTCATTATACTAGTTTGATAGCCTCAGACAAGCATATTATGCGCAAAGAATCTCGAAAAGAAAAAAAATTTGTTTGGAAACTTCGTTAGAATCACTTTTTTTCCGTTCTTATTTGAGATAACTTGTTCTCTTTCATTATACTAGTTTGATAGTCTTAGACAAGCATATTATGCGCAAAGAATTACGAAAAGAACAAAATTTTTTTTCGAAGTTTGGAAACTTCGTTAGAATCACTTTTTTTCCGTTCTTATTTAAGATTACTGGTTCTCTTTCATTATACTGGTTTGATAGCCTCAGACAAGCACATTATGCGCAAAGAATCTCGAAAAGAAAAAAATTTTATTTCGAAGTTTGGAAACTTCGTTAGAATCACTTTTTTTCCGTTCTTATTTGAGATAACTGGTTCTCTTTCATTATACTAGTTTGATAGCCTCAGAAAAGCATATTATGCGCAAAGAATCTCTAAAAGAAAAAAATTTTTTTTCGAAGTTTGGAAACTTCGTTAGAATCACTTTTTTTCCGTTCTTATTTGAGATAACTGGTTCTCTTTCATTATACTAGTTTGATAGCCTCAGAAAAGCATATTATGCGCAAAGAATCTTGAAAAGAAAAAAATTTTTTTTCGAAGTTTGGAAACTTCCTTAGAATCACTTTCTTTCCATTCTTATTTGAGGTAACTTGTTCTCTTTCATTATACTTGTTTGATAGCCTTAGACAAGCATATTATGCATAAAGAATCTCGAAAAGAAAAAAATTTTTTTTCGAAGTTTGGAAACTTCCTTAGAATCACTTTTTTTCCATTCCTATTTGAGATAACTTGTTCTCTTTCATTATACTAGTTTGATAGCCTTAGACAAGCATATTATGCGCAAAGAATCTCGAAAAGAAAAAATTTTTTTTCGAAGTTTGGAAACTTCGTTAGAATCACTTTTTTTCCGTTCTTATTTAAGATAAGTTGTTCTCTTTCATTATACTATTTGATAGCCTTAGACAAGCATATTATGCGCAAAGAATCTCGAAAAGAAAAAAATTTTTTTTCGAAGTTTGGAAACTTCGTTAGAATCACTTTTTTTCCGTTCTTATTTGAGATAACTGGTTCTCTTTCATTATACTAGTTTGATAGCCTCAGAAAAGCATATTATGCGCAAAGAATCTCTAAAAGAAAAAATTTTTTTTTCGAAGTTTGGAAACTTCGTTAGAATCACTTTTTTTCCGTTCTTATTTGAGATAACTGGTTCTCTTTCATTATACTAGTTTGATTGCCTCAGAAAAGCATAGGTATGCGCAAATAATCTCGAAAAGAAAAAATTTTTTTTCGAAGTTTGGAAACTTCGTTAGAATCACTTTTTTTCCGTTCTTATTTGAGATAACTGGTTCTCTTTCATTATACTAGTTTGATAGCCTTAGACAAGCATATTATGCGCAAAGAATCTCGAAAAAAAAAAATTTTTTTTCGAAGTTTGGAAACTTCCTTAGAATCACTTTTTTTCCATTCCTATTTGAGATAACTTGTTCTCTTTCATTATACTAGTTTGATAGCCTTAGACAAGCATATTATGCGCAAAGAATCTCGAAAAGAAAAAAATTTTTTTTCGAAGTTTGGAAACTTCGTTAGAATCACTTTTTTTCCGTTCTTATTTAAGATAACTTGTTCTCTTTCATTATACTATTTGATAGCCTTAGACAAGCATATTATGCGCAAAGAATCTCGAAAAGAAAAAAATTTTTTTTCGAAGTTTGGAAACTTCGTTAGAATCACTTTTTTTCCGTTCTTATTTGAGATAACTGGTTCTCTTTCATTATACTAGTTTGATAGCCTCAGACAAGCATATTATGCGCAAAGAATCTCGAAAAGAAAAAATTTTTTTCGAAGTTTGGAAACTTCCTTAGAATCACTTTTTTTCCATTCTTATTTGAGATAACTTGTTCTCTTTCATTATACTTGTTTGATAGCCTTAGACAAGCATATTATGCGCAAAGAATCTCGAAAAGAAAAAAATTTTTTTTCGAAGTTTGGAAACTTCGTTAGAATCACTTTTTTTCGGTTCTTATTTAAGATTACTGGTTCTCTTTCATTATACTAGTTTGATAGCCTCAGACAAGCATATTATGCGCAAAGAATCTCGAAAAGAAAAAAATTTTTTTTCGAAGTTTGGAAACTTCGTTAGAATCACTTTTTTTCCGTTCTTATTTGAGATAACTTGTTCTCTTTCATTATACTAGTTTGATAGCCTTAGACAGGCATATTATGCGCAAAGAATCTCGAAAAGAAAAAAATTTTTTTTCGAAGTTTGGAAACTTCGTTAGAATCACTTTTTTCGTTCTTATTTGAGATAACTGGTTCTCTTTCATTATACTAGTTTGATAGCCTCAGACAAGCATATTATGAGCAAAGAATCTCGAAAAGAAAAAAATTTTTTTTCGAAGTTTGGTAACTTCCTTAGGATCACTTTTTTTCCATTCTTATTTGAGATAACTTGTTCTCTTTCATTATACTTGTTTGATAGCCTTAGACAAGCATATTATGCGCAAAGAATCTCGAAAAGAAAAAAATTTTTTTTCGAAGTTTGGTAACTTCCTTAGAATCACTTTTTTTCCATTCTTATTTGAGATAACTTGTTCTCTTTCATTATACTTGTTTGATAGCCTTAGACAAGCATATTATGCGAAAAGAATCTCGAAAAGAAAAAAATTTTTTTTCGAAGTTTGGAAACTTCGTTAGAATCACTTTTTTTCCGTTCTTATTTGAGATAACTGGTTCTCTTTCATTATACTAGTTTGATAGCCTCAGACAAGCATATTATGCGCAAAGAATCTTGAAAAGAAAAAAATTTTTTTTCGAAGTTTGGAAACTTCCTAAGAATCACTTTCTTTCCATTCTTATTTGAGGTAACTTGTTCTCTTTCATTATACTTGTTTGATAGCCTTATACAAGCATATTATGCGCAAAGAATCTCGAAAAGAAAAAAATTTTTTTTCGAAGTTTGGAAACTTCGTTAGAATCACTTTTTTTCCGTTCTTTTTTGAAATAACTTGTTCTCTTTCATTATACTAGTTTGATAGCCTTAGACAAGCATATTATGCGCAAAGAATTTCGAAAAGAAAAAAATTTTTTTTCGACGTTTGGAAACTTCGTTAGAATCACTTTTTTTCCGTTCTTATTTAAGATTACTGGTTCTCTTTCATTATACTAGTTTGATAGCCTCAGACAAGAATATTATGCAAAAGAATCTCGAAAAGTAAAAAATTTTATTTCGAAGTTTGGAAACTTCGTTTGAATCACTTTTTTTTCCGTTCTTATTTGAGATAACTGGTTCTCTTTCATTATACTAGTTTGATAGCATCAGAAAAGCATATTATGCGCTAAGAATCTCTAAAAGAAAAAATTTTTTTTTCGAAGTTTGGAAACTTCGTTTGAATCACTTTTTTTCCGTTCTTATTTGAGATAACTGGTTCTCTTTCATTATACTAGTTTGATAGCCTCAGAAAAGCATAGGTATGCGCAAAGAATCTCGAAAAGAAAAAAATTTTTTTTCGAAGTTTGGAAACTTCGTTAGAATCACTTTTTTTCCGTTCTTATTTAAGATTACTGGTTCTTTTTCATTATACTAGTTTGATAGCCTCAGACAAGCATATTATGCGCAAAGAATCTCGAAAAGAAAAAAATTTTATTTCGAAGTTTGGAAACTTCGTTAGAATCACTTTTTTTCCGTTCTTATTTGAGATAACTGGTTCTCTTTCATTATACTAGTTTGATAGCCTCAGAAAAGCATATTATGCGCAAAGAATCTCTAAAAGAAAAAATTTTTTTTTCGAAGTTTGGAAACTTCGTTAGAATCACTTTTTTTCCGTTCTTATTTGTGATAACTGGTTCTCTTTCATTATACTATTTTGATTGCCTCAGAAAAGCATAGGTATGTGCAAATAATCTCGAAAAGAAAAAAATTTTTTTTCGAAGTTTGGAAACTTCGTTAGAATCACTTTTTTTCCGTTCTTATTTGAGATAACTGGTTCTCTTTCATTATACTAATTTGATAGTCTCAGACAAGCATATTATGCGCAAAGAATCTTGAAAAGAAAAAAATTTTTTTTCGAAGTTTGGAAACTTCCTTAGAATCACTTTCTTTCCGTTCTTATTTGACATAACTGGTTCTCTTTCATTATACTAGTTTGATAGCCTTAGACAAGCATATTATGCGCAAAGAATCTCGAAAAGAAAAAAAATTTTTTTCGAAGTTTGGAAACTTCCTTAGAATCACTTTTTTTCCATTCCTATTTGAGATAACTTGTTCTCTTTCATTATACTAGTTTGATAGCCTTAGACAAGCATATTATGCGCAAAGAATCTCGAAAAGAAAAAAATTTTTTTTCGAAGTTTGGAAACTTTGTTAGAATCACTTTTTTCCGTTCTTATTTGAGATAACTTGTTCTCTTTCATTATACTAGTTTGATAGCCTCAGACAAGCATATTATGCGCAAAGAATCTCGAAAAGAAAAAATTTTTTTCGAAGTTTGGAAACTTCCTTAGAATCACTTTTTTTCCATTCTTATTTGAGATAACTTGTTCTCTTTCATTATACTTGTTTGATAGCCTTAGACAAGCATATTATGCGCAAAGAATCTCGAAAAGAAAAAAATTTTTTTTCGAAGTTTGGAAACTTCGTTAGAATCACTTTTTTTCCGTTCTTATTTAAGATTACTGGTTCTCTTTCATTATACTAGTTTGATAGCTTCAGACAAGCATATTATGCGCAAAGAATCTCGAAAAGAAAAAAATTTTTTTTCGAAATTTGGAAACTTCGTTAGAATCACTTTTTTTCTGTTCTTATTTGAGATAACTTGTTCTCTTTCATTATACTAGTTTGATAGCCTTAGACAAGCATATTATGCGCAAAGAATCTCGAAAAGAAAAAAATTTTTTTTCGAAGTTTGGAAACTTTGTTAGAATCACTTTTTTCCGTTCTTATTTGAGATAACTGGTTCTCTTTCATTATACTAGTTTGATAGCCTCAGACAAGCATATTATGCGCAAAGAATCTCGAAAAGAAAAAATTTTTTTCGAAGTTTGGAAACTTCCTTAGAATCACTTTTTTTCCATTCTTATTTGAGATAACTTGTTCTCTTTCATTATACTTGTTTGATAGCCTTAGACAAGCATATTATGCGCAAAGAATCTCGAAAAGAAAAAAATTTTTTTTCGAAGTTTGGAAACTTCGTTAGAATCACTTTTTTTCCGTTCTTATTTAAGATTACTGGTTCTCTTTCATTATACTAGTTTGATAGCTTCAGACAAGCATATTATGCGCAAAGAATCTCGAAAAGAAAAAAATTTTTTTTCGAAATTTGGAAACTTCGTTAGAATCACTTTTTTTCCGTTCTTATTTGAGATAACTTGTTCTCTTTCATTATACTAGTTTGATAGCCTTAGACAAGCATATTATGCGCAAAGAAGCTCGAAAAGAAAAAAAATTTTTTTCGAAGTTTGGAAACTTCGTTAGAATCACTTTTTTTCCGTTCTTATTTAATATTACTGGTTCTTTTTCATTATACTAGTTTGATAGCCTCAGACAAGCATATTATGCGCAAAGAATCTCGAAAAGAAAAAATTTTTTTTCGAAGTTTGGAAACTTCCTTAGAATCACTTTTTTTCCATTCTTATTTGAGATAACTTGTTCTCTTTCATTATACTTGTTTGATAGCCTTAGACAAGAATATTATGCGCAAAGAATCTCGAAAAGAAAAAAATTTTTTTTCGAAGTTTGGAAACTTCGTTAGAATCACTTTTTATTCCGTTCTTATTTGAGATAACTGGTTCTCTTTCATTATACTAGTTTGATAGCCTCAGACAAGCATATTATGCGCAAAGAATCTCGAAAAGAAAAAATTTTTTTTTCGAAGTTTGGAAACTTCGTTAGAATCACTTTTTTTCCGTTCTTATTTGAGATAACTTGTTCTCTTTCATTATACTAGTTTGATAGCCTTAGACAAGCATATTATGCGCAAAGAATCTCGAAAAGAAAAAAATTTTTTTTCGAAGTTTGGAAACTTCGTTAGAATCACTTTTTTTCCGTTCTTATTTGAGATAACTGGTTCTCTTTCATTATACTAGTTTGATAGCCTCAGAAAAGCATATTATGCGCAAAGAATCTAGAAAAGAAAAAAATTTTTTTTCGAAGATTGGAAACCTCGTTAGAATCACTTTTTTTCCGTTCTTATTTGAGATAACTGGTTCTCTTTCATTATACTAGTTTGATAGCCTTAGACAAGCATATTATGCGCAAAGAATCTCGAAAAGAAAAAAAATTTTTTTCGAAGTTTGGAAACTTCCTTAGAATCACTTTTTTTCCATTCCTATTTGAGATAACTTGTTCTCTTTCATTATACTAGTTTGATAGCCTTAGACAAGCATATTATGCGCAAAGAAGCTCGAAAAGAAAAAAAATTTTTTTCGAAGTTTGGAAACTTCGTTAGAATCACTTTTTTTCCGTTCTTATTTAATATTACTGGTTCTTTTTCATTATACTAGTTTGATAGCCTCAGACAAGCATATTATGCGCAAAGAATCTCGAAAAGAAAAAATTTTTTTTCGAAGTTTGGAAACTTCCTTAGAATCACTTTTTTTCCATTCTTATTTGAGATAACTTGTTCTCTTTCATTATACTTGTTTGATAGCCTTAGACAAGCATATTATGCGCAAAGAATCTCGAAAAGAAAAAAATTTTTTTTCGAAGTTTGGAAACTTCGTTAGAATCACTTTTTTTCCGTTCTTATTTAAGATTACTGGTTCTATTTCATAATACTAGTTTCATAGCCTGAGACAAGCATATTATGCGCAAAGAATCTCGAAAAGAAAAAAATTTTTTTTCGAAGTTTGGAAACTTCGTTAGAATCACTTTTTTTCCGTTCTTATTTGAGATAACTTGTTCTCTTTCATTATACTAGTTTGATAGCCTTAGACAAGCATATTATGCGCAAAGAATCTCGAAAAGAAAAAAATTTTTTTTCGAAGTTTGGAAACTTCGTTAGAATCACTTTTTTTCCGTTCTTATTTAAGATTACTGGATCTTTTTCATTATACTAGTTTGATAGCCTCAGACAAGCATATTATGCGCAAAGAATATCGAAAAGAAAAAAATTTTATTTCGAAGTTTGGAAACTTCGTTAGAATCACTTTTTTTCCGTTCTTATTTGAGATAACTGGTTCTCTTTCATTATACTAGTTTGATAGCCTCAGAAAAGCATATTATGCGCAAAGAATCTCTAAAAGAAAAAATTTTTTTTTCGAAGTTTGGAAACTTCGTTAGAATCACTTTTTTTCCGTTCTTATTTGTGATAACTGGTTCTCTTTCATTATACTAGTTTGATTGCCTCAGAAAAGCATAGGTATGTGCAAATAATCTCGAAAAGAAAAAAATTTTTTTTCGAAGTTTGGAAACTTCGTTAGAATCACTTTTTTTCCGTTCTTATTTGAGATAACTGGTTCTCTTTCATTATACTAGTTTGATAGCCTCAGACAAGCATATTATGCGCAAAGAATCTCGAAAAGAAAAAATTTTTTTTCGAAGTTTGGAAACTTCCTTAGAATCACTTTTTTTCCATTCTTATTTGAGATAACTTGTTCTCTTTCATTATACTAGTTTGATAGCCTCAGACAAGCATATTATGCGCAAAGAATCTCGAAAAGAAAAAATTTTTTTCGAAGTTTGGAAACTTCCTTAGAATTACTTTTTTTCCATTCTTATTTGAGATAACTTGTTCTCTTTCATTATACTTGTTTGATAGCCTTAGAAAAGCATATTATGCGCAAAGAATCTCGAAAAGAAAAAAATTTTTTTTCGAAGTTTGGAAACTTCGTTAGAATCACTTTTTTTCCGTTCTTATTTAAGATTACTGGTTCTCTTTCATTATACTAGTTTGATAGTCTCAGACAAGCATATTATGCGCAAAGAATCTCGAAAAGAAAAAAATTTTTTTTCGAAGTTTGGAAACTTCGTTAGAATCACTTTTTTTCCGTTCTTATTTGAGATAACTTGTTCTCTTTCATTATACTAGTTTGATAGCCTTAGACAAGCATATTATGCGCAAAGAATCTCGAAAAGAAAAAAATTTTTTTTCAAAGTTTGGAAACTTCGTTAGAATCACTTTTTTTCCGTTCTTATTTAAGATTACTGGTTCTTTTTCATTATACTAGTTTGATAGCCTCAGACAAGCATATTATGCGCAAAGAATCTCGAAAAGAAAAAAAATTTTTTTCGAAGTTTGGAAACTTCCTTAGAATTACTTTTTTTCCATTCTTATTTGAGATAACTTGTTCTCTTTCATTATACTTGTTTGATAGCCTTAGAAAAGCATATTATGCGCAAAGAATCTCGAAAAGAAAAAAATTTTTTTTCGAAGTTTGGAAACTTCGTTAGAATCACTTTTTTTCCGTTCTTATTTAAGATTACTGGTTCTCTTTCATTATACTAGTTTGATAGTCTCAGACAAGCATATTATGCGCAAAGAATCTCGAAAAGAAAAAAATTTTTTTTCGAAGTTTGGAAACTTCGTTAGAATCACTTTTTTTCCGTTCTTATTTGAGATAACTTGTTCTCTTTCATTATACTAGTTTGATAGCCTTAGACAAGCATATTATGCGCAAAGAATCTCGAAAAGAAAAAAATTTTTTTTCAAAGTTTGGAAACTTCGTTAGAATCACTTTTTTTCCGTTCTTATTTAAGATTACTGGTTCTTTTTCATTATACTAGTTTGATAGCCTCAGACAAGCATATTATGCGCAAAGAATCTCGAAAAGAAAAAAAATTTTTTTCGAAGTTTGGAAACTTCCTTAGAATCACTTTTTTTCCATTCTTATTTGAGATAACTTGTTCTCTTTCATTATACTGGTTTGATAGCCTCAGACAAGCATATTATGTGCAAAGAATCTCAAAAAGAAAAAAATTTTATTTCGAAGTTTGGAAACTTCGTTAGAATCACTTTTTTTCCGTTCTTATTTGAGATAACTGGTTCTCTTTGATTATACTAGTTTGATAGCCTCAGAAAAGCATAGGTATGCGCAAAGAATCTCGAAAAGAAAAAAATTTTTTTTCGAAGTTTGGTAACTTGCTTAGAATCACTTTTTTTCCATTCTTATTTGAGATAACTTGTTCTCTTTCATTATACTAGTTTGATAGTCTCAGACAAGCATATTATGCGCAAAGAATCTCGAAAAGAAAAAAATTTTTTTTCGAAGTTTGGAAACTTCGTTAGAATCACTTTTTTTTCCGTTCTTATTTGAGATAACTTGTTCTCTTTCATTATACTAGTTTGATAGCCTTAGACAAGCATATTATGCGCAAAGAATCTCGAAAAGAAAAAAATTTTTTTTCGAAGTTTGGAAACTTCGTTAGAATCACTTTTTTTCCGTTCTTATTTAAGATTACTGGTTCTTTTTCATTATACTAGTTTGATAGCCTCAGACAAGCATATTATGCGCAAAGAATCTCGAATAGAAAAAAAATTTTTTTCGAAGTTTGGAAACTTCCTTAGAATCACTTTTTTTCCATTCTTATTTGAGATAACTTGTTCTCTTTCATTATACTGGTTTGATAGCCTCAGACAAGCATATTATGTGCAAAGAATCTCAAAAAGAAAAAAATTTTATTTCGAAGTTTGGAAACTTCGTTAGAATCACTTTTTTTCCGTTCTTATTTGAGATAACTGGTTCTCTTTGATTATACTAGTTTGATAGCCTCAGAAAAGCATAGGTATGCGCAAAGAATCTCGAAAAGAAAAAAATTTTTTTTCGAAGTTTGGTAACTTGCTTAGAATCACTTTTTTTCCATTCTTATTTGAGATAACTTGTTCTCTTTCATTATACTTGTTTGATAGCCTTAGACAAGCATATTATGCGCAAAGAATCTCGAAAAGAAAAAAATTTTTTTTCGAAGTTTGGAAACTTCGTTAGAATCACTTTTTTTCCGTTCTTATTTAAGATTACTGGTTCTCTTTCATTATACTAGTTTGATAGCCTCAGACAAGCATATTATGCGCAAAGAATCTCGAAAAGAAAAAAATTTTTTTTCGAAGTTTGGAAACTTCGTTAAAATCACTTTTTTTTCCGTTCTTATTTGAGATAACTTGTTCTCTTTCATTATACTAGTTTGATAGCCTCAGAAAAGCATATTATGCGCTAAGAATCTCTAAAAGAAAAAATTTTTTTTTCGAAGTTTGGAAACTTCGTTAGAATCACTTTTTTTCCGTTCTTATTTGAGATAACTGGTTCTCTTTCATTATACTAGTTTGATAGCCTCAGAAAAGCATAGGTATATGCAAAGAATCTCGAAAAGAAAAAAATTTTTTTTCGAAGTTTGGAAACTTCGTTAGAATCACTTTTTTTCCGTTCTTATTTAAGATTACTGGTTCTTTTTCATTATACTAGTTTGATAGCCTCAGACAAGCATATTATGCGCAAAGAATATCGAAAAGAAAAAAATTTTATTTCGAAGTTTGGAAACTTCGTTAGAATCACTTTTTTTCCGTTCTTATTTGAGATAACTGGTTCTCTTTCATTATACTAGTTTGATAGCCTCAGAAAAGCATATTATGCGCAAAGAATCTCTAAAAGAAAAAATTTTTTTTTCGAAGTTTGGAAACTTCGTTAGAATCACTTTTTTTCCGTTCTTATTTGTGATAACTGGTTCTCTTTCATTATACTAGTTTGATTGCCTCAGAAAAGCATAGGTATGTGCAAATAATCTCGAAAAGAAAAAAATTTTTTTTCGAAGTTTGGAAACTTCGTTAGAATCACTTTTTTTCCGTTCTTATTTGAGATAACTGGTTCTCTTTCATTATACTAGTTTGATAGCCTCAGACAAGCATATTATGCGCAAAGAATCTCGAAAAGAAAAAATTTTTTTTCGAAGTTTGGAAACTTCCTTAGAATCACTTTTTTTCCGTTCTTATTTGAGATAACTGGTTCTCTTTCATTATACTAGTTTGATAGCCTTAGACAAGCATATTATGCGCAAAGAATCTCGAAAAGAAAAAAATTTTTTTTCGAAGTTTGGAAATTTCGTTAGAATCACTTTTTTTCCGTTCTTATTTAAGATTACTGGTTCTTTTTCATTATACTAGTTTGATAGCCTCAGACAAGCATATTATGCGCAAAGAATATCGAAAAGAAAAAAATTTTATTTCGAAGTTTGGAAACTTCGTTAGAATCACTTTTTTTCCGTTCTTATTTGAGATAACTGGTTCTCTTTCATTATACTAGTTTGATAGCCTCAGAAAAGCATATTATGCGCAAAGAATCTCTAAAAGAAAAAATTTTTTTTTCGAAGTTTGGAAACTTCGTTAGAATCACTTTTTTTCCGTTCTTATTTGTGATAACTGGTTCTCTTTCATTATACTAGTTTGATTGCCTCAGAAAAGCATAGGTATGTGCAAATAATCTCGAAAAGAAAAAAAATTTTTTTCGAAGTTTGGAAACTTCGTTAGAATCACTTTTTTTCCGTTCTTATTTGAGATAACTGGTTCTCTTTCATTATACTAGTTTGATAGCCTCAGACAAGCATATTATGCGCAAAGAATCTCGAAAAGAAAAAATTTTTTTTCGAAGTTTGGAAACTTCCTTAGAATCACTTTTTTTCCATTCTTATTTGAGATAACTTGTTCTCTTTCATTATACTAGTTTGATAGCCTCAGAAAAGCATATTATGCGCAAAGAATCTCGAAAAGAAAAAAATTTTTTTTCGAAGTTTGGAAACTTCTTTAGAATCACTTTTTTTCCATTCTTATTTGAGATAACTGGTAATCTCTCATTATACTAGTTTGATAGCCTCAGACAAGCATATTATGCAAAAGAATCTCGAAAAGAAAAAAATTTTATTTCGAATATTGGAAACTTCGTTTGAATCACTTTTTTTTCCGTTCTTATTTGAGATAACTGGTTCTCTTTCATTATACTAGTTTGATAGCCTCAGAAAAGCATATTATGCGCTAAGAATCTCTAAAAGAAAAAATTTTTTTTTCGAAGTTTGGAAACTTCGTTAGAATCACTTTTTTTCCGTTCTTATTTGAGATAACTGGTTTTCTTTCATTATACTAGTTTGATAGCCTCAGAAAAGCATAGGTATGCGCAAAGAATCTCGAAAAGAAAAAAATTTTTTTTCGAAGTTTGGAAACTTCGTTAGAATCACTTTTTTTCCGTTCTTATTTAAGATTACTGGTTCTTTTTCATTATACTAGTTTGATAGCCTCAGACAAGCATATTATGCGCAAAGAATATCGAAAAGAAAAAAATTTTATTTCGAAGTTTGGAAACTTCGTTAGAATCACTTTTTTTCCGTTCTTATTTGAGATAACTGGTTCTCTTTCATTATACTAGTTTGATAGCCTCAGAAAAGCATATTATGCGCAAAGAATCTCTAAAAGAAAAAATTTTTTTTTCGAAGTTTGGAAACTTCGTTAGAATCACTTTTTTTCCGTTGTTATTTGTGATAACTGGTTCTCTTTCATTATACTAGTTTGATTGCCTCAGAAAAGCATAGGTATGTGCAAATAATCTCGAAAAGAAAAAAATTTTTTTTCGAAGTTTGGAAACTTCGTTAGAATCACTTTTTTTCCGTTCTTATTTGAGATAACTGGTTCTCTTTCATTATACTAGTTTGATAGCCTCAGACAAGCATATTATGCGCAAAGAATCTCGAAAAGAAAAATTTTTTTTTCGAAGTTTGGAAACTTCCTTAGAATCACTTTTTTTCCATTCTTATTTGAGATAACTTGTTCTCTTTCATTATACTAGTTTGATAGCCTTAGACAAGCATATTATGCGCAAAGAATCTCGAAAAGAAAAAAATTTTTTTTCGAAGTTTGGAAACTTCGTTAGAATCACTTTTTTTCCGTTCTTATTTAAGATAACTTGTTCTCTTTCATTATACTAGTTTGATAGCCTTAGACAAGCATATTATGCGCAAAGAATCTCGAAAAGAAAAAAAATTTTTTTCTAAGTTTGGAAACTTCGTTAGAATCACTTTTTTTCCGTTCTTATTTGAGATAAATGGTTCTCTTTCATTATACTAGTTTGATAGTCTCAGACAAGCATATTATGCGCAAAGAATCTCGAAAAGAAAAAAATTTTTTTTCGAAGTTTGGAAACTTCGTTAGAATCACTTTTTATTCCGTTCTTATTTGAGATAACTGGTTCTCTTTCATTATACTAGTTTGATAGCCTCAGACAAGCATATTATGCGCAAAGAATCTCGAAAAGAAAAAAATTTTTTTTCGAAGTTTGGAAACTTCGTTAGAATCACTTTTTTTCCGTTCTTATTTGAGATAACTTGTTCTCTTTCATTATACTAGTTTGATAGCCTTAGACAAGCATATTATGCGCAAAGAATCTCGAAAAGAAAAAAATTTTTTTTCGAAGTTTGGAAACTTCGTTAGAATCACTTTTTTTCCGTTCTTATTTGAGATAACTGGTTCTCTTTCATTATACTAGTTTGATAGCCTCAGAAAAGCATATTATGCGCAAAGAATCTAGAAAAGAAAAAAATTTTTTTTCGAAGATTGGAAACCTCGTTAGAATCACTTTTTTTCCGTTCTTATTTGAGATAACTGGTTCTCTTTCATTATACTAGTTTGATAGCCTTAGACAAGCATATTATGCGCAAAGAATCTCGAAAAGAAAAAATTTTTTTCGAAGTTTGGAAACTTCCTTAGAATCACTTTTTTTCCATTCTTATTTGAGATAACTTGTTCTCTTTCATTATACTTGTTTGATAGCCTTAGACAAGCATATTATGCGCAAAGAATCTCGAAAAGAAAAAAATTTTTTTTCGAAGTTTGGAAACTTCGTTAGAATCACTTTTTTTCCGTTCTTATTTAAGATTACTGGTTCTCTTTCATTATACTAGTTTGATAGCTTCAGACAAGCATATTATGCGCAAAGAATCTCGAAAAGAAAAAAATTTTTTTTCGAAATTTGGAAACTTCGTTAGAATCACTTTTTTTCCGTTCTTATTTGAGATAACTTGTTCTCTTTCATTATACTAGTTTGATAGCCTTAGACAAGCATATTATGCGCAAAGAAGCTCGAAAAGAAAAAAAATTTTTTTCGAAGTTTGGAAACTTCGTTAGAATCACTTTTTTTCCGTTCTTATTTAATATTACTGGTTCTTTTTCATTATACTAGTTTGATAGCCTCAGACAACCATATTATGCGCAAAGAATCTCGAAAAGAAAAAATTTTTTTTCGAAGTTTGGAAACTTCCTTAGAATCACTTTTTTTCCATTCTTATTTGAGATAACTTGTTCTCTTTCATTATACTTGTTTGATAGCCTTAGACAAGAATATTATGCGCAAAGAATCTCGAAAAGAAAAAAATTTTTTTTCGAAGTTTGGAAACTTCGTTAGAATCACTTTTTATTCCGTTCTTATTTGAGATAACTGGTTCTCTTTCATTATACTAGTTTGATAGCCTCAGACAAGCATATTATGCGCAAAGAATCTCGAAAAGAAAAAATTTTTTTTTCGAAGTTTCGAAACTTCGTTAGAATCACTTTTTTTCCGTTCTTATTTGAGATAACTTGTTCTCTTTCATTATACTAGTTTGATAGCCTTAGACAAGCATATTATGCGCAAAGAATCTCGAAAAGAAAAAAATTTTTTTTCGAAGTTTGGAAACTTCGTTAGAATCACTTTTTTTCCGTTCTTATTTGAGATAACTGGTTCTCTTTCATTATACTAGTTTGATAGCCTCAGAAAAGCATATTATGCGCAAAGAATCTAGAAAAGAAAAAAATTTTTTTTCGAAGATTGGAAACCTCGTTAGAATCACTTTTTTTCCGTTCTTATTTGAGATAACTGGTTCTCTTTCATTATACTAGTTTGATAGCCTTAGACAAGCATATTATGCCCAAAGAATCTCGAAAAGAAAAAAAATTTTTTTCGAAGTTTGGAAACTTCCTTAGAATCACTTTTTTTCCATTCCTATTTGAGATAACTTGTTCTCTTTCATTATACTAGTTTGATAGCCTCAGACAAGCATATTATGCGCAAAGAATATCGAAAAGAAAAAAATTTTATTTCGAAGTTTGGAAACTTCGTTAGAATCACTTTTTTTCCGTTCTTATTTGAGATAACTGGTTCTCTTTCATTATACTAGTTTGATAGCCTCAGAAAAGCATATTATGCGCAAAGAATCTCTAAAAGAAAAAATTTTTTTTTCGAAGTTTGGAAACTTCGTTAGAATCACTTTTTTTCCGTTCTTATTTGTGATAACTGGTTCTCTTTCATTATACTAGTTTGATTGCCTCAGAAAAGCATAGGTATGTGCAAATAATCTCGAAATGAAAAAAATTTTTTTTCGAAGTTTGGAAACTTCGTTAGAATCACTTTTTTTCCGTTCTTATTTGAGATAACTGGTTCTCTTTCATTATACTAGTTTGATAGCCTCAGACAAGCATATTATGCGCAAAGAATCTCGAAAAGAAAAATTTTTTTTCGAAGTTTGGAAACTTCCTTAGAATCACTTTTTTTCCATTCTTATTTGAGATAACTTGTTCTCTTTCATTATACTAGTTTGATAGCCTCAGACAAGCATATTATGCGCAAAGAATCTCGAAAAGAAAAAATTTTTTTCGAAGTTTGGAAACTTCCTTAGAATTACTTTTTTTCCATTCTTATTTGAGATAACTTGTTCTCTTTCATTATACTTGTTTGATAGCCTTAGAAAAGCATATTATGCGCAAAGAATCTCGAAAAGAAAAAAATTTTTTTTCGAAGTTTGGAAACTTCGTTAGAATCACTTTTTTTCCGTTCTTATTTAAGATTACTGGTTCTCTTTCATTATACTAGTTTGATAGTCTCAGACAAGCATATTATGCGCAAAGAATCTCGAAAAGAAAAAAATTTTTTTTCGAAGTTTGGAAACTTCGTTAGAATCACTTTTTTTCCGTTCTTATTTGAGATAACTTGTTCTCTTTCATTATACTAGTTTGATAGCCTTAGACAAGCATATTATGCGCAAAGAATCTCGAAAAGAAAAAAATTTTTTTTCGAAGTTTGGAAACTTCGTTAGAATCACACTTAGACAAGCATATTATGCGCAAAGAATCTCGAAAAGAAAAAATTTTTTTTCGAAGTTTGGAAACTTCCTTAGAATCACTTTTTTTCCATTCTTATTTGAGATAACTTGTTCTCTTTCATTATACTGGTTTGATAGCCTCAGACAAGCATATTATGTGCAAAGAATCTCAAAAAGAAAAAAATTTTATTTCGAAGTTTGGAAACTTCGTTAGAATCACTTTTTTTCCGTTCTTATTTGAGATAACTGGTTCTCTTTGATTATACTAGTTTGATAGCCTCAGAAAAGCATAGGTATGCGCAAAGAATCTCGAAAAGAAAAAAATTTTTTTTCGAAGTTTGGTAACTTGCTTAGAATCACTTTTTTTCCATTCTTATTTGAGATAACTTGTGCTCTTTCATTATACTAGTTTGATAGTCTCAGACAAGCATATTATGCGCAAAGAATCTCGAAAAGAAAAAAATTTTTTTTCGAAGTTTGGAAACTTCGTTAGAATCACTTTTTTTCCGTTCTTATTTGAGATAACTTGTTCTCTTTCATTATACTAGTTTGATAGCCTTAGACAAGCATATTATGCGCAAAGAATCTCGAAAAGAAAAAAATTTTTTTTCGAAGTTTGGAAACTTCGTTAGAATCACTTTTTTTCCGTTCTTATTTAAGATTACTGGTTCTTTTTCATTATACTAGTTTGATAGCCTCAGACAAGCATATTATGCGCAAAGAATCTCGAATAGAAAAAAAATTTTTTTTCGAAGTTTGGAAACTTCCTTAGAATCACTTTTTTTCCATTCTTATTTGAGATAACTTGTTCTCTTTCATTATACTTGTTTGATAGCCTTAGACAAGAATATTATTCGCAAAGAATCTCGAAAAGAAAAAAATTTTTTTTCGAAGTTTGGAAACTTCGTTAGAATCACTTTTTATTCCGTTCTTATTTGAGATAACTGGTTCTCTTTAATTATACTAGTTTGATAGCCTCAGACAAGCATATTATGCGCAAAGAATCTCGAAAAGAAAAAATTTTTTTTTCGAAGTTTGGAAACTTCGTTAGAATCACTTTTTTTCCGTTCTTATTTGAGATAACTTGTTCTCTTTCATTATACTAGTTTGATAGCCTTAGACAAGCATATTATGCGCAAAGAATCTCGAAAAGAAAAAAATTTTTTTTCGAAGTTTGGAAACTTTGTTAGAATCACTTTTTTTCCGTTCTTATTTGAGATAACTGGTTCTCTTTCATTATACTAGTTTGATAGCCTCAGAAAAGCATATTATGCGCAAAGAATCTAGAAAAGAAAAAAATTTTTTTTCGAAGATTGGAAACCTCGTTAGAATCACTTTTTTTCCGTTCTTATTTGAGATAACTGGTTCTCTTTCATTATACTAGTTTGATAGCCTTAGACAAGCATATTATGCGCAAAGAATCTCGAAAAGAAAAAAAATTTTTTTCGAAGTTTGGAAACTTCCTTAGAATCACTTTTTTTCCATTCCTATTTGAGATAACTTGTTGTCTTTCATTATACTAGTTTGATAGCCTTAGACAAGCATATTATGCGCAAAGAAGCTCGAAAAGAAAAAAAATTTTTTTCGAAGTTTGGAAACTTCGTTAGAATCACTTTTTTTCCGTTCTTATTTAATATTACTGGTTCTTTTTCATTATACTAGTTTGATAGCCTCAGACAAGCATATTATGCGCAAAGAATCTCGAAAAGAAAAAATTTTTTTTCGAAGTTTGGAAACTTCCTTAGAATCACTTTTTTTCCATTCTTATTTGAGATAACTTGTTCTCTTTCATTATACTTGTTTGATAGCCTTAGACAAGCATATTATGCGCAAAGAATCTCGAAAAGAAAAAAATTTTTTTTCGAAGTTTGGAAACTTCGTTAGAATCACTTTTTTTCCGTTCTTATTTAAGATTACTGGTTCTATTTCATAATACTAGTTTCATAGCCTGAGACAAGCATATTATGCGCAAAGAATCTCGAAAAGAAAAAAATTTTTTTTCGAAGTTTGGAAACTTCGTTAGAATCACTTTTTTTCCGTTCTTATTTGAGATAACTTGTTCTCTTTCATTATACTAGTTTGATAGCCTTAGACAAGCATATTATGCGCAAAGAATCTCGAAAAGAAAAAAATTTTTTTTCGAAGTTTGGAAACTTCGTTAGAATCACTTTTTTTCCGTTCTTATTTAAGATTACTGGTTCTTTTTCATTATACTAGTTTGATAGCCTCAGACAAGCATATTATGCGCAAAGAATATCGAAAAGAAAAAAATTTTATTTCGAAGTTTGGAAACTTCGTTAGAATCACTTTTTTTCCGTTCTTATTTGAGATAACTGGTTCTCTTTCATTATACTAGTTTGATAGCCTCAGAAAAGCATATTATGCGCAAAGAATCTCTAAAAGAAAAAATTTTTTTTTCGAAGTTTGGAAACTTCGTTAGAATCACTTTTTTTCCGTTCTTATTTGTGATAACTGGTTCTCTTTCATTATACTAATTTGATTGCCTCAGAAAAGCATAGGTATGTGCAAATAATCTCGAAAAGAAAAAAATTTTTTTTCGAAGTTTGGAAACTTCGTTAGAATCACTTTTTTTCCGTTCTTATTTGAGATAACTGGTTCTCTTTCATTATACTAGTTTGATAGCCTCAGACAAGCATATTATGCGCAAAGAATCTCGAAAAGAAAAATTTTTTTTCGAAGTTTGGAAACTTCCTTAGAATCACTTTTTTTCCATTCTTATTTGAGATAACTTGTTCTCTTTCATTATACTAGTTTGATAGCCTCAGACAAGCATATTATGCGCAAAGAATCTCGAAAAGAAAAAATTTTTTTCGAAGTTTGGAAACTTCCTTAGAATTACTTTTTTTCCATTCTTATTTGAGATAACTTGTTCTCTTTCATTATACTTGTTTGATAGCCTTAGAAAAGCATATTATGCGCAAAGAATCTCGAAAAGAAAAAAATTTTTTTTCGAAGTTTGGAAACTTCGTTAGAATCACTTTTTTTCCGTTCTTATTTAAGATTACTGGTTCTCTTTCATTATACTAGTTTGATAGTCTCAGACAAGCATATTATGCGCAAAGAATCTCGAAAAGAAAAAAATTTTTTTTCGAAGTTTGGAAACTTCGTTAGAATCACTTTTTTTCCGTTCTTATTTGAGATAACTTGTTCTCTTTCATTATACTAGTTTGATAGCCTTAGACAAGCATATTATGCGCAAAGAATCTCGAAAAGAAAAAAATTTTTTTTCGAAGTTTGGAAACTTCGTTAGAATCACTTTTTTTCCGTTCTTATTTAAGATTACTGGTTCTTTTTCATTATACTAGTTTGATAGCCTCAGACAAGCATATTATGCGCAAAGAATCTCGAAAAGAAAAAAAATTTTTTTCGAAGTTTGGAAACTTCCTTAGAATCACTTTTTTTCCATTCTTATTTGAGATAACTTGTTCTCTTTCATTATACTGGTTTGATAGCCTCAGACAAGCATATTATGTGCAAAGAATCTCAAAAAGAAAAAAATTTTATTTCGAAGTTTGGAAACTTCGTTAGAATCACTTTTTTTCCGTTCTTATTTGAGATAACTGGTTCTCTTTGATTATACTAGTTTGATAGCCTCAGAAAAGCATAGGTATGCGCAAAGAATCTCGAAAAGAAAAAAATTTTTTTTCGAAGTTTGGTAACTTGCTTAGAATCACTTTTTTTCCATTCTTATTTGAGATAACTTGTGCTCTTTCATTATACTAGTTTGATAGTCTCAGACAAGCATATTATGCGCAAAGAATCTCGAAAAGAAAAAAATTTTTTTTCGAAGTTTGGAAACTTCGTTAGAATCACTTTTTTTCCGTTCTTATTTGAGATAACTTGTTCTCTTTCATTATACTAGTTTGATAGCCTTAGACAAGCATATTATGCGCAAAGAATCTCGAAAAGAAAAAAATTTTTTTTCGAAGTTTGGAAACTTCGTTAGAATCACTTTTTTTCCGTTCTTATTTAAGATTACTGGTTCTTTTTCATTATACTAGTTTGATAGCCTCAGACAAGCATATTATGCGCAAAGAATCTCGAATAGAAAAAAAATTTTTTTCGAAGTTTGGAAACTTCCTTAGAATCACTTTTTTTCCATTCTTATTTGAGATAACTTGTTCTCTTTCATTATATTGGTTTGATAGCCTCAGACAAGCATATTATGTGCAAAGAATCTCAAAAAGAAAAAAATTTTATTTCGAAGTTTGGAAACTTCGTTAGAATCACTTTTTTTCCGTTCTTATTTGAGATAACTGGTTCTCTTTGATTATACTAGTTTGATAGCCTCAGAAAAGCATAGGTATGCGCAAAGAATCTCGAAAAGAAAAAAATTTTTTTTCGAAGTTTGGTAACTTGCTTAGAATCACTTTTTTTCCATTCTTATTTGAGATAACTTGTTCTCTTTCATTATACTTGTTTGATAGCCTTAGACAAGCATATTATGCGCAAAGAATCTCGAAAAGAAAAAAATTTTTTTCGAAGTTTGGAAACTTCGTTAGAATCACTTTTTTTCCGTTCTTATTTAAGATTACTGGTTCTCTTTCATTATACTAGTTTGATAGCCTCAGACAAGCATATTATGCGCAAAGAATCTCGAAAAGAAAAAAATTTTTTTTCGAAGTTTGGAAACTTCTTTAAAATCACTTTTTTTTCCGTTCTTATTTAAGATTACTGGTTCTCTTTCATTATACTAGTTTGATAGCCTCAGACAAGCATATTATGCGCAAAGAATCTCGAAAAGAAAAAAATTTTTTTTCGAAGTTTGGAAACTTCGTTAGAATCACTTTTTATTCCGTTCTTATTTGAGATAACTGGTTCTCTTTCATTATACTAGTTTGATAGCCTCAGACAAGCATATTATGCGCAAAGAATCTCGAAAAGAAAAAAATTTTTTTTCGAAGTTTGGAAACTTCATTAGAATCACTTTTTTTCCGTTCTTATTTGAGATAACTTGTTCTCTTTCATTATACTAGTTTGATAGCCTTAGACAAGCATATTATGCGCAAAGAATCTCGAAAAGAAAAAAATTTTTTTTCGAAGTTTGGAAACTTCGTTAGAATCACTTTTTTTCCGTTCTTATTTGAGATAACTGGTTCTCTTTCATTATACTAGTTTGATAGCCTCAGAAAAGCATATTATGCGCAAAGAATCTAGAAAAGAAAAAAATTTTTTTTCGAAGATTGGAAACCTCGTTAGAATCACTTTTTTTCCGTTCTTATTTGAGATAACTGGTTCTCTTTCATTATACTAGTTTGATAGCCTTAGACAAGCATATTATGCGCAAAGAATCTCGAAAAGAAAAAAAATTTTTTTCGAAGTTTGGAAACTTCCTTAGAATCACTTTTTTTCCATTCCTATTTGAGATAACTTGTTCTCTTTCATTATACTAGTTTGATAGCCTTAGACAAGCATATTATGCGCAAAGAATCTCGAAAAGAAAAAAATTTTTTTTCGAAGTTTGGAAACTTTGTTAGAATCACTTTTTTCCGTTCTTATTTGAGATAACTGGTTCTCTTTCATTATACTAGTTTGATAGCCTCAGACAAGCATATTATGCGCAAAGAATCTCGAAAAGAAAAAATTTTTTTCGAAGTTTGGAAACTTCCTTAGAATCACTTTTTTTCCATTCTTATTTGAGATAACTTGTTCTCTTTCATTATACTTGTTTGATAGCCTTAGACAAGCATATTATGCGCTAAGAATCTCGAAAAGAAAAAAATTTTTTTTCGAAGTTTGGAAACTTCGTTAGAATCACTTTTTTTCCGTTCTTATTTAAGATTACTGGTTCTCTTTCATTATACTAGTTTGATAGCTTCAGACAAGCATATTATGCGCAAAGAATCTCGAAAAGAAAAAAATTTTTTTTCGAAATTTGGAAACTTCGTTAGAATCACTTTTTTTCCGTTCTTATTTGAGATAACTTGTTCTCTTTCATTATACTAGTTTGATAGCCTTAGACAAGCATATTATGCGCAAAGAAGCTCGAAAAGAAAAAAAATTTTTTTCGAAGTTTGGAAACTTCGTTAGAATCACTTTTTTTCCGTTCTTATTTAATATTACTGGTTCTTTTTCATTATACTAGTTTGATAGCCTCAGACAAGCATATTATGCGCAAAGAATCTCGAAAAGAAAAAATTTTTTTTCGAAGTTTGGAAACTTCCTTAGAATCACTTTTTTTCCATTCTTATTTGAGATAACTTGTTCTCTTTCATTATACTTGTTTGATAGCCTTAGACAAGAATATTATGCGCAAAGAATCTCGAAAAGAAAAAAATTTTTTTTCGAAGTTTGGAAACTTCGTTAGAATCACTTTTTATTCCGTTCTTATTTGAGATAACTGGTTCTCTTTCATTATACTAGTTTGATAGCCTCAGACAAGCATATTATGCGCAAAGAATCTCGAAAAGAAAAAATTTTTTTTTCGAAGTTTGGAAACTTCGTTAGAATCACTTTTTTTCCGTTCTTATTTGAGATAACTTGTTCTCTTTCATTATACTAGTTTGATAGCCTTAGACAAGCATATTATGCGCAAAGAATCTCGAAAAGAAAAAAATTTTTTTTCGAAGTTTGGAAACTTCGTTAGAATCACTTTTTTTCCGTTCTTATTTGAGATAACTGGTTCTCTTTCATTATACTAGTTTGATAGCCTCAGAAAAGCATATTATGCGCAAAGAATCTAGAAAAGAAAAAAATTTTTTTTCGAAGATTGGAAACCTCGTTAGAATCACTTTTTTTCCGTTCTTATTTGAGATAACTGGTTCTCTTTCATTATACTAGTTTGATAGCCTTAGACAAGCATATTATGCGCAAAGAATCTCGAAAAGAAAAAAAATTTTTTTCGAAGTTTGGAAACTTCCTTAGAATCACTTTTTTTCCATTCCTATTTGAGATAACTTGTTCTCTTTCATTATACTAGTTTGATAGCCTTAGACAAGCATATTATGCGCAAAGAAGCTCGAAAAGAAAAAAAATTTTTTTCGAAGTTTGGAAACTTCGTTAGAATCACTTTTTTTCCGTTCTTATTTAATATTACTGGTTCTTTTTCATTATACTAGTTTGATAGCCTCAGACAAGCATATTATGCGCAAAGAATCTCGAAAAGAAAAAATTTTTTTTCGAAGTTTGGAAACTTCCTTAGAATCACTTTTTTTCCATTCTTATTTGAGATAACTTGTTCTCTTTCATTATACTTGTTTGATAGCCTTAGACAAGCATATTATGCGCAAAGAATCTCGAAAAGAAAAAAATTTTTTTTCGAAGTTTGGAAACTTCGTTAGAATCACTTTTTTTCCGTTCTTATTTAAGATTACTGGTTCTATTTCATAATACTAGTTTCATAGCCTGAGACAAGCATATTATGCGCAAAGAATCTCGAAAAGAAAAAAATTTTTTTCGAAGTTTGGAAACTTCGTTAGAATCACTTTTTTTCCGTTCTTATTTGAGATAACTTGTTCTCTTTCATTATACTAGTTTGATAGCCTTAGACAAGCATATTATGCGCAAAGAATCTCGAAAAGAAAAAAATTTTTTTTCGAAGTTTGGAAACTTCGTTAGAATCACTTTTTTTCCGTTCTTATTTAAGATTACTGGTTCTTTTTCATTATACTAGTTTGATAGCCTCAGACAAGCATATTATGCGCAAAGAATATCGAAAAGAAAAAAATTTTATTTCGAAGTTTGGAAACTTCGTTAGAATCACTTTTTTTCCGTTCTTATTTGTGATAACTGGTTCTCTTTCATTATACTAGTTTGATTGCCTCAGAAAAGCATAGGTATGTGCAAATAATCTCGAAAAGAAAAAAATTTTTTTTCGAAGTTTGGAAACTTCGTTAGAATCACTTTTTTTCCGTTCTTATTTGAGATAACTGGTTCTCTTTCATTATACTAGTTTGATAGCCTCAGACAAGCATATTATGCGCAAAGAATCTCGAAAAGAAAAAATTTTTTTTCGAAGTTTGGAAACTTCCTTAGAATCACTTTTTTTCCATTCTTATTTGAGATAACTTGTTCTCTTTCATTATACTAGTTTGATAGCCTCAGACAAGCATATTATGCGCAAAGAATCTCGAAAAGAAAAAATTTTTTTCGAAGTTTGGAAACTTCCTTAGAATTACTTTTTTTCCATTCTTATTTGAGATAACTTGTTCTCTTTCATTATACTTGTTTGATAGCCTTAGAAAAGCATATTATGCGCAAAGAATCTCGAAAAGAAAAAAATTTTTTTTCGAAGTTTGGAAACTTCGTTAGAATCACTTTTTTTCCGTTCTTATTTAAGATTACTGGTTCTCTTTCATTATACTAGTTTGATAGTCTCAGACAAGCATATTATGCGCAAAGAATCTCGAAAAGAAAAAAATTTTTTTTCGAAGTTTGGAAACTTCGTTAGAATCACTTTTTTTCCGTTCTTATTTGAGATAACTTGTTCTCTTTCATTATACTAGTTTGATAGCCTTAGACAAGCATATTATGCGCAAAGAATCTCGAAAAGAAAAAAATTTTTTTTCAAAGTTTGGAAACTTCGTTAGAATCACTTTTTTTCCGTTCTTATTTAAGATTACTGGTTCTTTTTCATTATACTAGTTTGATAGCCTCAGACAAGCATATTATGCGCAAAGAATCTCGAAAAGAAAAAAAATTTTTTTCGAAGTTTGGAAACTTCCTTAGAATTACTTTTTTTCCATTCTTATTTGAGATAACTTGTTCTCTTTCATTATACTTGTTTGATAGCCTTAGAAAAGCATATTATGCGCAAAGAATCTCGAAAAGAAAAAAATTTTTTTTCGAAGTTTGGAAACTTCGTTAGAATCACTTTTTTTCCGTTCTTATTTAAGATTACTGGTTCTCTTTCATTATACTAGTTTGATAGTCTCAGACAAGCATATTATGCGCAAAGAATCTCGAAAAGAAAAAAATTTTTTTTCGAAGTTTGGAAACTTCGTTAGAATCACTTTTTTTCCGTTCTTATTTGAGATAACTTGTTCTCTTTCATTATACTAGTTTGATAGCCTTAGACAAGCATATTATGCGCAAAGAATCTCGAAAAGAAAAAAATTTTTTTTCAAAGTTTGGAAACTTCGTTAGAATCACTTTTTTTCCGTTCTTATTTAAGATTACTGGTTCTTTTTCATTATACTAGTTTGATAGCCTCAGACAAGCATATTATGCGCAAAGAATCTCGAAAAGAAAAAAAATTTTTTTCGAAGTTTGGAAACTTCCTTAGAATCACTTTTTTTCCATTCTTATTTGAGATAACTTGTGCTCTTTCATTATACTGGTTTGATAGCCTCAGACAAGCATATTATGTGCAAAGAATCTCAAAAAGAAAAAAATTTTATTTCGAAGTTTGGAAACTTCGTTAGAATCACTTTTTTTCCGTTCTTATTTGAGATAACTGGTTCTCTTTGATTATACTAGTTTGATAGCCTCAGAAAAGCATAGGTATGCGCAAAGAATCTCGAAAAGAAAAAAATTTTTTTTCGAAGTTTGGTAACTTGCTTAGAATCACTTTTTTTCCATTCTTATTTGAGATAACTTGTTCTCTTTCATTATACTAGTTTGATAGTCTCAGACAAGCATATTATGCGCAAAGAATCTCGAAAAGAAAAAAATTTTTTTTCGAAGTTTGGAAACTTCGTTAGAATCACTTTTTTTTCCGTTCTTATTTGAGATAACTTGTTCTCTTTCATTATACTAGTTTGATAGCCTTAGACAAGCATATTATGCGCAAAGAATCTCGAAAAGAAAAAAATTTTTTTTCGAAGTTTGGAAACTTCGTTAGAATCACTTTTTTTCCGTTCTTATTTAAGATTACTGGTTCTTTTTCATTATACTAGTTTGATAGCCTCAGACAAGCATATTATGCGCAAAGAATCTCGAATAGAAAAAAAATTTTTTTCGAAGTTTGGAAACTTCCTTAGAATCACTTTTTTTCCATTCTTATTTGAGATAACTTGTTCTCTTTCATTATACTGGTTTGATAGCCTCAGACAAGCATATTATGTGCAAAGAATCTCAAAAAGAAAAAAATTTTATTTCGAAGTTTGGAAACTTCGTTAGAATCACTTTTTTTCCGTTCTTATTTGAGATAACTGGTTCTCTTTGATTATACTAGTTTGATAGCCTCAGAAAAGCATAGGTATGCGCAAAGAATCTCGAAAAGAAAAAAATTTTTTTTCGAAGTTTGGTAACTTGCTTAGAATCACTTTTTTTCCATTCTTATTTGAGATAACTTGTTCTCTTTCATTATACTTGTTTGATAGCCTTAGACAAGCATATTATGCGCAAAGAATCTCGAAAAGAAAAAAATTTTTTTTCGAAGTTTGGAAACTTCGTTAGAATCACTTTTTTTCCGTTCTTATTTAATATTACTGGTTCTTTTTCATTATACTAGTTTGATAGCCTCAGACAAGCATATTATGCGCAAAGAATCTCGAAAAGAAAAAATTTTTTTTCGAAGTTTGGAAACTTCCTTAGAATCACTTTTTTTCCATTCTTATTTGAGATAACTTGTTCTCTTTCATTATACTTGTTTGATAGCCTTAGACAAGAATATTATGCGCAAAGAATCTCGAAAAGAAAAAAATTTTTTTTCGAAGTTTGGGAACTTCGTTAGAATCACTTTTTATTCCGTTCTTATTTGAGATAACTGGTTCTCTTTCATTATACTAGTTTGATAGCCTCAGACAAGCATATTATGCGCAAAGAATCTCGAAAAGAAAAAATTTTTTTTTCGAAGTTTGGAAACTTCGTTAGAATCACTTTTTTTCCGTTCTTATTTGAGATAACTTGTTCTCTTTCATTATACTAGTTTGATAGCCTTAGACAAGCATATTATGCGCAAAGAATCTCGAAAAGAAAAAAATTTTTTTTCGAAGTTTGGAAACTTCGTTAGAATCACTTTTTTTCCGTTCTTATTTGAGATAACTGGTTCTCTTTCATTATACTAGTTTGATAGCCTCAGAAAAGCATATTATGCGCAAAGAATCTAGAAAAGAAAAAAATTTTTTTTCGAAGATTGGAAACCTCGTTAGAATCACTTTTTTTCCGTTCTTATTTGAGATAACTGGTTCTCTTTCATTATACTAGTTTGATAGCCTTAGACAAGCATATTATGCGCAAAGAATCTCGAAAAGAAAAAAAATTTTTTTCGAAGTTTGGAAACTTCCTTAGAATCACTTTTTTTCCATTCCTATTTGAGATAACTTGTTCTCTTTCATTATACTAGTTTGATAGCCTTAGACAAGCATATTATGCGCAAAGAAGCTCGAAAAGAAAAAAAATTTTTTTCGAAGTTTGGAAACTTCGTTAGAATCACTTTTTTTCCGTTCTTATTTAATATTACTGGTTCTTTTTCATTATACTAGTTTGATAGCCTCAGACAAGCATATTATGCGCAAAGAATCTCGAAAAGAAAAAATTTTTTTTCGAAGTTTGGAAACTTCCTTAGAATCACTTTTTTTCCATTCTTATTTGAGATAACTTGTTCTCTTTCATTATACTTGTTTGATAGCCTTAGACAAGCATATTATGCGCAAAGAATCTCGAAAAGAAAAAAATTTTTTTTCGAAGTTTGGAAACTTCGTTAGAATCACTTTTTTTCCGTTCTTATTTAAGATTACTGGTTCTATTTCATAATACTAGTTTCATAGCCTGAGACAAGCATATTATGCGCAAAGAATCTCGAAAAGAAAAAAATTTTTTTCGAAGTTTGGAAACTTCGTTAGAATCACTTTTTTTCCGTTCTTATTTGAGATAACTTGTTCTCTTTCATTATACTAGTTTGATAGCCTTAGACAAGCATATTATGCGCAAAGAATCTCGAAAAGAAAAAAATTTTTTTTCGAAGTTTGGAAACTTCGTTAGAATCACTTTTTTTCCGTTCTTATTTAAGATTACTGGTTCTTTTTCATTATACTAGTTTGATAGCCTCAGACAAGCATATTATGCGCAAAGAATATCGAAAAGAAAAAAATTTTATTTCGAAGTTTGGAAACTTCGTTAGAATCACTTTTTTTCCGTTCTTATTTGAGATAACTGGTTCTCTTTCATTATACTAGTTTGATAGCCTCAGAAAAGCATATTATGCGCAAAGAATCTCTAAAAGAAAAAATTTTTTTTTCGAAGTTTGGAAACTTCGTTAGAATCACTTTTTTTCCGTTCTTATTTGTGATAACTGGTTCTCTTTCATTATACTAGTTTGATTGCCTCAGAAAAGCATAGGTATGTGCAAATAATCTCGAAAAGAAAAAAATTTTTTTTCGAAGTTTGGAAACTTCGTTAGAATCACTTTTTTTCCGTTCTTATTTGAGATAACTGGTTCTCTTTCATTATACTAGTTTGATAGCCTCAGACAAGCATATTATGCGCAAAGAATCTCGAAAAGAAAAAAATTTTTTTCGAAGTTTGGAAACTTCCTTAGAATCACTTTTTTTCCATTCTTATTTGAGATAACTTGTTCTCTTTCATTATACTAGTTTGATAGCCTCAGACAAGCATATTATGCGCAAAGAATCTCGAAAAGAAAAAATTTTTTTCGAAGTTTGGAAACTTCCTTAGAATTACTTTTTTTCCATTCTTATTTGAGATAACTTGTTCTCTTTCATTATACTTGTTTGATAGCCTTAGAAAAGCATATTATGCGCAAAGAATCTCGAAAAGAAAAAAATTTTTTTTCGAAGTTTGGAAACTTCGTTAGAATCACTTTTTTTCCGTTCTTATTTAAGATTACTGGTTCTCTTTCATTATACTAGTTTGATAGTCTCAGACAAGCATATTATGCGCAAAGAATCTCGAAAAGAAAAAAATTTTTTTTCGAAGTTTGGAAACTTCGTTAGAATCACTTTTTTTCCGTTCTTATTTGAGATAACTTGTTCTCTTTCATTATACTAGTTTGATAGCCTTAGACAAGCATATTATGCGCAAAGAATCTCGAAAAGAAAAAAATTTTTTTTCAAAGTTTGGAAACTTCGTTAGAATCACTTTTTTTCCGTTCTTATTTAAGATTACTGGTTCTTTTTCATTATACTAGTTTGATAGCCTCAGACAAGCATATTATGCGCAAAGAATCTCGAAAAGAAAAAAAATTTTTTTCGAAGTTTGGAAACTTCCTTAGAATTACTTTTTTTCCATTCTTATTTGAGATAACTTGTTCTCTTTCATTATACTTGTTTGATAGCCTTAGAAAAGCATATTATGCGCAAAGAATCTCGAAAAGAAAAAAATTTTTTTTCGAAGTTTGGAAACTTCGTTAGAATCACTTTTTTTCCGTTCTTATTTAAGATTACTGGTTCTCTTTCATTATACTAGTTTGATAGTCTCAGACAAGCATATTATGCGCAAAGAATCTCGAAAAGAAAAAAATTTTTTTTCGAAGTTTGGAAACTTCGTTAGAATCACTTTTTTTCCGTTCTTATTTGAGATAACTTGTTCTCTTTCATTATACTAGTTTGATAGCCTTAGACAAGCATATTATGCGCAAAGAATCTCGAAAAGAAAAAAATTTTTTTTCAAAGTTTGGAAACTTCGTTAGAATCACTTTTTTTCCGTTCTTATTTAAGATTACTGGTTCTTTTTCATTATACTAGTTTGATAGCCTCAGACAAGCATATTATGCGCAAAGAATCTCGAAAAGAAAAAAAATTTTTTTCGAAGTTTGGAAACTTCCTTAGAATCACTTTTTTTCCATTCTTATTTGAGATAACTTGTGCTCTTTCATTATACTGGTTTGATAGCCTCAGACAAGCATATTATGTGCAAAGAATCTCAAAAAGAAAAAAATTTTATTTCGAAGTTTGGAAACTTCGTTAGAATCACTTTTTTTCCGTTCTTATTTGAGATAACTGGTTCTCTTTGATTATACTAGTTTGATAGCCTCAGAAAAGCATAGGTATGCGCAAAGAATCTCGAAAAGAAAAAAATTTTTTTTCGAAGTTTGGTAACTTGCTTAGAATCACTTTTTTTCCATTCTTATTTGAGATAACTTGTTCTCTTTCATTATACTAGTTTGATAGTCTCAGACAAGCATATTATGCGCAAAGAATCTCGAAAAGAAAAAAATTTTTTTTCGAAGTTTGGAAACTTCGTTAGAATCACTTTTTTTTCCGTTCTTATTTGAGATAACTTGTTCTCTTTCATTATACTAGTTTGATAGCCTTAGACAAGCATATTATGCGCAAAGAATCTCGAAAAGAAAAAAATTTTTTTTCGAAGTTTGGAAACTTCGTTAGAATCACTTTTTTTCCGTTCTTATTTAAGATTACTGGTTCTTTTTCATTATACTAGTTTGATAGCCTCAGACAAGCATATTATGCGCAAAGAATCTCGAATAGAAAAAAAATTTTTTTCGAAGTTTGGAAACTTCCTTAGAATCACTTTTTTTCCATTCTTATTTGAGATAACTTGTTCTCTTTCATTATACTGGTTTGATAGCCTCAGACAAGCATATTATGTGCAAAGAATCTCAAAAAGAAAAAAATTTTATTTCGAAGTTTGGAAACTTCGTTAGAATCACTTTTTTTCCGTTCTTATTTGAGATAACTGGTTCTCTTTGATTATACTAGTTTGATAGCCTCAGAAAAGCATAGGTATGCGCAAAGAATCTCGAAAAGAAAAAAATTTTTTTTCGAAGTTTGGTAACTTGCTTAGAATCACTTTTTTTCCATTCTTATTTGAGATAACTTGTTCTCTTTCATTATACTTGTTTGATAGCCTTAGACAAGCATATTATGCGCAAAGAATCTCGAAAAGAAAAAAATTTTTTTTCGAAGTTTGGAAACTTCGTTAGAATCACTTTTTTTCCGTTCTTATTTAAGATTACTGGTTCTCTTTCATTATACTAGTTTGATAGCCTCAGACAAGCATATTATGCGCAAAGAATCTCGAAAAGAAAAAAATTTTTTTTCGAAGTTTGGAAACTTCGTTAAAATCACTTTTTTTTCCGTTCTTATTTGAGATAACTTGTTCTCTTTCATTATACTAGTTTGATAGCCTCAGAAAAGCATATTATGCGCTAAGAATCTCTAAAAGAAAAAATTTTTTTTTCGAAGTTTGGAAACTTCGTTAGAATCACTTTTTTTCCGTTCTTATTTGAGATAACTGGTTCTCTTTCATTATACTAGTTTGATAGCCTCAGAAAAGCATAGGTATATGCAAAGAATCTCGAAAAGAAAAAAATTTTTTTTCGAAGTTTGGAAACTTCGTTAGAATCACTTTTTTTCCGTTCTTATTTAAGATTACTGGTTCTTTTTCATTATACTAGTTTGATAGCCTCAGACAAGCATATTATGCGCAAAGAATATCGAAAAGAAAAAAATTTTATTTCGAAGTTTGGAAACTTCGTTAGAATCACTTTTTTTCCGTTCTTATTTGAGATAACTGGATCTCTTTCATTATACTAGTTTGATAGCCTCAGAAAAGCATATTATGCGCAAAGAATCTCTAAAAGAAAAAATTTTTTTTTCGAAGTTTGGAAACTTCGTTAGAATCACTTTTTTTCCGTTCTTATTTGTGATAACTGGTTCTCTTTCATTATACTAGTTTGATTGCCTCAGAAAAGCATAGGTATGTGCAAATAATCTCGAAAAGAAAAAAATTTTTTTTCGAAGTTTGGAAACTTCGTTAGAATCACTTTTTTTCCGTTCTTATTTGAGATAACTGGTTCTCTTTCATTATACTAGTTTGATAGCCTCAGACAAGCATATTATGCGCAAAGAATCTCGAAAAGAAAAAATTTTTTTTCGAAGTTTGGAAACTTCCTTAGAATCACTTTTTTTCCATTCTTATTTGAGATAACTTGTTCTCTTTCATTATACTAGTTTGATAGCCTCAGAAAAGCATATTATGCGCAAAGAATCTAGAAAAGAAAAAAATTTTTTTTCGAAGATTGGAAACCTCGTTAGAATCACTTTTTTTCCGTTCTTATTTGAGATAACTGGTTCTCTTTCATTATACTAGTTTGATAGCCTTAGACAAGCATATTATGCGCAAAGAATCTCGAAAAGAAAAAAATTTTTTTTCGAAGTTTGGAAACTTCGTTAGAATCACTTTTTTTCCGTTCTTATTTAAGATTACTGGTTCTTTTTCATTATACTAGTTTGATAGCCTCAGACAAGCATATTATGCGCAAAGAATATCGAAAAGAAAAAAATTTTATTTCGAAGTTTGGAAACTTCGTTAGAATCACTTTTTTTCCGTTCTTATTTGAGATAACTGGTTCTCTTTCATTATACTAGTTTGATAGCCTCAGAAAAGCATATTATGCGCAAAGAATCTCTAAAAGAAAAAATTTTTTTTTCGAAGTTTGGAAACTTCGTTAGAATCACTTTTTTTCCGTTCTTATTTGTGATAACTGGTTCTCTTTCATTATACTAGTTTGATTGCCTCAGAAAAGCATAGGTATGTGCAAATAATCTCGAAAAGAAAAAAAATTTTTTTCGAAGTTTGGAAACTTCGTTAGAATCACTTTTTTTCCGTTCTTATTTGAGATAACTGGTTCTCTTTCATTATACTAGTTTGATAGCCTCAGACAAGCATATTATGCGCAAAGAATCTCGAAAAGAAAAAATTTTTTTTCGAAGTTTGGAAACTTCCTTAGAATCACTTTTTTTCCATTCTTATTTGAGATAACTTGTTCTCTTTCATTATACTAGTTTGATAGCCTCAGAAAAGCATATTATGCGCAAAGAATCTAGAAAAGAAAAAAATTTTTTTTCGAAGATTGGAAACCTCGTTAGAATCACTTTTTTTCCGTTCTTATTTGAGATAACTGGTTGTCTTTCATTATACTAGTTTGATAGCCTTAGACAAGCATATTATGCGCAAAGAATCTCGAAAAGAAAAAAAATTTTTTTCGAAGTTTGGAAACTTCCTTAGAATCACTTTTTTTCCATTCCTATTTGAGATAACTTGTTCTCTTTCATTATACTAGTTTGATAGCCTTAGACAAGCATATTATGCGCAAAGAATCTCGAAAAGAAAAAAATTTTTTTTCGAAGTTTGGAAACTTTGTTAGAATCACTTTTTTCCGTTCTTATTTGAGATAACTGGTTCTCTTTCATTATACTAGTTTGATAGCCTCAGACAAGCATATTATGCGCAAAGAATCTCGAAAAGAAAAAATTTTTTTCGAAGTTTGGAAACTTCCTTAGAATCACTATTTTTCCATTCTTATTTGAGATAACTTGTTCTCTTTCATTATACTTGTTTGATAGCCTTAGACAAGCATATTATGCTCAAAGAATCTCGAAAAGAAAAAAATTTTTTTTCGAAGTTTGGAAACTTCGTTAGAATCACTTTTTTTCCGTTCTTATTTAAGATTACTGGTTCTCTTTCATTATACTAGTTTGATAGCTTCAGACAAGCATATTATGCGCAAAGAATCTCGAAAAGAAAAAAATTTTTTTACGAAATTTGGAAACTTCGTTAGAATCACTTTTTTTCCGTTCTTATTTGAGATAACTTGTTCTCTTTCATTATACTAGTTTGATAGCCTTAGACAAGCATATTATGCGCAAAGAAGCTCGAAAAGAAAAAAAAATTTTTTCGAAGTTTGGAATCTTCGTTAGAATCACTTTTTTTCCGTTCTTATTTAATATTACTGGTTCTTTTTCATTATACTAGTTTGATAGCCTCAGACAAGCATATTATGCGCAAAGAATCTCGAAAAGAAAAAATTTTTTTTCGAAGTTTGGAAACTTCCTTAGAATCACTTTTTTTCCATTCTTATTTGAGATAACTTGTTCTCTTTCATTATACTTGTTTGATAGCCTTAGACAAGAATATTATGCGCAAAGAATCTCGAAAAGAAAAAAATTTTTTTTCGAAGTTTGGAAACTTCGTTAGAATCACTTTTTTTCAGTTCTTATTTGAGATAACTGGTTCTCTTTCATTATACTAGTTTGATAGCCTCAGAAAAGCATATTATGCGCAAAGAATCTAGAAAAGAAAAAAATTTTTTTTCGAAGATTGGAAACCTCGTTAGAATCACTTTTTTTCCGTTCTTATTTGAGATAACTGGTTCTCTTTCATTATACTAGTTTGATAGCCTTAGACAAGCATATTATGCGCAAAGAATCTCGAAAAGAAAAAAAATTTTTTTCGAAGTTTGGAAACTTCCTTAGAATCACTTTTTTTCCATTCCTATTTGAGATAACTTGTTCTCTTTCATTATACTAGTTTGATAGCCTTAGACAAGCATATTATGCGCAAAGAAGCTCGAAAAGAAAAAATTTTTTTCGAAGTTTGGAAACTTCCTTAGAATCACTTTTTTTCCATTCTTATTTGAGATAACTTGTTCTCTTTCATTATACTTGTTTGATAGACTTAGACAAGCATATTATGCGCAAAGAATCTCGAAAAGAAAAAAATTTTTTTTCGAAGTTTGGAAACTTCGTTAGAATCACTTTTTTTCCGTTCTTATTTAAGATTACTGGTTCTCTTTCATTATACTAGTTTGATAGCTTCAGACAAGCATATTATGCGCAAAGAATCTCGAAAAGAAAAAAATTTTTTTTCGAAATTTGGAAACTTCGTTAGAATCACTTTTTTTCCGTTCTTATTTGAGATAACTTGTTCTCTTTCATTATACTAGTTTGATAGCCTTAGACAAGCATATTATGCGCAAAGAATCTCGAAAAGAAAAAAATTTTTTTTCGAAGTTTGGAAACTTCGTTAGAATCACTTTTTTTCCGTTCTTATTTGAGATAACTGGTTCTCTTTCATTATACTAGTTTGATAGCCTCAGAAAAGCATATTATGCGCAAAGAATCTAGAAAAGAAAAAATTTTTTTTCGAAGATTGGAAACCTCGTTAGAATCACTTTTTTTCCGTTCTTATTTGAGATAACTGGTTCTCTTTCATTATACTAGTTTGATAGCCTTAGACAAGCATATTATGCGCAAAGAATCTCGAAAAGAAAAAAAATTTTTTTCGAAGTTTGGAAACTTCCTTAGAATCACTTTTTTTCCATTCCTATTTGAGATAACTTGTTCTCTTTCATTATACTAGTTTGATAGCCTTAGACAAGCATATTATGCGCAAAGAATCTCGAAAAGAAAAAAATTTTTTTTCGAAGTTTGGAAACTTTGTTAGAATCACTTTTTTCCGTTCTTATTTGAGATAACTGGTTCTCTTTCATTATACTAGTTTGATAGCCTCAGACAAGCATATTATGCGCAAAGAATCTCGAAAAGAAAAAATTTTTTTCGAAGTTTGGAAACTTCCTTAGAATCACTTTTTTTCCATTCTTATTTGAGATAACTTGTTCTCTTTCATTATACTTGTTTGATAGCCTTAGACAAGCATATTATGCGCAAAGAATCTCGAAAAGAAAAAAATTTTTTTTCGAAGTTTGGAAACTTCGTTAGAATCACTTTTTTTCCGTTCTTATTTAAGATTACTGGTTCTCTTTCATTATACTAGTTTGATAGCTTCAGACAAGCATATTATGCGCAAAGAATCTCGAAAAGAAAAAAAATTTTTTTCGAAATTTGGAAACTTCGTTAGAATCACTTTTTTTCTGTTCTTATTTGAGATAACTTGTTCTCTTTCATTATACTAGTTTGATAGCCTTAGACAAGCATATTATGCGCAAAGAAGCTCGAAAAGAAAAAAAATTTTTTTCGAAGTTTGGAAACTTCGTTAGAATCACTTTTTTTCCGTTCTTATTTAATATTACTGGTTCTTTTTCATTATACTAGTTTGATAGCCTCAGACAAGCATATTATGCGCAAAGAATCTCGAAAAGAAAAAATTTTTTTTCGAAGTTTGGAAACTTCCTTAGAATCACTTTTTTTCCATTCTTATTTGAGATAACATGTTCTCTTTCATTATACTTGTTTGATAGCCTTAGACAAGCATATTATGCGCAAAGAATCTCGAAAAGAAAAAAATTTTTTTTCGAAGTTTGGAAACTTCGTTAGAATCACTTTTTTTCCGTTCTTATTTAAGATTACTGGTTCTATTTCATTATACTAGTTTGATATCCTGAGACAAGCATATTATGCGCAAAGAATCTCGAAAAGAAAAAAATTTTTTTTCGAAGTTTGGAAACTTCGTTAGAATCACTTTTTTTCCGTTCTTATTTGAGATAACTTGTTCTCTTTCATTATACTAGTTTGATAGCCTTAGACAAGCATATTATGCGCAAAGAATCTCGAAAAGAAAAAAATTTTTTTTCGAAGTTTGGAAACTTCGTTAGAATCACTTTTTTTCCGTTCTTATTTAAGATTACTGGTTCTTTTTCATTATACTAGTTTGATAGCCTCAGACAAGCATATTATGCGCAAAGAATATCGAAAAGAAAAAAATTTTATTTCGAAGTTTGGAAACTTCGTTAGAATCACTTTTTTTCCGTTCTTATTTGAGATAACTGGTTCTCTTTCATTATACTAGTTTGATAGCCTCAGAAAAGCATATTATGCGCAAAGAATCTCTAAAAGAAAAAATTTTTTTTTCGAAGTTTGGAAACTTCGTTAGAATCACTTTTTTTCCGTTCTTATTTGTGATAACTGGTTCTCTTTCATTATACTAGTTTGATTGCCTCAGAAAAGCATAGGTATGTGCAAATAATCTCGAAAAGAAAAAAATTTTTTTTCGAAGTTTGGAAACTTCGTTAGAATCACTTTTTTTCCGTTCTTATTTGAGATAACTGGTTCTCTTTCATTATACTAGTTTGATAGCCTCAGACAAGCATATTATGCGCAAAGAATCTCGAAAAGAAAAAATTTTTTTTCGAAGTTTGGAAACTTCCTTAGAATCACTTTTTTTCCGTTCTTATTTGAGATAACTTGTTCTCTTTCATTATACTAGTTTGATAGCCTCAGAAAAGCATATTATGCGCAAAGAATCTAGAAAAGAAAAAAATTTTTTTTCGAAGATTGGAAACCTCGTTAGAATCACTTTTTTTCCGTTCTTATTTGAGATAACTGGTTCTCTTTCATTATACTAGTTTGATAGCCTCAGAAAAGCATATTATGCGCAAAGAATCTAGAAAAGAAAAAAATTTTTTTTCGAAGATTGGAAACCTCGTTAGAATCACTTTTTTTCCGTTCTTATTTGAGATAACTGATTCTCTTTCATTATACTAGTTTGATAGCTTCAGACAAGCATATTATGCGCAAAGAATCTCGAAAAGAAAAAAATTTTTTTTCGAAGTTTGGAAACTTTGTTAGAATCACTTTTTTCCGTTCTTATTTGAGATAACTGGTTCTCTTTCATTATACTAGTTTGATAGCCTCAGACAAGCATATTATGCGCAAAGAATCTCGAAAAGAAAAAAAATTTGTTTGGAAACTTCGTTAGAATCACTTTTTTTCCGTTCTTATTTGAGATAACTTGTTCTCTTTCATTATACTAGTTTGATAGTCTTAGACAAGCATATTATGCGCAAAGAATTACGAAAAGAACAAAATTTTTTTTCGAAGTTTGGAAACTTCGTTAGAATCACTTTTTTTCCGTTCTTATTTAAGATTACTGGTTCTCTTTCATTATACTGGTTTGATAGCCTCAGACAAGCACATTATGCGCAAAGAATCTCGAAAAGAAAAAAATTTTATTTCGAAGTTTGGAAACTTCGTTAGAATCACTTTTTTTCCGTTCTTATTTGAGATAACTGGTTCTCTTTCATTATACTAGTTTGATAGCCTCAGAAAAGCATATTATGCGCAAAGAATCTCTAAAAGAAAAAAATTTTTTTTCGAAGTTTGGAAACTTCGTTAGAATCACTTTTTTTCCGTTCTTATTTGAGATAACTGGTTCTCTTTCATTATACTAGTTTGATAGCCTCAGAAAAGCATATTATGCGCAAAGAATCTTGAAAAGAAAAAAATTTTTTTTCGAAGTTTGGAAACTTCCTTAGAATCACTTTCTTTCCATTCTTATTTGAGGTAACTTGTTCTCTTTCATTATACTTGTTTGATAGCCTTAGACAAGCATATTATGCATAAAGAATCTCGAAAAGAAAAAAATTTTTTTTCGAAGTTTGGAAACTTCCTTAGAATCACTTTTTTTCCATTCCTATTTGAGATAACTTGTTCTCTTTCATTATACTAGTTTGATAGCCTTAGACAAGCATATTATGCGCAAAGAATCTCGAAAAGAAAAAATTTTTTTTCGAAGTTTGGAAACTTCGTTAGAATCACTTTTTTTCCGTTCTTATTTAAGATAAGTTGTTCTCTTTCATTATACTATTTGATAGCCTTAGACAAGCATATTATGCGCAAAGAATCTCGAAAAGAAAAAAATTTTTTTTCGAAGTTTGGAAACTTCGTTAGAATCACTTTTTTTCCGTTCTTATTTGAGATAACTGGTTCTCTTTCATTATACTAGTTTGATAGCCTCAGAAAAGCATATTATGCGCAAAGAATCTCTAAAAGAAAAAATTTTTTTTTCGAAGTTTGGAAACTTCGTTAGAATCACTTTTTTTCCGTTCTTATTTGAGATAACTGGTTCTCTTTCATTATACTAGTTTGATTGCCTCAGAAAAGCATAGGTATGCGCAAATAATCTCGAAAAGAAAAAATTTTTTTTCGAAGTTTGGAAACTTCGTTAGAATCACTTTTTTTCCGTTCTTATTTGAGATAACTGGTTCTCTTTCATTATACTAGTTTGATAGCCTTAGACAAGCATATTATGCGCAAAGAATCTCGAAAAAAAAAAATTTTTTTTCGAAGTTTGGAAACTTCCTTAGAATCACTTTTTTTCCATTCCTATTTGAGATAACTTGTTCTCTTTCATTATACTAGTTTGATAGCCTTAGACAAGCATATTATGCGCAAAGAATCTCGAAAAGAAAAAAATTTTTTTTCGAAGTTTGGAAACTTCGTTAGAATCACTTTTTTTCCGTTCTTATTTAAGATAACTTGTTCTCTTTCATTATACTATTTGATAGCCTTAGACAAGCATATTATGCGCAAAGAATCTCGAAAAGAAAAAAATTTTTTTTCGAAGTTTGGAAACTTCGTTAGAATCACTTTTTTTCCGTTCTTATTTGAGATAACTGGTTCTCTTTCATTATACTAGTTTGATAGCCTCAGACAAGCATATTATGCGCAAAGAATCTCGAAAAGAAAAAATTTTTTTCGAAGTTTGGAAACTTCCTTAGAATCACTTTTTTTCCATTCTTATTTGAGATAACTTGTTCTCTTTCATTATACTTGTTTGATAGCCTTAGACAAGCATATTATGCGCAAAGAATCTCGAAAAGAAAAAAATTTTTTTTCGAAGTTTGGAAACTTCGTTAGAATCACTTTTTTTCCGTTCTTATTTAAGATTACTGGTTCTCTTTCATTATACTAGTTTGATAGCCTCAGACAAGCATATTATGCGCAAAGAATCTCGAAAAGAAAAAAATTTTTTTTCGAAGTTTGGAAACTTCGTTAGAATCACTTTTTTTCCGTTCTTATTTGAGATAACTTGTTCTCTTTCATTATACTAGTTTGATAGCCTTAGACAAGCATATTATGCGCAAAGAATCTCGAAAAGAAAAAAATTTTTTTTCGAAGTTTGGAAACTTCGTTAGAATCACTTTTTTCGTTCTTATTTGAGATAACTGGTTCTCTTTCATTATACTAGTTTGATAGCCTCAGACAAGCATATTATGAGCAAAGAATCTCGAAAAGAAAAAAATTTTTTTTCGAAGTTTGGTAACTTCCTTAGAATCACTTTTTTTCCATTCTTATTTGAGATAACTTGTTCTCTTTCATTATACTTGTTTGATAGCCTTAGACAAGCATATTATGCGCAAAGAATCTCGAAAAGAAAAAAATTTTTTTTCGAAGTTTGGTAACTTCCTTAGAATCACTTTTTTTCCATTCTTATTTGAGATAACTTGTTCTCTTTCATTATACTTGTTTGATAGCCTTAGACAAGCATATTATGCGAAAAGAATCTCGAAAAGAAAAAAATTTTTTTTCGAAGTTTGGAAACTTCGTTAGAATCACTTTTTTTCCGTTCTTATTTGAGATAACTGGTTCTCTTTCATTATACTAGTTTGATAGCCTCAGACAAGCATATTATGCGCAAAGAATCTTGAAAAGAAAAAAATTTTTTTTCGAAGTTTGGAAACTTCCTAAGAATCACTTTCTTTCCATTCTTATTTGAGGTAACTTGTTCTCTTTCATTATACTTGTTTGATAGCCTTATACAAGCATATTATGCGCAAAGAATCTCGAAAAGAAAAAAATTTTTTTTCGAAGTTTGGAAACTTCGTTAGAATCACTTTTTTTCCGTTCTTTTTTGAAATAACTTGTTCTCTTTCATTATACTTGTTTGATAGCCTTAGACAAGCATATTATGCGCAAAGAATCTCGAAAAGAAAAAAATTTTTTTTCGAAGTTTGGAAACTTCGTTAGAATCACTTTTTTTCCGTTCTTATTTAAGATTACTGGTTCTATTTCATTATACTAGTTTGATATCCTGAGACAAGCATATTATGCGCAAAGAATCTCGAAAAGAAAAAAATTTTTTTTCGAAGTTTGGAAACTTCGTTAGAATCACTTTTTTTCCGTTCTTATTTGAGATAACTTGTTCTCTTTCATTATACTAGTTTGATAGCCTTAGACAAGCATATTATGCGCAAAGAATCTCGAAAAGAAAAAAATTTTTTTTCGAAGTTTGGAAACTTCGTTAGAATCACTTTTTTTCCGTTCTTATTTAAGATTACTGGTTCTTTTTCATTATACTAGTTTGATAGCCTCAGACAAGCATATTATGCGCAAAGAATATCGAAAAGAAAAAAATTTTATTTCGAAGTTTGGAAACTTCGTTAGAATCACTTTTTTTCCGTTCTTATTTGAGATAACTGGTTCTCTTTCATTATACTAGTTTGATAGCCTCAGAAAAGCATATTATGCGCAAAGAATCTCTAAAAGAAAAAATTTTTTTTTCGAAGTTTGGAAACTTCGTTAGAATCACTTTTTTTCCGTTCTTATTTGTGATAACTGGTTCTCTTTCATTATACTAGTTTGATTGCCTCAGAAAAGCATAGGTATGTGCAAATAATCTCGAAAAGAAAAAAATTTTTTTTCGAAGTTTGGAAACTTCGTTAGAATCACTTTTTTTCCGTTCTTATTTGAGATAACTGGTTCTCTTTCATTATACTAGTTTGATAGCCTCAGACAAGCATATTATGCGCAAAGAATCTCGAAAAGAAAAAATTTTTTTTCGAAGTTTGGAAACTTCCTTAGAATCACTTTTTTTCCGTTCTTATTTGAGATAACTTGTTCTCTTTCATTATACTAGTTTGATAGCCTCAGAAAAGCATATTATGCGCAAAGAATCTAGAAAAGAAAAAAATTTTTTTTCGAAGATTGGAAACCTCGTTAGAATCACTTTTTTTCCGTTCTTATTTGAGATAACTGGTTCTCTTTCATTATACTAGTTTGATAGCCTCAGAAAAGCATATTATGCGCAAAGAATCTAGAAAAGAAAAAAATTTTTTTTCGAAGATTGGAAACCTCGTTAGAATCACTTTTTTTCCGTTCTTATTTGAGATAACTGATTCTCTTTCATTATACTAGTTTGATAGCTTCAGACAAGCATATTATGCGCAAAGAATCTCGAAAAGAAAAAAATTTTTTTTCGAAGTTTGGAAACTTTGTTAGAATCACTTTTTTCCGTTCTTATTTGAGATAACTGGTTCTCTTTCATTATACTAGTTTGATAGCCTCAGACAAGCATATTATGCGCAAAGAATCTCGAAAAGAAAAAAAATTTGTTTGGAAACTTCGTTAGAATCACTTTTTTTCCGTTCTTATTTGAGATAACTTGTTCTCTTTCATTATACTAGTTTGATAGTCTTAGACAAGCATATTATGCGCAAAGAATTACGAAAAGAACAAAATTTTTTTTCGAAGTTTGGAAACTTCGTTAGAATCACTTTTTTTCCGTTCTTATTTAAGATTACTGGTTCTCTTTCATTATACTGGTTTGATAGCCTCAGACAAGCACATTATGCGCAAAGAATCTCGAAAAGAAAAAAATTTTATTTCGAAGTTTGGAAACTTCGTTAGAATCACTTTTTTTCCGTTCTTATTTGAGATAACTGGTTCTCTTTCATTATACTAGTTTGATAGCCTCAGAAAAGCATATTATGCGCAAAGAATCTCTAAAAGAAAAAAATTTTTTTTCGAAGTTTGGAAACTTCGTTAGAATCACTTTTTTTCCGTTCTTATTTGAGATAACTGGTTCTCTTTCATTATACTAGTTTGATAGCCTCAGAAAAGCATATTATGCGCAAAGAATCTTGAAAAGAAAAAAATTTTTTTTCGAAGTTTGGAAACTTCCTTAGAATCACTTTCTTTCCATTCTTATTTGAGGTAACTTGTTCTCTTTCATTATACTTGTTTGATAGCCTTAGACAAGCATATTATGCATAAAGAATCTCGAAAAGAAAAAAATTTTTTTTCGAAGTTTGGAAACTTCCTTAGAATCACTTTTTTTCCATTCCTATTTGAGATAACTTGTTCTCTTTCATTATACTAGTTTGATAGCCTTAGACAAGCATATTATGCGCAAAGAATCTCGAAAAGAAAAAATTTTTTTTCGAAGTTTGGAAACTTCGTTAGAATCACTTTTTTTCCGTTCTTATTTGAGATAACTGGTTCTCTTTCATTATACTAGTTTGATAGCCTCAGAAAAGCATATTATGCGCAAAGAATCTCTAAAAGAAAAAATTTTTTTTTCGAAGTTTGGAAACTTCGTTAGAATCACTTTTTTTCCGTTCTTATTTGAGATAACTGGTTCTCTTTCATTATACTAGTTTGATAGCCTTAGACAAGCATATTATGCGCAAAGAATCTCGAAAAGAAAAAAATTTTTTTTCGAAGTTTGGAAACTTCGTTAGAATCACTTTTTTTCCGTTCTTATTTAAGATAACTTGTTCTCTTTCATTATACTATTTGATAGCCTTAGACAAGCATATTATGCGCAAAGAATCTCGAAAAGAAAAAAATTTTTTTTCGAAGTTTGGAAACTTCGTTAGAATCACTTTTTTTCCGTTCTTATTTGAGATAACTGGTTCTCTTTCATTATACTAGTTTGATAGCCTCAGACAAGCATATTATGCGCAAAGAATCTCGAAAAGAAAAAATTTTTTTCGAAGTTTGGAAACTTCCTTAGAATCACTTTTTTTCCATTCTTATTTGAGATAACTTGTTCTCTTTCATTATACTTGTTTGATAGCCTTAGACAAGCATATTATGCGCAAAGAATCTCGAAAAGAAAAAAATTTTTTTTCGAAGTTTGGAAACTTCGTTAGAATCACTTTTTTTCCGTTCTTATTTAAGATTACTGGTTCTCTTTCATTATACTAGTTTGATAGCCTCAGACAAGCATATTATGCGCAAAGAATCTCGAAAAGAAAAAAATTTTTTTTCGAAGTTTGGAAACTTCGTTAGAATCACTTTTTTTCCGTTCTTATTTGAGATAACTTGTTCTCTTTCATTATACTAGTTTGATAGCCTTAGACAAGCATATTATGCGCAAAGAATCTCGAAAAGAAAAAAATTTTTTTTCGAAGTTTGGAAACTTCGTTAGAATCACTTTTTTCGTTCTTATTTGAGATAACTGGTTCTCTTTCATTATACTAGTTTGATAGCCTCAGACAAGCATATTATGAGCAAAGAATCTCGAAAAGAAAAAAATTTTTTTTCGAAGTTTGGTAACTTCCTTAGAATCACTTTTTTTCCATTCTTATTTGAGATAACTTGTTCTCTTTCATTATACTTGTTTGATAGCCTTAGACAAGCATATTATGCGCAAAGAATCTCGAAAAGAAAAAAATTTTTTTTCGAAGTTTGGTAACTTCCTTAGAATCACTTTTTTTCCATTCTTATTTGAGATAACTTGTTCTCTTTCATTATACTTGTTTGATAGCCTTAGACAAGCATATTATGCGAAAAGAATCTCGAAAAGAAAAAAATTTTTTTTCGAAGTTTGGAAACTTCGTTAGAATCACTTTTTTTCCGTTCTTATTTGAGATAACTGGTTCTCTTTCATTATACTAGTTTGATAGCCTCAGACAAGCATATTATGCGCAAAGAATCTTGAAAAGAAAAAAATTTTTTTTCGAAGTTTGGAAACTTCCTAAGAATCACTTTCTTTCCATTCTTATTTGAGGTAACTTGTTCTCTTTCATTATACTTGTTTGATAGCCTTATACAAGCATATTATGCGCAAAGAATCTCGAAAAGAAAAAAATTTTTTTTCGAAGTTTGGAAACTTCGTTAGAATCACTTTTTTTCCGTTCTTTTTTGAAATAACTTGTTCTCTTTCATTATACTAGTTTGATAGCCTTAGACAAGCATATTATGCGCAAAGAATTTCGAAAAGAAAAAAATTTTTTTTCGACGTTTGGAAACTTCGTTAGAATCACTTTTTTTCCGTTCTTATTTAAGATTACTGGTTCTCTTTCATTATACTAGTTTGATAGCCTCAGACAAGAATATTATGCAAAAGAATCTCGAAAAGTAAAAAATTTTATTTCGAAGTTTGGAAACTTCGTTTGAATCACTTTTTTTTCCGTTCTTATTTGAGATAACTGGTTCTCTTTCATTATACTAGTTTGATAGCATCAGAAAAGCATATTATGCGCTAAGAATCTCTAAAAGAAAAAATTTTTTTTTCGAAGTTTGGAAACTTCGTTTGAATCACTTTTTTTCCGTTCTTATTTGAGATAACTGGTTCTCTTTCATTATACTAGTTTGATAGCCTCAGAAAAGCATAGGTATGCGCAAAGAATCTCGAAAAGAAAAAAATTTTTTTTCGAAGTTTGGAAACTTCGTTAGAATCACTTTTTTTCCGTTCTTATTTAAGATTACTGGTTCTTTTTCATTATACTAGTTTGATAGCCTCAGACAAGCATATTATGCGCAAAGAATCTCGAAAAGAAAAAAATTTTATTTCGAAGTTTGGAAACTTCGTTAGAATCACTTTTTTTCCGTTCTTATTTGAGATAACTGGTTCTCTTTCATTATACTAGTTTGATAGCCTCAGAAAAGCATATTATGCGCAAAGAATCTCTAAAAGAAAAAATTTTTTTTTCGAAGTTTGGAAACTTCGTTAGAATCACTTTTTTTCCGTTCTTATTTGTGATAACTGGTTCTCTTTCATTATACTATTTTGATTGCCTCAGAAAAGCATAGGTATGTGCAAATAATCTCGAAAAGAAAAAAATTTTTTTTCGAAGTTTGGAAACTTCGTTAGAATCACTTTTTTTCCGTTCTTATTTGAGATAACTGGTTCTCTTTCATTATACTAATTTGATAGTCTCAGACAAGCATATTATGCGCAAAGAATCTTGAAAAGAAAAAAATTTTTTTTCGAAGTTTGGAAACTTCCTTAGAATCACTTTCTTTCCGTTCTTATTTGACATAACTGGTTCTCTTTCATTATACTAGTTTGATAGCCTTAGACAAGCATATTATGCGCAAAGAATCTCGAAAAGAAAAAAAATTTTTTTCGAAGTTTGGAAACTTCCTTAGAATCACTTTTTTTCCATTCCTATTTGAGATAACTTGTTCTCTTTCATTATACTAGTTTGATAGCCTTAGACAAGCATATTATGCGCAAAGAATCTCGAAAAGAAAAAAATTTTTTTTCGAAGTTTGGAAACTTTGTTAGAATCACTTTTTTCCGTTCTTATTTGAGATAACTTGTTCTCTTTCATTATACTAGTTTGATAGCCTCAGACAAGCATATTATGCGCAAAGAATCTCGAAAAGAAAAAATTTTTTTCGAAGTTTGGAAACTTCCTTAGAATCACTTTTTTTCCATTCTTATTTGAGATAACTTGTTCTCTTTCATTATACTTGTTTGATAGCCTTAGACAAGCATATTATGCGCAAAGAATCTCGAAAAGAAAAAAATTTTTTTTCGAAGTTTGGAAACTTCGTTAGAATCACTTTTTTTCCGTTCTTATTTAAGATTACTGGTTCTCTTTCATTATACTAGTTTGATAGCTTCAGACAAGCATATTATGCGCAAAGAATCTCGAAAAGAAAAAAATTTTTTTTCGAAATTTGGAAACTTCGTTAGAATCACTTTTTTTCTGTTCTTATTTGAGATAACTTGTTCTCTTTCATTATACTAGTTTGATAGCCTTAGACAAGCATATTATGCGCAAAGAATCTCGAAAAGAAAAAAATTTTTTTTCGAAGTTTGGAAACTTTGTTAGAATCACTTTTTTCCGTTCTTATTTGAGATAACTGGTTCTCTTTCATTATACTAGTTTGATAGCCTCAGACAAGCATATTATGCGCAAAGAATCTCGAAAAGAAAAAATTTTTTTCGAAGTTTGGAAACTTCCTTAGAATCACTTTTTTTCCATTCTTATTTGAGATAACTTGTTCTCTTTCATTATACTTGTTTGATAGCCTTAGACAAGCATATTATGCGCAAAGAATCTCGAAAAGAAAAAAATTTTTTTTCGAAGTTTGGAAACTTCGTTAGAATCACTTTTTTTCCGTTCTTATTTAAGATTACTGGTTCTCTTTCATTATACTAGTTTGATAGCTTCAGACAAGCATATTATGCGCAAAGAATCTCGAAAAGAAAAAAATTTTTTTTCGAAATTTGGAAACTTCGTTAGAATCACTTTTTTTCCGTTCTTATTTGAGATAACTTGTTCTCTTTCATTATACTAGTTTGATAGCCTTAGACAAGCATATTATGCGCAAAGAAGCTCGAAAAGAAAAAAAATTTTTTTCGAAGTTTGGAAACTTCGTTAGAATCACTTTTTTTCCGTTCTTATTTAATATTACTGGTTCTTTTTCATTATACTAGTTTGATAGCCTCAGACAAGCATATTATGCGCAAAGAATCTCGAAAAGAAAAAATTTTTTTTCGAAGTTTGGAAACTTCCTTAGAATCACTTTTTTTCCATTCTTATTTGAGATAACTTGTTCTCTTTCATTATACTTGTTTGATAGCCTTAGACAAGAATATTATGCGCAAAGAATCTCGAAAAGAAAAAATTTTTTTTTCGAAGTTTGGAAACTTCGTTAGAATCACTTTTTATTCCGTTCTTATTTGAGATAACTGGTTCTCTTTCATTATACTAGTTTGATAGCCTCAGACAAGCATATTATGCGCAAAGAATCTCGAAAAGAAAAAATTTTTTTTTCGAAGTTTGGAAACTTCGTTAGAATCACTTTTTTTCCGTTCTTATTTGAGATAACTTGTTCTCTTTCATTATACTAGTTTGATAGCCTTAGACAAGCATATTATGCGCAAAGAATCTCGAAAAGAAAAAAATTTTTTTTCGAAGTTTGGAAACTTCGTTAGAATCACTTTTTTTCCGTTCTTATTTGAGATAACTGGTTCTCTTTCATTATACTAGTTTGATAGCCTCAGAAAAGCATATTATGCGCAAAGAATCTAGAAAAGAAAAAAATTTTTTTTCGAAGATTGGAAACCTCGTTAGAATCACTTTTTTTCCGTTCTTATTTGAGATAACTGGTTCTCTTTCATTATACTAGTTTGATAGCCTTAGACAAGCATATTATGCGCAAAGAATCTCGAAAAGAAAAAAAATTTTTTTCGAAGTTTGGAAACTTCCTTAGAATCACTTTTTTTCCATTCCTATTTGAGATAACTTGTTCTCTTTCATTATACTAGTTTGATAGCCTTAGACAAGCATATTATGCGCAAAGAAGCTCGAAAAGAAAAAAAATTTTTTTCGAAGTTTGGAAACTTCGTTAGAATCACTTTTTTTCCGTTCTTATTTAATATTACTGGTTCTTTTTCATTATACTAGTTTGATAGCCTCAGACAAGCATATTATGCGCAAAGAATCTCGAAAAGAAAAAATTTTTTTTCGAAGTTTGGAAACTTCCTTAGAATCACTTTTTTTCCATTCTTATTTGAGATAACTTGTTCTCTTTCATTATACTTGTTTGATAGCCTTAGACAAGCATATTATGCGCAAAGAATCTCGAAAAGAAAAAAATTTTTTTTCGAAGTTTGGAAACTTCGTTAGAATCACTTTTTTTCCGTTCTTATTTAAGATTACTGGTTCTATTTCATAATACTAGTTTCATAGCCTGAGACAAGCATATTATGCGCAAAGAATCTCGAAAAGAAAAAAATTTTTTTTCGAAGTTTGGAAACTTCGTTAGAATCACTTTTTTTCCGTTCTTATTTGAGATAACTTGTTCTCTTTCATTATACTAGTTTGATAGCCTTAGACAAGCATATTATGCGCAAAGAATCTCGAAAAGAAAAAAATTTTTTTTCGAAGTTTGGAAACTTCGTTAGAATCACTTTTTTTCCGTTCTTATTTAAGATTACTGGTTCTTTTTCATTATACTAGTTTGATAGCCTCAGACAAGCATATTATGCGCAAAGAATATCGAAAAGAAAAAAATTTTATTTCGAAGTTTGGAAACTTCGTTAGAATCACTTTTTTTCCGTTCTTATTTGAGATAACTGGTTCTCTTTCATTATACTAGTTTGATAGCCTCAGAAAAGCATATTATGCGCAAAGAATCTCTAAAAGAAAAAATTTTTTTTTCGAAGTTTGGAAACTTCGTTAGAATCACTTTTTTTCCGTTCTTATTTGTGATAACTGGTTCTCTTTCATTATACTAGTTTGATTGCCTCAGAAAAGCATAGGTATGTGCAAATAATCTCGAAAAGAAAAAAATTTTTTTTCGAAGTTTGGAAACTTCGTTAGAATCACTTTTTTTCCGTTCTTATTTGAGATAACTGGTTCTCTTTCATTATACTAGTTTGATAGCCTCAGACAAGCATATTATGCGCAAAGAATCTCGAAAAGAAAAAATTTTTTTTCGAAGTTTGGAAACTTCCTTAGAATCACTTTTTTTCCATTCTTATTTGAGATAACTTGTTCTCTTTCATTATACTAGTTTGATAGCCTCAGACAAGCATATTATGCGCAAAGAATCTCGAAAAGAAAAAATTTTTTTCGAAGTTTGGAAACTTCCTTAGAATTACTTTTTTTCCATTCTTATTTGAGATAACTTGTTCTCTTTCATTATACTTGTTTGATAGCCTTAGAAAAGCATATTATGCGCAAAGAATCTCGAAAAGAAAAAAATTTTTTTTCGAAGTTTGGAAACTTCGTTAGAATCACTTTTTTTCCGTTCTTATTTAAGATTACTGGTTCTCTTTCATTATACTAGTTTGATAGTCTCAGACAAGCATATTATGCGCAAAGAATCTCGAAAAGAAAAAAATTTTTTTTCGAAGTTTGGAAACTTCGTTAGAATCACTTTTTTTCCGTTCTTATTTGAGATAACTTGTTCTCTTTCATTATACTAGTTTGATAGCCTTAGACAAGCATATTATGCGCAAAGAATCTCGAAAAGAAAAAAATTTTTTTTCAAAGTTTGGAAACTTCGTTAGAATCACTTTTTTTCCGTTCTTATTTAAGATTACTGGTTCTTTTTCATTATACTAGTTTGATAGCCTCAGACAAGCATATTATGCGCAAAGAATCTCGAAAAGAAAAAAAATTTTTTTCGAAGTTTGGAAACTTCCTTAGAATTACTTTTTTTCCATTCTTATTTGAGATAACTTGTTCTCTTTCATTATACTTGTTTGATAGCCTTAGAAAAGCATATTATGCGCAAAGAATCTCGAAAAGAAAAAAATTTTTTTTCGAAGTTTGGAAACTTCGTTAGAATCACTTTTTTTCCGTTCTTATTTAAGATTACTGGTTCTCTTTCATTATACTAGTTTGATAGTCTCAGACAAGCATATTATGCGCAAAGAATCTCGAAAAGAAAAAAATTTTTTTTCGAAGTTTGGAAACTTCGTTAGAATCACTTTTTTTCCGTTCTTATTTGAGATAACTTGTTCTCTTTCATTATACTAGTTTGATAGCCTTAGACAAGCATATTATGCGCAAAGAATCTCGAAAAGAAAAAAATTTTTTTTCAAAGTTTGGAAACTTCGTTAGAATCACTTTTTTTCCGTTCTTATTTAAGATTACTGGTTCTTTTTCATTATACTAGTTTGATAGCCTCAGACAAGCATATTATGCGCAAAGAATCTCGAAAAGAAAAAAAATTTTTTTCGAAGTTTGGAAACTTCCTTAGAATCACTTTTTTTCCATTCTTATTTGAGATAACTTGTTCTCTTTCATTATACTGGTTTGATAGCCTCAGACAAGCATATTATGTGCAAAGAATCTCAAAAAGAAAAAAATTTTATTTCGAAGTTTGGAAACTTCGTTAGAATCACTTTTTTTCCGTTCTTATTTGAGATAACTGGTTCTCTTTGATTATACTAGTTTGATAGCCTCAGAAAAGCATAGGTATGCGCAAAGAATCTCGAAAAGAAAAAAATTTTTTTTCGAAGTTTGGTAACTTGCTTAGAATCACTTTTTTTCCATTCTTATTTGAGATAACTTGTTCTCTTTCATTATACTAGTTTGATAGTCTCAGACAAGCATATTATGCGCAAAGAATCTCGAAAAGAAAAAAATTTTTTTTCGAAGTTTGGAAACTTCGTTAGAATCACTTTTTTTTCCGTTCTTATTTGAGATAACTTGTTCTCTTTCATTATACTAGTTTGATAGCCTTAGACAAGCATATTATGCGCAAAGAATCTCGAAAAGAAAAAAATTTTTTTTCGAAGTTTGGAAACTTCGTTAGAATCACTTTTTTTCCGTTCTTATTTAAGATTACTGGTTCTTTTTCATTATACTAGTTTGATAGCCTCAGACAAGCATATTATGCGCAAAGAATCTCGAATAGAAAAAAAATTTTTTTCGAAGTTTGGAAACTTCCTTAGAATCACTTTTTTTCCATTCTTATTTGAGATAACTTGTTCTCTTTCATTATACTGGTTTGATAGCCTCAGACAAGCATATTATGTGCAAAGAATCTCAAAAAGAAAAAAATTTTATTTCGAAGTTTGGAAACTTCGTTAGAATCACTTTTTTTCCGTTCTTATTTGAGATAACTGGTTCTCTTTGATTATACTAGTTTGATAGCCTCAGAAAAGCATAGGTATGCGCAAAGAATCTCGAAAAGAAAAAAATTTTTTTTCGAAGTTTGGTAACTTGCTTAGAATCACTTTTTTTCCATTCTTATTTGAGATAACTTGTTCTCTTTCATTATACTTGTTTGATAGCCTTAGACAAGCATATTATGCGCAAAGAATCTCGAAAAGAAAAAAATTTTTTTTCGAAGTTTGGAAACTTCGTTAGAATCACTTTTTTTCCGTTCTTATTTAAGATTACTGGTTCTCTTTCATTATACTAGTTTGATAGCCTCAGACAAGCATATTATGCGCAAAGAATCTCGAAAAGAAAAAAATTTTTTTTCGAAGTTTGGAAACTTCGTTAAAATCACTTTTTTTTCCGTTCTTATTTGAGATAACTTGTTCTCTTTCATTATACTAGTTTGATAGCCTCAGAAAAGCATATTATGCGCTAAGAATCTCTAAAAGAAAAAATTTTTTTTTCGAAGTTTGGAAACTTCGTTAGAATCACTTTTTTTCCGTTCTTATTTGAGATAACTGGTTCTCTTTCATTATACTAGTTTGATAGCCTCAGAAAAGCATAGGTATATGCAAAGAATCTCGAAAAGAAAAAAATTTTTTTTCGAAGTTTGGAAACTTCGTTAGAATCACTTTTTTTCCGTTCTTATTTAAGATTACTGGTTCTTTTTCATTATACTAGTTTGATAGCCTCAGACAAGCATATTATGCGCAAAGAATATCGAAAAGAAAAAAATTTTATTTCGAAGTTTGGAAACTTCGTTAGAATCACTTTTTTTCCGTTCTTATTTGAGATAACTGGTTCTCTTTCATTATACTAGTTTGATAGCCTCAGAAAAGCATATTATGCGCAAAGAATCTCTAAAAGAAAAAATTTTTTTTTCGAAGTTTGGAAACTTCGTTAGAATCACTTTTTTTCCGTTCTTATTTGTGATAACTGGTTCTCTTTCATTATACTAGTTTGATTGCCTCAGAAAAGCATAGGTATGTGCAAATAATCTCGAAAAGAAAAAAATTTTTTTTCGAAGTTTGGAAACTTCGTTAGAATCACTTTTTTTCCGTTCTTATTTGAGATAACTGGTTCTCTTTCATTATACTAGTTTGATAGCCTCAGACAAGCATATTATGCGCAAAGAATCTCGAAAAGAAAAAATTTTTTTTCGAAGTTTGGAAACTTCCTTAGAATCACTTTTTTTCCGTTCTTATTTGAGATAACTGGTTCTCTTTCATTATACTAGTTTGATAGCCTTAGACAAGCATATTATGCGCAAAGAATCTCGAAAAGAAAAAAATTTTTTTTCGAAGTTTGGAAACTTCGTTAGAATCACTTTTTTTCCGTTCTTATTTAAGATTACTGGTTCTTTTTCATTATACTAGTTTGATAGCCTCAGACAAGCATATTATGCGCAAAGAATATCGAAAAGAAAAAAATTTTATTTCGAAGTTTGGAAACTTCGTTAGAATCACTTTTTTTCCGTTCTTATTTGAGATAACTGGTTCTCTTTCATTATACTAGTTTGATAGCCTCAGAAAAGCATATTATGCGCAAAGAATCTCTAAAAGAAAAAATTTTTTTTTCGAAGTTTGGAAACTTCGTTAGAATCACTTTTTTTCCGTTCTTATTTGTGATAACTGGTTCTCTTTCATTATACTAGTTTGATTGCCTCAGAAAAGCATAGGTATGTGCAAATAATCTCGAAAAGAAAAAAAATTTTTTTCGAAGTTTGGAAACTTCGTTAGAATCACTTTTTTTCCGTTCTTATTTGAGATAACTGGTTCTCTTTCATTATACTAGTTTGATAGCCTCAGACAAGCATATTATGCGCAAAGAATCTCGAAAAGAAAAAATTTTTTTTCGAAGTTTGGAAACTTCCTTAGAATCACTTTTTTTCCATTCTTATTTGAGATAACTTGTTCTCTTTCATTATACTAGTTTGATAGCCTCAGAAAAGCATATTATGCGCAAAGAATCTAGAAAAGAAAAAAATTTTTTTTCGAAGATTGGAAACCTCGTTAGAATCACTTTTTTTCCGTTCTTATTTGAGATAACTGGTTGTCTTTCATTATACTAGTTTGATAGCCTTAGACAAGCATATTATGCGCAAAGAATCTCGAAAAGAAAAAAAATTTTTTTCGAAGTTTGGAAACTTCCTTAGAATCACTTTTTTTCCATTCCTATTTGAGATAACTTGTTCTCTTTCATTATACTAGTTTGATAGCCTTAGACAAGCATATTATGCGCAAAGAATCTCGAAAAGAAAAAAATTTTTTTTCGAAGTTTGGAAACTTTGTTAGAATCACTTTTTTCCGTTCTTATTTGAGATAACTGGTTCTCTTTCATTATACTAGTTTGATAGCCTCAGACAAGCATATTATGCGCAAAGAATCTCGAAAAGAAAAAATTTTTTTCGAAGTTTGGAAACTTCCTTAGAATCACTTTTTTTCCATTCTTATTTGAGATAACTTGTTCTCTTTCATTATACTTGTTTGATAGCCTTAGACAAGCATATTATGCTCAAAGAATCTCGAAAAGAAAAAAATTTTTTTTCGAAGTTTGGAAACTTCGTTAGAATCACTTTTTTTCCGTTCTTATTTAAGATTACTGGTTCTCTTTCATTATACTAGTTTGATAGCTTCAGACAAGCATATTATGCGCAAAGAATCTCGAAAAGAAAAAAATTTTTTTACGAAATTTGGAAACTTCGTTAGAATCACTTTTTTTCCGTTCTTATTTGAGATAACTTGTTCTCTTTCATTATACTAGTTTGATAGCCTTAGACAAGCATATTATGCGCAAAGAAGCTCGAAAAGAAAAAAAAATTTTTTCGAAGTTTGGAATCTTCGTTAGAATCACTTTTTTTCCGTTCTTATTTAATATTACTGGTTCTTTTTCATTATACTAGTTTGATAGCCTCAGACAAGCATATTATGCGCAAAGAATCTCGAAAAGAAAAAATTTTTTTTCGAAGTTTGGAAACTTCCTTAGAATCACTTTTTTTCCATTCTTATTTGAGATAACTTGTTCTCTTTCATTATACTTGTTTGATAGCCTTAGACAAGAATATTATGCGCAAAGAATCTCGAAAAGAAAAAATTTTTTTTTCGAAGTTTGGAAACTTCGTTAGAATCACTTTTTTTCAGTTCTTATTTGAGATAACTGGTTCTCTTTCATTATACTAGTTTGATAGCCTCAGAAAAGCATATTATGCGCAAAGAATCTAGAAAAGAAAAAAATTTTTTTTCGAAGATTGGAAACCTCGTTAGAATCACTTTTTTTCCGTTCTTATTTGAGATAACTGGTTCTCTTTCATTATACTAGTTTGATAGCCTTAGACAAGCATATTATGCGCAAAGAATCTCGAAAAGAAAAAAAATTTTTTTCGAAGTTTGGAAACTTCCTTAGAATCACTTTTTTTCCATTCCTATTTGAGATAACTTGTTCTCTTTCATTATACTAGTTTGATAGCCTTAGACAAGCATATTATGCGCAAAGAAGCTCGAAAAGAAAAAATTTTTTTCGAAGTTTGGAAACTTCCTTAGAATCACTTTTTTTCCATTCTTATTTGAGATAACTTGTTCTCTTTCATTATACTTGTTTGATAGACTTAGACAAGCATATTATGCGCAAAGAATCTCGAAAAGAAAAAAATTTTTTTTCGAAGTTTGGAAACTTCGTTAGAATCACTTTTTTTCCGTTCTTATTTAAGATTACTGGTTCTCTTTCATTATACTAGTTTGATAGCTTCAGACAAGCATATTATGCGCAAAGAATCTCGAAAAGAAAAAAATTTTTTTTCGAAATTTGGAAACTTCGTTAGAATCACTTTTTTTCCGTTCTTATTTGAGATAACTTGTTCTCTTTCATTATACTAGTTTGATAGCCTTAGACAAGCATATTATGCGCAAAGAATCTCGAAAAGAAAAAAATTTTTTTTCGAAGTTTGGAAACTTCGTTAGAATCACTTTTTTTCCGTTCTTATTTGAGATAACTGGTTCTCTTTCATTATACTAGTTTGATAGCCTCAGAAAAGCATATTATGCGCAAAGAATCTAGAAAAGAAAAAATTTTTTTTCGAAGATTGGAAACCTCGTTAGAATCACTTTTTTTCCGTTCTTATTTGAGATAACTGGTTCTCTTTCATTATACTAGTTTGATAGCCTTAGACAAGCATATTATGCGCAAAGAATCTCGAAAAGAAAAAAAATTTTTTTCGAAGTTTGGAAACTTCCTTAGAATCACTTTTTTTCCATTCCTATTTGAGATAACTTGTTCTCTTTCATTATACTAGTTTGATAGCCTTAGACAAGCATATTATGCGCAAAGAATCTCGAAAAGAAAAAAATTTTTTTTCGAAGTTTGGAAACTTTGTTAGAATCACTTTTTTCCGTTCTTATTTGAGATAACTGGTTCTCTTTCATTATACTAGTTTGATAGCCTCAGACAAGCATATTATGCGCAAAGAATCTCGAAAAGAAAAAATTTTTTTCGAAGTTTGGAAACTTCCTTAGAATCACTTTTTTTCCATTCTTATTTGAGATAACTTGTTCTCTTTCATTATACTTGTTTGATAGCCTTAGACAAGCATATTATGCGCAAAGAATCTCGAAAAGAAAAAAATTTTTTTTCGAAGTTTGGAAACTTCGTTAGAATCACTTTTTTTCCGTTCTTATTTAAGATTACTGGTTCTCTTTCATTATACTAGTTTGATAGCTTCAGACAAGCATATTATGCGCAAAGAATCTCGAAAAGAAAAAAAATTTTTTTCGAAATTTGGAAACTTCGTTAGAATCACTTTTTTTCTGTTCTTATTTGAGATAACTTGTTCTCTTTCATTATACTAGTTTGATAGCCTTAGACAAGCATATTATGCGCAAAGAAGCTCGAAAAGAAAAAAAATTTTTTTCGAAGTTTGGAAACTTCGTTAGAATCACTTTTTTTCCGTTCTTATTTAATATTACTGGTTCTTTTTCATTATACTAGTTTGATAGCCTCAGACAAGCATATTATGCGCAAAGAATCTCGAAAAGAAAAAATTTTTTTTCGAAGTTTGGAAACTTCCTTAGAATCACTTTTTTTCCATTCTTATTTGAGATAACTTGTTCTCTTTCATTATACTTGTTTGATAGCCTTAGACAAGCATATTATGCGCAAAGAATCTCGAAAAGAAAAAAATTTTTTTTCGAAGTTTGGAAACTTCGTTAGAATCACTTTTTTTCCGTTCTTATTTAAGATTACTGGTTCTATTTCATTATACTAGTTTGATATCCTGAGACAAGCATATTATGCGCAAAGAATCTCGAAAAGAAAAAAATTTTTTTTCGAAGTTTGGAAACTTCGTTAGAATCACTTTTTTTCCGTTCTTATTTGAGATAACTTGTTCTCTTTCATTATACTAGTTTGATAGCCTTAGACAAGCATATTATGCGCAAAGAATCTCGAAAAGAAAAAAATTTTTTTTCGAAGTTTGGAAACTTCGTTAGAATCACTTTTTTTCCGTTCTTATTTAAGATTACTGGTTCTTTTTCATTATACTAGTTTGATAGCCTCAGACAAGCATATTATGCGCAAAGAATATCGAAAAGAAAAAAATTTTATTTCGAAGTTTGGAAACTTCGTTAGAATCACTTTTTTTCCGTTCTTATTTGAGATAACTGGTTCTCTTTCATTATACTAGTTTGATAGCCTCAGAAAAGCATATTATGCGCAAAGAATCTCTAAAAGAAAAAATTTTTTTTTCGAAGTTTGGAAACTTCGTTAGAATCACTTTTTTTCCGTTCTTATTTGTGATAACTGGTTCTCTTTCATTATACTAGTTTGATTGCCTCAGAAAAGCATAGGTATGTGCAAATAATCTCGAAAAGAAAAAAATTTTTTTTCGAAGTTTGGAAACTTCGTTAGAATCACTTTTTTTCCGTTCTTATTTGAGATAACTGGTTCTCTTTCATTATACTAGTTTGATAGCCTCAGACAAGCATATTATGCGCAAAGAATCTCGAAAAGAAAAAATTTTTTTTCGAAGTTTGGAAACTTCCTTAGAATCACTTTTTTTCCGTTCTTATTTGAGATAACTTGTTCTCTTTCATTATACTAGTTTGATAGCCTCAGAAAAGCATATTATGCGCAAAGAATCTAGAAAAGAAAAAAATTTTTTTTCGAAGATTGGAAACCTCGTTAGAATCACTTTTTTTCCGTTCTTATTTGAGATAACTGGTTCTCTTTCATTATACTAGTTTGATAGCCTCAGAAAAGCATATTATGCGCAAAGAATCTAGAAAAGAAAAAAATTTTTTTTCGAAGATTGGAAACCTCGTTAGAATCACTTTTTTTCCGTTCTTATTTGAGATAACTGATTCTCTTTCATTATACTAGTTTGATAGCTTCAGACAAGCATATTATGCGCAAAGAATCTCGAAAAGAAAAAAATTTTTTTTCGAAGTTTGGAAACTTTGTTAGAATCACTTTTTTCCGTTCTTATTTGAGATAACTGGTTCTCTTTCATTATACTAGTTTGATAGCCTCAGACAAGCATATTATGCGCAAAGAATCTCGAAAAGAAAAAAAATTTGTTTGGAAACTTCGTTAGAATCACTTTTTTTCCGTTCTTATTTGAGATAACTTGTTCTCTTTCATTATACTAGTTTGATAGTCTTAGACAAGCATATTATGCGCAAAGAATTACGAAAAGAACAAAATTTTTTTTCGAAGTTTGGAAACTTCGTTAGAATCACTTTTTTTCCGTTCTTATTTAAGATTACTGGTTCTCTTTCATTATACTGGTTTGATAGCCTCAGACAAGCACATTATGCGCAAAGAATCTCGAAAAGAAAAAAATTTTATTTCGAAGTTTGGAAACTTCGTTAGAATCACTTTTTTTCCGTTCTTATTTGAGATAACTGGTTCTCTTTCATTATACTAGTTTGATAGCCTCAGAAAAGCATATTATGCGCAAAGAATCTCTAAAAGAAAAAAATTTTTTTTCGAAGTTTGGAAACTTCGTTAGAATCACTTTTTTTCCGTTCTTATTTGAGATAACTGGTTCTCTTTCATTATACTAGTTTGATAGCCTCAGAAAAGCATATTATGCGCAAAGAATCTTGAAAAGAAAAAAATTTTTTTTCGAAGTTTGGAAACTTCCTTAGAATCACTTTCTTTCCATTCTTATTTGAGGTAACTTGTTCTCTTTCATTATACTTGTTTGATAGCCTTAGACAAGCATATTATGCATAAAGAATCTCGAAAAGAAAAAAATTTTTTTTCGAAGTTTGGAAACTTCCTTAGAATCACTTTTTTTCCATTCCTATTTGAGATAACTTGTTCTCTTTCATTATACTAGTTTGATAGCCTTAGACAAGCATATTATGCGCAAAGAATCTCGAAAAGAAAAAATTTTTTTTCGAAGTTTGGAAACTTCGTTAGAATCACTTTTTTTCCGTTCTTATTTAAGATAAGTTGTTCTCTTTCATTATACTATTTGATAGCCTTAGACAAGCATATTATGCGCAAAGAATCTCGAAAAGAAAAAAATTTTTTTTCGAAGTTTGGAAACTTCGTTAGAATCACTTTTTTTCCGTTCTTATTTGAGATAACTGGTTCTCTTTCATTATACTAGTTTGATAGCCTCAGAAAAGCATATTATGCGCAAAGAATCTCTAAAAGAAAAAATTTTTTTTTCGAAGTTTGGAAACTTCGTTAGAATCACTTTTTTTCCGTTCTTATTTGAGATAACTGGTTCTCTTTCATTATACTAGTTTGATTGCCTCAGAAAAGCATAGGTATGCGCAAATAATCTCGAAAAGAAAAAATTTTTTTTCGAAGTTTGGAAACTTCGTTAGAATCACTTTTTTTCCGTTCTTATTTGAGATAACTGGTTCTCTTTCATTATACTAGTTTGATAGCCTTAGACAAGCATATTATGCGCAAAGAATCTCGAAAAAAAAAAATTTTTTTTCGAAGTTTGGAAACTTCCTTAGAATCACTTTTTTTCCATTCCTATTTGAGATAACTTGTTCTCTTTCATTATACTAGTTTGATAGCCTTAGACAAGCATATTATGCGCAAAGAATCTCGAAAAGAAAAAAATTTTATTTCGAAGTTTGGAAACTTCGTTAGAATCACTTTTTTTCCGTTCTTATTTAAGATAACTTGTTCTCTTTCATTATACTATTTGATAGCCTTAGACAAGCATATTATGCGCAAAGAATCTCGAAAAGAAAAAAATTTTTTTTCGAAGTTTGGAAACTTCGTTAGAATCACTTTTTTTCCGTTCTTATTTGAGATAACTGGTTCTCTTTCATTATACTAGTTTGATAGCCTCAGACAAGCATATTATGCGCAAAGAATCTCGAAAAGAAAAAATTTTTTTCGAAGTTTGGAAACTTCCTTAGAATCACTTTTTTTCCATTCTTATTTGAGATAACTTGTTCTCTTTCATTATACTTGTTTGATAGCCTTAGACAAGCATATTATGCGCAAAGAATCTCGAAAAGAAAAAAATTTTTTTTCGAAGTTTGGAAACTTCGTTAGAATCACTTTTTTTCCGTTCTTATTTAAGATTACTGGTTCTCTTTCATTATACTAGTTTGATAGCCTCAGACAAGCATATTATGCGCAAAGAATCTCGAAAAGAAAAAATTTTTTTTTCGAAGTTTGGAAACTTCGTTAGAATCACTTTTTTTCCGTTCTTATTTGAGATAACTTGTTCTCTTTCATTATACTAGTTTGATAGCCTTAGACAAGCATATTATGCGCAAAGAATCTCGAAAAGAAAAAAATTTTTTTTCGAAGTTTGGAAACTTCGTTAGAATCACTTTTTTCGTTCTTATTTGAGATAACTGGTTCTCTTTCATTATACTAGTTTGATAGCCTCAGACAAGCATATTATGAGCAAAGAATCTCGAAAAGAAAAAAATTTTTTTTCGAAGTTTGGTAACTTCCTTAGAATCACTTTTTTTCCATTCTTATTTGAGATAACTTGTTCTCTTTCATTATACTTGTTTGATAGCCTTAGACAAGCATATTATGCGCAAAGAATCTCGAAAAGAAAAAAATTTTTTTTCGAAGTTTGGTAACTTCCTTAGAATCACTTTTTTTCCATTCTTATTTGAGATAACTTGTTCTCTTTCATTATACTTGTTTGATAGCCTTAGACAAGCATATTATGCGAAAAGAATCTCGAAAAGAAAAAAATTTTTTTTCGAAGTTTGGAAACTTCGTTAGAATCACTTTTTTTCCGTTCTTATTTGAGATAACTGGTTCTCTTTCATTATACTAGTTTGATAGCCTCAGACAAGCATATTATGCGCAAAGAATCTTGAAAAGAAAAAAATTTTTTTTCGAAGTTTGGAAACTTCCTAAGAATCACTTTCTTTCCATTCTTATTTGAGGTAACTTGTTCTCTTTCATTATACTTGTTTGATAGCCTTATACAAGCATATTATGCGCAAAGAATCTCGAAAAGAAAAAAATTTTTTTTCGAAGTTTGGAAACTTCGTTAGAATCACTTTTTTTCCGTTCTTTTTTGAAATAACTTGTTCTCTTTCATTATACTAGTTTGATAGCCTTAGACAAGCATATTATGCGCAAAGAATTTCGAAAAGAAAAAAATTTTTTTTCGACGTTTGGAAACTTCGTTAGAATCACTTTTTTTCCGTTCTTATTTAAGATTACTGGTTCTCTTTCATTATACTAGTTTGATAGCCTCAGACAAGAATATTATGCAAAAGAATCTCGAAAAGTAAAAAATTTTATTTCGAAGTTTGGAAACTTCGTTTGAATCACTTTTTTTTCCGTTCTTATTTGAGATAACTGGTTCTCTTTCATTATACTAGTTTGATAGCATCAGAAAAGCATATTATGCGCTAAGAATCTCTAAAAGAAAAAATTTTTTTTTCGAAGTTTGGAAACTTCGTTTGAATCACTTTTTTTCCGTTCTTATTTGAGATAACTGGTTCTCTTTCATTATACTAGTTTGATAGCCTCAGAAAAGCATAGGTATGCGCAAAGAATCTCGAAAAGAAAAAAATTTTTTTTCGAAGTTTGGAAACTTCGTTAGAATCACTTTTTTTCCGTTCTTATTTAAGATTACTGGTTCTTTTTCATTATACTAGTTTGATAGCCTCAGACAAGCATATTATGCGCAAAGAATCTCGAAAAGAAAAAAATTTTATTTCGAAGTTTGGAAACTTCGTTAGAATCACTTTTTTTCCGTTCTTATTTGAGATAACTGGTTCTCTTTCATTATACTAGTTTGATAGCCTCAGAAAAGCATATTATGCGCAAAGAATCTCTAAAAGAAAAAATTTTTTTTTCGAAGTTTGGAAACTTCGTTAGAATCACTTTTTTTCCGTTCTTATTTGTGATAACTGGTTCTCTTTCATTATACTAGTTTGATTGCCTCAGAAAAGCATAGGTATGTGCAAATAATCTCGAAAAGAAAAAAATTTTTTTTCGAAGTTTGGAAACTTCGTTAGAATCACTTTTTTTCCGTTCTTATTTGAGATAACTGGTTCTCTTTCATTATACTAATTTGATAGTCTCAGACAAGCATATTATGCGCAAAGAATCTTGAAAAGAAAAAAATTTTTTTTCGAAGTTTGGAAACTTCCTTAGAATCACTTTCTTTCCGTTCTTATTTGACATAACTGGTTCTCTTTCATTATACTAGTTTGATAGCCTTAGACAAGCATATTATGCGCAAAGAATCTCGAAAAGAAAAAAAATTTTTTTCGAAGTTTGGAAACTTCCTTAGAATCACTTTTTTTCCATTCCTATTTGAGATAACTTGTTCTCTTTCATTATACTAGTTTGATAGCCTTAGACAAGCATATTATGCGCAAAGAATCTCGAAAAGAAAAAAATTTTTTTTCGAAGTTTGGAAACTTTGTTAGAATCACTTTTTTCCGTTCTTATTTGAGATAACTGGTTCTCTTTCATTATACTAGTTTGATAGCCTCAGACAAGCATATTATGCGCAAAGAATCTCGAAAAGAAAAAATTTTTTTCGAAGTTTGGAAACTTCCTTAGAATCACTTTTTTTCCATTCTTATTTGAGATAACTTGTTCTCTTTCATTATACTTGTTTGATAGCCTTAGACAAGCATATTATGCGCAAAGAATCTCGAAAAGAAAAAAATTTTTTTTCGAAGTTTGGAAACTTCGTTAGAATCACTTTTTTTCCGTTCTTATTTAAGATTACTGGTTCTCTTTCATTATACTAGTTTGATAGCTTCAGACAAGCATATTATGCGCAAAGAATCTCGAAAAGAAAAAAATTTTTTTTCGAAATTTGGAAACTTCGTTAGAATCACTTTTTTTCTGTTCTTATTTGAGATAACTTGTTCTCTTTCATTATACTAGTTTGATAGCCTTAGACAAGCATATTATGCGCAAAGAAGCTCGAAAAGAAAAAAAATTTTTTTCGAAGTTTGGAAACTTCGTTAGAATCACTTTTTTTCCGTTCTTATTTAATATTACTGGTTCTTTTTCATTATACTAGTTTGATAGCCTCAGACAAGCATATTATGCGCAAAGAATCTCGAAAAGAAAAAATTTTTTTTCGAAGTTTGGAAACTTCCTTAGAATCACTTTTTTTCCATTCTTATTTGAGATAACTTGTTCTCTTTCATTATACTTGTTTGATAGCCTTAGACAAGCATATTATGCGCAAAGAATCTCGAAAAGAAAAAAATTTTTTTTCGAAGTTTGGAAACTTCGTTAGAATCACTTTTTTTCCGTTCTTATTTAAGATTACTGGTTCTATTTCATTATACTAGTTTGATATCCTGAGACAAGCATATTATGCGCAAAGAATCTCGAAAAGAAAAAAATTTTTTTTCGAAGTTTGGAAACTTCGTTAGAATCACTTTTTTTCCGTTCTTATTTGAGATAACTTGTTCTCTTTCATTATACTAGTTTGATAGCCTTAGACAAGCATATTATGCGCAAAGAATCTCGAAAAGAAAAAAATTTTTTTTCGAAGTTTGGAAACTTCGTTAGAATCACTTTTTTTCCGTTCTTATTTAAGATTACTGGTTCTTTTTCATTATACTAGTTTGATAGCCTCAGACAAGCATATTATGCGCAAAGAATATCGAAAAGAAAAAAATTTTATTTCGAAGTTTGGAAACTTGGTTAGAATCACTTTTTTTCCGTTCTTATTTGAGATAACTGGTTCTCTTTCATTATACTAGTTTGATAGCCTCAGAAAAGCATATTATGCGCAAAGAATCTCTAAAAGAAAAAATTTTTTTTTCGAAGTTTGGAAACTTCGTTAGAATCACTTTTTTTCCGTTCTTATTTGTGATAACTGGTTCTCTTTCATTATACTAGTTTGATTGCCTCAGAAAAGCATAGGTATGTGCAAATAATCTCGAAAAGAAAAAAATTTTTTTTCGAAGTTTGGAAACTTCGTTAGAATCACTTTTTTTCCGTTCTTATTTGAGATAACTGGTTCTCTTTCATTATACTAGTTTGATAGCCTCAGACAAGCATATTATGCGCAAATCTCGAAAAGAAAAAATTTTTTTTCGAAGTTTGGAAACTTTGTTAGAATCACTTTTTTCCGTTCTTATTTGAGATAACTGGTTCTCTTTCATTATACTAGTTTGATAGCCTCAGACAAGCATATTATGCGCAAAGAATCTCGAAAAGAAAAAAAATTTGTTTGGAAACTTCGTTAGAATCACTTTTTTTCCGTTCTTATTTGAGATAACTTGTTCTCTTTCATTATACTAGTTTGATAGTCTTAGACAAGCATATTATGCGCAAAGAATTACGAAAAGAACAAAATTTTTTTCGAAGTTTGGAAACTTCGTTAGAATCACTTTTTTTCCGTTCTTATTTAAGATTACTGGTTCTCTTTCATTATACTGGTTTGATAGCCTCAGACAAGCATATTATGCGCAAAGAATCTCGAAAAGAAAAAAATTTTATTTCGAAGTTTGGAAACTTCGTTAGAATCACTTTTTTTCCGTTCTTATTTGAGATAACTGGTTCTCTTTCATTATACTAGTTTGATAGCCTCAGAAAAGCATATTATGCGCAAAGAATCTCTAAAAGAAAAAATTTTTTTTCGAAGTTTGGAAACTTCGTTAGAATCACTTTTTTTCCGTTCTTATTTGAGATAACTGGTTCTCTTTCATTATACTAGTTTGATAGCCTCAGAAAAGCATATTATGCGCAAAGAATCTTGAAAAGAAAAAAATTTTTTTTCGAAGTTTGGAAACTTCCTTAGAATCACTTTCTTTCCATTCTTATTTGAGGTAACTTGTTCTCTTTCATTATACTTGTTTGATAGCCTTAGACAAGCATATTATGCATAAAGAATCTCGAAAAGAAAAAAATTTTTTTTCGAAGTTTGGAAACTTCCTTAGAATCACTTTTTTTCCATTCCTATTTGAGATAACTTGTTCTCTTTCATTATACTAGTTTGATAGCCTTAGACAAGCATATTATGCGCAAAGAATCTCGAAAAGAAAAAAATTTTTTTTCGAAGTTTGGAAACTTCGTTAGAATCACTTTTTTTCCGTTCTTATTTAAGATAAGTTGTTCTCTTTCATTATACTATTTGATAGCCTTAGACAAGCATATTATGCGCAAAGAATCTCGAAAAGAAAAAAATTTTTTTTCGAAGTTTGGAAACTTCGTTAGAATCACTTTTTTTCCGTTCTTATTTGAGATAACTGGTTCTCTTTCATTATACTAGTTTGATAGCCTTAGACAAGCATATTATGCGCAAAGAATCTCGAAAAGAAAAAAATTTTTTTTCGAAGTTTGGAAACTTCGTTAGAATCACTTTTTTCGTTCTTATTTGAGATAACTGGTTCTCTTTCATTATACTAGTTTGATAGCCTCAGACAAGCATATTATGAGCAAAGAATCTCGAAAAGAAAAAAATTTTTTTTCGAAGTTTGGTAACTTCCTTAGAATCACTTTTTTTCCATTCTTATTTGAGATAACTTGTTCTCTTTCATTATACTTGTTTGATAGCCTTAGACAAGCATATTATGCGCAAAGAATCTCGAAAAGAAAAAAATTTTTTTTCGAAGTTTGGTAACTTCCTTAGAATCACTTTTTTTCCATTCTTATTTGAGATAACTTGTTCTCTTTCATTATACTTGTTTGATAGCCTTAGACAAGCATATTATGCGAAAAGAATCTCGAAAAGAAAAAAATTTTTTTTCGAAGTTTGGAAACTTCGTTAGAATCACTTTTTTTCCGTTCTTATTTGAGATAACTGGTTCTCTTTCATTATACTAGTTTGATAGCCTCAGACAAGCATATTATGCGCAAAGAATCTTGAAAAGAAAAAAATTTTTTTTCGAAGTTTGGAAACTTCCTAAGAATCACTTTCTTTCCATTCTTATTTGAGGTAACTTGTTCTCTTTCATTATACTTGTTTGATAGCCTTAGACAAGCATATTATGCGCAAAGAATCTCGAAAAGAAAAAAATTTTTTTTCGAAGTTTGGAAACTTCGTTAGAATCACTTTTTTTCCGTTCTTTTTTGAAATAACTTGTTCTCTTTCATTATACTAGTTTGATAGCCTTAGACAAGCATATTATGCGCAAAGAATTTCGAAAAGAAAAAAATTTTTTTTCGACGTTTGGAAACTTCGTTAGAATCACTTTTTTTCCGTTCTTATTTAAGATTACTGGTTCTCTTTCATTATACTAGTTTGATAGCCTCAGACAAGAATATTATGCAAAAGAATCTCGAAAAGTAAAAAATTTTATTTCGAAGTTTGGAAACTTCGTTTGAATCACTTTTTTTTCCGTTCTTATTTGAGATAACTGGTTCTCTTTCATTATACTAGTTTGATAGCATCAGAAAAGCATATTATGCGCTAAGAATCTCTAAAAGAAAAAATTTTTTTTTCGAAGTTTGGAAACTTCGTTTGAATCACTTTTTTTCCGTTCTTATTTGAGATAACTGGTTCTCTTTCATTATACTAGTTTGATAGCCTCAGAAAAGCATAGGTATGCGCAAAGAATCTCGAAAAGAAAAAAATTTTTTTTCGAAGTTTGGAAACTTCGTTAGAATCACTTTTTTTCCGTTCTTATTTAAGATTACTGGTTCTTTTTCATTATACTAGTTTGATAGCCTCAGACAAGCATATTATGCGCAAAGAATCTCGAAAAGAAAAAAATTTTATTTCGAAGTTTGGAAACTTCGTTAGAATCACTTTTTTTCCGTTCTTATTTGAGATAACTGGTTCTCTTTCATTATACTAGTTTGATAGCCTCAGAAAAGCATATTATGCGCAAAGAATCTCTAAAAGAAAAAATTTTTTTTTCGAAGTTTGGAAACTTCGTTAGAATCACTTTTTTTCCGTTCTTATTTGTGATAACTGGTTCTCTTTCATTATACTAGTTTGATTGCCTCAGAAAAGCATAGGTATGTGCAAATAATCTCGAAAAGAAAAAAATTTTTTTTCGAAGTTTGGAAACTTCGTTAGAATCACTTTTTTTCCGTTCTTATTTGAGATAACTGGTTCTCTTTCATTATACTAGTTTGATAGTCTCAGACAAGCATATTATGCGCAAAGAATCTCGAAAAGAAAAAATTTTTTTTCGAAGTTTGGAAACTTCCTTAGAATCACTTTTTTTCCATTCTTATTTGAGATAACTTGTTCTCTTTCATTATACTTGTTTGATAGCCTTAGACAAGCATATTATGCGCAAAGAATCTCGAAAAGAAAAAAATTTTTTTTCGAAGTTTGGAAACTTCGTTAGAATCACTTTTTTTCCGTTCTTATTTAAGATTACTGGTTCTATTTCATTATACTAGTTTGATATCCTGAGACAAGCATATTATGCGCAAAGAATCTCGAAAAGAAAAAAATTTTTTTTCGAAGTTTGGAAACTTCGTTAGAATCACTTTTTTTCCGTTCTTATTTGAGATAACTTGTTCTCTTTCATTATACTAGTTTGATAGCCTTAGACAAGCATATTATGCGCAAAGAATCTCGAAAAGAAAAAAATTTTTTTTCGAAGTTTGGAAACTTCGTTAGAATCACTTTTTTTCCGTTCTTATTTAAGATTACTGGTTCTTTTTCATTATACTAGTTTGATAGCCTCAGACAAGCATATTATACGCAAAGAATATCGAAAAGAAAAAAATTTTATTTCGAAGTTTGGAAACTTCGTTAGAATCACTTTTTTTCCGTTCTTATTTGAGATAACTGGTTCTCTTTCATTATACTAGTTTGATAGCCTCAGAAAAGCATATTATGCGCAAAGAATCTCTAAAAGAAAAAATTTTTTTTTCGAAGTTTGGAAACTTCGTTAGAATCACTTTTTTTCCGTTCTTATTTGTGATAACTGGTTCTCTTTCATTATACTAGTTTGATTGCCTCAGAAAAGCATAGGTATGTGCAAATAATCTCGAAAAGAAAAAAAATTTTTTTCGAAGTTTGGAAACTTCGTTAGAATCACTTTTTTTCCGTTCTTATTTGAGATAACTGGTTCTCTTTCATTATACTAGTTTGATAGCCTCAGACAAGCATATTATGCGCAAAGAATCTCGAAAAGAAAAAATTTTTTTTCGAAGTTTGGAAACTTCCTTAGAATCACTTTTTTTCCGTTCTTATTTGAGATAACTTGTTCTCTTTCATTATACTAGTTTGATAGCCTCAGAAAAGCATATTATGCGCAAAGAATCTAGAAAAGAAAAAAATTTTTTTTCGAAGATTGGAAACCTCGTTAGAATCACTTTTTTTCCGTTCTTATTTGAGATAACTGGTTCTCTTTCATTATACTAGTTTGATAGCCTCAGAAAAGCATATTATGCGCAAAGAATCTAGAAAAGAAAAAAATTTTTTTTCGAAGATTGGAAACCTCGTTAGAATCACTTTTTTTCCGTTCTTATTTGAGATAACTGGTTCTCTTTCATTATACTAGTTTGATAGCTTCAGACAAGCATATTATGCGCAAAGAATCTCGAAAAGAAAAAAATTTTTTTTCGAAGTTTGGAAACTTTGTTAGAATCACTTTTTTCCGTTCTTATTTGAGATAACTGGTTCTCTTTCATTATACTAGTTTGATAGCCTCAGACAAGCATATTATGCGCAAAGAATCTCGAAAAGAAAAAAAATTTGTTTGGAAACTTCGTTAGAATCACTTTTTTTCCGTTCTTATTTGAGATAACTTGTTCTCTTTCATTATACTAGTTTGATAGTCTTAGACAAGCATATTATGCGCAAAGAATTACGAAAAGAACAAAATTTTTTTTCGAAGTTTGGAAACTTCGTTAGAATCACTTTTTTTCCGTTCTTATTTAAGATTACTGGTTCTCTTTCATTATACTGGTTTGATAGCCTCAGACAAGCATATTATGCGCAAAGAATCTCGAAAAGAAAAAAATTTTATTTCGAAGTTTGGAAACTTCGTTAGAATCACTTTTTTTCCGTTCTTATTTGAGATAACTGGTTCTCTTTCATTATACTAGTTTGATAGCCTCAGAAAAGCATATTATGCGCAAAGAATCTCTAAAAGAAAAAAATTTTTTTTCGAAGTTTGGAAACTTCGTTAGAATAACTTTTTTTCCGTTCTTATTTGAGATAACTGGTTCTCTTTCATTATACTAGTTTGATAGCCTCAGAAAAGCATATTATGCGCAAAGAATCTTGAAAAGAAAAAAATTTTTTTTCGAAGTTTGGAAACTTCCTTAGAATCACTTTCTTTCCATTCTTATTTGAGGTAACTTGTTCTCTTTCATTATACTTGTTTGATAGCCTTAGACAAGCATATTATGCATAAAGAATCTCGAAAAGAAAAAAATTTTTTTTCGAAGTTTGGAAACTTCCTTAGAATCACTTTTTTTCCATTCCTATTTGAGATAACTTGTTCTCTTTCATTATACTAGTTTGATAGCCTTAGACAAGCATATTATGCGCAAAGAATCTCGAAAAGAAAAAAATTTTTTTTCGAAGTTTGGAAACTTCGTTAGAATCACTTTTTTTCCGTTCTTATTTAAGATAAGTTGTTCTCTTTCATTATACTATTTGATAGCCTTAGACAAGCATATTATGCGCAAAGAATCTCGAAAAGAAAAAAATTTTTTTTCGAAGTTTGGAAACTTCGTTAGAATCACTTTTTTTCCGTTCTTATTTGAGATAACTGGTTCTCTTTCATTATACTAGTTTGATAGCCTCAGAAAAGCATATTATGCGCAAAGAATCTCTAAAAGAAAAAATTTTTTTTTCGAAGTTTGGAAACTTCGTTAGAATCACTTTTTTTCCGTTCTTATTTGAGATAACTGGTTCTCTTTCATTATACTAGTTTGATTGCCTCAGAAAAGCATAGGTATGCGCAAATAATCTCGAAAAGAAAAAATTTTTTTTCGAAGTTTGGAAACTTCGTTAGAATCACTTTTTTTCCGTTCTTATTTGAGATAACTGGTTCTCTTTCATTATACTAGTTTGATAGCCTTAGACAAGCATATTATGCGCAAAGAATCTCGAAAAAAAAAAATTTTTTTTCGAAGTTTGGAAACTTCCTTAGAATCACTTTTTTTGCATTCCTATTTGAGATAACTTGTTCTCTTTCATTATGCTAGTTTGATAGCCTTAGACAAGCATATTATGCGCAAAGAATCTCGAAAAGAAAAAAATTTTTTTTCGAAGTTTGGAAACTTCGTTAGAATCACTTTTTTTCCGTTCTTATTTAAGATAACTTGTTCTCTTTCATTATACTATTTGATAGCCTTAGACAAGCATATTATGCGCAAAGAATCTCGAAAAGAAAAAAATTTTTTTTCGAAGTTTGGAAACTTCGTTAGAATCACTTTTTTTCCGTTCTTATTTGAGATAACTGGTTCTCTTTCATTATACTAGTTTGATAGCCTCAGACAAGCATATTATGCGCAAAGAATCTCGAAAAGAAAAAATTTTTTTCGAAGTTTGGAAACTTCCTTAGAATCACTTTTTTTCCATTCTTATTTGAGATAACTTGTTCTCTTTCATTATACTTGTTTGATAGCCTTAGACAAGCATATTATGCGCAAAGAATCTCGAAAAGAAAAAAATTTTTTTTCGAAGTTTGGAAACTTCGTTAGAATCACTTTTTTTCCGTTCTTATTTAAGATTACTGGTTCTCTTTCATTATACTAGTTTGATAGCCTCAGACAAGCATATTATGCGCAAAGAATCTCGAAAAGAAAAAAATTTTTTTTCGAAGTTTGGAAACTTCGTTAGAATCACTTTTTTTCCGTTCTTATTTGAGATAACTTGTTCTCTTTCATTATACTAGTTTGATAGCCTTAGACAAGCATATTATGCGCAAAGAATCTCGAAAAGAAAAAAATTTTTTTTCGAAGTTTGGAAACTTCGTTAGAATCACTTTTTTCCGTTCTTATTTGAGATAACTGGTTCTCTTTCATTATACTAGTTTGTTAGCCTCAGACAAGCATATTATGAGCAAAGAATCTCGAAAAGAAAAAAATTTTTTTTCGAAGTTTGGTAACTTCCTTAGAATCACTTTTTTTCCATTCTTATTTGAGATAACTTGTTCTCTTTCATTATACTTGTTTGATAGCCTTAGACAAGCATATTATGCGCAAAGAATCTCGAAAAGAAAAAAATTTTTTTTCGAAGTTTGGTAACTTCCTTAGAATCACTTTTTTTCCATTCTTATTTGAGATAACTTGTTCTCTTTCATTATACTTGTTTGATAGCCTTAGACAAGCATATTATGCGCAAAGAATCTCGAAAAGAAAAAAATTTTTTTTCGAAGTTTGGAAACTTCGTTAGAATCACTTTTTTTCCGTTCTTATTTGAGATAACTGGTTCTCTTTCATTATACTAGTTTGATAGCCTCAGACAAGCATATTATGCGCAAAGAATCTTGAAAAGAAAAAAATTTTTTTTCGAAGTTTGGAAACTTCCTAAGAATCACTTTCTTTCCATTCTTATTTGAGGTAACTTGTTCTCTTTCATTATACTTGTTTGATAGCCTTAGACAAGCATATTATGCGCAAAGAATCTCGAAAAGAAAAAAATTTTTTTTCGAAGTTTGGAAACTTCGTTAGAATCACTTTTTTTCCGTTCTTTTTTGAAATAACTTGTTCTCTTTCATTATACTAGTTTGATAGCCTTAGACAAGCATATTATGCGCAAAGAATTTCGAAAAGAAAAAAATTTTTTTTCGACGTTTGGAAACTTCGTTAGAATCACTTTTTTTCCGTTCTTATTTAAGATTACTGGTTCTCTTTCATTATACTAGTTTGATAGCCTCAGACAAGAATATTATGCAAAAGAATCTCGAAAAGTAAAAAATTTTATTTCGAAGTTTGGAAACTTCGTTTGAATCACTTTTTTTTCCGTTCTTATTTGAGATAACTGGTTCTCTTTCATTATACTAGTTTGATAGCATCAGAAAAGCATATTATGCGCTAAGAATCTCTAAAAGAAAAAATTTTTTTTTCGAAGTTTGGAAACTTCGTTTGAATCACTTTTTTTCCGTTCTTATTTGAGATAACTGGTTCTCTTTCATTATACTAGTTTGATAGCCTCAGAAAAGCATAGGTATGCGCAAAGAATCTCGAAAAGAAAAAAATTTTTTTTCGAAGTTTGGAAACTTCGTTAGAATCACTTTTTTTCCGTTCTTATTTAAGATTACTGGTTCTTTTTCATTATACTAGTTTGATAGCCTCAGACAAGCATATTATGCGCAAAGAATCTCGAAAAGAAAAAAATTTTATTTCGAAGTTTGGAAACTTCGTTAGAATCACTTTTTTTCCGTTCTTATTTGAGATAACTGGTTCTCTTTCATTATACTAGTTTGATAGCCTCAGAAAAGCATATTATGCGCAAAGAATCTCTAAAAGAAAAAATTTTTTTTTCGAAGTTTGGAAACTTCGTTAGAATCACTTTTTTTCCGTTCTTATTTGTGATAACTGGTTCTCTTTCATTATACTAGTTTGATTGCCTCAGAAAAGCATAGGTATGTGCAAATAATCTCGAAAAGAAAAAAATTTTTTTTCGAAGTTTGGAAACTTCGTTAGAATCACTTTTTTTCCGTTCTTATTTGAGATAACTGGTTCTCTTTCATTATACTAGTTTGATAGTCTCAGACAAGCATATTATGCGCAAAGAATCTTGAAAAGAAAAAAATTTTTTTTCGAAGTTTGGAAACTTCCTTAGAATCACTTTCTTTCCATTCTTATTTGAGGTAACTTGTTCTCTTTCATTATACTTGTTTGATAGCCTCAGACAAGCATATTATGCGCAAAGAATCTCGAAAAGAAAAAAATTTTTTTTCGAAGTTTGGAAACTTCGTTAGAATCACTTTTTTTCCGTTCTTATTTGAGATAACTTGTTCTCTTTCATTATACTAGTTTGATAGCCTTAGACAAGCATATTATGCGCAAAGAATCTCGAAAAGAAAAAAATTTTTTTCGAAGTTTGGAAACTTCGTTAGAATCACTTTTTTTCCGTTCTTATTTGAGATAACTGGTTCTCTTTCATTATACTAGTTTGATAGCCTCAGAAAAGCATATTATGCGCAAAGAATCTAGAAAAGAAAAAAATTTTTTTTCGAAGATTGGAAACCTCGTTAGAATCACTTTTTTTCCGTTCTTATTTGAGATAACTGGTTCTCTTTCATTATACTAGTTTGATAGCCTTAGACAAGCATATTATGCGCAAAGAATCTCGAAAAGAAAAAAATTTTTTTTCGAAGTTTGGAAACTTCCTTAGAATCACTTTTTTTCCATTCCTATTTGAGATAACTTGTTCTCTTTCATTATACTAGTTTGATAGCCTTAGACAAGCATATTATGCGCAAAGAATCTCGAAAAGAAAAAAAATTTTTTTCGAAGTTTGGAAACTTCGTTAGAATCACTTTTTTTCCGTTCTTATTTAAGATAACTTGTTCTCTTTCATTATACTATTTGATAGCCTTAGACAAGCATATTATGCGCAAAGAATCTCGAAAAGAAAAAAATTTTTTTTCGAAGTTTGGAAACTTCGTTAGAATCACTTTTTTTCCGTTCTTATTTGAGATAACTGGTTCTCTTTCATTATACTAGTTTGATAGCCTCAGACAAGCATATTATGCGCAAAGAATCTCGAAAAGAAAAAATTTTTTTCGAAGTTTGGAAACTTCCTTAGAATCACTTTTTTTCCTTTCTTATTTGAGATAACTTGTTCTCTTTCATTATACTTGTTTGATAGCCTTAGACAAGCATATTATGCGCAAAGAATCTCGAAAAGAAAAAAATTTTTTTTCGAAGTTTGGAAACTTCGTTAGAATCACTTTTTTTCCGTTCTTATTTAAGATTACTGGTTCTCTTTCATTATACTAGTTTGATAGCCTCAGACAAGCATATTATGCGCAAAGAATCTCGAAAAGAAAAAAATTTTTTTTCGAAGTTTGGAAACTTCGTTAGAATCACATTTTTTCCGTTCTTATTTGAGATAACTTGTTCTCTTTCATTATACTAGTTTGATAGCCTTAGACAAGCATATTATGCGCAAAGAATCTCGAAAAGAAAAAAATTTTTTTTCGAAGTTTGGAAACTTCGTTAGAATCACTTTTTTCCGTTCTTATTTGAGATAACTGGTTCTCTTTCATTATACTAGTTTAATAGCCTCAGACAAGCATATTATGAGCAAAGAATCTCGAAAAGAAAAAAATTTTTTTTCGAAGTTTGGTAACTTCCTTAGAATCACTTTTTTTCCATTCTTATTTGAGATAACTTGTTCTCTTTCATTATACTTGTTTGATAGCCTTAGACAAGCATATTATGCGCAAAGAATCTCGAAAAGAAAAAAATTTTTTTTCGAAGTTTGGTAACTTCCGTAGAATCACTTTTTTTCCATTCTTATTTGAGATAACTTGTTCTCTTTCATTATACTTGTTTGATAGCCTTAGACAAGCATATTATGCGCAAAGAATCTCGAAAAGAAAAAAAATTTTTTTCGAAGTTTGGAAACTTCGTTAGAATCACTTTTTATTCCGTTCTTATTTGAGATAACTGGTTCTCTTTCATTATACTAGTTTGATACCCTCAGACAAGCATATTATGCGCAAAGAATCTCGAAAAGAAAAAAATTTTTTTTCGAAGTTTGGAAACTTCGTTAGAATCACTTTTTTTCCGTTCTTATTTGAGATAACTGGTTCTCTTTCATTATACTAGTTTGATAGCCTCAGACAAGCATATTATGCGCAAAGAATCTTGAAAAGAAAAAAATTTTTTTTCGAAGTTTGGAAACATCCTAAGAATCACTTTCTTTCCATTCTTATTTGAGGTAACTTGTTCTCTTTCATTATACTTGTTTGATAGCCTTAGACAAGCATATTATGCGCAAAGAATCTCGAAAAGAAAAAAATTTTTTTTCGAAGTTTGGAAACTTCGTTAGAATCACTTTTTTTCCGTTCTTTTTTGAAATAACTTGTTCTCTTTCATTATACTAGTTTGATAGCCTTAGACAAGCATATTATGCGCAAAGAATTTCGAAAAGAAAAAAATTTTTTTTCGACGTTTGGAAACTTCGTTAGAATCACTTTTTTTCCGTTCTTATTTAAGATTACTGGTTCTCTTTCATTATACTAGTTTGATAGCCTCAGACAAGCATATTATGCAAAAGAATCTCGAAAAAAAAAAATTTTATTTCGAAGTTTGGAAACTTCGTTTGAATCACTTTTTTTTCCGTTCTTATTTGAGATAACTGGTTCTCTTTCATTATACTAGTTTGATAGCCTCAAAAAAGCATATTATGCGCTAAGAATCTCTAAAAGAAAAAATTTTTTTTTCGAAGTTTGGAAACTTCGTTTGAATCACTTTTTTTCCGTTCTTATTTGAGATAACTGGTTCTCTTTCATTATACTAGTTTGATAGCCTCAGAAAAGCATAGGTATGCGCAAAGAATCTCGAAAAGAAAAAAATTTTTTTTCGAAGTTTGGAAACTTCGTTAGAATCACTTTTTTTCCGTTCTTATTTAAGATTACTGGTTCTTTTTCATTATACTAGTTTGATAGCCTCAGACAAGCATATTATGCGCAAAGAATCTCGAAAAGAAAAAAATTTTATTTCGAAGTTTGGAAACTTCGTTAGAATCACTTTTTTTCCGTTCTTATTTGAGATAACTGGTTCTCTTTCATTATACTAGTTTGATAGCCTCAGAAAAGCATATTATGCGCAAAGAATCTCTAAAAGAAAAAATTTTTTTTTCGAAGTTTGGAAACTTCGTTAGAATCACTTTTTTTCCGTTCTTATTTGTGATAACTGGTTCTCTTTCATTATACTAGTTTGATTGCCTCAGAAAAGCATAGGTATGTGCAAATAATCTCGAAAAGAAAAAAATTTTTTTCGAAGTTTGGAAACTTCGTTAGAATCACTTTTTTTCCGTTCTTATTTGAGATAACTGGTTCTCTTTCATTATACTAGTTTGATAGTCTCAGACAAGCATATTATGCGCAAAGAATCTTGAAAAGAAAAAAATTTTTTTTCGAAGTTTGGAAACTTCCTTAGAATCACTTTCTTTCCATTCTTATTTGAGGTAACTTGTTCTCTTTCATTATACTTGTTTGATAGCCTCAGACAAGCATATTATGCGCAAAGAATCTCGAAAAGAAAAAAATTTTTTTTCGAAGTTTGGAAACTTCGTTAGAATCACTTTTTTTCCGTTCTTATTTGAGATAACTTGTTCTCTTTCATTATACTAGTTTGATAGCCTTAGACAAGCATATTATGCGCAAAGAATCTCGAAAAGAAAAAAATTTATTTTCGAAGTTTGGAAACTTCGTTAGAATCACTTTTTTTCCGTTCTTATTTGAGATAACTGGTTCTCTTTCATTATACTAGTTTGATAGCCTCAGAAAAGCATATTATGCGCAAAGAATCTCTAAAAGAAAAAATTTTTTTTTCGAAGTTTGGAAACTTCCTTAGAATCACTTTTTTTCCATTCCTATTTGAGATAACTTGTTCTCTTTCATTATACTTGTTTGATAGCCTTAGACAAGCATATTATGCGCAAAGAATCTCGAAAAGAAAAAATTTTTTTTTCGAAGTTTGGAAACTTCGTTAGAATCACTTTTTTTCCGTTCTTATTTAAGATTACTGGTTCTCTTTCATTATACTAGTTTGATAGCCTCAGACAAGCATATTATGCGCAAAGAATCTCGAAAAGAAAAAAATTTTTTTTCGAAGTTTGGAAACTTCGTTAGAATCACTTTTTTTCCGTTCTTATTTGAGATAACTGGTTCTCTTTCATTATACTAGTTTGATAGCCTCAGAAAAGCATATTATGCGCAAAGAATCTAGAAAAGAAAAAAATTTTTTTTCGAAGATTGGAAACCTCGTTAGAATCACTTTTTTTCCGTTCTTATTTGAGATAACTGGTTCTCTTTCATTATACTAGTTTGATAGCCTTAGACAAGCATATTATGCGCAAAGAATCTCGAAAAGAAAAAAATTTTTTTTCGAAGTTTGGAAACTTCCTTAGAATCACTTTTTTTCCATTCCTATTTGAGATAACTTGTTCTCTTTCATTATACTAGTTTGATAGCCTTAGACAAGCATATTATGCGCAAAGAATCTCGAAAAGAAAAAAAATTTTTTTCGAAGTTTGGAAACTTCGTTAGAATCACTTTTTTTCCGTTCTTATTTAAGATAACTTGTTCTCTTTCATTATACTATTTGATAGCCTTAGACAAGCATATTATGCGCAAAGAATCTCGAAAAGAAAAAAATTTTTTTTCGAAGTTTGGAAACTTCGTTAGAATCACTTTTTTTCCGTTCTTATTTGAGATAACTGGTTCTCTTTCATTATACTAGTTTGATAGCCTCAGACAAGCATATTATGCGCAAAGAATCTCGAAAAGAAAAAATTTTTTTCGAAGTTTGGAAACTTCCTTAGAATCACTTTTTTTCCATTCTTATTTGAGATAACTTGTTCTCTTTCATTATACTTGTTTGATAGCCTTAGACAAGCATATTATGCGCAAAGAATCTCGAAAAGAAAAAAATTTTTTTTCGAAGTTTGGAAACTTCGTTAGAATCACTTTTTTTCCGTTCTTATTTAAGATTACTGGTTCTCTTTCATTATACTAGTTTGATAGCCTCAGACAAGCATATTATGCGCAAAGAATCTCGAAAAGAAAAAAATTTTTTTTCGAAGTTTGGAAACTTCGTTAGAATCACTTTTTTTCCGTTCTTATTTGAGATAACTTGTTCTCTTTCATTATACTAGTTTGATAGCCTTAGACAAGCATATTATGCGCAAAGAATCTCGAAAAGAAAAAAATTTTTTTTCGAAGTTTGGAAACTTCGTTAGAATCACTTTTTTCCGTTCTTATTTGAGATAACTGGTTCTCTTTCATTATACTAGTTTGATAGCCTCAGACAAGCATATTATGAGCAAAGAATCTCGAAAAGAAAAAAATTTTTTTTCGAAGTTTGGTAACTTCCTTAGAATCACTTTTTTTCCATTCTTATTTGAGATAACTTGTTCTCTTTCATTATACTTGTTTGATAGCCTTAGACAAGCATATTATGCGCAAAGAATCTCGAAAAGAAAAAAATTTTTTTTCGAAGTTTGGTAACTTCCTTAGAATCACTTTTTTTCCATTCTTATTTGAGATAACTTGTTCTCTTTCATTATACTTGTTTGATAGCCTTAGACAAGCATATTATGCGCAAAGAATCTCGAAAAGAAAAAAATTTTTTTTCGAAGTTTGGAAACTTCGTTAGAATCACTTTTTATTCCGTTCTTATTTGAGATAACTGGTTCTCTTTCATTATACTAGTTTGATAGCCTCAGACAAGCATATTATGCGCAAAGAATCTCGAAAAGAAAAAAATTTTTTTTCGAAGTTTGGAAACTTCGTTAGAATCACTTTTTTTCCGTTCTTATTTGAGATAACTGGTTCTCTTTCATTATACTAGTTTGATAGCCTCAGACAAGCATATTATGCGCAAAGAATCTTGAAAAGAAAAAAATTTTTTTTCGAAGTTTGGAAACTTCCTAAGAATCACTTTCTTTCCATTCTTATTTGAGGTAACTTGTTCTCTTTCATTATACTTGTTTGATAGCCTTAGACAAGCATATTATGCGCAAAGAATCTCGAAAAGAAAAAAATTTTTTTTCGAAGTTTGGAAACTTCGTTAGAATCACTTTTTTTCCGTTCTTTTTTGAAATAACTTGTTCTCTTTCATTATACTAGTTTGATAGCCTTAGACAAGCATATTATGCGCAAAGAATTTCGAAAAGAAAAAAATTTTTTTTCGACGTTTGGAAACTTCGTTAGAATCACTTTTTTTCCGTTCTTATTTAAGATTACTGGTTCTCTTTCATTATACTAGTTTGATAGCCTCAGACAAGCATATTATGCAAAAGAATCTCGAAAAAAAAAAATTTTATTTCGAAGTTTGGAAACTTCGTTTGAATCACTTTTTTTTCCGTTCTTATTTGAGATAACTGGTTCTCTTTCATTATACTAGTTTGATAGCCTCAGAAAAGCATATTATGCGCTAAGAATCTCTAAAAGAAAAAATTTTTTTTTCGAAGTTTGGAAACTTCGTTTGAATCACTTTTTTTCCGTTCTTATTTGAGATAACTGGTTCTCTTTCATTATACTAGTTTGATAGCCTCAGAAAAGCATAGGTATGCGCAAAGAATCTCGAAAAGAAAAAAATTTTTTTTCGAAGTTTGGAAACTTCGTTAGAATCACTTTTTTTCCGTTCTTATTTAAGATTACTGGTTCTTTTTCATTATACTAGTTTGATAGCCTCAGACAAGCATATTATGCGCAAAGAATCTCGAAAAGAAAAAAATTTTATTTCGAAGTTTGGAAACTTCGTTAGAATCACTTTTTTTCCGTTCTTATTTGAGATAACTGGTTCTCTTTCATTATACTAGTTTGATAGCCTCAGAAAAGCATATTATGCGCAAAGAATCTCTAAAAGAAAAAATTTTTTTTTCGAAGTTTGGAAACTTCGTTAGAATCACTTTTTTTCCGTTCTTATTTGTGATAACTGGTTCTCTTTCATTATACTAGTTTGATTGCCTCAGAAAAGCATAGGTATGTGCAAATAATCTCGAAAAGAAAAAAATTTTTTTCGAAGTTTGGAAACTTCGTTAGAATCACTTTTTTTCCGTTCTTATTTGAGATAACTGGTTCTCTTTCATTATACTAGTTTGATAGTCTCAGACAAGCATATTATGCGCAAAGAATCTTGAAAAGAAAAAAATTTTTTTTCGAAGTTTGGAAACTTCCTTAGAATCACTTTCTTTCCATTCTTATTTGAGGTAACTTGTTCTCTTTCATTATACTTGTTTGATAGCCTCAGACAAGCATATTATGCGCAAAGAATCTCGAAAAGAAAAAAATTTTTTTTCGAAGTTTGGAAACTTCGTTAGAATCACTTTTTTTCCGTTCTTATTTGAGATAACTTGTTCTCTTTCATTATACTAGTTTGATAGCCTTAGACAAGCATATTATGCGCAAAGAATCTCGAAAAGAAAAAAATTTTTTTTCGAAGTTTGGAAACTTCGTTAGAATCACTTATTTTCCGTTCTTATTTGAGATAACTGGTTCTCTTTCATTATACTAGTTTGATAGCCTCAGAAAAGCATATTATGCGCAAAGAATCTAGAAAAGAAAAAAATTTTTTTTCGAAGATTGGAAACCTCGTTAGAATCACTTTTTTTCCGTTCTTATTTGAGATAACTGGTTCTCTTTCATTATACTAGTTTGATAGCCTCAGAAAAGCATAGGTATGCGCAAAGAATCTCGAAAAGAAAAAAATTTTTTTTCGAAGTTTGGAAACTTCGTTAGAATCACTTTTTTTCCGTTCTTATTTAGGATTACTGGTTCTTTTTCATTATACTAGTTTGATAGCCTCAGACAAGCATATTATGCGCAAAGAATCTCGAAAAGAAAAAAATTTTATTTCGAAGTTTGGAAACTTCGTTAGAATCACTTTTTTTCCGTTCTTATTTGAGATAACTGGTTCTCTTTCATTATACTAGTTTGATAGCCTCAGAAAAGCATATTATGCGCAAAGAATCTCTAAAAGAAAAAATTTTTTTTTCGAAGTTTGGAAACTTCGTTAGAATCACTTTTTTTCCGTTCTTATTTGTGATAACTGGTTCTCTTTCATTATACTAGTTTGATTGCCTCAGAAAAGCATAGGTATGTGCAAATAATCTCGAAAAGAAAAAAATTTTTTTCGAAGTTTGGAAACTTCGTTAGAATCACTTTTTTTCCGTTCTTATTTGAGATAACTGGTTCTCTTTCATTATACTAGTTTGATAGTCTCAGACAAGCATATTATGCGCAAAGAATCTTGAAAAGAAAAAAATTTTTTTTCGAAGTTTGGAAACTTCCTTAGAATCACTTTCTTTCCATTCTTATTTGAGGTAACTTGTTCTCTTTCATTATACTTGTTTGATAGCCTCAGACAAGCATATTATGCGCAAAGAATCTCGAAAAGAAAAAAATTTTTTTTCGAAGTTTGGAAACTTCGTTAGAATCACTTTTTTTCCGTTCTTATTTGAGATAACTTGTTCTCTTTCATTATACTAGTTTGATAGCCTTAGACAAGCATATTATGCGCAAAGAATCTCGAAAAGAAAAAAATTTTTTTTCGAAGTTTGGAAACTTCGTTAGAATCACTTTTTTTCCGTTCTTATTTGAGATAACTGGTTCTCTTTCATTATACTAGTTTGATAGCCTCAGACAAGCATATTATGCGCAAAGAATCTCGAAAAGAAAAAATTTTTTTCGAAGTTTGGAAACTTCCTTAGAATCACTTTTTTTCCATTCTTATTTGAGATAACTTGTTCTCTTTCATTATACTTGTTTGATAGCCTTAGACAAGCATATTATGCGCAAAGAATCTCGAAAAGAAAAAAATTTTTTTTCGAAGTTTGGAAACTTCGTTAGAATCACTTTTTTTCCGTTCTTATTTAAGATTACTGGTTCTCTTTCATTATACTAGTTTGATAGCCTCAGACAAGCATATTATGCGCAAAGAATCTCGAAAAGAAAAAAATTTTTTTTCGAAGTTTGGAAACTTCGTTAGAATCACTTTTTTTCCGTTCTTATTTGAGATAACTTGTTCTCTTTCATTATACTAGTTTGATAGCCTTAGACAAGCATATTATGCGCAAAGAATCTCGAAAAGAAAAAAATTTTTTTTCGAAGTTTGGAAACTTCGTTAGAATCACTTTTTTCCGTTCTTATTTGAGATAACTGGTTCTCTTTCATTATACTAGTTTGATAGCCTCAGACAAGCATATTATGAGCAAAGAATCTCGAAAAGAAAAAAATTTTTTTTCGAAGTTTGGTAACTTCCTTAGAATCACTTTTTTTCCATTCTTATTTGAGATAACTTGTTCTCTTTCATTATACTTGTTTGATAGCCTTAGACAAGCATATTATGCGCAAAGAATCTCGAAAAGAAAAAAATTTTTTTTCGAAGTTTGGTAACTTCCTTAGAATCACTTTTTTTCCATTCTTATTTGAGATAACTTGTTCTCTTTCATTATACTTGTTTGATAGCCTTAGACAAGCATATTATGCGCAAAGAATCTCGAAAAGAAAAAAATTTTTTTTCGAAGTTTGGAAACTTCGTTAGAATCACTTTTTATTCCGTTCTTATTTGAGATAACTGGTTCTCTTTCATTATACTAGTTTGATAGCCTCAGACAAGCATATTATGCGCAAAGAATCTCGAAAAGAAAAAAATTTTTTTTCGAAGTTTGGAAACTTCGTTAGAATCACTTTTTTTCCGTTCTTATTTGAGATAACTGGTTCTCTTTCATTATACTAGTTTGATAGCCTCAGACAAGCATATTATGCGCAAAGAATCTTGAAAAGAAAAAAATTTTTTTTCGAAGTTTGGAAACTTCCTAAGAATCACTTTCTTTCCATTCTTATTTGAGGTAACTTGTTCTCTTTCATTATACTTGTTTGATAGCCTTAGACAAGCATATTATGCGCAAAGAATCTCGAAAAGAAAAAAATTTTTTTTCGAAGTTTGGAAACTTCGTTAGAATCACTTTTTTTCCGTTCTTTTTTGAAATAACTTGTTCTCTTTCATTATACTAGTTTGATAGCCTTAGACAAGCATATTATGCGCAAAGAATTTCGAAAAGAAAAAAATTTTTTTTCGACGTTTGGAAACTTCGTTAGAATCACTTTTTTTCCGTTCTTATTTAAGATTACTGGTTCTCTTTCATTATACTAGTTTGATAGCCTCAGACAAGCATATTATGCAAAAGAATCTCGAAAAAAAAAAATTTTATTTCGAAGTTTGGAAACTTCGTTTGAATCACTTTTTTTTCCGTTCTTATTTGAGATAACTGGTTCTCTTTCATTATACTAGTTTGATAGCCTCAGAAAAGCATATTATGCGCTAAGAATCTCTAAAAGAAAAAATTTTTTTTTCGAAGTTTGGAAACTTCGTTTGAATCACTTTTTTTCCGTTCTTATTTGAGATAACTGGTTCTCTTTCATTATACTAGTTTGATAGCCTCAGAAAAGCATAGGTATGCGCAAAGAATCTCGAAAAGAAAAAAATTTTTTTTCGAAGTTTGGAAACTTCGTTAGAATCACTTTTTTTCCGTTCTTATTTAAGATTACTGGTTCTTTTTCATTATACTAGTTTGATAGCCTCAGACAAGCATATTATGCGCAAAGAATCTCGAAAAGAAAAAAATTTTATTTCGAAGTTTGGAAACTTCGTTAGAATCACTTTTTTTCCGTTCTTATTTGAGATAACTGGTTCTCTTTCATTATACTAGTTTGATAGCCTCAGAAAAGCATATTATGCGCAAAGAATCTCTAAAAGAAAAAATTTTTTTTTCGAAGTTTGGAAACTTCGTTAGAATCACTTTTTTTCCGTTCTTATTTGTGATAACTGGTTCTCTTTCATTATACTAGTTTGATTGCCTCAGAAAAGCATAGGTATGTGCAAATAATCTCGAAAAGAAAAAAATTTTTTTCGAAGTTTGGAAACTTCGTTAGAATCACTTTTTTTCCGTTCTTATTTGAGATAACTGGTTCTCTTTCATTATACTAGTTTGATAGTCTCAGACAAGCATATTATGCGCAAAGAATCTTGAAAAGAAAAAAATTTTTTTTCGAAGTTTGGAAACTTCCTTAGAATCACTTTCTTTCCATTCTTATTTGAGGTAACTTGTTCTCTTTCATTATACTTGTTTGATAGCCTCAGACAAGCATATTATGCGCAAAGAATCTCGAAAAGAAAAAAATTTTTTTTCGAAGTTTGGAAACTTCGTTAGAATCACTTTTTTTCCGTTCTTATTTGAGATAACTTGTTCTCTTTCATTATACTAGTTTGATAGCCTTAGACAAGCATATTATGCGCAAAGAATCTCGAAAAGAAAAAAATTTTTTTTCGAAGTTTGGAAACTTCGTTAGAATCACTTATTTTCCGTTCTTATTTGAGATAACTGGTTCTCTTTCATTATACTAGTTTGATAGCCTCAGAAAAGCATATTATGCGCAAAGAATCTAGAAAAGAAAAAAATTTTTTTTCGAAGATTGGAAACCTCGTTAGAATCACTTTTTTTCCGTTCTTATTTGAGATAACTGGTTCTCTTTCATTATACTAGTTTGATAGCCTCAGAAAAGCATAGGTATGCGCAAAGAATCTCGAAAAGAAAAAAATTTTTTTTCGAAGTTTGGAAACTTCGTTAGAATCACTTTTTTTCCGTTCTTATTTAGGATTACTGGTTCTTTTTCATTATACTAGTTTGATAGCCTCAGACAAGCATATTATGCGCAAAGAATCTCGAAAAGAAAAAAATTTTATTTCGAAGTTTGGAAACTTCGTTAGAATCACTTTTTTTCCGTTCTTATTTGAGATAACTGGTTCTCTTTCATTATACTAGTTTGATAGCCTCAGACAAGCATATTATGCGCAAAGAATCTCGAAAAGAAAAAATTTTTTTCGAAGTTTGGAAACTTCCTTAGAATCACTTTTTTTCCATTCTTATTTGAGATAACTTGTTCTCTTTCATTATACTTGTTTGATAGCCTTAGACAAGCATATTATGCGCAAAGAATCTCGAAAAGAAAAAAATTTTTTTTCGAAGTTTGGAAACTTCGTTAGAATCACTTTTTTTCCGTTCTTATTTAAGATTACTGGTTCTCTTTCATTATACTAGTTTGATAGCCTCAGACAAGCATATTATGCGCAAAGAATCTCGAAAAGAAAAAAATTTTTTTTCGAAGTTTGGAAACTTCGTTAGAATCACTTTTTTTCCGTTCTTATTTGAGATAACTTGTTCTCTTTCATTATACTAGTTTGATAGCCTTAGACAAGCATATTATGCGCAAAGAATCTCGAAAAGAAAAAAATTTTTTTTCGAAGTTTGGAAACTTCGTTAGAATCACTTTTTTCCGTTCTTATTTGAGATAACTGGTTCTCTTTCATTATACTAGTTTGATAGCCTCAGACAAGCATATTATGAGCAAAGAATCTCGAAAAGAAAAAAATTTTTTTTCGAAGTTTGGTAACTTCCTTAGAATCACTTTTTTTCCATTCTTATTTGAGATAACTTGTTCTCTTTCATTATACTTGTTTGATAGCCTTAGACAAGCATATTATGCGCAAAGAATCTCGAAAAGAAAAAAATTTTTTTTCGAAGTTTGGTAACTTCCTTAGAATCACTTTTTTTCCATTCTTATTTGAGATAACTTGTTCTCTTTCATTATACTTGTTTGATAGCCTTAGACAAGCATATTATGCGCAAAGAATCTCGAAAAGAAAAAAATTTTTTTTCGAAGTTTGGAAACTTCGTTAGAATCACTTTTTATTCCGTTCTTATTTGAGATAACTGGTTCTCTTTCATTATACTAGTTTGATAGCCTCAGACAAGCATATTATGCGCAAAGAATCTCGAAAAGAAAAAAATTTTTTTTCGAAGTTTGGAAACTTCGTTAGAATCACTTTTTTTCCGTTCTTATTTGAGATAACTGGTTCTCTTTCATTATACTAGTTTGATAGCCTCAGACAAGCATATTATGCGCAAAGAATCTTGAAAAGAAAAAAATTTTTTTTCGAAGTTTGGAAACTTCCTAAGAATCACTTTCTTTCCATTCTTATTTGAGGTAACTTGTTCTCTTTCATTATACTTGTTTGATAGCCTTAGACAAGCATATTATGCGCAAAGAATCTCGAAAAGAAAAAAATTTTTTTTCGAAGTTTGGAAACTTCGTTAGAATCACTTTTTTTCCGTTCTTTTTTGAAATAACTTGTTCTCTTTCATTATACTAGTTTGATAGCCTTAGACAAGCATATTATGCGCAAAGAATTTCGAAAAGAAAAAAATTTTTTTTCGACGTTTGGAAACTTCGTTAGAATCACTTTTTTTCCGTTCTTATTTAAGATTACTGGTTCTCTTTCATTATACTAGTTTGATAGCCTCAGACAAGCATATTATGCAAAAGAATCTCGAAAAAAAAAAATTTTATTTCGAAGTTTGGAAACTTCGTTTGAATCACTTTTTTTTCCGTTCTTATTTGAGATAACTGGTTCTCTTTCATTATACTAGTTTGATAGCCTCAGAAAAGCATATTATGCGCTAAGAATCTCTAAAAGAAAAAATTTTTTTTTCGAAGTTTGGAAACTTCGTTTGAATCACTTTTTTTCCGTTCTTATTTGAGATAACTGGTTCTCTTTCATTATACTAGTTTGATAGCCTCAGAAAAGCATAGGTATGCGCAAAGAATCTCGAAAAGAAAAAAATTTTTTTTCGAAGTTTGGAAACTTCGTTAGAATCACTTTTTTTCCGTTCTTATTTAAGATTACTGGTTCTTTTTCATTATACTAGTTTGATAGCCTCAGACAAGCATATTATGCGCAAAGAATCTCGAAAAGAAAAAAATTTTATTTCGAAGTTTGGAAACTTCGTTAGAATCACTTTTTTTCCGTTCTTATTTGAGATAACTGGTTCTCTTTCATTATACTAGTTTGATAGCCTCAGAAAAGCATATTATGCGCAAAGAATCTCTAAAAGAAAAAATTTTTTTTTCGAAGTTTGGAAACTTCGTTAGAATCACTTTTTTTCCGTTCTTATTTGTGATAACTGGTTCTCTTTCATTATACTAGTTTGATTGCCTCAGAAAAGCATAGGTATGTGCAAATAATCTCGAAAAGAAAAAAATTTTTTTCGAAGTTTGGAAACTTCGTTAGAATCACTTTTTTTCCGTTCTTATTTGAGATAACTGGTTCTCTTTCATTATACTAGTTTGATAGTCTCAGACAAGCATATTATGCGCAAAGAATCTTGAAAAGAAAAAAATTTTTTTTCGAAGTTTGGAAACTTCCTTAGAATCACTTTCTTTCCATTCTTATTTGAGGTAACTTGTTCTCTTTCATTATACTTGTTTGATAGCCTCAGACAAGCATATTATGCGCAAAGAATCTCGAAAAGAAAAAAATTTTTTTTCGAAGTTTGGAAACTTCGTTAGAATCACTTTTTTTCCGTTCTTATTTGAGATAACTTGTTCTCTTTCATTATACTAGTTTGATAGCCTTAGACAAGCATATTATGCGCAAAGAATCTCGAAAAGAAAAAAATTTTTTTTCGAAGTTTGGAAACTTCGTTAGAATCACTTATTTTCCGTTCTTATTTGAGATAACTGGTTCTCTTTCATTATACTAGTTTGATAGCCTCAGAAAAGCATATTATGCGCAAAGAATCTAGAAAAGAAAAAAATTTTTTTTCGAAGATTGGAAACCTCGTTAGAATCACTTTTTTTCCGTTCTTATTTGAGATAACTGGTTCTCTTTCATTATACTAGTTTGATAGCCTCAGAAAAGCATAGGTATGCGCAAAGAATCTCGAAAAGAAAAAAATTTTTTTTCGAAGTTTGGAAACTTCGTTAGAATCACTTTTTTTCCGTTCTTATTTAGGATTACTGGTTCTTTTTCATTATACTAGTTTGATAGCCTCAGACAAGCATATTATGCGCAAAGAATCTCGAAAAGAAAAAAATTTTATTTCGAAGTTTGGAAACTTCGTTAGAATCACTTTTTTTCCGTTCTTATTTGAGATAACTGGTTCTCTTTCATTATACTAGTTTGATAGCCTCAGAAAAGCATATTATGCGCAAAGAATCTCTAAAAGAAAAAATTTTTTTTTCGAAGTTTGGAAACTTCGTTAGAATCACTTTTTTTCCGTTCTTATTTGTGATAACTGGTTCTCTTTCATTATACTAGTTTGATTGCCTCAGAAAAGCATAGGTATGTGCAAATAATCTCGAAAAGAAAAAAATTTTTTTCGAAGTTTGGAAACTTCGTTAGAATCACTTTTTTTCCGTTCTTATTTGAGATAACTGGTTCTCTTTCATTATACTAGTTTGATAGTCTCAGACAAGCATATTATGCGCAAAGAATCTTGAAAAGAAAAAAATTTTTTTTCGAAGTTTGGAAACTTCCTTAGAATCACTTTCTTTCCATTCTTATTTGAGGTAACTTGTTCTCTTTCATTATACTTGTTTGATAGCCTCAGACAAGCATATTATGCGCAAAGAATCTCGAAAAGAAAAAAATTTTTTTTCGAAGTTTGGAAACTTCGTTAGAATCACTTTTTTTCCGTTCTTATTTGAGATAACTTGTTCTCTTTCATTATACTAGTTTGATAGCCTTAGACAAGCATATTATGCGCAAAGAATCTCGAAAAGAAAAAAATTTTTTTTCGAAGTTTGGAAACTTCGTTAGAATCACTTTTTTTCCGTTCTTATTTGAGATAACTGGTTCTCTTTCATTATACTAGTTTGATAGCCTCAGAAAAGCATATTATGCGCAAAGAATCTCTAAAAGAAAAAATTTTTTTTTCGAAGTATGGAAACTTCCTTAGAATCACTTTTTTTCCATTCCTATTTGAGATAACTTGTTCTCTTTCATTATACTTGTTTGATAGCCTTAGACAAGCATATTATGCGCAAAGAATCTCGAAAAGAAAAAATTTTTTTTTCGAAGTTTGGAAACTTCGTTAGAATCACTTTTTTTCCGTTCTTATTTAAGATTACTGGTTCTCTTTCATTATACTAGTTTGATAGCCTCAGACAAGCATATTATGCGCAAAGAATCTCGAAAAGAAAAAAATTTTTTTTCGAAGTTTGGAAACTTCGTTAGAATCACTTTTTTTCCGTTCTTATTTGAGATAACTGGTTCTCTTTCATTATACTAGTTTGATAGCCTCAGAAAAGCATATTATGCGCAAAGAATCTAGAAAAGAAAAAAATTTTTTTTCGAAGATTGGAAACCTCGTTAGAATCACTTTTTTTCCGTTCTTATTTGAGATAACTGGTTCTCTTTCATTATACTAGTTTGATAGCCTTAGACAAGCATATTATGCGCAAAGAATCTCGAAAAGAAAAAAATTTTTTTTCGAAGTTTGGAAACTTCCTTAGAATCACTTTTTTTCCATTCCTATTTGAGATAACTTGTTCTCTTTCATTATACTAGTTTGATAGCCTTAGACAAGCATATTATGCGCAAAGAATCTCGAAAAGAAAAAAAATTTTTTTCGAAGTTTGGAAACTTCGTTAGAATCACTTTTTTTCCGTTCTTATTTAAGATAACTTGTTCTCTTTCATTATACTATTTGATAGCCTTAGACAAGCATATTATGCGCAAAGAATCTCGAAAAGAAAAAAATTTTTTTTCGAAGTTTGGAAACTTCGTTAGAATCACTTTTTTTCCGTTCTTATTTGAGATAACTGGTTCTCTTTCATTATACTAGTTTGATAGCCTCAGACAAGCATATTATGCGCAAAGAATCTCGAAAAGAAAAAATTTTTTTCGAAGTTTGGAAACTTCCTTAGAATCACTTTTTTTCCATTCTTATTTGAGATAACTTGTTCTCTTTCATTATACTTGTTTGATAGCCTTAGACAAGCATATTATGCGCAAAGAATCTCGAAAAGAAAAAAATTTTTTTTCGAAGTTTGGAAACTTCGTTAGAATCACTTTTTTTCCTTTCTTATTTAAGATTACTGGTTCTCTTTCATTATACTAGTTTGATAGCCTCAGACAAGCATATTATGCGCAAAGAATCTCGAAAAGAAAAAAATTTTTTTTCGAAGTTTGGAAACTTCGTTAGAATCACTTTTTTTCCGTTCTTATTTGAGATAACTTGTTCTCTTTCATTATACTAGTTTGATAGCCTTAGACAAGCATATTATGCGCAAAGAATCTCGAAAAGAAAAAAATTTTTTTTCGAAGTTTGGAAACTTCGTTAGAATCACTTTTTTCCGTTCTTATTTGAGATAACTGGTTCTCTTTCATTATACTAGTTTGATAGCCTCAGACAAGCATATTATGAGCAAAGAATCTCGAAAAGAAAAAAATTTTTTTTCGAAGTTTGGTAACTTCCTTAGAATCACTTTTTTTCCATTCTTATTTGAGATAACTTGTTCTCTTTCATTATACTTGTTTGATAGCCTTAGACAAGCATATTATGCGCAAAGAATCTCGAAAAGAAAAAAATTTTTTTTCGAAGTTTGGTAACTTCCTTAGAATCACTTTTTTTCCATTCTTATTTGAGATAACTTGTTCTCTTTCATTATACTTGTTTGATAGCCTTAGACAAGCATATTATGCGCAAAGAATCTCGAAAAGAAAAAAATTTTTTTTCGAAGTTTGGAAACTTCGTTAGAATCACTTTTTATTCCGTTCTTATTTGAGATAACTGGTTCTCTTTCATTATACTAGTTTGATAGCCTCAGACAAGCATATTATGCGCAAAGAATCTCGAAAAGAAAAAAATTTTTTTTCGAAGTTTGGAAACTTCGTTAGAATCACTTTTTTTCCGTTCTTATTTGAGATAACTGGTTCTCTTTCATTATACTAGTTTGATAGCCTCAGACAAGCATATTATGCGCAAAGAATCTTGAAAAGAAAAAAATTTTTTTTCGAAGTTTGGAAACTTCCTAAGAATCACTTTCTTTCCATTCTTATTTGAGGTAACTTGTTCTCTTTCATTATACTTGTTTGATAGCCTTAGACAAGCATATTATGCGCAAAGAATCTCGAAAAGAAAAAAATTTTTTTTCGAAGTTTGGAAACTTCGTTAGAATCACTTTTTTTCCGTTCTTTTTTGAAATAACTTGTTCTCTTTCATTATACTAGTTTGATAGCCTTAGACAAGCATATTATGCGCAAAGAATTTCGAAAAGAAAAAAATTTTTTTTCGACGTTTGGAAACTTCGTTAGAATCACTTTTTTTCCGTTCTTATTTAAGATTACTGGTTCTCTTTCATTATACTAGTTTGATAGCCTCAGACAAGCATATTATGCAAAAGAATCTCGAAAAAAAAAAATTTTATTTCGAAGTTTGGAAACTTCGTTTGAATCACTTTTTTTTCCGTTCTTATTTGAGATAACTGGTTCTCTTTCATTATACTAGTTTGATAGCCTCAGAAAAGCATATTATGCGCTAAGAATCTCTAAAAGAAAAAATTTTTTTTTCGAAGTTTGGAAACTTCGTTTGAATCACTTTTTTTCCGTTCTTATTTGAGATAACTGGTTCTCTTTCATTATACTTGTTTGATAGCCTCAGAAAAGCATAGGTATGCGCAAAGAATCTCGAAAAGAAAAAAATTTTTTTTCGAAGTTTGGAAACTTCGTTAGAATCACTTTTTTTCCGTTCTTATTTAAGATTACTGGTTCTTTTTCATTATACTAGTTTGATAGCCTCAGACAAGCATATTATGCGCAAAGAATCTCGAAAAGAAAAAAATTTTATTTCGAAGTTTGGAAACTTCGTTAGAATCACTTTTTTTCCGTTCTTATTTGAGATAACTGGTTCTCTTTCATTATACTAGTTTGATAGCCTCAGAAAAGCATATTATGCGCAAAGAATCTCTAAAAGAAAAAATTTTTTTTTCGAAGTTTGGAAACTTCGTTAGAATCACTTTTTTTCCGTTCTTATTTGTGATAACTGGTTCTCTTTCATTATACTAGTTTGATTGCCTCAGAAAAGCATAGGTATGTGCAAATAATCTCGAAAAGAAAAAAATTTTTTTCGAAGTTTGGAAACTTCGTTAGAATCACTTTTTTTCCGTTCTTATTTGAGATAACTGGTTCTCTTTCATTATACTAGTTTGATAGTCTCAGACAAGCATATTATGCGCAAAGAATCTTGAAAAGAAAAAAATTTTTTTTCGAAGTTTGGAAACTTCCTTAGAATCACTTTCTTTCCATTCTTATTTGAGGTAACTTGTTCTCTTTCATTATACTTGTTTGATAGCCTCAGACAAGCATATTATGCGCAAAGAATCTCGAAAAGAAAAAAATTTTTTTTCGAAGTTTGGAAACTTCGTTAGAATCACTTTTTTTCCGTTCTTATTTGAGATAACTTGTTCTCTTTCATTATACTAGTTTGATAGCCTTAGACAAGCATATTATGCGCAAAGAATCTCGAAAAGAAAAAAATTTTTTTTCGAAGTTTGGAAACTTCGTTAGAATCACTTTTTTTCCGTTCTTATTTGAGATAACTGGTTCTCTTTCATTATACTAGTTTGATAGCCTCAGAAAAGCATATTATGCGCAAAGAATCTAGAAAAGAAAAAAATTTTTTTTCGAAGATTGGAAACCTCGTTAGAATCACTTTTTTTCCGTTCTTATTTGAGATAACTGGTTCTCTTTCATTATACTAGTTTGATAGCCTTAGACAAGCATATTATGCGCAAAGAATCTCGAAAAGAAAAAAATTTTTTTTCGAAGTTTGGAAACTTCCTTAGAATCACTTTTTTTCCATTCCTATTTGAGATAACTTGTTCTCTTTCATTATACTTGTTTGATAGCCTTAGACAAGCATATTATGCGCAAAGAATCTCGAAAAGAAAAAATTTTTTTTTCGAAGTTTGGAAACTTCGTTAGAATCACTTTTTTTCCGTTCTTATTTAAGATTACTGGTTCTCTTTCATTATACTAGTTTGATAGCCTCAGACAAGCATATTATGCGCAAAGAATCTCGAAAAGAAAAAAATTTTTTTTCGAAGTTTGGAAACTTCGTTAGAATCACTTTTTTTCCGTTCTTATTTGAGATAACTTGTTCTCTTTCATTATACTAGTTTGATAGTCTTAGACAAGCATATTATGCGCAAAGAATCTCGAAAAGAACAAAATTTTTTTTCGAAGTTTGGAAACTTCCTTAGAATCACTTTTTTTCCGTTCTTATTTAAGATTACTGGTTCTCTTTCATTATACTGGTTTGATAGCCTCAGACAAGCATATTATGCGCAAAGAATCTCGAAAAGAAAAAAATTTTATTTCGAAGTTTTGAAACTTCGTTAGAATCACTTTTTTTCCGTTCTTATTTGAGATAACTGGTTCTCTTTCATTATACTAGTTTGATAGCCTCAGAAAAGCATATTATGCGCAAAGAATCTCTAAAAGAAAAAAATTTTTTTTCGAAGTTTGGAAACTTCGTTAGAATCACTTTTTTTCCGTTCTTATATGAGATAACTGGTTCTCTTTCATTATACTAGTTTGATAGCCTCAGAAAAGCATAGGTATGCGCAAAGAATCTCGAAAAGAAAAAAATTTTTTTTCGAAGTTTGGAAACTTCGTTAGAATCACTTTTTTTCCGTTCTTATTTGAGATAACTGGTTCTCTTTCATTATACTAGTTTGATAGCCTCAGACAAGCATATTATGCGCAAAGAATCTCGAAAAGAAAAAATTTTTTTTTCGAAGTTTGGTAACTTCCTTAGAATCACTTTTTTTCCATTCTTATTTGAGATAACTTGTTCTCTTTCATTATACTTGTTTGATAGCCTTAGACAAGCATATTATGCGCAAAGAATCTCGAAAAGAAAAAAATTTTTTTTCGAAGTTTGGAAACTTCGTTAGAATCACTTTTTTTCCGTTCTTATTTAAGATTACTGGTTCTCTTTCATTATACTAGTTTGATAGCCTCAGACAAGCATATTATGCGCAAAGAATCTCGAAAAGAAAAAAATTTTTTTTCGAAGTTTGGAAACATCGTTAGAATCACTTTTTTCCCGTTCTTATTTGAGATAACTTGTTCTCTTTCATTATACTAGTTTGATAGCCTCAGACAAGCATATTATGCGCAAAGAATCTCGAAAAGAAAAAAATTTCTTTGAAGTTTGGAAACTTCGTTAGAATCACTTTTTTTCCGTTCTTATTTGAGATAACTGGTTCTCTTACATTATACTAGTTTGATAGACTGAGACAAGCATATTATGCGCAAAGAATCTCGAAAAGAAAAAAATTTTTTTTCGAAGTTTGGAAACTTCGTTAGATTCACTTTTTTTCCGTTCTTATTTGACATAAATGGTTCTCTTTCATTATACTAGTTTGATAGCCTCAGACAAGCATATTATGCGCAAAGAATCTCGAAAAGAAAAAAAATTTTTTTCGAAGTTTGGAAACTTCCTTAGAATCACTTTTCTTCCATTCTTATTTGAGATAACTTGTTCTCTTTCATTATACTAGTTTGATAGCCTTAGACAAGCATATTATGCGCAAAGAATCTCGAAAAGAAAAAAATTTTTTTTCGAAGTTTGGAAACTTCGTTAGAATCACTTTTTTTCCGTTCTTATTTAAGATAACTTTTTCTCTTTCATTATACTAGTTTGATAGCCTTAGACAAGCATATTATGCGCAAAGAATCTCGAAAAGAAAAAAATTTTTTTTCGAAGTTTGAAAACTTCCTTAGAATCACTTTTTTTCCATTCTTATTTGAGATAACTTGTTTTCTTTCATTATACTTGTTTGATAGCCTTAGACAAGCATATTATGCGCAAAGAATCTCGAAAAGAAAAAAATTTTTTTTCGAAGTTTGGAAACTTCGTTAGAATCACATTTTTTCCGTTCTTATTTGAGATAACTGGTTCTCTTTCATTATACTAGTTTGGTAGCCTCAGACAAGCATATTATGCGCAAAGAATCTCGAAAAGAAAAAAATTTTTTTTCGAAGTTTGGAAACTTCGTTAGAATCACTTTTTTTCCGTTCTTATTTAAGATTACTGGTTCTCTTTCATTATACTAGTTTGATAGCCTCAGACAAGCATATTATGCGCAAAGAATCTCGAAAAGCAAAAAATTATTTTTGGAAGTTTGGAAACATCGTTAGAATCCCTTTTTTTCCGTTCTTATTTGAGATAACTTGTTCTCTTTCATTATACTATTTTGATAGCCTTAGACAAGCATATTATGCGCAAAGAATCTCGAAAAGAAAATATTTTTTTTGAAGTTTGGAAACTTCGCTAGAATCACTTTTTTTCCGTTCTTATTTAAGATTACTGGTTCTCTTTCATTATACTAGTTTGATAGCCTCAGACAAGCATATTATGCGCAAAGAATCAGGAAAAGAAAAAAATTTTATTTCGAAGTTTGGAAACTTCGTTAGAATCACTTTTTTTCCGTTCTTATTTGAGATAACTGGTTCTCTTTCATTATACTAGTTTGATAGCCTCAGAAAAGCATATTATGCGCAAAGAATCTCTAAAAGAAAAAAATTTTATTTCGAAGTTTGGAAACTTCGTTAGAATCACTTTTTTTCCGTTCTTATTTGAGATAACTGGTTCTCTTTCATTATACTAGTTTGATAGCCTCAGAAAAGCATATTATGCGCAAAGAATCTCTAAAAGAAAAAATTTTTTTTTCGAAGTTTGGAAACTTCGTTAGAATCACTTTTTTTCCGTTCTTATTTGAGATAACTGGTTCTCTTTCATTATACTAGTTTGATAGCCTCAGAAAAGCATAGGTATGCGCAAAGAATCTCGAAAAGGAAAAAATTTTTTTTCGAAGTTTGGAAACTTCGTTAGAATCACTTTTTTCCGTTCTTATTTGAGATAACTTGTTCTCTTTCATTATACTATTTGATAGCCTTAGACAAGCATATTATGCGCAAAGAATCTCGAAAAGAAAAAAATTTTTTTTCGTAGTTTGGAAACTTCGTTAGAATCACTTTTTTTCCGTTCTTATTTGAGATAACTGGTTCTCTTTCATTATACTACTTTGATAGCCTCAGACAAGCATATTATGCGCAAAGAATCTCGAAAAGAAAAAATTTTTTTCGAAGTTTGGAAACTTCCTTAGAATCACTTTTTTTCCATTCTTATTTGAGATAACTTGTTCTCTTTCATTATACTTGTTTGATAGCCTTAGACAAGCATATTATGCGCAAAGAATCTCGAAAAGAAAAAAATTTTTTTTCGAAGTTTGGAAACTTCGTTAGAATCACTTTTTTTCCGTTCTTATTTAAGATTACTGGTTCTCTTTCATTATACTAGTTTGATAGCCTCAGACAAGCATATTATGCGCAAAGAATCTCGAAAAGAAAAAAATTTTTTTTCGAAGTTTGGAAACTTCGTTAGAATCACTTTTTTTCCGTTCTTATTTGAGATAACTTGTTCTCTTTCATTATACTTGTTTGATAGCCTTAGACAAGCATATTATGCGCAAAGAATCTCGAAAAGAAAAAAAATTTTTTTCGAAGTTTGGAAACTTCGTTAGAATCACTTTTTTTCCGTTCTTATTTAAGATTCCTGGTTCTCTTTCATTATACTAGTTTGATAGCCTCAGACAAGCATATTATGCGCAAAGAATCTCGAAAAGAAAAAAATTTTTTTTCGAAGTTTGGAAACTTCGTTAGAATCACTTTTTTTCCGTTCTTATTTGAGATAACTTGTTCTCTTTCATTATACTAGTTTGATAGCCTTAGACAAGCTTATTATGCGCAAAGAATCTCGAAAAGAAAAAAATTTTTTTTCGAAGTTTGGAAACTTCGTTAGAATCACTTTTTTTCCGTTCTTATTTAAGATAACTTGTTCTCTTTCATTATACTATTTGATAGCCTTAGACAAGCATATTATGCGCAAAGAATCTCGAAAAGAAAAAAATTTTTTTTCGAAGTTTGGAAACTTCGTTAAAATCACTTTTTTTCCGTTCTTATTTGAGATAACTGGTTCTCTTTCATTATACTAGTTTGATAGCCTCAGAAAAGCATATTATGCGCAAAGAATCTCTAAAAGAAAAAATTTTTTTTTCGAAGTTTGGAAACTTCGTTAGAATCACTTTTTTTCCGTTCTTATTTGAGATAACTGGTTCTCTTTCATTATACTAGTTTGATTGCCTCAGAAAAGCATAGGTATGCGCAAATAATCTCGAAAAGAAAAAAATTTTTTTCGAAGTTTGGAAACTTCGTTAGAATCACTTTTTTTCCGTTCTTATTTGAGATAACTGGTTCTCTTTCATTATACTAGTTTGATAGCCTGAGACAAGCATATTATGCGCAAAGAATCTTGAAAAGAAAAAAATTTTTTTTCGAAGTTTGGAAACTTCCTTAGAATCACTTTCTTTCCATTCTTATTTGAGGTAACTTGTTATCTTTCATTATACTTGATTGATACCCTTAGACAAGCATATTATGCGCAAAGAATCTCGAAAAGAAAAAAATTTTTTTTCGAAGTTTGGAAACTTCGTTAGAATCACTTTTTTTCCGTTCTTATTTAAGATTACTGGTTCTCTTTCATTATACTAGTTTGATAGCCTCAGACAAGCATATTATGCGCAAAGAATCTCGAAAAGAAAAAAATTTTTTTCGAAGTTTGGAAACTTCGTTAGAATCACTTTTTTTCCGTTCTTATTTCAGATAACTTGTTCTCTTTCATTATACTAGTTTGATAGCCTTAGACAAGCATATTATGCGCAAAGAATCTCGAAAAGAAAAAAAATTTTTTTCGAAGTTTGGAAACTTCGTTAGAATCACTTTTTTTCCGTTCTTATTTGAGATAAATGGTTCTCTTTCATTATACTAGTTTGATAGTCTCAGACAAGCATATTATGCGCAAAGAATCTCGAAAAGAAAAAAATTTTTTTTCGAAGTTTGGAAACTTCGTTAGAATCACTTTTTTTCCATTCTTATTTGAGATAACTTGTTCTCTTTCATTATACTTGTTTGATAGCCTTAGACAAGAATATTATGCGCAAAGAATCTCGAAAAGAAAAAAATTTTTTTTCGAAGTTTGGAAACTTCCTTAGAATCACTTTTTTTCCATTCCTATTTGAGATAACTTGTTCTCTTTCATTATACTAGTTTGATAGCCTTAGACAAGCATATTATGCGCAAAGAATCTCGAAAAGAAAAAAATTTTCTTTCGAAGTTTGGAAACTTCGTTAGAATCACTTTTTTTCCGTTCTTATTCAAGATAACTTGTTCTCTTTCATTATACTATTTGATAGCCTTAGACAAGCATATTATGCGCAAAGAATCTCGAAAAGAAAAAAATTTTTTTTCGAAGTTTGGAAACTTCGTTAGATTCACTTTTTTTCCGTTCTTATTTGACATAAATGGTTCTCTTTCATTATACTAGTTTGATAGCCTCAGACAAGCATATTATGCGCAAAGAATCTCGAAAAGAAAAAAAATTTTTTTCGAAGTTTGGAAACTTCCTTAGAATCACTTTTCTTCCATTCTTATTTGAGATAACTTGTTCTCTTTCATTATACTAGTTTGATAGCCTTAGACAAGCATATTATGCGCAAAGAATCTCGAAAAGAAAAAAATTTTTTTTCGAAGTTTGGAAACTTCGTTAGAATCACTTTTTTTCCGTTCTTATTTAAGATAACTTTTTCTCTTTCATTATACTAGTTTGATAGCCTTAGACAAGCATATTATGCGCAAAGAATCTCGAAAAGAAAAAAATTTTTTTTCGAAGTTTGAAAACTTCCTTAGAATCACTTTTTTTCCATTCTTATTTGAGATAACTTGTTTTCTTTCATTATACTTGTTTGATAGCCTTAGACAAGCATATTATGCGCAAAGAATCTCGAAAAGAAAAAAATTTTTTTTCGAAGTTTGGAAACTTCGTTAGAATCACTTTTTTTCCGTTCTTATTTGAGATAACTGGTTCTCTTTCATTATACTAGTTTGGTAGCCTCAGACAAGCATATTATGCGCAAAGAATCTCGAAAAGAAAAAAATTTTTTTTCGAAGTTTGGAAACTTCGTTAGAATCACTTTTTTTCCGTTCTTATTTAAGATTACTGGTTCTCTTTCATTATACTAGTTTGATAGCCTCAGACAAGCATATTATGCGCAAAGAATCTCGAAAAGCAAAAAATTATTTTTGGAAGTTTGGAAACATCGTTAGAATCCCTTTTTTTCCGTTCTTATTTGAGATAACTTGTTCTCTTTCATTATACTATTTTGATAGCCTTAGACAAGCATATTATGCGCAAAGAATCTCGAAAAGAAAATATTTTTTTTGAAGTTTGGAAACTTCGCTAGAATCACTTTTTTTCCGTTCTTATTTAAGATTACTGGTTCTCTTTCATTATACTAGTTTGATAGCCTCAGACAAGCATATTATGCGCAAAGAATCAGGAAAAGAAAAAAATTTTATTTCGAAGTTTGGAAACTTCGTTAGAATCACTTTTTTTCCGTTCTTATTTGAGATAACTGGTTCTCTTTCATTATACTAGTTTGATAGCCTCAGAAAAGCATATTATGCGCAAAGAATCTCTAAAAGAAAAAAATTTTATTTCGAAGTTTGGAAACTTCGTTAGAATCACTTTTTTTCCGTTCTTATTTGAGATAACTGGTTCTCTTTCATTATACTAGTTTGATAGCCTCAGAAAAGCATATTATGCGCAAAGAATCTCTAAAAGAAAAAATTTTTTTTTCGAAGTTTGGAAACTTCGTTAGAATCACTTTTTTTCCGTTCTTATTTGAGATAACTGGTTCTCTTTCATTATACTAGTTTGATAGCCTCAGAAAAGCATAGGTATGCGCAAAGAATCTCGAAAAGAAAAAAATTTTTTTTCGAAGTTTGGAAACTTCGTTAGAATCACTTTTTTTCCGTTCTTATTTGAGATAACTTGTTCTCTTTCATTATACTATTTGATAGCCTTAGACAAGCATATTATGCGCAAAGAATCTCGAAAAGAAAAAAATTTTTTTTCGTAGTTTGGAAACTTCGTTAGAATCACTTTTTTTCCGTTCTTATTTGAGATAACTGGTTCTCTTTCATTATACTACTTTGATAGCCTCAGACAAGCATATTATGCGCAAAGAATCTCGAAAAGAAAAAATTTTTTTCGAAGTTTGGAAACTTCCTTAGAATCACTTTTTTTCCATTCTTATTTGAGATAACTTGTTCTCTTTCATTATACTTGTTTGATAGCCTTAGACAAGCATATTATGCGCAAAGAATCTCGAAAAGAAAAAAATTTTTTTTCGAAGTTTGGAAACTTCGTTAGAATCACTTTTTTTCCGTTCTTATTTAAGATTACTGGTTCTCTTTCATTATACTAGTTTGATAGCCTCAGACAAGCATATTATGCGCAAAGAATCTCGAAAAGAAAAAAATTTTTTTTCGAAGTTTGGAAACTTCGTTAGAATCACTTTTTTTCCGTTCTTATTTGAGATAACTTGTTCTCTTTCATTATACTTGTTTGATAGCCTTAGACAAGCATATTATGCGCAAAGAATCTCGAAAAGAAAAAAAATTTTTTTCGAAGTTTGGAAACTTCGTTAGAATCACTTTTTTTCCATTCTTATTTGAGATAACTTGTTCTCTTTCATTATACTTGTTTGATAGCCTTAGACAAGCATATTATGCGCAAAGAATCTCGAAAAGAAAAAAAATTTTTTTCGAAGTTTGGAAACTTCGTTAGAATCACTTTTTTTCCGTTCTTATTTAAGATTCCTGGTTCTCTTTCATTATACTAGTTTGATAGCCTCAGACAAGCATATTATGCGCAAAGAATCTCGAAAAGAAAAAAATTTTTTTTCGAAGTTTGGAAACTTCGTTAGAATCACTTTTTTTCCGTTCTTATTTGAGATAACTTGTTCTCTTTCATTATACTAGTTTGATAGCCTTAGACAAGCTTATTATGCGCAAAGAATCTCGAAAAGAAAAAAATTTTTTTTCGAAGTTTGGAAACTTCGTTAGAATCACTTTTTTTCCGTTCTTATTTAAGATAACTTGTTCTCTTTCATTATACTATTTGATAGCCTTAGACAAGCATATTATGCGCAAAGAATCTCGAAAAGAAAAAAATTTTTTTTCGAAGTTTGGAAACTTCGTTAAAATCACTTTTTTTCCGTTCTTATTTGAGATAACTGGTTCTCTTTCATTATACTAGTTTGATAGCCTCAGAAAAGCATATTATGCGCAAAGAATCTCTAAAAGAAAAAATTTTTTTTTCGAAGTTTGGAAACTTCGTTAGAATCACTTTTTTTCCGTTCTTATTTGAGATAACTGGTTCTCTTTCATTATACTAGTTTGATTGCCTCAGAAAAGCATAGGTATGCGCAAATAATCTCGAAAAGAAAAAAATTTTTTTCGAAGTTTGGAAACTTCGTTAGAATCACTTTTTTTCCGTTCTTATTTGAGATAACTGGTTCTCTTTCATTATACTAGTTTGATAGCCTGAGACAAGCATATTATGCGCAAAGAATCTTGAAAAGAAAAAAATTTTTTTTCGAAGTTTGGAAACTTCCTTAGAATCACTTTCTTTCCATTCTTATTTGAGGTAACTTGTTCTCTTTCATTATACTTGATTGATAGCCTTAGACAAGCATATTATGCGCAAAGAATCTCGAAAAGAAAAAAATTTTTTTTCGAAGTTTGGAAACTTCGTTAGAATCACTTTTTTTCCGTTCTTATTTAAGATTACTGGTTCTCTTTCATTATACTAGTTTGATAGCCTCAGACAAGCATATTATGCGCAAAGAATCTCGAAAAGAAAAAAATTTTTTTCGAAGTTTGGAAACTTCGTTAGAATCACTTTTTTTCCGTTCTTATTTCAGATAACTTGTTCTCTTTCATTATACTAGTTTGATAGCCTTAGACAAGCATATTATGCGCAAAGAATCTCGAAAAGAAAAAAAATTTTTTTCGAAGTTTGGAAACTTCGTTAGAATCACTTTTTTTCCGTTCTTATTTGAGATAAATGGTTCTCTTTCATTATACTAGTTTGATAGTCTCAGACAAGCATATTATGCGCAAAGAATCTCGAAAAGAAAAAAATTTTTTTTCGAAGTTTGGAAACTTCGTTAGAATCACTTTTTTTCCATTCTTATTTGAGATAACTTGTTCTCTTTCATTATACTTGTTTGATAGCCTTAGACAAGAATATTATGCGCAAAGAATCTCGAAAAGAAAAAAATTTTTTTTCGAAGTTTGGAAACTTCCTTAGAATCACTTTTTTTCCATTCCTATTTGAGATAACTTGTTCTCTTTCATTATACTAGTTTGATAGCCTTAGACAAGCATATTATGCGCAAAGAATCTCGAAAAGAAAAAAATTTTCTTTCGAAGTTTGGAAACTTCGTTAGAATCACTTTTTTTCCGTTCTTATTCAAGATAACTTGTTCTCTTTCATTATACTATTTGATAGCCTTAGACAAGCATATTATGCGCAAAGAATCTCGAAAAGAAAAAAATTTTTTTTCGAAGTTTGGAAACTTCGTTAGATTCACTTTTTTTCCGTTCTTATTTGACATAAATGGTTCTCTTTCATTATACTAGTTTGATAGCCTCAGACAAGCATATTATGCGCAAAGAATCTCGAAAAGAAAAAAAATTTTTTTCGAAGTTTGGAAACTTCCTTAGAATCACTTTTCTTCCATTCTTATTTGAGATAACTTGTTCTCTTTCATTATACTAGTTTGATAGCCTTAGACAAGCATATTATGCGCAAAGAATCTCGAAAAGAAAAAAATTTTTTTTCGAAGTTTGGAAACTTCGTTAGAATCACTTTTTTTCCGTTCTTATTTAAGATAACTTTTTCTCTTTCATTATACTAGTTTGATAGCCTTAGACAAGCATATTATGCGCAAAGAATCTCGAAAAGAAAAAAATTTTTTTTCGAAGTTTGAAAACTTCCTTAGAATCACTTTTTTTCCATTCTTATTTGAGATAACTTGTTTTCTTTCATTATACTTGTTTGATAGCCTTAGACAAGCATATTATGCGCAAAGAATCTCGAAAAGAAAAAAATTTTTTTTCGAAGTTTGGAAACTTCGTTAGAATCACTTTTTTTCCGTTCTTATTTGAGATAACTGGTTCTCTTTCATTATACTAGTTTGGTAGCCTCAGACAAGCATATTATGCGCAAAGAATCTCGAAAAGAAAAAAATTTTTTTTCGAAGTTTGGAAACTTCGTTAGAATCACTTTTTTTCCGTTCTTATTTAAGATTACTGGTTCTCTTTCATTATACTAGTTTGATAGCCTCAGACAAGCATATTATGCGCAAAGAATCTCGAAAAGCAAAAAATTATTTTTGGAAGTTTGGAAACATCGTTAGAATCCCTTTTTTTCCGTTCTTATTTGAGATAACTTGTTCTCTTTCATTATACTATTTTGATAGCCTTAGACAAGCATATTATGCGCAAAGAATCTCGAAAAGAAAATATTTTTTTTGAAGTTTGGAAACTTCGCTAGAATCACTTTTTTTCCGTTCTTATTTAAGATTACTGGTTCTCTTTCATTATACTAGTTTGATAGCCTCAGACAAGCATATTATGCGCAAAGAATCAGGAAAAGAAAAAAATTTTATTTCGAAGTTTGGAAACTTCGTTAGAATCACTTTTTTTCCGTTCTTATTTGAGATAACTGGTTCTCTTTCATTATACTAGTTTGATAGCCTCAGAAAAGCATATTATGCGCAAAGAATCTCTAAAAGAAAAAAATTTTATTTCGAAGTTTGGAAACTTCGTTAGAATCACTTTTTTTCCGTTCTTATTTGAGATAACTGGTTCTCTTTCATTATACTAGTTTGATAGCCTCAGAAAAGCATATTATGCGCAAAGAATCTCTAAAAGAAAAAATTTTTTTTTCGAAGTTTGGAAACTTCGTTAGAATCACTTTTTTTCCGTTCTTATTTGAGATAACTGGTTCTCTTTCATTATACTAGTTTGATAGCCTCAGAAAAGCATAGGTATGCGCAAAGAATCTCGAAAAGAAAAAAATTTTTTTTCGTAGTTTGGAAACTTCGTTAGAATCACTTTTTTTCCGTTCTTATTTGAGATAACTGGTTCTCTTTCATTATACTACTTTGATAGCCTCAGACAAGCATATTATGCGCAAAGAATCTCGAAAAGAAAAAATTTTTTTCGAAGTTTGGAAACTTCCTTAGAATCACTTTTTTTCCATTCTTATTTGAGATAACTTGTTCTCTTTCATTATACTTGTTTGATAGCCTTAGACAAGCATATTATGCGCAAAGAATCTCGAAAAGAAAAAAATTTTTTTTCGAAGTTTGGAAACTTCGTTAGAATCACTTTTTTTCCGTTCTTATTTAAGATTACTGGTTCTCTTTCATTATACTAGTTTGATAGCCTCAGACAAGCATATTATGCGCAAAGAATCTCGAAAAGAAAAAAATTTTTTTTCGAAGTTTGGAAACTTCGTTAGAATCACTTTTTTTCCGTTCTTATTTGAGATAACTTGTTCTCTTTCATTATACTTGTTTGATAGCCTTAGACAAGCATATTATGCGCAAAGAATCTCGAAAAGAAAAAAAATTTTTTTCGAAGTTTGGAAACTTCGTTAGAATCACTTTTTTTCCATTCTTATTTGAGATAACTTGTTCTCTTTCATTATACTTGTTTGATAGCCTTAGACAAGCATATTATGCGCAAAGAATCTCGAAAAGAAAAAAAATTTTTTTCGAAGTTTGGAAACTTCGTTAGAATCACTTTTTTTCCGTTCTTATTTAAGATTCCTGGTTCTCTTTCATTATACTAGTTTGATAGCCTCAGACAAGCATATTATGCGCAAAGAATCTCGAAAAGAAAAAAATTTTTTTTCGAAGTTTGGAAACTTCGTTAGAATCACTTTTTTTCCGTTCTTATTTGAGATAACTTGTTCTCTTTCATTATACTAGTTTGATAGTCTTAGACAAGCATATTATGCGCAAAGAATTACGAAAAGAATAAAATTTTTTTTCGAAGTTTGTAAACTTCGTTAGAATCACTTTTTTTCCGTTCTTATTTAAAATTACTGGTTCTCTTTCATTATACTGGTTTGAGAGCCTCAAACAAGCATATTATGCGCAAAGAATCTCGAAAAGAAAAAAATTTTATTTCGAAGTTTGGAAACTTCGTTAGAATCACTTTTTTTCCGTTCTTATTTGAGATAACTGGTTCTCTTTCATTATACTAGTTTGATAGCCTCAGAAAAGCATATTATGCGCAAAGAATCTCTAAAAGAAAAAAATTTTTTTTCGAAGTTTGGAAACTTCGTTAGAATCACTTTTTTTCCGTTCTTATTTGAGATAACTGGTTCTCTTTCATTATACTAGTTTGATAGCCTCAGACAAGCATATTATGCGCAAAGAATCTTGAAAAGAAAAAAATTTTTTTTCGAAGTTTGGAAACTTCCTTAGAATCACTTTCTTTCCATTCTTATTTGAGGTAACTTGTTCTCTTTCATTATACTTGTTTGATAGCCTTAGACAAGCATATTATGCATAAAGAATCTCGAAAAGAAAAAAATTTTTTTTCGAAGTTTGGAAACTTCCTTAGAATCACTTTTTTTCCATTCCTATTTGAGATAACTTGTTCTCTTTCATTATACTAGTTTGATAGCCTTAGACAAGCATATTATGCGCAAAGAATCTCGAAAAGAAAAAAATTTTTTTTCGAAGTTTGGAAACTTCGTTAGAATCACTTTTTTTCCGTTCTTATTTAAGATAACTTGTTCTCTTTCATTATACTATTTGATAGCCTTAGACAAGCATATTATGCGCAAAGAATCTCGAAAAGAAAAAAATTTTTTTTCGAAGTTTGGAAACTTCGTTAGAATCACTTTTTTTCCGTTCTTATTTGAGATAACTGGTTCTCTTTCATTATACTAGTTTGATAGCCTCAGAAAAGCATATTATGCGCAAAGAATCTCTAAAAGAAAAAATTTTTTTTTCGAAGTTTGGAAACTTCGTTAGAATCACTTTTTTTCCGTTCTTATTTGAGATAACTGGTTCTCTTTCATTATACTAGTTTGATTGCCTCAGAAAAGCATAGGTATGCGCAAATAATCTCGAAAAGAAAAAAATTTTTTTCGAAGTTTGGAAACTTCGTTAGAATCACTTTTTTTCCGTTCTTATTTGAGATAACTGGTTCTCTTTCATTATACTAGTTTGATAGCCTGAGACAAGCATATTATGCGCAAAGAATCTTGAAAAGAAAAAAATTTTTTTTCGAAGTTTGGAAACTTCCTTAGAATCACTTTCTTTCCATTCTTATTTGAGGTAACTTGTTCTCTTTCATTATACTTGATTGATAGCCTTAGACAAGCATATTATGCGCAAAGAATCTCGAAAAGAAAAAAATTTTTTTTCGAAGTTTGGAAACTTCGTTAGAATCACTTTTTTTCCGTTCTTATTTAAGATTACTGGTTCTCTTTCATTATACTAGTTTGATAGCCTCAGACAAGCATATTATGCGCAAAGAATCTCGAAAAGAAAAAAATTTTTTTCGAAGTTTGGAAACTTCGTTAGAATCACTTTTTTTCCGTTCTTATTTGAGATAACTTGTTCTCTTTAATTATACTAGTTTGATAGCCTTAGACAAGCATATTATGCGCAAAGAATATCGAAAAGAAAAAAAATTTTTTTCGAAGTTTGGAAACTTCGTTAGAATCACTTTTTTTCCGTTCTTATTTGAGATAACTGGTTCTCTTTCATTATACTAGTTTGATAGCCTCAGACAAGCATATTATGCGCAAAGAATCTCGAAAAGAAGAAATTTTTTTTCGAAGTTTGGAAACTTCCTTAGTATCACTTTTTTTCCATTCTTATTTGAGATAACTTGTTCTCTTTCATTATACTAGTTTGATAGCCTTAGACAAGCATATTATGCGCAAAGAATCTCGAAAAGAAAAAAATTTTTTTTCAAAGTTTGGAAACTTCGTTAGAATCACTTTTTTTCCGTTCTTATTTAAGATAACTTGTTCTCTTTCATTATACTAGTTTGATAGCCTTAGACAAGCATATTATGCGCAAAGAATCTCGAAAAGAAAAAAAATTTTTTTCGAAGTTTGGAAACTTCGTTAGAATCACTTTTTTTCCGTTCTTATTTGAGATAAATGGTTCTCTTTCATTATACTAGTTTGATAGTCTCAGACAAGCATATTATGCGCAAAGAATCTCGAAAAGAAAAAAATTTTTTTTCGAAGTTTGGAAACTTCGTTAGAATCACTTATTTTCCATTCTTATTTGAGATAACTTGTTCTCTTTCATTATACTTGTTTGATAGCCTTAGACAAGAATATTATGCGCAAAGAATCTCGAAAAGAAAAAAATTTTTTTTCGAAGTTTGGAAACTTCCTTAGAATCACTTTTTTTCCATTCCTATTTGAGATAACTTTTTCTCTTTCATTATACTAGTTTGATAGCCTTAGACAAGCATATTATGCGCAAAGAATCTCGAAAAGAAAAAAATTTTCTTTCGAAGTTTGGAAACTTCGTTAGAATCACTTTTTTTCCGTTCTTATTCAAGATAACTTGTTCTCTTTCATTATACTATTTGATAGCCTTAGACAAGCATATTATGCGCAAAGAATCTCGAAAAGAAAAAAATTTTTTTTCGAAGTTTGGAAACTTCGTTAGAATCACTTTTTTTCCGTTCTTATTTGAGATAACTGGTTCTCTTTCATTATACTAGTTTGATAGCCTCAGACAAGCATATTATGCGCAAAGAATCTCGAAAAGAAAAAAATTTTTTTCGAAGTTTGGAAACTTTCTTAGAATCACTTTTTTTCCATTCTTATTTGAGATAACTTGTTCTCTTTCATTATACTATTTTGATAGCCTTAGACAAGCATATTATGCGCAAAGAATCTCGAAAAGAAAATAATTTTTTTTCGAAGTTTGGAAACTTCGTTAGAATCACTTTTTTTCCGTTCTTATTTAAGATTACTGGTTCTCTTTCATTATACTAGTTTGATAGCCTCAGACAAGCATATTATGCGCAAAGAATCTCGAAAAGAAAAAAATTTTTTTTCGAAGTTTGGAAACTTCGTTAGAATCACTTTTTTTCCGTTCTTATTTAAGATTACTGGTTCTTTTTCATTATACTAGTTTGATAGCCTCAGACAAGCATATTATGCGCAAATAATCTCGAAAAGAAAAAAATTTTATTTCGAAGTTTGGAAACTTCGTTAGAATCACTTTTTTTCCGGTCTTATTTGAGATAACTGGTTCTCTTTCATTATACTAGAAAAGCATATTATGCGCAAAGAATCTCTAAAAAAAAAATTTTTTTTTCGAAGTTTGGAAACTTCGTTAGAATCACTTTTTTTCCGTTCTTATTTGAGATAACTGGTTCTCTTTCATTATACTAGTTTGATTGCCTCAGAAAAGCATATGTATGCGCAAATAATCTCGAAAAGAAAAAAATTTTTTTTCGAAGTTTGGAAACTTCGTTAGAATCACTTTTTTTCCGTTCTTATTTGAGATAACTGGTTCTCTTTCATTATACTAGTTTGATAGCCTCAGACAAGCATATTATGCGCAAAGAATCTCAAAAAGAAAAAAATTTTTTTTCGAAGTTTGGAAACTTCCTTAGAATCACTTTCTTTCCATTCTTATTTGAGATAACTTGTTCTCTTTCATTATACTTGTTTGATAGCCTTAGACAAGCATATTATGCGCAAAGAATCTCGAAAAGAAAAAAATTTTTTTTCGAAGTTTGGAAACTTCGTTAGAATCACTTTTTTTCCGTTCTTATTTAAGATTACTGGTTCTCTTTCATTATACTAGTTTGATAGTCTCAGACAAGCATATTATGCGCAAAGAATCTCGAAAAGAAAAAAAATTTTTTTCGAAGTTTGGAAACTTCCTTAGAATCACTTTTTTTCCATTCTTATTTGAGATAACTTGTTCTCTTTCATTATACTTGTTTGATAGCCTTAGACAAGCATATTATGCGCAAAGAATCTCGAAAAGAAAAAAATTTTTTTTCGAAGTTTGGAAACTTCATTAGAATCACTTTTTTTCCGTTCTTATTTAAGATTACTGGTTCTCTTTCATTATGCTAGTTTGATATCCTCAGACAAGCATATTATGCGCAAAGAATCTCGAAAAGAAAAAAATTTTTTTTCGAGGTTTGGAAACTTCGTTAGAATCACTTTTTTTCCGTTCTTATTTGAGATAACTGGTTCTCTTTCATTATACTAGTTTGATAGTCTTAGACAAGCATATTATGCGCAAAGAATCTCGAAAAGAAAAAAAATTTATTTCGAAGTTTGGAAACTTCGTTAGAATCACTTTTTTTCCGTTCTTATTTGAGATAACTGGTTCTCTTTCATTATACTAGTTTGATAGCCTCAGACAAGCATATTATGCGCAAAGAATCTTGAAAAGAAAAAAATTTTTTTTCGAAGTTTGGAAACTTCCTTAGAATCACTTTCTTTCCATTCTTATTTGAGGTAACTTGTTCTCTTTCATTATACTTGTTTGATAGCCTTAGACAAGCATATTATGCATAAAGAATCTCGAAAAGAAAAAAATTTTTTTTCGAAGTTTGGAAACTTCCTTAGAATCACTTTTTTTCCATTCCTATTTGAGATAACTTGTTCTCTTTCATTATACTAGTTTGATAGCCTTAGACAAGCATATTATGCGCAAAGAATCTCGAAAAGAAAAAAATTTTTTTTCGAAGTTTGGAAACTTCGTTAGAATCACTTTTTTTCCGTTCTTATTTAAGATAACTTGTTCTCTTTCATTATACTATTTGATAGCCTTAGACAAGCATATTATGCGCAAAGAATCTCGAAAAGAAAAAAATTTTTTTTCGAAGTTTGGAAACTTCGTTAGAATCACTTTTTTTCCGTTCTTATTTGAGATAACTGGTTCTCTTTCATTATACTAGTTGTATTGCCTCAGAAAAGCATAGGTATGCGCAAATAATCTCGAAAAGAAAAAAATTTTTTTTCGAAGTTTGGAAACTTCGTTAGAATCACTTTTTTTCCGTTCTTATTTGAGATAACTGGTTCTCTTTCATTATACTAGTTTGATAGCCTCAGACAAGCATATTATGCGCAAAGAATCTCGAAAAGAAAAAAATTTTTTTTCGAAGATTGGAAACTTCCTTAGAATCACTTTCTTTCCATTCTTATTTGAGATAACTTGTTCTCTTTCATTATACTTGTTTGATAGCCTTAGACAAGCATATTATGCGCAAAGAATCTCGAAAAGAAAAAAATTTTTTTTCGAAGTTTGGAAACTTCGTTAGAATCACTTTTTTTCCGTTCTTATTTAAGATTACTGGTTCTCTTTCATTATACTAGTTTGATAGTCTCAGACAAGCATATTATGAGCAAAGAATCTCGAAAAGAAAAAAAATTTTTTTCGAAGTTTGGAAACTTCCTTAGAATCACTTTTTTTCCATTCTTATTTGAGATAACTTGTTCTCTTTCATTATACTTGTTTGATAGCCTTAGACAAGCATATTATGCGCAAAGAATCTCGAAAAGAAAAAAATTTTTTTTCGAAGTTGGAAACTTCATTAGAATCACTTTTTATACGTTCTTATTTAAGATTACTGGTTCTCTTTCATTATGCTAGTTTGATATCCTCAGACAAGCATATTATGCGCAAAGAATCTCGAAAAGAAAAAAATTTTTTTTCGAGGTTTGGAAACTTCGTTAGAATCACTTTTTTTCCGTTCTTATTTGAGATAACTGGTTCTCTTTCATTATACTAGTTTGATAGTCTTAGACAAGCATATTATGCGCAAAGAATTACGAAAAGAACAAAATTTTTTTTCGAAGTTTGGAAACTTCGTTAGAATCACTTTTTTTCCGTTCTTATTTAAGATTACTGGTTCTCTTTCATTATACTGGTTTGATAGCCTCAGACAAGCATATTATGCGCAAAGAATCTCGAAAAGAAAAAAATTTTATTTCGAAGTTTGGAAACTTCGTTAGAATCACTTTTTTTCTGTTCTTATTTGAGATAACTGGTTCTCTTTCATTATACTAGTTTGATAGCCTCAGACAAGCATATTATGCGCAAAGAATCTTGAAAAGAAAAAAATTTTTTTTCGAAGTTTGGAAACTTCCTTAGAATCACTTTCTTTCCATTCTTATTTGAGGTAACTTGTTCTCTTTCATTATACTTGTTTGATAGCCTTAGACAAGCATATTATGCATAAGGAATCTCGATAAGAAAAAAAATTTTTTTCGAAGTTTGGAAACCTCCTTAGAATCACTTTTTTTCCATTCCTATTTGAGATAACTTGTTCTCTTTCATTATACTAGTTTGATAGCCTTAGACAAGCATATTATGCGCAAAGAATCTCGAAAAGAAAAAAATTTTTTTTCGAAGTTTGGAAACTTCGTTAGAATCACTTTTTTTCCGTTCTTATTTAAGATAACTTGTTCTCTTTCATTATACTATTTGATAGCTTTAGACAAGCATATTATGCGCAAAGAATCTCGAAAAGAAAAAAATTTTTTTTCGAGTTTGGAAACTTCGTTAGAATCACTTTTTTTCCGTTCTTATTTGAGATAACTGGTTCTCTTTCATTATACTAGTTTGATAGCCTCAGAAAAGCATATTATGCGCAAAGAATCTCTAAAAGAAAAATTTTTTTTTTCGAAGTTTGGAAACTTCGTTAGAATCACTTTTTTTCCGTTCTTATTTGAGATAACTGGTTCTCTTTCATTATACTAGTTTGATTGCCTCAGAAAAGCATAGGTATGCGCAAATAATCTCGAAAAGAAAAAAATTTTTTTCGAAGTTTGGAAACTTCGTTAGAATCACTTTTTTTCCGTTCTTATTTGAGATAACTGGTTCTCTTTCATTATACTAGTTTGATAGCCTCAGACAAGCATATTATGCGCAAAGAATCTTGAAAAGAAAAAAATTTTTTTTCGAAGTTTGGAAACTTCCTTAGAATCACTTTCTTTCCATTCTTATTTGAGGTAACTTGTTCTCTTTCATTATACTTGTTTGATAGCCTTAGACAAGCATATTATGCGCAAAGAATCTCGAAAAGAAAAAAATTTTTTTTCGCAGTTTGGAAACTTCGTTAGAATCACTTTTTTTCCGTTCTTATTTAAGATTACTGGTTCTCTTTCATTATACTAGTTTGATAGCCTTAGACAAGCATATTATGCGCAAAGAATTTCGAAAAGAAAAAAATTTTTTTTCGACGTTTGGAAACTTCGTTAGAATCACTTTTTTTCCGTTCTTATTTAAGATTACTGGTTCTCTTTCATTATACTAGTTTGATAGCCTCAGACAAGAATATTATGCAAAAGAATCTCGAAAAGTAAAAAATTTTATTTCGAAGTTTGGAAACTTCGTTTGAATCACTTTTTTTTCCGTTCTTATTTGAGATAACTGGTTCTCTTTCATTATACTAGTTTGATAGCATCAGAAAAGCATATTATGCGCTAAGAATCTCTAAAAGAAAAAATTTTTTTTTCGAAGTTTGGAAACCTCGTTTGAATCACTTTTTTTCCGTTCTTATTTGAGATAACTGGTTCTCTTTCATTATACTAGTTTGATAGCCTCAGAAAAGCATAGGTATGCGCAAAGAATCTCGAAAAGAAAAAAATTTTTTTTCGAAGTTTGGAAACTTCGTTAGAATCACTTTTTTTCCGTTCTTATTTAAGATTACTGGTTCTTTTTCATTATACTAGTTTGATAGCCTCAGACAAGCATATTATGCGCAAAGAATCTCGAAAAGAAAAAAATTTTATTTCGAAGTTTGGAAACTTCGTTAGAATCACTTTTTTTCCGTTCTTATTTGAGATAACTGGTTCTCTTTCATTATACTAGTTTGATAGCCTCAGAAAAGCATATTATGCGCAAAGAATCTCTAAAAGAAAAAATTTTTTTTTCGAAGTTTGGAAACTTCGTTAGAATCACTTTTTTTCCGTTCTTATTTGTGATAACTGGTTCTCTTTCATTATACTAGTTTGATTGCCTCAGAAAAGCATAGGTATGTGCAAATAATCTCGAAAAGAAAAAAATTTTTTTTCGAAGTTTGGAAACTTCGTTAGAATCACTTTTTTTCCGTTCTTATTTGAGATAACTGGTTCTCTTTCATTATACTAGTTTGATAGTCTCAGACAAGCATATTATGCGCAAAGAATCTTGAAAAGAAAAAAATTTTTTTTCGAAGTTTGGAAACTTCCTTAGAATCACTTTCTTTCCATTCTTATTTGAGGTAACTTGTTCTCTTTCATTATACTTGTTTGATAGCCTCAGACAAGCATATTATGCGCAAAGAATCTCGAAAAGAAAAAAATTTTTTTTCGAAGTTTGGAAACTTCGTTAGAATCACTTTTTTTCCGTTCTTATTTGAGATAACTTGTTCTCTTTCATTATACTAGTTTGATAGCCTTAGACAAGCATATTATGCGCAAAGAATCTCGAAAAGAAAAAAATTTTTTTCGAAGTTTGGAAACTTCGTTAGAATCACTTTTTTTCCGTTCTTATTTGAGATAACTGGTTCTCTTTCATTATACTAGTTTGATAGCCTCAGAAAAGCATATTATGCGCAAAGAATCTAGAAAAGAAAAAAATTTTTTTTCGAAGATTGGAAACCTCGTTAGAATCACTTTTTTTCCGTTCTTATTTGAGATAACTGGTTCTCTTTCATTATACTAGTTTGATAGCCTTAGACAAGCATATTATGCGCAAAGAATCTCGAAAAGAAAAAAATTTTTTTTCGAAGTTTGGAAACTTCCTTAGAATCACTTTTTTTCCATTCCTATTTGAGATAACTTGTTCTCTTTCATTATACTAGTTTGATAGCCTTAGACAAGCATATTATGCGCAAAGAATCTCGAAAAGAAAAAAAATTTTTTTCGAAGTTTGGAAACTTCGTTAGAATCACTTTTTTTCCGTTCTTATTTAAGATAACTTGTTCTCTTTCATTATACTATTTGATACCCTTAGACAAGCATATTATGCGCAAAGAATCTCGAAAAGAAAAAAATTTTTTTTCGAAGTTTGGAAACTTCGTTAGAATCACTTTTTTTCCGCTCTTATTTGAGATAACTGGTTCTCTTTCATTATACTAGTTTGATAGCCTCAGACAAGCATATTATGCGCAAAGAATCTCGAAAAGAAAAAATTTTTTCGAAGTTTGGAAACTTCCTTAGAATCACTTTTTTTCCTTTCTTATTTGAGATAACTTGTTCTCTTTCATTATACTTGTTTGATAGCCTTAGACAAGCATATTATGCGCAAAGAATCTCGAAAAGAAAAAAATTTTTTTTCGAAGTTTGGAAACTTCGTTAGAATCACTTTTTTTCCGTTCTTATTTAAGATTACTGGTTCTCTTTCATTATACTAGTTTGATAGCCTCAGACAAGCATATTATGCGCAAAGAATCTCGAAAAGAAAAAAATTTTTTTTCGAAGTTTGGAAACTTCGTTAGAATCACATTTTTTCCGTTCTTATTTGAGATAACTTGTTCTCTTTCATTATACTAGTTTGATAGCCTTAGACAAGCATATTATGCGCAAAGAATCTCGAAAAGAAAAAAATTTTTTTTCGAAGTTTGGAAACTTCGTTAGAATCACTTTTTTCCGTTCTTATTTGAGATAACTGGTTCTCTTTCATTATACTAGTTTGATAGCCTCAGACAAGCATATTATGAGCAAAGAATCTCGAAAAGAAAAAAATTTTTTTTCGAAGTTTGGTAACTTCCTTAGAATCACTTTTTTTCCATTCTTATTTGAGATAACTTGTTCTCTTTCATTATACTTGTTTGATAGCCTTAGACAAGCATATTATGCGCAAAGAATCTCGAAAAGAAAAAAATTTTTTTTCGAAGTTTGGTAACTTCCTTAGAATCACTTTTTTTCCATTCTTATTTGAGATAACTTGTTCTCTTTCATTATACTTGTTTGATAGCCTTAGACAAGCATATTATGCGCAAAGAATCTCGAAAAGAAAAAAATTTTTTTTCGAAGTTTGGAAACTTCGTTAGAATCACTTTTTATTCCGTTCTTATTTGAGATAACTGGTTCTCTTTCATTATACTAGTTTGATAGCCTCAGACAAGCATATTATGCGCAAAGAATCTCGAAAAGAAAAAAATTTTTTTTCGAAGTTTGGAAACTTCGTTAGAATCACTTTTTTTCCGTTCTTATTTGAGATAACTGGTTCTCTTTCATTATACTAGTTTGATAGCCTCAGACAAGCATATTATGCGCAAAGAATCTTGAAAAGAAAAAAATTTTTTTTCGAAGTTTGGAAACTTCCTAAGAATCACTTTCTTTCCATTCTTATTTGAGGTAACTTGTTCTCTTTCATTATACTTGTTTGATAGCCTTAGACAAGCATATTATGCGCAAAGAATCTCGAAAAGAAAAAAATTTTTTTTCGAAGTTTGGAAACTTCGTTAGAATCACTTTTTTTCCGTTCTTTTTTGAAATAACTTGTTCTCTTTCATTATACTAGTTTGATAGCCTTAGACAAGCATATTATGCGCAAAGAATTTCGAAAAGAAAAAAATTTTTTTTCGACGTTTGGAAACTTCGTTAGAATCACTTTTTTTCCGTTCTTATTTAAGATTACTGGTTCTCTTTCATTATACTAGTTTGATAGCCTCAGACAAGCATATTATGCAAAAGAATCTCGAAAAAAAAAAATTTTATTTCGAAGTTTGGAAACTTCGTTTGAATCACTTTTTTTTCCGTTCTTATTTGAGATAACTGGTTCTCTTTCATTATACTAGTTTGATAGCCTCAGAAAAGCATATTATGCGCTAAGAATCTCTAAAAGAAAAAATTTTTTTTTCGAAGTTTGGAAACTTCGTTTGAATCACTTTTTTTCCGTTCTTATTTGAGATAACTGGTTCTCTTTCATTATACTAGTTTGATAGCCTCAGAAAAGCATAGGTATGCGCAAAGAATCTCGAAAAGAAAAAAATTTTTTTTCGAAGTTTGGAAACTTCGTTAGAATCACTTTTTTTCCGTTCTTATTTAAGATTACTGGTTCTTTTTCATTATACTAGTTTGATAGCCTCAGACAAGCATATTATGCGCAAAGAATCTCGAAAAGAAAAAAATTTTATTTCGAAGTTTGGAAACTTCGTTAGAATCACTTTTTTTCCGTTCTTATTTGAGATAACTGGTTCTCTTTCATTATACTAGTTTGATAACCTCAGAAAAGCATATTATGCGCAAAGAATCTCTAAAAGAAAAAATTTTTTTTTCGAAGTTTGGAAACTTCGTTAGAATCACTTTTTTTCCGTTCTTATTTGTGATAACTGGTTCTCTTTCATTATACTAGTTTGATTACCTCAGAAAAGCATAGGTATGTGCAAATAATCTCGAAAAGAAAAAAATTTTTTTCGAAGTTTGGAAACTTCGTTAGAATCACTTTTTTTCCGTTCTTATTTGAGATAACTGGTTCTCTTTCATTATACTAGTTTGATAGTCTCAGACAAGCATATTATGCGCAAAGAATCTTGAAAAGAAAAAAATTTTTTTTCGAAGTTTGGAAACTTCCTTAGAATCACTTTCTTTCCATTCTTATTTGAGGTAACTTGTTCTCTTTCATTATACTTGTTTGATAGCCTCAGACAAGCATATTATGCGCAAAGAATCTCGAAAAGAAAAAAATTTTTTTTCGAAGTTTGGAAACTTCGTTAGAATCACTTTTTTTCCGTTCTTATTTGAGATAACTTGTTCTCTTTCATTATACTAGTTTGATAGCCTTAGACAAGCATATTATGCGCAAAGAATCTCGAAAAGAAAAAAATTTTTTTTCGAAGTTTGGAAACTTCGTTAGAATCACTTTTTTTCCGTTCTTATTTGAGATAACTGGTTCTCTTTCATTATACTAGTTTGATAGCCTCAGAAAAGCATATTATGCGCAAAGAATCTCTAAAAGAAAAAATTTTTTTTTCGAAGTTTGGAAACTTCCTTAGAATCACTTTTTTTCCATTCCTATTTGAGATAACTTGTTCTCTTTCATTATACTTGTTTGATAGCCTTAGACAAGCATATTATGCGCAAAGAATCTCGAAAAGAAAAAATTTTTTTTTCGAAGTTTGGAAACTTCGTTAGAATCACTTTTTTTCCGTTCTTATTTAAGATTACTGGTTCTCTTTCATTATACTAGTTTGATAGCCTCAGACAAGCATATTATGCGCAAAGAATCTCGAAAAGAAAAAAATTTTTTTTCGAAGTTTGGAAACTTCGTTAGAATCACTTTTTTTCCGTTCTTATTTGAGATAACTGGTTCTCTTTCATTATACTAGTTTGATAGCCTCAGAAAAGCATATTATGCGCAAAGAATCTAGAAAAGAAAAAAATTTTTTTTCGAAGATTGGAAACCTCGTTAGAATCACTTTTTTTCCGTTCTTATTTGAGATAACTGGTTCTCTTTCATTATACTAGTTTGATAGCCTTAGACAAGCATATTATGCGCAAAGAATCTCGAAAAGAAAAAAAATTTTTTTCGAAGTTTGGAAACTTCGTTAGAATCACTTTTTTTCCGTTCTTATTTAAGATAACTTGTTCTCTTTCATTATACTATTTGATAGCCTTAGACAAGCATATTATGCGCAAAGAATCTCGAAAAGAAAAAAATTTTTTTTCGAAGTTTGGAAACTTCGTTAGAATCACTTTTTTTCCGTTCTTATTTGAGATAACTGGTTCTCTTTCATTATACTAGTTTGATAGCCTCAGACAAGCATATTATGCGCAAAGAATCTCGAAAAGAAAAAATTTTTTTCGAAGTTTGGAAACTTCCTTAGAATCACTTTTTTTCCATTCTTATTTGAGATAACTTGTTCTCTTTCATTATACTTGTTTGATAGCCTTAGACAAGCATATTATGCGCAAAGAATCTCGAAAAGAAAAAAATTTTTTTTCGAAGTTTGGAAACTTCGTTAGAATCACTTTTTTTCCGTTCTTATTTAAGATTACTGGTTCTCTTTCATTATACTAGTTTGATAGCCTCAGACAAGCATATTATGCGCAAAGAATCTCGAAAAGAAAAAAATTTTTTTTCGAAGTTTGGAAACTTCGTTAGAATCACTTTTTTTCCGTTCTTATTTGAGATAACTTGTTCTCTTTCATTATACTAGTTTGATAGCCTTAGACAAGCATATTATGCGCAAAGAATCTCGAAAAGAAAAAAATTTTTTTTCGAAGTTTGGAAACTTCGTTAGAATCACTTTTTTCCGTTCTTATTTGAGATAACTGGTTCTCTTTCATTATACTAGTTTGATAGCCTCAGACAAGCATATTATGAGCAAAGAATCTCGAAAAGAAAAAAATTTCTTTTCGAAGTTTGGTAACTTCCTTAGAATCACTTTTTTTCCATTCTTATTTGAGATAACTTGTTCTCTTTCATTATACTTGTTTGATAGCCTTAGACAAGCATATTATGCGCAAAGAATCTCGAAAAGAAAAAAATTTTTTTTCGAAGTTTGGTAACTTCCTTAGAATCACTTTTTTTCCATTCTTATTTGAGATAACTTGTTCTCTTTCATTATACTTGTTTGATAGCCTTAGACAAGCATATTATGCGCAAAGAATCTCGAAAAGAAAAAAATTTTTTTTCGAAGTTTGGAAACTTCGTTAGAATCACTTTTTATTCCGTTCTTATTTGAGATAACTGGTTCTCTTTCATTATACTAGTTTGATAGCCTCAGACAAGCATATTATGCGCAAAGAATCTCGAAAAGAAAAAAATTTTTTTTCGAAGTTTGGAAACTTCGTTAGAATCACTTTTTTTCCGTTCTTATTTGAGATAACTGGTTCTCTTTCATTATACTAGTTTGATAGCCTCAGACAAGCATATTATGCGCAAAGAATCTTGAAAAGAAAAAAATTTTTTTTCGAAGTTTGGAAACTTCCTAAGAATCACTTTCTTTCCATTCTTATTTGAGGTAACTTGTTCTCTTTCATTATACTTGTTTGATAGCCTTAGACAAGCATATTATGCGCAAAGAATCTCGAAAAGAAAAAAATTTTTTTTGAAGTTTGGAAACTTCGTTAGAATCACTTTTTTTCCGTTCTTTTTTGAAATAACTTGTTCTCTTTCATTATACTAGTTTGATAGCCTTAGACAAGCATATTATGCGCAAAGAATTTCGAAAAGAAAAAAATTTTTTTTCGACGTTTGGAAACTTCGTTAGAATCACTTTTTTTCCGTTCTTATTTAAGATTACTGGTTCTCTTTCATTATACTAGTTTGATAGCCTCAGACAAGCATATTATGCAAAAGAATCTCGAAAAAAAAAAATTTTATTTCGAAGTTTGGAAACTTCGTTTGAATCACTTTTTTTTCCGTTCTTATTTGAGATAACTGGTTCTCTTTCATTATACTAGTTTGATAGCCTCAGAAAAGCATATTATGCGCTAAGAATCTCTAAAAGAAAAAATTTTTTTTTCGAAGTTTGGAAACTTCGTTTGAATCACTTTTTTTCCGTTCTTATTTGAGATAACTGGTTCTCTTTCATTATACTAGTTTGATAGCCTCAGAAAAGCATAGGTATGCGCAAAGAATCTCGAAAAGAAAAAAAATTTTTTTCGAAGTTTGGAAACTTCGTTAGAATCACTTTTTTTCCGTTCTTATTTAAGATTACTGGTTCTTTTTCATTATACTAGTTTGATAGCCTCAGACAAGCATATTATGCGCAAAGAATCTCGAAAAGAAAAAAATTTTATTTCGAAGTTTGGAAACTTCGTTAGAATCACTTTTTTTCCGTTCTTATTTGAGATAACTGGTTCTCTTTCATTATACTAGTTTGATAGCCTCAGAAAAGCATATTATGCGCAAAGAATCTCTAAAAGAAAAAATTTTTTTTTCGAAGTTTGGAAACTTCGTTAGAATCACTTTTTTTCCGTTCTTATTTGTGATAACTGGTTCTCTTTCATTATACTAGTTTGATTGCCTCAGAAAAGCATAGGTATGTGCAAATAATCTCGAAAAGAAAAAAATTTTTTTCGAAGTTTGGAAACTTCGTTAGAATCACTTTTTTTCCGTTCTTATTTGAGATAACTGGTTCTCTTTCATTATACTAGTTTGATAGTCTCAGACAAGCATATTATGCGCAAAGAATCTTGAAAAGAAAAAAATTTTTTTTCGAAGTTTGGAAACTTCCTTAGAATCACTTTCTTTCCATTCTTATTTGAGGTAACTTGTTCTCTTTCATTATACTTGTTTGATAGCCTCAGACAAGCATATTATGCGCAAAGAATCTCGAAAAGAAAAAAATTTTTTTTCGAAGTTTGGAAACTTCGTTAGAATCACTTTTTTTCCGTTCTTATTTGAGATAACTTGTTCTCTTTCATTATACTAGTTTGATAGCCTTAGACAAGCATATTATGCGCAAAGAATCTCGAAAAGAAAAAAATTTTTTTTCGAAGTTTGGAAACTTCGTTAGAATCACTTTTTTTCCGTTCTTATTTGAGATAACTGGTTCTCTTTCATTATACTAGTTTGATAGCCTCAGAAAAGCATATTATGCGCAAAGAATCTAGAAAAGAAAAAAATTTTTTTTCGAAGATTGGAAACCTCGTTAGAATCACTTTTTTTCCGTTCTTATTTGAGATAACTGGTTCTCTTTCATTATACTAGTTTGATAGCCTTAGACAAGCATATTATGCGCAAAGAATCTCGAAAAGAAAAAAATTTTTTTTCGAAGTTTGGAAACTTCCTTAGAATCACTTTTTTTCCATTCCTATTTGAGATAACTTGTTCTCTTTCATTATACTTGTTTGATAGCCTTAGACAAGCATATTATGCGCAAAGAATCTCGAAAAGAAAAAATTTTTTTTTCGAAGTTTGGAAACTTCGTTAGAATCACTTTTTTTCCGTTCTTATTTAAGATTACTGGTTCTCTTTCATTATACTAGTTTGATAGCCTCAGACAAGCATATTATGCGCAAAGAATCTCGAAAAGAAAAAAATTTTTTTTCGAAGTTTGGAAACTTCGTTAGAATCACTTTTTTTCCGTTCTTATTTGAGATAACTTGTTCTCTTTCATTATACTAGTTTGATAGTCTTAGACAAGCATATTATGCGCAAAGAATCTCGAAAAGAACAAAATTTTTTTTCGAAGTTTGGAAACTTCGTTAGAATCACTTTTTTTCCGTTCTTATTTAAGATTACTGGTTCTCTTTCATTATACTGGTTTGATAGCCTCAGACAAGCATATTATGCGCAAAGAATCTCGAAAAGAAAAAAATTTTATTTCGAAGTTTGGAAACTTCGTTAGAATCACTTTTTTTCCGTTCTTATTTGAGATAACTGGTTCTCTTTCATTATACTAGTTTGATAGCCTCAGAAAAGCATATTATGCGCAAAGAATCTCTAAAAGAAAAAAACTTTTTTTCGAAGTTTGGAAACTTCGTTAGAATCACTTTTTTTCCGTTCTTATATGAGATAACTGGTTCTCTTTCATTATACTAGTTTGATAGCCTCAGAAAAGCATAGGTATGCGCAAAGAATCTCGAAAAGAAAAAAATTTTTTTTCGAAGTTTGGAAACTTGGTTAGAATCACTTTTTTCCGTTCTTATTTGAGATAACTGGTTCTCTTTCATTATACTAGTTTGATAGCCTCAGACAAGCATATTATGCGCAAAGAATCTCGAAAAGAAAAAATTTTTTTTTCGAAGTTTGGTAACTTCCTTAGAATCACTTTTTTTCCATTCTTATTTGAGATAACTTGTTCTCTTTCATTATACTTGTTTGATAGCCTTAGACAAGCATATTATGCGCAAAGAATCTCGAAAAGAAAAAAATTTTTTTTCGAAGTTTGGAAACTTCGTTAGAATCACTTTTTTCCGTTCTTATTTAAGATTACTGGTTCTCTTTCATTATACTAGTTTGATAGCCTCAGACAAGCATATTATGCGCAAAGAATCTCGAAAAGAAAAAAATTTTTTTTCGAAGTTTGGAAACATCGTTAGAATCACTTTTTTCCCGTTCTTATTTGAGATAACTTGTTCTCTTTCATTATACTAGTTTGATAGCCTCAGACAAGCATATTATGCGCAAAGAATCTCGAAAAGAAAAAAATTTTTTTTGAAGTTTGGAAACTTCGTTAGAATCACTTTTTTTCCGTTCTTATTTGAGATAACTGGTTCTCTTACATTATACTAGTTTGATAGACTGAGACAAGCATATTATGCGCAAAGAATCTCGAAAAGAAAAAAATTTTTTTTCGAAGTTTGGAAACTTCGTTAGATTCACTTTTTTTCCGTTCTTATTTGACATAAAAGGTTCTCTTTCATTATACTAGTTTGATAGCCTCAGACAAGCATATTATGCGCAAAGAATCTCGAAAAGAAAAAAAATTTTTTTCGAAGTTTGGAAACTTCCTTAGAATCACTTTTCTTCTATTCTTATTTGAGATAACTTGTTCTCTTTCATTATACTAGTTTGATAGCCTTAGACAAGCATATTATGCGCAAAGAATCTCGAAAAGAAAAAAATTTTTTTTCGAAGTTTGGAAACTTCGTTAGAATCACTTTTTTTCCGTTCTTATTTAAGATAACTTTTTCTCTTTCATTATACTAGTTTGATAGCCTTAGACAAGCATATTATGCGCAAAGAATCTCGAAAAGAAAAAAATTTTTTTTCGAAGTTTGAAAACTTCCTTAGAATCACTTTTTTTCCATTCTTATTTGAGATAACTTGTTTTCTTTCATTATACTTGTTTGATAGCCTTAGACAAGCATATTATGCGCAAAGAATCTCGAAAAGAAAAAAATTTTTTTTCGAAGTTTGGAAACTTCGTTAGAATCACATTTTTTCCGTTCTTATTTGAGATAACTGGTTCTCTTTCATTATACTAGTTTGGTAGCCTCAGACAAGCATATTATGCGCAAAGAATCTCGAAAAGAAAAAAATTTTTTTTCGAAGTTTGGAAACTTCGTTAGAATCACTTTTTTTCCGTTCTTATTTAAGATTACTGGTTCTCTTTCATTATACTAGTTTGATAGCCTCAGACAAGCATATTATGCGCAAAGAATCTCGAAAAGCAAAAAATTATTTTTGGAAGTTTGGAAACATCGTTAGAATCCCTTTTTTTCCGTTCTTATTTGAGATAACTTGTTCTCTTTCATTATACTATTTTGATAGCCTTAGACAAGCATATTATGCGCAAAGAATCTCGAAAAGAAAATATTTTTTTTGAAGTTTGGAAACTTCGCTAGAATCACTTTTTTTCCGTTCTTATTTAAGATTACTGGTTCTCTTTCATTATACTAGTTTGATAGCCTCAGACAAGCATATTATGCGCAAAGAATCAGGAAAAGAAAAAAATTTTATTTCGAAGTTTGGAAACTTCGTTAGAATCACTTTTTTTCCGTTCTTATTTCAGATAACTGGTTCTCTTTCATTATACTAGTTTGATAGCCTCAGAAAAGCATATTATGCGCAAAGAATCTCTAAAAGAAAAAAATTTTATTTCGAAGTTTGGAAACTTCGTTAGAATCACTTTTTTTCCGTTCTTATTTGAGATAACTGGTTCTCTTTCATTATACTAGTTTGATAGCCTCAGAATAGCATATTATGCGCAAAGAATCTCTAAAAGAAAAAATTTTTTTTTCGAAGTTTGGAAACTTCGTTAGAATCACTTTTTTTCCGTTCTTATTTGAGATAACTGGTTCTCTTTCATTATACTAGTTTGATAGCCTCAGAAAAGCATAGGTATGCGCAAAGAATCTCGAAAAGAAAAAAATTTTTTTTCGAAGTTTGGAAACTTCGTTAGAATCACTTTTTTCCGTTCTTATTTGAGATAACTTGTTCTCTTTCATTATACTATTTGATAGCCTTAGACAAGCATATTATGCGCAAAGAATCTCGAAAAGAAAAAAATTTTTTTTCGTAGTTTGGAAACTTCGTTAGAATCACTTTTTTTCCGTTCTTATTTGAGATAACTGGTTCTCTTTCATTATACTACTTTGATAGCCTCAGATAAGCATATTATGCGCAAAGAATCTCGAAAAGAAAAAATTTTTTTCGAAGTTTGGAAACTTCCTTAGAATCACTTTTTTTCCATTCTTATTTGAGATAACTTGTTCTCTTTCATTATACTTGTTTGATAGCCTTAGACAAGCATATTATGCGCAAAGAATCTCGAAAAGAAAAAAATTTTTTTTCGAAGTTTGGAAACTTCGTTAGAATCACTTTTTTTCCGTTCTTATTTAAGATTACTGGTTCTCTTTCATTATACTAGTTTGATAGCCTCAGACAAGCATATTATGCGCAAAGAATCTCGAAAAGAAAAAAATTTTTTTTCGAAGTTTGGAAACTTCGTTAGAATCACTTTTTTTCCGTTCTTATTTGAGATAACTTGTTCTCTTTCATTATACTTGTTTGATAGCCTTAGACAAGCATATTATGCGCAAAGAATCTCGAAAAGAAAAAAATTTTTTTTCGAAGTTTGGAAACTTCGTTAGAATCACTTTTTTTCCATTCTTATTTGAGATAACTTGTTCTCTTTCATTATACTTGTTTGATAGCCTTAGACAAGCATATTATGCGCAAAGAATCTCGAAAAGAAAAAAAATTTTTTTCGAAGTTTGGAAACTTCGTTAGAATCACTTTTTTTCCGTTCTTATTTAAGATTCCTGGTTCTCTTTCATTATACTAGTTTGATAGCCTCAGACAAGCATATTATGCGCAAAGAATCTCGAAAAGCAAAAAATTATTTTTGGAAGTTTGGAAACATCGTTAGAATCCCTTTTTTTCCGTTCTTATTTGAGATAACTTGTTCTCTTTCATTATACTATTTTGATAGCCTTAGACAAGCATATTATGCGCAAAGAATCTCGAAAAGAAAATATTTTTTTTGAAGTTTGGAAACTTCGCTAGAATCACTTTTTTTCCGTTCTTATTTAAGATTACTGGTTCTCTTTCATTATACTAGTTTGATAGCCTCAGACAAGCATATTATGCGCAAAGAATCAGGAAAAGAAAAAAATTTTATTTCGAAGTTTGGAAACTTCGTTAGAATCACTTTTTTTCCGTTCTTATTTCAGATAACTGGTTCTCTTTCATTATACTAGTTTGATAGCCTCAGAAAAGCATATTATGCGCAAAGAATCTCTAAAAGAAAAAAATTTTATTTCGAAGTTTGGAAACTTCGTTAGAATCACTTTTTTTCCGTTCTTATTTGAGATAACTGGTTCTCTTTCATTATACTAGTTTGATAGCCTCAGAATAGCATATTATGCGCAAAGAATCTCTAAAAGAAAAAAATTTTTTTTCGAAGTTTGGAAACTTCGTTAGAATCACTTTTTTTCCGTTCTTATTTGAGATAACTGGTTCTCTTTCATTATACTAGTTTGATAGCCTCAGAAAAGCATAGGTATGCGCAAAGAATCTCGAAAAGAAAAAAATTTTTTTTCGAAGTTTGGAAACTTCGTTAGAATCACTTTTTTCCGTTCTTATTTGAGATAACTTGTTCTCTTTCATTATACTATTTGATAGCCTTAGACAAGCATATTATGCGCAAAGAATCTCGAAAAGAAAAAAATTTTTTTTCGTAGTTTGGAAACTTCGTTAGAATCACTTTTTTTCCGTTCTTATTTGAGATAACTGGTTCTCTTTCATTATACTACTTTGATAGCCTCAGACAAGCATATTATGCGCAAAGAATCTCGAAAAGAAAAAATTTTTTTCGAAGTTTGGAAACTTCCTTAGAATCACTTTTTTTCCATTCTTATTTGAGATAACTTGTTCTCTTTCATTATACTTGTTTGATAGCCTTAGACAAGCATATTATGCGCAAAGAATCTCGAAAAGAAAAAAATTTTTTTTCGAAGTTTGGAAACTTCGTTAGAATCACTTTTTTTCCGTTCTTATTTAAGATTACTGGTTCTCTTTCATTATACTAGTTTGATAGCCTCAGACAAGCATATTATGCGCAAAGAATCTCGAAAAGAAAAAAATTTTTTTTCGAAGTTTGGAAACTTCGTTAGAATCACTTTTTTTCCGTTCTTATTTGAGATAACTTGTTCTCTTTCATTATACTTGTTTGATAGCCTTAGACAAGCATATTATGCGCAAAGAATCTCGAAAAGAAAAAAAATTTTTTTCGAAGTTTGGAAACTTCGTTAGAATCACTTTTTTTCCATTCTTATTTGAGATAACTTGTTCTCTTTCATTATACTTGTTTGATAGCCTTAGACAAGCATATTATGCGCAAAGAATCTCGAAAAGAAAAAAAATTTTTTTCGAAGTTTGGAAACTTCGTTAGAATCACTTTTTTTCCGTTCTTATTTAAGATTCCTGGTTCTCTTTCATTATACTAGTTTGATAGCCTCAGACAAGCATATTATGCGCAAAGAATCTCGAAAAGAAAAAAATTTTTTTTCGAAGTTTGGAAACTTCGTTAGAATCACTTTTTTTCCGTTCTTATTTGAGATAACTTGTTCTCTTTCATTATACTAGTTTGATAGTCTTAGACAAGCATATTATGCGCAAAGAATTACGAAAAGAATAAATTTTTTTTTCGAAGTTTGTAAACTTCGTTAGAATCACTTTTTTTCCGTTCTTATTTAAAATTACTGGTTCTCTTTCATTATACTGGTTTGATAGCCTCAAACAAGCATATTATGCGCAAAGAATCTCGAAAAGAAAAAAATTTTATTTCGAAGTTTGGAAACTTCGTTAGAATCACTTTTTTTCCGTTCTTATTTGAGATAACTGGTTCTCTTTCATTATACTAGTTTGATAGCCTCAGAAAAGCATATTATGCGCAAAGAATCTCTAAAAGAAAAAAATTTTTTTTCGAAGTTTGGAAACTTCGTTAGAATCACTTTTTTTCCGTTCTTATTTGAGATAACTGGTTCTCTTTCATTATACTAGTTTGATAGCCTCAGACAAGCATATTATGCGCAAAGAATCTTGAAAAGAAAAAAATTTTTTTTCGAAGTTTGGAAACTTCCTTAGAATCACTTTCTTTCCATTCTTATTTGAGGTAACTTGTTCTCTTTCATTATACTTGTTTGATAGCCTTAGACAAGCATATTATGCATAAAGAATCTCGAAAAGAAAAAAATTTTTTTTCGAAGTTTGGAAACCTCCTTAGAATCACTTTTTTTCCATTCCTATTTGAGATAACTTGTTCTCTTTCATTATACTAGTTTGATAGCCTTAGACAAGCATATTATGCGCAAAGAATCTCGAAAAGAAAAAAATTTTTTTTCGAAGTTTGGAAACTTCGTTAGAATCACTTTTTTTCCGTTCTTATTTAAGATAACTTGTTCTCTTTCATTATACTATTTGATAGCCTTAGACAAGCATATTATGCGCAAAGAATCTCGAAAAGAAAAAAATTTTTTTTCGAAGTTTGGAAACTTCGTTAAAATCACTTTTTTTCCGTTCTTATTTGAGATAACTGGTTCTCTTTCATTATACTAGTTTGATAGCCTCAGAAAAGCATATTATGCGCAAAGAATCTCTAAAAGAAAAAATTTTTTTTTCGAAGTTTGGAAACTTCGTTAGAATCACTTTTTTTCCGTTCTTATTTGAGATAACTGGTTCTCTTTCATTATACTAGTTTGATTGCCTCAGAAAAGCATAGGTATGCGCAAATAATCTCGAAAAGAAAAAAATTTTTTTCGAAGTTTGGAAACTTCGTTAGAATCACTTTTTTTCCGTTCTTATTTGAGATAACTGGTTCTCTTTCATTATACTAGTTTGATAGCCTGAGACAAGCATATTATGCGCAAAGAATCTTGAAAAGAAAAAAATTTTTTTTCGAAGTTTGGAAACTTCCTTAGAATCACTTTCTTTCCATTCTTATTTGAGGTAACTTGTTCTCTTTCATTATACTTGATTGATAGCCTTAGACAAGCATATTATGCGCAAAGAATCTCGAAAAGAAAAAAATTTTTTTTCGAAGTTTGGAAACTTCGTTAGAATCACTTTTTTTCCGTTCTTATTTAAGATTACTGGTTCTCTTTCATTATACTAGTTTGATAGCCTCAGACAAGCATATTATGCGCAAAGAATCTCGAAAAGAAAAAAATTTTTTTCGAAGTTTGGAAACTTCGTTAGAATCACTTTTTTTCCGTTCTTATTTGAGATAACTTGTTCTCTTTAATTATACTAGTTTGATAGCCTTTGACAAGCATATTATGCGCAAAGAATATCGAAAAGAAAAAAATTTTTTTTCGAAGTTTGGAAACTTCGTTAGAATCACTTTTTTTCCGTTCTTATTTGAGATAACTGGTTCTCTTTCATTATACTAGTTTGATAGCCTCAGACAAGCATATTATGCGCAAAGAATCTCGAAAAGAAAAAATTTTTTTTCGAAGTTTGGAAACTTCCTTAGAATCACTTTTTTTCCATTCTTATTTGAGATAACTTGTTCTCTTTCATTATACTAGTTTGATAGCCTTAGACAAGCATATTATGCGCAAAGAATCTCGAAAAGAAAAAAATTTTTTTTCAAAGTTTGGAAACTTCGTTAGAATCACTTTTTTTCCGTTCTTATTTCAGATAACTTGTTCTCTTTCATTATACTAGTTTGATAGCCTTAGACAAGCATATTATGCACAAAGAATCTCGAAAAGAAAAAAATTTTTTTTCGAAGTTTGGAAACTTCGTTAGAATCACTTTTTTTCCGTTCTTATTTAAGATTACTGGTTCTCTTTCATTATACTAGTTTGATAGCCTCAGACAAGCATATTATGCGCAAAGAATCTCGAAAAGCAAAAAATTATTTTTGGAAGTTTGGAAACATCGTTAGAATCCCTTTTTTTCCGTTCTTATTTGAGATAACTTGTTCTCTTTCATTATACTATTTTGATAGCCTTAGACAAGCATATTATGCGCAAAGAATCTCGAAAAGAAAATATTTTTTTTGAAGTTTGGAAACTTCGCTAGAATCACTTTTTTTCCGTTCTTATTTAAGATTACTGGTTCTCTTTCATTATACTAGTTTGATAGCCTCAGACAAGCATATTATGCGCAAAGAATCAGGAAAAGAAAAAAATTTTATTTCGAAGTTTGGAAACTTCGTTAGAATCACTTTTTTTCCGTTCTTATTTGAGATAACTGGTTCTCTTTCATTATACTAGTTTGATAGCCTCAGAAAAGCATATTATGCGCAAAGAATCTCTAAAAGAAAAAAATTTTATTTCGAAGTTTGGAAACTTCGTTAGAATCACTTTTTTTCCGTTCTTATTTGAGATAACTGGTTCTCTTTCATTATACTAGTTTGATAGCCTCAGAAAAGCATATTATGCGCAAAGAATCTCTAAAAGAAAAAATTTTTTTTTCGAAGTTTGGAAACTTCGTTAGAATCACTTTTTTTCCGTTCTTATTTGAGATAACTGGTTCTCTTTCATTATACTAGTTTGATAGCCTCAGAAAAGCATAGGTATGCGCAAAGAATCTCGAAAAGAAAAAAATTTTTTTTCGAAGTTTGGAAACTTCGTTAGAATCACTTTTTTTCCGTTCTTATTTGAGATAACTTGTTCTCTTTCATTATACTATTTGATAGCCTTAGACAAGCATATTATGCGCAAAGAATCTCGAAAAGAAAAAAATTTTTTTTCGTAGTTTGGAAACTTCGTTAGAATCACTTTTTTTCCGTTCTTATTTGAGATAACTGGTTCTCTTTCATTATACTACTTTGATAGCCTCAGACAAGCATATTATGCGCAAAGAATCTCGAAAAGAAAAAATTTTTTTCGAAGTTTGGAAACTTCCTTAGAATCACTTTTTTTCCATTCTTATTTGAGATAACTTGTTCTCTTTCATTATACTTGTTTGATAGCCTTAGACAAGCATATTATGCGCAAAGAATCTCGAAAAGAAAAAAATTTTTTTTCGAAGTTTGGAAACTTCGTTAGAATCACTTTTTTTCCGTTCTTATTTAAGATTACTGGTTCTCTTTCATTATACTAGTTTGATAGCCTCAGACAAGCATATTATGCGCAAAGAATCTCGAAAAGAAAAAAATTTTTTTTCGAAGTTTGGAAACTTCGTTAGAATCACTTTTTTTCCGTTCTTATTTGAGATAACTTGTTCTCTTTCATTATACTTGTTTGATAGCCTTAGACAAGCATATTATGCGCAAAGAATCTCGAAAAGAAAAAAAATTTTTTTCGAAGTTTGGAAACTTCGTTAGAATCACTTTTTTTCCATTCTTATTTGAGATAACTTGTTCTCTTTCATTATACTTGTTTGATAGCCTTAGACAAGCATATTATGCGCAAAGAATCTCGAAAAGAAAAAAAATTTTTTTCGAAGTTTGGAAACTTCGTTAGAATCACTTTTTTTCCGTTCTTATTTAAGATTCCTGGTTCTCTTTCATTATACTAGTTTGATAGCCTCAGACAAGCATATTATGCGCAAAGAATCTCGAAAAGAAAAAAATTTTTTTTCGAAGTTTGGAAACTTCGTTAGAATCACTTTTTTTCCGTTCTTATTTGAGATAACTTGTTCTCTTTCATTATACTAGTTTGATAGTCTTAGACAAGCATATTATGCGCAAAGAATTACGAAAAGAACAAAATTTTTTTTCGAAGTTTGTAAACTTCGTTAGAATCACTTTTTTTCCGTTCTTATTTAAAATTACTGGTTCTCTTTCATTATACTGGTTTGATAGCCTCAAACAAGCATATTATGCGCAAAGAATCTCGAAAAGAAAAAAATTTTATTTCGAAGTTTGGAAACTTCGTTAGAATCACTTTTTTTCCGTTCTTATTTGAGATAACTGGTTCTCTTTCATTATACTAGTTTGATAGCCTCAGAAAAGCATATTATGCGCAAAGAATCTCTAAAAGAAAAAAATTTTTTTTCGAAGTTTGGAAACTTCGTTAGAATCACTTTTTTTCCGTTCTTATTTGAGATAACTGGTTCTCTTTCATTATACTAGTTTGATAGCCTCAGACAAGCATATTATGCGCAAAGAATCTTGAAAAGAAAAAAATTTTTTTTCGAAGTTTGGAAACTTCCTTAGAATCACTTTCTTTCCATTCTTATTTGAGGTAACTTGTTCTCTTTCATTATACTTGTTTGATAGCCTTAGACAAGCATATTATGCATAAAGAATCTCGAAAAGAAAAAAATTTTTTTTCGAAGTTTGGAAACTTCCTTAGAATCACTTTTTTTCCATTCCTATTTGAGATAACTTGTTCTCTTTCATTATACTAGTTTGATAGCCTTAGACAAGCATATTATGCGCAAAGAATCTCGAAAAGAAAAAAATTTTTTTTCGAAGTTTGGAAACTTCGTTAGAATCACTTTTTTTCCGTTCTTATTTAAGATAACTTGTTCTCTTTCATTATACTATTTGATAGCCTTAGACAAGCATATTATGCGCAAAGAATCTCGAAAAGAAAAAAATTTTTTTTCGAAGTTTGGAAACTTCGTTAGAATCACTTTTTTTCCGTTCTTATTTGAGATAACTGGTTCTCTTTCATTATACTAGTTTGATAGCCTCAGAAAAGCATATTATGCGCAAAGAATCTCTAAAAGAAAAAATTTTTTTTTCGAAGTTTGGAAACTTCGTTAGAATCACTTTTTTTCCGTTCTTATTTGAGATAACTGGTTCTCTTTCATTATACTAGTTTGATTGCCTCAGAAAAGCATAGGTATGCGCAAATAATCTCGAAAAGAAAAAAATTTTTTTCGAAGTTTGGAAACTTCGTTAGAATCACTTTTTTTCCGTTCTTATTTGAGATAACTGGTTCTCTTTCATTATACTAGTTTGATAGCCTGAGACAAGCATATTATGCGCAAAGAATCTTGAAAAGAAAAAAATTTTTTTTCGAAGTTTGGAAACTTCCTTAGAATCACTTTCTTTCCATTCTTATTTGAGGTAACTTGTTCTCTTTCATTATACTTGATTGATAGCCTTAGACAAGCATATTATGCGCAAAGAATCTCGAAAAGAAAAAAATTTTTTTTCGAACTTTGGAAACTTCGTTAGAATCACTTTTTTTCCGTTCTTATTTAAGATTACTGGTTCTCTTTCATTATACTAGTTTGATAGCCTCAGACAAGCATATTATGCGCAAAGAATCTCGAAAAGAAAAAAATTTTTTTCGAAGTTTGGAAACTTCGTTAGAATCACTTTTTTTCCGTTCTTATTTGAGATAACTTGTTCTCTTTAATTATACTAGTTTGATAGCCTTAGACAAGCATATTATGCGCAAAGAATATCGAAAAGAAAAAAATTTTTTTTCGAAGTTTGGAAACTTCGTTAGAATCACTTTTTTTCCGTTCTTATTTGAGATAACTGGTTCTCTTTCATTATACTAGTTTGATAGCCTCAGACAAGCATATTATGCGCAAAGAATCTCGAAAAGAAGAAATTTTTTTTCGAAGTTTGGAAACTTCCTTAGAATCACTTTTTTTCCATTCTTATTTGAGATAACTTGTTCTCTTTCATTATACTAGTTTGATAGCCTTAGACAAGCATATTATGCGCAAAGAATCTCGAAAAGAAAAAAATTTTTTTTCGAAGTTTGGAAACTTCGTTAGAATCACTTTTTTTCCGTTCTTATTTAAGATTACTGGTTCTCTTTCATTATACTAGTTTGATAGCCTCAGACAAGCATATTATGCGCAAAGAATCTCGAAAAGAAAAAAATTTTTTTTCGAAGTTTGGAAACTTCGTTAGAATCACTTTTTTTCCGTTCTTATTTGAGATAACTTGTTCTCTTTCATTATACTTGTTTGATAGCCTTAGACAAGCATATTATGCGCAAAGAATCTCGAAAAGAAAAAAAATTTTTTTCGAAGTTTGGAAACTTCGTTAGAATCACTTTTTTTCCATTCTTATTTGAGATAACTTGTTCTCTTTCATTATACTTGTTTGATAGCCTTAGACAAGCATATTATGCGCAAAGAATCTCGAAAAGAAAAAAAATTTTTTTCGAAGTTTGGAAACTTCGTTAGAATCACTTTTTTTCCGTTCTTATTTAAGATTCCTGGTTCTCTTTCATTATACTAGTTTGATAGCCTCAGACAAGCATATTATGCGCAAAGAATCTCGAAAAGAAAAAAATTTTTTTTCGAAGTTTGGAAACTTCGTTAGAATCACTTTTTTTCCGTTCTTATTTGAGATAACTTGTTCTCTTTCATTATACTAGTTTGATAGTCTTAGACAAGCATATTATGCGCAAAGAATTACGAAAAGAACAAAATTTTTTTTCGAAGTTTGTAAACTTCGTTAGAATCACTTTTTTTCCGTTCTTATTTAAAATTACTGGTTCTCTTTCATTATACTGGTTTGATAGCCTCAAACAAGCATATTATGCGCAAAGAATCTCGAAAAGAAAAAAATTTTATTTCGAAGTTTGGAAACTTCGTTAGAATCACTTTTTTTCCGTTCTTATTTGAGATAACTGGTTCTCTTTCATTATACTAGTTTGATAGCCTCAGAAAAGCATATTATGCGCAAAGAATCTCTAAAAGAAAAAAATTTTTTTTCGAAGTTTGGAAACTTCGTTAGAATCACTTTTTTTCCGTTCTTATTTGAGATAAATGGTTCTCTTTCATTATACTAGTTTGATAGCCTCAGACAAGCATATTATGCGCAAAGAATCTTGAAAAGAAAAAAATTTTTTTTCGAAGTTTGGAAACTTCCTTAGAATCACTTTCTTTCCATTCTTATTTGAGGTAACTTGTTCTCTTTCATTATACTTGTTTGATAGCCTTAGACAAGCATATTATGCATAAAGAATATCGAAAAGAAAAAAATTTTTTTTCGAAGTTTGGAAACTTCCTTAGAATCACTTTTTTTCCATTCCTATTTGAGATAACTTGTTCTCTTTCATTATACTAGTTTGATAGCCTTAGACAAGCATATTATGCGCAAAGAATCTCGAAAAGAAAAAAATTTTTTTTCGAAGTTTGGAAACTTCGTTAGAATCACTTTTTTTCCGTTCTTATTTAAGATAACTTGTTCTCTTTCATTATACTATTTGATAGCCTTAGACAAGCATATTATGCGCAAAGAATCTCGAAAAGAAAAAAATTTTTTTTCGAAGTTTGGAAACTTCGTTAGAATCACTTTTTTTCCGTTCTTATTTGAGATAACTGGTTCTCTTTCATTATACTAGTTTGATAGCCTCAGAAAAGCATATTATGCGCAAAGAATCTCTAAAAGAAAAAATTTTTTTTTCGAAGTTTGGAAACTTCGTTAGAATCACTTTTTTTCCGTTCTTATTTGAGATAACTGGTTCTCTTTCATTATACTAGTTTGATTGCCTCAGAAAAGCATAGGTATGCGCAAATAATCTCGAAAAGAAAAAAATTTTTTTCGAAGTTTGGAAACTTCGTTAGAATCACTTTTTTTCCGTTCTTATTTGAGATAAATGGTTCTCTTTCATTATACTAGTTTGATAGTCTCAGACAAGCATATTATGCGCAAAGAATCTCGAAAAGAAAAAAATTTTTTTTCGAAGTTTGGAAACTTCGTTAGAATCACTTATTTTCCATTCTTATTTGAGATAACTTGTTCTCTTTCATTATACTTGTTTGATAGCCTTAGACAAGAATATTATGCGCAAAGAATCTCGAAAAGAAAAAAATTTTTTTTCGAAGTTTGGAAACTTCCTTAGAATCACTTTTTTTCCATTCCTATTTGAGATAACTTGTTCTCTTTCATTATACTAGTTTGATAGCCTTAGACAAGCATATTATGCGCAAAGAATCTCGAAAAGAAAAAAATTTTCTTTCGAAGTTTGGAAACTTCGTTAGAATCACTTTTTTTCCGTTCTTATTCAAGATAACTTGTTCTCTTTCATTATACTATTTGATAGCCTTAGACAAGCATATTATGCGCAAAGAATCTCGAAAAGAAAAAAATTTTTTTTCGAAGTTTGGAAACTTCGTTAGAATCACTTTTTTTCCGTTCTTATTTGAGATAACTGGTTCTCTTTCATTATACTAGTTTGATAGCCTCAGACAAGCATATTATGCGCAAAGAATCTCGAAAAGAAAAAAATTTTTTTCGAAGTTTGGAAACTTTCTTAGAATCACTTTTTTTCCATTCTTATTTGAGATAACTTGTTCTCTTTCATTATACTATTTTGATAGCCTTAGACAAGCATATTATGCGCAAAGAATCTCGAAAAGAAAATAATTTTTTTTCGAAGTTTGGAAACTTCGTTAGAATCACTTTTTTTCCGTTCTTATTTAAGATTACTGGTTCTCTTTCATTATACTAGTTTGATAGCCTCAGACAAGCATATTATGCGCAAAGAATCTCGAAAAGAAAAAAATTTGTTTTCGAAGTTTGGAAACTTCCTTAGAATCACTTTTTTTCCGTTCTTATTTGAGATAACTTGTTTTCTTTCATTATACTAGTTTGATAGCCTTAGACAAGCATATTATGCGCAAAGAATCTCGAAAAGAAAAAAATTTTTTTTCGAAGTTTGGAAACTTCGTTAGAATCACTTTTTTTCCGTTCTTATTTAAGATTACTGGTTCTTTTTCATTATACTAGTTTGATAGCCTCAGACAAGCATATTATGCGCAAATAATCTCGAAAAGAAAAAAATTTTATTTCGAAGTTTGGAAACTTCGTTAGAATCACTTTTTTTCCGGTCTTATTTGAGATAACTGGTTCTCTTTCATTATACTAGAAAAGCATATTATGCGCAAAGAATCTCTAAAAAAAAAATTTTTTTTTCGAAGTTTGGAAACTTCGTTAGAATCACTTTTTTTCCGTTCTTATTTGAGATAACTGGTTCTCTTTCATTATACTAGTTTGATTGCCTCAGAAAAGCATATGTATGCGCAAATAATCTCGAAAAGAAAAAAATTTTTTTTCGAAGTTTGGAAACTTCGTTAGAATCACTTTTTTTCCGTTCTTATTTGAGATAACTGGTTCTCTTTCATTATACTAGTTTGATAGCCTCAGACAAGCATATTATGCGCAAAGAATCTCAAAAAGAAAAAAATTTTTTTTCGAAGTTTGGAAACTTCCTTAGAATCACTTTCTTTCCATTCTTATTTGAGATAACTTGTTCTCTTTCATTATACTTGTTTGATAGCCTTAGACAAGCATATTATGCGCAAAGAATCTCGAAAAGAAAAAAATTTTTTTTCGAAGTTTGGAAACTTCGTTAGAATCACTTTTTTTCCGTTCTTATTTAAGATTACTGGTTCTCTTTCATTATACTAGTTTGATAGTCTCAGACAAGCATATTATGCGCAAAGAATCTCGAAAAGAAAAAAAATTTTTTTCGAAGTTTGGAAACTTCCTTAGAATCCCTTTTTTTCCATTCTTATTTGAGATAACTTGTTCTCTTTCATTATACTTGTTTGATAGCCTTAGACAAGCATATTATGCGCAAAGAATCTCGAAAAGAAAAAAATTTTTTTTCGAAGTTTGGAAACTTCATTAGAATCACTTTTTTTCCGTTCTTATTTAAGATTACTGGTTCTCTTTCATTATGCTAGTTTCATATCCTCAGACAAGCATATTATGCGCAAAGAATCTCGAAAAGAAAAAAATTTTTTTTCGAGGTTTGGAAACTTCGTTAGAATCACTTTTTTTCCGTTCTTATTTGAGATAACTGGTTCTCTTTCATTATACTAGTTTGATAGTCTTAGACAAGCATATTATGCGCAAAGAATTACGAAAAGAACAAAATTTTTTTTCGAAGTTTGGAAACTTCGTTAGAATCACTTTTTTTCCGTTCTTATTTAAGATTACTGGTTCTCTTTCATTATACTGGTTTGATAGCCTCAGACAAGCATATTATGCGCAAAGAATCTCGAAAAGAAAAAAAATTTATTTCGAAGTTTGGAAACTTCGTTAGAATCACTTTTTTTCCGTTCTTATTTGAGATAACTGGTTCTCTTTCATTATACTAGTTTGATAGCCTCAGACAAGCATATTATGCGCAAAGAATCTTGAAAAGAAAAAAATTTTTTTTCGAAGTTTGGAAACTTCCTTAGAATCACTTTCTTTCCATTCTTATTTGAGGTAACTTGTTCTCTTTCATTATACTTGTTTGATAGCCTTAGACAAGCATATTATGCATAAAGAATCTCGAAAAGAAAAAAATTTTTTTTCGAAGTTTGGAAACTTCCTTAGAATCACTTTTTTTCCATTCCTATTTGAGATAACTTGTTCTCTTTCATTATACTAGTTTGATAGCCTTAGACAAGCATATTATGCACAAAGAATCTCGAAAAGAAAAAAATTTTTTTTCGAAGTTTGGAAACTTCGTTAGAATCACTTTTTTTCCGTTCTTATTTAAGATAACTTGTTCTCTTTCATTATACTATTTGATAGCCTTAGACAAGCATATTATGCGCAAAGAATCTCGAAAAGAAAAAAATTTTTTTTCGAAGTTTGGAAACTTCGTTAGAATCACTTTTTTTCCGTTCTTATTTGAGATAACTGGTTCTCTTTCATTATACTAGTTGTATTGCCTCAGAAAAGCATAGGTATGCGCAAATAATCTCGAAAAGAAAAAAATTTTTTTTCGAAGTTTGAAAACTTCGTTAGAATCACTTTTTTTCCGTTCTTATTTGAGATAACTGGTTCTCTTTCATTATACTAGTTTGATAGCCTCAGACAAGCATATTATGCGCAAAGAATCTCGAAAAGAAAAAAATTTTTTTTCGAAGATTGGAAACTTCCTTAGAATCACTTTCTTTCCATTCTTATTTGAGATAACTTGTTCTCTTTCATTATACTTGTTTGATAGCCTTAGACAAGCATATTATGCGCAAAGAATCTCGAAAAGAAAAAAATTTTTTTTCGAAGTTTGGAAACTTCGTTAGAATCACTTTTTTTCCGTTCTTATTTAAGATTACTGGTTCTCTTTCATTATACTAGTTTGATAGTCTCAGACAAGCATATTATGAGCAAAGAATCTCGAAAAGAAAAAAAATTTTTTTCGAAGTTTGGAAACTTCCTTAGAATCACTTTTTTTCCATTCTTATTTGAGATAACTTGTTCTCTTTCATTATACTTGTTTGATAGCCTTAGACAAGCATATTATGCGCAAAGAATCTCGAAAAGAAAAAAATTTTTTTTCGAAGTTTGGAAACTTCATTAGAATCACTTTTTTTACGTTCTTATTTAAGATTACTGGTTCTCTTTCATTATGCTAGTTTGATATCCTCAGACAAGCATATTATGCGCAAAGAATCTCGAAAAGAAAAAAATTTTTTTTCGAGGTTTGGAAACTTCGTTAGAATCACTTTTTTTCCGTTCTTATTTGAGATAACTGGTTCTCTTTCATTATACTAGTTTGATAGTCTTAGACAAGCATATTATGCGCAAAGAATTACGAAAAGAACAAAATTTTTTTTCGAAGTTTGGAAACTTCGTTAGAATCACTTTTTTTCCGTTCTTATTTAAGATTACTGGTTCTCTTTCATTATACTGGTTTGATAGCCTCAGACAAGCATATTATGCGCAAAGAATCTCGAAAAGAAAAAAATTTTATTTCGAAGTTTGGAAACTTCGTTAGAATCACTTTTTTTCTGTTCTTATTTGAGATAACTGGTTCTCTTTCATTATACTAGTTTGATAGCCTCAGACAAGCATATTATGCGCAAAGAATCTTGAAAAGAAAAAAATTTTTTTTCGAAGTTTGGAAACTTCCTTAGAATCACTTTCTTTCCATTCTTATTTGAGGTAACTTGTTCTCTTTCATTATACTTGTTTGATAGCCTTAGACAAGCATATTATGCATAAGGAATCTCGAAAAGAAAAAAATTTTTTTTCGAAGTTTGGAAACTTCCTTAGAATCACTTTTTTTCCATTCCTATTTGAGATAACTTGTTCTCTTTCATTATACTAGTTTGATAGCCTTAGACAAGCATATTATGCGCAAAGAATCTCGAAAAGAAAAAAATTTTTTTTCGAAGTTTGGAAACTTCGTTAGAATCACTTTTTTTCCGTTCTTATTTAAGATAACTTGTTCTCTTTCATTATACTATTTGATAGCCTTAGACAAGCATATTATGCGCAAAGAATCTCGAAAAGAAAAAAATTTTTTTTCGAGTTTGGAAACTTCGTTAGAATCACTTTTTTTCCGTTCTTATTTGAGATAACTGGTTCTCTTTCATTATACTAGTTTGATAGCCTCAGAAAAGCATATTATGCGCAAAGAATCTCTAAAAGAAAAATTTTTTTTTTCGAAGTTTGGAAACTTCGTTAGAATCACTTTTTTTCCGTTCTTATTTGAGATAACTGGTTCTCTTTCATTATACTAGTTTGATTGCCTCAGAAAAGCATAGGTATGCGCAAATAATCTCGAAAAGAAAAAAATTTTTTTCGAAGTTTGGAAACTTCGTTAGAATCACTTTTTTTCCGTTCTTATTTGAGATAACTGGTTCTCTTTCATTATACTAGTTTGATAGCCTCAGACAAGCATATTATGCGCAAAGAATCTTGAAAAGAAAAAAATTTTTTTTCGAAGTTTGGAAACTTCCTTAGAATCACTTTCTTTCCATTCTTATTTGAGGTAACTTGTTCTCTTTCATTATACTTGTTTGATAGCCTTAGACAAGCATATTATGCGCAAAGAATCTCGAAAAGAAAAAAATTTTTTTTCGAAGTTTGGAAACTTCGTTAGAATCACTTTTTTTCCGTTCTTATTTAAGATTACTGGTTCTCTTTCATTATACTAGTTTGATAGCCTCAGACAAGCATATTATGCGCAAAGAATCTCGAAAAGAAAAAAATTTTTTTCGAAGTTTGGAAACTTCGTTAGAATCACTTTTTTTCCGTTCTTATTTGAGATAACTTGTTCTCTTTAATTATACTAGTTTGATAGCCTTAGACAAGCATATTATGCGCAAAGAATCTCGAAAAGAAAAAAAATTTTTTTCGAAGTTTGGAAACTTCGTTAGAATCACTTTTTTTCCGTTCTTATTTGAGATAAATGGTTCTCTTTCATTATACTAGTTTGATAGTCTCAGACAAGCATATTATGCGCAAAGAATCTCGAAAAGAAAAAAATTTTTTTTCGAAGTTTGGAAACTTCGTTAGAATCTCTTTTTTTCCATTCTTATTTGAGATAACTTGTTCTCTTTCATTATACTTGTTTGATAGCCTTAGACAAGAATATTATGCGCAAAGAATCTCGAAAAGAAAAAAATTTTTTTTCGAAGTTTGGAAACTTCGTTAGAATCACTTTTTATTCCGTTCTTATTTGAGATAACTGGTTCTCTTTCATTATACTAGTTTGATAGCCTCAGACAAGCATATTATGCGCAAAGAATCTCGAAAAGAATAAAATTTTTTTTCGAAGTTTGGAAACTTCGTTAGAATCACTTTTTTTCCGTTCTTATTTGAGATAACTGGTTCTCTTTCATTATACTAGTTTGATAGCCTCAGACAAGCAAATTATGCGCAAAGAATCTTGAAAAGAAAAAAATTTTTTTTCGAAGTTTGGAAACTTCCTTAGAATCACTTTCTTTCCATTCTTATTTGAGGTAACTTGTTCTCTTTCATTATACTAGTTTGATAGCCTTAGACAAGCATATTATGCGCAAAGAATCTCGAAAAGAAAAAAATTTTTTTTCGAAGTTTGAAAACTTCCTTAGAATCACTTTTTTTCCATTCTTATTTGAGATAACTTGTTCTCTTTCATTATACTAGTTTGGTAGCCTCAGACAAGCATATTATGCGCAAAGAATCTCGAAAAGAAAAAAATTTTTTTTCGAAGTTTGCAAACTTCGTTAGAATCACTTTTTTTCCGTTCTTATTTAAGATTACTGGTTCTCTTTCATTATACTAGTTTGATAGCCTCAGACAAGCATATTATGCGCAAAGAATCTCGAAAAGAAAAAAAAATTTTTTCGAAGTTTGGAAACTTCGTTAGAATCCCTTTTTTTCCGTTCTTATTTGAGATAACTTGTTCTCTTTCATTATACTATTTTGATAGCCTTAGACAAGCATATTATGCGCAAAGAATCTCGAAAGAAAAAATTTTTTTTCGAAGTTTGGAAACTTCGTTAGAATCACTTTTTTTCCGTTCTTATTTAAGATTACTGGATCTCTTTCATTATACTAGTTTGATAGCCTCAGACAAGCATATTATGCGCAAAGAATCAGGAAAAGAAAAAAATTTTATTTCGAAGTTTGGAAACTTCGTTAGAATCACTTTTTTTCCGTTCTTATTTGAGATAACTGGTTCTCTTTCATTATACTAGTTTGATAGCCTCAGAAAAGCATATTATGCGCAAAGAATCTCTAAAAGAAAAAATTTTTTTTTCGAAGTTTGGAGACTTCGTTAGAATCACTCTTTTTCCGTTCTTATTTGAGATAACTGGTTCTCTTTCATTATACTAGTTTGATAGCCTCAGAAAAGCATAGGTATGCGCAAAGAATCTCGAAAAGAAAAAAATTTTTTTTCGAAGTTTGGAAACTTCGTTAGAATCACTTTTTTTCCGTTCTTATTTGAGATAACTGGTTCTCTTTCATTATACTAGTTTGATAGCCTCAGACAAGCATATTATGCGCAAAGAATCTCGAAAAGAAAAAAATTTTTTTTCGAAGTTTGGAAACTTCCTTAGAATCACTTTTTTTCCATTCTTATTTGAGATAACTTGTTCTCTTTCATTATACTTGTTTGATAGCCTTAGACAAGCATATTATGCGCAAAGAATCTCGAAAAGAAAAAAATTTTTTTTCGAAGTTAGGAAACTTCGTTAGAATCACTTTTTTTCCGTTCTTATTTAAGATTACTGGTTCTCTTTCATTATACTAGTTTGATAGCCTCAGACAAGCATATTATGCGCAAAGAATCTCGAAAAGAAAAAAATTTTTTTTCGAAGTTTGGAAACTTCGTTAGAATCACTTTTTTTCCGTTCTTATTTGAGATAACTTGTTCTCTTTCATTATACTAGTTTGATAGCCTTAGACAAGCATATTATGCGCAAAGAATCTCGAAAAGAAAAAATTTTTTTTTCGAAGTTTGGAAACTTCGTTAGAATCACTTTTTTTCCGTTCTTATTTGAGATAACTGGTTCTCTTTCATTATACTAGTTTGATAGCCTCAGACAAGCATATTATGCGCACAGAATCTCGAAAAGAAAAAATTTTTTTTCGAAGTTTGGAAACTTCGTTAGAATCACTTTTTTTCCGTTCTTATTTGAGATAACTGGTTCTCTTTCATTATACTAGTTTGATTGCCTCAGAAAAGCATAGGTATGCGCAAATAATCTCGAAAAGAAAAAAATTTTTTTTCGAAGTTTGGAAACTTCGTTAGAATCACTTTTTTTCCGTTCTTATTTGAGATAACTGGTTCTCTTTCATTATACTAGTTTGATAGCCTCAGACAAGCATATTATGCGCAAAGAATCTCGAAAAGAAAAAAATTTTTTTTCGAAGTTTGGAAACTTCCTTAGAATCACTTTCTTTCCATTCTTATTTGAGATAACTTGTTCTCTTTCATTATACTTGTTTGATAGCCTTAGACAAGCATATTATGCGCAAAGAATCTCGAAAAGAAAAAAATTTTTTTTCGAAGTTTGGAAACTTCGTTAGAATCACTTTTTTTCCGTTCTTATTTAAGATTGCTGGTTCTCTTTCATTATACTAGTTTGATAGTCTCAGACAAGCATATTATGCGCAAAGAATCTCGAAAAGAAAAAAAATTTTTTTCGAGTTTGGAAACTTCCTTAGAATCACTTTTTTTCCATTCTTATTTGAGATAACTTGTTCTCTTTCATTATACTTGTTTGATAGCCTCAGACAAGAATATTATGCGCAAAGAATCTCGAAAAGAAAAAAATTTTTTTTCGAAGTTTGGAAACTTCCTTAGAATCACTTTTTTTCCATTCTTATTTGAGATAACTTGTTCTCTTTCATTATACTTGTTTGATAGCCTTAGACAAGCATATTATGCGCAAAGAATCTCGAAAAGAAAAAAATTTTTTTTCGAGGTTTGGAAACTTCGTTAGAATCACTTTTTTTCCGTTCTTATTTGAGATAACTGGTTCTCTTTCATTATACTAGTTTGATAGCCTCAGAAAAACATAGGTATGCGCAAAGAATCTCGAAAAGAAAAAAAATTTTTTTCGAAGTTTGGAAACTTCGTTAGAATCACTTTTTTTCCGTTCTTATTTGAGATAACTGGTTCTCTTTCATTATACTAGTTTGATAGCCTCAGACAAGAATATTATGCGCAAAGAATCTCGAAAAGAAAAAAATTTTTTTTCGAAGTTTGGAAACTTCCTTAGAATCACTTTTTTTCCATTCTTATTTGAGATAACTTGTTCTCTTTCATTATACTTGTTTGATAGCCTTAGACAAGCATATTATGCGCAAAGAATCTCGAAAAGAAAAAAATTTTTTTTCGAAGTTTGGAAACTTCGTTAGAATCACTTTTTTTCCGTTCTTATTTAAGATTACTGGTTCTCTTTCATTATACTAGTTTGATAGCCTCAGACAAGCATATTATGCGCAAAGAATCTCGAAAAGAAAAATATTTTTTTTCGAAGTTTGGAAACTTCGTTAGAATCACTTTTTTTCCGTTCTTATTTGAGATAACTTGTTCTCTTTCATTATACTAGTTTGATAGCCTTAGTCAAGCATATTATGCGCAAAGAATCTCGAAAAGAAAAAAATTTTTTTTCGAAGATTGGAAACTTCGTTAGAATCACTTTTTTTCCGTTCTTATTTGAGATAACTGGTTCTTTTTCATTATACTAGTTTGATAGCCTCAGACAAGCATATTATGCGCAAAGAATCTCGAAAAGAAAAAAATTTTTTTTCGAAGTTTGGAAACTTCCTTAGAATCACGTTTTTTCCGTTTTTATTTGAGATAACTGGTTCTCTTTCATTATACTAGTTTGATAGCCTCAGAAAAGCATATTATGCGCAAAGAATCTCGAAAAGAAAAAAATTTTTTTCGAAGATTGGAAACCTCGTTAGAATCACTTTTTTTCCTTTCTTATTTGAGATAACTGGTTCTCTTTCATTAAACTAGTTTGATAGCCTCAGACAAGCATATTATGCGCAAAGAATCTCGAAAAGAAAAAAAATTTTTTTCGAAGTTTGGAAACTTCCTTAGAATCACTTTTTTTCCATTCTTATTTGAGATAACTTGTTCTCTTTCATTATACTATTTTGATAGCCTTAGACAAGCATTATATGCGCATAGAATCTCGAAAAGAAAAAAATTTTTTTTCGAAGTTTGGAAACTTCGTTAGAATCACTTTTTTTCCGTTCTTATTTCAGATAACTTGTTCTCTTTCATTATACTAGTTTGATAGCCTTAGACAAGCATATTATGCGCAAAGAATCTCGAAAAGAAAAAAAATTTTTTTCGAAGTTTGGAAACTTCGTTAGAATCACTTTTTTTCCGTTCTTATTTGAGATAACTGGTTCTCTTTCATTATACTAGTTTGATAGCCTCAGACAAGCATATTATGCGCAAAGAATCTCGAAAATAAAAAAATTTTTTTTCGAAGTTTGGAAACTTCGTTTAATCACTTTTTTTCCGTTCTTATTTGAGATAACTTGTTCTCTTTCATTATACTAGTTTGATAGCCTTAGACAAGCATATTATGCGCAAAGAATTTCGAAAAGAAAAAAATTTTTTTTCGAAGTTTGGAAACTTCGTTAGAATCACTTTTTTTCCGTTCTTATTTAAGATTACTGGTTCTCTTTCATTATACTAGTTTGATAGCCTCAGACAAGCATATTATGCAAAAGAATCTCGAAAAGAAAAAAATTTTATTTCGAAGTTTGGAAACTTCGTTAGAATCACTTTTTTTCCGTTCTTATTTGAGATAACTGGTTCTCTTTCATTATACTAGTTTGATAGCCTCAGAAAAGCATATTATGCGCTAAGAATCTCTAAAAGAAAAAAAAATTTTTTCGAAGTTTGGAAACTTCGTTAGAATCACTTTTTTTCCGTTCTTATTTGAGATAACTGGTTCTCTTTCATTATACTAGTTTGATAGCCTCAGAAAAGCATAGGTATGCGCAAAGAATCTCGAAAAGAAAAAAATTTTTTTTCGAAGTTTGGAAACTTCGTTAGAATCACTTTTTTTCCGTTCTTATTTGAGATAACTGGTTCTATTTCATTATACTAGTTTGATAGCCTCAGACAAGCATATTATGCGCAAAGAATCTCGAAAAGAAAAAAATTTTTTTTCGAAGTTTGGAAACTTCCTTAGAATCACTTTTTTTCCATTCTTATTTGAGATAACTTGTTCTCTTTCATTATACTTGTTTGATAGCCTTAGACAAGCATATTATGCGCAAAGAATCTCGAAAAGAAAAAAATTTTTTTTCGAATTTAGGAAACTTCGTTAGAATCACTTTTTTTCCGTTCTTATTTAAGATTACTGGTTCTCTTTCATTATACTAGTTTGATAGCCTCAGACAAGCATATTATGCGCAAAGAATCTCGAAAAGAAAAAAATTTTTTTTCGAAGTTTGGAAACTTCGTTAGAATCACTTTTTTTCCGTTCTTATTTAAGATAACTGGTTCTCTTTCATTATACTAGTTTGATAGCCTCAGACAAGCATATTATGCGCAAAGAATCTCGAAAAGAAAAAATTTTTTTTCGAAGTTTGGAAACTTCCTTAGAATCACTTTTTTTCCATTCTTATTTGAGATAACTTGTTCTCTTTCATTATACTATTTTGATAGCCTTAGACAAGCATATTATGCGCAAAGAATCTCGAAAAGAAAAAAATTTTTTTTCGAAGTTTGGAAACTTCGTTAGAATCACTTTTTTTCCGTTCTTATTTAAGATTACTGGTTCTCTTTCATTATACTAGTTTGATAGCCTCAGACAAGCATATTATGCGCAAAGAAACTCGAAAAGAAAAAAATTTGTTTTCGAAGTTTGGAAACTTCCTTAGAATCACTTTTTTTCCGTTCTTATTTGAGATAACTTGTTCTCTCTCATTATACTAGTTTGATAGCCTTAGACAAGCATATTATGCGCAAAGAATCTCGAAAAGAAAAAAATTTTTTTTCGAAGTTTGGAAACTTCGTTAGAATCACTTTTTTTCCGTTCTTATTTAAGATTACTGGTTCTTTTTCATTATACTAGTTTGATAGCCTCAGACAAGCATATTATGCGCAAAGAATCTCGAAAAGAAAAAAATTTTATTTCGAAGTTTGGAAACTTCGTTAGAATCACTTTTTTTCCGTTCTTATTTGAGATAACTGGTTCTCTTTCATTATACTAGTTTGATAGCCTCAGAAAAGCATATTATGCGCAAAGAATCTCTAAAAAAAAAATTTTTTTTTCGAAGTTTGGAAACTTCGTTAGAATCACTTTTTACCGTTCTTATTTGAGATAACTGGTTCTCTTTCATTATACTAGTTTGATAGCCTCAGACAAGCATATTATGCGCAAAGAATCTCGAAAAGAAAAAAATTTTTTTTCGAAGTTTGGAAACTTCCTTAGAATCACTTTCTTTCCATTCTTATTTGAGATAACTTGTTCTCTTTCATTATACTTGTTTGATAGCCTTAGACAAGCATATTATGCGCAAAGAATCTCGAAAAGAAAAAAATTTTTTTTCGAAGTTTGGAAACTTCGTTAGAATCACTTTTTTTCCGTTCTTATTTAAGATTACTGGTTCTCTTTCATTATACTAGTTTGATAGTCTCAGACAAGCATATTATGCGCAAAGAATCTCGAAAAGAAAAAAAATTTTTTTCGAAGTTTGGAAACTTCCTTAAAATCACTTTTTTTCCATTCTTATTTGAGATAACTTGTTCTCTTTCATTATACTTGTTTGATAGCCTTAGACAAGCATATTATGCGCAAAGAATCTCGATAAGAAAAAAATTTTTTTTCGAAGTTTGGAAACTTCATTAGAATCACTTTTTTTCCGTTCTTATTTAAGATTACTGGTTCTCTTTCATTATGCTAGTTTGATATCCTCAGACAAGCATATTATGCGCAAAGAATCTCGAAAAGAAAAAAATTTTTTTTCGAGGTTTGGAAACTATGTTAGAATCACTTTTTTTCCGTTCTTATTTAAGATTACTGGTTCTCTTTCATTATACTAGTTTGATAGCCTCAGACAAGCATATTATGCGCAAAGAATCTCGAAAAGAAAAAAATTTTTTTCGAAGTTTGGAAACTTCCTTAGAATCACTTTTTTTCCATTCTTATTTGAGATAACTTGTTCTCTTTCATTATACTATTTTGATAGCCTTAGACAAGCATATTATGCGCAAAGAATCTCGAAAAGAAAAAAATTTTTTTTCGAAGTTTGGAAACTTCGTTAGAATCACTTTTTTTCCGTTCTTATTTAAGATTACTGGTTCTCTTTCATTATACTAGTTTGATAGCCTCAGACAAGCATATTATGCGCAAAGAATCTCGAAAAGAAAAAAATTTGTTTTCGAAGTTTGGAAACTTCCTTAGAATCACTTTTTTTCCGTTCTTATTTGAGATAACTTGTTCTCTCTCATTATACTAGTTTGATAGCCTTAGACAAGCATATTATGCGCAAAGAATCTCGAAAAGAAAAAAATTTTTTTTCGAAGTTTGGAAACTTCGTTAGAATCACTTTTTTTCCGTTCTTATTTAAGATTACTGGTTCTTTTTCATTATACTAGTTTGATAGCCTCAGACAAGCATATTATGCGCAAAGAATCTCGAAAAGAAAAAAATTTTATTTCGAAGTTTGGAAACTTCGTTAGAATCACTTTTTTTCCGTTCTTATTTGAGATAACTGGTTCTCTTTCATTATACTAGTTTGATAGCCTCAGAAAAGCATATTATGCGCAAAGAATCTCTAAAAAAAAAATTTTTTTTTCGAAGTTTGGAAACTTCGTTAGAATCACTTTTTACCGTTCTTATTTGAGATAACTGGTTCTCTTTCATTATACTAGTTTGATAGCCTCAGACAAGCATATTATGCGCAAAGAATCTCGAAAAGAAAAAAATTTTTTTTCGAAGTTTGGAAACTTCCTTAGAATCACTTTCTTTCCATTCTTATTTGAGATAACTTGTTCTCTTTCATTATACTTGTTTGATAGCCTTAGACAAGCATATTATGCGCAAAGAATCTCGAAAAGAAAAAAATTTTTTTTCGAAGTTTGGAAACTTCGTTAGAATCACTTTTTTTCCGTTCTTATTTAAGATTACTGGTTCTCTTTCATTATACTAGTTTGATAGTCTCAGACAAGCATATTATGCGCAAAGAATCTCGAAAAGAAAAAAAATTTTTTTCGAAGTTTGGAAACTTCCTTAAAATCACTTTTTTTCCATTCTTATTTGAGATAACTTGTTCTCTTTCATTATACTTGTTTGATAGCCTTAGACAAGCATATTATGCGCAAAGAATCTCGATAAGAAAAAAATTTTTTTTCGAAGTTTGGAAACTTCATTAGAATCACTTTTTTTCCGTTCTTATTTAAGATTACTGGTTCTCTTTCATTATGCTAGTTTGATATCCTCAGACAAGCATATTATGCGCAAAGAATCTCGAAAAGAAAAAAATTTTTTTTCGAGGTTTGGAAACTATGTTAGAATCACTTTTTTTCCGTTCTTATTTGAGATAACTGGTTCTCTTTCATTATACTAGTTTGATAGCCTCAGAAAAACATAGGTATGCGCAAAGAATCTCGAAAAGAAAAAAAATTTTTTTCGAAGTTTGGAAACTTCGTTAGAATCACTTTTTTTCCGTTCTTATTTGAGATAACTGGTTCTCTTTCATTATACTAGTTTGATAGCCTCAGACAAGAATATTATGCGCAAAGAATCTCGAAAAGAAAAAAATTTTTTTTCGAAGTTTGGAAACTTCCTTAGAATCACTTTTTTTCCATTCTTATTTGAGATAACTTGTTCTCTTTCATTATACTTGTTTGATAGCCTTAGACAAGCATATTATGCGCAAAGAATCTCGAAAAGAAAAAAATTTTTTTTCGAAGTTTGGAAACTTCGTTAGAATCACTTTTTTTCCGTTCTTATTTTAGATAACTTGTTCTCTTTCATTATACTAGTTTGATAGCCTTAGACAAGCATATTATGCGCAAAGAATTTCGAAAAGAAAAAAATTTTTTTTCGAAGTTTGGAAACTTCGTTAGAATCACTTTTTTTCCGTTCTTATTTAAGATTACTGGTTCTCTTTCATTATACTAGTTTGATAGCCTCAGACAAGCATATTATGCAAAAGAATCTCGAAAAGAAAAAAATTTTATTTCGAAGTTTGGAAACTTCGTTAGAATCACTTTTTTTCCGTTCTTATTTGAGATAACTGGTTCTCTTTCATTATACTAGTTTGATAGCCTCAGAAAAGCATATTATGCGCTAAGAATCTCTAAAAGAAAAAAATTTTTTTTCGAAGTTTGGAAACTTCGTTAGAATCACTTTTTTTCCGTTCTTATTTGAGATAACTGGTTCTCTTTCATTATACTAGTTTGATAGCCTCAGAAAAGCATAGGTATGCGCAAAGAATCTCGAAAAGAAAAAAATTTTTTTTCGAAGTTTGGAAACTTCGTTAGAATCACTTTTTTTCCGTTCTTATTTGAGATAACTGGTTCTCTTTCATTATACTAGTTTGATAGCCTCAGAAAAGCATATTATGCGCAAAGAATCTCTAAAAAAAAAATTTTTTTTTCGAAGTTTGGAAACTTCGTTAGAATCACTTTTTTTCCGTTCTTATTTGAGATAACTGGTTCTCTTTCATTATACTAGTTTGATTGCCTCAGAAAAGCATAGGTATGCTCAAATAATCTCGAAAAGAAAAAAATTTTTTTTCGAAGTTTGGAAACTTCGTTAGAATCACTTTTTACCGTTCTTATTTGAGATAACTGGTTCTCTTTCATTATACTAGTTTGATAGCCTCAGACAAGCATATTATGCGCAAAGAATCTCGAAAAGAAAAAAATTTTTTTTCGAAGTTTGGAAACTTCCTTAGAATCACTTTCTTTCCATTCTTATTTGAGATAACTTGTTCTCTTTCATTATACTTGTTTGATAGCCTTAGACAAGCATATTATGCGCAAAGAATCTCGAAAAGAAAAAAATTTTTTTTCGAAGTTTGGAAACTTCGTTAGAATCACTTTTTTTCCGTTCTTATTTAAGATTACTGGTTCTCTTTCATTATACTAGTTTGATAGTCTCAGACAAGCATATTATGCGCAAAGAATCTCGAAAAGAAAAAAAATTTTTTTCGAAGTTTGGAAACTTCCTTAGAATCACTTTTTTTCCATTCTTATTTGAGATAACTTGTTCTCTTTCATTATACTTGTTTGATAGCCTTAGACAAGCATATTATGCGCAAAGAATCTCGAGAAGAAAAAAATTTTTTTTCGAAGTTTGGAAACTTCATTAGAATCACTTTTTTTCCGTTCTTATTTAAGATTACTGGTTCTCTTTCATTATGCTAGTTTGATATCCTCAGACAAGCATATTATGCGCAAAGAATCTCGAAAAGAAAAAAATTTTTTTTCGAGGTTTGGAAACTTCGTTAGAATCACTTTTTTTCCGTTCTTATTTGAGATAACTGGTTCTCTTTCATTATACTAGTTTGATAGCCTCAGAAAAACATAGGTATGCGCAAAGAATCTCGAAAAGAAAAAAAATTTTTTTCGAAGTTTGGAAACTTCGTTAGAATCACTTTTTTTCCGTTCTTATTTGAGATAACTGGTTCTCTTTCATTATACTAGTTTGATAGCCTCAGACAAGCATATTATGCGCAAAGAATCTCGAAAAGAAAAAAATTTTTTTTCGAAGTTTGGAAACTTCCTTAGAATCACGTTTTTTCCGTTTTTATTTGAGATAACTGGTTCTCTTTCATTATACTAGTTTGATAGCCTCAGAAAAGCATATTATGCGCAAAGAATCTCGAAAAGAAAAAAATTTTTTTCGAAGATTGGAAACCTCGTTAGAATCACTTTTTTTCCTTTCTTATTTGAGATAACTGGTTCTCTTTCATTAAACTAGTTTGATAGCCTCAGACAAGCATATTATGCGCAAAGAATCTCGAAAAGAAAAAAAATTTTTTTCGAAGTTTGGAAACTTCCTTAGAATCACTTTTTTTCCATTCTTATTTGAGATAACTTGTTCTCTTTCATTATACTAGTTTGATAGCCTTAGACAAGCATTATATGCGCATAGAATCTCGAAAAGAAAAAAATTTTTTTTCGAAGTTTGGAAACTTCGTTAGAATCACTTTTTTTCCGTTCTTATTTCAGATAACTTGTTCTCTTTCATTATACTAGTTTGATAGCCTTAGACAAGCATATTATGCGCAAAGAATCTCGAAAAGAAAAAAAATTTTTTTCGAAGTTTGGAAACTTCGTTAGAATCACTTTTTTTCCGTTCTTATTTGAGATAACTGGTTCTCTTTCATTATACTAGTTTGATAGCCTCAGACAAGCATATTATGCGCAAAGAATCTCGAAAAGAAAAAAATTTTTTTTCGAAGTTTGGAAACTTCGTTTAATCACTTTTTTTCCGTTCTTATTTGAGATAACTTGTTCTCTTTCATTATACTAGTTTGATAGCCTTAGACAAGCATATTATGCGCAAAGAATTTCGAAAAGAAAAAAATTTTTTTTCGAAGTTTGGAAACTTCGTTAGAATCACTTTTTTTCCGTTCTTATTTAAGATTACTGGTTCTCTTTCATTATACTAGTTTGATAGCCTCAGACAAGCATATTATGCAAAAGAATCTCGAAAAGAAAAAAATTTTATTTCGAAGTTTGGAAACTTCGTTAGAATCACTTTTTTTCCGTTCTTATTTGAGATAACTGGTTCTCTTTCATTATACTAGTTTGATAGCCTCAGAAAAGCATATTATGCGCTAAGAATCTCTAAAAGAAAAAAATTTTTTTTCGAAGTTTGGAAACTTCGTTAGAATCACTTTTTTTCCGTTCTTATTTGAGATAACTGGTTCTCTTTCATTATACTAGTTTGATAGCCTCAGAAAAGCATAGGTATGCGCAAAGAATCTCGAAAAGAAAAAAATTTTTTTTCGAAGTTTGGAAACTTCGTTAGAATCACTTTTTTTCCGTTCTTATTTGAGATAACTGGTTCTATTTCATTATACTAGTTTGATAGCCTCAGACAAGCATATTATGCGCAAAGAATCTGGAAAAGAAAAAAATTTTTTTTCGAAGTTTGGAAACTTCCTTAGAATCACTTTTTTTCCATTCTTATTTGAGATAACTTGTTCTCTTTCATTATACTTGTTTGATAGCCTTAGACAAGCATATTATGCGCAAAGAATCTCGAAAAGAAAAAAATTTTTTTTCGAATTTAGGAAACTTCGTTAGAATCACTTTTTTTCCGTTCTTATTTAAGATTACTGGTTCTCTTTCATTATACTAGTTTGATAGCCTCAGACAAGCATATTATGCGCAAAGAATCTCGAAAAGAAAAAAATTTTTTTTCGAAGTTTGGAAACTTCGTTAGAATCACTTTTTTTCCGTTCTTATTTGAGATAACTGGTTCTCTTTCATTATACTAGTTTGATAGCCTCAGACAAGCATATTATGCGCAAAGAATCTCGAAAAGAAAAAATTTTTTTTCGAAGTTTGGAAACTTCCTTAGAATCACTTTTTTTCCATTCTTATTTGAGATAACTTGTTCTCTTTCATTATACTATTTTGATAGCCTTAGACAAGCATATTATGCGCAAAGAATCTCGAAAAGAAAAAAATTTTTTTTCGAAGTTTGGAAACTTCGTTAGAATCACTTTTTTTCCGTTCTTATTTAAGATTACTGGTTCTCTGTCATTATACTAGTTTGATAGCCTCAGACAAGCATATTATGCGCAAAGAATCTCGAAAAGAAAAAAATTTGTTTTCGAAGTTTGGAAACTTCCTTAGAATCACTTTTTTTCCGTTCTTATTTGAGATAACTTGTTCTCTCTCATTATACTAGTTTGATAGCCTTAGACAAGCATATTATGCGCAAAGAATCTCGAAAAGAAAAAAATTTTTTTTCGAAGTTTGGAAACTTCGTTAGAATCACTTTTTTTCCGTTCTTATTTGAGATAACTGGTTCTCTTTCATTATACTAGTTTGATAGCCTCAGAAAAGCATATTATGCGCAAAGAATCTCTAAAAAAAAAATTTTTTTTTCGAAGTTTGGAAACTTCGTTAGAATCACTTTTTACCGTTCTTATTTGAGATAACTGGTTCTCTTTCATTATACTAGTTTGATAGCCTCAGACAAGCATATTATGCGCAAAGAATCTCGAAAAGAAAAAAATTTTTTTTCGAAGTTTGGAAACTTCCTTAGAATCACTTTTTTTCCGTTCTTATCTGAGATAACTGGTTCTCTTTCATTATACTAGTTTGATAGCCTCAGACAAGAATATTATGCGCAAAGAATCTCGAAAAGAAAAAAATTTTTTTTCGAAGTTTGGAAACTTCCTTAGAATCACTTTTTTTCCATTCTTATTTGAGATAACTTGTTCTCTTTCATTATACTTGTTTGATAGCCTTAGACAAGCATATTATGCGCAAAGAATCTCGAAAAGAAAAAAATTTTTTTTCGAAGTTTGGAAACTTCGTTAGAATCACTTTTTTTCCGTTCTTATTTGAGATAACTTGTTCTCTTTCATTATACTAGTTTGATAGCCTTAGACAAGCATATTATGCGCAAAGAATTTCGAAAAGAAAAAAATTTTTTTTCGAAGTTTGGAAACTTCGTTAGAATCACTTTTTTTCCGTTCTTATTTAAGATTACTGGTTCTCTTTCATTATACTAGTTTGATAGCCTCAGACAAGCATATTATGCAAAAGAATCTCGAAAAGAAAAAAATTTTATTTCGAAGTTTGGAAACTTCGTTAGAATCACTTTTTTTCCGTTCTTATTTGAGATAACTGGTTCTCTTTCATTATACTAGTTTGATAGCCTCAGAAAAGCATATTATGCGCTAAGAATCTCTAAAAGAAAAAAATTTTTTTTCGAAGTTTGGAAACTTCGTTAGAATCACTTTTTTTCCGTTCTTATTTGAGATAACTGGTTCTCTTTCATTATACTAGTTTGATAGCCTCAGAAAAGCATAGGTATGCGCAAAGAATCTCGAAAAGAAAAAAATTTGTTTTCGAAGTTTGGAAACTTCCTTAGAATCACTTTTTTTCCGTTCTTATTTGAGATAACTTGTTCTCTCTCATTATACTAGTTTGATAGCCTTAGACAAGCATATTATGCGCAAAGAATCTCGAAAAGAAAAAAATTTTTTTTCGAAGTTTGGAAACTTCGTTAGAATCACTTTTTTTCCGTTCTTATTTGAGATAACTGGTTCTCTTTCATTATACTAGTTTGATAGCCTCAGAAAAGCATATTATGCGCAAAGAATCTCTAAAAAAAAAATTTTTTTTTCGAAGTTTGGAAACTTCGTTAGAATCACTTTTTACCGTTCTTATTTGAGATAACTGGTTCTCTTTCATTATACTAGTTTGATAGCCTCAGACAAGCATATTATGCGCAAAGAATCTCGAAAAGAAAAAAATTTTTTTTCGAAGTTTGGAAACTTCCTTAGAATCACTTTCTTTCCATTCTTATTTGAGATAACTTGTTCTCTTTCATTATACTTGTTTGATAGCCTTAGACAAGCATATTATGCGCAAAGAATCTCGAAAAGAAAAAAATTTTTTTTCGAAGTTTGGAAACTTCATTAGAATCACTTTTTTTCCGTTCTTATTTAAGATTACTGGTTCTCTTTCATTATGCTAGTTTGATATCCTCAGACAAGCATATTATGCGCAAAGAATCTCGAAAAGAAAAAAATTTTTTTTCGAGCTTTGGAAACTTCGTTAGAATCACTTTTTTTCCGTTCTTATTTGAGATAACTGGTTCTCTTTCATTATACTAGTTTGATAGCCTCAGAAAAACATAGGTATGCGCAAAGAATCTCGAAAAGAAAAAAAAATTTTTTCGAAGTTTGGAAACTTCGTTAGAATCACTTTTTTTCCGTTCTTATTTGAGATAACTGGTTCTCTTTCATTATACTAGTTTGATAGCCTCAGACAAGAATATTATGCGCAAAGAATCTCGAAAAGAAAAAAATTTTTTTTCGAAGTTTGGAAACTTCCTTAGAATCACTTTTTTTCCATTCTTATTTGAGATAACTTGTTCTCTTTCATTATACTTGTTTGATAGCCTTAGACAAGCATATTATGCGCAAAGAATCTCGAAAAGAAAAAAATTTTTTTTCGAAGTTTGGAAACTTCGTTAGAATCACTTTTTTTCCGTTCTTATTTGAGATAACTTGTTCTCTTTCATTATACTAGTTTGATAGCCTTAGACAAGCATATTATGCGCAAAGAATTTCGAAAAGAAAAAAATTTTTTTTCGAAGTTTGGAAACTTCGTTAGAATCACTTTTTTTCCGTTCTTATTTAAGATTACTGGTTCTCTTTCATTATACTAGTTTGATAGCCTCAGACAAGCATATTATGCAAAAGAATCTCGAAAAGAAAAAAATTTTATTTCGAAGTTTGGAAACTTCGTTAGAATCACTTTTTTTCCGTTCTTATTTGAGATAACTGGTTCTCTTTCATTATACTAGTTTGATAGCCTCAGAAAAGCATATTATGCGCTAAGAATCTCTAAAAGAAAAAAATTTTTTTTCGAAGTTTGGAAACTTCGTTAGAATCACTTTTTTTCCGTTCTTATTTGAGATAACTGGTTCTCTTTCATTATACTAGTTTGATAGCCTCAGAAAAGCATAGGTATGCGCAAAGAATCTCGAAAAGAAAAAAATTTTTTTTCGAAGTTTGGAAACTTCGTTAGAATCACTTTTTTTCCGTTCTTATTTGAGATAACTGGTTCTCTTTCATTATACTAGTTTGATAGCCTCAGAAAAGCATATTATGCGCAAAGAATCTCTAAAAAAAAAATTTTTTTTTCGAAGTTTGGAAACTTCGTTAGAATCACTTTTTTTCCGTTCTTATTTGAGATAACTGGTTCTCTTTCATTATACTAGTTTGATTGCCTCAGAAAAGCATAGGTATGCTCAAATAATCTCGAAAAGAAAAAAATTTTTTTTCGAAGTTTGGAAACTTCGTTAGAATCACTTTTTACCGTTCTTATTTGAGATAACTGGTTCTCTTTCATTATACTAGTTTGATAGCCTCAGACAAGCATATTATGCGCAAAGAATCTCGAAAAGAAAAAAAATTTTTTTCGAAGTTTGGAAACTTCCTTAGAATCACTTTCTTTCCATTCTTATTTGAGATAACTTGTTCTCTTTCATTATACTTGTTTGATAGCCTTAGACAAGCATATTATGCGCAAAGAATCTCGAAAAGAAAAAAATTTTTTTTCGAAGTTTGGAAACTTCGTTAGAATCACTTTTTTTCCGTTCTTATTTAAGATTACTGGTTCTCTTTCATTATACTAGTTTGATAGTCTCAGACAAGCATATTATGCGCAAAGAATCTCGAAAAGAAAAAAAATTTTTTTCGAAGTTTGGAAACTTCCTTAGAATCACTTTTTTTCCATTCTTATTTGAGATAACTTGTTCTCTTTCATTATACTTGTTTGATAGCCTTAGACAAGCATATTATGCGCAAAGAATCTCGAAAAGAAAAAAATTTTTTTTCGAAGTTTGGAAACTTCATTAGAATCACTTTTTTCCCGTTCTTATTTAAGATTACTGGTTCTCTTTCATTATGCTAGTTTGATATCCTCAGACAAGCATATTATGCGCAAAGAATCTCGAAAAGAAAAAAATTTTTTTTCGAGGTTTGGAAACTTCGTTAGAATCACTTTTTTTCCGTTCTTATTTGAGATAACTGGTTCTCTTTCATTATACTAGTTTGATAGCCTCAGAAAAACATAGGTATGCGCAAAGAATCTCGAAAAGAAAAAAAATTTTTTTCGAAGTTTGGAAACTTCGTTAGAATCACTTTTTTTCCGTTCTTATTTGAGATAACTGGTTCTCTTTCATTATACTAGTTTGATAGCCTCAGACAAGAATATTATGCACAAAGAATCTCGAAAAGAAAAAAATTTTTTTTCGAAGTTTGGAAACTTCCTTAGAATCACTTTTTTTCCATTCTTATTTGAGATAACTTGTTCTCTTTCATTATACTTGTTTGATAGCCTTAGACAAGCATATTATGCGCAAAGAATCTCGAAAAGAAAAAAATTTTTTTTCGAAGTTTGGAAACTTCGTTAGAATCACTTTTTTTCCGTTCTTATTTAAGATTACTGGTTCTCTTTCATTATACTAGTTTGATAGCCTCAGACAAGCATATTATGCGCAAAGAATCTCGAAAAGAAAAAAAATTTTTTTCGAAGTTTGGAAACTTCGATAGAATCACTTTTTTTCCGTTCTTATTTGAGATAACTGGTTCTCTTTCATTATACTAGTTTGATAGCCTCAGACAAGCATATTATGCAAAAGAATCTCGAAAAGAAAAAAATTTTATTTCGAAGTTTGGAAACTTCGTTAGAATCACTTTTTTTCCGTTCTTATTTGAGATAACTGGTTCTCTTTCATTATACTAGTTTGATAGCCTCAGAAAAGCATATTATGCGCTAAGAATCTCTAAAAGAAAAAAAATTTTTTTCGAAGTTTGGAAACTTCGTTAGAATCACTTTTTTTCCGTTCTTATTTGAGATAACTGGTTCTCTTTCATTATACTAGTTTGATAGCCTCAGAAAAGCATAGGTATGCGCAAAGAATCTCGAAAAGAAAAAAATTTTTTTTCGAAGTTTGGAAACTTCGTTAGAATCACTTTTTTTCCGTTCTTATTTAAGATTACTGGTTCTTTTTCATTATACTAGTTTGATAGCCTCAGACAAGCATATTATGCGCAAAGAATCTCGAAAAGAAAAAAAATTTATTTCGAAGTTTGGAAACTTCGTTAGAATCACTTTTTTTCCGTTCTTATTTGAGATAACTGGTTCTCTTTCATTATACTAGTTTGATAGCCTCAGAAAACCATATTATGCGCAAAGAATCTCTAAAAGAAAAAATGTTTTTTTCGAAGTTTGGAAACTTCGTTAGAATCACTTTTTTTCCGTTCTTATTTGAGATAACTGGTTCTCTTTCAATATACTAGTTTGATTGCCTCAGAAAAGCATAGGTATGCGCAAATAATCTCGAAAAGAAAAAAATTTTTTTTCGAAGTTTGGAAACTTCGTTAGAATCACTTTTTTTCCGTTCTTATTTGAGATAACTGGTTCTCTTTCATTATACTAGTTTGATAGCCTCAGACAAGCATATTATGCGCAAAGAATCTCGAAAAGAAAAAAATTTTTTTTCGAAGTTTGGAAACTTCCTTAGAATCACTTTTTTTCCGTTCTTATTTGAGATAACTGGTTCTCTTTCATTATACTAGTTTGATAGCCTCAGAAAAGCATATTATGCGCTAAGAATCTCTAAAAGAAAAAAATTTTTTTTCGAAGTTTGGAAACTTCGTTAGAATCACTTTTTTTCCGTTCTTATTTGAGATAACTGGTTCTCTTTCATTATACTAGTTTGATAGCTTCAGAAAAGCATAGGTATGCGAAAAGAATCTCGAAAAGAAAAAAATTTTTTTTCGAAGTTTGGAAACTTCGTTAGAATCACTTTTTTTCCGTTCTTATTTGAGATAACTGGTTCTCTTTCATTATACTAGTTTGATAGCCTCAGAAAAGCATATTATGCGCAAAGAATCTCTAAAAAAAAAATTTTTTTTTCGAAGTTTGGAAACTTCGTTAGAATCACTTTTTTTCCGTTCTTATTTGAGATAACTGGTTCTCTTTCATTATACTAGTTTGATTGCCTCAGAAAAGCATAGGTATGCTCAAATAATCTCGAAAAGAAAAAAATTTTTTTTCGAAGTTTGGAAACTTCGTTAGAATCACTTTTTACCGTTCTTATTTGAGATAACTGGTTCTCTTTCATTATACTAGTTTGATAGCCTCAGACAAGCATATTATGCGCAAAGAATCTCGAAAAGAAAAAAAATTTTTTTCGAAGTTTGGAAACTTCCTTAGAATCACTTTCTTTCCATTCTTATTTGAGATAACTTGTTCTCTTTCATTATACTTGTTTGATAGCCTTAGACAAGCATATTATGCGCAAAGAATCTCGAAAAGAAAAAAATTTTTTTTCGAAGTTTGGAAACTTCGTTAGAATCACTTTTTTTCCGTTCTTATTTAAGATTACTGGTTCTCTTTCATTATACTAGTTTGATAGTCTCAGACAAGCATATTATGCGCAAAGAATCTCGAAAAGAAAAAAAATTTTTTTCGAAGTTTGGAAACTTCCTTAGAATCACTTTTTTTCCATTCTTATTTGAGATAACTTGTTCTCTTTCATTATACTTGTTTGATAGCCTTAGACAAGCATATTATGCGCAAAGAATCTCGAAAAGAAAAAAATTTTTTTTCGAAGTTTGGAAACTTCATTAGAATCACTTTTTTCCCGGTCTTATTTAAGATTACTGGTTCTCTTTCATTATGCTAGTTTGATATCCTCAGACAAGCATATTATGCGCAAAGAATCTCGAAAAGAAAAAAATTTTTTTTCGAGGTTTGGAAACTTCGTTAGAATCACTTTTTTTCCGTTCTTATTTGAGATAACTGGTTCTCTTTCATTATACTAGTTTGATAGCCTCAGAAAAACATAGGTATGCGCAAAGAATCTCGAAAAGAAAAAAAATTTTTTTCGAAGTTTGGAAACTTCGTTAGAATCACTTTTTTTCCGTTCTTATTTGAGATAACTGGTTCTCTTTCATTATACTAGTTTGATAGCCTCAGACAAGAATATTATGCAGAAAGAATCTCGAAAAGAAAAAAATTTTTTTTCGAAGTTTGGAAACTTCCTTAGAATCACTTTTTTTCCATTCTTATTTGAGATAACTTGTTCTCTTTCATTATACTTGTTTGATAGCCTTAGACAAACATATTATGCGCAAAGAATCTCGAAAAGAAAAAAATTTTTTTTCGAAGTTTGGAAACTTCGTTAGAATCACTTTTTTTCCGTTCTTATTTAAGATTACTGGTTCTCTTTCATTATACTAGTTTGATAGCCTCAGACAAGCATATTATGCGCAAAGAATCTCGAAAAGAAAAAAAATTTTTTTCGAAGTTTGGAAACTTCGTTAGAATCACTTTTTTTCCGTTCTTATTTGAGATAACTGGTTCTCTTTCATTATACTAGTTTGATAGCCTCAGACAAGCATATTATGCAAAAGAATCTCGAAAAGAAAAAAATTTTATTTCGAAGTTTGGAAACTTCGTTAGAATCACTTTTTTTCCGTTCTTATTTGAGATAACTGGTTCTCTTTCATTATACTAGTTTGATAGCCTCAGAAAAGCATATTATGCGCTAAGAATCTCTAAAAGAAAAAAAATTTTTTTCGAAGTTTGGAAACTTCGTTAGAATCACTTTTTTTCCGTTCTTATTTGAGATAACTGGTTCTCTTTCATTATACTAGTTTGATAGCCTCAGAAAAGCATAGGTATGCGCAAAGAATCTCGAAAAGAAAAAAATTTTTTTTCGAAGTTTGGAAACTTCGTTAGAATCACTTTTTTTCCGTTCTTATTTAAGATTACTGGTTCTTTTTCATTATACTAGTTTGATAGCCTCAGACAAGCATATTATGCGCAAAGAATCTCGAAAAGAAAAAAATTTTTTTTCGAAGTTTGGAAACTTCGTTAGAATCACTTTTTTTCCGTTCTTATTTGAGATAACTGGTTCTCTTTCATTATACTAGTTTGATAGCCTCAGACAAGCATATTATGCGCAAAGAATCTCGAAAAGAAAAAAATTTTTTTTCGAAGTTTGGAAACTTCCTTAGAATCACTTTCTTTCCATTCTTATTTGAGGTAACTTGTTCTCTTTCATTATACTTGTTTGATAGCCTTAGACAAGCATATTATGCGCAAAGAATCTCGAAAAGAAAAAAATTTTTTTTCGAAGTTTGGAAACTTCGTTAGAATCACTTTTTTTCCGTTCTTATTTGAGATAACTTGTTCTCTTTCATTATACTAGTTTGATAGCCTCAGACAAGCATATTATGCGCAAAGAATTTCGAAAAGAAAAAAATTTTTTTTCGAAGTTTGGAAACTTCGTTAGAATCACTTTTTTTCCGTTCTTATTTAAGATTACTGGTTCTCTTTCATTATACTAGTTTGATAGCCTCAGACAAGCATATTATGCGCAAAGAATCTCGAAAAGAAAAAAATTTTTTTTCGAAGTTTGGAAACTTCCTTAGAATCACTTTTTTTCCATTCTTATTTGAGATAACTGGTTCTCTTTCATTATACTAGTTTGATAGCCTCAGAAAAGCATATTATGCGCAAAGAATCTCTAAAAGAAAAAATGTTTTTTTCGAAGTTTGGAAACTTCGTTAGAATCACTTTTTTTCCGTTCTTATTTGAGATAACTGGTTCTCTTTCAATATACTAGTTTGATTGCCTCAGAAAAGCATAGGTATGCGCAAATAATCTCGAAAAGAAAAAAATTTTTTTTCGAAGTTTGGAAACTTCGTTAGAATCACTTTTTTTCCGTTCTTATTTGAGATAACTGGTTCTCTTTCATTATACTAGTTTGATAGCCTCAGACAAGCATATTATGCGCAAAGAATCTCGAAAAGAAAAAAATTTTTTTTCGAAGTTTGGAAACTTCCTTAGAATCACTTTCTTTCCATTCTTATTTGAGGTAACTTGTTCTCTTTTATTATACTTGTTTGATAGCCTTAGACAAGCATATTATGCGCAAAGAATCTCGAAAAGAAAAAAATTTTTTTTCGAAGTTTGGAAACTTCGTTAGAATCACTTTTTTTCCGTTCTTATTTGAGATAACTTGTTCTCTTTCATTATACTAGTTTGATAGCCTTAGACAAGCATATTATGCGCAAAGAATTTCGAAAAGAAAAAATTTTTTTTTCGAAGTTTGGAAACTTCGTTAGAATCACTTTTTTTCCGTTCTTATTTAAGATTACTGGTTCTCTTTCATTATACTAGTTTGATAGCCTCAGACAAGCATATTATGCGCAAAGAATCTCGAAAAGAAAAAAATTTTTTTTCGAAGTTTGGAAACTTCCTTAGAATCACTTTTTTTCCATTCTTATTTGAGATAACTTGTTCTCTTTCATTATACTAGTTTGATAGCCTTAGACAAGCATATTATGCGCAAAGAATCTCGAAAAGAAAAAAATTTTTTTTCGAAGTTTGGAAACTTCGTTAGAATCACTTTTTTTCCGTTCTTATTTCAGATAACTTGTTCTCTTTCATTATACTAGTTTGATAGCCTTAGACAAGCATATTATGCGCAAAGAATCTCGAAAAGAAAAAAAATTTTTTTCGAAGTTTGGAAACTTCGTTAGAATCATTTTTTTCCGTTCTTATTTGAGATAACTGGTTCTCTTTCATTATACTAGTTTGATAGCCTCAGACAAGCATATTATGCGCAAATAATCTCGAAAAGAAAAAAATTTTATTTCGAAGTTTGGAAACTTCGTTAGAATCACTTTTTTTCCGTTCTTATTTAAGATTACTGGTTCTCTTTCATTATACTAGTTTGATAGACTCAGACAAGCATATTATGCGCAAAGAATCTCGAAAAGAAAAAAATTTTTTTTTGGAGTTTGGAAACATCGTTAGAATCCCTTTTTTTCCGTTCTTATTTGAGATAACTTGTTCTCTTTCATTATACTATTTTGATAGCCTTAGACAAGCATATTATGCGCAAAGAATCTCGAAAAGAAAATATTTTTTTTGAAGTTTGGAAACTTCGTTAGAATCACTTTTTTTCCGTTCTTATTTCAGATTACTGGTTCTCTTTCATTATACTAGTTTGATAGCCTCAGACAAGCATATTATGCGCAAAGAATCAGGAAAAGAAAAAAATTTGATTTCGAAGTTTGGAAACTTCGTTAGAATCACTTTTTTTCCGTTCTTATTTGAGATAACTGGTTCTCTTTCATTATACTAGTTTGATAGCCTCAGACAAGCATATTATGCGCAAAGAATCTCTAAAAGAAAAAAATTTTTTTTCGAAGTTTGGAAACTTCGTTAGAATAACTTTTTTTCCGTTCTTATTTGAGATAACTGGTTCTCTTTCATTATACTAGTTTGATAGCCTCAGAAAAGCATAGGTATGCGCAAAGAATCTCGAAAAGAAAAAAATTTTTTTTCGAAGTTTGGAAACTTCCTTAGAATCACTTTTTTTCCGTTCTTATTTAAGATTACTGGTTCTTTTTCATTATACTAGTTTGATAGCCTCAGACAAGCATATTATGCGCAAAGAATCTTGAAAAGAAAAAAATTTTTTTTCGAAGTTTGGAAACTTCCTTAGAATCACTTTCTTTCCATTCTTATTTGAGGTAACATTTCTCTTTCATTATACTTGTTTGATAGCCTTAGACAAGCATATTATGCGCAAAGAATCTCGAAAAGAAAAAAATTTTTTTTCGAAGTTTGGAAACTTCGTTAGATTCACTTTTTTTCCGTTCTTATTTAAGATTACTGGTTCTCTTTCATTATACTAGTTTGATAGCCTCAGACAAGCATATTATGCGCAAAGAATCTCGAAAAGAAAAAATTTTTTTTCGAAGTTTGGAAACTTCCTTAGAATCACTTTTTTTCCGTTCTTATTTAAGATTACTGGTTCTCTTTCATTATGCTAGTTTGATATCCTCAGACAAGCATATTATGCGCAAAGAATCTCGAAAAGAAAAAAATTTTTTTTCGAGGTTTGGAAACTTCGTTAGAATCACTTTTTTTCCGTTCTTATTTGAGATAACTGGTTCTCTTTCATTATACTAGTTTGATAGCCTCAGAAAAACATAGGTATGCGCAAAGAATCTCGAAAAGAAAAAAAATTTTTTTCGAAGTTTGGAAACTTCGTTAGAATCACTTTTTTTCCGTTCTTATTTGAGATAACTGGTTCTCTTTCATTATACAAGTTTGATAGCCTCAGACAAGAATATTATGCGCAAAGAATCTCGAAAAGAAAAAAATTTTTTTTCGAAGTTTGGAAACTTCCTTAGAATCACTTTTTTTCCATTCTTATTTGAGATAACTTGTTCTCTTTCATTATACTTGTTTGATAGCCTTAGACAAGCATATTATGCGCAAAGAATCTCGAAAAGAAAAAAATTTTTTTCGAAGTTTGGAAACTTCGTTAGAATCACTTTTTTTCCGTTCTTATTTAAGATTACTGGTTCTCTTTCATTATACTAGTTTGATAGCCTCAGACAAGCATATTATGCGCAAAGAATCTCGAAAAGAAAAAAAATTTTTTTCGAAGTTTGGAAACTTCGTTAGAATCACTTTTTTTCCGTTCTTATTTGAGATAACTGGTTCTCTTTCATTATACTAGTTTGATAGCCTCAGACAAGCATATTATGCAAAAGAATCTCGAAAAGAAAAAAATTTTATTTCGAAGTTTGGAAACTTCGTTAGAATCACTTTTTTTCCGTTCTTATTTGAGATAACTGGTTCTCTTTCATTATACTAGTTTGATAGCCTCAGAAAAGCATATTATGCGCAAAGAATCTCTAAAAGAAAAAATTTTTTTTTCGAAGTTTGGAAACTTCGTTAGAATCACTTTTTTTCCGTTCTTATTTGAGATAACTGGTTCTCTTTCAATATACTAGTTTGATTGCCTCAGAAAAGCATAGGTATGCGCAAATAATCTCGAAAAGAAAAAAAATTTTTTTCGAAGTTTGGAAACTTCGTTAGAATCACTTTTTTTCCGTTCTTATTTGAGATAACTAGTTCTCTTTCATTATACTAGTTTGATAGCCTCAGACAAGCATATTATGCGCAAAGAATCTCGAAAAGAAAAAAATTTTTTTTCGAAGTTTGGAAACTTCGTTAGAATCACTTTTTTTCCGTTCTTATTTGAGATAACTTGTTCTCTTTCATTATACTAGTTTGATAGCCTTAGACAAGCATATTATGCGCAAAGAATTTCGAAAAGAAAAAAATTTTTTTTCGAAGTTTGGAAACTTCGTTAGAATCACTTTTTTTCCGTTCTTATTTAAGATTACTGGTTCTCTTTCATTATACTAGTTTGATAGCCTCAGACAAGCATATTATGCGCAAAGAATCTCGAAAAGAAAAAAATTTTTTTTCGAAGTTTGGAAACTTCCTTAGAATCACTTCTTTTCCATTCTTATTTGAGATAACTTGTTCTCTTTCATTATACTAGTTTGATAGCCTTAGACAAGCATATTATGCGCAAAGAATCTCGAAAAGAAAAAAATTTTTTTTCGAAGTTTGGAAACTTCGTTAGAATCACTTTTTTTCCGTTCTTATTTCAGATAACTTGTTCTCTTTCATTATACTACTTTGATAGCCTTAGGCAAGCATATTATGCGCAAAGAATCTCGAAAAGAAAAAAAATTTTTTTCGAAGTTTGGAAACTTCGTTAGAATCACTTTTTTTCCGTTCTTATTTGAGATAACTGGTTCTCTTTCATTATACTAGTTTGATAGCCTCAGACAAGCATATTATGCGCAAAGAATCTCGAAAAGAAAAAAATTTTTTTTCGAAGTTTGGAAACTTCGTTAGAAACACTTTTTTTCCGTTCTTATTTGAGATAACTTGTTCTCTTTCATTATACTAGTTTGATAGCCTTAGACAAGCATATTATGCGCAAAGAATTTCGAAAAGAAAAAAATTTTTTTTCGAAGTTTGGAAACTTCGTTAGAATCACTTTTTTTCCGTTCTTATTTAAGATTACTGGTTCTCTTTCATTATACTAGTTTGATAGCCTCAGACAAGCATATTATGCAAAAGAATCTCGAAAAGAAAAAAATTTTATTTCGAAGTTTGGAAACTTCGTTAGAATCACTTTTTTTCCGTTCTTATTTGAGATAACTGGTTCTCTTTCATTATACTAGTTTGATAGCCTCAGAAAAGCATATTATGCGCTAAGAATCTCTAAAAGAAAAAAATTTTTTTTCGAAGTTTGGAAACTTCGTTAGAATAACTTTTTTTCCGTTCTTATTTGAGATAACTGGTTCTCTTTCATTATACTAGTTTGATAGCCTCAGAAAAGCATAGGTATGCGCAAAGAATCTCGAAAAGAAAAAAATTTTTTTTCGAAGTTTGGAAACTTCGTTAGAATCACTTTTTTTCCGTTCTTATTTAAGATTACTGGTTCTTTTTCATTATACTAGTTTGATAGCCTCAGACAAGCATATTATGCGCAAAGAATCTTGAAAAGAAAAAAATTTTTTTTCGAAGTTTGGAAACTTCCTTAGAATCACTTTCTTTCCATTCTTATTTGAGGTAACTTGTTCTTTTTCATTATACTTGTTTGATAGCCTTAGACAAGCATATTATGCGCAAAGAATCTCGAAAAGAAAAAAATTTTTTTTCGAAGTTTGGAAACTTCGTTAGAATGACTTTTTTTCCGTTCTTATTTAAGATTACTGGTTCTCTTTCATTATACTAGTTTGATAGCCTCAGACAAGCATATTATGCGCAAAGAATCTCGAAAAGAAAAAATTTTTTTTCGAAGTTTGGAAACTTCCTTAGAATCACTTTTTTTCCATTCTTATTTGAGATAACTTGTTCTCTTTCATTATACTAGTTTGATAGCCTTAGACAAGCATATTATGCGCAAAGAATCTCGAAAAGAAAAAAATTTTTTTCGAAGTTTGGAAACTTCGTTAGAATCACTTTTTTTCCGTTCTTATTTGAGATAACTGGTTCTCTTTCAATATACTAGTTTGATTGCCTCAGAAAAGCATAGGTATGCGCAAATAATCTCGAAAAGAAAAAATTTTTTTTTCGAAGTTTGGAAACTTCGTTAGAATCACTTTTTTTCCGTTCTTATTTGAGATAACTGGTTCTCTTTCATTATACTAGTTTGATAGCCTCAGACAAGCATATTATGCGCAAAGAATCTCGAAAAGAAAAAAATTTTTTTTCGAAGTTTGGAAACTTCCTTAGAATCACTTTCTTTCCATTCTTATTTGAGGTAACTTGTTCTCTTTCATTATACTTGTTTGATAGCCTTAGACAAGCATATTATGCGCAAAGAATCTCGAAAAGAAAAAAATTTTTTTTCGAAGTTTGGAAACTTCGTTAGAATCACTTTTTTTCCGTTCTTATTTGAGATAACTTGTTCTCTTTCATTATACTAGTTTGATAGCCTCAGACAAGCATATTATGCGCAAAGAATTTCGAAAAGAAAAAAATTTTTTTTCGAAGTTTGGAAACTTCGTTAGAATCACTTTTTTTCCGTTCTTATTTAAGATTACTGGTTCTCTTTCATTATACTAGTTTGATAGCCTCAGACAAGCATATTATGCGCAAAGAATCTCGAAAAGAAAAAAATTTTTTTTCGAAGTTTGGAAACTTCCTTAGAATCACTTTTTTTCCATTCTTATTTGAGATAACTGGTTCTCTTTCATTATACTAGTTTGATAGCCTCAGAAAAGCATATTATGCGCAAAGAATCTCTAAAAGAAAAAATGTTTTTTTCGAAGTTTGGAAACTTCGTTAGAATCACTTTTTTTCCGTTCTTATTTGAGATAACTGGTTCTCTTTCAATATACTAGTTTGATTGCCTCAGAAAAGCATAGGTATGCGCAAATAATCTCGAAAAGAAAAAAATTTTTTTTCGAAGTTTGGAAACTTCGTTAGAATCACTTTTTTTCCGTTCTTATTTGAGATAACTGGTTCTCTTTCATTATACTAGTTTGATAGCCTCAGACAAGCATATTATGCGCAAAGAATCTCGAAAAGAAAAAAATTTTTTTTCGAAGTTTGGAAACTTCCTTAGAATCACTTTCTTTCCATTCTTATTTGAGGTAACTTGTTCTCTTTTATTATACTTGTTTGATAGCCTTAGACAAGCATATTATGCGCAAAGAATCTCGAAAAGAAAAAAATTTTTTTTCGAAGTTTGGAAACTTCGTTAGAATCACTTTTTTTCCGTTCTTATTTGAGATAACTTGTTCTCTTTCATTATACTAGTTTGATAGCCTTAGACAAGCATATTATGCGCAAAGAATTTCGAAAAGAAAAAAATTTTTTTTCGAAGTTTGGAAACTTCGTTAGAATCACTTTTTTTCCGTTCTTATTTAAGATTACTGGTTCTCTTTCATTATACTAGTTTGATAGCCTCAGACAAGCATATTATGCGCAAAGAATCTCGAAAAGAAAAAAATTTTTTTTCGAAGTTTGGAAACTTCCTTAGAATCACTTTTTTTCCATTCTTATTTGAGATAACTTGTTCTCTTTCATTATACTAGTTTGATAGCCTTAGACAAGCATATTATGCGCAAAGAATCTCGAAAAGAAAAAAATTTTTTTTCGAAGTTTGGAAACTTCGTTAGAATCACTTTTTTTCCGTTCTTATTTCAGATAACTTGTTCTCTTTCATTATACTAGTTTGATAGCCTTAGACAAGCATATTATGCGCAAAGAATCTCGAAAAGAAAAAAAATTTTTTTCGAAGTTTGGAAACTTCGTTAGAATCACTTTTTTTCCGTTCTTATTTGAGATAACTGGTTCTCTTTCATTATACTAGTTTGATAGCCTCAGACAAGCATATTATGCGCAAAGAATCTCGAAAAGAAAAAAATTTTTTTTCGAAGTTTGGAAACTTCGTTAGAATCACTTTTTTTCCGTTCTTATTTGAGATAACTGGTTCTCTTTCATTATACTAGGTTGATTGCCTCAGAAAAGCATAGGTATGCTCAAATAATCTCGAAAAGAAAAAAATTTTTTTTCGAAGTTTGGAAACTTCGTTAGAATCACTTTTTACCGTTCTTATTTGAGATAACTGGTTCTCTTTCATTATACTAGTTTGATAGCCTCAGACAAGCATATTATGCGCAAAGAATCTCGAAAAGAAAAAAAATTTTTTTCGAAGTTTGGAAACTTCCTTAGAATCACTTTCTTTCCATTCTTATTTGAGATAACTTGTTCTCTTTCATTATACTTGTTTGATAGCCTTAGACAAGCATATTATGCGCAAAGAATCTCGAAAAGAAAAAAATTTTTTTTCGAAGTTTGGAAACTTCGTTAGAATCACTTTTTTTCCGTTCTTATTTAAGATTACTGGTTCTCTTTCATTATACTAGTTTGATAGTCTCAGACAAGCATATTATGCGCAAAGAATCTCGAAAAGAAAAAAAATTTTTTTCGAAGTTTGGAAAGTTCCTTAGAATCACTTTTTTTCCATTCTTATTTGAGATAACTTGTTCTCTTTCATTATACTTGTTTGATAGCCTTAGACAAGCATATTATGCGCAAAGAATCTCGAAAAGAAAAAAATTTTTTTTCGAAGTTTGGAAACTTCATTAGAATCACTTTTTTCCCGTTCTTATTTAAGATTACTGGTTCTCTTTCATTATGCTAGTTTGATATCCTCAGACAAGCATATTATGCGCAAAGAATCTCGAAAAGAAAAAAATTTTTTTTCGAGGTTTGGAAACTTCGTTAGAATCACTTTTTTTCCGTTCTTATTTGAGATAACTGGTTCTCTTTCATTATACTAGTTTGATAGCCTCAGAAAAACATAGGTATGCGCAAAGAATCTCGAAAAGAAAAAAAATTTTTTTCGAAGTTTGGAAACTTCGTTAGAATCACTTTTTTTCCGTTCTTATTTGAGATAACTGGTTCTCTTTCATTATACTAGTTTGATAGCTTCAGACAAGAATATTATGCACAAAGAATCTCGAAAAGAAAAAAATTTTTTTTCGAAGTTTGGAAACTTCCTTAGAATCACTTTTTTTCCATTCTTATTTGAGATAACTTGTTCTCTTTCATTATACTTGTTTGATAGCCTTAGACAAACATATTATGCGCAAAGAATCTCGAAAAGAAAAAAATTTTTTTTCGAAGTTTGGAAACTTCGTTAGAATCACTTTTTTTCCGTTCTTATTTAAGATTACTGGTTCTCTTTCATTATACTAGTTTGATAGCCTCAGACAAGCATATTATGCGCAAAGAATCTCGAAAAGAAAAAAAATTTTTTTCGAAGTTTGGAAACTTCGTTAGAATCACTTTTTTTCCGTTCTTATTTGAGATAACTGGTTCTCTTTCATTATACTAGTTTGATAGCCTCAGACAAGCATATTATGCAAAAGAATCTCGAAAAGAAAAAAATTTTATTTCGAAGTTTGGAAACTTCGTTAGAATCACTTTTTTTCCGTTCTTATTTGAGATAACTGGTTCTCTTTCATTATACTAGTTTGATAGCCTCAGAAAAGCATATTATGCGCTAAGAATCTCTAAAAGAAAAAAAATTTTTTTCGAAGTTTGGAAACTTCGTTAGAATCACTTTTTTTCCGTTCTTATTTGAGATAACTGGTTCTCTTTCATTATACTAGTTTGATAGCCTCAGAAAAGCATAGGTATGCGCAAAGAATCTCGAAAAGAAAAAAATTTTTTTTCGAAGTTTGGAAACTTCGTTAGAATCACTTTTTTTCCGTTCTTATTTAAGATTACTGGTTCTTTTTCATTATACTAGTTTGATAGCCTCAGACAAGCATATTATGCGCAAAGAATCTCGAAAAGAAAAAAAATTTATTTCGAAGTTTGGAAACTTCGTTAGAATCACTTTTTTTCCGTTCTTATTTGAGATAACTGGTTCTCTTTCATTATACTAGTTTGATAGCCTCAGAAAACCATATTATGCGCAAAGAATCTCTAAAAGAAAAAATGTTTTTTTCGAAGTTTGGAAACTTCGTTAGAATCACTTTTTTTCCGTTCTTATTTGAGATAACTGGTTCTCTTTCAATATACTAGTTTGATTGCCTCAGAAAAGCATAGGTATGCGCAAATAATCTCGAAAAGAAAAAAATTTTTTTTCGAAGTTTGGAAACTTCGTTAGAATCACTTTTTTTCCGTTCTTATTTGAGATAACTGGTTCTCTTTCATTATACTAGTTTGATAGCCTCAGACAAGCATATTATGCGCAAAGAATCTCGAAAAGAAAAAAATTTTTTTTCGAAGTTTGGAAACTTCCTTAGAATCACTTTCTTTCCATTCTTATTTGAGGTAACTTGTTCTCTTTCATTATACTTGTTTGATAGCCTTAGACAAGCATATTATGCGCAAAGAATCTCGAAAAGAAAAAAATTTTTTTTCGAAGTTTGGAAACTTCGTTAGAATCACTTTTTTTCCGTTCTTATTTGAGATAACTTGTTCTCTTTCATTATACTAGTTTGATAGCCTCAGACAAGCATATTATGCGCAAAGAATTTCGAAAAGAAAAAAATTTTTTATTCGAAGTTTGGAAACTTCGTTAGAATCACTTTTTTTCCGTTCTTATTTAAGATTACTGGTTCTCTTTCATTATACTAGTTTGATAGCCTCAGACAAGCATATTATGCGCAAAGAATCTCGAAAAGAAAAAAATTTTTTTTCGAAGTTTGGAAACTTCCTTAGAATCACTTTTTTTCCATTCTTATTTGAGATAACTTGTTCTCTTTCATTATACTAGTTTGATAGCCTTAGACAAGCATATTATGCGCAAAGAATCTCGAAAAGAAAAAAATTTTTTTTCGAAGTTTGGAAACTTCGTTAGAATCACTTTTTTTCCGTTCTTATTTCAGATAACTTGTTCTCTTTCATTATACTAGTTTGATAGCCTTAGACAAGCATATTATGCGCAAAGAATCTCGAAAAGAAAAAAAATTTTTTTTGAAGTTTGGAAACTTCGTTAGAATCACTTTTTTTCCGTTCTTATTTGAGATAACTGGTTCTCTTTCATTATACTAGTTTGATAGCCTCAGACAAGCATATTATGCGCAAAGAATCTCGAAAAGAAAAAAATTTTTTTTCGAAGTTTGGAAACTTCGTTAGAATCACTTTTTTTCCGTTCTTATTTAAGATTACTGGTTCTCTTTCATTATACTAGTTTGATAGACTCAGACAAGCATATTATGCGCAAAGAATCTCGAAAAGAAAAAAATTTTTTTTTGGAGTTTGGAAACATCGTTAGAATCCCTTTTTTTCCGTTCTTATTTGAGATAACTTGTTCTCTTTCATTATACTATTTTGATAGCCTTAGACAAGCATATTATGCGCAAAGAACCTCGAAAAGAAAATATTTTTTTTGAAGTTTGGAAACTTCGTTAGAATCACTTTTTTTCCGTTCTTTATTCAGATTACTGGTTCTCTTTCATTATACTAGTTTGATAGCCTCAGACAAGCATATTATGCGCAAAGAATCAGGAAAAGAAAAAAATTTGATTTCGAAGTTTGGAAACTTCGTTTGAATCACTTTTTTTCCGTTCTTATTTGAGATAACTGGTTCTCTTTCATTATACTAGTTTGATAGCCTCAGACAAGCATATTATGCGCAAAGAATCTCTAAAAGAAAAAAATTTTTTTTCGAAGTTTGGAAACTTCGTTAGAATAACTTTTTTTCCGTTCTTATTTGAGATAACTGGTTCTCTTTCATTATACTAGTTTGATAGCCTCAGAAAAGCATAGGTATGCGCAAAGAATCTCGAAAAGAAAAAAATTTTTTTTCGAAGTTTGGAAACTTCGTTAGAATCACTTTTTTTCCGTTCTTATTTAAGATTACTGGTTCTTTTTCATTATACTAGTTTGATAGCCTCAGACAAGCATATTATGCGCAAAGAATCTTGAAAAGAAAAAAATTTTTTTTCGAAGTTTGGAAACTTCCTTAGAATCACTTTCTTTCCATTCTTATTTGAGGTAACATTTCTCTTTCATTATACTTGTTTGATAGCCTTAGACAAGCATATTATGCGCAAAGAATCTCGAAAAGAAAAAAATTTTTTTTCGAAGTTTGGAAACTTCGTTAGATTCACTTTTTTTCCGTTCTTATTTAAGATTACTGGTTCTCTTTCATTATACTAGTTTGATAGCCTCAGACAAGCATATTATGCGCAAAGAATCTCGAAAAGAAAAAATTTTTTTTCGAAGTTTGGAAACTTCCTTAGAATCACTTTTTTTCCGTTCTTATTTAAGATTACTGGTTCTCTTTCATTATGCTAGTTTGATATCCTCAGACAAGCATATTATGCGCAAAGAATCTCGAAAAGAAAAAAATTTTTTTTCGAGGTTTGGAAACTTCGTTAGAATCACTTTTTTTCCGTTCTTATTTGAGATAACTGGTTCTCTTTCATTATACTAGTTTGATAGCCTCAGAAAAACATAGGTATGCGCAAAGAATCTCGAAAAGAAAAAAAATTTTTTTCGAAGTTTGGAAACTTCGTTAGAATCACTTTTTTTCCGTTCTTATTTGAGATAACTGGTTCTCTTTCATTATACAAGTTTGATAGCCTCAGACAAGAATATTATGCGCAAAGAATCTCGAAAAGAAAAAAATTTTTTTTCGAAGTTTGGAAACTTCCTTAGAATCACTTTTTTTCCATTCTTATTTGAGATAACTTGTTCTCTTTCATTATACTTGTTTGATAGCCTTAGACAAGCATATTATGCGCAAAGAATCTCGAAAAGAAAAAAATTTTTTTCGAAGTTTGGAAACTTCGTTAGAATCACTTTTTTTCCGTTCTTATTTAAGATTACTGGTTCTCTTTCATTATACTAGTTTGATAGCCTCAGACAAGCATATTATGCGCAAAGAATCTCGAAAAGAAAAAAAATTTTTTTCGAAGTTTGGAAACTTCGTTAGAATCACTTTTTTTCCGTTCTTATTTGAGATAACTGGTTCTCTTTCATTATACTAGTTTGATAGCCTCAGACAAGCATATTATGCAAAAAAATCTCGAAAAGAAAAAAATTTTATTTCGAAGTTTGGAAACTTCGTTAGAATCACTTTTTTTCCGTTCTTATTTGAGATAACTGGTTCTCTTTCATTATACTAGTTTGATAGCCTCAGAAAAGCATATTATGCGCAAAGAATCTCTAAAAGAAAAAATTTTTTTTTCGAAGTTTGGAAACTTCGTTAGAATCACTTTTTTTCCGTTCTTATTTGAGATAACTGGTTCTCTTTCAATATACTAGTTTGATTGCCTCAGAAAAGCATAGGTATGCGCAAATAATCTCGAAAAGAAAAAAAATTTTTTTCGAAGTTTGGAAACTTCGTTAGAATCACTTTTTTTCCGTTCTTATTTGAGATAACTGGTTCTCTTTCATTATACTAGTTTGATAGCCTCAGACAAGCATATTATGCGCAAAGAATCTCGAAAAGAAAAAAATTTTTTTTCGAAGTTTGGAAACTTCGTTAGAATCACTTTTTTTCCGTTCTTATTTGAGATAACTTGTTCTCTTTCATTATACTAGTTTGATAGCCTTAGACAAGCATATTATGCGCAAAGAATTTCGAAAAGAAAAAAATTTTTTTTCGAAGTTTGGAAACTTCGTTAGAATCACTTTTTTTCCGTTCTTATTTAAGATTACTGGTTCTCTTTCATTATACTAGTTTGATAGCCTCAGACAAGCATATTATGCGCAAAGAATCTCGAAAAGAAAAAAATTTTTTTTCGAAGTTTGGAAACTTCCTTAGAATCACTTCTTTTCCATTCTTATTTGAGATAACTTGTTCTCTTTCATTATACTAGTTTGATAGCCTTAGACAAGCATATTATGCGCAAAGAATCTCGAAAAGAAAAAAATTTTTTTTCGAAGTTTGGAAACTTCGTTAGAATCACTTTTTTTCCGTTCTTATTTCAGATAACTTGTTCTCTTTCATTATACTAGTTTGATAGCCTTAGACAAGCATATTATGCGCAAAGAATCTCGAAAAGAAAAAAATTTTTTTTCGAAGTTTGGAAACTTCGTTAGAATCACTTTTTTTCCGTTCTTATTTGAGATAACTGGTTCTCTTTCATTATACTAGTTTGATAGCCTCAGACAAGCATATTATGCGCAAAGAATCTCGAAAAGAAAAAAATTTTTTTTCGAAGTTTGGAAACTTCGTTAGAAACACTTTTTTTCCGTTCTTATTTGAGATAACTTGTTCTCTTTCATTATACTAGTTTGATAGCCTTAGACAAGCATATTATGCGCAAAGAATTTCGAAAAGAAAAAAATTTTTTTTCGAAGTTTGGAAACTTCGTTAGAATCACTTTTTTTCCGTTCTTATTTAAGATTACTGGTTCTCTTTCATTATACTAGTTTGATAGCCTCAGAAAAGCATATTATGCAAAAGAATCTCGAAAAGAAAAAAATTTTATTTCGAAGTTTGGAAACTTCGTTAGAATCACTTTTTTTCCGTTCTTATTTGAGATAACTGGTTCTCTTTCATTATACTAGTTTGATAGCCTCAGAAAAGCATATTATGCGCTAAGAATCTCTAAAAGAAAAAAATTTTTTTTCGAAGTTTGGAAACTTCGTTAGAATAACTTTTTTTCCGTTCTTATTTGAGATAACTGGTTCTCTTTCATTATACTAGTTTGATAGCCTCAGAAAAGCATAGGTATGCGCAAAGAATCTCGAAAAGAAAAAAATTTTTTTTCGAAGTTTGGAAACTTCGTTAGAATCACTTTTTTTCCGTTCTTATTTGAGATAACTTGTTCTCTTTCATTATACTAGTTTGATAGCCTCAGACAAGCATATTATGCGCAAAGAATTTCGAAAAGAAAAAAATTTTTTTTCGAAGTTTGGAAACTTCGTTAGAATCACTTTTTTTCCGTTCTTATTTAAGATTACTGGTTCTCTTTCATTATACTAGTTTGATAGCCTCAGACAAGCATATTATGCGCAAAGAATCTCGAAAAGAAAAAAATTTTTTTTCGAAGTTTGGAAACTTCCTTAGAATCACTTTTTTTCCATTCTTATTTGAGATAACTGGTTCTCTTTCATTATACTAGTTTGATAGCCTCAGAAAAGCATATTATGCGCAAAGAATCTCTAAAAGAAAAAATGTTTTTTTCGAAGTTTGGAAACTTCGTTAGAATCACTTTTTTTCCGTTCTTCTTTGAGATAACTGGTTCTCTTTCAATATACTAGTTTGATTGCCTCAGAAAAGCATAGGTATGCGCAAATAATCTCGAAAAGAAAAAAATTTTTTTTCGAAGTTTGGAAACTTCGTTAGAATCACTTTTTTTCCGTTCTTATTTGAGATAACTGGTTCTCTTTCATTATACTAGTTTGATAGCCTCAGACAAGCATATTATGCGCAAAGAATCTCGAAAAGAAAAAAATTTTTTTTCGAAGTTTGGAAACTTCCTTAGAATCACTTTCTTTCCATTCTTATTTGAGGTAACTTGTTCTCTTTTATTATACTTGTTTGATAGCCTTAGACAAGCATATTATGCGCAAAGAATCTCGAAAAGAAAAAAATTTTTTTTCGAAGTTTGGAAACTTCGTTAGAATCACTTTTTTTCCGTTCTTATTTGAGATAACTTGTTCTCTTTCATTATACTAGTTTGATAGCCTTAGACAAGCATATTATGCGCAAAGAATTTCGAAAAGAAAAAAATTTTTTTTCGAAGTTTGGAAACTTCGTTAGAATCACTTTTTTTCCGTTCTTATTTAAGATTACTGGTTCTCTTTCATTATACTAGTTTGATAGCCTCAGACAAGCATATTATGCGCAAAGAATCTCGAAAAGAAAAAAATTTTTTTTCGAAGTTTGGAAACTTCCTTAGAATCACTTTTTTTCCATTCTTATTTGAGATAACTTGTTCTCTTTCATTATACTAGTTTGATAGCCTTAGACAAGCATATTATGCGCAAAGAATCTCGAAAAGAAAAAAATTTTTTTTCGAAGTTTGGAAACTTCGTTAGAATCACTTTTTTTCCGTTCTTATTTCAGATAACTTGTTCTCTTTCATTATACTAGTTTGATAGCCTTAGACAAGCATATTATGCGCAAAGAATCTCGAAAAGAAAAAAAATTTTTTTCGAAGTTTGGAAACTTCGTTAGAATCACTTTTTTTCCGTTCTTATTTGAGATAACTGGTTCTCTTTCATTATACTAGTTTGATAGCCTCAGACAAGCATATTATGCGCAAAGAATCTCGAAAAGAAAAAAATTTTTTTTCGAAGTTTGGAAACTTCGTTAGAATCACTTTTTTTCCGTTCTTATTTAAGATTACTGGTTCTCTTTCATTATACTAGTTTGATAGACCCAGACAAGCATATTATGCGCAAAGAATCTCGAAAAGAAAAAAATTTTTTTTTGGAGTTTGGAAACATCGTTAGAATCCCTTTTTTTCCGTTCTTATTTGAGATAACTTGTTCTCTTTCATTATACTATTTTGATAGCCTTAGACAAGCATATTATGCGCAAAGAATCTCGAAAAGAAAATATTTTTTTTGAAGTTTGGAAACTTCGTTAGAATCACTTTTTTTCCGTTCTTATTTCAGATTACTGGTTCTCTTTCATTATACTAGTTTGATAGCCTCAGACAAGCATATTATGCGCAAAGAATCAGGAAAAGAAAAAAATTTGATTTCGAAGTTTGGAAACTTCGTTAGAATCACTTTTTTTCCGTTCTTATTTGAGATAACTGGTTCTCTTTCATTATACTAGTTTGATAGCCTCAGACAAGCATATTATGCGCAAAGAATCTCTAAAAGAAAAAAATTTTTTTTCGAAGTTTGGAAACTTCGTTAGAATAACTTTTTTTCCGTTCTTATTTGAGATAACTGGTTCTCTTTCATTATACTAGTTTGATAGCCTCAGAAAAGCATAGGTATGCGCAAAGAATCTCGAAAAGAAAAAAATTTTTTTTCGAAGATAGGAAACTTCGTTAGAATCACTTTTTTTCCGTTCTTATTTAAGATTACTGGTTCTTTTTCATTATACTAGTTTGATAGCCTCAGACAAGCATATTATGCGCAAAGAATCTTGAAAAGAAAAAAATTTTTTTTCGAAGTTTGGAAACTTCCTTAGAATCACTTTCTTTCCATTCTTATTTGAGGTAACATTTCTCTTTCATTATACTTGTTTGATAGCCTTAGACAAGCATATTATGCGCAAAGAATCTCGAAAAGAAAAAAATTTTTTTTCGAAGTTTGGAAACTTCGTTAGATTCACTTTTTTTCCGTTCTTATTTAAGATTACTGGTTCTCTTTCATTATACTAGTTTGATAGCCTCAGACAAGCATATTATGCGCAAAGAATCTCGAAAAGAAAAAATTTTTTTTCGAAGTTTGGAAACTTCCTTAGAATCACTTTTTTTCCGTTCTTATTTAAGATTACTGGTTCTCTTTCATTATGCTAGTTTGATATCCTCAGACAAGCATATTATGCGCAAAGAATCTCGAAAAGAAAAAAATTTTTTTTCGAGGTTTGGAAACTTCGTTAGAATCACTTTTTTTCCGTTCTTATTTGAGATAACTGGTTCTCTTTCATTATACTAGTTTGATTGCCTCAGAAAAACATAGGTATGCGCAAAGAATCTCGAAAAGAAAAAAAATTTTTTTCGAAGTTTGGAAACTTCGTTAGAATCACTTTTTTTCCGTTCTTATTTGAGATAACTGGTTCTCTTTCATTATACAAGTTTGATAGCCTCAGACAAGAATATTATGCGCAAAGAATCTCGAAAAGAAAAAAATTTTTTTTCGAAGTTTGGAAACTTCCTTAGAATCACTTTTTTTCCATTCTTATTTGAGATAACTTGTTCTCTTTCATTATACTTGTTTGATAGCCTTAGACAAGCATATTATGCGCAAAGAATCTCGAAAAGAAAAAAATTTTTTTCGAAGTTTGGAAACTTCGTTAGAATCACTTTTTTTCCGTTCTTATTTAAGATTACTGGTTCTCTTTCATTATACTAGTTTGATAGCCTCAGACAAGCATATTATGCGCAAAGAATCTCGAAAAGAAAAAAAATTTTTTTCGAAGTTTGGAAACTTCGTTAGAATCACTTTTTTTCCGTTCTTATTTGAGATAACTGGTTCTCTTTCATTATACTAGTTTGATAGCCTCAGACAAGCATATTATGCAAAAGAATCTCGAAAAGAAAAAAATTTTATTTCGAAGTTTGGAAACTTCGTTAGAATCACTTTTTTTCCGTTCTTATTTGAGATAACTGGTTCTCTTTCATTATACTAGTTTGATAGCCTCAGAAAAGCATATTATGCGCAAAGAATCTCTAAAAGAAAAAATTTTTTTTTCGAAGTTTGGAAACTTCGTTAGAATCACTTTTTTTCCGTTCTTATTTGAGATAACTGGTTCTCTTTCAATATACTAGTTTGATTGCCTCAGAAAAGCATAGGTATGCGCAAATAATCTCGAAAAGAAAAAAAATTTTTTTCGAAGTTTGGAAACTTCGTTAGAATCACTTTTTTTCCGTTCTTATTTGAGATAACTGGTTCTCTTTCATTATACTAGTTTGATAGCCTCAGACAAGCATATTATGCGCAAAGAATCTCGAAAAGAAAAAAATTTTTTTTCGAAGTTTGGAAACTTCGTTAGAATCACTTTTTTTCCGTTCTTATTTGAGATAACTTGTTCTCTTTCATTATACTAGTTTGATAGCCTTAGACAAGCATATTATGCGCAAAGAATTTCGAAAAGAAAAAAATTTTTTTTCGAAGTTTGGAAACTTCGTTAGAATCACTTTTTTTCCGTTCTTATTTAAGATTACTGGTTCTCTTTCATTATACTAGTTTGATAGCCTCAGACAAGCATATTATGCGCAAAGAATCTCGAAAAGAAAAAAAATTTTTTTCGAAGTTTGGAAACTTCCTTAGAATCACTTCTTTTCCATTCTTATTTGAGATAACTTGTTCTCTTTCATTATACTAGTTTGATAGCCTTAGACAAGCATATTATGCGCAAAGAATCTCGAAAAGAAAAAAATTTTTTTTCGAAGTTTGGAAACTTCGTTAGAATCACTTTTTTTCCGTTCTTATTTCAGATAACTTGTTCTCTTTCATTATACTAGTTTGATAGCCTTAGACAAGCATATTATGCGCAAAGAATCTCGAAAAGAAAAAAAATTTTTTTCGAAGTTTGGAAACTTCGTTAGAATCACTTTTTTTCCGTTCTTATTTGAGATAACTGGTTCTCTTTCATTATACTAGTTTGATAGCCTCAGACAAGCATATTATGCGCAAAGAATCTCGAAAAGAAAAAAATTTTTTTTCGAAGTTTGGAAACTTCGTTAGAAACACTTTTTTTCCGTTCTTATTTGAGATAACTTGTTCTCTTTCATTATACTAGTTTGATAGCCTTAGACAAGCATATTATGCGCAAAGAATTTCGAAAAGAAAAAAATTTTTTTTCGAAGTTTGGAAACTTCGTTAGAATCACTTTTTTTCCGTTCTTATTTAAGATTACTGGTTCTCTTTCATTATACTAGTTTGATAGCCTCAGACAAGCATATTATGCAAAAGAATCTCGAAAAGAAAAAAATTTTATTTCGAAGTTTGGAAACTTCGTTAGAATCACTTTTTTTCCGTTCTTATTTGAGATAACTGGTTCTCTTTCATTATACTAGTTTGATAGCCTCAGAAAAGCATATTATGCGCTAAGAATCTCTAAAAGAAAAAAATTTTTTTTCGAAGTTTGGAAACTTCGTTAGAATAACTTTTTTTCCGTTCTTATTTGAGATAACTGGTTCTCTTTCATTATACTAGTTTGATAGCCTCAGAAAAGCATAGGTATGCGCAAAGAATCTCGAAAAGAAAAAAATTTTTTTTCGAAGTTTGGAAACTTCGTTAGAATCACTTTTTTTCCGTTCTTATTTAAGATTACTGGTTCTTTTTCATTATACTAGTTTGATAGCCTCAGACAAGCATATTATGCGCAAAGAATCTTGAAAAGAAAAAAATTTTTTTTCGAAGTTTGGAAACTTCCTTAGAATCACTTTCTTTCCATTCTTATTTGAGGTAACTTGTTCTTTTTCATTATACTTGTTTGATAGCCTTAGACAAGCATATTATGCGCAAAGAATCTCGAAAAGAAAAAAATTTTTTTTCGAAGTTTGGAAACTTCGTTAGAATGACTTTTTTTCCGTTCTTATTTAAGATTACTGGTTCTCTTTCATTATACTAGTTTGATAGCCTCAGACAAGCATATTATGCGCAAAGAATCTCGAAAAGAAAAAATTTTTTTTCGAAGTTTGGAAACTTCCTTAGAATCACTTTTTTTCCATTCTTATTTGAGATAACTTGTTCTCTTTCATTATACTAGTTTGATAGCCTTAGACAAGCATATTATGCGCAAAGAATCTCGAAAAGAAAAAAATTTTTTTCGAAGTTTGGAAACTTCGTTAGAATCACTTTTTTTCCGTTCTTATTTGAGATAACTGGTTCTCTTTCAATATACTAGTTTGATTGCCTCAGAAAAGCATAGGTATGCGCAAATAATCTCGAAAAGAAAAAATTTTTTTTTCGAAGTTTGGAAACTTCGTTAGAATCACTTTTTTTCCGTTCTTATTTGAGATAACTGGTTCTCTTTCATTATACTAGTTTGATAGCCTCAGACAAGCATATTATGCGCAAAGAATCTCGAAAAGAAAAAAAATTTTTTTCGAAGTATGGAAACTTCCTTAGAATCACTTTCTTTCCATTCTTATTTGAGGTAACTTGTTCTCTTTCATTATATAGGTTTGATAGCCTTAGACAAGCATATTATGCGCAAAGAATCTCGAAAAGAAAAAAATTTTTTTTCGAAGTTTGGAAACTTCGTTAGAATCACTTTTTTTCCGTTCTTATTTGAGATAACTTGTTCTCTTTCATTATACTAGTTTGATAGCCTCAGACAAGCATATTATGCGCAAAGAATTTCGAAAAGAAAAAAATTTTTTTTCGAAGTTTGGAAACTTCGTTAGAATCACTTTTTTTCCGTTCTTATTTAAGATTACTGGTTCTCTTTCATTATACTAGTTTGATAGCCTCAGACAAGCATATTATGCGCAAAGAATCTCGAAAAGAAAAAAATTTTTTTTCGAAGTTTGGAAACTTCCTTAGAATCACTTTTTTTCCATTCTTATTTGAGATAACTGGTTCTCTTTCATTATACTAGTTTGATAGCCTCAGAAAAGCATATTATGCGCAAAGAATCTCTAAAAGAAAAAATGTTTTTTTCGAAGTTTGGAAACTTCGTTAGAATCACTTTTTTTCCGTTCTTATTTGAGATAACTGGTTCTCTTTCAATATACTAGTTTGATTGCCTCAGAAAAGCATAGGTATGCGCAAATAATCTCGAAAAGAAAAAAATTTTTTTTCGAAGTTTGGAAACTTCGTTAGAATCACTTTTTTTCCGTTCTTATTTGAGATAACTGGTTCTCTTTCATTATACTAGTTTGATAGCCTCAGACAAGCATATTATGCGCAAAGAATCTCGAAAAGAAAAAAATTTTTTTTCGAAGTTTGGAAACTTCCTTAGAATCACTTTCTTTCCATTCTTATTTGAGGTAACTTGTTCTCTTTTATTATACTTGTTTGATAGCCTTAGACAAGCATATTATGCGCAAAGAATCTCGAAAAGAAAAAAATTTTTTTTCGAAGTTTGGAAACTTCGTTAGAATCACTTTTTTTCCGTTCTTATTTGAGATAACTTGTTCTCTTTCATTATACTAGTTTGATAGCCTTAGACAAGCATATTATGCGCAAAGAATTTCGAAAAGAAAAAAATTTTTTTTCGAAGTTTGGAAACTTCGTTAGAATCACTTTTTTTCCGTTCTTATTTAAGATTACTGGTTCTCTTTCATTATACTAGTTTGATAGCCTCAGACAAGCATATTATGCGCAAAGAATCTCGAAAAGAAAAAAATTTTTTTTCGAAGTTTGGAAACTTCCTTAGAATCACTTTTTTTCCATTCTTATTTGAGATAACTTGTTCTCTTTCATTATACTAGTTTGATAGCCTTAGACAAGCATATTATGCGCAAAGAATCTCGAAAAGAAAAAAATTTTTTTTCGAAGTTTGGAAACTTCGTTAGAATCACTTTTTTTCCGTTCTTATTTCAGATAACTTGTTCTCTTTCATTATACTAGTTTGATAGCCTTAGACAAGCATATTATGCGCAAAGAATCTCGAAAAGAAAAAAAATTTTTTTCGAAGTTTGGAAACTTCGTTAGAATCACTTTTTTTCCGTTCTTATTTGAGATAACTGGTTCTCTTTCATTATACTAGTTTGATAGCCTCAGACAAGCATATTATGCGCAAAGAATCTCGAAAAGAAAAAAATTTTTTTTCGAAGTTTGGAAACTTCGTTAGAATCACTTTTTTTCCGTTCTTATTTAAGATTACTGGTTCTCTTTCATTATACTAGTTTGATAGACTCAGACAAGCATATTATGCGCAAAGAATCTCGAAAAGAAAAAAATTTTTTTTTGGAGTTTGGAAACATCGTTAGAATCCCTTTTTTTCCGTTCTTATTTGAGATAACTTGTTCTCTTTCATTATACTATTTTGATAGCCTTAGACAAGCATATTATGCGCAAAGAATCTCGAAAAGAAAATATTTTTTTCGAAGTTTGGAAACTTCGTTAGAATCACTTTTTTTCCGTTCTTATTTCAGATTACTGGTTCTCTTTCATTATACTAGTTTGATAGCCTCAGACAAGCATATTATGCGCAAAGAATCAGGAAAAGAAAAAAATTTGATTTCGAAGTTTGGAAACTTCGTTAGAATCACTTTTTTTCCGTTCTTATTTGAGATAACTGGTTCTCTTTCATTATACTAGTTTGATAGCCTCAGAAAAGCATATTATGCGCAAAGAATCTCTAAAAGAAAAAAATTTTATTTCGAAGTTTGGAAACTTCGTTAGAATCACTTTTTTTCCGTTCTTATTTGAGAAAACTGGTTCTCTTTCATTATACTAGTTTGATAGCCTCAGACAAGCATATTATGCGCAAAGAATCTCTAAAAGAAAAAAATTTTTTTTCGAAGTTTGGAAACTTCGTTAGAATAACTTTTTTTCCGTTCTTATTTGAGATAACTGGTTCTCTTTCATTATACTAGTTTGATAGCCTCAGAAAAGCATAGGTATGCGCAAAGAATCTCGAAAAGAAAAAAATTTTTTTTCGAAGTTTGGAAACTTCGTTAGAATCACTTTTTTTCCGTTCTTATTTAAGATTACTGGTTCTTTTTCATTATACTAGTTTGATAGCCTCAGACAAGCATATTATGCGCAAAGAATCTGGAAAAGAAAAAAATTTTTTTTCGAAGTTTGGAAACTTCCTTAGAATCACTTTCTTTCCATTCTTATTTGAGGTAACATTTCTCTTTCATTATACTTGTTTGATAGCCTTAGACAAGCATATTATGCGCAAAGAATCTCGAAAAGAAAAAAAATTTTTTTCGAAGTTTGGAAACTTCGTTAGATTCACTTTTTTTCCGTTCTTATTTGAGGTAACTTGTTCTTTTTCATTATACTTGTTTGATAGCCTTAGACAAGCATATTATGCGCAAAGAATCTCGAAAAGAAAAAAATTTTTTTTCGAAGTTTGGAAACTTCGTTAGAATGACTTTTTTTCCGTTCTTATTTAAGATTACTGGTTCTCTTTCATTATACTAGTTTGATAGCCTCAGACAAGCATATTATGCGCAAAGAATCTCGAAAAGAAAAAATTTTTTTTCGAAGTTTGGAAACTTCCTTAGAATCACTTTTTTTCCATTCTTATTTGAGATAACTTGTTCTCTTTCATTATACTAGTTTGATAGCCTTAGACAAGCATATTATGCGCAAAGAATCTCGAAAAGAAAAAAATTTTTTTCGAAGTTTGGAAACTTCGTTAGAATCACTTTTTTTCCGTTCTTATTTGAGATAACTGGTTCTCTTTCAATATACTAGTTTGATTGCCTCAGAAAAGCATAGGTATGCGCAAATAATCTCGAAAAGAAAAAATTTTTTTTTCGAAGTTTGGAAACTTCGTTAGAATCACTTTTTTTCCGTTCTTATTTGAGATAACTGGTTCTCTTTCATTATACTAGTTTGATAGCCTCAGACAAGCATATTATGCGCAAAGAATCTCGAAAAGAAAAAAAATTTTTTTCGAAGTTTGGAAACTTCCTTAGAATCACTTTCTTTCCATTCTTATTTGAGGTAACTTGTTCTCTTTCATTATACTTGTTTGATAGCCTTAGACAAGCATATTATGCGCAAAGAATCTCGAAAAGAAAAAAATTTTTTTTCGAAGTTTGGAAACTTCGTTAGAATCACTTTTTTTCCGTTCTTATTTGAGATAACTTGTTCTCTTTCATTATACTAGTTTGATAGCCTCAGACAAGCATATTATGCGCAAAGAATTTCGAAAAGAAAAAAATTTTTTTTCGAAGTTTGGAAACTTCGTTAGAATCACTTTTTTTCCGTTCTTATTTAAGATTACTGGTTCTCTTTCATTATACTAGTTTGATAGCCTCAGACAAGCATATTATGCGCAAAGAATCTCGAAAAGAAAAAAATTTTTTTTCGAAGTTTGGAAACTTCCTTAGAATCACTTTTTTTCCATTCTTATTTGAGATAACTGGTTCTCTTTCATTATACTAGTTTGATAGCCTCAGAAAAGCATATTATGCGCAAAGAATCTCTAAAAGAAAAAATGTTTTTTTCGAAGTTTGGAAACTTCGTTAGAATCACTTTTTTTCCGTTCTTATTTGAGATAACTGGTTCTCTTTCAATATACTAGTTTGATTGCCTCAGAAAAGCATAGGTATGCGCAAATAATCTCGAAAAGAAAAAAATTTTTTTTCGAAGTTTGGAAACTTCGTTAGAATCACTTTTTTTCCGTTCTTATTTGAGATAACTGGTTCTCTTTCATTATACTAGTTTGATAGCCTCAGACAAGCATATTATGCGCAAAGAATCTCGAAAAGAAAAAAATTTTTTTTCGAAGTTTGGAAACTTCCTTAGAATCACTTTCTTTCCATTCTTATTTGAGGTAACTTGTTCTCTTTTATTATACTTGTTTGATAGCCTTAGACAAGCATATTATGCGCAAAGAATCTCGAAAAGAAAAAAATTTTTTTTCGAAGTTTGGAAACTTCGTTAGAATCACTTTTTTTCCGTTCTTATTTGAGATAACTTGTTCTCTTTCATTATACTAGTTTGATAGCCTTAGACAAGCATATTATGCGCAAAGAATTTCGAAAAGAAAAAAATTTTTTTTCGAAGTTTGGAAACTTCGTTAGAATCACTTTTTTTCCGTTCTTATTTAAGATTACTGGTTCTCTTTCATTATACTAGTTTGATAGCCTCAGACAAGCATATTATGCGCAAAGAATCTCGAAAAGAAAAAAATTTTTTTTCGAAGTTTGGAAACTTCCTTAGAATCACTTTTTTTCCATTCTTATTTGAGATAACTTGTTCTCTTTCATTATACTAGTTTGATAGCCTTAGACAAGCATATTATGCGCAAAGAATCTCGAAAAGAAAAAAATTTTTTTTCGAAGTTTGGAAACTTCGTTAGAATCACTTTTTTTCCGTTCTTATTTCAGATAACTTGTTCTCTTTCATTATACTAGTTTGATAGCCTTAGACAAGCATATTATGCGCAAAGAATCTCGAAAAGAAAAAAAATTTTTTTCGAAGTTTGGAAACTTCGTTAGAATCACTTTTTTTCCGTTCTTATTTGAGATAACTGGTTCTCTTTCATTATACTAGTTTGATAGCCTCAGACAAGCATATTATGCGCAAAGAATCTCGAAAAGAAAAAAATTTTTTTTCGAAGTTTGGAAACTTCGTTAGAATCACTTTTTTTCCGTTCTTATTTAAGATTACTGGTTCTCTTTCATTATACTAGTTTGATAGACTCAGACAAGCATATTATGCGCAAAGAATCTCGAAAAGAAAAAAATTTTTTTTTGGAGTTTGGAAACATCGTTAGAATCCCTTTTTTTCCGTTCTTATTTGAGATAACTTGTTCTCTTTCATTATACTATTTTGATAGCCTTAGACAAGCATATTATGCGCAAAGAATCTCGAAAAGAAAATATTTTTTTTGAAGTTTGGAAACTTCGTTAGAATCACTTTTTTTCCGTTCTTATTTCAGATTACTGGTTCTCTTTCATTATACTAGTTTGATAGCCTCAGACAAGCATATTATGCGCAAAGAATCAGGAAAAGAAAAAAATTTGATTTCGAAGTTTGGAAACTTCGTTAGAATCACTTTTTTTCCGTTCTTATTTGAGATAACTGGTTCTCTTTCATTATACTAGTTTGATAGCCTCAGAAAAGCATATTATGCGCAAAGAATCTCTAAAAGAAAAAAATTTTATTTCGAAGTTTGGAAACTTCGTTAGAATCACTTTTTTTCCGTTCTTATTTGAGAAAACTGGTTCTCTTTCATTATACTAGTTTGATAGCCTCAGACAAGCATATTATGCGCAAAGAATCTCTAAAAGAAAAAAATTTTTTTTCGAAGTTTGGAAACTTCGTTAGAATAACTTTTTTTCCGTTCTTATTTGAGATAACTGGTTCTCTTTCATTATACTAGTTTGATAGCCTCAGAAAAGCATAGGTATGCGCAAAGAATCTCGAAAAGAAAAAAATTTTTTTTCGAAGTTTGGAAACTTCGTTAGAATCACTTTTTTTCCGTTCTTATTTAAGATTACTGGTTCTTTTTCATTATACTAGTTTGATAGCCTCAGACAAGCATATTATGCGCAAAGAATCTTGAAAAGAAAAAAATTTTTTTTCGAAGTTTGGAAACTTCCTTAGAATCACTTTCTTTCCATTCTTATTTGAGGTAACATTTCTCTTTCATTATACTTGTTTGATAGCCTTAGACAAGCATATTATGCGCAAAGAATCTCGAAAAGAAAAAAAATTTTTTTCGAAGTTTGGAAACTTCGTTAGATTCACTTTTTTTCCGTTCTTATTTAAGATTACTGGTTCTCTTTCATTATACTAGTTTGATAGCCTCAGACAAGCATATTATGCGCAAAGAATCTCGAAAAGAAAAAATTTTTTTTCGAAGTTTGGAAACTTCCTTAGAATCACTTTTTTTCCGTTCTTATTTAAGATTACTGGTTCTCTTTCATTATGCTAGTTTGATATCCTCAGACAAGCATATTATGCGCAAAGAATCTCGAAAAGAAAAAAATTTTTTTTCGAGGTTTGGAAACTTCGTTAGAATCACTTTTTTTCCGTTCTTATTTGAGATAACTGGTTCTCTTTCATTATACTAGTTTGATAGCCTCAGAAAAACATAGGTATGCGCAAAGAATCTCGAAAAGAAAAAAAATTTTTTTCGAAGTTTGGAAACTTCGTTAGAATCACGTTTTTTCCGTTCTTATTTGAGATAACTGGTTCTCTTTCATTATACAAGTTTGATAGCCTCAGACAAGAATATTATGCGCAAAGAATCTCGAAAAGAAAAAAATTTTTTTTCGAAGTTTGGAAACTTCCTTAGAATCACTTTTTTTCCATTCTTATTTGAGATAACTTGTTCTCTTTCATTATACTTGTTTGATAGCCTTAGACAAGCATATTATGCGCAAAGAATCTCGAAAAGAAAAAATTTTTTTTCGAAGTTTGGAAACTTCCTTAGAATCACTTTTTTTCCATTCTTATTTGAGATAACTTGTTCTCTTTCATTATACTAGTTTGATAGCCTTAGACAAGCATATTATGCGCAAAGAATCTCGAAAAGAAAAAAATTTTTTTTCGAAGTTTGGAAACTTCGTTAGAATCACTTTTTTTCCGTTCTTATTTAAGATAACTTGTTCTCTTTCATTATACTAGTTTGATAGCCTTAGACAAGCATATTATGCGCAAAGAATCTCGAAAAGAAAAAAAATTTTTTTCGAAGTTTGGAAACTTCGTTAGAATCACTTTTTTTCCGTTTTTATTTCAGATAAATGGTTCTCTTTCATTATACTAGTTTGATAGTCTCAGACAAGCATATTATGCGCAAAGAATCTCGAAAAGAAAAAAATTTTTTTTCGAAGTTTGGAAACTTCGTTAGAATCTCTTTTTTTCCATTCTTATTTGAGATAACTTGTTCTCTTTCATTATACTTGTTTGATAGCCTTAGACAAGAATATTATGCGCAAAGAATCTCGAAAAGAAAAAAATTTTTTTTCGAAGTTTGGAAACTTCGTTAGAATCACTTTTTATTCCGTTCTTATTTGAGATAACTGGTTCTCTTTCATTATACTAGTTTGATAGCCTCAGACAAGCATATTATGCGCAAAGAATCTCGAAAAGAAAAAAATTTTTTTTCGAAGTTTGGAAACTTCGTTAGAATCACTTTTTTTCCGTTCTTATTTGAGATAACTGGTTCTCTTTCATTATACTAGTTTGATAGCCTCAGACAAGCAAATTATGCGCAAAGAATCTTGAAAAGAAAAAAATTTTTTTTCGAAGTTTGGAAACTTCCTTAGAATCACTTTCTTTCCATTCTTATTTGAGGTAACTTGTTCTCTTTCATTATACTAGTTTGATAGCCTTAGACAAGCATATTATGCGCAAAGAATCTCGAAAAGAAAAAAATTTTTTTTCGAAGTTTGAAAACTTCCTTAGAATCACTTTTTTTCCATTCTTATTTAAGATTACTGGTTCTCTTTCATTATACTAGTTTGATAGCCTCAGACAAGCATATTATGCGCAAAGAATCTCGAAAAGAAAAAAAAATTTTTTCGAAGTTTGGAAACTTCGTTAGAATCCCTTTTTTTCCGTTCTTATTTGAGATAACTTGTTCTCTTTCATTATACTATTTTGATAGCCTTAGACAAGCATATTATGCGCAAAGAATCTCGAAAGAAAAAATTTTTTTTCGAAGTTTGGAAACTTCGTTAGAATCACTTTTTTTCCGTTCTTATTTAAGATTACTGGATCTCTTTCATTATACTAGTTTGATAGCCTCAGACAAGCATATTATGCGCAAAGAATCAGGAAAAGAAAAAAATTTTATTTCGAAGTTTGGAAACTTCGTTAGAATCACTTTTTTTCCGTTCTTATTTGAGATAACTGGTTCTCTTTCATTATACTAGTTTGATAGCCTCAGAAAAGCATATTATGCGCAAAGAATCTCTAAAAGAAAAAATTTTTTTTTCGAAGTTTGGAGACTTCGTTAGAATCACTCTTTTTCCGTTCTTATTTGAGATAACTGGTTCTCTTTCATTATACTAGTTTGATAGCCTCAGAAAAGCATAGGTATGCGCAAAGAATCTCGAAAAGAAAAAAATTTTTTTTCGAAGTTTGGAAACTTCGTTAGAATCACTTTTTTTCCGTTCTTATTTGAGATAACTGGTTCTCTTTCATTATACTAGTTTGATAGCCTCAGACAAGCATATTATGCGCAAAGAATCTCGAAAAGAAAAAAATTTTTTTTCGAAGTTTGGAAACTTCCTTAGAATCACTTTTTTTCCATTCTTATTTGAGATAACTTGTTCTCTTTCATTATACTTGTTTGATAGCCTTAGACAAGCATATTATGCGCAAAGAATCTCGAAAAGAAAAAAATTTTTTTTCGAAGTTAGGAAACTTCGTTAGAATCACTTTTTTTCCGTTCTTATTTAAGATTACTGGTTCTCTTTCATTATACTAGTTTGATAGCCTCAGACAAGCATATTATGCGCAAAGAATCTCGAAAAGAAAAAAATTTTTTTTCGAAGTTTGGAAACTTCGTTAGAATCACTTTTTTTCCGTTCTTATTTGAGATAACTTGTTCTCTTTCATTATACTAGTTTGATAGCCTTAGACAAGCATATTATGCGCAAAGAATCTCGAAAAGAAAAAAATTTTTTTTCGAAGTTTGGAAACTTCGTTAGAATCACTTTTTTTCCGTTCTTATTTGAGATAACTGGTTCTCTTTCATTATACTAGTTTGATAGCCTCAGAAAAGCATATTATGCGCAAAGAATCTAGAAAAGAAAAAATTTTTTTTCGAAGATTGGAAACCTCGTTAGAATCACTTTTTTTCCGTTCTTATTTTAGATAACTGGTTCTCTTTCATTATACTAGTTTGATAGCCTCAGACAAGCATATTATGCGCAAAGAATCTCGAAAAGAAAAAAATTTTTTTTCGAAGTTTGGAAACTTCCTTAGAATCACTTTTTTTCCATTCCTATTTGAGATAACTTGTTCTCTTTCATTATACTAGTTTGATAGCCTTAGACAAGCATATTATGCGCAAAGAATCTCGAAAAGAAAAAAATTTTTTTTCGAAGTTTGGAAACTTCGTTAGAATCACTTTTTTTCCGTTCTTATTCAAGATAACTTGTTCTCTTTCATTATACTATTTGATAGCCTTAGACAAGCATATTATGCGCAAAGAATCTCGAAAAGAAAAAATTTTTTTTTCGAAGTTTGGAAACTTCGTTAGAATCACTTTTTTTCCGTTCTTATTTGAGATAACTGGTTCTCTTTCATTATACTAGTTTGATAGCCTCAGACAAGCATATTATGCGCACAGAATCTCGAAAAGAAAAAATTTTTTTTCGAAGTTTGGAAACTTCGTTAGAATCACTTTTTTTCCGTTCTTATTTGAGATAACTGGTTCTCTTTCATTATACTAGTTTGATTGCCTCAGAAAAGCATAGGTATGCGCAAATAATCTCGAAAAGAAAAAAATTTTTTTTCGAAGTTTGGAAACTTCGTTAGAATCACTTTTTTTCCGTTCTTATTTGAGATAACTGGTTCTCTTTCATTATACTAGTTTGATAGCCTCAGACAAGCATATTATGCGCAAAGAATCTCGAAAAGAAAAAAATTTTTTTCGAAGTTTGGAAACTTCCTTAGAATCACTTTCTTTCCATTCTTATTTGAGATAACTTGTTCTCTTTCATTATACTTGTTTGATAGCCTTAGACAAGCATATTATGCGCAAAGAATCTCGAAAAGAAAAAAATTTTTTTTCGAAGTTTGGAAACTTCGTTAGAATCACTTTTTTTCCGTTCTTATTTAAGATTACTGGTTCTCTTTCATTATACTAGTTTGATAGTCTCAGACAAGCATATTATGCGCAAAGAATCTCGAAAAGAAAAAAAATTTTTTTCGAAGTTTGGAAACTTCCTTAGAATCACTTTTTTTCCATTCTTATTTGAGATAACTTGTTCTCTTTCATTATACTTGTTTGATAGCCTCAGACAAGAATATTATGCGCAAAGAATCTCGAAAAGAAAAAAATTTTTTTTCGAAGTTTGGAAACTTCCTTAGAATCACTTTTTTTCCATTCTTATTTGAGATAACTTGTTCTCTTTCATTATACTTGTTTGATAGCCTTAGACAAGCATATTATGCGCAAAGAATCTCGAAAAGAAAAAAATTTTTTTTCGAGGTTTGGAAACTTCGTTAGAATCACTTTTTTTCCGTTCTTATTTGAGATAACTGGTTCTCTTTCATTATACTAGTTTGATAGCCTCAGAAAAACATAGGTATGCGCAAAGAATCTCGAAAAGAAAAAAAATTTTTTTCGAAGTTTGGAAACTTCGTTAGAATCACTTTTTTTCCGTTCTTATTTGAGATAACTGGTTCTCTTTCATTATACTAGTTTGATAGCCTCAGACAAGAATATTATGCGCAAAGAATCTCGAAAAGAAAAAAATTTTTTTTCGAAGTTTGGAAACTTCCTTAGAATCACTTTTTTTCCATTCTTATTTGAGATAACTTGTTCTCTTTCATTATACTTGTTTGATAGCCTTAGACAAGCATATTATGCGCAAAGAATCTCGAAAAGAAAAAAATTTTATTTCGAAGTTTGGAAACTTCGTTAGAATCACTTTTTTTCCGTTCTTATTTAAGATTACTGGTTCTCTTTCATTATACTAGTTTGATAGCCTCAGACAAGCATATTATGCGCAAAGAATCTCGAAAAGAAAAATATTTTTTTTCGAAGTTTGGAAACTTCGTTAGAATCACTTTTTTTCCGTTCTTATTTGAGATAACTTGTTCTCTTTCATTATACTAGTTTGATAGCCTTAGTCAAGCATATTATGCGCAAAGAATCTCGAAAAGAAAAAAATTTTTTTTCGAAGATTGGAAACTTCGTTAGAATCACTTTTTTTCCGTTCTTATTTAAGATTACTGGTTCTCTTTCATTATACTAGTTTGATAGTCTCAGACAAGCATATTATGCGCAAAGAATCTCGAAAAGAAAAAAAATTTTTTTCGAAGTTTGGAAACTTCCTTAGAATCACTTTTTTTCCATTCTTATTTGAGATAACTTGTTCTCTTTCATTATACTTGTTTGATAGCCTCAGACAAGAATATTATGCGCAAAGAATCTCGAAAAGAAAAAAATTTTTTTTCGAAGTTTGGAAACTTCCTTAGAATCACTTTTTTTCCATTCTTATTTGAGATAACTTGTTCTCTTTCATTATACTTGTTTGATAGCCTTAGACAAGCATATTATGCGCAAAGAATCTCGAAAAGAAAAAAATTTTTTTTCGAGGTTTGGAAACTTCGTTAGAATCACTTTTTTTCCGTTCTTATTTGAGATAACTGGTTCTCTTTCATTATACTAGTTTGATAGCCTCAGAAAAACATAGGTATGCGCAAAGAATCTCGAAAAGAAAAAAAATTTTTTTCGAAGTTTGGAAACTTCGTTAGAATCACTTTTTTTCCGTTCTTATTTGAGATAACTGGTTCTCTTTCATTATACTAGTTTGATAGCCTCAGACAAGAATATTATGCGCAAAGAATCTCGAAAAGAAAAAAATTTTTTTTCGAAGTTTGGAAACTTCCTTAGAATCACTTTTTTTCCATTCTTATTTGAGATAACTTGTTCTCTTTCATTATACTTGTTTGATAGCCTTAGACAAGCATATTATGCGCAAAGAATCTCGAAAAGAAAAAAATTTTTTTTCGAAGTTTGGAAACTTCGTTAGAATCACTTTTTTTCCGTTCTTATTTAAGATTACTGGTTCTCTTTCATTATACTAGTTTGATAGCCTCAGACAAGCATATTATGCGCAAAGAATCTCGAAAAGAAAAATATTTTTTTTCGAAGTTTGGAAACTTCGTTAGAATCACTTTTTTTCCGTTCTTATTTGAGATAACTTGTTCTCTTTCATTATACTAGTTTGATAGCCTTAGTCAAGCATATTATGCGCAAAGAATCTCGAAAAGAAAAAAATTTTTTTTCGAAGATTGGAAACTTCGTTAGAATCACTTTTTTTCCGTTCTTATTTGAGATAACTGGTTCTTTTTCATTATACTAGTTTGATAGCCTCAGACAAGCATATTATGCGCAAAGAATCTCGAAAAGAAAAAAATTTTTTTTCGAAGTTTGGAAACTTCCTTAGAATCACGTTTTTTCCGTTTTTATTTGAGATAACTGGTTCTCTTTCATTATACTAGTTTGATAGCCTCAGAAAAGCATATTATGCGCAAAGAATCTCGAAAAGAAAAAAATTTTTTTCGAAGATTGGAAACCTCGTTAGAATCACTTTTTTTCCTTTCTTATTTGAGATAACTGGTTCTCTTTCATTAAACTAGTTTGATAGCCTCAGACAAGCATATTATGCGCAAAGAATCTCGAAAAGAAAAAAAATTTTTTTCGAAGTTTGGAAACTTCCTTAGAATCACTTTTTTTCCATTCTTATTTGAGATAACTTGTTCTCTTTCATTATACTAGTTTGATAGCCTTAGACAAGCATTATATGCGCATAGAATCTCGAAAAGAAAAAAATTTTTTTTCGAAGTTTGGAAACTTCGTTAGAATCACTTTTTTTCCGTTCTTATTTCAGATAACTTGTTCTCTTTCATTATACTAGTTTGATAGCCTTAGACAAGCATATTATGCGCAAAGAATCTCGAAAAGAAAAAAAATTTTTTTCGAAGTTTGGAAACTTCGTTAGAATCACTTTTTTTCCGTTCTTATTTGAGATAACTGGTTCTCTTTCATTATACTAGTTTGATAGCCTCAGACAAGCATATTATGCGCAAAGAATCTCGAAAAGAAAAAAATTTTTTTTCGAAGTTTGGAAACTTCGTTTAATCACTTTTTTTCCGTTCTTATTTGAGATAACTTGTTCTCTTTCATTATACTAGTTTGATAGTCTTAGACAAGCATATTATGCGCAAAGAATTTCGAAAAGAAAAAAATTTTTTTTCGAAGTTTGGAAACTTCGTTAGAATCACTTTTTTTCCGTTCTTATTTAAGATTACTGGTTCTCTTTCATTATACTAGTTTGATAGCCTCAGACAAGCATATTATGCAAAAGAATCTCGAAAAGAAAAAAATTTTATTTCGAAGTTTGGAAACTTCGTTAGAAACACTTTTTTTCCGTTCTTATTTGAGATAACTGGTTCTCTTTCATTATACTAGTTTGATAGCCTCAGAAAAGCATATTATGCGCTAAGAATCTCTAAAAGAAAAAAAAATTTTTTCGAAGTTTGGAAACTTCGTTAGAATCACTTTTTTTCCGTTCTTATTTGAGATAACTGGTTCTCTTTCATTATACTAGTTTGATAGCCTCAGAAAAGCATAGGTATGCGCAAAGAATCTCGAAAAGAAAAAAATTTTTTTTCGAAGTTTGGAAACTTCGTTAGAATCACTTTTTTTCCGTTCTTATTTGAGATAACTGGTTCTATTTCATTATACTAGTTTGATAGCCTCAGACAAGCATATTATGCGCAAAGAATCTCGAAAAGAAAAAAATTTTTTTTCGAAGTTTGGAAACTTCCTTAGAATCACTTTTTTTCCATTCTTATTTGAGATAACTTGTTCTCTTTCATTATACTTGTTTGATAGCCTTAGACAAGCATATTATGCGCAAAGAATCTCGAAAAGAAAAAAATTTTTTTTCGAATTTAGGAAACTTCGTTAGAATCACTTTTTTTCCGTTCTTATTTAAGATTACTGGTTCTCTTTCATTATACTAGTTTGATAGCCTCAGACAAGCATATTATGCGCAAAGAATCTCGAAAAGAAAAAAATTTTTTTTCGAAGTTTGGAAACTTCGTTAGAATCACTTTTTTCCGTTCTTATTTAAGATAACTCGTTCTCTTTCATTATACTAGTTTGATAGCCTCAGACAAGCATATTATGCGCAAAGAATCTCGAAAAGAAAAAATTTTTTTTCGAAGTTTGGAAACTTCCTTAGAATCACTTTTTTTCCATTCTTATTTGAGATAACTTGTTCTCTTTCATTATACTATTTTGATAGCCTTAGACAAGCATATTATGCGCAAAGAATCTCGAAAAGAAAAAAATTTTTTTTCGAAGTTTGGAAACTTCGTTAGAATCACTTTTTTTCCCTTCTTATTTAAGATTACTGGTTCTCTTTCATTATACTAGTTTGATAGCCTCAGACAAGCATATTATGCGCAAAGAATCTCGAAAAGAAAAAATTTTTTTTTCGAAGTTTGGAAACTTCGTTAGAATCACTTTTTTTCCGTTCTTATTTGAGATAACTGGTTCTCTTTCATTATACTAGTTTGATAGCCTCAGACAAGCATATTATGCGCACAGAATCTCGAAAAGAAAAAATTTTTTTTCGAAGTTTGGAAACTTCGTTAGAATCACTTTTTTTCCGTTCTTATTTGAGATAACTGGTTCTCTTTCATTATACTAGTTTGATTGCCTCAGAAAAGCATAGGTATGCGCAAATAATCTCGAAAAGAAAAAAATTTTTTTTCGAAGTTTGGAAACTTCGTTAGAATCACTTTTTTTCCGTTCTTATTTGAGATAACTGGTTCTCTTTCATTATACTAGTTTGATAGCCTCAGACAAGCATATTATGCGCAAAGAATCTCGAAAAGAAAAAAATTTTTTTCGAAGTTTGGAAACTTCCTTAGAATCACTTTCTTTCCATTCTTATTTGAGATAACTTGTTCTCTTTCATTATACTTGTTTGATAGCCTTAGACAAGCATATTATGCGCAAAGAATCTCGAAAAGAAAAAAATTTTTTTTCGAAGTTTGGAAACTTCGTTAGAATCACTTTTTTTCCGTTCTTATTTAAGATTACTGGTTCTCTTTCATTATACTAGTTTGATAGTCTCAGACAAGCATATTATGCGCAAAGAATCTCGAAAAGAAAAAAAATTTTTTTCGAAGTTTGGAAACTTCCTTAGAATCACTTTTTTTCCATTCTTATTTGAGATAACTTGTTCTCTTTCATTATACTTGTTTGATAGCCTCAGACAAGAATATTATGCGCAAAGAATCTCGAAAAGAAAAAAATTTTTTTTCGAAGTTTGGAAACTTCCTTAGAATCACTTTTTTTCCATTCTTATTTGAGATAACTTGTTCTCTTTCATTATACTTGTTTGATAGCCTTAGACAAGCATATTATGCGCAAAGAATCTCGAAAAGAAAAAAATTTTTTTTCGAGGTTTGGAAACTTCGTTAGAATCACTTTTTTTCCGTTCTTATTTGAGATAACTGGTTCTCTTTCATTATACTAGTTTGATAGCCTCAGAAAAACATAGGTATGCGCAAAGAATCTCGAAAAGAAAAAAAATTTTTTTCGAAGTTTGGAAACTTCGTTAGAATCACTTTTTTTCCGTTCTTATTTGAGATAACTGGTTCTCTTTCATTATACTAGTTTGATAGCCTCAGACAAGAATATTATGCGCAAAGAATCTCGAAAAGAAAAAAATTTTTTTTCGAAGTTTGGAAACTTCCTTAGAATCACTTTTTTTCCATTCTTATTTGAGATAACTTGTTCTCTTTCATTATACTTGTTTGATAGCCTTAGACAAGCATATTATGCGCAAAGAATCTCGAAAAGAAAAAAATTTTATTTCGAAGTTTGGAAACTTCGTTAGAATCACTTTTTTTCCGTTCTTATTTAAGATTACTGGTTCTCTTTCATTATACTAGTTTGATAGCCTCAGACAAGCATATTATGCGCAAAGAATCTCGAAAAGAAAAATATTTTTTTTCGAAGTTTGGAAACTTCGTTAGAATCACTTTTTTTCCGTTCTTATTTGAGATAACTTGTTCTCTTTCATTATACTAGTTTGATAGCCTTAGTCAAGCATATTATGCGCAAAGAATCTCGAAAAGAAAAAAATTTTTTTTCGAAGATTGGAAACTTCGTTAGAATCACTTTTTTTCCGTTCTTATTTAAGATTACTGGTTCTCTTTCATTATACTAGTTTGATAGTCTCAGACAAGCATATTATGCGCAAAGAATCTCGAAAAGAAAAAAAATTTTTTTCGAAGTTTGGAAACTTCCTTAGAATCACTTTTTTTCCATTCTTATTTGAGATAACTTGTTCTCTTTCATTATACTTGTTTGATAGCCTCAGACAAGAATATTATGCGCAAAGAATCTCGAAAAGAAAAAAATTTTTTTTCGAAGTTTGGAAACTTCCTTAGAATCACTTTTTTTCCATTCTTATTTGAGATAACTTGTTCTCTTTCATTATACTTGTTTGATAGCCTTAGACAAGCATATTATGCGCAAAGAATCTCGAAAAGAAAAAAATTTTTTTTCGAGGTTTGGAAACTTCGTTAGAATCACTTTTTTTCCGTTCTTATTTGAGATAACTGGTTCTCTTTCATTATACTAGTTTGATAGCCTCAGAAAAACATAGGTATGCGCAAAGAATCTCGAAAAGAAAAAAAATTTTTTTCGAAGTTTGGAAACTTCGTTAGAATCACTTTTTTTCCGTTCTTATTTGAGATAACTGGTTCTCTTTCATTATACTAGTTTGATAGCCTCAGACAAGAATATTATGCGCAAAGAATCTCGAAAAGAAAAAAATTTTTTTTCGAAGTTTGGAAACTTCCTTAGAATCACTTTTTTTCCATTCTTATTTGAGATAACTTGTTCTCTTTCATTATACTTGTTTGATAGCCTTAGACAAGCATATTATGCGCAAAGAATCTCGAAAAGAAAAAAATTTTTTTTCGAAGTTTGGAAACTTCGTTAGAATCACTTTTTTTCCGTTCTTATTTAAGATTACTGGTTCTCTTTCATTATACTAGTTTGATAGTCTCAGACAAGCATATTATGCGCAAAGAATCTCGAAAAGAAAAAAAATTTTTTTCGAAGTTTGGAAACTTCCTTAGAATCACTTTTTTTCCATTCTTATTTGAGATAACTTGTTCTCTTTCATTATACTTGTTTGATAGCCTCAGACAAGAATATTATGCGCAAAGAATCTCGAAAAGAAAAAAATTTTTTTTCGAAGTTTGGAAACTTCCTTAGAATCACTTTTTTTCCATTCTTATTTGAGATAACTTGTTCTCTTTCATTATACTTGTTTGATAGCCTTAGACAAGCATATTATGCGCAAAGAATCTCGAAAAGAAAAAAATTTTTTTTCGAGGTTTGGAAACTTCGTTAGAATCACTTTTTTTCCGTTCTTATTTGAGATAACTGGTTCTCTTTCATTATACTAGTTTGATAGCCTCAGAAAAACATAGGTATGCGCAAAGAATCTCGAAAAGAAAAAAAATTTTTTTCGAAGTTTGGAAACTTCGTTAGAATCACTTTTTTTCCGTTCTTATTTGAGATAACTGGTTCTCTTTCATTATACTAGTTTGATAGCCTCAGACAAGAATATTATGCGCAAAGAATCTCGAAAAGAAAAAAATTTTTTTTCGAAGTTTGGAAACTTCCTTAGAATCACTTTTTTTCCATTCTTATTTGAGATAACTTGTTCTCTTTCATTATACTTGTTTGATAGCCTTAGACAAGCATATTATGCGCAAAGAATCTCGAAAAGAAAAAAATTTTATTTCGAAGTTTGGAAACTTCGTTAGAATCACTTTTTTTCCGTTCTTATTTAAGATTACTGGTTCTCTTTCATTATACTAGTTTGATAGCCTCAGACAAGCATATTATGCGCAAAGAATCTCGAAAAGAAAAATATTTTTTTTCGAAGTTTGGAAACTTCGTTAGAATCACTTTTTTTCCGTTCTTATTTGAGATAACTTGTTCTCTTTCATTATACTAGTTTGATAGCCTTAGTCAAGCATATTATGCGCAAAGAATCTCGAAAAGAAAAAAATTTTTTTTCGAAGATTGGAAACTTCGTTAGAATCACTTTTTTTCCGTTCTTATTTAAGATTACTGGTTCTCTTTCATTATACTAGTTTGATAGTCTCAGACAAGCATATTATGCGCAAAGAATCTCGAAAAGAAAAAAAATTTTTTTCGAAGTTTGGAAACTTCCTTAGAATCACTTTTTTTCCATTCTTATTTGAGATAACTTGTTCTCTTTCATTATACTTGTTTGATAGCCTCAGACAAGAATATTATGCGCAAAGAATCTCGAAAAGAAAAAAATTTTTTTTCGAAGTTTGGAAACTTCCTTAGAATCACTTTTTTTCCATTCTTATTTGAGATAACTTGTTCTCTTTCATTATACTTGTTTGATAGCCTTAGACAAGCATATTATGCGCAAAGAATCTCGAAAAGAAAAAAATTTTTTTTCGAGGTTTGGAAACTTCGTTAGAATCACTTTTTTTCCGTTCTTATTTGAGATAACTGGTTCTCTTTCATTATACTAGTTTGATAGCCTCAGAAAAACATAGGTATGCGCAAAGAATCTCGAAAAGAAAAAAAATTTTTTTCGAAGTTTGGAAACTTCGTTAGAATCACTTTTTTTCCGTTCTTATTTGAGATAACTGGTTCTCTTTCATTATACTAGTTTGATAGCCTCAGACAAGAATATTATGCGCAAAGAATCTCGAAAAGAAAAAAATTTTTTTTCGAAGTTTGGAAACTTCCTTAGAATCACTTTTTTTCCATTCTTATTTGAGATAACTTGTTCTCTTTCATTATACTTGTTTGATAGCCTTAGACAAGCATATTATGCGCAAAGAATCTCGAAAAGAAAAAAATTTTTTTTCGAAGTTTGGAAACTTCGTTAGAATCACTTTTTTTCCGTTCTTATTTAAGATTACTGGTTCTCTTTCATTATACTAGTTTGATAGCCTCAGACAAGCATATTATGCGCAAAGAATCTCGAAAAGAAAAATATTTTTTTTCGAAGTTTGGAAACTTCGTTAGAATCACTTTTTTTCCGTTCTTATTTGAGATAACTTGTTCTCTTTCATTATACTAGTTTGATAGCCTTAGTCAAGCATATTATGCGCAAAGAATCTCGAAAAGAAAAAAATTTTTTTTCGAAGATTGGAAACTTCGTTAGAATCACTTTTTTTCCGTTCTTATTTGAGATAACTGGTTCTTTTTCATTATACTAGTTTGATAGCCTCAGACAAGCATATTATGCGCAAAGAATCTCGAAAAGAAAAAAATTTTTTTTCGAAGTTTGGAAACTTCCTTAGAATCACGTTTTTTCCGTTTTTATTTGAGATAACTGGTTCTCTTTCATTATACTAGTTTGATAGCCTCAGAAAAGCATATTATGCGCAAAGAATCTCGAAAAGAAAAAAATTTTTTTCGAAGATTGGAAACCTCGTTAGAATCACTTTTTTTCCTTTCTTATTTGAGATAACTGGTTCTCTTTCATTAAACTAGTTTGATAGCCTCAGACAAGCATATTATGCGCAAAGAATCTCGAAAAGAAAAAAAATTTTTTTCGAAGTTTGGAAACTTCCTTAGAATCACTTTTTTTCCATTCTTATTTGAGATAACTTGTTCTCTTTCATTATACTAGTTTGATAGCCTTAGACAAGCATTATATGCGCATAGAATCTCGAAAAGAAAAAAATTTTTTTTCGAAGTTTGGAAACTTCGTTAGAATCACTTTTTTTCCGTTCTTATTTCAGATAACTTGTTCTCTTTCATTATACTAGTTTGATAGCCTTAGACAAGCATATTATGCGCAAAGAATCTCGAAAAGAAAAAAAATTTTTTTCGAAGTTTGGAAACTTCGTTAGAATCACTTTTTTTCCGTTCTTATTTGAGATAACTGGTTCTCTTTCATTATACTAGTTTGATAGCCTCAGACAAGCATATTATGCGCAAAGAATCTCGAAAAGAAAAAAATTTTTTTTCGAAGTTTGGAAACTTCGTTTAATCACTTTTTTTCCGTTCTTATTTGAGATAACTTGTTCTCTTTCATTATACTAGTTTGATAGTCTTAGACAAGCATATTATGCGCAAAGAATTTCGAAAAGAAAAAAATTTTTTTTCGAAGTTTGGAAACTTCGTTAGAATCACTTTTTTTCCGTTCTTATTTAAGATTACTGGTTCTCTTTCATTATACTAGTTTGATAGCCTCAGACAAGCATATTATGCAAAAGAATCTCGAAAAGAAAAAAATTTTATTTCGAAGTTTGGAAACTTCGTTAGAAACACTTTTTTTCCGTTCTTATTTGAGATAACTGGTTCTCTTTCATTATACTAGTTTGATAGCCTCAGAAAAGCATATTATGCGCTAAGAATCTCTAAAAGAAAAAAAAATTTTTTCGAAGTTTGGAAACTTCGTTAGAATCACTTTTTTTCCGTTCTTATTTGAGATAACTGGTTCTCTTTCATTATACTAGTTTGATAGCCTCAGAAAAGCATAGGTATGCGCAAAGAATCTCGAAAAGAAAAAAATTTTTTTTCGAAGTTTGGAAACTTCGTTAGAATCACTTTTTTTCCGTTCTTATTTGAGATAACTGGTTCTATTTCATTATACTAGTTTGATAGCCTCAGACAAGCATATTATGCGCAAAGAATCTCGAAAAGAAAAAAATTTTTTTTCGAAGTTTGGAAACTTCCTTAGAATCACTTTTTTTCCATTCTTATTTGAGATAACTTGTTCTCTTTCATTATACTTGTTTGATAGCCTTAGACAAGCATATTATGCGCAAAGAATCTCGAAAAGAAAAAAATTTTTTTTCGAATTTAGGAAACTTCGTTAGAATCACTTTTTTTCCGTTCTTATTTAAGATTACTGGTTCTCTTTCATTATACTAGTTTGATAGCCTCAGACAAGCATATTATGCGCAAAGAATCTCGAAAAGAAAAAAATTTTTTTTCGAAGTTTGGAAACTTCGTTAGAATCACTTTTTTCCGTTCTTATTTAAGATAACTCGTTCTCTTTCATTATACTAGTTTGATAGCCTCAGACAAGCATATTATGCGCAAAGAATCTCGAAAAGAAAAAATTTTTTTTCGAAGTTTGGAAACTTCCTTAGAATCACTTTTTTTCCATTCTTATTTGAGATAACTTGTTCTCTTTCATTATACTATTTTGATAGCCTTAGACAAGCATATTATGCGCAAAGAATCTCGAAAAGAAAAAAATTTTTTTTCGAAGTTTGGAAACTTCGTTAGAATCACTTTTTTTCCCTTCTTATTTAAGATTACTGGTTCTCTTTCATTATACTAGTTTGATAGCCTCAGACAAGCATATTATGCGCAAAGAATCTCGAAAAGAAAAAAATTTTATTTCGAAGTTTGGAAACTTCGTTAGAATCACTTTTTTTCCGTTCTTATTTGAGATAACTGGTTCTCTTTCATTATACTAGTTTGATAGCCTCAGACAAGAATATTATGCGCAAAGAATCTCGAAAAGAAAAAAAATTTTTTTCGAAGTTTGGAAACTTCGTTAGAATCACTTTTTTTCCGTTCTTATTTGAGATAACTGGTTCTCTTTCATTATACTAGTTTGATAGCCTCAGAAAAGCATAGGTATGCGCAAAGAATCTCGAAAAGAAAAAAATTTTTTTTCGAAGTTTGGAAACTTCGTTAGAATCACTTTTTTTCCGTTCTTATTTGAGATAACTGGTTCTATTTCATTATACTAGTTTGATAGCCTCAGACAAGCATATTATGCGCAAAGAATCTCGAAAAGAAAAAAATTTTTTTTCGAAGTTTGGAAACTTCCTTAGAATCACTTTTTTTCCATTCTTATTTGAGATAACTTGTTCTCTTTCATTATACTTGTTTGATAGCCTTAGACAAGCATATTATGCGCAAAGAATCTCGAAAAGAAAAAAATTTTTTTTCGAATTTAGGAAACTTCGTTAGAATCACTTTTTTTCCGTTCTTATTTAAGATTACTGGTTCTCTTTCATTATACTAGTTTGATAGCCTCAGACAAGCATATTATGCGCAAAGAATCTCGAAAAGAAAAAAATTTTTTTTCGAAGTTTGGAAACTTCGTTAGAATCACTTTTTTCCGTTCTTATTTAAGATAACTGGTTCTCTTTCATTATACTAGTTTGATAGCCTCAGACAAGCATATTATGCGCAAAGAATCTCGAAAAGAAAAAATTTTTTTTCGAAGTTTGGAAACTTCCTTAGAATCACTTTTTTTCCATTCTTATTTGAGATAACTTGTTCTCTTTCATTATACTATTTTGATAGCCTTAGACAAGCATATTATGCGCAAAGAATCTCGAAAAGAAAAAAATTTTTTTTCGAAGTTTGGAAACTTCGTTAGAATCACTTTTTTTCCCTTCTTATTTAAGATTACTGGTTCTCTTTCATTATACTAGTTTGATAGCCTCAGACAAGCATATTATGCGCAAAGAATCTCGAAAAGAAAAAAATTTGTTTTCGAAGTTTGGAAACTTCCTTAGAATCACTTTTTTTCCGTTCTTATTTGAGATAACTTGTTCTCTCTCATTATACTAGTTTGATAGCCTTAGACAAGCATATTATGCGCAAAGAATCTCGAAAAGAAAAAAATTTTTTTTCGAAGTTTGGAAACTTCGTTAGAATCACTTTTTTTCCGTTCTTATTTAAGATTACTGGTTCTTTTTCATTATACTAGTTTGATAGCCTCAGACAAGCATATTATGCGCAAAGAATCTCGAAAAGAAAAAAATTTTATTTCGAAGTTTGGAAACTTCGTTAGAATCACTTTTTTTCCGTTCTTATTTGAGATAACTGGTTCTCTTTCATTATACTAGTTTGATAGCCTCAGACAAGAATATTATGCGCAAAGAATCTCGAAAAGAAAAAAAATTTTTTTCGAAGTTTGGAAACTTCGTTAGAATCACTTTTTTTCCGTTCTTATTTGAGATAACTGGTTCTCTTTCATTATACTAGTTTGATAGCCTCAGACAAGAATATTATGCGCAAAGAATCTCGAAAAGAAAAAAATTTTTTTTCGAAGTTTGGAAACTTCCTTAGAATCACTTTTTTTCCATTCTTATTTGAGATAACTTGTTCTCTTTCATTATACTTGTTTGATAGCCTTAGACAAGCATATTATGCGCAAAGAATCTCGAAAAGAAAAAAATTTTTTTTCGAAGTTTGGAAACTTCGTTAGAATCACTTTTTTTCCGTTCTTATTTTAGATAACTTGTTCTCTTTCATTATACTAGTTTGATAGCCTTAGACAAGCATATTATGCGCAAAGAATTTCGAAAAGAAAAAAATTTTTTTTCGAAGTTTGGAAACTTCGTTAGAATCACTTTTTTTCCGTTCTTATTTAAGATTACTGGTTCTCTTTCATTATACTAGTTTGATAGCCTCAGACAAGCATATTATGCAAAAGAATCTCGAAAAGAAAAAAATTTTATTTCGAAGTTTGGAAACTTCGTTAGAATCACTTTTTTTCCGTTCTTATTTGAGATAACTGGTTCTCTTTCATTATACTAGTTTGATAGCCTCAGAAAAGCATATTATGCGCTAAGAATCTCTAAAAGAAAAAAATTTTTTTTCGAAGTTTGGAAACTTCGTTAGAATCACTTTTTTTCCGTTCTTATTTGAGATAACTGGTTCCCTTTCATTATACTAGTTTGATAGCCTCAGAAAAGCATAGGTATGCGCAAAGAATCTCGAAAAGAAAAAAATTTTTTTTCGAAGTTTGGAAACTTCGTTAGAATCACTTTTTTTCCGTTCTTATTTGAGATAACTGGTTCTCTTTCATTATACTAGTTTGATAGCCTCAGAAAAGCATATTATGCGCAAAGAATCTCTAAAAAAAAAATTTTTTTTTCGAAGTTTGGAAACTTCGTTAGAATCACTTTTTTTCCGTTCTTATTTGAGATAACTGGTTCTCTTTCATTATACTAGTTTGATTGCCTCAGAAAAGCATAGGTATGCTCAAATAATCTCGAAAAGAAAAAAATTTTTTTTCGAAGTTTGGAAACTTAGTTAGAATCACTTTTTACCGTTCTTATTTGAGATAACTGGTTCTCTTTCATTATACTAGTTTGATAGCCTCAGACAAGCATATTATGCGCAAAGAATCTCGAAAAGAAAAAAAATTTTTTTCGAAGTTTGGAAACTTCCTTAGAATCACTTTCTTTCCATTCTTATTTGAGATAACTTGTTCTCTTTCATTATACTTGTTTGATAGCCTTAGACAAGCATATTATGCGCAAAGAATCTCGAAAAGAAAAAAATTTTTTTTCGAAGTTTGGAAACTTCGTTAGAATCACTTTTTTTCCGTTCTTATTTAAGATTACTGGTTCTCTTTCATTATACTAGTTTGATAGTCTCAGACAAGCATATTATGCGCAAAGAATCTCGAAAAGAAAAAAAATTTTTTTCGAAGTTTGGAAACTTCCTTAGAATCACTTTTTTTCCATTCTTATTTGAGATAACTTGTTCTCTTTCATTATACTTGTTTGATAGCCTTAGACAAGCATATTATGCGCAAAGAATCTCGAAAAGAAAAAAATTTTTTTTCGAAGTTTGGAAACTTCATTAGAATCACTTTTTTTCCGTTCTTATTTAAGATTACTGGTTCTCTTTCATTATGCTAGTTTGATATCCTCAGACAAGCATATTATGCGCAAAGAATCTCGAAAAGAAAAAAATTTTTTTTCGAGGTTTGGAAACTTCGTTAGAATCACTTTTTTTCCGTTCTTATTTGAGATAACTGGTTCTCTTTCATTATACTAGTTTGATAGCCTCAGAAAAACATAGGTATGCGCAAAGAATCTCGAAAAGAAAAAAAATTTTTTTCGAAGTTTGGAAACTTCGTTAGAATCACTTTTTTTCCGTTCTTATTTGAGATAACTGGTTCTCTTTCATTATACTAGTTTGATAGCCTCAGACAAGCATATTATGCGCAAAGAATCTCGAAAAGAAAAAAATTTTTTTTCGAAGTTTGGAAACTTCCTTAGAATCACGTTTTTTCCGTTTTTATTTGAGATAACTGGTTCTCTTTCATTATACTAGTTTGATAGCCTCAGAAAAGCATATTATGCGCAAAGAATCTCGAAAAGAAAAAAATTTTTTTCGAAGATTGGAAACCTCGTTAGAATCACTTTTTTTCCTTTCTTATTTGAGATAACTGGTTCTCTTTCATTAAACTAGTTTGATAGCCTCAGACAAGCATATTATGCGCAAAGAATCTCGAAAAGAAAAAAAATTTTTTTCGAAGTTTGGAAACTTCCTTAGAATCACTTTTTTTCCATTCTTATTTGAGATAACTTGTTCTCTTTCATTATACTAGTTTGATAGCCTTAGACAAGCATTATATGCGCATAGAATCTCGAAATAAAAAAATTTTTTTTCGAAGTTTGGAAACTTCGTTAGAATCACTTTTTTTCCGTTCTTATTTCAGATAACTTGTTCTCTTTCATTATACTAGTTTGATAGCCTTAGACAAGCATATTATGCGCAAAGAATCTCGAAAAGAAAAAAAATTTTTTTCGAAGTTTGGAAACTTCGTTAGAATCACTTTTTTTCCGTTCTTATTTGAGATAACTGGTTCTCTTTCATTATACTAGTTTGATAGCCTCAGACAAGCATATTATGCGCAAAGAATCTCGAAAAGAAAAAAATTTTTTTTCGAAGTTTGGAAACTTCGTTTAATCACTTTTTTTCCGTTCTTATTTGAGATAACTTGTTCTCTTTCATTATACTAGTTTGATAGCCTTAGACAAGCATATTATGCGCAAAGAATTTCGAAAAGAAAAAAATTTTTTTTCGAAGTTTGGAAACTTCGTTAGAATCACTTTTTTTCCGTTCTTATTTAAGATTACTGGTTCTCTTTCATTATACTAGTTTGATAGCCTCAGACAAGCATATTATGCAAAAGAATCTCGAAAAGAAAAAAATTTTATTTCGAAGTTTGGAAACTTCGTTAGAATCACTTTTTTTCCGTTCTTATTTGAGATAACTGGTTCTCTTTCATTATACTAGTTTGATAGCCTCAGAAAAGCATATTATGCGCTAAGAATCTCTAAAAGAAAAAAATTTTTTTTCGAAGTTTGGAAACTTCGTTAGAATCACTTTTTTTCCGTTCTTATTTGAGATAACTGGTTCTCTTTCATTATACTAGTTTGATAGCCTCAGAAAAGCATAGGTATGCGCAAAGAATCTCGAAAAGAAAAAAATTTTTTTTCGAAGTTTGGAAACTTCGTTAGAATCACTTTTTTTCCGTTCTTATTTGAGATAACTGGTTCTATTTCATTATACTAGTTTGATAGCCTCAGACAAGCATATTATGCGCAAAGAATCTCGAAAAGAAAAAAATTTTTTTTCGAAGTTTGGAAACTTCGTTAGAATCACTTTTTTTCCGTTCTTATTTGAGATAACTTGTTCTCTTTCATTATACTAGTTTGATAGCCTTAGTCAAGCATATTATGCGCAAAGAATCTCGAAAAGAAAAAAATTTTTTTTCGAAGATTGGAAACTTCGTTAGAATCACTTTTTTTCCGTTCTTATTTGAGATAACTGGTTCTTTTTCATTATACTAGTTTGATAGCCTCAGACAAGCATATTATGCGCAAAGAATCTCGAAAAGAAAAAAATTTTTTTTCGAAGTTTGGAAACTTCCTTAGAATCACGTTTTTTCCGTTTTTATTTGAGATAACTGGTTCTCTTTCATTATACTAGTTTGATAGCCTCAGAAAAGCATATTATGCGCAAAGAATCTCGAAAAGAAAAAAATTTTTTTCGAAGATTGGAAACCTCGTTAGAATCACTTTTTTTCCTTTCTTATTTGAGATAACTGGTTCTCTTTCATTAAACTAGTTTGATAGCCTCAGACAAGCATATTATGCGCAAAGAATCTCGAAAAGAAAAAAAATTTTTTTCGAAGTTTGGAAACTTCCTTAGAATCACTTTTTTTCCATTCTTATTTGAGATAACTTGTTCTCTTTCATTATACTAGTTTGATAGCCTTAGACAAGCATTATATGCGCATAGAATCTCGAAAAGAAAAAAATTTTTTTTCGAAGTTTGGAAACTTCGTTAGAATCACTTTTTTTCCGTTCTTATTTCAGATAACTTGTTCTCTTTCATTATACTAGTTTGATAGCCTTAGACAAGCATATTATGCGCAAAGAATCTCGAAAAGAAAAAAAATTTTTTTCGAAGTTTGGAAACTTCGTTAGAATCACTTTTTTTCCGTTCTTATTTGAGATAACTGGTTCTCTTTCATTATACTAGTTTGATAGCCTCAGACAAGCATATTATGCGCAAAGAATCTCGAAAAGAAAAAAATTTTTTTTCGAAGTTTGGAAACTTCGTTTAATCACTTTTTTTCCGTTCTTATTTGAGATAACTTGTTCTCTTTCATTATACTAGTTTGATAGTCTTAGACAAGCATATTATGCGCAAAGAATTTCGAAAAGAAAAAAATTTTTTTTCGAAGTTTGGAAACTTCGTTAGAATCACTTTTTTTCCGTTCTTATTTAAGATTACTGGTTCTCTTTCATTATACTAGTTTGATAGCCTCAGACAAGCATATTATGCAAAAGAATCTCGAAAAGAAAAAAATTTTATTTCGAAGTTTGGAAACTTCGTTAGAAACACTTTTTTTCCGTTCTTATTTGAGATAACTGGTTCTCTTTCATTATACTAGTTTGATAGCCTCAGAAAAGCATATTATGCGCTAAGAATCTCTAAAAGAAAAAAAAATTTTTTCGAAGTTTGGAAACTTCGTTAGAATCACTTTTTTTCCGTTCTTATTTGAGATAACTGGTTCTCTTTCATTATACTAGTTTGATAGCCTCAGAAAAGCATAGGTATGCGCAAAGAATCTCGAAAAGAAAAAAATTTTTTTTCGAAGTTTGGAAACTTCGTTAGAATCACTTTTTTTCCGTTCTTATTTGAGATAACTGGTTCTATTTCATTATACTAGTTTGATAGCCTCAGACAAGCATATTATGCGCAAAGAATCTCGAAAAGAAAAAAATTTTTTTTCGAAGTTTGGAAACTTCCTTAGAATCACTTTTTTTCCATTCTTATTTGAGATAACTTGTTCTCTTTCATTATACTTGTTTGATAGCCTTAGACAAGCATATTATGCGCAAAGAATCTCGAAAAGAAAAAAATTTTTTTTCGAATTTAGGAAACTTCGTTAGAATCACTTTTTTTCCGTTCTTATTTAAGATTACTGGTTCTCTTTCATTATACTAGTTTGATAGCCTCAGACAAGCATATTATGCGCAAAGAATCTCGAAAAGAAAAAAATTTTTTTTCGAAGTTTGGAAACTTCGTTAGAATCACTTTTTTCCGTTCTTATTTAAGATAACTCGTTCTCTTTCATTATACTAGTTTGATAGCCTCAGACAAGCATATTATGCGCAAAGAATCTCGAAAAGAAAAAATTTTTTTTCGAAGTTTGGAAACTTCCTTAGAATCACTTTTTTTCCATTCTTATTTGAGATAACTTGTTCTCTTTCATTATACTATTTTGATAGCCTTAGACAAGCATATTATGCGCAAAGAATCTCGAAAAGAAAAAAATTTTTTTTCGAAGTTTGGAAACTTCGTTAGAATCACTTTTTTTCCCTTCTTATTTAAGATTACTGGTTCTCTTTCATTATACTAGTTTGATAGCCTCAGACAAGCATATTATGCGCAAAGAATCTCGAAAAGAAAAAAATTTTATTTCGAAGTTTGGAAACTTCGTTAGAATCACTTTTTTTCCGTTCTTATTTGAGATAACTGGTTCTCTTTCATTATACTAGTTTGATAGCCTCAGACAAGAATATTATGCGCAAAGAATCTCGAAAAGAAAAAAAATTTTTTTCGAAGTTTGGAAACTTCGTTAGAATCACTTTTTTTCCGTTCTTATTTGAGATAACTGGTTCTCTTTCATTATACTAGTTTGATAGCCTCAGAAAAGCATAGGTATGCGCAAAGAATCTCGAAAAGAAAAAAATTTTTTTTCGAAGTTTGGAAACTTCGTTAGAATCACTTTTTTTCCGTTCTTATTTGAGATAACTGGTTCTATTTCATTATACTAGTTTGATAGCCTCAGACAAGCATATTATGCGCAAAGAATCTCGAAAAGAAAAAAATTTTTTTTCGAAGTTTGGAAACTTCCTTAGAATCACTTTTTTTCCATTCTTATTTGAGATAACTTGTTCTCTTTCATTATACTTGTTTGATAGCCTTAGACAAGCATATTATGCGCAAAGAATCTCGAAAAGAAAAAAATTTTTTTTCGAATTTAGGAAACTTCGTTAGAATCACTTTTTTTCCGTTCTTATTTAAGATTACTGGTTCTCTTTCATTATACTAGTTTGATAGCCTCAGACAAGCATATTATGCGCAAAGAATCTCGAAAAGAAAAAAATTTTTTTTCGAAGTTTGGAAACTTCGTTAGAATCACTTTTTTCCGTTCTTATTTAAGATAACTGGTTCTCTTTCATTATACTAGTTTGATAGCCTCAGACAAGCATATTATGCGCAAAGAATCTCGAAAAGAAAAAATTTTTTTTCGAAGTTTGGAAACTTCCTTAGAATCACTTTTTTTCCATTCTTATTTGAGATAACTTGTTCTCTTTCATTATACTATTTTGATAGCCTTAGACAAGCATATTATGCGCAAAGAATCTCGAAAAGAAAAAAATTTTTTTTCGAAGTTTGGAAACTTCGTTAGAATCACTTTTTTTCCCTTCTTATTTAAGATTACTGGTTCTCTTTCATTATACTAGTTTGATAGCCTCAGACAAGCATATTATGCGCAAAGAATCTCGAAAAGAAAAAAATTTGTTTTCGAAGTTTGGAAACTTCCTTAGAATCACTTTTTTTCCGTTCTTATTTGAGATAACTTGTTCTCTCTCATTATACTAGTTTGATAGCCTTAGACAAGCATATTATGCGCAAAGAATCTCGAAAAGAAAAAAATTTTTTTTCGAAGTTTGGAAACTTCGTTAGAATCACTTTTTTTCCGTTCTTATTTAAGATTACTGGTTCTTTTTCATTATACTAGTTTGATAGCCTCAGACAAGCATATTATGCGCAAAGAATCTCGAAAAGAAAAAAATTTTATTTCGAAGTTTGGAAACTTCGTTAGAATCACTTTTTTTCCGTTCTTATTTGAGATAACTGGTTCTCTTTCATTATACTAGTTTGATAGCCTCAGACAAGAATATTATGCGCAAAGAATCTCGAAAAGAAAAAAAATTTTTTTCGAAGTTTGGAAACTTCGTTAGAATCACTTTTTTTCCGTTCTTATTTGAGATAACTGGTTCTCTTTCATTATACTAGTTTGATAGCCTCAGACAAGAATATTATGCGCAAAGAATCTCGAAAAGAAAAAAATTTTTTTTCGAAGTTTGGAAACTTCCTTAGAATCACTTTTTTTCCATTCTTATTTGAGATAACTTGTTCTCTTTCATTATACTTGTTTGATAGCCTTAGACAAGCATATTATGCGCAAAGAATCTCGAAAAGAAAAAAATTTTTTTTCGAAGTTTGGAAACTTCGTTAGAATCACTTTTTTTCCGTTCTTATTTTAGATAACTTGTTCTCTTTCATTATACTAGTTTGATAGCCTTAGACAAGCATATTATGCGCAAAGAATTTCGAAAAGAAAAAAATTTTTTTTCGAAGTTTGGAAACTTCGTTAGAATCACTTTTTTTCCGTTCTTATTTAAGATTACTGGTTCTCTTTCATTATACTAGTTTGATAGCCTCAGACAAGCATATTATGCAAAAGAATCTCGAAAAGAAAAAAATTTTATTTCGAAGTTTGGAAACTTCGTTAGAATCACTTTTTTTCCGTTCTTATTTGAGATAACTGGTTCTCTTTCATTATACTAGTTTGATAGCCTCAGAAAAGCATATTATGCGCTAAGAATCTCTAAAAGAAAAAAATTTTTTTTCGAAGTTTGGAAACTTCGTTAGAATCACTTTTTTTCCGTTCTTATTTGAGATAACTGGTTCCCTTTCATTATACTAGTTTGATAGCCTCAGAAAAGCATAGGTATGCGCAAAGAATCTCGAAAAGAAAAAAATTTTTTTTCGAAGTTTGGAAACTTCGTTAGAATCACTTTTTTTCCGTTCTTATTTGAGATAACTGGTTCTCTTTCATTATACTAGTTTGATAGCCTCAGAAAAGCATATTATGCGCAAAGAATCTCTAAAAAAAAAATTTTTTTTTCGAAGTTTGGAAACTTCGTTAGAATCACTTTTTTTCCGTTCTTATTTGAGATAACTGGTTCTCTTTCATTATACTAGTTTGATTGCCTCAGAAAAGCATAGGTATGCTCAAATAATCTCGAAAAGAAAAAAATTTTTTTTCGAAGTTTGGAAACTTAGTTAGAATCACTTTTTACCGTTCTTATTTGAGATAACTGGTTCTCTTTCATTATACTAGTTTGATAGCCTCAGACAAGCATATTATGCGCAAAGAATCTCGAAAAGAAAAAAAATTTTTTTCGAAGTTTGGAAACTTCCTTAGAATCACTTTCTTTCCATTCTTATTTGAGATAACTTGTTCTCTTTCATTATACTTGTTTGATAGCCTTAGACAAGCATATTATGCGCAAAGAATCTCGAAAAGAAAAAAATTTTTTTTCGAAGTTTGGAAACTTCGTTAGAATCACTTTTTTTCCGTTCTTATTTAAGATTACTGGTTCTCTTTCATTATACTAGTTTGATAGTCTCAGACAAGCATATTATGCGCAAAGAATCTCGAAAAGAAAAAAAATTTTTTTCGAAGTTTGGAAACTTCCTTAGAATCACTTTTTTTCCATTCTTATTTGAGATAACTTGTTCTCTTTCATTATACTTGTTTGATAGCCTTAGACAAGCATATTATGCGCAAAGAATCTCGAAAAGAAAAAAATTTTTTTTCGAAGTTTGGAAACTTCATTAGAATCACTTTTTTTCCGTTCTTATTTAAGATTACTGGTTCTCTTTCATTATGCTAGTTTGATATCCTCAGACAAGCATATTATGCGCAAAGAATCTCGAAAAGAAAAAAATTTTTTTTCGAGGTTTGGAAACTTCGTTAGAATCACTTTTTTTCCGTTCTTATTTGAGATAACTGGTTCTCTTTCATTATACTAGTTTGATAGCCTCAGAAAAACATAGGTATGCGCAAAGAATCTCGAAAAGAAAAAAAATTTTTTTCGAAGTTTGGAAACTTCGTTAGAATCACTTTTTTTCCGTTCTTATTTGAGATAACTGGTTCTCTTTCATTATACTAGTTTGATAGCCTCAGACAAGCATATTATGCGCAAAGAATCTCGAAAAGAAAAAAATTTTTTTTCGAAGTTTGGAAACTTCCTTAGAATCACGTTTTTTCCGTTTTTATTTGAGATAACTGGTTCTCTTTCATTATACTAGTTTGATAGCCTCAGAAAAGCATATTATGCGCAAAGAATCTCGAAAAGAAAAAAATTTTTTTCGAAGATTGGAAACCTCGTTAGAATCACTTTTTTTCCTTTCTTATTTGAGATAACTGGTTCTCTTTCATTAAACTAGTTTGATAGCCTCAGACAAGCATATTATGCGCAAAGAATCTCGAAAAGAAAAAAAATTTTTTTCGAAGTTTGGAAACTTCCTTAGAATCACTTTTTTTCCATTCTTATTTGAGATAACTTGTTCTCTTTCATTATACTAGTTTGATAGCCTTAGACAAGCATTATATGCGCATAGAATCTCGAAATAAAAAAATTTTTTTTCGAAGTTTGGAAACTTCGTTAGAATCACTTTTTTTCCGTTCTTATTTCAGATAACTTGTTCTCTTTCATTATACTAGTTTGATAGCCTTAGACAAGCATATTATGCGC